>CM046957.1:17622964-20608798 GCA_025698475.1 Gossypium anomalum
GTGTGATGATGCTCCAACGATCTTCCAACCTTCACGAGCTTCCAATCACTATAAAACAGGGGAAAAATAAAAGGAGTAAGCATTATCTGCTTAGTAAGTTCGTATAACAGAAACTAAACTTACCAATTTTGTTTATTAATATCTAGGCATACAAGATTATGTTTCCATCCATTTGGCTAAATGGACTAATCATATACATTCCATCAAACATGTTAGTCACCATACTATTTTTATAAATTAAGTAACATAGATGAACTCATCAAGCAACATTCTTTTCAAGTCATTATCAATTCATCTCAAAAGTTCTTATGCCATGTCAAGAGTTATATGTTCGTTAAATCGTTGAAATTTTGATTAAGGCTCAAATAGTACACTCGAGGTGTACGATTCATTAATTCGTCAATTCTTATCAGGGTTACCCCTTAGAGTACTTAACCAAGGAACACACTTACGAGCCACATGTCATATAATAGGATTACCAGTCCAGGCTAAATCCTTTATATAGCGTATGCTCACAAGAGCTCAATTAGGGTTACCAGTCCAAGCTAAACCCTAATCATAACGTATGCTCGAGAGGTATTATATTGGGATTACTAGTCCGGGATAAATCTTTTTTATAACAAGGTCATTGGGATTACTCGTCCGAGCTAAATCCTATCCACAACAAATGCAGGACCCTACTAGTTTCGGGAAAGCGCACATAATCATCAGAATTCAACATCCAATCAGGACTAACCCTTTATCACCAATTCAAGCTTATTTTCATTTTCCATCATAGTATACAAGTGAAGCACATCAACATAAATCACATGACATACAACACAACAATTAATTAACATAATTACATGTCCGATTAAGTTACACGAACTTACCTCGACACTTGTTTGCGTAAAAGTCTACTAATCCAAAATATTTTCTTTTCCTCAATCTAACCTCGAATTAGTGTTGTCTGAATCTATATAAATTAATTTAATCATTAATTTCATACATTTCATACTTAGACGGACTCAATTAACGTCCTAGGTAAAATTACCATTTTGCCCTTAATTTTTCCAAAAATTCCAATTTTATTCTTAGGCCCGGAAAATGAAACTTGTAAAATTACTCCCTACTCCAAGCCTAACCAAATCCCCATTACAAATTTTCCAGCACATGTATTCATAAAATTTCAAAATTTTTCATCATATTTTACAACTTTTCATTTTAGTCCCTAAATCATGTTTTCATCAAAAATTACTTCGTAAGATTGTTTATCTATCAATAATCTTTCATTTTCTACCATAAATTTTTAATTTTTAGTATAATACATCCATGACCCATTTTCATACCTGGATAACTTTTCAAATTAATCCATCAAATAGAGAGATTAAGCTATCCCGGTTTCAAAAATACCAAAATTACTAAATACGAGACAAGAAAACTTACTCAATTAGGCCTTGAAAGCTTATGTTCTCTCTCCTATGGTTTTCATTTATTTTTAAGGTTGAAGATGACAAAATAAGATGATATAATTCTTTTCATCTTTTAATTAATTAATATTTTACTATTTCCAATTTAGTCCTTGCCCTTTTTCTATAATTCCATGGATAAGTCACCATAAAAATCTACATAATTTAATTAATGGCCTAATTACCATATACGGACCTTAAGTTTTGGATTCCATAGCTATTTGATCCTTATAGCTACTAGAATTCAACTTTCGCATTTTATGCGATTTAGTCCTTCTCGTAATTAAACACTTAATCGATAAAATTTTCTTATCAAAATTTTTACACATCATTTATAACATATTACGGGTCATATGTTAAAATAAAAATAAAATATATTTTTGGTCGGATTTGTGGTCCCGAAACCATTGTTCCAATTTCACTAAAAAAATGGGTTGTTACAATATTACTCTCTATTTTTCTGATTTCATATAGTTATTAATAGTAAGTAAGGCCCTTTCTCTATCAATCACCTTTTTGATGCTTTAATCTCAACCCATAGCCTATCATAATGTATTTAACTGAATTCAATAGAGGTTTGTCGGTCAGCAATGGTTTAGCCTTGAGGCCCTTAGGAATGGATTGAGTGCTTGTAGTAGTGGACACTCCCTAATCACCCTCAACTTTCTCAGGCTCAAGATTTGAGACTTCTTTAGGTTCATTTACAAAAATTTTTCTCTCTAGCCACTTGTGGGAAAACTTAAGCTCTGATGCAGGTTTCTCAAACTATTCAATGATGAACCAATATTGGGTTTTTAGAGGTGAGGACTTAGAAGATTATGGAAGGGTTGGGTAAAAGGTATCTGGAGAATAACCTCTTAGCATATTTTGAGATTTCATCATATATGAGTTCACCAAGGTCAAACTCAATCATTTTTACAACCTTCCTAAAAAATACAACTATTCTTTTTGTCATTGTATCTCATTGGTTAATAAGCAACAATTTTGTGTTGCAATAGCAAATAAAGCAGCATAAACAATATCTAAAGAAAAGGCTCGTAATGTACCTTTTTCAGGCTAGGAGGTGTATAGTTTTTTAGTTAACACTGCAGTTATGTCATCCATGGATTCATCAAGGTCAACAACGTTGTTGGTGTAACAGTTCAACACTTTTCTTATTTACTCAGGACCAAACTTTTACCATTATCCTCGAATAAAAACCTTGTGGCAGTAGTTACTATTCTCCAATGCAATGGCTCTATTTGAGTTGGCATAGAAATCATAGACTATGTTCTTATCATAAGGGTGGACATAACGCACTAATCCAAGCAACCCAATATTGTGGAAAATGGTTAATACCATGATCACCAAATTTGTTCTCATCAATGTTCTAATCATCGATAATCCCCTTCAAGAACAACTTTGAATCTCTTGGAATAATGAGAATCCAAGAATATATATTTTTTCTCTTATGCCAGAATTCTTTCCACTTGTCTTCTAGCAGCATCAGTGGAAACAGACAATAATTTAGGACCTTCGGCCCCCTTCATTCTTTTGTTCCTTTAGGTAGTAGTGTCAGGAACATTTGGATGTTTGGTGCTCGATTTCATCATTGAACTAAATGGTATATTGTTTGATGGAATGGAGTCTAGACTAGAGTCTGATGAAGACTTAGATGAACTATCCTATAAAATCTTCCTTTTTCTAGTTTGTTTGGCCACAATAAGGGCCTTTCCTTTCTTTTCTTTTTTTTATCCTTGCAAGGTCTGCAATTTCTTTATCCATGATAAGCCTTGTGTGTACCCTTCTTGGTTGAGCAGTGCCTAAGGTAATGGGCACTCCCCCTTTTATCTATACTTCATTAGATGAGGTTTTCTCAGCCAAAACCTCTGTTGCTTCCTTTATTGGGTTCTCTTCTTCTCTTTCTTCCCTAATAGGCTCGATAATATTGGTGGTTAAAAAATTAATTTTTATAATTCTTATGGAGGTTGAAAAAGGTTTAAAAGCTGAATAAAGGACAAGGGTAAGATTTTAAAGATGAATTCCATCATTTTGAGTATTCATGGCTTGGATAAGAGCCTCAATCCTCTAGTTTTGGTCAAATGGGGGGTTTGGTGATGAAGCTTTAGGAGACGGGTAACTGGCTTGAGGGATAAGGTATTAGGATTAACAGTAGAGGTAGGATCATGTAAGGTTTCAATGGCTATGTTCTCAACAATGATAGGGTTTTCACTAGCATTGGGTTTTTGAGGATTATTAACAAGGTCGTTGGAAGGTGTTTAGTGGTTGTAATGATGGTGGTGCCTGAACAATGTTTTGGAGAGTAGACATTACCTGAGTACCTTCTTCAGTAGCTTGAGCCTGACTACTTGATTCTCTTTCATGGGATAGTTGTTGAGTTGAAGATGATTCTCATATTCTTCTATAGAGATAATCTTTGTTCGGGCCATTAGAGAAGATTGATTATAGGGTTTTGTGAAAGAGATTAGGGCTTTGTGATTGAAAGCAACTTGGTCACTAAGGAAACGTGAAACAACTTTGTTAAACTAGTAAAAAGAAAAAGTAAGAAATTAGATTGATGTAAAAGACTATTTAAGGAAAGAAGTAGTATTTCCTTTTAATTGAAAAACAATCCTAAGATTATACAGAGAAAATCTCCTAAAGATTTTCCAAAAATATATATATATAATTTGTGCCAAAAAAAATAGGAAATTAATCCCTCCAAAAATTGACTGAAAATTAAAATAAAACCAATCAAATAAACTTCAAAATGACATCTAGAATAGTCTTTTGGATACCACCCCGTTGTTGGAAAAAGTCTAGTTCGAAAATAGTTTACTTGCATAATGAAAAATAAAAATTTTAAAAATCGACTCAGTTTGTGATATTTATTACAACCCTAAACTAAATTCACATTTGTGTTTTTGGATAGACGGATCATTGTCATTCCTGACTTTTAACCAAACTATATTCTCTATTATTCTCACACCATGAATTACTTCGTGTGTGGGATCGATTGAATCGAATCAAACATAGAACTAGAAATAGTTTTCTTTTCCTTAATATGAAGCAAATATCTCTTCTCAAATAGAAACTGACAGAATCATTATTATGGAAAATATATTTAATTCTTAGAGAATAAAAGCCTCTCTATTTTAGGGCAAAATAATGATATTTGATAGTTGTGTGAATAGCCCTAGTAGTGTCATCTATTTAGAGGGAGATAAGGTAGAACCCTTGTTGAATTGTAGAAGTTTATTTCAACTAGAAAATCAAACTCCTTGTCTAACTAAAAGTATAGGTGGTTGTAACCGTAGTTAATATTACTAGGGTTTGTCGTCCACCCCTTTAACATGAGGGACTTTTGGGCCTTTCCCATATCGGGTCCAATTACAAGTACTTCCTGAGCTTTTAACCCAATATTTTATAATTTGATCTAACATGATATTTGTTTTTCTATTTCCCAAAATAAACTTTTCAATACATTTCCAATTAAATAATCTTTTCATCCCAATTCTAATTTCGTTAAAATCATGATGACTTTATCATAAAAGAATCTACAAGAAAATATATTTAATTTTTCTATATTCAACGATTTACTATGACCAAATGATTTATTTTCATTTTCAAACTTCATTTAATTCGAAAAACATAAATTTATTTTTCAGGTAATTTTCATTTTTCTTTTTATTTTTCATTTTGGAGAAAACAATAATCATTTCCAAATGATTCTATTTCTCTATTTTCATTTATGTTCATTTGAACCAACAGGCAACTCATTTTTTTTATTTCAATAAGCTAGCAAAGGGATTGATTGGTCATATGCAAGTGAGGCTCAAATGATTTATAATTAAGTCCTAACTTTTTGCCTATTAATTATAAACTTATTTAGTCATAAAGTCATTCCATTATAGTATCGTGACTGAGCTATCCTCAACGGCATACCATTACAAAAGTAACTTGATCAATGCCCGTCCAATGACCTTGTCATAAGTGTGCTACCCTCATATGATATCGTTAATCTTTTTGGGATAATATCTGTTCTACCAATATGATCTTATTTTATCTCATGGTAACCATTACATATTCTTTCATGAAAAGTCAATTACTATAAAATAGTAATCAAGTCATTCATCACAAAGATGAACAACCCGTGGCCAGGTTTACTTTTCATCAACCATTTAATTCCAATGAGAGGATATCATTTACCCATGTCTCATGCTATGAATTTCACTGTTGTGAATGACACGACATATCACAGAAGTTGTACATCCAACGCACCAACTTTTAGTTCCTTATCTATTCGAACTTAAGCTTTTACTTACATCAAAGTGTACGAGTCACACATACATAATCCTTCATCCACTCAGGATTTAGGTATGCCACAATATGAATGTCACAAGTGAATAAATCCATAAATAGATTCATGATCTATTCTTCTTGGGTCTAATCTGATGTGCAATCCCCAATTGGACTTGATATACAACATATTAGTCTTTCAATTGGTTTACTCAATTCTAATTAGACTAATAACAAGTTTAGGTTCATCTATTAATATAAGTTGTCTTTCTGTATTACGATTTGACCACGTAATATCGCTTTGTATTAGTTAAACATTAGATAACCAGTGAGTAACATTTGCTTTTATTTTGCTTTACGTGCAAAAACCATATGAGGATAATTATACAAAATATATTAATGTAATCTATGAATATTTTTTATTAATCAATCTGTTCAAAAAATTACAAGTGTACATTAACAAAAATACTACACTTAGAGCACCATATCCAACACCCTTAACTGTCAACTGCTTCAAGCTTGACAAATATCGACTACGCTTGTCAAACTCTCAAACTTTTTGGTATCCAGTGCTTTGGTGAATAAGTCTGCCAATTGAATTTATGTTGGCATATACGTCATCTCAATTAAACCATTCTCCGCCAGTTCTTTTATAAAGTGGTGTCTTATATTAATGTGCTTCGTCTTGGAATGTTGAGCATAATTGTAACAACCTAATTTTCAGTGTTGTCGGAAGTAGTGGTTTCGAGACCATAATTTCGACAAAATACTACGTAGATATTATTTAATTAGTATATTTATGAGTTTTATAGAGTCATATTGTAACAGCTCGATTTAGGGCCTAGTCGAAATAGTGGTCTCAAGACCATAAATCCGAAGTTAGAAAATTTATTTTATTATTATTTTGGAGTCATAGCATGTTTATATTAGTGCATGAAAATTTTGGCGAAGTAATTTTAACGTTTGTGAGCCCAATTGTGAAAAAAGGACTAAATCGCATAAAGTGCAAAAGTCTTAAATTAATAGCTAAAGGTGTTAAAAGAATGCATAGCCGGCCATAGAGTCAAAGAGGAGACAAAATTTTTAAATTTGGTGAGATAGATGGCTTATTTTTGACTAAAATAGAAATAAATAAAGGAAGGATGATATCATCCCTTTTTCATCTTCTTTCTCTACTGAAAATCAACCATTGAAGCGGGTTTGAAAGCTTAAAATTTTCAGCAACTTGAAGCACTCACAAGTAAGTGATTTCTATGTCATTTGTTGATGATTTTTGTACTTTTGAGACCCTTAAAGCATGAGCTTTCAAATGAGGGGTCTATTTTGCAAAATGTTAAGAGTTTAGGTTTTTACCATGAAAGGATTTGTAATTTTTGCTGAGTTTTATGGAAGAATATAAGTTAGGGTTGTATAATAAACAACTTTTGTGAAGGAGTTTTCATGGAAAACACACAAAAGGGCTATTTTGTAAAGTTTGTAAAGTAGATGACAAATGTGTGAAATAGTGGGAATTTGGAGTTGCTATAGAAGTAAGAAGGGTTCGGCTAGGCTTGAGATATGAAGAAATTAGATAAAAATCAGTTTTCCAGCATAGGGGTAAAATGGTCATTTTGTCAAAGTCTAGGGGCAAAATGGTCAATTTACCAAAGTTGTGAATTTTTAATTGCTTAATTTTATTTAGTGATTAAATGAGTGCATTTTGCTATTTTAGATCAAGAATTGTCGAATCTGAACTTAGACCGGGGGAAAGCCAAGCAAATCGACTAAACCGACTAGTCGTGTACATTTTGTAATCCAAGGTAAGTTGTATGTAAATAATACAACTACATCGTTAATATATGTGTTTGAATTGTCATTGAATCGATATAGCATGAATTTCTTGATTGTGGAATTGAGAATGTATAATGATAAATGAGTTAGTAAAATTCCCGTTGGAATCTTAGGAAGTAAATCAAATATTCATACCATGGCATTTGGGTCATTTATGTGAGCTAGTGTAAGACATGTCTGGGACATGCATCGGCCACATTATGAAAGCCAGTGTAAGAACATGTCCGGGACATGGCATCGGCATTGAGACGAGTACTAGTATAAGACATGTCAGGGACATGCATCGGCCT
The DNA here is from genome assembly GCA_025698475.1 of Gossypium anomalum. NCBI lineage: Eukaryota > Viridiplantae > Streptophyta > Magnoliopsida > Malvales > Malvaceae > Gossypium > Gossypium anomalum. The sequence goes on from CM046957.1 coordinate 17,630,811, forward strand.
CGGGAGGTAAGCCAGTGTGAGACATGTCTGGGACATGCATTGGCTACGAGATGTGTCAGCGTAAGACCATGTCTGGGACATGGCATCAGCACGTATATACGAGAGCTAGTGTAAGACCATGTCTGGGACATGGTATCGGCACCTTACCCCATGTTAGAGGCTTAATGAATATCTGGTAGTACTCCGAATGGTTCACCGGTAAGAGTTATGATTTTAAGTTAATGAAGAAAAGTATAACCTTGTGCTGAGTGCTACAGTTACCTATTTGGTACGTATGAGATATAAGCTCAATATATATACTATGTGACTTGTATGGATAGTGATAAGTAAGTTATGCTTATGCCCACTTTTGTATCATGAGCTTATGGATAAATGGCAAAGTTGTTGTTGTATATTTATTTATGTGCAACTTACTAAGCTATATGCTTACTCCCTTTTTCTTTCCATTTTTCTTATAGTGCCGCCTAACTAGCTCAAGGATCACCGGGAGTCAGAGATATTGATCACACTATCAACTGAAGCATTCGGTATAGTTGGATATATATTTTTGAATATGGCATGTATAGGGCTTAGAATTTATTATTTTGTGTCATCAAGAATTGGCCAAATGTGTTGGCTTGGGTTGGAAACCCTTCATTTTGTATTAAGCCTTGAATAATGGCTAACATTCATTTTGATTTTATAAAAGATGCATTTTCATAGTTGTATTAATGTCTATTGTGGCTGATTTGGTTGTATGAGTTTTGTTTGTTTTGGTATTGGTTGGATTTGTATAGAACTATGCATGTAAGGGTGGCAATGAGGATTGGTAAATAGCCTTATATTGTCCACACAGGTAGACACACGGGCGTGTGTCTAGGCCGTGTGTGATACACGGCTAGCCCCAACGGCGTGTGGTCTGGCCGTGTGTCCCTTGCACGTAAAAATTTCAAGTCAGTATGCATGGTAATAAACACACGGGCAGAGACACGGCCGTGTGCCCAACCGTTTGAAGGACAAGGCCCAACACATGGGCATGTGCCTTGGTCGTGTGACATTTTGAGCATGCTGATATTAGAAATAGAATGTTCATGTTTTTGCACATAGGTTAAGACACGGGCATGTCATGGCCGTGTGAGGGACAAGGGCCATAGACACGGGCGTTTGTCTGGCTGTGTGAAAACCCCTGTAGGTTAGAATTAGAAATTAATTCCACACGGGTATAGGACATGGGCGTGTCCCTATTTGCTTAGCCGTGTGAACCACATGGGCCATTAGCACGACCATGTCGAGATAGTCACACGGGCATGTGCCCTGTTTTAAAGGCAAAAAATTTCATAGTTGGTTTAAGGATTCGAAATGGTCTGGAATAGTTTCCAATGGTCGATTTGGGGTTTATAGTCCCGCAATGAGGAGTTTAAAGTAGAAATTGAAAAAAAAATTAATTTGGACCGAGTCTTGGTGACTTGAAAAAGATAGTGTACATGAAATCGAGTTAGGTAATGCCTCGTATTTCACCCCAGTGTAGGTTATGGGTATGGGGTGTTACACATATTAAATTTTGGTTGAGAAATTTTATTATTTAGATAGCTTAGTAAGTAAAAAGGAATGGATTGTAAAAATTGCAAAGGTTGAGTAGTTAAATTAAAGGGAATAAATGGTCAATTTAACCCATGGGAAATTAGTTAGTGGGATTTGATGAGGTTATGCTTAATTAAGTGGTTTAATTAGGCTTAATTAATGATTTATTAAAGTTTAATTAAGAAAGTTAAAGTATTTACAAAAATGCCATAGTATATATAATAAATTAAACCTAAATTAAAAAGAAAATTTCCATTTTCTTCTCATCTTCTTCACCATAAGAGAAAATAAAATGTTAGGGTTTCAGGCTTTGATTTAAAGCTTTGATTTGGTAAGTGTATTGATGCCCCTTTTTAGTAATTTTTATGCTTTTTGAGTTCGTATCAATTTGCTCTAGCTAAATCAAGGACCAATTTGTGAAACCGTTAAATGTTATAAGAGTTTCCATTAATGAATAAGGCTGTTTCTAAAAGCTTATGATGAAATATTGAACTTTGTTGATAGATTAGATTATTTTGAAAAGTGATTTTTGATGAATTTCGATGTTTAGGGACTAAATTGATTAAATGATAAATTGTTTGTACTTAAGGTGGAATTATTGCAAATAGGGACTGATATGAAGTTATAGAATATTTGGGTATCATGGATGTTTAGGAAAAATGAGTAAATTGCATGGTTAGGGCCTAAGGACTAAATTGAATAAAATGGAAAGTTAATGGGAAAATAGGTAATTTGCCAAAAAGGACTTAGTTGCATGAAAGGATCAAATTGTTCTATTATTCTAATCGATGGAATGAAATTATTATTATTAGATCAAGAACATGCTGATAATCGTGGAAAAAGGAAAACTACAGAATAGCCCCTAAACTTTGGAATCTCCTGCAAATCAGTCCAGTAAGTTCGTATGTTTATTTACGCTCCTAAAATGATTACATTCTTGTTCACATGCTCTTAATTAATGTTGTATTATATATTGGAAGTATGCTCTTTCAAACCAAATCTTCCTGCTATACTGAATGAAGCTCAATCGAGCAAATCATATCGTTGTATTGAATGAAGCACAATCGAGCAATTCATACCATTACATTGAATGATGCTCAATTGGGTAAATCCTACTAATGTATTGATTGAAACTCAAATAAGGAGAAATCTACGAACATACAGAAGAAAACTTAAATCGAGTAATGTCCACCGAGTATACTGAATTACTGTATTAGTTGTTAATTACTGTGATAAGCCGCGATCAATGAAATTCTCTATGTTTAATACTAATTAAATCTATGTTTGACTCGAAAGGATTATTAAATTTTAAACGAACTTACTAAGCTAACTTACTAAGCTTCATTAAAGCTTACCTATATTTTTCTTATTTTGTCGATTACATTCTGAAGGCTAGAAGATCAAGTCAACGCTAGGAATCATACTATCCGGGAATTTTGGTAGACTTAATTTCTCAGTTTTCGTATATGGCATGTACTAGGACCCTATGTATAGTTATGCAAAATACTTTTTTTTGAGTATCATGTGATGTTATGTTGTGCACTTGAATGATTTTTTATTTCCAACTTGTTACCTAAATGTGTTTTAAAGGTTAGGATATGAAGTAATATGCTATGAGTTAACTTAAGCTTGTAATGAAATGGATGCTTGTTGTGGAGATAAAGATGTGTTTATGGTTGTAAAGTTGGGAATGAATGTTTGTGAAGCTTATTGAGGTGTCGATGATGATAAATGTATGATACATTAAATGAATATATGCGATCATGTTTGAGTGTGTTTTGAAGTTGAATTTCACCTTCTAAATGTGTCTTTGAAAGTGTATAGGTACCTATGCAATAAGGGAGTGAAATTGAGCAAGGGATGGGTCATTTTGGGTTCACACAGTCTGAGATACGAGCATGTGACTCAGTCTTATGGGCACACGATCTTACGACACGATCACGTATCCCTTGTTCGAAACTTACAAAGACTGGGGAGGTTCTACATGGCCTGGCCACACGACCACGTGTCCCCTATTTTCAAATTTTCCTTCTTTTCCAAAACTTCTTGTTTTGTTTCAAATTAGTCCTAAATAGCTCCAAAGCTATTTTTAGAGCCCAGAGGGCTCAATTTAGGGGTGAAATGTATGAGAATGAATGATTTGCGATATTTTTGAATTTATTGAATGTTATGATGTTTAAAGGTTTCTAGTTGATCAGTAATACTTTGTAACCCTAATCTGACAACAGATACGGGTTAGGGGTGTTATAATAATTCAATGATATATTTATGGCATTTGTGTTGTCACAATATGCTTTGGCCGTTGGTAGTGCAATCCAAAAATCCTCTAGCATTTTCGTCATCCTTAATAATTGGGCACAACAGCTCCTTACTGCAATGTACTCCGTCTTAGCTATGGACAATGAAATTGACCCTTGGTTCTTGTTGTACCATGAAACCAAGTTGGTTCCTAAGTAAAAACAACCTCCAAAGGTTCTTTTCTAATCATCCATATTCCCAACCCAATCAACATCACTGTATCCAACTAAACTCATGGAATTATCATTAGTAAATTAAATACCAATATCTGGGGTACCATGGACATACCTATTGATTCTTTCAATAGCCTTAACATGTGATTCTCTTGGGATTTTCCTAATATCTTGCACATACACCAACACTAAATCTCAAATTTGGACGACTTGTAGTGAGATAAAGAAGGCCTTTTAATCATGCTTCTGTACATGGTTTGGGGAATGGGCAGTCCGTTAGCATCAATACACAGTTTCTCATTAATAGACATGGTGTCTTGGCTGGTATCGATTGATCTAAACCAAACTTTTTCATAAGGTTTCTTGCATATTTTTCTTGTGACAAGAATGTTCTATTTTCTAATTTCTTGATTTGGAATCCAAAGATGTAGGATAACCCACCAACCATGCTCATTTTGAACTCACTTTGCATTAACTTCTCAAATGTCTTTGGTAGTAATTGAAATAACAACAATATTATGTCATCAACATATATTTCTACCATGATTGTAGTCACTCTATTCCTCCTTACAAATAATGTTTTTCTCCACTAAGCCTATTTCAAATCCTTGACTAGTTAGATATTGTGACAGCCTCTCATACCATGGACGAAAGGCTTATTTCAAACCATACAGAGTTTTCCTCAACTTGTAGACATGATCTAGATGTGATGGATCTTTGCACCCCTTAGGCTAAGGTACATACACCTCTTCCTTTAATAATACATTCAAGAAAGCACTCTTAACATCCATTTGAAATTGTTTGATGTTAATATGCGCAACCACTGCAAGTAATAATCGAATTGCTTTCAATCTTGACATATGGTTAAATGGGGCGGCAACCCTAGTATATTTAACTAGGGTGTGCTTCCCCCTTCTTGTAGTTAAACTAGGAGACTAGTTTTTCTATCAAATAAGTATTATTTATATTTTACTAATTCAACTAGGATTCTTCTATCTTTCCCTATAAAGGGATGACACTGGTAGAGCTAAAAATACTCTTGTTTTGCCCAAAAATAGTGAGAACTTATTTTCTAAGTATAAATTCTATTTTCTGGTAATAGCAATTCTATAGGTTTCTATTGTGAAAGAGAATTACTTTCCTAATAAAAGTAATAAATTGTATTTGATTTTTCATTTAATTCGTGTTTATTCGAGCCCACACTCGAAGCAATTTTTGGTACAAGAATAGTGGAAAAGCTCGTTTGATTGAAAGTCTAGAACGTCTAGGATCCGTCTCTCACAACACACAAGTACTTTTCGGGAAAAAGTTTATTGTTAGATATCACAAATTGAATCAATTTTCAAAATTTTAATTTTCCGCTGTGATAGAAATCCATTTTTAAACTAATTTTTTTTCCAACAATTGGCATCAAAGCCGATTGTGCTATGTTTATAGTTTAAGCCGATATCAAATTTTCTCTCTTCTTTATGTTTGGTTAATTTTTTTATAAGATGTGACATTCTTGTAATTATTAGCATGTTTTGGGTTATATATGTGATGAATATATTTTATTATTTTATTATATGATAAAGTAATTTGACCAAAGTTGTGATTACTAGAAATTTAAGTGGCTTTAATTATATATTTTAATATCTTTTTGGGATATGTAATTAGATCATGGATTATTATCTCCACCCAGGTTTTATTTCATATTTCTATGAAAAATTCATGTGAACCAGAAATTGATCTAAGTTTTGTGTAACCGATTTTTTCAGAGAATCCCGAAGAATTGAAACACATTCAAGACTGATCGAGACAACATAAACCAAACTTAGCCAACCGAGAAAGTATCAGCGAAGGACTGACCAACGACTGTCTGGCAGTGGTCAGTGGTAGTTTAACAGCAATGATGATGATGTCAACTATGGAAGCAATAGCAGTCCACGGTGGCAAGAGCAGTTCAACAGTAGATCCTTTAGGTGTTTTACAAGTCAACTATGGTTTTGGGAAAACCCAAAGCTAGGATGTTTGGCTTTCACCCAAAAGACCCAAAGTATGCTTTGGGCTAATAATTGTATTTTTTTCTAAGATGGAATCATGGAAACTTTGGTCGGTTAGAATTATTTAATTTTATGTTTTTCTACGATAGCATGATGATATTTAAACTGACTGCAGAATATGTTCATGCATATGTATGATAAACATGCCATATATTTTAGGAAAAGAATGTAACATGTACTTGACATTTTCAATCATTCATTATTGAAACTGAACATAAAAACCTTGCATGTTTTTAAAAGATTGAGTGGGAGAAAATCCCTAAACAAGACATACAGCCTCCATCAATGGTCTCTTGTGATGGCATGACAATTTGTTGGCCCTAATGTAGGTATTGTCATGTGGACTTCACTAAGGATATTTCCTTAAAAAAGATAACTTTCATGTGATAGTATATGATAGTTTGTCAACCCTGAGGTAGGTATTACCATATGGAATTCACATAAGAAGTTTTTCTTATAAAGGACAATTAGTCATACATGTTACTCGTTGAGATTGTCCCAAGATGACTCATTCGTGGTACATAAAAAAAAAATAGATGTTGAGTTGATGGCTATAAACTTAAGATCTATTACAACAGATTCTTCTACAGACCTGAATTTCAAAAAATAGTTAGGAAGTTAATTGAATAGAAGAAAGAATTTTTTTAGGCTTTACTGAAATATTTAGAAACTTAAATGGCTGTTGGGGAATAATTTGATTCCAATTCTAGTTTAGTTAGATTGGAACCGGTTGGTTCCATAGTGGGGGACAGAATGATTAGGAGTGAGTGGTTGTTTTGGTTTTTGGATACTATGCCTTAGGGCTATATATTGGTGTATGTGGAAACATAATTATTTTCAATTTTGTTCACCAAATTTTTCTCCCTTTAGAGCATCATCTTCTTTGGCTACTCTAGAGAAAAAGAAGATGTAGCTGAAGAAAGCTCTGCATGTTGTAGTTGTCGTGTGATTTGGAGTCTTGAAGTAGAGAAATTGATGAACTATTAAGTTTCCTTATCTTTCTGTACTTAGGGATTAAAGGAAAAAGTAGAGTGAGGACTCTAAATGTTTCTTTATAATTATGGATTTTGGGTTTTAAGGTTTGAATGCCTTTGAGTTAATCAATAAATGGTTGTTATGCTTAGCTACTAGGACAAAGGAAGCCTTGGCATTTGGACAAGCTAAGCTGTCAAGAATAAGGAAACAAGGTGAGTTTCGATGCTCTACCTCTAAGTGATTGTTGACAATACACTGTTTGAATGGTCTGTGTTTGAGTTGTTCTGAGTTGTCGGAAACTATTGTTATGTATGGATGTGGTAAATAAGTCTATCGAGCATGAATTTGTGTTGAGTTCTGTGATGATGTATGATTTCCGTCGATTGTGAATGCTAGGCATGTATAAGATGGTATAGGTAAATGAGTACCCATAAATGTGTCGGTATGCATCAATTAGTTGTGGTATTGCATATAAGTTTGGTATGCTCTATGTTATTATGTTATGTGATTATATGTTTGTGCTTGCGTTTTATATATTGTGGAGTACGGAGGGGAAATTATCGACGGGGTAGATGAAGTTATGATTGGGAAAGGATGATTCTGTATACCATCATATGATGTTCCTAGATGCAAACAGTGATGTGCTTGCAGAAGAGATATTGCGGTGTTCGAGCATCAAGGTTAAAAATGGTGAAATCGAGAAATGGGTAGATGAATAGAGAAATGGAATTTCATTAAGATTCTGTCATATGGTGTTGTTGGGTGCAAACCATGATAAGCGAAGCTCCAGGCCTTGCGGAGAAGACACTATGGTGTTTGAGCATCTAGGTTAAATATGAAACGAAATGATATCGACTGGCTCACTAGAGTGACACCGTGACGATGGTTATTAGGTTCCATAGAGCAATACAGCGACGACGATCACCAAGCTCTATAGGGCGACACCGCAACAGTTGTAAGGTCCTTCGGGGCGACATCTCCAAGAGGTTTAAAGTGTAAGTTCGTAGCTAGCTATAACAACCAACAGAGTCCATCGAGACATTAAACATAGGGTAGTCTGCTGTGACATTAAACACGGGGTAGTCCACCAGGACATTAAACATGGAGTAGTTTGTTGGGACATCAAACACGAGGTAGTCCGTTAGGACGTTAAACATGAGATAAAATGTGTAAGACCATGGCTCGGCAATGGCATCATAAGGAGTCTGCTAAGACACTAAATAAAGGTATTAGATTATGTAAAACCATAGTTCGGCTATGGCAACAAGTAAAGGTCCGTCAAGATAATAAACCCAAAAACTCTCAAGATGAGGAAAAGAATATTTAGGTACAACTCAAGTAGAGAATAGCATGATTTGGTTTAAGGTTTAGGGTTTAGGGTTTAGGGTGGAAATGTGAAAATCATATTTACTTTTATTAAATAACATAATTAAAATTCATACTTAATTTTTACTAGTATACCAAATATTTTTATAACATAAATTTTGCACTAAAAATTCAGCATTTAATTTTTAAAATTATCAAACAACACCTAAGTTAGTCCATGTAATCATTTTTAAAAATAATATTTATTTATCCAAAAAATTAAATATTTAAGGATTTATATCTTGATGAACTAAAAATGTATAAATCTATGTAAATTTAGTGAATAATATGATGACACGTCATCAAAAAAATTTGAAACTAATAAATGATGGTGCATAGAATCATACACTATCGATGTAACACCCATAACCCGTTTATGTCATCGAATTAGGATTACGGAGTATTATTGTACATTTCAAAATAAAAACAAGTAACATCAAATTTAATAATTAATTAACAACATTCATAAATATTCCAATTTAAATAAAACATACACTTATGGGCCTTAAATCGAGCCTACGAGGCGTAAAAAATGGTTTAAAAACAATCATGGACCAGTTCAAAGAAAATCAGAAAATTTAGGAAAAAACTAAAACTTTTCAAAATAGGGGTCATACGGCTGTGTGTCCAGGACATGTGATAGAGCCCAAACCATGTGTCTCAGGACATGGTCGCATGGCTACTTCACACACCCGTGTGACTACTTCAACTAAATCATCAATCTAGGGAAAAGGATATTTATTCTTTATTGTAACCTTATTCAACTGCCTGTAATCAATACATAATCTCAATGACCCATCTTTCTTTTTCACAAATAATACAGGTTCACCCTAAGGAGATACTCTTGGTCAAATAAAACCTCTATCTAGCAATTCTTGCAACTGTGCTTTTTAATTCATCTGGTGCCATTCTATACGGTGAGATCAATATTGGAGTAGATCCAAGCATCAAATCAATCATGAATTCAACTTCACGCTCTAGTGGCAATCCCAATAACTTTTTTGGAAACACATCTGTAAATTGTTTCAAAATCAGTACCTAATCCAACTTCGACTCTGAATCTCGAGTATAAAGTATATAAGCTAGAAATGTCTCAAAACCTTTACAAATCAGTTTCTGTGCCAAAATAGATTAAATGACTGCTAACACAATTTGATCTATCTGATTCAATTGAAATAATTCCACTCGTTTGACATTTCAAATCGATCTGTTTTAATCTACAGTTTACCGCTGCATCATCTAATGTCAACCAACTCATTCCCATAATAATATCAAATTCCCTAAAGGGCAACAACATCAAATCAGCAAGAAATTCACAGCCCTAAACTTTTAATGGATACTTATGACATATTAAATTAACTATCACGCTCTAACCCAGTGGATTTGCAACTTGAACATCAAACTCAATAGATTCAATAGGTTAATTCTTGTTCATTAATAATGCAGTGCAAATATTCGAGTGAGTTGACTCAGGGTCAATCAATGCATACACAGTAACATTAAAGAGATAGAATATACCAGCAATACCATCAAGCGCGGCAGCTTCCTCCCTGACTCGAATAACATATGTCCGTGCAAGTGCTTAAACTTTAGATTGGACAATTTTATCTTTAGTCCCACTAGGATTTGGAGCTGTATTACCACTCTGACCAGGATGTCTACCTTTCTGAGATACCGACATTTGTTTATCATTTCATCTTCATAGTCACGTACCACTCTCAAGTAATTCTACACAAAATGATCAGTTGAGCCACATCTGTAACACACACCTAGTTTGGTTCTGCATTCACCAGTATGAAGTTTTCCACAATGCTTACAACCCAGCTTATGAGTATTCTGAACACTTCCCACAGTATCGGCAGTGTAATATCCCGAATTAGGGCCTAATCAGAATAGTGGTTTCGTGACCACAAATCCAAGATAGAAATAATTATTTTATAATTATTTTGAGGTTTATGATATGATTGCATGATTGTGTGAAAATTTCGTGATGAAATTCTATGCATAAAGTGCTTAAGTTGAGATTAGGGACTAAATCGAATAATTTGCAAAACTTGCATTCTAGAAGTTTTTAGTATGAAATTGCTTTGGAATATTAATGAGGAGGTCTTAAATAGAAATTTGACCAATTTCTAAGTCTATGGACAAAAAGTGGACATGGATGGAATTTTTGGAAAGTTTAGTAGTAAGGGCATTTTGGTCATTTAGTTATTAAAATGAATTAAAAACAAAATTAAAAGCCAATTTTTGTCCATATTCTTCATTAGGCCGAAATTTCAAGGGTTATCCATAGCTAGGGTTTGTTTCAAGCTTTCAATCTCCATAGTAAGTGATTCCAAGATCCGTTTTTAATGTTCTTTACGTTTTTGGAATCCCGGTAGCTCGATTTAGCTTATGTTAGCAATAATTCGACCTAGGGTTCATATTTAGAAAAATACCCATAGGTGAAATTTGTGTATTTTGGCGTTTTATGCTAGAATATGAGGTTTTAAATTATGTTATACAACTTGTCTACTCAGTTTTAAGTGAAAACGAGTAAAAGGGCTTAATCGGTAAAAATAACTAATAGTCATAAGTGCATGTTAGAGTGTGAATTTGATGCTGTCATAGAAGAGAAAAATGATCAGAATGTCATAAAACATAAGAATAATGGCTGAAATTAAATTTCCGAGCCTAGGGACAAAATCGTAATTTTGTAAAAGTTAGGGGGCAAAAACGTATTTTTTCCATAATGTGATTTTTGGATTGAAATAAATAGTATGAGTGTTAAATGAACTAAATGTGTTTTTATAGATCAAGAAAGACGTGGAATCGATCGTGATCGGGGAAAAGAAAAGCTTTCGGACTAAATTATAACATTTCTAAAGTTTTCACCGAGGTAAGTTCATACATGAATAATTTATTGATTTTTTTTATGTTATTTTATGTTATTTTATGTTGTTATCATATGAACTGGTGGCTGTCCATAGAACAATTAAATGATGGAAATTTGCAAATTTAATTAGATTGTGAATAAGTGTTAACAATGAAAAAGGAAAGATTTTCTCGGTTGACCCTTCGGAACAGGAACAATACGAATGACCCATTGTGAGTAAACATGTGTAGGCTACTACGTGTACCATACTGTTAAGTCACGTGTGTAGTACTAAGTGCAGGCTACTACGTGTACCATACTGTTAAGTCACGTGTGTAGTACTAAGTGCAGGCCACTATGTGTATCAGATGGTGAGGTCACGTGTGTAGTACTAAGTGCAGGCTACTATGCGTATCAGATAGCTTCGGCTATAAGTGTGGAAGGGGGAAAATATGTGTAAACAATGGTATATTTGTTATTTTTCCGTTGAGTTCAACGGGGAAAATCAATAAAGTGGTAATATATGAAAAGTTAGGAGCTATGTGCCCGATAATTGAGTGAATTTTAGTATAACAAAAAGGACTAGGTGGAATTATGTAAGAGTGAATGTTAGAAATAAAACAGCGTTGGACAGCAGCAATTACATGATTTTAAAAATTTACTAAAACTCGTGGAAGTTGAATAAAAATGAAAATGATATATGGAAATAAAGCTTAATGAGTCTATTTTTACATAAAAGAAACAGGAGAAGCAAAAGAATTCTATATTGTGTGATATTTGAATTCTTGTGAAACAGGGTCTGAATGAATTTGAGATCCCCTATTCTGAATTTACAAATTCACCATAAATTGTACAAATATTATTAAGAGTCAAACCTTACATGCATGGATTTATTGTTGAGTCTGCTTTTAATAGAAACAAACAGAACAGTCATTGGAATTCTGTACAGGGATAAATTTGGTTCGTAGTGCATAGGGGTCAAAGTAGTCGTATCCTAAAACAGGGGAGACTTTAACTAATAAACTGTACTAATTGGCCCGACCAAAAATTCTAAAAAAAAAAAGTAAACATATGAGTCTAGTTTCAGCAAAAATTTACGGAATTGAATTTTGAGTCTTGTAGCTCGAGATATTATTTTTTTAAACCGGGACTCTAGAAAATACCCTGTCCTGAATATGTGATTATATACTAGTATGATTGTTTTACTTTGATAAATTGTATATCAATTTTCTTATCTTCTTTTCTTTTTCTTGTCTCATAGAGTTATTAAGCTAGCTCGGGATTTAGGGATCGTCAGAGACCCATCCACACTATCAATACTTTTCGGTTCTTTGTAAACACTATTTTGGAATTATGGCATGTATAGGGGGCTGAATCATTTTGTTATATGTTATAATTAATTTGGTTTAAAATATTACTTTTCAAAATTTGATAATTTACTTGTATTTATGTATATCTGTTATTGTTATCTATTTTTGTTCAAGCTAGAGGAATTAATTATGTAAGGTCAGGTAAATGTGTGAATTCATGTTTTCGTGATCTGTAATATGCCGTATCTTGTTTCGGCTTAGAACATGGGTATGGGGTGTTACATTTATTGGTATCAGAGCCAAGGTTTAGGCGGTTCTCGAATTTACATACTGTGTGTGGAAGTCTATCTATACATGCCATAATTATATTATGATAGTGTGATGACTCCTGACAATTTAATCGTGTTTTTATATAGTAATGGATCCCGACTGAGCTATAGCTGATGATGTAGAAAGTAATGCATTGGCTCCCGTACAAGGGATTGCACCAGCTGAGAGCAGGCATGAGACACATGATCAGGGAGATGGGGCCCGGGAAGCCTTTCTTCGTATGATGAGTAATTGGTACACAGAATTTGTTCGGGCAAATCCGAACGCTTAGCCTCCTCCACCCCCTCCTATTCCTCAATCAATTCCCGTAGTTCCTCAAGGTGCCGAAATGGTAAGATTGAGCAAACCCCCAGTTGATAAAATTTGAAAGTAAGGTGCTGAAGAATTTAGGGCCAATATAGATGATGATCCCGAGAAAGCAGAGTTCTGGCTTGAAAATTCTATCAGGGTATTCGATGAGCTTTCTTGCACTCCCGAAGAATGTTTAAAATGTGTTATTTCTTTACTAAGGGATTCGGCATATCATTGGTGGAAGACACTAGTATCTGTGGTTCCAAAAGAAAGGGTTACATGAGATTTCTTTCAAGAGGAGTTTAGAATGAAGTATATAAGCCAGCAGTTCATTGATAAAAAACAGAAAGAGTTCCTTGAGTTGAAATAAGGTAAAATGTCTATGGCAGAATATGAACGTGAATTTGTCAGACTCAGCAAGTATGCCCAAGAGTGTGTGTCCACTGAAGCTCTTATGTGTAAGAGGTTCGAGGATGGGCTAAATGAAGAAATTAAGCTACTAGTTGGGATTTTAGAGTTGAAAGAGTTTGTGGTATTGGTCGATCGAGCTTGTAAAGCTGAAGAACTGAGTAACGAGAAGAGGAAAGCTGTGAATGAAGCTAGAGACGCAAGAAAGAGGCCAATGAGTAAGTCATTTCAATCTCAATCAAAGAAGTCTAAAGAAATGAATCCTCGATTGACTGTTTCAACTGAACATTCGTATCGGGATCGTGGGAGATCATATTCGGGTTCTAAAGCTCAAGCTACTTCAATGGCGAGTGTAGGTAATGTGAGATCTAATAGACCTGAGTGTCAGCACTGTGGTAAACAATATTTCGGGGAGTGTTGGACGATTAGCCGGGCTTGTTTCAAATGTGGTTCCCGAGAACATTATATTAAGGATTGCCCAAAAAGGGTTGAAGAAGAAAAATTTCAGAGTGCCAGACAGACTAGTGCTGCTAATAGAGGTAGACCTCCGAGAAATACTGAAAGTGGAGCTAGCAGTCGAAGTGTGACAAAGGAATCAACTGGGAGGCCGGAAGCTAGAGTACCTGCTAGAGCTTATGCCATACGTGCTCGGGAAGAGGCGTCATCTCCTGATGTGATTACTGATACATTTTCTCTTTATGATACTATTGTTATTGCATTGATTGATCCCGGATCTACTCATTCTTATGTTTGTGTGAATTTGGTATCTAGTAAGAGCTTGCCTGTAGAATCTACTGAATTTGTGATTAAGGTGTCAAACCCTTTAGGCAAATATGTGTTAGTAGATAAAGTTTGCAAAAATGCCCTTTGATGATTCAAGGTCACTGTTTTTCGGCTAATCTAATGTTGCTACCATTTGACGAGTTTGATGTCATTTTGGGTATGGATTGGTTGATATTCCATGATGCTAGAATAAATTGCAAACAGAAAACTCTTGAGTTGAAATGTGAAAATGGTGAAATTCTTCGAGTAGAAACAAATGAATCAAATAAATTGCCTATTGTGATTTCGTACATGTCTGCTCAGCGATATATGCGAAAAGGGTGTGAAGCTTATCTTGCTTATGTATTAAATACTAAAATGTCTGAGTCGAAGCTTGAATCAGTACTAGTAGTCTGCGAGTTCCCGGATGTATTTCCAGAAGAATTGCCGGGGTTGCCTCCGATCAGAGAGGTAGAGTTTGCTATTGATTTGTTACTTGGAACTGCACCAATTTTGATCTCTCCATACAGAATGGGTCCGATTGAATTAAAAAAATTAAAAGCTCAGTTGCAAGAGTTAACAGATAAGGGGTTTGTGAGACCGAGTTTCTCTCCCTGGGGTGCCCCCGTGTTGTTTGTAAAGAAAAATGATGGATCCATGAGACTTTGTATTGACTATCGACAGCTCAATAAGGTGACCATAAAGAACAGATATTCGTTACCGAGAATCGATAATTTGTTTGACCAGTTAAAAGGGGCAACAGTGTTTTCAAAGATTGATTTAAGATTCGGTTTGATTTAAGATCCGGTTACTATCAGTTGAAAGTTAAAGAGTCGGATGTGCCAAAAACCGCTTTCAGAACGAGGTATGGACACTACGAATTTCTTGTGATGCCCTTCGGTTTAACCAATACTCTGACTATCTTTATGGATTTGATGAATCGAATCTTTCGACAATACTTGGATAGGTTTGTGGTTGTGTTCATAGATGATATCCTAATTTATTCTCGAAACGAGTCCGAGCATGCTGAACATTTAAGAATGGTATTATAGATTCTAAGAGAAAAGAAATTGTTTGCTAAATTCAGTAAAAGAAAATTTTGGCTTAATGAAGTCGGATTTTTGGGACATGTAGTTTCGAGTGATGGTATTCGGGTCGATCCGAGCAAAGTTTCGGCAATTGTTAATTGGAAACCGCCAAAGGATGTATCTGAGGTTAAAAGCTTTTTGGGCTTAGCTGGATATTATCGACGCTTTGTCGAGGGATTTTCAATGATTGCCTCTTCTATGACCAAGCTATTGCAAAAGAATGTTAAATTTGATTGGACTGAAGAGTGTCAACAAAGTTTTGAGAAGTTGAAAGAGTAGTTGACCAAAGCACCAGTGTTAGTGCAACCTGAGTCAGGGAAAGAATTTGTGATCTATAGTGACACGTCATCAATTGGTCTTGGTTGTGTTTTAATGCAAGCAGGTAAAGTAGTAGCTTATGCCTCAAGACAGTTGAAACTGCACGAGAAAAATTACTCGACTCATGATTTAGAGTTGGCCGCCATTATCTTTGCTTTGAAGATTTGGCGTTATTATTTATACGGTGAGAAATGCCAAATCTTTACTGGTCACAAAAGTTTTAAATATTTGATGAATCAAAAAGATTTGAATTTACGACAACGGAGATGGCTTGAATTATTAAAGGATTATGAATTAAAAATTGATTATCATCCCAGGAAAGCGAATGTAGTTGCAGATGCCTTAAGTAGAAAATCTTTGTTTGCTTTGAGAGCTATGGGTACAGATTTTGCTATGTTTGATGATGGTTTGATTTTGGCCGAGTTAAGAGTTAGGCCGCTATTTCTTCAGGAAATTTGTGAAGCTCAGAAGAATGACAGGGAATTGCGAGCCAAGCGAGCTTATTGTGAATTGGATTGTAACTCAGGTTTTTGAATCGGACCAGAGGATTGCTTAAGGTTTCGTGATCGAGTATGTGTATCGAAAGATGCTGAGTTGATTTAGAAGATTTTACATGAGGCACACAATGGTTGTTTGCAAGTTCATCCTGGTAGTACGAAAATGTACAACGACCTGAAGAAAATATATTGGTGGAATGGTATGAAGAGAGATATCTCTGAGTTTGTAGCAAAATGCTTGATTGCCAGCAAGTGAAAGCTGAACACCAGGTACCTTCAGGTTTACTTCAACCAGTGATGATTCCCGAGTGGAAATGGGACAGAATTACAATGGATTTTGTGACAGGGTTGCCTCTGACTCCTAAAAAGAAAAATGCCATCTGGGTTGTGGTTGATAGATTAACAAAATCGGCTCACTTTATACCAGTACGTACCGACAACTCTCTTGATAAGTTGGCTGAATTATATATTTCTAAAATTGTGAAATTACATGGAGTACCTATGTCTATTATTTCAGATAGAGATCCGAGATTTACTACGAGGTTTTGGAAAAATTTATAAGAAGCTTTGGGTATGAAATTGAATTTCAGTACCGCATTTCATC
This sequence comes from Gossypium anomalum, assembly GCA_025698475.1. Classification (NCBI taxonomy): domain Eukaryota; kingdom Viridiplantae; phylum Streptophyta; class Magnoliopsida; order Malvales; family Malvaceae; genus Gossypium; species Gossypium anomalum. The sequence goes on from CM046957.1 coordinate 17,647,686, forward strand.
CACAAACTGACGGTCATCCGAAAGAGTAATTCAGGTACTCGAGGATATGCTCCGATGTTGTGTTTTAGAATTTCAGGGCAGTTGGGAGAAATATTTACCCTTGGTCGAATTTGCCTACAACAACAGTTTTCAATCGAGCATACGATGATGGCACCGCATTTAAGCATTGTATGGTCGCAAGTGTCGGACTCCTTTGTATTGGACCGAGCTCAGTGAGAAACAGATTCACGGAGTTGACTTGATTTAAGAAACTGAAGAGAAAGTAAAAGTGATCCGTGATTGTCTGAAAGTTGCTTCAGATCGACAAAAGTCATATGCGGATTTGAAGAGAAAAGAGATCGAGTTCCAAGTGGGTGATAAAGTTTTTATAGAGGTATCTCTGTGTAAGAAAATTTTAAGGTTTGGCCGAAAAGGCAAGTTGAGTCCGCGTTTCATTGGGCCTTATAAGGTTATTGAAAGAGTTGGACCAGTGGCTTATCGGCTAGCCTTGCCAACCGAGTTGGAAAAGATTCATAATGTGTTTCATGTGTCGATGCTACGACGTTACCGTTCTAATCCTTTACATGTGATTCCTCTGACAGAAATTGAAATTCAACCGGATATGACCTATGAGGAGAAACCAATAAAGATTTTGGCTCGGGAAATTAAACAGTTGAGAAATAAAAGTATAGCCTTAGTGAAAGTATTGTGGCACAAACATGGAATAGAAGAGGCTACGTGGGAACCTGAGGAAATTATGAGAAACCAATACCCACATCTATTTACCGGTAAGATTTTCGAGGACGAAAATCTTAAAGGGGGGAAGAGTTGTAATATCCCAAATTATGGCCTAATTAGAATAGTGGTTTTGTGACCACAAATCCGAGATAGAAATAATTATTTATAATTATTTTGAGGTTTATGATATGATTGCATGATTGTGTGAAAATTTCGTGATGAAATTCTATGCATAAAGTGCTTAAGTTGAGATTAGGGACTAAATCGAATAATTTGCAAAACTTGCATTCTAGAAGTTTTTAGTATGAAATTGATTTGGAATATTAATGAGGAGGTCTTAAATAGAAATTTGACCAATTTCTAAGTCTATGGACAAAAATTAGACATGGATGGAATTTTTGGAAAGTTTAGTAGTAAGGGCATTTTGGTCATTTAGTTATTAAAATGAATTAAAAACAAAATTAAAACCCAATTTTTGTCCATCTTCTTCATTAGGCCGAAATGTCAAGGGTTCTCCATAGCTAGGGTTTGTTTCAAGCTTTCAAGCTCCATAGTAAGTGATTCCAAGCCCCGTTTTTAATGTTCTTTACGTTTTTAGAATCCCGGTAGCTCGATTTAGCTTATGTTAGCAATAATTTGACCTAGGGTTCATATTTGGAAAAATACCCATAGTTGAAAATTGTGTATTTTGGTGTTTTATGCTATAATATGAGGTTTTAAATTATGTTAGACAACTTGTGCTACTCGATTTTAAGTGAAAACGAGTAAAAGGGCTTAATCGGTAAAAATACCTAATAGTCATAAGTGCATGTTAGAGTGTGAATTTGATGCTGTCATAGAAGAGAAAAATGAACAGCATATCATAAAACATAAGAATAAGGGCTGAAATTAAATTTCTGAGCCTAGGGGCAAAATCATAATTCTATAAAAGTTAGGGGGCAAAAACGTAATTTTTCCATAATGTGATTTTTGGATTGAAATAAATAGTATGAGTGTTAAATGAACTAAATGTGTTTTTATAGATCAAGAAAGACGTGGAATCGATCGTGATAGGGGAAAAGAAAAGCTTTCGGACTAAATTATAACATTTCTAAAGTTTGCACCGAGGTAAGTTCGTACATGAATAATTTATTGATTTTTTTATGTTATTTTATGTTGTTATCATATGAATTGGTGGCTGTCCATAGAACGATTAAATGATGGAAATTTGCAAATTTAATTAGATTGTGAATAAGTGTTAACAGTGAAAAAGGAAAGATTTTCCTGGTTGAACCTTCGGAACAAGAACAATATGAATGACCCATTGTGAGTACACGTGTGTAGTACTAAGTGCAGGCTACTACATGTACCATACTGTTAAGTCACGTGTGTAGTACTAAGTGCAGGCTACTATGTGTATCAGATGGTGAGGTCACGTGTGTAGTACTAAGTGCAGGCTACTACGTGTATCGGATTGTTGGTCGCATGTGTAGTACTAAGTGCAAGCTACTATGCGTATCAGATAGCTTCGGCTATAAGTGTGGAAGGGGAAAAATATGTGTAAACAATGGTATATTTGTTATTTTTCTATTGAGTTCAACGGGGAAAATCGATAAAGTGGTAATATATTGAAAGTTAGGAGTATGTGCTCGATAATTAAGCGAATTCTAGTATAACAAAAAGGACTAGGTGGAATTATGTAAGAGTGAATGTTAGAAATAAAACAGTGTTGGACAGTAGCAGTTACATGATTTTAAAAATTTACCAAAAATCATGGAAGTTGAATAAAAATGAAAATGATATATGAAAATAAAGCTTAATGAGTCTATTTTCACATAAAAGAAACAGGGGAAGCAAAAGAATTCTATATTGTGTGATATTTGAATTCTTGTGAAACAGGGTCTGAATGAATTTGAGATCCCCTGTTCTGACTTTAGAAATTCACCATAAATTGTACAAAAATTATTAAGAGTCATACCTTACATGCATGAATTTATTATTGAGTCTATTTAAGAGAAACAAATGGCATAGTCGTTGGAATTTTGTATAGGGATAAATTTGGTTCGTAGTGCACAGGGGTCAGAGTAGTCGTACCCTGAAACAGGGGAGACTTTAACTAATAATCTGTACTAATTGGCCTGACCAAAAATTCTAAAAAAAATTAGTAAGTAAACATATGAGTCTAGTTTCAGGAAAAATTTACGGAATTGAATTTTGAGTCTTGTAGCTTGAGATATGAATTTTTTTTAAACTGGGACTCCAGAAAATAGCCTGTCCTGAATATGTGATTATATACTAGTATGATTGTTTTACTTTGGTAAATTGTATATCAATTTCGTACTTACTTACTAAGCTATATGCTTATCTTCTTTTCTTTTTCTTGTCTTATAGAGTTATTAAGCCAGCTCGAGATTTGGAGATCGTCGGAGACCCATCCACACTATCAATACTTCTTGGTACTTTGTAAACACTATTTTGGAATTATGGCATGTATAGGGGGCTGAATCATTTTGTTATATGTTATAATTAATTTGGTTTAAAATATTACTTTTCAAAATTTGATAATTTACTTGTATTTATGTATATATGTTATTATTATCTATTTTTGTTCAAGCTAGAGAAATTAATTATGTAATGTCAAGTAAATGTGTGAATTCATGTTTTCGTGATCTGTAATATTCCGTACCTTGTTCCGGCTTAGAACATGGGTATGGGGTGTTACAGGTAGGCTTAACTAGATTTTTAGAATCATGCCATATTGATTTGTTTCTACTCGAAAATCTAGATGGTAAAGTGTCACAAGCATAAAATGACTTAGAAAAGCCTCTTTTATTAAATTATCGAGCTTTCTTTTCTCTCTATTTTTTATTATTATAAACTTCCTCCATCTTTTGAGCTCGATCAGATAGAATTACAAACTGTTGAATTTCTATCCCTCCAATCATCATTTTAGTTTCAGCATTTAAACAATCTTCAAAGCGGATGCACATTTATTCCCTTTCTTTAACTCAAGAAATTCCTTCTTTTTTTTGATCCAAGTATTGTTTACTGACATACTTCTTTTTAAATTTAGGAGAACAAGCCATTTCATCAAAAACTCACTAAATATTCTCGAGCTAAAACTCAGCTTTATCTGGATCATCTTCCACTCTACCCTGAAACTCTTCAGCACCATACTTTCTAACTTTATCAATAGGAACCCATCGACTCGTCTCAATTGCTTGAGGTGGTGGAAGTATCATAGGAGGCATAATAGGGGTACAATAAAGGGTGGAGGTTGTTGAGCCACTTGGTTGGTTCGTATAAATTCCGTGAACCACTGACCTATTAAACTAAGGAAAACGTTTTTAACCTTATTTTCAAACATCTGTGGTAATGGTAAGCTACGACTTGTTTCTTGTTCATTAGTCAGAATATTACTATTCACTTCATCAATGTCAGCACGATCAGATTCAGTCGACATCTTTAAAATCAATAAAAAAAAATCAAAGGTTAGATCGTATCAAAATATCACACTATCACAATATATGGCATGTAATTTCTAAATTTTAAACATGGTACGTTTAGTCTGAGAACAGGCTAAACCGTAGCTTTGATACCACTAAATGTAACACCCATAACCTATTTTCATTGTTAGATTAGGATTACGGAGTATTACTGTACATTTCAGAACAAAACTACAAGTGACACCGATTTTAATAATTAACTAACAACATTCATAAATAATTCAGATTGAAGTCAAACATACTCTTATGGGCCTTAAATCGAGCCTACGATGCCTAAAAAATAGTTTAGAAACAATCAAGGACCAATTCGAAGTAAATCAAAAAGTTTAGGGAAAAACTAAAAATTTTCAAAACAAGTCACACGGCCATGTGTCGAGATCGTGTGATAAACCCCAAACCGTGTGGCTCAGGACATGGCTGTGTGGCTACTTCACACGCCCGTGTGACTACTTCACACATTTGTGTACACTAACAGTGTAATTAACTGTGCCCGTGTAATATAAGGTCACATAGTCGTGTGGCCAGACCGTGTAACTCACTATGACCGTGTAGCTTAAGTTCACACAGTAATGTCGTTAGGTCATGTAACTCTTTGTGCCCGTGTGGACCAACCTACACTGAAAACAAATAAGGCACACAGTAATGTGAGTAGGCCGTGTGTGGTACACGATTGTGTAACAACCCCTGTCCCATGCCGTGTGCTCTAAAATGTTCCTTCAATTTCAAGTTTAACATATTTAACCTACTTGGACAAAAAGCAACCCAATTACCATCAATTATACCAACTCAAAACATGATTAAACAAGCTCAAAACATGTCAAAGCATCCATCCTAAGTGCCTAACCAATGCATCCTCATTGACATCTCAATTCAATTAATCAACCAAGTTACATTTCATAGATTTCATGATCACATAGAAACACATAATAAGTTTACTACTTATACGCAACATTCAAGTCCATGTCACTATAGAATAACCATTCACTAATAGTATATAACAATAAAACCATATCACATACTCATGAACACCTATAAACAATTCATCAAAAGTATACACAATTGAACTAAGAATCCATCCATGGCAAACCTTACTTACATGTAACAACCCACAAGTAACAAGTAACCCAACAATTTATATATCACCTACTACATGCCATATAACAGTAAGTAAAGTGCTCAAAAGCTACTAAAATATAACCGGATAGTTTGATTTTACTTGAGTTGATCCGATCGCCCGAATTCAACAAAAGTAATCTACAAGGAAATAAAATAAATAACACGAGTAAGCTTTTATAGAGCTTAGTAATTTTGATGGTTAAAATAATAAAGCTTATTGAATTTAAACATAATAATTTTAATAACAAGATTGAAAGTTAGAGTTTCTTGTCAACCACAATTCACAACAGGTGAGTTTATACATAAATGAGTTTAAGATACAATTGAGCACATCCATACGAGATCATTCACTATTAAGCCACAATACTGTCAAGAATTTTATGAATAATCTTTCAACAATTCAATAAACAGACATTTATCACATGAATTATTGCCTGATGAACGATATACAGATTTGAGTACACAATTATCCATCTGAAACACGCCAAATGCTCAAACGAGCTAATCCAACTGATAACACGCCTTGGCACCAAGTTCCTAGCCTATAGCTAACATCCCTCCGAAAACATGCTTGGGCACTAAGTGCCAAGCCCGAAGGCTTTACATCCGCCCCAATAACATGCCAGAATCATTATAATATATCGCGATAGTCCGCAACAAATGCTGGACTTCAGTATATCAAGTGTAAAATCACAGTTCAGGAATCATCATCTCATCTCAAATCAACCTTGTCGTGAGCAATATAACCTATTGGCATGTCAAATGTACTCTACCCTACGTTCATCTGGCTCAAGAGTTATCATCGTTAAATAGTGCTACAAACAATTCATTATTTCAATTCTTATTAATTCATAATCGAGTATTTAAATAACTGATCAGTAAACAAGTTGTTCATTCAATATGCAATTCAAAACGTATTAAACTAAACCAAACAAACTTACCAAGGTTAATCTACAATAACAGCAAAAGTCTAGAGAGTATTCTACAACCTTCCCTTTTCCTCGATTATCAACTTGTCCTTGATCTATAATATAATTTATTTTCATTATTAATCTCAAATTTATAAATTAATAATTTAATATATATAATTCCTTATTTTTAATTTTGCATATTTCCCCCCAAACATTTACATTCCATATAATTTAATCCCTAATATTAAACAAGTTAAATCCACAATAAACATAAAAACCTTATAATGTCAAATACTTAACCCTTAATATACAAATCATATATCCTTAAATTTATAATAAAATCCTTCTCAGATTACAAATTATTCAATTAAATCCCTAATTTCCAAAATTATAGAAAACTATTCTATAAAATAACCCAAAATCAACATCAAGCACTCAAAAAAAATTATTTCAAGTAAAAGACTACAAAAAGATTAGTGGTATACTTTCTAAACTTTATTAATCCTACAAATTAACCCCTAAACAAGATAGATTTCAACTAAACTAACACAAAAACATGAAATTCATGAAGAAACAATAAAGATTTTACTTACATGCAATGAGAAATGACAAAATCGAAGCTCCCCTTGCTATTAAAATGGTGTTTCGGTTGGAATGAAAAGAAAATATGAGGAAGATGATAGTATCTGTGCAATGTTTTATTATTATTATTAATTTTACTTTATTTTAATATAATTTAATCATAAAAATTCACTTAAAACAACTTCAAAATCGGTCGGTAATATTAACATTGGTCAATTTGCCATTTAAGTCCATTCAATGATATTTTTTAAACTCAATTAGTCCATATTAACTATTAGCGATTAACCTTTGCATTTATTTACAAATTAATTCTTTTTCTTTAATTAACTATCTGAACATTAAAATTTCTTAACAAAACTTTAATATGACTATAATGACCTCCTAAAAATTAAATAGCTAATATTTACGAACTGACACATCGATATTTGTGGTCCCGGAACAACTATTCCGTCACCACTGAAAAATGGGTTGTTATAATCGATGTATCAAATATTAATTTATTAATTCTCCTAATTAAGTCAAACCCAAACAAAATTTAGCTTCACTATTTAAAAACTTAACAAAATATTAAAAATTTATCTACTAATTTTATTTTATAATTAAACTTAAATAAATTATTTTTATTATTGAATGATAATTTAGGTTAATATGAATTTACATAATCTCTGTTCAAATTTCATTCATACCAATCATCTAACCATTTGTGTAATAGTAAATTTGTTGTATTTTTTTTATACATTGCATACTTCTACCTATAACTCTTTCTCAACTCTTAAATTAGAAGAAAAGTCGCATAAATACACGTGAATCCAGGCACTCCTAATTACTACAATAGCAACAATGTCAATTGATTTAAAACTTAATCTACAAATGCATTTACTCAAATTTTTGGGCTAATCTCTCTGATAACTCTTGAAAAGAGTTATATTTCAGGCCTCTAGATTGAATTAATTGTTTGTACTTAAGTAAATATGTTTGCATTTTTAGGATATTTTTAGAGCATTGCATAACAAAGCTTGGATTGTGCTATAAATGTCATTATTTGTTATTGGGGAAGAAATCTGTTGGTTATTGCTGGCAGCAGATGTAGGATGAAGAAGAGAAGAGAGAAAGGAGAAAGAAAATTACCATGGAAAAATGTTGGTTAGATAGCCAACAAGAATGCCATGGCAATTCCAGGAAGATGACACGGTATTCAGTCCACGTCACTCTCAAGCAGATATACTTGTACCAGATAAATCACCCTAAAAAAGAGGAAGCAAAAGGTGTGTGCTTAGAGGGAGGGACCTACCCTATAAAGGAGGAAAGAGAAAAGACATAAGGGGATGAGGATTTGGAGGGAGAGAGGAATCGGAGAGCAATTTTTCTCTGCATCGAATTCTCGTGGAAAATTTTAGAGAAAAGGGAGGAGAGGGTAGCAGCTTACAGAGAAAAAAATCACAAACGCAAGGAAGGGGAAGAGAAATCTACCCTGGGTTTTGCATCAAATTTCAGTATTAAAGCGAAAGCTAGAGTAACGAGAGCTTTCTGCAATTCTGCCTTTATTTTCTGATTTGAACTATATGATTCGTGAACTTGAAAAATGATGTTGAATGGTTTTATTTTGGATTTGAATGTCCAATCCATGAGCTAAATCTCATTGGGTTGGAATTATTAGGGTGAATTTTTACTATCTTTAATGCCTATGGTCTGATTTTCAGTAGATTATTGTTTCATTTGATTTTTTATTATTTTAAATGCATGCATGCAAGCTCTAGACATAGATGATTGTATGGTATGTTGTTAGATCTGATTTAATTCTGAAAAGATTAAATAAATTGGATTATTATCAGTTGATACAAATGAGTATTCAAAAAAATATTTGCAGCACTCTAGACGTAGAAGTTGTGATTTGTACAGGGAAAGAAAGAACAATTTGGATATCATTCTTCAATTCTGTAAACATACAAAAACTCAAAATGATAGTTTAAAGTTTGGCTCTTGAAAGAAGCAGACCACAGTAGTGAATCCCTGAGTAGTAGAATGGTTAAGATTTTTCCATGGCATTATTATGATATAAAAATACAATGTCGAAACCTTTATAAAATGGAGAGGGTATTTTGAAAACGGGAGTCGCCACCAACCTTTTAAAGTGTGATTGGATCACTTTACAAAACATTTTGGTCTACGAAATTACGAGAAAACAGGTTCGGGAGTCGATTACGTACGATGAAGGATTAGCACCCTCGTAACGCCCAAAATTGGTAACAAATTGAATAATTTTGTCTTAATGTCAAAAGTTTGAAAGAATTTAAAAATAAGATCTCTTCTAAAACCATAATAATTTGAGTTAAAAGAATCAAGATTCCATTGCTTCAAAAGAATATAAAACATCACATCCAGCATGATTGGACACGATATTTTTAAAATTTCGTAACTAAAATCATCTTGTAATTTTCAAAACTTATTTAGAAGGATATTTTAGGTATTTAGACAAACGGGAAACCGCAACCCAGCATGTTAGGGCACTACTTCTCGAATTCCTAACTACCAAAAAAAAAAACATTGCCTTATTTTTTAAAAAAATCTTTTTGGATCGAATGAAATATAAAAGTTCTTTAAAGTGATGATGCATTTATCATATTACAAAGGATTAATATTAAATAAATCAACCCATATGATACCTATTTTAACATTCCATGCAAATAAAATAAAGATGATGAATAATGGCATAAATTACACAATATATGTTATCATTTTTTGCATATAAGATCATAGATAATATAAAATATACATGCATTATCGTTAAATGCAAAATACAACAAAGGGCATAATGAATACAACAATATAAATTGCATAATATATATATAATAATATTTCATGCAAATGTAACTTAAATCAACATAAATAATTAATTTTCATGCAAATATGTAAAAACAAATAACATAAAATAACAAATAATCTATGAAAATTTAACCTACTAAAACAATACTAAAAAAATAAAAATAAAAAAAAAAACATATTATAAACATATTAAATGTAAATCAAATAAGATAAAAATAAAGATATTTAAAAATATTTAGAATAATATAAGAATGATAAAGGAGAACCCTTTTTAAAAAAAATGATATATACATATATAAATTATATTATAGGATATAATAACTTAATACATTAAAAGATAATGTACTAAATATTGATGTTACACATATTTATTTAATAATAAAAATTAAAAACATATATAATTAATAAGTAATAAAATAATGTATATTTTATAATAAAATAAATGTAATGTAAGGAATAATGTATGGTAAAATATATAACATGTAATAAAATTTATAAACAAAATATATAATGATATAAACTATATGATAGATAAAATATAAAATAATAAAAATAATATAATAAGTAATTTTACATATAAAAATATAGTAAAATAAATAATATATATATATAGTAAAAAATATATAACATATAATAAAATATAAATATAATAGAATAAATAATATATATAATAAAAATATAACATATAATAAAATTTATAAAGATGTATATAATAATATGATATATAAAATAAAATAATATATGTTATTTTTATATAACTAATGTTTATAAAATAAATAATACATATAGTATTTTAAAAATAAATTAAATATATATAAAAAAAAGGACTAAAATTGAATTTAATTAAAATTAAGGCTAATTTCTAATAAATGAAAATTTTGGGCTTAATTGAAATGGGTATTAAAAATGAGGGACTCATTGGGCAATTAGCCCTAATCCCCAAAACGACACCGTTCTGAAATAAGCTTTAAAATAGGAAATAGGACTGAATTGAAATAAGAATAGAAGGTTAGGGCTAAATTAAAATAAAATAAAAATGAAATTGTAAATAATGAAAATGAAGGAGGACCGATTGTGCAATTTGCCCTTTTAAATGAAAACACGCGGATCCTATCCGGGTCACGGGTCAACACGCGGATCCTGGGGCTCTGAAACGATGTCGTTTTGAAGCTATTTGTTTTAAGTAAAACGGCACCGTTTTCATAAGGCTATATAAGCCAAATTTTCAGCTTTGAAATCATTTTTGCAGTTTGATTTTTAAAAAAACAAAAGAAAACCCTCTGAAGGATTGGGGAGGGGTTCTCGGAGTGCTATCGAGCCTCCGTCCTGAGGTTTGCACGCGCTTCACGCGCCACCGTCAACGCCGCTACGCACGGCGGCTGAAAGCTAGAAAGCTTCCCGTTTCAACGCAGATCAAAACGGTACATCCCCTTTCTTTCTATTTTTATGATACCAGCATGTATTTGTAAAAAAAATATTCACCTCTATGTTCTTTGATAATCTGTTGTTGTTTCTTTGTATGTATCAATTGTTTGTATATTTCACTCAAAAAAACGTATTTTTACAAATCAAAAAAGAGAGGTTTTATAACCCCTGGCTACATTTTTAGGAAAGAATCTTTTCGATTTCTTTCCAAGTTTGTCTCTTTTCTGTCGTAGTTCTTTCTTTCTTTTGTAGGTATCAACGAGAATCTCACAGCGAGGAGTGATGGCGTTGATTTTCGTGTCAATTACGGAGTGATACGGGGCCGGAGTCACGGCGTGAGGCGAGGAGGCGTGATGGTTAAGATGCTTGCGGCGCCTAGGGTTTCTGAAACCCTAGGCCTTTTTGTCTTCTATTAACAAATTGGGCCACTTGGGCCCTGAGTATTTTGGACAGTATTTGGGTACTTGGGCTTGGGTGTCACCGGGTATTGGGTAGTGTAGGCTAATTGGGTCTTGGGTCATCAGTTAGGCTGTTGGGTTTTAGGTTTTTGGGGCTAAAGGTTTTGGGTTTTGTTAACAGACTGTAATGGACTTTATTATTTAATAAATTTTTATTTTTTTGTTGTTTTTTTTATTTGCTTTACGGGCCCGGATAAATTTGGGCTATTACATACAACCTGAGTAATTCCAACCTTTATCATTCAACAGTACAAATCCTTCCCACTTATTCTTTGAGAATTTTCACAGCATTTCAGTTGTCCTAGCATTTTTTCATTCATAATTGATTTTATTAATTCATTCATTAATTGTTTTCATCAATTTGTCATATGTTTCTTTTGTACAGTTTAATTAGTCAAATTCATAGTAATAGCATAACCATTTTTTAATCAATTCTGATCCTTGTGGTCATGATACTCATCATCACTTTATTACCTGATTCGACGTGTATACTTCTACATTCACATTACACATTCACATGCGACACGTTTTTGGCACCGTTGTTGAGGATCGGCAATATTGGTGAAAATTTGGTTTGTAATTACCTCTTTAATTTTGTTAGTTTAGCTTAATTAGTTGTTTTGATTTTTTTTTCAAGATTTTTGTTGGTGCATGGGTAGAGATATTTCTACACTTGAAGAGTATTCTTTTGATCCAGAAATTGAGAGAACCTTGAAAAGAATGAGAAAATAATTGTGAGGAATGGAAAGAATTAGAAATGATTAGCTTAGAGAGGAGTCATTACATAAAAATGGAAAGAATGTTGATATTCCTCGAATAATAGATGATAGAGACAAAACCATCAAAGAACATGTAGTACTGATCTTGGATTATCTGAATCTAAGAATTGTCAGGCCGCATATTCAAGCTCAACATTTCAAGTTTAAGCTGATAATGTTTCAAATGTTACAAAATGCAGGGCAATTTAGTGGATTGCCTACTGAAGATCCACAGTTGCACTTAAGACTCTTTTTAGAAGTCTGCTATTCATTTAGGCAGCAGGGTATTCCTGAAGATGCCCTGAGACTGAATTTATTTCCTTATTCATTACGAGATCATGCCAGAGCATGGTGATAAACCATAATATATACATATTTTTACCCTATGCTTGGTATATTTATGGATGATTTTTCCTTAGTTTCATTGAATTTGGTGCTCCTAATCCTTTAAATTCGTGTTTTTATACTTAGGTGAGTATAGGAAGGTGAAAAGACCAAGAAACGGGCCAAAAAGGGACAAAATGGGCCTAATTTAGTGATTTACACGGCCTAGGCATTTTCACACAGGTAATCCACACGCCTGTGTGTCATGGCCGTGTTGACAATAAATCAAGTTAGAATTGCACACGGCCTGAGCACTTTCACACGGGCATGGCACACGGCCGTGCCCTGTTAAACGTAAGTCTAATTCTATTTGAAAAAGGCCAATTTTAGGTTATTTTGGGCATTCGAAAGTCTATGTAAACACCCTAGAAGAGGATTAAAAGGGAGACGGAGAGTAGAAGGCAGGAAATACTCAAGGACGGCCATCGAAATCACCTCAGAGGCAGGATGTACATCAAGACTGAAGATTTCCATCCGATTTCCTAGAAGCTCTTTGGGTTTCTTTATGTTTTTTTGTTTTCCAAATCTTTAGATGTTTTCCATTATTATTATGAACTAAACTCCCTAAATACCTAAGGGAGATGAAACCTAAGATGAATCTTATTACTATTTGAATTATATGATAAATACTTGTTCTTATTCTTAATTGTGAATTTAACCATTGCCTTAATATTCCAGGATATTAATTCAGGTTTTTGATGTGGTTATTCAGTGGAGGAAAAGTCCCTGTTTAAGAGTAGATCATTCATAATTAAGTGGAGTTGCAAGCAATCCTAGAGATAGGACGACATAAATCTGCCGGATTAGATTCAAATCTAATAAGAGAATCCATAGATCGAGTTAATGTGACAATAAGGGTTTTAATTAAGAAAGAGATTTCAATTAATCAACCTAGAGTCAGTTGTTTTTAGTCTCTAGAGAGATATTAACATAAATCAGGGATTTCTACGGATTAAGTCAAGTGAATAGATCGTCTAATTCAAAGGTAATAAGTGAAGTCTAGGTGGATTCTTCCTTGGGTATTGTCTTCTCCATCGGTTTCCCAAAAGTATTTTCCAATTTTAATCTCTGTTGCAATCTTAGTTAATTAGATGATTAGTTTTAGTTAATACATCCCTTTAATTATTAGGCTAGATAATAAAAAAAGAGTAATTACTAGTACTTTTAGTCCTTGTGGATACGATATTTCTGGTCTTACTATAACTATACTACTGTTTGACAGGTGCACTTGCCTTAGTCGAATTTTTAGTTAGTTTAGCGACCATCAAGTTTTTGGCGCCGTTGCCTGGGACTAAGATATTAGGAACATTTTATTTTTATTACTTTAGCCATTTTTACTTTTATTGCAATTTACTTTTTGTTTTTAGTTTAATTTTTATCTTCTAATTTTTCTTTTATTTGCTTCTGGTAGGTGTCTCTAGTTTATGACTAGGAGGAACCCATCAGGGCCTTTTCTTTTTGACAGTGAGATTGAGAGCACAGCTCGCAGAAACCGAAGAGAAATAAGTTAAAGCCTACAATACATAAAGGAAGAGCGAGAAGATGATATCCACACTACAACCGAGGAGATCGCTGATAATCAGAATAATCCGTTACCTCCCGTGGTTGCTGCAAATCCAGTAGAATAGAATCTTGCTCTGCGTACTATGTATGATTATGCTAAACCTACTTTAACAGGAACTAAATCGAGTATAGTTAGACCTGTTGTTGCTGTATTTAATTTTAAACTGAAACCTAACACGATTCAAATGATACAATAGTTTTTTCAGTTTGATGGTTTGTAGGACGAAGATCCAAACACTCATTTAGCGAATTTTCTGGAACTCTGCGACACCTTTAAGATTAATGGCATGTCTAACAATGCCATTTGCCTTCGGTTATTTCCCTTTTCATTAAAGAATAAGGCTAAACAGTGGTTGAACTCGCTATCGCGAGGGTCCATCACCACTTGGGAACAAATGACCGAAAAATTTTTGCTTAAATATTTCCCACCAGCTAAATTGATGAATGATATCTCTTCTTTTGTGTAGATGGATCTAGAAACTCTTTATCATGCATGTGAGAGATACAAGGATTTGTTAAGAAGGTGCCCTCACCATGGGTTGCCTCTCTGGCTGCAGGTTCAGACTTTTTACAATGGTGTGAACCCTCAACAAGGCAATTGATCGACGCAGCCGCGGGTGGAACTTTAAACAGCAAACCCCCTGAAGAGGCTTACGAATTTATTGAAGAGATGTCACTGAATAACTATCAGTGGCAAGTCATGAGAACAAAACTGATAAAAGCAGCTGGTGTTTTCAACCTCGACGTGGTCACTATGCTATCCAACTAGGTAGAACTTTTAAACAAAAATATTGATGGCTTGTATGGTTCTACTCAGGTAGATCTAGTGATGAGGTGTGATTCAAATGGAGGAGGAGTGCACAACACAAATTATCCTTCTTTCAACCCTAGCACTGAGGAAGAACAAGTCCACCATATGGGTAATAATTCTAGACCTAAAATAACCCGTATAGTAACACTTATAATGCAGGTTGGAAGAACCATCCCAACTTCTCATGGGGTGGTCAAGGAAATCAAAGACTACAACATCATCCAATTTTTCAACAACCTCCTTACCAACAAGAGAAGAAACCGAACCTTGAAGAGATCCTCACAAAATTCATCTCGATGGCAGAAACTCATTATCCAAAT
The DNA here is from genome assembly GCA_025698475.1 of Gossypium anomalum. Lineage (NCBI taxonomy): Eukaryota > Viridiplantae > Streptophyta > Magnoliopsida > Malvales > Malvaceae > Gossypium > Gossypium anomalum. The sequence goes on from CM046957.1 coordinate 17,663,039, forward strand.
ACTGAAACAGCGTTTAAGAATCAGCAAGCATCGATTCAAGGGCTTGAAACTCAGATAGGACAGGTTACTAAGTTGATTTCTGAACGACCACAAGGTAACTTGCCAAGTAACACTGAAATTAACCCAAGAGAACAGCTTCATGCGATTACTGTTCGAGATGAAGAAGGGTTAGTTAAAGATGAACCAAAACCAAGGCAAGATAATGTGGTAGATAACGGTAAGGCTGATGTAAGCAAAGAGTATAAACCTCGTGTGCCATACCCCAATGCGACAAGGAAAGACCACACGGACGAACAATTTCGTAAATTTCTTAAATTATTAAAGAAATTACATATTAACTTACCATTTATTGAAGCTCTCTCGCAGATGCCAAACGCAGTTAAATTTTTAAAGGAGCTTTTAGCAAATAAGCGAAAGTTGGATGATGCGTCGCATGTGGAGTTTAACAAAGTTTGCTCAACCATTCTACAGAGTAGGCTACCCAACAAGTTGAAGGATCTAGGGAGTTTTATGATTCCTTGCTTAATTGGTAGTTTAAATATTAACAATGCTTTGGTTGATTTAGGGGCAAGCATTAATGTCATACCTTATAAAATGTTTAAACAACTAGGTCTAGGGAAACCCAAACAAACTAGGATGAGCATTCAATTAGCGGATAAAACAATTAGATTTCCTAGGGGTATTATTGAAGACGTGCTTGTCAAAATTGATAAATTTATATTCTCAGTTGACTTTGTTGTTCTAGACATGGATGAGGATAGTGACATACCTTTAATTTTAGGAAGGCCATTTTTAGCAACTGCTAGAACTATCATTGATGTTGGCACAGGTGAATTGGTACTTCGTGTAGGAGATGACACAATTAAACTTCAAACTCGTGATTCTGCTAACATATCTAGTAATCGGGACGATTGTTTAAGTTCTGTTAACTCGAGAAATGTTAAAGCACAAACTTCTTTCCAGGAGTCCCCTATAAAGAACGTGATGGAGCCTCATTCTAATCCATGCAACAAAAATAGAGCAACTCACAAAGAATGAAGGCTTCAGATCGAGGAATTAGACCAACGGCGAACACATGTCAAGGAGAAACCAAAAATACACGATAAATCAAAGAGACGCCATGATGAGTGTAGGGATGAAACAAAGCAATATAAGGTGGGGGATAAAGTATTGTTAGACGAAAAGGACCCTCGAATTGTTACTTTAGAGCTTAATACAAACGGAGCGACTCCTTTCACGGTACTTAATGTTTTCCCATACGGTACAGTCGAGGTAAATCATTATCAATTTGGCACTTTTAAGGTAAATATTACTCGACTTAGACTTTATGTGGAATATAGAAATGCTAGTGAGAAAGAGGAGTCTCGACTCCGTGATCCATTGTGACCATGCGAATGAGAGGTAAGTCGAGCTTAGACTTTAAATAAGCGCTCTTCAGAAGGCAACCCGAGCACTAGTACCACTAACTAGTTTATTTTAGCTATTTTTCTTGTTTTTATGCAGGAACAATGACCCATATGGCCTGGACACACGGGCGTGTCCTTGGCCGTGTGGAAACAGGGCTAAAAATCCCCAAGTATCAAGCCACACGGCCTGCGATAGAGCCACACGGGCGTGCAACATGGCCATGTGAAAACTGAAGCTAAATTTTTAAATTTTTAACCAGTCAGAGAGGTACACGGGCCAGGCACACAGCCATGTGTTCGGACACACGGAAGTGTGGGATACCACACGGGCGTGGGAGAAATGAACAATGAAGAACACGACTGTGAGACACGACCGTGTGAACCACACAGCCTGGACACATGGGCGTGTGCCAAAGCTGTGTGACGAATAGTCATTAAATTTTTGTGACGCACACGGGAAATACTCGAGCCAAACGGGCGTGTGAAACGACTGTGTGGCCCAACACGGGCCTTACGCGATCGTGTCCCTTTTTAAACCCCCCAACCATAAACTTTTTTTCTTCTTTTTCTCAAAATTTCCCCCCAAACCTTAGCTGCCGCAGCCTCCCCCTCACGAGGACCCACACCCGCCACCACCACCGAGTCACCAACCTCCTACTGCCACATTGACAGATTTATCTGAGCGATTCACTCGTTTTGAGTAGCAATGCTTTGAGTGATTTGACAGCATCGATGCCACTCTTCGACAGATTTGCCACCACCTTCACATCTCTCCTTCGGCACCGTCGGCCCACGAGGTATCTAATGATGAGGACCTTTGAGTCCTTTATTACTACTTTTATTTTTATTTTCATTTTAATTCTATTTCGTCTTTTATTTATTTTTGAAGACTTATGTTTTATATTTTGACTATGTTTATCTTTATAATTATTATCAACTAATCTCTTAATTCTATTCCACAATGGTGTTTATTTTCTTATTAGTAACTCAGAATCATGCCTTTCATTCAGCTTCCTCTACAATTCTTACTTTCGATCTTCCAAGGATTTCATCCAAAAATTCAGGGCAGTTTCACTTCTCTCCCTCTCTTCTGATAATATACTTCTATTGCTATTATCTATCTTTGTACATTGAGGACAATGTACATCTTGAGTGTGGGGAGGTTATTTATGTGATTATCAGAAAATCCTTGAATTTTTATCTTGTTCTCATATAATTTTCTCTTATCATTATTAGAGTGAATTCAGATTGATTTATGATTTTGATTGATATGTTTTGAATTAAATCATAGGTAATTGTGCTTTGTTTATTTAAGCTTTAAGACATTAGAGGATCAAGTATGATAAGTTGACTTCTGAGAATTAAAATTGCTAGGTTGTTTCCCTAAATTAAGGTATTATCTTGAAGTTTTGAATTTACAGGATTGACATCAATTACCCATAATTTTTGTGAGATTTTGAGCCTTTTAGAGCATATATCTTTCTTTCTTACTGATTTTTTTATGAGTATGTCAACATTGAATTGCTATTCTAGAACTTGTATCGATTATACATGTCGAGACCACACCTTTGATTTGATATACTAAAATGATAAAGGCACTTAGGTTTTAACCCATTTACCCCATAAAAAGCCTACCCACATAATTGACCCTTAGTAAACCCCTTTAAGCCTTAACCAATCTTTCTTGATTTTACCCTTAACGATAACCCACAACTAAACCCTTTTTGATTCGTTAAGAATTTTTTCCTTTTTTTATTGACTCTTTTTTATAGAGATTTGATTTGATTAGTTACCTAACTATGTCTGTTTATTCCAGTTGCTGAATTATTTCTTATTAGGTACTTTCCATTATTGTACTTGTTCTTGTTCTTAAAAAAAAAATTATATTTATATTCATTCAATTACATATTGTTCTAAAGAGCTTGGATAAGTTAAAGTTATTATATTGAGAAAAAGCTCACATCATTAGTTTTGGATAGTTTGAATTCTGGCACTTTCTTGTAATTCATCAATTATCTTCATTCTTTTAAATTGGGTAATTTATTTAAATTAATCTCAATTCTAACCCTCCTTTTCATCCTTTATCCACACCTTTAACCCAAGCCCCGTTACAACCCTTCAAAGACCTTTTGATTTGTGTATCATCTCATTTTTAGTGGTGGAGATTTGATTTTCATGCAAGCCTATGGTAATAACTTTTCATGTTTGACTATTGAGTGCTTAATTATTGAACCTTAAACACTTTGAGTGATTTGAGTGAATCATTAGTGAGAATGTCAACCTTGTCAATTTGGAATTAAAGGTGATTACTTAGATGAAGGGGGATACCTATGATTTTATGATTGAAATGCTCAATTTGGATTGTTTGAAACTTTAATGTTCTTATAGTTAAGCTCTTAATTTAAGATTACTTGTGGATTATTTCAAACATTATTGATGAGAATTATGAGTTGAGAAGGATTTATTTTAATTGTGAGTTGAGGATTTTGCTTGAAGACAAGCAAATGCTTCAGTGTGGGATATTTGATAAACCGTAATATATACATATTTTTACCCTATGCTTCGTATATTTATGGATGATTTTTCCTTAGTTTCATTGAATTCGATGCTCCTAAACTTTTAAATTCGTGTTTTTATACTTAGGTGAGCATAGGAAGGCGAAAAGAGCAAGAAACGGGCCAAAAATGGACAAAATGAGCCTCATTTAATGTTTCACACGGCCTAGGCATTTCTACACAGGTAATCCATACGCCCGTGTGTTATGACTGTGTCAAAAATAAATCAAGTCAAAATTGCACATGGCCTGAGCACTTTCACACGAGCGTGGCACAGGTCATGTCCCTGTTAAATCTAAGTCTAATTCTATTCGGAAAAGGCCAATTTGGGGTTATTTTGGGCATTCCAAAGTCTATATAAACACCCTAGAAAATGATTAAAAGGGAGACGGTGAGTAAAAGGTAGGAAATACTCAAAGAAGGCCAACGGAATCACCTTAGAGGCAGGATATACATCAAGATTGAAGATTTCCATCCAATTTCCTAGAAGTTCTTTGAGTTTCTTTATGTTTTGTTGTTTTCCAAATCTTGAGATGTTTTCTATTATTATTATGAACTAAACTCCCTAAATACCTAAGGGAGATGAAACATAAGATGAATCTTATTACTATTTGAATTATATGGTAAATACTTGTTCTTATTCTTAATTGTGAATTTAACCCTTGCTTTAATATTCCAGGATATTAATTCAGGTTTTTGATGTGCTTATTCAGTGGAGAAAAAGTCTCTGTTTAAGAGTAGATCATTCATAATTAAGCGAAGTTGCATGCAATCCTAGAGATAGGACGACATAAATCTGTCGGATTAGAGTCAAATCTAATAAGGGAATCCATAGATCGAGTTAATGCGACAATAGGAGTTTTAATTAAGAAAGAGATTTCGATTAATCAACCTAGAGTCAGTTGTTTTTAGTCTCGAGAGAGATATTAACATAAATCAGAGATTTCTACAGATTAAGTCAAGGGAATAAATCATCTAATTCAAAGGTAATAAGTGAAGTCTAGGTAGATTCTTCCTTGGGTATTGTCTTCTCCATCGGTTTCCCAAAAGTATTTTCCAATTTTAATCTCTGTCGCAATCTTAGTTAATTAGATAATTAGTTTTAGTTAAAACATCCCTTTAATTATTAGGCTAGATAATAAAAAGAGAGTAATTACTAGTACTTTTAGTCCTTGTGGATACGATATTTTTGGTCTCATTATAACTATACTACTGTTCGATAGGTGCGCTTGCCTTAGTCGAATTTTTAGTTAGTTTAGCGACCATCACATGATTAAATGCATTACCGTCAGGTATGGTGGCATCTTGGAATGAATTTTGTCAGAGGTTTTGCTAAGATATAATCCTCTAAACATGAATGCCAAATTGAGGAATGATATTATGTCCTTTCGGCAATCTGAGGATGAAACATTATATGAAGCATAGAAGTGATTCAATGAGTTAATTAGAAAATGCCCAATGCATGGTTTTCAACATTGGACGAAATGGAAATGTTTTACAATGGATTGAATGTGCATACAAGGATGGCAGTTGACGCATCTGCCAATGGGACTTTGCTCAATAAATCATATAATGAGAAATATGAAATTCTAGAAAGGATAGCAAACAAAGATTATTAATACCCTACAACAAAAGTAGGGACTGATGGAAAAACAACAACTGAGGATAGTCATTGATCTTGGACGAGCTCAAGAAGAAATGGCTCTATTTTGGGGATATGTTAGACAACTTAAGAAATCTCTTAAAAATAACTTTACTCAACCTATGCCTACATTCTCTGTTTTTCCTAAAGAATTGTTATTGTAGCTAGAAGATGATGATGAAGATGGAGAAGAAATCACTGTAGGGAATAAGAACATAGAAAAAGAGGGAGAGGAGGAGAAAACTAAATTCGTGCATATTGAATCTAATAAGGATGAAGCTGATATGACTCAAACTTCTATGCCTGCTACAACTACCACTGTAACAACCTAATTTTCAGTAGTGTCAGAAACAGTGATTCGAGATCACTAAATCCGATGAGTGAGTTAAAAATTTAATAAATTAATACCTATGAGTCAAGTGTGATTATAGAAGTATTTTTTTTAATTAGTGAATTTTGTGATTTAAAAGAATTAATTAGGTAAATCGGGTTGAAAAACGAGGTATTGAGACCTCGAATTCATAAACTGAGCCATATATTTTCATAAATATTTATGGAGTGTTATTAAGTTAGTATTAAAGTTTCGTTAGAAAATTTTAACGTTTGGTTAGTCAATTAATTAAAAAGGACTAAATTAAAAATAGTGCAAAATTTGGTAAAGTGATTAAATAGTTTAAGTGACTAATAAGGAGGGATTTAAAAGGCAATTAGACCCAAATTATATGGGCTGGACGGTTTGGGCAAGAAAATCAGCAAAAAGACAAGGAGAAACAAGGGCAAAATTGGAAATTTTACAAATTAAACATATAAAATAAAGACAAAATTGAAAAAATCTAGAGATATCATCATTTTTCTTCAGAAAAAATGCCATGGGAGGTCTGAAAGTTGCTGGTTTTTCATATTTTGACATATGTGAGTTCAATTTTTACTTTTTCTTAGTAATTTTTATGTTTTTGTGACTTTTACAACTAGGTCTACTTGTTGAATTCATTAGTTTTTGGTTCTATGAAAGAAATTGAAGGTTGTTATGAATATGTTCTGGAAGTATGTGATGATTTGGCATGGAATTAGAGCTTTAAATTGTTTATATGCTGATTTTATTGAAAGAATTGAATAGAAAGTGAATGTTTAGGACCTAATTGTAAAATAGTTTGAAGTTCGAGTTTTATGTGGAAATTCTGAATTTCAATAGTTATGAAATAACTTATCATGTCTAAGAAAAGAATTAATTGATAAAATTATCTTAATTGAGGGTTTAATTGAGCAAGGACTGAATTGTATGAATTGTGAAATATGGGGCAAAATGGAAATCAACATTTTGCACTAAGACTGTTTTGGACAGCAGCAGTAGATGAACTTTGAAAAATCACTAAAAATTGTGGGAATCAAATTAGAGGATGAATAAAATATTGAATTAAAGCTTATTGAGCCTAGTTTCTTATAAAATAAATGGTGTAAGCAATAAATTTGTAAATCATGAGATATAATGAATTTTGTGAGACAAGGTCAGAATGAATTCGGGTTCCCCTGTTATGACTTTGAAAAATCATAACAAATTAAATAAAAATAATTAGGGGATTAAATTTATATTTCTAGAATCCTGAATGTGTCTATTTTCAATAGAAATAAACAAGAACATCATCCGAGTCTTTTATGAAGAGATAATTAATTTTAAGTGAAGAAGGGTCAGAACTGTCAGACAGCAGAACAGGGGTGATTTCAAAGAATAAATTGTACTTATTGGCTAAACAAAAAATTCTTAAAATTTTATGATAAGAAGATATATGAGTCTAGATTTAAGGAAAATTTACGGATCTTGATTTCGAGTTTTGTAACTCGAGATATGATTTTTCTTGTAACTATGACGCAGATAGCTAGAAAGCTGTGAATGTAGAAACAAATGATTCGAAGTACTTAAATTGATAAATTATGTTCGGTAACACCTCAAGCTCGATTCCGGCGTCGGTCTTGGGAGTGGGGGCGTTACAACCATTACACCGAAATCCACTGCACCTATGACCGAGCAAGAGCATGTGATTCATCAACTGGTTGATGATCTCAGAAAATCAGATATTGATGATGAAGAAGAGGTGCCAATTAACCAGCTAAAAAAGAAGCGCTACAAGCAAGTTGCTGGGAAATCAGTTCGAGATGATGCTAGTGAAGTGGAAAGGAAGCAGTGCTACAAACGCACTGCCAGAAAATCGACTCAACCCAATTAGAGTAACCCAAATTCCTTCCAAGCTTTTGTTTTTATTTTCATTTTCATCGTTTTCATTTTATATGTTTCATGCATTCCTATTTGGTTGTCATTACATTTTTATATTTGTAAGTTGTTATTTTTGCATTTTGAAATGTTTCATTGTTCATGCATTGAGGATAATGCATCCCTTAAATTTGGGGGTATGTTGTGCTGTAAATATAGAATGTAGTAGATATATGTTTTAATATTCATGCATTTTGTTATTCATTTTTCCATTACATACAAATGCCAAGTAACTGCCAAACTATGACAAGTATATTATTATCTATGATATTCGATGAGGATAATAACTCTTCGATAAAAATAGAAAATTGTGATGGGTGAATATGTATGTTTAGTTTAGGATAATTGTGTGAAAAATTATTCCTAAAAGTATAATGCCCTATTTATAATTGTAATTAGTCTATAGTAGGTTTCTTTTAATACATTTAGGAATTTTTAAACTTAAATTCAATAAACCGATAGTGTCTAATAATGAATATCATGACAAAATGATAAGAATCACTCAAATGTTTGAAAATTTTGGGTAGATCAGTAATACTTTGTTTACTCCATCATATTATTGATCAGAAAAACAAGTTCAGATAAGAGTGAGTAAAAATAAAAAACAGTTGAGGGACACTCCACTATAGTAATAGGCTAATTAGCTAAAGAGGTAGTTGTTTACTCCATCCATCTTTTTAGTTAAAAGCCCTAGCTTTATAAGTGAGTTACATTCAAATTGTGGCATGATGTAATATCAGGCAATCTAGTGTATGCTCCATTGAGATTGCCAAGTAAAGAAACCATGTGACAAGATGAATTCCCTAAAAGAAAAAATATTTGTAATTAAAGTTTTGAAATGGCAGAATAAATGAGAATAGAGAAACTGAATTTAGAAGAAAGATAACCTAAGTGCATTAGAAGATATTTACTATAGTCAGAATTGCATGAATATTTAGGAATTTTTATTTTTAGGTAACATTTTCTGCACGTCGCTTGCTAAACAAACCTACAAAAATTGAATCTTTTTTTTTTTTTGTTTTAATAGAAGACTGCTGAAAATAGAGGTATAGAATATACGTCAAATGGTTTAGCAGTATATATGGTAACTATGTGTTATGGCAAATCCATGCATTCATGCATACTCATACATATTTTGCTTGAGGACAAGCAATAATTCAGGTTTGGGGGTGTGATAACTCTTGAAAAGAGTTATATTTCAATTATCTAGATTGAATTGATTGTTTGTAATTAAGTAAATATGTTTGCATTTTTAGGATATTTTTAGAACATTGCATAACAAAGCTTGGTTTATGCTATAAATGTCATTATTTGTTACTAGGGAAGAAAAGTGTTGGTTATTTTTGGTAGCAGGTGCAGGATGAAGAAGAGAAGAGAGAAAGGAGAAAGAATTGCAAAGGGAAATGTAGATTAGATTGCCAACAAGAATGCCATGACAATTCCAGGAAGATGACGCAGCACTCAGTCCACGTCACTCTTAGCTAGTTATACTTGTACTAGATAAAACACCCTAAAAAATAGGAAACAAAATGTGTGTACCTAGAGGAAGGGATCTACCCTATAAAGGAGGAAAGAGAAAAGATGCAAAGGGACGAAGATTTTGGGGGAGAGAGGAATTAGAGAGCAGTTTTTCTGTGCATCTAATTCTCATGAAAAATTTCAAAGAAAAGAGGGGAGATGGTAGCAGCTTACAGAGAAAAAAACCACAAATGCAAGGAAAGGGAAGAGAAATCTGCCCTGGGTTTTGCATCAAATTTCAATATTAAAGTGAAAGCTAAAGTAGCGAGAGCTTCCTGCAGTTCTGCATTTATTTTCTAATTTGAACTTTGTGATTCATAAACTTGAATGATAATGCTGAATGGTTTTATTTTGGATTTGAATGTCCAATCCATGAGATAAATCTCATTGGGTTGGAATTATTTGGGTGAATTTTTATTATCTTTAATGCCCATGGTCTGATTTTGAGTAGATTACTGTTTCATTCGATTTGTGGTTATTTTAAATGCATGTATGCAAGCTCTAGACATAAATGATTGTATGGTAAATTGTTAGATCTGATTTAATTCTGAAAAGATTAAATAAATTGAATTATTATCTATTGATACAAACGAGTATTTGAATGACTATTCGGAACATTCTAGACGTAGAAGTTGTGATTTGTAATGGGAAATGAAGAACAGTCTGGATATAATTCTTGAGTTTTGTAGACATAAAAAACACTCATAATAATAGCTTAAGTCTGGCTTTTGAAAAAAATAGACTATAGTAGTGAAACCCTGAGCAGTAGAATGATCAAGATTTTGTCATGGCATTATTATGATATAAAAATAAAACTTGACTAATTCCAACATTTATCATTCAACAGTACAAATCCTCCCTATTTATTCTTTGAGAATTGCTTTGCCCTAGCATTTTTTCATTCATAATTGATTTTATTAATCCATTCATCAATTCTCTTCATCAATTTGTCATATGTTTCTTTTGCACAGTTTAATTAGTCAAATTCATAGTAATAGCATAACCATTTTTTAATCAATTCTGATTCTTGTGGAGATAATACTCATTCATCACTTTATTACTTGATTCGATGTGTATACTTGTACATTCGCATTACACATTCATACACAACCCTCTACAACTTATCCTAAAATCCTAGTTGACTCTAGAAATAACATCAACCATATGAGATTTACTTTTGGCGTAAAACAGCATCTCTCAATGTTGAGATGATGATAATGTTGATTTCTTCTTGAATTAATATGGTTATAACATCTTTCTTATAACAACACGCTTCAATGATTCATCCAAGACACAAAATCACTACTCTGTAGAAATTTAGGTGATGCCACACCAAATTCAAATAATATGGCACCTCCAATCACAATTAACTAATAAAAGTCACTGATAGTTTGTGAATTCATTTCGTATTCATATATCTTATTATGCTCAATATATGAATCTTAATATATTAACAATTTTCTCATTATATAGATTTTAAGACGTGAGCATCTTAGTATATTATATTCATATTATGTAATCGTATCTAATTTAAGACTATCAATTCAACTTTTTTTTGTCCAAACCCATATTTCGGGTCTATATTTTTACCCGAACCCTCTCATTTTTCGGGCAAACCTTCGGGCCAAACCGAGTAGCCCGGCACATGCACACCTCTAGTACTTGTCACCCAGATTAATCTCTCACCCCAGCAGCCTGGTTGGCGCTTCTAACTTGAATGGACCCTGGTTAATGGGGACTTACCTGTTAAAAATGCGAAATTCTCTGGACCCCTTTTTTTAAGTGATGAAATAAATGAATTCCTCAAAACAACATGATCAAATCTATGACTCCACAAATCTTGATCAACTCCAACAAATACCTTCAACCCTTAGCCCCATCTTATCTGGATGATCGTGGCCTCAAGTGTCATGTGTGGTCATTATCTTTTTTCCCACACAACCAGCTTCTTGGGGTGTGTAGTGCTCACACTTCATAGCAAGACCTTTCCTTTTCTTCCCGATGTGAAATATAGCACGACCTTTATTTTACATTCCTTTCCTTCAAGAAGCAACTTAGCCTACCCTGTGAGGGTTTGGCGAAATAATCTCATAATGACCTTGTCACGGTCACTTGGCTCGTGAGCTGTGGGTCTTGACCCTCTCCCTTCAAAACCGACTTATTGGGGCATGCAACACCCACACTTCTACAGCCCACATTGTGAGATTGAAGTACCCCACGTACCCTTCGGATATTTGGCGTGACTGTGACAAATGCAACATGAAATCTTTAACCACTCCCCATCCCTACTTTGCCATATAAATTAGGAAAGTGTCTTCCATTATATTTCTCAGATTTTTTTCTCTTTTGTTTAAACTATGTATAAACATGAAACAGCACCAAAACAAACATCTCTATCTCTAATACTTGGATTAACAAAGGAATCAGTCGACTTGCATGTTTTCAGGGAAAGGGATTGAAGCACAACAATGATAATAACCATTCTCATCATACTTGAATCTTTGAGAAAGATGAGCCTCCCGGATGAGATACTCGCCCCATTCCTCCGATCCAAACTGCTTGAAAATGCCACATGCGTTGAAGAAATCAGACTTTACCTTCCGATTTTCCCTCCTGAACAGTTACACCCCAAATAAATAAATAAATTAAGAAATTAGGGAAGGCACAATCACGAGGTTGTGCAGCACTGCAACTTATAACAATAAATAAACATTATTACGGAAATGGGGTGGCACCTTTTCCGATGCTTCGCATTCATCACAGTGGCATGCAACTGAAATTTAACAACAGATACAACATTAATATTTTTGAGACCAGAAGGAAAGGAAAATAAAATGAAACTAAAAAACCAACTAAACATTGCTTCATACGAGGCACACAAGCATATATTGACTTCTAGATATGATTCTTTTCCCTTTCTTTTGATCTATTTCCTTCCCTCACAATAGTCTTAACTAGATTTGCAGCAAACTAAGTTTGTCGTTCAGTGTTTGACATACAAATCTCAAGGTATACATTTAAGAGAAGGTGCATGTCTTTATGATTTAGAGGATCGTTTCTTGAGGGAGGAAAACAATCAGACCTGACCCGAGGCAAAGGAGAACCCATAGACTGACCTTGAGGATTGTGGGGGGGAGGGGTATAGATGAGTGCTATGGTCCCTGTCATGTAACACTTTGCAGGTTTTTTCAAGGTCCATCCATGGTGATATGCACCCTTTACCTATGTTCATTTTTCTGGAGCTTTTCTAGAGAGAAAATTGTAACACGGACCAAGGCTCAGTGACATATCACGTTACTTTACCATACATAGGTGTAATTAAATATTGTTTCCGCACATTTTACAGATTGATATCAGTAAACAAGTATCAAGTGAATGAGGTCGAATTGAAGGAAATGAAGAGCAGAGCATGCCGAAAAGGTGAATCTAGGATTGAAGGGAAGACAAAAATCTCTTTATGCTGGTAGACTTGAGCAAACAAATAAGGCATACTTCGATCTGAGTAAAGAAGATCAAATAAACAAATGAAGAGAACACAGTTACATTGATTAATGATCAGGTGGAGGCTTTATTTACAAGTGGAAACCCAAAGATTTTCTCCTAAATTCGTGAAGTATTCAACATTAGAATCTCAACTAATAAACAATCAACACTAAAATATCTCAACAAATAAAAGTGTAGCAAGGACTCATTCAAACTTATTTGAAATTCAAAAAACAGCATTGCTGTTCATTCATTAATACCGAGAACATCTCGACTAATAACTGCACAGATAGCACAAGCTTTTAATACTAGAGGAAAAAAGAACAAAGAAAAAACACACATAAGGCCAAAAGTCTTACCTTTAATTCATGTCTGATATCTCGCTCTAGAACAAGCCCAGCCTCAACAAAAGCATCAATAATAACTTCTAAGAAATGATAAGGAAATCAAAAGAGAAATTGACAGAAAAGTTTAAACTTCAACAAAAATTGGGAACATGATTATTGTTCTTCTATTTCCAAGTGCAGAATCAAAAGAAAGGAAATACTATAAACTGGAAAGAAAAAAAAAAAAAAAAAAGGATACGACAGGCACGTGAAAGTCGATTTTCACTGCCAATTTCTTCTACAGGAGCATAGACAACACGGGCTTTATCCAAAGAACCTCTCATGCAATCCTGTGAAGGTAGAAAGATTTTAACTCAAGAAGTGTGTCCATGTGTCCTATAAAATGCCCCCAAAATATAATGCAAAATAAATGAAAGCAGCTCCCTCTTTCCAGCAGTCTGGCCTCCTTAAAATTATTTGTAACTAGTTAACCAAATTAAAGAAAAGGCTGTAAACTAGAGCCTACCAGTAAATAACAGTCATAATAGGATGACTCAATTAGCTAATTGAAAACTCGGCAGGAGTACTTTTGATTTACTGCAATCGCTCTCCAGGGTGATGAGTTGAACCTTGAACAACCGCTAAGAAAACCCCATTTTTTTTTCTTACAGTTCAGATAATAAGTTCTCCAATGGTATGTAATCAATTAAACCCAACATGCTTATCAATATCTTAAAGGAAATTTATGAAAGAGTCAATGCTGTCCGAGTTTGCAGACTAACAGGCTTGAACAGTATCAGCTCATTCACAAGTAAAAATCACATATTAAGCAAGCGTCAGAATATCAGGGCTACAATAAACTTACCAGACCCTTGAGTCTTACAAACAGAGGTCGATTATCCAAGGCATCCATCACTTTTGGGGAGATACTCTGTGTGGAAAAAACAAAACATTATACATCAAGCAATTCTGGAATTGGCCAATATCCAACTGATCATTCGATTCAAGAGAATTTACCTTCAATACCTCGGTTGCTAAATTAACTCGTTCTTTATTCCACAACTTCAACATGAGCACCGTCAGGTGAAATGTTTTAGGTTCAATAAATATGGACTTTTCGATTCTCAAGTCTGTCAAGTCCAATATACATCAGCAAGGTTTGTTAAAGCAATAAGAGGAAAATGCTTAGAATGCTAAAATAAAGGTATTGCAACTTAATAATCAATCACAAAGTTTTTGCAATTGCGGGCAGCAGCGTCTTGTTCCATGACTGTGGCTTACAACCCCTGAATCTTGGGGATTCATTATTCAGAGAATATTTACTTATTCAAACTCAACATGAAGTGCAATGGTTCCAAACCTTCCAAACATGAAATTTTCAGAGGTCCAGGAAACTTTGTAAATTTGACAAAAGATTCAGTACTAATACTTGCAATGACCATAAAGGTTTATGCATGTATATGCGCATATGCAAGGCATATCATGCTATCTATGCGTATAGAATTCTAATATATCTAAATGGAAATTTTAGAAGAAAGGGAAGCATCAAAGAACCAGATTGTTCGCTTGCCTGATAAACTAGAAGACTTTGAGTCTTTAGGCTCTTTAGGTGCATAACTAACAAGAGGTATGCCTCTTACATCCACCTTAACACTTTCCATGTCATTGGCAACTTTAAGTTCGACTGCCACGGCAGATCCTTTATCTAGATGCTCATCCTGAGCATCACCTTCAGAACCATCTCCATTGGAGTTGCCTTCTAGATTCTCACCCGCATTAGCATCACTGATTCCTAATATTGAGTTCTGAAAGTTGACAAGCTTTGCAACCAGCTCGGGGTGTATAGCTAATGGAAGAGACACAAAATGAGAGTAATCCAGACTTGGAGTCTTAACCGCCTGTATTATGGAAACAACGAACCCAGAAAAGGTTATTCATTATTGGCTACCAGTCATCAAGTTCCTAATGGAAACAAGATATATTGCCAGAACTGTCTCATGTTGACTAAATATTTATAAACATAGCATCATAAAATACAGGAAAATAGCTGACTAACCTCATTAATTATATGCTGTATCTCTTTTGAAGCTTTAGCTACGCTAACAGCTGAAGTGCCTTCAATAACTGCATGCAATAACCATTCAGGGAAAAATAAACCATTGGAATTAATTTCACATTTCATATGTCAAGGGCCATTCAACCTAAAGGCATGAGCTGTACATGGGGTTCAAGAAAAGTTTTTATTTGCCAACACCATGGAGGCATGGACATTAGCAGGCCCACCACATGCTTTATGCTGAATTGAATTTCCAACACAATAGTGGTGATTTGAGCTCTGGACCACAGATCCAGTGTGCTCTCATACCACATTAAGAACCATTCAAATATAAGGCAAAAATCCTAGTTAAGGTTCAAGAGAAGTTTTAAAATCGTACGCGTAAAATTTTTATAACCAGATAAGTTTGGCATTGCTCAGGTTAAAATTGTAGAAGAAATGTGATATAACCAAAAAAGTATTTTCAGGAATTAAAAAACAAAATTTTACTAATAGCATCCTCCTGCTTTGATGACGGAAGGATAATCTGAACTCCTGTCTCCTTTTCAATCTTTTCCTTTGTAGATCCACTGTAGAGAATATAATATAATTTTAAAAAAATTAAAATAAATCTAAGGATTTGTAATGTTTGGATGCTGAGCTTCATACTCTTTTCCTCTGACAAATCGAATAACGGAGGCACCAACCTGTTTATCAAGCATAGAGAAAAATAGGGGAAAACTGAAGCTTACTATGTGGGAAAAAAGAAACAAAAAGAAAAGTCAAAGGCCTAGAGTAGATGCAAACATCATGCATGAACAAAAAGCTGATGTGGGAGCTATCAATAGAATAAAAGAAGCTCCAAAAGCTTGTAATACGTAATTCCTAAAAGGAAGTTCTACTTTAGAATCATTTTCTTCAGGACCAAAAGTTATTGAAATTCAACAGAGATACAAGAGGTATTAATTGTTCAATCCTCTTCTAGGGCAAGGACTAACAGCTGTAATGTGCATCAGAAAGGCAAGAAACTTTAACATGTTAAACAATTAAACTTTACCTCAACAGAAAGTGAGTGCTTTGCAGCTGAAAGCACTGGATTTTCTTTTGATGCTTCATCTTCAATATCATCCTCCAAGGCTTTAGGACTGACAGTTGCATCCATAACTTCAATCGTCGACTCATTTACTTCTTGCATTTGACTTCCAACTTCTGACTCAACCCTGACATCCTTCACCACAGGCTCTGCAAATTAACATAAAAGACTTTACAGGCCACATAAAATATGATATAAACCAAAAAAAGATCCAACTACCAAGCCAATCTACTGCTAAGAAGTATGAAGCTCCCATAGCTGCTGGATTGTAGAAAACCATATACAGCAACACAAGTAACAAAAATGTAAAGGACGCTTCCAAACCTGATTAGAAACTGATTAGAAATTTACCTGAAGTCAAGCATTTGAGATTTTCTAAAATACTTTTACTAAGACCAACAAACAAATGTATGATTACATCAACAATGGAGAGAGATAAAGCCTAACCTTAAAAACATATGTACATATGAATAAGATGACCTTTATCAAAAAAGGATATGATAGAGAAGAACATCATGTAGTTTGACTAGTTTCACAAACAAGAAATACCTTCAAGGGAACTAGCTTGAGTACATACTGGTTTCCATACAGGAGTAACTATCCTTCTTTTCTTCTTGTCCATCGTGCTGGGCTTATCTTTCACCCCAACTATCCTCAAATCAAGGCTCAATTTTTTATTCAAATATAGCCCCTGCAAGCAAGTTGGTATTACTTTAATGAACCTGACAACCTTGTAAGATTCTATCCACTTCAACTCTACCACATCTATGGTCTATTCAATTTTAGCAGTTAGGTGGAAAGGAAAGAATACATCCAGATCCCTTTTCCTGTTTCTGTAGCATAACATAAGAACTCGAATAGCATAATTCAGACTAAGCTACTAATTTCAGGGAAAAAATATTTGCTTTAAAATAAGACCAAATTTCTTTTTACCTTTCCAAACTCAAAACGGGGCCTTATACCTATTCAATCCAGTGACCAAGCATAGACTTCATCGGTGACCAAAAGTTTAATATTTCGTTCAAATGCAGTAAAGTACTTCATAGTCCTTAACAAATAGAACACAAAAGATCAAGCTAACATACTTGGGATGGGAAGAAGAGAATCACAATGCTGATATAAGGAAATGAACTTGAATAGCTACTGAGGTTGCCATTTTGTGTGATCACTCCGTCTAGATTTGGAGCACTGTTTGAGTCTTACAAAGCTATGACATATAACACAAAGTTTACTTGATTTTATTTTAAAATACACACACGAATTATAACTTCACTCTAAAAAAAGACGCCTATACAAACTGAGCCACAACAACCAAAACAAACATACTGGTGACATGGAAGAATCAAAGGGCAGTATTCAATTCAAGTGCTAGCAATAAGGCCTTATGACTTAAGATGATTACACTACCTTACATAAACATTTAAAATGAGTATTAAAACAAAGTTTAAAGGGGGGAAATCTTTGAAATCGTGATGCTCTTAAGTCTTAACACATATTCTTTAAGATAAAAACCTGAAAATAGTTATCCGGCTTCGATTTGACACAAGTATTTGTGAGCTTCAACAAACGGTCAACTCTGCATAGATAATTAATACTGAATTATCATAGTATTTATTAAAAAATGAAAGGCTTTCGGCGATTGAAAGCTTCATGTTTCATTGAATTCATCGGTGTTTCTTTTAAAATCCTTTGTACTTTACAGTGCCAAACATATTGAAACAAAAACAACTGCTTGAATTGAAAAAAAAAACGTGCATATATAAACTGCTTGGCAGACAGGAATCAGGTATAACTAAAAGAAGAATGTAAGATTTGAAAGCAAACCTGTGGAAAATGAAAAAAACCCAATCTAACTTTTCACTTCCTTTCGAAAAGAAAATTACTATAAGCAATTTTAGAGCGAAAGTTTCTTAGTAAAGAAACAGAGGGTTAAGTAAAAGAAGCGTACCTGAAAAGAGACTTACAAGCTAACATTCGTATATTTCTGCTTCCGCCGCTGCCGCCTTCTCTTCCTTTGGACTGTGAGCGAGTAGACTTTTGTTATTTGATTTTTCTGTTCCACACGTGTGATTTCTTTCCCAGGTAAGAGAACGTGCAAAGGACAAGAGAAAAAAAAAAATATAACACCACAATTTGGTTAAGTGTAATAGAATAGAGCTATAATGGAACAAGATTATAATAGAATAGAATTATAATAGTAATTTAATTATTTAGTTGACTAGAATAGAATAAAATTGTAATAATATTGTTATATTTGGTTGAATGGAATAGAGTTGTAATAGTATAAAAAAATTAAAATTATCAGGCTACCTGTAACAAAAATTTTATTAGAAAGATGCTTATTGTTATTAAATTTTAATAAAATTATTATTAAATACAATTTAATAAAAATAAAAATACATAATTTAATCCTATTTTAATAAATTTATTATTAAATATAATTTAACAATAATAATATATAATTTAATAATATTCTTAATATAACAATAATTAAAATATGAATTAATAAAAATAATATATAACCTACTTTATTGTTTTTAAAATATAATGCATATTTAATGTGTTAGAATATTATTAGTGAAACAAATAATTTAGCATATATATCATAATCTATATGTTACTTAAAGAATAATTTAAAATAGTGATTTAAAGAATACCTTGTCTCAAATATTTTTACTCATAGACAGATGTTGAAGTACGGCAAAAGAACCAATGAAATTGTTATGTTGTATATATATATATTTAACATATTTTCATTAATTTATTTATGCTACTAAGCATGTATAATATAAGAGTCTCATGTAAAAGTAAAAATAAATAATATAGTTTTAATGTATGTAATCACAAACTCTCATGCAACTTCATTTTTACATGTGCCAAACTTCATAAAGAATACTGATTAAAAGTATCTATTCACGAAGAATAGCATTAAGGTTCCTTTAAAATATTGACGGAGAGTATCCTATAGAATCAAATATGATAATACAAGGCTATTTTTAATATAATATATATTAATGGAAAATTATTGAACATATAAAGCTTCCCTGTATCAATGAATGTATTTTAGAAGCTGGAAAATACAAAGCAAGAATACCAA
This sequence comes from Gossypium anomalum, assembly GCA_025698475.1. NCBI lineage: Eukaryota > Viridiplantae > Streptophyta > Magnoliopsida > Malvales > Malvaceae > Gossypium > Gossypium anomalum. The sequence goes on from CM046957.1 coordinate 17,682,460, forward strand.
TAGATTGAATATACTTGAATAACACGCAACCATTGGCTCCTCTTCTTGAAAATTTGTAAAGCTTTTGCAACTGCAATCAATGAAAATGCAATCTCTCAAGCTACCCATTTGTCCAATGCTCCATAAACCATCTCTTTTTCATTGGGAAGTTGAGAAACTTATTTTTACATATAGAATCAATGTATATCTTTATCTTTAAATACTAAATACATACTATAATTAAAAACTATACCCAAAATAGAGAATTGCATACAATTAGTACTAGGAGAAAAAAAACATAGAAAACGAGTGAGGGTTTCAAGCTGAGAAACATACAAGTAAAATCAGACTCATTTCTTTTTTCCAAAAAAAAAGAGAATGATAGTTCTGTATTGTCACTAATATGAGTAATCATAAAGGTTTCTGGAAGGTTAATTGTATCATAATCACAGCAAGAGTTTATTCCAAGTTTGGACGAACATAATAGATGTCTTGTGTGTTGGCTTGATTTTAGCAAATTGCAAATGTTTGTGATTAAGATGGTAAAAAATTCAACTTGAATCATATTTGAGAGTGCATGTATTTTTTGTTGTAATCACACCCTCTAATCCAAGATCTAAGTTATCAATGAGAGAAGCATTGAATGTTTTAATTTAAGTAAAGAACACAACATTGAACCAAAAATAAAAATAAACAGAGAAAAAACAACAACACAACAAGTTTGCAGGTTAGATAGTATGCATTTACAGATGAAAATATTCCTATTGAAAGAATAAGCTAAAGAATTATTGCAGGCACAAATCAAATAGACTAAACCATACTTCAAACCCATGAAAACAACCTTGAATAACAAATATTCATATACCAAATGAAAAATAAAACAATAAAACTTCAGACCAATGTCAACAGTTACCAAATTTTTCTTTGATTCAGCAGATGTGGTGGTTGATCTTAACCTAGCAAACAATTCCTGAATAAAGGTGCTATCATCCTTCAATATAGAAATAACTTACAACACATTATTGCAATTAGTGCAAAAGAAAACAAAAGGGCACATGTATTTAACAACATACACTAAAAATCTTACAATAGCATTGTTTGAATGAATTATAGAACTGAGATTGGTAGCTGTGGCCTCATCTAATACCCTTGCCAAAACAACATCCTAAAAAGAACAATCAAAAACAAGAGTTACATGATTAAAGACGAGAGTGAGACTCATAAATAAAGTTTTTAACATACATACCTTCAAATAACCAACTCTGCACATCTGATGTATCTTTGACAGGGTGAGGGGATTTTTAATTGTAATAGCCTGTAAAAATCAAATATCATAAAATGAACTCTTTTTAAAAGTTCTTAGATTTTCTTCCTGATCTAAATTTCTTCCAAGTCTAAACCTCCATCATTTCATTAAGACACGTTCAAGAATACAATACCTCCTTAAAAACAACATGTTCTTTCAGGAAAAGCCGATAGTGTTGCACCTGAGGAACATCAGCATCATCTGCATATAAGGAAGCAAGTGTCTTTAGTCTTAATGAAACCATGGTATAAACTATCAAGCAAATAATCAATTTTGGGGCATGTAGACAAGAACATCATATGAACACTAAGCAAAAAATCCAGAATTTAACAAAATGCAACAGATACTAAATGGCGAACCAACATGCAGTTCAAAAAAGTAACCAATTTTGAAGCAACAAGCACATGTTTAAACAAGCTTCACCTAATTACCAATGAAAGATGGATTGTTTTACCTAAAGATTCATGTAAAAATTTACTTCAATTATCAATCACTTGCAAAAGCTTACTTTTATTCCTCAATAACAAGATAAAATTTCACGTCATCAAAACTTACCATGACAGTACGAGTATCTTGGCAATTCTATGGAAGTTTTAGACTATTAAGTTATTATGTAGAAGCTAAAACTCTAGTTACAGATATAGTAGGCCATAATTTAGAAATTGAATTAAAAAATAACATAAAGAACTATGCACTTGAAAAGAGAAAGCAAACAAACAGGAAACATAAGAACTCTCAAAAAATCCTAAAATATAACAAAGTTATTTGCATAAAGAAGTATCGTGCCAATAATATAAGTAAATTTTCAAATTAGACATTGAATTCAATCAATAATAGCCACCAATAATAAATCCACAAACAAACAGTATAAGACATACATTCAAGAGAACTGATAATATCCATGATTAATTCATCCCCAAATATTTTCTCGAAAACTGAAGGACTATTAAGGAAAATTGTAAAACAACGAAGGGAAGAAGACTAACAACAATCGCTGATAATTGATCGGAGCCTCACCGTTCCTACAATTGCTAGGCTACACGGTGGGAGACGTGCACATTTCTTTGGAAAGCTCTGCCTTTGACATTGATTTCTCCATATTTTCCACCACACGCAAATCTGCCACGCCCAAAATCCAAAAATAGAGAGTCTTCTATGCATTTTATGGAAAACCCAAGAAGATTTTCGTCTAAATGATGAGTGGAAGTGGGAAGAGATTTTCATCTGAAATAAAAAAAAAGCTATTACTACAGGCATTGAATAGGCATTCAGAGCCCGACCCTCTGAATGGATATGTAGTGTTTACGCGTAATATAACCCGCACGGAATAGCGATTCGGCGATCAAATTTCAACCAAACAAACGTGTCACTGTAGCGCGTGAAATAGGGACGGAATGGAATGGCCATTCTGTCGAGCCAAACATGCCCTAAATTAGTAAATGTTAATTGGGTAAACTACACTGCACGTCATCCAACTATACTTAAGTTTCTTTTTTGGTCACATAACTTTTAAAACTTTCAATATGGTCACTCAACTAATCGAGTTTGTTTTTTATTCATTTCCATTAAGTGCCGAAAAGTGTTTGACGGATGTGTGAGATGGTAGTTTAAATGTTAATATAATAACAAATTTAACCATCAATTTGATCATGATTTTTTAAATATTAAAAAATATAAAAATACATAAATATTTTCAAAATTTTATAATAAATTTAAAATTATATATAAAATTATTAAAAAAATTTACTTTGACATTCACCACAAGTAATTCAAATTAGAAAGGGAGGGAACCAGTTGAATATCAAGATCAGTTTATTTACATTTTTGACGTATAATTCGAGACTTCACAACATTAAAACAAAAGGGAAAAAAAAAAGAGGCATAGGAACCCATTCAAACATGTCCAAATCTTAGGAAAAAATTATAATCAAATTCCATTGAGCCACCACAGAGGAAAAAAAACAACCCAAAAGTGAAACGCAAAATACCTTATAAGGGACGCAGCCAACGTTGAGGCAAGTACCACCAAGGGTACCATGCGTCTTGATATGGGTTGTCATGGGACCAAGTTGAGGGCCTTGATGGCCTCCATGTAGCCGTCGGTAATGACTACATCGTTCACTTCAAGTCCGAAAGTGAAACCTCTTGAGATTGATGTATGTTTTTGGTTTTTTGCTGTTAATAAAAAAGCTATGCATGGTTCTCTATAGTCATGTTATTTCTCTTCATGGTATCTGAGCTAAGGTTTTATCGTTGATCTTGGTGCTTTTTGTTTGGAGTTTTTTTTATTGACATGGCACCTGAAGTGGTTGAAGAGAATTCGAATTATTTCTTCGATATTGATGGCAAACAAGTAAACTTTCCTTGTTCAGATCCATGTTCAGTCACTTCTGTTGTTGACAAATGACTTCAGTGGTTCTCTAAACATGATACTGTCGAGCTTGGTGAGAGTAATTTTCTTTTATGGAAGTATCAAATTATGTTGATTCTTGAAGGTTATGATGTGTAAGGTTTTGTTCTGGGTACTATTAGTGTTCCAACACAGTTTGTTGTGGATAAAAATGGGAAATTAATCAAGAATTCTAGTTATGTTCTACATGTACAGCAAGACAAACTATTGGCTTTTTGGTTGCTTTTAGCAGTTGGTGATGTGATCTTGGTTTATCTTACCAATGCTCGTACCAGCTATAATGTATGGCCAACCATTGAAAAAATGTTTGCAACTAAGTTTACTATCAAACTCTCTAGTATGCAACAAGCATTATTTTCTCAGAAGAAGGGCCTCTTATCTATTAAATAATATTTTTCTGAGATCAAGTTCATGAGTGATATCTTGATCACGACAAGGAGTTCAATTTTTGAACAAGAACAAGTTAGCATCATTCTTGCGGGACTTCAAGTCAAATATGAGTTAATGCAGGTAGTAGCTTCAACTACTTGTGTGTCTCTTGATCTATTGACTGAATTGCTTCTTGATTGTAAAGTGAGACAACTTGAGTTCCTGACCAGTGTTCTAGTACAGGCTAACTTGGCCTGTAACACCCCTAACCCATATCCGTCGTCAGAACAGGGTTACGAAGCATTACTGAAACTTTCACTTCAAATGAATACAATTTTTAAACATTTCAATTCATAACAATAATCATATTAAAACCAATCCAAATCATACATATTGTCCCTTATATGAGCTGTAACACCACTCACCCGTATTCAACGTCGGAATAGGGTTACGGAGCAATACCGAACATTTTATAAAATTACACATACACTTCACATACATATTCCAATATCATACAATCAACATTCAATATCATACATATCGTCCCTAGTATAAGCCTACGAGGCCTAGAACATGCATTCGGGGTGGTTCGGGACTAAACTGAAAACTCAGGAAATTTTTAGAACACTTAGAAAATTTTTGCAAAACACAGGGGACACACGCCCGTGTGGCCCGGCCGTATGTATCACACGGCCAAAGACACGCCCGTGTCATAGGCCGTGTGGACATTCAAAATGAGAGCACATGGCCGTGTCTGACCTCGTGTAACTCTCTGACTTGGGTCACACGGCCAACACACACACTTGTGTGGCTAGCTTGTGTGCCCTAAAAATGTCCACACACGCCCGTGTACCAGGCCGTGTGGTAGGCCGCGCCAATCCTGTAGGGTATACTAACTTATGCCACACGTCCAAGTCACACGCCCGTGTGTGAGGCCGTGTGGAACATACTTACTTGATTTTTAATTCAACATCAGGGGACACACGACCATGTAACATCACCTTGTCTCACGCGCGGTTGAGACACACGCTCGTGTGGACAAAAATAGGCTATTTACCAAACCATTTTGCCACCCAACCGGCACAAACCTACACCAAACCAAATTGCACAATTCATGGCATAAAACTAGGCATTCTATTAACTTCATTCAAGCATATTTCATACCATTTCAATACCAACCAATCCAAAACACATGTAACACCCCTAACCCGTATCCGTCGCTGGAACAGGGTTTCAAAGCATTACCAGAACATCAAGAAACATTTATAAATAACTTATATAAATTACTATTCATTTATTAAGATAATTCATAACGTCCCTTGATTGGGCCCTCGAGGCCCAATACGAGTATTAGAATCGAGTCGAGACTTAATCGGGAACTTTAAGAATTTTTCGCGACTTTTCAAAATTTTTTCAAGATCCAAGGGACAGGCCCGTGTGGTCCAAGGGACACGCTCGTGTGACCCTGGGACATGCCCATGTTAGAGGCCGTGTTCGACCCCATGTGACTCTCTGACTTGCACACACGGCCATGCCACATGCCCGTGTGCTAGGCCGTGTGGTTAATTAATTCAATTCAAAATTAGGTGCAGGTTTCACACAGCTAAGACACACGCCCATGTTGTAGGCTGTGTGGCATACACGGCTGAGACACACGCCTGTGTCTCTGCCCGTGTACTCAATTCTGAGCATTCTGTTTCTCAAAATTAAGGTGCAGGGGACACACGGCCTAACCACATGCCCATGTTACCAGGCTGTGTGGAGAAAATGAAGCCATTTCTAGCTTCATTTATCACCCAAAATTTCACCCAGGACCTGCACTTGAAACACACAACCAATACTAACCATTCTGAGCATTTAAAATAGGCAATTTCATCATTTAACATGACATATCATTACAAGCATACATGATCACCACCTTACCTTAGTTAACTTAGGCATTTACAACATTAATCACATATTCTTAGCATCACACATGTGTATATATATATCATAATAATCTACTTAGTCATACCAAAATGAACCATTACTAGCCATTCCAATGGCTATATTACAAAATTGCATTTCAAGCCACTATTGGCCAAGTTGTCCTATACATGCCATTATACCAGAATGATTTTTATTAATTATACCCAAAATGACTAGTTGATAGTGTGACGATGCTCTAGTGATCTCCAACCCTCGTGAGCTTCCGAGCACTATAAAATAGGGAAAAATAAAACGGAGTAAGCATTACATGCTTAGTAAGTTCGTATAATGAGAACTAAACTTACCAATCTTTCTTATTAAATCTAGGCATACAATATTATGTTTCCATCCATTTGGCTAAATTGCCTAATCACATATATTCAATCAAACATGTTAGTTACAAAATTTTCATATCAATCAAGTAGCATAGATGAGCTCATCAAGTATTACTCTTTCAAGTCATTATCATATCATCTCAAGATTTTCATGCCATGTTAAGAGTTTTATAGCCGTTGAATCATTTAATTTCGATGGATGCTTAAGTAGTACACTTGAAGTGTACGATTTAATAATCCGTCAATTCCTTATTCAAAGGTACCCATTAGGGCACTTAACCAAGAAACACTCTATCGAGCCACATATCGTATAGCAGGATTACCAGTTCAGGCTAAATCCTTTATATAACGTATGCTCAGAGGAGCTCGATTAGGATTACCAGTCCAGGCTAAACCCCAATCATAACATATGCTCGAGAGGTATTATATTAGGATTACCCATCCGGGCTAATTCCTTTCTATAACAAGGTCAATGGGATTACTCGTCCGAGCTAAATCCCGTCCGCAACAAATGCAAGACCTTATTAGTTTCGGGAAAGCGTATATAATCATTAGAATTCACATTCAATCGAGACTTAACCCTTTATCATCATTTCAAGCATGTATCAATTTTTGAGCATAGCATACAATTAAAGTACATAAACATAAATCACATTACATACAAACACGACATTCAATTAACATAATTACATGCCCGGTTAAGTTACACGAACTTACCTCGACACTTGTTCGCGTAAAAAGTCTACTAATCTGAATTAGGGTTGTCCGGATCTATATAAATGAATTTAATCATCAATTTCACACATTTCATATTTAAATGGAATCAATTTATGTCCTAGGCAAAATTACCATTTTGCCCCTAACTTTTCCATAAATTCTAATTTTGTCCTTAGGCCTGGAAAATGAAACTTGTGCAAATCACTCCATATTCCAAGCTTAACCGAAGCCCCATTACCAATTTTCCAGCACATGTATTAATAAGATTTTAGAATTTTTCATCAAATTTTACAACTTTTCATTTTAGTCCCTAAATCATGTTTTCATGAAAAATCACTTTGTAAAAGTTGTTTGTCTATCAATAATATTTCATTTTCTACCATAAATTTCTAATTTCCAGCATATACATCCATGACCCATTTTTCATGCCTTGATAACTTTTCAAATTAATCCCTAAATAGAAAGATTTAGCTATCCTGGTTTCAAAAATACCAAAATTACTAAAAACAGGACAAGGAAACTTACCCAATTAGGCCTTGAAAGTTTATTTTCTCTCACATAGGGTTTCCATGTGTTTTAGGTTGAAGATGATGATAATAAGATGATATATTTTCTTTTCATCTTTTAATTAATTAAGTATCTTACTATTTCCAATTTAGTCCTTGTCCTTTTTCTATAATTCCATGGATGAGTCACCAAGAAAAATCTACATACTTTTCTAAATGGTCTAATTACCGTATAAGAAAGTTAATTTTTGAATTTCATAGCCATTTGATCCTTATAGCTACTAGAATTCAACTTTTACATTTTATGCGATTTAGTCCTTCTCGTAATTAAGCACTTAATCGATAAAAATTTTGTGTCAAAATTTCCACACGACATGCCTATTATAATACGGACCATATAATGAAACAAAAATAAACTTTATTTTAGGATCGAATTTGTGGTCCCGAAGCCATTATTCCGATTTCACTGAAAAATAGGTTGTTACAACTATCCCCCTTAAGGATTTTCGTCCTTGAAAATTTTACCAGTAAAAAATTTGGGTATTGCTTCCTCATAGTATCCTCCGGCTCCCAGATAGCCTCTTCTATACCGTGTCGTTACCAAAGAACTTTTATTAAAGCTACTTTTTTTATTTCTTAACTCTTTTGTTTCCAGAGCTAAGATTTTGATCAGTTCTTCATTATATGTCATATCAGGCTGAATCTCTACCTCTGTAGGAGAAATAATGTGTGAAGGATAAAATGGTACCATCGTAACATAGACACACGAAAAACATTATGAATCTGATCAAGTTCTGGTGGTAAAGCTAACTGATATGCTTCCGGTCCAATTCTTTCTGTAATCTCATATGGTCTAATAAACCGTGGACTCAGTTTTCCTTTGCGTCCAAACTGGAGAACTTTCTTTCAAGGCGACACTTTCAAGAATACTTTGTCACTGACCTGAAATTCTATTTCTTTTTGCTGCAAATCAACGTAGGACTTTTGATGATCAGAGGCTGCTTTTAAGCTATCTCGAATTACCTTCACTTTTTCCTCGGTCGCTCAGACTAAGTCAAATTTGTGTAACTTTTTCTCACTGAGTTCTATCCAATACAATGGAGTTCTACATTTGCGTCCATACAAGGCTTCATACGGTGCCATTTTAATACTAGACTGATAACTGTTATTATAAGCAAATTCAACCAAAGGTAAATACCTTTCCCAGTTACCTTCAAACTCAAATGTACAACATCATAGGATATCTTCTAAGATCTATATTACCCGTTCAGATTGACCATCTGTCTAGGGATGAAATGTAGTGCTAAAATGTAATTGATTACCCAAAGCTTCTTGCAATTTGCTCCAGAATCGAGAGGTAAACTGAGGGTCTCTATCTGAAATAATGGAGACAGGCACTCCATGCAGTCTGACAATTTTAGAAACATATAATTCAGCCAATCTATCCAAGGAATAATCCATATGTACCGAAATAAAGTGTACAGACTTTGTCAACCGATCAACGATTACCCAAATGGCATCCTTCTTCTTTAAAGACAAGGGTAATCCCGTTACAAAGTCCATAGAAATTCTTCCTCATTTCCATTCCGGTATCGTAAATGACTGTAATAGTCTAGAAGGAAATTGATGTTCAGCTTTTACTTGCTAACATATCAAACACTTAGATACGAACTTAGAAATGTCTCGTTTCATTCCCGGCCACCAGTACATCTTTGTCAGATTATTACACATTTTATTACTACCAGGATGTATAGACATGTTACCATTGTGATCTTCATTCAAAATCTTCTGTACTAGTTCTGAACTTTTTGATACACATACTCTACCTCTGAATAACAAACAACCATTAGTCCTGATCTAAAATTTTGAGTTAGGAGTCGGTTCACTTTGTACCCGTTTTGCTTGCAACTTACTATCATTTTTCTGAGCTTCAGAGATCTGTTGCAAAAACTTTGGTCTAGCTTTTAGCTCGGCTATGATTGAACCAACATTAGACAACGACAATTGAGTGTTCATTGCTCACAAAGGATACAGGGATTTTCTGCTCAAAGTATCCGCCACTACATTGGCCTTTCTTGGATGGTAGTCAATAAAAAGATCATAGTCTTTCAATAACTCAAGCCATTTGAGCTGTCTCAAATTCAAATCTTTCTGTGACATCAAGTATTTTAGACTTTTATGATCAATGAATATGTGACATTTTTCACCAAACAAGTAATGCCACCAAATTTTCAATGCAAACACTATGGCTGCCAATTCCAGATATTGTGTCAGGTAGTTCGTTTCATGTGGCTTTAGGTGTCTTGAAGCATAGGCTACTACTTTACCTTATTGCATCAAGACATATCCTAAACCATTCAATGACGCATCATCATCAGAATCAGAAATTCCTTTCCGATTCAGTGAACTAACATCGGGTAAGCTTCACAATAAAGTTTTTAATCTATCAAAACTCTACTGGCATTTACCAGTCCACTCAAACTTTACATCTTTCTGTAGCAAACGATTCATCGGAGAAGCTATCATTGAAAAACTTTTTATAAATCTCCGGTAATAACTAGCTAGTCCCAAAAAACTTCAGAATTCAGACACATTCTTCGGTGGCTTCCAATTAACAATGGCTGAAATTTTATTCGGGTCTACCCTGACACCTTTAGCAGACACTATATGCCCAAGAAAACTAACTTCTCGTAACCAAAATTCACATTTACTGAATTTGGCGCACAGTTGTTTCTCTCACAATTTTTGCAACACTATTCTCAAATGCTCAGCATGTTCATTTTCATATCGAGAATAAACTAAAATATCATCTATAAATACCACCACAAATCTATCCAAATACGGGCTGAAAATTCTGTTCATCAAACCCATAAACATTGCAGGTGCATTTGTGAAGCCAAATGGCATCACAAGGGACTCATAATGTCCATACCTGGTTCTAAAAGCTGTCTTTGGTGCATCTGATTCTTTTACCCGTAGTTGATAATAACTAGAACGGATATCAATCTTCAAAAATACAGTGGCACATTTTAACTAGTCAAACAAGTTATCAATACGAGGCAATGGATACTTCTTCTTTATTGTAACTCTGTTGAGCTGTTTGTAATCAATGCACAACCTTAACGATCCATCCTTCTTCTTTACGAATAGAACCGACGCACCCCAAGGTGAGAAACTAGGTCAAGCAAAACCTCTGTCAATCAACTCTTGCAACTGTACTTTCAACTCTTTCAATTCAATAGGATCCATTCTGTAGGGTGCTATGGATATTGGTGTTGTTCTCGGAATGAGATCTATAGAGAATTCCACTTCTCTATCCGGTGGTAAGCCAGGTAATTCTTTTGGGAATACTCAGGAAATTCACATACAACCGGCACTAATTGAATCTTTGACTTAGATACTTTAGTATCCATCACATACGCAACATAAGCATCACACCCCTTTCCAACATATTTCTGTGCTGATATTGCTGAAATCACATTAGGTAGTCCATCTAGTTTATCAGATTCAACACGAAGTAATTTACTATTCTGACATTTCAATACAACATGTTTCTGTTTACAATTCGCCACTGCATCATATTGGGTTAGTCAATCTATTCCCAAGATCATATCAAATTCATCAAATGACAATAACATCAAATCAGCCGCAAAGCGATAACCTTTTACCATCAATGGACAGTTCTTACAAACTTTATCCTCCATAACACACTAGCCCAGGGGGTTTGAAACTTTAACCACAAATTCAGTGAATTAAACAGGTAAATTTTTAATAGACACTAGGTTTGTGCATATGTATGAATGTGTGGAACTAGGATTAATCAATGCAGTAATATCAGTATCAAGTAGAGAAATGTACCAGTAATGACGTCTAGTATCCTTGTAGGTGCTCGTGCCTCAGATCTAACTGATGTATCCTTGGTAGTACCTCGACTACCACTAACATTACTGGGGTGGCGGAGTGGTCTGCCCCTCGAGACAGGATTATTCAGATTTGGAGCTGGTTCTATCTCCTTTTCAACTCTTTCTAGACAATCTCTGAGAAAATGATCAAATGAACCACATCTGAAACAAGCTCCACTTCTAGACCGGCATTCACCATGATGAAATTTGTTACAATGTTTACATTTCAATTTGTGATTACCGACACTACCCACACTGGTCACAGATGGAGATGAAGACCTCGAGTTAGAACGCTGAGAGCCCCGTTCTCTTCCAGGATATCCTGTAGAGGTGGTCACACGATCATAATACTTCTTTAATTTCTTAGAAGCAAATGATTGCGACTTACTCATAGTTCTTTTTCCAGAAACCCAAGCCTCTCTTTCAGCTTGTTTCTTTTCTTTACTCAGTTCCTTAGCTTTGTGTGCTTGGTCGGCTAGCACCGCAAATTCCCTTATTTCGAGAGTCCCAATCAATAACTTGATATCTTTATTTAGGCCCTCTTTAAAGTGTTTACACATTTCAGCCCCGGTTAAAACCCATTCTCTGGCATACTTAGTCTAACAAGTTCTCGTTCATATTTGAATACGGTCATGTTTTCTTGTTTGAGCTCTAGAAATTCTTTTTTTTTTATCCATAAATCTCTGACTCACATACTTCTTCTTGAATTCAACTTGGAAGAATTCCCTTGTGAAATTCTCCCTCGGTACTGCTGAAGTTATGGTATTCCACCAATGATAAGCTATATCTTTCAGTAGAGATACTGCACATTTTAGACATTCAGCAGGTGTGCAAGATAGTTCATCAAAAACTCGGATAGTATTTTCTAACCAAAACTTAGTCCTTTCTGGATCATTATTTGCAGTAGCTCTAAATTCTTCCGCCCCATGCTTGCAGATTTTATCTATCGAAGGCTTACCAATTCTAACAAGTTGGGCACCCTGTGGTACCTCAGGAATCGGTTGGGGAGCAGGTAGGGGAGGTCATTGTATAGCAGGGTTTATTCTCAAGTACTGTGTAAACCACTCATTCATCATTTGAAAGAAGGCTTATTTTTCCTCCTCACTTCGGCCCTCAGACACGGGCCTTTCACTACCGGATGCAGACGCAACCCTTTGAACTGAAGCTGAAGCATTACTCTCAGCTTCCTCAGATTCAGCTCTAGCTTGGTTAGATGACATTACTATATGAAAAACACATTTAAAATTATTAGGAGTCATCACACTATCACAAATTATATAATGGCATGTATAGTTAGACGCATGTTTGCTACGTCAAATTTGAGAATCGACTAAACTGTAGCTCTGATACCACTAAATTTAACACCCCTAACCCGTATCCGTCGCCAGTACAGGGTTTTAGAGCATTATCGGAACATTTAGAAACATTTATAAATAACTTATATAAATTAGAATTCTTTTACCAAGATCATTCATAACATCCCTTGATTAGGCCATCGAGGCCCAATACGAGCATTAGAATCGAGTCGAGACTTAATCGAGAACCTTAAGAATTTTTCGTGACTTTTCAAAAAAATTTTAAGGTGCAGGGTTCACATGCCCGTTTGACCCTAGGACACACCCGTGTTAGAGGCCGTGTTTGACCCCGTGTAACTCTCTGACTTGCACACACGGCCATGCCACACGCCCGTGTGCTAGGCCTTACGGTTAATTAATTCAATTCAAAATTAGGTGCAGGTTTCACACAGCCAAGACACATGCCCGTGTTGTAGGCCGTGTAACACATACGGCTGAGACACAAGCCCGTGTCTCTGCCTATGTGGTCAATTTTAAGCATTCTGTTTCTCAAAATTAAGGTGCAGGGGACACATGGCCTAATCACATGCCCATGTTACCAGGCCGTGTGTCACACACGATCTAGACACATGCCCATGTGTCTACCCATATGGACAAAATAAAGCCATTTCTAGCTTTATTTCTTACCCAAAATATCATCCAAGACCTCAACTTGAAACACACAACCAATACCAACCATTCCGAGCATTTAAAATAGGCAATTTTATCATTTAACATGACATATCATTACAAGCATACATGATCACCACCTTACCTTAGTTAACTTAGGCATTCACAACATTAATACATGATCACCACCTTACCTTAGTTAACTTAGGCATTCACAACATTAATCACATATTCTTAACATCACACATGTGTATATATATATATCATAATAATCTACTTAGTCATACCAAAATGAACCATTACTAGCCATTCCAATGGCTAGATTACAAAATTGCATTTCAAGCTACTATTGGCCAAGTTGTCCTATACATGCCATTATACCAAAATGATTTTTATTAATTATACCCAAAATGACTAATTGATAGTGTGATGATGCTCTAATGATCTCCAGCCCTAGCGAGCTTTCGAGCACTATAAACCAAGGAAAAATAAAATGGACTAAGCATTACATGCTTAGTAAGTTCGTATAACGGGAACTAAACTTACCAATCTTGCTTATTAAATCATTTGGCTAAATTGCCTAACCACATATATTCAATCAAACATGTTAGTTACAAAATCTTCATATCAACCAAGTAGCATAAATGAGCTCATCAAGCAATACTCTTTCAAGTCATTATCATATCATCTCAAGATTTTCATGCCATGTCAAGAATTTTATGTCCGTTGAATCATTGAATTCCGATGGATGCTTAAGTAGTACACTTGAAGTGTACGATTCAATAATCCGTCAATTCCTTATTCAAGGGTACCTATTGGGGCACTTAACCAAGAAACACTCTCTCGAGCCACATATCGTATAACAGGATTACCAGTCCAGGCTAAATCCTTTATATAACATATGCTCAAAGGAGCTCGATTAAGATTACCAGTCCAGACTAAACCCTAATCATAACGTATGCTCGAGAGGTATTATATCAGGATTAACCATTCGGGCTAAATCCTTTCTATAACAAGGTCAATGGGATTACTCGTCCAAGCTAAATCCCGTCCACAACAAATGCAGGACCTTATTAGTTTCGAGAAAGTGCATGTAATCATTGGAATTTACATTTAATCGGGACTTAACCCTTTATCACCATTTCAAGCATGTAACAATTTTCAATCATAGCATACAATTAAAGCACATCAACATAAATCACATTATATACAAATGCAACATTCAATTAACATAATTACATGCCCGATTAAGTTACACGAACTTACCTCGGCACTTGTTCGCGTAAAAAGTCTACTAATCCGAATTAGTGTTGTACGGATCTGTATAAATGAATTTAACCATCAATTTCACACATTTCATATTTAAATGGACTTAATTTACGTCATAGAAAAAATTACCATTTGCCCCTAACTTTTTCATAAATTCTGATTTTGTCCCTAGGTTCGGAAAATGAAACTTGTGCAAATCACTCCCTATCCAAGCCTAACCAAAGCCCCATTACAAATTTTACAGCACGTGTATTAATAAAATTTTAGAAATTTTCATCAAATTTTATAAATTTTCATTTTAGTCCCTAAATCATGTTTTCATGAAAAATTACTTTGTAAAAGTTGTTTATCTATCAATAGTTTTTCATTTTCTACCATAAATTTCTAATTTCCAGCATATACATCCATGACCTATTTTTCATACCTTGATAACTTTTCAAATTAATCCCTAAATAGAGAGATTAAGTTATCCTCGTTTCAAAAATACCAAAATTACTAAAAACGGGACTAGAAAACTTACCCAACTAGGCCTTGAAAGTTTCTTTTCTCCCACCTAGGGTTTCCATGTGTTTTAGGTTGAAGATGATGAAAATAAGATGATATATTTTCTTTTCATCTTTTAATTAATTAAGTATTTTGCTATTTCTAATTTAGTCCTTGCCCTTTTTCTATAATTCCATGAATGAGTCACCAAGAAAAATCTACATACTTTTCTAAATGTTATAATTACCATATAATGACCTTAAGTTTTGAATTCCATTCCTATTTGATTCATATAGCTACTAGAATTCAACTTTCACATTTATGCGATTTAGTCCTTCTCGTAATTAAGCACTTAATTGATAAAATTTTCATGTCAAAATTTTCACACCACATGCCTATTATAATACAGACCATATAATGAAATAAAAATAAACTTTATTTTCGGATCGAATTTGTGGTCCCGAAACCACTGTTCCGATTTCACTAAAAAATGGGTTGTTACAACACATCAATACCATAATATGCCACTCAATTCATCAATGTGAACACATTCAAATTTTGCATCATTTAGCCTAATTTCACAAGCATACCAAATTCAATTCTCAACCATTTAGTACCCTTTATTACCAACTTTAAGAAGCATAACAAAACCATTATTAAACACACAACCAGACCAACTAATTTGAGCCAACTTTTATAGCTATATACAAAACTAGAAACATTTGACATTTACAAGCCATTTCAAATGACCAAAGTCATTATCAACTCATAACCAAAATGACTCAAAATCCCTATACATGCCATATACTTAAAATACTTATGTTTAAAAGTACCAAGGTGATAGTTGGATAGTGTGATGAAGTCTCTGACGGTCCCCAAATCCGAGCTAGCTTGCTTTCACTATAAAACACGAAAAATTAAACAAAGTAAGCTATAAAGCTTAGTAAGTTCATATGAATAATAAGTGTAATTGCCAACTCATTCACAATTTAAGGAACATAAGTAATACATTCAATTTAACAATTTGCACATTGCCATAATTATTGGTATCATGTATAAATTCATCAACTTTCATTTACTTTACATATAAACTTATCAATTATCACTTACTTGCCCAACTTATCACGAGTACCTGAACTGATCCGTATCATTGTTTACATCCTTGTACCATTATCTTTTCTCGTTGAACGATTTGGAATAATATCAGATACTCGGGAATCTCGCACTAAAGTGCCACATACATAGCCAATGCTATCTCATTCTCATATCACATATATTCTCACTCTCGAGCTATCAACAAGCTTGCTCACACAAACTGTCAAGTAACCGTAACACATGCTGGTATACTCAGTCACTGGTAAGACATACAGGGCCAGCACCCGGATCACATAATCACAGCAACCCCTAATGACATGTTTCTAATATCCAATCTATTCCTAAGGTTCAACCTGGATTCTCACTATGTCAATGCTTTGTCGATAGATTCCGTAGTGTCATAATATCACAATTATAATATTTAAGCATATAAACACATATAACAGTAAGCTTATTAATCATACAAACTTACCTCGAATGTAAAACCGGCGAATTAAGTCGATTAATCCAAAATCTTGTTTTTTCCTCGATCTAAGTCTGAATTTCACTTTTCTTGATCTATATAATATCAAATTAAATTATTTAATAATCTTTCTATTCAATTTAATCCAAAACACTCATTAAAGCACATTTACACTTTTGCCCCAAGTATTTCATAACTTTTACAATTTAGTCTTTATTTCATAAAATCAAAAATTCATGAAATTCCACTCAAACCCATGCTAACTGAATTTCAATTAGGTCTTTAACAGCCCATATTTTTTATTTATTTCACATTTTAACCACAAAGTTTCCACATTTCACAATTTAATCCCTAATTTGCATTTTCACTAAAAATCACTTAACAAAACTTGTATAACTATCATCAAACATTCATAATCTATCATCAATCATTAAAATACATGCTTATTCATCAATGAAAACATCCTAAATATTTAACAGTTTTACAAATTAGTCCCTGGGCTAGCTAGATTAAGCTGCAACGATCATAAAAACATAGAAATCATTAAAAACCAAGTAAAAAATCTTACCATACAAAGGACTTGAATAGCTGAATGTTTTAAGCTCCTTCAATGGCGTTTCCTAGTTTTATTTTCGGTGGAAGATGACCATTAGAAAGATGATACATTGTTTTTTGTTTATTTTAATTTACTTTATTTATTAAATTACACTTTTAACCTTAATTAATAATATTTGAAATCACATAAATCATGTCCATGAAAGTCCACTTACTATATAAATGGTTTAATAACAACATAAGGACTTACACTTTAAAATTTCATAGCTATTAGACACCTTTAGCTTATAGAACACAAATTTTACACTTTACGCAAATTAGTCCTTTTTATCAAATTAAACACTCAAACAATAAAATTTCTTAACAAAATTTTCACACAATCATACTATCATGCTGTAGATATTAAAATAATAATAAAATAATTATTTTGACTTCAGATTTATGGTCCCGAAACCACTATTCTGATTTGACTAAAAATGGGTTGTTACACGAGCCCTCGAGACCCTAAAAACATATTAGAAACAAGTCGGGACTAAATCAGAAACTCATAGAATTTTTTAGAAAATAGTGAAAATTTTTAAAACTACAGGGGTCACACGGCCAAGAGACACACCCGTGTCTCAGTCCGTGTTGGCATTCGAACTAGGGACACATGGTCGTGTCCTAGCCCGTGTCCCTACCCGTGTAACTCATTCACTTGGGTCACACGGCTAGGCCACACGCCTGTGTGCCAGGCCGTATACCCTTCGAAGTAACCTCACACGCCCGTGTGCTAGACTATCTGCTAGGCCGTGTAACAGCCTGACTTGCAACCCTTTGAAAGCTATAGGGGACACACGGCTGTGTCACCTGGCCGTGTGTCACACACAGATGAGACACACGCCCATGTCTCTACCCATGTGGATGAAATATAGGCCAATTTCAAGCCATTTTTCTCACCCATCCTAGCATATACCTGCAATCACTTTTGCACATATATTCAAGCCATCAAAAGGCACTAAAATCATGCATAATCAAGCTATCCAAATATGCTATATAAGCATACAACCAATATGCCCAAAAGGGCACCTCAATCTCAACAATCCAACTTGTATACTTATAAGCAAAATTATACTTAAATTTGTCAACTATGTTGACTAATTTTAAAATAAGTTTACATCAACACATGCCATTTGATTTACCTAACAAACACATACCAATTGATACCAAATATGCCATTCTACAACTAGCACCAAACAATGATATAAGTTATTTTAAACAAATGTACCAAACCACTACATTCATACAAATCACAAGACATCTATAATATGCATACTTGATCAATCATTCCAACTTCCATCATTTAAGCATAACAAGCCGTGATATCAACAAATTTAAGGCCATTTATATACATGCCAAAAACCAAGCCTTTACCAACATTTAGAATACCATAATCACAACCAAAACACATAGGCTAAACATTATCCAAAATGCCTATACATGCCATTATAACCAAAATCAAAATATTCCAAAAGTATAGATAGAGTCAATGGATAGTGTGATATAACTCCGACAAGCTTCCAACCCGAATGAGTTTCTGATTCACTACGAAATACAAAAAATGACACAGAGTAAGCATAATAACTTAGTAAGTTTGTATAATGTACAACACCACTTACCATTTAATCACATAATAGGTAAGTTAACATGGCATATTCCAACCCCAATTTGGCCAACGCCTAAACATGTACACAAAACATGTTAGCCATTTAAACATATAACATAGGAAATATGATCTTGGATGGACACAACATTTTATTATGTATCAAATACATATATCATGCATATCAACTCTTGATATACCGTGTATTACCATTTCAATGAAATTCATATATGTTTATGACATAGTTCATATAGAACTCTTATCGTCCTCTTTCCAAATGATTCCAGTTGAACCATTAGAATACCGTTGGATACCCGGGATAGCTCACACATAGTGTGCTAACACATATAATCGTAATCTATCAAATCCTGTACATGTATGCTCACACGAGCTGTGAAAATGGGCTTACCTACACGAGCTGTGGGTCGTAACATAGCTACACGATGCTGCTCACACAAGCTATAGAGTATCCGCAACACATGCCAGACCTCAGCCACCAGTAGGACGTTCAAGACCAACACCCGAATCATGTAAATCCTAATGACATGTCATTTGTATCCTATGAATTCCTAAGGTTCAAACGGGGCTCAGTAATAGTTGTACGTTATTAGATATTGTAACACCCTTATCCCGAATATGATCTCCGGATTAAAGCTAAGGGGTATTCTCGAACTAAACATTTAGTTAACTCATTCACAACGACAATAAAGATAAACAGAGTTCGACCAGAAATACATAATGATATTGAAATTTATACGCCATTTTCGTATGGCCAAAATATTTACAATTTCATAACATTGATATCATCAGCCTAAACTATACATGCCATATCGAGTCCAAAATATAACTGTACCAAAAAGATCGATAGTGTGATGAACTGCTGACGATCCTCGAGTCGGTGGCCAAAATCAACAATCTATAAAACAAAAAAATAAAGAACGGAGTAAGCTTTCAAAGCTTAGTAAAGTTTTTTAAGCATTACAAAATATTAAAGTCTTAACGGAAATCAAAACATGCATTTAATCAGACTTATACTCAATTCAAATTTGTTTCATAGCCGAATACACATATACTTATACATAGATTTCTCGGCACATAATTTTCTTCTACTTAAAGTTTATATGATGCATTTAGATCAAATAATCTCATATACAATTATACCATGATCAATTAAATCATTTTCATTTTCACAAATATAACCGTCAATCATAATAATATATATTCTTCTTTGCTAATAAGCTTCACTTCGAAATCAATTCACCGATGAGTAAGTAATACGTACCTGTACATCCTAAATGTATAATACCTACTTGACGATGGTTTACTGCGAACATTCAATTTGTAATCTTACTTAACTTGCCGGCGTTAAGCCTATCAGATCTTAGGATTTGAAATCAATACCAGCACAAGCCTGTAATAATTTAAACCCGGTATAATACCAGCTCGAAGCCTGCAGACCTTAAGTCCGGATACAATTCCAGCGCGAAGCTTATGGGTCTTTAAGCCCGGCTATAATTCTAGCATATAGCCTGCGGGTCTTTAAGCCCGGATACACATCAAATTTCATGCATATTTAATCATATATTAACACATCTCATTCAACATATCACATTAGTAGTCATTTGCTACATTCGGATATAAGCTCTATATGAACATCATCATTTACATTTCGGTTCAAAAATCATACATAAATATCGCATATCCATTTCACCATTCAAGCTTAACCCATAGTGACCATTCGACTATAAGTCATATACATAAATTATTTATCACACAACTTAATTCAAGTAGAACCAAAAGGTCACAATTCATCTAATATACACATATCAAGGCATCATCAATTATCTACTAAAGGTGACTACTCAAAACTTACCTCAAATATATTTGAACGTTTGCGGAAAGGCTACTCTATTACTTTCTCTTTTCCCTTATCTGATTTTGATCCTCTTTGCTCTTGTGCTTAATTAAAACAAATAGATTTGTTTAATTACTTACTCAACTTTATTTCTTAATAGTCACATTTGACAATCATATATAACTTCAATATGAATTATATTTTATAAAACATGCCATGACTCGATTTCATGCTTATTTAGTCTATATCAAATTCACATACACAAGCAAAGATTCACATAACTTATCATGCTTCCTTATACATAAATTTAACCATATTCCCGAATGTCTCTATAAGCACAAGGTACATACATAAGGCATATATATATATATATATATACACCTATATATGACTATCACAATTTAATCATTTACCACATTATCAATTGCCATTTATCATCAATGCCGCACACACACAAATACATACATACTCATATGCATAAAATTTGTTTATGATTAATCTATAACCCATTCGGCCTTAACTACTCAAACTTAGCCTTCATATTAATTCCATTTTATGACCGAATGTAACAAATTCATATAGGCTTCACCTATGCCAAACAATGACCAAACCATTTAATCATGCT
This sequence comes from Gossypium anomalum, assembly GCA_025698475.1. Classification (NCBI taxonomy): domain Eukaryota; kingdom Viridiplantae; phylum Streptophyta; class Magnoliopsida; order Malvales; family Malvaceae; genus Gossypium; species Gossypium anomalum. The sequence continues at coordinate 17,703,903 of CM046957.1, forward strand.
TATGGCCGATTCTATCTTGCTCAAATCAAGGTCATAACTCACTTAAAAGAAATTCTAGCCTTTCATACACTCATATCCAATGTTATATAAGTAATGCCGAATGCCCAAACTTAACTAAACTCAAAATTTAACCTTCTTCACTTTAATTAACGACTACTTATTTTTCAAAACATCAAATACAATATAATTAACACCTAAACATTTATACCGAATTTGATAGCACATATAGTCCTTGGCCGAATGTTATTAAACTCAAGCCACAATAATATTATTCCTTAAGACACATCCAAAGACCACATTCGGCACCTCCCATCAAAAATTTTACAAATTCTCAAATTTACTTACAAGTACATTTATATAACATAAAAAAAACATATTAAACATTATTCATCAAGAATCTATAAGATGACCGAATACCTATATTTTTTTTTCCCTAAATTTACATTCGACAATCCTAAAAACAAATACTAACCTTAACTTTCAAGCTAAAACAACTAACAACTCAAAATATCCAACATAACTATCCATACTAATGACATCAAAGCATCTACTACCAAGCTCCTTGGCCGAATATCAATCCTCCAAAATAACCTAAATTCAAACCATGAAATAGGTAGAATTCAAACTAATCATCCAAATTATGCATAATTTTCCAAGAGTGGCATTGTACATACCTTATTCTAGAAATCACCTTAGCCAAATTTTAACAAGAATTTTCTTCTTCCTCTCTTCTAGTTACGGCAATGGAGGAGCAAAGATGAACCAACTTTGGTTTCTCCTCCCACTAACCCATTATTTTTATTACCCTTTATTCATTAATTCATTTAGTAGAAAATAATGTTAATAGAAAATACATATAATATTTATTAAACAACATAATGGCTGGCCACTATCAAAAATGGATAATTTGACATGCAAGTCCACTTTTTTTTTTAACATGCATTAATAGACCATTTTAAATTAACCTATCACATTTCAAAAATGTCTCACATAAGTCCTATTTAATAAATTTCACATAAAAATGACAAAATCAAAGCATGAAACTTTCACACATGCATTTACACATATTATAAGCATAGAATATAGCGGTTAATTATTTTTGTGACTCAGTTTTGTGGTCCCAAAACCACTTTCCGACTAGGGTCAAATTAGGACTGTCACAACTCTCCCCTCCATAGAAATTTTCGTCCCCGGAAATTCTTACCGGTGAATAAGTTAGGATATCGTTCTTTCATAGAGTCCTCAAGCTCCCAAGTAGCTTCTTCGACCTCGTGTTTGAGCCACAATACTTTCACTAAAGAAATTTTCTTATTTCGTAGTTCTTTTATTTCACGAGCCAAAATACGAACTGCTTCTTCTTCGTAACTCAAATCAGATTAAATCTCAACCTTTGATGGATTAATTATATGCGATGGATCAGATCTATAACGTCGAAACATCGAAACATGAAAAATGTTGTGAATCTTTTCAAGTTCAGGGGGTAAAATCAATTCGTATGCGACCGGCCCATCTCGTTCGAATATTTCATACGGCCCGATGAACCTCAAACTCAATTTGCCCTTACGGCCAAATCTAAGCCCCTTTTTCCAAGGTGAAACTTTAAGAAACACTTTGTCTCCGACCTGATACTCAATGTCTTTTCGTTTTAAATCCGCATACGACTTCTGACGATCTGAAGCTGCTTTCAGACTTTCACGGATCACTTTTACATTCTGTTCAGCATCTTTAATCAAATCAACCCCGAAGATTTTACTTTCGCTAAGCTCAGTCCAAAATAATGATGTACGGCATTTACGACCGTACAAAGCCTCGTAAGGTGCCATCTTAATGCTTGATTGAAAACTATTGTTGTAAGTGAATTCAATCAAAGGTAAATACCGTTCCTATGAACCACTAAACTCAAGGATGCAACATCTCAACATATCCTCGAGTATCTGAATTATCCGCTCAGATTTACCATCGGTCTAAGGATGAAAAGCAGTGCTAAAATGCAACTTAGTACCCAATGCTTCTTGCAATTTCTTCCAAAATTGCGATGTGAAAACACAATTGAAATGGGTACCCCGTATAATCTGACAATCTGAGAAACATACAACTCAGCTAGCTTTTCAAGTGAGAAATCCATATGTACAGGAATGAAATGAGCTGATTTAGTCAATCTATCTACAACAACCCATATTGCAACTTTCTTGCTCGGCGACAAAGGTAACCCAGACACAAAATCCATCGTAACTCGATCCCACTTCCACTCGGGCTTTCACTTGTTGACATATGAAACATTTCGAGACAAAGTCAGAAATGTCTCGTTTCATACCATGCCACCAATACTGACGTTTCAGATCGTTGTACATTTTCGTACTACCCGGGTGAACTGACATTTGGCTACTATGAGCCTCGCTCAAAATTATCGAAATAAGTTTCGAATTTCTTGGAACACATAATCGACTTCTGAACCTCAAACAATCATTGTCGTCAATTTGAAACTCTAATTCCATATTCGAAACACATTCAACTCGTTTAGCAACCAATTTATCATCGACTTTCTGAGATTCACGTATTTGATTAATTAATAACAGTTTGGCTTTTAATTCTGCTACTAACACATTATCGGATGAAACGGACAGGTGTACATTCATCACTCGTAAAGCAAACAGTGACTTGCGACTTAAAGCATCAACAACTACCTTAGCCTTTCCCGGGTGATAGTCAATGACAAGCTCGTAATCTTTCAACAATTCAAGCCAACGTCTTTGTCACATATTCAAATCTCTTTGAGTCATCAAATATTTGAGGCTTTTGTGATCCGAATATACATGACACCTCTCTCCAAACAAGTAGTGTCGCCATATTTTCAAAGCAAATACAATGGCAGCTAATTCGAGATCATGAGTCGGATAGTTTTTCTCATGTGGCTTTAATTGCCTCAAAGCGTAAGCTACAACTCGACCTTCTTGCATCAATACACAACCCAACCCATATAAGGACGCATCACTGTAAATGACAAACTCTTTACCATATTCGGGTTGCACTAACACTGGAGCTTCAGTCAAATAAGTTTTCAGTTGGTCGAAACTTTTCTAGCACTTTTCTGACTATTCTAACTTAACATCTTTCTGAAGTAGCTTCGTCATTGGTGTGGCTATCATCGAGAAACCCTTTACAAACTGTCTGTAGTAACCGGCAAGTCCCAAAAAGCTCCGAACTTCCGTAACATTTCTAGGAGGCTTCCAATCAATTATGGCTGATATTTTACTCGGATCAACACGAATACCCGATGCGGATACTACATGCCCCAAAAAGCTAACTTCTCTCAACCAGAACTCACATTTGCTGAACTTAGCATACAACTACTTGTCCCGTAAAATCTACAACACTAATCTCAAGTGCTCAGCATGTTCAGCTCCATCTCGCGAATAGATCAAGATGTCATCAATAAACACAACTACAAACCGGTCCAAATACTATCTAAAGATCCGATTCATCAAGTCCATAAATACCGCAGGGGCGTTAGTGAGCCCAAACGGCATCACAAAAAAATCGTAGTGACCGTATCTTGTTCTGAAAGTAGTCTTAGGCACATCTGAGTCTCGAACTCTCAACTTATAATAACCCGATCTCAAATCTATCTTTGAAAACACTGATGCTCTCTTCAGCTGATCAAACAAATCATCAATACGCGGTAACGGATATTTTTTCTTTATTGTCACTTTATTTAATTGACGATAGTCAATGCACATTCTCATGGTTCCGTCTTTCTTTTTCACAAACAGTACTGGTGCACCCCAAGGTGAGAAACTCAGTCGGGCGAAACCTCTATCCATCAACTCTTGCAATTGAGTTTTCAATTCCTTCAATTCTGTTAGTGCCATACGATATGGAGCTATCAAAATTGGTGTAGTCCCAGGTACAAGTTTAATGCCAAACTCTACCTCTCGAATAGGTGGTAATCCCGGTAACTCTTCAGGAAAAACATCCGGATACTCGCAAACCACTGGCACTGGTTCAAGTTTCTTTTTTGACTCTTTACTATCCAGTACGTACGCAAGATATGCTTCACACCCCCTTTTTCTATATTTCTGAGCCAACATCGAGGATATTATTGCGGGTAACCCGTTCAAGCCAATAGACTCAACTCGTATCATCTCATCATTTGCACATCTCAAATCAATAGTCTTTCTTTTGCAATTCATAACTGCATTATGCACAGTCAACCAATCCATACCGAGAATAACATTAAATTCATCAAACGGTAAAAGCATCAAATTGGCCAAAAAAAGGAACCTTGGATTATTAGAGGACATTTCATGCATACTTTGTCGACTAGTACATATCGACCCAAGGGATTCGACAGTCGAATCACAAACTCAGTAGACTCAACAGGTAGAGTCTTACTGGATGCTAAAGTCTCACATGCATATGAATGAATAGAACCAGGGTCAATCAATGCAATCACAATAGTATCAAAGAGAGTGAAAGTACCGGTAATGACATCAGGCGAAGAAGCATCTTCGCGTGCACGCATAGCATAAGCTCTAGCAGGAGCACGAGCCTCGGATCTGGTCGTAGCATCTCTAGACCTTTTCTGACCGCCACTAGCATTCCCCGTATTTCTAGATGGTCTACCTCGAGCTGTAGCAGTACCCGGTTTCCCACTTTGATTCACATTTTGCTCTGACAATTTCGGATAGTCTTTGATGAAGTGGTCGGGTGATCCGCATCTATAACAGGAGTGATCATGAAATCTACAACTCCCCGAATGCCATTTTCTACAAAACTTGCACTCAGTCCTATCCCAACGATCATTTCCAATGCTGGCAACTGAAGTGGCTCGCGTACTCATAGAAGGTCGATCACGGTCTCGTCTGGAAAAACCCAAAGTTTTCTTAAATCGGCCTGAATCATCTCAAAATGTCTTCGATGATTGCTGAAAAGGTTTTCCCGAAAATCTTTTACAGAGCTCTCTAGCTCCATCATCAGCTTTCCTTTTTTCTTTACTAAGCTCCTCGGCTTTGCAAGCTCGCTCAACAAGTACTACGAACTCTCTGATTTCAAGAATACCTACGAACATTTTAATATCTTCATTTAACCCGTCTTCAAAGCGTTTACACATAATAGCCTCAGACGATACACATTCTCGAGCATATCTGCTAAGTCTGATGAACTTTCGTTCATAATCCGTAACTGACATGGAACCTTGTTTAAGTTCAAGAAATTCTTTCCGTTTCTGATCGATGAACCTCTGACTAATATACTTTTTTCAAAATTCAGTTTGGAAAAACTCCCACGTCACCCTCTCTCTGGGTACCACAGAAACCAATGTATTCCACCAATAATAAGCAGAATCACGTAACAAAGATATAGCACATTTCAGGCATTCATCGGTGTGCAAGATAGTTCATCAAATACTCGAATAGTGTTGTCCAACCAAAATTCAGCTTGCTTGGCATCATCACTGTCTGTAGCTTTAAATTCAGTAGCCCTATGCTTTCAAATTCTGTCAACTGGGGGCTTATTCAACCTCATCTGATTAGTTACCAGAGGTATCATGGGTGCAGGGGTTGTATTGGTCAGAAGTGGGGGTTGTGGAGCAGCCACATTAGTTTGAATGTATTGGTTAAATCAGTCATTCATCACATTATAAAAGGCTTGTCTAGCCTCGTCATTTTGATTGCTCGCAATAGGTTGAGAGTCCACCAGGCAGCGATCCACGTAATGCGGGGCGCAGCGCTACACTCTCAACATCATCAGCTACCGCTCGATTAGGATCAGGATCCATTTCTATATGAAAACATATTTTTAACTGTCAGAAATCATCACACTATCGTATTAACACTATATGGCATGTATAGCTAGACTCATACACGCTACGTTAGTCCTAGAATCGACTAAATCTGGCTCTGATACTAATAAAATGTAACACCCTTATCCCGAATATGATCTCTGGATTAAAGCTAAGGGGTATTCTCGAACTAAACATTTAGTTAACTCATTCACAACGACAATAAAGATAAACAGAGTTCGACCAGAAATATATAATGATATTGAAATTTATACGCCATTTTCGTATGGCCAAAATATTTACAATTTCATAACATTGATATCATCAGCCTAAACTATACATGCCATATCGAGTCCAAAATATAACTGTACCAAAAAGATCAATAGTGTGATGAACTGCTGACGATCCTCGAGTCGATGGTCAAAATCAACAATCTATAAAACAAAGAAATAAAGAACAGAGTAAGCTTTCAAAGCTTAGTAAAGTTTTTTAAGCATTACAAAATATTAAAGTCTTAACGGAAATCAAAACATGCATTTAATCAGACTTATACTCAATTCAAATTTGTTTCATGGCCGAATACACTTAAACGTATACATAGATTTCTTGGCACATAATTTTCTTCTACTTAAAGTTTATATGATGCATTTAGATCAAATAATCTCATATACAATTATATCATGATCGATTAAATCATTTTCATTTTCACAATATAACCGTCAATCATAATAATATATATTCTTCTTTGCTAATAAGCTTCACTTCGAAATCAATTCACCGATGAGTAAGTAATACGTACCTGTACATCCTAAATGTATAATACCTACTTGACGATGGTTTACTGCGAACATTCAACTTGTAATCTTACTTAACTTACCGGCGTTAAGCCTATCAGATCTTAGGATTTGAAATCAATACCAGCACAAGCCTGTAATAATTTAAACCCGGTATAATACCAGCTCGAAGCCTGCAGACCTTAAGTCCGGATACAATTCCAGCGCGAAGCTTATGGGTCTTTAAGCCCGGCTATAATTCTAGCATATAGCCTGCGGGTCTTTAAGCCCGGATACACATCAAATTTCATGCATATTTAATCATATATTAACACATCTCATTCAACATATCACATTAGTAGTCATTTGCTACATTCGGATATAAGCTCTATATGAACATCATCATTTACATTTCGGTTCAAAATCATACATAAATATCGCATATCCATTTCACCATTCAAGCTTAACCCATAGTGACCATTCGACTATAAGTCATATACATAAATTATTTATCACACAACTTAATTCAAGTAGAACCAAAAGGTCACAATTCATCTAATATACACATATCAAGGCATCATCAATTATCTACTAAATGTGACTACTCAAAACTTACCTCAAATATATTTGAACGTTTATGCGAAAGGCTACTCTATTACTTTCTCTTTTCCTTTATCTGATTTTGATCCTCTTTGCTCTTGTGCTTAATTAAAACAAATAGATTTGTTTAATTACTTACTCAACTTTATTTCTTAATAGTCACATTTGACAATCATATATAACTTCAATATGAATTATATTTTATAAAACATGCCATGACTCGATTTCATGCTTATTTAGTCTATATCAAATTCACATACACAAGCAAAGATTCACATAACTTATCATGCTTCCTTATACATGAATTTAGCCATATTCTCGAATGTCTCTATAAGCACAAGGTACATACATAAGGCATATATATATATACCTATATATGACTATCACAATGTAATCATTTACCACATTACCAATTGCCATTTATCATCAATGCTGCACACACACAAATACATACATACTCATATGCATAAAATCCGTTTATGATTAATCTATAACCCATTCGGCCTTAACTACTCAAACATAGCCTTCATATTAATTCCATTTTATGATCGAATGTAACAAATTCATATAGGTTTCACCTATGCTAAACAATGACCGAACCATTTAATCATGCTTATGGCCGATTCTATCTTGCTCAAATCAAGGTCATAACTCACTTAAAAGAAATTCTAGCCTTTCATACACTCATATCCAATGTTATATAAGTAATGCCGAATGCCCAAACTTAACTAAACTCAAAATTTAACCTTCTTCACTTTAATTAACCACTACTTATTTTTCAAAACATCAAATACAATGTAATTAACACCTAAACATTTATACCGAATTTGATAGCACATATAGTCCTTGGCCGAATGTTATTAAACTCAAGCTACAATAATATTATTCCTTAAGACACATCCAAAGACCACATTCAGCACCTCCCATCAAAAATTTTACAAATTCTCAGATTTACTTACAAGTACATTTATATAACATAAAAAAAATACATTAAACATTATTCATCAAGAATCTATAAGATGACCGAATACCTATATTTTTTTCTCCCTAAATTTACATTCGGCAATCCTAAAAACAAATACTAACCTTAACTTTCAAGCTAAAACAACTAACAACTCAAAATATCCAACATAACTATCCATACTAATGACATCAAAGCATCTACTAAGAATTTCAAGCTCCTTGGCCGAATATCAATCCTCCAAAATAACCTAAATTCAAACCATGAAATAGGTAGAATTCAAACTAATCATCCAAATTATGCATAATTTTCCAAGAGTGGCATTGTACATACCTTATTTGTAACACCCTAACCCGTGTCCGTCACCAGAAGGGTTACGGAGTGTTACAACATAATTCATAAGTGAAAAGTCGAACCAAATATAATAGTGAATAATCATATGTCGATCTTTGCAATTAAACAAAACCGAATTTACAAAGAAATAATTTGTCATGTATAAACAATTTCATAACCTATACGTACATATGATGTACAACGTGCCTTACTCTCATATATATATATGCATCATAAAAGAGAATCACTATTCAATTAGGGGGTTTGCCATAATAGTCGAATGCATAACTAAAGTTTGAATACGTATAGTATTTTAGCTCATTCGTCAAAGAAAATAAACACATTCCATAAACCTAACTTTGACCTATTAATTTAATAGATTTAATCAACCATTTAGTATCTATTCACTTCATCAATAGAGTTGTATTATAAAAGAAAACATAGCTATTTTGAAATATAATAAGGTTAAGCCATATTCGTATGGCCATGATTACAAAATTTAATATAATAGCATGGAAATCCCAAATTTAATATCTATACATGCCATAATGTTATACTTAAGATTAACCAAAAAGGGGTACCAAAATGTTGCAGGCAGGTGTGTTGACTTCGATGATGGTCCCGAGCATACAATGGATCAAAAGAAAATCTAAATAAGAAACAAGTAAACACACCAAATGATTTTCAACTCAGTAAGTCGTAAGCAATATAATGCAAACTCTTAACCTAATAAATATATTGAAATAGAAACTAGAAAAGTACATATATTACTTAAATTGTCAATTCACTACTAGTCAAGTCTTGCTATTCAATCGAAGTGTCATACAACCGGATACCTTAATTCCTTTCCTCCAACAAAAAAAAATGATGAAATAGGTAAATTCATGCATATATGTTTCATGTCTCTAATTTCTTATTTCAATCAATGGTTTTACCCTTCATTTAGTTACTGCACCTATTATAACAACAACCGACTTTCGCACACATAGTGCTCAAGCAAGGAAATTTGCACCCGTAGTGCTATGCTAACCTATACACATAGTGCCTTGGTAATCCACACACGTATTGACATTCAAATCCGCACACATAGTGCCATTCAAATCTGCACACACAGTGCCATTCAAATCTGCACACACAGTGCCATTCAAATCTGCACACACAGTGCCAATGTCATGTCATTACAACAAAGCAATTGATTTAATTCAATAAATATATACGGTCACATATCTACCAATCAAAAGGATACATAAACAAAAGTAATTCCTTCATGATATGCGAGTACCATTTATGTATAAAATAACCAATCTTATAATTTCTTATAGACTTACCTTGTGTTGGATGAAACGGTTCCAATCGGCTACTCGATACTCTTTGGTTTGCCCTTGCTCGATTCCCCTCCTTTGGGTTCTCGAGCTAAATTAAATAAATTGACTAGTTTAATTACCTTGCTAGTTACTTATATCCCATAATATTAATGGTTTCATATCACAAGAATCACATGGCCAAATTTGATTTTTTTCTACCTTATGGTTTTAAGCCATTCGGCTTTTGATCATCTAAGACCACATTTCTATTAATAACCCCATCAATACCTCAATAGAACACATATATAAATTTAATGATTTCCATTTCATCTTACAAGCGTCATTGTTCAAGACATTAAAATTTCAACTAATGTTTATCTAATGTCTCAAGGCCGAATGCATTATCACTACCAAAATAACATTTGCTCATCATTTTGCCATTTAACACATAGTTTCACTTCATAAACATTTTGACCTTATACTTCTAAACTAGCAAAAGCTCCCCATTTATTTGTACCATCATTTAAATACTATCAAGTTCATATACTTCTAATTTCATAAGTTTAACATCTTAATGCCCATTATAGCACGTCGTGAATCTTTTCTAACTCTGGTGGGAAATTCAATCTGTAGGCAACAGGCCTTACTCTCTCGGTAATTTCATAAGATCCTATGAAACGAGGGCTCAACTTGCCCTTTTTACCAAATCTGAGGACTTTCCTCCAAGGGGAAACTTTCAAGAATGCTTTATCACCGACCTCAAACTCGATCTCCTTTCATTTCAAATCTGCATAGGATTTCTGCCTATCCGAAGAGGATCTTAGGCATCCCTGAATCACTTTAACTTTTTCCTGAGCCTCCTGGACCAACTCAACCCCGTGAATTTGACTTTCTTTCAACTCAGTCCAATATAAGGGCGTTTGGCACTTTCGCCCGTACAAGGCCTCATAAGGTGCCATTTTCAGACTCGACTAATAGCTGTTATTGTAGGCGAATTCAACCAATGGTAAGTATTTTTCCCAAATTCCTTGAAATTCAAGGACGCAGCACCGCAACATGTCCTCTAAGATCTGTATTACTCTTTCCGATTGTCCGTCAGTCTGTGGATGAAAAGCTGTACTGAAACTTAACTTGGTTCCTAAAGCCTCTTGTAACTTTTTCCAAAACCTCGAGGTGAATCTCGGGTCTCGATCGGAAACAATCAAAAATGGTACACCATGTAGCCTCACAATCTCGAAAACATACAAGTCAGCTAATTTCTCGAGAGAGTAGTCGGTACGCATTGGTATGAAGTGGGCTGATTTAGTTAATCTGTCGACAATAACCCATATAGCATCTTTCTTTTTTAGGGTTAGAGGCAAACTGGTCACGAAATCTATAGTGATACGATCCCATTTCCACTATGAAACCATAATAGGCTGAAATAGCCCCGAAGGTACTTGGTGTTCAGCCTTTACTTGCTGACATACTAAACACTTGGAAACAAACTCTGAAATATCCCTTTTCATTCTTGACCACCAATACATTTTCTTCAGGTCGTTATACATTTTTACGCTCTCCGGGTGGACGGACAAACTACCACTATGTGCTTCTTGTAGAATCTTCTGAATAAGCTCACTATATTTAGGCACACAAATTCTATTTTTGAACATTAAACATCCGTTGATACCAACCTGAAAATCTGATTCAACACTTGACTCACACTGATTTTTCCTAGCTTGAAACTTCTCATCATTTTTCTAGGTTTCTCGTATTTCATGAAGAAAAGTCGGTCTAACTCTCAGTTCTCCTAAGATCGAACCATCTTTAAATACGGTCAACAGCGTATTCAAATCTCTCAAGGCAAATAATGATTTTCTACTCAAGGCATCAGCGACTGCGTTCGCCTTTCCCGGATGGTAATCGATGATTAACTCATAATCCTTTAATATTTCTAGCCATCGACGTTGCCTCAAATTCAACTCCTTTTGAGTCATCAAGTATTTTGAACTCTAGTGGTCGGTAAATACCCTACATTTCTCCCCATACAAATGGTGTCGCCAAATCTTCAAGGCGAACACTACAGCTGCTAGCTCTAAATCATGAGTCAAAAAATTCTTCTCTTGTGATTTTAACTATCTCGAGGCATAGGCTACAACCTTGCCTTCTTGCATAAGTACACACCCTAAACCATTTAAAGAGGCGTCATTATAAATTACAAATTCTTTACCTGACTCCGGTTGCACTAAAATTGGGGCTTCGATCAACAAGGTCTTTAATTTTTCAAAACTCGGCTGACATTCTTCCGTCCATTCAAACTGGATGTCTTTCTACAATAGTCTCGACATCAGAGTAGCTATCATAGAAAATCCATTTACAAAGCGTCTGTAATACCCCGCTAGCCCTAGAAAATTATGAACCTCTGTTACATTCCTCGGCGATTTCCACTCCACAATAGCTGAGATCTTATTTGGGTCAACTCTAATCCCATCACCCGACACGGTGTGTCCTAGAAATCCAACTTCATTAAGCCAAAACTCTCTCTTACTAAACTTAGCAAAAAGCTGTTTATCTCTCAGAGTCTGTAACACAGTTCTCAAATGTTCCGCATGCTCACTCTCATCACGCAAATAAATCAGTATGTCATCTATAAAAACAACGACGAACCTATTCAAGTACGGTCGGAAGATGCGGTTCATCAAGTCCATAAACACTACTGGGGCATTTGTTAATCCAAAAGGCATAACAAAAAACTCGTAATGCCCACATCTCGTTCGAAAAGTAGTCTTCGGCACGTCTTGTTCCTTGACCCTTAACTGGTAGTAATCCGATCTCAAATCTATTTTAAAAAATACAGTGGCTCCTCTCAATTGGTCGAAGAGATCATCAATCCTCGGCAAAGGATAATTGTTCTTCACTGTCACTTTGTTAAGTTGTCTATAGTCGATACATAACCTCATCGACCCGTCCTTCATTTTCACAAAAAGTACTGGAGCACCCCTCGGTGAATATCTAGCAAAACCTTTATCTATTAACTCTTGCAGCTGTACTTTTAACTCCTTTAACTCAGTGGGGACCATCCTATACAGTGCAATCGAGATTGGTGTAGTACTAGGAGCCAACTCGATACCAAATTCAACCTCTCTCTCTGGGGGAAACCCTGGTAATTCTTCCGGAAAGACATCTATAAACTCATAAACCACTGGTACTGACTCAATCTTCGACTCAGACACTTGGGTATTCAGTACAAAAGCTAAATAAGCTTCATAACCTTTTCTCAAATATTTTTCGGCGGTCAAAGACCATATTACCACAGGCAGGTTATTTGACTTATCTGACCCAACTCGAAGAACATTACCATTCTCACATCTTAACTGAATTACTTTTCCTCCACAGTCTACTACAACGCCATAGGAGGTTAGCTAATCCATCCCAAGAATTACATCGAATTCGTTAAACGGCAACAACATCAAGTTGGCCAGAAAACAATGGCCTCTAATCATTAAAGGATAATTTTTACATACTTGGTCCACTAATACATGCTTGCCTAATAGGTTAGACACTTTCATAACAAACTCAGTGGACTTTATAAGCAAGTCTATACAAGGTATCAAATCTATGCATATGTAAGAGTGGGTAGATCCCGAGTCAATTAAAGTGAAAACAGTTATATCGTGAATAGAAAAGGTACTCGTGATCACATCTGGAGACTCTGCCTCTTCTTGGGCTCGTATAGCATAGGTCCTCGCTGGTGCTTTGCCTTCAGACCTCGTCGCAGTATCTCTCGGTGCACCTCTACTACTAGTCCTACTCCTCGGGTTCCTTTGAGGCCTACCCCTCAAGGGAGCATTGCTTGCTTTCCCATCTTGTTTTCTCTCTCTCTCGTCCATCTCAGGACACTCGCGGATAAAGTAGTCAAGTGACCCACACTTGAAATAGCCCCTCTCATTAACTCGGCATTCGCCCAAGTGACGTCTTCCACATTGCGAACACTCTGGCCTATTTGGCCGAGCACTGCCAACACTAGCAATTGAAGTAGTTTGGGCTTTAGGTGCCATGTTCCGCTGATTCTTATTTCTTTTCGAATACCCCACCGAAGTATTCGATCGGGTAGTAAGTTCTTTTGACCTCTTGGAGGAGGACTGATATGCTTTCCCTATCTATCTTTTCTTTAAATCTCGTGACTCACTGGCCGCTTTCCTCCTCTCTTTCACCAACTCTTCTACTTTACACGCTCTCTCAACGAGTACTACAAATTCTCTCAACTCCAAGATTCCCACAAATACTTGAATGTCTTCATTAAGGCCATCCTCAAACCTCTTACACATGGTAGCTTTAGTGGATATGCACTCTCGCGCATACTTGCTGAGTTTCACAAACTCCTGCTCGTACTCTGTCACAGTCTTATTACCTTGCTTCAACTCTAGAAATTCCTTCCTTTTATGGTCCATAAACCTCTGGCTAATGTACTTCTTCCAGAACTCTCCTTGGAAGAATTCCCAAGTCACTCTTTCTTTCAGTACTACAGACACGAGAGTGTTTCACCACTGATAAGCCGAGTCTTGTAGAAGTGACACGGCACACTTCACGCACTCTTTAGACGTGCATGACAATTCATCGGATACCCTCAGGGTATTTTCTAGCCAAAACTCCGCTCTCTCTGGGTCATCATCTACACTAGCCTGAAATTCCTCGGCCCCTTGCTTCCGGATCTTATTTACCAGAGGCTTCTCTCGCCTGAACACATCCGTACCTTGCGGAGCCATCGGGGCATATTGAGGAATCGGAGGAGGTGGGGGAGGTGGAGTGTTCGGGTTCGCACGAACAAACTCCATATACCAAGCATCCATCATTCGGAGGTAGGCTTCCCTAGCCCCTCCACCCTGGCCCATACTCACGGGCTCACTCTCTACTGGTGCGGTCCCTTCTTCGGGAGCCGACGCATTACTTTCCACGTCATCCGCCGTGGTTCTATCAGGATCCATTACTATAAAGACATAACTTATAATCATCAGGAATCGTCACACTATCAATATGCAAATACGTGGCATGTATAGCTAGATTCGTACTCTGACTAGATTAGTCCTAGAATCGACTAAACCATACTCTGATACCACTAAATGTAACACCCCTCACCCGTATCCGATGTCAGAATAGGGTTCGAGGTATTACCTGACTTAAACTCAACCACTATATAAAACCGGGCTAGGAAATCTCAAAAACTTTTCCTTTCTCATGTAATCTGTCCCAAACATGGGATTACGAGACCCAAAATATACATCCGGGGTGGTTCAGAGCCTAACTGAGAACTCATTTAAAACTTAAAAAAATTTCATGCAACAAGGCTCTACACACCTATGTGGGTATAGAGCACATGACCGTGTGCTTGGGACACGCCCATGTCCTGTACCCGTGTCTGAAAACCTGGGCATTCTGCCAAAACCACACAGCTCAAGCACACACCCGTGTCCTATAATCGTGTCCTTCACACTGCTGAGACACATGGACATGTCTCTTACCCGTGTACTAATAGCATGCATACTAACTTTATGACACGACATGGACACATGCTCGTGTGGCCTGCCCGTGTGCGAAAATGACCTCAAAATTTTAAGTGCAGGGGACGCACGGCCATAACACATACCCATGGGCATGAGCTGTGTGTCACACACGGCCTAGACACACACCCGTGTGTCTTACCCGTGTGGACGAACTAGGCTATTTCCCAAGCCCATTTGTCACCCTTTTTGCACAACCTACACAAGATCATTTTAATATACAAATCTCATCACAATGGACACTAATTCATCCATAGAAAGAACATCATACGCATTATTCAAAATGAATAATAGCCATTATTCTAAGCTTGATACAAAATAAAGGGCTTTTGACTTAATCCAAAATACATGAATCATTCTCTTAATTCCACATCCTAGCCTAGCCCTATACATGCCACCTTCAAAAATATAAATCAAACTATACTGAATATTGCTGCCGATAGTATGATCGATATCTCTGACTTTAATGGATCTTTAAGCTAGCTTGGCGACACTGAAAGAAGAGGGAAAAGAAAGAGGGTAATCATAAAGCTTAGTAAGTTGCACATAAATAAATATACAACAACAATCTCACCAGCATTCATCATACTTATAGCTCAAAGGTAAACACAATTTAACTTACTCATTACCCTCTACTCGAGTCACATTTTCTAAATTAAGCTCGTTACTCATGCTTACTATATACGTGCTGATGCATGTCCCAGACATGTCTTACACTAGCACAACTCTTAGCCGATGCGTATCCCAGACACGTCTTACACTAGCTATCTCTGTCGAGGCCGATGCATTTCCCAGACATGTCTTACACTGGCACTCATCTCTGTGCGATGCCATGTCCCAGACATGGTCTTACACTGGCTATCATAGTATGGCTGATGCATGTCCCAGACATGTCTTACACTAGCCCTCGTCTAGAAGCCGATGCGATGTCCCAGGCATGGTCTTACACTGGGTCTCAGAATGTGGCCGAAGAATGTCCCAGACATGTCTTACACGGGTGCACAAATCACCCAATGCCTTGGCACATATATCCAGTTCGTATCTTAATGTTTCAACGGGATACTTCTATTATCTCAAATATTACTATGAATTCTCAACTTATAACTTAGCAACTCATATAATATCAATTCAATGGCTATATGGATACAAATATTAACGGTGTAGTTGTATTATTTACATACAACTTACCCCGGTTTACAAAAAGTACTTGACTATTCGGTTTAGTCGTTTTGCTTGGCCTTCCCTCGATCTAAGTTCAGATTTGGTAAATCTTGATCTATAATGACAATGTGCACTCATTTATTCACTAATTAGGATTAAGCAATCATAAATTCACATCTTTGGTAAAATGACCATTTTGCCCCTAAACTTTGACAAAATGACTATTTTATCCCTATGCCCGAAAATCAATTTTCATCAAATTTCGTTGTATCTTAGGCCTAACCGAACTATTTTTACTCTTATGGAAACTTTAAATTATCACTATTTCACATACTTATTAACTATTTTACAACTTAGGCAAAATAGTCCCTTTAGGTGTTTTCATGCTAACACCTTTCACAAAAGTTGTTTATAACCCAACTAGGACTCATATTCTTCCATAAAAAATCGATAAACATCTCAAAAAAATCCATGGCAAAATCTTAAACTCTTGACCATTTTGCAAGATATCACCCTCATTTGAAAACTCATGCTTCAAGGGTCTCAAAAATACAAAAATCATCAACAAAGGGTGTGGGAATCACTTACTTGTGAGGGCTTTAAGTTGCTGAAAGTTTTCAGCCTTCAAAACTCCATTTTTGCTAATATTTTTGGTGGAGAAAAGAGATGGAGAAGAAAGAAATGATAGCTAGGCTTTTAGGCATTATTTTATCACCAAATCATGACATCATCCACCTAATACTTTGACTATTTGTTTAAAACTCATCATATGGCCGGCCAACACTAATAAAAAGGGTGTAATTGCCCTTTAAAAGCCCTCAATTTAAGTTCTCTAGCTATTTAACACATCTGGGTACTAAAATGCAACTTTTGCCTTTTATGCGATCTAGTCCTTTTTCAAAATCGGGCTAGAAAACATTAAAATTAGCTCACCAAATTTTTCATGCACTAATAAAATCATACTATAACCTCATAAAAATAATAAAATAATTTTTTTATAACTTCGAATTTGTGGTCCCGAGACCACTGTTCCGACTAGGCCCTAAATCAGGTTGTTACACACACACTTAACCAATTATAACATGTAACTCAACCATTCACATTTATTATTTGCCACACATAATTATCACACATTTACTCATCCAACCCAAACAAGCATGCACATCCATGTAATGCTTCATCATAGACTTATAACATAGCAAATATTGGCCACACTAAATGGCCTTATACAACAATAACCTTTAATTAGAATAGGCCAATATTCTAGGCCAACTCATAATATCATGTACATAATGACCAAATCCCTATACATGCCATACACTTAAAATGCTAGAAAATCATTGATACCCATCAATAGCTTGTTAGTGTGATAGGATCTCTGATGACCTCCAACTTGAGCTAGAATTTGTGATACTATAGGAAAAAGGAAAGGAAGAGAGAGTAAGCATATAGCTTAGTAAGTAGGTATGTAAATAATTAAACAATTTATTAACATGCTTTTAACAATCCTCATAAGATGTTCTCAAGATAATGCAATCATAATTGCACAAAGTTCCACTATTCACTTATGTTCATATCAAGCTATCTACACAAGTTATAGTCTCTAAATTATTTATATCTTGAGCTACAGAACTCCAAATTAAGATCCGCTAATTTTTCCTGAAACTAGACTAAAATATATTCTTACCGTAAAATTTTTAGAATTTTTGGTCTAGCCAACAAGTACAATTTATTCTTTAAATTCTTCATTGTTCTACTGTCTGACAGTTTCGACCCTTCTTCATTAAAAATTAATTATCTCCTAATACAGGATCCAGATGTTGTTTCCATTTGTTTCTCTTGAAAATATACTAATTCAAAATTTTAAACATATAAATTATAACTCATAAGTATTTTTATACAATTTTTAAAGACTTTCCAAAGTCAGAATAGGGGATTCCAAAATCATTCTAACCCTTTCTCACAAAAAATTCAAATATCTCATAATATGAAATTCTTATGCTTACACCATTTATTCTAGTGAAACTAGACTCAATAAGCTTTAATTTAATATCTTATTAAACTTCTAATTCGATTCCCAAAATTTTTGGTGATTTTTCAAATTTATACAACTGCTGCTATCCAAAACTGTTTTATTGCTAATTTTACTCTTTCATTTAGACACACATAATACCAAAGCATATCCATAGCTAGCCATTCCAATAGTTAGTCATTATCAAATATTTACATGTCATTCATTGGCCAATTTAACCTATACATCAACAACAAAAACTTAAACATATCGTGTCTCAATTTAATTTAGTCTAAAAGCCTCACACATGATCATAAATCAACTTTATCACATAGTTACATATCATAAGTATAGACCTATAATTATAAGGTCATCACAAGATCATTCTCATAGATATGACTTACTAATTTACATTCTTACCAATTGTTCAATAATCACAAAGTGTTCACAAAGAAATTCTCGTAGAAATCATGAACGTACAATGTCATGAAGTCAATGTTTGTAAACCTTAAGTACATACATGTACCAATTCATAACATAATCATAACCTTTCACATCTTTGGCATAAACTTTAAATTACCCGTTAAACCACTTGGAATACTAAAGGATATCCGATAAGCCTCACACAAGAGGGTAAAATGTCGATGCCATGTCCCAGACATGGTCTTACACTGGCTCACATGTCAAGGCCGATGCCATGTCCCAGACATGGTCTTACGTTGGCTCTCATAATGTGGCCAATGCCATGTCCCAAACATGGTCTTACACAAGCACACATATCAATGCTGATGCCATGTCCCAGACATGGTTTTACACTGGCTCTCACAATGTGGCCAATGCCATGTCCCAGACATGGTCTTACACTAGCACATATATCACTTAAATGTCATGGCACGGATATCCAATCTATTCCTAGGTTCAACTGGGAATTTACCACATTAAATTTCATCATGCATTATTCATAAGCATATTCAATCATATTATGCAAAATCAATCATTCAATACATAGTAACGATAAAGTTGCCTTACTTACATACAACTTACCTCAGTAGCACAATCGGTGAAAAGGACTTATTCGTCATACTCTTTGTTTTTCCCCCGTTCTAAGTCCAAATCTCGTCTTCCTTGATCTAGATGAGCCGTAGAAGCTTGGCTGAATGTTTGCTCATCCATGGCTGCCTATTTTCTTCATAAACGGTTGAAAAAGAAAGAAAAAAGATGATAGCTTTTAAATTTTTGTCTTATTATGCCTTTATTAACTTAATTACCAATTTGCCCTTTTCTTTTCAAACAAATTTCAAAAATACCAAACAAATATCTTCCACTAACTTATTAATGGGCTAATTATCACATAAGGACTTCTACTAAAAATCCTATAGCTATTTAATACCTCTAGCTTCTAGAACTTAAGTTTTGCATTTTTTACGATTTAGTCCCTTTTTAAAAAAAAGTAAGCATGCAACTGCTAAAATTAATTCACCAAAATTTTTAAATATCTATAAAATAATGCTATAACACATAAAATAATATCAAAAATAATTTCTCTGACCTCGGATTTGTGGTTCCAAAACCACTGTTCCGACTAGGCCAAAATCGGGATGTTATAATTCTCTCCTCTTAGGGATTTTCATCCTCAAAAATCTCATCAGAAAAGAGATTAGGGTAACTTTCTCGTAGTTTCCCCTATCTTGACCAAGAGTCCTCTTGGAGGAGATACTTCCATGATCACTCGGTCATCGACCTGAATTCAAACATCTTAAATTTTCAAACCTATATACCACATGTCAGTCTGAAGTTGCAACTGTGACGAATCACTTTCAATCCCCCTTTTTTTTTTCAAAATTACAAATCAATCACATCTCGAAGTATTAATAGTAATAGAAATCTAAATCTGAAGTCATCTCACATTGTACTTGTTTATTTTCCATTCACCATCACATTCTGATAGTTCTCAGTCTTGCAAAGAAGACATCACTCTAGCTTTACATTTTGGCTAAATCCAGACTCTCATCAAATAGGAATGATCATGTAGCCAACACTCACAAAATGAACAAAGGCTTTCCATTCAATTGCTTGTAACATTGCATCCTCCACATTCTTGGAATCAATGAGCATATGACTTTATTCGTCGAACAAACAAAGTAATCAATTTCTCAACACCGACACACTAGCAGTCGACTCTAAGTCACTCATTTAGCAACTCTTTTAATGAGATTTTAACTGTTAGAAAGCATAAACTGTCACTTTACATTCTTATTTTAGAACACATTCCAATCCATTCGATAGTGCATTACTTACAAATCACGAATTCTCTAATCAATTTAAACAGAACTCAAAACTAGAGCTTCAATTAATAACACTTTCAACTGTTATTTTTCGATTTTACTAATATGCAACAGACCAGCTCATTCAAATGAAAACAATTGAGTCGATTTCAAATACCAAATAATAGCATATCAAAATACTCTTTTCTTCATGCTATTAACTAACTTAAACATACAATCTTTTACAACTCCTTTAGCATTCTAATCAGAACCTTCACAACTGCATTTGCTCAAGAAAAACAAAATATCCTAATTGAACTCACCGACTTTAATCGGACTTTCTGAGAAAAGAAAATTTTCATAGAGTTTGAGCTGAGCTTTCACTATTTTTACCTCACATCGAGGTCAATTCTTTTCACGAAAAATAGAGGAATTATGATATCAGAAGCATTACATTCTCATGATCGAATCAGGATTACACCTATAACAAACATAACTATTACAAGCCAACGAATACACATACTATAAGTCCGAAAACCTAACTCATAATAAAAACAATAAGGATCTTGATGGTTCCTCAGAGAAAACTTGAAGAAATCAACGCTCACATGTTCTGAAATCAATTGTAATAGGTGTAATATCCTGATTTTGGGCCTAGTCAAAATAGTGGTTTCGTGACCACAAAATCCAAGATAGAAATAATTCTTTTATGATTATTTTTAGGTCAATGATATGATTTCATGATTGTGTGAAAATTTCGTGAAGAAATTTTATACATAAAGTGCTTAAATTGAAATTAGGGACTAAATCGAATAATTTGCAAAACTTGTACTCTAGAAGTTTCTAGTATGAAATTGTTTTGAAATATTAATTAGGAGGTCTAAAATAGCAAATTTACCAATTTCTAAGTCTATGGACAAAAATTGGACATGGATGGAATTTTTGGAAAGTTTAGTAGTAAGGGCATTTTGGTCATTTAGGGGTAAAATGAATTAAAATACAAAATTAAAAGCCAATTTTGCTCATCTTCAACCCCATGGCCGAATATAGCAAGGAGAAACCATGGCTAGGGTTTTTCAAGCTTCCAAGCTCGATTGTAAGTCCGTTCTAGCCCCTTTTTTCAAGTTATTTACGTTTTTGGAATCCCGATAACTTGATTAAGCTTATTCTAGCAATAATTTAAGCTAGGGTTCATATTTGGAAAAATACCCATAGGTTAAATGTGTTTATTTTGATGTTTTATGGTAGAATATGAAGGCTAAAATTATGTTAAACAACTTTTGCTAAGCGATTTTAAGCAAAAATGAGTAAAACGGCTTAATCGGTAAAAATTGTTATTGTTCATAACTATGTGTTAGAGTGAGAATTTGATTTTGTCATAGAAGGGAAAAATGTTCAGCATGTCATAAAACATAAGAAAATATGCTGAAGTTTAATTTACGAGCTTTGGGGCAAAAGTGTAAATATGCAAAAGTTT
This sequence comes from Gossypium anomalum, assembly GCA_025698475.1. Lineage (NCBI taxonomy): Eukaryota > Viridiplantae > Streptophyta > Magnoliopsida > Malvales > Malvaceae > Gossypium > Gossypium anomalum. The sequence goes on from CM046957.1 coordinate 17,726,103, forward strand.
AGGGGCAAAACTGTAATTTTTCCAAAATATGATTTTGGGTTAATTTGAATAATGTGAGCCCTAATTAGACTATATTTTAAATTATAGAGCAAGGAAAACTAAAATTCGGGCTAAAATGGGGAAAATACCAAGTTGTGGACGAAATGGTAAAAGTAGCCATTTTCACATACGAGGTAAGTTCATATGTAAATGTTGGTAACATAGTTATTATTTTAAATGTTTTTATGTTATTTAAATGATATGATAATTATTATGAAATATTATACTCGAGATAATTGTTTGATAATATGTCAAATTATGTGATATACTTGGAAAATGTGAAATACTATCGAGTATCGGTATCGGTATTCCGTAGAAGATGGTTGAGACACATGATTGGGAAAAAGGTCCCGTTGAACCTTAGGAATGGAATAGGATACAAGTGACATGTCACTGGGATATTTGGGCATCCGAACTCGTTGAGTTGAGTCCGAGTTCACTTATGGATGCGAATGTCCGAACTCGTTGAGTTGAGTCCGAGTTCGAGAGATGTAACTAGGCATCCGAGCTCGTTGAGTTGAGTCCGAGTTCACTTATGGATGCGAACACCCGAGCTCGTTGAGTTGAGTCCGAGTTCACTTATGGACGGGTTACATGGTAGCTTGGCTACATATGTGGCACTTATGTGCAAACTTTCCATGTATTCGAATTATATTCCGATGTGTTCAACGCGTAGAATTCTACTCAAATGGAGGAATACTTGAGATGAAAGGGACGTATTGGTAAGTGTTGTGAAATGGATACCTTGAACAGGTATGTACTTAACCCTCGGGTTGAAAACTCGATATAACAACAAGATGATAAGATGATGAATGATGTTTAGAAATGTGAAATATGTTTTGGTGATACCATGCTAAGGTTGTTTGTTATAATTGTATTGTTGTGTTACTTGCTATTTGCATGTGAACTTACTAAGCATTTGTGCTTACTCCCTCCTTTTCATTCCTTGTAGTGTTGACAAGCCAGCTCGGAAATCGAAAACGGTCAGAGGCACGCTCACACTATCCGTATATCATCTAGGCATAATGGCTTGTATATTTTGAGTATGGCATGTATAGCATTATAATCATTTTGTATATATGGTCTTATGATATGGTTATTGAGTGGTATGGAAATGCTTGGTAATGATTAGCCATTGGAATGGCTAATCATGATCATATTTGGTGTCATGTATGCTAAATTGCTAGCTAATCCATGGGAACCATGAAATGGGTAAAATTTACCATAAAATAGATTCAGACAGCACTAGTGATGTGAATTTGAAAAATCACTAAAAATAGTAGAAATGGAATTAAATAGTGAATAAGTTATGGAATTGAAGCTTGATGAGTCTATTTTCATATGGATGGAACAAAACAGGTATATGAGTTATATTTTATGAGATGTTTAAATTTTTGTGAAATAGGGCTAGAGTAATTTTTGGATCCCCTATTTTGACTTTGGAAATTCACCATAAATTTTTCAAAGATAATTATAAGTCATGATTTATATGTACAGATTCCTTATTGAGTCTAGTTTTATTAAAAATAAACGGCATAGTCATTGAAACTCTGTACAGGGAGATATCTGATTCGTAATACACGAGGTCGAGCAGCGGTCGAACCCTAAAATAGGGAGACTTTAACTAATAAACTGTACTAATTTGCTTGACCAAAAATTCTATAAAAATTAGTAAATAGATATATGAGTCTAGTTTTAGGTAAAATTTATGGAATTGGATTTGAGATTCAAACTCGAGATATGAATTTTTAAGCGATCAGGACGCAGATTGATTACTAGCTTGACTAAAAATTTTAAAAATAAATTGTTTAAGTTGTTTAAAGTAATGAATTAAATCATAACAGTGGCATGCAGTATGCTACATTTGGTGGTATCGAGCAGGTTTAGTCGGTTCTCGGACTAACTTAGCATGCGTAAAAATTTAGCTATACATGCCACTGATCTGTGATAGTGTGATGTCTTCCGACGCATATGAGTACCGTCTTATTTAGACAGGGTACTCTCCAACCGAGCTGCACCGACCATGTTCAATGTTATGTGAAGGTATTTGAGTAAAATTATGATTATGATAAGTCTCGGTTCAGAAAAGTATGAATAAAAGTTTATTATACATATGTGATAAATATCCATATTTACTTAATGCTCATATGATGTAGTGTATATGGCTTACTTGATAAGATGAACGGAATAAATAGAAAGTAGTAGAGGTATGAGTAAAAGTCATAATATTATGATATGAATGAAAATGTCATTGTCTTGATTTGGACGTCGAATGTTGATGAATGTTAATGATATATAATTTTTATGAGATAAAGGATTATAATGAAATGAACTTATCTATGTTAAATTGTTGGACTGAATTATATGATTGTAATGACATGAACATGATGCACGAAATGAAAGTTGTGATTGTGATGCAAATATCTATGTTTGTTTGGCCATATATGATGTCATGAGCATGAATTAATTTAATTAAATGAATGGATAAGTAAAGCTATCTAGAAAACATAGAATGTATGCATAAGTATATTGTCTAAATGGGACAAGAGGGAAAATTTGTGTAAGCCAACATGAATGTTGCATTTCTGAATGAATGACATGATTTTGATGATGTTGCTACGATGATGGAAGTTGTGTCATATGTGTATGTATAAGAAAGTCGAGTCAGAGGTCCTACAACCCCTCCCCCTTACCGAAGTGATACTTATAATAGAATTTCATGAGATTTGTATTGAATAAGTTTCCGGTTGAGAACCCAAAGAGTTCAGTGATATAATAATTATAAGTATGATAAGAGATTGAAAATGAGCTGATAAGTAAAGTTAGAGCCAATGAAAGTATCTGGATTGACGTAAAGATTATTAGAGTTATGCATCGTCCCAATTAGAGAAGGAATTCTCTTTGGTAAATCGAATTACTCAGTGCAAGGTCGAGAAAAGTGTAAATCAAAATTTATTCAGAATCGCCTTCTTTAGTGAATGGTTTAATATGAAATTTGTGACGCAGAACTAGTTGGGGAAATGATATTTGAAATGTGAACTATCTCGAGTGTGACAATTATGATCGGATGATTTAGTAATCTCTTTTGAGATATTCTATGTGTTTACCTGCTCTCGTAAATATTTCTATGGCTATTGATCTTCTCAAGAAATTCTTGTTATATGAGAATGTCTTCTAATTCTCGTGTTGGATGAAAGCATTGGTAGTCCGATTTGCTTTATAATTTATATTGCTCTATTTCATCGGGTATTCTATTTCATTTCAATCGATAAGAATTGATGAGAGAATACATATGATATTATAATTCTGCTTTCTTTTACTTGATGCTTCATCTGATATATATGTATGGGAAGATATATTGATCTTGTTATATTTGATTTCAGTGGGATTAAATGATGTTTTCTTTTGGACTTTCTTTCTTTGAAGAATTATCTGGGTATTCTATATTTTCTATAATATCCTGAGTTTGGGCTTAGTCAGAATAGTAGTTTCGTGACCACAAAATTTGAGATAGAAATAATTATTTTCTGATTATTTAGATGATTATGATATGATTGCATGACTGTGTGAAAATTTCGTGATGAAATTCTATGCCTAAAGTGTTTAAATTGAAAGTAGAGACTAAATCGAATAAGTTGCAAAATTTGAATTCTAGAAGTTTTTAGTATGAAATTGCATTGAAATATTAATTAGGAGGTCTTAAATAGCAATTTGACTAATTTTAAGTTCATGGACAAAATTAGGACATGGAAGGAATTTTTAAAAGTTTAGTAGTAAGGGCATTTTGGTCATTTAGGGGTAAAATGAATTAAAATACAAAATTAAAAGCCAATTTTGCTCATCTTCTTCATGGAGGCCGAAATTAGCATGGGGGAAGCCATGGCTAGGGTTTTCAAGCTTTCCAAGCTCAATAAGCAAGGAAAACTGAAATTCGGGCTAAAATGGGGAAAATACCAAGTTGTGGACGAAATGGTAAAAGTAGCCATTTTCGCATACGAGGTAAGTTCATGTGTAAATAATGTAGCATAATTGTTATTTTTAAGTTATTGATGTTAATTATATGATATGCTGATTTTTAATCGTGAAATATTATGCTTTGTGGTTAATGTTGAGTAATATGAAAATTATGTTTACTACTTGATAAATATGAATTGCTACCGAGTATCAGTTCCGATATTCCGTGGAAGACGGCTAATGTCAGATCAAGGGAAAAAGCCCGTTTGAACCTTAGGAATAGATTAGGATACAAGTGACATGTCACTAGGATGGTTGAGCATCCGAACTCGTTGAGTTGAGTCCGAGTTCACTTATGGATGCGAACGCCCGAGCTCGTTGAGTTGAGTCCGAGTTCACTTATGGCCGGGTTACATGATTGCTTGATTACATATATGGCACTTATGTGCAAATTATCCGTATCCAGAATTATATTCCGATGTGTTCAACGGGTAAAGTTCTACTCAAATGGAGGAATACTAGAGATGAAAGGGACATATTGGTAAGTGTTATGAGATGGATACTTTGAACAGGTATGTACTTAACCCTCGGGTTGAAAACTCGATATATCAACAATGTGGTAAGATGATAAATGAAAATATGACATGAATGTCTTTATGATGATTATGCAAATGATATTTTATGTTTGCTTATATGGTTATGTTACTTGCTATTTGCATGTGAACTTACTAAGCATTTATGCTTACTCCCTCCTTTTCATTCCTTGTAGTTTTGACAAGTCAGCTCGAAAATCGGGAACGGTCGGAGGCTAGCTCACACTATCCGTATACCATCTTGGCATAATGGCTTTTATATTTTGAGTATGGCATGTATAGCACCATAATCATTTTGTATATATGGTCTTATGATATGGTTATTGAGTGGTATGAAAATTCTTGGTAATGATTAGCCATTCCAATGGCTAATCATGATCATATTTGGTGTTATGTATGTCAAATTGCTAGCTAATCCATGGAAACCATGAAATAGGTAAAATTTACCATAAAATTGATTCAGATAGCAGTAGTGACGTGAATTTGAAAAATCACTAAAAATAGTAGAAATGGAATTAAATAATGAGTAAGTTATGGAATCGAAGCTTGATGAGTCTATTTTCATATGGAATGAACAAAATAGGCATATAAATTATATTTTATGAGATATTTAAACTTTTATGAAACAGGGCCAGAGTGACTTCTAGATCCCCTGTTATGACTTTAAAAATTCATAATAAATTTTAAAAAAATAATTATAAGTTTTCTTTATATTTACAGATTCCTTATTGAGTCTAGTTTTAATAGAAACAAACCTCATAGTCATTGAAATTTTGTATAGAGAGATATCTGATTCGTAATACACAGAGGTCAGAGTAGTCGAACCCTAAAATAGGGGAGATTTTAACTAATAAAATGTACTATTTGGCTCAACCAAAAATTCTAGAAAAAAATTAGTAGATAGAAATATGAGTCTAGTTTCATAGAAAATTTACGGATCTTAATTTCAAGTTTTTTAAGTCGAGATATGAATTTTTAATCAACTGTGACGCAGATTTTCAGCTTGTCTGAAAATTTTAAAATTAAATTGTTTGAGCTGTTTAAGTAATGAATTAAGTCTGTTAACACCTCGTATTCGACTCCAGCGACGGTCTCAGGTACGGGTCGTTACATTTGGTGGTATCAGAGTAGGTTTAGTCGGTTCTCGGACTAACCTAGCATGTGTAAAAGTTTAGCTATACATGCCACTGATCTGTGATATTGTGATGTCTTCCGACGCGTATGAGTACCGTCTTATTTAGACAAGGTACTCTCCAATCGAGCTGCGCTGACCATGTTCCATGTTATGTGAAGGTATTTGAGTAAATTTATAATTATGATAAGTCTCGGTTCAGAAAAGTGTGAATAACAGTTTATGATACATATGTGATAATATGTGAGATGAAAATTCATGTTGTGATAAATATCCATATTTGCTTAATGTTTATATGATGTAGTGTATGTGGCTTACTTGATAAGATGAACGGAATAAATAGAAAGTAGTAGAGGTATGAATAAAGGTCATAATATCATGATACGAATGAAAATGTCCTTGTCTTGATTTGGACGTCGAATGTTGATAAATGTTAATGATATATAATTTTTATGAGATAAAGGATTATAATGAAATGAACTTATCTATGTTAAATTGTTGGACTGAATTATATGATTGTAATGATATGTACATGATGATGCACGAAATGAAAGTTGTAATTGTGGTGCAAATATCTATGTTTGTTTGGCCTTATATGATGTCATGAGCATGACTTAATTTAATTAAATGAATCGATAAGTAAAGCTATCTAGAAAACATAGAATGTATGCATAAGTATATTGTCTAAATGGGACAATAGGAAAATTTGTGTAAGCCAACATGAATGTTGCATTGCTGAATGAATGACATGATTTTGATGATATTGCTATGATGATGGAAATTGTGTCATATGTGTATGTATAAGAAAGTCGAGTGAGAGGTCCTACAACCCCTCCCCTTACCAAGTGGTACTTATAATGGAATTTCATGAGATCTCATGTTGAATAAGTCTCTAGTTGAGAACCCAAAGAGTTCACCGATAGAATAATTATAAGTATGATTAGAGATTGAAAATGAGCTGATAAGTAAAGTCGAGACAGATGTAAGTATCGGATTGACGTAAAGATTATTAGAGTTATGTCTTCATCCCAATTAGAGAAGGAATTCTCTTTGGTAAATCGAATTACTCAGGTTCAAGGTTGAGAAAAGTGTAAATCGAAATTTATTCAGAATTGGCCTTCTTTAGTGAATGGTTTAATATGAAATTTGTGACGGCTGAACTAGTTGGGGAAATGATATTTGAAATGTGAACTATCTGAGTGTGACAGTTATGACTGGACAGATTTAGCAGTCTCTTTTGAAATGTTCTATGTGTTTACCCGTTCTCAGAAATATTTCCATGGCTATTGATCTTCTAAAGAAATTTTTGTTATATGGGAATGTCTTCTAATTCTGGTGTTGGATGAAAGCATTGGTAATCTGACTGGTTTATAATTTATATTGCTCTATTTCATCGGGTATTCTATTTCATTTCGTCTGATAAGAATTGATGAGAGAATACATATGATATTATGATTCTGTTTCTTCTACTTGATGCTTCATCTGATACATATGTATGAGAAGATATATTGATCTTTTATATTTGATTTGATGGGATTAAATGATGTTTTTCTTTTGGACTTTCTTTCTTTGAAGAATTATCGGGTATTCCGTATTTTTTCTATGAGTTTGGTTTTCGATTCTCCGGCATAGTATCGTATCTTAGGTCTCTTTATTCTGGATTTCTTTATTCTGGGTTTCTCTATCTTGGATTTCTTTATTCGGTTTTCTTGTTATCTTTGTTCCATAAATTGTCAATTATGACTCATGTTCGAAGTGCGTTCTTCAGCTCGTGATAATCATGTCAAATATGACTATACTTATAATTTGATCTTGGTAATGTGGTGATTTTAGTATTGGGGTTTTTTCTAATTTCTGTGTAAGGATTTGACATCAGTAAAGGCATAAGTGATAAAAGTGCGAGTTTCAGTCGGTATGGTGAATTATTTATTTGAAAGATTTTATGTGACAATAATGTCAGGATTATTTTTCCCAAGTCTGATAATAGAATTTCATTTTTGTACTGATAAAAGAGTAAATAGTCTGAACGAGAAGTGTATATTTATTAGAAAGAGTTGGATATTAGTTAAAGTCACTACAAATGATAAGGTTTTTCTGTTTTGTGAAAGCTGAAAAGTTTATTACATCTTGATAGAGTTCAGATAGATGAGAATATTGGTAACCGAAGCGTCTGAACTAGACTAATCTACATTGAGTAAAAACTTTTTGACTTTCAGTAATGTACTACTGTATGAATTGTGATGTGTTTCAAGACAGTGAGATAATGTGATAGTTTAGAGCATCGATGTTACATAAAATCTGAGTTGTTAAAGAGGTTAAAGCCGAGCATTGGGATTTATCAAAATTATCCTTGCCAGTGTTGATATTGGGATGAAAATGAGAAGGATTATTCTTGAGGCCATATCAGAATTATTTTTATGGCGGAAAGAGGAAAATGTGATGTATCCTATTGTTAAATGTTTGGCGAGATCTATAAATCATATCTATATTGAATGAATTACTACTCATCAGATTCATGGAATTTTAGGTCTCTTTGATTGTTGGATTTCTTGGAATTCCGGTCTCCATTAATCAAGTTGAGATCCGGGTTTTATGTCATGATATCATGGGAAACTGAGAAGGGTTGAAAATTTAAGAACAGTTGAGAGTTGAGACTGTAAGCTTTCAGATCATATGAGAAATTAAAGAGATGTATTGGAGGTACAGCCTAAGTGAAAGTTCTTCGGCACCGAATATGAGATTAAAAGTGAAGACCACTTTTCCAGTAAGATTTTCGAGGACGAAAATCCTTAAAAGGGGGGGAGAGTTGTAATATCATGATTTTGGGCTTAGTCAGAATAGTAGTTTCGTGACCACAAAATTTGAGATAGAAATAATTATTTTATGATTATTTTGATGATTATGATATGATTGCATGATCAGTGAAAATTTCGTGATGAAATTCTATGCCTAAAGTGTTTAAATTGAAAGTAGGGACTAAATCGAATAAGTTGCAAAATTTGCATTCTAGAAGTTTTTAGTATGAGATTGCATTGAAATATTAATTAGGAGGTCTTAAATAGCAATTTGACCAATTTTAAGTTCATGGACAAAATTAGGACATGGAATGAATTTTTAAAAGTTTAGTAGTAAGGGCATTTTGGTCATTTAGGGGTAAAATGAATTAAAATACAAAATTAAAAGCCAATTTTGCTCATCTTCTTCATGGAGGCCGAAATTAGCATGGGGGAAGCCATGGCTAGGGTTTTCAAGCTTTCCAAGCTCAATAAGCTAGGAAAACTGAAATTCGGGCTAAAATGGGGAAAATACCAAGTTGTGGACGAAATGGTAAAAGTAGCCATTTTCGCATACGAGATAAGTTCATGTGTAAATAATGTAGCATAATTGTTATTTTTAAGTTATTGATGTTAATTATATGATATGCTGATTTTTAATCGTGAAATATTATGCTTTCTGGTTAATGTTGAGTAATATGCAAATTATGTTTACTACTTGATAAATATGAATTGCTCACGAGTATCGGGCCCGATATTCCATGGAAGACGGCTAATGTCGATCGAGGAAAAAGCCCGTTTGAACCTTAGGAATAGATTAGGATACAAGTGACATGTCACTAGGATGGTTGAGCATCCAAACTCGTTTAGTTGAGTCCGAGTTCACTTATGGATGCGAACGCCCGAGCTCGTTGAGTTGAGCCCGAGTTCACTTATGGATGCGAACGCCCGAGCTCGTTGAGTTGAGTCCGAGTTCACTTATGGGCGGGTTGCATGATTGCTTGATTACATATATGGCACTTATGTGCAAATTATCCGTGTATCCGAATTATATTCCGATGTGTTCAACGGGTAAAGTTCTACTCAAATGGAGGAATACTAGAGATGAAAGGGACATATTGGTAAGTGTTGTGAGATGGATACTTTGAACAGGTATGTACTTAACCCTCGGGTTAAAAACTCGATATATCAACAATGTGGTAAGATGATAAATGAAAATATGACATGAATGTCTTTATGATGATTATGCAAATGATATTTTATGTTTGCTTATATGGTTATGTTACTTGCTATTTGCATGTGAACTTACTAAGCATTTATGCTTACTCCCTCCTTTTCATTCCTTGTAGTTTTGACAAGTCACTCGAAAATCGAACGGTCTGAGGCTCGCTCACACTATCCGTATACCATCTTGGCATAATGGCTTGTATATTTTGAGTATGGCATGTATAGCACTATAATCATTTTGTATATATGATCTTATGATATGGTTATTGAGTGGTATGAAAATTCTTGGTAATGATTAGCCATTCCAATGGCTAATCATGATCATATTTGGTGTTATGTATGTCAAATTGCTAGCTAATCCATGGAAACCATGAAATAGGTAAAATTTACCATAAAATTGATTCAGATAGCAGTAGTGATGTGAATTTGAAAAATCATTAAAAATAGTAGAAATGGAATTAAATAATGAATAAGTTATGGAATCGAATCTTGATGAGTCTATCTTCATATGGAATGAACAAAATAGGCATATAAATTATATTTTATGAGATATTTAAACTTTTGTGAAACAGGGCCAGAGTGACTTCTGGATCCCCTGTTATGACTTTAAAAATTCATAATAAATTTTACAAAAATAATTAGAAGTTGTTCTTTATATTTACAGATTCCTTATTGAGTCTAGTTTTAATAGAAACAAACCTCATAGTCATTGAAATTTTTTATAGAGAGATATCTGATTCGTAATACACAGAGGTCAGAGTAGTCGAACCCTGAAATAGGGGAGATTTTAACTAATAAACTGTACTATTTGGCTCAACCAAAAATTCTATAAAAAAATTAGTAGATAGAAATATGAGTCTAGTTTCATATAAAATTTACAGATCTTAATTTTGAGTTTCGTAACTCGAGATATGAATTTTTAAGCGACTGTGACGCAGATTTTCAGCTTGTCTGAAAATTTTAAAATTAAATTGTTTGAGCTGTTTAAGTAATGAATTAAGTCTGTTAACACCTTGTATTCGACTCCAGCGACGGTCTCAGGTACGGGGCGTTACATTTTCTCTATGAGTTTGGTTTTCGATTCTCCGGCATAGTATCGTATCTTGGGTTTCTTTATCCTGGTTCTTTTTATTCTGGATTTCTTTATTCCGGGTTTCTTTATCTTGGATTTCTTTATTCGGTTTTCTTGTTATCTTTGTTCCATAATTTTTCAATTACGACTCATGTTCGAAGTGCGTTCTTCAGCTCGTGATAATCATGTCAAATATGACTATACTTCTAATTTGATCTTGGTAATGTCGTGATTTTAGTATTGGGATTTTTTTTCTAATTTCTGTGTAAGGATTTGACATCGATAAAGGCATAGGTGATAAAAGCGCGAGTTTCATCGGTATGGTGAATTATTTATTTGAAAGATTTCATGTGACAATTATGTCGATTATTTTTTCAAGTCCGATAATAGAATTTCATTTTTGTACTGATAAAAGAGTAAATAGTCTGAACGGGAAGTGTATATTTATTAGAAAGAGTTGGATATTAGTTAAAGTCACTACGAATGATAAGGTTTTCATATTATGAAAAATGAAAAGTTTATTACATGTTGACAGAGTTCGGATAGATGAGAATATTGGTAACCAAGGCGTCCGAACTAGACTAGTCTACATTGAACAAAGACTTCCTGACTTTCAGTAATGTACTGTTGTATGAATTGTGATGTGTTTCAAGACAGTGAGGTAATGTGATAGTTTAGAGCATTCGATGTTACATAAAATCTGAGTTGTTAAAGAGGTTAAAGCTGAGCATTGGGATCTATCAAAATTATCTTTGTCAATGTTGATATTGGGATGGAAATGAGAAGGATTATTCTTGAGGCCATATCGTAATTATTTCTATGGCGTAAAGAGAGAAAATGTGATGTATCCTATTCTTAAATGTTTGGAGAAATCTATAAATCATATCGGTATTGAATGAATTCCTCCTCATCAGATTCATGGAATTTCAGGTCTCTTTGATTGTTAGATTTCTTGGAATTCCGGTCTCCATTAATCAAGTTAAGATCCTGGTTTTATGTCATGATATCATGGGAAATCGAGAAGGGTTGAAAATTTAAGAACAGTTGAGAGTTGAGACTGTAAGCTTTTAGACCACATGAGAAATTAAAGAGATGTATTGGAGGTACAGCCTAAGTGAAAGTTCTTCAGCACCGAATATGAGATTAAAAGTGAAGACCACTTTTCCTAAGAAGATTTTCTGGGGACGAAAATCCCTAAAAGGGGGGGAGAGTTGTAATATCCTGATTTTGGGCCTAGTCGAAATAGTGGTTTCGTGACCACAAAATCCAAGATAGAAATAATTATTTTATGATTATTTTGAGGTCTATGATATGATTGCATGATTGTGTGAAAATTTCGTGAAGAAATTTTATGCATAAAGTGCTTAAATTGAAATTAGGGACTAAATCGAATAATTTTCAAAACTTGCATTCTAGAAGTTTCTAGCATGAAATTGTTATGAAATATTAATTAGGAGGTCTAAAATAGAAATTTTACCAATTTCTAAGTCTATGGACAAAAATTGGACGTGGATGGAATTTTTGGAAAGTTTACTAGTAAGGGCATTTTTGTCATTTAGGGGTAAAATGAATTAAAATACAAAATTAAAAGCCAATTTTGCTCATCTTCAACCCCATGGCCGAATATAGCAAGGAGAAACCATGGCTAGGGTTTTTCAAGCTTCCAAGCTCGATTGTAAGTCCGTTCTAGCCCCGTTTTTCAAGTTCTTTACGTTTTTAGAATCCCGATAACTTGATTAAGCTTATTCTAGCAATAATTTAAGCTAGGGTTCATATTTGGAAAAATACCCATAGGTGAAATGTGTTTATTTTGATGTTTTATGGTAGAATATGAAGGCTGAAATTATGTTAAACAACTTTTGCTAAGCGATTTTAAGCAAAAATGAGTAAAACGGCTTAATCGGTAAAAATTGTTATTATTCATAACTATGTGTTAGAGTGAGAATTTGATTTTGTCATAGAAGGGAAAAATGTTCAGCATGTCATAAAACATAAGACAATATCCTGAAGTTTAATTTACGAGCTTTAGGGCAAAAGTGTAAATATGCGAAAGTTTAGGGGCAAAACTATAATTTTGTCAAAATATGATTTTGGGTTAATTTGAATAATGTGAGCCCTCATTAGACTATATTTTAAATGATAGAGCAAGGAAAACTAAAATTCGGGCTAAAATGGGGAAAATACCAAGTTGTGGACGAAATGGTAAAAGTAGCCATTTTCACATACGAGGTAAGTTCATATGTAAATATTGGTAACATAGTTATTATTTTAAATGTTTTTATGTTATTTAAATGATATGATAATTATTATGAAATATTATACTCGTGATAATTGTTTGATAATATATCAAATTATGTGATATACTTGGAAAATGTGAAATACTATCGAGTATCGGTATCGGCATTCCGTAGAAGATGGTTGAGACACATGATTGGGAAAAAGGTCTCGTTGAGCCTTAGGAATGGATTAGGATACAAGTGACATGTCACTAGAATATTTGGGCATCCGAACTCGTTGAGTTGAGTCCGAGTTCACTTATGGATGCGAATGTCCGAACTCGTTGAGTTGAGTCCGAGTTCGAGAGATGTAACTAGGCATCTGAGCTCGTTGAGTTGAGTCCGAGTTCACTTATGGATGCGAACGCCCGAGCTTGTTGAGTTGAGTCCAAGTTCACTTATGGGCGGGTTACATGGTAGCTTGGCTACATATGTGGCACTTATGTGCAAACTTTCCATGTATCTGAATTATATTCTGATGTGTTCAACGGGTAAAATTCTACTCAAATGGAGTAATACTCGAGATGAAAGGGACGTATTGGTAAGTTTTGTGAAATGGATACTTTGAACAGGTATGTACTTAACCCTCGGGTTGAAAACTCGATATAACAACAAGATGATAAGATGATGAATGATGTTTAAAAATGTGAAATATGTTTTGGTGATACCATGCTGAGGTTGTTTTTTATAATTGTATTGTTGTTTTACTTTCTATTTGCATGTGAACTTACTAAGCATTTGTGCTTACTCCCTCCTTTTCATTCCTTGTAGTGTTGACAAGCCAGCTCGGAAATCGAAAGCGGTCGGAGGCACGCTCACACTATCCGTATACCATCTTGGCATAATGGCTTGTATATTTTGAGTATGGCATGTATAGCATTATAATCATTTTGTATATATGGTCTTATGATATGGTTATTGAGTGGTATGGAAATGCTTGGTAATGATTAGCCATTGGAATGGCTAATCATGATCATATTTGGTGTTATGTATGCTAAATTGCTAGCTAATCCATGGGAACCATGAAATGGGTAAAATTTACCATAAAATAGATACAGACAGCACTAGTGACGTGAATTTGAAAAATCACTAAAAATAGTAGAAATGGAATTAAATAATGAATAAGTTATGGAATTGAATCTTGATGAGTCTATTTTCATATGGATGGAACAAAATAGGTATATGAGTTATATTTTATGAGATGTTTAAATTTTTGTGAAACAGGGCCAGAGCAATTTCTGGATCCCCTGTTCTGACTTTGGAAACTCACCATAAATTTTTCAAAGATAATTAGAAGCCATGATTTATATGTACAGATTCCTTATTGAGTATAGTTTTATTAGAAATAAACAGCATAGTCATTGAAACTCTGTACAGGGAGATATTTGATTCGTAATACACAGGTAGGTCGAGCAGTTGAACCACAAAAACAGGGAGACTTTAACTAATAAACTGTATACTAATTTGCTTGACCAAAAATTCTATAAAAAAATTAGTAAATAGATATATGAGTCTAGTTTGAGTAAAAATTTACAGAATTGGATTTCGAGTTTCGAACTCGAGATATGAATTTTTAAGCGACTGTGACGCAGATTGCTAGCTTGACTGAAAATTTTAAAAATAAATTGTTTGAGCTGTTTAAAGTAATGAATTAAGTCTGTTAGCACCTCGTGTTCGACTCCGGCGACGGTCTCGGGTATGGGGCGTTAAATAGGGTTGATATATATATTCCAAATATACAAGTACAAAGCAAAACTACTTTCGGTAGAAACAGAAGAGTAGTCTCATATAAATTTTCATCATCCACTAGTATTCCAACATAATAGGATAGAATCCCGAAGAGATGAGGCAATGCCATTCATAATTCAAATAGACCATCAATACTTTCATCTAACATTAAAGTTAGCTAACATTCTCACTGGATAAGAATTTCATCAGAAAATGGACATTCACATGAACCCCTGAGGATAAATGAATATATACTCAGAATACTCAGCAAAGATCATTGTAATCTATTCAACCATAATTGTTACACATAGACATATTTACAATTCAAACATCATTTCTTCGACTAATTCTGTTATCATAAACCCCTGTATTATTCCACTCACTAACGAAAATCAATTCGAAAGAACTTTCAGGAAACACATCTTTAGACTCTATACGTAATTGAGTCGATTAGCCGAGACTATCTTCTTCTTTAATCGTGACATTGCATAATCCGTATAATCTTTAAAACAATCTAATATTTCTTTTAAAACTGAGTTCGTTTATCACACTATACTCAACTTTGTTTGTATTACTAATTATTTCACCGCTGAACTCTTTAGTTCACACTTATGAACTTATTCAACATGATTCTCGTAAAATTTCGTCATAAAGTAATACTAGTAAGGGGGTGAGGTCGTAAAGCCTCTAACTTGACTCTCATAAATACACACATATGTCTTAGCATTCATCACTAATGTAATACCATCATAATCACATAGTTCATTCCAAAAAAATTAACACACTTATTTATTATACAAATGTTTTCTATCATCTACAATTTCAAACAATGAATTTACTTACTCGAGCTCAATATTAATATCCAATTAAATTCCAACACTTAGCTTCCATTTTACTTATTGACATTTGTCAAATTAGAGAACGCCTTACGGGTTTGAGTACGTCGTTTACTTGATGCCATAATCCAACTATGGTCTTACACAAAATCAAAACGCCATAGCCCAGCTATGGTCTTACATGTCATTACGATGCCATAGCCTAACTATGGTCTTACATTCCATACTTTGCCATGGTCCAACCATGGTCTTATTCGTCAATTCCTCATTGAATGATCGTACTCATTTCCTGCATTCTACTCAATTTGATCTTCCAATTCATTTTTCATACTATTATAATATTCATGGTTTCGTAACAAAGACATAAAACAAAACATCATATTATCTCTAATTTAACAATTAAACATAAGATTCTACCATATGAACATACTGGTTACACTTATTCAAGAAAGTGTACATAAACACACATTCCGTCTATTTGAGTAAATTTGCTTACCATATTCACTTAATCAAATAAACTGAGCACATAACATCATATGCATGCCAAGCAAACATAGATGGGCTTATCACCATCTCATGGTTTTCTCACTTCGTACATTAACACATACATATCATGAACTTCTATTCATACATTTCTAAGTTTTGTCTCATCATAAACACATTTCAATCACCTCCAAATCATTTTTTAACATTATTGAAAATAGCTCGGTTGGAAGTCATCTCGGCTTTAAGAAAACAATTTCGTTAGAGCTAGGAGATATCACACTATCACGATTAGTGACATGGCATGTATAGCTTGACTCACATATGCTACGTTAGTCTGAGAACTGACTAAACTGTAGCTCTGATACCACTAAATGTAACACCCCTTACCCACGTTGATCGCCGAAATAGGGTACGAGGCGTTACCGGATTCAAATGTATGCATACAAACATTTCCAGGTCATAAAATTTCGTTCAAATTTAAAACTTTTCAATTTCTATCTTAAAGTCCCTGATATGGGCCTACGAGGCCCAAAACATACATTAGAAGTGGTTAGGGACTAAACCGAGAACTTTTGAAACTTTTGAGACACTAAGAAAATTTTCATATTTTGGAGAGTTACACACCTGTGTGGGCAGGCCGTGAGGTCACACACACCCGTGTGGCTCAGGACGCGCCCGTGTCCTCCACCCATGTAACTCTCTGTTTATGACGTCATCACCCATTTAAGGTCACACAGCCGTGTCACACGCCCGTGTGCTAGGCCGTGTGGCCATCCGTATGGATGATAGTTAGGCTATTTACCAAGCCTTTTCCATCCAAAAAACACTTGTACACCCATACTAAGTTTATCAACACACAACATGGCTTTTTTAGGCATTCCAATAACCACACCATGGCATTCCCACACTATTTATAAATCACATTCAACATGTACAACCACACACACACTTAACTAATTATAACATGTAACTTACTCAACCATTCACATTTAGTATTTGCCACACATAATTATCACACATTTACTCATCCAACCCAAACAAGCATGCACATCTATGTAATGCTTCATCACAGACTTCTAACATAGCAAATATTGGCCACACTAAATGGCCTTATACAACAATGACCTTCAATTAGCATAGGCCAATATTCTAGTCCAACTCATAATATCATGTACACAATGACCAAATCCCTATACATGCCATACACTTAAAATGCTAGAAAATCACTAAGACCCATCCATAGCTTGTTAGTGTGATAGGATCTCTGACGACCTCCAACTCGAGCTAGCATCTGTGATACTATAGGAAAAAGGAAAGAAATAAAGAGTAAGCATATAGCTTAGTAAATAGGTATGTAAATAATTAAACAATTTATTAACATGCTTTTAACAATCCTCACAATATGTTCTCAAGATAATGCAATCATAATTGCACAAAGTTCCACTATTCACTTATGTTCATATCGAGCTGTCTACACGAGTTATAGTCACTAAATTATTTATATCTTTAGCTACAGAATTCCAAATTAAGATCTACTAATTTTTCCTAAAACTAGACTCACATATATTCTTACCATAAAATTTTCAGAATTTTTGGTCTAGCTAACAAGTACAGTTTATTCTTTAAAGTCTTCCCTGTTCTGCGGTCTAACAGTTTCGAGCCTTCTTCACTAAAAATTAATTATCTCCTAATACAGGACTCAGATGATGTTCTCGTTTATTTCTCTTGAAAATATACTTATTAATAATTTTAAACATATAAATTATAACTCATAATTATTTTTATACAATTTTTAACGATTTTCCAAAGTCAGAATAGGGGATTCCAAAATCATTCTGACCTTGTCTCACAAAATTCAAATATCTCATAATATGAAATTCTTATGCTTACACCGTTTCTTCTAGTGAAACTAGACTCAATAAGCTTTAATTTCATATCTTATTCAACCTCTAATTTGATTCCCACAATTTTTGGCAATTTTTCAAATTTATACAACTGCTACTGTCCAAAACTATTTTATTGCTAGTTTTACTCTTTCATTTAGACACACATAATACCAAAGCATATCCATAGCTAGCCATTCCAATAGCTAGTCATTATCAAATATTTACATGTCATTCATTGGCCAATTTAACCTATACATCAACAAAAAAAGACTTAAACATATCATATCTCAATTTAATTTGGTCTAAAAGCCTCACACATGATTATAAATCAACTTTACCACATAGTTACACATCATAAGTATAGACCTATAATTACAAGGTCATCACAAGATCATTCTCATAGATATGACTTACTCATTTACATTTTTACCAATTGTTCAATAATCACAAAGTTTTCACAATGACATTCTCGTAGAAATCATGAACTTACAATGTCATGAAGTCAATGTTTGTAAACTTTAAGTACATGCCTGTACCAATTCATAACATAATCATAACCTTTCACATATTTGGCATAAACTTTAAATTACCCGTTGAACCACTTGGAATACTAACGGACATCTGATAAGCCTCACACAAGAGGGTAAAATGCTGATGTCATTTCCCAAACATGGTCTTACACTAGCATACATATCAACGCCGATGCCATGTCCCAGACATGGTCTTACACTATCTCTCATAATGTGGCTAATGTCATGTCTCAGACATGGTCTTACACTAGTACACATATCAATGCCGATGCCATGTCCCAGACATGGTTTTACACTAGCTCTCATAATGCGGCCGATGCCATGTCCCAGACATGGTCTTACACTGGCACATATATCACCCAAATGTCATGGAACGGATATCCAATCTATTCCTAGGTTCAACCGGGAATTTACTACATTAAATTTCATCATGCATTATTCATAAGCATATTCAATCATATTATGCAAAATCAATCATTCAATACGTAGTAACGATAAAGTTGCCTTACTTACATACAACTTACCTCGGTAGCACAATCGGTGAAAAGGACTTATTCATTATACTCTTTGATTTTCCCTCGTTCTAAGTCTGAATCTCATCTTCCTCGTTCTAGATGAGCCATAGCTCATCCATATCTACCCATTTTCTTCATAAACGGTTGAAGAAGAAAGAAAAAAGATGATAGCTTTTAAATTTTTGTCTTATTATGCCTTTATTAACTTAATTACCAATTTGCCCTTTTCTTTTCAAGCAAATTTAAAAAATACCAAACAAATATCTTCCACTAACTTATTAATGGGCTAATTATCTCATAAGGACTTCTACTACAAATCCTATAGCTATTTAATACCTCTAGCTTCTAGAGCTCAAGTTTTGTACTTTTTACGATTTAATCCCTTTATTTTTTGAAATTAAGCATGCAACTGCTAAAATTAATTCACCAGAATTTCCAAATATCTATAAAATCATGCTATAACACATAAAATAATATCAAAAATAATTTCTCTGACCTCGAATTTATGGTTTCAAATCCACTGTTCTGACTTGGCCCAAAATCGGGATGTTACAGACCCAATATTTGCTTCTATTTTGCTTTGTATGCAAGCACCACATGAGAAATTACACGAAGTATATTAATGTAATCCATTAATTGTTTTATTAATCAATTTTTTTGAAAAAATTACAAGTTTACAAATGAATATACTACACCCAGGGCACCAGATCTAACAATTAGTTCTTAGGATTTTTCTTAAAACATTGTTATTTTGATTCTTGTTTCAATAATTTCAGTTTTTATAGTTTTTTCTTTAGTATTCCGTATTTAATTTTGGTACTTTCATCTATTGCAAATTTGTCATTGTAAAAGTGATCAAACTCTTCTAGTTAAGAAAATTTTAGTTGTTGCCCAAAAACGATCTCCACAATCATAAGTATTTGAATTACTAAGCATCTTTAAACCCTCTAAATTCTTGTTATTATATTTATAATGGGATGAAACTAAAATCTTACGGAAGTTGGTAACTGAAGTGGGAGTAGTTAATCTAACTTAGGGTTTAAATTGATTAAGAGGACTAAATTGAATGAGATTAAAAACCTAGAATTGACAACTTTATGGGGAAATTTAAGTAAAGGAGACTAATCACCTCTCAATGTGCTAATGTCGAGAGTGTGTATACTGCTACAAAAGATAGGAAATTAGGCGATGTTCGCAAGTGTACAGGTTAAATTGTAATATAGTTTGTTAGTACAACGAAGTATTGAGAGTACTCCAAGGATCAAACCCAAGGAATTGCAATTTGGAGAAACATGTTATTAAATCAATTACCCAAAATAATTCCTAATATATTCGAGTAACAAATTAGTAGTATTAATTCTGAATTAGGATATTGATAATAAACTAATTAAATTCATACTAAACGTAAATCTACTCCTAGGTTAATGTGTCAGCTTCTCCTATTCCTTGTTTCGACTAAGTGAGTTTCTTTAGCCTAGATCTAATTGCTTTACCTAATTAGTTATTGATGTAGTGTTTTAAAAAATTGGCTAGTAACTAACCTAATAGGGCCTCTCGGTCTTCTAGTGACCTAACTAATCAGCAAGAACTACTTATCTCTCGACATCATAGTTCAGACTGAGACAGGCTAAGTGATGCTCGGTAGACTATATCAATTTCAAGTTCATATCTACCTAAATGACTTCCTAGAGGTGTCAATCTTAGGTTATAGTTGCACTCAACTCGATCCAACCAATCCAAATAAAAATCTACCTTTCAATCAATTAATTAGGTTAATACAGTTGACACGTGCAAAATATGTATAAAGCATAAATTAATTCTAATATTTACACAAGCATTCAAGTAACAATGTTCAAAGAAAGAGATATAAAGAATAGAAAAGTGTGGTACCAAAACAATCTTCGATTGCGATCGTCTAACGTCGGAATAGGATCTTTCGATTACACAAACATAAAACAAAAAACTTAAAACTATGTATGCATAAATTTGTCTGAAAAGCTCCCTAATGTGTTGTTCTAAGTGAGTATTTATAGATTACATGTATTATTACCTAATTAGGTCAAGTAAGGACAACTAAGCATGTTAATTTAGGTTGTGCAGACGAAAACACCCTTGCTCATTAAATTGACCTTGTCGCAGCTGTGCCGCGACACCTTCAAGCTTGTGTCACGACACAGAAGGCATTTTTCTTTATTCTTGGTGTATCCAAGACTGTGTCACGACACCCTCTGATGTGTGCCGGGACATGGAAGTCAGAATTGTAACATCCCAAAATAGGGCCTAGTCAGAATAGTACTTTCGAGACCCCCAATTTGATGTTAAAATATTTATTTCATGATTATTATGAGGCCTAGAATATCAAAGTAAACATGTGTTAAAGTTTCATAAAGAAATTCTTAGTGTAAGGTGTCCAATTGGAAATTAGGGACCAAATTGAATAACTTGCAAAACTTAAATTCTAGAAGAAATTTACATGAAATTGCTTTAGATTATTAACTAGAAGGTCTTGAAGAGTAATTTGCCCAATTTGTAAGTATTTGGACAAAAATGGGCATGCACGGAAAAATTTGGAAATTTAGTAAGGGCATTTAGGTCTTATGGTAATAAATGAAATAAAAAGAGAAAATGAAGGCAAAAATCAGCCATTCTTCTCCCTCTTGCTACCGAAATTCCAAGGGACACCATAGCTAGGGTTTCTTCACTTTCCAAGCTTAATAGTAAGTGACTCCTAGCCCCATTTTTAATGTTCTTTGTATTTTTGAGATCCTTACAACATGTTCTTTCCATTTTTACCCATATTTCAAGCTAGGGTTCATGTATGAAAAATGACCCATGTGTGACATGTTTGTTCCTTGATGATTTATGGGGGAATATGAAAGTTAGATGTGTATTAAACATCTTTTTCTAAGTGATTTTCATGGAAAAAAACCCCAAAAAGGACCTCTTTGCAAAAGATACAAAATATGCGGTAGAAATGTGAAATAGAGGAAAATGTGGGCTGGTATGAGTTTATAATACACTCAACTAGGCTTGGGTAACCAAGGAATTGCATGTATTTCATTTTACGAGCCTAGGGACTAATTGGTGAAATTTTGAAATGTTAGGGACAAAATGGTCATTTTGCCCAGGGGTGAAATTTAGGTACGAAACAAGTAGCATGAGGTATTAATGATTTATTTTTATTGATATAGACCCCGAGAAACCAATACTGGAGGTCGATCGTGGAAAACGAATTTTAGAATAACCGAAATTAGATTACGAGAACATCTTCCAAGTAAGTTCAGGTAACTCGAATGTAAATTATTTTAAATACATTAAAAATGTATGATTATGTATGAATTATAAGAATGGTATTCAATGTATGGTAAATTCATGTATAGTTGATGATATAAGAAAATGTCTTGATTGAATGAAAAGGATTATGATGGATTATCCGAAAATGAATTGACGGTAAAAAAGATCTAGCCCTAACCGGTGTTCCTAATGTGATCTAGGCTCCTGAAGAATATGTGTGCTTTTATGGATTTAGCCTAGACGGGTAATTCGATTAAGGTTTGAATTTAGATTGGACTGGTAATTTAGATCCGAGCTCATTAGAGTACATGTCCTTGTAAGGGATTTAGCCTGGACTGATAATCCCGACATTTACTCTATAAGTTTATATTACGGGGGATTTAGCCTGGACTGGTAATCCCGCCGTAAGAGCGAGGTTCGCGGGAGTGCATATTTGTAATGATCACTGGTATATTTGACGGAAAGAGGGATAACCATCAAGATTTCGAGAAAATTCAATGGGACTAAAATGAGAAATAGAAATGGAAATTCTTAGATGGATGAGTTCATCAAATATTAATGATATAACCTATTAACATGTACTAACTTGATGTTTGAGTGATGTGATAGGGGAATTATATATATACTTGTTGGAATGAATACCTAATATGAATGTAAGCTAAATAACTGGTAAGTTTACTTTCCTGTTACCGAACTTACTAAGCATGTTAATGCTTACCCCCTTCCCTTTTCCCATACTTTTCAGAGCTCGCGGACTCATGAATATTGGAAGGCGGTTGGAGCGTTCTCAACACTATCAACTTGTCCTACTTGGTATGTAGAAACTTTTATTTTGTGATAATGACATGTAAAGGTATTTTGGTCATTTTGTTATATGTGTCATTTGGCTAGCCAATGTAAGGGCTTGAATGATATGTTTATTCATTTTGTATATGGCCCAGGAATATGGCCCGTATTGATGTAGGTTGTAATCCTACTGATCATGCAAGTCTATATTTGAAATGTTCATATGATGGTTAAATGTGTATATTATGAATGGGCATGTGAAATGTGGCCAAATCACTTGGAAATGGTTGGGTCACAAATGGGCAAGCCGAGTCCAAAAATGTGATTGATGAAATGGTAATCTTTAATTTGAAAAGGATAACCTAACATGTGTAAAAGCAATGATATGAGGTTAACATGAAATAGACCAATGATGGTAGTACTTGAGCATATTTAGTCCATGTTAAGCATATTTGAAATTTTAGAAACGAGTGATGATGTTAAGGGTGACTAAAAACTTAGAAATAGCTTCTGAAATGGTTCACACGGATAGACACACGGGCATGTGTCTAGACCGTGTGTGACACACGGGCGTGTGTCCAGATCGTGTGTGACACACGATCAGCCCTATGGGCGTGTGGTATGGCCGTGTGTCCCCTGTATCTAAAATTTTTAAGTCAAAATGCATGGTAGTAAACACACGGGTAGAGACACAACCGTGTGTCTCAGCTGTGTGGAGGACACGGCCTAGCACACAGGTGTGTGTATTGGCTGTGTGTCCCTAAATGCATGATGACGTCATAAACAGAATGCTCGAGTTTTTTGGCACGAGCGAGAACAAGGGCGTGTCTAGGCCGTGTGAAGGAGACGGGCTAGGGACATGGGTGTTTGCTTAACCATGTGAAAACCCCTGTAGGTTTGAATTGAGAAATAAATTCAATTATTTCCACACGCATAAGGGACACGGGCGTGTCCCAAAGCACACGGGCGTGGAGGCTTAACCTAGGAAATTTTCCTAAGACTCTCGTAAGTCCTCGGCTTAGTCCCAGACAATTTTCAATGTTTGTTTTTGGGCTTCGTAGGCCCATAATAGAGACATTATGATTATATTTGATTATTTTTAATTTGGAAAAAAAATTTAGCCCGAACTTTTCAGGAAACATCATGTTCGTGTATGGTAATTCCTCGTTCCTTATTCCAGTCTCGGGTACGGGTAGGGGCATTACATTTAGTGGTATCAAAGCTATGGTTTAGTCTGTTTTAGGACTAACGTAGCATATGTCGATTATATCAATACATGGCATTATACAAGTTATGATAGTGTGACATCTCCTAACCATTTTCAATTATATTTGAATATAGTAAATGTCTTCTAATCAAGCTCAAGATGAGTCCGAGGGAGCTGAGAGCCATGCTCCAGCTTCCTCTCAGCGAGCTACTTCTAGTAGTAGTAGAAGGCCTGTGTCTGAAGGCCGAGAAAAGGTAAGAGCTACCTTCTTTGAGATGATGGATGAATGGTTTGGGGATTATTTAAGAAATAGCCCCAATATACCATGACCTTCTCTATCCCCTGCTCGACCTGAAGGAGAAGTGCCACAAGGTGTGGTACCTGTGAGAATTGGTAAGGCCCCTGTGGACAAACTTAGGAAATATGGAGCCGAAGAGTTTAGGGCCACAATTGATGACGATCCGGAACATGCCGAATTCTCGCTTGAGAATACCATGAGAGTTCTCGATGAACTATCATGTAGTGCTGAGGAAAGTTTAAAATGTGCGGTGTCGCTATTGAAGGACACTGCATATCATTGGTGGAAGACTGTATCCTTAGTAGCACCTAGAGATAGAGTATCACATCGGAATTCTTCCAAGCGAAATTTAGGAAGAAGTATATCAGTCAAAGGTTCTTGGACCAGAAGCAGAAGGAGTTCTTGGAACTCAAATAAGGAAACAGAACTGTGTCAGAATACAACAGAGAATTCGTAAGACTGAGTCAGTATGCACAGGAGTGGGTTCAGACTGAGGTAGAATTGTGTAAGCGTTTCGAGGAAGGTCTGAATGAGGATATCAAACTGTTAATTAGAATCCTCGAGATAAGAGAATTAGCTACATTAATAGACCGGGCCAAGAAGGCTGAAGAATTACATAACGAGAGAAAGCAAGCAAAGAGAGAAGCTAAAGGTTCGAGTAAGAGATCTAGTGGCAGAGCCCATTCTTTCCCCACGAAGAAAACGAGGAGTCAGCAAGAATGCTCCAGTGCATCGGCTGGATATTTTGGTAGAATAAGAAGCTCTAAGCATCACAACCCAAAATCTTTCTCTCCTAAGGCAACTAGTGTGGGGAGTGTTGATGTAAAAGTTGCAACAAATTCCATTTCGAAGAGTTCTGAACGAAGAGCGGAGCGTGCTATAGATGTAGTTCTCTTGATCACTTCCTTAGAGATTGCCTAGAGCGAGATGAGAAGGAGGTGGAATTATCCCTAAAACCTAATGCTCCTACTTCCCGAGGTAGACCACCACGACACCCTGGAAGTGCTAGCGGCAGTTGAAATGTTGCAAAGGATGCCACTGCAAAATCAGAGGCTCGAGCCCCAGCAAGAACTTACGTGATATTTGCTAGAGAAGAAGCTTCAGCTCCCGATGTCATTACGGGTACATTTTCTCTTCATAATACTCATGTTATTGCCTTGATTGACCCGGGATCGACCCATCCATACATGTGCATGAAATTGGTTTCTAGCATGAATATGTCCGTGAAACCAACAGAGTTTGTAATTAAAGTGTCGAACCCTCTAGGCAAGTCGGTATTAGTAGATAAGGTTTGTAAGGATTGCTCTTTGACAATTCAAGGTCATTGTTTTCTAAAAAATCTCATGCTTTTGCCATTTGACGAATTTGATGTAATACTTAGTATGGATTGGTTGACCGTCCATGACGTGATTGTGAGCTGTGGGAGTAAGTACATAGAATTGAAATGTTCAGATGGTAAAATTCTAATGGTTGATTCGAATGAGTTGAATGCACCGCCAGCTGTGATTACTGTAATGATGGCTTAAAGGTACATGAGAAAAGGGTACGAAGCTTATCTTGTGTTCATATTGAATACTAAAGAATCTGAGTTGAAGATTGAGTCGGTACTGATAGTTTGTGAATATCCTGATGTGTTCCCAGATGAGCTACCAGGATTACCTCCGGCTAGAGAGGTGGAATTTGGTATTAAGCTAGTACTAGGAACGACGCCTATCTCCATTGCCCCGTACAGAATAGCCCCAACTGAGTTGAAGGAATTAAAATCACAGTTGCAAGAATTGACTAACAAAGTGTTCGCAAGACTGAGCTCTTCACCTTGGGGTGCTCCTGTTTTATTCGTGAAAAAGAAAGATGGATCAATGAGGTTGTGTATAGACTACCGATAACTCAACAAGGTAACCATTAAGAATAAGTATCCCTTGCCAAGGATTGATGACTTATTCGATCAGTTGAGGGGAGCCACCGTATTTTCAAAAATAGACTTGAGATCCGGTTACTACCAGTTACGAGTTAAAGAGGCAGATGTGCCTAAGACAGCCTTCCGGACAAGATATGGTCATTACGAGTTTCTCGTCATGCCTTTTGGTCTAACAAATGCCCCAGCTACGTTTATGGATTTACTGAATCGTGTCTTCTGACCGTACTTGGATAAGTTTGTTATGGTGTTCATAGATGATATTTTAATCTATTCCCGGAATGAGTCCAAACATGTCGAACATTTGATGACTGTTTTATAGATTTTACGGGATAAGAAACTTTATGCTAAATTTAGCAAGAGCGAATTTTGGCTTCGAGAGGTTGGATTCCTACGTCATATTATTTCGGGTGATGGCATCGAAGTTGATCCGAATAAGATCTCTGCTATTGTCGATTGGAAGCCGCCAAAGAACATAACAGAGGTTAGAAGCTTTCTCGGCTTAGCCAGTTATTACCGACGCTTTATAAAAGGATTTTTGATAGTTGCAACTCCCTTAACAAGGTTACTACAGAAAGATGTTAAGTTTGAATGGTCGAAAAAAATGTTAGCAAAGTTCTGATAAATTGAAGACACTTCTGATAGAAGCTCTAGTTTTGGTGCAACTCAAACCGGGAAAGGAATTTGTGATTTACAGCGATGCATCCTTAAATGAACTGGGCTGTGTGCTTATGCAAAAGGGCAAGGTGATAGCTTATACCTCGAGGCAGCTAAAACCACACGAGAAAAACTATCTAACTCACGATTTAGAACTAGCGACCATAGTATTTGCCTTGAAGATTTGGAGACACCATTTGTATGGTGAAACCTGCCGTGTATTCACCGATCACAAGAGTCTGAAGTACCTAATGACTCAAAAGGAATTGAATCTGAGACAGTGAAGGTGGCTAAATTTGATTAAGGATTATGAGATGGTGATCGATTACCATATTGGTAAGGCGAATGTAGTCGCCGACGCGTTGAGCAGAAAGTCTTTGTTTGCTCTGAAGGCTATGAGCACGCGTTTAGATTTATCTAATGATGGTTCGGTTTTAGTGGAGTTGAGAGCCAGACCGACATTTCTCCAAGAGATTTGCGCAGCTCAGATTAATGATAGTGACTTGCAAGTCAAAAGAGCACAATGTGAATCAGGAGTTGAATCAGATTTCCGGATTGATTCTAATGGTTGTTTGATGTTTCGAGATAAGGTTTGTGTACCCAAATATAATGAACTCATTCAAAAAATTTTGTAAGAGGTCCATGATAGTCGTCTATCTATTCACCCGGGAAGCACTAAGATGTACAATGATTTAAAGACCATGTATTGGTGGAGTGGTATGAAAAGAGATATCTCTAAATTTTTGTCGAATTGTCTGATATGTCAGCTGGTCAAGGCTGAACATCAAGTACCTTCGGGTTTGTTACAGCCTGTGATGGTTCTCGAATGGAAGTAGGACAGGATCACCATGGACTTCGTGACTGGACTACCGTTAACTCTGAAAAAGAAAGATGCCGTTTGGGTTATAGTGGATAGTCTAACGAAGTGTAATACCCCCTACCCGTACTCATTGCCGGAATAGGGTACGAGGCATTACCGGAGTTTACGAATATTTTTTTTTGACTAGCCACTAAATCGATAAAATTTTTCTATCAATATTTTCATACGACTTTCCTATCATATAAATTTTCATGCAAAAATATTAAAATAAATTTCTCTTTAAATCGGATTTGTGGTTATGAAACCACTATTCCGATAACCTTGAATTTAGGCCATTACACGAAGTCAGCTCACTTTATTCCCGTAAGGACATATTTCTCTCTTGATAGATTGGCTCACTTATACATATCCAAGATTGTGAGATTACATGGGGTACCGTTGTCTATCATTTCAGATAGGGACTCGAGATTTACTTTGAGATTTTGGGAGAAACTACAAGAAGCCTTGGGTACAAAGTTGAGTTTTAGTATGGCGTTCCACCCACAGACTGATGGTCAGTCTGAGCGGACGATTCAGATTCTCAAGGACATGCTACGGTGTTGCATCCTTGAATTTCAGGGTAGTTGGGAGAAATACTTACCTTTGGTGGAATTTGCCTACAACAACAGCTTCCAGATGAGTTTGAAAATGGCACCTTATAAGGCATTATATAGTCGGAAATGTCGGACTCCATTGTATTGGACAGAACTCAAGGAACACTAGATTCACAGGGTTGATTTAATCAAGAAAACTGAAGAAAAGGTTAAAGTGATCTGCGATTTTTTGAAAGCAACATCGGATAGGCAAAAGTCATATGCCGATTTAAAAAGGAAAGAGATTGAATTTCAAGTTGGGGATAAAGTATTCTTAAAAATATCTCCATGGAAAAAGGTTTTGAGAATTGGCCGGAAAGGCAAATTGAGCCCGCAGTTTATTGGACCGTACGAGGTTACTGAACGAGTTGAGCCTTTAGCCTACCGGTTAGCCTTGCCTTCTGAATTGGAAAAGATCCGTAACATATTTCATGTGTCTATTTTACGGAAGTATAGGTCGGACCCCTCACATGTGATTTCGCCAACGGAAGTTGAGATTAGACCGGACATAACCTATGGTGAAGAACCGATCAAATTCTTGGCTCAAGAAGTCAAAGAATTAAGGAACAAGAATATAGCCTTAGTAAAAGTTCTTTGGCACAGACACAGAGTGGAAGAAGCCACATGGGAGCCTGAAAAAAACCATGAGAAGTCAATATCCGAACCTGTTTACTAGTAAGACTTTCGAGGACGAAAGTCCTTAACGGGGGAGAAAATGTAACATCCCAAAATAGGGCCTAGTCGCAATAGTGGTTTTGGGACCACCAATTCGATGTTAAAATATTTATTTCATGATTATTATGAGGCCTAGAATATGAAAGTAAACATGTGTTAAAGTTTTATGAAGAAATTCTTACTGTAAGGTGTCCAATTGGAAATTAGGGACCAAATTGAATAAATTGAAAAACTTGGATTCTAGAAGAAATTTACTTGAAATTGCTTTAGATTATTAAGTAGAAGGTCTTGAAGAGTAATTTGTTCAATTTCTAAGTTTTTGGACAAAAATGGGCATGCATGGAAAATTTTGGAAATTTAGTAAGGAAGGGCATTTAGGTCTTTTGGTAATAAATGAAATATAAAAGGGAAAATGAAGGCAAAAATTAGCCATTCTTCTCCCTCTTGCTGCCGAAATTCCAAGGGACACCATAGCTAGGGTTTCTTCAATTTCCAAGCTCAATAATAAGTGACTCCTAGCCCCGTTTTTAATGTTCTTTGTATTTTTGAGATCTTTGCAACATGTTCTTTCCATTTCTACCCATATTTCAAGCTAGCGTTCATGTATGAAAAATGACCCATGTGTGACATGTTTGTTCCTTGATGACTTATGGGGGAATATGAAAGTTATATGTGTATTAAACATCTTTTTCTAAGTGATTTTCATGCAAAAAAAAACTTAAAAAGGATATCTTTGCAAAATATACAAAATATGTGGTAGAAATGTGAAATAGAGGAAAATGTGGACTGGTATGAGTTTATAATACACTCGGCTAGGCTTGGGTAACCAAGGAATTGCATGTATTTCATTTTACGAGCCTAGGGACTAATTGGTAAAATTTTGAAATGTTAGCGACAAAATGGTCATTTTGCTCGAGGGTGGTCCGAAACAAGTAGCATGAGGCATTAATGATTTATTGTTACTGATATAGACCTCGAGGAACCAATATCGGAGGTCGATCGTGGAAAATGAAAAGTTCCGGAGTAACCGAAATTAAATTACGAGAGCATCTTCCAAGTAAGTTCGGGTAACTCGAATGTAAACTATTTTAAATACATTAAAAATGTATGATCATGTATGAATTATAATAATGGTATTCAATGTATGGTAAATTCATGTATAGTTGATGATATAGAAAATGCCTCGATTGAATGAAAAGGATTCTGATGGATTATCCAAAAATGAATTGATGGTAAAAAGGATCTAGCCCGGACAGGTGTTCCTAATGTGATCTAGCCTCCCGAAGAATATGTGTGCTTTTATGGATTTAGCCCGGACGTGTAATCCGATTAGGGTCTGAATTTAGCCTTGATTGGTAATTTAGATCCATGCTCATTAGAATACATGTCCTTATAAGGGATTTAGCCTGGACTAGTAATCCCGACATTTACTCTATGAGTTTATACTACAGGGGATTTAGCCTGGACTGGTAATGCCGCCATAAGAGCGAGGTTCGCGAGAGTGCATATTTGTAATGATCACTGGTATATTTGACAGAAAGAGGGATAACCATCAAGATTTCGAGAAAATTCAATGGGCTAAAATGAGAAATAGAAATGGAAATTATTAGATGGATGAGCTCATCAAATATTAATGATATAACCTATTGACATGTACTAACTTGATGTTTGAGTGATGTGATAGGGGAATTATATATATACTTGTTGGAATGAATACCTAATATGAATGTATGCTAAATAATTGGTAAGTTTACTTTCCTGTTACCGAACTTACTAAGCATGTTAATGCTTACCCCCTTCCTTTTTCCCATACTTTTCAGAGCTCATAGACTCGTGACTATTGGAAGGCGGCTGGAGCATTTTCAACACTATCAACTTGTCCTACTTGGTATATAGAAACTTTTATTTTGTGATAATGGCATGTAAAGGTATTTTGGTCATTTTGTTATATGTGTCATTTGGCTAGCCAATATAAAGGCTTGAATGATATGTTTATTCATTTTGTATATGGCCAAGGAATATAGCCCGTATTGATGTAGGTTGTAATCATACTAATCATGCAAATCTATATTTGAAATGTTCATATGATGGTTAAATGTAGTATATTATGAATGGACATGTGAAATGTGGCCAAATCACTTGGGAATGGTTGGGTCACAATGGGGCAATGAGTTATAAAATGAGCTGAGTCCAAAAATGTGATTGATAAAATGGTAATCCTTAATTCGAAAAGGATAACCTAGCATGTGTAAAACCAATTATATGAGGTTAACATGAAATAGACAAATTATGGTAGTACTTGAGCATATTTAGGCCATGTTAAGCATCTCTGAAATTGTAGAAATGAGTGATGATGTTGAGGGTGACCAAAAACTTAGAAATAACTTCTAAAATGGTCCACACGGATAGACACACGGGCGTGTGTCTAGACCGTGTGTGACACACGGTCAGCCCCATGGGCATTTGGTACTGCCGTGTGTCCCCTGCACCTAAAATTTTTAAATCAGAATGTATGGTAGTAAACACACAGGTAGAGACACGGCAGTGTGTCTCGACCGTGTGGAGGACACGGCCTAGCACACGGGCGTATGTCTTGGCTGTGTGTCCCTAAATGCATGATGACATCATAAACAGAATGCTCGAGTTTTTGGGCACGGGCGACAACACGGGCCAGGGACACGGGTGTGTGCTCAGCCGTGTAAAAACCCTTGTAGGTTCGAATTGAGAAATAAATCCAATTAATTCCACACGGGTAAGGGACACGGGCGTGTCCCAAAGCACACGGGCGTATGAGGCTTAACCTAGGAAATTTTCCTAAGACTCTCGTAAGTCCTCAGCTTAGTCCCAGACCATTTTCAATATATGTTTTGGGCTTCGTAGGCCCATAATAGAGACATTATGATTATATTTGACTGTTTTTAATTTGGAACAAAAATTTTATAGCCCGAACTTTTTCGAAAACGTCATATTCCTGTACGGTAATGCCCCATTTCTTATTCCAGTCTCGGGTACAGGCAGGGGCGTTACAAGAATGCTCCGTAAGTAGTCGGGAAGGTGTGTTGCGACATCCCACCCTTGCGTTGCAACAATAGGATTAATCAACTAACTCTTTGGATTGAATTAATGTCCTACACACTTAATCAACATGTTAGTATTCCTTTAGGCTCAGATTGGCTTAGAAGGTCATAGAACACATAAAAATGCTCATTTTATTAACTAAGTCCTAAAAAGGGAAACTTAATAAAAACTATATTAATTTGCTATAAGACAAGCTTGTTAAGTATAGAATTGGGTCTAATCTACTATAATGAATTGTGACAGATCAAAACCTCTCACACTTAATTCATTGTTTGTCCTCAAACAATTTAAAAATACAATTAAAAATAAACAAATTAAAACAAATTAAAAAATTTGATTGCAAATAAAAATAAACTAAAATAAACAAAAAGACAATATAGTTTTTTTACTTGGTTTCTCTCTTTGAACAAGCTAGTGAATACAAAAAATGAACTAAAAGTGAATTTATATTAAATAATAAAATTCGATTGATTTAATTAAAGTAAATGAATAAAAAATTAAAAGGGATATTAAATATGTATCAATTTTTTTTGTCATCTCTCCAGTCCAACTCGAATTTCAATTAAATAAAATTATTTTATAATTTTATTTAAATTTAATTATAAAAATAAATAGATAATAATATAAAATTATATATCTTTTATTCTTTTGATATCTTAAATTATTAAAAATAATTAGTGGTGCAATAAATTTTGTTTTTATCAAATATTACACCATTATTTTTTAGCTAAAATGAGGCAAAATAATACATTTGTTTGTTTTAATAAATGTCAATGATAAGACACATTGCACTCCCAATGGGAGACACAGACTCAAACTTTGGAGATAACATTGTTAAAAGAACTTTGGAGATGACATTGTTAAAAGGGATAGCTACAAACCCCGAACATGGTCCTTAAAACAGATAAGATAATAAAAAACTAATATTTATTTTATGGGTTATTATTTGATAGACTGGCATTGAACTTTTTCTGTTAAATAATGATGCGAAAAATGCTAGAAATTGTTTTTTATAGGTAAACTATAAAAATGGTTACCCAATTATACTTTTCGTTCTATTTTGGTCACCTAACTATTAATTTTTTCGATTTAGTTACTAAACTTTTCGAAATTAAATATTTTAGCCACTCAGAGATAATGTTGGGTTTTTTTTATTGGTCTAGCAACAAAATTAGCCCTCTAATGTTTACACATTCTATCAATTTGATCTTAAATATATAAAAAAATAACAAATTTAGCCCTCAATGTTTACAAAAAATTATCATTTTAGTTCTAATTCTAAAAACATTAATAAATTTAGCTCTCAACATTTACAGAATCTATTAATTTAGTTTTAACTTTAAAATTTAAAAAAAAATCATTTTAGCCTTTTATAACCCATGTGATTTATTAAAATAAGAAAAGGAGTACCCTCTTTCAAGTCACTTGCAACAATTTTTTTTATTTATTTAGGCTTCACACTAAACCAAACAAATTGATTTGGAACCTATCTAGAATAATTGGTTGCATTACTACTCGAATATATTGTTATAAAATAAAGAGAGATAGAGAGAATAAAGAATAAAGAAAATATGAAAGCAATAGAGAATATACTTTATTGATAAAAAGAGATGATTACAATTCTTCATCAAAGTCTCTATTTATAGGCATAAGAAGTATAAAAGAAGTAGAGATCAAATCCTAATAACTATTAGAATTTAAAGTACATCAAAACTTTATCTTTATCATGATGGACATCTACTAATAAAATATTCATAACACTCCCCCTTGAATGTCCATTGCTAGATAATGTGCTTCATTAAAACCTTATTAGGAAAAGCCCTGTCGGATAAAAAACCTAATAAAGGAAAAAGAGTACACAATCTTCTATTACAAGCTGTCTTATTAAAAACCTTTACTAGGAAAACCCAATGGGGCAAAACCTTAGTTAAAGGAAAAGAGTACAACTTGTTTTTAGACTCCCCCTGATGACAACATTACATTACATTTTTGAGTCGATGCATTCTAATATTGTTTAGTAATCTTTCAAATGTTGAAGTTGACAATGCCTTAGTAAAAAGATCTGTTAAATTCTCACAAGAAGGAATTTGTTGAACATTTATATCACCTCTTTTCTCAAGATCATGGGTGTAGAATAATTTTGGTGAAATATGTTTCGTTCTGTTACCTTTGATATAACCACCCTTCAATTTATCTATACATGTTGCATTATCTTCATATAAGATAGTTGGCATCTTTTCCTATAAAGGCAAATTACATAATTTCTGGATATGTTGGGCCAATAACCTTATCCAAATGCACTCCCGACTTGCCTCATGTATTGCAATTCTTTCTGCATGATTTGAAGAAGCAGTAGCTAATGTTTGCTTTGTTGAACGCCATGATATGTCAGTACCCCCACTTGTAAATAAATATCCTGTTTGAGATCAACATTTATATGGATCTGATAAGTATCCAGCATCAGCATAGCCGACTAATAGGGATTTTGAATCATTTGAATAAAAAAACCCCATATCAATAGTCCCTCTGAGATATCTAAATATATGTTTAATTCCATTCCAATGTCTACGTGTTGGAGAAGAACTAAATCTTGCTAACAAGTTTATAGCAAAAGCTATATCAGGTCTTGTGTTGTTTGCAAGATACATCAATGCCCCTATAGCACTTAAATATGGTACTTCGAGACCAAGAAACTCTTCACCATCCTCGTAAGGATGAAATTGATCTTTATTCACATCTAACGATCGTACAACCATAGAAGTACTTAATGGGTGTGCTTTATCCATGTAAAATTTCTTTAATATCTTTTCCATATAAGTTGATTGATGAACATGAATTCTATCTTTTAAATGCTCGATTTGTAAGCCAAGACAAAACTTTGTTTTTCCAAGATCTTTCATCTCAAATTCTTTCTTTAAACAATTTATTATATTTTGGAGCTCTTCAGGAGTTCCAATAATATTTAGGTTATCAACATAAACAACAATTATTACAAAATTTGATCCAAAACTTTTTATAAAGACACATGGACAAATTGGATCATTTTTGTAACCTTCTTTTAACAAGTATTCACCAAGACGATTGTACCACATACGTCCAGATTATTTTAATCCATTTAATCTGATCGACCAATTTTCCCAAGAAACTCTATATCCTTCTAGGATTTTAAATCCTTCAGGGATTTTAAATCATTCAGGGATTTTCATATAAATTATACTATCAAGTGTGCCATACAAATAGGCTGTAACAACATCCATTAGATGCATGTCAAATTTTTTACGTATTGCCAGACTAATAAGATATCTAAACGTGATTGCATCCACCATAGGAGAATATGTCTCTTCATAATCAATGTCGGGCCTTTACGAAAATCCTTGTTCTATAAGTCGTGCTTTATATCTTATGACTTCATTTGTTTTTCATTTCATTTTTGCACAAATACCAATTTATATCCTACCGGCTTCACACCTTTAGGTGTTTGGACTAAATGTCCAAAAACCTCACGTTTAGAAAGTGAATTCAATTTTGCTTGAATTGTATCTTTCCATTTTGGACAATCTTTTCTATTTCTACATTCATCAAATTTAGGCTCAGGATCATTGTGACAACCCTAATTTGACCCTAGTCGGAAAGTGGTTTCGGGACCACAAAACCGAGTTATAAAAATATTTATAAATTATATTTCATGATTTCGAAGTGAGTAAATACGAGTGTGAAAATTTCAAGCTTTGATTTGGTCATTTGCATGTGAATTTATTCAATAGGACTTAAATGTGACACTTTTGAAATTTGATAGGCTAATTTAGAATGAGTAAATAATGCATGTATTTAAAGGAATGGTTTTGCATGTTAAATTGCCCATTTTTTTGATAGTGGCCGGCCATGTGCTAGTTATGTTATAAAATATGAATTTTCTATTGGTTTTAATTAGTTAAATGATTAATAACATGAATTAATGAAATAAAATAAGGAACTAAAATAGGAAGTGGGTGAAAATAACAAAGTTAGCACCTTGTTCGTCCTAAAAGCCGAAAATTGAAGAAGAGTTGGGGAGAAGAACCATTCGGTCACTTAAATCTTCTTTAAGGTATGAGATTCATGTGAATTTTTAAATTTGCTTGATAAATTTGAGCTAATTGCCAAGTTCTTTAGGTAACCCATGTTAGAGATTTTGATTTGAGGATGACTAGCACTTTCGGCCATGATAGTTGAGGATTAGGGATTTTGTTTCTTGTTGAATTGGATGACTCTTAGTGTGTGAGTGTTTGAATCTAACTAAGGATCAAAAAGATGCATAGGTACAAGTAGGAAGAATCGGCTACTATGGTTGATGCTAATGCCGAATGTGAAAATGCTATATGTGAATAATGTATGTGAATTGAGTTAATAAGGTGAAAAGAATATTTAGATGTATTATAATTGATTAAGTATTAAGTTAAAAGTTGCTAAAATTGCCATTTCTTTAGCCGAATATGTGGTTGATCTATGGAGAGTTGTGGAAGAATATAGGTGAACTTGGTAAGAGTATTCGGCCTAGTGTATAAATGATATAAAGATGTTAGAAATTACTTTTGATTAGGTGTGTGTATAATTAAGCTTATAATCGGCCTCAACATAGACATACATATTCGGCCATAGGAGGAAGATTAGTGTTGCATGCATTGGGTTAGAGGCAAGCATATTGATTCTTTTATCTTGGCCTAAACAATCGGCTAAAACAGAGTGTGGGTTAATATGTTGATTTGATTCATGATTTCATATGTTGGTGACTCTAATGTCTAATGTATACATATATGGTCTAAGTACCTTGAGTTCCTCTTTTTGATGCTCAAACGACTAAATCAATTTATTTGTTAAATTAAGCTCAAGAGCAAAGGAGTACTAAATCCGATAAAGGGAAGGAAAAAGTGGTCGAATAGTCATCAGAATCGTTCGACAACATCCGAGGTAAGTTTTCGAGTAATGAGACTTAGTTTACGAT
The DNA here is from genome assembly GCA_025698475.1 of Gossypium anomalum. Taxonomy (NCBI): domain Eukaryota; kingdom Viridiplantae; phylum Streptophyta; class Magnoliopsida; order Malvales; family Malvaceae; genus Gossypium; species Gossypium anomalum. The sequence goes on from CM046957.1 coordinate 17,763,494, forward strand.
TTAATTAAGTTGTAATTTACGAGCATAATAAAAAAAATATGGATGTGATGTTTCTACTTGAATTATATGTTGAATTAATTAATCTATACCAATGATGGGTAGCCGTATGTGCATAGAGATCGTGTCGTAAAGCAAATTAAACCATGCTGTTTGTATGTGACTAGTGAACCGAAAATGGGATTGCTTAATACGTGACTTGTGTTTGAACTCTAAGTACGAAAATGAAATATAGATATGTGCGAGTTATTATATCCGGGCTATGTCCCGAAGGCAATTGTGCAAGTTAATATATCTGGGCTACGTCCCGAAGGCAATTGTGCGAGTTACTATATCCGGGTTGTGTCCCGAAGGCAAATGTATGAGTTATTATATCCGGGCTATGTCCCGAAGGCAATTGTGCGAGTTACTATATCCGGTTAAATCTCGAAGTTACTTGGCTTGGGAATGAGCAACTTGCTGTATTAGTTTCAATTGATACGCTCGTAGAATTCCAACGATGAGGTATGTTTCGTGTTTGCATTGAATTAGTTGATCCCTTACAAGTAGTTTTTGCTCGGTCAATAAACGAACTACCGGCCTTTGACTAAGTTGATCTTTTGTGTGTGAATATAAAGGTAGTAATGTGATGTAAGTATGATTTTGATAATATGTATGCATGAAATTATTTTTTTAGTCCTATGAATGTTATACTTCGGTTATGCATAAATTCATTATACAATCTTACTAAGCATTAAATGCTTACTCCGTTTCTTTGATTCTCTGTTTCATAGATTTTGGTTCGTCAGCTATCGAACTCGGGATTGTAGAAGTTGAAGTCGTCCACACTATCAAAGCCTCTTTCGGTACACTTTTGGTTAAACTTTGAAATGGCATGTATAGGACTACCCTTGTTGATGTTTGTCTTACACCTTTCGGTTTTGTACAAATTAGATAGTCATGCGAAAATGGCTTATATATATATATGTTTTGAGCAAATTGTTATAATCTTCGTGTATGTATATGGTTATTGAGAAGTGTTAATATGCTTGGCAATGATTGACCATTGGGATGGTTAATCACAATCTTATTTTGTGCTATATATACTAAAGGGTTGGTTAAATCATGGAAACTAAGTAATAGATAAAGTCTACCCTAAAGGTAGATGTTGACAGCATCAGTAGTGTCAATTTGAAAAATCATTAAAAATAGTAGGAATGGAGTTAATTAGTGAATAAATTATGTAATCGAACCTTGATGAATCTACTTTCATATGGAAGAATCGAAACGGCCAAATGGTCGGATTTTAAGAGATATTTAGGTTTTCGTGAAATAGGGCCAGAGCGATTTCTGGATCCCTTGTTCTGACTTTGAAAATTTACTATAAATTAACCAGAGATAATTAGAAGTTATGCCCTATATGTACAGATTCCTTGTCGAGTCTAGTTTCTTTAGAAATAAACAACATAAGTTTTGAAGTTCTGTATAGGGAGATACCTAAGTTGCAATGCATGAAGGTCTGATTAGTTGAACCCTGTAACAGGGGAGAATTAAACAAATAAACTGTACTGTTTGGACCGATCAGAAATTCTAGAAAAAAATTTGTAGATAGATATATGAGTTTAGTTTTAGGGAAAATTTACAGAATAAGTTTTTGAGCTTCGGAACTCTAGATATGATTTTTAGAGTGGTCGTGATGCAGTTAGCCAACATGTCTGAAATTTTAAAAATGATCCGTGTAAGTCAATAAATTAAGTCCGTAAATACCTCGTGTTAAACCCTGGTAACGGTCTCGGGTATGGGGTGTTACATTTTATTGGTATCAGAGCTACGGTTTAGTCGATTCTAGGACTAACGTAGCATGTGTGAGTCTAGTTATACATGCCATTTCAGTGTTAATACGATAGTGTGATGATTTCTGACAGTTTAAATGTGTGTTTTTGTTAGTAATGGATCCCGATCCCAATCGAGCGGTAGCTGACGATGTGGAGAGTGTAGCGCCTGCTCTCGCGCATGGGACAGCGCCGATGGACTCTCAACCTGTGGCAAGCAATCAGAATGACGAGGCTAGACAAGCCTTTTATAATGTGATGAATGATTGGTTTAACCAATACATTCGAACTAATACGGCTGTTCCACAACCCCCACTCCCAACTAATACATCCCCTACACCCGCGGTACCTCCGGTAACCGAACAGATGAGATTAAACAAGCCCCCAGTTGACGAATCCGAAAGCACGGGCTCACCGAATTTAAAGCTACTGAGCGATGATGCCGAGCAAGTTGAATTTTGGTTGGACAACACTATCTGGGTACTTGATGAACTATCTTGCACACTCGAGGAATGCCTAAAGTGTACTATCTCTTTGCTACGTGATTCTGCCTACTATTGGTGGAATACGTTGATTTCTGTTGTGCCCAGAGAGCGGGTAACTTGGGAGTTTTTCCAAACCGAGTTTGAAAAAGTATATCGATCGAGATTCATTGATCAAAAGCGAAAAGAATTTCTTGAACTTAAACAAGGTTCCATGACTATTCATCGATTATGAACGAAAGTTTGTGAGGCTTAGCCAGACACTCTCGAGAATGCGTTTCTTCAGAAGCTATAATGTGTAAACGTTTTGAAGATGGTTTGAATGAAGATATAAAATTGTATGTTGGCATTTTAGAGATCAGAGAGTTTGTAGTGCTTGTCGAGCGAGCTTGCAAAGCCGAAGAGCTTGGTAAGGAGAAAAGAAAAGCTGAAATGGGAGCCAAAGAGTTTCGTAAGAGATCATCGGGAAAGCCCTTTCAACAGTTATCGTAGAAATTTAGAGATGATTCTGGCCGATCCAAGACACTTCGGGTTATTCAAGACGAGATCGCGATCGACCCCCTGTAAGTACGCGAGTCACTTCGGTTGCCAGTGTGGGAAATGATTGTCGGGACAGGACAGAGTGTCAGTATTATGGTAAATGGCATTCGGGGAGTTATAGATTCCATGACCGCTCCTGCTATAAGTGTGGATCAGCTGACCACTTTATCAAGGATTGCCCGAGACTGTCTGAGCAGAATGTAAAGCAGAGTGGGAAACCAGGTGCTACTACTACTCGAGGTAAACCATCTAGAAATGCGGGGAATGCTAGCGGCGGTCAGAGAGGATCTAGAGATGCTACAACCAGATCTGAGGCTCGTGCGCCTGCTAGGGCTTATGCTATACGCGCCCGCGAGGATGCTTCCTCGCCAGATGTTATTACCGGTACTTTTATTCTCTCTGATACTAATGTGATTGCTTTGATTGACCCTGGTTCTACTCATTCTTATATATGTGAAACCTTAGCATCCAGTAAGACTTTACCTGTTGAGTCTACTGAGTTTGTAATTCGGGTGTCAAATCCCTTGGGTCGTTACGTACTTGTCAACAAAGTGTGCAAGAAATGCCCCCTAGTAATCCGAGGTTCCTGTTTTCCGGCTGATTTGATGCTTTTACCGTTTGACGAATTTGATGTTATCCTCGGTATGGATTGGTTGACCGTGCATGACGCAATTGTAAATTGCAAAAAAACCATCGATTTGAGGTGTGAAAATAACGAGATAATCCGAGTCGAGTCTCTCGACTTGAATAGGTTGCCACCGTAATATCGCCGATCGATCTTTGGCTCGAAAATGTAAGAAAGGTGTGAAACATACCTTGCGTATATACTTGATGGCAAAGAGTTAGAAAAGAAGCTTGAATCGTGCGGTGGTTTGTGAATACCCTGATGTTTTTCCCGAGGAATTACCGGGTTTTACCACCTGTTCGGGAGGTAGAGTTTGGCATCGAGCTTGTGCACGACTACACCGATTTCGATAACTCCGTGTCGTATGGCACCAACGAATTAAAAGAATTGAAAGTTCGGTTGCAAGAGTTGACGGATAAAGGTTTCGCTCGACCAAGTTTCTCACCTTGGGGTGCACCAATATTGTTTGTGAAAAGAAGGACGGAACTATGAGGTTGTGCATTGACTATCGTCAAATTTGAATAAAGTGACGATAAAGAATAAATATTCGTTACCGCGTATTGATGATTTATTTGATCAACTGAAGGGAGCCTCGGTGTTTTCAAAGATAGATTTGAGATCGGGTTATTATCAGCTGCGAGTTCGAGATTCGGATATACCCAAAACTACTTTCAGAACGAGATACGGCCATTATGAGTTCTTAGTGATGCTGTTTGGACTCACTAATGCCCCTGCGGTATTTATGGATTTGATGAATCGGATCTTCGAGCGATGATTTGACCCGGTTCGTAGTTGTGTTTATTGATGACATCTTGGTCTATTCAAGAGACGAGGCCGAACATGCTGAGCACCTGAGATTAGTGTTGCAAATTTTACGAGATAAGCAGTTATATGCTAAGTTCAGTAAGTGTGAGTTCTGGTTAAAAGAGGTTAGCTTTTTGGGTCATGTGGTATCCGCATCAGGTATTCGAGTTGATCCGAGCAAAATTTCAGCCATACTTAACTGGAAGCCACCGAGAAATATTACTGAGGTTCGGAGCTTTTTGGGACTTGCTGGTTACTACCGACGATTTGTAAAAGGTTTCTCAATGATAGCCACACCAATGACGAAGCTACTCCAAAAAGATGTTAAGTTCGAATGGACGGAAAAATGTCGACAAAGTTTTGATCAATGAAAACTTATTTGATGAAGCTCCAATCTTAGTGCAAATTTCAAATCGGGCAAAGAGTTTGTCATTTATAGTGATGCCTCCCTACTTGGGTTAGGTTGCGTATTGATGCAAGAAGGTCGAGTTGTGGCCTATGCATCGAGACAATTAAAGCCACATGAGAAAAATTATCCGACCCATGATCTCGAATTAGCTGCCATCGCATTTGCCTTGAAAATATGGCGACATTACTTATTTGGTGAGAAGTGCCATGTGTTTTCGGATCACAAAAGTCTCAAATATTTGATGACCCAAAGAGACCTAAATCTGCGACAAAGACGTTGGCTCGAGTTGTTAAAAGATTATGAGCTTGTCATTGACTATCACCCGGGAAAGGCTAATGTGGTTGCGGATGCCTTAAGTCGTAAATCACTATTTGCTTTACGAGCAATGAATGTACATTTGTCTATTCTATCCGACAATGTGTTAGTGGCGGAATTAAAGGCCAAACCATTGTTGATTCATCAAATTCGTGAAGCTCAGAAAATCGATGAAGAATTGGCTCAAACACGGAATCGAAGAAGCTACTTAGGAAACTGAGACCTCTATAAAGGAACGATATTCGAATTTATTCACTGGTAAGATTTTCGGGGACGAAAATTTCTTAAATGGGGGAGAGTTGTGACAACCCTAATTTGACCTTAGTCGGAAAGTGGTTTCGGGACCACAAAACCGAGTTATAAAAATATTTATAAATTATATTTCATGATTTCGAAGTGAGTAAATACGAGTGTGAAAATTTCAAGCTTTGATTTGGTCATTTGCATGTGAATTTATTCAATAGGACTTAAATGTGACACTTTTGAAATGTGATAGGCTAATTTAGAATGAGTAAATAATGCATGTATTTAAAGGAATGGTTTTGCATGTTAAATTGCCCATTTTTTTGATAGTGGCCGGCCATGTGCTAGTTATGTTATAAAATATGAATTTTCTATTGGTTTTAATTAGTTAAATGATTAATAACATGAATTAATGAAATAAAATAAGGAACTAAAATAGGAAGTGGGTGAAAATAACAAAGTTAGCACCTTGTTCATCCTAAAAGCCGAAAATTGAAGAAGAGTTGGGGAGAAGAACCATTCGGTCACTTAAATCTTCTTTAAGGTATGAGATTCATGTGAATTTTTGAATTTTGCTTGATAAATTTGAGCTAATTGCCAAGTTCTTTAGGTAACCCATGTTAGAGATTTTGATTTGAGGATGACTAGCACTTTCGGCCATGATAGTTGAGGATTAGGGATTTTGTTTCTTGTTGAATTGGATGACTCTTAGTGTGTGAGTGTTTGAATCTAACTAAGGATCAAAAAGATGCATAGGTACAAGTAGGAAGAATCGGCTACTATGGTTGATGCTAATGCCGAATGTGAAAATGCTATATGTGAATAATGTATGTGAATTGAGTTAATAAGGTGAAAAGAATATTTAGATGTATTATAATTGATTAAGTATTAAGTTAAAAGTTGCTAAAATTGCCATTTCTTTAGCCGAATATGTGGTCGATCTATGGAGAGTTGTGGAAGAATATAGGTGAACTTGGTAAGAGTATTCGGCCTAGTGTATAAATGATATAAAGATGTTAGAAATTATTTTTGATTAGGTGTGTGTATAATTAAGCTTATAATCGGCCTCAACATAGACATACATATTCGGCCATAGGAGGAAGATTAGTGTTGCATGCATTGGGTTAGAGGCAAGCATATTGATTCTTTTATCTTGGCCTAAACAATCGGCTAAAACAGAGTGTGGGTTAATATGTTGATTTGATTCATGATTTCATATGTTGGTGACTCTAATGTCTAATGTATACATATATGGTCTAAGTACCTTGAGTTCCTCTTTTCGATGCTCAAACGACTAAATCAATTTATTTGTTAAATTAAGCTCAAGAGCAAAGGAGTACTAAATCCGATAAAGGGAAGGAAAAAGTGGTCGAATAGTCATCGGAATCGTTCGACAACATCCGAGGTAAGTTTTCGAGTAATGAGACTTAGTTTACGATTTAATTAAGTTGTAATTTACGAGCATAATAAAAAAAATATGGATGTGATGTTTCTACTTGAATTATATGTTGAATTAATTAATCTATACCAATGACGGGTAGCCGTATGTGCATAGAGATCGTGTCGTAAAGCAAATTAAACCATGCTGTTTGTATGTGACTAGTGAACCGAAAATGGGATTACTTAATACGTGACTTGTGTTTGAACTCTAAGTACGAAAATGAAATATAGATATGTGCGAGTTATTATATCCGGGCTATGTCCCGAAGGCAATTGTGCGAGTTAATATATCCGGGCTACGTCCCGAAGGCAATTGTGCTAGTTACTATATCCGGGTTGTGTCCCGAAGGCAAATGTGCGAGTTATTATATCCGGGCTATGTCCCGAAGGCAATTGTGCAAGTTACTATATCCGGTTAAATCTCGAAGTTACTTGGCTTGGGAATGAGCAACTTGCTGTATTAGTTTCAATTGATACGCTCGTAGAATTCCAACGATGAGGTATGTTTCGTGTTTGCATTGAATTAGTTGATCCCTTACAAGTAGTTTTTGCTCGGTCAATAAACGAACTACCGGCCTTTGACTAAGTTGATCTTTTGTGTGTGAATATAAAGGTAGTAATGTGATGTAAGTGTGATTTTGAGAATATGTATGCATGAAATTATTTGTTTAGTCCTATGAATGTTATACTTCGGTTATGCATAAATTCATTATACAATCTTACTAAGCATTAAATGCTTACTCCGTTTCTTTGATTCTCTGTTTCATAGATTTTGGTTCGTCAGCTATCGAACTCGGGATTGTAGAAGTTGAAGTCGTCCACACTATCAAAGCCTCTTTCGGTACACTTTTGGTTAAACTTTGAAATGGCATGTATAGGACTACCCTTGTTGATGTTTGTCTTACACCTTTCGGTTTTGTACAAATTAGATAGTCATGCGAAAATGGCTTATATATATATATGTTTTGAGCAAATTGTTATAATCTTCGTGTATGTATATGGTTATTGAGAAGTGTTAATATGCTTGGCAATGATTGACCATTGGGATGGTTAATCACAATCTTATTTTGTGCTATATATACTAAAGGGTTGGTTAAATCATGGAAACTAAGTAATAGATAAAGTCTACCCTAAAGGCAGATGTTGACAGCATCAGTAGTGTCAATTTGAAAAATCATTAAAAATAGTAGGAATGGAGTTAATTAGTGAATAAATTATGTAATCTAACCTTGATGAATCTACTTTCACATGGAAGAATCAAAACGGCCAAATGAGTCGGATTTTAAGAGATATTTAGGTTTTCGTGAAACAAGGCCAGAGCGATTTCTGGATCCCTTGTTCTGACTTTGAAAATTTACTATAAATTAACCAGAGATAATTAGAAGTTATTCCCTATATGTACAGATTCCTTGTCGAGTCTAGTTTCTTTAGAAATAAACGACATAAGTTTTGAAGTTCTGTATAGGGAGATACCTAAGTTGCAATGCATGAAGGTCTGATTAGTTGAACCCTGTAATAGGGGAGAATTAAACAAATAAACTGTACTGTTTGGACCGATCAGAAATTTTAGAAAAAAATTTGTAGATAGATATATGAGTCTAGTTTCAGGGAAAATTTATAGAATAAGTTTTCGAGCTTCGGAACTCGAGATATGATTTTTAGAGTGGCCGTGATGCAGTTAGCCAACATGTCTGAAATTTTAAAAATGATCCGTGTAAGTCAATGAATTAAGTCCGTAAATACCTCATGTTAAACCCCGGTAACGGTCTCGGGTACGGGGTGTTACAATCATCATTTTCTTTTTCTACTTCAATAGCAACTTTATATGCAAAATTGTTATCAACAACTATATTTTTTCGGCTCCATCTTTTCCCTGAAGTAACATAACTTATCAAGATCTCTTCGTTATCATCATTTTCAAGTACTTGAATCCCTTCTGAGGTTTTATGATTATAATTAGTTATATATTTGGCCTCTTCTTGGGAACTTGTCTCCATAATATAACCACATTGAGTATTTGCTCCTTTCCTGTTACGAGGATTTTTATCTTTGGAACCAACTAGTCTTCCACACTTCAGGCATGGATTACTTTCTTTTGCTCTAACAGTTTGTCCTATTGGGATATTCGTATTGGAGCATTTTCAGCTGGTATGTGAGACTTTGTAATTCTCTTTAGGTCAGTAAATGAATCTAGCAGTTGATTGGTGATGTTTTGCAAATGTATGATCCTTTGAACTTCTTGTTCACGTTAACTTGTATCAAGATCTAATTGAGATAATGGTGATCCATTCCATGTAATTTCTTTTACCAACTGTATTTTTTCTCCCCCTAATGTTGGGAATATTGTTTCATTAAAGTGATAATCAACAAATCATGCAATAAATAAATCTCCAGTTAATGGTTCAACATAATTAATTATAGAAGGATATTCATAACCAACATATATTCCCAACCTCCTCTGAGGACCCATCCTTGTTTTTGTGGTGGAGCAATTGGAACATATATTGCACATCCAAAAATTCTAAGATGGGAAATATTTGGCTCCTGACCAAAAACCAATTGCAATAAAGAGTATTTATTATAACTTGTTGGCCTGATGCTTATAAGTGATGCTGCATGCAAAATAGCATATCCCAAAGCTATAATAGGGAGCTTTGTTCTTATAAGTAATGGCCTAGCTATTAGTTGAAGGCGTTTGATAAATCATTAGCTAAACCATTTTGTGTGTGAACATAAGCTCCAAGATGTTTAACTTTTGTCCCAATTCACATGCAATAATCATTGAAAGATGGAAACTCACCAGCATTATCAAGACGGATAGTTTTTATTGCATAATCTGGAAATTGTGCTCTTAATCGAATTATTTGAGCAAGTAGTCTCGCAAACGCTATGTTGCGAGTCAATAATAAACATACATGTGACCATCTACTAAATGCATATATCAATACCATAAAATATCTAAATGATCCACATGGTGGTTGAATAGGCCCACATATATCACCTTGAATACATTCCAGAAATGTGGGAGATTCAATCCCAACTTTAGCTGGTGATGGTCTAATAATTAGTTTTCCTTGAGAACAAGCATCATAAAAGAAATATTTGAATTCAAGAATCTTCTGGTTCTTTAATGGGCACCCAATTGAATTCTCAATTATTTTTTGCATCATGATATATTTGGGATGGCCTAACCCGACATGCCAAATAGTAAAAGTATGTGGTTCTACAAACTTCTAGTTTGTAGTAACATGTGCCTTAATTGCACTAATATGTGTATAATATAAACATGATGAAAAAGCAGGTAGTCTTTCCAAAACATATTTCTTTCCATATTCAACATTTGTAATATATAGATATTCAATAATTTTCTCATTCATAGTCTCAATATGATATCCATTAATACAAATATCTTTAAAACTCAATAAATTTCTTTGAGACTTAGTGGAAAATAAAGCATCATCAATGACAAATTTTGTACCTTTAGGTAATAATATAATTGCTCTTCTGGAGCCTTCAATAAGTTTTGAACTACCCGAGATTGTATTAATATGAGCAGCACTTATTGTTAAATGAGAAAAATATTTTTTCTCTTTAAGTATCATATATGTTGTAACACTATCAACAAGACATATGTCTCCATTGATTTTGGATCCACCAAAATTTTGTTGATCATTGATATTCTTCATAAAAATAAATAAAATATAACATTAAAAATGCTTCAAATATTTATTGAATATGTATAACTTGCAAAGTATATAAATAAACTTTTTTAATAAAGAAAACAAAAATATTTAAAATAACATAATAACACCAACTTATTCTTTATGCAAGAAAATGAAACATACATAAAAACAATATAAAATGCTAAAATAACACCAACTTTTCTAATGATTCTCAAAGAAATCTATCACGTTAAGGTGAGTTATATCATTAAGGCCATGAATTACATCACCCTCCTCTTTTGCCTCCATTTCATCATTTTTGGATATAAAATTTGTCTCAATATTATTTTTCTTCCCTTTAATAGATGCTTGATAAAGTTTCACTAAATGTTCAGACGTATGATAGGTACGTGCCCAATGCCCTCTCATACCACATCGGTAACATAAATTCTCAATAACCTTTGAAGGATTATTTTTGTAACGCCCCAAATAATTTATTTCTGCTTCTATAAAATCTGACACAAGTGTGTATCTGCTTCAGTGGTTGAGTGTTCTGGGTGTGTGTGAGAGGTCTTGGGTTCAAGTCTTATCCTTGACAAATTTTGTAATTTTTTTGGATCAAAACCCTATCTTTGTTCAGTGAGCTTATTTTTAATTGCCTGTAATTTCATATCAGAATGAGCATGTTGGTTCAAGTGGTAATGGAGTTGGTGGGTTGGGGGTCCTGTGTTCGAATCCTTGCGAGAGCATGGATGATATATTTTTACTCGATTATCCATTGGAGTTTTAGTAGAGTTAAAAGTCTGAGGAGGTTGTGATTTGGTGGGTTAGTAGGAGAAGTTTGAGGAGGTTGTGATTTGGTGGGTTAGTGGGAGAAAACTAAGAGATATGTTATCATATCTTTTGTTTTTTTCTTTTTATTAATTTTTTTTTCAAAATTTTGACTTCTTTCCCCAAAGTTTTTGACGTGATTTTCTGCTTCTTTCTCTATTCCTTCCTTTCGTGTTCTTCCCCTTCAATCTGTGCCACATCTGTTCGTATTGCGTTTCACGGTGTTCGTTAATTGGCTTGGTAAGTAAGTTGGGTTTTTGCTAACTTTTGATTTTGGAATTTTGGGGCAGCCTTTTTAATGGTTGATTAATGGTTGTAATCCATGGATTCTGTGGCGTAGGAGAAGGCAGTGAGGCAGGGTTGAAGCCTCAACGGTTTAGCTCTTCACGTGGGGTTGATTTTTACGGTGGTGAATTTTAGGCATCAATCGATTTAGTTTAATTAACTATATGTTAGTCGCTAAAAGGTGTTGGGTATTGTGATTTTAGGTGTTGGTGGTCTCAGGAGTGTTTTTGTATCAAAAATGTAGCAGGTGTGTACCCGAAACGTAGAAAAACGAACATTGGCAAAAGCCAAAAAACCTTACTGTCGATGCCACACAAGCGTGTGGTCACCCGTATGAAGGCCGTGTGTGAAAACATGGACTTGTGATTGACGTAGGCATGATCATGTGCAAGACACGACTGTGTGGTGGATCGAGTGGGACCATGTAGGCCACACGATCTAGGGCGAGTTGGGCGTTGGGCCACACGAGCGTGTGGGCCCACACGGGCATATGGGTCCATATTTCTATAATTTTTCCTAGGGTCGCACGGGTCACTTCGATCGACCATAGGCCTACTGTAGGGTCGGTAAGGGCAAAATAAACCCTATTCTGTATGCGATGGAATTCTGATAGACTGATCTGAGTAGGTTACTAAATGTATGTCTGACTGTACTGTGTAAGCATGTCTATTATCTGTACATAAGTATGTTAAGCATGTTTATTCTGTAATTTTGTATATGTTATTTGCATCTATTTTGGGGCAAGATTTATCTGTAGAGGAAGTGTTCTGTACGGCGATCATCGCCTAGTATCTGATAGCTTGGCTGCACTTTATCTGATACGTGTTGTAACGGCACAAAATGGTGTATAGGGTTAGGTGGGTGTTTTTAACCTCACATGGTGTGTTGCGATAGTTGGAGGTGGTGTGTAGAAGATGGGGGTAGGATTCTAATTATCTGATTTTATTTTCTGTATCTGAAATGGGCCTGAGCCCAAAACTGTATTTATATCTGACTATGTATGATTCTATTCATATTGCATGTCTATTTCAGTTGGGTTACACACTGAGTTTACGTAAACTCACATTTGTTTGTCTAATTCTGTTCAGGTAATCCACAGACTTAGATGGATCGGTGCAGCAGAGGCTCAACAGTGACCACTCATCTGTATAACTGTTAAACTTAGCATTTATGATTAGTTTAATTTTTTTTTTAGATTTATTTGAGAGTTTGTAATTTTCTAGGACTCTTTGGATTGTTCGGTTTTTAACTATTTATTTTTGGATTGTTTACCAATTTAATTGCTTGGATAAAATTAAGTTATTAAAATGACGGATTTTACGCCAGCAAAGGTTTTCCTAAGGACACGACTAAGTTTTCAAACTATAACGATTAAGGCTTCCGCTATAATAAGTTTTGGTAAAGAAACTGACTAATTTGTGGTTTTAGTACATTTTAAATATTGATGGTCTACCAAGTCAACACAGTTTTCAAAACCCATTTCTTGTGACATCACCAGATTCGACCATAACTTCTAGGCCGAGTTTGGAGTGTTACAATTTTGACCACCTCTTTTTTTTCCTTCATTGCTATTATTTTTTTAGTGGTTAGAAATACCACTATTATGAACACCATGATAGCGATTACTAGTACATCCTCGACCACATCCCCCACTATGTCCACGACCACGATCGCGACCTTTATATTTTTCATTTTCATATTTATTGTGTACTGCAACATTCACTTCAAGGAGTGGTGAGGTACCAGTGGGACGAATTCCATGGTTTTTAATCAACAACTCATTATTTTGTTCAGCCACTAAAAGACATGAAATCAATTCAGAATATTTTTTAAAACCTTTTTCATGGTATTGCTACTGTAGGAGCACATTAGTAGCATGAAAGGTTGAAAATGTTTTCTCTAGCAAATCCTTATCAGTTATGTTTTCTCCACATAATTTCAGTTGAGAACTAATTTTGAAAAGTTCTGAATTGTATTCACTTATAGTCTTAAAATCTTGCAACCGTAAGTGCATCCAATCATGACGAGCTTTAGGGAGGATCACTGTTTTCTTATGGTCAAATCTTTCTTTCAATTTTTTCTACAACTCAAAAGGGTCTTTCACAGTGAGATATTCCACTTTTAATCCTTCATGTAGATGATGATGGATGAAAATCATTGCTTTTGTCTTGTCTTAGTTAGATGTTTCTTTATTTGCTACTATAGTATTCCCTAGACCTTTAGCATCTAGGTGAATTTCAACATCTAACACCCATGACAAATAATTTTTGCCTGAGATGTCTAACGCGGCAAATTCAAGTTTGGCAAGATTTGACATTATAATTACTAAAAAAAAGTATTAGTAAAATAGTAGTAATCATATTATTTGTCAAATTTATTTATAATAATGTATTTAAGAAAAAAAAAGGAAATAACATAAAATAATTTTTAATATAAAATTTAGGATTACCTTAAGTCGATAGAGAAATTAAATTCGATTCCTCCCAAGAACTTTAAGGAAATCGTTACACAAGTCTGAACCCTCTTTTTTCGTCAATTTTGGGTAACCAAGCAACCAATTTGAATGCTAGGTTGGAAAAATAATGAAATTAATTCAACGGGGGATTAGAAAAGGATAGAAAGCAATTGAGGTATGGGTTTCAATTTTTGAGGGGGTGTCAAATGAAAAATAAGAACGAGGTGGGTTTAGAAAAAAAATTGAAAATCATACTAATAACGTGTTATAAAATAAAGAGAGATGGAGAGAATAAAGAGCAAAGAAAATATGAAAGCAATAGAAAATGTGCTTTATTGATAAAAAAAGATGATTATAATGCTTCATCAGAGTCTTTATTTATAGGCATAAGAAGTATAAAATAAGTAGAGATTTAATTCTAATAACTATTAGAATTTAAAGTACATCAAAACTTTATTTTTATCATAATGGACATCCACTTAATAAGATATTTATAACACATATAACATTTTTAATGCCTTTTATATTCTTTTGGATCTTTTTTTTTTTTTTGTGTGTTTTATCCTAACTTTTTAGAGCTATTTTGCAAGTGACTTGAAAGAGGGTATTTTTTTCTTATTTTAATATCTTACATGAGTTAGCCGTTTGGATGGGAAAAAAACTTGAATCTGACCAGATAGAGTCAAGTTTTTTTATTGAAGTTGGGGGTCGGGGTGTAACATCCCGATTTTAGGCCTAGTCAAAATAGTAGTTTCGGGACCACCAATCCGAAGTCAGAGAAAGTATTTTATTATTATTTTAGACTTATAACATGTTTATATTAGTGCATGAAAATTTTGGTGAAATAATTTTAGCGTTTGTGAGCTTAATTGCGAAAAAAGACTAAATCGCATAAAGTGAAAAAGTCCTATTTTGATAGCTAAAAGTGTCAAATAGTCATGGAACATTAAATTAGAGGTCTTTATTGAGTAAATAGACCAAGATTATATATGGCTGGACATGGAGCCTTAATTTAAGGGATGGTCAAATGTTAGGTGACTCAATGGATAAAAAAATAATAAACCTAAAGCTAGCTATCATCTTTTTCATTCCTTCTCTTCACCACCGAAAATATCAGCCATTTTAGAGGTTTTGGAGCTTCAAAATTTCAGCCACTCTTTACTCTTGCAAGTAAGTGATTTTGATGGTCTTTCTTGATAATTTTTGTGTTTTTGGAACCCCTAAAGCATAATCTAGCTATTGAGGGGACTATTTTGCAAAATGGTTGAAAGTCTAGGGTTTTACCATGAGTGTGTTCATGTTGTTTTCTGAAATTTTATAGAAGAAAATGAATCATGGTTGTAACAGTCTAGTTTTGACCCTAGTCGGAATAGTGGTTTTAGGATCACATATCCGAGTCAGATAAATATTTTAATATTATTTTTCATGCTATTTATAAGTGAATTGACATGTGTGAAAGTATTGTGTAAAAATTTAACTGTTTATGTGTTTAATTTGCAAAAAGGACCTAATCGCTTAAAATGTAAAAGTTGCCTGCTATTTTTTAAAAGTGCCTATTTGACTTGGTTTATTAAATGAGAGGTCCTTATGTTGTTATTTGACCATTAAACTTATAAGTGAGTATTAATGGTCATGTATGTTAATGTTTTTAATGTTATAAGACAATGGTAAAATAGTAACATGTATATTATGTTAATATTTGATTAAATAAACATGAAATTACCCATTATCATCTTTTTTCTTGTCGAATTCATCAAAGAAAAAGAAAATAAAGTTAAGCTAGGGTTCAGCACTTGCAAGCTTTGATTTAGGTATGTGTTTTGTTCGGTTTTTGATAATTTCTACATTTTTGTGATCGTTGCTTAGTATACTATCAAGCCCATGTCTCAATTTCTAATTTTTTTGATGATTTTGAGTTATGTCATTGATGAAACTATGAGCTTTGTGATGTTAGTTGATGAATTATGAAAGATATGTGTTCGGTTGACATATGTTGTCTTTGAATTTTTGATGAAATTGAGTACATTGGTCTAATTTCTAAAAATGTTATTTCGAGGGACTAAAATGTGAAATAAATGAAATGTATGGACTTGTATGAGAGCTATGAAAATTCAGTTAAGCTTGTGTACAAGTAAATTTTGTGTATTTTTTGATTTTGTGAATTAGGGACTAAAGTGTCAAAATGTGAAAATGTGAGGGCTATTTTGTAAATATGGATTGGTTTGAATGATTTAGTGAATAAAAATGGTTAATTTTGAATATATATAGATCAAAACAAGAGGAATTCAGACTTAGACCGAGGGAAGTCGAAGATTGTAGAGTAAACAATCCGAATCGACAATTCCGAGTACGATGTAAGTTCGTTCGTAAAATATGATATATAAGTATGTTTTGATACTCTGATTATATGTGGATTGTATATATATTTAGTTTGGGCTAATATGATGATGAATTGATGGTATTTGGCACTAAATGTGCGATTTAAACTAGCTTCGGCTACTTGAGGCACTAAGTGTGCGATACTGACTTAGCTTAGGTTAATTGAGATGGCACTAAGTGTGCGGAATCGTTCTAGCTTCGGCTAACCTTTATAGCACTAAGTGTACGGATGTTTGAAGTACAAAAAATTTACGGGAAGTCTTAAAATATTCAAACGAGAGGTGAGAATGAAAGTGAATAAGTACGGGAAAATTCAAGTATGTACGATACCTATGTGGTAGATGATATTATGTATGTGAAGTTCATTGAATTGGTATGAATATATGGATTGTGTTGGTATAGGTTTGAATTGATTATTTGAGAAATTGTAAATACTTATGTGTTGATGTTTTATGTTTTATATACCGTTGATGATTTTAGTACGAGCTTACTAAGCTTTTGAAAGCTTACTTTGTATGTGTTTGCATTGTTTTATAGATATCGAAGCTACTGCAAGCTCGGGGATCGTCAAGGATAGTCACCACACTATCGAACCTCATTTTTTGAAAATGTATATTTTTAAAGTATGGCATGTATAGGCTAATAGTTGTGGAATTATGTTTTGTGATATATATACTTAGCCATGTGATTTGGCTAGTTTGTGTTTGAACTCATAGTTGATAATGGCTTATGGTATGTGATGTTAAATTGCATTTGTGGTATGTTTTAGTTGGATAAAGGAGATGGTAAGTTTGGTAAGTTCATGGCATGAGATTGAATGATGTTTTTGAAATGATATTATCTTATGTTTTGGTATAAATTGGTAAGGTTTATGAGTATGTAAATGGTTGATAATGTTGTGGTATGAATGATGGGTGTTTTAGCATAAAAATTGGCTGAATGGATTGTGCATATATGCTTGTTTCTTTGTTTGTAGGTTGACTCAAATTGGGGTGGCAAATTGGCTCTTCAAATGGCCTATTTTTGTCCACACAGGCAGAGACAAGAGCGTGTGTCTCAGTCGTGTGCGACACACGACTATGATGCACGGTCGTGTGTCCCCTGGGGCACCCTACAATTGTAAGTCAGGCCCAAACATGGCCAATGGGTGTGTTTTGTAGCCGTGTGGGCAAGTTAGTAGCTATGCCCTGTTTTGTCACGGCTTAGACACACGGGCATGTCTAAGGCGGTGTGAGGTAAATGGCCTGTTCACATGGGCGTGTGACCTTTTAGAAGTTAAAATTTTTTATAAGTTCTGAAACTTTTATATGTTATCAACTTGGTCCAGAATGCATGTTTAAGTATTGTAAACTCGATTTTATATTCTTAATGAATGTGAATAAATGACTTTTATTGTAATGAGATGATATTTGATGTTCAATTGTTTTGAACGGTGTTATGAGTTCAGTAATGCCTCTTAACCTATTCCGTCAACGGATACGGGTTAGGGGTGTTACAATGGTTGTGAAATAAACAACTTTTGTGAAGCGATTTTTCCTAAAAACCCTAAAAAGGACCATTTTGCATAAGTGGTAAAATAGGTAATAAATGTGTGAAATATTGAGAATTTTGGACTGCTTCTAGTGTAAAAAATAATTGGCTAGGCTTAAGATATGAAGAAATTTGATAAAAATCGATTTTCGGATCTAAGGGTAAAATGGTCATTTTGCAAAATTCTAGGAAAAAATGGTCATTTTTCCCAATTTTAAATTGTTGAGTACCTAGATTAATAAAATGATTAAATTCATGAATTTTTATCATTATAGATCAAGAATTACAAAATCCGGGCCTAGACCGGGGAAAAGCGAAACAAGTGGACTAAGCCGAGCTAGTCATCTACATTTTATAATCCGAGGTAAGTTGTATATAAATAATACAACTACATTGTTATTATACGTGTTTGAATTAGTATAACATAAATTGCTTGCTTGTGGAAATAATCATGTATGATGAATATTGAGATAGTAGAACTCTTGTTTGAACCTTAGGAAATAAATCGGATATTCATGCCATGACATTTGGGATATTTGTGTGCTAGTGTAAGACATGTTTGGGACATG
Source organism: Gossypium anomalum (assembly GCA_025698475.1). Lineage (NCBI taxonomy): Eukaryota > Viridiplantae > Streptophyta > Magnoliopsida > Malvales > Malvaceae > Gossypium > Gossypium anomalum. The sequence continues at coordinate 17,781,871 of CM046957.1, forward strand.
CATCGGCCACATTATGAAAGCCAGTGTAAGACCATGTCTAGGCCATGGCATCGGCATTGAGACGAGAGCTAGCGTAAGACATGTTTGGGACATGCATCGGCCTCGAGATGTAAGCCAGTGTAAGACATGCCTAGGACATGCATCGGCTACAAGATGTGTCAGTGGAAGACCATGTCTGGGACATGTCATCGGCATTATACCCTATGTTTGAGGCTTAGTGAATATCCGATAACATTTCAAATGGTTCAAGAGTGAGAGTTACAGTTTAAGTTAAACAAGAAAAGTACAACCATGTTGTGAGTGATACAGATACCTAAATGGAATGCCTAAGATGTGAGATTAGTATATGCTATGTAAATTGTATTGGGTAGTGACAAGTAAGTCATGCTTATGCCTACTTTTGTATTATGAGTATGATGATGAATGATAAAGTTGTTGTTATATTTATGTTCATGCAACTTACTAAGCTTTATGCTTACCCTATTTCTTTCCATTTTCTTATAATGCCACCTAATTAGCTCGTGGATCAACGGATGTAGGAGGCATCAAGCACACTGTCAATCGAAGGACTTGGTATAGTTAGATCCTTTTATTTTGATTATGGCATGTATAGGACCCTAACTTTAGAATTTTGTGTCAATGTTAATTGGCCAAATGTGTTGGCTTACTTTAGCATTTTGATTCATTTTGTATAAGGCCATGAAAAATGGCTAATATTGAAAGTTATTATATGAATGCAAAGTAGTCTTTCATGAATGTGAAATTATTGGTATGGTTGAATACATAAATTGTATATAGGCTTTAGCTATGGGTGATTGGTTGTGAAATCATATTAATTTAGATTTTGGTATGTTGGTTGGTGTTTGATTGTGTTTTCAAGGTGGCAAAGGCTTGGTAGATAGCCTTATATTGTCCACACAGGTAGACACACAGCCAGCCCCATGGGCGTGTTGTCCGGCCGTGTGTCCCTTGCACGTAAAAATTTCAAGTCAGTATGCATGGTAGTAAACACACGGGCAGACACACGACAGTGTGTCTCAACCGTGTGGAGGACACGGTCTCTGGCCACGGGCGTGTGCCTCGGTCGTGTGCCCTAAATTGGATGCTGACGTCAGAAACAGAATGTCAAGGTTTTTAGACACGGGTGTGTCATGGCAGTGTGAGGGACACGGCCATAGACACGGGCGTGTGTCAGGCCATGTGAAAACCCCTGTAGGTTCGAATTGAAAAATAAATCTACACGGGTAAAGAATACGGGAATGTCCCTAGCTGCTTGGGCCGTGTGTGCCACACGGGCCATCAGCACGACCATGTTCAAGTTACACACGGGCGTGTTGCCCATCTACACGGGCGTGTGCCCTATTTCAAAGGTCATTTTCCTAGTGTTGGTTAAAGGACCTGAGTTGGTCCCGAGTGATTTCCAAGAGATGTTTTGGGCCTTGTAGGCCCATGATAAGAAGTTTTAGACAAAGTTTGAAAAAGTTTTAATTTTTAACGAGCTTGTATGATTCGACTTGTACGTGTGTATGTGATTTGTGCTCGGTAATGCCTCGTACCGGGTATCAGCGTCAGACTCGGGTTAGGGGTGTTACATGGGGCGGGTGAGTTAATTTTTAAAAATAGTCGAGTTGAGGTCAGGTTTAGAATAAAACCGCTCACCCCTCCTTAGGATATTTACAAAATTACCCTCTACACATATTTTATTAATTAAATTAAAAATCCCTAAAATTATCACTACTAGTGTCATTCTACTAGCTCTATGCTAGTCCCCTTCCACCGTTGTAAGATTATTTCCCCCATTTTCTATTTTCTTAATTTAATAAGTTACTAAAAAAACCTTTGTTCCTTCTTTTTTCTTCTGTGTTGTGATCACAATATATGTGTAAATATATATTAGCACACAATTCTAGAGATAAATCATTAAGCAAATCTAATAATAATTGGCTCCAAAACCATTTATTTTATTTTTTTAATTGAACACAATTTTACAAAAAAAACTAAAAATAAAAAAATTTAAACTCGGGCCATATCAGATCGGATCAGTTGGGTATAATATTAAATTTTGAGTTTGAGCTTGTAGCTGGTTAAATTTTTTGGGGTCAAAGCATGACCGAAAAGCATCGGGTCAAGTCGGGGCGAGCAAAAAACCATCACGCCCCGCCCTGTTGCCATCACTAGTTAGTCGATGGGTTATATATGGCTAAAATGATTTTTTTTTTTATAAAAAAAATTTGTAAAATTTTTAGAGTTATGACTAAATTGACAAATTTTGTAAATATTGAGAGCTAAATTTATTGAATTTTTTAGAATTAGAACAAAAATTACAAATTTTGTAAACATTAAGAGTTAAATTTGTTGAATTTTTTATACTTAGGATCAAATTGATAGAATAGGTAAACATTAGCAAACTAATTTTATTACTAAACCAATAAAAAAAGGCCTATATCAGCTTAGAATGATTAAAATATTTAATTTCGAAAACTTTAAGTACTAAATCAAAAAATTAATAGTTGGGTGGGCTTTTTATAGTTTATCAATAAAAAATAATTTTCAGCATGTTACACATCATTAATTAGAGAAAATGGTAAGGGAGGGTCTAAGTTTTGAAATGTACAAGAGCTACTTTGTCATTTCTTTGTCATTTCTTCAGTAGAGGGGTTAAAATGTAATTCACCCCTAAATACAGGTGCTTTTTAGGTACTTTCACTATGGCTAGATTTGTGTTAAGGAAAGCTGACGATTACAATTACAATGACTTTTGCAAAGAAGTACAATGCGACATTAGCGACTATCATCAGTGACCCTTCCCATCGCATTTTACACTCCTGTCCGTTCTTTGTCATTTCGCCATTTCTGATTTCTCTCTTTTACCTCATTTGTCAAACCTTTTATCTTTAATTAATTCTGATTCCGCCATTTTCCATCTTCTCATTTTAAACCTCTAATTATACACCTATAAATATATATATATATATATATACACACACTCATTTCCTCCTTATACGACATGTCGTTTCCTGTTTTTTCTTTTTTCTTTTAATCTGTTTATTTCTTTCTATTGGTGAACCCGAAAATGGTGAGTTATTTAAAGTTTTGATCTTCCGTGCGAACGCTGCCGTTTCTCTGTTTCTCAAATAATTTACTATCTTTTTGATCTGTTAAGTTGTTTCTCTATTTCTTGATCCCACAGAAACGACTACGTATTATAGCTTTGTTTCTGTTGTTTAACGACTCCTATTTCTCATCTCCGTAATTAGCTTTTCTTTTCTTTTTTTATTGTTCTCTCTCAATGCAGTCGTTTTTGGCTTACATAATTACATGATGGAATAAAAAAAATTGGAGTGATCTATTTGATTAGTTGATTTGTGATTGATTTTTGAATTTATTTCGCAGTTGATTTCCGAAAGTTCTGTATTTAGTCCCGGGGGGGAGGGTGTTTATAGTAACGTGGCAATGCGGGGACGACACGCCGATGCTTATTCCATGTATAAGCGTGGCACCAGAGATTATATCAATGCCTATGACAAAGAGCAAGGTTCAGGTTTTCTCCATTTTCCTTGATTCTTCATTTCTTTGTGATTTTTAAGTTGGTTTTTTAAAAAACGGTTTTATTTTTGGTAATCCCATGACTTGTGTTTCCAAGAGAAGGTTATGCCATGATTTTGTTTACGAGGCATGTAAGCAAATGTTTGTCTTTTGATATGGGACCAGTAGGAAGCAAGTGGCTGTTTTAGTGATTAAGATAATAAAATGGTTATTATTGAAGAAACAATATATAACCTTTTAATATGGAGTTGGAAGCTTTGCTTTAGGTTTGTGTTATGGTTTTTTATGCTATGAGGTTTTGTACTTGATCTCTTATCTGCATGCATTTTGCTCCGAATTTGGAATAGTACTTAGTACTGATAGTTTGGTAATTCCTTATTTTTGCTTTTAGGTACGTTCACTGAGCGGAGTGATCAAAGATATTGGAAACCTCTTTATAACCTTTTAAAAAAATGCAATTTTTATGAAGCTGAAAGCTTTGCTTTTGTTTTATGTTTTGGTCTTTTATGCTATGGGATTGTGTATTTGATCCCTTATTTGCATGCATTTTGCTCCAAATTTGGAATAGTAATTAGTACTGACAGTTTGCTAATTCCATATGTGTGCTTTTAAGTACGTTCACTGAATGGAGTGAGTAAAGAGATTGGAAACCCTTCTTGGAAGCGATCATTCTTGTATATACTCGTGGCATCCTTAGCTTCCTTCTTATACGGTTACCATCTTGGGTTTGTTCCTTTTGAGATTTTCTTTTGTTCTTGGTTTTTCTTTTGTGGAATTTCTTGAGATAATGCATTCTTAATACTCGCTGTTGTTAATGCAGAGTAATTAATGAAACGCTAGAAAGTATTTCAAATGATCTTCATTTTAATGGGAATACCATGGCTGAAGGTACTATTGCAATGAATTTAGATTTTAGTATTCGTGTCTTATTTGAGAAACTGCTCTATTAATATGTTTCTTTTGTTGTAATCAAGGTTTGGTTGTAAGCATATGTTTAGGGGGGGGCTTTCTTGGATCAACCTTCAGTGGTTTGATAGTGGATAGGTTTGGGTTCCGCCGGGCATTCCAGCTATGTGCTTTACCTATGATAATTGGGTCTTCAATGAGGTAATTGCTGTATTAGTTAATTTACCTTAAATTTTAGGATTTTTTGAATGTATCTCCAGTATAATTGAATGCTTTTATATGATAATGCCTTTGAAGGTTTATTCAGATTCTTTTTATTAGATTTTAGCTCATACTAGTACTCAGAAGGCAAAAATTTCAGATTAACTGATAAATTTACCTCTTAATTTCCATCACTTGCGTTTTGGGACCTTGAGCCATTTATGAGAAATAACAAGCCCCAGCTACTTTTCTCTTTTAGTTCTCATATGCAAATTAAGTTATAAAGAGTACATTACAGGCTCTCCCTGGCATCATGCTTGCAGTCTTTTAAATTGATAATTTTAACAAAGTTCCTCATTTTAGGTTCTTAGATCCAATAATGTTCTTGCAGTGCAACAGCAAAAACCCTTTCGGGTATGCTTTTAGGGAGGTTACTTGTTGGGACTGGAATGGGTCTTGGCCCAACGCTTGCAACTCTTTATGTGACAGAGGTATCTAAAAGATGGTTAATAAACTATATTTCTGTGATATCACAAGCTCTTCTTCTTTTCTTTCATATATTTGCAAATAGCAATTTGATCCATGCACAGGTTTCTCCTGCTTATGTAAGAGGCACTTATGGAAGCTTCACTCAGATTGCAACAAGCCTAGGATTGATGAGTTCTCTGTTAATTGGATTCCCTGCTAAGGAAACTGAGGGTTGGTAAGAAATGCTGAGTGAATTAGTAGTAGCGTTGAAAATTATAATTAACATAAAGGTTGTTTTAATCTGTTGTTTATGGTTATATGAAGCAAACTTTACAACCACACTACCAGTGCCCCACCACAAGATGATTTGCTTGGTGTCACATTCTCTTCTTCAAAAAGAATTCATAATTGAACAACTTGGATTGTGCTTTTCTGAATCAGATTGATGACATATTTCTTAATTTAATGATGTACACAGGTGGCGCATATGTTTCTGGGTATCTGCTGTTCCTGCTGCTTTACTTGCTCTTTTTATGGAATTTTCTCCGGAGAGTCCCCATTGGCTTTTCAAGGTCATTTGCACCTTTCATATTCTGTAATGAATAATTTTTCACTCTCATTACATCTGAAGAATCCGTTGAGTGTCCTCTTGTCCTAATAAAAAAGTTAAATCCAGGTAGAAAGATTGAAATCTTATTAAAAGTTATGAAAATGAAAACGGAAGTTCAAATTTTGTTCACATTTTATATTATTATATTCTCAGGAACTGTGAACAGTTAGCTTCTATCATTTGGACTTGGGTGTGAGTGTCAGATATAAGTATGTGCCCGATATGGGGATATTCAACTTTTTCTAAAACTTTCCTTGCATTAGGAGGATCCTTTGAGGGTTATAGAACTTCAAGAAAAGTGAAGGATTTTAGCAATATAGGTTAGCTTTACATTTATTTTGTATTAGAACTATCACTTAAAATACTTATTTATTGCAGTTGCAGTTGGATTAAAGGATCTGAATATAAAGTCGTTGGGAAGTTAAGCATCTTTGTGAGAAAAAATTCAACTTGACAAAAAATCAAATTTAGTGGATGGATTTAGATATATATCAGATATTTAAGGTATTAGAAGCAACTAGATGTGCTCTAGGTGTTGAAATCGGACAACGGATGCATTATATTGTTCTCAACAAACTCTCCTTAGGCTGAAATTTTAATATGCTATATCCTTATATCAGATATTTAAGAAAGATATTAGATCCATGATGTACTCTAGGTGTTGAGATCGGACAACAGATTCATTACATTGTTTTAAACAAACTCTTCCGAGGCTGAAATTTTTTTTAATACACCATATCCTTATATCATCTCTTCTTAGAACGGGTGAATGTCACCCTTTTCTTATAAAAACATACTTGTTTCTCCTTTATCTATTGAGCAAAAAAGAAAAAGGAATTTAAGCACTTTGTTTATCTTCAAATAGCTTTTTTTCAGTAAACACTTATAACCTTAACAATTCAGAAAGGAAGAGCTGCTGATGCTGAAGCTGCATTTGAGAAACTTTTAGGAGGACCATATGTCAAAGGTGCAATGGCTGAATTGTCGAAGTCAGAGAGAGGGGGTGAAGCAGAAACAGTCAAATTGTCAGAGCTACTTTTTGGTCATCATCGTAAAGGTGAGCATGCTAATCATTTTCAGTAAGATTTTTATGTTGTTGTATCTATACTTACTTTCTAAATTGTTACTTTTTAATTTATCCTTTTGCAGTTGTTTTCATTGGGTCTACTCTTTTTGCTTTACAACAGCTTTCTGGTATAAATGCTGTTTTCTTTTTCTCGTCAACCGTCTTTAAGAGTGCTGGTGTATCCTCACAGTCTGCAAACATATGTGTGGGGATTGCCAATTTCTTAGGTATAAATGGCTCAATTACCACTCCAACTTGTGCATCATGGTAGAGCGTTTCTTTTATTTTGAGGTTTATATTAACTCAGGAACATTTGCTGCATTGCTTTTGATGGATAAGCTGGGAAGGAAGGTACTTCTCATTGGAAGTTTCTCGGGCATGGTAAGGGACAAACTTTTACCAGTTTAATTGTTTGGTGCGTGCTAGCAGCATATATATATGATATAAAGTTCTTAATATGGTTGTGTTGTAGCTGTCTATGGTTTTTATAATTTGGCATCTAATTGTGTAATCCCATAAGAGAAAGCATGCCAAGGTTTGGTTGGACTTTCAAAATTTGTCCTTTTTTGCAATAAGAGTGAGTAGTTATTTTTCTGCAGCATTACTTATACCATAAAGCTACCAATATTGTCTAATGCAGTTTGCTGTTACCATTGTTGTTGCCTTGTGAGAGGCAAAGAACTACAAGGTTTGGAAATATAGGGGAGTGAGTAGTTATTTTTCTGCAGCATTACTTATACCATAAAGCTACCAATATTGTCTAATGCAGTTTGCTGTTACCATTGTTGTTGCCTTGTGAGAGGCTAAGAACTACAAGGTTTGGAAATATAGGGGCAGTCATATGAGATTCCTAGAGGATATGCATACATTTGATTGTGATAATATTGTGCTGCAGGTTTTCTGTTTAATGTATTTTTAGGTTATGCTAATGCTATGGTACATATTTTCCGACTGTTAGACTTGAACCTAGCAGTTTGTATTATTTGTAGTACAATGTTGACACTTCATATGATTTTCGCTTTATACTTTTATGTTTCAGGTAGTCGCAATTGGTCTTCAGGCAGCTTCAGCTAGCTCCTTAGTCTCTAGCAGCAATGAAGTTTATCTATCTGTTGGAGGCATGTTGTTGTAAGTTGTTAATCCTTTGATGATCAAATTTTTTCGGCATGGAAATAATCTTCTTAAACACTTCAGTCTTAGTGTGACTTAGGTTATTTAAAATTTCCTCTTCATCCATAACAAGACAATGCATACCAGATTGAATGCATAACCAATTTTCCACCTAAGAAAAATGCATCTTTGGGGTCCCATAGACCTTGTTTGAGGTAACCTCTATTAGACTTTTACAAAGGGTATTCAAAGGAAACATCTACATTTAGTAGAGTTATTTTCTGGTGTGGCATTCTCTTAAAACAAACTTTGATTTATGTGAAAATGCAGGTGTGTCTTGGCCTTTTCTTTGGGTGCTGGACCAGTCCCTAGTCTCCTCCTATCAGAAATGTTTCCAGGCCGGATAAGGGCGAAGGCAATGTCAGTTTGCTTGGCTAGTCATTGGGTAACCAGCTATAACTCTTCTTCCTCTTATTGGAAACTGTTGCTAGACACGGGATTTACTTCTTTGCTTGTTTAGCTACAAGTTAATCATGTTAAATACCCGGAATAGATTTTTATGTCAAATTGATTGTTTTTCTGAAAAGAAATCATGATAGTCGTACTTCAAAGCATATTATCAAATCTTGAGGTCCCTTTGGATATTTCATAATTCTCCTGGTATAGACAAGCTTTTATGATAAGGGTCTTGGGTGTTCTTTCCTTGATCTTGACTCTTAAATGCGCAAACAAGTCCGCAGTGAGAATTATTTCACCTTTGGCTTTGGTCTTTTTTAACAGGTGGTAAATTTCTTTGTTGGTCTGTTGTTTTTGCGGTTACTGGAACAGATAGGACCATTAGTCCTGAATGCAATTTTCGCCACCTTCTGTTTGCTGGCAGTAATTTTTGTGAAGAGAAACGTGTTGGAAACTAAAGGAAAATCACTTCAAGAGATCGAAATGACCCTTCTTCCACCAGAGTAGAGGTTTATCAGTTTCATCTAATTCTCTGAACCATTGTGAACATAGCATATTAAGGTGAATATGTACCTAGCAGAACTCTGGTTTAAATTAGTTAGCCAGGTATAGTATTTGGAACCAAAGCCCTTTTTTTAGTTATGGTAACTTGTGTTGTCTAGTTGCCTACTTTAGGTTTGCCAAAGAAATTCGGAAATGAAAAAAAATCACTAAAACATATTGTTATTTTTCAGAGTTGCTAAGCATTTAAGCAGTTCCGTTCACCCATGTCTCTTTCACTGAATCATGTCTGAAACCAATATGAAGATACAAACTCCGCTAAATGATGTTGTAGATGGAGTAATGGGAAGAAAACAATACATGCATCAGGTGCTTACTCTGCAAGGCTCATAATGTGTATTCTAAGAATGTTTTATTATTGTAGTTTTTTTCTTGCAAACTGGACATTTCCTGATGGAATTATTAATGTGGCATTATACATATAACATGGCTTATTACTGTTTTTGAGCTTCAACATAAGTAAATCCATGATTGATCCTCACTTTTGAGTTGGGTACTCCGATGCTTTGTTTGTCAGTAATAGTGAAGGATCGCAGTCATAGTCGGTTAAGAAATGTTAGTTAGCCGGAGTCAGTGAGCTGAAATTGTTGCAACTGATATAACAAATGTAACGTTTACATTAGTTCTTTGATATAATTTTCTTGCATTTTCTTTTCATCCAAACACTGGTTAACTCTCCTAATTTAATTCTTCAACCTTCTTGTTAATGAATTGCTTAGGTTGATGCTGAATCACAGAATATTACTTATTAAAATCAATATTTTAATATATATTACAATTTATAAATATTTAGTATTGAATGTTTTATAGTATAAAATATGAATATTTTAATAATTTGTGTAAATTAAGTATAACTTCATTTATCCCTTCAAGCTCCAATATACCCCTATCCAGTCTTATATATATATATATATAATGTATTTTCCTATTATAAAATAAATTCTAATTGTCAAACGGAAATGCTTCTATAATATTTTGTAACAAAAATAATTTATGATATGTTTGTTTCAATTAAAATAAGTTGAAAAAAAATTTCAAAATTTTCTGTCAAAGAACAAAAATAAATTTTTATGCATAATCATCTAAACAGTAAAAATTATCAATTTTTCTAAAAAATCAATATATTTTACAGAAATTATTTTTGAAAAGTTATTGTTAACCAAACAAACACAACCTTAATTTGTACTAAAATTTTAAATATCCAACAATTATGATTTTTGAAATTAATATTTTATTTTATTATTAAAAAAATTACTTTCTGTTTGCAATATTTCATACTAATTTGTTTATTGTCCGGTCAACCCAAGTTTTAATATATTGCAAAAAAAAAAAAAAAAAAAAAAAAAAAAAGGAAAAAAGCATTATATGAAAAGATCCAATCACGCTAATTTCATATTTTTTTTTGTATGATTATTGTTTGAATAATATATGCTAAACAAAAAATTATATATGATACACAATAAATTTATAAATTAATATTTTACTTTTGAATTAATTATATTAAGACGAATTAACTAGATTAAGAATGATAACATTGAATATATTTATATTTTCACGTAATTTCTTTGCATCAAATTTTAAAGTAATACCATCAGTAAATATTAAGTGTAGTGTTAAAGCATATTATATTTTTGAAGTGAAACACGAGACTGAACTTTAGTGACCATAGGCGAATCGTTACGGTGACCTAGGCTGCCTCAATTTTTTGAGAATTCTCATTAATCTCACAAAAAATTTAAAGATTTTAATTAGACCCCTAATTTTTTATAAAAAAATTCTTATTAAACTCTTAAAAGTTTTAAAAATTTTACAAGATGATACTTCACTATCAAGAAAGATAGCTATGAAGTTTCTTTGTTGTGAAGTTTCTTTGTTGGAGTCTAAATTCTTAGAAGAGTTTCAACCGGATATGCTTGCTTATTTCCATTAAAGGTTTTTCGATGGATTGATATATGATACTAATGAAGATGGATTTCCATGTGATTACAAACAGGGGTGCATCTGGTTTTGATTTTTCCTAGAAAATTATACACAAACAGAATAGGTATACATCAATTCTACACTCCTTCCACATTTGAGTTGGATAAAACTTCATCTACACAATTGAGTTTTAATCATCTCAACTTGGTATTCAACAAACAACCGAGAGCGTACCTTCAAGATAACGTATCAGCTATAACGTTATCATTCCCCCTTCTATACTTGAAGATACAGGGAAAAGTTTATAAGAACTCCACCCATTTGACATGTAAATGTTTAGCTTGCTCTGTCCTTTTAAATACTTCCAGCACTTGTGATCACAATGGATAACAAACTCATGAGGTAGCAAATAGTGCTGCCAGCTCTCTAATGCTCAAATCAAGGCATACAACTCTTTATCATAGATGGAGCAATTAAAAGTTGATCCATTGAGCTTCTCATAAAATGGTTTATGGGATGCCTATCTCGCATAAGTATAGCTATAATCAGCGGCATAGCTAGGGGTTGGTAGGGGCCGACCCCTTAAAATAGAAAATATTTCATTTAGATCCTTTAATTTTTTTAAATTTTAAATTAGTAAAGGTAAAATTGCACTTTGCCACCTAAAAATTATAAAAATTTGATTTAATCCTTTAAAAATTATAAAGATATAGGCTATTCAAATGGTGAAATTGTATTTTTACTATCGTAAAAATTAAAATTTAATTTCGGCCCCCCTAAAAAATTTTATTACCTTTGCCCCTCTTCTAGAGTATTGTATTTTCTATTAAATATTATTTAATCAAGCCTTATTCGAATAGAACTCAATTATTGTTTCTCTATAAATAGGAACTATGTTTTGAGCAGTTTACAACACTTCTCATATGACGTTATTTTGTCAAAAAATAGTGGCAATTTATTTTAAAGAACAATTCTATTTTCCGAGAAAATCGTGTGGTTTCCGGTTATAGAGAGAATTAACATTCCTACTAAAAGTTAATAAAGTTTTTCGTTCTATGTGAATGGTTTAATAAACTTTGAGCCCACACTTAAAGTAGTTCGTGGTTCGAGAATAATGTAAAAGGTTATTTGGTAAAAAGTTGGAACTGACTTTAGTTCGCCTTGTACAAAGCACAGGTATATTTCAGGTAAGTTTATTGCTATAAATAACACAACAACTAGGTTTTAAAGAAAAATTTCAAACTTCCATTGTACCTAAAATAATTGTTTTTTAAATTGATTTTTCCAATTGTCCAACTGGGAAAATACCTTGTCTTATGTATTGGAGCTGATAACTCCTAGAAGATAGTGACATAAATGTGACTGATTGGATTGATAGTACATCGGACAGGATGATGGACATATCTTGGATAGATACTAAATTCATTATGGATTTATTCACTTGTGATATTCATAATGTGACATATCTTAGTCTAAGTAGATGATGGACTGAGTATATGTGACTCGTATACTTTGATGTAAAAGAAAGCATGAGTTCAAATAGATAAGAAACTGAAAGCTGGTACATTGGGCATACGACTTTTGCAGCATGGAGAATCATTCCACAACAATGGAATTCATAGCCCAATAAAAGATAAATGATATCCTCTCATCGGCGTTACATGATAAATGAAAAGTAAACATGACCATGGGTCATTTATCTTTGTGATAAATGATTTAATAAATATTTTATATTAATTAACTTTTCATGAAGGAAGATGTAATGGTTACCATGAGATAAAATAGAATCATATTGAGAGAACGAATTTATCCCAAAGCGATTAAGGATACCCTATGAGAGTAATACACTTATGACAAGGTCATTGGACAAACAGTTAATAACTAGCTTTCATAATGGTATATAATAAGGGAGAGCTCAGTCACGATACTTTAGAGGAATGACTTTGTGACTAAATAATGGTGTAATTAATCATAAGCGTGTAACACCCCAGATTTTGGGGTTAGGAGTTTTGAGGTTTTTAAGTAAGGTCAGTGGCTAGATTGGACAATTTGGTTAGTTTCCGCGATTTAGTGTCAGAGTGGGTCTGCTGGTCTAGTGGTTGGATGAGTGTTTAGTGTACCTCGAGGTTATGGGTTCGAGTCCACAAGCGTGTTTTGAAGAATTATTTTTATGTGACTTTAATTTGTTTTAAATTAAAAATATTTACTTATATATTTATTTTTAATTGTATTTATCATGATTCTGGAAAAAAAAAAGGAGTTTTTTCTTTTTCCACGTTCTCTTTTCCTCTGTCAAACATTTTTCCTTTGCTCTTCTTCTTTTTCTCTTAATCTTTTTTTTTTTTTTTGCACAAACAATTTTCTTTCATTTTCTTCTTGGATTGTTTTTGTTGCATCAGTTCGTTTTATATCTTTTTCTTTCGTTGAAAAAAGCTTGGTTAAGTCATTGACCAATGTCGGTTGAGTTCGAGGCTTATTGATTGAGAATCAGGTGTGGGTTCTAAACTCTTCTTTTTCGTTATTGAAATACTGAATTGATTCTGGGTAATTCGATATATTATGTGTGTTCTGAACTATGTAATTTAGTGTTGATTTGCTGTGGATTTCGATAGTCTTTTCATGCTTCAGTAAGTGAGTAATTGGGGCTTGTGTGTTGTTTCAATTACTTGTAATTTAGTGTGTTGTGGTTAGTTTCTGGAATACTTTGATTAGGGGACATTTTAGTGACCAAAAAATGAGACTTTTAGTCAATTTTGGTGTGGTTTCGTGACCACACGGGCATGTGCCTCTACACAGGAGGTTCACACGGCCGTGTGCAATTGGGATTTAAGGTTGTCGAGCTAAATTGGATGCCACATGGCCTGGCCACACGGCCGTGTGGCTGATTTGGGAAAATTATTCATTTTTCACACTGTCTTGTCCCTGGGCACACGGGCATGTATATTTGGGAATTAGGGATTTAGCGATTTGGTGTCACACGGCCGTGTGGCTAATTTGGGGATTTAAGGATCCTCACACGACCGTGTCTACCCTGCACTCTATTTTAGCACAAATAGACAGAGAGTTACACGACCTGTTCACATGGCTATGTCCCTGGCCCACACAAACGTGTTGACCCTCACACGGCCTAGGCATTTCCACACTGCCGGAGCACATGACCGTGTGGCCCTAGCTCGTCAAATTTTGTTCTGTGTTAAATTAAAGCTTGATCATGATTTTGTGTGTTCTGACTCTTAGCGAGGTCTTAGCAAGGGTGATTGGGACTTTGATTCAGCCTAGACTGGTGTGTTTTGTATAGATATACCTCTATTTAAGCAGATTGTTTGATTATTGCTTGAGGTTGCTATGCAATTGATACTAAATTCAGGTAAATGAATGTATGCATTTCTGATTCTAAGTGATTGGGTGTAAGTGTTTGTGTATTGTGTGCATTCTGTTACTGCACGAGAATTCTGTAACTGATTGACTGGATGTGAGTTTCTGTGTCTGAATGACTATCTGGGATTCTTGTATTTTGATTTTGTACACTTGTCTACATACATTTGCATAAAACATTTGGGGTTTGATTGTGAAGAGAAGGGAGACTGATTCTAATATGATCTGGCAGTTTAAACTACAACATGACTGTACAGCGGTTTACCGTAATGCACTATACGGTATATACGTCAGCTATGTTGCGTATTATTATCTGAGTGGCTTAGTACACATACATGGTGTGTAGGGTTGGATAGGCCTTTCGAGGTCCTATATAGTGTGTTTGGTTGGATGAGCTTAAACAACCCTTTTGGGGTATGATCGGGGGAGGGAGAGGTGTTTTGGCTGGATAAGTGGGCTTTTTATTACTTGACTGCATTCATACGCATCTACTTTAAGTGACTAGGTGTAAGATTATTGACTGTATTCTGTCTAACTGAATAACATTTTTGACTTAGTGTCTGTGTATGACATGGTGTGCTTGAATTATTACGTTTTGTTGGGACGTTGGTTTCGCGTTTACTTTCTGTTTCTGTGTACTTCTGTAAGTAAGTTTTGCTATCAAACTGATTTTCATAATTCTGTTATTAGTCACGTTTCAAACTCACACTGAGCTTGTGAAGCTCACCACCTTAGTGTTTCCCTTGCAGGTATGCTCGGTTTTGATAGCTGGACTCTGTATGTGAAGATCTCGGATAGTCATGGTTAAAAACAAGTTAATAGTTCTTCCTTTCAGTTCCCGTTTTGGTATACTATTACGAGCAGAAAGGTTTTATAAAATCTGAGGTACAAGTTCTATTTTTTATTTTTCTCGTAAATCTTACTTTGTTCATAAATTAAACTTAACTGTAATTTTTCTGATTGAAATCTAAAAGATTAAATGTTTTTGGTTCGAAAAGATATAAATGTGTTTGTAATGGAATTTGAGATAATTTGTTTTGTAAAATTTTCCTACAATCACTTCGATTATCAATGTAACCTCTGGGATTCAGTCTAAACTTCTAGGCCGGGTTTTAGGTTGTTACAAAGCATGAAGTCGAAACTTAATTACAAATTATGTGAGCTTTAATTGTATATGTCTAATCAGTCCCTTCGCTAACTCGAGATAACAAAAAATGAATTGCATGTAGAACCAATAAATACAAAATGAATAAAAACAATAAAGTAAGAGAAATAGATCGCATGTATTACTATCCACAGTGAATGCGTTTTCTCGCTGAGTACAAAAGATGACTTAGTAATTAATTTAAGTTCTTAAAATTAATTTTAATTAAATATTTGAATTTCGAAGTTGGAATTAAATTAATTAGTCATCATGGATTTATTGAATAAGGAACTTAAATATATTTTTCTTGTAAATTCTATTACAATAAAGTTGTTATGATTTTAATGAAATTAGAATTGGGTTAAGAAAATTGTTTAATCGATAAATTAATTTAGTTAATTTAATTAATTAAATTAATTGATTAAATAAATAATATTTTGAAAAATAGAAAATAAATATTGGGTTGGATAAATTATAAGTATTGGATAAAAGTTTAGGAAGTTCATATAATTGGCTCAATACATGAGAGGCACAAAATAGGCCCGGTTAGTACAAGGGGCAGCAAACCCTTGTATTTACTAGGGCATGCCATCACTGCCCCTATACTCCAAATTGGTGTAAAAGTGGTATTTTCTATTAAAAATTATTATTTAATCAAGCCTTATTCGAATGGTAGGAACTATGTCTTGAGCAATTTACAACACCTCTCATATGTTATTATTCTATAAAAAAATAGTGGTAATTTATTTTAAAGAATAAATTTTATTTTTCGAGAAAAATGTATAGTTTCTGATTATAAAGAAAATTAATTTTCCTATTAAAATTTAATAAAGTTTTTCATTCTATGTGACTAGTGCAATAAACTTTGAGCCACACTCAAAGCACTTCGTGGTTCGGGAATTGCGTAGAAGGTCATCTAGAAGAAAGTTGGAACCAACTTTACTCTGCCTCATACAAAGCACATGTATATTTCGGTTAAGTTTATTGATATACATAACACGACTTAGTTTCAAAGAAAAATTTTAAATTTTCACTCTACATAAAATAATTTTTTCTTAATTGATTTTTCCAACTAGTCTATTATATCAAGGTATTCAAGCTAACTCGACCCTCTAGCCCTCTCTGTAACAACCCGTTTTTCAGTGGTCTCAGAAATAGTGATTCCGGGGCCACAAATCTGACGAGTGAATTCGTAAATATTGAATAAGTCAAATATAGTATTATAATAAATTTTGATTTGATAATTTATGTTATTTAAACAAATAATTAGGGCCAAGTGGTCAATCATTAGAGTCAAATGGTTTTGAAAAATGAGGTTTCAAGACTTCATTTCTATAAACTGAGCCCGTAAATATTTTATTAAATATTTATGGAGTGTTATTAGGGTTATATTAAAATTTGGTTAAGAAATTTTAGTGTTTAAATAATTAATTAAGTGAAAAGGAATAAACTGTAAAAGATGAAAAATTGAATTCTATATTAAAAATGGTCAAATGGCTATGGAATCTTAAAGTAAAGGACTTAGTGAGTAATGATACCATGTATATTGATAGTGGAAAATTATGAGCATGGTTTTATCATTTTATAAGCAAATAAAATAAGGGTAAAGTAAAACATAAACTAAAAATCAAGACAACATTATCATCATCTACAAGCTACCACCAATTTTAGAAGAAAGAAAACACCATTTCTGAAGAGCAAGGTTAGGTCAAGCTAGGCTTTATGCATTTAATTAATTTTTTATTCCGCTTTTAATCAATTTTATGTTTTTGAGCTCGTTTTAGCTTAATCTAGCTAGCTCGATGGTCAATTTGTAATGTAACACCCCGTTTTCAGTGAAATCAAAACAGTGGTTTCGAGACCACAAATCCGAGTTTGAAAGAAAATTTATTTTGATATTATTTTATGGTCTGTATTATGATAGGAATACTGTAAGAAAATATTGATAAGAAATTTTACTGATTTTATGTCTAATTCGATAAAAAGGACCAAATTGTATAAAACGTAAAAGTTGAATTCTAGTAGCTAAAAGGATTAAATAGCTATGGAATTCAAAATTTGAGGTCCTTATATGGCAAATAGACCATTAAGAGGAGTTAGTAGATAAGTATGATGATTAATCCATGGAAAATTAAATAAAGAAAATGACTAAATTGGAAAGAAAAAGATGAAAAGATGAAAAATGAATTAAATAATAAAAATATCATCATTTATCATCATCTTTCCCAAATAAAGACATGGAAACCCTAGTTATGGGTGTTGAACTCAAGCAAGCTATTTTGGCTTAATTAGGTATGTTTTCTTGTCCTGTTTTTAATAATTTTCATATTTCCAAGATTGTAATAGCTTAATCTAGCTATCTCGGGGATTAATTTGTAAAGTTATCAAAGTTTTAGGATTTTGCCATGGATAAATGTAGTTGAATTATGAAATTTTATGGTAGAAAATGAAAGGTTGTTGATAGATAAACAACTTTCGTAAAGTAAATTTTGATGAAATTGTGATTTAGGGACTAAATTGTAAAGATGTAAAATTCATGAAAAAATTCTAAATTTTATGAAATACATGGGCGGCTATTGTGATATGTAAAAACCGATTAGGCTTGGAATAAGGATTAAATTGCATGAATTTCATTTTCCGAGCCTAAGGATAAAATTATAATTAAGTAAAAGTATAGGGGCAAAATAGTAATTTTGCCTAAGATGTGAATTGGATTGAATTGAATATGAATTGTATTAAATTGAGCTAAATTGACTAGTATAGATCTAGATAGACCAAAAATGGAATTGCATCGAGGAAAAGCAAAAGTATTGGATTAGTATATTACAATTCACTAACACTTATTGGGGTAAGTTCGTGTAACTAAATTTTGTATATTTATATGTTTGAATTGAATGTTGTATATGTGAATGGTGTAAATACCATATATATGAAATTGATTACATATCTGATAATCTCTAACAAATATAAAGTCCCGTTTGAATAAATGAAATTCGATGGATACTGGGTTCCTGTATTGGTTGTGGTCTTGCATATGTTGCGGACATATGACAGCTCAAAAGAGTGTCACATTACTAGCCTTCTTGAGCTTCCTGTTATATGGTTCCTGCGAGCTTCCTATTAATAGCTCTTTGGAGCATCCCGATTGGTTGTGATTTTGCTTGTTTTGTAGACACACCACAACTCTTATGAGTGTCCCTATATGTGGCTCTTCGTGAGCTTCTCAATTAAAGGCTCTTTGTGAGCTTCCTGATTAATGGCTCTCTAGAGCTTCCCGATATGGCTCGCTTGAACTTCCCGATATATGACTATCCGAAGCTTCCTGATTAATGGCTCTTCGGAGCTACCCGTTATTAGCTCGCATGAGCTTCCTAATTATGGCTTTTGTGAGCTTCCTGTTATACAGCCCAGACAAGCTTCCTGTTACATGGCTTGAGAGAGAGCTTCTCATTTATGTGCTCAGATGAGCATTCTAGAATATGAAATGATGGATTACAGATTTGTACACTTTGAGTGTACTACCCGGGTATCCATCGATATTTTAAATGATTCAACAGAAAAAATCTCGATATGAGAAAATAAATGAATTCAAAGTGAATCATTACCTGCATATACATGAAATATATGGAATTGATATATGAATACAAAAAGTGGAAAGTTATGAACATGGAAACTTGATATTGTTGAGCTCATACATATTCCTTGACATTTATATGAAATATGTGTTAAACATGGTTGATGAGGATATTTTCTAGTGCTTTTAGCCATCTTGCTTAAGTATGCTTTATATGCTTACCTTAATTTTGATTAAATGGTAAGTTAAATTTCATGTTATACGAATTTACTAAGCATTAAATGCTTACTTTGTTTTATTTCCTCTGTTTTATAGTAATTTGGAAGCTCAATTTGGTTGGAAGCTGGTTAGAGCAACATCACACTATCCCTCGGCTCATTTCAGTATAATTAGTAAATTACTTAATGGCATGTATTAGGCTATTAATGGCATGTATGTGATTTTGGTTGTAACTAGCTATTGGAATGGTTTGTGATAGATATGATTTGTGGAGTATATAAGAGTCTATACATGGTTGATATGTGTTTGAAATGGATGAGTGATGGAAATCATATGGATAAATTGATGAATGGATGAAATGGCATATTTAGTACAAAGATGTTTTTATATGTATTAGATTAACTTGATAAAAATGAAGACTTGGTCATATGTATTAATATGTTATATATGATACTTGGTATTGGCTTGATTTGGATGTATTATATTGGCTTGAGAATATGTTTAAGTGTTTATGTAGGTGGAAGGGAAAATTGGGTGAGAAATATGGCTTGGAAATAGCCCTATTTCGTCTACACGGGCAAAGACACGGGCATGTGTCTCAGCCGTGTGTGACACACGGCCTAGCACATGGGCGTGTGTTTTGGCTGTCTGTCCCTTGCATCTTAAAAATTTCAAAACAGAATGCTAAAAATGATCATACGGCCTGGCACACGTGCGTGTGGCTTGCTTGTGTGACCCTTGAATCTATTTAATGTAAATTTTTACGTTCACACGGCCTAGCACACAGGCATGTGACTTGGCCATGTGACCTAAGTCAGACAGTTATAAGGGCGCAGACACGAGCTAGGACACGACCTTGTGCCCTATTTCTAATGCCACACGGCCTGTGGCATGGGCGTGTCTTTTGGCCATGTAAGCCACACAGCCTGACCACACGGGTGTGTGTCCCTTGCACCTTGAAAAATTTTGAGATTTTGTGAAAAATTCTCTGAGT
The DNA here is from genome assembly GCA_025698475.1 of Gossypium anomalum. Taxonomy (NCBI): domain Eukaryota; kingdom Viridiplantae; phylum Streptophyta; class Magnoliopsida; order Malvales; family Malvaceae; genus Gossypium; species Gossypium anomalum. The sequence continues at coordinate 17,802,021 of CM046957.1, forward strand.
ACCCAGTTTAGTCCCGATTTGTTTCTAATGTGTATTTTGGGCCTCGAGGGCTGCTATAAGGGACATGATGCTTGATCTTGATTGGTTTTTGATATGAATGCTATATGATATGAAATGACTGTTATTTAATCTGTAAATTTTTGTAATACTCCGTAACCCTATTTTGGTGATGAATTTGGGTTAAGGGTGTTACATTTATTGGTATCAGGACTACGGTTTAGTCAATTCTCAGACTAACGTAGCAAGTACGAGTCTAGCTATACATGCCATTATATAAGCTATGATAGTGTGATATCTCCTGACCATTTAAAATATTTTTTTCATATAGTAATACAGTCCAACCGAGCTGAATCCGAAGAAGTTGAGAGCAATGCTCAAGCTTCAGTCTAAAGAGCAACCTCAAGTAGTAGAAGGCTCGTATCTGAGGGCCGAAGAGGAGAGGCTAAAGAAGCCTTTTTCCAAATGATGAACGAATGGTTTACAGAATATGTAAGAACAAATCCGGCTGTACAACAACCTCTACCCCTCATGTTTCTCAACCAGTTCCCAATATGCCATAAGGTATAGAATTTGTTAGAGCCGGTAAGCTTCTTGTTGATAAAATTCATAAATATGGGGCAGAAGAATTTAGAGCTACAGTTGAAGATGATCCGGAAAAGGGCTGAATTTTGGTTGGAAAATACTATTAGGGTTCTGGATGAATTATCTTGCACACTGGCCGAATGTATAAAATGTGTTGTATCTCTGTTAAAAGATTTGACTTACTAGTTGTGGAATACACAGATTTCTGTTGTACTAAAAGAGATGGTCACTTGGGAATTTTTCCAAACTGAGTTCAAAAAGAAGTATATCAGTCAGAGATTTCTTGATTAAAAACGGAAAGAATTTCTGGAGCTCAAACAAGGGCATATGACAATATCTGAGTATGAAAGAGAATTTGTCAGACTGAGTAAATATGCCAGAGAATGTATCCCGACTGAAATCGCAATGTCTAAGCGGTTTGAAGAGGGTCCGAATGAAGATATAAAATTGGTAGTTGGGATTCGTGAAATAAAAGAATTTTTTGTACTTGTTGACTGGGCTTGCTAGAACTTCAAGTAAAAGATTTACGGGAAAGTTATATCAGTCAGCCTCAAAGAAATCAAAGAAAAATTTTGATCGTTATACTACCTTCACGGGGTACTCTGGGAGAGGTAGAGGTATTCAACGTTCCAGTTCAAGATCTTAGGCTACATCTGTAACAAGTACGAGCAGTGTTAGAAGTACCAAACCCAGATGCAAGCACTGTAGTAAACTGCATTTTGGAGAGTGCCGCATGAAAAGCAGAGCTTGCTTTAGATATGGTTCCTTTGACCACTATTTGAGATACTGCCCGAAAAAGCTTAAGAAAGATACTGTTCAAACTTCAAGGCCGAGCAATCCCGCCATGAAAGGTAGACCGCCTCGTAATCCTGACAATGTGAGTGGTAGTCGGGGTACGATAAAAGATTCAACTATCAGATATGAAGCACGAGTACCGGCCAGAACATACGCTATTCGCGCACGTGAGGATGTTTCTACACCCGATGTTATTACTGGTACTTTTTCTCTTCTTGATACTAATATAACTGATTTGATTGATCCTGGTCCAACACACCCATACATTTGCTCGAATTTAGTCTCTAATAAAAATTTGCCTGTCAAGTCCACTGAATTTGTAGTTAAAGCATCGAACCCCCTGGGCCAGTATGTAATGGTGGATAAATTTTGCAAGAATTTTCGTTAATGGTACGGGGTTATCATTCTTGGCTGATTTGATGTTATTACCGTGTGATGAATTTGATGTAATTCTGGGCATGTATTGGTTAACTCATCATGATGCTGTGGTAAATTGTAAACAGAAGCATATTGTGTTGAAATGTCAGAAATGCTCTGTATTGAATCTGATAATTTAGATGGGTTGTATAATGTGATATTAACTAGGCCATCACAGAAATATGTCAAAAAAGGGTATAAAGCTTATCTTGCTTATGTGTTGGATACTAAAGTGTTTGAACCAAAGATTAAATTAGTGCTAATTGTCTGTGAGTATCCTGATATGTTTCCAGAAGAATTACTTGGATTATCACCGGTCAGAGAAGTTAAATTTTCTATATATCTTATTTCAAGGACAACACCAATATCTATAGCACCGTACTAAATGGCCCCTACATAATTAAAAGATTTAAAAGCACAGTTGCAAGAACTAACTGACAGGGGTTTTGCACGACCTAGTTCATCACCTTGGGGTGCACCGATTTTGTTTGTAAAGAAGAAGGAAGGATCGTTGAGATTGTGTATTGATTACAGACAGCTCAATAAAGTTACAATTAAGAATAAGTATTCACTGCCTCGTATTGATGACTTGTTTGATCAGTTGAAAGGTGCTATAGTATTTTCAAAGATAGATATCTATTCTGGCCACTATCAGTTACGAGTGAAAGACTAGAATGTGCCAAAGACAACCTTCAGAACCAGGTACAGGCATTATGAATTCCTTGTGATGCCATTTGGCTTAACTAATGCACCTTCAGTATTTATGGATTTAATGAATAGAATCTTTAGCCGTATCTGGATAGATTTGTTGTTGTATTCATTGATGATATTCTGGTATATTCCTGAGATGAAAATGAACATGCTGATCATTTGAGAATTGTTCTACAAACTCTGCGTAAGAAACAATTGTATGCTAAATTCAATAAATGTGAATTCTACCTTCGGAAAGTTGGTTTTCTGGGACATATAGTGTCTGCTGAAGGCATTAGAGTGGATCTGAATAAAATATCATCTATTGTTAACTGGAAACCGCCGAAAAATGTATCTGAAGTTAGAAGTTTTCTAAGATTAGCCGGTTACTATCGAAAATTTGTAAAAGAGTTTTCGATGATAGCTTCACTGATGACATGACTTGTAACACCCCTTACCCGTATCTAAGGCCGGAACAGAGTACGAGGGATTACCAGACTTAACAATACACATAGACGAAAACCGGGCCATAAAATTTCATTTAATTCAAAACTTTTCGAACATATGCATAACAAACAAAGTTAACTATATCATTACATCAAAACATAGGACACAAAGACGATTAATTAAACTTATAAACCATAATGGATAAGGACCACATCTCATAATCATATACGATAACTCAATGCGGTCGATCACGTATGGTCAAAATCATAATAAAAATACATATCACAAACCAACTTCCTATACATGCCACTCACTTAATATTTCTAATATTTGAATTAATTCTCCCAAAAATGATAGTTTGATAGTGTGATTTTGCCTTCGACGATCTCTAACCCCGAGCCGACCTGCCAATACTAAAGAAATGGAGAGGATGGGTAAGCTTTATGCTTAGTAAGTTCAAATGAAAATAATAACCAATTACTACCATGCTTTTCAAGATAAAACACTATAATTGTACAATTACACATATTCAGGTTAAGCTATGTTATCGAGTTATAGTTACTAAATCACTCATATCTGAAGCTAAAAAACTCCAAATCTATTTTCGTTAATTTTACTTGAAACTAGATTCATATATCTTTCTCCCATAAAATTTTCAGAATTTTTGGTTTAGCCAAGTAGTACAGTTTATTAGTTAAAGTCTCCCTTGTTTCAGAGTATGACTACTCTGACATCTGTGTACTACGAACCAAATTTCTCCCTGTACAGAATTCCAACGACCATGTCGTTTGTTTCCCTTAAAAATAGACTCAATAAGAAATCCATTCATGTAAAATATGACTCTGAATAATTTGTTTACTATTTATGGTGAATTTCTAAAGTCAGAACAGGGGATCTCGAATTTATTCAGACCCTGTTTCACAAGAATTCAAATATCACACAATATAGAATTCTTTTGCTTCCCTTGTTTCTTTCATGTGAAAATAAACTCATTAAGCTTTATTTTAATATATCATTTGCATTTTTATTCAACTTCCACAATTTTTAGTGAATTTTCAAAGTCACGTCACTGCTGCTGTCCAAAACAATTTTATTGCTAATTCACTCTTTCACACTTTCTTTGTATTAACCTCATTTTAACATACATATGACAAATCATTTTCATCACATTTCATACATCACAAGTAATAGGCCTATAATTACAAGGTCACCATAAAATCATCCTCATGTATAACTTACTTGTTTATAACCTTACCACATCCCGGTCACTAATTGAACACATCAATCACATAAGCAAATTCCTGCACTTATTCTTCACAAAACTCACAAAGCAGTACATAGTAAGTCTCTTGTTGAACACTTCGGATCAATCCTCGATACTTGGTGGTTTCAGAACATAGCTCCACCCATCATTAAGTTCGACTCTCTTGTACACATGGTGAACACTTAGTATCACCCATGTGACCTAGCCAGTTTATCTCGTAGCTCTCTTGTCTATATGGTTTCCATCACCTGGAACCACGCATGCGACCTAGCTACATATATCCCGTAGCTCTCTTGTCTACATGGTGTACACATAGTATTACCCATGCGACCTAGCTACATCATAATGTCTCGTAGCTCTCTTGTACACATGATGTGCACTCAGCACCATACATGCGACCTAGCTACCTACCATCTGTATCATCCAATCTTTCCAAAGGTTCAACTGGGATTTCTCTCTTTTCCAACAATTTCACCAATCAAGTAATTATCAACAAACATATTTCCAATATTATTATAAAATATCATAATACAAGTAAAATTGTTATATTACTTACATCTCATTTAATATCAAGTCAATAACATTAAATTACACATTACATTATTAAAAATCATATGAACTTACAATTGCTCATAATATCCATAATCATAGAAATCACATTTATGTATGATAATTCAATGCACTTCATGTACCATAGACATATTTTTAAATCAATTCATAAACTTAGCACCATAACATTTAATTTAACATAATTTAATTAATTCACTAAATTTAACTTTCAAATATAAATTACAACATTATTGCAGTATTATTATCATACCAACTTACCTTCGATCCAGAAACGACAATTTACTATTTTAGTCCATAACCTTGTATTTTCCCGATTTAAGCCCGAATCTCGATTTCATTCATCTATAATATCACATTTCGCCTAATAATTAGTCATATTATTCATACGGCTCCAAAAATCATATTTTTACAAATTTTCATTTTGACCCCTAAACTTTTGCATATTTGCACTTTTTCCCCAAGGTTCGGAAAGTAAACTTCATCCTATTTTGTTATGTTTTATGACATGCTTATCATTTTTCCCTTCTATGGCAACATCAAATTCTCACTCTAACATGTACTTATGACTATTAGGTATTTTTACCGATTAAGCCCTTTTACTCGTTTTCACTTAAAACCGAGTAGCACAAGTTGTTTAACATAATTTAAAACCTCATATTCTATCATAAAACACCAAAATAAACAAATTTTTCCTATGGGTATTTTTCCAAATACGAACCCTAGGTTGAATTATTGCTAGCATAAGCTTAATCAAGTTACCGGGATTCTAAAAACGTAAAGAACTTGAAAAACGAGGTTAGAACGGACTTACTATTAAGCTTGGAAAGCTTGAAAACCCTATCCATGGCTTCCCCCATGCTAATTTCGGCCTCCATGAAAAAGATGAGTCAATTTTGGGCTTTATTTTCCCTTTTTATTTCTTTTAATTACCAAATGACAAATGCCCTTACTACTAAACTTTCCAAAAATTCCATCCATATCCAGTTTTTGTCCATAGACTTAGAAATTGGTCAAATTGCTATTTAAGACCTCCTCATTAATATTCCAAAGCAATTTCATACTAAAAACTTCTAGAATGCAAGTTTTGCAAATTATTCGATTTAGTCCCTAATTTCAATTTAAGCACTTTATGCATAAAATTTCTTCACGAAATTTTCACAATCATGAAATCATGCCATAGACCTCAAAATAATCATAAAATAATTATTTCTATCTTAGATTTGTGGTCACGAAACCACTATTCCGATTAGGCCCTTATTCGGGATATTACAACTCTTCCCCCCTTTAGGGATTTTCGTCCCCGAAAATCTTACCGGAAAAGTGGTCTTCACTTAGATTCCTAAATTTGACTTTCGGTGCTGAAGAACTTTCACTCAGGCGGTGCCTCCAATATATCTCTTTAGTTTTCTCTTATATTCTGAAAGCTTACGGACTCATCTCTCAATTGTTCTTAAATTTTCAACCCTTCTCCGTTTCCCTTGTCATCTTGACATAAAACCAGATCTTAATTTGGTTAATGGAGACTAGAATTCGAAGAAATCCAACAATCAAAGGGACCTGCACTCTTCCGAAATAATCATACAAATTTTCATCATCAATAAATCACAATCCAATAACATCTGAATCAAATTACAGTACACATCATTACTCTCTGAATGAATAGGCAAATTTACACTGTGAGCTTCATACCATTCTTTCTGTATAAGCCTTGGAATAATACCATGAATCAGATCCAATCTGAAATTCAACATCAGAAGTCGATCCTCACTGTACTCTTTTAGTTTACTACTCACTATCACATTTTACTCTTTTCGCTACGGAAATAATTCTGATATAGCCTCGAAAATAATCCTTTCTTCTAGTTACAAAACAATTCATCATGCCATCCTTTACTATTCATTCCTTACGTTAATCAAAACTGTCTCAATTGCATTAGCTCAAGTAACCAAAATATCTCAATTGAAGACATTAACTATAATTGACTTACTTGAGAGAAGTAATCCACCATACCGATTGAAACTTGCACTTTTATCACTTATGCCTTTACTGTTGTCAAACCTTACACGAAAATTAGAAAAATCCTAATACTGAAATCACCACATTACCCAAATCAAATCAGAAGTATAGTCATACTTGACATGATTATCACGAGCTGAAGAATGCACTCCAAACATGAGTCATAATTGACAAATTATGGAATAAAGATAACAAGTAAACCAAATAAAGAAATCCAAGATAGAGAAACCCAGAATAAAGAAATCCAGAATAAAGAAACCCAAGATACGATACTATGCCAGAAAATCAAAAACCAAACTCATAGGAAAATATAGAAGATCCAGATAATTCCTTAGAGAAAAGAAATCCAGTAGAAAACATCATTTAATCTCACTGGAATCAAATGCAACAAGAATAATGTATCTTCCCATATATACATATCCAATAGAGCATCAAGTAGAAGAAACAAAATCATAGTATCATACATATTCTCTTATCTTTTTTTATCAGGCAGAATATAATAGAATGCTCGAAGGAATAGATCAATACAAATTATAAACCAGTCAGGCTACCAATGCTTTCGTCTAACATCAAGATTAGAAAACATCCCCATATAACAAGAATTTCTTCAAAAGATCAATAACTATAGAAATATTTCTGGGAACGGATAAACACATAGAACATCTTAGAAGAAATCGCTAAAATCATCCCAATCAGAATCACACACTCTCGGATATTACACATTTTGTATATCATTTCCCCAACTATTTCTGTCATCACAAATTTCATATTACTTTTCACTAAAGAAGACTAGTTCTGAATAAATTTTGATTTGCACTTTTCTCGACCTTGTACCTTAGTAATTCGATTTATCAAATAAATTTCTTCTCTAACTGGAACAGTGCATAACTCCAATAATCTTTATGCCATTCTGATACTTTTCTAGCTTTGACTTTACTTATCAACTCATTCTTCAATCTCTAATCATATTTATAATTATTCTAGCACTGAACTCTTTGGTTTCTCAACTGGAAACTTATTTAGTACAAATCTCATGAAATTCCATTATAAAACACCACTTTGATAAGGGGGAAGGGCTCGTAGGGCCTTTGACTCAACTCTCATATACATATACATGTAACATAGTTTTCATCATAGCAATCATATCTCAATCATGTCATTCATTTCGAGTAACTAACATTCATATTGGTTTAATGCCCACTTTCCAGTTATCTCATTTAGTCAACTATAATTATGCATGCATCCTATGTTTTTTGGATAGCTTGACTTATCCATTCATCTACTCGAACAAATCATGCTCATGACATCATATAAGGGTTAAATAAACATAGATATTTGCATCACAATCGCAACCTTCATTTCGTGCATCATTATATACATATCATTACAATCACATAATTCAGTCCAAACAATTTAACATAGATAAATTCATTTCATTATAATCATTTATCTCATAAAAAATATCATTGACATTCATCAACATTCAATGTTCAATCAAGGCAATGACATTTTTATTCATATCATAATATTAGGAACTTTTTCTCATACCTCTACGAATTTCTATTTATCCCATTCATCTTATCAAGTAAATCAAATACACTACATCATATGAGCATTAAGCATGTATGGATATTTATTACAACATGACCTTTCATCTCACGTGTTATCACTTATATATATATATCATACATTTTTATTCATACTTTTCTAAATCGAGGCTCATCATAATCGTAATTTTATTCAAACACCTTCGCATCACATTGAACATGGTCGGTCTGCAAATTGTTGGAGAGTACCTCTGTCTAAACAAGACGGTGTTCATACGCGTCGGGAGACATCACACTATCACGGATCAGTGGCATGTATAGCTGGACTTTTACATAGGCTAGGTTAGTCCGAGAACCGACTAAACCATAGCTCTGATACCACTAAATGTAACACCCCTTACCCGTATCTAAGGCCGGAACAGAGTACGAGAGATTACCAGACTTAACAATACACAAAGACGAAATTCGGGCCATAAAATTTCATTTAATTCAAAACTTTTCGAACATATGCATAACAAACAAAGTTAACTATATCATTACATCAAAACATAGGACATAGCACGATTAATTGAACTTATAAACCATAATGGATAAGGACCACATCTCATAATTATGCACGATAACTCAATGCAGACTGATACGTATGGTCAAAATCATAATAAAAATACATATCACAAACCAACTTCCTATACATGCCACTCACTTAATATTTCTAATATTTGAATTAATTCTCCCAAAAATGATAGTTTGATAGTGTGATTTTGCTTTCGACGATCTCTAACCCCGAACCGACCTGCCAATACTAAAGAAATGGAGAGGATGGGTAAGCTTTACGCTTAGTAGGTTCATATGAAAATAATAAGCAATTACTACCATGCTTTTCAAGATAAAACACTATAATTGTACAATTACACATATTTAGGTTAAGCTGTGTTATCGAGTTACAATTACTAAATCACTCATATCTGAAGCTACAAAACTCCAAATTTAGTTTCGTTAATTTTACTTGAAACTAGATTCATATTTCTTTCTCCCATAAAATTTTCAGAATTTTTGGTTTAGCCAAGTAGTACAGTTTATTACTTAAAGTCTCCCTTGTTTCAGAGTATGACTACTCTGACATCTGTGCACTACGAACCAAATTTCTCCCTGTACAGAATTCCAACGACCATGCCATTTGTTTCCCTTAAAAATAGACTCAATAAGAAATCCATTCATGTAAAATATGACTCTGAATAATTTTTTTACTATTTATGGTGAATTTCTAAAGTCAGAATAGGGGATCTCGAATTCATTCAGACCCTGTTTCACAAGAATTGAAATATCACAAAATATAGAATTCTTTTGCTTTCTCTATTTCTTTCATGTGAAAATATACTCATTAATCTTTATTTTCATATATCATTTTCATTTTTATTCAACTTCCACAATTTTTAGTGAATTTTCAAAGTCATGTCACTGCTGCTGTCCAAAACAATTTTATTGCTAATTCACTCTTTCACACTTTCTTTGTATTAACCTCATTTTAACATACATGTCACAAATTATTTTCATCACATTTCATACATCACAAGTATAGGCCCATGATTACAAGGTCACCACAAAATCATCCTCATGTATAACTTACTTGTTTATAACCTTACCATATCTCAGTCACTTAATGAACACATCATTCACATAAGCAAATTCCTGCACTTATTCATCACAAAACTCACAAAGCAGTACATAGTAAGTCTCCTGTTGAACACTTCGGATCAATCCTCGATACTTGGAGGTTTCAGAACATAGCTCCACCCATCATTAAGTTCGACTCTCTTGTACACATGGTGAACACAGTATCACCCATGTGACCTAGCCAGTTTATCTCGTAGCTCTCTTGTCTACATGGTGTCCTTCACCTGGAACCATGCACGCGACCTAGCTACATATATCCCGTAGCTCTCTTGTCTACATGGTGTACACATAGTATTACCCATGCGACCTAGCTACATCATAATGCCTCGTAGCTCTCTTGTACACATGATGTGCACTCAGCACCATACATGTGACCTAGATACATACCATCTGTATCATCCAATCTTTCCGAAGGTTCAACCGGGATTTCTCTCTTCTCCAACAATTTCACCAATCAAGTAATTATCAACAAACATATTTCCAATATTATTATAAAATATCATAATACAAGTAAAATTGATATATTACTTACATCTCATTTAATATCAAGGCAATAATATTAATTACACATTGCATTATTAAAAATCATATGAACTTACAATTGCTCATAATATCCATAATCATAGAAATCACATTTATGTATGATAATTCAATGCACTTCATGTACCATAGGCATTTTTTAAATCAATTCATAAACTTAGCACCATAACATTTAATTTAACATAATTCAATTAATTCACTAAATTTAACTTTCAAATATAAATTACAACATTATTGCAGTATTATTATCATACCAACTTACCTTGATCCAGAAACGGCAATTTACTATTTTAGTCCATAACCTTGTATTTTCCCAATTTAAGCCCGAATCTCGATTTCATTCATCTATAATATCACATTTCGCCTAATAATTAGTCACATTATTCATACGGCTCCAAAAATCATATTTTTACAAATTTTCATTTTGACCCCTAAACTTTTGCATATTTGCACTTTTGCCCCAAGGTTCGGAAATTAAAATTCATCCTATTTTATTATGTTTTATGACATGCTGATCATTTTTCCCTTCTATGGAAACATCAAATTCTGACTCTAACATGTACTTATGACTATTAGGTATTTTTACCGATTAAGCCCTTTTACTCGTTTTCACTTAAAACCGAGTAGCACAAGTTGTTTAACATAATTTAAAACCTCATATTCTATCATAAAACACCAAAATACAAAAATTTCACCTATGGGTACTTTTCCAAATACGAACCCTAGGTTGAATTATTGCTAGCATAAGCTTAATCAAGTTACCGGGATTCCAAAAACGTAAAGAACTTGAAAAACGGGGTTAGAACGGACTTATTATTGAGCTTGGAAAGCTGGAAAACCCTAGCCATGGCTTACCCCATGCTAATTTCGGCCTCCATGAAAAAGATGAGTCAATTTTGGCTTTATTTTCCCTTTTTATTTCTTTTAATTACCAAATGACTAAAATGCCCTTACTACTAAATTTTCCAAAAATTCCATCCATGTCCAATTTTTTCCATAGACTTAGAAATTGGTCAAATTTATATTTAAGACCTCATTAATATTCCAAAGCAATTTCATACTAAAAACTTCTAGAATGCAAGTTTTGCAAATTATTCGATTTAGTCCCTAATTTCAATTTAAGCACTTTATGCATAAAATTTCTTCACTAAATTTTCACACAATCATGCAATCATGTCATAGACCTCAAAATAATCATAAAATAATTATTTATATTTTAGATTTGTGGTCACGAAACCACTATTTCAATTAGGCTCTTATTCGGGATATTACATGACTATTGCAAAAAGATGTGAAATTTGAGTGGACTGATAAATGCCAGCAAAGCTTTCACAAATTGAAATCCTTGTTGACTGAAGCACCTTTTCTAGTTTTGCTTGAACCGGGTAAGGAATTTGTAAATTATAGTGATACATCATTAAATGGTTTCAGCTGTGTTTTGATGTAAAAAGATAAAGTGATAGCCTATGCTTCAAAACTGCTAAAGCCACATAAAAAGAATTACTCGATGCATGATATTGAACTAGCAGCTATTGTATTTGCTCTGAAAATTTGGTGACACTACTTGTCCGGTGAAAAGTGTCATATATTCACCGATCATAAAAGTTTAAAATATCTGATGTCACAAAAAGACTTGAATCTGAGACAGTGCAGATGGCTTGAACTATTAAAAGATTATGATCTAGTTATTGATTATCATTCGAGAAAAGCAAATGTGGTTGCAAATGCTCTGAGTAGAAAGTCTTTGTTTATTTTACGAGAAATGAATACCTGATTGTCATTGTTTGATGATAGCTCAATCTTAGCTGAGCTAAAAGCTAAACCGACATTTTTACAGAGGATTTACGAAGCCCGAAAAATGATGATGAGTTATATGCTAAACGAGTACAATGTGAGTCATCTTCTAATTTAGAATTTCAGATTGGACCCGATGATTGTCTGTTATTTCGAGGCAGAGTCTGTGTACCAAAGAATTCAGAACTTGTATAGAAGATTATATACGAAGCTCATAATGGTACTATGTGTGTTCATCCGGGAAGTAATAAAATGTATAATGATTTGAAAAAGATGTATTGGTGGCTAGGAATAAAACGTGACATTTCTGAATTTGTATCTAGATGTTTAATATGTTAGCAAGTTAAAGCTGAACATCAAGTACCTTCGGGATTATTATAGCCAGTCACAATACCAAAATGAAACTAGGATAGAGTTACTACGGATTTTGTGTCAGGGTCACCCTTATCTCTGAAAAAGGAAAGATGTCATTTGGGTAATTGTTGACTGTTTAACGAAGTCTGCAAACTTTATTTTGGTACGTATGGATTACTCTCTAGACAGATTGGCAGAATTATTTTTTTTCTGAGATTGTTAGATTACATGCTGTGCCAGTTTCTATTATTTCTGATAGAGATCCGCGGTTTACATCCCTATTCTGGGAAAAGCTACAAGAAGCTCTGAGTACTCAATTACATTTTAGTACTGCATTCCATCCTCAGACTGATGGCTAGTCCGAACATGTAATTCAGATTTTGGAAGATATGCTTCGGTGCTGTGTACTAGAATTCGAAGGCAGTTGGGAAAAATATCTACCTTTAGTCGAATTCGCATATAATAATAGTTATCAATCAAGTATAAAGATGGCACCGTACGAGGCTCTGTATGGTCGTTAATGTAAAATTCTATTATATTGGACCGAGCTTAGTGAGAAAAAGATACATGGAGTTGATCTGATCCGTAAAACAGAAGAAAAAGTGAAAGTAATCTGAGATAATTCTGATCGTTAGAAATCCTATGCAGATCTTAAACGAAAAGAAATAGAATTTCAAGCTGACTATAAGGTATTTCTGAAAGTTTTGCCTTGGAAGAAAGTTCTTCAGTTTGGCTGTAAAGGAAACTGAGTCCACGATTTATTAGGCCATATGAGATCACTGAGAGAATCGGACCTATTGCGTACCGTTTGGCATTATTGCCAGAGCTTGACAGGATTCACAATGTTTTTCATGTATCTATGTTGCGACGGTATCGGTCAGATCCTTCGCATGTTATATCCTCAACATAGGTTGAGATTCAGCCTGACATGACTTACAGTGAGGAACCAATCAAAATTCTGGCATGTGAGATGAAAGAATTGAGAAATAAAAAGGTAGGTCTAGTAAAAGTTTTCTGGCAACGACATGGAATAGAAGAAGCTACCTGGAAACCAGAGGAAACAATGAGAAAGCAATATCCAAACCTCTTTACTGGTAAGATTTTTTAGGACAAAAAGTTTTAAGGGGGATAGTTATAACAGCCCGTTTTTAGTGAAATCGAAACAGTGGTTTCGGGACCACAAATCCGAGTTTGAAAGAAAATTTATTTTGATATTATTTTATGGTCTGCATTATTATAGGAATATCGTACGAAAATTTTGATAAGAAATTTTACTTTTTTTATGCCTAATCCGATAAAAAGGACCAAATTGTATAAAATATAAAAGTTGAATTCTAGTAGCTAAAAGGATTAAATAGCTATGGAATTCAAAATTTGAGGTCCTTATATGAAAAATAGACCATTAAGAGGAGTTAGTAGATAAGTATGATGATTAATCCATGGAAAATTAAATAAAGAAAAGGACTAAATTGGAAAGAAAAAGATGAAAAGATGAAAAATGGATTATCTAATAAAAATATCATCATTTATCATCATCTTTCCCAAATAAAGATATGGAAACCCTAGTTATGGGTGTTGAACTCAAGCAAGGTATTTTGGCTTAATTAGGTATGTTTTCTTGTCCCGTTTTTTATAATTTTCATATTTCAAAGATTGTAATAGCTTAATCTAGCTATCTCGAGGATTAATTTGTAAAGTTATCAAAGTGTTAGGATTTTTCCATAGATGAATGTAGTTGAATTATGAAATTTTATGGTAGAAAATGAAAGGTTGTTGATAGATAAATAACTTTTGTAAAGTAAATTTTGATGAAATTGTGATTTAGGGACTAAATTGTAAAGATGTAAAATTCATGAAAAAATTCTAAATTTTATGAAATACATGGGCTGCTATTGTGATATGTAAAAATCAGCTAGGCTTGGAATAAGGATTAAATTGCATGAATTCCGAGCCTATGGATGAAATTGTAATTAAGTAAAAGTATAGGGGCAAAATAGTAATTTTGCCTAAGATGTGAATTGGATTGAATTGAATATGAATTGCATTAAATTTAGCTAAATTTACTCGTATAGATCTGGATAGACCAAATACGAAATTGGATTGAGAAAGAAAAAGTATCGGATTAGTAGATTACAATTCACGAACACTATTCGAGGTAAGTTTGTGTAACTAAATTTTGTATATTTACATGTTTGAATTGAATGGTGTATATGTGAATGGTATAAATGCCATATATATGAAATTGATCACATATCTGATAATGTTTGACAAATATAAAGTCCCGTTTGAATAAATGAAATTCGATGGATACTAGGTTCCTATATTGGTTGTGGTCCTGCATATGTTGCGGACACACCACAACTCGAAAGAGCATCCCGTTACTAGCCCACTCGAGCTTCCCGTTATATGGTTCCTGCGAGCTTCTCTTAATAGCTCTTCGAAGCATCCTGATTGGTTGTGATTCTACATGTGTTTTAGACACACCAAAGCTTTTATGAGCGTCTCGATATATGGCTCTTCACAAGCTTCCCGATTAAAGGCATTTTGTGAGCTTCCTGATTATTGGCTCTCCGAAGCTTCTCGATATGGCTCACTTTAACTTCCCGATTAAAGGCTCTTTGTGAGCTTCCTGATTAATGGCTCTCCGAAGCTTCTCGATATGGCTCGCTTGAACTTCCTGATATATGGCTATCTGGAGCTTCCTGATTAATGGCTCTTTGGAGCTACCCGTTATTAGGTCGCATGAGCTTTCTAATTATGGATATTGTGATCTTCCCATTATACAGCCCAGATAAGCTTCCCGTCACATGGCTCACATGAGCTTCCCGTTAAATGGCTCGAGAGGGAGCTTCTCGTTTATGTGCTCACACGTGCATTCCCGAATATGAATTAATGGATTACAGATTTGTACACTTCGAGTGTACTACCCAGGTATCCATCGATATTTTAAATGATTCAACGGACAAAATCCTGATATGAGAAAATAAATGAATTCAAAGTGAATAATTACTCGTATAGACATGAAGTATATGGAATTGATATATGAATACAAGAAGTGGAAAGTTATGAACATGGAAAATTGATATTGTTGAGCTTATACATGTTCCTTGACATTTATATGAAATAAGTGTCTAACATGGTTGATGAGGATATGTGCTAGGGCTTTTGGCCATCTTGCTTGAGTATGCTTTATATGCTTACCTTAATTTTGATTAAATGATAAGTTAAATTTCATGTTATAAAATTTACTAAGCATTAAATGCTTACTTTGTTTTATTTCCTCTATTTTATAGTAATTCAGAAGCTCAATTTGGTTGGAAGCTGGTCAGAGCAACATCACACTATCCCTCGGGTCATTTTGGTATAATTAGTAAATTACTTTTGGTTATAATGTCATGTATAGGTTAAATTAGGCCATTATTGGCATGCATGTGATTTTGGTTGTAACTAGCTATTGGAATGGCTTGTGATAGATATGATTTGTAGAGTATATAAGAGTCTATACATGGTTGATATGTGTTTGAAATGGATGAGTGATGGAAACTGTAACACCCTAAACCTAACCTAGAAGTTTAGACCGGATCCTGGATGTTATATTGATCACCGAAGTGATAGTAGGTAAATTTTTACAAATAAATTGTCACATCGAACCGAAACATTTGATCGATCAAAATTCAGTAAGTAGAATTACAGTTAAGTTAAATATATAACCGAAATTAAATGAACAAATAAAAATTCAAAATGGAACTTGTACCACAGCTTAATAAAACCTTACAATTCAAAAACTAAATAACCAATAGAACATAACACTCAAGCACACCAAATCACAAATAGACAGGTAGAATACAGTGAGATAATCTTACACCCAAACAAATGCACATGAATGCAGTCAAGTACAAAAACCCACCCATGCAGCCAACACACCTCTCCGTCCCCCGATCACACCCCATAAGAGCTGTTTAAGCTCATCCAACCAAAACACATCACATAGGACCTCGTAGGCCCATCCAACCCTACCCACCATATATATGGACTAAGCCACTCAAATATTAATACACAACAAAGCTGGCATATGTGCTATACAGTGCAATGCCGTAATCCGCTGTATAGACATGTTGTAGCTTAAACTGCCAGATCAGATAGTAGTACGCAGCAAAGCTGACGCATATGCAGTACAGTGTGATAAATCATTGTTCGAATGTGTTGCAGTAGAAATGCCAGATCAGATCAGAATCAGTCTCCCTTCTCTTTGCAACCCACCTAAATCTTTATTTTATGCAAGTGTGTGTATGCATCAATGTCCTAGAACAGTGACACATTATCAGAAAGTCAGACAGAACAGATATGCACACACACCCAATTAGCCGAGTTCCGAATCAGACACCAGTCACAAACAACACATAACCAGAGTAATGGTCACAGATATCAAGACCTAAACACCCTTACTAAAGCTTAGCCAAGGGTCGGAATACATCGACACATTTTCAGATAAAAACCACACACAAGCTAAAAGTTGGTGCCTTAGGACCACACGGCCGTGTGCTTTGGCAGTGTGGGAATGCCTAGGCCGTGTGGGAGGTCATACACCCATTTGAAGAGGGGCATATGGCCATGTGGCTGAAGCACATGCCCATGTGAAGAGAGGCACACAACCGTATGATTGAGGCACACGACCGTGTGGACCAGGGATATGGCTGTGGGAATAGGCCATGTAACTCATTGTCCAAAATGTGCTAAAATAAAGTGCAGGGTAGACACGCCGGTGTGAGGGTCTCACACACCCTTGTGCCCACCAGACATGGCCGTGTGTTCAAAACACATGCCCGTGTGGGATCCCTAAATCCCTAAATTAGCCACACGGCCGTGTGATACCAATTCGCTAAATCCTTAGTTCCCAACTACACATGCCCGTGTACCGAAGGGACACAACCATGTGAAAATTGACAAAATCCCCAAATTGGCCACACGGCCGTGTGGGACCAAAACCTATCATAAAACTTTAATTCATAAATGGACATGGTCGTGTGATCTGCACACGACTGTGTGGCTACTCATATGGTCACGAAACCATTTCGAAACCAGCCAAAGACGTCGTTCTAACCATCAAAATGGTCCCCAACGTTTACCAAAACACGAGTACATCTGATTATGCAGTATTTCCAACACTGTTTAACAATTAAATACGTAAATTCAAAGGATCCAAGCACATTTAAGAGATGCTGAAACGATGATTTGAAAAATAAAATAGATGATTTTCGAATCCCACACCTGGTTCACAATTAAGATGCTCCAACACTGACTTTACGACGGAGGAGCGAAATTCTCGAAATCAACCAGCAAAATTATTTTTTGAAAATTAAAACAAAAATAAAGAAAAACAAAATAAAAGGAAAGAGACAGAGAGGAAAGAAAAGGACATTCCAGGAGGAAGATAAAAATCCAATATCAAATAAAAATAAATAATTATATATTTTAAATTAAAATAAACAAACAAAACAGGATAATAAAAACAAAAGTATCCTCCAAAATGTACACACAGGGCCTCGAACCAAGAACCTTGATGTACACTAACACTCACTCAACCACCAGACCAGTAGGCCCATTCTTACACTTAAACGCACAATTAAACACAATAGTGTTTCCTTCTTACTGACCCTAACCATAAAACCCAAAACTTATAGCCCTAAAATTCAGGGTGTTACAGAAACCATTGATAAATCATAATTTATACATATTTTTATCCCTCGCTTAACATGTTTATGAATGATTTCTCCTTAGATTTGGTGAATCTGATGCTCCTAATACTTTAATTTCATGTTTTATACTTAAGTGAGCATAGGAGAGCGAAAAGAATGAGACACGGGCCAAAAACAGAGAAAATGGGCCGACGTGGGAAAACAACATGGCCTGGACTTCCACACACAGGCAGAACACACGCCCGTGCCATTCTAACAGGCTCGACCATGGCCTAAAACAATCCAAGCACGGGCGTGTTGATATCTCAGCCTCAACCATTGCCTGAAGTAATCGCACATAGGCGTGCCACACGGGCGTGTCCCTGCCGAGCCCTAGCTAAGTTCCATTCGAAAAAGGGAAAGTTTGAGGGCTTTTAGGCATTCTAAAGCCTATTTAACACCCTAGAGGAAGAATAAAGGGAAACAGAGAGTAAGGAGCAAGGAATTACTCCAAGAAAGCCGATTGATCCATCTCAGAAGCCAGATTCATCATTAAGACTGAAGATCTCTCCTCAATTTCCCTTCAGGAGTTTTAGGTTTTCTTTATGTTTTGTATTCTTTATTCTTCTGAGATGTTTTCCTATTTAGTTATGAACTAAAACCCCTAAATACCTAAGGGGGATGAAACCTAAGACGAATCTTGTTATTATTTTCTGAATTGTATGATAAATATTTGACTTGTTCTTAATTATGTGTCCTTAATTCTTGTTTTGATATTTCAGGATATCGATTCAAGTTAATGCTCTTAGTTGGAGGATGAATAGTCCCTGTCTAAGAGTAACTTTGTCATAATTAAGTGAAGTTGATTGCACGCCTAGAGATAGGGTGGCAAGATTTTGCCGAATTAGGGTGAAACCTAGTAAAGGGATCCATAGATCGAGTTAATGCAACCCTAGGGTGTTAATTAGAGAAAAGTCTCAATTATTCAATCTAGGGATTAGACGTTATTAGTCTTGAATAGGGATAATAACATAACTTGGGGATTTCTACAGAACAAGTTAAATGAATAAATCGTCTGATTCGGAGCCAAAATAACAAGTGAAGTCTAGGTGGATTTTTCCTTAGGTATTGTCCTAAATAAATCGTTTTTCCAAAAGTAATTTCCCAATCCTATTTTCTGCAATTTCTTAGTTTAGTTAATTAACCCTTTATTCTTAGGCTAGATAATAAAAAGACAATCATTACCGGTACTTTTAGCTCCTTTGGGTTCGACAATCCGATCTTGCTAAAGCTATACTACTGTTCGATAGGTACACTTGCCTACATCGTGACAATAGTTAGTTTCAAGAACGATTAATTATAAATTTATACTTATCACAGAAAATCACGATCAAGTTTTTGGCGCTGTTGCCGGGGAACTAGGATATTAGGAACACTTAATTTTTATTACTTTAGCCATTTATTTTTTCTTGCAATTTAATTTTATATTTATTTATTTATTTACTAATTTACTTTTCTTTTTCTTCTGGCAGGTTCTTATAGTTTATGACTAGAAGAAACCCGTCGGGACCATTACTTTTTGATGAAGAAATCGATTGCACAGCTCGTAGAAACCGACGAGAAATAAGGCGAAGCCTAAGATACACGAAGGAAGAGCAAGATGACGATATCTAAACTGCAACCGAGGAGATGGCTGAAAATCAAGAAAATCAGCTACCTCCTGCGATACCCACTGAATTAGCAAATCAGAATCCTGCTCCTCGTACTATGTATCATTATGCTAAACGTAATTTAACAGGAACTAAGTCAAGTATAGTTAGGCCTGCTATTGCTGCGAATAATTTTGAACTAAAACCTAAAACGATTCAAATGATATAGCAATTTGTTCAGTTTGATGGTTTGCAGGATGAGAATCCCAACACTCACTTGGCAAATTTTCTAGAGTTCTGCGACACTTTTAAAATTAATGGCATTTTTTATGATGCCATTCGTCTTCGGTTATTCCCTTTTTCACTGAGGAACAAAGCTAAACAGTGGTTGAACTCGTTACCACGAGGGTCCATCACTACTTGGGAATAAATGACCGAAAATTTTTTATTAAAATATTTTCCGCCAGCTAAAACGGCTAAATTACGTAATGATATCTCTTCTTTTGTGCAGATGGATTTAGAAACACTTTACGATGCATGGGAGAGATACAAGGACCTACTGTGAAGGTGCCCTCACCATGGGTTACCTCTGTGGCTGCAAGTTCAAATGTTCTACAATGGTGTGAATCCCTCAACAAGACAGCTGATTGACGCAGCCGCTGGTGGAACCATCAACAACAAAACACCTGAAGAGGCTTACGAATTTATTGAGGAGATGTCATTGAATAACTATCAGTGGCAAGTCATGAGGACTAAGCCAACTAAAATAGCAGGCGTTTATAACGTCGACTCAGTTACTATGCTGTCAAATCATGTAGAACTTCTAAATAAAAAGATTGATGGTTTACTTGGTTCTACGCAGGTACATCCAGTGATGAGGCGTGATTCAAGTGGAGGAGGTGTACATACAGAATATCAACCATTCAATCCTACAACCGAAGAAGAACAAGTCAATTATATGGGTAACAGTAACTTTAGATCTGAAAATAACCCGTACAGTAATACTTATAATGCAGGTTAGAGGAACCACCCAAATTTCTCTTGGGGTGGTCAAGGGAATCAAAGGCCACAGAATCCTCCGGGTTTTCAACAGCCACCTTATCAACAGGAAAAGAAACCAAACCTTGAGGAGATGCTGTCCAAATTCATCTCGGTGTCAGAAACTCATTTCTAGAATACCGAGACAGCGCTTAAAAATTAGCAAGCATCAATCCAAGGGCTCAAAACTCAGATAGGCCAGCTATCCAAACTAATTTTCGAATGACCACAAGGTAGCTTGCCAAGTAACACTGAGCTTAACCTAAGGGAACAGCTCAACGTGATTAATGTTCAAGGTGAAGAAGGATCAATTCAGTCTGAGCCAGAACCGAGGCAAGAAACCATGGTAAGCAAAGGTAAATGTGAGGTTGTTCATAATGAAAACAAAATGGTAAGCGTAGAATACAAACCTCGTGTGCCATACCCTAATGCGACAAGGAAAGACCGCTCAGATGAACAATATGGTAAATTCCTTAAACTCTTAAAAAAATTACATATTAACTTATCGTTTGTTGAAGCTCTCTCGCAGATGCCGAACGTAATGAAATTTTTGAAGGAGCTTTAGGCAAATAAGCGAAAGTTGGATGAGGCCTCGCATGTAGAGCTAAACGCAGTTTTCTCAGCTATTCTACAGAATAAGCTACCCAACAAATTAAAAGATCCAGGGAGTTTTACAATTCCTTGCTTAATTGGTAGTTTAGATGTTAATAATGTATTAGCTGATTTAAGGGCTAGTATCAACGCCATGCCTTACAAAATGTTTAAGCAACTAGGTCTTGGGAAACCTAAACAGACTAGGATGAGCATTCAATTAGCAGATAAAACCATCAGATTTCCTAGGGGTATTATTGAGGATGTGCTAGTTAAAATCGATAAATTTATATTTCCCGTTGACTTCGTTGTTCTAGACATAGAAGAGGATAGCAACACTCATTTGATTTTAGGAAGGCCCTTTTTAGCAACTGCTAGAACGATTATTGATGTTGGCATAGGTGAACTCACACTTTGTATGGGAGACGAAACAATCACCCTTCAAGTTTGAAATTCTATCAACACATCGAAAATTGAAGGTAATTGTATAAACCATTCTACTAAAACTGATAATCTGGTGCAACCTATTTTGCAGGCAATGAGTTTGAAGGAAGTACACGAACCATGTTCCAGCAACAATATAGGACCTATTCATGAAGAACGAAGGCTACAAATAGAGGAGCTAGATGAATGGCGGACACATAAACCGAGAACACACGATAAACCCAAACTATGCCAGAACGAGCTCAATACCTCTCCAAATCAACTTAAGGTTGGAGATAAAGTTTTATTAGATGCCACAGATCCTCACATTGCCATTGCCAACCCGAATGAAGAAATCCCTCTTACGGTACTTAGCATTTTTCCAATTGGTAGAGTCAAGGCAAGTCATCTCAAGTTCGACACTTTTAAGGTAAATAATACCCATCTAAAACCTTATTTTGATGAGATTAATAGCAGGAATGAGGAGTATAAACTCCTCGAACCACCATTACCATTCGATGGAGAGGTAAGTCAAGCTTAGACTGTAAATAAGCGCTTCTCGGGAGGCAACCCGAGCATTAACTACATTAACTTTTTTAAATTTTAGTGGTTAACACCTAACTTGCTAACGGAGCTCTTGAAAATAGGTTCACCACATAGACAGGGCCAAGCACACGGGCGTGCTTAGGACCGTGTGGAAACAGGGCAAAGATTTTTTCCAAACAAGGGTTGCGACAACTCACCACGGCTATGCAACATGGCCATGGGCGAACCTGCCAAAACAACACGGGCGTGCGACACGCCCGTGCCTAGCACCCGTGGTCAAACATGTTAAATTAAAATAGACGTGGCCATATGAACACGGGCGTGAGAGAAGCGAACGGAGCTAGACACGTCTATGCGACACGACCGTGTGCACCAACATGCCCAAGGTACACGGGCGTGGGACGAATTTTAGATGCACCAAAATAGGAAAAACGCGAAACACGCGGGTTGAAATTGGGGCACACGGGCGTGTCCCCTGGCCGTGTGCCCCAAAATCTATAAATACCCTGCACTATTCATTGTCTCCCTCACCCAAAAACCCTAACCCTAGCCGCTGCAAGTCTACACGGCCTCCCTGCCACGTCCGTGCGCCGTTTCTAACCCCATTTTTTACGCTCATTCTCCTCTTTCTAGCGTTTGTTTACTCTTTTCTCTTCTATTTTACTGCTCTATAATGCTATTTATCATAGTAATCTGCATTTTTCATGTTATTTTCATATTTCTATCACTCAAATATCATATCTAGAGTAGTTATCATTTTTCATGTTGAAGTTCTTACTCATTGCATGACCTATCTGCTTCATTTGACTTGTTTAAAGTGAATATTGATGTTTAGGATACTAGAAATAGTCATGTTTTTTTTTTGTGTTGACATTTTCCATAAATAAAATATGCTACATAGAATTTTTTTTTTCCATTTTGTTTTATAAAACTCATACTATTATCATGCTAATGATACTCCATACAATGGATTGTTTTTGATTAAGTTTGTTAGAAGCTTTGGCTGAAATTATTAGTTTTAATTTATGACTTTTGCCTTTTTGAATTTATTAATTAATGGCTTTGATTTCAGATATACCATGTCGTCTTCACGAGGAAAGAAAGCCACCGTCCTCGCCTCAAAGAAAAGGAAGGGAGCGTCATCTTCTTCGGGTCCTACCACAAAAATCCGTCATCCTTTCCTATAGTTCCCCATTGGGCCCCAAGAAGAACTTTTCCAAATACTCTAGGCTCGACCTTTAATTCTGGGCCGCTGCATCTACTGGGCTGTAGTAGAACAAGTCCAGTTGGCTGATGTGATTCAGGCACTTCTCACCACTGACCCATGGAACCTCTTCTTTGAGATCGTCGAGCCGACATATCTCGAGCTCACGATGGAACTGTGCTCGACATTCCATTTTCAGACCGTAATGACCAACCATGATGATCCTGGTACGGTCCAATTTCGACTTGGCCAGTTGAACGTTCCAGAGTTTGATTTGGCATTTGGTCTTTACACGGAGGAGTTTCAAGAGGAGAACGATCTTGATACCCTCAACCGCCATATCCATTACTCTCCCTCGAAGTGCTGGAATGCCCTCGTCCTATGTTCGGCCACCTACGACCCCAATCGCTCCAAGGCATCAGCTCTTCCTCCATCCTTGAGGTACTTACATTCTATTTTATCTCACACTTTGACAGGGCAGAGAGAGAGCACCGGCATCGTCACTACTCACGACGTCTACTACTTATGGTGTATGTCGCACGGGCACGTTTTCGACCTCGCCTACTTTATCGCCTTTGCCATGCACCAGCAGACGGAGCGACATTAGAAGGGGGTCATCTCTATTGGCCCTTACGTGACTCGACTTGCGCGACACTTCGGACTCCTCAACACTGCGGCCCAAGAATTATCCCTTACACTCATTGGCTAGATGTCCCCACAAGGCATCTCGAGCATGCTAAGCACGAGGATGATCGAGAAGCACCGAGGAACCTACCCTCCCCAATATCGTCTTGCACAATCAACCGAGGAGGAGGCCCCATAGGACATTACTGATAATGTCCCTCCACAGCACGAGGACCCACTGTCTCAGCCACCACGCTCCCATCGTCCAGTTCATGCGGCGGCTTCATATGCTGACTCTGAGTGCCTCAATTGATTCAAGTAGCAGTGTTTTCAACGATTTGATAACATTGATGCTACTCTCTAGTAGATTTGTCAGCACTTCCACATCTCATCGCCATCACCACCTCGCGAACCATCCAGCTATGATGATGTTTAATTGAATTTTATCTTTATTTTTAATTTTAATTTTATTTTATATTTTTATTAATTTCACTTTTAAATTTTAAATATTATTTCCTTTTTGATACTATTTTATATTTAGGTTTTATAAATTAATTCTAATCTCGGCTATTTCTTTATGAGTAATTATTCTTCCTAATATCCCCTAAAAAGTTCCTGATTTTCTTACAGTTATAAAGAGCCCCAAAGTTGATAATCACTTAGGAACTTCAAACTCCATTGGAAAAGGTTCTCCACGACTGTCATGCCATGCTCAATTACAAGATATAATACTCTTTTGGCGTAGCAATTGTGGAACCCAGCCTCTACCACCACCGGAGTATCCTCCTCTACTCTACGTAACTCCAAACTAGGGAGTTCATTCATTTAACACTCAGGAAGTTTCAATTCTTTCCCCATCTTATGATCTTATATTTATATCTCACTAACCCTATCTTTGTACATTGAGGACAATGTACATCTTAAGAGTGGGGAGATATTCATTTCATTATCAAAAAAATCCCTGAATGTTGCCTTGTTCTCTTTTAAATCTTTCATATCATGATTAGGATGAATTTTGATTGATTTATGATTTTTATTGATATATCTTGAATTAAAACATAGGCATTCACGCATTGCTTATTTAAACTTGAAGACATTAGAAAATTAAGCATTATAAGTTGATTTTTAAGAATTTAAAATCTTAGGTTGTTTCCTCAAGTCTAGGTATTATCTTGAATTGAAATCCACAAGTTTAAACATCAAAAAGCCATAATTTTTGTGAGATTATTGAGCCTTTAAGAGCATCTATTATTTCTTTCATGCTCACTTTTATTATTGCTTTGAGTGCGTCAATATTGAATTGTTATTCTAGAACTTGCTTGATTATGCATGTCAAGATCAGACCATTTGATTTGATATGTCAAGATGATAGAGGCACTTAGGATTAAATCACTCATGCCATGAAAAGCCTACCTCTACGATTAACCTTTAGTAAACCCCTTTGAGCCTAACAAGCCATTCTTTGTATTACCCTTAATATTAACCCTTAACCTATTATTGTTCAAATCCCCTCAATTAATTTGATCCCTATTTTTGTTGAGAGTTGATTTGAATAAATTGCTTAGCTACGTCTTGTTCTGAATAGTTAGTCTATGTTATTTGACTTGTTCTTAAAATATATATATATATATATACATGTATACATATTAGTAGTAATCTTTTGTTTTTGAGCTTAAGTATTTAAATTCCATATTCTGAGAAGAAGCTCTATTGTACACAAGTGATAATTAAATATTTTTCTAGTTAAGTAATTTTTCAACTCAATCTCGATTCTAACTTTTTCTTTCAGCTTGTGACCACACCCCCTAACCAAGCCTCGTTACAACTCTTTAAAGACCTTTTGATTGATGGGTCATATCAATTTATAGTGGTGGAGATTTGATTTTCATGCAAGCCTATGGTAATAATTTTTCATATTGACTAATGACTGCTAATTTCATTATCCTTAAACACTTCGAGTGATTTGAGTGAATCCTTAGTGAGGATGTTAAACTCTGTGAGATTTCGAATCGATGGTAACTACTTAGATGAGGGGAGATGCCTAAGTTTTTCGTGATTAAATACTCAACTTGGAATGTTTGAAGCTTTAATGTTCTGCTAGTTGAATTCTAAATGTATGATTACTTATGGATTAGTTTGATATATTATTGATAGGAATTATAAGTTGAGAAAAAGGAATTCTTAATTGTGAATTGAGTATGGGTATTTGATAAACCGTAATTTATACATATTTTTATCCCTCACTTAACACGTTTATGAATGATTTCTCCTTAGATTTGGTGAATTTGATGCTCCTAATCCTTTAATTTCATGTTTTATACTTAGGTGAGCATAGGAGAGCAAAAAGAAAGACAAACAGGCCAAAAACGGAGAAAATAAGCCGACGTGGGAAAACAACATGGCCTGAACTTCCACACACGGGCAGAACACATGCCCGTGCCATTCTAACAGGCTCGACCACGGCCTAAAACAATCCAAGCACGGGCGTGTTGATATCTCAGCCTCGACCACGGCCTGAAGTAATCGCACACGGGCGTGTCCCTGCCGAGCCCTATCTAAGTTCCATTTGAAAAAGGGCAAGTTTGAGGGCTTTTAGGCATTCTAAAGCCTATTTAAACACCCTAGAGGAATACTAAAGGGAGACGAAGAGTAGGGAGTAAGGAATTACTCCAAGAAAGCCGAATGATCCATCTCAGAAGCCGGATTCATCATCAAGACTGAAGATCTCTCCTCAATTTCCCTTCAGGAGTTTTGGGTTTTCTTTATGTTTTATATTTTTTATTCTTCTGAGATGTTTTCCTATTTAGTTATGAACTAAAACCCCTAAATACCTAAGGGGGATGAAACCTAAGACGAATCTTGTTATTATTTTCTGAATTATATGATAAATATTTGACTTGGTCTTAGTTATCTGTTCTTAATTCTTGTTTTCATATTTCAGGATATCGATTCAAGTTAATGCTCTTAGTTGGAGGATGAATAGTCCCTATCTAAGAGAGACTTTTTCATAATTAAGCGGAGTTGACTGCGCGCCTAGAGATAGGGTGACAAGATTTTGTCAGATTAAGGTGAAACCTAATAAGGGGATCCATAGATCAAGTTAATGCAACCCTAGAGTGTTAATTAGAGAAAAGTCTCAATTATTCAATCTAGGGATTAGACGTTATTAGTCTTGAATAGGGATAATAACATAACTTGGGGATTTTTATGGAACAAGTTAAATAAATAAATCGTCCGATTCGGAGCCAAAATAACAAGTGAAGTCTAGGTGGATTTTTCCTTAGGTATTGTACTAAATTAATCGTTTTTCCAAAAGTAATTTCCCAATCCTATTTTCTGTAATTCAATTTTGCTGCTCAACGCAAGGAAGGATTGCCATTCGGTGGAAGCAATTTGAATGCAATTCAAATTGGAATTGTTGGCTAAAATCAAAGTTATGGTGGAGATAAGGATGAGGATTAAGTGTGGATATGATGGTGATAAAATTGAAGAAATTGAAAGGGATTTAACTTGATGAGTTTAAGTCGATTGGGGAGTGTAGGTTTGTATTTTTTTATTTTTTATTTTAGTATATATATGTGTGTCGTATGGGCAAGTGTGGGCATTTGTTGTTTTTGTGTGCTTCAGTCACATATTCTTGGGGAAAATTTCTTCCAACCTCTTAACTCTTTTGTTTTGTTTTTTTTTTGCAAATATCTGAGTAATCTCAAACCTTTCATCTCCTCCTTTCTTTAAGCCAAACTCTTGATCTTTTCTTTTATATTTTAATCGAATTAACCTCTTCCCTCTTTAACTTAGCCAATTGCTTCTTTTTCATTTAAAAACTGATTCATACACTTTGGGGGTTTGATTTCTTATTGGCAAGCGATCTCGCGAACAGTAAGTGAATTAGATCTTCTTTGGATTTTGTTAAATATTTCTAAGTTCTTTCGTTTCTACACTCTTAAAAGCTGGTTTTTCTTTATCCTTTCCAATGCCATTACTTTCGTTAACCTATGGTTTCTCCATTTATTTCTCTTTCTCCCTCTCATTCAAGAGTGTGATCGCTGGCTAAGTATTAGTTGATGGAAAAAGGGGGTTCTAGAAGAGAGGTTAGGATAGAGGCTGCTAAGTTTAAGCGACATAAGGTGTCAGCCGTTTGGGACTTTCTACCTGGATGCGGAAGGGGGACTACGTCAGATTTTGAGTTACATAGGCAGATTGCAGCCGATCAATCTAGTCAAGGTTCTGGCGATTATGAATACTTAGTACTCCAGGTGATAAGGTGTGTACTTCTACCCTATGATAGCTTGATATAAAGCCGAATGTGTATACATACACCGCACACACATTAGATCGGCAAATCACGAAATGCCAAAATGCGGAAAGTCTGGCTACGATAGTCTTGCGAGTGTGCGAACACTCGTAAGGGGGAAATCGATATGTTATCAGAGGCCCCATGAGCGATCTCATGGATTTGGGCTGTACTTAGGCCAACTGGGCCGGAATGGGTTAAATAGGCCCGACGGGCCGTGGGCCCAAAATAAGCGAATTTTTTGATTTGGTAATAAGTGATGAACTAGTCATGCTGGTTACATGGATTGGAATTGATTCGGGCCAGATGGGCCATATGAATGTGATTTGGGCCTAATGGGCCATATGAATGAGATTGGGCCTAGTGGGCCATATACATATATGTAGAATTGTTTGGGCTTTGTAAGGGGTTTTGGGCCTAGTATCTGATAACTGCTTAAACAGACATAAAACTTAAATAATTAATTAATTGCGACCGTGGACAAGTCATAAGGTTAAGGTGTGGCAATGGGTATATGCATGTTTAGGAATGGATCTAGAGAGAGCTTGGTACTTAAGCGGTCCTAATGACTCACCTCCTCTTCTTTGGAATCTTACCTGGTGCATAGTATCTGTTCACTTTAGCCAACGGGGACTTGTTAACAGGCCAAGGTAAGTAATTAGACCCATAATGATGAGAAATGACTAAAATGCCCTAAGTGCTATAATGACTAAAATACGTCTACGTGTTGAATGTAAGATTTATGGATGTTACATGTATACCTGCTGCATTCATATGAAATTCTGTTTAGGTTGCATATGGGTTGGAAATTATGTAACAGAGGAAGTATATGAGGATCGCATGGTTGCTTGACGACCGTGGATCCACCGATGGCTATTAGGCCCAATATTTGTTTAGCAGCTTGCTGCAATGAAGTTAGTACCGCAACCGGGCTACCATTGATGTATCGGATGGGTGGGTCGATATTTATATCCCCACATGATATGTACCGGGGGACGGAGTTGGTGTGTAGCGGTTGGATTATTGGGGTGGGTTGCACAGCATTGCATGTATGATATTATTGTGATATTATTGTGATATGGGCTTCGGCCCAACTGAGGCTAATATGGGCTAAGGCCTAAAGGCCACTGTTATTGAATTAGGCTCAGGCTCCAAAATGACTGATGATTGCTTTATACTCGTTGAGGGGTGTACACACTGAGTTTTCGAAACTTACCCCCTCCTTTTAAAATTTTCAGGTGATCCTCAGTAAGTGGTTCGACGGATGGAGGGACTCGGAGGTGGCCAACTAGCAAAAAGTTTAGACTTAGTCTTTTGTTTAATTTTTAATATTTTAATTTTTTGATTTGGATTGTAATAAGGCCTTTCCTCTGGTTATTATTTCAAATTAGGGTTATTATTATTTTTATGCTTTATATTTATTAGAAGAACATGGTTTTCCTAAACCATAACTGTTTTCAAATACTACGTTTCCGCAACTCAATCTGTAAATGACAAGTTTTTATAGATCATCTATTTTAAATAAAGCTTCCGCAACTGAAAAAAGATTTTACAAAGTAATTATTATCATACAAGAAGGAATAGGTTTTTTTAATACACCTCGCTTTGAATACAACAAATATAAGCTGGGATTTTACTCAAGGTTTTTATTTTAAAGAAGGGTTTTCAATGAAAACAAGGTTTTCGAAAAACACTTCAATGTGACACGCCAGATTCGGCCATAACTTCTGGGCCGAGTTTGGGGTGTTACATGGTATTTCTGAATAAATCTAAAGTTTGAAAAGGAATATACCTGAAAAGGACATCAAATAAAAAGGTTGAAAAGGTTAGTAATGAAAAGATCGTTATTTCATTCTTCAACCAACCGCTATTCAGGTAACATGTTTTGAGTGTAAAATTTATTATATGTTTAAATATAAGACGTACATTTTGATCAGTATGTTTTGATAATGAACGTTAATACCTTGATGTGATTATATGTATCATATGTATATAAATATGTTTCCTAGTTATAATTGTAGTGTGTTTAGAGAATTAAATGGTGATATGAGTATTTTCTGATTAACCGATGTTATTTCATTTGGTTCAATAGGTAATTAAGGTTGAAACAGATATGAATATATTATTAGCTATGCTATTACAGAAATGAAATATATAAAGATGAAGTGTGAAATGTAATGTAAATGCAGATGCATAGTATATGATGAATATGGTTGAGGAAGTTGAAACTTTGATATGTTTTATGCCATGTTTTAGTGAAGTTTATACGTGCTATGTTTCACCAAGAAACTCTATGAGTTGTTGTGTATAGGAAAGGCATTTGTCTCACAATGAAATGAATCTATCTTTACTTGTTTTATCTAATGTATATGGTAAGTTTAAGTTCTAGTATATGAGCTTACTAAACATTAGTTGCTTATGTAGTTGATTTTCTTTGTTTCTGTAAGTCATTGGAAAGCTCGATCGGTTGGAATCTCATCGGAGCATGATCACACTATTCAAATCTTGTTTTGGTAGATATTTGGTATATAAGTTCAAGGTTATAAATGACATGTATAGGGCTTGTTTATAAAGGGAGTTTTTAATTAACTGAAAATCTAGGAGAATCATTTACTCAACCAATTCCACATAGAATAGATGATTTAAATAAAAGAAATATTGCTCAAGGAGGAATATATTTAGACTTAACTAATATTCCTATAGTAGACTATGAAAAAACTATAGATGACTGGCACAATCTATGACTATTGTTGTAAACAACAACAATATATGGTCAAAAGAAAAATTTGTAAACTATTTTTTTGGAAAATTTCAAAGAGATGTTCTACAATTTCTAAAAAGATAGGAAGAATTTGATAAAGGAAAAGAACAAAAGGTAGTTAATCAACTAGATAGGAACTCCCAAAGATCTTTTAAAAGGATTAACTTTTATTCTAAAAACAGAATTTTGTGGCTATTTTGATAAAAAAGATCATGATAGTATATCTAGTTATATATTATCAGAAATCAAATCATGTGATATTAGATATTTAGAAGAATTCTCTAAAAATTTTCTTCATGAATATCAAAAACTAAAAAATAAAAATATAGAATTTTGGAAAAACTAATATTTTTATAAATAACCACTACCACGGGATGAAATATGTATAAAAAAATATGTTTCTTATTTAAAAAAGCATAGTAAAATAGCTGATGTAGAACCAGAAAATATAGACTCTATAGGAAAAAGAATAACTTTATATTGTCTACAAAGTAAAGATTCTAAACAAGTTAAGCATAAATTAAGTATTAAACATTGTACAAAAATTGTAACGCCCTAAATAATGTACCTCTGCTTTGGTAAAAATTTAACAAAAGTGTGTATCTGCTTTAGTGGTTAAGTGTTCTGGGTGTGTGTATGGGGTCTTGGGTTCAAGTCTCCCTTCTGCCAAAATTTTGTTATTTTTGATCCAAGCCTTACCCCTGATGAGTGGGCTTAAAGTTAATTGTCTGTTAATCCATATTAGAATGAGTCTGTTGGTTCAAGTGGTAAGGGAGTTGGTGAGTTGGGGGTCCTGAGTTGGAGCCCCGCGTTAACAAGGGGGTCCTGAGTTCGAATCCTTGTGTTAGCAAGGGTATTATACTTTTTCTCGGTTGTCTAAGAGAGTCTCGATTGAGCTAGAAGTCTGAGGAAGTTATGTGTTAGTGGGAGGAAATTTAGGGATATGTTATCATATCCATTTTTTATTTTATTTTTATTCCTAAAAATTCTTCCATTTGTTTTCTTTTGGACATTTTTTCCCCTTTCTTGGAAAAATTTTGGCTTCTTCATCTTCCTCAATTCTGCTCATTAATCTTAGTTTTCCACTGTTATTTTTTTGGTATTCTGTGTTTCCTCACTTGATTTTGGTAAGTAAGGTTTTGGTTTTGTTAATTGTTTATGTTTTTTTGAATAACGGGGTTTCTTATTAATGGAGTAATTCTGGAGAATAGTAATTCATTAAGAACATTTTGTGCAGGAATTGAAGAGGAACCTTTCATTAGTGTTCCAATGGTTTAGAACGTGATAGCGGTGGTTACCGTTGGCAGTAAGTTAATTTCGTGTCAACTTCTTGTTAACGAATTCGTTAATCAATCTGCTAAATCGTTGTTAGGTACTCTGTTTTTACGCTTTGGAAGGCTTGGGATTGTTTTTGCATCAAATCGATACCAGGTGTGTACCCAAAACGTAGAAAATAAGGCTTCGGCAAAAGCTGAAAAATGTATCTATTGATGCCACATTGGTGTGTGGTTGCCCGTGTAGGCCACACGGGCTAGGCTAAGGTAGGCGTGTGGGCCACACGGGCATGTCACACGATCGTGTAAATTTTGGGCCAGGTCATGTGGGCCACACATGCAAAGGCCAATCTAGGTGTGTAGGCCACATGGGCGTATGGGCCCACATGGGCAAACCATACAGGCATGTGGGCCCATAATTTTAGAAATTTCCCTAGGGTCGTACGGGTCACTCCAATCGACTGTGGCCTACTGTGGGGTCTGTAAGGGCTAATTAAACCCTAATTTATATGCTATGATATTCTGGTAGACTGATCTAAGTAGGATACGAAATGTATGCCTGAGTATACTGATGTATGTGTATTTGTTATATGTATAAAACATGTTGAGCATGTTTAATTTGTTATTTCTATATCTGAATCTCTATATCTGTTATTGGGGTGGGATCTGTATATGAGGATGAAGTATTCTGTTCGGCGTTAACTGCCTTTATTCTAGTAGCTTGGCTATATATTATCTAATATGTGTCTTAATGGCACAATGTAGTGTGTAGGGATGGGTGAGTGTTTTTAACCCCACATGGTGTGATAGGATGGACAGAGTTGGTGTGTAGAGGATGGGGGTAAGATTCTGCATATCTGAAACTAAATCTGTTATCTGAACTTGAATTTGAAACTGAATCTGTATCTGTATCTGATTGTGCATATCATTCTGTGTGTTTGCATGCTTAATCCTATTGGGTTACACACTGAGTTTTCGTAAACTCACATCAATTGTCTATTTTTTCAGGTAAACCACAGACTTAGGTGAATCATGCGGTAGAGACTCAACGGTGATCACTTGACTGTAAATTGATTAAACTTAGCAATTTTTGGTTTTATTTTATGTTTTGGTATTTATTTTAAGAATATGTAATATTTGGGACTTTCTGGACATTTTGGATTTAAACGTTGATTTTGGTTTGTTGATTTTATGCATGCTTGGTTAGATTATTTTGTGAAATAGACAGTTTTCACACAAAAAGTGGTTTTCCTAAAAAAAATACGAATCAAATTTCTAAATGTATCGGTTTTATAGACTTCCGCTGTAAAATAAGTTTTGGCAAATAAACTAATTAATTAACGTTTTCGGAATGAATATAAAATATATAAGTTAAGTAATTGAAATTACTTTATGCAACTAAACCTATTCTCTATGACATCTCTAGATTCGACCATAACGTCTAAGCTGGGTTTGAGGTGTTAATTTAGTGGTATCAGAGCCAGGTTGTAAACCTTGGCTGTGAATTTTGGGTCTAAAATTGTGTTTAAAAAAGAATTAGTTTTGAAATAATTTAAATAATTTGAATAATTTGAGAAAGTATGTGGTACACTGAGTCTCCGGCGTCGATCCTGTAAGTATTTGTAAAACTTAGTTAGAACTGCTCTAAAACACTGTAGATAGTACCTTCTGAAACTGTACTGAGTTAACTAGAGACTGAAACTTTTGAAAACAATTCTGAACTTCTGATAAGTTATGCATAAAACATCTGCTAATAAATACTGAAAGTGATGCATAAAATTTTATAATGTAGATAAAATACAAATTATACGATGAGCGCTCTTGGAACTCGCAGACATGGCATTCGTGGCCATGGTAGAGGCCGTAGGGGGCTCGAGCTAAGTCTGCTTCTCTAGGTAGTATGCCACATTTAGATACGAGTGAGACACTAGTTTCACCTGCTACTGAGAGTGGGTCTGAAAGCCACTTGGCTGGGGATGACACACTGTTCCAAGCCATGTTGAGGATTTTGGAGAGGATTTTTAGACCCCATTCTGGAGCTGGGGGCCGAGGGTCGGTAACTGAACGACTTTGGTCTAATAGTGCTGAGCTGTTTAGGTGCATCACTGGAGTCGCCCTTAATGTGGTCGAGTATTGGTTGAAGGCCATTGAGAGGAACATGAATGATCTAGACTGTACTCTTGAGCAGAAATTCAAGGGTACAGTCTCTTTGCTTCGCGACGAGGCTTATCAGTGGTGGTTGACGGTTGAGGAGGGTACTCAGCTTGATCTCTTGAATTGGGATTTCTTTAAGACCACCTTTCAAAGTAAGTACGTAAGGGCGAGTTATATAGATGCTCGTAGGTGTGAGTTCATGAATCTCATGCAGGGCGATAGATCTCTAGCTAAGTTTGAGGCCGAGTTTTTGAGGTTGAGTCGCTACGCTCGAGGCATGGTGGCGTCTGAGTATGAGAGGTGCGTTTGGTTTGAGGATGGATTAAGGGATAATTTGAGGGTATTGATTACTCCACAGAGGGAGCGAGAGTTCGCAGTTCTGGTTCAAAAGGTGAAGATCGCCAAGGATGTTAAGCGTGTAGAGTGCCAAAATAGGGACTGAGAGAGAGGCAAGAATAAGAGGGATTCAGAGCCCTCTAGTTCTATTCAGAGGCCTAAGAAAAAGGCCAGACTTGATGGGCTGGTTAGAGTGAGAGCCCCTGTTATTTCTACCGGGATTCAGCTGTATGGAGATTGTGGTAGGCGCCATCCGGGCAAGAGTTGGAGGAGGATTGGGGCTTGTCTGAGGTGTGGACCACTAGAGCACTATATTAGAAAGTGTCCACAGCAGACAGATCAGATGCAAGCTTTGGGACCGAGTTCTGTGTAGCCTCGGAGGGTAGCTCAGTAGCCACCTAGGGGCCGTCGACTAGCTAGGGGTGGAAATGGTATGGGCCAAAGGCAGAGAGCACCGAGAAGAGGTGCTGGTCAAACTGAGGTGAGGCAGCCTGGGTTAGTTTATGCTGGTCGACGTTGTGAGGATAGAGATGCTCCAGATGTTATCACCTATACGTTCTTTATATTTAATATTCCTTATACTACTCAGATAGACAGAGGTTCTACACACTCCTATGTAGCTAATATTGTATCTAAAACCCTGGGGATTTCTGCTGAGAGCACTACTAGTGAAGTTACTGTACTGGGTCCATTAGGGCAGTTTGTTCAGGTTAGTAAACTCTATAGGGACGTTCTGTTAGTGGTGCAAGGGGTTGTTTTTCTGGCAAATCTAATGGAGCTTTCGTTTAGGGAGTTTGATTTAATTCTGGGTATAGACTAGTTGGTTGAGCACCGAGTCAGTTTGGACTATGCATCTAAGAGGGTTATTTTGAGGACCAAGGATGATATAGAGGTGGTTGTGATCAGTGAGCATTGAGACTATTTGTCCAATGTGATCTCCGTGCTTGTGGCTGAGAAATTGGTTTGGAAAGGATGTGAGGGGTATTTGGTTTACGTCAGTGATTCTGTTTTTAAGCACTCTTTTGTTGGGGATTTCAGAACAGTGAGGGACTTTCCGAATGTCTTTCCTGAGGAGTTACCAGGTTTACCTCCGAATCGAGAAGTTGAGTTCAGAATTGAGCTTTTACCGGGTACAGCTTCGATGTCTATCGCTCCATACTATATGGCTCAACTGTAAGAGCTTCTGGATCATGGTTTCATCCGTCCTAGTGTTTCTCTATGGGGAGCACCAGCTCTGTTTGTTAAGAAAAAGGATGGGACCGTAAGTATGTGTATCGATTATCGACAGTTGAACAAGTTGACTGTGAAGAATAAGTATCCACTTTCGAGGATCGATGACCTGTTTGACCAGTTTCGAGGGGCTTCGGTGTTTTCTAAGATTGATCTTTGTTCTGGCTATCATCAATTAAGGGTTAAGGAGGTAGATGTTCATAAGACTGCGTTTAGGACTCGTTATGGACATTATGAGTTTCTAGTGATGGCTTTTGGTCTAACTGAGGTTGAACATGATGAGCATCTTAGAGTAGTGCTTCAGATTCTACGTAAGAAATAATTTTACACTAAGTTGAGCAAGTGTGAGTTCTGGCTGTGAGAGGTAACCTTTCTGGGTCACGTGGTTTCTTTTGAAGGGATTCGAGTTGATCCTAGAAAGATTGGGGCTATGCTGGATTGGAAACAGCCTAAGAATGTATATGAGATTCGTAGTTTTTTGGGTTTGGCGGGATATTATCGGCGGTTTGTCGAGGGGTTCTCTCTGATTGTAGCTCCATTGACTAAGCTTTCGCGTAAGAGTGTTCCATTTGCCTGGAATGATGCACAATAATCGAGCTTCGACAAGCTCAAGTCTATTTTGACTCAGGCTCCTATTGTGATACAGCCTGAACCTAGTAAGGAGTTTGTGGTCTATAGTGATGCATCACATGTCAGTTTGGGATATGTATTGATGCAAGATAGAAAGGTTGTGGCTTATGCATCCCGTCAGCTTAAGACACACGAAGGGAACTATCTGACGCATGATCTCGAGTTGGCTGTTGTGGTCTTTGCGTTGAAAATCTAGTGAGAGGTGTATCATCTACACCGATTACAAGAGTCTCAAGTACCTCTTTACTTAGAAGGAGTTGAATCTTAGGCAGCGTCGATGGATTGAATTGCTCAAAGATTATGTCTGCACGATAGAGTACCATCCTAGTAAGGCCAATATGGTGGCCGATACCCTGAGTCGTAGGGTGATGTCTGATTTGAGAGCTATGTTCGCTTGACTTAGTCTGGTTGATGATGGGATTTTCTTAGCTGAGTCGCAAGTTAAGTTGACTTAGATTGATCAAATTCGAGTTAAGCAGTTAGGGGATGAGTCTCTGGGTTTGCAGTTTTGTCAGGTTAAAAGTGGCAGTACTTCAGATTTTGGGTTGACTAATGATGGTGTTCTATTCTTTCAAGGACGGATCTGTGTATTGAATGATTCTGATTTGAGGCATTCAATTTTGAGGGAGGCGTATAGTAGCCCTTATGCTATACATCTTCGTGGTAATAAGATGTATCGCGATCTTCGTGAGCGATACTAGTGGCCCGGTTTGAAACCTGAAGTTACTGATTTTGTTGCTCGTTGTCTGACGTGCCACCAAGTTAAGGCTGAGCATCAGTTGCCTTCAGGTTTGTTGCAGCCAGTTAAGATTCCCTTGTGGAAATGGGAACGAGTGACAATGGACTTCGTTAGTGGGTTGCCCTTGACACCCACTAAGAAGGATTCTGTTCGGGTCATCGTGGATCAATTGACTAAGTCTGCTCACTTTATTTCGGTTCGGACAGATTATTCTCTGCAAAAGTTAGCAAAGTTCTACATTTCTGAGACTGTAAGACTGTATGGGGTTCTCGTATCGATTATTTTTGATAGAGATCCTCGTTTCACTTCTCAATTCTGAAAGACGTTGCATGAGGCTCTGGGTTCCAGGTTCAACTTCAGTACTATGTTCCATTTTCAGACCGATGGTCATTTTGAGAGGGTGATTCAGATACTGGAGGATATGCTTCGGAGTTGTGTTATTGATTTTCGAGGAAGTTGGGAGGATTATCTGTCGCTAGCTGAGTTCGCTGATCATGATTTTTCGTGTTAAGTTTTATAAATTTATAATTAAACGTTCTTGAGACTAACTATTATCACGATGTAGGCAAGTGTACCTATCGAACAGTAGTATAGCTTTAGCAAGACCAGATTGTCGAACCCAAAGGACTAAAAGTACTAGTAATGACTGTCTTTTTATTATCTAGCCTAAGAAATAAGGGGTTTGTTTTAACTAACTAATTAATTAAACTAATAAGTTGCAAAAAATAGAATTGGGAAATTACTTTTGGGAAAAATGATTGATTTAAGACAATACCTAAGGAAAAATCCACCTAGACTTTACTTGTTATTTTGTGTGACAGCCCTAATTTGACCCTAGTCAGAAAGTGGTTTCGGGACCACAAAACCGAGTCATAAAATATAATTAACCGTTATATTCTATGCTTATTATATGTGTAAATGCATGTGTGAAAGTTTCATGCTTTGATTTTGTCATTTGTATGTGAAATTTATTAAATAGGACTTATGTGAGACATTTTTTAAATGTGATAGGTTAACTTAAAAATGGTCTATTAATGCATGATATAAAAAGAATGGACTTGCATGTCAAATTATCCATTTTAATGTAGTGGCCGGCCATGTTGATGTTTAATATAAAATATATGTATTATTTATTAGTTTAATGGCAACTAAATGGCTTTATGTTTTATAATTTTGATGAATAAAAAAAAAAGAAGACAAAAAGGGGTAATGAAAACAAAGTTTCATCTTTGTTCTTCTTAGCATAATTGAAAGAAAGAAAAAAAGGGCAAGACATTCGGTCATTTTAAGCTTGAGGAAGGTTAGTAAATTATGTTAGTTTTTGAAATTTTAGCTTGTTTTAAGTTAATTATCAAGTTTCTTACTTAGCCCATGTCAAAACTTTGAATTTTGGGTGATGAATTGAGCATTCGGTTATGGTTGATAAGGAAGGGGTTGGATTATTACCTTTATGTTTTGATGAAGAATTGTTGAAGAGAGAAGTTTGAACTAGTTAAAAATTTAAATTGCTAGTACTTATATGTGTAATAGCCGAACTTGGACTTGCTTAATGACTTGAACAAATGTTTTGTATTTAAATGCTAAAATGTGAGCAAATGCCGTTTGGGTGATTTGAAATGAATAAATTAGATGTTTGAATATCTAAAGGTGTATATGAATTTTAAGGGTATGATTTTGAATAATGTAAGTAATGGAATGTGAGTAATGTTATGCATAGGTGAAATTATTATGTTCGGCTTTGATAGTATATATATAAGTATAATTAATCCATTTTGATAATATTATATAAGGTGATCAGTAAAAATATTATGGCGGCTTGAGTTTAATAACATTCGGCTAAGGACTATAAGTGCTAGCTAATTCGGTATAAGTGTATAGGTGATAGGTAGTGGTTAATTAAAGTGATGAAGGTTAAATTTTGAGTTTGGTTAAGTTTGGGCATTCGGCATTACTTATAACATTGGATATGAGTGTATGAAAGGTTAGAATTTCTTTTAAGTGAATTATGACTTTGATTTGAGCAAGATAGAATCGGCCATAAGCATGATTAAATTGTTCGGTCATTGTTTTGGCATAGGTGAAACCCTTATGAATTTGCTACATTCGGTCATAAAATGGAATTGAATATGAAGGTTAAGTTTGAGTAGTTAGGGCTGAATGGGTTATATATTAATCATAAATGGATTGTATGCATATGAGTGTGTATGTATTTGTGTGTGCAGCATTGATGATAAATGGCAATTGGTAATGTGGTAAATGTTTAATAAGTTGACATTCGGAGTTAGCTATATGTCTTGGAGCTATAATGTAATTTGAAAAATAAATAAAAGTATATGATATTAAAGCATGCATTATATATATATATGCATGTGTATATCCGGTTGTGCATAAATATGAGTGAATGATTAAATTCTGATAGTCATATATAGGTATGTATATATATATATATATATGCCTTATGTATGTACCATGTGCTTATAGAGACATTCGGATATATGGTTGAATTCATGTATAAGGAAGCATGATAAGTTATGTGAATCTTTGTTTGTGTATGTGAATTAGATATAGATTAAATAAGCATGAAATTGAGTCATGGCATATTTTATAAAATATAATATGTATTGAGGTTATATATGATTGTCAAATGTGACTATTAAGAAATAAAGTTGAGTAAGTAATTAAACAAATTTATTTGTTTTAATTAAGCTCAAGAGTAAAAAGGATCAAAATCAGATAAGGGAAAAGAGAAAGCAATCGAGTAGCCTTTCCGCAACCGTTCAAGTATATCCGAGGTAAGTTTTGAGTAGTCACTTTTAGTATATAATTGATGATTGCCTTGATATGTGTATATTAGATGAATTGTGACCTTTTGGTTTTTCTTGAATTAAGTTGTGTGATAAATAACTTATGTATATGACTTATAGTCAAATGGTCACTATGGGTTAAGTTTGAATGGTGAAAGGGATATGTAAGATTTATGTACGACTTTTGAACCGAAATGTAAATGATGGTGTT
This sequence comes from Gossypium anomalum, assembly GCA_025698475.1. Lineage (NCBI taxonomy): Eukaryota > Viridiplantae > Streptophyta > Magnoliopsida > Malvales > Malvaceae > Gossypium > Gossypium anomalum. The sequence goes on from CM046957.1 coordinate 17,842,894, forward strand.
CATATGGAGCTTATGTCCGAATGTAGCAAATGACTACTAATGTGATATGTTGATTGAGATGTGTTAATATATGATTAAATATGCATGATAATTGATGTAAATGTTCGGGCTTAAAGACCCGTGGGCTAAATGCTGGAATTATATCCGGACTTAAGGTCCGCAGGCTATGTGCTGGAATTATATTCGGACTTAAGGTCCACAGGCTACGTGCTGAAAATATATTTGGGCTAAAGTCCCGCAGGCTTCGAGCTGGTATTATACCGGGTATAAATTCCCACAGGCTTGTGCTAGAAATTTGTTTCAAGTTCTAAGACTTGACAGGTTTGATGCCAGTAAGTTAAGTAAGATTACGACATTGAATATCCGTGGTAAACCATCGTCGAGTAAGTACTATATATATTTAAGATGTTAAGGTACATATTACTTACTCATCGGTGAATTGATCTCAAAATGAATCATTAGCATCAAAGAAGAATATATATGTATATATGTATGATTGATACTTATAATTGTGAATATGAGATTATTTGATTTAAATGCATCGTATGAACTTTAAGTAGGAGAAATCTATGAATATGTTATGCGTATTTAACCACAAAGTAATTTGAATTGAGAATAAGTTGATTAAATGAATATTTCGATTTCCAATAGGTCTTTAATTGTTTGTAATGCTTAAAACTTATTAAGTTTCGAAAGCTTAATCTGTTCCTTATTTCTTTGTTTTATAGATTGTTGATTTTGGCCACCGTCTCGGGGATCGTCAGCAGTCCATCATACTATCGATCTTTTTGGTACAGTTATAATTTGGTCTCGATATGGCATGTATAGGCTAGGCTGATGATAACTATGTTTTGTATCTGTAAATATTTTGGCTATATGAAAATGGCATATAACTTAAATATCAATATGTATTCAACTCGATCTCTGTTTATGTTTATTGACAATGTGAATGAGATAATTAAATGTTTAGCTCGGTAATACCTCTTAGCCTTAATCCGGCAATCGGATTTGAGTTAGGGGTACTACATTTTATTGGTATCAGAGCTACAGTTTAGTCGATTCTAGGACTAACGTAGCGTGTATGAGTCTAGCTATACATGCCATATAGTGATAATACGATAGTGTGATGATTTCTGACAGTTAAAAATGTGTTTTCGTATAGTAATGGATCCCGATCCCAATCGAGTGGTAGCTGATGATGTAGAGAGTGTAGCGCCTACTCCCGCACACGGGACAGCGCCGATGGACTCTCAACCTATTGCGAGCAATCAAAATGACGAGGCTAGACAAGCCTTTTATAATGTGATGAATGATTGGTTTAACCAATACATTCGAACTAATGCGGCTGCTCCACAACCCCCACTTCTGACTAATACAACCCTTGCACCCACAATACCTCAGTAATGATCGATGAGGTTGAATAAGCCCCGATTGATGAATTTCAAAGCACGGGGTTACTGAATTTAAAGCTACTGATAGTGATGATGCCGAGCAAGCTGAATTTTGGTTGGACAACACCATTCGAGTACTTGATGAACTATCTTACACACCCGATGAATGCCTGAAATGTGCTATATCTTTGCTACGTGATTCCGCCTATTATTGGTGGAATACATTGGTTTCTGTTGTACCGAGAGAGCGGGTGACGTGGGAGTTCTTCCAAATTGAATTCCGAAAAAAGTATCTCAGTCAGAGGTTCATCGATCAGAAACGAAAAGAATTTCTTGAACTTAAACAGGGTTCCATGTCAGTTAATGATTATGAACGAAAGTTCATCATGTAACACCCCTTACCCGTATCTAAGGCTGGAATAGAGTACGAGACATTACCAGACTTAACAATACACATAGACGAAAACCGGGCCATAAAACTTCATTTAATTCAAAACTTTTCGAACATATGCATAACAAACAAAGTTAACTATATCATTACATCAAAACATAGGACATAGCACGATTAATTAACCTTATAAACCATAATGGATAAAGACCACATCTCATAATCATATACGATAACTCAATGCAGACTGATACGTATGGTCAAAATCATAATAAAAATACATATCACAAACCAACTTCCTATACATGCCACTCACTTGATATTTCTAATATTTGAATTAATTCTCCCAAAAATGATAGTTTGATAGTGTGATTTTGCCTCCGACGATCTCTAACCCCGACCCAACCTGCCAATACTAAAGAAATGGAGAGGATGGGTAAGCTTTACGCTTAGTAAGTTCATATGAAAATAATAAGCAATTACTACGATACTTTTCAAGATAAAACACTATAATTGTACAATTACACATATACATGTTAAGCTGTGTTATCGAGTTATAGTTACTAAATCATTTATATCTGAAGCTAAAAAACTCCAAATTTAGTTTCGTTAATTTTCCTTAAAACTAGATTCATATATCTTTCTCCCATGAAATTTCCAGAATTTTTTGTTTAGCCAATTAGTACATTTTATTAGTTAAAGTCTCCCCTGTTTCAGAGTATGACTACTCTGACCTCTGTGCACTATGAACCAAATTTCTCCCTGTACAGAATTCAAACGACCATTCCGTTTATTTCCCTTAAAAATATCCATTCAAGTAAAATATGACTCTTAATAATATTTTTACAATTTATGGTGAATTTCTAAAGTCAGAACAGGGGACCTCGAATTCATTCAGACCCTGTTTCAAAAGAATTTGAATATCACACAATATAGAATTATTTTGCTCCCCTGTTTATTTCATGTGAAAATAGACTCATTAAGATTTATTTTCATCTATCATTTGAATTTTTATTCAACTTACACAATTTTTAGTGAATTTTCAAAGTCACATCATCACTGTGTCCAAAACAATTTTATTGCTAATTCACTCTTTCACACTTTCTTTGTATTAACCTCATTTTAACATACATATCACAAATCATTTTCACCACATTTCATACATCACAAGTATAGGCCCATGATTAAAAGGTCACCATAAAATCATCCTCATGTATAACTTACTTGTTTATAACCTTACCACATCCCGGTCACTTAATGAACACATCATTCATATAAGCAAATTCCTGCACTTATTCATCACAAAACTCACAAAGCAGTACATAGTAAGTCTCCCGTTGAACACTTCGGATCAATCCTCGATACTTGGTGGTTTCAGAACATAGCTCCACCCATCATAAAGTTCGGCTCTCTTGTACACATGGTGAACACTTAGTATCACCCATGTGACCTAGCTAGTTTATCTCGTACAAACATATTTCCAATATTATTATAAAATATCATAATACAAGTAAAATTGATATATTACTTACATCTCATTTAATATCAAGGCAATAACATTAAATTACACATTGCATTATTAAAAATCATATGAACTTACAATTTCTCATAATATCCATAATCATAGAAATCACATTTGTGTATGATAATTTAATGCACTTCATGTACCATAGACATATTTTTAAATCAATTCATAAACTTAGCACCATAACATTTAATTTAATATAATTCAATTAATTCACTAAATTTAACTTTCAAATATAAATTACAACATTATTGCAGTATTATTATCATATCAACTTACCTCGATCCAGAAACGACAATTTACTATTTTAGTCCATAACCTTGTATTTTCCCGATTTAAGCCTGAATCTCGATTTCCTTCATCTATAATATCACATTTAGCCTAATAATTAGTCATAGTATTCATACGGCTCCAAAAATCATATTTTTACAAATTTTCATTTTGACCCCTAAACTTTTGCATATTTGCACTTTTGCCCCAAGGTTCGGAAATTAAACTTCATCCTATTTTCTTATGTTTTATGACATGATGATCATTTTTCCCTTCTATGGCAACATCAAATTCTCACTCTAACGTGTACTTATGACTATTCGGTATTTTTACCAATTAAGCCCTTTTACTCGTTTTCACTTAAAACCGAGTAGCACAAGTTGTTTAACATAACTTAAAACCTCATATTCTATCATAAAACACCAAAATACACAAATTTCAACTATGGGTATTTTTCCAAATACGAACCCTAGGTTGAATTATTGCTAGCATAAGCTTAATCAAGTTACCGGGATTCCAAAAACGTAAAGAACTTGAAAAACGGGGTTAGAACGGACTTATTATTGAGCTTGGAAAGCTTAAAAACCCTAGCCATGGCTTCCCCCATGCTAATTTCAGCCTTCATGAAAAAGATGAGTCAATTTTGGCTTTATTTTCCCTTTTAATTTCTTTTAATTACCAAATGACTAAAATGCCCTTACTACTAAACTTTCCAAAATTTCCATCCATGTCCAATTTTTGTCCATAGACTTAGAAATTGGTCAAATTTCTATTTAATACCTCCTCATTAATATTTCAAAGCAATTTCATACTAAAAACTTCTAGAATGCAAGTTTTGCAAAGTATTTGATTTAGTCCCTAATTTCAATTTAAGCACTTTATGCATAAAATTTCTTCACGAAATTTTCACACAATCGTGCAATCATGTCATAGATCTCAAAATAATTATAAAATAATTATTTCTATCTTATATTTGTGGTCACGAAACCACTATTCCGATTAGGCCCTTATTCGGGATATTACAACTCTTCCCCCCTTTAGGGATTTTCATCCTCGAAAATCTTGCTGAAAAAGTGGTCTTCACTTAGATTCCTAAATTTGACTTTCGGTGCTGAAGAACTTTCACTCAGGCGGTGCCTCCAATATATCTCTTTAATTTTCTCATAGATTCTGAAAGCTTACGGACTCATCTCTCAATTATTCTTAAATTTTCAACCCTTCTCCGTTTCCCTTGTCATCTTGACATAAAACCAGATCTCAATTTAGTTAATGGAGACTAGAATTTCAAGAAATCCAACAATCAAAGGGACCTGCACTCTTCCGAAATAATCATACAGATTTTCATCATCAATAAATCACAATCCAATAACATCTGAATCAAATTACAGTACACGTCATTACTCTCTGAATGAATAGGCAAATTTACACTGTGAGCTTCATACAATTCTTTCTGTATAAGCCTCAGAATAATAATACCATGAATCAGATCCAATCTAAAATTCAACATCAGAAGTCGATCCTCACTGTACTCTTTTAGTTTACTACTCACTATCACATTTTCCTCTTTCCGCTACAGAAATAATTCTGTTATAGCATCAAAAATAATCCTTTCTTTTAGTTACAAAACAATTCATCATGCCATCCTTTACTATTCATTCCTTACGTTAATCAAAACTGTCTCAATTGCATTAGCTCAAGTAACCAAAATATATCAATTGAAGACATTAACTATAATTGACTTATTTGAGAGAAGTAATCCACCATACCGATTGAAACTCGCACTTTTATCACTTATGCCTTTACTGTTGTCAAACCTTACACGAAAATTAGAAAAATCCCAATATTGAAATTACCACATTACCCAAATCAAATCAAAAGTATAGTTATACTTGACATGATTATCACGAGCTGAAGAATACACTCCAAACATGAGTCATAATTGACAAATTACGGAATAAAGATAACAAGAAAACCAAATAAAGAAATCCAAGATAGAGAAACCCAGAATAAAGAAATCCAAAATAAAGAAACCCAAGATACGATACTATGCCGAAAAATCAAAAACCAAACTCATAGGAAAATATAGAAGATCCCGATAATTCCTTAGAGAAAAGAAATCCAGTAGAAAACATCATTTAATCTCACTGGAATCAAATGCAACAAGAACAATGTATCTTCCCATAAATACATATCAAATGGAGCATCAAATAGAAGAAACAAAATCATAGTATCATACATATTCTCTTATCTTTTTTTATCAGTGAGAGAATATAATAGAATGCCCAAGGAATAGAGCAATACAAATTATAAACCACCAAAGCTACCAATGCTTTCTGTCTAACATCGAGGATTAGAAAACATCCCCTTATAACAAGAATTTCTTCAAAAGATCAATAACCATAGAAATATTTCTGAGAACGGATAAACACATAGAACATCTTAGAAGAAATCGCTAAAATCATTCAAACAGAATCACACACTCGGATATTACACATTTTATATCATTTCCCCAACTATTTCTCACATCACAAATTTCATATTACTTTTCACTAAAGAAGACTAGTTCTGAATAAATTTTGATTTGCACTTTTCTCGACCTTGTACCTTAGTAATTGATTTATCAAAATAAATTTCTTCTCTAATCGAAAGCAAGGCATAACTCCAATAATCCTTATGCCAATCTGATACTTTTCTAGCTTTGACTTTACTTATCAACTCATTCTTCAATCTCTAATCATATTTATAATTATTCTAGCACTAAGCTCTTTGGTTTCTCAACCGGAAACTTATTTAGTACAAATCTCATGAAATTCCATTATAAAACACCACTTTGATAAGGGGGAAGGGGTCGTAGGGCCTCTGACTCAACTCTCATATACATATACATGTAACACAGTTTTCATCATAGCAATCATATCTCAATCATGTCATTCATTTCTAGTAACTAACATTCATATTGGTTTAATGCCCAGTTTCCATTTATCTCATTTAGTCAAGTATAATTATGCATGCATCCTATGTTTTTTGGATAGCTTGACTTATCCATTCATCTACTTGAACAAATCATGCTCATGACATCATATAAGGGTTAAATAAACATAGATATTTGCATCACAATGGCAACCTTCATTTCGTGCATCATTATATACATATCATTACAATCACATAATTCAGTCCGAACAATTTAACATAGATAAATTCATTTCATTATAATCATTTATCTCATAAAAAATATCATTGACATTCATCAACATTCAATGTTCAATCAAGGCAATGACATTTTTATTCATATCATAATATTAGGAACTTTTACTCATACCTCTACGAATTTCTATTTATCCCATTCATCTTATCAAGTAAATCAAATACACTACATCATATGAGCATCAAGCATGTATGGATATTTATTACAACATGACCTTTCATCTCACGTGTTATCACTTATATATATATATATCATAAATTTTTATTCATACTTTTCTAAATCGAGACTCATCATAATCGTAATTTTATTCAAACACCTTCGCATCACATTGAACATGGTCAGTGAAGCTCGGTTGGAGAGTACCTCTATCTAAACAAGACGGTGTTCATACGCGTCGGGAGACATCACACTATCACGGATCAGTGGCATGTATAGCTGGACTTTTACACATGATAGGTTAGTCCGAGAACCGACTAAACCATAGCTCTGATACCACTAAATGTAACACCCCTTACTCGTATCTAAGGCCGAAACAGAGTACGAGGCATTACCAGACTTAACAATACACATAGACGAAAATCGGGCCATAAAATTTCATTTAATTCAAAACTTTTCGAACATATGCATAACAAACAAAGTTAACTATATCATTACATCAAAATATAGGACATAGCACGATTAATTAAACTTATAAACCATAATGGATAAGGACCACATCTCATAATCATATATGATAACTCAATGCAGACTGATACGTATGGTCAAAATCATAATAAAAATACATATCACAAACCAACTTCCTATGCATGCCACTCACTTGATATTTCTAATATTTGAATTAATTCTCCCAAAAATGATAGTTTGATAGTGTGATTTTGCCTCCGACGATCTCTAACCCCGAGCCAACCTGTCAATACTAAAGAAATGTAGAGGATGGGTAAGCTTTACGCTTAGTAAGTTCATATGAAAATAATAAGCAATTACTACCATGCTTTTCAAGATAAAACACTATAATTGTACAATTACACATATTCAGGTTAAGCTGTGTTATCGAGTTACAGTTACTAAATCATTCATATCTGAAGCTACAAAACTCCAAATTTAGTTTCGTTAATTTTCCTTGAAACTATATTAATATATCTTTCTCCCATTAAATTTCCAGAATTTTTAGTTTATTCAATTAGTATAGTTTATTAGTTAAAGTCTCCCCCGTTTCAGAGTACAACCACTCTGTCCTCTGTGCACTACGAACAAATTTCTCCCTGTACAGAATTCCAACGACCATGCCGTTTGTTTCCCTTAACAATAGACTCAACAAGGAATCCATTCATGTAAAATATGACTCTTAATAATATTTTTACAATTTATGGTGAATTTCTAAAGTCAGAACAGGGGACCTCGAATTCATTCAGACCTGTTTCACAAGAATTTGAATATCACACAATATCGAATAATTTTACTTCTCCTGTTTATTTCATGTGAAAATAGACTCATTAAGCTTTATTTTCATCTACCATTTGCATTTTTATTCAACTTCCACAATTTTTAGGGAATTTTCAAAGTCACGTCACTGCTGCTGTCCAAAACAATTTTATTGCTAATTCACTCTTTCACACTTTCTTTGTATTAACCTCATTTTAACATACATATCACAAATCATTTTCACCACATTTCATACATCACACGTATAGGGCCATGATTACAAGGTCACCATAAAATCATCCTCGACACTTGGTGGTTTCAGAACATAGCTCCACCCATCATAAAGTTCGGCTCTCTTGTACACATGGTGAACACTTAGTATCACCCATGTGACTTAGCCAGTTTATCTCGTAGCTCTCTTGTCTACATAGTGTCCTTCACTTGGAGCCACGCATGCGACCTAGCTACATATATCCCGTAGCTCTCTTGTCTACATGGTGTACACATAGTATCACCCATGCGACCTAGCTACATCATAATGTCTCGTAGCTCTCTTGTACACATGATGTGCACTCAGCACCATACATGTGACCTAGCTACATACCATCTGTATCATCCAATCTTTCCAAAGGTTTAACCGAGATTTCTCTCTTTTCCAACAATTTCACCAATCAAGTAATTATCAACAAACATATTTCCAATATTATTATAAAATATCATAATACAAGTAAAATTGATATATTACTTACATCTCATTTAATATCAAGGCAATAACATTAAATTACACATTGCATTATTAAAAATCATATGAACTTACAATTGCTCATAATATCCATAATCATAGAAATCACATTTATGTATGATAATTCAATGCACTTCATGTACCATAGACATATTTTTAAATCAATTCATAAACTTAGCACCATAACATTTAATTTAACATAATTCAATTAATTCACTAAATTTAACTTTCAAATTTAAATTACAACATTATTGCAGTATTATTATTATACCAACTTACCTCGATCCAGAAACGACAATTTACTATTTTAGTCCATAACCTTGTATTTTTCGGATTTAACCCCAAATCTCGATTTCCTTCATCTATAATATCACATTTAGCCTAATAATTAGTCACATTATTCATACGGCTACAAAAATCATATTTTTACAAATTTTCATTTTGACCCCTAAACTTTTGCATATTTGCACTTTTGCCCCAAGGTTCAGAAATTAAACTTCATCCTATTTTCTTATGTTTTATGACATGCTGATCATTTTTCCCTTCTATGGCAACATCAGATTCTCACTCTAATATATACTTATGACTATTAGGTATTTTTACCGATTAAGCCCTTTTACTCGTTTTCACTTAAAACCGAGCAGCACAAGTTGTTTAACATAATTTAAAACCTCATATTCTATCATAAAACACTAAAATACACAAATTTCACCTATGGGTATTTTTCCAAATACGAACCCTAGGTTGAATTATTGCTAGCATAAGCTTAATCAAGTTACCGGATTCCAAAAACGTAAAGAACTTGAAAAAACAGGGTTAGAACGGACTTACTATTGAGCTTGGAAAGCTTGAAAACCCTAGCCATGGCTTCCCCATGCTAATTTCGGCCTCCATGAAAAGATGAGTCAATTTTGGCTTTATTTTCCCTTTTTATTTCTTTTAATTACCAAATGACTAAAATGCCCATACTACTAAACTTTCCAAAAATTCCATCCATGTCCAATTTTTGTCCATAGACTTAGAAATTGGTCAAATTTCTATTTAAGACCTCCTCATTAATATTCCAAAGCAATTTCATACTAAAAACTTCTAGAATGCAAGTTTTGCAAATTATTCGATTTAGTCCCTAATTTCAATTTAAGCACTTTATGCATAAAATTTCTTCACGAAATTTTCACACAATCATGAAATCGTGTCATAGACCTCAAAATAATCATAAAATAATTATTTCTATCTTATATTTGTGGTTACAAAACCACTATTTCGATTAGGCCCTTATTCGGGATATTACACGTCAGACTTAGCAGATATGCTCGGGAATGTGTATCGTCTGAGGCTATTATGTGTAAATGCTTTGGAGACGGGTTAAATGAAAATATTAAAATTTTCGTTGGTATTCTTGAAATTAGAGAGTTCGTAGTACTTGTTGAGCGAGCTTGCAAAGCCGATGAGCTTAGTAAAGAAAAAAGGAAAGCTGAAGATGGAGCGAGGGAGTTTCGTAAAAGATCTTTGGGAAAACCTTTTCAGCAATCACCGAAGAAATTTTTAGATGATTCGGGCCAATCTAAGAACACTTCCGATTTTTCCAGACGAGACCGTAATCGACCTCCAATTAGTACGTGAGCCACTTCAGTTGCCAGTGTTGGAAATGATCGTCGGGATAGGACCAAGTGTAAGTTTTGTGGAAAATGGCATTCGGGGAGTTGTAGATTTCATGATCACTCCTGTTATAAATGTGGATCACTCGACCACTTTATCAAAGACTGCCCGAAGTTGTCAGAGCAAAATGTGAATCAGAGTGGGAAACCGGGTACTGCTACAGCTCGAGGTAGACCATCTAGGAATACGAGAAATGCTAGTGGCAGTCAGAGAGGGTCTAGAGATGCTACGACCAGATCCGAGTAAAATATCAGCCATACTTGATTGGAAGCCTCCTAGAAATTTACTGAAGTTCGGAGCTTTTTGGGACTTGTCGATTACTACAGACGATTTGTAAAGGGTTTCTCGATGATAGCCACAGCATTGACGAAGCTACTTCAGAAAGATGTTAAGTTCGAATGGTCAGAAAAGTGCCAGAAAAGTTTCGACCAACTAAAAACTTATTTGACTGAAGCTCTAGTGTTAGTGTAGCCCGAATCAGGTAAAGAGTTTGTCATTTACAGTGATGCCTCCTTACATGGGCTAGGTTGTGTATTGATGCAAGAGGGTCGAGTTGTAGCTTACGCGTCGAGGCAATTGAAGCCACATGAGAAAAACTATCCGACCCATGATCTCGAATTAGCTGCCATCGTATTTGCTCTGAAAATATGGCGACACTACTTGTTTGGAGAGAGGTGTCATGTATATTCGGATCACAAAAGCCTCAAATATTTGATGACTTAAAGATATTTGAATTTGTGACAAAGATGTTGGCTTGAATTGTTGAAAGACTACGAGCTTGTCATTGACTATCACCCGGGAAAGGCTAACGTGGTTACCGATACTTTAAGTCACAAGTCACTATTTTTTTTGCGAGCGATGAATGTACACCTGTACGTTTCATCCGATAATGTGTTAGTAGCAGAATTAAAAGCTAAACTATTATTGTTTTATCAAATACATGAATCTCAGAAAGTCGACGATGAATTGGTTGCTAAACGAGCTAAATGTGTTTCAAATGTAGAATCAGAGTTTCAAATTGACGACAATGATTGTTTGAGGTTCAGAAGTCGATTGTGTGTTCCAAGAAATTCAAAAATTATTTCAGTGATTTTGAGCGAAGCTCATAATAGCCAAATGTCAGTCCATCCTAGTAGTACGAAAATGTACAATGATCTGAAACGTCAGTATTGGTGGCATGGTATGAAACGAGACATTTCCAACTTTGTCTCAAAATGTTTGATATGTCAACAAGTGAAAGCGGAGCATCAAGTGCCTTCGGGTTTACTTCAGCCGATCATGATACCCGGGTGGAAGTGGGATCGAGTTACGATGGATTTTGTGTCTGGGTTACCTTTGTCATCGAGTAAGAAAGATGTGATATGGGTTGTTGTGGATAGATTGACTAAATCAGCTCATTTCATTTGTGACAACCCTAATTAGACCCTAGTCGAAATGTGGTTTCGGGACCACAAAACCGAGTCACAAAAATTCATTTAATTTTAAATTGCATATATTTGTGTGTGATAGTGTATGTCTGAAAAATTAAAAGTTTTAATTTAGTCTTAGGAATGTAAATTCTTCTTGAAAGGATTTAGTTGAAAAATTTAGAAAAGATGGTAGGTAATTTGTAAGGATCTAAAAATAATGAGGTGAGAAAGCTTGGGTTTGCAAGTCAATTTACCCTTAATGCATGTAGTGGCCGGCCATGAAATGATGTTATTCCACTAAGTTAAATTAAATACAATTTTAATTGGCAAATGATATAATAAATTTATAAGAAAAAGATGAATAAAATAAGAAAGGAAGGTGGGAGAGTGTTCATCTTCTCCTTGCTAAAAACCGAAACCTAAAGAAAGAAAGAAAGAAAAATTGTTTGAAGCATTCGGTCAACTAAGGATTAATCAAGGTAAGATTTCATGTTAGTTTTCAATAAATTGTATGAAATTTGGTTATTAGGCAAATCTATATTATAACCCATGGGCTGAATTTTCTATTTGGTGAAAAAAAAAAGTGCATTCGGTTGTGAAGGATAAATGTTAAGTGAATTTTGTTTGATGCTTTTGAAAGGAATATTAGAGAGATAAGGAATGAACTAGCTAATAGATATATGAACATTGGTATGATATTAAAAATTTATGTGGAGCCTTTGTTAATTATAAACATTCAGTCAAATAGTTATGTGGAGGAACTATGTGTTTGAATGAAATAAAAATGATGTTGCATTGAAAATTTTATATTCGGCATTGTAGTTAAGTACATAGGTGATATCGATTTTAATCTTGCACATTCGGTTATACAGTATGCACATTGTAAAATTTTCTTTGATTCTCTAAAATCGACCAAATGAGGAGGTTGGTTTTAAAAGTTGAGTTTGACTCATACTTAAGTATATTTGAGTGTAATTATATTTGGCATAATGTTATTTGGAAGTGATAATGCATTCGGCTTTATGGCATAATATAAATATTAGTTGAGACTTTGATGTCTTGAACAAGGATTGTTGTAAGAAGAAATGGAATCATTAAATTCATATATATATATATGAGTATTTTTGCGAAGTAATTAAACTACTAAATTCATTTATTCTAGCTCAAGAATCCAAGGGAGGAGAATCAAGTAAAGGCAAAGCAAAGAATATTAAATAGTCATTCGGGAATCATTTCATCCGACATAAGGTAAGTCCTTAAACAATTGTAAGTTGATTAGTTTTGTACATAAATAATACTAGTGAATCATGAAAGAAGTTCTTTTGTTAGGTATTCTTTTGGAGTGATATTCATATTTATTAATGTGACCATGTATGCTGTTTGAATTAAGTAAATAGCCATATTATAATGAGTCAACTTTGGCACTAAGTGTGCGGAATTGAATGGCACTATGTGTGCTGATTTGGATGGCAATACATGAGGGAAATTCTAGGCACTAAGTGTGCGGTTTAGTATGGCACTAAGTGTGCGAATTTGATTAGCACTATGTGTGCGAATTCGGTTGATAATATAATATGTGCAGGAAAAGAATGGAGTGATAGAACTATTAACGGAAATATTGAATTTGAGACATGAAACGTATATGCATGGATTCGTCTAGTTCATCATAGTTTCATATCTTGAGAATGGATTTAAATCATTTGGTTGCTTTGATTTTCGATTGGATAGTAGGATTTGGCTTGTGGTTGGATCGATCATCTAAGTAGCTATGGCATAGTTTGGTATGGCAGTAGTAGTTGATCTTACATTATTTTTCTCATAATCTATGTTTACAGTCCGTATTATATTGCTTGTGACTTACTGAGTTGAATACTCATTTGGTGTGTTTACTTGTCTCCCATTTAGATCTCTTTAATCCGTTTTATGTGCTCGGGACCGTCGTCGAACCAGCCTACAACGTTTTGGTACCTCTTCTTAGTTAATCCTAAGTTAACATTATGGCATGTATAGGATAATATTTTGGGAGATTTTGTGAACTGATCACATTGTACATAACGGCCGTGAGAAAACGGCTTAAAAATCTATGTTTAATTTTGGTTTTTGCTAGAGTATGACTTAAGTTCTTTTTAATTATTATATAATGTATGGTTGGTACCGATTGGATGTATCATTTCATATATAAGTTCAAAGCATGCAAGTTTAAAATTGATTTTGATTTAAGTTGCATGCTTAAGGAATTTTATATATGTATATTATCACTTGTTATATTATATAAGTAAGCTTGTGATATTTGATGGTTATGCATAACTTCATTAATGACCTAATAATATATGTTTTGAAATGTAAGTTTGAAAGTTGACTATGTTATTAATTTTTAATAAATGGGTTTTAACTTGATTGGAAGATTAAAAACATGACTGGAATTGTGTTTTTGATCGATAATGCCATATAACCTTAATCCGGTGACTGATACAGGCTAGGGGTGTTACATTTTATTGGTATCAAAGCTACGGTTTAGTCGGTTCTTCCACTATCGTAGCGAGTATGAGTCTAGCTATACATGCCATAATGTTAGTATATGATAGTGTGATGACTTCTGACAGTTGAAATTATTGTTTTGATTAGTAAATGGAACCCAATTTAGAGAGGGCCTTAGCGGATGATGTTAAGAGTGTAGCGGCTGCTCCTGCACAAGGGACACCACCTGTTGAACCTCAATCATCTGCGAATAATCAAGATGATGTGGCAAAACAAGCCTTCTTTACCATGATGAATGAGTGGGTCCCACAATATGCCCAAACTAACCCGGCTGCTCAACCATTTCTGAATTTAAATAATCCGCCTCAGGTGCCTATAATACCAGGAAATACTGATCCTTTGAGGCCGAGTAAACCTCCTGTGGATTTGATTAGGAAGCGTGGGGCCGAGGAATTTCGAGCCACAGCTACTGATGATGCTAAAAGGGCCGAGTTTTGGCTTGATAACACCATCCATGTTTTTGAAGAGCTATCTTGTACACCTGATGAGTGTCTAAAGTGTGCCATATCCTTATTACGGGACTCGGCCTACTATTGGTGGAGAACCCTGACTTCTATTGTCCCGAAGGAACGAGTTACTTGGGATTTCTTTCAGGCGGAGTTTCGTAAGAAGTATATTAGCCAACGATTTATGGATCAAAAGCGTAAAGAATTTTTAGAGCTTAAGCAAGGTCGTTTGACAGTATCTGAATACGAACGTGAGTTTGTAAGACTCAGTCGATATGCTTGGGAGTGTGTAGCTGATGAAGTCGCCATGTGTAAAAGATTCGAAGAAGGATTGAATGAAGATTTAAAGCTACTGGTGGGTATTCTAGAAATAAAAGAATTTGTAACACTAGTTGAACGGGCTTGCAAGGCTGAAGAGCTTGGAAAGGAGAAAAAGAAAGCTGAATCTGAAGCCAGAGACTTTCGTAAAAGATTGGTGGGTAAAGCTTCTTTCTCGACTGGAAAGAAATTCAGAGACAATACTAATAAATCGAAGACGACTGCAGGAATTTCTATCAGGGAGCGACCGTCAACGGATTCTCGAGCTACTTCGGTTGCTAGTGCTGGTAACAATCGACAAGAAAAACCTGAATGTCTACAATGTGGAAGACGACATGTAGGTGAATGTTGGGGTAAGTCTATTAACAGAGCTTGTTATAGATGCGGATCGCGGGATCATTTTATTCGAGATTGTACGGAACTTGATGAAAAGAATAAGGTGCAAGGTACGAGATCGAGTGGCGCAACGACTAGAGGTAGATCACTGAGAAATACAGGAGGTAGGGGTGGTAGTCAAAGAGGGATTTCTGATATGGCTGTTCCATCCGTGCACGAGAGGAGGCATCTTCCCCTGATGTCATCACTGGTACTTTCACTCTCTTTGATACTAATGTGATTGCATTGATTGACCCTGGTTCTACTCATTCATATGTATGTGAGACTTTAGCATCCAGTAAGACTCTACTTGTTGAGTCTACTGAGTTCGTGATTCGAGTGTCGAATCCATTGGTTCAATATGTACTCGTTGACAAAGTGTGTAAGAAATGCCCCCTGATAATCTGAGATTCCTGTTTTCCGGCCGATTTGATGTTTTTACCGTTTGATGAATTTGATGTTATTCTCGGTATGGATTGGTTGACCGTACATGATGCAGTTGTAAATTGCAAAAGAAAGACCATTTATTTGAGGTGTGCAAATAATGAGATAGTTCGAGTTGAGTCTATTGACTTGAACAGAGTGCCAACAATAATATCCTCGTTGATCGCTCAGAAATATATGAGAAAGCGGAGTGAAGCATATCTTGCGTACGTACTTGATCGCAAAGAGTCAGAAAAGAAACTTGAATCGGTACCAGTGGTTTGTGAGTATTCAGATGTTTTTCCTGAGGAGTTACCGGGATTACCACCCATTCGAGAAGTAGAATTCGGCATCGAACTTACACCTGGTACCACACCAATTTCGATAGTTCCGTATCGTATGGCACCAACAGAATTGAAGGAATTGAAAACTCAGTTGCAAGAGTTGACGGATAGAGGTTTTGCTCGATCGAGTTTCTCACCTTGGGGTGCACCAGTATTATTCGTGAAAAAGAAAGACGGAACCATGAGGATGTGCGTCGATTATCGTCAATTGAATAAAGTGACAATAAATAATAAATATCCGTTACCGCATATTGATGACTTGTTTGATCAACTGAAGGGAGCCTCAGTGTTCTCAAAGATAGATTTGAGATCGAGTTATTATCAGTTGCGAGTTCGAGACTCAGATATACCTAAAACTGCTTTTAGAACGAGATATGGTCACTACGAGTTCTTAGTGATACCGTTTGGGCTCACTAATGCCCCTGCGGTATTTATGGACTTGATGAATCGAATATTTAGACAGTATTTAGATCTTTTTGTAGTGTTGTTTATAGATGACATATTAATCTATTCGCGCGATGAATCTGAACATGCTGAGCACTTGAAATTGGTATTACAGATTTTACGAGATAAGCAGTTATACACGAAGTTCAGTAAATGTGAGTTCTGGTTGAGAGAAGTTAGCTTTTTGGGACATGTGGTATCCGCATCGGGTATTCGAGTTGATCCGAGCAAAATTTCGGCCATAATAGATTGGAAGCCTCCGAGGAATGTTACTGAAGTTAGGAGCTTTTTGGGACTTGTCGGTTACTACAGACGGTTTGTAAAGGGTTTCTCGATGATAGCCTCACCGATGACAAAATTACTTCAAAAAGATGTTAAGTTTGAATGGTCAGAAAAATGTCAGAAAAGTTTCGACCGATTGAAAACCTGTTTAACTGAAGCTCCAGTGCTAGTGCAGCCAAAATCCGGTAAAGAATTTGTTATTTGTAGTGATGCATCTTTACTTGGGCTGGGTTGTGTATTGATGCAAGAAGGTCAAGTTGTGGCTTACGTATCGAGGCAATTAAAGCCGCATGAGAAAAACTCTCTGACCCATGATCTTGGATTAGCGGCCATTGTTTTCGCTTTGAAAATATGGAGACACTACTTGTTTGGAGAGAGGTGTCATGTTTATTCGGACTACAAAAGCCTCAAATATTTGATGACTCAAAGAGATTTGAATCTGCGACAAAGACGTTGGCTTGAGTTGTTGAAAGATTATGAGCTCGTCATTGATTATCACTCGGGAAAGGCTAACGTGGTTGCCGATGCTTTAAGTCATAAATCGCTGTTTGTTTTGAGAGTGATGAATGTTCACTTGTCCGTTTCATCCGATAATGTGCTAATAGCAGAATTAAAGGCCAAACCATTATTAATTCATCAAATACTTGAATCCCAGAAAGTCGACGATGAATTGGTTGCTAAACGAGCTGAATGTATTTCAAATGTGGAATCAGAGTTTCAAATTGATGATAATGATTGCTTGACGTTTAAGAATCGATTATGTGTTCCAAGAAATCCGAAACTTATTTCGATGATTTTGAGCGAAGCTCATAGTAGTCGAATGTCAGTTCACCCGGGTAGTACGAAAATGTACAATGATCTAAAACGTCAATTTTGGTTGCCTGGTATGAAATGAGACATTTCTAACTTTGTTTCGAAGTGTTTGATATGTCAACAAGTGAAAGCAGAACATCAAGTGCCTTCAGGATTACTTCAACCGATCAGGATACCCGAATGGAAGTGGGATCGAGTCACGATGGATTTCGTATCTAGTTTGCTATTGACGCAGAATAAGAAAGACTCAATATGGGTTATTGTTGATAGATTGACTAAGTCTGCTCATTTTATTCCTGTCCGTAAGAATTTCTCGCTCGATAAATTGGCAGAATTATATGTCTCCCAAATTGTCCGATTATATGGAGTGCCTATTTCAATTGTGTCTGATAGAGACCCGAGATTCACATTGGAAGAAATTGCAAGAAGCTTTGGGTACCAAGTTGCATTTTAGCACCGCTTTTCACCCCCAGACTGATGGTCAATCCGAGCAGATAATTCAAATACGCGAGGACATGTTGAGATGTTGTATCCTAGAGTTTCGTGGTTCATGGGAAAGGTATTTGCCTTTGGTTGAATTCGCTTACAACAATAGTTTTCAATCAAGCATTAAGATGGCACCTTACGAGGCTTTGTATGGTCGTAAATGCCGTACACTGTTATTTTGGACCGAGCTTAGTGAGAGTAAAATCTTCGGGGTTGATTTGATTAAAAATGCTGAGCAAAAAATAAAAGTAATCAGTGAAAGTCTGAAAGCAGCTTCAAATCGTCAGAAGTCGTACGCGGATTTGAAGCGAAAAGACATTGAATATCAGGTCGGAGACAAGGTGTTTCTTAAAGTTTCACCTTGGAAAAAGGTACTCAGATTTGGCCGTAAAGGCAAATTGAGTCCGAGGTTCATCGGGCCGTACGAGATATCCAAACGAATTGGGCCTGTCGCATACAGATTGATTTTGCCCCCTGAACTTGAGAAGATTCACAACGTTTTTCATGTCTCGATGCTTCGATGTTATAGATCCGATCCATCGCACATAGTTAATCCATCAGAGGTTGAAATTCAACCTGATTTGAGTTACGAAGAAGAGCCGGTTCGTATTTTCGCACGTGAAGTAAAAGAATTGCGAAATAAGAAAATCTCATTAGTGAAAGTACAGTGGGTTAAACACGGGGTCGAAGAAGCCACTTGGGAACTCGAAGATACTATGAAAGATCGATATCCTAACTTATTCGCTGGTAAGATTTTCGGGGATGAAAATTCCTTATGTGCAGGAGAGTTGTTACAACCCTAATTAGACCCTAGTCAAAATGTGGTTTCGGGACCACAAAACCGAGTCACAAAAATTCATTTAATTTTAAATTGCATATATTTATGTGTGATAGTGTATGTATGAAAAATTAAAAGTTTTAATTTAGTCTTAGGAATGTAAATTCTTCTTGAAAGGATTTAGTTGAAAAATTTAGAAAAGATGGTAGGTAATTTGTAAGGATCTAAAAATAATGAGGTGAGAAAGCTTGGGTTTGCATGTCAATTTACCCTTAATGCATGTAGTGGCCGGCCATGAAATGACGTTATTCCACTAAGTTAAATTAAATACAATTTTAATTGGCAAATGATATAATAAATTTATAAGAAAAAGATGAATAAAATAAGAAAGGAATGTGGAATAGTGTTCATCTTCTCCTTGCTAAAAACCAAAACCTAAAGAAAGAAAAAAAGAAAAATTGTTTCAAGCATTCGGTCAACTAAGGATTAATCAAGGTAAGATTTCATGTTAGTTTTCAATAAATTGTATGAAATTTGGTTATTAGGCAAATCTATATTATAACCCATGGGCTGAATTTTCTATTTGGTGAAAAAAAAATGTGCATTCGGTTGTAAAGGATAGATGTTAAGTGAATTTTGTTTGATGCTTTTGAAAGGAATATTAGAGAGATAAGGAATGAACTAGCTAATAGATATATGAATTTGATGCTTTTGAAAGGAATATTAGAGACATAAGGAATGAAATAGCTAATAGATATATGAACAATGGTATGATATTAAAAATTTATGTGGAGTCTTTGTTAATTATAAACATTCAGTCAAATACTTATGTGGAGGAACTATGTGTTTGAATGAAATAAAAATGATGTTGCATTGAAAGTTTTATATTCGGCATTGTAGTTAAGTACATAGGTGATATCAATTTTAATCTTGCACATTCAGTTATATAGTATGCACATTGTAAAATTTTCTTTGATTCTCTAAAATTGACCAAATGAGGAGGTTGGTTTTCAAAGTTGAGTTTGACTCATACTTAAGTATATTTGAGTGTAATTATATTTGGCATAATGTTATTTGGAAGTGATAATGCATTCGGCTTTATGGCATAATATAAATATTAGTTGAGACTTTGATGTCTTTAACAAGGATTGTTGTAAGAAGAAATGGAATCATTAAATTCATATATATATATGAGTATTTTTGCGAAGTAATTAAACTACTAAATTCATTTATTCTAGCTCAAGAATCCAAGGGAGGAGAATCAAGTAATGGCAAAGCAAAGAATATTGAATAGTCATTCGGGAATCATTTCATCTGACATAAGGTAAGTCCTTAAGCAATTGTAAGTTGATTAGTTTTGTACATAAATAATACTAGTTAATCATGAAAGAAGTTCCTTTGTTAGGTATTCTTTTGGAGTGATATTCATATTTATTAATGTGACCATGTATGCTATTTGAATTAACTAAATAGCCATACTATAATGAGTCAACTTTGGCACTAAGTGTACGGAATTGAATGGCACTATGTGTGCTGATTTGGACGGCGATACATGACGGAAATTCTAGGCACTAAGTGTGCAGTTTAGTATGGCACTAAGTTGATAATATAATATGTGCAGGAAAAGAATGGAGTGATAGAACTATTAACGGAAATATTGAATTTGAGACATGAAACGTATATGCATGGATTCGTCTAGTTCATCATAGTTTCATATCTTGAGAATGGATTTAAATCATTTGGTTGCTTTGATTTTTGATTGGATAGTAGGATTTGGCTTGTGGTTGGATCGATAATCTATGTAGCTATGGCATAGTTCGGTATGGCAGTAGTAGTTGATCTTACATTATTTTTCTCATAATCCTATGTTTACAGTCCGTATTATATTGCTTATGACTTACTGAGTTGAATACTCATTTGGTGTGTTTACTTGTCTCCCATTTAGATCTCTTTAATCCATTTTGTGTGCTCGGGAACGTCGTCGAAGTCATCACACCAGCCTACAACGTTTTGGTACCTCTTCTTAGTTAATCCTAAGATAACATTATGGCACGTATAGGATAATATTTTGGGAGATTTTGTGAATTGATCACATTGTACATAAAGGCCGTGAGAAAACGGCTTAAAAATCTATGTTTAATTATGGTTTTGCTAGACTATGACTTAAGTTCTTTTTAATTATTATATAATGTATGGTTGGTGCCGATTGGGTGTATCATTTCATATATAAGTTCAAAGCATGCAAGTTTAAAATTGATTTTGATTTAAGTTGCATGCTTAAGGAATTTTTTATATGTATATTATCACTTGTTATATTATATAAGTAAGCTTGTGATATTTGATGGTTATGCATAACTTCATTAATGACCTAATAATATATGTTTTGAAATGTAAGTTTGAAAGTTGACTATGTTATTAATTTTTAATAAATGGGTTTTAACTTGATTGGAAGATTAAAAACATAATTGGAATTATGTTTTTGATCGATAATGCCTCATAACCTTAATCCGACAACGGATACAGGCTAGGGGTGTTACATCATTCCTGTACATATAGATTTCTCACTTGATAAGCTAGCCGAGTTGTATGTTTCTCAGATTGTCAGATTACACGGGGTACCCGTTTCAATTGTGTCAGATAGAGATCCAAGATTTACATTAAGGTTTTGGAAGAAATTACAAGATTCTCTGGGTACCAAACTACATTTTAGCACCACATTTCATCCCCAGACGGACGGTCAATCAGAACGTGTAATTCAGATACTCGAGGATATGTTGAGATGCTACATCCTTTAGTTTAGTGGTTTATGGGAACAGTATTTGCCTTTGATTGAATTCGATTACAACAATAGTTTTCAATCAAGCATTAAGATGGCACCTTACGAGGCTCTGTACGGTCGTAAATGTCGTACACCGTTGTTTTGGACTGAGCTTAGCAAAAGTAAAATCTTCGGCGTTGATTTGATTAAAGATACTGAACAGAAAGTAAAAGTGATCCGTGAAAGTCTGAAAGCAGCTTTAGATCGTCAGAAGTCGTATGCGGATTTAAAACGAAAAGACATTGAGTATCAGGTCGGAGACAAAGTGTTTCTTAAAGTTTCACCTTGGAAAAAGGTGCTCAGATTTGGCCGTAAGGGCAAATTGAGTCCGAGGTTCATCGGGCCGTATAAAATATCCGAACGAGTTGGGCTGGTTGCATACAGATTGATTTTACCCCCTGAACTTGAAAAGATTCACAATGTTTTTCATGTTTCGATGCTTCGACGTTATAGATTCGATCTATCGCATATAATTAATCCATCAGAGGTTAAGATTCAATCTGATTTGAGTTACGAAGAAGAACCGGTTCGTATTTTGGCTCGTGAAGTAAAAGAACTACGAAATAAGAAAATCTCATTAGTAAAGGTACTGTGGCTTAAACATGGGGTTAAAGAAGCTACATGGGAGCCTGAGGACTCTATGAAAGAACGATATCCTAACTTATTCACTGGTAAGATTTTCGGGGACAAAAATTTCTTATGTGGCAGAGAGTTGTGACAGCCCTAATTTGACCCTAGTCGAAAAGTGGTTTCGGGACCACAAAACTGAGTCATAAAATGTAATTAACCGTTATATTCTATGCTTATTATATGTTTAAATACATGTGTGAAAGTTTCATGCTTTGATTTTGTCATTTGTATGTGAAATTTATTAAATAGGACTTATGTGAGACATTTTTGAAATGTGATAGGTTAACTTAAAAATGGTCTATTAATGCATGATATAAAAAGAATGGACTTGCATGTCAAATTATCCATTTTAATGTAGTGGCCGGCCATGTTGATGTTTAATATAAAATATATGTATTATTTATTAGTTTAATGGCAACTAAATGGCTTTATATTTTATAATTTTGATGAATAAAAAAAAAGAAGAGAAAAAGGGGTGATGAAAACAAAGTTTCATCTTTGCTCTTCTTAGCCGAATTGAAAGAAAGAAAAAAAGGGCAAGACATTCGGTCATTTTAAGCTTGAGGAAGGTTAGAAAATTATGTTAGTTTTTGAAATTTTAGATTGTTTTAAGTTAATTATCAAGTTTCTTACTTAGCCCATGTCAAAACTTTGAATTTTGGGTGATGAATTGAGCATTCGGTTATGGTTGATAAGGAAGGGGTTAGATTATTGCCTTTATGTTTTGATGAAGAATTGTTGAAGAGAGAAGTTTGAACTAGTTAAAAATTTAAATTGCTAGTACTTATATGTGTAATAGCCGAACTTGGACTTGCTTAATGACTTGAACAAATGTTTTGTATTTAAATGCTAAAATGTGAGCAAATGTCGTTTGGGTGATTTGAAATGAATAAATTAGATGTTTGAATATCTAAAGGTTTGGCATTGTATATGAATTTTAAGGGTATGATTTTGAATAATGTAAGTAATGGAATGTGAGTAATGTTATGCATAGGGGAAATTATTATGTTCGGCTTTGATAGTATATATATAAGTATAATTAATCCATTTTGATAATATTATATAAGGTGATAAGTAAAAATATTATGGCGGCTTGAGTTTAATAACATTCGGCTAAGGACTATAAGTGCTAGCTAATTCGGTATAAGTGTATAGGTGTTAATTACCTTATATTTGAGGTTTTGAAAAATAGGTAATGGTTAATTAAAGTGATGAAGGTTAAATTTTGAGTTTGGTTAAGTTTGGGCATTCGGCATTACTTATAACATTGGATATGAGTGTATGAAAGGTTAGAATTTCTTTTAAGTGAATTATGACTTTGATTTGAGCAAGATAGAATCGGCCATAAGCATGATTAAATGGTTCGGTCATTGTTTTGGCATAGGTGAAACCCATAAGAATTTTCTACATTCGGTCATAAAATGGAATTGAATATGAAGGTTAAGTTTGAGCAGTTAGGGCTAAATGGGTTATATATTAATCATAAATGGATTGTATGCATATGAGTGTGTATGTATTTGTGTGTGCGGCATTGATGATAAATGGAAATTGGTAATGTGGTAAATGTTTAATAAGTTGACATTAGGAGTTAGCTATATGTCTTGGAGCTATAATGTAACTTGAAAAATAAATAAAAGTATATGATATTAAAGCATGCATTATATATATATATATATATATGCATGTGTATACGCGGTTGTGCATAAATATGAGTGAATGATTAAATTGTGATAGTCATATATAGGTATGTATATATATATGCCTTATGTATGTACCATGTGATTATAGAGACATTCGGATATATGGTTGAATTCATGTATAAGGAAGCATGATAAGTTATGTGAATCTTTGTTTGTGTATGCGAATTAGATATAGATTAAATAAGCATGAAATCGAGTCATGGCATATTTTATAAAATATAATATGTATTGAGGTTATATATGATTGTCAAATGTGACTATTAAGAAATAAAGTTGAGTAAGTAATTAAACAATTTTTTTTGTTTTAATTAAGCTCAAGAGCAAAGAGGATCAAAATCAGATAAGGGAAAAGAGAAAGCAATCGAGTAGCCTTTCATCACAATGCAGCTCAAGTATATCCGAGGTAAGTTTTGAGTAGTCACCTTTAGTATATAATTGATGATTGCCTTGATATGTGTATATTAGATGAATTGTGACCTTTTGGTTTTACTTGAATTAAGTTGTGTGATAAATAACTTATGTATATGACTTATAGTCAAATGGTCACTATGGGTTAAGTTTGAATGGTGAAAGGGATATGTAAGATTTATGTACGACTTTTGAACCGAAATGTAAATGATGGTGTTCATATGGAGCTTATGTCTAAATGTAGCAAATGACTACTAATGTGATATGTTGATTGAGATGTGTTAATATATGATTAAATATGCATGATAATTGATGTAAATATTCGACCTTAAAGACCCGCAGGCTAAATGCTGGAATTATATCCGGACTTAAGGTCCGCAGGCTACGTGCTGGAATTATATCCGGACTTAAGGTCCGCAGGCTACGTGCTGGAAATATATTCGGGCTAAAGTCTCGCAGGCTTCGAGCTAGTATTATACTGGGTATAAATTCCCGCAGGCTTGTGCTAGAAATTTGTTTCAAGTTCTAAGACTTGACAGGTTTGATGCCAGTTAGTTAAGTAAGATTACGACATTGAATATCCACGGTAAACCATCGTCGAGTAAGTACTATATATATTTAAGATGTTAAGATAGGTATTACTTACTCATCGGTTAATTGATCTCGAAATGAATCAATAGCATCAAAGAAGAATATATATGTATATATGTATGATTGATGCTTATAATTGTGAATATGAGATTATTTGATTTAAATGCATCGTATGAACTTTAAGTAGAAGAAATCTATGTATATGTTATGTGTATTTAACCACGAAGTAATTTGAATTGAGAATAAGTTGATGAAATGAATATTTCGATTTCCAATAGGTCTTTAATTGTTTGTAATGCTTAAAACTTATTAAGTTTCGAAATCTTACTCTGTTCCTTATTTCTCTGTTTTATAGATTGTTGATTTTGGCCACCGTCTCGGGGATCGTCAGCAGTCCATCATATTGTCGATCTTTTTGGTACAGTTATAATTTGGTCTCAATATGGTATGTATAGGCTAGGCTGATGATAACTATGTTTTGTATCTGTAAATATTTTGGCTATATGAAAACGGCGTATAACTTAAATATCAATATGTATTCAACTCGATCTCTGTTTATGTTTATTGACAATGTGAATGAGATAATTAAATGTTTAGCTCGGTAATACCTCTTAGCCTTAATCTGGTGATCAGATTCAGGTTAGGGGTGTTACATTTTGGCTCCGAACCGGATGACTTATTCATTTAACTTGTTCCGTAAAAATCCCTAAGTTATGTTATTATCCCTATTCAAGATTAATAACGTCTAATCCCTAGGTTGAATAACTGAGACTTTTCTCTAATTAACACCCTAGGGTTGCATTAACTCGATCTTTGGATTCCCTTATTAGGTTTCACCCTAATCCGGCAAAATCTTGTCACCCTATCTCTAGGCGCGCAATCAACTCCGCTTAATTATGACAAAGTCACTCTTAGCCAGGGACTATTCATCCTCCAACTAAGAGCATTAAGTTGAAGTGATATCCTGAAATATCAAAACAAGAATTAAGAACACATAATTAAGAACAAGTCAAATATTTATTATATGATTAAAAAAATAATAACAAGATTCGTCTTAGGTTTCATCCCCCTTAGGTATTTAGGGATTTTAGTTCATAACTAAATAAGAAAACATCTCAGAATAATAAAGAATACAAAACATAAAAAAACCCAAAACTCCTGAAGCGAAATTGAGGAGAGATATTCAGTCTTGATGATGATGAATCCGGCTTCTAAGATGGATTAATCGACTTCTTTGGAGTAATTCCTTACTCCTTATTCTCCTCCCTCCTTTTATTCTTCCTCTAGGGTGTTTAAATAGGTTTTAGAATGCCTAAAAACCCTAAAACTTGCCTTTTTCTGAATGGAACTTAGATAGGGTTCGGCAGGGACACGCTCGTGTGACACGACCCTGTGTGATTACTTCAGGCCATGGTCGAGGTTGAGATATCAACAAGCTCGTACTGAGGTTGATTTGGGCCGTGGTCGAGCCTATTAGATTGGCACGGGCATGTGTTCTGCCCGTGTGAGGAAGTCCAAGCCGTGTTGTTTTCCCCTGTCGGCCCGTTTTCTCTGTTTTTGGCCCGTTTCTAATTCATTTTGCTTTCCTATGCTCACCTAAGTATAAAACATGAAATTAAAGGATTAGGAGCATCAAATTCACCAAATCTAAGGAGAAATCATTCATAAACATGTTAAGCGAGGGATAAAAATATGTATAAATTACGTTTTATCAAATACCCCCACACTTAAGCGTTTGCTTGTCCTCAAGCAAAATCCTCAACTCACAATTAAGAATTCCATTTTCTCAACTTATAATTCCTATCAATAATATCTCAAACTAACTCATAATTAAGCATACATTGAGAATCTAACTAAAAGAACATTAAAGCTTCAAATATTCCAAGTTGAGTATTTTAATCTAAAAATTTAGGCATCTCCTTCATCTAAGTAGTAACCATCGATTCAAAATCTCACAAAGTTTGACATCCTCATTAAAGATTCACTCAAATCACTCGAAGTGTTTAAGGATAATGAAATCAGCACTCATCAGTCAACATGAAAAGTTTTTACCATAGGCTTACACGAAAATCAAATCTCCACCACTATAAATTGAGATGATACATCAATCAAAAGGTCTTTAGAGGGTTGTAACGAAACTTGGTTAGGGGGTGTGGTCACAAGCTAAAAGAAAAAGGTTAGAATCGATATTGAGTTGAAAAATTACTTAACAATAAAAATATTTAATCATTACTTGCATACAACATGGCTTCTTTTCAAAGAATTTACATACTTAAACTTAAAGATAGAAGACTTTTACTACTAATATGTATAAAAAGTAATATCATTTTTTTTAAGAACAAGTCAAATAATATAGATTACTGTTAAGAACAAGACATAGCAAAGCAATTTATTCAAATCAACTCTCGAAAAAAATAGGGATAAAATTAATGGAGGGGATTTGAACAATAATGGGTTAAGGGTTAATATTAAGGGTGATACAAAAGATGGCTTGTCAGGCTCAAAGGGGTTTACTAAGGGTTAATCGTGGAGGTAGGTTTTTCATGGCATGAGTGGGTTAATCCTAAGTGCCTCTATCATCTTGACATATGAAATCAAAGGTCTTGACATGCATAATCAGGCAAGTTCTAGAATAACAATTCGATATTGACACTCTCAAAGCAATAATAAAAGTGAGCATGAAAGAATTAATAGATGCTCTTGAAGGCTCAAAATCTCACAAAAATTATGGCTTTTTGATGTTTAAACTTGTGGAATTCAATTCAAGATAATGCCTAAACTTGGGGAGACAACCTAAAATTTTAAATTCTTAAAACCAACTTATCATGATTAATTTTCTAATGTCTTAAAGTTTAAATAATCAATGCATGAATGCATATGTTTTAATTCAAGATATATCAATAAAAATCATAAGTCAATCAAAATTCATCCTAAACATGATATGAGAGATTTATAAGAGAACAAGACAACATTCAGGGATTTTTTCAGATAATGAAATGATTACCCCCCACACTTAAGATAGATATATAGAAAAATATAAAATCGTAAGATAGGGAGAGAATTGAAACTTCCTGAGTTGTAAATGAATGAACTCCCTAGTTTGGAGTTATGTAGAATGGAGGAGGATACTCCGGTGGTGGTAGAGGTTGGGTTCCACAAGTGCTGCGCCAAAAGAATATTATATCTCATTATCGAGTAGGGCATGGCAGTCGTGAAGAACCTTTTCCCGTGGAGTTTGAAGTTCCTAAGTGATTGTGAGCTTTGAAACTCTTTATAATTGTGAGGAAATCAGGAACTTTTTAGGGAACATTAGGAAGAATAATTACTCATAATGAAAAAAAATTAATTAATAAAACCTAAATAAAAGACAGTAACAAAAAGGGAAATAATAATTAAAAGTCAAAAGTGAATTTAATAAAGACTTAAAAATAGAAATATAAATAAAACTAAAAATAAAAATAAAGATAAAAATTAAATTAAATATCATCATCATCACCGGATGGTTCGCGAGGTGGTGGTGGCGATGAGATGTGGAAGTGCTGACAGATCTGCTGGAGAGTAGCATCAATGTTGTCAAATCTTTGAAAACACTGCTGCTCGAATCGGTTGAGGTGCTCAGATATGTCAGCATATGAAGCTACCACATGAACTTGACGATGGGAGCGTAGTGGCTGGGATGATGGGTCCTCGTGCTGTAGAGGAACATCATCAGTAATGTCCTCTGGAGCCTCTTCCTCGGTGGATTGGGCAATACGATATTGGAGATGGTAGGTTCCTCGACGCCTCTTGATCATCCTCGTGCTAAGCATGCTCGAGATGCCTTGTGGAGACATCTGGCCAATGAGGGTAAGGGATGATACTTGGGCCGTAGTGTCGAGGAGTCTGAAGTGTCGCTCCAGTTGAGTCACGTAGGGGCCAATGGAGATGACCCCCCTCTGATGTCGCTCCGTCTGGTGGTGAATGGCAAGGGCTATAAAGTACGCGAGGTCGAGGACGTACCCGTGCGACATACACCAAAAGTAGTAGACGTCATGGGTAGTGACGACACCGGTGCTCTCTCTCCTCCCTGTCAAAGTGTGAGATAAAATAGAATGTAGATACCTTAAGGACAGAGGGAGAGATGATGCCTTGGAGCGATTGGGGTCGTAGCCGGCCGAAAGTGGCACGAGGGCATTTCAGCATTTTGAGGGAGAATAATGGATGTGGCGGTTGAGGGTATCGAGATCGTTCTCCTCTTGGAACTCCTCTGTGTAAAGGCCCAGTGCTGCACCAAACTTTAGGATGCTCAATTGGCGTACTAGACTGCCAAGTCTAAATTGGACTGTGTCGGGATCATCACAGTTCGTCATGACGATCTGAAGATGGAATGTCAAACACAGTTCCATCGTGAGCTCTAAGTATGTTGGCTCGATGATCCCAAAGAAAAGCTCCCAAGGATCGGTGGTTAGGAGGGCCCGAATCGCATCAGCCAGCTGAACTTGTTCTACCTCAGCCCAGTCGATGCAGCTGCCCATAGTTAAAGGTCGAGCCCGTAGTATTTGGAAAAGTTCTTCTTGGGGCTCGTTGGGGAACTGTAGGAAAGGGTGGCGATTTTTCGCGGTAGGGCCTGAGGAAGATGTCGCTCCCTTCCTTTTCTTTGAGGCTGGGACAGAAGCTTTCTTTCGTGGAGACGACATGGTGAACTTGCAATCAAAACCATTAATTCATCTTGGTCAAGGTAAAAAAAATCGTAAATAATTTTAGCCACAACACTTAACAAATCTAACTAAATTAATCCATTTTATAGCATACTTTTGTGGCATTACATGATAGTAGCATGAATAACTAAAAAAAAATTTGGCAAAGAATATTGTACTGATGAACAAAAAATGTCAACACAAAAGGCATGAGAAATCATGAATATTCACTTAAAACTAGTCAAATGTAGTAGAGAAATCATGTAATTAGTAAGAACTTTAACAAGGGAAAGATAATAACTATTCTAGATATAGCATTTGAGTGATAAAAATATGGAAGTAAAATGAAAAATTGCATATTATTATGATATATAGCCTTAGAAATCAGTAAAATAGACAAGAAAATAGTGAACAAACGCTAGAGAGGGAAGAATGATCGTCAAAAATGGTGTTAGAGGTGGCGCACGGGCGTGGCAAGGAGGCCGTGTGGGATTGCAGCGGCTAGGGTTAGGGTTTTTGAGTGACAAAGACAATGAATAGTGCAGGGTATTTATAGATTTTAGGCCACACGGCCAGGGGACACGCCCGTGTTCCCCAATTTTAGCCCTTGTGTTTTGCGTTTTTCCTAATTTCGACGTGCCTAACATTCTCTCCACGCTCCTGTGCCTTGGGCGTGTTGGTGCACACGGTCGTGTCGCACGACTGTGTCTAGCTTCGTTCGCTTCTCCTATGCCCGTGTATGCTGGCCCACGCCTGTGTTAATTTGACAGGTTCGACCACGAGTACTAGACACAGGTGTGTCGTACGCCCGTGCTAGTTTCTCAGTTTCAACCACGGTCTTAGGGCACGGGCATATCGCACACCCGTGTTATTTTGGCATGTTCTCCCATGGCCAACCGCACGACCATGTCGATTTATCGTAGCCCGTGTTTTAGGAAAATCTTTGCCCTATTTTCACACGATCCTAAGCAGGCCTGTGTACTTGACCGTGCCTCTGTGGTGAACCTGTTTTCAAGAGCTCCGTTAGTAATTTAGGTGTAAAACACTAAAATTTAAAGAATTTAATACAGTTAGTGCTCAGGTTGCCTCCCGAGAAGCGCTTATTTATAGTCTAGGCTCGACTTACCTCTCTGTTGAATGGTCATGGTGGTTTGAGGAGTTCATACTCCTCATTCCTGCTATCAATCTCATTAAAATAAGGTTTTAGACGGGTGTTGTTTACCTTAAAAGTGTCGAACTTGGGATGACCAACCACGACTGTACTGAATGGGAAAATACCACGACTGTACTGAATGGGAAAATACTAAGTACCGTAAGAGGGATTTCTTCATTCGAGTTGGCAGTGACAATGTGAGGATTTGGGGCGTCTAGTAAGACTTTATCTCCAACCTTAAGTTGATTTGGAGAGGTATCGAGCTTGTTCTGGCGTAGTTTTGGTTTATCCTGTGTTCTCGGTTTATGTGTTCGCCATTCATCTAGCTCCTCCATTTGCAGCCTTCGTTCTTTATGGATGGGTCCTCTATTATTGCTTGAACATGGCTCATGTACATCTTTCGCACTCATTTCCTGTGAAGTAGAATGCACCATATTGTAAGTTTTATTAGAATGGTTTATATGATCACCTTTAATTTTTGATGTGTTGCCAGAATTACGAGCTTGAAGGGTGATTGTTTCGTCTCCTACACGAAATGTGAGCTCACCTGTGCCAACATCAATAATTGTTTTAGCAGTTGCTAAAAAGGGCCTCCCTAAAATTAAAGGGGTGTTGTTGTCCTCCTCTATGTCTAGAGCAACGAAGTCAACAGGAAATATAAATTTATCAATTTTAACTAGCACATCTTCAATAATACCCCTAGGTAATCTTATAGTTTTATTTGCTAATTGAATACTCATCCTAGTCTGTTTGGGTTTCCCAAAACCTAGTTGCTTAAACATTTTTTAAGGCATGACATTGATACTAGCCCCTAAATCAGCTAATGCATTATTAACATCTAAACTACCAATTAAGTAAGGAATTGTAAAACTCCCTTGATCTTTTAATTTGTTGGGTAGGTTATTCTGTAGAATAGCTGAGCAAACTGCGTTTAGTTCCACATGCGACACTTCGTCCAATTTTCGCTTGTTTGCTAAAAACTCCCTTAAAAATTTCATTGCATTCGGCATCTGCGATAGAGCTTCAATAAACGGCAAGTTAATATGTAATTTTTTCAAAAGCTTAAGGAATTTACCAAATTGTTCGTCTGAACGGTCTTTCCTTGTCACGTTAGGGTATGGCGCACGAGGTTTATATTCTACATTCATCGTTTTGTTTTCATTATGACTTACCTCACCTTTACCTTTGCTCACCATAATTTCTTGCCTTAATTCTAGCTCAGGTTCAACGAATCCTTCTTCATCTTGAAATTAATTGCGTTGAGCTGTTTCCTTGGGTTAGGTTCAGTATTACTTGGCAAGCTACCTTGTGGTCATTCTAAAATTAGTTTGGATAGCTGGCCTATCTGAGTTTCGAGCCCTTGGATTGATGCTTGTTGATTTTTAAGTGCTATCTCGGTATTCTGGAAATGAGTTTCTGACACCGCGAAAAATTTGGACAGCATCTCCTCAAGGTTCAGCTTTTTCTCTTGTTGGTAAGGTGGTTGTTGGAAGCCTGGGGGTGGTGGTGGTCTCTAATTTCCTTGACTTCCCCATGAGAAGTTTAGGTGATTCCTCCAATCTGCGTTATAGGTATTACTGTAAGGATTATTTTGAGATCGAGGATTATTACCCATATAATTTAATTGCTCGTTCTCAATGTTGTGGCCATAGGGTTGATATTCTGGATTACTCGATCCACCTCCACTCGCTTCACATTGCATTAGTGGATGAACCTGCGTAGAACCAATTAAACCATCAATCTTTTTATTTAGAAGTTCTACCTGATTTGACAGCATAGTAATCGAGTCGACGTTATAAACGCTTGCTGTTTTAGTTGGCTTAGTCTTCATGACTTGCCACTGATAGTTATGTAGTGACATTTCCTCAATAAATTCCTAAGCCTCTTCAGGTGTTTTGTTGTTGATGGTTCCACGAGCGGCTGCGTCAATCATTTGTCTTGTTGAGGGATTCACACCATTGTAGAACATTTGAAATTGCAGCCATAGGGGTAACCCATGGTGAGGGCACCTTTATAGTAGGTCCTTGTATCTCTCTCATGCATCGTAAACTGTTTCTAAATCCATCTGCATAGAAGAAGAGATATCATTACGTAACTTAGCCGTTTTAGCCGACGAAAAATACTTTAATAAAAAATTTTCATGGTAACGAGTTCAACCACTGTTTAACCTTGTTCCTCGGTGAAAAGGGAATAACCAAAGACGAATGGCTTCATCAGATACACCATTTATTTTAAAAGTGTCACAGATTTCTAGAAAATTAGCCAAGTGAGTGTTGGGGTTTTCATCCTGCAAACTATCAAACTGAACAAATTGTTGTATCATTTGAATCATGTTAGGTTTCAGTTCAAAATTATTTGCAACAATAGCAGGCTTAACTATACTTGACTTAGTTTCTGTTAAACTAGGTTTAGCATAATCATACATAGTACGAGGAGCAGGATTCTGATTTGCTAATTTAGCGGGTATCGTAAGAGGTAGCTGATTGTCTTGATTTTCAGCCATCTCCTCGGTTATAGTTGAGATATCGTCCTCTTGCTCTTCTTCTGTGTATCTTAGGCTTCTCCTTCTTTCTCGTTGGTTTCTACGAGCTGTGCGATCGATCTCTTCGTCAAAGAGCAGTGGTCCCGACGGGTTTCTTCTAGTCATAAACTATAAGAACTTGCCAGAAGAAAGAAAAAGACAATTAGTAAATAAAAGTAAAAATAAAAATTAAATTAAATTGTAAGAAAAATAAATGGCTAAAGTAATAAAAATTGAGTGTTCCTAATATTTTAGTCCCCGGAAAGGCGCCCAAAACTTGATCGTGATTTTTCATGATAAGTTTTATAGATTTATAATTAAACGTTCTTGAGACTAACTATTATCACGATGTAGGCAAGTGTACCTATCGAATAGTAGTATAGCTTTAGCAAGACCGGATTGTCAAACCCAAAGGACTAAAAGTACTAGTAATGACTGTCTTTTTATTATCTAGCCTAAGAAATAAGGGGTTTGTTTTAACTAACTAATTAATTAAACTAAGAAGTTGCAGAAAATAGAATTGGGAAATTACTTTTGGGAAAAACGATTGATTTAGGACAATACCTAAGGAAAAATCCACCTAGACTTTACCTGTTATTTTGGCTCCGAACCGGACGATTTATTCATTTAACTTGTTTCGTAGAAATCCCTAAGTTATGTTATTATCCCTATTCAAGACTAGTAATGTCTAATCCCTAGGTTGAATAACCGAGACTTTTCTCTAATTAACAACCTAGGGTTGCATTAACTCGATCTTTGGATTCCCTTATTAGGTTTCACCCTAATCTGGCAAAATCTTGTCACCCTATCTGTAGGCGTGCAATCAACTCCGCTTAATTATGACAAAGTCACTCTTAGCCAGGGAATATTCATCGTCCAACTAAGAGTATTAAGTTGAAGTGATATCCTGAAATATCAAAACAAGAATTAAGAACACATTATTAAGAACAAGTCAAATATTTATCATACGATTCAGAAAATAATAACAACAATCGTCTTAGGTTTCATCCCCCTTAGGTATTTAGGGGTTTTAGTTCATAACTAAATAAGAAAACATCTCAGAATAATAAAGAATACAAAACATAAAGAAAACCCAAAACTCCTAAAGGGAAATTGAGGAGAGATCTTCAGTCTTGATGATGATGAATCCGGCTTCTAAGATGGATCAATCGGCTTCCTTGGAGTAATTCCTTACTTCCTATTCTCCTCCCTCCTTTTAGTCTTCCTCTAAGGTGTTTAAATAGGCTTTAGAATGTCTAAAACCCCTGAAACTTGCCTTTTTTTGAATGGAACTTAGCTAGGGTTCGGCTGGGACACGCCCGTGTGACACGGTCGTGTGCGATTACTTCAGGTCGTGGTCGAGGATGAGATATCAACACACCCGTGCTGAGGTTGATTTGGGCCGTGGTCGAGCCTGTTAGATTGGCACGGGCGTGTGTTCTGCCCGTGTGAGGAAGTCCAGGCCGTGTTGTTTTCCCCTGTCGGTCCGTTTCTCGTTCTATTTTCTCTCCTATGCTCACCTAAGTATAAAACATGAAATTAAAGGATTAGGAGCATCAAATTCACCAAATCTAAGGAGAAATCATTATAAATTACTGTTTATCATTTGCCTACAATAATAGTTTCCAGTCTAGCATTTAGATGGCAGCTCATGAGGCTTTATATGGTCGTAAGTGTAGTACTCTACTATGTTGGACTGAGTTGGGTGAGCGTCGGGTTTTGGGTCCTAAGTTGGTTTTTGAGACTGAAGACAAGGTTAGACTGATTCGAGATCGTCTGAAGGCGACTTCTGATAGGCAGAAGTCTTATGCAGATCTGAAGAGGAGAGATATTGAGTACTCTGTGGGGGACTTCATGTTTCTTAAGGTTTCTCTGTGGAAGAAAGTTCTGAGATTCGGTCATAATGGCAAGTTGAGCCCAAGGTTTATTGGGCCCTATCAGATTCTGAAGCGTGTGGAACCGGTCGCTTATCAATTGGAGTTACCTCCAAAGTTAGACCGTATCCACGATGTGTTTCATGTCTCGATGTTAAGGCGATATCGATCTAATCCATCTCATATAGTCTCTGTTGAGGAAATCGAGGTTAGACCGGACTTGACTTTTGAGGATGAGCCGATTCAGATTCTAGATCGAGATGTTAAGGTTCTAAGAAGGAAGTCCATCCCTTTAGTAAAGTTTCTGTAGCGAAATCATGGTACCGAGGAGGCCATGTGGGAACCTGAGGACTCTATGCGTCAGTAGTATCCTCATCTATTTTAATCAGGTAAATTTCGAGGTCGAAATTTCTTTTGGGGGGTAGAGTTGTAACTCCCTGAATAATGTATCTTTGCTTCTGTAAAAACTTAACACAAGTGTGTATCTGCTTTAGTGGTTAAGTGTTCTGGGTGTGTGTATGAGGTCTGGAGTTCAAGTCTACCTTCTGCTAAAATTTTGTTATTTTTTATCCAAGCTTTACCCCTGATGAGTGGGCTTAAAGTGAATTGTCTGTTAATCCATATCAGAATGAGCCTGTTGGTTCGAGTGGCAATGAAGTTTGTGAGTTGGGGGTCCTGAGTTCGAATCCCTGCACTAGCAAGGGTATTATACTTTGGCTTAGTTATCTAAGAGAGTCTCGATTGAGCTAGAAGTTTAAGGAAGTTATGTGTTAGTGGGAGGAAATTTAGGGATATGTTATCATATCTGTTTTTTTTATTTTATGTTTATTCTCCAAAATCCTTCCATTTGTTTTCTTTTGGACGTTTCTTTTCCCATTTCTTGGCAAAATTTCAGCTTCTTCATCTTCCTCAGTTCCGCTCGTCACTCTTGGTTTTCTACTGTTATTTTTTTGGTATTCTGTGGTTCCTTGCTCGATTTTGGTAAGTGAGGTTTCAGTTTAGTTAATTGTTTAAGTTTTTTTTCGAATAATGCAATTTCTTATTAATAGGGTAATTCGGGAGAATAGTAATTCGTTAAAATGTTTTGCACAGAAATTGAAGAGGAACCTTTCGTTAGTGCTCCAACAGTTTAGAACATGATAGCGGTGGTTGTCGTTGGCGGTAAGTTAATTTCGTGTCAATTTCTTGTTATCAAATTCATTAATCAATCCACTAAATCGTTGTTGGGTACTCTATTTTTAGGCTTTGGAAGGCTCGGGATTGTTTTTGCATCGAATCGATACTAGGTGTGTACTTGAAATACAGAAAAAGAAGCTTCGGCAAAAGCCAAAAAACGTATCTGTAGACGCGACGCGGGCGTGTGGTCGCCCGTGTGGTTGACCGTTTGCGAGACACGACTGTGTGGTCGACGAAGGTATGGCCGTGCGTAGCACACGGCCATGTGGAGGCTTGAGTGTGGCCGTGTGGGCCATACAGGCTAGGCCAAGTTGGGCATGTAGGCCTACACGGGCATGTCACACAGTCGTGTGGGCCACACAGGCAAAGACCAATTTGGGCATGTGGGCCACGCGGGCATGTGGACCCATAATTCTAAAAATTTCCATGGGGTCATACGGGTCACTCCGATTGATTGTGGGCCTACTGTGGGGTCGGTAAGGGCTAACTAAACCCTGATTTATATGCTATGATATTCTGATAGACTGATCTGAATAGGATACGAAATGTATGCCTGACTATACTGATGTATGCATATCCTTAATATGTATAAAGCATGTTGAGCATGTTTAATTTGTTATATCTATATCTGAATCTCTGTATCTATTATTGGGGTGAGATCTGTATTTGAGGAGGAAGTATTCTATTCGGCGTTAACCATTTTTATTCTGGTAGCATGGCTGCATATTATCTAATATGTGTCTTAATGACACAACGTAGTGTGTAGGGATGGGTTGGTGTTTTTAACCCCACATGGTGTGCTGGGATAGACGGAGTTGGTGTGTAGAGGATGGGAGTAGGACTTTGTATATCTTAAACTGAATCTGTTATCTAAATCTGAAGCTGAAGCTGAAACTGAATCTATATCTGTATCTCACTATGCATATCATTTTGTATGTTTGCATGCTTAATTCTGTTGGGTTACACACTGAGTTTTTGTAAACTCACATTTGTTGTTTGTTTTGTCAAGTAATCCACAAACTTAGGTGGATCGGCGCGGCAGAGACTTAACGGTGACCACTTGACCGTAAATTGATTAAACTTAGAAATTTTTGGTTTTATTTATGTTTTGGTATTTATTTTGAGAGTTTGTAATATTTTGGACTCTTCAGACTTTTTGGATTTAAACAGTTGATTTTGGTTTGTCGATTTTCTACATTCTTGGTTAAATTATTTTGTGAAATAGACGGTTTTCACGCAAAAAGTGGTTTTCCTAAAAAAATACAAATCGGATTCCTAAATGTATCGGTTTTATAGACTTCCGCAGTAAAATAGGTTCTGGAAAATAAACTAATTAATTAACGTTTTCGAAATGAATATAAGCTATATGAGTTAAGTAATTGAAATGACTTTAAGCAACTAAACCCATTCTCTATGACATCTTCGGATTCAGCCATAACATCTAGGCCAAGTTTGGGGTGCTACAAAAATTTTAGAAAATGAATGGAAATTTGGATGTAAATCAGTATGTCCTACTACTTATAAAAGAGATAAAAAGAGAAATAGAAGATATAAACTAGTTAGAGGGAAACCAAGAAATAGAAAATATACTGGTTATAATAAAAAGAAAAGATTTGTTAGAAGAAAAACTTCTAAAAACCCTAAAAACCAAATATGTAAATGTTTTATATGTGATGAAGAAGGTCACATAGTACCAAATTGTCCTAATAAAGGAAAAAGTGCAAAGAAAATGATTAAAACACTTGAAGAACAAGACTTAGAAATATGTTCAGAGGAAATAAATCTTGAAGAAATATTATACAAATTAATATCAGAAACAAATTCTGATACAGATGAATAAGAATATATATTTATGTTTAACATAGGAAATAGTTCTAAAAATCAATTAGAAGAAATTCCTAAATCTGAATAGCAGGATATAAAATTAGGATATATAATCGGAGAAGAAAAAGACTTTTATGATGAAATGATAGAAAAAATTAATAAAAATAATATTTCTAAAGAAGAAATTTATGAAATATCTAAATATAAAATATGGTGTCAAATACATATAGAAAAAAATAAGTGGTAATACATTAGCTAAAGATACTATATGAGGATTAACAAAAATCCAATTATTTACTAAAGATAAAATTAAGAGGATTAAAAAGAAATATCCTCAAGTTAGATATATAAATTTCGGAATAATAATGATAACTATTAGAGTTTTAGAAAAAGTCATGATATACCAATAATAGCAGTTTTGCTAGACAAAAGATTTGAAAATCCAATAAAAGCACTTATTGGAGGAATTCAATCAAACTTACATGCAGGTTTAATATGATTTAAATTTAAACCAAATTACTTTATATCTATTACAGATCCTCTAATAAAAGAATGTTTATGTTTAAGAATTTAGACAAAAAATTCTGAAATTAATTATTTAGCAGAAGATCTAGCAATGAGTTGGACTTCTATTAATGAATATACTAATACAGCAGAAGTAGAAATCAAAGAGATTAATAATAAAATTATTGAGCTCTTTGTACGTAATAAATTTACTACTGAAATACAACCAAAATTATTACATTTAAGAGATCTATCAATACCAAAATACTAGATGATAGAAAAGATAAGTAGTGCTTCTAAACTTGTAAGTACTATAGAATATATGTCGTCTGGAGATAAATTATATTTTAAAAATGCTGCAATAACAAATACAACTGATAATTTAGTTTTACCCTCAAATACTCAAATAGAGGAAGATGAGGAAAATACAAGTACAAGTTCTATATCTTCTACACCAATAGGAATGAAAACAATTCATATTCCTATTTTTCCTACAGAACCAAGTAGAAATTAAAGAAACACTAGAATGGAAGAAATACAAACTTCAACAATTATTCAACAAATGAAAATTGGAATAAGTGATGAAATTACATTTTCAAATTCCTAATCCAGGAAATATTATACATATATCGAAATTACATTTCAATTTAGAGAATATAAAACATATTCCTTGCATGCTTTATTAGATACAGGAGCTATAACTAGTAGTTGCAGAAAGAATGCCATTCTTGTAGAAAAACGGGAACCTATGAAACATCCAATAAAAAGCAATAGAAATATACGGTAATGAAACCATAATCCAATATAAAGCTAGAAATGTACCAGTCTACATAAATAATGTAAGATTTGTGATACCCAAAATATTATGTTTTCCTGCAATGCATGGAGATATATTATTAGGAAATAATTTTATATACCAACATTTGCCATTTTCTATTGATAAAAATTTAATTATGTTATTGGTAGAAAAAACTTCTATAGAAATACCAATAGTAGAAAATCATAAATTTGTGTGTGATAAAAACTTTACACTACTAAGAAAAGAAAATATTAAACAAATTGAAACAAATCATTAGTTGTTTAAAATATTAGAAAATAATTTTAGCGAAGAACCATTAAAATTATGGCAAAATAGCCCTAGATATTGTGAAATTAAATAGGAAAATCTCAATAAAATTATTAGAGTTAAACCAATTATCTATACTAAACAAGATATAGATGAATTTGATATAAAAATTAAAGAATTATTAGAAAAAGGATTAATAGAAAAAACTAATAGTCCACATTCTAGTCCAGCTTTTATGGTTAGAAATCATGAAGAAATAAAAAGAGGAAAAGCTAGAGTGGTTTCTAATTATAAAAGATTAAATCAAAATATTATTTTTGATGGATATTTTATTCCAAGAAAGGATGTTTTAATTAATCAAGCTAAACAAACAAAATATTTCAGTAAATGTGATTGTAAATCGGGATTTTGGCAAATCATGCTAACCAAAGAATCTAAACCTTTGACAGCTTTTAGTGCTCTTAATAGACATTATCAATGGAGAGTAATAACATTTGGATTATGTAACGCACCACAAATCTTTTAAAGATGGATGGATTCTATATTTAATAAATATAAAATTTTTTGTGTAGTCTATATAGATGATATTTTAATATTTTCAGATACATTAGAAAAAATATAGAAAACATTTAAATATCATTTCTCAAGAATTCATAAAACATGGAATTATTCTAAGTCCTAAGAAAATAGAATTAGAAAAAAACAGAAATAGAATTCTTAGGATCAAAATTATCTATAGATGGTCTTAAACTACAAAATAATATTATTGTAAAAATAAAATAATTTCTTGAAAATATTGAAGATAAAAGGCAACTTCAACAGTTTTTTGGAACTATTAATTATGGAAGAAATTTCTTTCCTAACTTATCTGAAAAAATAGGTAAGTTATATGAAAAACTAACAAATAATAAATGTCGAAACCATTTTTTAAACCGATGTTTTGGAAAATGGGAATCGACTTTAAGAAAAATGAAAACGGGAGTCGCCACCAATCTTTTTAAGTGTGATTGGATCACCTTATAAAATGTTTTATTTTAAAACATTAATTTTGGTCTACGAAAGTCGAGAAAACGAATTCGGGAGTCGGTTACGTACGAGTACGAGGAAGGGTTAGCATCCTCGTAACGCCCAAAAATTGGTACCTAATTGATTATCAAGTGTCTTTAATGTCGGAAATTTGAAAGTTTTAAGATGCAAACCTCTTTTAATTAGAATGTCTCAATTTTGAAAATTAAGGCTCACTTATTTCAAACGAGTCAAAACATCATATCCAGTAAGTTAGGACGCAACATTTTAAAACCTTTGAAACTAAACTCGTCTTTCGAAAATTTCTATCTCGAAACAACAAAACGCCATATCCAGTAAGTTAGGACACTATGTTTTGAAATCTCGAAATAATTGTTTAAGTTTTGAAAACTCAAAATCACTTAGAAGGGTGCTTGACTATTCGAATTCAACGAGAAAAGTCGCAACCCAGTAAGTTAGGGCACTACCTTTCTCGAAGTTTCCAAACATCAAGCATTGCCTTTTATTTATTTTTTTTAAAAAAAAAACCTTGGAATATTATTTTAAATGATGTTTTAGGATGACATATTAATGCGTCATGAAGCATAGATGTACAAAATATTCTAACATTTCCATACAAACATAAATAATATCATTAAGACAAAACTAAATAACATCAACATACGTTTAATGAAAAAAATTATACTAGGGTAAATATAAGATAATAAACAAATAAAAACATGAGTAAACTAAAAGAAAAACATAATACATGCAAAAATTATACAACAATATATATCATAAAATAGCACATGAAAGAAAT
Organism: Gossypium anomalum; assembly: GCA_025698475.1. Classification (NCBI taxonomy): domain Eukaryota; kingdom Viridiplantae; phylum Streptophyta; class Magnoliopsida; order Malvales; family Malvaceae; genus Gossypium; species Gossypium anomalum. The sequence continues at coordinate 17,884,918 of CM046957.1, forward strand.
AATTAAACATAGCATATAAAAAAATGAAACTATGCACAAATAAGATAAATGACATACACTAAAAAAATGAATAAATAGAACATTTACAAATTATAAAAATATAATGCAATAGTTCAAAATACATGAAGTGATAATATAATATATATACATGCATAGAAAATATATATTTGAAAATAAACTATATAAAAAGGTTGAATATTATAATATATAAAATACATAATCAAATGTATAAAAGATAGGAATAAATATACATATTTGAAAAATGAAGAAATTAAAATAAAAAAAAAGGTTGAAAAACTAAGATAGACGAAGAATAAAATAAGAACAAACCACGGAGAGTAAGAACGCAAGAGGGAGAGAAATTTGAGTGAATGCTCTCAAGAATTCTTATTGCTTCCCAAAACTCAAGTGCCTTACAATGAAGGGAGAGGCCTCTATTTATAGTTGAGCCTCCCCAAATCCAACAGTACAGATCAATTACATCAACGATTAAGATTAAAGGATATCTACAAATTAAATCTCCAAGATTACAAGGTCATATCTTCAAGATTGCATATCATATCTAAGATTGCATATCCTTAAAGGTTATATTTCCATATGAGTCAAGCATGTAGATGGACCTTAAATCTTTTCAAGTAATGGGCCATTCCGATCGGGCCAAATTATATTTGTAATTCTGGACTGAACTTGGACTTTGTTTTTTTTTTGGGTTTCTTATTTTTGTTTTTGGACTTATTTCTGGGCCCGGGCAAAATTGAGTGTCTACAGCTGCGCCTCTTTGCTCATTGATGTGTAACAGGAATAGAGCAAAGACTATAAAAGGACCAATTTTGCCTGGGCTCGCTGAGTCTTGAGTTCTTGATCCTTGATCTTCTTTAAATGGCCTCTTGATGGCTTCAATCTACTTCACTGCAACTCAGGAAGGCGATATCTGCTATATTTGATCTGCTCTTCGTCAAACATAGAGACGCCAAATCTGCTTCTTCGATTTGTTCCCTGACAATACAGAGATGCCAAATCATCTTAGATTTGCTTCAGCGTAAACACGTGAAAGCCAAATCTGCTATGTCTTCAATTTGCTCCTTGTAAACACAAGGATGCCAAATCATCTTGGATCTGCTTCAGTATAAACATCTGAAGGTCAGACCTGCTATGTCTTTGATTTTCTTCTTGTAGACATAAGGATGCCAAATCATCTTGGATCTGCTTTAGTATAAACATCTGAAGGTTAGATATGCTATGTGTCTGCTCTCCGTCGAATATGGAGATGCCAAATCTGTTATCTTGGATCTGCTTTGGTGTGAAAACATCCGAAAGTCAAATCTGCTATGTCTTCGATTTGTTCTTTGTAAACAAAAGAATGCCAAATCATCTATCTTCAACTTGTTCCCTATAAACACAGGGATGCCATCTTTGATCTGTTTCGCTATAAGCACAAGAGTGTCAGATCTGCTATCTTCGATCTGTTCCCTATAAACACAGGGCTGCCAAATCTGCTATCTTCAACTTGTTCCCTATAAACACAGGGATGCCATGCTGAAATCTTTGATCTGTTTCGCTGTAAGCACAGGAATGTCAGATCTGCTATCTTCGAACTATTCCCCATAAACACAGGGGATGCCAAATCGCTATCTTCAACTTGTTCCCTATAAACACAGGGATGCCATGCTGAAATCTTTGATCTACTTCGCTGTAAGTACAGGAGTGTCAGATCTGTTATCTTTGATCTGTTCCCTATAAACACAGGGATGCCAAATCTGCTATCTTCAACTTGTTCTATATAAACACAGGGGATGCCATGCTCAAATCTTTGATCTGCTTTCACCAGAAGTACAGAATGTCGATCTGCTATCTTCTATCTGCTCCATATAAACACGGGGATACCAAATCGCTATCTTCAACTTGTTCCCTATAAACACAGGGGATGCCATGCTGAAATCTTCGATCCGCTTTCTTTAAAGCACGAGGAATGTCGGATCTGCTATCTTCGATCTGTTCCCTATAAACACAGGGATGCCAAATCTGTTATCTTCAACTTGTTCCCTATAAACACAGGGATGCTATGCTGAAATCTTTGATCTGCTTCGCTATAAGCACAGGAGTGTCAGATCTGCTATCTTTGATCTGTTCCCTATAAACACAGGGATGCCAAATCTGCTATCTTCAACTTGTTCCCTATAAACACAGGGATGCCATGCTGAAATCTTCGATCTACTTCGCTGTAAGCACAGGAGTGTCAGATCTGCTATCTTCGATCTGTTTCCCTATAAACACAGGGATGCCAAATCTTATTTCTTTGACCTACATTGTCCCATAAAAGACATAACCTGTAGAATACGTATGACTTCATGCCTAATAATTAGGATGCTATGATCGAAGTGAGTCAAATTCTCCTAATTAGACATGTTATAATGCAAAATGTTATGAATATGACCCCTATTTAGGACGTCATCACTCATTCCCTCATCGAAGTTTTATCTTTATACTTCTTGATGTATTAATCATACTCTGCTTGTATGCTTTGAATCAACTGAGTCCTATTGTACCATTCTCCAAATGTTGTGACCCGCTGGAGATGTTTATGAAATGATCCTTTCTTAAGATCAATATTGCTTAAAACGTCCAACCACCTTTTGGACTGAAGAAAAAATTTTCCCGAGTACATCCGACCCTCAAATATGGAAATTCTTTAAACAATTGTCTTGTTTCAGTTTCTTGTATTATCTAAAAATTTTTAGAGTAATATGCAAAACTTCGTTTGTAAAGATATTTAGTTAATCAATCATTATTTCTATGCAACACACTTTATGAATAATGTAGGACGAATAATTTGATCTTGAGGATAATGATTTATCAAAAAAAAAAAAAGAGGTTAATCTAAGAATCTATCTTTGAGAAGAAAGAGAATTCAAAGATAGTAAACAGGACAAAAAATTAGATGCCCCAGATATCGCTGCTTGAGCGTCTATACACCAGCTCGTTGAAGACCCTTTTTTTTTTAAAGTTCAATATGTGTTTAAAAGATCCAAAGTAATTTGATGATGCCTCGATATGTAACATACTTCACTTCTCGTCGAATCCGGTATAGCAAGGTCACTGCATGACTTTCCAAATTTGAGCTGCCCTTTCGGGTTTTCAACTCAAAACCCCTTTGGTCTCAAGGCGCCCTTTGCGGGTTTTCACCTTGGCCTCTCCATTTTTTTTTTCTCTTTTTTCTTTTTATTTTTTTCTCTTTTTATTTTTTTTATTTTTTTCCTTTCTTTTTTTTTGAAATAGAAGTCCCAAAGTGCCCTTTGCAGGTTTTCACCTTGGCTTCCCTTCTCCTTCAGATAAAGTACTCCTCGATCGAGTCCGAATTCACTGGATCAAATAAATTCTTCCTACCCATTTCTTGTCAAAATCAGTGCACCTCTAGAGAAAGCCCTCTTCGTAACATATGGCCCTTCTCAATTCGGCATCCTTTTACATGGGAAGGATCTCTTTTAGCACAAGGTTTCCTTTATGAAATTCTTTTGGACGAACCTTCTTTGTCATAAGTCCGTGTCATCCATTCTTGGTACATTTGCTTAGGATGAATACTTTCAAGTTAAGTTTACTAGAGGTATTCAATTCTTGACTCCATCAAAGCTTGAAGGAAAAATCTTGATTCATAAACCCATGAAAAAGGGATTTCCCTAGCAGCAGTCCTAGCTGCTGTTTGTCAAACCCTACAAAAAAATGGTTCAATGATTCATAGCAGACAAGAATGTAGTTGCTGACTTTATCCTTCAACCTAGAAAGCTGAGGTACAGAGATTACTCCCGGAGCATACATCCCACCATGACTCGATGATGTTTCTGAAGCATCCCTAATCTTCATAAATTGCCCCTAACTGTGAAGCTACCGAATGAGCGTAGCAAATAGGAGCCACAACAAATATGGCTGTGGTGCTCCTTTGATACATATAGGATAGAGAATGAACAAACTCTTGTAGATTATCAGCCGAAAACCCAGCCTGGTCTAAGAGAACATGATAGTGGATCTGCCTCATGATTCTAATCATTCCAGCATGGGTACCAAGGTAAAAATCATTGTTCTTTGGATGGCATACTTTGTTGTCAATGACAGTACCATGTAGCACATTGTGAGGAGATCCTTTTTGAAAAAAACTTGGTATGATGGTTTTTCGTACAACAATAACCACAATCTTTAGGGTTCCACTTATCATCAAGGAACTTGCAAGCCTCAATAACTTGATCAAAACTTGATTGAATTGAGACTCGCTAACCCCATCCCTAAAAATAATGATTTGATCAGGTTTCCTCTTCCCTGAACTTGTATAGAAGTCTAAGAGAGCTTCCTTCATGATACCGTCATCCACTTTGTCAGAAACTGGTTTTGAAGAAAGAATCTATCATTTTAAGCTTCAGAGACTGTGTATGGCCTGATGCCCTATAGTTGGAAATCAATGGCCACCACCTGGAGCTAACCATCGCAGCTATTGAAGGCACATCAGACTGCTCAGGAAAGCCAAATAATGCACCCATTCCAAGGATGATGGTTGGAACCTTTGAAACAACTGGAATTGAAGGTGTTTGCCCCAGCGTAAGCATAGAGAGTAGGCGGTAGTTTCTTATGCCAATTTTTACCAGTCTCGGTCATCTTCTGTAATTTGTTTTTTTTTCTTCTTTTTCTTTTCTTTTGGAAACCTTTGTTGTACTGTGGTATGGCGCATTATCTTTGAAAAGACTGTAAACTTTTGGCATTGTGCAGTTATATATAATCTTTTTTTTTTTGAAATAGATGACTTTTGACTTTGTAATATTGGCATATGAAGCTATCTCCCCCTCTTAATGGAGTAGTTGACGTCCATAAAAACGAGTCATTGTTAGCTTGAAACTTTTGATGAGCTCGGGCCCATAACATGCATGCCTCATAAGTCTTGACTCCTTTAAATTTGGAATTCATTGTACAACTAATGCGATCCCTTTCCATGGTGGACCAACAGTGCCCCAAAACCTTATGTTTATCCTGGCAATTGCAAATCCTCATGCATGCGTCTTTGGACCACATTTTTGAATTCCCATAATAGTCTCAACAAGGTCTTGTTTTGCCTCCTCAACTAATTCCAATTTCGCAATTTTTCCTTCCTCTAAAGCTATATTTCCTACCACCACTTCATGGGGTAAAAACCATTTTCAACAAATTCAGAAACAAGTCACAAGTTCTGTCACCTTCAAAGTACTGAGATTCCTCTAAACACATATCGCACTCAAAAGGAACTCTAAATCTGTAGTATCATTAATCGTGTCATTGATATCTAGGGATCTATGATAGGCACACAAAAGAATATACAAGGAATAAATGAATTCAAGAATGACTATTTATATGAAATGAAAATTTATAAAGAATGTCAAAGGTCAAAAGAATCAGAATGAAAGAATATTTACTCAGATAAATAATAAAAGTATGTTTTATTGAAAATAAAAATGTCTGAACATGACCCCACTTCTCAAAAGAAATCTCATTACTCCTAGGCTTTAGAGCAATAAGAGTGTTCTGAATATTACTCCATAAAATTCCTAAAGATTACAGGAAGTTCTTCTGCAGTCCAATTGTTTAAAGAACTTCCTAGTTCGTAAGGCCGAATGCCCTCAAGGTTTCTTTGTTCAGTCCCTTCCTCATGTATGACATTGATGGGATGATTTTCATTTCCAAACACCCCCTTCTCCGGGTAAGCTATCCCTCCTGACACAAAAGTCGGGGATATGTAAGGGGACGTCATTAATTCCCATTCAACTTCTTTCTCACTTAGCCGTGACCCTCTTCTCTCTCTCTCTTTTTCTTTCTCTTTTTAATAACTTTAACTAATTAGGGTCTTTTTATATTTTTGAATTCAAATGATGCAATGAAATGCTATAAGATGCAAATGAATGCAAAAGGTATCTATCTTGATTCAATCTCATTTAGAAAACTTTATTTAGAAAAAGAAGATCTTTACATATAAATGGATTACAAATACGCTTTCGCCCTAATGCCTAAAGTTTTAACAACAAAACAAACTCTTGGCCACAATCAGATTGTAGCTCATATTGGTGCTCAATATGTAAGCCTGTGCCACCAATGTCTGTAAATAATCAGCTGCCTCCTGAGTTTAAGCTATGACCTCACCTGTGGGATAATCCGTGCAGCTAAGGGCACCTCATCCAATACTTGTGAAGTTGTTCTGATTATTTTGAGATAGATTAGCGAATAGGTAGGTATCCCGTTCTGCAGTGTGCTACCTTAAAATAATATCCTATATCCTCAATGTTTCTTGGGAGCTTTCAGATTTCAACCCACGCAGAGCATCCTGCCTCGGTACCTTCGCAACATAGCTAATCTCTAAAGGTCTTTGTATGATACGGTCTTCTTTAATCGCTTTCTTTCACGCTTACTTGAGCTATCCAGGCCATCGGGGCTTGCATTTCCATTGTTTCTGATAAGTACAACAGTAAACTTAAGCTTGTTGTTTGGTAGCTGTCCTATAGTAAATGAGCTTTTTACCATCATAGGCAAAATTCTTTCCATCCAACTCATTTTTGTAGGTCTCATGCACTCTATCAATCACTTTCCTTCCAATATCCTTACCATCCAAGTGGCAGTCGTCTTCATATGAAAGAGAAATGCTATAATGGTAGAAGTGTCCATCAATACTCCCACACTAACTTTGAATTGCTCATCTATCCTCCTATCAAGCAAATACTGCAAGTCCCTTTAGTTATTGTAGAACAACTGTTTGGCTTCATTACTCCATTGATCCCATATTTCCTTTAACTCTTAGAGATTATTTTCTGCCACGCTGATGCGAGTGTAACCCCATAATTCTGATGTGTATCCTTCAGTGTTTCCTTTGACCATTTATGGACGTTAACGTTGCCCTCCATTCTATCAAGAAGTCCGTTCTCCATAATAAAACTTTCTAACTTAGAAACTGACCGTGAATCGATACCTTTTAAATGCAAAATGACATGCACAAAAGAAAGAAAACAATCAGTATCATATGATATTAATAAACACAAAGATAACCTAAGTATAATTCTATCTATATTGAGATCTTACGATTTTTCTATATGTGGTTTGTTTCTAAAGTTTGAGGTACCCGAACAGCAGATTCCTCAATCCTCACCCATTATAAGCTCATTTGAATCGAGTTCAGTTTAGGGGAATACATTTCCCTATGGCTACACGGAGATGAAAATATCACGAAACCATAGGTACGGATGTATTCTGAAAGTGATCCATTATCCTGCACGGAGGCGAAAACCTTACGAAGGCGTAGCTTCTTACTCCCACTTAAGGGTGTGACCACAACGGTCATGCAAATGCAATGCGTATTAGAATATATAACATATGCAATAATACAAACACATGTAATGCAAAGAGGATTGAATTTTAAAATTTTTCAAATTTTCGACATTAAGACAAAAGGTAATCAATTATACGGCTTGACTTTCTTATTATTCCCCAGTGGAGTCGCCAAGCTGTCGAAACCATTTTTTAAACTAATGTTTTGGAAAATGGGAATCAACTTTAAGAAAAACGAAAACGGGAGTCACCACCAATCTTTTTAAGTGTGATTGGATCACCTTATAAAATGTTTTGTTTTAAAACATTAATTTTCATCTACGAAAGTCGAGAAAATGGATTCGATGAGTCGATCACGCGTTTGAGGAAGGGTTAGCACCCTCGTAACGCCCAAAAATTAGTACCTAATTTATTATCAAGTGTCTTTAATGTCGGAAATTTGAAAGTTTTAAGATGCAAACCTCTTTTAATTAGAATGTCTCAATTTTGAAAATTAAGGCTCACTTATTTTAAACGAGTCAAAACATCACATCCAAAGTAGTTAGGACGCAACATTTTAAAACCTTCGAAACTAAACTCGTCTTTCAAAAATTTCTATCTCGAAACAACAAAACGCCATATCCAGTAAGTTAGGACACTATGTTTTGAAATCTCGAAATAATTGTTTAAGTTTTAAAAACTCAAAATCACTTAGAAGGGTGCTTGACTATTCGAATTCAACGAGAAAAGTCGCAACCCAGTAAGTTAGGGCACTACCTTTCTCGAAGTTTCCAAACATCAAGCATTGCCTTTTATTTTTTTTTTAAAAAAAACCTTGGAATATTATTTTAAATGACGTTTTAGGATGACATATTAATGCGTCATGAAGCATAAATGTACAAAATATTCTAACATTTCCATACAAACATAAATAATATCATTAAGACAAAACTAAATAACATCAACATACGTTTAATGAAAAAAATTATACTAGGGTAAATATAAGATAATAAACAAATAAAAACATGAGTAAACTAAAATAAAAACATAATACATGCAAAAATTATACAACAATATATATCATAAAATAGCATATCAAAGAAATAATTAAACATAGCATATAAAAAAATGAAACTATGCACAAATAAGATAAATGACATACACTAAAAAAATGAATAAATAGAACATTTACAAATTATAAAAATATAATGCAATAGTTCAAAATACATGAAATGATAATATAATATATATACATGCATAGAAAATATATATTTGAAAATAAACTATATAAAAAGGTTGAATATTATAATATATAAAATACATAATCAAACGTATAAAAGATAGGAATAAATATACATATTTGAAAAATGAAGAAATTAAAATAAAAAAAAGGTTGAAAAACTAAGATAGATGAAGAATAAAATAAGAACAAACCACGGAGAGTAAGAACGCAAGAGGGAGAGAAATTTGAGTGAATGCTCTCAAGAATTCTTATTGCTTCCCAAAACTCAAGTGCCTTACAATGAAGGGACAGGCCTCTATTTATAGTTGAGCCTCCCCAAATCTAACGGTACAGATCAATTACATCAACGGTTAAGATTAAAGGATATCTACAAATTAAATCTCCAAGATTACAAGATCATATCTTCAAGATTGCATATCATATCTAAGATTGTATCATATCTAAGATTGCATATCCTTAAAGATTATATTTCCATATGAGTCAAGCTTGTAGATGGACCTTAATTCTTTTCAAGTAATGGGCCATTCCGATCGGGCCAAATTATATTTGTAATTCTGGACTGAACTTGGACTTCATTTTTTTTTTTTGGATTTATTATTTTTGTTTTTGGACTTATTTCTGGGCCCGGACAAAATTGAGTGTCTACAATAAACATTTTATTTGGTTTAAAACAGACTCAGAAATTATAAAAAATTTAAAATCCAAAATAAATAATATTCCAAAAGTTTATTTACCTAAATAAGGTGATAAATTAATTTTAGAAATAGATGCCTCACAAAATTATTGGGGTTGTATTTTAAAAGTTAAAACAATAAATAATGAAGAATTAATATGTGGATATAGTTCAGGAAAATTTAAACCGAATAAAATTAATGTTATATATGAAAAAGAATTGTTAACAATAAAGAAAGGAATAAAAAACTTTCCTATATATTTAGCACTTGAAAATTTTATTATAAAAACTGATAATCAGGCAGTTAACTAGAGGTGTTCATGGGTCGGGCCGGGCTAGGCCAGGTTCGGGTTGGGCTCAACTAAAAAATCATGCCAATTTATTGGGCTCGGGCTGAGCTAGGCCTAAAATTTTTCTCAAGCCAGACTCGAATAAAAATACTAAAACCCGGGCCCAGCGGCCCACCCGTATTAATTTTTTATATTATTTTTAAATATATATAATACATCAAAAATACTAAAAAATCAAAATAAATATTTCCCAACAAATTGAAAATAAATTTTAAAAAATATGTAGACTTAAATAACACTAATATAAATGCAACTTAACAAGCAAATGCCTCTAAAATAATAATAAAAAATTAATAAATGCCTTTAAAATAATAAGAAAATTAACAATAAAATAAATTTTATACAATATCCAAACAATAACAAAAAAGTAGCAACTTAATAGTAAAATGGTAGCAAGATAGGGAGAAAACAACAAGAAAATAACATTCAAAAATAAAAAAAATGCAGATTTTTTTGTCCTTTAGTGAATCCGGGCCGGGCCCAGGCTAAAAATACCTTACCCGAGGCCTGGCCCATTTTTTAAACAGGCCTTATTTTTTTGTCCAAACCCCTTTTTTGGGCCTATATTTTTGCCCAAAGCCTCCCACATTTCGGGCGGGCCTTCGGGCCGGGCTAGATAGCCCGACTCATGAACACCTCTAAGTTAAACATTTCCTTACTAATAAAATTTTGGAAACGGTACCTAGAAGAATTAGGTGGTACAATGAATTATATACCTTTAATTTTGAAGTCTTATATGTAAAAGGAACTAATAATATTATTGCTGATTATCTTAGCAGGCCATATGGATAAAGGTAAAAAAACCTCTAGAAAAAGTTGGTGAATGGACTACTGCCCATAAAAGACCCAACAAAGGGAAAACAACAAATCTTAATCAAGGATTTGTGACGATACCTCCACATGCATCCTTTTATCCTAGATTTTTATAATCCAGGCTTACTACTAGAATTATATACTTTTATTAATGAAATATGGAAAATGTAGCACCCCAAACCCGGCCTAGACTTTATGGTCGAATCTGATGATGTCACAAGGAATGGGTTTTAAAATCAAAGTTGTCTCGTAAAAAAGTGCCCATTTCACAACTTATTGAAATCATCATTAGTTCATTTTCCAAACATATATTACAGCGAAAATCTTAATAAAACATATATATTTTAGAAATCGAATTTGTATTTTAGAAAAACCCTGTTTGCATAAAAATCGTCGTGGTTTTAGGATAGTTCATCATGGCATGCAAATTATTAATAAATCAAAACCCGCAATTAAAAGTCTCAATGTCCAGAGAGTCCTAGAAAGTCCTAGAAATTTCAAACTCTAAAAACATAACCCAAAGTAGTAAATAAAACATAAATCAATAACTTTAATCGCTTTCTGACGTAAGAGTGGTCACTGTGGAATCCTCACGCCTTGATCGATCTAAGACTGTGGATCACCTGACAGATAGACAAACATATGTGAGTTTACGTAAACTCAGTGTGTAACCCAATAGAATTAAGCATGCAAGCATACAATATCATATACATAATCAAGAATAGATACAGATACAGATATGGACTCATGTCCATTTCAGATATAGATATACAGATTAGAAAATTAGAATCTTACCCCCATTCTCTACACACCATCTCCAACCATCCCATCACACTATGTGGGGTTTGTAACACCCACCCATTCTTACACACCATGTTGTGCCAAAATGACACATATCAGATATAATGCAGCCAAGCTGCTGGAAATTAGGCAATGATCACTGTGCAGAACACTTCCTCCATCAATACAAATCCTACCCCACAATCATATACAGAATAGATACGGAGCACATATACAGAGTTAACAGATTAAAACATGCTTAACGTGCTTATATATAAATAGATATCAGAAATGCAATTAGCATAGTAATCAAACATGCATAATCATACTCAGAACAGTGTTACAGACTAACAAATCACATAGTTTTAGGGTTTAGTTAGCCCTTATCGACCTTACGGTAGGCCCACAGTCGATTAGGATGACCCGTGTGACCCTAGGAGAAATTTCAAAAATTTGGGCCCACATGCCTGTGTGGGCCCACATGCCCAGATTGGCCTTGCCCGTGTGGCTCACATGGCCTAGCCCAAAAACCACACGCCCGTGTGTCATGCTCGTGTGGGCCTACATGCCCAACTTGGCCTAGCCCGTGTGGCCTACACACCCAACTTGGCCTAGCCTGTATGGCTTACACGGCTATACTCGTGCCACCACACGGCCGTGTACTGCGCACGACCATGCCTTCATCGACCACATGGCCGTATCCTCACACATGACCTACCACATGGGTAACCACATGCCTATGTGGCGTCGACAGAACAATTTTTTAGCTTTTGCCGAATCTTGTTTTTCTGCGTTTCGGGTACACACCTATTTCAGTTTTAACGCAACAGCAAACACGAACCCTCCAGAACCTAAAATCGACATACCAACGTTCAGAGTCAGACTTAATTCACGATAACATCGTAACTTCGAAACCAATATCAAATCCAACACTTACTCAAAACACCCCGAATAATTTGATTACGACTCTAAACGAGGAGAGCCCCTATCTTTCTGATTTGCTGCTGCCAAAATAGACAATAAGGTTCCAAACGAAAGATTTAGAAAATACAATAACGGATTTAAAGAACCTCTAATCGAGCAAATCATTCTATGCTCACATACCTTAACCGAGCGAGGAAACCCCAAAAATACCAAAGATAACGGTGGAGACTAAAAATGATAAGCAAAATTGAAGAAACAAGAAAAACCAAAATTTTCCAAGGAAAGAGAAGAATAAACGTGAAAAGAAAAATAGATGAAAAGATTTTTGGGAATAAAAATAAACATAAAATGGATGTGACAACATATCCCTAGATTTTCTCCCACTAACTCAACTTCCTCAGACTTCCAACTCGATCGAAACTCTATCAGACAACCAAGTGAAATAAATACCCATGCCAACGCAAGGACTTGAACACAGGACCTCCAACACACCAACACCCTTACCACTCGAATTAGCAGGCTCATTTTGTAACAGCCCTAATTAGACCCTAGTCGGAATGTGGTTTCGGGACCACAAAACTGAGTCATAAAAATTTTATTTTTGATTTAATTGCATATATTATGTGTGATAACGTATGTGTGACAAATTAAATGCTTTAAAATTAGCCTTAGGCATGAGAATTTGCTTGAAATGACTTAATTGAGAAATTTAGGAAAGATGATAGGCCAAGTTGTAAGGCTTAAATGACAATAGAGTGGAAGGCATGGAGTTGCATGTCAAATGTCCATTTTTATATTTAGTGGCCGGCCAAGCAATAATGCAATCCACTAACTTAAATTAATTTAGTATATTTAAATTGTAAAGAAATAAAATATGGATAATAAAAAGATTAATAAAAGAAAAGATGAAAAGGGAGGTGTTCATCTTCTTCCTTGAGTGAAAACCGAAACAAAAAGGGGGGAAATTCATTAGGGCAATTCGGCATGCACTCATGGTCAATTGAAGGTAAGATTTGAGATGTTTTTGGAAATTTCTTTCTAAATGCTTAAGTTAATTGGAAATGCACTTCTTGGCCATGTCTAAAGAAATCTAATTCTATGGTATTTTGAGGCACTAAACCGTATATCATAATAGTAGAAATGGGAGGTTGTCTTTCATGTTGTTCTAAAATTTTTATGAGAAAATGAAGTTGAATTTGTTGAATGATTAGATGAGTAGCACATTTTGTATAATCGGCTATATGTGGTCTTGAATGAAATATTCATTGTGGTTGCTATTTTATTTTATAGGAATTAGTTCAATGCAAGCCGAATAAACCATAGTAGATAAGCTAAAGAAATGCATAATGAAAACATAGAAGGTTAAGTGCATATTTTAGTTTAAGTAATAAGTAGGATTTAGTTAAATTAGCTTGAGATGATATATGTGTGTGTGGTTGCTTAATTTAAATTTGGTTAGATAGAGTAATCACATTGGTCATTGAGATGTAGAGTTTATGAAATTAAAGAAATACTAGTTTCATAAATTTAAATGGATAATAATGTGAAATTGCCGAAAGTGATCTTGAGGTATAGTGAATTATTGGAGTAGATGAGAAGCATGTTGGATAAGCATTAAATTGAGAATTTAATTTAAAGTTTATGTTTAAGCAAATGTCGAATCATTGTGTGTGTGTGTATATGAGGTAGAGGTATAAATTGGGGTTACGATGATCAAATTATTTTATTTGTTTAACCGGAGTACTTAGCCAAGTGTGGTTGCCGTATAGATATATGCATATGTATATAAATGTATTTCAAGGAAGTAATGATTGGTTATCGATAGTAACTGAATAATAGGTGATCAATAAGCCGAATGGCTTGGTTTTGATAAAAGCATAAGGAGAGTAAAAATTAAATTGATGTCGGGTGATTCTTGTTATGTGAAACTATTTATAGTATGGGATATAATTAACTAACAAGGTGATTAAAATATTAAATTTATTTATTCTAGCTCAAGAATCCAAAGGAGGGGAATTGAACAAAGGCAAAGCAAAGGAGATTGAGTAAGCGATCGGGTATCGTTTCATCCGACATAAGGTAAGTCCATAGGTTTCTTTTGTATGAGATTGATGATATACTTATATCTATATATGTATTCGAACTTGTGGACGTATATATATATATAGCAAATGAAGTTAATTAAGTTGTCTTATTATAAGCAATCGATACTAGCACTATGTGTGCGAAGTAGAAGGGCAATATGTGTGCTGAATTGAATACTAATTCATGATTGAGTTTTGAGGCACTATGTGTGCGATATATCTTGGCACTATGTGTGCAGAAAAAAAAAATCTTTGTGCACTATGTGTGCGAATGTGATTAATGGTCTAAGCAGTATACGGAAGACACATGGTGTTGTACTATTATTCGAGGTATCAAGTTGAGATGTAAAATGATTATGCGCGTATGTATAGGCTTGAATATGCGTTTTGAAGTGTAAATTTTGTTTATGTAATTGAAGCCATGGGAAAATGGTTTGATATATATATTTAGACTTGGTTTTACATGTAATCAAATGTGAAGTTTTATACTTATGTAACTATTATTTAACGAACATGTCTAGGGTATGATAATACGAAATCATAATGATAGTTTCGGAAGTATAAATAGGTATTTATGTAAGTGATTATGAAGGGGTGGTTCGGCCGTTTGAGTATAGTAAATGGATGGTGGTATATGTGTATGTGTGACGTACCATCCTAGTGATTTTTTTTTTTAAAATGGATTCTTTTTCTTATAGCTCACTCGTGAATAAGGAACTTATACTTTGGTCAGTATAATTGCCAAATTTTTTGTATGCTACATGGGTGTTACACATTTTGATAAGAATTTACACGCAAATTAATATAGGCCCTCTCAAAAAGGGATAAGGCTTAGATCCAAAAATAACCAAAATTTGCTAAAGGTAAGGCTTGAACTTTGGACCTCTCACACACACCCAGAACACTTAACCACTAAAGAAGATACACATTTTGTGTTAGATATTTATAGAAACAGGGATATACATATCAAAGCGTTATAAAAAACCCATATTTTTGAACAAAGATCTAATTTCAGAAGAGCCCTTACTTAGCTTTCACAATTTTTAGTTGAAAAAACAACAAAAGAAAATGAAGCTCATGATTTATTACTAAAATCTATATTATATAGAAATTGGGAAGAATTAGAAATCGGTTATGTAGATTTTAAAGATATAAACAATCTTCTTGATATATTTCAATATTTTATTAATAAAGGATCAAATAGTCCTATTATGAATAAAATATATAGGCTATGTTTATATAATAAAGCTAGAAAAATTTTACTAGTGGAAATTTTTATAAAAATAAATGAAGCTATTTGCAAACTGTAAGCTAAATTTCAAAAAGCTTTTTTAGAGTATTTTCTACAAGCTTATGTTTTTACTAATGATTTAGATGAAAAATTTCCTACTATAAAATTTAGACTTGATCATGAACTGTAACACTCCAAACCCAGCCTAGACGTTATGGCCGAATATGACGATGTCATATGATAGGGTGTTTGAAAAACTATGTCATCGCGATAAAACCATTTTCATTTCATTATTTTTCCTTATCTCTTATTAGTTCCAAAACTTGTTTTACTCATTTAATCAATTGTTTAAAGCGTGACTCGTTACGAAAGCTTTAAAAATCATTTATTTTACAAAGATCGAATTAATTAAGTAAATCCGTTCATTTTAGGAAAACCCCTTTGTTTTAGAGAAAACCGTTTGTTCATTGAGTTTGTGCAGTTATAAAATCCATGAAAATCACAATAGAGTAAAAGTCCAAGGAAAATCGCAAATTACATCAAGAAAAATTTACCCAATAATAATAGTAAAAATAATATAACCAGAAGTCAAATCAGAGAGTGATATTAACCATGGTCACCGCTGAGTCCTTCGCCGCATCGCTTCGTCTAAGCTTGGGGATTACTTGATCACATTAAACAGAAGGGGTGAGTTTATGTAAACTCATTGTGTAGTCCCCACAGGAAACATGCATACAATCAATTAGCAGTAAATAGTCAAATGCAATTAGGGCCTAAGCCCATTACAGTTTCAGTAGTAGTTTAGGCATTAGCCTATTTCAGTTCAGTATCAGATATGCATTAGGGCTTTAGCCCATCACAGTAACAGTAATGCAATTAGTATTCAGTTAACAGAGTCCTACTCACCAGCCCCTACACACCATCTTCGTCCATCCCTACACTTTATGTGAGGTTTATAACACCCACCCGTCCCTACACTCCAAGTCGTACCGAATGTGGCACTTATCAGTAAATTTACAGCCGAGCTACTAGATAATGGGCTTAAGAGCCTTTCAGTACACTTCCTTCAATCATAATCATCCCCACCCTATGCAATGCAACATACAGTATATCATGCTTTTATGCAACTATCAGTCATTTATATATAATTATCAAATATCATGCATAAATTATCATGCTCAATACATGCATTACATACAGTCAGATCACACATTTTGGGGTCTAAGTAACGCTAACCGACCCTACAGTAGGTTTACAGTCGTCTTAGGCGACCCGTGCAACCCTACGAAATATTTCAGTAAAAATGGGCTCACACGCCCATGTGGCCTGCCCGTATGGCCCCACACGTCCGTGTGGCCCACACAGACCAAATTGGCCTTGTCTATGTGGATCAAACGGCCTGGCCCAAAATCCCATACGCCCGTGTGGCCTACACGACCCAAATCAGTCTAGTCTGTGTGTCGCACACGGCCTACTTGGCCATCACCCAGCCGTGTCTTGTGCGTACGGCCTGGCCTCGTCGATCACACGCCCGTCTTATGGCACCCGGCCTACCACACGGGCGACCACACGTTTGTGTGGCATCGATAGTAGGGTTTTTAGCTTTTATTGGAACCCTATTTTTTGTGTTTTCGGGTACACACCTGGTATCGATTGATGCTAAAACACTCCTAAGATATCCATCTCCTATAATTGAAACCCTCTATCCCAACTCCCCTACAAGACTTTCAGTAGACTAACACTCCACTTAACCATCAGACCAGTAGACCCATTCTGATATGGTTTTACAAATAATTTAATATAAGCCTGCTGAACAAGTATAAAGCTTAAGTTAGAAAAATACCCAAAATTTTCCAATTACAAAGCTTGAACTTGGGACCTCTTACACACATCCAGAACACTTAATCACTGAAGTAGATACATATTTGTGTCATATTTTCGCAAAAGCCAAAATAAGAATTTTGGGGCATTACAACTCTACCCCCTAAAAGAAAATTTCGTCCTCGAAATTTACCTAGTCAGAAAAGGTGAGGATACTGTTGACGCATCACATCCTTAGGTCCCCACGTAACTTCCTCAGTGCTATGATTACACCACAGAACCTTCACCAATGGAATGGACTTCTCCCTCAGAACCTTAACGTCATGGTCCAGAACCTGAACCATCTCCTCCTCAAAGGTCAAGTCTGGCCTAACCTCAATCTCCTCAACATGGACAATATGCAAGGGACCAGAGCGGTAGCGCCTCAACATCGAGATGTGGAACGCATCATGAATACGTTCTAACTCTGAAGGTAGCTCCAACTGATAAGTGACCGGTCCCACTCGTTTAAGAATCCGATATGGCCTAATAAACCTAGGGCTCAGCTTGCCTTTACGATTGAACCTTAGAATCTTTTTCTATGGCTAGACCTTAAGAAATACGAAGTCCCCCACAGAATACTCAATCTCGCATCTCTTCTGATCTGCATAAGATTTCTATCTGTCCAATGCCGCTTTCAGTCGATCCCGAATCAATCTGACCTTATCCTCAATCTTAGAAACCAACTCAGGACCCAGAACACGTCGTTCATGTAACAACCCTAACCCGTATCCGTCGCTGGACTAGGGTTAAAGGGATTACTAGACAAATCAAAACATTTAACATTCATTTCATAAACATTTTAACATCAGAGATCAAACATCAATATAGAGTCCCTTATATAGATCATCAGGACCTTAAACATGCATTAAAAAGGGGTCGGGACTAAACTGAACACATACAAAATTTTTCCAAAACTTAAACAATTTTTAAAGTTATACAGGTCACACGCCCGTGTGAAAAGGCCGTGTGCCTCACACGGCATTAGACACGCCAGTGTGTCTAGGCCGTGTCAAAACAGGGCATACATACTGACTTGTTCACGCTTCCACAAGACACATCCGTGTGTCTCGGCCGTGGTCGACACTAACTTGGGTGACACGGCTAGCCACACGCCCATGTGCCTTGGCTGTGGTCGAGCCTGACTTACAATTGTAGGGTACCGCAGGGGACACACGGCTGTGCAACATGACCGTGTGTCGTACATGGCTGAGACACACGCCTGTGTCTCTGCTCGTGTGGAAAAAAATAGGCCATTTGAATAGCCAATTTTTCACCCCAATTGAGTCAAACCTACAAGCACCAAACCAAGCATATTTTCAACATGATTTCAGCCAATTTCAATACCAAAACATACATTATTCATGCCATTACATTATCAACAAATTCCAATCTCAATTCATCAACCAAATCATACTAAATCTAAACTAAAATCATACCAAAGCATATGTTTCAATACATCATTCAATCCCATGATCAAAACTTACCAATTTCTCAAATATTCACTTACCAAAACTTATCAACATTGACCATTTCTTTTGGTCATTTAAAACATATCATATGGTTCATAATGCATCACATATCATATAACATTTCCAACCATAAGTTCAAACACAAGCTAGCCATATCACATGGCATGATATACACATTACAAAACCTATCCAAATCACTTCTAGCCTATACATGCCATACTTTAATATATACATTTTCAAACGGTACCAAAATAAGGTTCGATAGTGTGGTGATGATCCTCAACGATCCCCGAGCTCCCGATAACTACGATATCTATAAAACAATGCAAACACATACAAAGTAAGCTTTCAAAAGCTTAGTAAGCCATATACAAATAAACTTATCATGCAAAACATATAAGCATCATCAATTTACATATACTTTGTAGCCAAAAACTAACACAAACCTCATGCTCATATACATGTTACATAATCTCAATTCATTTACACATATAACATTTGTTCACATACTTAGATCATATATCATCATTTGCTTGTATACTTACCTTTCATTCTCAAACATCATATACAATTCAAACATACCTAAATTAGATACAATTTCACAAAGTCATTCATTTTCTCGGAATGCCCGTTTGAACCGTTCGGAAACATAAGGATATGTGGATAGCTCAGAAAGAATATACAATGCCAAAGTCCCACACGTGGTCTTACATGTAATCAAACATCGATACCACTGTTCCAAACAGGGTCTTACACAAAATCAAATACGATGCTGATGTCCTAGACATAGTCTTACACGTAAATTAGAAGTTGATGCCAACGTCCCTGACGTGGTCTTACACGATAACACATATCGGAATCCTATGTCAAACATATGTATCCTAAATATTCCTAAAGTTCGTATGGGACTTTTCAGATGTCGGAACTTTGTCGATACTTTCTCAAATAGCACATATTTAGCTTGAACATTCATTTTTCACAATTCAATATCATATGAATAATAAGAATTCAATTCAAACACGTTTATTGTATATTGACTTACCTCGTACGGATTTGGATAAATGGAATCGGTAACTCGACGACTTTCGACTTTCCCCGATCTAATTTCGATTTCTTTTATTATTGATCTAAATAAATTCAAATTTAACTTATTCAATCAAAAACTCATTCAAAACAATCCATAAACACATATTTAGGGAAATTTGCAAACTAGCCCTCACATTTTCACATTTTGACACTTTAGTCCCTAATTCACAAAATCACAAAATACACCTAATTTGCATATGCTCATGCTTAGCCGAATTCTCCTAGTACTTATTCAAGTCCACACATTTCATTTATTTTACATTTTAGTCCTTCAATTTACAAATTTCACAATTTAGCCCATTTTACTTAAAATCACCAAAAATCCAAAGAGAAAAGATATTAACCCAACATTAAGCTTTCATATTTCATCACTTATCAACATAAAGCTCATGAATTCATCCATGGTACATTTCAAAATTATCATCAAAATCAAAAATTGAGGCATGGGCTTAGTAAAACACAAAGCAGCTGATCACAAAAACGTAGAAATTATCAAAAATGGATCAAAACACATACCTTAATCAAAGAAAATTAATGGCTGAACCCTAATGTTCATTTTCTTTTTCTTGTATTTTTGTCACAAATGGATGTTAATGGCTATTTTCATGCTTTTGTTTTATTTTAATTAACATTAATAAACATTTTACCTTATTAACCTTATTATAAACATAAAATAAACATATATTGGATGGTCATTAATATTCATTCAAACTTCCAATGGTCAAATAACCACATAAGGACCTCACAATTAATAAGCCAAATCAAATAGGCACTTTTAACAAACAGCAGGCAACTTTTACATTTTACATGATTAGGTCCTTTTATCAAATTGAGCACACAAATGATTGAATTTTCATACGAAACTTTCACACATGCTAATTCAAATATCATTAACACGGAAAATAATATTTAAATATTTTTTTACTCGAATTTGTGGTCCCAAAACCGCTATTCTGACTAGGGTCTAAACCAGACTATTACAGTTCACCCTACTTAGTCCCACAAGGGAGCGCGACACTTACGACCATACAGAGCCTCGTAAGGTGCCATTTGAATGCTAAAATGGAAACTGTTATTGTAAGCAAACTCCGCTAGTGGTAGGTACTCCTCTCAATTGCCTCGGAAATCGATTGTACAGCTCCTCAACATATCCTCTAGTATCTAAATAACCCTCTCTAATTGACCATCAGTCTGAGGATAGAACGCAGTACTGAAGTCCAACCTTGAACCTAAAGCCTCATGTAGCTTCTTCCAAAATTGAGACGTGAAGCGAAGATCCCTATCAGAGATAATTGAAACCGGTACCCCATGCAGTCTCACTATCTCAGAAATATAAAGCTTCGCCAGCTTCTGCAGAGAATAATCTATCCTAACCGGTATGAAATGCACAGACTTGGTTAATCGATCCATAATGACCCACACTGAATCCTTCTTAATGGGTGTTAAAGGTAACCCACTAACAAAATTCATCGTTACTCTCTCCCATTTCCATAACGAAATCTTAACCTGCTGTAGCAAACTCAAAGGCAACTGATGCTTAGCCTTAACCTGCTAGCATGTCAGACATCGAGCCATAAAATTAGTAACTTCCTGCTTAAGTCCTAGCCACCAATACAACTCTCGAAGATCTCGGTACATCTTATTCCTACTAGGGTGCATAGCATAAGGGATATTATACACCTCTCTCAGTATAGACTGTCTCAAATCAAAATCATTCTGCACACATATCTGACCTCGAAAACACAACACACCCTCAGAGTTCAACCCAAAGTCTGTAGTGCTACCACCCTTAATCTGTTGGAACCGAAGACCCAAGGACTCATCCTCTAGCTGTTTACCCTTAATTTGCTTGATCCAAGTTGATTTGACTTGCAACTTAGCCAACAAACTCCCATCGTCGAACAAGCTAAGTTAAGTGAACACCGCTCTCAGATCTATCATAGCCCTACAGCTCAATGCATCGACCACTATATTGGCCTTGCCAAGATGGTGCTCAATAGTACAGTCGTAATCCTTAAGCAGCTAAACCTATCTATGCTACCTAATATTTAGCTCCTTCTGAGTAAGGAGGTACTTGAGGCTCTTGTGATCAGTGTAGATGACACACTTCTCACCATACAGATAGCACCTCCAGATTTTCAGAGTAAAAACTACGGCGGCCAGTTCTAAATCGTGTATCGGGTAGTTTGCCTCATGCATCTTAAGCTGACGTGACGCATATGCTACCATCTTACCATCCTGCATCAACACACACCCAAACCAACATGTGATACATCACTATAAAGCGTGAACTCCTTTCCAGGTTTAGCCTGTATCAGAACAGGAGCCTCAGTCAGTACAGTCTTGAACTTCTCGAAGCTCTCTTACTATGCATCAGTCCCGACAAACGATACACCTTTACGTAGTAGCTTAGTTAAGGGTGCTGCAATCAGTGAGAAACCTTCCATAAACCGTCGATAATAACCTGATAGCCCCAGAAAACTACAGATCTCAAAAACATTCTTAGGCTGCTTTCAATCCAATATAGCCTCAATCTTTCGAGGATCCACATGAATCCCCTCAGGAGAAACCACATGACCTAGAAAAGTTACTTCACATAACTAGAACTCGCACTTGCTGAACTTAGCATAGGGTTCTTTTTCTCTCTAAAAATTTGAAGAACAATTCTCAGGTGCTCGTTATGCTCATCCTCAGTCTTCAAATAAACCAATATGTTTTCGATGAACACCACCACAAATCGGTCTAGATAGGGCTAGAATACTCAATTCATCATATCCATAAAAGTTGTCGGTGCATTAGTTAGTCCAAATGGCGTCACTAGGAACTTGTAGTGACCATAACGAGTCCTAAACGTCATCTTATGTACGTCAGCCTCCTTAACCCTCAATTGATGGTACCTACACCGGAGATCAATCTTAGAGAATACCAAAGCTCTTCGAAACTAGTCAAACAGGTCATTGATCATCGGTAACGGATACTTGTTCTTGATGGTTAGCTTATTCAGTTTCTGGTAGTCAATACACATCCTCATGTATCCATCTTTCTTCTTAACAAACAGTACCAGTGCTCCCCATAGAGACACACTAGGGCGGATGAACCCACGATCTAACAACTCTTGAATCTGAGCCTTGAGCTTTGTAAGCTCCTTCAGTGTAATTCGGTAGGGAGCGATAGACATCAGAGCTGTACCAGGGAAAAGCTCAATCCAAAACTCCACTTCTCGATTCAGAGGTAAACTAGGTTAACTCCTCAGGAAAAACGTCCAGAAAATCCCTTACAATACAAATATCTTTCACGGTAGAGTCCCTAGAAACGGAACCACTAACATAGGCCAAGTACGCCTCACATCCCTTGCGGACCAGATTTTCAGCTACCAGTGCAGAGATCACATTAGCCAAATAATTCTGGTGTTCTCCAATCACGACTACCTCAACAACCTCAGTTTTCAAGATGACCCTCTTAGTCACACAATCTAAGCTTACACGATGCTTGACTAACCAGTCTATCCCTAAAATCAGATCGATCTCCCCAAACGGAAGCTACATCAAGTCAGCCAAAAATACTGTCCCCTCAGCCTCTAAAAGAACATTCCTATACAGTTTGCTACCTCTAACAAATTACCCCAACGGTCTCAGTACAGTCACCTCACTAGAAGTACTCTCAATCGAAATCCCCAGATTTTTGGAAACAGAACAGGTAACATAGGAATGCGTAGATCCTATATCTATTAATGCAGTGTAAGGCACATCATAAATAAGAAATATACCTGTGGTAACATCCAGAGCATCTTTATCCTCTCGGCAATGTGCAGCGTAAAGAAGAGCAGGATGCCTTACCTCAGTCTATCCAGCACCTCTGCCCAGTGCTCTCTAACCCCGGCCCATATCATTACCACCTCTAGCCTGACCACGGCCCCTATGAAATACCCTCTGCGGCTGTGTAGTACTAGTACCCTAAGCTTGCATCTGATCGGCCCTCAACGGACACTCCCTGATGCGATGATCTAATAATCCACACCTTAGACACACCACAGTCCTCCTTTAACACTCGTCCTCATGGCGTCTATTGCAATCAACACATGGCTAGAGTCTAGTAGCAGTAACTGGGGGCCCAACTCTAACTGGCCCATCAGGTCTGGCCTTTCTCTTAGGCCTCTGTACAGAACTCGAGGGCTCTGAATCCCTCTTGTTCTTACCCCTCTCTATCTCTATTTTGGCACTCAATGCGCTTAACATCCTCAGCGATCTTCGCATTCTCAACCAAAATAAAAAAATCTCTCTCCCTCTACGGAGCTATCAGAACTCTCAAGTTATCTCTGAGGCCATCTTCAAAGCAAACACACCTCTCATACTCTGATGCCACCATACCTCGCGCATAGCGTCTTAATCTTAGGAACTCAGCCTCACACTCGACCACTGATCGATCCCCCTGAGTAAGATTCAGAAACTCCCTCCTGCGAGCGTCCACATTACTTGCTCCCACATATTTCCCCTAGAAGGTGGTCTTAAAGAACTCCAAGGTTAGACGTTCGGGCTGAGTGCCCTCCCTAATAGTAAGCCACCATTGGTAAGCCTCGTCTCATAACAGAGAGACTGCACCCTTCAATTTCTGCTCAGGGGTGCAATCCAGGTTATCCATAATCCGCTTTGTGGCCTCAATCCAGTATTTGACCACATTAGGGGCGACTCTAGTGACACCTCTAAAAATTTCAGCTCTATTGGATCGAAATCATTCTGTAATCAACCCCCGGCCCCCAGATCCAATATTAGGCCCAGTGACCCTCTTCAATATCCTTAAGATAGCCTCGGACAATACATCGTCCCTAGCCATGCGATCTTGAGACCCAGTCTCAATAGCAGGCGACACTGACGTCTCACTTGTGTCCAGATTTGGCATGCTACCTAGTGCAGAGGACTCAGCTCGAGCCCCTCTATGGCCTCTACCTTGGCCTCTGGTACCTTATCCGCATATACCTGGTGCGCTCATGTCTAGTCAGATTTATCTGGTATTACGAATTTTATGAATCAGTTATAGTTTCAGTATTAATCAACATATGTTTTATGTAAAGTAGTATCATAAGTTTAGAGTTTTTTTTTGCAAGCAGAGTCTCTATCAGTTTCAATTTCACTACAGTTTCAGTATACACTAACTAAAGTGTCTTCAGAATAGGCTATTTATAACAGTTTACCAGAATACTTACAGGATCTGCGCCGGAGACTCGATGTACCACATTTTCAGTCAATTATTTCAAATCATTTGAAAATCAATTCTTAAAAACTACATTTTAAACCCAAATCCACAACTGAGTTTTGTAACCTGGCTCTGATACCACTAAATGTAACACCCCAAACCCAGCTTAGACGTTATAGCCGGATCTAACGATGTCATATGATAAGGTGTTTGAAAACTATGTCATCGAGATTAAACCGTTTTCATTTTATTATTTTTCCTTACCTCTTATTAGTTCCAAAACTTGTTTTACTTGTTTAATCAATTGTTTAAAGTGTGACTCATTGCGGAAGCTTTAAAAATTATTTATTTTATAAAAACCAAGTTAATTAAGTAAATCCGTTCATTTTAGGAAAACCCCTTTATTTTAGAGAAAACTGTTTGTTCGTTGAGTTTGTGTAGTTATAAAATCCATGGAAATCACAATAGAGTAAAAGTCCAAGGAAACTCCAAAATTACATCAAGAAAAATTTACTCAATAAGAATAGTAAAAATAATATAACCAAAAGTCAAATTAGAGAGTATTATTAACCGTGGTCACCGCTAAGTCCTTCGCCGCACCGCTCCGTCTAAGATTGGGGATTACCTGATCACATTAAATAAAGGGGGTAAGTTTACGTAAACTTAGTGTGTAATCCCCACAGAAAACATGCATACAATCAATTAACGGCAAACAGTCAAATGCAGTCTGGGGCCTAAGCCCATTACAGTTTCAGTAGTAGTTTGGGCATTAGCCCATTTTAGTTCAGTATCAGATATGCATTAGGGCTTTAGCCCATCACAGTAATAGTAATGCAATCTATATTCAATAAACAGAATCCTACCCACCAGCCTCTACACACCATCTCCGTCCATCCCTACACTCCATGTGGGATTTATAACACCCACCCATCCCTATACTCTAAGTCATACCGAGTGTGGCACATATCAGTAAATTTGCAGTCAAGCTACCAGGTAATAGGCTTAAGAGCTTTTCAGTACACTTCTTCCAATCATAATCATCCCCACCCTATGCAATGCAACATACAGTATATCATGCTTTTATGCAACTATCAGTCATTCATATATAATTATCAGAGATCATGCATAAATTATCATGCTCAATACATGCATTACATACAGTTAGATCACACATTTTGGGGTCTAAGTAACGCTTACCGACCCTACAATAGGTTTACAGTCGTCTTGGGCGACCCGTGCAACCCTAAGAAATATTTTAGTAAAAATGGGCTTACACGCCCATGTGGCCTACCCGTGTGGCCCACAAGGCCCAAATTGGCCTTTGTCGTGTGGATCACACGGCCTGGCCCAAAATCCCACATGCTTATGTGGACTACCCATGTGGGCCGACATGCCCGTGTGGCCCACACGGCCTAAATTAGTCTAACCCGTGTGTCGCACACGGCCTACCTAGCCAGCATAAGGCTGTGTCTTGCGCACACGGCCTGGCCTCGTCGATCACATGCCTATGTTATGGCACACGATCTACCACACGGGTGACCACATGCCTGTGTAGCGTCGATAGTGGGGTTTTTGACTTTTGCTGAAACCTCATTTTCTGTATTTTTGGGTACACATCTGGTATCAATTGATGCTAAAACACTCCTGAGATATCCAACACCTAAAATTGACCAATATTTTCCAATTCAGTCACTTAAATCATCTTTCAATCAAAAACATAACGAGGTCGACCATTGATAATCTATCAAAACCTTACCTTCGATTGAGAAATAGAAATTTTACACACTACAACGACGATGGAGAAACTTTAGCCTCTTGAATATCCTTTAAGCACAAAACGAAAACCCCTCAATTACTGTTTAGCCAAAAGAATGTTAAGAATCTAGCAATATGCAACTTACCGATCAAACAAAAACAAACGTTGCACAACGGAGACGACTTGAACAAGAAATCGAAAAGAAGATAAGAAGAGTGAGATGGAAAATTCGGCAAAGAGGGAAAAGAGGGAGCAGAATTTTTTTGCAAAAAGAAACTCCAACTAAATATCCTGATGACCTCCTATCCCAACTCCCCTTAATTCTCTCCACCAAACTCTCCACTGCTACGACATCTAACACAACTCAAACTCTCTCTCTTAGAGCCGAACAAAAATATTGCCTACGCAGGGATTCAAACACAAGACCTTCACCAGACTAACACTCTACTTAACCACCAGACCAGCAGGCCCATTCTGATATGGTTTTACAAATAATTTAATATAAGCCTGCTGAACAAGTATAAGGCTTAAATAAGGAAAATATGCAAAATTTTCCAAATACAAAGCTTGAACTTGGGACCTCTCACACACACCCAGAACACTTAACCACTGAAGTAGATACATATTTGTGTCACATTTTCACGAAAGCCGAAATAAGAATTTTGGGTCGTTACATTGACCATTTGATGTAAACAGTATTGAATGGGGTTTTGTTAAAGAAATAACAGTTCAAAATTTCTCTTTTCTTTTATTAAAAGACTTTCTTGCGTTAATTTTATACTTCCAATGTTCTATAAGTTGTTTATAGGATTGGAAATCATATTTTTGTTGATGAGTATTTTTTTAAAATTGTTTTATGTTTTTTGTTTGTAGAAGATGATTCTTCTGAAGAAGAATCTTCTTACTCAGATAAAGTTAATATTATATTACTATTTCCATAATATAAATGTCCACATATTCTTGTTGTTTACAACATTAGTCATAGATTGTGCCCAGTCATATATAGTTTCTTCATATTCTGCTATAGGAATATTAGTTAAGTCTAAATATATTCCTCCTTGGGCCACATTTCTTTTATTTAAATCATATATTCTATGTGGAATTGGTTGAGTAGATGATTCTCCTAGATTTCCAGTTTTTATTTCATTTGTAGCTATATTTTCTGTTTTATTACCAAAAATTATAGCTGTCTTTTCAACTTTTTCAAAATCTTTATTAAAAGATCTTAGATAATCATCTTTTTGAAGATCTGACTCTAATTTTCTCTTTCCATAAGGATCTGTTTGATCAGTATTCATAGGTTCAAGTATTTCTATATTTTCGTCTTCATCTGTTGAAATGTTTTCTTCATCAGATTTATAACTTGTAACCTTTAGGTCTTCTAGGTTTATAGAATTATCAGAATTACTAGAACTACTACTATCTGTAGTATCATATTTTAACATATAATGATAATTAAATAAGGTAAATAAATCTTTATGTTTTTCATAAAGTTGTTCTATTAATTTTAGATTTCTGCTCTTTCATTTTTATCAAATGTCTTATTGAATTTATACTTCCAATGTTCTATAAATTGTTTATAGGATTGGAAATCATAATCTTTTTTTATGAGTATATTTTCTTTTTTCATGTTTTTTTTATGCTTTTTGTTTGTAGAAGATGATTCTGAAGAAGTATCTTCTTCCTCAGATAAAGTTAATATTATATTACTATTTCCATAATATAAAGGTCCTAAATCTATTTCTTGTTCTATATTTTTATTAATAAGAACTTATTCTAATTTACTATTAACACTAAATAATATTTCTTTAGATTTGTTGTTCAAATCAAATTCTGTAACTTCTCCTATATTATTTTCTTGTTGTTCTATTTTACTTACTTTATTATATAATTTATAATAATATAATATATTGTTGTAGTATACATATTTTATTTGGTCTAAAAAAGACTCAGAAATTATAAAAAATTTACAATCTGAAATAAATAATTTTCCAAAAGTTTATTTACCTAAACAAGGTGATAAATTAATTTTAGAAACAGATGCCTCACAAAATTATTGGGGTTGTATTTTAAAAGCTGAAACAATAAATAATGAAGAATTAATATGTGGATATAGTTCAGGAAAATTTAAACAAAATGAAATTAATTGTATTATATATGAAAAAAATAATTAGCAATAAAGAAATGAATAAAAAAATTTCTTATATGTTTAGCACCTGAAAAATTTATTATAAAAACTGACAATCAGTCAGTTAAAAATTTTCTTACTAATAAAAGTTTGGAAACAGTACCTAGAAGAATTAGGTGGTACAATGAATCATGTACCTTTAATTTTAAAGTCTTATATGTCAAAGGAACTAACGGTATTATTACTGATTATCTTAACAGGCCATATGGATAGAGGTAAAAAGTAGAAAAAGTTGGTGAATGCACTACTGTCCATGAAAGACCCAACAAAGCGAAAACAACAAATCTTAATCTAAGGGTTTGTGACGATACCTGCACAAGCATCTTTTTATCCTATTCAAGGATATTATATTCCATATGCAACGGTAAGACAACTAGTTGGAACACATTTATCTCTTACACCAAAAGCGGTAAGTCAATTCTCTTGGTCCCAAGATCCAAACTCAGCATACCAAGCTAGTTATGCTGAAATAATAAAAGGAGCAAAAAATTTGTTGAAACAACAACAAATTCAGAAATAAAAGATTTTTATATTCCAAGCTTACCACTAGAATTATATAATTTTATTAATGAGATATGGAAAACCCATATTTCTGAACAAAGAGCTAATTTCAGAAGAGCCCTTACTAAGCTTTCACAATTTTTAGTTGAAAAAAAACTAAAGAAAATGAAGCTCATGATTTATTACTAAAATCTATATTATATAGAGATTGGGAAGAATTACAAATTGGTTAGTTAGATATTAAGGAGATAAACAATCTTATTGATATATTTCAATATTTTATTAATAAAGGATCAAATAGTCCTATTATGAATAAAATATATAGACTATGTTTATATGATAAAGCCAGAAAAAATTTACCAATGGAAACTTTTACAAAAATAAATGGAGCTATTTGCAAACAACAAGCTCAATTTCAAAAAGCTTTTTCAGAGTATTTTCTAAAAGCTTATGTTTTTACTTATAATTTAGATGAAAAATTTCCTACTATAAAATTTAGACTTGATCATCAACCATTTGATATAAGCAGTATTGAATGGGGTTTTGTTAAAGAAATAACAGTTCAAAATTTCTCTTTTCATTTATTAAAAGACTTTCCTGCATTAATTAAATCTAAATTGTAACACCCCAAACCTGGCCTGGACGTTATGGCTGAATCTGGCGACGTCACATGGCAGTGTTTTCGAAAACATGTTGATACCTTAAAACTGTTGCAGTTATTATCTTTTACTTAGTTCAGGAAAATGTGTACTAATTGATTTGGTTTAAACCATTTCTTTTACGCGGAAGCTTTTAAAACCAGATAATTTTTGAAACCGTTTTCATTTACAGAAAATCTTAGTTTGTTTTAGAAAACTGTACTTTGTGTGTTGTGGTTTATAAATCTAAAGAAAAACAGTTCAAAAATCCAAAATTAAAATCAAAACCCGTAATGGCCTTAATTACATAAAAATTCCCCAAATAAAAATTTAAACCATGATAAGCATAAAACCATAAATTTATTGTGAGGTAGGAATAGTGGTCACCGTCGAGTCCTCCTCTGCACTGATCCGTCTACTCCTGGGGATTACCTGAATAGATTAAACAAATGAAGGTGAGTTTTTGCAAACTCAATGTGTAATCCCCCACAAAAATCACATAATAGAATACACATTAGATATCGTGAGTAAACAGTCCGAGCCGAAGCCTTTTATAGAATCAGATAGGGCCTTAGGCCACTCAGATACAGAATTAGAATAGAACAGAACAGATTATCAATGTCCTACCCGCCAGCCTCTACATACCAATTCCATCCAACCTTACACACCATGTGGCGATAAAATCGACCCACCCATCCCAACACACTATGCTGTACCGAATGCAGCACAAAATCAGATAGTCGTAGCTGTGCTACCAAATATCAGGCTTAAGAGCCTTTCAGAACACTTCCTCCAACATAACATCAACCCAACCCCAATGCAATGCAACATGCATAAGTGGCATGCTAAAATGCAGTTTATCGGACTATTCAGACAGTTCGGGTTTATATGCTAAGTATCACATGCTTAAATCATACATCACATAATCAGATCACAAAATTAGGGTCTAAGTAATGCTTACCAACCCTACGAAAGGTCATAGTCGACTTGGATATTTGAACTGCTTAAGGATTAGTTAGACCCCTAATTTTGTGTTCTAATTATGTGATGTATGATTTAAGCATGTGATACTTAGCATATAAACCCGAACTATTTGAATAATCTGATAAACTACATTTTAGCATGCCACTTATGCATGTTGCATTGCATCGGGGTTAGGTTGATGTTATGTTGGAGGAAGTGTTCTGAAAGGCTCTTAAGCCTGATATCTATCAGCACAGCTGCGGTTATCTAATTATGTGCCGCATTCGGTACAACATGGTGTGTTGGGATGGGTGGGTCGATTTTATCCCTACATGGTGTGTAAGGTTGGATGGAGTTGGTGTGTAGAGGCTGGTGGGTAGGACACTGATAATTTATTTTTTTTGATTATGTATCTGAGTGACCTAAGGCCCTATCTAATTCTGTAAAGGGCTTCGGCTCGGACTGTTTACTCACGATATCTGATGTGTATTCTGTTATGTGATTTCTGTGGGGAATCACACACTGAGTTTGTGAAAACTCACCCTCTTTTGTTTAATCTATTCAGGCAACCCCCAGCAGTAGACGGATTGGTGCAGAGGAGGACTCGACAGTGACCACTCTTCCTGCCTCACGGTAAATTTACGGTTTTATACTTATCATGGTTTAAATTTTTATTTGGGGAATTTTGATGTACTTAAGGCCATTACGGGTTTTGATTTTAATTTGGG
This sequence comes from Gossypium anomalum, assembly GCA_025698475.1. Classification (NCBI taxonomy): domain Eukaryota; kingdom Viridiplantae; phylum Streptophyta; class Magnoliopsida; order Malvales; family Malvaceae; genus Gossypium; species Gossypium anomalum. The sequence goes on from CM046957.1 coordinate 17,916,703, forward strand.
ATTCTTGAACTATTTTTCTTTGGATTTATAAACCGCAACGCACAAAGTATAGTTTTCTAAAACAAACTAAGATTTTCTGTAAATAAAAACGGTTTTGGAAATTATCTTGTTTCAAAAGATTCCGCGTAAAAGAAATGGTTTAAAGCAAATCAATTACTACAAATTTTCCCAAACTAAGTAAAAGATAATATCTGAAACTATTTTAAGGTATCAATGCATTTTCAAAAACACTGCCATGTGACATCGCCAAATTCGGCCATAACGTCCAGGCCGTGTTTGGGCTGTTACATATATTATTATGCATGATATATGAAGATGATTTTTACTATTATTTTTATCTTGAAATTAGTAGTCTTATTGGTATAGCTGAAAAAGAAAAATTTTATCATCCATATCAAATTTGGAACATTCAAAAAATATTTGGAAGTCCCAAACTTTCAGCAGTCAAAGAAGATAAAGGACACTTGACAAAAAATATTGGCAAGTGTTATAATAATCTCAGTTATTATCAAATGCAAGCAAGGATTGATCTAATGACCAAAGCCCAATATTTACTTCAACAAAAAACTTATAACTTCTGGACTGATGGAAGAAGAATATTGGCGTATGATACGTGAATTACAAACACCCAGGAAGAAAGAGACAAAGAATCTGTGAAACTATTAAAAATGATAGCTAACATGGAGATTGATGATTTCCCATCACATATAATACAAGAAATCAAGAACACATAGGGGACTTGGAACTCATCAAGACTGCCAGTAGATTCATTACATCTAGATGAAATAGAGTTAATGAATCTAAATAATGTTCAAGAAGGATAAGGCCAAACAAGGAAGCCATGTGGAGAAATGACAGTCAAGAAAGAAAATTGAAAAAACCATATATTCAAGTTTGGAGGAAACTTAAAGAAAGGGGCATCTAGATACAAACAAAAAAGATTGCAACGTGGAAGCAATCATGTCAAAACCATGATGTGACAAGACAAAAAGAAAAGCAACGTGGAAGCAACCATGATGTGATGAGACATGATCCTTATCAAAAAACTATGCGGGATTCAAAAAAGAATTCAATAAAATTCAATAATTCTCCTACAAAAGGGGAAGGAAGAAGCCTAATGGAGGCATTGAAAAAAGTTTAAAAATCTTTCTTTATCCATTTCTTAGTCACCATCCTCTTTCTTTGTAAAAACCTTTCCTTTACTTCTACCTTTGTAAAAATTTTATCTACTGTCTTCTGCATCTACAATCCATGTTGTAATTGGTATCAGAGCATCAGTATAACGATACTTGGAGAAATAATATCGTAGTATTCATTGCAAGTTCTTATCTTTTATTTACAATTCCATTTATTTTATGATTATTTATTTTAAAACCCATATATCTGTTATTCTGTCTTACTATTGCCTGTTTATGCCTGTGTGAGACTTTAAGCCTTTGAGAGTAAAGACATAAAAATATAACGGAAGGTTTTAGGTACCAAAGATAAATTTCATGAAAGAAACTGATTGTCTATATAAAGATAAAATTTGCAATCATACTATGCATATTGATTCTAAAAATGAAAATAATATTTCAGCTTTGAACAAAGGTTTTAATAGTTTAATAGATATAACATCTATATATTTTCATAAATTATATAATAAAGTAAGTAAAATAGAACAAAAAGTAAATAATATAGGAGAAGTTACAAAATTAGATTTGAATAACGAATCTAAAGAAATCTTTTCTAATGTTAATAGTAAACTAGAACAAGTTCTTATTAATAAAAATATAGAACAAGAAATAGATTTAGGACCTTTATATTATGGAAATAGTAATATAATATTAACTTTATCTAAGGAAGAAAATACTTCTCCAGAAGAATCATCTTCTACAAACAAAAAACAGAAAAAAAGAAAATATACTCATCAACAAGGATATGATTTCCAATCCTATAAACAACTTATAGAACATTGGAAGTATAAATTCACTGAGAGTTTTGATAAAAATGAAAGAGTTAAATATTTAAAATTAATAGAACAACTTTATAAAAAAACATAAAGATTTATTTACCTTATTTAATTATCATTATATATTAAATTATAACACTTCAGAAAGTAGTAGTTCTAGTAATTCTGATAGGATTTAAAGTTAAAAAATTATTTGGTTTAACTTTAAATCCTATCAGAATTACTAGAACTACTACTATCTGTAGTATCATATTTTAACATATAATGATAATTAAATAAGGTAAATAAATCTTTATGTTTTTCATAAAGTTGTTCTATTAATTTTAGATATTCTATTCTTTCATTTTTATCAGATGTCTTAGTAAATTCATTTTTCCAATGTTCTATAAGGAAATCATATTCTTGTTGATGAGTATATTTTCTTTTTTCATTTTTTTTTATGTTTTTTGTTTGTAGAAGATGATTCTTCTGAATAAGTATCTTCTTCCTCAGATAAAGTTAATATTATATTACTATTTTCATAATATAAAGGTCCTAAATCTATTTCTTATTCTATATTTTTATTAATAAGAACTTGTTCTAGTCTACTATTAACATTAGATAATATTTCTTTAGATTCGTTGTTCAAATCTAATTTTGTAACCTCTCCTAAATTATTTACTTGTTGTTCTATTTTCCTTACTTTATTATATAATTTATGAAAATATATAGAAGTAATATCCATTAAACTATTAAAATCTTTACTCAGAGCTAGAATATTATTTTCTTTTTTAGAATCAATATGCATAGTATGATTGCAAATTTTATCTTTATATAGACATTCTGATTCTTCCATGAAATTTATCTTTGGTACCTAAAACCTTTCGTTGCCTATTTTTTCAGATAACTTAGGAAAGAAAAGAAATTTCTTCCACAATTAATAATTTCCAAAAATTGTTGAAGCTGTCTTTTATCTTTAATATTTTTAGGAAATTCTTTTATTTTTACAATAATATGATCTTGTAGTTTAAGACCATCTACAGATAATTTTAGTCCTAAAAATTCTATTTCTGTTTTTTCTAACTCTATTTTCTTAGGGCTTAATATGATTCCATGTTTTATGAATTCTTGAGAAATGATATTTAAATGTTTTCTATATTTTTCTAATGTATCTAAAAATATTAAAATATCATCTATATAGACTACACAATTTTTTTTATATTTATTAAATACAGAATCCATCCATCTTTGAAAGATTTGTGGTGCATTACATAATCCAAATGATATTAATCTCCATTGATAATGTCCATTAGAAGCACTAAAAGCTGTCAAAAGTTTAGATTATTCGGTTAGTATGATTAGCCAAAATTCCTATTTACAGTCAAATTTACTGAAATATTTTTCTTGTTTAGCTTGGTTAATTAAAACATCCTTTCTTAGAATAAAATATCCATCAAAAATAATATTTTGATTTAATATTTTATAATTAATAACCATTCTAGTTTTTTCGCTTTTTATTTCTGCATGATTTCTAACTATAAAAGCTGGACTAGAATGTGGACTATTATTTTTTCTATTAATCCTTTTTCTAATAATTCTTTAACTTGTATATCAAATTCATCTATATCTTGTTTAGCATAGATCATTGGTTTAACTCTAATAATTTTAATTTCACAATATCTAGGGTTATTTTGCCATAATTTTAATGGTTCTTCGCTAAAATTATTTTCTAATATTTTAAACAACCAATGATTTGTTTAAAGTTGTTTAATTTGTTCTTTTCTTGGTGGTGTAAGGTTTTTATCACACACAAATTTATGATTTTCTACTAATGGTATTTCTACAGAAGTTTTTTCTACCGATAACATAATTAGATTTTTATCTATAGAAAATGGTAAATGCTGACATATAAAATTATTTCCTAATAATATATCTCCATGCATTGTAGGAAAACATAATATTTTGGGCACAAATTTTACAGTATTTATGTAGATTGGTGTAACACCCCTTACCAGTGTCCGACGCCGGAACAAGGTACGAGGCATTACCGGACTTAATCATTCACAAACATGCAAAAATTGGGCTACAAAATTTCATTCTATTTAAAAACTTTCATACACGTGCATAATGTCCCATACATGGGCCTACGAAGCCCTAAACATGCATTGAAAGTAGTTAGGGACTAAACCGAGAACCTTAGCAAATTTTAGGAAAACTTAGAAAATTTCTTTTCATGAAACAGGGTCACACGCCCGTGTCCTCAAGCCCTGCAACTCTCTGTCTATGACGTTGGTGAATAATTTGAACCACACGGTCAAGCCACACGCCCGTGTGCTAAGGCCGTGTCCCCCACATGGTTGAGACACATGACCGTGTCTTGGCCTGTGTAGTCAACACTTAGGCTATTTTCCAAGCCTTCATGTTACCCATAAACCCTTACAACCTTATACATATTTAAACCGCAAATCATGGCGTCATTTTAGTGATTAAACACTCTTTATTAAGACATATTCATAACATTAACATGTCCTCTTATAAGCAATGCATCTACTCATGCAATACCAAGTCTAGATTCCTAATTCACATTCACAAGACTTGTCATTTTTATAATCACTTTTACCGTTATACTAGGGTTACCAAATTATCCATCAAGCACTCATGTTCAACCATTATCACGTTGTTTTTATAACGTGCAATTACTACATGGCTATGACCACCTCAATTGGTCATAGAGCATATATCCAACTCACATGTCATATTACCAACCATGCATGGCAAACAAACATAATCACACCATAAACATTAGACATGACATGAATAGCTAGGGTTACCAAATTATCCATCAGGCACTCATGTTAAACCATTATCACATTGTTTTTATAACGTGCAATTACTACATGGCTATGACCTCCTCAGTTGGTCATAGAGCATATATCCAACTCACATGTCATATTACCAACCATGCATGGCAAACAAACATAATCACACCATAAACATTAGACATGACATGAATAGCTAAGGTTACAAACCATAATGAATATGAGCCACATCTCATGGCCATATACATATAACTCAATATAAGCCAATACATGTGGCCAAAGCATAATAAAACATGTCAATAAACTAGATCTTTATACATGCCACTCACTTGAAATTTCTAATATATGCTTCATTATTCCAAAGATAGTGACTTGATAGTGTGATGCTGCCTCCGACGATCTCCAACCCTGAGCTAACCTGTCAACACTAAAGAAAAGGAATGGAATGGAGTAATATTTATATCTTAGTAAGACCGTATGAAAAATAATAAGCAATTATCAACTTGCTCCTCAAGGTAATACAACCATATTTGCATTTTTATAATCACTTTTACCGTTACACTAGGGTTACCAAATTATCCATCAAGCACTCATGTTTAACCATTATCACATTGTTTTTATAACGTGCAATTACTACATGGCTATGACCACCTCAATTGGTCATGGAGCATATATCCAACTCACATGTCATATTATTTATGCTCAGGTCAAGCTATTTTCTCGAGTCATAGTCACTAAATTATTCATATCTAGAGATATGAAACTCCAAATTAAGATTTAATAATTTTCCCTAAAACTAGACTCATATATCTTCTTACCATAAAATTTTCAGAATTTTTCATCCAGCCAATAACTACAGTTTTTTCTTTAAAGTTACCCTTTTTTTGCTGTCTGATAGTTCAAACCTTTCTTCACTAAAAATTAATATGAAACTCTTTTGCTTACACCGTTTCTTCTATGTGAAACTAAACTTATTAAGATTTAATTTAATATTTTATTCAGCCTATAACTTAATTTCCACAATTTTTGGTAGATTTTCAAAGTCAAACTACGATTGCTGTCCAAAACTGCTTTAGCGTAAATTAATGATACTAAGTTTATCACACCTTATTAATTTATTTTCACCACACTGGTAAAGATACATATTTATACATCATAAGTATAGACCTATAATCACAAGGTTATCACAAAATCATTCTCATAGGCATGAATTACCTATTTACATCTTCATCAAATGTGCATCATGAACCAAAATCATTTCTCATGAGCTTGGCATACATACCTGTGTTACTCAACATGCTCATATTCGTTCTTTACTAATCACACAACATGAATTGAATTCACATTTTATCAGTTTCATGTAAGTACCTGTACCACTCACAACATAGCCATAAGCTCTATTATTTCGACTTAAACCTTAAATTTCCCATTGAACCATTTGGAATACCACAAGATAATTACTAAGCCTCAAACATAAGGGTACAATGCTGATGCCATGTTCCAAACATGGTCTTACATTGGCTCACATATCTAAATCGATTCATGTCCCAGATAGGTCTTACACTGACTTTCATATATCGAGGCCGATGCCATATCCCAGACAGGTCTTACACTGGCTCTCATCTATCGGTGTCGATGCCATGTCCCAGACAGGTCTTACACTGACAGATGTCAAGCGAATGCCATGTCCCAGACAGGTCTTACACTAGCTTGCATATCTCGAGGCCGATGCATGTCCCAAACATGTCTTACACTCGCTTTCGTCTTAATACCGATGCCATGTCCCAGACATGTCTTACACTAGCACACATCCATATCACCCAAATGTCATGGAAAGATTATCCGATCTATTCCTAAGGTTCAACCGGGAATTTTTACCGCATTAAATCTCACCATATATTACTCATAGATACATTCAAGCATTATATACATAATAAAATATTCAATAAATAAATACGACTAAGTTGCATTATTTATGTACAACTTACTCGGTTCTATGGGATATCATATTCCCTCAAACTTCTAATGTATTATATCATCACATGAATATTATTTATGTTTGACATCACTTTCATCGTACTCAATATCACCAAAATATAATTCAATATAACCAAAGCAAGATAGATTTCAAGTATATTAACAATAACATGGATAACACGCTTATTTAGTCACACGGACTTACCTCGAATGCAATTTCGGCTAATTACTCCATTTTAGTCCATAACTTCGTACTTTCCGATTTAAGCTCAAATCTCAATTTTCTTGATCTAACATGATGAAATTCACTCATTTCATCATTACATTAATTAAAACATTATATAATTCACAATTTGGCAAAATGACCGTTTTACCTTTAGACTTTACAAAAATTACGATTTTACCCTTAGGCTCGTAAATCGATTTTTATCGAATTTACTCCTTTACCAAGCCTAGTTGAATTCTTTTTACAACTATAGCAACTCATAATTACAATTATTTCACACATTTACAACTTATTTTACAACTTTACAAAATAGTCCTTTTTAGGTGTTTTCATTCAAACTTTACACACCCAAGATTCATTTTCTTCTATAAAATTTCAGCTAACAACATAAATTATCTCATGGAAAAACCCTATACTTCCATCCATTTTGCAAAATAGTCCCCTCATTAGCTAGATTATGCTACAAGGGTCTTAAAAGTATAAAAATTATCAAGAAAGGCCATCAAAATCACTTACTTGTAAGGGATATAAGTGACTGATATTTTTGAGCTTTCAAAACCCCCTCTTTGCTGGTATTTTCAGTGGAGAAGAAGAAAGATGAAAGATGATACCTTTTTTTTTCTTTATTTTATTATATTACTACTCAAATTAGTCACCAACATTTCACCTAACTTTGACCCTACAATATTTTTGTCTCCTTGATCAGCCACTAACATATTTATGGTCTATTTACTCAATAAAGACCGCTAATTTAATGCTCTATAGCTATTTGACACTTTTAGCTAGCAAAACAAAACTTTTTCCCTTTATGTAATTTAGTCCTTTTTCAAAATTAAGCAAGCAATCACTAAAATTATTTCACCAAAATTTTCATGCACTCATATAATCATGCTATAACACATAAAATAACATTAAAAATAATTTCTTTGATCTCAAAATAGTGGTTCCGAAACCACTATTCCAGCTAGGCCCAAAATCGGGCTGTTACAATTGGTACATTTCTAGCTTTATGTTGGATTATGGTTTCTATTCCAATTGTAACACCCCAAATTTTGGGCCTAGAAGTTTTGGGATCTAGTGGTTAGGTCGCAGGGAAGGCCGGACATATGTGTTTAGATGTGCAATTAGTGTTAGAATGGGCCTACTAGTCTGGGGGATAAGAGGAGTGTTAGTTAACCTTGAGGTTTGAGGTTCGAGTCTTTGGGTGCACGGGTTATTTTATTTTTGATTTTTGATTTGGTTTAGTTAAATATTTATTTATTTATTTTTATGCCTATTTTCATTTTGAGGTTTATTTTTATTCTTTTTGGGATTGATATCTTATTTTTCTTCTCTTTTCAACGTTTGGGGTTCTCTTTTCTTCTTCTTCATTTTTTTCCTTTCTACTATTTTCTAAATATACTCAAATTCAGCCTGGCTTGTAGACTTCATGAATTTCACTCCTCTGTCATCTTCTTCGTCATCGAAACAGGTGTGGGATTCGAACTGTGACTACTTTTCCTTTCATTTTTAAATGTTGTTTCGGCTTTTCGTGAGAGTGCTTGGATTCTCTAGTTTTAGAGTTTTGATGGCTAAAAGGGAGTGCGATACTCCGTTTTCTGATGTGTTTTTGATAGTACTAAAGTAGGGGGACGGTTTGGTGGCCGAGGTGGTGTTTTTGGGGCTGTTCAAGGGTGTTTTTGTGATTGCCCCGACGGCCACACGAGGCACACGCCCATGTGGATTTAGAGATTAGGGTTTCAGGCTAGTTATAGGTGCCACACGGCCTAGCCACACGAACGTGTGGTCGATTTAGGGAATTTTGTTAGAACCACACAGGCGTGTCCCTTAGGGCACACGGGCGTGTGAGTTTGGGAATTAGGGATTTGAGATTTAGGGTCACACGGCCTGGCCACATGATCGTGTGACTGATTTGGAGATTTTAAGGCTCTCACATGAGCGTATGTTTCGGGACACATGGCCATGTAGCTGATTTGGGCTTAGGAATTTCACACGAACATGTGTTATGGGACACACGGCTGTGTCTGGTTGCCACAAGGGTGTGTGACACCTTCACATGGCCGTGTCTACTCTGCTTCTGAACTTAGTGGATTTGGATAGTGTCTTACACGGCCTACTCCCACGGCCATGCCTCTACACCACACGGGCATGTGCCTCTATCACATTGTCGTGTTCTACTCCTTACACGGGCGTAAGGACCCCCACATGACCTGAAGTGCTCCACACGGCTGGAGCACACAGGTGCGTGGACCTATCTCGCCAAGTTTGATTTGAGGTCGATTTAAGTGTAATCGTGACCTCTGTTTGTTCCAACCTCCCGACTAAGATTTCTGAGGGTGATTACAACTCCGTTCTAACCTTGATTTATGTACTTCTTGTGAATAAAGTGTGACATGTTAGGTACCGAATCTGAGTGTACAAGTGTGCATGTTTCTGTAACTGAATGACTGGTTGTATGTGACTACTCTGAATGATTGTCTAAATCTGTGTTCTGTGTTGGTGCATCTGCAACACACATCTGTATGTATACATCTGCATACAAAGCTTTTGGGTGGGATGTTGAAGAGAAGGGAGATTTACGATCTGGCAGTTTATCTGCATTTTGAAAGCCTTAATAATACCCAGAAGGTCATAGGCGGTCCCAATACCTTGAGGGTCGTGGAAATTTCTGTTAATGGTATAGCGGCTTGCCGCCTTGCACTGTACCACATGTACGTTAGCTATGCTACGTACCAATATCTAATCTGGCAGTCATACTGCACGTCTGTACCTCGGTTTATCACATTTCATAGTATAGCTCATACACTAGCCTTTGTGACAGCTCTAATTTGACCCTAGTCGTGAAGTGGTTTCAGGACCACAAAACTGAGTCACAAAATTATTTAAATGCTCTTTTCTATGTTTATTATATGTGAAGTATCATGTGTGAAAGTATCATGTCTAAATTTTGTCATTTGAATGTGAAATAATGAAAAAGGACTTATGTGATAAAATTGAATAATGTGTTAGAAAGAAATGAGGTGACCGAATAATGCATGGCTTATTAAAAGGGAGGACTTGCATGTCAAATTGTCCAATTTAAAGTTACTGGCCGGCCATGATGATGATGATTTGTAATATATGCATTTTATATATATAAGAAATATAATTATTAAATGTTTTATAATAAACATAAGAAATTAATAAAAGAAAAAAAAAGCCATACATCCTTGCCTTGTTCTTGCCGAATGTTTGAGAAAGAAAGAAAAAATATGCTTTGAGGATTTCGGCAATGTAGCAAGCTAAAAGTTTAAGGTAAATTTCATGTAGTTTTTGTTAATTTTTAATAGATGTGTGATCCTTGTTTAATTAGTGTTAAACCCCATGTTGAAATTTTGATTTTGGTTGAAGTATGTGCATGCGGTCATAAAGGAAATTGAATCAAAGTTGGTTGTTGTCTTTAGGTTTTAATGAGAAAGTGAAATCGGCTTGTGTGTATGTGTAGTTGCCGAATGTGAATTTAGATAACATTGAGTAATGTTACGTTTTAAAATGATGAAATGGAGATAAGGTTGTTAAATTTGCCCTTATTATTTCCAGATAAGCTACTTAGATGAGCTTGTTAAATTTGCCCTTATTATTTCCGGATAAGTTACTTTGTTAAAGAAAATTTTTAAAGTACTTAGTTAATTGATACTAGGTTAATGGTGTGTGTATAAAATGTTTGAATGTTAAATAGGTTATTGCTTCAATGACCGAATGTGCCAAAGGCTAATGCATGGTCTAGTTGATCAATATGTGTTAAGGGAACGTGAATAAATATCTATTTGATGAACTATATATTCGAATATATGGTTGAGATATGTATATGGAAATATGATAAATCATATGAGTTTTGTGTTTGTGTTTGTGAACTAAGTATACAATGAATATTCGGCTATGAAAGTCATAGGAATTTTTGGTAATGTACATATTTGGTCATTAGGGTTTTATGTACTTTGGATATGTGAGATATGTGTTAAGGTAAGTTACTTATTTGATATAAGTTTTCGGTTATAAAGGTGTACATGAGGAAATGTTAAATAAATTGTAGTAAATTGCTTAATGTGATTAAAAATGTGTATGACCATTTTGTAATTGAGCTAAAAGTAGCTATATGGCCTATTAAATTTCTTGTCATATTCGGCCATAAGCTAGCATGCTGGGACTTTAATAAGTTAAATTTTGTTTGAATTAGCACAAGAGCATAAGGAGCCAATTTTGGATAAAGGGAAAGCGAAACTAGTCGATTAGTCAATCCGTAGTTATTCGATAAAATCCAAGGTAAGTTCTTAAGTGTTTGTGTTTGATCATGTTATATGCTTAAGAGTTGAATAATAATAATTAAAAAGATGTTTGATTGTATATATATATATATACATATACATAGTTTCTTTGTGTTGAATAAATATTAAATTAAAGTTATGAGCTGTATGTGACTAGCATATCTAGTCGACTTTGATACTATCAAATAATGTACTAAGATATGTGTTCCAATGTGGAAATTAAACCTTATGTGGTTGAAAGGATGAAAATCTTTGTTCATAGATATGTATTTCAGTTATACGTAATTGAAGTATAAGTTATGAAAGTATGAAAGAACAGGTGAATTGTTTATCGAAATGTGATATTCGGGCCTCGGCCTAGCAAGCTTTAAGCTGGTGAATAATATTATCGGGCTTCGGGCCTAGCAGGCTATAATGCCAGTGAGATAATATCGGGCTTCGAGCCTAGCAAGCTATAATGCTGGTGAAATGATATTGGGCTTATGCCTGTGAATGAGTTCAGACTTAAAGTCTAGCAGGCTTCGTGCCGGTGATGAATTCTGGTTTAAAACCTAGCAGGCTAAATGCCGGTGATTTGATAAAATTCTAAGACTATGAGACCTTGTGTTAAATCGACAATTGAATTCACTCAATACATTAAGTTGGCCAGGTATGTGATATATACTTATACATGTTAGATCGATTGGAATTGAATCATGAATGTGAAATGAGAAGCATAGGTGAAGATGTCATATGTGTATGTGTGTATTTGGTCATGGTGAAAGGTTATGTGAATTATGTGAAATACCATTTAGATATGAATGACGAAAGTAACTGTGGTTATGAAATGGTACAATGGTTGAATTCGGTTGAATTAAATTTGACACTGAAGTATTTAAATACCTATGTCATATATGTGAGTATGGGTAAAACCATCGTAAATTATCAGTAAGGGTGGGCTATGTGCGAAACCATCTTATAATTGCTAATTTGAATGGTTGTGTGCGAATCATTGAGCATGATGTATTGTATTGAGATTATGCTTAAGTGAAATTATAGATATGTGATGAAATTGATTGGTGATATACATGTTTAAATAATATGAATGCAAAGAATCTGTGAAAGAGTAAATTTGTAATAAATTTGCTTGGGACAGCAGCAGTAATGTGATTTTGGAAAATCACCATAAATTGTGGTAGTTGAGTTAGAAGTTGAATAAATTATGTAATTAAAGATTAATGAGTCTAGTTTCTTATAAAAGAAACCGTGTAAGCAAAAGAACTGTTGATAATGAGATATTTGAAGTGGCGTAGGACAGAATCAAATGACTTCAGGGTCCCTTGTTCTGTTTTTAGAAAATCCTTATAATTTGTAAAAAAATGGTTATAAGATAAAATTTATATACTTCGACTCCAATAATGAGTCTAGTTTCAAATGAAATCAACAAGAGCATATTTTGAATTTTGTATAATGAGAAATTTGATTTGTAGTGAAGAGTGGTCAGATTAGTCAAACAGTGAAACAGGGGAAACTTTAAGAAAAATCTGGTATTGACTGGCCAAACCGAAAATTCTAAGAATTTTATAGATAGAAGACATATGAGTTTATTTTCAGGGAAAATTAACAACAATTGATTTGGAGTTTCGTAGCTCCAGTTATAAATAATTTAGTGACTGTTGCTCAGGAAGACAACTTGTAGTGAATTTGTGATTATGTTGTAAACATTGATAAAACTCGTTAATGAGATGTTTATTGTTTTCTTATGAACTTATTAAGCGTAAAGCTTACTCCCTTTTTCTTTCCCATATTCCCTAGGGTTGCCAGGTTAGCTCGAGTGGAGGCCATCAGAGATATTATCACATTGTCGAGTCTACGCTATTGGCGTAAGTAAATCTTAGTGTATCGAGTCTATGGCATGTATAGGGTTGTAAAGTTAAGTATGTAATATTATGATTAAGCCAAAGACTTTGGCTTGTTATTAAGGTAGTTTGATTATTCATATGCTTGTATATTATTATCTCTTGTGATGTGGTTTATAGCATGTATATTTAGAATTTGAATTGTGATTTATTGTTGAGTAAGTAAATGATACAAGACTAAGATATCGGTAATTTTTTTTTATAATGCCTCATAAATATTTTGGGGCCTTGTAAGCCTGATTAAAGGATAATATACGCGTGTATGAAAAGTTTAAAATTGATCAAAAATTTTTATGGCCTGGTTTTATATAAATGGTTGAGTTTAAATCTGGTAGCACCTCGAACCCTGTTCCGGCGAGGGATACGGGGGAACGGTATTACAACCTTGCTACGTGATATATCTGATTTGGCAGATTACACTGCATATCTGTACCGTGGTCTTTCGCATGACATTGTACAGCTTTCTGATAGCCCCAATTCCCTGAGGGTCGTGGACAATGTATAGGGGCTATAAGGTTGGATGGGCTTTTCGAGGTCCTATTTGAAGTGATTGGTTAGATGAGCTTACAACTCTATTGAGTTTGATGAGGGATGGAGATGGTGTGTTGGTTTGATGGGTGGGTTATTTTATAACTCATTCGCACTCATATGCATCTGTTTGATTCTGTGACTGCTATATCTGTTTGACTAAAACATTCCTGTCTGATTGTTTGGAAAATCTGACTGCAATATCTGACTGGAAGGTACTCGTGCCTAAAGGTATTTTGTGTGATGGGCTAAGGCCCAATCGAATCGAATTCTGGAAAAGGGCTTAGGCCCAGTTTGTGACTTCTGAGAATTATAGGTATTGTGTTTAACAGAGACATATGACTGTAAAGTTACATATGGTCTGTTTTGTTAAGTCGCTTTGAAAGTATGTTCCGCTGCAGAACTATTTTCAAGTTTATTGTATTTGTTTCTGTTTCGGTTGTTAGTTAGTTTGATCTCACACTAAGCTCGTATAGCTTACCCCCTCTTTTGTTTCCCCTTTCAGGTACAGTTCTGGATTTTGGACGCTGGACTCAGTATGCGGAGGTCTTGGACAGTCTTGATGGATAAACTATGGGTTCTATTTAAATTTTCAGTTTTGCTCATTATTCAGTTAAAGTTTAAACTGTAAGGACTTATAGTGCTGTGGTACAATTTTGATTGTGTTTCAATTCGTATAAATTGAACTGGTTCTACATTGAACTTTATTTCAAGATTTGAACCGATTTGTTAATAGACGTTTTATAAGATTTGGTTTGATAAGATAAACTGTTTTGCAAATTTTTTCCTACGATCACTTCGGTGTTCAATGTAGCATTCCGATTTCGGTCTAAACTTCTAGGCTGGGTTTGGGGTGTTACACTAATAGCTTTTATTGGGTGTTTCATAGGTTTCCATTTTTCTAAAGGAATGACATTTTTTCTGCAACTACTAGTTGTAGCTCCAGTATCTAATAAAGCATGCAAAGAATATGTTTTATATTCTCTAAATTGAAATTTTATTTCAATATATGTGTAATATTTCCTGGATTGGAAATTTGAAAATGTGATTATATCACTTATTCCAATTTTCATTTGTTGAATAATTGTTAAAGTTTGTATTTCTTCAATTCTAGTGTTTCTCGAATTTCTACTTAGTTCTGTAGGAAAAATAGGAATATGAATTGTTTTCATTCCTATTGCTATAGAAGGTATAGAACTTGTACGTGTATTTTCCTCATCTTCCTTTATTTGAGTATTTAAGGGTAAAACTAAATTTAATAAGTTGGACTTTTATTAATGAATATACTAGTACAACAAAAGTAGAGATCAAAGAAATTAATAATAAAATTATTGAGCTCTTTGAACCTAATAAATTTACTACTTAAATGCAACCAAAATTACATTTAAGAGATCTATCAATACCAAAAGATTGGATGATAGAAAAGATAAGTACTATAGAATATATGTCATCTGGAGATAAATTATATTTTAAAATTATTGCAATAACAAATACAAATGATAATTTAGTTTTACCCTCAAATACTCAAATAGAGGAAGATGAGGAAAATACAAGTACAAGTTCTATACCTTCTACACTAATAAGAATGAAAACAGTGATAAGAACCATCAATAAATTTGTAGAGATCATAGCCAATGAGGATAGATTCTATCTGAGTTTTCCAGGAGAGATAATTACTTGAGGTAAGTTTTATGGAGTTGTTGAAGGTGACCAATGTGAGAGGATGTTTTGGGTCTTAAGTGTTTGGGAGGGTAACTTGAGTATTTCCAGTGGCTATGAGTACAACTGTGATCAGAAATTGAGGGAGAGGTGAAGAAGGTTTTTGTTGGGAAAAAAAAAACCTAAATCTCCTATGAGAGTGGCTTTGATACCATGAAGAAAAAATTGGGTTTTGGAATGTTTTTCCCTTGTCACACTTTTTCATTGATTGATATGAGTTTATATACAAAAGACATGCTAAGAAATCTACTAGAAATAATAGATGTGGACTTTATCGCATTTAAATTAATAAATTCCATTTTTTTACTATTAAATGTACTAATTTAGTTTATATACTATTAAAAATCAAATAAGTCTAAATTATAATAAATTTAATATTTACTAAATAAAAATGATCATAGCTAATGTGGATGGATTCTATCTGAGTTTTCCAGGAGAGATAATTACTTGAGGTAAGTTTTATGGAGTTGTGGAAGGTGACCAACTATGAAACGAAATTTAATTTCCATTTCTCAGTTTTACAAATCTAATAATGCCTCTGTTGAATTCTTACCCTCTTTCTATGTGAAGGATCTTTAAACAGGCTTGATTCTCCTCCAAGGCAAAACTAAGAATGGCATCTATAAGTGGCCTAGTTCTTCTTCATCATCCCCTCTCCTTGTTTTCTCCACAATAAAGACCACATCCAATAATTGGCATCATAGACTTGGTCATCTATCAATGCCGACATTCAAGAAAAGGGTCTCCTCCTTTAACCAAGATGTCTTTGGTTCTTCTCATTTTAATTTTCATCGTAATTCATGTCATTGCAACAAGAGCCACAAATTACCATTTTCTATGTCCACCTTATCTACCTCGTCCCCTCTTAAAATTGCCTTTACAGATGTTTGGACTTAACCAGTTTGTTTAGTTGACAATTTCAAATATTATAGTATCTTTGTTGATCACTTTACAAAATATACATGGTTGTATCCACTAAAACGCAAATCTGATGCTCGTGATGTCTTCATTCGTTTCAAGGCCCTAGTGGAAAATTCTTTCAAGTAAACCATCAAAACACTTTACTCTGAAAATATAGGAGAATATCATGCCCTTTCCTCCCTTCTAATGGTAAATGGAATTTCACATCTCACTACACCTCTTTATACCCCTAAACATAATGGCTATTCCGAACATCGACATCGTCACATTATTAAAACTACCCTTTCTCTTCTTTCTTATGCCTCAATGACACTTTCTTATTGGTCTTTTGCAATCAAAACAGCTGTTTACCTCAAAAATTACCTTCCCACACCTACCCTTAACAATGAGTCACCATTCCTAAAACTCTATGGCATTGTCCCTAATTACAACAAACTTCGGTGCTTTGGTTGCTTATGTTATCCCTGGCTTCAACCTTACACATCTCACAAACTTGAACCTCGTTCACTGCCTTGTTTCTTTGTTGGGTATTCCTCTACTCAAAGTGCTTATCTCTATCTAAACACATCCAACAACCAATAGTACACATCTCATCATGTTTCCCTGTGCTAATTCTCATCCCAGGCTCCCTCGTGTCACTTCATTCACTATCTCGGAGTGGTGTTCTATAATGCCATGAATAATTTATGTCTGCTTATGTAAATATTTGACACAAATGTGTATTTGCTTCAGTAGTTAAGTGTTTTGGGTGTGTGTGTGAGGTCTTGGTTCAAGTCCCACCTTTGCCAATTTTTTTATTTTTGGATCCAAAACTTACCCTTGTTGGGTGGGCTTATATAAAATTGTCTGTAAATTTATATCAGAATGAGCCTATTGGTTCGAGTGGTAAGGGATTTAGTGTGTTGGAGGTTCTGTGTTCGAATCCCTGTATAAGCAAGAGTGTTAAATTTTGCTCGGTTGTCTGATAGAGTTTCGGTAGAGCTAAAATTTTAAGCAGTGGGTGGTTATGATTGTGGATGTAGTGGGATTTGGGTGAAACTTATCTTTTTTCCAAAAATATCTCCTTTTTTGAATCTGACATCTCTTTTTTCCTTTCTCTGCGTTTTTTTCCTTGTTTCGGGCAAAATTGTTTCCTAATTTTGGTGTATCAATTCAAGGTGTTTGTACGTTAGTAAGTAAGGGTAGTATGTTTTGCTCGAGTAGGGAGTTTTCTTTAAATCTGTTTAATGTATTCTCAAATATTTTCGTTGGAATTAAAATTGTGTTTTGACAGTAGCGAATCGTGAAGATCGGGACTTTCCTCTCGTGGAACTGTAGTTGGAGTCATTTGGGGAATCGGGTAAGTATTGAATACTCAAACTTTTTTTGGTTTCGTGATTTCGAATTAATCATAAATTAAGACTGATTTTAGAGTTTGGTTTGTTGATTTTTGGTTCTAGTGATCTCGAATGTGTTTTTGCATCAAAATCGAGACATGTGTGTACCCGAAATGCAGAAAATTAAACTTCAGAAAAAGTCAAAAAACTATTCTGTCGATGCCAAACGGGCGTGTGGTTGCCCGTGTGGTTGGCCATGTGCGAGACATGGCCGTGTGATTGATGAGGGCATGGCTGTGCGCAAGATACAGCAGTGTGGTAGTGTGAGTGTGGCCGTTTGGGCGACACAGAAGTGTGGGTTTTGGGCCAAGCCGTGTGGGCCACACGGGCAAGGCCAATTTGGGCGTGTGGGCCACATGGGAAATCTACACGGGCATATGAGCCCAAATTTCTAGAATTTTCCCTAGGGTCACATAGGTCGTTTTGATCAACTGTGGGCCTACCATAGGGTCGGTAAGGGGTTATGTGATTTGATATTCTGATAGTACACTCTAAGTAGGATATTTTTATGCATGTTTGACTATTCTGATATATGTATATCTAATATTTGTACACAAGCATGATAAGCATGTTATATCTATATCTGAATCTGTATTCTGTATTCTATATCTGTTTTTGGGGTGGGATTGTATACATGAAGTAAGTGTTCTGGAAGGCGACCCTCGCCTATATACTGACAACTTGGCTACATATTATCTGATATGTATCGTAACAACACAACACAGTGTGTAGGGATGGGTAGGTGTTTTTAACCCCACATGGTGTGTTAGGATGGTTGGAGATGGTGTGTAGAGGATGGAGGTAGGATTTTGCATATCTGATTCTATTATCTGTTTCTATAATTGACTTAGGTCCGATCTGAATTTGAATGTATATATGATTTCTGTATAAATTGTATGTCTATTTCTGTTGGGTTACACACTGAGTTTACAAAAACTCACATCTCTTTGTCTGTTTTGTTCAGGTAATCCACAGACTAGGTGGATCGGTGCGGCAGAGACTCAGTGGTGACCACTCGACCGTAACCTGTTTAAACTTAGTAATTTATGGGTTATTTAAAATTCTAGATTCATTTGAGAGTTTGTAATTTTTGGGACTCTCTGGACTACATGGTTTTTAACTGTTGTTTTTTGGTTTGTTTGATAATTTGCATGCTTCGATAAAATGTTTTATGAAAATGACGGTTTTACGCAAATAAAGGTTTTTCTAAATATACAAACCGGATTTCCAAAATGTATCAATTTTATTAAACCTCTGCTGTAATATGTGTCTTGGCAAATGAACTAATTAAATGACGTTTTCAGTAGTAATCATGAATAGATATGAGTTATAAAAGTTGAATGGTTTATCGAAAGAACTTAGTTTTCAGAACCCATTCCTTGTGACATTGCTAGATTCGACAATAACGCTTAGGTTGGGTCTAGGGTGTTGCATTTAGTGGTATCAGAGTCAGGTTGCAAAACTCGGGCTGTGAAAGTTTGGGTTTCAAAAATTTTGTTTCAAAAAGAACTGATTTTCAAAGAATTTGGGAAAATTTTGAGAAAGTATATGGTACGCCAAGTATCCTGCGCTGATTCTGTAAGTACTTCTGAATCTTAGATAGTATATTCTGAAAACACTGTAGATAGTACTTTCTGAAACTATAATGAAATAATTAGAGACTGAAACCTCTGAAAACAATTCTAAACTCCTGATAATTTATGCATAAAATATATGTTAATAAATATTGGAACTGATGCATAAAATTTTATAATGTAGATAAAATTTAAAATACAAAATGAGTGCTCGTAGAACACGGGGACATGGTATTTGTAGCCATGGTAGAGGCCGTAGGGGGCTCAAGTTGAGTCTTCCTCTCTGGGTAGTATGCCAAACGTAGATATGAGTGAGACACCGGTTTCTCCAGCTACTAAGACTAGGTCTCAAAGCCGTCTAGCTAGGGACGGTGCAGTGTGCCAAGCCATGTTGAAGGTATTGGAGAGGGTCGTGGGACCTCATTCTAAATCTGGGGGTCGAAGGTTGGTAATTGAACGACTCCTATCTAATGGTGCTGAGCTATTTAGGGTTGTCACTGGAGTCGCCCCTACTGTGGCTGAGTATTGGTTGGAGGCCACTGAGAGGATCATGAATGATGTAGACTGTACACCCGAGCAGAAACGTAAGGGTGTAGTCTCTTTGCTTCGCTACGGGGCGTATTAGTGGTGGTTATCAATTGAGGAGGGTACTCAGCCTGATCATCTGAATTGGGATTTCTTTAAGACTACTTTTCAGGGAAAGTATGTGGACGCGAGTTACGTGGATGCTCGTAGGCATGAGTTCATGAATCTCAGGCAAGGTGATAGATCAGTGGTCGAGTATGAGGCTGAGTTTCTAAGGTTGCACCGCTACGCTCAAGGCATGGTGGCATCCAAATATGATAAATGTGTCCGCTTTGAGGACGGTCTAAGAGATAATCTAAGGGTACTGATTGCTCTACAGAGAGAGCGCGAGTTTTTTGTTCTTGTGGATAAGGCAAAGATTACCGAAGAAGTTAAATGCGTGGAGCACCAGAATCAAGACCGAGAAGAGGAAAGAATAAGACGGATTTGGAGCCCTCTAGTTCTGCTCAGAGGCCTAAGAAGCGGGCCAGACCTGATGGACCAGTTAGAGTAGGGGTTCCTGTTCCCCCTACTGGGATTTAGCCGTGTGGGGATTGTGGTAGACGCCATCCAGACGAGTGTTAGAGAGTGTTAGGGGCTTGTTTGAGGTGTGGATCTTTAGAGCACCGTAGTAGAGAGTGTCCACAGTGGGCAGATCAAATGCAAGCTTTAGGATTACATTTGGTACAACCGCAGAGGGCAGTTCAACAGCCACCTAGGGGTCGTGGACCGGCTAAGGGTGGTAATGGTTTGGGTCATAGATAGAGAGCAGCGGGAAGAGGTGCTAGTCAAACTAAGGCGAGGCAGCCTACATTGGTTTATGCTGCTCGACACCGAGGGGATAGAGATGCTCCTAACGTAATCACGGGTACGTTCTTTATTTTTGATGTATCTTATACTGCTCTGATAACATAGGTTCTACACACTCCTATGTAGCTAGTTTTATTTCTGAAAACCTAGGGATATCTGTTGAGAGCACTTCTAGTGAGACCACTGTACTGAGTTTGCTAGGGCAGTCTGTTCAATAAAATTTATAGAAATGTTCTGTTAGAAGTGCAAGGGGCCGTATTTCTGGCAAATCTGGTGGAGGTTCCGTTTGGGGAGTTAGACTTAATTCTGGGTATGGACTGGTTGGTCGAACACTGAGTTAGTTTGGATTGTACGTCTAAGAGGGTCGTTTTAAGGACTGAGGAAGATAAGGAGGTGGTTGTGATCTGTGAGCGTCGGGATTATCTGTCCAATGTGATCTCTGCTCTTGTGGCTAAGAAACTGGTTCGAAAAGGGTGTGAGGCATATTTGGCTTACATCAGTGTTTTTATTCTTAGGGACTCTTCTGTTGTGGATATCAGAACAGTGAGAGATTTTTCAGATGTCTTTCCTAAGGAGTTACCGGGTTTACCTCTGAATCGGGAAGCTGAGTTTGGCATTGAGCTTCTACCGGGTACAGCTCTGGTGTCTATATGGCATCGAAGGAGCTTACAGATCATAAGGCTCAACTTCAAGAGCTTCTGGATCGTGGTTTCATCCATCCTAGTTGTCTCCATGGGGGGCACCAGTTTTGTTTGCTAAGAAAAAGGATGGGACCATGAGGATATGTATTAATTATCGACAACTGAATAAACTGACTGTGAAGAATAAGTATCCACTTCCTAGGACTGACAATCTATTTGATCAGTTCTGAGGGGCTTTAGTGTTTTTGAAAATTAATCTTCATTTTGGGTACCATCAGCTTAGAGTTAAAGAAGCTGATGTTCATAAGACTGCATTTAGGACTCGTTATGGGCATTACGAATTCCTAGTTATGCCTTTTGGTCTGACGAATGCTCTGGCTACATTCATGAATCTGATGAACTGAATCTTTCAGCCATATCTAGATTAGTTCTTCGTGGTCTTCATCCACGATATTCTGGTTTACTCTAAGACTGAGGTTGAGTATGATGAACATCTTAGAGTAGTGCTTCAGATGCTTCGGGAGAAATAGCTCTACACTAAGTTGAGCAAGTGTGAGTTTTGGTTGCGAAAGGTGACTTTTCTAGGGTACTAGTTTCTACTGAGGGGATCTGAGTTGATCCTAGGAAGACTGAGCCAGTGCTTCATTGGAAACAACCTAAGAATGTATCTGAGATTCGCAGTTTCTGGGTATTGCAGGGTATTATCGGCGCTTTCTTGAGGTGTAACAGTCTGATTTAGACCCTAGCCAGAATAGTGGTTTCGGGACCACAAATTTGAGTTTGAAAAATATTTTAATATTATCTTTTGTGTCTGTGATAGGTGAATTTATATCTGCGAAGTTTTTGTGATTTAATTTGTCTGTTTCTGTGTTCGATTTTACAAAAAGGGCTAAATCGCGTAAAACGTAAAAGTTGCAAGCTCTTTGTTAAAAGTGTTTATTTGATTTGTCTTTATTAATAAGAGGTCCTTATGTGGATATTATGCCATTCACTTTGATAATGGACATAGATGACCTTATTATATGTGAATTTAAATGGTTTATTGAAGGGGTATTTTGGTCATTAGCATATTAAGCATAAGTTAAATAAAACAAATGCATGAAATAGTCCATTATCATATTTTGTTGCCGAAAATTAAAAGAAAAAGAAGAGAAGATTAATGTATAAGTTTTGTTCGATTTTTGATAATTTTTATGTTTCTGTGATCGTTGCTTCGTGTTCTTCAAAACCCATGCCTGAATTTCTGTTTCTGTTGAAGATTATAAAATGTGCCATTAATGATTATATGAGCTTTGTAATGTTTTTATATGGATTATGAAAGATATATGTGATATTCTCATGCTTTGTTCTTGAATTTTTTATGGAATAGAGCTATTTGGGGTAATTTGTGAAAATGAGGTTTTTAAGGACTAAATTGTGAATTAAATATGTTATTTGGGCTTGCATGGAACCTATTTATAATCGGCCAAGCTATAGTCTTGGTGAGTTTTGCATATTTTTGATTTTGTGAAAAATAGACTAAATTGTCAAAGTGTGAAAATGTAAGTGCTAAAATGCAAAGTGCCCTAAATATGTGTTCATGGATTGTTTTGAATGAAATGAATGATTTAATGGTTAAATTTGAATTGTACTAGATTAAGAACAAAGAAAATCGGACTTAGATCGAGGGAAGTCAAAAATAGTTGAATAGTCGACTCGTTTCCACCCGAAATCCGTACGACGTAAGTCAAATTACAATTACGTGTTAAATTGACTAAATTCTGCGGATACAAACTGTAATCTGTATTGGATGGGCTTGAGACCCTGATGAATGAATTTTGAGTAAATTTCGATAATATGCTAGTATCTGAAAAGCTCCGTATGTTTCTAAAGGAACGTTGACATCGATCTGATTTTGTGTAGGACCATGTCTGGGACATCAGCATCGTATCTGATTTTGTGTAAGACCCTGCCTGGGGCAGAGGCATCGATACTGAATTAAATGTAAGACCATGTCTGAGACGTCGACATTGTACTCATTTATGAGTATCTGTACCGTTTCTGAACCATCTGATGATAGAGTACGAGATATGGGAATGCAAATATGAAATGTATAATCTATACAGGTACGTTTGTATCGTACTAAATTTTTGAATATGAAAGACTCCGTTTCTGTGAACTAGTGAATGCAAAGTATGTAGGAAATCATGGAAATGAAACATGACATGTATACAAGCAAATGTGCACGGTTAGGCTCATGAATTAATCTGTGAAATGGTTGTGAATTCTTGATATTGACTTCTACTTTATATGCTTTAATAGCTAGACTAGTTGTATTTGGCTTACTAAGATCTTTGTAGCTTACTCTGTGTGATTTCTATCTATTTTACAGTTATCGTAGCTACTGAAGGCTCGGGGATAGTCGAGGATTGTCACCATACTATCGAACTCATTTTGGTACTTTTGAAAGTGTAAATATTTTTAAGTATGGCATGTATAGGCTAGAATGTCTATGTATTTAAGCTTTGATATGTATTTATGTTATGTCATGAGAGTTGGCTAACAAATGGTATGTTTGTGCTTAGTTTTGGTAAATGGTTTGTGATGCCAAATTGTGTATGCTTGTAATGGTTATATGGCATTGTATGTAGTGGTCATTTTGAAATATGCCAAGTTGAAGAAATGATAAGTTTAAGTATGAGATAGAAGGTGCCATAAGTGAACTATGAAATGAGCATTTTGGCATGTTGTTGTAATAAGATTTTTAATATGTTTTGAGCATGGAATTGGATGAAAATTTTGGTATAAATGTTGTTTAATATTACTTGTAGGAATGACCCAAAAAAGGGTGGCAGGTTGACTTAAACCAAGCTTGCATTGTGCCACACAGTCAGGGAACACGGGCGTGCCTTATGGCCGTGTACGCAAAGCAGTAACCTCTTAAGGTCACACAGTTAAGTCACATGGGCGTGTTATATGGCTGTGGGCTTAAGTCAGTAGCTAGCTAAGTTTTACACGGCCATAGCACACGGGCGTGTCTGTTGGCCATGTGTAAAAGTCAGTATATATACTCTGTTTTGGCACGGTTGGATCATATGGGTGTGTCTGGTGCCCGTGTAAGGCACACGGCCTGAGCACACGGGCGTGTGACCTCAATAGAATTGAAAAATTTTTCTAAGTTCTAAAAATTTTGAATGTGTTTGGTTTAGTCCCGACCTTTTGTAAAAGTATATCTTAGGTCTTGGAGACCTCCATAAGGGATGAATTGTTGATTTGCTTATGCATTAATATTATGTGATATCTGTGATTCTGTATTGACCTGTAATGTTTTGTCTGAAACTACGATAGTATGATGAATCCTGACATTGAAATGTGCTTTTATATAGTAATATATCCCAATAGAGCTGTAGCTGACAATGTTGAAAGTAATGCGCCTGCTCCCGCGTAAGGGACGGTGCAAGATGATTCCTGACTGGCTATGAGTAGCCGTGATTGTGACTGGCTATGGTTCACTCAGTATATTAGAACCAATCTGGCTGTACAACAACCTCCACCCCCGATTAATCCTTCTCAAATTCCTGTTATGCCCTCAGTGAATCTGGTTCAATTAAGTAGACCACCAGTTGATAAGATTAGAAAGTATGGGGCTGAAGAGTTCCGAGCTACAATGAATGATGATGTTGAAAGAGCCAAATTCTGGTTAGAGAATACAATACGAGTGTTTGATGACATGTCTCTGAATCCTAAGGAATGTGTAAAATGTGTTGTTTCAATTCTGAGAGATACGGTGTACTATTGGTGGAAAATTTTAATATTTGTGGTTCCGAGTGAGCAGGTTACTTGGGATTTCTTCCAAGCTGAATTTCGGAAGAAATACATTAGTCAGATATTCATCGATCAAAAACATAAAGAGTTTCTTGAGCTTAAACAAAGTCGTATATCTGTTACTGAATACGAATGTGAATTTGTGAGATTGAGCTAGTATGCTCAGGAATGTGTATCAAATGAAGCAATAATGTGCAAAAGGTTTGAAGATGGACTAAATGAAGATATCCGTCTGTTAGTTGGGATTTTGGAGATTAAAGAAATGGTAGTGCTCGTTGAGCGAGCTTGTAAAGCTGAAGAATTAAGTGAAGAGAAAAGAAAAGCTGATCCTGAAGCTAAAGATGTTAGAAAGAGATCTTTGAATAGATCATTTCAATCTGTGTCAAAGAAATTCCAAGATGATTGTAGTCGTTCAAAAGCTAATGTAGGACATTCAAATCGAGATCGAGCTAGATCGCATTTGAATTTCAGAGCTTCTGTTACTTCTGTTGCAAGTGCCAGGAATGTCCGATCTGAGAAACCTGAATGTAAACACTGTGGTAAAAGACATCCAAAAAATTGTAGATTGAATGACCGAGTCTGTTTCTAATGTGGATCTCTGGACCATTTTGTAAGAGATTGTTCTGAACCTGCTGAGCAAAAGAATGTACAGAATCCGAGACCGAGTAACACTTCAGCTAGAGGTAGACCTTCCAGAAATACGAGAAATGTAAGTGGTGGTCAAAGAGCTATTAGGGATATTACTGTTAGATCTGAGGCCAGAGCACCTGCCAGAGCCTATGCTATCCGAGCTTATGAGGAAGCCTCGTTACCAGACGTGATTATTGGTACTTTTACTCTTTATGATACTTCTGTGATTGCATTGATAGACCCTAGATCAACGCATTCTTATATATGTATAAATTTATTGCATAGTAAGACTTTGCCTGTAGAGTTTACTGAATTTGTAATTAGAGTATTGAACCCCTTAGGGAAAAGTGTCTTGGTTGATAAAGCCTACAATAATTGCCCGTTATTGATTCAAGATATCTGTTTTCCTGCTGATTTGATGCTTTTTCCTTTCGACAAATTTGATATAATTCTGGGAATGGACTGGTTAACTTTGCATGATGCTATTGTGAATTGTAAACGAAAAGTCATTGATTTAATGTGTAAGGATGATAAGATAATTCGAATTGAGTCTAGTGATCTGGATGGACTACCAACTGTGATATATGCAATCAAAGCACGAAAATATGTGAAGAAAGGCTGTGAAGCCTACTAAGCTTATGTGTTAGACTCAAAAGTGAATGATAAAAAAGTTGAATCTGTACCTATTGTCTGTGAGTTCCCTGATGTGTTTCCTGGAGAACTTTTGGGATTACCTCCAATTAGAGAGGTAGAATTTGGCATTGAATTAGTACCTTAGAGAGGTAGAATTTGGCATTGAATTAGTACCTGGTACAACTCCGATTTCGATAGCTCTGTACAAAATGGCTCCGATCGAACTAAAAGAACTAAAGTCTCAGTTGCAAGAATTAACTGATCGAGGATTTCCTAGACCAAGCTTTTCACCATGGGGTGCTCTTGTTCTGTTTGTGAAAAAGAAAGATGGCACAATGAGAATGTGTATTGATTACTGTCAGCTTAACAAAGTGACTACAAAGAACAAATATCCTCTGCCCAGAATTGATGACTTATTCTATCAGTTGAAAGGTGCTACTGTGTTTTCAAAGATAGATCTGAGATCGGGTTACTACCAGTTGCGAGTAAAGGACTCTGACATTCTGAAAAGTACTTTTAGAATAAGGTACGGGCATTATGAATTCTTATTTATGCCTTTCAGATAGACTAATGCACCTGCTATTTTTATGGATTTGATGAATAGAGTTTTCAGACCGTATTTAGATCAATTTGTTGTGGTATTCATTGATGACATATTGATTTATTCACATGATGAATCTGAACATGCCGATCATTTGAGAATAGTGTTACAGACTTTACGAGATAAACAGTTGTATGCGAAATTCAATAAGTGTGAGTTCTGACTACGAGAAGTTGGTTTTCTGGGTCATATAGTATCAGCCTCTGGTATTCGGGTAGATTCGAGAAAAATTTTAGCTATTTTGGATTGGAAACCTTCGAGGAATATCTCTAAAGTTTGTAGTTTTCTAGGGCTTGCTGGTTACTATAGAAGATTTGTGAAAGGTTTTTCGATAATTGCAACTCCGTTGACAAAACTACTACAGAAAGATGTGAAGTTTGAGTGGTCTGAAAAGTGTCAGAACAGCTTTGATCAGTTGAAAGCTTTATTGACTGAAGCTCTGATTTTGGTACAACCTGAATCGGGTAAAGAATTTGTAATTTACAGCGATGCTTCGTTGATTGGTCTAGGATGTGTTTTAATGCAATAAGGAAAAGTTATTGCTTATGCTTCGAGACAGTTAAAGCCGCATGAAAAGAACTATCTGATACATAATCTTGAGTTAGCTGCTATTGTGTTTACCTTGAAGATCTGGCGTCACTATCTATTTGGTGAGAAATGTCACGTGTTTTCTGATCATAAAAGTCTGAAGTATTTAATGACGCAAAAAGATTTGAATCTGCGAAAAAGAAGATGGTTAGAACTGTTAAAAGATTACAAGCTGGTTATTGATTATCATTCGGGCAAAGAAAATGTGGCAGCGGATGCTCTGAGTCGAAAATTATTGTCTGCATTGCGTGCGATGAACGCTCATTTAGCACTGTCTGATGATATCTTGGTTTATGCCGAACTGAAAGTAAAACCCTTGTTTATACAACAGATCTGCGAGGCTCAGAAATCTGACAATGAATTAATAGCAAAACGAGCTCAATGTGATTCTGAATTTCGAGTTGATATTGATGATTGTTTGAGATTCAGAAGTAGACTTTGTGTTCCAAGAAATCCAAAGTTAATTCGGACGATTTTGAGTGAAGCTCACAATAGTAGATTTTCTGTACATCTAGGAAGTACAAAAATGTATAGCGATTTGAAACAACTATACTGGTGGCTAGGAATGAAAAGAGATATTTCTGACTTTGTTTCGAGATGTTTAATCTGTCAGCAAGTTAAAGCTGAGCATCAGGTGCCATCTGGTGTGTTACAACCGATTATGATTCCGGAGTGGAAATGGGATCGAGTGACCATGGATTTTGTTTCGGGTTTGCCCCTGTCTCCGAGAAAGAAAGATGCAATTTGGGTTGTAGTTGATCGTTTGACGAAATTAGCTCATTTTATTCTAATTCGATTTGATTACTCACTCGATAAACTAGCCGAGTTGTACATTTCTGATATCGTGAGATCGCATGGTGTGCCATTTTCGATAGTATCAGACAAAGACCCGAGATTTACATCACAGTTTTAGGGGAAATTACAAGATGCATTGGGTACTAAATTACATTTTAGCACTGCTTTTCATCTGCAAACAGAAAGTCAATCTGAGCGGATTATTCAGATACTCGAGGATATGTTGAGATGTTGTATTCTTGAGTTTGAAGGTACGTGGGAACAATATCTACCTTTAATTGAATTCGCTTATAATAATAGCTTTCAATCGAGCATTAAAATGGCACCATACGAAGCCTTATATGGTAGAAAGTGTAGAACTCCGTTATACTGGTCTGAGCTTAGTGAGAATAAGATTTACGATATTGATTTGATAAAAGAAACTGAACAGAAAGTGAAAGTAATCTGGGATAGTTTGAAAGCTACCTCTGATCGTCGAATTTGATATCGGTGATAAAGTGTTTCTGAAAGTATCTCCGTGGAAGAAACTGTTCCAATTTTGTAGAAAGGGCAAGTTGAGTCCGAGGTTCATCGGACCGTATGAAATCATCGACCGAATTGAGCCGGTTGCTTATAGATTAGGGCTACGATCTGAGTTAGAAAAGATTCATAATGTATTTCACGTATCGATGCTTCGACAATACAGATCTGATCCTTCGCATGTAATTTCTCCGTCTGATATTGAAATCCATTTTGATATGACTTATGAAGAAAAACTGATCTGTATTTTAGCTTATGAAGTTAAAGAGTTACGAAACAAGAAAATTCCATTAGTTAAAGTGATGTGGCATCGACACGGTGTTGAAGAGGCTACGTGGGAGTTTGAAGATACTATGAGACAACAATATCTGAATCTGTTTAATGGTGAGATTTTTGGGGACGAAAATCCCTAAGGGGGAGAATTGTAACAGTCTGGTTTAGACCTTAGTCAGAATAGTCGTTTTGAGACCACAAATCTGAGTCTGAAAAATATTTTAATATTATTTTTTGTGTCTGTGATAGGTGAATTTATATCTGCGAAGTTTCTGTGATTTAATTTGTCTGTTTCTGTGTTTGATTTTACAAAAAGGGCTAAATAGCGTAAAATTTAAAAGTTGCAAGCTCTTTGTTAAAAGTGTTTATTTGATTTGTCTTTCTTAATGAGAGGTCCTTATGTGGATATTATGCCATTCACTTTGATAATGGACATAGATGACCTTATTATATGTGAATTTAAATGGTTTATTGAAGGGGTATTTTGGTCATTAGCATATTAAGCATAAGTTAAATAAAACAAATGCATGAAATAGTCCATTTTCATCTTTTGTTGATGAAAATTGAAAGAAAAAGAAGAGAAAATAAGCTTACTAGGGTTCGACACTTTGATTACTTGATTAAGGTATGAGTTTTGTTCGGCTTTTGATAATTTTTACGTTTCTGTGATCGTTGCTTCGTGTTCTTCAAAACCCATGACTGAATTTCTGTTTCTGTTGAAGATTATGAAATGTGCCATTAATGATTATATGAGCTTTGTAATGTTTTTATTTGGATTATGAAAGATATATGTGAGATTCTCATGCTTTGTTCTTGAATTTTTTATGGAATAGAGCTATTTGAGGTAATTTGTGAAAATAAGGTTTTGAAGGACTAAATTGTGAATTAAGTATGTTATTTGGGCTTGCATGGAACCTATGTATAATCGGCCAAGCTATAGTCTTGGTGAATTTTGCATATTTGTGATTTTGTGAAAAATGGTCTAAATTGTCAAAGTGTGAAAATGTAAGGGCTAAAATGCAAAGTGCCCTAAATATGTGTTCATGGATTATTTTGAATGAAATGAATGATTGAATGGTTAAATTTGAATTGTATTAGATCAAGAACAAAGAAAATCAGACTTAGATCGAGGGAAGTCCAAAATAGCTAAATAGTCGACTCGTTTTCGTCTGAAATCCATACGAGGTAAGTCAAATAACAATTACGTGTTAGATTGACTAAATTATGTGCATACAAATTGTAATCTGTATTGGACGGCCTTGAGAGCATGATGAATGAATTTTAAGTAAATTCTGATAATATGCTAGTATCTGAAAAGCTCTGTATGTTTCTAAAGGAACGTTGACATCGATCTGATTTCGTATAAGACCATGTCTGGGGCATCGGTATCGTATCTAATTTCGTGTAAGACCCTGTCTAGGACAGAGGCATCAATACTGAATTACATGTAAGACCACGTCTGGGACGTCGGCATTGTACCCATTTATGAGTATCTGTATCATTTCTGAACCATCTAATGATAGAGTATAAGATATGGGAATGCAAATATGAAATGTATAATCTATACAGGTACGTTTGTATCGTACTAAATTTTTGAATATGAAAGACTCTGTTTCTGTGAACTAATGAATGCAAAGTATGTAGGAAATCATGGAAATGAAACATGACATGTATACAAGCAAATGAGCATGGTTAGGCTCATGAATTACTCTATGAAATGGTTGTGAATTCTTGCTATTGACTTATACTTTATATGCTTTAATAGCTAGACTAGTTGTATTTGGCTTACTAAGCTGTTTGTAGCTTACTCTGTATGATTTTTGTCTATTTTACAGTTATCGTAGCTACTGAAAGCTCGGGGATAGTCCAGGATTGTCACCATACTATCGAAATCATTTTGGTACTTTTGAAAGTGTAAATATTTTTAAGTATGGCATGTATAGGCTAGAATGTCTATGTATTTAAGCTTTGATATGTATATATGTTATGCCATGAGAGTTGGCTAACAAATGGTATGTTTGTGCTTAGTTTTGGTAAATGGTTTGTGATGCCAAATTGTGTATGCTTGTAATGGTTATATGGCATTGTATGTAGTGGTCATTTTGAAATATGCCAAGTTGAAGAAATGGTAAGTTTAAGCATGAGATAGAAGGTGCCATAAGTGAACTATGAAATGAGCATTTTGGCATGTTGTTGTAATAAGATTTTTAATGTGTTTTGAGCATGGAATTGGATAAAAATTTTGGAATAAATGTTGTTTAATATTGCTTGTAGGAATGACCCAAAAAGAGGTGGCAAGTTGACTTAAACCAAGCTTGCATTGTGCCACACGGTCAGGGAACACGGGCGTGCCTTATGGCCGTGTACGCAAAGCAGTAACCTCTTAAGGTCACACGGTTAACACACATGGGCGTGTTAAATGGCCGTGGGCTTAAGTCAGTAGCTAGCTAAGTTTCACAAGGCTATAGCAAACGGGAGTGCCTGTTGGCCGTGTGTAAAAGTCAGTATATATACTCTGTTTTGACACGGTTGGATCACATGGGCGTGTCTGGTGCCCGTGTAAGGCACATAGCCTGAGCACACGGGTGTGTGACCTCAACAGAATTGAAAAATTTTTCTAAGTTCTGAAATTTCTAAATGTGTTTGGTTTAGTCCCGACCTTTTCTAAAAGTATGTCTTAGGTCTTGAAGACCTCCATAAGGGATGAATTTTTGATTTGCTTATGCATATATATTATGTGATATCTGTGATTCTGTATTAATCTGTAATGTTCTGTCTATCTGGTAATGCCCCTTACCTATTCTAGCGACGGTTATGGGATAAGGGTGTTACATGAGGGGTTCTCTCTGATTATAACTCCTTTGACTAAGCTTCTGTACAAGGGTGCTCCTTTTGTCTAGACTGAGGTGCAGCATTCGAGCTTCAAGAAGCTCAAGTCTGTTCTGACTCAGGCTCTTGTTATGATACTGCTTGAATCTGGTAAAGAATTTGTGGTCTATAGTGATGTATCGCATGTTGGTTTGGGTTGTGTTCTGATCTAGATGGTAAGGTTGTGGCCTATGCGTCCCTTCAGCTTAAGGCACACGAAGGATATTACTTGACGCATGATCTTGAGTTAGCTGCGGTGGTTTTTGCATTAAAAATCTAGAGGCACTACCTGTACGGTGAGAGGTGTATCATCTACAATGATCAGAAGAGCCTCAAGTACGTCCTTAACTAGAAGGAGTTGAATCTTAGCCAGCGTCGCTGGATTGAGCTGCTCAAGGATTATGACTGCACGATAGAGTATCACTCTAGTAAGGCCAATATGGTGACTGATGCTCTAAGTCGTAAAGCGATGATTGATTTGAGGGTGATGTTCGCTTGTCTTAGTTTTTTTGATAATGAGAGTCTGCTAGTCGAGTTACAAGTTAAGCAAACTTGGATTGATCAGATTCGGGATAAGCAGTTAGGGAATGAGTCTCTGGGTTTGCGGTTCCGTCAGATTGAGACTGGTAGTACTTCTTATTTTGGGCTAAAGAAGGATGGGGTTCTATGTTTTCGAGGTCAAATTTGTGTGCTGAATGATTTTGATCTGAGGCAGTCAATTCTGGGAGAGGCACATAGTAGCCTTTATGATATGCATCCTAGTCGTAATAAGATGTATCAGGATCTCAATGAACTGTATTGGTGGCCGAGTTTGAAACGTGAGGTTACACATTTCGTTGCTCGTTGTCTGATGTGCCAGCAAGTTAAGGCTGAGCACCAGTTCTCTTCATGTTTGTTACAACTTGTTAAGATTCCATTATGGAAATGGGAACGAGTGACGTTGGACTTTGTTAGTGGGTTGCCCTTGACACCCACTAAGAAAGATTCTGTTTGGGTCATCGTGGATTGATTGACTAAGTATGCTCATTTTATTTTGGTCCGGATGGACTACTCTCTGCAGAAGTTAGCGAAGTTCTATATCTCTGAGATTATAAGACTACATAGGGTTCCTCTTTCGATAATTTCTGGTAGAGATCCTCACTTTACTTCTCGGTTTTGGAAGAGATGAAGCTCTGGGCTCAAGATTGGACTTTAGTACTGTGTTTCATCCTTAGACTGATGGTCAATTTGAGAGGGTGATTCAAATATTGAAGGATATGCTTCGAAGCCGTGTAATAGATTTTTGAGGTAGTTGGAGGATTATCTGCCATTAGCTGAGTTTACCTACAATAACAGTTTCCAGTGCAGCATTCAGATGGCACCTTACGAGGCTCTGTATGGTCGTACGTGTCGTACTCCACTATGTTAGACTGAGTTGGGTGAGCGTTGGGACTTTCCTCTCGTGGAATCGTCGACACTTACGATCAAATCAGTATAACCTTTTCTTCGGTCTCAAAAACCAACTCAGGACACAAATGTGTTTCTGCTTCAGTGGTTAAATATCCCGGGTGTGTGTGTGAGGTCTTGGGTTCAAGTGTCACTTTTGACAATTTTGTTATTTTTAGATCCAAGTCTTACCCTTGTTAGGTGGGCTTATATAAAATTGTCTATAAATTTATATTATAATGAGCTTGCTGGTTCGATTGGTAAGGGAGTTAGTGTGTTGGAGGTTCTGTGTTCAAATCCTTGCATGAGCGAGAGCGTTAATTTTTGATCGGCTGTCTGATAGAGTTTCGGTAGAGCTAAAATTCTGAGTAAGGGGTGGTTATGATTGTGGATGTAGTGGGATTTGGGTAAAACTCATCTTTTTCCTAGAAATCTCTCCATTCGGAATCTGGCGTCTCTCTTTTCCTTTCCTTGTGTTTTTTTTCCTTATTTTGGGTAAAATTGTTTCCTAATTTTGTTGTTTCAATTCAAGCTGTTCATACGTTGGTAAGTAAGGGTAGTATGTTTTGCTCGGGTAGAGAGTTTTCTTTAAATTCGTTTATTATATTCTCGAATCTTTTTGTTGGAATTAAAATTGTGTTTTTATAGCAGCGAATCGTAAAGATCAGGACTTTCCTCTCGGAATCATAGTTGGAGTCGTTCAGGGAATCGGGTAAATGTTGAATACTCAAACTTTTGTTAGTTTCGTGCTTTTGGGTTAATCATGAATTAAGACTAATTTTGGAGTTTGGTTTGTTGATTTTAAGTTTTGGGATCTGGGCTGTGTTTTTGCATCAAAATCGAGACACGTATGTACCCAAAATGCAAAAAATGCAAAACCCTAAAAACTGTTCTATTGATACCACACAGGCGTGTGGTCATCCATATGGTTGGCTGTGTGTGAGACATAATTGTGTGATTGACGAGCGCATGGCCGTGCTCAAGATACATCCGTGTTGTGGTGTGAGTGTGGTCATATGGGCCACACAGGCTAGGTCAAGTTAGGTGTGTGGGCCACACAGGCGTGTGGGTTTTGGGCCAGGTCGTGTGGGCCACACGGGCAAGGCTAATCTAGACGTGTGGGCCCACAGGGGCAATCCATACGAGCATGTGAGCCCAAATTTCTAAAATTTTCCCTAGGGTCACACAGGTCGTTCCAATCGACTGTGGGCCTATCGTAGGGTCGGTAAGAGCTAAGCAAACCCTATATTATGTGATTTGATATTCTAATACTATGCTCTGAGTAGGACATTTTTATGCATGTCTGACTATTCTGATATATGTATATCTGATATTTGTACTCAAGCATGATAAGCATGTTATATTTGTATCTGGATCTGTATTCTGTATTCTATATCTATTTTTGGGGTGGGATTTTATATATAGAGGAAGTGTTCTAGAAGGCGACCCTCGCCTATATACTAGCAACTTGGCTGTATATTATCTGATACATGCCGTAATGACACAACATGGTGTGTAGGGATGAGTGGGTATTTTTAACCCCACATGGTGTGTTGGGATGGTCAGAGATGGTGTGTAGAGGATGGGGGTAGGATTTTACATATCTGATTCTGTTATTTGTTTCTGTAAAGGACTTAGGTTCGATTTGAATTTGAATGTATATGTGATTTCTGTATAAATTGTATGTTTATTTCTGTTGGGTTACCCACTGAGTTTGCGAAAACTCATATATGTTTGTCTGTTCTGTTTAGGTAATCCACAGACTTATGCGGATTGGTGCAACAGAAACTCAGCGATGACCACTTGACCATAACCTATTTAAACTTAGTAATTTATGGGTTATTTACAATTATGGATTCATTTGAGAGTTTGTAATTTTTGGGACTCTCTGGACTGCGTGGTTTTTAACTGTTGATTTTTGGTTTGTTTGACAATTTGCATGCTTTGATAAAATGTTTTATGAAAATGACGATTTTACGCAAATAAAGGTTTTTCTAAAAATACAAATCGAATTTCTAAAATTTATCAATTTTATTAAACCTCCGCTATAATATGTGTCTTGGCAAATGAACTAATTGCATGACGTTTCCAGTAGTAATCATGAATGAATATGAGTTATAAAATTTGAACAATTTATCGAAACAACTTAGTTTTCAGAACCCATTCCTTGTGACATTTTTAGATTTGGCAATAACATCTAGGTCGGGTCTAGGGTGTTACATGTTCCATGACATTACCCGTTACTTCTGATGTATCACCATCTCCATCACATGCCCAATCCCAACCCACTACTGTACCTCCCACATCTGCCCCTCCACCTAAACAACCCACCATATCAACATTCCAACCCACCACTGTCCCTCCTACATCTACCCATTTCCACCCCTCTTGCAACAACTCCGCCTCTTACCTTGCATGTAAGTACTCTATTGTCTGATCCTACAGAGTATCGTTGTAACGCCCCAATTTTTGGGAATTCTAAAAATGTTGGTAAAATTTAATATTCTATGTTTTGTCTGCTTGGCGTAGGATTAATTATGTTAGTGGGCCTCTAGAAGGCCAAAGGTTAAGTTAAAACCCAGTAGTTTTAGTTAATTTTAATTCCATAAGAAAAAGGGGTTCTGGTAAGCTGCGCTTTTAAGTATTAATTGTGTAAAATAAAACACAAGGAAGCAAGTGGCATAGTGGCATTTGATGCCACTGGGAAGGCTATAAAAGTGGCGTGTGGATGTTAGGAAGGACCCAGGTTCAAGTTACAATGACAACAAATTAAAGGAAATAATTTTTATGTGCAGAAAAGGGAAGTGATGGAACTCAAGTAAAAGTCTTTTAGGAGGAGTTTGAGTTGCTCAGGAGATTGAGCAAGGAGGGGATAAGGGAGAGAATTTAGGAGCTGATTAGGGAGAGCAGTGTTGGCCGAATGGTGGACTCTTGAGGAGCAAGAGTTGGCTGGCCAAGGGGAGCTTTAGGGAGGCAAAATTCGGCTAGGGTTAGTGCCAGTATAAATTCGGCATTTAGGGTAATTTGTGCCATTTCCTGACTATTCTTCTCATCTTTTCTTTTCTCCTCTCTTCATCTATTTTCTTTTTCTTCTTCTTTCCTCCATAGCCGAATCTTCTTACCATCCTGTTCATCTCCATCTTTTTCTTCAGACGTTTCTAGACCCTCAGAGTCATTTGCCATAAAAAGCCAAAATCCCGAAAGCTATACTCACTACTTGTGCCGATTTCTCCAAAGCCAAATCCTTCAATATTTTTGTTCCTTTGTGATCAACATTCCTCTTCTCTAAACCCTTGATATCTATTGGCAACATGACTTCAAGGTTATAGCCTCAAATCATCATTTTCTTCATCACCTAAAAAGCCGAAAATACCATAGATTTAGGGGCTTATAGCCGAAACTTTAAATCTCCTGGATTCGAGTTCTACTGTTGTTTAAAGGATAAATCTCCATTAGATCTGCGTAGAAATCAGAAAGGAATAAGTGGTAAGTGCTAATCACTTCAGATATAGTCTTATTTTACAAGTTAGGAAAAAGCTGAAGTCCCTAAAATCTAGGGGGGCTGTCGATTTGGGCATAGGGCTTTAAGGGTCTTTAACCGATGATTTATTTTGGTAATTAGTGGCTTCTTGAGTGTTGGATCGAAGGCTTGGATCTTTGGAGCAACCAGAATTGGATCTAGTCATTGGCTTTCGGCAAAAAGGTAAGGTTTTAAAGGCTTTTGGGGACATGGTTCGAATATGGGTAAGTGAATATTGAGATTAGTGCTATAGTTTGCGCTCTAAGAATTGTGGTAATCCATTGTAGGGCATCGTAAGGGATCTCAGTAGCAGTCGTCACGGAACTGGTGTGCAACTGACACCCTCTCATAGACTAGATCGGCAAAAGTCGAAAAGCTGAAATACCGAAAAGTCAGTATTTTGGAAACTTGCGAGTGTGCGAATGCTCGTAAGATAATGGGTTAATAATTCTGGAAATCTGAAGTGATAAAACTGCAGTACGCGCGATTTCGTGCATTATTGATATTTTGGGCTTAATGGGCCAAAAATCGGTTATGGGCCAAAGGGCCCAATTCGGTAAGTATGCACGGTAAGTGTTTCTGATTGCGGGTAAATGGTAGAAATATGCATGAAAACCCTAAGATAGCTAAATTACTAGAACACCCCTTTGTATAAAAAATTACCATGATACCCCTAGGTGTAAAATGACCTTTATACCCCTAGGGTTAATCTTGTCTGAAAAGCATGATGATTTAAATTTGTATGATGTATACCATGAATAAATATCTGTGCATGGGGACATGGGATATATTATGGAGGAAACGTCCTGGTGGCTATGCCACAAATTATCTGTTCTAGTGGCTCTACCACATATATCTGTTCTGGTGGCTTTGCCACAATTATCTGTTTCTGGTGACTCTGTCACAATATCTATTCTGGCAGCCATGCTGCATATTTCTGTGGCGTGTAGTGGTTGGGTGGGTCGAGTAGTCTCCCCACATGGTGAAAGGATGGTAAGGGGGTGTATATGGTTGGATTTGGGTTGGGTTTCTGCATAAACATAAAATATCTGTTCTGATCTGTTATGGGACTATGGGCTTTATTCTGAATTCTGTTCTGGGCTAAGGCCAATTTATTCTGTTTCTGTGGTTTGAACTGATTTAGGCTATGGTTGGGTTAATTTGCACACTGAGTTTCCCAAAACTCACCCCCTTGTTTTATACATGCAAGTGAACCCCAACCATAGTGGGCTTGGAGCCGTGAGGGATTCGGAGTGGCCACATGTTTCCGCAAATTCAGTGTCTTTCTGATGAACTGGACGTCCTTTTATTTTCATTTACAGTTTTGGGTTTTTTTTTCTAAATGTAATAAGGCTGCTTAATTATTTTTTTTATGGTTTTGATTTATATTTTATTATGATGAAAATGATATATTATAACTACCGAAATTGATTAGCTTTAGGGTACAATTTCAAAAATAGTAATTGGTTTTCAAAATATCATGGCTACAAGCAAGACTTCCGCTATGAAAACGCTTTTCAAAGATAGTCACTTTTTCTTGAATGGACTTAATCAAATTGTTTTCCTAAAAACATACATGACGTTAAAGTGTGGCAATGACGGTGTGCATGTCTAAGATTGGATCCGAAGGGAGCTTGGTACTTAAGCAGTCCGACGGACTCACCTCCTCTTTTCCAGTTTCCTACCTGGTGCACAGCTTCCATTCACTTTAACCTATCTTAAAAGGTGTGTTTTGAGACACCAACTAAGTTTCTAAACTAGGTAATACAAAATGTTTTGAATGTTTCGAAGTGGCACATCGGATCCAGTCATAACGTCTAGGCCGGGTTTGGGGTGTTACATTTAGTGGTATCAGAGCCAAGTTGCAACAATTTGGCTGTAGAATGGGTTTACAAAAAAATAAAGGTTTTCAAAAATAAAAGTTTTATAAAGATTGTAAAACTCTATTTTCAAAATCTGGATCTTTGAGTGGCATTCTGAATCTCTGGCCCAAGTCTGTCAGTATTCTAAACTTTTCTGAATATATTCTGAATTATCTGTCTGTACAGAAACCCTTCTAGAATACTCTAGATAGAATGCTACTGAAGCCCTGGAAAAGCTTGCTAAAAGACTGAAACTGTAGCTAGACATCGATTCCGCAAAAACCAACTCTGAATTACGGTCTGAATCATAAAACATCTGTAATAATCACTGGAATGCTAAAATTAATGCATAAAATTCATAAAACAGATAATACGATATGAGTACGAGAGCAGCTCGTGGAAGACGCCGTGGACGAGGCCGAGGTAGTGCTCGAGTAGGAACTGCGTCTTCTGGGCATATGCCGACAGCGGAGGCTCCAGTACCACCGACAACAGAAGTGGAGTCTCATGATCGTGGTGCCGGATGACGCCTCGCCGCAAGCTATGCTCGTGTTCGAAAAAGGGTGGCGGCAAGCACCGTAATGCAATTCGAGGATCTATTTCTGAATGACTCCGGGCTAACGGAGCGGAGATCCTTAAGGGCGTATCTGGTATAGCTCCGAATGTGGTAGAATATTGGTTGGAGGCCACAGAACAAATTATGGATGACTTGGACTGCTCTGTGGAGCGTGTGAAGGGGTCGACGTCGTTCTTTGCGAGATGAGGCTTATCGCAAGCGCTCACCGTGAGAGATGGAACCCCAGCTGATAGGGTCACTTAGGAGCTGTTTAAGATGGCCTTTAAGGGGAAGTATGTTGGGGCGAGTTATGTGGACGCCCGCAGGAAGGAATTCCTAAATTTGGTTCAAGGAAATAAGTCGGTTGTGGAGTACGAGGCTGAGTTTCTGAGGCTAAGCCGGTATGCTGTGGGAATAGTCGCTACAGAGTATGAGCGTAGCGTCTGCTTTGAGGATGGACTCAGAGATGATCTTAAGGTGCTAATTGCTCCACAGAGGGAGCATGATTTTGCGGTTTTGGTGGAAAAAGCTAAGATAGCTGAGGAGGTGAAGCGTACTGAGAGGCAGAACCGTTAGAAAGATCAAAACCATTTCCGAAGGGATTTTGGACCTTGGGGTGGAACAAATAAGAATGCCAAAAGGGCGAGAGTGGAGGAGTCGGTTCCAACAGTTCCGGTGAATGTGGTTAGACCACCAATCTGTGGAGACTGTGGTAAGGTACACTTGGGTAAGTGTAGGAAACGTTATGGTGCTTGTTTCCGATGCGGATCTATGGAGCATAGAGTTAAAGACTGTCCTCAGAGAGCTGATCAGGTTCAGGTTGCTGAACAGAGGGTTGCTCAACCCGCGAGAGGTGGACCACAACCACCGATAGGACGTGGACAAGGTAGGGGTAGAAATGGAAATGGTCGAGGTCGAGGCGCGCGGCGAGGTGCCAAATGCTGGCTCGGCGGCCCAAAGATTGGTGTATGCAGCTCGTCGTCGAGAGGAGGGCGATGCACCTGACGTCATAACTGGTACATTTTTGGTTTCTAGCATGTTGTATACTGCTTTGGTGGATATTGGATCTACTCATTCCTATGTTGCATGTGCCATATCCGGGTCGTTGGGTGTGCACTCTGAGGAGATTGTGAGTGGGGTATCTCTGCTAAGTCCTTTGGGTCACTCAGTTAGGGTAGAAAAACTGTACAGAGATGTACCCTTAGAAACTCAAGGTAGGATTTTTCCTGGAGATCTGATGGAGTTGCCGTTTGGAGAGTTTCACCTCATTCTGGGAATGGACTGGCTTGTTAAGCATAAGGCGACTTTGGATTGTGCTGCTAAGCGAATGGTGCTAAGGACCACGGAAGGTGATGAGGTTATGATGATAGGTGAATGAAGGGACTATTTGTCCAATGTGGTGTCAGCATTGAGGGCTGAAAAGTGGATTTGGAACGGTTGTGAGGCCTATTTGGCATTTGTAAGTCAGTCAAAAGTTGAGGGATTGACGGTGGATAAGGTTAGGACTGTAAAGGAGTTCCAAGATGTTTTTTCAGAGGAGCTTCTGGGTTTGCCTCCAAACCGAGAGGTCGAGTTTGGAATCGACTTGTTACCGGGAACGGCGCCAGTGTCCATCACACCGTATAGGATGGCACTGAAGGAGTTAGTGGAGCTGAAAGCTCAAATTCAAGAGCTGTTGGATAGGGGCTTTATTAGGCCAAGTGTGTCTCTATGGGGAGCACCGATGCTATTCGTGAAGAAGAAGGATGGGATGATGCGAATGTGTATTGATTGTCGCCAGTTGAACAAACTGACGATTAAGAATAAATATCCACTGCCAAGAATTGACGATTTGTTTGACCAAATTAGAGGAGCTTCTGTATTTTCCAAGATCGACCTTCGATCTGGATATCATCAGTTAAGGGTTAAAGAGGTAAATATTCATAAGACGACATTTAAGACTCGGTATGGTCATTACGAGTTTCTGGTTATGCCATTTGGACTGACAAATGCTCCTAAAGCATTTATGGATCTGATGAATCGTGTGTTCCAACCATTTTTGGATCGATTTGTAGTTGTCTTTATTGATGATATCCTGGTATATTCTGAAACAGAAGCGAACATGATGAGCATCTTCACATTGTGCTGCAAGTGTTAAGGGAGAAGGAACTCTATGCGAAGTTCAACAAGTGTGAATTCTGGTTGAGGGATGTAACCTTCTTAGGACATGTGGTCTCTAATGAGGGGATTAAGGTGGACCCTCGTAAGATTGAAGAAATTTTGGAATGGAAGCCACGTAGGTCAGTGTCAGAAATTTGAAGTTTCCTAGGCTTGGCAGGATACTATAAAAGGTTTGTGGAAGGTTTTTCTATGGTGGCAGCACCTCTGACGAAACTCATAAGGAAAGGAGTACAGTTTGTGTGGACTGAGAACCAGTAGGAAGCTTTTGAGAAGTTGAAGAAAGTTCTGACGGAAGCACCCATATTAATTCAGCCGGAGTTTGGGAAGGATTTCATCGTGTATAGTGATGTGTCACATGTAGGATTGGGTTGTGTGTTGATGCAAGAGGGTAAGGTGGTTGCTTATGCATCACGACAGCTTAAGCCTCACGAAGGAAACTATCCTACTCATGATTTGGAGTTAGCAGCAGTGATCTTTGCACTTAAGATTTGGAGACACTACTTGTACAGAGAAAGGTGTATTATATACACAGACCATAAGAGTCTTAAGTATTTGCTGACTCAGAAGGAGCTGAACCTTAGGCAAAGGAGATGGATCGAGTTGCTTAAGGATTATGATTGTTCGATCGAATATCACCCAGGCAAGGCTAATGTGGTAGCCGATGCTCTAAGTCGTAGAGTTGTATCTGATCTGAGAGCAATGTTTGCTCGCCTCAGTCTGTATGATGATGGAAGTCTGTTGGCTGAATTGTAAGTAAGGCCAACCTGGGTGGATCGGATTAAGGAAAAGCAGTTGAAAGATGAGTCTTTGGTCGCTCATTTTCAACAAGTTAAGGAAGGGGAAACTTCTGAGTTTGGGTTTAATAGTGAAGGAGTTTTGTGCTTCCGAGGAAGAATTTGTGTTCCGAAGGACTCTGACTTGAGACAGTCAATATTAAAGGAAGCTCATGGGGGACTTTGTGCTATGCATCCTGAAGGGAATAAGTTGTATCACGACTTGCGAGAACTGTATTGGTGGCCTGGGCTTAAACGAGAAGTAACGGAATTCGTGGGGAAATGTCTGACGTGCCAGCAAGTGAAAGCTGAGCATCAATTACCTTCTGGTTTGTTGCAGCCAGTAAAGATACCACTTTAGAAGTGGGAGAGGGTAACCATGGACTTTGTGAGTGGGCTACCCTTGACACCATCGAAGAAAGACTCAATATGGGTGATTGTGGATAGGTTGACCAAATCGGCCCATTTCATACCTGTCCGTACTGACTTTTCACTTTAGAAGTTAGCCAAGTTGTATGTGGCGGAGATTGTGCAACTTCATGGTGTCCCAGTTTCAATTATTTCTGACCGAGATTCTAGAGTCACATCTCGATTTTGGCAGAAACTACATGAGGCATTGGGGACGCGATTAAACTTTAGTACGGCTTTCCATCCCCAAACTGATGGTCAGTCGGAAAGGGTTATTCAGATTCTGGAGGACATGTTGAGGGGATGTGTTATTGGCTTCCGAGAGAGTTGGGAGGATTACTTGCCATTGGTAGAATTTGCGTACAATAACAGTTACTAGGCAAGTATTCGAATAGCACCGTATGAAGCACTGTATGGATGAAGGTGTCGTACACCTAGTTGTTGGACCGAACTAGGAGAGCGACAAATTCTTGGACCAGAGTTGGTAGCTGATACTGAGGATAAGGTCAAGTTGATTAGAGACCGGTTGAAGGAAGCATCTAATAGGCAAAAGTCATATGCAGATTTGAAGCGTAAGGAGATTGAGTACTCAGTAGGAGATATGGTCTTCTTAAAGGTTTCTACTTGGAAGAAGATACTAAGGTTTGGTAGGGAGGGCAAGTTAAGTCCGCGGTTCATTGGGCCTTATCCTGTTTTGAAGCGAGTAGGCCTAGTAGCTTATCAGTTGGAATTGCCTCTAGAGTTAGACAGGATTCATGATGTTTTTCACATCTCCATGTTAAGGTGTTATCATTCTGACCCTACTCATGTCGTGCCAGTTGCAGAAATTGAGGTGCAAACTGATTTGACCTTTGAGGAGGAGCCTGTGCAAATATTGGATCGAGATGTTAAGATTCTGAGAAGGAAATCTGTTCCATTAGTAAAAGTGCTTTGGCATAACCATGGTAGAGAGGAAGCTACTTGGGAGCCAGAAGAGGCGATACAACAGCAATACCCTCATCTGTTTGGATCAGGTAAATTTCGAGGACGAAATTTCTTTAAGGAGGTTAGAGTTGTAACGCCCCAATTTTTGGGAATTTTGAAAATGTTGGTAAAATTTAATATTCTGTGTTTTGTCTGCTTGGCGTAGGATTAATTATGTTAGTGGGCCTCTAGAAGGCCCAAGCTTAAGTTAAAACCCAGTAGTTTTAGTTAATTTTAATTCCATAAGAAAAATAGGTTCTGGTAAGCTGGGCTTTTAAGTATTAATTGTGTAAAATAAAACACAAGGACGCAAGTGGCATAGTGGCATGTGACGCCACTGGGAAGGTTATAAAAGTGGCGTGTGGATGTTAGGGAGGACCCAGGTTCAAGTTACAATGACAGTAAATTAAGGGAATTAATTTTTATGTGCAGAAAAGGGACTCAAGTAAAAGTCTGTCAGGAGGAGTTTGAGTTGCTCAGGAGATTGAGCAAGGAGGGGATAAGGGAGAGAATTTAGGAGCTGATTAGGGAGAGTAGTGTTGCCTGAATGGTGGACTCTTGATGAGCAAGAGTTGGCTGGCCAAGGGGAGCTTTAGGGAGGCAAAATTCAGCTAGGGTTAGTGCCAGTATAAATTCAGCATTTAGGGTAATTTGTGCCGTTTCCTGGCTATTCTTCTCATCTTTTCTTTTCTCCTCTCTTCATCTATTTTCTTTTTCTTCTTCTTTCCTCCATAGCTGAATCTTCTTACCATCCTGTTCATCTCCATCTTTTTCTTCAGACGTTTCTAAACCCTCATAGTCATTTGCCATAAAAAGCCGAAATCCCGAAAGCTATACTCACTACTTGTGTCGATTTCTCCAAAGCCAAATCCTTCAATATTTTTGTTCCTTTGTGATCAACATTCCTTTTCTCTAAACCCTTGATATCTTTCGGCAACATT
The DNA here is from genome assembly GCA_025698475.1 of Gossypium anomalum. NCBI lineage: Eukaryota > Viridiplantae > Streptophyta > Magnoliopsida > Malvales > Malvaceae > Gossypium > Gossypium anomalum. The sequence goes on from CM046957.1 coordinate 17,961,309, forward strand.
ACTTCAAGGTTATAGCCTCAAATCATCATCTTCTTCATCACCTAAAAAGCCAAAAATACCATAGATTTAGGGGCTTATAGCCGAAACTTCAAATCTCCTAGATTCGAGTTCTACTGTCGTTTAGAGGATAAATCTACATTAGATCTGCGTAGAAATCAGAAAGGAATAAGTGGTAAGTGCTCATCACTTCAGATATAGTATTATTTTACAAGTTAGGAAAAAGCCGAAGTCCCTAAAATCTAGGGGGCTATCGATTTGGGCATAGGGCTTTAAGGGTCTTTAACCGATGATTTCTTTTGGTAATTAGTGGTTTCTTGAGTGTTAGATCGAAGGCTTGGATCTTTGGAGCAACCAGAATTGGATCTAGTCATTGGTTTTCGGCAAAAAGGTAAAGTTTTAAAGGCTTTTGGGGACATGGTTCGAATATGGGTAAGTGAATATTGAGATTAGTGCTATAGTTTGCAATCTAAGAATTATGGTAATCCATTGTAGGGCATCGTAAGGGATCTCAGTAGCAGTCGTCACGAAACAGGTGTGTAACTGACACCCTCTCATAGACTAGATCGGCAAAAGCCAAAAAGTCGGACTGTCGAAAAGCCAGTATTTTGGGAACTTGCGAGTGTGCGAATGCTCGTAAGATAAATGGGTTAATAATTCTAGTAATCTAAAGTGATAGAACTACAGTATGCGCAATTTCGTGTATTATTGATATTTTGGGCTTAATGGGCCAAAAATCGGTTAATGGGCAAACAGGCCCAATTCGGTAAGTATGTGCAGTAAGTGTTTCTGATTGCACGTAAATGGTAGAAATATGCATGAAAACCCTAAGATAGCTAAATTACTAGAATACCCCTTTGTATGGAAAATTACCATGATACCCCTAAGTGTAAAATGACCTTTATACCCCTAGGGTTAATTTTGTATGAAAAGCATGATGATTTAAATCTGTATGATGTATACCATGAATAAATATCTGTGCATGGGGACATGGGTTATATTATGGAGGAAGCGCCCGGTGGCTATGCCACAAATTATCTGCTCCCGTGGCTCGCCACATATATCTATTTCGTGGCTTTGCCACAATTATTCTGCTTCTCGTGACTCTGTCACATTATTCTGCTCTGCACACCATGCTGCATATTTCTGTGGCGTGTAGCGGTTGGGTGGGTCGAGTAGTCTCCCCACATGGTGAAAGGATGGTATGGGGGTGTATATGGTTGGATTTGGGTTGGGTTTCTGCATAAACATAAAATATCTCTTCTGATCTATTATGGGCCTATGGGCTTTATTCTGAATTCTGCTCTGGGCTAAGGCCAATTTATTTTGTTTCTGTGGTTTGAACTGATTTAGGCTATGGTTGGGTTAATTTGCACACTGAGTTTCCCAAAACTCACCCCCTTGTTTTATCCACGCAGGTGAACCCCAACCATAATGGGCTTGGAGCCGTGAGGGATTCGGAGTGGCCACATGTTTCCACAAATTCAATTTCTTTCTGATGAACTGGACGTCCTTTTATTTTTATTTACAGTTTTGGGTTTTTTTTCTAAATGTAATAAGGCCGTTTAATTATTTTTTTTATGGTTTTGATTTATATTTTATTATAATGAAAATGATATATTATAACTACCGAAATTGATTAGCTTTAGGGCGCGATTTCAAAAATAGTAATTGGTTTTCAAAATATCACGACTACAAGCAAGACTTCCGCTATGAAAATGCTTTTCAAAGGTAGTCACATTTTCTTGAACGGACTTAATCAAATTGTTTTCCTAAAAACATACACGACATTAAAGTGTGGCAATGGCGGTGTGCATGTCTAGGATTGGATCCGAAGGGAGCTCGGTACGTAAGCAGTCTGACGGACTCACCTCCTCTTTTCCGGTTTCCTACCTGGTGCACAGCTTCCATTCACTTTAACCTATCTTAAAAGGTATCTTTTGAAACACCAACTAAGTTTCTAAACTAGGTAATACAAAATGTTTTGAATCAAAGTGGCACGTTAGATCCGATCGTAACGTCTAGGCTAGGTTTGGGGTGTTACAATCGTACCACTATTGGGGGTCTTTAGTATCTTTCCCTAACTCGCCCAGACATCGCGCACACAGTCAACAAACTGTCTCAGTTAATGCACAAACCAAAAACAGAGCATTGGGCTACAACCAAATGTTTACTTCGCTATCTCTATGGCACCTTAGATCATGGCATCACACTTCATCGAACCTCATCTCTTAGCCTGCATGCGTTCTCAGATGTTGACTGGGCTGGCAACAAGGATGATTTCACTTCCATGAGTGCTTACATTATTTATCTCGGCCACAATCCTATTTATTGGAGTTCCAAGAAACAACAGACTATTGCTCATTCCTCTACTGAAGCTGAGTTTCGCTCTGTTGCAGCTACTGCCGCTAAATTACGATGGATTTGTTCTCTTCTAGCTGAACTTGGAATTCACATTCTCAATCTACCCGTTGTCTATTGTGATAATGTTGGAGCAAAAATCTGTGTGCTAATCCTGTCTTTCACTCTCGCATGAAGCACGTTGCCTTGGACTATCATTTCGTCCGGGACCTGGTGCAAAATGGTCTTCTTTGTGTTTCCCATGTCTCATCGTCTGATCAACTCGCCGATGTTCTTACAAAACTACTACCTCGTCACCAATTCACAACAATTACTTCCAAGATTGGACTAACCCTGCCTCTATCCATCTTGCGGGGGCATGATAAGAATCCATGAAGCTACACTCTCAAGTGTTTATGTTTCTTTAGGATTCTATTATTTACATTCCTGACCTTTAGCGAATTGTTCTCCTTAAGAATAAGTCCACATCTGTTATTTCTAACAATTTCTTAACATGTCTTTTGTATATAAACTCGTATCAATCAATGAAAAAGTGTGACAAGGGTAAAACATTCCAAAACCCAATTGTTTCTTCAAACAGTTCATATCCCTATTTTTCCTACAGAACCAAGTAGAAATTCTAGAAACACTAGAATGGAAGAAATACAAACTTCAACAATTATTCAACAAATGAAAATTGGAATAAGTGATGTAATTACATTTTCAAATTTCCAATCCAAGAAATATTACACATTTATTGAAATAAAATTTCAATTTAGAGAATATAAAACATACTCTTTCCATGCTTTATTAGATACTGGAGCTACAACTAGTAGTTGTAGAAAAAATTCCATTCCTTTGGAAAAATGGGAACCTATGAAACATCCAATAAAAGCAATAGGAATAGATGGTAGTGAAACCATAATCAAATATAAAGCTAGAAATGTACCAATCTACATAAATAATGTAAGATTTGTGATACCCAAAATATTATGTTTTCCTGCAATGCATGGAGATATACTATTAGGAAATAATTTTATATATCAGCATTTACCATTTTCTATAGACAAAAATCTAATTATGTTATCGACAGAAAAAAACTTCTATAGAAAAACTATTAGTAGAAAATCATAAATTTGTGTGTAATAAAAATTTTACACCACCAAAAAAAGATCAAATTAAACAACTTGAAACAAATCATTAGTTGTTTAAAATATTAGACAATAATTTTAGCAAAGAACCATTGAAATTATGGCAAAATAACCCTAGATATTGTGAAATTAAATTGGAAAATCCCAATGAAATAATTAATTATGGAATAAATTTCTTTCCTAACTTATCTGAAAAAATAGATAAGTTATATGAAAAATTAAAAAAAGGATAAACCTTTTATTTGGTCTAAAACAAACTCAAAAATTATAAAAAATTTAAAATCTGAAATAAATAATATTCCAAAAGTTTATTTATAAATTAATTTTAGAAACAGATGCCTCACAAAATTATTGGGGTTGTATTTTAGAAGAATTAATATGTGGATATAATTCGGGAAAATTTAAACCGAATGAAATTAATTATGTTATATATGAAAAAGAATTATTAGCAATAAAGAAAGGAATAAAAAACTTTCTTATATATTTAGCACCTGAAAAATTTATTATAAAAATTGATAATCAGGCAATTAAACATTTCCTTACTAATAAAAGTTTGGAAACGGTACCTAGAAGAATTAGGTGGTACAATGAATTATGTATCTTTAATTTTGAAGTCTTATATGTAAAAGGAACTAACAATATTATTGCTGATTATCTTAGCAGGCCATATGGATAGAGGTAAAAAACCTCTAGAAAAAGTTGGTGAATGGACTACTGTCCATAAAAGACCCAACAAAGGGAAAACAACAAATGTTAATCAAGGACTTGTGACGATACGTGCACAAGCACCCTTTTATCCTAATCAAGGATTTTATATTCCATATCCAATGGTAAGACAACCAGTTGGAACTCATTTATCACTTACACCAAAAATAGTAAGTCAATTCTCTTGGTCCTAAGATCCAAACTCAGCATATCAAGCCAGTTATGCTAAAATAATAAAAGGAGCAGAAAATTTGTTGAAACAACAACAAATTTAGGAAATAAAAATATTTTTATAATCCAGGCTTACCACTAGAATTATATAATTTTATTAATGAGATATGGAAAACTCATATTTCTAAACAAAGAGCTGATTTCAAAAAGGCTCTTACTAAGCTTTCACAATTTTTAGTTGAAAAAACAACTAAAGAAAATGAAGCTTATGATTTATTACTAAAATCTATTTTATATAGAGACTGGGAAGAATTAAGAATAGGTTATTCAGATATTAAGGAGATAAATAATCTTCTTGATATATTTTAGTATTTTATTAATAAAGGATCAAATAGTCCTATTATGAATAAAATATATAGGCTATGTTTATATAATAAAGCTAGAAAAATTTTACCAGTTGAAACTTTTACAAAAATAAATGGAGCTATTTGCAAACAACAAGCTCAAATTCAAAAAGCTTTTTCAGAGTATTTTCTACAAGCTTATGTTTTTACTAATGATTTAGATGAAAATTTTACTACTATAAAATTTAGACTTGATCATGAACCATTTGATATAAGTAGTATTGAATGGGGTTTTGTTAGAGAAATAATAGTTCAAAAATTTTCTTTTCATTTATTAAAAGATTTTCCTTCATTAATTAAATCTATTTTATTACGCATGATATATGATATGATTTTTACTATTATTTTTTTCTTGAAATTAGTAGTCTTATTGGTACAGATGAAAAAGAAAATTTTAATCAGCCATATCAAATTTGGATCATTCAAAAAATATTTGGAAGTCCTAAACTTTCAGCAGTCAAAGAAGACAAAGGACACTTGACAAAAAACATTGACAAGTGTTTTAATAATCCCAGTTATTATCAAATCCAATCATGTATGGATTTAATGACAAAAGCCCAATATTTATTTCAACAAGAAACTTATAAAATTTGGACTGATGGAAGAAGAATATTGGCATACGATATTGGAACTTGAAACATCCAAGAAGATGAAGACCAAGAATCTATGCAACTATTAAAAAGGATAGCTGGCATGGAGATTGATTATTTCCCATCACATATCATAGAAGAAATCAAAAACACATGGGAGGTTTGGAACTCACCAAGACTGTCAATAGATTCACTACATCTAGATGAAATAGAGTTAATGAATCTAGATAATATTCAAGAAGGATAAGGCTAAACAAAGAAGCCACGTGGAGAAATGACAACCAAGAAAGGATATTGAAGAACCAGATATTCAAGTTTGGAGGCAACCTAAAGAAAGGGGCATCCAGATACAAACAAAAAAGATTGCAACGTGGAAGCAACCAAGATGAAGAAACTATGATGAGATGTGATCCTTATTAGAAACACTATGTGGGATTCAAAGAAAATTAAATTGAGTTAAAAAATTCTCCTATAAAAAGGAGATGAAGGAAGCCAAAAGGGGTACCGAAAAAAGTTTAAAAATATTTCTTTATTCATTTCTCACTTACCATCCTCTCTCTTTGTAAAAACCTTTGCTTTACTTCTACTTTTGTAAAATTATTATCTACTGTCTTCTACATCTACTATCCATAATAATATTATAAATATTATTAATAAAAATATATATTTATTAATATATTAATATATTATTAATATATTAATAAATATTATCAAAATAATAGTTCTTATGGAATTTTTCTTTATGGTATTTCTACAGAATTAGATTTGAACAACGAATCTAAAGAAATATTATCTAATGTTAATAATAAATTAGAACAAGTTCTTATTAATAAAATTATAGAACAAAAAATAGACTTAGGACCTCTATATTATGGAAATAGTAATATAATATTAACCTTATTTGAGGAAGAAGATACTTCTTCATAAGAATCATCTTCTACAAACAAAAAACATAAAAAACATGAAAAAAAAAAATATACTCATCAACAAGAATATGATTTCCAATCCTATAAACAACTTATAGAACATTGGAAGTATGAATTCCCTAAGAGTTCTGATAAAAATATAAGAGTTGAATATTTAAAATTAATAGAACATGTAATATCCCGAATTAGGGCCTAATCAGAATAGTGGTTTTGTCACCACAAATTTGAGATATATAATTATTTTATGATTATTTTGAGGTCTATGATATGATTTCATGATTGTGTGAAAATTTTGTGAAGAAATTTTATGCATAAAGTGCTTAAATTGAAATTAGGGACTAAATCGAATAATTTGCAAAACTTGAATTCTAGAAGTTTTTAGTATGAAATTGCTTTGGAATATTAATGAGGAGATCTTAAATAGAAATTTGACCAATTTCTAAGTCTATGGACAAAAATTGGACATGGATGGAATTTTTGAAAAGTTTAGTAGTAAGGGCATTTTGGTCATTTAGGGGTAAAATGAATTAAAATACAAAATTAAAAGCCAATTTTGCTCATCTTCTTCACCATGGACGTGTATACCAAGGGAGACTCCATGGCTAGGGTTTCAAGCTTTCAAGCTCGATTGTAAGTCCGTTCTAGCCTCGTTTTTAATGATTTTTACGTTTTGGAATCCCTTGAACTTGATTAAGCTTATTTTAGCAATAATTTAAGCTAGGGTTCATATTTGGAAAAATACCCATAGGTGAAATTTGTGTATTTTGGTTTTTTATGATAGAATATGAGGTTTTAATTATGTTAAACAACTTGTGCTAGTCGGTTTTAAGTGAAAACGAGTAAAAGGGCTTAATCGGTAAAAATACCTAATAGTCATAAGTACATGTTAGAGTGAGAATTTGATGTTTCCATAGAAGGAAAAAATGATCAGCTTGTCATAAAACATAAGAAAATAGGATGAAGTTTAATTTCCGAACCTTGGGGCAAAAGTGCAAATATGCAAAAGTTTAGGGGTCAAAATGAAAATTTGTAAAAATATTATTTTTGGAGCCGTATGAATAATGTGACTAATTATTAGGCTAAATGTGATATTATAGATGAAGGAAATCGAGATTCGGGCTTAAATCGGAAAATACAAGGTTATGGACTAAAATAGTAAATTGCCGCTTTCGGATCGAGATAAGTTGGTATGATAATAATATCGCAATAATGTTGTAATTCATATTTGAAAGTTAAATTTAGTGAATTAATTGAATTATGTTAAATTAAATGTTATGGTGCCAAGTTTATGAATTGATTTAAAAATATGTCTATGGTATATGAAGTGTATTGAATTATCATACATAAATGTGATTTCTATGATTATGGATATTATGAGTAATTGTAAGTTCATATGATTTTTAATAATAATGCAATGTGTAATTTAATGTTATTGCCTTGATATTAAATGAGATGTAAGTTTATATGTAAGTAATACATCAATTTTACTTGTATTATGATATTTTATAATAATATTGGAAATGTGTTTGTTGATAATCACTTGATTGGTGAAATTGTTGGAAAAGAGAGAGAAATCCCGGTTGAACCTTCGGAAAGATTGGATGATACAGATGGTATGTAGCTAGGTCACATGTATGGTGCTGAGTGCACATCATGTGTACAAGAGAGCTACGAGACATTATGATGTAGCTAGGTCGCATGGGTGATACTATGTGTACACCATGTAGACAAGAGAGCTACAGGATATATGTAGCTAGGTCGCATGCGTGGTTCTAGGTGAAGGACACCATGTAGACAAGAGAGCTACGAGATAAATTGGCTAGGTCACATGGATGGTACTAAGTGTTCACCATGTGTACAAGAGAGCCGAACTTTATGATGGGTGGAGCTATGTGCTAAAACCACCAAGTATCGAGGATTGATCCGGTGTTCAACGGAGACTTGCTATGTAATCGCTTTGTGAGTTTTGTGATGAATAAGTGCAGAACTTGGTTATGTGAATGATGTGTTCATTAAGTGACCGGGATGTGGTAAGGTTATAAACAAGTAAGTTATACATGAGGATGATTTTATGGTGACCTTGTAATCATGGGCCTATACTTGTGATGTATGAAATGTGGTGAAAATGATTTGTGATATGTATGTTAAAATGAGGTTAATACAAAGAAAGTGTGAAATAGTGAATTAGCAATAAAATTGTTTTGGATAGTAGCAGTGACGTGACTTTGAAAAATCACTAAAAATAGTAAAAATTTAATTAGAGGCTGAATGAGATATGAAATTAAATATTAATGAGTCTCTTTTCATATAAAAGAAACAGAGCAAGCAAAGGAATTCTATATTTTGAGATATTTATATTTTTGTAAGACTGGTTCAGAATGATTATGTGATCCCCTGTTCTGACTTTAGAAATTCACCATAAATTGTAAAAAAATTATTAAGAGACATAACTTACATGCATGGATTTCTTATTGAGTCTATTTTTAAGAGAAACAAACGGAATGGTCGTTGAAATTCTGTACAGGGAGAAATTTAGTTTGTAGTGAACAGAGGTCAGAGTAGTCATACTCTGAAACAGGGGAGACTTTAACTAATAAACTGTACTAATTGGCTAAACCAAAAATTCCAGAAATTTTATGGGAGAAAGATATATGAATATAGTTTCAAGGAAAATTAAAGAAACTAAATTTGGAGTTTTGTAGCTTCAGATATGAATGATTTAATAACTGTAACTTGATAACACAGCTTAACATGAATATGTGTAATTGTACAATTATAGTGTTTTATCTTGAAAAGCATGGTGGTAATTGCTTATTATTTTCATATGAACTTACTAAGTGTAAAGCTTACCCATCCTCTCTATTTCTATAGTATTGGCAGGTTAGCTCAGGGTTGGAGATCGTCGGAGGCAAAATCACACTATCAAACTATCATTTTTGGGAGAATTAATTCAAATATTAGAAATATCAAGTGAGTGGCATGTATAGGACGTTGGTTTGTGATATGTATTTTTATTATGATTTTGACCATACGTGATCGACCGCATTGAGTTATCGATATGATTATGAGATGTAGTCCTTATCCATTAAGGTTTATAAGTTTAATTAATCGTGCTATGTCCTATGTTTTGATGTAATGATATAGTTAGTTTTGTTTGTTATGCATGTGTTTGAAAAGTTTTGAATTAGATGAAATTTTATGGCCCGGTTTTCGTCTATGTGTATTGTTAAGTCTGGTAATGCCTCGTACTTTGTTCCGGCCTTGGATACGGGTAAGGGGTGTTACAGAACAAATTTATGAAGAATATAAAGATTTATTGACTTTATTTAACTATCATTATATGTTAAACTATGACACTACAGATAGTAGTAGTTCTAGTAATTCTAATAATTCTATAAACCTAGAAGACCTAAAGGTTACAAGTTAAAAATATGATGAAGAAAATACTTCAACAGATGAAGACAAAATTATAGAAATACCAGAACTTATGGATACTGATCAAACAGATCCTTATGGAAAGAGAAAATTAGAGTCAAGTCTTCAAAAAGATGATTATCTAAGATCTTTTAATGAAGATTTGAAAAAGTTGAAAATACAACTAGAATTTTTGGTAATAAAACTGAAAATATAGCTACAAATGAAATAAAAACTGAAAATCTAAGAGAATCATCTACTCAACCAGTTCCACATAGAATAGATGATTTATATAAAAGAAATGTTGCTCAAGTAGCAATATATTTAGACTTACTAATATTCCTATAGCAGACTATGAAAAAACCATAGATGACTGGGCACAATCTATGACTATTGTTGTAAACAACAACAATATGTGGTCAAAAGAAAAAATTTTAAACTATTTTGTTGGAACATTTCAAGGAGACGTTCTACAATTTCTAAGAAGATGGGAAGAATCTGATAAAGGAAAAGAACAAAAAGGGCAGTTAATCAACCAGATAGGAACTCCCAAAGATCTTTTAAAAGGATTAACTTTTATTCTAAAAATAGGATTTTGTGGGTATTTTGATAAAAAAGATCAAGATAGCATATCTAGTTATATATTGTCAAAAATTAAATTATGTGATATTAGATATTTAGAAGAATTTTCTAAAAAAATTCTTCATCAATATCAAAAACTAAACAATGAAAATATAAAATTTTGGAAAAGCCAATATTTTCATAAATTATCACCACCATGGGATGAAATATGTATAAAAATACATGTTTCTTATTTAGAAAAGCATAGTACAATAACTGGTGTAGCACCAGAAAATATAGACTCTATAGGAAATAGAATAAATTTTGCAAAAGAAAGAATAACTTTATATTGTTTACAAAGTAAAGCTTCTAAATAAGTTAAGCATAAATTAAGTACTAAACATTGTACAAAAATTTTAGAAAATGAACGGGAATTTGGATGTAAATCAGTACGTCCTACTACTTATAAAAGATATAAAAAGAAAATAAAAGATATAAACTAGTTAGATGGATAGAAAATATACTCATTATAATAAAAAGAAAAGATTTATTAGAAGAAAAACTTCTAAAAAACCTAAAAAAAAAATGTAAATGTTTTATATGTGATGAAGAAGGTCACATAGCACCAAACTGTCCTAATAAAGGGAAAAGTGCAAAGAAATTGATTAAAACACTTGAAGAACAAGACTTAGAAATATGTTCAGAAGAGAAAATAAATCCTAAAGAAATATTATATGAATTAATATTAGAAACAAATTCTGATACAGATGAAGAAGAATATATATTTATGTTTAACATATGAAGTAGTCCTAATAATCAATTAGAAGAAATTCCTAAATCTGAACAGCTGGATATAAAATTAGGAAATATAATCGGAGAAGAAAAAGACTTTTATGATGAAATGATAGAAAAAGTTAATAAAAATCATATTTCTAAAGAAGAAATTTGTAACATCCCAAAATTTTTGTTTCGATTTTAGTGAAAATTTGACACAATTGTGTATTTGCTTCAGTGGTTTAGTGTTCTGGGTGTGTGTGTGAGGTCTCAAGTTCAAAGCCTTGCATTTGGAAAATTTTGATATTTTTCTAAATTAAGCCTGATACTTGAGCAGTGGGTTTGAATTTAATTATTTGTAATTTCATATTAGAATGGGCCTGCTGGTTTGGTGGCTAAGTAGAGTGTTGGTGTGCTGGAGGTCTTGTGTTTGAGTCCTTGCGCAGGCTTAGATGTTTATATTTTTGCTCGGTCAGTTGAGATTGTGTTTGAGTTGGACTAAAAATCTGAAGTAGTTGTGATTGAGGGGTTAGTGGGAGAGGATTTTAGGGGAAACAATTATCCAAATTTATTCTTTTTTTTTTTTTTAGACTTCTAATGTTTCTTTTGCTTCTCTCCTTATCCAATTCCCCAAAATTTTGCCATTATTTCTAACATATTATTTTCCCTTTCATCAGCTGAATGTATCTAGCCTTCTTCTCTTCTTTTCGGTTTTCCAAATCGACTCCTTCTAGTTCAACGTGTGTTTGCACTAGTTCGGTAAGTGACTATTTGCAAATTTCTTCTTATTTCGTGGATAGTTTTCTAAAAAGAGGTTGTCGTGGTTCTTTTGGATTAGGTGGAGGTCAATAATTGGTCAGTATTTCTGCAAAGATCTGAATGTAGGGTTCGATTCGTTGTCGGTAAGTTCTTGGGTTCACTTTTGACTTTGATTGAGACAAGTTTTGATTTTGAGTTTTCGCTAGTGTACTAAATTGGGCTTTAAAATATCAATTCTTAGGTTCTGGAGTGTTCGTAGTTGTGGTAGGATCGAAATCGTACCAGGTGTATACCCGAAAACGTAGAAAATAAGGTTTCAACAAAAGCCGAAGACCTCACTGTCGATGCCACACGGGTGTGTGGTTGCCTGTGTGGTAGGCCGTGTGCTATAACACGGGCGTATAATTGACGAGGCCAGGCTGTGAGCGCTAGACACGACCGTGTGGTGGCCAGGTAGGCCATGTACGACACACGGGCTAGACTGAGTTGGGCTGTGTGGGCCACAAGGGCGTGTGGGCCCATACGGGTAGTCCACACGGGCGTGTGGAATTTTGGGCCACGCCGTGTGGGCCACACGGGCAAACCACATGGACATGTGAGCCTATTTATCTAAAATGATTCCTAGGGTTGCACGGGTTGCCCAAGTCGACTATGAACCTACTGTAGGGTTGGTAAGCGTTACCTAGACCCCTAAATGTATGATCTGAGTGAATATGATGCATGATAAATTATGCATGATTATTGATATATATATGTATACATATGACTGATGGTTGCATAAAAACATGACATATTGTATGTTTGCATTGCATTGGGTTGGGATGATGATATTTGGAGGAAGTGTACTGAAAGGCTTTAAGCCTATTATCTGGCAGCTCAGCTGCAATATACTGATTATGTGCCGTATTTGGTACTACTTGGAGTGTAGGGATGGGTGGATGTTTTAAACCCCACATGGAATGTGGGGATGGACAGAGATAGTGTGTAGAGGCTGGTAGGTAGGACTCTATTTCTGATTACTATTTGCATTTACTGATATTGTGATGGGCTAAAGCCCTAGTGATACTTGACTGAAATGGGCTAAGGCCCAAACTACTACTGAAACTGTAATGGGCTTAGGCCCCAGACTGCATTCGAATGTTGTTATGATTGACTGTATGCATGTTTTTTGTGGGGATTACACACTGAGTTTACATAAACTCACCCCTTTCTGTTTATGCCTGTATAGGTAATCCCCAGACTTAGACGAGCCGGTGTGGCGGAGAACTTTACGATGACCACTTGTCTATTGAACGGTTTGTATTTCATTTATGGTTTTTATTACTTATTTTGGGGTATTTGATATAATTTTTGGACATTTTGGATAGTTTACCGTTGTTTTGGGATTTTAACTATTTTCACGAACTGTTGAACTGCATCGAAACTTGGTTTTACTAAACGTGACGTTTTCCTGAAAGCAAATGATTTTCTTTAAATATCACGGTTTTCGAAAGCTTTCGCTACAAAAATTGGTTTTAAATGAATTAAATTAACGAGAAAATGATTTTGAATTTGACAAAAGATAATTAGAAGATAACAAGCGAAAACGGTTTTGACTTGGTAATTTGATTTCAAAATTTCAATCCATGTGACGTCGCCAGATTCTGCCGTAACGTCTAGGCCGGGTTTGGGGTGTTACAGAATTTATGAAATATCTAAATATAAAATATGGTGTCAAAGACAAATAGAAAAAATAACTGGTAATATGTAGCTAAAGATACTAGAGGAGGATTAACAGAAATCCCATTATTTACTGAAGATAAAATTAAAAGGATTAAAAAGAAATATCCTCAAGTTAGATATATACATTTAGGAAGAATAATGATAACTATTAAAGCTTTCCTTAGAAAAGGTCATGATATACCAATAATAGCAGTTTTGCTAGACAAAAGATTTGAAAATCCAATAAAAGCACTTATTCGAGAAATTCAATCAAACTTACATACAGGTGTAATAGGATTTAAAGTTAAACCAAATTACTTTATATCTATTACAGATCCTCTAATAGAAGAATGTTTATGCTTAAGAATTCAGATAAAAAATTCTAAAGCAATAAGTCTGACTTCTATTAATGAATATATTAATACAGCAGAAGTAGAAATCAAAGAGATTAATAATAAAATTATTGAGCTCTTTGAACCTAATAAATTTACTACTAAAATACAACCAAAATTATTACATTTAAGAGACCTATCAATACCAAAAGACCGGATGATAGAAAAGTTAAGTAGTGCTTCTAAACCTATAAGTACTATAGAATATATGTCGTCTGGAAATAAATTATATTTTAAAAATACTACAATAACAAATACAAATGATAATTTAGTTTTACTCTCAAATACTCAAATAGAAGAATATGAGGAAAATACAAGTACAAGTTCTATATTTTCTACACCAATAGGAATGAAAATAATTCATATTCCTATTTTTCCTACAGAACCAAGTAGAAATTCTAGAAACACTAGAATGGAAGAAATTTCTTTCCTAACTTATCTGAAAAAATATGTAAGTTATATGAAAAACTAAAAATGATAAACCTTTTATTTGGTCTAAAACAGACTCAGAAATTATAGTAAATTTAAAATTTGAAATAAATAATATTCCAAAAGTTTATTTACCTAAACAATGTGATAAATTAATTTTAGAAACAAATGCCTCACAAAATTATTGGGGTTGTATTTTAAAAGCTAAAACAATAAATAATGAAGAATTAATATGTGGATATAGTTTAGGAAAATTTAAACCAAATGAAATTAATTATGTTATATATGAAAAAGAATTATTAGCAATAAAGAAAGGAATAAAAAACTTTCTTATATATGTAGCACCAGAAAAAATTATTATAAAAACTGATAATCAGGCAGTTAAACATTTGCTTACTAATAAAAGTTTGGAAATGGTACGTAAAACAATTAGGCGGTACAATGAATTATGTACCTTTAATTTTGAAGTCTTATATGTAAAAGGAACTAACAATATTATTACTGATTATCTTAGCAAGCCATATGGATAGAGGTAAAAAAACCTCTAGAAAAAGTTGGTGAATGGACTACCGTCCATAAAAGAACCCAACAAAGGGAAAACAACAAATCTTAATCAAGGATTTGTGATGATACCTGCACAAGCGTCTTTTTATCCTAACCTAGGATATTCTATTCCATATCCAACGGTAAGACAACTAGTTGGAACTCATTTATCTCTTACACCAAAAATGGTAAGTCAATTCTCTTTGTCCCGAGATCCAAACTCAACATACCAAGCTAGTTATGCTGTGATAAACCGTAAATTATACATATTATTATCCCATTCTTAACACATTTATGAATGATTTCTCCTTAGATTCGGTAAATTTGATGCTCCTAATCCTTTAATTTCATGTTTTATACTTAGGTGAGCACAAGAGAACAAAAAGAACAAGAAACGGGCTGAAAACGGAGAAAATGGGCTGACATGGGAAATCAACACGGCCTGGACTTCCTCACACGGGTAGCACACACGCCCGTGCCATTCTAGCAGGATCGAACACGGCCTAAAAAAACCTCAACACGGGCGTGTCTATCTCTCAGCCTTGACCACGGCCTAAAGTAATCGCACACGGGCGTGTTACACGGATGTGTCCCTGTCGAGCCCAAGTTGGGTTCTTTTCTGAAAAAGGTCAATTTTGAGGGCTTTTAGGCATGCTAAAGCCTATTTAAACACCCTAAGAGGAGGATTAAGAAGACAGAGAGTAGGAAGCAAGGAATTACTCGAAGGAAGCTGATTGATCCATCTCAGAAGCCGGATTCACCTCCAAGACTAAAGATCTCCCTTTAATTTCCTTCAGGGGTTTTTGTGTTTTCTTTATGTTTTGTTATCATTCTCCTGAGATGTTTTCTTTTATAGTTATGAACTAAATCCATTAAATACCTAAGGGGGATGAAACCTAAGATGGATCTTGTTAATATTTTCTGAACTGTATGATAAATACTTGATTTGTTCTTAATTCTGACCTTAACTCTTGTTTGAATATTCCAGGGTATTTATTCAAGTATTGATGTGCTTATTCGGAGGATGAATAGTCCCTGTCTAAGAGTATATCACTCATAATTAAGCGGAGTTGCATGCAATCCTAGAGATAGGATGACATAAATCTGCCGGATTAGAGTCAATCTAATAAGGGAATCCATAGATCGAGTTAATGCAAAACTAGGGGTTTTAATTAGAAAGAGATTTCAATTAATCAACCTAGGGTTAGATGTTATTAGTCTTGAATAGGGATAATAACATAACTTAGAGATTTCTATGGATCAAGTCAAGTGAATAAATCGTCTGGTTCAGAGTCAGTTAACAAGAGAAGTCTAGGTGGATTCTTCCTTGGGTGTTGTCTTAAATCAATCAGTTTTTCAAAAGTATTTTTCCCAATCTATTTTCTATGCATTCTTGGACTAGTTAATTAGTTATTTAAAACAATCTTTATTATTCTTAGGCTAGATGATAAAAAGAAAGTTAATAACTAGTACTAGATGATAAAACTATACTACTGTTTGATAGGTGCGCTTGCCTTCGTCGTGATAATAGTTAGTTAAGTACAATCATTTATAAATTTTAAAACTTATCGCGAGTGACAATCAAGTTTTTGGCACCGTTGCCGGGGAACTAAGATATTAGGAACACTTAATTTTTATTACTTTAGCCATTTACTCTTACTGCAATTTAACTTTGTTTTTATTTTTATTTACTAAACTTTCTTTTATTCTCTTTTGACAGGTTTTCATAGTTTATGACTAGAAGAAACCCGTCAGGACCATTACTATTTGATAGTGAGATAGAGAACACAGCTCGTAGAAACCGGAAAGAAAATAAGAGAGGCTTACAATACATAGAGGAAGGGCAACAGGAAGATACTCCAACTATAAACGAGGAGATGGCTGAAGATCAGAAAAATCCGCTACCTCCTGCGGCTACTGCTGATCCAGTAAATCAGAATCCTACTCCTCGTACTATGTATGATTATGCTAAACCTATGTTAACAGGAACTGAATCGAGTATAGTTAAGCTTGCTATTGCTGTAAATAATTTTGAACTGGAACCTAACACAATTCAAATGATACAACATTTTGTTCAGTTTGATGGTTTGCAGGACAAAAACCCAAATACTCATTTGGGCAATTTTCTAGAACTTTGCGACACATTTAAAATCAATGGCGTTTCTGATGATGCCATTCAACTTCGGCTATTTCCCTTTTCATTGAGGAATAAAGCTAAACAGTGGTTGAACTCGTTACCACGAGGATCAATCACTACTTGGGAACAAATGACTGAAAAGTTCTTACTAAAATACTTTCCACCTTCTAAAACAGCTAAACTAAGGAATGATATTTCTTCTTTTGTGCAGATGGATTTAGAAACACTTTACGATGCATGGGAGAGATACAAGGACCTACTGTGAAGGTGCCCTCACCATGGGTTACCTCTATGGCTGCAAGTTCAAACGTTTTATAATGGTGTGAATCCCTCGACAAGACAAATGATTGATGCAGCAGCTGGTGGAACCATCAACAACAAAACACCTGAAGCAGCTTACGAATTTATTGAAGGGATGTCACTGAATAACTATCAGTGGCAAGTCATGAGGACTAAGCCGACCAAAACAGCAGGCGTTTATAACGTCGACGCGGTTAATATGTTATCAAATCAGGTGGAACTTTTAAATAAAAAAATTGATGGTTTACTTGGTTCTACGTAGATACATGCAGTAATGTAGAGTGATTCAAGTGGAGGAGGCATACATACAAAATATCAACCCTTCATTCCTACAACCGAAGGGGAATAAGTCCACTATATGGGTAGTAATAACTCTAGACCTCAAAATGACCCATACAGTAATACTTATAATGCAGGTTGGAGGAACCACCCAAATTTCTCATGGGGTGGTTAAGGAAATCAAAGGCCACAAAATCCTCCGGGCTTTAAACAACCACCGTATCAACAGGAAAAGAAACTGAATCTTGAAGAGATGCTAACAAAATTCATCTCGGTGTCAGAAACTCATTTCCATAATATTGAGACAGCACTTAAAAATCAACAAGCGTCGATCTAAGGACTCGAAACTCAGATAGGCCAGCTGTCCAAATTAATTTCTAAATGACCACAAGGTAGTTTGCCAAGTAATACTGAACCTAACCCAAGGGAACAGCTCAACGTGATTAATGATAGAAATGAGGAAGGGTTAGTTGCATCTGAACCAAAACTAAAGCAAGAAACTGTGGTAAGCAAAGGTAAATGTGAGGTAGGCCACAATGACCAGAAACCGATAAGTGTAGAGTATAAACCTCATGTACCATACCCCAATGCGACAAGGAAAGACCGCTCAGACGAACAATTTGGTAAATTCCTTAAACTTTTAAAGAAATTACATATTAACTTACCTTTTATTGAAACTTTCTCGTAGATGTCGAACGCAATGATGTTTTTAAAGGAGCTTTTAGCAAATAAGTGGAAGTTGAATGAGGCGTCGCATGTGGAGTTAAACTCAGTTTGCTCAGCTATTCTACAAAATAAGCTGCCTAATAAATTAAAACATCCAGGGAGTTTTACAATTCCTTGTTTAATTGGTAGTTTAGATATGAACAATGCGTTGGCTGATTTAGGGGCTAGTATCAATGTCATGCCTCGCAAAATGTTTAAGCAACTAGGTCTTGGGAAACCAAAAAAAAATAGGATGAGCATTCAATTAGCAGATAAAACTATCAGATTTTCTAGGGGTATTATTGAAGATGTATTCGTTAAAATTGACAAATTTATATTCCCAGTGGATTTCGTTGTTCTAGACATAGAGGAGGATAGTAACGTTCCCTTAATTTTAGGAAGGCCCTTTTTAGGAACTGGTAAAACAATTATTGATGGTGGCACAGGCGAACTCACACTTCGTGTGGGAGACGAAACAATCACCCTTCAAGCTCACAATTCGAGCAACACATTGAAAATTGTAGGTGGTTGTATAAAACATTCTACTAAGAATGACCATATGTTGCAACCTACTTTGCCGAAAATAATTTCAAAGGACATACATGAGCGATGTTCAAACAACAACAAAGGACCTATCCATGAAGCACGAAGGCTACAAATCGAGGAGCTAGATCAATGGCAAACAGATAAAACGAAAACACGCCATGATGAGCTAAATTTTTCCCCAAATCAAATTAAATTTGGAGACAAAGTAGTATTAGATACAATAGATCCTCACATTACCACTTCTTAACCGAATGGAGCAATCCCTCTCACGGTACTTAACATCTTCCCATATGGTACAGTCGAGGTAACCCATTCCAAATTTGTCACGTTTAAGGTAAATATTACTCGTTTAAAACCTTATTTTGATAAACCTAATAGCAGGAATGAGGAGTGTAAACTCCTCGAACCACTATGACGCGTGAAATCAAGGTAAGTCGAGCTTAGACTATAAATAAGTGCTTCTCGGGAGGCAACCCGAGCACTAACGGTATTAACTTCTTTAAATTCTAGTATTTAACACCTAATTTACTAACTGAGTTCTTGAATATAGGTTTTCCATACCCACACGGCCAGGCACATGGGCGTGCTTTAGACCGTGTGAAAACAGGGCAAAATTTTTCCCCAACACGGGATGCGATAAGTGGCCACGGTCGTTCGACATGGCCGTGGGCGATCTTGCCAAAACAACACGGGTGTGAGACACGCCTGTGGTTTAGAACCATGGTTGAACCTGAGAAAGTAACACGGGCGTGCCCTACGCTCGTGCCTAGCACCCGTGGTCGACACTGTCAAACTAACACGGGCATGGGCCTATACACACGGGCTAAATAAAAGGCACACGGGCATGCCCCACGACTGTGTGCCCCAAATACCTATTTTTCTAATTTTATTTTTCTTTAAAACTATTTCATTTCATTTTTTTAGGATTTTTATAATTATTAAGTACTTTATATTTGCAAGTATTTCTTCATGAGTAATCCTATTCCTCTATATTCCTAAAAAGTTCCTGATTCTAACACAGTTATAAAGAGCTCCAAAGCTCACTATTACTTAGGAACTTGGAGCTCCACTAGAAAAGGTTCTCCATGACTGCCATGCCCTGCTTGACCACGACCATAGCCACCACTAGATATAATATTCTTTTGGCACAGCACTTATGGAACCCAACCTCTACCACCACCAAAGTATTCTCCTCCAATCTGCATAACTCCAACCTAAGGAGTTCATTCATTTAACATTCAGTAAGTTTCACTTCTCTCCCTATCTTATGATCTTATATCTATATTTTCCACTAACTTTATCTTTGTACATTGAGGGCAATGTACATCTTAAGTGTGGGGGGTCAATTATATCACTATTAGAAAAATCCCTGAATTTTGTCTTATCTCTCGTAAATCCCTCATATCATTATTAGAATGAATTTTGATTAATTTATGATTTTTATTGATATATCTTAAATTAAAACATAGGCATTCATGCATTGATTATTTAAACTTTAAGACATTAGAGAATCAAGCATGATAAGTTGATTTTTGAGAATTTAAAATTCTAGGTTGTTTTCCATGTTTAAGTATTATCTTGAATTGAAATCCACAAGTTTAAACATCAAAAAGTCATAATTTTTGTGAGATTTTGAGCCTTTAGAGCATCTATTATTTCTTTCATGCTCATTTTTATTGTTGCTTTGAGTGTGTCAATATCGAATTGTTATTCTAGAACTTGCTTGATTATGCATGCCAAGGCCACACCATTTGATTTGATATTTCATGATGATAGAGGCACTTAGGTGTAACCCACTCACTCCATAAAATCCTACCTTCACAATTAACCCTTAGTAAACCCCTTTGAGCCTAACATCCCATTTATTGATTTTACCATCAATATTAACCCATAACTCATTATTGTTGAAATCCCCTCAATTAATTTTATCGTTATTTTTGTCGAGATTTGGTTTGATTAGCTTAGCTATGTTTTATTAGTTAGTCTATGTTACCTGATTTGTTCTTAAAAAAACATACATACATATCTATTTATTAGCAATAAGTCGTATTTTTTGAAGCTTGAGTGTTTAATTCCATATTCTGAAAAGAAGCTCTTTTATACGCAATTGATGATTAAATATTTTTCTAGTTAAGTAATTCTTCAATTCAATCTCGATTCTAACCTTCTCTTTTAGCTTGTGACTACACCCCCTAACCAAAGCCTCGTTACAACCCTCTAAAGACCTTTTGATTGATGTATCATCTCAATTTATAGTGGTGGAGATTTGACTTTCATGCAAGCCTATGGTAATAACTTTTCATATTGACTGTTGAGTGCTAAATTCATTATCCTTAAACACCTCGAGTGATTTGAGTGAATCTTTAGTGAGGATGTTAAACTCTGTGAGATTTTGAATCAAAGGTGATTACTTAGATGAGGGGAGATGCCTATGTTTTTCCTGATTAAATGCTCAACTTGGAATGTCTGAAACTTTAATGTTCTTCTAGTTGAATTCTTAATGTATGATTACTTATGGATTAGTTTGAGATATTATTGATTGGAATTATAAGTTGAGAAAAATGAATTCTTAATTCAGAATTGAGGATTTTGCTTGAGGACAAGCAAACGCTCAAATATGGGGGTATTTGATAAACCGTAAATTATACATATTATTATCCCATGCTTAACAAATTTATGAATGATTTCTCCTTAGATTTGGTAAATTTGATGCTCCTAATCCTTTAATTTCATGTTTTATACTCAGGTGAGCACAGGAGAGCAAAAAGAACAAGAAACAGGCCAAAAATGGAGAAAATGGGCCGACGTGGGAAATCAACACGCCCTGGACTTCCTCACACGAGTAGCACACATGGCCGTGCCATTCTAGAAGGATCGAACATGGCCTAAAACAACCTCAACACGGGTGTTTCTATCTCTCAGCCTTGACCACAGCCTGAAGTAATCGCACACGGACGTGTTACACGGGCGTGTCCCTGTCGAGCCCAAGTTGAGTTCTATTTGGAAAAGGGAAATTTTGAGGCCTTTTAGTCATTCTAAAGCCTATTTAAACACCCTAAGAGGAGGATTAAGGAGACAGAGAGTAGGAAGCAAGGAATTACTCGAAGAAAGCCGATTGATCCATCTCGGAAGCCAGATTCACCTCCAATACTGAAGATCTCCCTTCAATTTCCTTCAGGGGTTTTTGGGTTTTCTTTATTTTTTTTATCATTCTTCTGAGATGTTTTCTTTTATAGTTATGAACTAAATCTCCTAAATACCTAAGGGGGATGAAGCCTAAGACGGATCTTGTTAATATTTTTTGAACTGTATGATAAATACTTGATTTGTTCTTAATTCTGACTTTAACTCTTGTTTGAATATTCCAGGATATTTATTCAAGTATCGATGTGATTATTCGGAGGATGAATAGTCCTTGTCTAAGAGTAGATCACTCATAATTAAGCGGAGTTGCATGCAATCCTAGAGATAGGATGACATAAATCTGCCGGATTAGAGTCAAATCTAATAAGGGAATCCATAGATCGAGTTAATGTAAAACTAGGGGTTTTAATTAAAAAGAGATTTCAATTAATCAACCTAGGGTTAGACGTCATTAGTCTTGGATTGGGATAATAACATAACTTAGAGATTTCTACATATCAAGTCAAGTGAATAAATCGTCTGGTTCAGAGTCAGTTAACAACAGAAGTCTAGGTGGATTCTTCCTTGGGTGTTGTCTTAAATCAATCAGTTTTCCAAAAGTATTTTCCCCAATCTATTTTCAGTGCATTCTTAGACTAGTTAATTAGTTAGTTAAAACAATCTTCATTATTCTTAGGCTAGATAATAAAAAGAAAGTTAATACTAGTACTTTTAGTTCCTTTGGGTTCGACATCCAGTCTTGCTAAAACTATACTACTGTTTGATAGGTGCACTTGCTTTCGTCCTGATAATAGTTAGTTAAGTATGATCATTTATAAATTTTAAAACTTATCGCGAGTGACAATCATGTTGACATAATAAAAGGAGGAGAAAATTTGTTGAAACAACAACAAATTCAGGAAATAAAATATTTTTATAAACCAAGCTTACCACTAGAATTATATAATTTTATTAACGAGATATGGAAAACTCATATTTTTGAACAAAGAGCTAATTTCAGAAGTGCAATTGCTAAGCTTTCACAATTCTTAGTTGAAAAAACAACTAAAGAAAATGAAGCTCATGATTTATTACTAAAATCTATTTTATATAGAGATTGGGAAGAATTAGAAATGGGTTATTTAGATATTAAGGAGATAAATTGTAACACCCTTAACCCGAATCCATCGCTGGAACAAGGTTGCAGAGTATTATCAGAATTTACAGATCAAATAATAGATATTCCACATCCTACAATATTCATATCAAAAATCAATCATAAAGTCCCTTATATGAACTGTTGAGGTCCAAAACATGCATTTGAAATGAGTCGGGACTAAACTGGATACTTAGAGAATTTTTCATGAAATCTCAAAGATTTTCCTAGGTGTAGGGGTCACATGCCCATGTGGTCAGGCCGTGTGGTTCACACGGGCAAGGAAAACACCCATGTCTCAGGCCGTGTAACTCTCTGGCTTGGGTCACACGTCCAAGCCACACGCCCATGTAACTTTTTAACTTGGGTCACACGGCCAAGCCACACGCCTGTGTGCTAGGCCGTGTGTAAATACCTAGGCATTCTGTTTTGAAATTTTAAAGATGTAAGGGACACACGGCCAGGTCACACACCCATGTGCTAGGTCGTGTATCACACATGGCTGAGACACACGCCCGTGTGGACAAAAATAAGCTATTTTCCAAGCCATATTTCTCATCCCATTTTGTTAGCTTCCTACACTAACTCTTTAACACATTTACAAGCTATTAGAGGTCATTTAACCCAACTCAAAATCAAGTCCTATACATGATATAATACCTCATGTAATCAAGTATACACACTTAATTAAATTACCAAGTTCACATATATGCATATCTTATCAAATATGCTAACTTAAATAAATCATCAATATGGCAATATAATTTTTATGAACCAACCATTTCAAACACATACCAAACAAATCCATCACAAGTCATTCCAATGGCTAGTTACAATTAAAGTATTTATATGTCGATATTGGCCAATTAACCTATACATGCCATTATAACCATAATTGATTTACCATATATATACAAAAATGGGCTGATGGATAGTGTGAGTGATCTTCGCCAAGCTTCCAATCCAACGAGCCTCCGAATTACTATAGAACAGGGGAAAATAAAATCGAGTAAGCATGAAATGCTTAATAAGTTCGTATAACATGGTAATTAACTTACCATTCGTTCATGTTCAAGATAAACATGCAAGACACATTCAACCAATTTGATCACAAGCCCTAGAACATATCTTCATCATCCTTGTTAGTCATATATTTCATTCAAATATCAAGAAATATAAATGGGCTCAACAATAATTAGATTTCCATACAAATATGTTTTCCACATCATGTATTCATATAACATATACAAATCATATCCATGTATTTCAAGTACATTTTCATAATAATTCATCTCGAGTTCAGACTATTTCATGTTAGAAATTTGCCTATTAAATCAATCGAAATTTCGATGGTTACATGGGTAGTACGATTGAGGTGTACAAATACATAATCACATATGAACATATTCATCAAACAAATTCCATGTTCATATAGCATTATCTCATATTTCCATATATCATGTATTATCATTTTCATGTTCAGGCAGATACATGTAATAATTCATTTCGTGTTCATATTTTCTCATATCATGATTTTGCCTTTTGAATCATTGAAAACATCGATGGATACACAGGTAGTGCACTCGAACTGTACAATTCAAAAATTCGTCAATTCATATTCGGGGGTGCTCATTAAAGCACATGATCGGAAAATCCTCTCTCGAGCCATATAACAGGAAACTCACAAAGAGCCATTAATCAGGAAGCTCACAAAGAGCCTATCAAGAAGCTTATCCAAGCTATATAACAAAAAGCTCATAAGAGCCATAATCAGAAAGTTGACAAAGAACTTTTAATCAGGAAGCTCACAAAGAGCTATGTAACGGGAGCTCCAGATAGCCATATATATTGGGAAGTTCAAGCGAGCCATACCAGGACGCTCACAAAGAGTTGCGTTTGTGTCTACAACATATGCAGGATCACAACCGATCATATAACAGGATGCTTATAAAAAGTTCCCTTTTTGTCCGCAATACATGCAGGATCACAATCGATTATATAACAGGAAACTCACAAAGATTTGCGGTAGTCCGTAACACATGTAAGATCACTACCAATCAGGGTGCTCGTAGGAACCATATAACGGAAAGCTCGAGAGGGCTTATAATAGGATGCTCATAGGAGCTGTGGTATGTCTACAACATACGTAGGACTACAACATACTTGAGAAATACTGAATCCATTAAATTCTATTAGTCAAACAGGATTTAATATTTATCGGGCTTTGTCAGATATGTAATCTATTTCATGTACCGTTTTTAGTCAAATTAGAATAGTGGTTTCGGGACCATAAATCTAAATTCAAAATATTTATTTTATTATTATTTTAATGTCTACAGCATGATAATAAGTTTGTGTGAAATTTTCGTTAAGAAATTTTATCATTTAGATGGTTAATTTCATAAAAGGACTAAATCGCATAAAGTGCAAAAGTACTGTTCTATTAGTTAAAAGTATCTAATAGATATAGAACCTTAAATTAAAGGTCCTTATGTTGTAATTATACCATTATTAGCTTGAGTGGACAAATGTAGACAAGTATTAAATGATTTTTAAGCTATATAACTAAGGTTAAATTTGTAAATTAGTAAATTAATAAGTAAAATAATTAAGTAACTAAAGTTATCATCTTTCTTCTTCAATATTTTCACCAAAAATTGAAAGCTTAAGAAGCCATGGGAGAGTTTTAGGGTTTGGCCACATGCAAGCTTAATTGTAAGTCCATTTTTGTCCCATTTCTAATGATTGCTATGTTTTTGAGATCATTGCAATTAGGTCCAGCTAGCCCAGGGACTATTTTGCAAAATTGTTAAAGATTTTGAATAATGTCACTGATGAATACACGTGTGTTTTGATGTTTAATGATAGCTCATGAATGTTGGTTGTGAATTATACAAGTTTTATAAAGTGATTTTTGGTAAAAATGCAAATTCGAGATTAACTTGTGAAATGTGGAAACTTAGAGGTTGATGTAACACCCCACACCCGAGTCCAAAGTCAGGACGGGATACGAGGTGTTACCTCACTTAAACACATGCATTCCAAAATTTTTGAATCGTCAAGACTTGACCAAATTTAAAACTTTTTCAAACTTTGTCTAAACTTCTTAACATGGGCATACGAGGCCTAAAATGACCATTTGAAATTCATTCAGGACCAGCTCGGGTCCTTAACCAATTTTAGAAAAATAACCTTGAAACAGGGCACACGTCCGTGTGGAAGGGCAACACACCCGTGTGGTCATTATGACATGGCCGTGCTGATGGCCCGTGTGACACACACGACCTAAGCATCTAGGGACACGCCCGTGTCCCATACCCATGTGAATTAAATTAAAAATTCGAACCTACAGGGGTTTTCACACAGCCTGACACATGCTCGTGTCTATGGCCCGTGTCCCTCACACAGCTGTGGCACGCCCATGTCTTAGCCTATGCCTAAAAACCTTGACGTTCTGTTTCTGACATCAGCACCAATAAGGGGCACACGGGTAAGGCAGACGCCCATGGCCATAGACCGTGTCCTCTATACAGTTGAGACACATGGTCGTGTCTTTGCCCGTGTGTTTACTACCATGCATACTGGCTTGAAATTTTTATGTGTAGGGGACCCACGGCCAGACAACATGCCCGTGGGGCTGGCAGTGTGTCACACATGGCCTAGACACATGCTCGTGTGTGTACCCGTATGAACAATATAAGGCTATCTACCAAGCCTTTTGCTACCTTGAAACACAATCTAATGTCAACCAACATATCAAAGTCTAACTTAATATGATTTCTCAACCAAACAACCATAGCTAAGGCTTTCACACATTTCATTTATACTTGAGCAACCAATAAATTACTCATTCATGAAAAAACTTCTTGTATTCATAAAATAACTTTCAATATTTGCCAATTTCCAATGCCTTATACAAAATGAATCAAATGCTAAAGTAAGCCAACACATTTGGCTAATTAACAATGACACAAAACTCAAAAGTTAGGGCCCTATACATACCATAATCAAAATAAAAGATCTAACTATACCAAGAGCTTCGGATGATAGTATGACTGGCTTCTTTGACGTAGGCGATGATCCTCGAGTTTATAAGAAAATAGAAAGAAAATAGGGTAAGCATAAAGCTTAGTAAGTTGCATGAAAATAAACAACAACTACTTGTCATAAGGCAATATGCTCATAACCTTTCATAGCTTATTTATGAACACCATAAGTAGACGTAAGTACAACTTACTCATCTCCATCTCATACAACTCATATTGCATACATTGAGCCCATATCTCATACATTTCAATTAGGCACCTGTACCCCTCATCACATGATTATAACTTATCTCATTTTGACATAAATTATAAACCTTTTTGTCGAACCAATTGGAATACTACCAGATACTCAATAGCCCTAACATGGGTTAAGATGCCGACGCCATGTCCCAGACATGGTCTTACACTGGCTCTCATCTATTGGTGTCAATGTCATGTCCCAGATAGGTTTTACACTAACACACAACAAGCTGACGCCATGTCCCAGATAGGTCTTACACTAGCTTGTCTATCGCGAGGCTGATGCATGTCCCAGACATGTCTTACACTAGCTCTCGTCTCAACGCCGATGCATGTCTCTCGAGTCCGATGCATGTCTTGGACATGTCTTACACTGGCTCTCATGCTGTGGCTGATGCATATCCCAAACATGTCTTACACTAGCACACATATCACCCATTATCACGGTACAAATATCCGAGTCTATTCCAAATGTTCAACGAAAGTATTTACTACACAAATTTCTCAACATGTATTCTCATATTCAAAATCAAGAAAATTTATGCCATATCAACTCAATTATACATCATAAAGATATAGTTGCATTATTAACATACAACTTACCTCGGATTACAAAAATGTAGGCGACTAATCGATTTTAGTCTACTTGCTTGGCTTTCCCCCAATCTAGGTTCGGATGTTGTATTTCTTGATCTAAAATAATAAAAATTCATTCAATTAATCACTAGATAAATTTACTCAATCAACAATTCATATTTTTGGCAAATTAACCATTTTGCCCTTAGACTTTCACAAAATGACCATTTTACCCATAGGCCTAGAAATTGAGTTCTATCGAATTTCCTCATTAGCCAATCCTAATCGAACATTTATCTCTCTTATGACACCCCCAAATTTCCAATATTTCATAACATTACTATCTATTTTACAACTTTTACAAAATGGTCCTATTAAGGTTTCCATGAGAAGTCCCTTCACAAAAGTTGTTTATTTCACAACCAAGGTTCATTTCCTTCCATAAAATTTCAGAAAATAACATGAACACTCTCATAGTAAAACCCTAGACTTTCAACCATTTTGCAAAATAGTCCCCTCATTTAAAAGCTCATGCTACAAGGGTTCTAAAAGTACAAAAATATTCAAGAAAAGCCCTCAAAATCACTTACTTGCTAATGCTTTAAGTTTTTGAAAGTTTTCAAGCTTCCATGGCCATTTTCTTGGAGGAAAATCAATGGAGAAGAAGATGGGGAAAAAGATGATATATTTTCCCTTTATTTTTTTTTTATTTTAGTCAAATAAACTACCAAAACCCACCTAATTTGACTTTTTGACCATACTTATCCCCCATGGCCAGCCAAGCACTCTTTTTAGGGTCTATTTTCCCTTTAAAGACCCTCAATTTTGGTTCTCTAACTATTTGACACTCTTAGCTAACAAAATAGGACTTTTGCACTTTATGTGATTTAGTCTTTTTTCGCGATTAAGCTCACAAACGCTAAAATTACTTCACCAAATTTTTCATGTAATGATATAATAATGTCACAACACGTAAAATAATATCAAAAATAATTTCTCTGACCTCGGGTCAGTGGTCCCGAAACCACTGTTCTGACTAGGCCTAAAATCGGGTTGTTATAGTTGAAATGTGAAATTAATGAAAAGTATGGGCTACTAGGGGTATAACAGTAATTTGGCTAGCATGGGTTGTGGTTAAATAGCATGAATTTATGTTTTTTAAAATAAGGACTAAATTGTAAAACATGTGAAACATTAGGGGCAATTGTGTAAAAATGCCTTGAAGTGAATTTTGGACTAAACTGAATAGAGAGATGATTAAATAAGTTAATTTTGATTATATTTAGATCAAGAAGGTGAAACACGAACTTAGATCAGGGAAAGAACAAAGTTACGAAATAGTTAACTTATTTCGTCATTTTAGCATTCGAGGTATGTTCGTATGTTAAAAGTATTGTTATAATTATGTTTTAAATGATTTGATATTGCATAAACTGTGAATAAGAGACTACGAACACATTCAACAATGATTCAACGATGATTCAGCATTTGAAATCTTGGTTCAACCTTAGGAATAGATTTGGATACTAGTAACATGTCATTAGAGATTAGTGTGATTATGTGATCCGGTCTTTGGTCCTCAGTGCGTCTTCTCGGTGGTGAGTATACTTGGCATGTTTTGCGTGATAATTAACGACTTGTGTGAGCAAAGACCGTGTGTAGCTATGTCTTGACTGACAACTTGTGTGAGTAGGCCCGTTGATAGCTCTAGTGTGAGCGGTATATGTGATCTATTGAGTTGGCTTCGGGCCATGATATTGGCACTTAGTGTGCGAGATTCTCGAGTATCTAATAGTATTCCAAATGGTTCAACGGGTAAATAAAAGATGTGGTTTTGTATGAGATTGATACAAGATGGTACAAGTATGTACATGAACCGTAAAAGCTTAAATCAAAGAAGTTGTGAAGTTCATAGATACGATTATGATTGAAAACGTGAAAGGTTTGTTAGTTAAATGAATTAGATGTTGATATGTTCAAATTGATGAATTGCATATTCATGTTAAGATTGAATTTATTTCATACAAGCTTACTAAGCTATATAGATTACTTTGTTTAAATTTTCTATGTTATATAGTGACTTTAAAGCTAGCTCAGACTATGGGATCGTCAGAGACATCGTCATTCTATCCTACTATTACTTTGGTACTTTTTAACTTATGTTTTGGTTATATGGCATGTATAGGTATTTTGAGTCATTGTGGTTATAAGTTGATAATGATTTTGGCCATTTATATTGGCTTGTAAATGTTTATATTCTAGTTGTAAATATATAGCCATGAGATTTGGCTTAAGTTGGTTATTTTGGATGTATATGTATATATGTGAGAATGGCCTATGATATGGTCCATAATTGCTTGCAAATGGTTTGTGGTAATTTAGCATTTATGGTAGCTAATGGTTAAAAATGGCTATTGTATGTTTGTGATTTTAGGTAAGGTAGAATGTTTGGTTGAAATAATGCATATAAGTGTTTAATGTGTATGGTGAATGAGAGTATCGAATATGAATTATGTTTGATTTGGTTGAACTGAAATGCCTTTTGATGCTATGTATTTGTGCCAATTGATGTGGTGTAGGTACATGCAAGTTTGGGTGGCAAAATGGCTTGGTAAATAGCCTATTTTTGTCCACACGGGCAGCGACACGGGCGTGTGTCCCAGCTGTGTATGACACACAGTTATGTTACACAGCCGTGTGTCCCCTGGTGTTGAAATTAAAATCAAGTTTGCATGCTTCACACGGCTTTGCACACGGGCATGTGACTTGGCCGTGTGGCATAAGTCAGTATACCTTACAGGTTTGGCACAGCCTGGCACATGGTCTGGCACACGGACTTGTATGGCCATTTTTAGGGCACACGAGCGTGTGTGTTAGGCTTATGACCAAAGTCAGAGAGTTACAAGGGCTGGGACACGGGCTGGGACACAGCCATGTGCTCCCATTTCAAATGTCCACACAGCTTGTGACACGAGCATGTCTTTTCCCGTGTCAGAGACACGGCCGGGCCACACGGGCGTGTGTCCCCTGGTTTTGAGAAAATTTTCTAAGTGTTTAAAAAGTTTTCAAAGTTATCAGTTTAGTCTTGAACCACTCATAATACATGTTTAGGGCATCGTAGGCTCGTAATAGGGACAAATGGTTTGTTTGTGAATGGAATGTATGTGATTTGATTAATTTTATGTGAAATGTATGTTTAAATGTGTGTTAAGTCTTGTAATGCTTTGTAACCCTATTTTGGCATTGAATACGGAAGAAGGGTGTTACATTTATTGGTATCAGAGTTACAGTTTAATCGATTCTCGTGCTAACGTAGTGTGTGTGAGAGTCTAGCTATACATTTCATATATAACCTGTGATAGTGTGATGACTCCTAATAATTTTAAATTATGTTTTCGTATAGTAAATGGATCCCAATCGAGCTGTAGCTGATGATGTTGAGAGTAATGCGCCAGCTCCTGTTCAAGCAGAAGCGTCTTCTGAATCTAAAAATATATCGAGTAGTCACAGAGGAGAGGCTAAGGAAGTCTTTTTCCAAATGATGAATGAATGGTTCACGCAATATGTTCGGACAAATTCGGCTGCTCAACAACCTCCACCCCACCTAATCCCCAATTGGTTCCCATAGCTCCTCAAGTTGTGGAACTTCAAAGACTAAATAAGCCTCCAGTTGATAAGATCCAAAAACATGGGTTGAAAAGTTCAGAGCTACCATTGATGATGATTCCGAACAAGATGAATTATGGCTAGAAAACACTATTTGGGTATTTGATGAACTGTCATGTACTCCAGCTGAATGTTTAAAAGGTGCCATATCATTATTGAGGGACACTTCGTACCAATGGTGGAATACTCTAATATCAGTGGTACCGAGAGAAAGAGTGACCTGGGAATTCTTTAGATTGAGTTTTGGAAGAAATAGATAAGTTAGAGATTTCTTGATCACAAGCACAAAGAGTTTCTAAAATTGAAATAGGGTCGAATGACTGTGACTAAGTACGAAAGAGAATTTGTACGGTTGAGCAAGTGTGCTCAGAAGTATGTTTCTACCGAAGAAATCATGTGCAAGCGGTTCGTTGATGGGTTGAATGAGGATATTAAAATTCTATTTGGAATTATAGAATTAAAAGAATTTGTTGTCCTGGTTGATAGAACTCACAAAGTTGAGGAGCTTAGTAAAGAAAAGAGAAAAGCAGATTCAGAGGCTAGAGATTTGAGAAAATGATCGATGAATAAACCATATCAGTATTCATCAAAAAAATTCAGAGATTCATTCACTCGTCTAAAAGTTTCAATTGGACATTCAAGCAGAGATCGTGGAAAACAATTTCCAAGTCCTAAAGCTTAAGCTACATCGGTATCTAGTGTCGGTAGTGTGAGAAATTATAGACCTGAATGTCAGCAAAGTGGAAGACGACATCTTGGTAAATGTAGAATGAATAATCGGGCTTGTTTTAAATGTGTCTCACAAGATCATTTCATACGGGATTGCCTAGAATTAGTAAAGAAAGATAATGTTCAAAATGCAAGACCAAGTAACACAACCACTAAAGGGAGGCCACCAAGAAATGTGGGAAATGCGAGTGGTAATCACGGTACTATAAGAGATTCTACATTAAGATCCGAGGCCAGAGCACCTGCGAGAGCTTACGCTGTCCACGCTCGCGAAGAAGCGTCGTCACCTGATGTTATAATTGGTACATTCTCTCTTTATGACACTAATGTGATTGCATTAATTGATCTTGGATCAACTCATTCTTATATCTGTGTGAATTTAGTGTTTAGTAAGAATTTGCCTGTTGAGTCTACTGAGTTTGTGATTAAAGTATCGAACCCCTTAGACAAATATGTGCTAGTTGATAAAGTTTACAAGAACTGTCCTTTAATGACTCGGGGTTACTATTTTTCGACTGATTTGATGCTATTACCTTTTGATGAATTCGATGTAATTCTGGGAGTGGATTGGTTGGCGATGCATGATACTGTTGTGAATCGTAGACGAAAGGCTATTCAATTGAAATGTCAGAACAGTAAAATTATTTGAATTGAATCAGATGAATCGAATGAATTATTTGCTGTGATTTTGTCTATGTTAGCTCAGAGATGTGTGAGAAAAGGGTGTGAAGCTTATCTTGCTTATGTTTTATATACAAAAGTGTCTGAATCAAAGATTGAATCAGTGTCTGTAGTCTATGAATATCTGGATGTACTTCCATAAGAATTATTGGGGTTACCACCAATAAGAGAGGTTCAATTTGCTATTGAGCTAGAACTGGGAACTTTACAGATATCTATAGCTCCGTATAGAATGGCTCCGACAGAATTGAAAGAATTGAAATCTCAGTTGCAAGAGTTAATAGATAGAGGTTTTGCATGACCTAGTTTTTCACACTGGGGTGCGCCAGTATTGTTTGTAAAGAAGAAAGACGGGTCAATGAGAATGTGTATTGACTATCGATAACTCAACAGGGTTACAATAAAGAACAAGTATCCATTATCGAGAATAGATTATTTGTTTAATCAATTGAAAGGGGCACCAGTGTTTTTGAAGATTGATTTGTGATCTGGCTATTATTAGTTGCGAGTTAAAGACTCAGATGTGCCAAAAACTGCATTTAGAACGAGGTACGGACATTATGAATTTCTTGTTATGCCTTTTGGATTAACTAATGCTCCTGCAGTCTTTATGGATTTGATGAACCAGATCTTTAGACCGTATTTAGACAGATTCGTTGTTGTGTTCATTGATGACATTATGATTTATTCACGTGATAAGTCTGAGCATGCCGAGCATTTGAGAATTGTGCTACAAACTTTGAGAGATAAGCAACTATTTCCTAAATTTAGCAAGTGTGAATTTTGGCTTCGAGAAGTCAGATTTTTGGGGCACATTGTTTCAGCGGAAGGTATAAGAGTTGACCCGAGCAAGATCTCTGCAGTTGTTGACTGAAAACCACTGAGAAATGTATCCGAAGTCAGAAGCTTTATAGGGTTAGCTGGTTATTATCGACGTTTTGTAAATGGATTCTCGATAATTGCTACAGCAATGACCAGATTGTTACAGAAAGTTGTGAAGTTTGAGTGGTCCGAAAAGTGTCAACAGAATTTTGATCAATTGAAAGCATTGTTAACTGAGGCACTAGTATTAGTTCAACCTGAGTTGGGTAAAGAATTCATGATTTATAGTGACGCGTCTTTGAATGGCTTGGGTTGCGTTTTGATGCAAGAAGGAAAAGTTATAGCTTATGCCTCCAGACAGTTGAAGCCACATGAAAAGAACTATCTGACGCATGAACTAGAATTGGCTGCTATTGTTTTCGCATTGAAAATTTGGCGACATCATTTGTATGGTGAAAAGTGCATATCTTTACCGATCACAAGAGTTTGAAATATATAATGACTCAGAAATATCTAAATTTGTGACAACGGAGATGGCTCGAGCTACTGAAAGATTATGAGTTAGTAATTGATTATCATCCGAGGAAAGCAAATGTAGTCGCAGATGCATTGAGTAGAAAATCTATGTTTGCTTTGAAAGCGATGAATATTCAGCTAAGCTTGTTTGATGATGGTTCGATTCTAGCAGAGTTGAAAGCTAAACTGATTTTTCTTTAGTAAATTTGCGAAGCTCAAAAGTGTGATACTGAATTTCAAGCTAAAAGAATGCAATGTGAGTCGACTAGTGATTCTGACTATCAGATCGAATCTGATGATTGTTTAATGTTTCAAGATAGAATTTGCATACCAAAGAATCCCGAGCTCATACAGAAAATTTTATACGAGGCACATAGCAGTTGTTTATCTATTCACTCGGGGAGTACCAAAATGTACAATGATTTGAAACAATTGTATTGGTGGTCGGGTATGAAACAAGACATTTCAGAATTTGTATCGAGATGTTTGGTGTGTCAGCAAGTTAAAGTTGAGCATCAAGTGCCATCGGGATTGCTACAACCGGTGATGATACCAGAGTGGAAGTGGGATAGAGTTACAATAGACTTCGTATCGGGTTTGCCTCTATCTCTGGAAAAGAAAGATGATATCTGGGTTGTTGTAGATCGACTCACGAAGTCTGCGCATTTCATTCCGGTATGTACTGATTATTCGCTCGATAAATTGGCTGAGTTGTACATTTCTGAGATCGTTAGATTGCACGGGGTGCCAGTTTCGATTATTTTGGATAGAGATCCAAGGTTTACATCGCGGTTTTGGAAGAAACTATAAGAAGCTCTTGGTACATGGTTGAATTTTAGTGCAACTTTTCATCTACAAACTGACAGTCAGTCCTAGAGAGTAATACAAGTTCTCAAAGATATGCTTCAATGTTGTGTTTTAGAGTTCGAAGGCAACTAGGAAAAATGTCGAGTATAAAGATTCACGGGGTTGATTTGATTTGGGAGACTAAAGAAAAAGTGAAAGTAATTCATGACAGTTTGAAAGCAGCTTCAAATCGACAGAAATCATACGCAGATTTGAAACGAAAAGACATTGAATTGTAGATCAGTGATAAAGTGTTTCTGAAAGTATCTCCGTGGAAGAAAATACTTATATTTGGTCGCAAAGGCAAATTGAGTCCGCGTTTTATTGGGCCATATGAGATCATTGAAAGAATAAGGCCAGTGGCATGTCGACTAGCTTTACCAACTGAGTTAGAGAAAATCCATAATGTATTTCACGTATCGATGTTGCATCGAAATAGATCGGATCCATCACATGTAATTTCTCTGGCAAAAATTGAGATTCAACCTAACATGTCATACAACGAAGAACCAATCCAAATTTTAACTCCAAAGACTAAACAGATAAGGAATAAAAGCATAGCTCTCGTGAAAGTACTTTGGCAACGTCACAGGGTTGAAGAGGCTACGTGAGAACTCGAGGAAGCTATGAGAAAATAGTACCCTAATCTATTCACTGGTAAGATTTTCGGGGATAAAAATCCCTAAGGGGGGAGAGTTGTAACATCCCGTTTTTAGTCAAATCGAAACAGTGGTTTCAGGACCACAAATCCAAAGTTGAAATATTTATTTTATTATTATTTTAATTTCTACAACATGATAATATGTTTGTGTGAAATTTTCGTTAAGAAATTTTCTCATTTAAACGGTTAATTTCATAAAAGGACTAAATCGCGAAAAGTGCAAAAGTGTTGTTCTATTAGTTAAAAGTATCTAATAGATATAGAACCTTAAAGTAAAGGTCCTTATATTGTAATTATACTATTATTAGCTTGACTGGACAAATATGGATAAGTATTAAATGATTTTTAAGCTATATAACTAAGGTTAAATTTGTAATTTAGTGAATTAATAAGAAAAATAATTAAGTAACTAAAGTTATCATCTTTCTTATTCAATATTTTCACTGAAAATTGAAAGCTTAAGAAGCCATGGGAGAGTTTTAGGGTTTGGCCACATCTAAGCTTAATTGTATGTCTATTTTTGTCCCTTTTTTAATGATTTCTATATTTTTGTGATCGCTGCAATTAGGTCTAGCTAGCCCAGGGACTATTTTCCAAAACTGTTAAAGATTTTGAATAATGTCATTGATGAATACAAGTGTGTTTTAATGTTTAATGATAGATTATGAATGTTGGTTGTGAATTATACAAGTTTTATAAAGTGATTTTTGGTAAAAATGCAAATTAGGGATTAAATTGTGAAATGTGAAATAAATGAAAAGTATGGGCTGCTAGGGGTATAATAGTAATTCGGCTAGCATTGGTTGTGGTTAAATTGCATGAATTTGTGTTTATATAAAATAAGGACTAAATTGTAAAAGATGTGAAACATTAGGGGCAATTGTGTAAAAATACCTTAAAGTGAATTTTGGACTAAATTGAATAGAGAGATGATTAAATAAGTTAATTTTGATTATATTTAGATCAAGAAAGGTGAAATACAGACTTAGATCGGGGAAAAAACAAAGTTACAGAATAGTTGACTTGTTTCGTAATTTTAGCATCCGAGGTAAGTTAGTATGTTAAAAGAATTTTTATAATTATGTTTTAAATTCTTTGATATTGCATAAACTATGAATACGAGACTATGGACACATTCGACAATTATTCGACGATGATTCGGCATTTGAAATCTAGGTTCAACCTTAGGAATAGATTTGGATACTAGTGACATGTCATTAGGGATTATTGGGATTATGTGATTCAGGTGTTGGTTCTGTACGTCCTACTGGTGGCTGAGTATACCGACATGTGTTGCGGATACTTGACAGCTCATGTGAGCAGCATCGTGTAGCTACGTCTTGACTGATAACTTTTGTGAGCAGGCCCGTTGATAGCTCTAATGTGAGCGGTATATGTGATATATTGAGTTGGCTTCGGGCCATGATATTGGCACTAAGTGTACGAGATTCTTGAGTATTCAAAAATATTCCGAATGGTTCAATGGGTAAATGAAAGATGTGGTTGTGTATGAGATTGATACAAGATCGTACAGGTATGTACATGAACCGTAAAAGCTTAAATCGAAGAAGTTGTGAAGTTCATAGATATGATTATGATTGAAAATGTAAAAGGTCTGTTAGTTAAATGAATTACATATTGATATGTTCAAATTGATGAATTGCATATTCATGTTAAGATTGAATTTATTTCATACGAGCTTACTAAGCTATATAGCTTACTTTGTTTAAATTTTCTATGTTTTATAGTGACTTTAAAGCTAGCTCGGACCCTGGGATCGTTGGAGACATCGTCACACTATCCTACTATTACTTTGGTACTTTTGAACTTATGTTTTAGTTATATGGCATGTGTAGGTATTTTAAGTCATTGTGGTTATAAGTTGATAATGATTTTGGCCACTTGAATTGGCGTGTAAATATTTATATTCTGGTTGTAAATATATAGCCATGAGATTTGGCTTAAGTTGGTTATTTTGGATGTATACGTATATATGTGAGAATCCCTATGATGTGGTCCATATTTGCTTGCAAATGGTTTGTGGTAATTTAGCATTTATGGTAGCTAATGGTTAGAAATGGCTATTGTATGTTTGTGATTTTAGGTAAGGTAAAATGTTTGGTTGAAATAATGCATATGTAATAGTCCAGTTTAGACCCTAGTCAGAATAGTGGTTTCGGGATCACAAATCCAAGTCAAAAAATATTCAAATATTATTTTATGTGCTTATGATATGTGAATTAACATATGTGAAAGTTTCGTGTGAAAATTAAATCGATTGAGTGCTTAATTTGTACAAAGGACCTAATCCTGTATAATGTAAAAGTTGTCTGCTGTTTGTTCAAAGTGCCTATTTGATTTGACTTATTAATTGTGAGGTCCTTATGTGGTTATTTGACCATTAGAAGTTTGAATAGACAATTATGGACATCCATGATAAGTTTTTAAAGGCTAATTGTTAAGGGCAAAATTGGCATTTAGTATATTATGATATATTAAATAAAACAAAGGTTAAAATTCACTTAATTCATTCATATTCCACCGAAATTTAAGAACGAAAAGCTAGGGTTCTTACACTTTGATATTCGGCTACTTCCAAGCTTGATTAAAGGTTCATTTTTGGTTCTTTTTTGATAATTTCTACGTTTTTGTAATCGTTGCTTCATATACTATCAAGTCCATGTCTCAATTTCTGATTTTTTTTTATGATTTTGAAATGTGTCATTGATGAATTCATGAGTTTTATGTTGATAAATGATGAAATATGAAAGTTTGATGCTGGGTTTATATGTTTTATTTTTGGATTTTTGATGATTTTGAGCAAAATGGGCTAAATTGTGAAATTTGTAAATTGAGGGACCAAAATGTGATATAAATGAAATGTACGGACTAGTATGAGTACTAGGAGAATTCAGCCAAGCATGAGCATATGCAAATTATGTGTATTTTGTGATTTTGTGAATTAGGGACTAAAGTGTCAAAATGTGAAAATGTGAGGGCTAGTTTGCAAATTGCCCAAAATATGTGTTTATGGATTGTTTTGAATGAATTTGTGATTGAATAAGTTAAATTTGAATTTATATAGATTAAGAATTAAGGAAAACAGAATTAGATCGGGGAAAGTCGAAAGTCGTCGAGTAACCGATTCCATTCATCCAAATCCGTACGAGGTAAGTCTATATACAAATAAATGTATTTGAAATGGTTTATTTATACTTATTTGCCATTGGGCTATGATGAATGAATATATGAGTTAAGAAAAATGAGACATCCGAGAAAGTATTGACAAAGTTCCGACGTTTAAAAAGCCCCGTACGAACCTTAGGAATAGTTAGGATACATATGTCATGACATAGGATTTTTGATATTTGTTATCGTATTAGACCACGTCTGGGACATTGGCATCATCTTCTGTTTTGTGTGTAAGACCATGTCTGGGACATTGGCATCGCATTTGATTTAGTGTAAGACCCTGTCTGGGACAGTGGCATCAATGTTTGATTATATGTAAGACCAGGTCTGGGACGGTGGCATTGTATATGTTTTTTGAGCTATCCACGTATCCTTATGTTTTCGAATGGTTCAAACGGGCATTTCGAGAAAATGACTGACTTTATGAAATTGTAACCGATTCAGGTATGTTTGAATTGTATACTGTATTTGTAAATGAAAGGTAAGTATATGTATAAATGATGATCAATGATTTAATTATATGAATATTAAGTTGTGTTGGGATTTGGCTACAAAGTATATGTAAATTGATGATGCTTATATGTTTTGAATGATAAGTTTACTTGTATATGGCTTACTAAGCTTTTGAAAGCTTACTTTGTGTGTGTTTGCATTGTTTTATAGATGTCAAAGCTACTGTGAGCTCGGGGATCGTCGAGGATCGTTACCATACTATCGAGCCTTATTTAGGTATTTTTGAAAATGTACATAGTAAAGTATGGCATGTATATGCTAGAAGTGTTTTGATTATGTTTTGTGATGTATATATTTAGCCATATGATATAGCTTGGTATGGTTGTGATTATGATATGACTTTGGTATATGAAATGTGAGGTAATATGATCTATTTAATATGTTCATGAATAGTTAAGAGAAATGGTAAGTTTGATAGGTGATAAATCGTAATTTATACATATTTTCACCCTATGCTTGGCATATTTATGAATGATTTTTTCCTTGGGTTTAGTGAATTTGATGCTCCTAATCCTTTAATTTCATGTTTTATACTTAGGAGAGCTTAGGATAGCAAAAAGAGTGAGAAATGGGCCAAAAAAGGACAAATTGGGTTTAAACAGTGTTTCACACAGCCTAGACATTTCCACACAGGTGATCCACACGCCCGTGTAAGGCACACGGGCAGACCACACGCCCGTGTGTCATGGCTGTGTCGACATTAATCCAAGTCAGAATTGTACACGGTTTGAGCACTTGCACACGGGCGTGCCACACGGCCGTGTCCCTGTTGAGCCCAAGTCTAGTTCTACTCAGAAAAGGCCACTTTTGAGAGTTTTGAAGCATTCTAAAGCCTATATAAACACTATAGAAGAGGATTAAAGGGACACGCAGAGCAAAACGCAGAAAATACTCTAAGCAAGCCATTGGAATTAGCTCGGAAGCAGGATTACATCAAGACTGAAGATCTCCATTCAATTTCTAGCGAAGTTTTTGGGTTTCTTTATGTTTTGTTGTTTCGCCAATGTTGAGATGTTTTCCCTATTATTATGAACTAAACTGCCTAAATACCTAAGGGAGATGAAACCTAAGACGAATCTTATTAATAACTGAATTATATGATAAATACTTGCTCTTATTCTTAATTATGTATTCTTGATTCTTGTTTTAATATTTCAGGATATTAATCCAAGTTTGATGTGCTTATTCAGTGGAGCAAAAGTCCCTGTTTAAGAGTAGATCTAGCATAATTAAGCAGAGTTGAATGCAATCCTAGACATAGGACGACGTAAATCTACCAGATTAGAGTCAAATCTAATAGGGAAATCCTTAGATCGAGTTAATGTGACGATAGGGGTTTTAATTAGAAAGAGATTTCAATTAATCAACCTAGAGTCAGTTGTTTTTAGTCTCGACAGAGATATTAACATAAATCAGGGATTTCTATGAAATAAGGCAAGTGAATAAATCGTCTGATTCAGAAGTAATAAGTAAAGTCTAGGTGGATTCCTCCTTGGGTATTGTTTTCTATATTTGTTATGCTAAAGTCTTTTCTAACTTTTGTCTCTATCGCGTTGATTAGTTAATTAGGTTAGTTAAATTTTAGGTTAAAACAATTCCTCTTTATTTTTAGGCTAAATAATAGAAAAAGAGTTAATACTAGTACTTTTAGCTCTCGTGGATACGATATTTCCGGTCTCATCAGAACTATACTACTGTTCGATAGGTGCGCTTGTCTTAGTCGAATTTTTAGTTAGTTTTACAACCATCAATAGGGTTTAGTGATATCTTTGAGATCATGAAATTATAAGTTTTGGTATGTTCTGGATTTAAGGGAATGGCATGAATTGGTATGTGAAATGAACATGTAAATGTTTGATAATGTTACGGTATGAATGATGTTTGGTTTGGTATAGAGATTGGCTAAAATTGGTGTACAAATATGCTTGGTTTGGTGTTTGTAGGTTTGACCCAATTGGGGTGGCAAGTTGGCCATTCAAATGGCCTATTTTTGTCCACAGGGGCAGAGACACGGACGTGCGTCTCAGCCGTGTGCGACACATGGCTATGTTGCACGGTCGTGTCTCCCCTAGGGTATCCTACAATTGTAAGTCAGGCTTGAGCACGGCCAAGGCACATGGGTGTGTAGCTAGCCGTGTGGCTCAAGTCAGGCTCGACTACGGCCAAGGCACACAGACATGTCTTACGGCCGTATGTGCAAGTCAGTATGTATACCATGTTTTGACAAGGCCTAGACAGACAGGCGTGTCTAATGCCGTGTAAGGCACACGGCCTGTTCACACAGGCATGTGACCTGTTCAACTTTGAAAATTATTTAAGTTTCAAAAAAAATCTGTATTTGTCCGGTTTAGTCCCAACCCCTTTCTAATGCGTGTTTAAGGTCTCGAGGACCTATATGAGGGACTTAACATTGATGTTTGCATTATGATGTTATGATGTTTATGAAATGTATGTTAATTGTTTCATTTTGTCTAGTAATGCCTTTAACCCTAGTCCGGCGACGGATACGGGTTAGGGGTGTTACATTTTATTGGTATCAGAGCTATGGTTTAGCCAGTTCTAGGACTACCATAGCATATGTGAGTCTAGCTATACATGCCATATTTATGAACTGCGATAGTGTGATGAATCCTAACATTGAAATGTGCTTTTATATAGCAAATGGATCCCAAACGAGCTGTAGCGAACGATGTCGAAAGCAATGCGCCTACTCTCGTGCAAGGGACAACGCCATCCGATTCTAGACCGGCTACGAGTAGCTGTGATAGTGAGGCTAGACAAGCCTTCTATCAAATAATGAACGATTGGTTTAGCCAATATATTAGAACCAATCCGGTTGTACAAATCCTCTAACCCCAGTTAATTGTCCTCAAACTCCTGTTATGCCATGAGTGAATCCAGTTCAGTTAAGTAAGCCTCTGGTAGATAAGATTAGAAAGTATGGGGTCGAAGAGTTCTAAGCTACAACAAATGATGATGCTGAAAGAGCCGAGTTCTGGTTAGAGAACATGATAAGAGTGTTTGATGAATTGTCTTTGAATCCTGAAGAATGCATAAAATGTGTCGTTTCACTTTTGAGAGATACAGCGTACCACTGGTGGAAGAATTTGATATTGATAGTTCTGAGTGAACAAGTCACCTGGGATTTCTTCCAAGCTGAATTCCAAAAGAAATACATTAGTCAGAGATTCATCGACCAAAAGGTAAAGAGTTTCTTAAGCTTAAACAAGACCGTATGTCTGTTATGGAATACGAGCGAGAATTTGTGAGATTGAGTCAGTACGCTCGAGAATCTGTATCAACTGAAGCTATAATGTGCAAAAGATTCGAGGATGGCTTGAATGAAGATATCCGTTTATTAGTTGGAATTTTAGAGATTAAAGAGTTTGTTGTGCTTCCTGAACGAGCATGTAAAGCTGAAGATCTCGGAAAAAAGAAAAGAAAAGCTGATTCTAAAGCTAGGGAACTGCGAAAGAGATCATCGAGCAAGTCATTTCAATCTACATCAAAGAAGTTTAGAGATGATAATAGCCGTTCAAAGGCTAATGTGGGACATTCGAATAGAGATCGTGCTAGATCGTATTCGAACTTCAAAGCTCTAGCTACATCTATTTCCAATGTTGGAAATGTTAAATCTGATCACCCTGAGTGCAAGCATTATGGTAAAAAACATCCCGATAATTGTAGACTGTATGATCGGGCTTGTTTTAAATGTGGATCGTTAGATCACTTTATCCATGATTACCCTGAATTTATTGAGAAAGAGATTTGCAAAATCCGAGACCAAGTGGCAGTACTTCTCGTGGTAGACCTCCCAAAAATATGAAAAATGTAAGTGGTAGTCAGAGAGGAACAAAAGACACAGCTGTTAGATCCAACGCTCGTGCACCTACAAGAGCCTATGCTATCTGAGTTCATAAGGAAGCTTCTTCGCCAGATGTGATTACAGGTACATTTACTCTTTATGATACTTCTTTGATTGCTTTGATAGATCCTAGATTAACATATTCATATATATGCATGAACGTAGTGAACAATAAGACTTTTCCTGTAGAGTCTACTGAATTTGTAATTAGAGTTTTGAACCCCCTAGGCAGATGTGTTTTTGTTGATAAAGTCTGCAAGAATTCTCCATTAATGTTTCGAGACATTTATTTTCTGGTTGATCTGATGTTATTTCCTTTTGATGAGTTTGATATAATTCTGGGTATGGATTGGTTAACTTTGCATGATGCTGTTGTGAACTGCCAACGGAAAACTATTGATTTGAGATGCAAGAATGATGAAATATTCAGAATTGAATCTAGTGATTTGAATGGATTGCCTGCTGTAATATCTTTGATGAAAGCTTTGAGTATTGTGAGAAAGGGTTGTTAAGCCTACTTTGCTTATGTGATCGATTCGAAAGTGTCAAAAAAGAAAGTTGAATCAATGCCTACTGTCTGTGAATTTCTTGATTGTTTCCTAAAGAACTTCCGGGTTTACCTCTGGTTAGAGAAGTTGAATTTGGCATTGACTTGGTACCTGGTACTACTTCAATTTCGATAGCTTCATATAGAATGACTCTGACTGAATTAAAAGAATTAAAGTCTCAGTTGCAAGAGTTAACTGATAGAGGATTTGCTAGACTGAGTTTCTCACCTTGGGGTGCTCCGGTTCTGTTTGTGAAAAAGAAAGACGATACGATGAGAATGTGTATAGATTATCGTCAGTTGAATAAAGTGACTATCAAGAATAAGTATCCTTTGGCCCGAATTGATGATTTGTTTGATTAGTTGAAAGGAGCTACTGTGTTTTCGAAGATAGATTTGAGATCGGGTTTGAGATCGGGTTATTATCAGTTGCAAGTGAAAGACTTAGACATTCCGAAAACTACTTTCAGAACGAGGTACGGCCACTATGAATTCTTAGTTATGCCTTTCGGATTGACTAATGCACCCGCTATCTTTATGGATTTGATAAATAGAATTTTTAGACCGTAT
This sequence comes from Gossypium anomalum, assembly GCA_025698475.1. Lineage (NCBI taxonomy): Eukaryota > Viridiplantae > Streptophyta > Magnoliopsida > Malvales > Malvaceae > Gossypium > Gossypium anomalum. The sequence continues at coordinate 18,005,882 of CM046957.1, forward strand.
TTAGATCAATTTGTTGTCGTATTCATTGGTGACATATTGATTTATTCACGCGATGAGTCCGAACATGCCGAGCACCTGAGAATTGTGCTACAGACTTTGAGACATAAGCAATTATATGCGAAATTTAGGAAATGTGAATTCTGGTATCTGAGTTGATCTGAGCAAAATTTCAGCTATTTTGGATTGGAAGCCTCCGAGGAATGTCTCTGAAGTCTGCAGTTTTCTGGGACTTGTCAGTTATTATAGAAGGTTCGTAAAAGGCTTTTCTATGATTGCAACTCTGTTAATGAAACTGCTTCAGAAAGACATGAAGTTTGAATGGTCTGAAAAGTGTCAGAAAAGCTTTGATCAGTTGAAAACTTTGTTGACTGAAGCTCCAGTGTTAGTACAACCTGAATTGGGTAAAGATTTATGATCTATAGTGATGCTTCATTGATTGGTCTGGGATGTGTTTTGATGGAAGAAGGTAAAGTCATTGCTTATGCTTTGAGACAGTTGAAACTGCATGAAAAGAATTATCCGACGCATGACCTTGAGTTAGCTGCGATTGTGTTTGCTCTAATAATTTGGTGCCACTATCTGTTCAGTGAGAAATGTCATGTATATTCTGATCATAAGAGTTTAAAATATCTGATGACTAAGAAAGATATGAACCTGCGACAAAGAAGATGGTTAAAACTACTAAAAGACTATGAACTTGTGATGGATTATCATCCGGGTAAGGCAAATGTTATTACTGATGCTTTAAGCCGAAAATACTTTTTTGCTCTGTGTGCGATGAATGCTCATTTGGTTCTGTCCGATGATGGTTCGGTTTTAGCGAAATTGAAAGCAAGACCATTATTCATTCAGTAGATTATCAAAGCTCAGAAAATTGATAATAAGATTTTAGCAAAACGAGCTTAGTGTGATTTAGAGTCTGAATCAGAATTCAGAGTTGATAAAGATGATTGTTTGATATTTCGAGATCGAATTTGTGTTCCAAGAAATCTAGATGATTTTGAGTGAAGCTCACAACAGTCGGTTATCTATTCATCCGAGTAGTACGAAAATGTACAATGATCTAAAACAGCATTACTGGTGGTCTGGAATGAAAAGAGATATCTCCGATTTTGTTTCTAAATGTTTGATCTGTCAACAAGTTAAAGCTAAACATCAGGTACCATCTGGTTGCTACAACTGATTATAGTTCTGGAATGGAAATGGGATAGAGTAACAATGGACTTTGTTTCGGGTTTGCCCCTGTCTCTGAGAAAGAAATATGCTATCTGGGTTATGGTTGATCGATTGATGAAATCAGCTCATTTTATTCCGATTTGATCCGATTACTCGCTTGAAAAATTAGCTGAGTTATACATTTTCGATATTGTAAGATTGCATGGTGTGCCATTATCTATTGTGTCAAATAGAGATCTGAGATTCACATCGCAATTCTGGAAGAAGATGCAAGATTCTCTGGGTACGAAATTGCATTTCAGTACTGCTTTTCACCCACAATCGGACGGTCAATCCGAGCAGATTATTCATATACTCGAGGATATGTAGAGACATTGCATTCTTGAGTTTGAAGGTTTGTGGGAATAATATTTGCCTTTGATTGAATTCGCTTACAATAATAGCTTTCAATCAAGTATCAAAATGGCACCTTATGAGCTTTATATGGTCGCAAATGTCGTACACCTTTGTATTGGACTGAACTCAATGAAATTAAGATTCACAAGATTAATTTGGTAAAAAAAACTGAAGAGAAAGTGAAAGTGATCTGAGTTAGTTTGAAAATAGCTTCCGATCATCAGAAATCTTATGTAGACTTGAAAAGAAAAGACATTGAGTTTGAGGTTGGCAAAAAAGTGTTTTTGAAAGTATCTCCATGGAAGAAAGTGCTTCGATTCGGTAGAAAAGGCAAATTGAATCCGAGGTTCATCAGGCCATATGAGATTACCGAGCGTATTAGGCCAGTAACATATAGATTGTTGTTGCCACTAGAGCTAGAAAAGATTCATAATGTATTTCACGTATCGATGCTTCGACGATACAGATTTGATCCTTCGCATGTGATTCTTCTGTCTGAGATTGAGATTCAGTCTGATATGACTTATGAAGAAAAACCGATCCGTATCTTAGCTTGCGAAGTTAAAGAACTAAGAAATAAGAGAATTCCATTAGTGAAAGTGATATGCCATCGGCACGGTATTGAAGAGGCCGTGTGGGAGCCTGAAGATGCTATGAGACAGCAATATCTGAATCTGTTTAACGGTAAGATTTTCGGGGACGAAAATACCAAAGGGGGGAGAATTGTAACAGTCTGGTTTAGACCCTAGTCGGAGTAGTGGTTTCGGGACCATAAATTTGAGTCAAAAAATTATTTAAATATTATTATCCGTGCTTATTGTATGTGAATTAACATATGTGAAAGTTTCGTGTGCAAATTAAATCGATTGTGTGTTTAATTTGTAAAAAGGACCCAATCGCATAAAATGTAAAAGTTGCCTACTGTTTGTTAAAAATGCCTATTTGATTTGGCTTATTAATTGTGAGGTCCTTATGTGGTTATTTGACCATTGAAAGTTTGAATAGAAAATTATGGACATCCATGATAAGTTTTTAAAGGTTAATTGTTAAGGGCAAAATTGGCATTTAGTATATTATGATATATTAAATAAAACAAAGGTTAAAATTCACTTAATTCATTCATATTCCACCGAAATTTAAGAAATAAAAGCTAGTGTTCTTACACTTGGATATTCGGCTACTTCCAAGCTTGATTAAAGGTTCATTTTTGTTTCGTTTTTGATAATTTCTACGTTTTTGTAATCGTTGCTTCGTATACTATCAAGCCCATGTCTCAATTTCTGATTTTTTTTTTATGATGTTGAAATGTTCCATTGATGAATTCATGAGTTTTATGTTTATAAATGATGAAATATGAAAGTTTGATGTTGGGTTAATATGTTTTGTATTTGGATTTTTGATGATTTTGAGTAAAATGGGCTAAATTGTGAAATTTGTAAATTGAGGGACTAAAATGTGATATAAATGAAATGTGTAGACTAGTATGAGTACTAGGAGAATTTAGCCAAGCATGAGCATATGCAAATTATGTGTATTTTGTGATTTTGTGAATTAGGGACTAAAGTGTTAAAATGTGAAAATGTGAGGGCTAGTTTGCAAATTACCCAAAAATGTGTTTATGGATTGTTTTAAATGAATTTGTGATTGAGTAAGTTAAATTTGAATTTATATAGATCAAGAATTAAAGAAAACGAAATTAGATCGAGGAAAGTCGAAAGTCATCGAGTAACCGATTCCATTCATCCGAATTCGTACGAGGTAAGTCTATATACAAATAAATGTATTTGAAATGGTTTATTTATACTTATTTGCCATTAGGCTATGATGAATGAATTTATGAGTTAAGAACAATGAGACATCCGAGAAAGTATAGACAAAGTTTCGATGTTCGAAAAGCCCCGTACGAACCTTAGGAATAGTAAGGATACATATTTCATGACATAGGATTTTTTATATGTGTTATCATATAAGACCACGTCTAGGACGTTGGCATCAAATTCTGTTTTGCATGTAAGACCATGTCTGGGACATTGGCATCGTATCTGATTTAGTGTAAGACCCTGTCTGGGACAGTGGCATCGATGTTTGATTATATGTAAGACCACGTCTTGGACGTTGGCATTGTATATGCTTTTCGAGCTATCCGTATATCCTTACGCTTCCGAATGGTTCAAACGGGCATTCCGAGAAAAAGAATGACTTTATGAAATTGTAACCGATTTAGGTATGTTTGAATTGTACGCTATATTTGTAAATGAAAGGTAAGTATATGTATAAATGATGATCAATGATTTAAGTATATGTATATGAAGTTGTGTTGGGATTTGGCTACAAAGTATATGTAAATTGATGATGCTTATATATGTTTTGAATGATAAGTTTACTTGTATATGGCTTACTAAACTTTTGAAAGCTTACTTTGTGTGTGTTTGCATTATTTTATTGATATCGAAGCTACTGTGAGCTCGGGGATCATCGAGGATCGTCACCACACTATCAAGCCTTATTTTGGTATTTTTGAAAATGTATATAGTAAAGTATGACATGTTTATGCTAGAAGTGTTTTGATTATGTTTTGTGATGTATATATTTAGCCATATGATATGGCTTGGTATGGTTGTGATTATGATATGACTTTGATATATGAAATGTGAGGTAATATGATCTATTTGATATGTTCATGAATAGTTAAGAGAAATGGTAAGTTTGATAGGTTTTGGTCAAATGTTTGAGATCATGAAATTATAAGTTTTGGTATGTTTTGGATTTAAGGGAATGGCATGAATTGGTATGTGAAATGAACATGTAAATGTTTGATAATGTTATGGTATGAATGATGTTTGGTTTGGTATAGAGATTGGCTGAAATTGTGTAAAAATATGCTTGGTTTGGTGTTTGTAGGTTTGACCCAATTGGGGTGGCAAGTTGGCTATCCAAATAGTCTATTTTTGTCCACACGGGCAGAGACACGGGCATGTGTCTCAACCGTGTGCGACACACGGCTATGTTGCACGGTCGTGTGTCCCCTAGGGTATCCTACAATTGTAAGTCAGGCTCGAGCATGGCCAAAGCACACGGGCGTGTGGCTCAAGTCAGGCTCGACCACAACCAAGGCACACGGGCTTGCCTTGTGGCCATGTGTGCAAGTCAGTATGTATGCCCTGTTTTGACACGGCCTACCGTGTCTAATGCCGTGTAAGGCACACGGCCTGTTTACGTGGGCGTGTGACCTATTCAACTTTGAAAATTATTTAAGTTTTGGAAAAATTCTGTATGTGTTCGGTTTAGTCCCGACCCCTTTCTAATGCGTGTTTAAGGTCTCGAGGACCTATATAAGGGACTTAATATTGATGTTTGCTTTATGATATTATGATGTTTATGAAATGTATGTTAATTGTTCCGTTTTGTCCGGTAATGCCTTTAACCCAAGTTCGGCGACGGATACGGGTTAGGTGTGTTACAGTATATAAGTGTTTATGTGTATGGTGAATGAGTGTATTGAATGTGCATGAATTATTTTTGATTTTGTTGAACTGAAATGCTTTTTGATGCTATGTATTTCTGCCAATTGATGTGGTGTAGGTACATGCAAGTTTGGGTGGCAAAATGGCTTGGTAATAGCCTATTTTTGTCCACACGGGCGTGTGTCTCAGCCGTGTGTGACACATGGTTATGTTACACGGCCGTGTGTCTCCTGGTGTTGAAATTAAAATCAAGTCAGTATGCTTCACAAAGCCTTACACACGGGCATGTGACTTGGCCGAGTGGCATAAGTCAATATACCCTACAGGTTTGGCACAGCCTAGCACATGGTCTGGCACACTGACGTGTAGGGCCATTTTTAGGGCACACGGGCATGTGTGTTGGCCGTGTGACCCAAGTTAGAGAGTTACACGGGGTCGGACATGGGCTGAGACACAGCCATGTGCTCCCATTTCGAATGTCCACATGGCCTGTGACACGGGCGTGTTTTTGGCCGTGTAAGGGACACGACCGAGCCACACGGTCGTGTGTCCCCTATTTTTGAGAAAATTTTCTAAGTGTTCAAAAAGTTTCTAAAATTATCAGTTTAGTCCCGGACCACTCATAATGCATGTTTAGGGCATCGTAGGCTCATAATAGGGACAAATGGTTTGGTTATGAATGGTATGTATGTGATTTGATTAATTGTATGCGAAATGTATGTTTAATTGTGTGTTAAGTCTGGTAATTCTTCGTAACCCTATTCCGGCGTTGAATACGAGTGAGGGGTGTTACAATATGACATTTATACAATTCACATACACAACATTCAATTCAAGCATATAAATATACACAATTTAGTTACACGAACTTACCCCAACAAATGTTCATGTACGTAAAATCTACAAATCCACATTTTCTCTTTTCCTCGTTCTAACTCCGAATTTGGTTTATCCAAATCTATATGAATTAATTTAATGTTAATTCATGTTCACTTCAATTCAATTCACATCATAGGTAAAATTACCATTTTGCCCCTAATCTTTTAATTATTGACGATTTCGTCCCTAGGCTCGAAAATTGAAATTCATACAATTTAATCCTTATTCCAAGCCTAGCCGATTTTTACATGTAAAATTTACAGCCCATGTAATTCATAAAATTCAAAATTTTTTCATGAATTTTATATCTTTTTAATTTAGTCCCTAAATCATAATTTCATCAAAATTTCCTTTACAAAAGTTGTTTATCTATCAACAACCTTTCATTTTCTACCATAAAACTTCATAATTCATCTATGTTCATCCATGGCAAGACCCTAGTACCTTGATAGCTTTGCAAATTAATCCCCAAGATAGTTAAGCTATTACGATCTCAGAAATATAAAATCATTAAATACGGGCAAGAATACTTACCTAATCAAGCAAAATAAGTTGGCTTGAGCTTAGGTTTCTATAGCTAGGGTTTCCATGTTTTTAATTTGGGAAAGATGATATAAATGATGATATTTTTTATTTCTATTTTATCATTTATCATCTTTTATTATTTCACATTCCAATTTCATCATTTTCTTTATTTTACTTTCCATGGATGAATCATCATCCTTAACCACTAAGCATTTTAATGGTTTATTTGTCATATAAGGACCTCAAATTTTGAATTCCGTAGATATCTAATCCTTTTAGCTATTAGAACTCAACTTTTGCACTATGTGCAATTTAGTCCTTTATCAAATTAAACATGTAATCGGTAAAATTTCTTTACGAAATTTTTCTACAACATTACTATCATACTATAGACCATAAATTAATATAAAAATAATTTTTCTTCCGAAATCAGATTTGTGGTCCCAAAACCACTATTCTGATTTTATCGAAAATAGGCTGTTACAACTCTCCTCCCTTAAGAACTTTCGTCCTCGAAAATCTTACCAATAAAGAGGTTCAGATATTGCTTTCTCACAGTTTCCTCTGGTTCCCAGGTAGCTTTTTCTATATCGTATCATTGCCAGAAAACTTTTACTAAAGCTACCTTTTTATTTCTCAGTTCTTTCACTTCAAGTGCCAGAATTTTGATCGATTCTTCATTATAAGTCATGTCAGACTGAATTTTAATATCTATTTGAGAAATAACTTGTGATGAATCTGATCGATACCGTCATAACATAACATATGAAAAACATTATGAATTCTATCAAATTCTGATGGTAATGCTAATCAATACGCAATAGGTCCGATCCTTCAATAATTTCATACTGCCCAATATATCGAGGACTAAATTTGCCTTTACAACCAAACCAGAAAATTTTCTTCCAAGGCGAAACTTTCAAGAATACCTTGTCATTAATTTTAAACTCTATCTCTTTTCATTTTAAATCCACATAGAATTGCTGACGATCAGATACTGCTTTTAAACTATCTCAGATCACTTTCACCTTTCTTCGGTTTCACGAATCAGATCAACTCCATGTATCTTTTCTCACTGAGCTCAGTCTAATACAATGGAGTTCTACATTTATGACCATGTAGAGCCTTGTACGATGCCATTTTATACTTGACCGATAACTGTTACTGTGTGCGAAATCGACTAACGACAATTATTTCTTTTCCAATTGCCTTCGAATTCTAAAGCATAGGACCGAAGTATATCTTCAAAAATCTAAATCACACCTTCAGATTGACCATCCGTCTGAGAATGAAATGCGATACTAAAATGTAACCTTGTACCCAGAGCTTCTTGTAATTTGTTCCAAAATTGGGATATGAACCGTGGATCTCTATCAGAAATAATAGAAACTGGCACACCATGTAATCTGACAATCTCATAAACATATAATTCAGACAATCTATTAAGTGAGAAATCTATTCATACTAGGAATAAATATGCAGACTTCGTCAAGCGATCGACGATTAACCAATAACATCTTTTTTTTTAGAGATAGGGGTAATCTCGATACAAAATCCATAGTAACTTTATCCCATTTCCATTTTGGTAAGTATCAGTACCTGGTGTTCAGCTTTAACTTACTGACATATCAAACATTTAAATACAATTTCAGAAATACCACATTTCATTCTAGACTACCAGTACATTTGTTTTAAACCGTTAGGCATTTTATTATTCCCCAGATGAACAAACATAGTACCACTGTGAGCATTCGTGTAAAATTTTCTGTACAAACTCTGAACCTTTCGGTACACAGGCTATACCTTAGAATAACAGACAATCATCGGGTCCTATTTGAAATTCTGAATCAGAATTTCATTCACACTCACTCGTTTAACTTGCAACTCATTATCACTTTTCTGAGCTTCACAAATCTGTTGTAGAAACATCAGTTTAGCTTTAAGCTCATCTAAAATTGAGCCATTATTAGACAACTAAAATTGAGTATCCATGGCTTGCAAGGCAAACAGAGACTTTCTACTCAGATTATTTGAAACCACATTCACTTTTCCTGAGTGATATTCAATTTTCAAATCATAATCCTTCAATAGTTCAATTCATCTATGCTACCTCAAATTCAAATCTTTTTGCGGCATCAGATAATTTAAACTTTTATGATCAACAAATATATGGTATTTTTCACCAAACAGATAATGTCAGAAAATTTTCATTACATACAATACTTGTCAAATCTAACTCATGTATCGGATAATTCTTTTCATACTGTTTTTAACTGTCTGGAAACATAGGCTATTACTTTGCCTTACTGCATCAAAACACAGTCTAACCCATTCAATGATGCATCACTATAAATAAAAAATTCCTTACCCGATCCAGGCTGAACCAGAACTGGTACTTCGGTCAACAGAGCTTTCATCTGGTAAAAAATTTACTGACATTTATCAGACCATTCAAATCTTACATCTTTCTGTAATAATTATATCATTGGCGTGGCTACTATAGAAAACCCTTTCACGAAAATTGAAAAGAAATTATATAATAAAGCTATTTCAATTATTAACACCGAAGCTTTGATTATTCTGAAGCCACAATCATTAGATAGATTAAAAACCATAGTGCCATAATATGACTGACGTTTCAACAATATATATGGACCAATACCCCAACAACAATAGTACTCTCCAAAATAGATAAGGAAGATCAAAAGTAGTCCCAATAACAACCAGGTCCATAATACAATTTCTATAATCTGAGATCCATATTACTGAACTCCCATAATTCAATCAGGATTTATAACAGTAATAAATGTAATTACCTCTGGCCAATGAATATCTTTCATAGATAAACCATGTTTAATAGATAAGATTAGACCATAAGAATGATAAGAAAACCAAGATAATGAAATCCAAAATGTGAAGCTATATTGAATTTTCCAAGAGTAAAAACCACATTGAATAATAAAAAGATTGATGGCATTCTAGAGAAAATCCAGAAAAGTAATATTGCACATACGCACTAGAAACAGTTATGATAAAGACAATATAAATTGCATATTTGCAATTCAGAGCTTAAACCAGTAGAAATAGAAAATAGTATCATACGAATCTTATCATCAAGTCTTCTCTCAAACATAATTGATTAGAAAACCAAAAAAAATAAAGTAATACCACTCGTGAATCAACCAGACTTACAATAATTCTGTCTATTGTTATAATTAGTCAGCCTTTCTATATGATAAATATCGCATTGAACAATTACATATGTCTCTGAGAATAACAGAATATATAGAATACCCAGAGGAGATCGCTGTAAAATACTCAACTATAACAGCTGCTTTCAAATATCTTTGCAATTTCAACAATATCCCACTGATTACTACAGTCATCAATAATCCCACATTATTCCAATCACTAAAGAAATCAATTCTAAAGAAATTTCGATTAACCCGTTCTTTAAATACCATACCTGAATAAGTTAATTACTCATGAATAACTTCTTCCTTAACAATGACATTGCATATCCCGAATAATCTTCAGAATAATTTGATATATGTTTTAAAACTGTCTTTACTTGCTAACCCATTCTCAGTTTTGAACACATTATTAATCATTTAACCACTGAACTCTTCGGTTTCACATTTGTGAACTTAATCAATATAAATCTTGTGAATTTCATTATATAAGAATGTACTGGTAAGGGGGTGGAGGTTGTAAAGCCTCAAAATTTAACTTTCATATATACACACGTATAACATGACATTTATCATCAACATGTTCATTACAAACATTTATTCATACCTTTATGAGTCTCAACTCATCATAAGCAACCTTTTTAATCAGATAGTTAAGTATCATTTTCAACATTATCGGAATTAGCTCGGTTGGAAAGCATATCTATTTATTAGTAAAACAATTCTCATCAGAGTCGAGAGATATCACACTATCACAGGTTATATAATGGCATGTATTTCTAGACTTCACATATGCTACGTTCAGTCTGAGAACCGGCTAAACCGTAGCTCTGATACTAATAAATGTAACACCCCTAACCTGAACCATTGTCGAAATAAGGTTACAGAGCATTATCAAAATTTACAGATCAAATAACAAATATTCCACATCATAGAGTATTCATATCAAAAATCAATCATAAAGTCCCTTATATGAACCCTCAAGGTCCAAAACATGCATTTGAAACGAGTCGAAACTAAACCGGGTACTCAAAGAATTTTTCACGAAATCTCAAAACTTTCCTAGGTGCAGGGGTCACACACCCGTGTGGTCAAGCCGTGTCATTCACACGGCCAAGGGACACGCCTATGTCTCAGGCCATGTAACTCTCTGACTTGGGCCACACGGCCAAGCCACACGCCTATGTGCTAGGCCGTGTGTAAATACCTAGGCATTCTGTTTTGAAATTTTAAAGATGCAGGGGACACAAGGCAAGCTCACACGCCCATGTGCTAGGCCGTGTATCACACACGCCCGTGTCTCTGCCCGTGTGGACAAAAATAGGCTATTTTCTAGGCCATATTTCTCACCCCATTTTGTCATCCTCCTATACCAACTCTTTAACACATTTACAAGCTATTATAGGTTGTTGAACCCAACCCAAAATCAAGTCCTATACATGATATAATACCTCATATAATCAAGTATACACACTTACTTAAATTACCAAGTTCCCTTATATGCATATCTTATCAAATATGCTAACTTAATTAAATCATCAGTATGCCAATATAATTTCTATCAATCAACCATTTCAAGCACATACCAAATATATCCATCACAAGCTATTCCAATGGCTTGTTACAATTAAAGCATTTATATGTCGATATTGACCAATTAACCTATACATGCCATTATAACCATAATTGATTTACCATATATATACCAAAATGGGCTGATAGATAGTGTGAGTGATCCCTGCCAAGCTTCCAATTCAATGAGCCTTCGAATTACTATAGAACAGGGGAAATAAAATAGAGTAAGCATGAAATGCTTAGTAAGTTTGTATAACATGGTAATTAACTTACCATTCATTCATGTTCAAGATAAACATGCAAGACACATTCAACCAATTTGATCACAAGCCCTAGCAGATATCTTCATCATCCTTGTTAGTCATATATTTCATTCAAATATCAAGAAATATGTATAGGCTCAACAATAACTAGTTTTCCATATAAATTTACTTTCCATATCATGTATTCATATTGTAACACCCTAAACCTGGCCTAGAAGTTTAAACCGAATTCTGGATGTTACATTAATCACCGAAGTGATTGTAGGAAATTTTATAACACAAGTTATCTTAAATTCCATTAAAAAACATATCTATCTCTTTATGAACCAAAAATATTTATCCATTTAGTCTTCAATCAGAAAAATTTAAGATAGGTTTAATTTATGAACAAAATAGGATTCACGATACAAATCAAAAATAGAACTTGTACCACAGTGTTTACAAAACCTTACAGTTCAAAAACCGAAAACAAAATAGAAACTAAAAATAAGAATTGATAATTTATTTTTCACCAAGAATGCCTGAGTCCTCCGCGTACAGAGTCCAGCATCAGAATTCAAAAAAGTACCTGAAAGGGGAAACACTAAGGGCGTGAGCTACTCGAGCTCAGTGTGATTCATACGAATAACAACATACTTACAGAAGAGAATTCCAGATGACAAATTAGTACAGAATATATTTACATCTATATGCAGAAATAGATACCAACAAGGGACCAACGCCTCAACACACATAACAGTCAATGTGTAACACCCCTTACCCGTATTCGACGCTGGAACAGGGTACAAGGCATTACAAGACGTAAATACAAGCAAACATACAAAATTGAAACGTAAATTTCCATCCAAATTTAAAACTTTTTCATATGCATTCATATCGTCCCTAAAATGAGCCTACGAGGCCCAAAACATACAGTGGAAGTGGTTCAGGACTAAACCGAGAACTTTAGAAAATTTTACGACACTTAGAGAATTTTTGCTAAAACAGGGGTCACACGCCCATGTAGCTTGGTACACTCCCGTGTGGGTAGGCCGTGTGGTCACACACGTCCGTGTCCCTAACCCGTGTAACTCTCTGTTTGTCACCTAAGAACAAATTTAAGTCACACGGCCAAGACACATGCCCCTGTCCTAAGGCCGTGTCCTTCACACGGCTGAGACACACGCTCGTGTCTCTACCCGTGTGCTCGATATTGAGCACTCTTTTTTGCAACAATTTAGGTGCACGGGACACACGGCCGAATCACACGCCTATGGGGCTGACTGTGTGTCACACACGTCCTAGACACATGCCCGTGTGTCTACCTGTATGGACAAAAACAAGGCTATTTACCAAGCCATTTTGCCGCCCTCACTTGCACATATCTACTCAACATCACATGGCACAAACTCAAGCATGAAGAGCAACCAAATAATCACAACCAAGACAATAACATGTCATTCTCATACCATTTTCAAACATACTTAAAACATCAACCTTTCCGCATCAAATTATGCAAGTTTCCATATTCACAAATGACATTAATACAATTATACTCATAACTAACATTAGCCAACATCCAAGGCTATATACAAAATGAACCATGAACCATTCACAATTATGACCATCACATATCAATACCATATCAACATCTATCATACACACAACATTTATCATGCCATAAATCATTCATGTCAATTTCACCTTCAATAGTCTTCATTTAACTACTTTTAGTTACCTTATTGTACGCACAAATTTATCATCTCATCAATAAACTACATTACCAAACATTTCACATTCATGCCATAAATCACATTTTCAAATATTTCACATTCACCAAGCATACCATGATCATATCACCATAGACATTGACCCATATATGAATGTACTTAGGCTCACAACCATGTTAGCCAAATAAGCCAATTTACATGGCCAAATATTAAAACAAGCCTTTGACCCTTACAAGCCAATATATTGGCTAAAGTCATAATGACACATGTGACCAAAAGACCAAGTCCCTATACATGCCATAACTCAAAATACTTGAATTCATCAATACCTAAAATGATAGCTTGATATTATGATAGAGTCTCTAGCGATCTCCAACTCGAGCTAGCTTCACGGCACTATAAAACATGGGAAAGGAAGGGGGTAAGCTATATAGCTTAGTAAGTCCGCATGAAAAATAATAAGCAACTCTTATTAAGCATTTATCAAGTTCAACAATTTAAACACCAAATAATACCAGTTGCTATAAATCTCATAGTTACAATTTTATTCAATCATGATGTTTACTTTATTAACTTATAAGCATAATTTAACACATCTTGACATTAGCCTACAACCGTAATCTCTCTTTTGTAACCTATTACAAAAATTAACAAATCATTTCAAACCTCATAGTAAACCTACACATTAATTATGTGTACACATATTTCCAAGTATATATCTTAATATCTTTCAATTACTTAAACTTTTATCTTCCAGTACTTTCATAACCATTTTAATAGGCAATCATGTCAATCTTTCCTTATTCTCATATCCAATAAATCACAATTTAAGTGACTAAAACACCCTATTTCACAACTCAATTTGGCCCGAAAGCCAATCACATGTTCTTCAACTGAATTTATCATGAATTTCATACATCACAAGTATAGACCAATAATCACAAGGTTTTCACAAAATCATTCTCGTGTTCATGAAGTCAATGCTTATAAACATTACGTACATACTTGTACCAATTCATAATACTTACATGCTCTTTCTCTTCTTTGACATACCCATTAAATTACCTGTTGAACCACTTGAAATACTAAAGGATACTCGGAAGTCCCGTATTCTTGGTACCATACCAATGCCATATCCCAGATATGGTCTTACATGAAATCTCGTATCGATGCCAATAGCCCAACTATAGTCTTACACAAAATCTCATATCGATGCCATATCCCAGATATAGTCTTACGTGTAAATCTCACATCGATGCCATATCCCAGATATGGCCTTACACGTAGTCTCGGTAACCCTAATGTCATGACATTTGTATCCTATCTATTCCTAAGGTTCAACCTAGATTTCACGCTTGTCGAACTTTGTTGAACACGCTCAATGGTCAACCATAATTCATACAATAGTAAAGCATTTAAAACATAATTAAAATGATGCATTATTTACATACGAACTTACCTCGGCATAAAAATGGCGAAAAGGACCTAACTGTCAAATACTCATTTTTCCCCCGTTCTAGGTCTGAACCTTATTTTTCTTGATCTATACTATCACATTTAACCTATTTAATCATCATACTATTCAAATCAAGCCAGAATCACATTATGGAAAAAATTATATTTTTGCCCCTAAAGTTTCAAATTTTTACATTTTAGTCCCTAGGCTCGTAAAATGATTTTCATCAAATTTCTTCATTACTCAAGCCTAATCGAATCTTTATTGTACTCATACCATCCCACATTTTTCATTAAATCACACTTTCACTACTTATTTTATAACTTTTACAAATAGGTCCTTTTAGGCATTTTCATCGAAAATCACTTAGCAAAAGTTGTTTCACTAACGACTAACATGCAATTTCTACCACTAAACATCAAAATACACAAATATCCATCATGGGTAAAATTTTAGACCTTGATTATTTCTTAAATTAGTGGTAGAAATAGATAGATCATGTTACGATGATTTCAAAAACAAAGAAATCATTAAAAACGGGGCTAGAACAGACTTACAATTGAGCTTGGAAGCTTGAAAAACCCTAGCCATGGTTTCTCCTTGTAAAATTTGGCCATGGGAGGAAGATGGACTAAAATTAGCTTTTAATTTGGCTTTTTAATTCATTTAATTACCAAATTACTAAAATGCCCTTAATGAAAAACTTTAGAAACATATCTAACTATGTCCATTTTTGTCCACCAACTTGAGAAATGTTCTAATTACCATCTAAGGACCTCTAATTTAAAATTTCATAGCAATTAGACACCTCTAGCTTATAGAACTCAAGTTTTGCACTTTTTTACAATTTAGTCCTTTTGACTAAATTGAGTGCCCAAACATCAAAATTTTCGAACAAAATTTTCATAAAATCATTCCATAAAATTTTAAACCATAAAAATATAATAAAAATATTTTTTTCTGCGTCAGATTTGTGGTCCCGAAATCACTGTTTCGACTAGACCCAAAATCGGGCTGTTGCACACCAAGTTAACACAGAATACTCAACACAAGTGTTGTTCAGACAAACAGAACACAGACAGATAATCTTACACCCAAACAAATGCACATGAACATAGTCAAGTACTAAAACCCACCCATCCAGCCAACACACCTCTTCGTCCCCCGATCACACCACAAAGAGCTGTTAAAGCTCATCCAATCGATCACACCAATTAGGACCTGGAAAGGCCCATCCAACCCTACACACCATGAATGTGGACTACGCCACTCAAATAATAATATGTAGTAGGGCTAGCATATATGCAGTACAATGTAATGCGGTAGTCCATTGTACAGACATATTGCAGTTTAAACTGCCATATCAGATATTAGTACGCAGCCAAAACTGACGTACTCGTAGTACAGTGCGGGAAACCGTTGTACTAGTAAATTGTAGTAAAACTGCCAGATCATATCAGAATCAGTCTCCCTTCTCTTCGTAACTAGCTAAAAATTTACTTAATACAAGTGTATGTATGTATACAATATCACAGAAACAGTAAGCACATCCACAGATAGTCAAACGAAAATAGATGTGCACACACACCCATCTAACCGGGTTCAGAGTCAGACATCTCACACAATAATTACAAATAACACATAAGTCGAAGCCCAAATCACAGTCTTAACTACCCTTACTAAGGCTCAGCCAAGGGTTGAAGCACACAGACACATTTCCAGATCAACAACACACACAGAACCAAAATAAGTACTTTAGGACCACACGGCCGTCTGCTCTGGCCGTGTGGAAATGCCCAGGCCGTGTGGAGGGAAGCACACGGCCATGTGGACTAGGGACACGGCCGTGTGAACAGGCCGTGTAACTCACTGTCCAATTAGTGCAAAAATAGAGTACAAGGCAAACACGGTCGTGTGTCTAAAACACACGCCCGTGTGGCCAGGCCGTGTAGCACCAAATCACCCAAACCCTAATTCCCAAACACACACGCCCGTGTGCTCAAGGAACACGGACGTGTGGAAGTCGACAAAAATCCCCAAATTGACCACAAGAAATTTGTAGTGTCCGTACCTTGTTCTAAATGCAGTCTTTGGTACATCCGAGTCTTTCACTTGCAATTAGTAATAACCTGACCTCAAATCAATTTTTGAAAATACTGTTACTTTTAACTGATCAAACAAATCATCAATCCACGGTAGAGGGTATTTGTTCTTTATAGACACTTTATTCAATTGTCTGTAGTCAATACACATTTTCATCGTGCCATCTTTCTTTTTCACAAATAACACTGTGCACCCCAGAGGGAGAAACTCAGTCTAGCAAAACCCCTTTCTGTCAAGTCTTGCAACTAAGCTTTCAATTATTTTAACTCTGTTAGGGCCATTCTATATGGAGCTATCGATATCGGTATTGTTCCTAGTACTAATTCAATACGAAATTCAACTTCTCTAATAGGTGGTAAACTCAGTAACTCTTCGGGAAATATATCTGGATATTCGCACACAACTGGTACAAATTCAATCTTTGTTTCTGTCACTTTCGTATCAAGTACATAAGCAAGGTAAGCTTCATACCCCTTCCTCACAAATCTTTAAGCTAACATAGACGAGATCACAACTAGTAAACCGTTCAGATCATCATATTCAATTCTAATAGTCTCATTATTCTGACATTTCAGTTCAATTGTCTTTTGTCTACAGTTTACTATAGCATGCATCGTTAGCCAATCCGTACCCAAAATCACATCAAATTCATCGAATGGCAACAACATCAAATTAGCTGGAAAACAGAAATTTCGATGCATTAACGAACAATTCTTGCAAAAATTTTCAACCAAAACACATTTGCCTAAGGGGTTCGATACTCTAACACAAATTCAGTAGATTCTATAGGCAAAGTTTTACTAAATACTAAATTCACGCATATGTAAGAATGAGTTGATCCTGGATTTATAATGCAATCACATTAGGGTCAATTTGGCAATGCTTTTGAAAAGTGCTTTTGAAAAGTGCTGTGGAAAAGTGCTTTTGAGAAGTACTTTTGAGAAGTGCTTTGAAAAAATTTAAGTGTTTGATATTGCTGTCAAAAAGTGCTTTTAAGAAATAAAATGTCCATTTTAGACATGATATTATAAAGTAACAAATATGTATTTAAATAATGTTCAAATTAGTTAATATTATGATATTTTAGCAAAAATATAAAAAATTATAACTTATTGTTAATATTTTAATATATAATATTAATTTTAAATATTTTTAAGTAATTAATATTAATTATTTATTAAATTTAATTAGAATATATAAACTATATTTAAATATTTAAATATAATAATTAAATATTTATAATTAGATATTGACACAATTGTATTATTTTAAAAAATATTTTTTATTTTTAATTAATACTTTTAACACATTTGTAAAACTCATATTAAATAACCAAGAAAGAGAACACAAAATAATAGCATCAAACACATTTTAAGTCAAAATTTAAGGTTAAAAAGGTAAAATAACAGCCAAAAGTGCTTTTTGGCTGAAAAAGCTAAAATTTACTGCTTTTTCATCTCTAAAAAAGCTCATCCCAAAAGTTAAAAAAGTTGCCCCAATGATATGTGTTCTTCATTGCTTTTAAGAGAAAAGCACTTTTTTTAGAAAAAGTACATCCCAAAAGCAATAGAGAACACACCCTTAGTATCATAGAGAGTGAAAGTACCAATGATAACATCTAGCGATGATGCCTCCTCCCGTGCACTGATAGCATAAGCTCGGGCAAGTGTTCGTGCCTCAGGTCTAACAGTAGAGTCTCTCGTCGCCCCTCGACTACCACTCACATTCCCAGCATTTCTTAGTGGTCTTCCTCTACTCGACGTATTACTCGACCTCACATTCTGAGGTTTATCTTTCTCACCAATATCAGGACAGTTTTTAATGAAATGATTCGGCGAGCCACATTTGAAGCAAGCTTTATTATTTTTATTCCAGAACTCTCTGAAATGTCGTCTTCTGTAACGCCTCAAAAATTGGGCCTAGAAGATATTAGGCCTTGAGTCTGGGTTCGGGTAGAATACGGCCCGAATAATTTGGATGTTCTAATTAATTAATTATTATTATTAATTATTATTATGTTTAAATTTAGTAATTAAATAAATAACGAAAGGCTTATAGTGTGGGGAAAAGTCCAGGGTTGGGCCCACAAAATTCTTAAATTTGGTCTCTTAAGGAAATCTGGGTAGTAGGCCTTATTAATAAATGGGGCTGAGTTTTAGCACGAAGGAACGCCTGGCCCAGTGGCTAAACACGCTAGGAAAGCGTGGGAGGTGCCTGGGTTCAAGGCACGGCGTGCGCAAATGGTTGTTTTTTTTACAACCAAGAATTTCCGCAAGGAGGCCTTATAAATATTTCAAGAGGAAAGGTGACACAAAATAGGCACGTGGTCAAGTGGCAAGGAGGCGTTAAGAGTGTGCATGTGGTTAGGGGCTCGAGTCTGGTAAGTAGCATATTTTGTTTTATTTTTAAACAAATTGGGACTGCAGTAGATAAGTCTTAAGATTAATTGTGAGCAGATTATATCATGAGAAGAGCTTCAGTGCAGTGGCAGTAGCGTGCTAGGCCTGTTGAGAGGTTATGGGTTCGATTCCAGGGGAAGGCAAATTCTGTTTTATTTTTAAACGGGCCAGAACTGAAGCAAGTAAGGTTTATAAATAATTATGAGAAGATCGTGACATGAAAGGAACTTCGGTGCAGTGGCAAGAAGTGTAGGTGTGGGGTTAGAAGGTCGTGAGTTCGAGATGTATAGCAGGCAAAATTTCATTTTTATTTCGCAAGTAACTAAGGCTTCAGCAGGTAAAGGTTAACATTAATTGTGACCCTATATTAGTAAAGAAAGAAGCATGGTACAGTGGCCAGCAGCTCAGGTGAAGGCGCATGGACGCATGGGTGGACGAGGTCTGGAGTTCGAGCCTCATCTCACGCAGGAAAGGCTGGGTTTTTGTTGCACGCGTGGGGAAGAAGTTGGGGTCTGACCAGGACTTTTGGCAGCATGCTGAAGCAGTGCAAGCAGATGGATAAGGCTGCTGATCAGTTAGGAGTTTGAATGAAATTCAAACATTGAGATTGGCCAAAAATCAAGGAGCAATTCGGGGAATTGGAATTGGGAAAGAATTCCTATGCCAAAATGCACTCATTCGGCCATAGCTAAAAAGTGTCGAATATTTTAAGCCTTTAGGATTCATTTTTCTCTTCTTCTATTTTCTTTTCTTTTCTTCTTTTCTCCTCTCTTCATCTACTTTCTTTTCTTCTTTTTTTTTCCTCTATAGCCGAATCTTCCTACCATTCTACTCAACAACACTTCCTTACCATTTATTTTTAAGCCTTATACACAAAAGTCAAAATCCCGAAAGCCTATTTTCTTCTATGCCGATTTCTCCTAGCCAAAACACTCTAATTATTATCAATATTTTGGCCGATTCTTTCATCTTCTAAACCCCAAAAAGTTCTATCGACAAAGCCACTACTAAACCTTCATCTTTTCTTTACTGTTTCAAAAAAAGCCAAAAACCCCATAGTCTTAGGGGCATAGCCGAATCTGTAGACCATTAAGGTTCGATTTCTACTAAGGTTTGAGGATTATATCTGAATCAGAATCGAATAGGAATTAAAGTGGGATCATTGATCGAAGGAACCAGTGGTAAATTTTTGAACTATTCTTTATTTCAGGTTTTAGAAAAGCCGAAACCCCTAAAGGCTTAGGGAGGCTGTCAATTGGGCTCTATGGCTCTAAGGGTTGTGAAAATTATTTTATTATGATGATAGTGTGATCTAGAGGCTGCTAATCAAAGGCTTGGACAAGCGGAACGACTAGATCTAGATCTAGTCGCTAGTTTCGGCAAAGGTAGGATCGCTAGTGCATAAAGTGTTAATGGCCTATTTTTAGTAAGAAGATTTGTATATAAATTATGATTGGATTCATAGTTAACATATTAGTAGTTGACTGTAGGCAACTCTCATGTGGAACTCGCCATCGAACCACTACAAATCAAGTGTGTAAACGACACCCACTTATAGACTAGATCGGCAAAAGCCGAAAAGTCGAAGAGCCGGTATTTTAGTGGACTTGTGAGCTTGCAAGCGCTCGTGAGATAGTTGTTTGTTAATTTTGGTAATCTCAAACGGTAAGATTGTAGAGTGCGCAATTTCGTGCACTTTGTTATATTTGGGCTTAATGGGCCAAAATAAGGTTAATGGGCCAACGGGCCCAAACCAGTAAAAATGCTCGGTAGGTATTTCTGTTAATACGTTAATAACTGTAATGAGCATGAAACCCTAAAAAGACTGATAAAATTATTGAAATACCTCTATAAGGTAGAATTACCGTAATACCCCTGAAGGGGTAAGTTTATGATTACGCCTCTCGAGCGTAAATAACTGTTATTACGATATAATCTGACTGTCTTTCTAAAGCATGCCTTGTTAATTATATATATTCTGCATACATGCCATACTGCATGGGGTTGGGTTTTGTTATGGGGGAAGAACTCGTTCTGGTGGCTATGCCACATATTCTGATATAAGCAGCTTTGCTGCGGATTATAGTTAGTGTCGCAATCGGTGCTAACACTGTAAGTGTAGGGATGGCGTGGGTGATTTATTCCCCACAGGAAATGTAGGGGTGGACGAAGGCAAGTGCAGGGTTGGATGGGGTTGTCATGCATTAATCATATGAGACTGTTTTGTTATGGGCCAACTGTATTGAAATGGGCCCAACTGTGTTGATATGGGCAAGGCTCAATATATCTCGACTTGTAATAGGGCTACGACCCAAATTGATACTGATATGGGCTAGGCCCAGTTTACTCTGATACTGTAAGCTATGGCCCATATTAATATTAATATGGGCTAAGGCCCAGTTAACACTAATTTCTGGATAGGGCTCAAGCCCCCAGTTAACACTGATTTCTGGATAGGGCTCAGGCCTAGTAAAGCTTGAACCGATATAGGCTCTAGTTGGGTTTATTTTACACACTGAGTTTTCCAAACTCACCCCATTTTTCCCATCTTTGTAGGTGAGCCTTAGATCGGTGGACTTGGAACTGTGAGGGATTTGGAGTGGCCACATGTTCTGCAAATTTTGGTTTTCTTCTGGTGAATTAGACCTCTTTTCATTTACTCTTATGGTTTGGGTTTTAAATTGTAATAAGGCTGCTTTAATTATTTTTAATGGTTTTGATATGTTTAGCTAGAATACATGTGTTTTTTTTAACTGTTGAAATTGAGTAAGTTTAGGGCGCGTTTTCAAAAACAGTAATTGATTTTGAAATATCACGACAACAAAGCAAAACTTTCGCAATGAAACTGTTTTACAAAATTAATCACTTTTCTTAAAATGCACTTAATCGAATAGGTTTCCTAATAATATACACTAAGTTAAGGTGTGGCAATGGTGGTGTGCATGTGTAGGATTAGATCCGAAGGGAGCTTGGTACTTAAGCAGTCCGATGGACTCACCTCCTCTTTTCTGGTTTCCTACCTGGTGCACAACTTCCATTCACTTTAATTTTAAACGAAAATATTCTTTAAACTCTAATAAATGTTTTAGATAAAACATGACTTCTCTAGTAACGTTTCCATGTGACACACTGAATTCGGTCTTAACGTCTGGGCCGGGTTTGGGGTGTTACATCTTCCACATTACTGACATTCGATTTTGTTGTCTCCCACACTACCAACACTCGCTATTGATGTTGCTTGAGCTTTAGAACCTAAGTATTGTTTTCCACGATCTCTATTCGAATATTCATTTGAAGCATTTGGGTGAGTATACGAATCTCTGGATTTCTTCGGTGAAAATTGATGCGGCTTATTCATCGATCTTTTTCTTGAGTCTCTAGCTTCCAAATCTACTTTTCTCTTTTCTTTGTTAAGATCCTCGGCTTTACAAGCCCTTTCAACCAGAACGACAAATTCTTTCAATTCAAGAATCCCGACTAGTAGTTTTATATCATCATTCAGCCTGTCAACGAACCGTTTACACATAATTTCCTCAGTAGATACATACTCTCGAGCATACTTGCTTAAAAGTAGGAACTCTCTTTCATACTCAATGACAGTCATCCGTCCTTGTTTCAACTCTAGAAACTCTTTACGCTTCTAATCAAGGAATCGCTGACTTATGTACTTCTTTCAGAATTCAGATTGGAAAAACTCCCGGTTCTCTAAGAACCATAGATATCAACATTTTCCACCAATGGTACTCATTATCTCTCAGCAAAGATACAACACATTTGATACATTCATTAGGAGTGTAAGATAATTTATCGAATACTCGGATCATGTTTTCGAGCCAGAACTCAACTCTCTCTACAAGATCATCAACAGTAGGCCGAAACTCTTCAGCCCCATGTTTTCGAATCTTATCTATTGGTGGCTTGTTCAATCGTATCGGATCTATAACTTGAGGAATAACAGGGATTTGTTAAGGAACATGTAGGGGTGGAGGTTGTTGAGCAGCCAGATTCATTCGAACAAACTCTATGAACACTCGTTCATCATTTGAAAGAAGGCTTGTTTAGCCTCTCCCTCGTGGCTACTAGTTACAGCCTAGAGTCAGATTGCACTGCCCTTTGAGTAGGAGTGGGTGCGTTACTCTCTACATCGTCAGCAATAGCTCTTTCGAGATCCATTCCTATACGGAAACATAATTTAAGCTGTCAGGAATCATCACACCATCACAGAGTATAGATGGCATGTATAACTAAATTCTCATACACGCTACGTTAGTTCTAGAATCAACTAAACCATAGCTCTGATACCAATAAATGTAACACCCCTCACCCATTTTCACTGCCAGAATAGGGTTATGAGGTATTATCGATCAAAACAAGTCATTTATCATACATAACTCATACAATTATGCATTTATATTCAAATACCATTCAACACAATCGCATTGTCCCTTATAATGGCCTACGAGGCCTAAAACATGCTTTAGAATTGGTTCGGGACTAAACTGATAACTTATAAAAACTTTACAAATTTAGAAAAATTTCAAACATATAAGGGTCACACGCCCATGTGAACAGACCGTGCGCCTCACACGGCTTCAGACATGCCTGTGTCATAGGCCGTATGAAAACAGGGCATACAAACTGACTTGGGTCACACGGCCCACCACACGCCTGTGTGTCTAGCTCGTATGCCCTCCAAAGTGGCCACACACGCCTATGTGCCAGGCCGTGTACTAGGCCATGCCACTCCTATAAGGTATACTGACTTATGCAACACGGCCAAGTCATACGTCCGTGTGCTAGGCCTTGTGCCATTTAGGGGGTATACTGACTTGTGCCACACAGCCAATCACACGCCCATGTGTGAGGCCGTGTAGAGCATACTGACTTCAATTTAATTTAAACACCAAGGGACACACGGTAGTGTAGCATTACCGTGTGTCGTACACGGCTGAGACACACACCCGTATCTCTACTCGTGTGGACAAAAATAGGCCATTTGCAAGGCTAATTTGCCACCCTTTTTCATGATCACCTAAACAACCAAAATGGTACCAATTCTTCATACAATAAGAAGCCAAAATCATCATCAATATACACAATTCATACCATATTCATTTCAACAAAATCAATACTCAAGTCAATGCCAATTACCTATTCAAACACTTATATCATTAAGCATTAATTCACAAACACATAACTTCTCAAGTTAATAACTTCAATCACACCATATAGATCATTTACTAAACTCAAAATATAACCATTTGAGCAACTATGAAACCATAAACACATTTATACCAAAACATACCGAAATAAGCCATCACTCATGGCTATATATACAAAACAAACATATACATTTACAGGCCAACTCTCATGGCTGTATTCACAACCAAAGTACCACAACTAGCCTATACATGTCATATACCTTAAGTACACAATTCAAAAGTACCAACTTAGGTGTTTGATAGTGCGATAACGTTCCCAACGACTCCCGCATCCAAGCTAGCTTTAATTCTCTATAAAACATAAACAAATAACACAAAGTAAGCTTTATAGTTTAGTAAGTTTGTAAGTGAATAACTCAGTTCATCAAACAAATATAATTCAACCATTTACACATTACCAAATCAAAATCACATTAACCACAAACCTCTCTCATGTCTCAAAACATGATCAAATACCATCTCAGTGAACTTCCTCAATGTAATACTCGAATAGGTTCCGTACGTACCTGTATCACTTCGTACTGACCTCTTTCTCAACCACATCATTCGTTTACCCATTGAACCATTCGAAATAGAAGTCGGATACTCAAGGATCACAAATTATAAGTACCTATACCATGGCCCATAGTAAAATCAAGGTAACTTATCCCGGAGTACCTATACCATGGCCCGTAGCCAAATCAAGGTATCATTCGCACCCAAAGTGCTGATATCATGGCCCGAAGCCAACACAATAACCTAATGACATGTCACTAGCATCCTAAACTATTCCTAAGGTTCAACCGGGAAGTTTCACTTGTTAATTTCATCATCGAACACATCCTAGAGTCGTATTCACAATTCAATCATTATCCGTAATATCATAATTACAGTTTATGCAATATCAAGGTATATAGCATATATTTATAATGAAATTACAACATACGAACTTACCTCGTATTCGAAATTGACAAATCAAATCGATTACTCGATAACCTTGCTTTTCCCCCGATCTAAATCTGAATTCTTTCTTTCTTGATCTATATGTATTCAAAACTAACTCATTCAATCACATACGCATTCAATTTAGTCCAAAAATACACATTTGGGTATTTTTACACATTAGCCCCTACACTTTCACATTTAATCAATTTAGTCCCTATTTTATAAATACACAAAATTCAAGCAATTTAATCCAATTTCATCATAGCCGAATTTCACTAGTGTCCCTAGTAACCCACATATTTCATTTATTTCACATTTTAACCACTCAATTTGCATAATTCACAAATTAATCCCTTTTTGACATTTTTGTCAAAAATCACTTTACAAAATTATTTTAACTATCAACAAACTTTCATAATCTATCATCAATCATCAAAATACTCAAGTATTCAACAATGGCAACATGACAAATCTTTAACATTTTAGAAAATTAAGGTATGGGCTAGCTAGATTGAGCTGCAACGATTACAAAAACATAGAAATCATCAAAATCGAGCTAAAACCATACTTAATCAAGCTAGGAGTGTGCCGAATGCTAGAACCATAGAATAGCTTTCTCTTCTCTTCAATAATTGGTTATGAAGAAGATGATAGCTTAAAATTATTTTATTTCTTTTGTTTAATAACATTAATACATGAATTACTATATTAATATTAGTAATAAAACATTTAAAACCAATAATGGTTGTCTATAATTGTCCACTAATATAATCAATGGTACAATTTCAACATAAGGACCTTAACTTTAAGGTTCTATATATATTTAATACCTTTAGCTAATAGAACACTACTTTTGCACTTTACGTAATTTAGTCTTTTTTCTCAAATTAAGCTATTAAACGATAAAATTAGCTCATGAAATTTTCACACATACATGCTATCATGCTGTAAACACATAAAATAATATTAAAATAATTTTTTGACATCAGATTTGTGGTTCCAAAACCACTGTTCTAATTTAGCTAAAATTGGGTTGTTACAGCATTATCTCATATTTCCATATATCATGTTTTATCATTTTCATGTATTTCAGGCAGATACATGTAATAATTCATTTCGTGTTCATATTTTCTCATATCAGGATTTTTCCCGTTGAATCATTGAAAACATCGATGGATACATAGGTAGTACACTCAAAGTGTACAAATAAAAAATTCGTCAATTCATAATCGGGGGTGCTCATTAAAGCACATGATCGGGAAATCCTCTCTCAAGCCACATAACAGGAAACTCACAAAGAGCCATTAATCAGAAAGCTCACAAAGAGCCTATCAGGAAGCTTATCCTGGCTATATAACAGGAAGCTCATAAGAGCCATAATCAGGAAGTTGACAAAGAACTTTTAATCAGGAAGCTCACGAAGATCCTATCGGGAAGCTCACAAAGAGCCATGTAATGGGAGCTCCGGATAGCCATATATATTGGGAAGTTCAAGCGAGTCATATTAGGACGCTCACAAAGAGTTGTGTTTGTGTCTGCAAAATATGCTCACAAAGAGCTACGGTAGTCCGCAACACATGCAGGATCACTACCGATCAGGTTGCTCGCAGGAACCATATAACGGGAAGCTCGAGAGGGCTTATAACAGGATGCTCATAGGAGCTATGGTGTGTCCGTAACATATGTAGGACTACAACCAAGTCAGGAAATCCTGTATCCATCGAATCCTATTATTCAAATGGGACTTAATATATATAGGGCTTTGTCAAATATGTAATCAATTTCATGTATATGGCATTTATACAATTCACATGCACAACATTCAATTCAAACATATATACACAATTTAGTTACACGAGCTTACCTCGACAAATATTCGTGTACGTAAAATCTACTAATCCAATATTCTCTTTTCCTTATTCTAACTCCTAATTCGGTCTTTCCAAATCTATATGAATGAATTTAACATTAATTCATGTTCATTTCAATTCAATTCACATCATAGGCAAAATTACCATTTTGCCCCTAATTTTTAATTATTGACGATTTCGTCCCTAGGCTCGAAAATTGAAATTCATACAATTTAATCCTTATTCCAAGCCTAGCCGATTTTTACATGTAAAATTTACAGCCCATGTATTTCATAAAATTCAAAATTTTTCCTTGAATTTTACATCTTTTCAATTTAATCCCTAAATCACAATTTCATCAAAATTCTCTTTACAAAAGTTGTTTATCTATCAACAACCTTTCATTTTCTACTATAAAACTTCATAATTCATCTATGTTCATCCATGGAAAAACCCTATTACCTTGATAACTTTGCAAATTAATCCCCGAGATAGTTAGATTAAGCTATTACGATCTAAGAAATATAAAAATCATTAAAAACGAGCAAGAATACTTACCTAATCAAGCAAAATAAGTTGGCTTGAGCTTAGATTTCCATAGCTGGGGTTTCCATGCTTTTAATTTGGGAAAGATGATATAAATGATGATATTTTTTATTTTTTAATCATTTATCATCTTTTATTATTTAACTTTCCAATTTCATCATTTTCTTTATTTTATTTTCCATGATTGAATCATCATCCTTAACCACTAAGCATTTTTAATGGTATATTTGCCATATAAGGACCTCAAATTTTGAATTCCATAGCTATTTAATCCTTTTAGCTATTAGAACTCAACTTTTGCACTTTGTGCAATTTGGTCCTTTATCAAATTAAACATGTAATCGGTAAAATTTCTTTACGAAATTTTTCTACAACATTACTTTCATACTATAGACCATAAAATAATATAAAAAAATTTCTTCCGAACTCGGATTTGTGGTCCCGAAATCACTATTTCAATTTTACCGAAAACGGGTTATTACATAAATAATCTTCTTGATATATTTTATTATTTTATTAATAAAGAATCAAATAGTCGTATTATGAATAAAATATATAGGATATTTTTATATAACAAAGCTAGAAAAATTTTACCAGTGGAAATTTGTACAAAAATTAATGGAGCTATTTGCAAACAACAAGCTCAATTTCAAAAAAGCTTTTTAGAGTATTTTCTTCAAGCTTATGTTTTTATTAATGATTTAGATGAAAATTTTCCTACTATAAAATTTAGACTTCGTCATGAACCATTTGATATAAGCAGTATTGAATGGGGTTTTGTTAAAGAAATAACAGTTCAAAATTTCTCTTTTCATTTATTAAAAGACTTTCTTGCATTAATTAAATCCATATTATTACATGTGATATATGAAGACGATTTTTTCTATTATTTTTATCTTGAAATCAGTAGCCTTATTGGTATAGCTGAAAAAGAAAAATTTTATCAGTCATATCAAATTTGGACCTTTCAAAAAATATTCGGAAGTCCCAAACTTTCAGCAGTCAAAGAAGACAAAGGACACTTGACAAAAAAACATTGACAAGTGTTATAACAATCCTAGTTATTATCAAATCCAAGCAGGGATAGATCTAATGACCAAAGCCCAATATTTACTTCAACAAAAAATTTATAAGTTCTGGACTGATGGAAGAAGAATATTGGCTTATGATACTGGAACTGGAAATACCCAGGAAAAAAGACACAAAGAATCTATGCAACTATTAAAAATGATAGCTGACATGGAGATTGATGATTTCCCATCTCATATAATACAAGAAATTAAAAACACATGGGAGCCTTGGAGCTCACCAAGACTGTCAATAGATTCATTACATCTAGATGAAATAGAGTTAATGAATCTAGATAATATTCAAGAAGGATAAGGCCAAACAAGGAAGCCACGTGGAGAAATGACAGCCAAGAAAGAAAATTGAAAAAACCAGATATTCAAGTTTGGAGGCAACCTAAAGAAAGGGGCATCCAGATACAAACAAAAAAGATTGCAATGTGGAAGTAATCATGTCAAAAACATGATGTGACAAGACAAAAAAGAAAAGCAACGTGGAAGCAACCATGATCTGATGAGACATGATCCTTATCAAAAAACTATACGGGATTCAAAGAAGAATTAAATAGAATTCAATAATTCTCCTATGAAAGGGGAAGGAAGAAGCCTAATAGAGGCATCGAAAAAAGTTTAGAATCTTTCTTTATCCATTTCTCACTTGCCATCCTCTCTCTTTGTAAAAACATTTCCTTTACTTATACCTTTGTAAAAATTTTATCTACTGTCTTCCGCATCTACTATCCATTTTGTAATTAGAGTTTACTAATATTATCTACTGTCTTCCGCATCTACTATCCATGTTGTAATTGGTATCAGAGGATTAATATAAATTTATTAAGTTGTTTAATTTATTTATTTTTCTAATATTTTAAACAACCAATAATTTGTTTCAAGTTGTTTAATTGGTTCTTTTCTTATTGGTGTAAAATTTTTATAACACACAAATTTATGATTTTCTACTAATGGTATTTCTACAGAAGTTTTTTCTACCGATAACATAATTAAATTTTTATCAATAGAAAATGGTAAATGTTGGTATATAAAAAGATCAAGAGAGCATATCTGGTTATATATTGTCAAAAATTAAATTATGTGATATTAGATATTTAGAAGAATTTTCTAAAAATTTCTTCATGAATATTAAAAACTAAAAAATGAAAAATATAAAATTTTCAAAAAACCAATATTTTCATAAATTACCACCACCATGGGATGAAATATGTATAAAAAATGTTCCTTATTTAGAAAAGCATAGTAAAATAGCTGGTGTAGCACCAGAAAATATAGACTTTATAGGAAATAGGATAAATTTTACAAAAGAAAGAATAACTTTATATTGTCTACAAAGTAAAGCTTCTAAAGAAGTTAAGCATAAATTAAGTACTAAACATTGTACAAAAATTCTAGAAATGAATGAGATTTGGATGTAAACCAGTATGTCCTACTACTTATAAAAGATATAAAAAGAAAAATAGAAGATATAAACTGGTTAGATGGATACCAAGAAATAGAAAATATACTGATTATAATAAAAACAAAAGATTTTTTAGAAGAAAAACTTCTAAAAAACCTAAAAAAACAAATATGTAAACGTTTTATATGTGATGAAGAAGGTCACATGGCTCCAAATTGTCCTAATAAAGGGAGAAGTCCAAAGAAAATGATTAAAACACTTGAAGAACAAGATTTAGAAATATGTTCAAAAGAGGAAATAAATCCTGAAGAAATATTATATGAATTAATATCATCAACAGATTCTGATACAAATGAAAACGAATGTATATTTATGTTTAACATAGGAAGTAGTTCTAATAATCAATTAGAAGAAATTCCTAAATCTGAACAGTAGGATATAAAATTAGGAAATATAATTGGAGAAGAAAAATACTTTTCTGATGAAATGATAGAAAAAATTAATAAATATAATATTTCTAAAGAAGAAATTTATAAAATATCTAAATATAAAATACGGTGTTAAAGACATATAGAAAAAATAAGTGGTAATACAGTAGCTAAATATACTAGAGGAGGATTACCAAATTACTTTATATCTATTACAGATCTTCTAATAGAAGAATGTTTATGTTTATGAATTCTGACAAAAAACTCTGAAATTAATGATTTAGTAGAAGATCTAGCAATAAGTTGGACTTTTATTAATGAATCTACTAATACAGTAGAATTAGAGATCAAAGAAATTAATAATAAAATTATTGAGCTCTTTGAACCTAATAAATTTACTACTAAAATGCAATCAAAATTATTACATTTAAGAGATCTATCAATACCAAAAGATTGGATGATAGAAAAGATAAGTAGTGCAAGTACTTCTAAGCCTGTAAGTACTATAGAATTTATGTCATCTGGAGATAAATTATATTTTAAAAATACTGCAATAACAAATACAAATGATAATTTAGTTTTTCCCTCAAATACTCAAATAGAGGAAGATGAGGAAAATACAAGTACAAGTTCTATATCTTCTACACCAATAGGAATGAAAATAGTTCATATTCCTAATTTTCCTACAGAACCAAGTAGAAATTCTAGAAGCACTAGAATGGAAGAAATACAAACTTCAACAATTATTCAACAAATGAAAATTGGAATAAGTGATGAAATTAATTTTCAAATTCCCAATCCAGGAAATATTATACATATATTGAAATTACATTTCAATTTAGAGAATATAAAACATATTCCTTGCATGCTTTATTAGATATAGGAGCTACAACTAGTAGTTGCAGAAAGAATGCCATTCCTGTAGAAAAATGGGAACCTATGAAACATCCAATAAAAGCAATAGAAGTAGATGGTAATGAAACCATAATCCAATATAAAGCTAGAAATGTACCAATCTACATAAATAATGTAAGATTTGTGATACCCAAAATATTATGTTTTCCTGCAATGCATGGAGATATATTATTAGGAAATAATTTTAGATACCAACATTTACCATTTTCTATTGATAAAAATTTAATTATGTTACCGGTAAAAAAAACTTCTGTAGAAATACCATTAGCAGAAAATCATAAATTTGTGTGTGATAAAGAATTTACACCACTAAGAAAAGAACAAATTAAATAACTTGAAATAAATCATTGGTTGTTTAAAATATTAGAAAATAATTTTAGCAAAGAACCATTAAAATTATGGCAAAATAGCCCTAGATATTGTGAAATTAAATTGGAAAATCTCAATAAAATTATTAGAGTTAAACCAATGATCTATACTAAACAAGATATAGATGAATTTGATATACAAATTAAAGAATTATTAGAAAAAAGGATTAATAGAAAAAACTAATAGTCTACATTCTAGTCAAGCTTTTATGGTTAGAAATCATGCAGAAATAAAAAGAGGAAAAGCTAGAATGGTTATTAATTATAAAAGATTAAATAAAAATATTATTTTTTATGGATATTTTATTCCAAGAAAGGATGTTTTAATTAATCAAGCTAAACAAGCAAAACATTTCAGTAAATTTGACTATAAATCGGGATTTTTCCAAATCATGCTAACCAAAGAATCTAAACCTTTGATAGCTTTTAGTGCTCCTAATGGAAATTATCAATGGAGATTAATGCCATTTGAATTATGTAATGCACCACAAATCTTTCAAAGATGGATGGATTCTATATTTAATAATTATAAAAAAATTGTGTAGTCTATATAGATGATATTTTAATATTTTCAGATACATTAGAAAAACATAGAAAATATTTAAATATCATTTCTCTAGAATTCATAAAACATGGAATCATATTAAGCCCTAAGAAAATAGAGTTAGAAAAAACAGAAATAGAACTTTTAGGTGTAACACCCCAAACCCGGCCTAGACGTTATGGCTGAATTCGAAGACGTCACAAAGAATGGGTTTTGAAAATTGAGTTGTTTCGATAAACCATTCAGCTTTTATAACTCGTATTCATTCATAATTACTACTGAAAACATCATATAATTAGTTCATTTGCCAAAGCACAATTTAGCGCTGAAGTTTAATAAAACTAATACATTTTGGATATCTCGTTTGTATTTTAGAAAACATTTATTTGCATAAAACCGTAGTTTTCATAAAACGTTTCGTCAAAGCATACAAATTATCAAACAAACAAAACCAAAATCAACAGTTAAAAACTATACAGTCCTGAGGGTCCCAAAAATTACAAACTCTCAGTTAAGTTCGAAATTTAAATAGAAACCATAATTACTAAGTATGATCATTTCTCGGATGATCATTTCTCAGACGAGTGGTCACCGCTGAGTCTCCACTACACCCATCTGCCTAATTCTGTGGATTACCTTAACAGAACAAACAAAAAGATGTGAGTTTAAGTAAACTCAATGTGTAACCCAACAAAAATAGACAGAAATCATATACACAGACAGATTCAGAATCAGATCCGGACTAAGGTCCCTTATAGATTCAGATAACAGAAACATATATGCAGATATACAGATATACAGAACAATTACAGTGAGTCCTACCCCATCCTCTACACACCATCTCTGTCCATCCCATCACACTATGTGGGGTTAAAAACACCCACCCATCTCTACACACCACATAGTGTCGATGCTACACATATTAGATAATGTGCAGCGAAGCAGCCAGATTATAGGCGATGATTGTCGTACAAAACACTTCCTTATCATATGCAAATCCCACCCCAAAAATAAATACAGAAACATATACAGAAATAACATATTTGACATGCTAAACATGCTTATATACAGATAACAGGCATACATTTAGTATCCTACTCAGATCAGTCTATCAAAATATCATAACATACGAAATAGGGTTTGGTTAGCCCTTACCGACCCTACAGTAGACCCACAGCCGATCGGAACGACTCATCGAACCTAGGGGAAAATTTAGAAATATAGGCCTACACACCCAGATTTACCTTGCCTGTGTGGTCCACACGGCCTGGGCCAAAACCCACACACCCAGCTTGGCCTAGCCCGTGTGGCCTACACGGCCACATTCACACCACCACATGGCCGTGTCATGTGTACAGCCATGCCCTCGTCAAGCACACGACCATGTCTCGCACACGGCCAACCACATGGCCAGGTATACACCCATGTGGCGTCGACAGTAAAGTTTTTCGGCTTGCGCCAAAACTCATTTTTCTACGATTTAGGTACACACCTGATTCAGTTTTGATGCTACTGCAAACACAAGCCCTTTAGAACCTAAAAATTGACATACCAACGCTCATTAGTCTTAATTCACGATAAAACTAAAATTATGAAACCGAAAATAGTTTAATTCAAGCGTTCGTCGCTTACCCCAACACCCCGAACAATTTTGACTATGAATCCGCAAGAGACAATTTTATATAAGCCTACTCAGCAAAGGTAAGGCTAGGATTAGAAAAAAACAAAATTTGGCAAAGATGAGACTTGAACCTAAGACCTCATACATACACCCAAAACACTTAACCACCGAAGCAGATAGACATTATGTTAGATTTCACAAAAACATAAATAAATTTATCAGGGCGTTACATTAGGACTAAAATTTTCTGCAAATGGTCTTAAACTACAAGATCATATTATTGTAAAAATAAAAGAATTTTCTGAAAATATTGAAGATAAAAAGCAACTTCAACAATTTTTGGGAATTATTAATTATGGAAGAAATTTCTTTCCTAACTTATCTGAAAAAATAGGTAAGTTATATGAAAAAGTAAAAAATGATAAACCTTTTATTTGGTCTAAAACAAACTCAAAAATTATAAAAAATTTAAAATACGAAATAAATAATATTCCAAAAGTTTCTTACCTAAACAAGGTGATAAATTAATTTTAGAAACAGATGCCTCACAAAATTCTTGGGGTTGTATTTTAAAAGCTAAAATAATAAATAACAAAGAATTAATATGTGGATATAGTTCAGGAAAATTTAAACCAAACAAAATTAATTATGTTATATATGAAAAAGAATTATTAGCAATATAGAAAGGAATAAAAAACTTTCTTATATATTTAGCACCTGAAAATTTTATTATAAAAACTGATAATCAAGCAGTTAAACGTTTCCTTACTAATAAAAGTTTGGAAACGGTACCTAGAAGAATTAGGTGGTACAATGAATTATGTACCTTTAATTTTGAAGTCTTATATGTAAAAGGAACTAACAATATTATTACTGATTATCTTAGCAGGCCATATGGACGGAGGTAAAAAAAACCTCTAGAAAAAGTTGGTGAATGGACTACTGTCCATAAAAGACCCAACAAAGGGAAAACAACAAATCTTAATCAAGGATTTGTGGCTATACATGCACAAGCCGTAACACCCCAAACCCGGCCTAGACGTTATGACCGAATCCAGAAATGTCACAAAGAAGGGTTTTGAAAACGGTGTCGTTACATTAAACCATTCCAGTTTTTAAATCCATATTCGTTTATATCTATTGCCGAAAATGTTATTCAATTAATTTATTTGCCAAAACGTAATTTACAGCGGAAGTTATAGTAATCGTTATTTTCTTAAAATCTCATTCGTAAGTTTGGGAACCTTTGTTTTAGTAAAAACCATGTTTTTAGATAACCGTCGCAAATAAAGTATAAAACGAAAAATCCAAATCTCAAAAATTAAACCAACCAGTCTGGAGAGTCTAATTAATACAAAACTCCCAAAAATAATTCTTAAATAAATAAAACCTTTATTTAGGGTCAGTTCATAGACTAGTGGTCACCGCGAGACTCCACTACACTTATCCGCCTAAGTCTGTGGGTTACCTGAATAGAAGAGACAACAGAAGTGAGTTTACGTAAACTCAATGTGTAACCCAAAAGAAATAGACATGTTATACATACAGAAATCATATACACAGTCAGATTCAGAATCAGATTTAGATTCGGACTTAAATCCTTTACAAATTTAGATAACAAAAGTAGATATATAGAATCCTACCCCCATCCTCTATACACCAACTCCGACCATCCCATCACACCATGTGGGGTTAAAAACACCCACCCATCCCTACACACCATATCGTGCCATTACAACACATATCAGATAATGTGCAACCGAACTGGTAGAATATAGGCGATGATCGCCATACAGAACACTTCCTCCACATATAGAAATCCTACCCTAAACAGATATATATAATCAGAATTAACATGTTTACATGCTCATTTACAGATATAAAACATATATATACATCAGACTAATCAAACATGCATAAACAGTGTCATACTCAGAGCAGAACATCAGACTATCAAATCACATAGTTTTAGGGTTTGGTTAGCCCTTACCGACCCTACGGTAGGCCCACAGTCGATCGAAATGACCTGTGCAACCCTAGGGAAATTTTCAAAATTATGGCCCACACACCCAAATTGGCCTTGCCCGTGTGGCCCACATGGCCTGGCCTAAAACCTACATGCCCGTGTGGCCCACACGCCCAACTTGGCCTAGCCCATGTGGCCCACACGGCCAGGCACACGCCTGTGTGGCATCAACAGTGTGATTTTTGGCTTTCACTGAAGTTTATATTTCTGCGTTTCGGTACACACCTAGTTCGGTTTTTCATGCTTAAATAATCTCGAGCCCTCTAAACCTAAAAATATTATTTATTCGATTAAAACCAAGTATCGAAACACTAAACTATCGAAACCCTATCAACACACTTGAGAATTTTAATCAATCGACATACTCGATCACTTACCAAAACAATTTCAAAAACTCCAACACACTACACAATAGAAGCCGTACACAAGAATCCATCACATTAACACATCCGAAAACGATTCACAAATGCTCAAAACTTCAAGAAGACTTACCTACTAAAGACCGAACGAAGTCTATAGCACCCAAATGCAGTGATTGAAAGATAGAATAGCGAACATAAATCAAAGAAGGAAGAAATCAAAAAGAAGTGTTTGGAAGAGGAAATTTTGGATAAGAAACGTTAAAAAGTATTTTGGGGAAAAAAATAAAAATAAAAAAATAGATATGATCACATATCCCCAAATTTTCTCCCGCTAACCCATTAACTCATAACTTCCTAAGACTTTTAGCTCAACTGAAATTCTATCTGACCCCCAAGAAAAAATTAACACCCTCACTCACACAGTTAACACCCTCGCTCACATAGGGATTCAAACACAGGACCTCCAGCACAACAACTTCTTACCACTCTAACCAGCAAGCTCATTCTGATATGAATTAACAAATAATTTTATGTAAGCCCACTACACAAGGGTAAGGTTTGGATAAAAAATAACAAAATTATCAAATGTGGGACTTGAACCAAGCCCTCTCACACACACCTAAAACACTTAACCACTGAAACAATACACAATTGTGTCAGATATTTACAGAAATAGAATTAAATTATTTAGGGCATTACACAAGCACCCTTTTATCCTAATCAATGATATTATATTCCATATCCAATGGTAAGACAACCAGTTGGAACTCATTTATCACTTACACCAAAAACAGTTAGTCAATTCTCTTGGTCCCAAGATCCAAACTCAATATTCCAAGCTAGTTATGCCGAAATAATAAAAGGAGCAGAAAATTTGTTGAAACAACAATAAATTTAAGAAATAAAATATTTTTATAATCCAAGCTTAGCACTAGAGTTATATAAAATTATTAATGAAATATGGAAAACCCATCTTTCTGAACAAAGAGCTAATTTCATAAGAGCCCTTACTAAGCTTTCACAGATTTTAATTGAAAAAACAACTAAAGAAAATGATGCTCATGATTTATTACTAAAATCTATTTTATATAGAGATTGGGAAGAATTAGAAATAGGTTATTTAGATATTAAAGAGATAAATAATCTCATTGATGTATTTTAGTATTTTATTAATAAAGGATCAAATAGTCCTATTATGAATAAAATATATAGGCTATGTTTTAGATAATAAAGTTAGAAAAATTTTACCAGTGGAAATTTTTACAAAAACAAATGGAGCTATTTGCAAACAGCAAGCTCAATTTCAAAAAACTTTTTCAGAGTATTTTCTATGAGCTTATGTTTTTACTAATGATTTAGATGAAAAATTTCCTACTATAAAATTTAGACTTGATCATGAACCATTTGATATAAACAGTATTGAATGGGGTTTTGTTAAAGAAATAACAGTTCAAAATTTCTCTTTTCATTTATTAAAAGAATTTCCTGCATTTATTAAATATATATTATTACGCATGATATATGAAGATGATTTTTAGTATTATTTTTATCTTGAAATCAGTAGTCTTATTGGTATAGCTGAAAAAGAAAAAATTTATCAGCCATATCAAATTTGGACCATTCAAAATATATTTGGATGTCTCAAACTTTCAGCAATCAAAGAAGACAAAGGACACTTGACAAAAAATATTGACAAGTGTTATAATAATCCCAGTTACTATCAAATCCAAGTAGGGATAGATCTAATGACCAAAGCTTAATATTTACTTCAAAAAATACTTATAAGTTCTGGATTGATGGAAGAAGAATATTGGCCTATGATACTGGAACTGGAAACACCCAGGAAGAAAGAGACAAAGAATTCGTGAAACTATTAAAAATGATAGCTGATATGGAGATTGATGATTTCCCATCACATATAATACAAGAAACAAAGAACACATGGGAGACTTGGAACTCACCAAGACTGTCAATAGATTCATTACATGTAGATGAAATAGAGTTAATGAATCTAGATAATATTCAAGAAGGATAAGGCCAAGCAAGGAAGCCACGTGGAGAAATGACAGCCAAGAAAGAAAATTGAAAAACCAGATATTCAAGTTTGGAGGCAACCTACAAAAAGGGGCATCCAAATACCAACAAAAAAGATTGCAATGTGGAAGTAATCATTTCAAAACCATGATGTGACAAGACAAAAAAGAAAAGCAATGTGGAAGCAACCATGATGTGATGAGACATGATCCTTATCAAAAAATTGTGCGGGATTCATAGAAGAATTAAATAGAATTCAATAATTCTCCTATAAAAGAGGAAGGAAGAAGCCTAATGGATGCATCAAAAAATAGTTTAGAAATCTTTCTTTTTACTTTTCATTCACCATCCTCTCCTTGTAAAAATTTTCCTTTATTAAATATTATCTACTATCTTTCGCACCCTCTTTTGTTGTAATTGGTATCAGAGCGTCGGTGTAACGATACGTCGAGAAATAATATTGTAGGATTAATTGTAAATTCTTATATTTTATTTACAATTCCGTTTATTTCATGGTTATTTATCTTAAAACCCATATATCTGTTATTCAGCCTTACTATTGCCTGTTTATGTCTGTGTGAGACTTTAGGCCTTTGACAGTAAATACATAAACAGTTAATGAAAAGTTTTAGGTACCAAAGATAAATTTGATGGAAGAAACTGATTGTCTATATAAAGATAAAATTTGCAATCATACTATGCATATTGACTCTAAAAATGAAAATAATATTTCAGCTTTGACTAAATGTAACAACCTAAAACCCGGCCTAGAAGTTTAGACCGAATCTCAAAGGTTAAATTGATCCCCGAAGTGATCGTAGGAAAATTTTACAAAATAAATTATCTCAAATTCCATTACAAACACATTTATCTCTATTCGAACCAAAAACATTTAATCTTTTAGATTTCAATCAGAAAAATTACAATTAAGTTTAATTTATAAACAAAGTAAGATTTACAAGAAAAATTAAAAATAGAAATTGCACCACAAATTTTATAAAACCTTTCAGTTCAGAACAGTATACCAAAATAGAAACTGAAAGGAGGAACTGTTAACTTGTTTTTAACCATGACTGTCCGTGTAACAGTGTAACGACCCAATTTTCGGGAACTTTGAAAAAAATCTGTAAAATTTAAAATTTTGTGTTCTGCTTGTTATGTGTAGGATTTATTATGATAGTGGGCCTCTAGAAGGCCCAAGCTTAGGATAAAACCTGGTAGTTTTAATTAATTTTAATTCTATAGGAGAAAGGGGTTCTGTTAAATTAGGCTTTTAGGAATTAATTGTGTAAAATGGATCACAAGGAAGCATGTGGTAAAGTGGCTAAGTGACGCCACTAAGAAGGCTATAAGTGGCGTGTGTAAGCTTGGGAGGACCCAGGTTCATGTCACAATGACAGCAAAACAAGGGATTAATTTTTATGAACAGAAAAGGTAAGTAATGGAACTAAAGTGAAAGACTGTCAGGAGGAGTTTGAGTTGTTAAGGGGATTGAATAAGGATAAAGATAAGGGAGGAAATCTAGGAGCTGATCAAGGAGCAAGAGGTGGCCGGCCAAGGGACTTTAGCATGGGAAATTCGGCTAGGTATTGCAATAGTGGGAATTTCGGCATTTAGGGAGTGTTGTGCCGAAACTCTGACCATCTTTCTTTCTTCTCTATTCTTTATTTCTTTCTTTTTCATCTACCTTCTCCTCATCTTTCTCCATAGCCGAACCCTTCTACCACTTCACTCATCATCACATCCTTAATCTTTAGCCTCATAGCCGAACATCACAAAAGCCAAAAAAAACCTAAAAGATCATATTGTTTGTGCCGAGTCCTCCTAGCAAACCTATTGAGATATTTTTTGTCTTTCTTCTTCCTTTGTGATCAACTCTTTCTTTTTCCTGAACCCCAAACCTCTATCGACAAGCCATTACAAGAAAACCCTCATCTCTTTTTCACTGTTCTAAAAGCCAAAAACCCCATATTTGAGGGGTATAGTCAAATTCTTGATCATTAAAGGAGCGACTGCTGCTAGGACATGGGGATTAGATCTGTATCAGAATCAAATAAGAGCATAAGTGAATCATTGACTGAAGAAACTGGTGGTAAGGTTTCGAATCTATTCTTTATTTTTGGATATAGAAAAGCCGAAATCCCTAAATGTCAAGGAGGCTGTCAATTTGGGTTTGTAGCCTTGAGGGGTTGTGATAACCATTTCGTTTTGATAATGGCATGATTTAGAGATTACTGATCAAGGGCTTGGACAAGTGGATCGATCGGATCTTTGGAAGTTAACCAACTCTCGGCATCAAGGTAAGGGCAATAGGGGTTTTCAAGCATGTTTGGCCGAATATGGTAAGGGACTAAGTACTTGGTGTTATGGTTGGTTTAGAGTAATATTTTAGTGATTTTATTGTAGGCAGTTCGTGGGTAGATCTCGTTGAGGAAATCACAAACAGATGTGTAATCTATACCCTTCTATAGACTAGATCGGCAAAGCCGAGCAAAGTCAAATCTTTGAAAAATCGGTATTTTGGGAACTT
This sequence comes from Gossypium anomalum, assembly GCA_025698475.1. NCBI lineage: Eukaryota > Viridiplantae > Streptophyta > Magnoliopsida > Malvales > Malvaceae > Gossypium > Gossypium anomalum. The sequence goes on from CM046957.1 coordinate 18,046,869, forward strand.
ACGAGTGTGCGAATGCTCGTAAGAGGAAAGGGGTTATTAATTCTGGTATTCCGTGATGATAAGACTGCAAAGTGCACCAATCCATGCGTTTTGACAATTTTGGGGCTTAATGGGCCAAAAGTCAGTTAATGGGCCAACGGGCCCAATTCGGTAAGTATGTGCGGTAAGTGGTTCTGAATATACGTAAATAGTAAAAATATGCATGAGAACCCTAAGAATAGACAAATTACTAGACTACCCTCATGTATGAAAAATTACTGTTATACCCCTAGGTGTAAAATGACCTAAATACCCCTAGGGTTAATAATGTCTGAAAAGCATGTTGATGATATTCTGTATGATGTATGACATGAATGTATATCTCTTGCATGGGGACATGGGTTATGTTGTGGAGGAAGCGTCCTGGTGGCTATGCCACAAATTATCTGTTCTGGTGGCTTTGCCACATATATATCTCAGATCTCCGTGACTCACACATTTTTCGATCCGCGCACCATGCTGCATATTTCTGTGACGTGTAACGGTTGGGTGGGTCGAGTAATCTACCCACATGGTGTAAGAATGGTATGGGGGTGTACATGGTTGGCTATGGGTTGGGTTTCTGCATAAGCATGATATATATATTCTGTTCTGTTCTGGGCCTATGGGCTATATTCTAAAATCAGTTCTGGGCTGAGGCCAACTTATTCTGTCTCTGTGGTTTGAACTGATTTAGGCTATGGTTGGGTTAATTACACACTGAGTTTCCCCAAACTCACCCCTCCATTTTCATCTTTGTAGGTAATCCCCAACCATAGTGGGCTTGGAGCCGTGAGGGATTCGGAGTGGCCACTTGTTTCCGTAAATTCAGTTTCCTTCTGATGAACTGGACATCTTTTATTTTCGTTTATGGTTTTGGGTTTTTAAAATGTAATAAGGCCGCTTAATTATTTTATGGTTTTGATTTATTTTTATTATGATAAAAACAAACTGAGATAACTATTGAAGTGGATTAGCTCTAGGACGTGTTTTCAAAAACATTAAGAGGTTTCAAACAACACGATCACAAATAAGGCTTCCGCTAAGCAACGTTTTGAAGCTTAAACAATTTTCTTAAGATGGACTTAACCAAAATGGTTTTCTCAACATCATACGAGATGTTAGAGTGTGGCAATGGCGGTGTACATGTCTAGGATTGGATCCGAAGGGAGCTTGGTACTTAAGCAGTCCGACGGACTCACCTCCTCTTTTCTGGCTTCTTACCTGGTGTACAGCTTCCATTCACTTTAACCTACTTTCGAAAGTGTCTTTTACAAACACCAACTAAGTTTTCCAAACTAAGCAATACGAAATGTTTTGAACGCATCAATGTGGCGCACAGGATCTGGTCATAACGTCTAGGCCGGGTTTGGGGTGTTACATTTTGTGGTATCAGAGCCAGGTTGCAACAACTCAGCTGTGGAATGGGTTTACAAAAACAACGATTTTTAAAAATAAGATTTTTACGAAACTCAGTTAGAAGGTGGCATTCTGAATCTCTGGCCCAAGTCTGTAAGTAATTCTGAACTTTTCTGAACATATATATACTGAACTATCTGCCTGTACTGAAACTTACTAGAATACTCTAGATAGGATGCTAGCGAAACTCTAGAAAAGCTTGCTAAAAGACTGAAACTGTAGTTAGACATCGATTCTGCGAAAACCAACTCTGAATTACTGTCTGAATCATAAAACATCTGTAATAATCACTGGAATGCTAAAATTGATACATAAAATTTGTAGTCAGATAATACCATATGAGTACGCGAGCAGCTCGTGGTAGAGGCCGTGATATGAGTACGTGAGCAGCTCGTGGTAGAGGCCGTGGACGAGGCGGAGGAAGAACCTGAGTGGGATCTTCGTCTACGAGACATATGCCAGCGGCAGAAACACTGGTACCATCAGCAACGGAAGTAGAATCACATGATCGTGGTGCCGGGGATGATGCCTTGTCGCAGGCAATGCTCCGAGTTCTGGAAAGGGTTGCTGGGGCATGTTCGGGCAACAAAATTCGAGGGTCGATTTTTGAATGACTCCGGGCTAACGGAGCGGAGATCTTTAGGGGCATGTCTGGTGTAGCCCCGAATGTGGCGGAATATTGGTTAGAGGCCACCGAACGAATTATGGATGATTTAGATCGCTCGTGGAGCGGCCCAAGGGAGCCGTATCATTGCTGCGAGATGAGGCTTACCAGTGGTGGCTTACCGTGAGGGATGGAACCCCAGCTGACAGGGTTACTTGGGAGCTATTTAAAACGGCCTTTAAGGGGAAGTATGTTGGGGCGAGTTATGTGGACACCCGTAGGAAAGATTCCTGAATCTGGTCCAAGGAGTACGAGGCTGCGTTTTGTAGGCTGAGTAGGTATGCTGTGGGAATAGTTGCTACGGAGTATGAATGTAGCGTTCGCTTTGAGGATGGACTCAGAGATGACCTTAAGGTGCTGATTGCTCCGCAGAGGGAGCGTGACTTTGCGATTCTGGTGGAAAAGGCTAAGGTCGCTGAGGAGGTAAAACGTACTGAGAGGTAGAATCGTGAGAAAGATCAAAACCGTTTTCGGAGGGATTCTGGACCTTCGGGTGGAGCGAACAAGAATGTCAAAAGGGCGAGAGTGGAGGAGCCAGTTAGAGCTGTTCCGATGAATGTGGTTAGACCGCCAATCTGTGGGGATTGTGGTAAGGTGCACTTGGGTGAATGTAGGAAACGTTCTGGTGCTTGTTTCCGATGTGGATCTATGGAGCACAGAGTTAAGGACTGTTCTCAGAGAGCTGATCAGGTTCAAGTTGCAGAACATAGGGTTGCTCAACTAGCGAGAGGTGGACCACAACCACCGAGAGGACGTGGACAAGGAAGGGGCAAAAATGGGAATAGAAATGGTCAAGGTCGAGGCGCGATCGCGGGGGAGCCAGAAATATCGAGGCTCAAAGACCGCCGTTGGTGTATGCAAACTGTCGTCGTCGAGGAGGCGATGCACGATGTCATAATTGGTACGTTTTTGGTTTCTAATATGCCGTTTACTGCCTTGGTGGATATTGGATCTACTCATTCTTATGTTGCGTGTGCCATATCTGGGTCATTGGGAGTGCATTCTGAGAAGATAGTGAGTAAGGTATCTGTGCTAAGTCCTTTGGGTAACTCGGTTAGGGTAGACAAGCTGTATAGGGATGTACCCTTAGAAACTCAAGGAAGGGTCTTTCCTGGCGATCTAATGGAGTTGCCATTTGGAGAGTTTGATCTCATTCTGTGAATGGACTGGCTTGTTAAGCATAAGGCGACTTTGGACTGTGCCGCTAAGCGAATGGTGCTAAGAACCACGGAAGGTGATGAGGTTATGATGATAGGTGAGCGAAGGGACTATTTGTCTAATATGATATCGGCATTGAGGGCTGAAAAGTGGATTCGAAAAGGTGGTGAGGCCTATTTGGCATTTATAAGTCAAACAGATGAAGAGGGGCTGACAGTGGATAAAGTTAGAACTGTGAAAGAGTTCCAAGATGTTTTTCCGGAGGAGCTTCCGGGATTGCCTCCAAACCGAGAAGTCGAATTTGGAATCGACCTGTTGCCTGGGACAGCACCAGTGCCCATTGCACCATATAGGATGGCACCGAAGGAGTTGGTAGAGTTAAAGGCGCAAATTCAAGAGTTGTTGGATAGGGGCTTTATTAGGCCAAGTGTGTCTCCATAGGGAGCACCGGTGCTATTCGTGAAGAAGAATGATGGGACGATGCGCATGTGCATTGATTACCGTCAGTTGAACAAACTGACGATTAAGAATAAGTACCCTCTGCCAAGGATTGACGATTTGTTCGACCAGTTTAAAGGAGCTTCTGTATTTTCCAAGATCGATCTTCGATCTGGATATCATTAGTTAAGGGTCAAGGAGGCAGATATTCATAAGATAGCATTCAGGACTCGTTATGGTCATTACGAGTTTCGGTTATGCCATTTAGACTGACAAATGCTCCTGTAGCGTTTATGGATCTGATGAATCGTGTGTTTCAACCATTTCTGGATCGGTTCGTGGTCGTCTTTGTTGACGATATTCTGGTATATTCTAAGACTGAGGCAAAACATGATGAGCATCTCCGCACTGTGTTGCAAGTGTTAAGGGAGAAGGAACTTTATGCGAAGTTCAGCAAGTGTGAGTTCTGGTTGAGGGAGGTAACCTTTTTGGGGCATGTTGTCTCTGCCGAGGGGATTAAGGTGGACCCTCGTAAGATTGAAGCAATTTTGGAATAGAAGCCACCTAGGTTGGTGTCAGAAATTTGAAGTTTCGTTGGGTTGGCAGGTTACTACAGAAGGTTTGTGGAAGGTTTTTCTGTGATGGCAGCACCTCTGACAAAACTCATAAGGAAGGGAGTACCGTTTGTTTGGACTGAAAAACAGCAAAAAGCTTTGAAAGGTTGAAGAAAGTTCTGACTGAAGCACCTGTGTTAATTCAGCTAGAGTCTGGGAAGGATTTCACTGTGTACAGTGATGCATCACACGTAGGTTTGGGTTATGTGTTGATGCAAGAGGGTAAGGTGGTTGCTTATGCATCTCGACAACTTAAGCCTCACGAAGGGAACTATCCTACTCATGATTTGGAGTTGGCAGCAGTGATCTTCGCGCTTAAGATTTGAAGACACTACTTGTATGGGGAAAGGTGTATCATATACACAGATCATAAGAGTCTTAAGTACTTGTTAACTCAAAAGGAACTGAACCTTAGGCAAAGGAGATGGATCGAGTTGCTTAAAGACTATGATTGTTCAATTGAATACCACCCAGGCAAGGCTAATGTGGTAGCCGATGCCCTAAGTCATAGAGCTGTATCTGATCTGAGAGCAATGTTTGCTCGTCTAAGTCTGTTTGATGATGGAAGTCTGTTGGCTGAATTGCAAGTAAGGCCAACTTGGGTGGATCAGATTAAAGAGAAGCAGTCGAAGGATGAGTCTTTGGTCGCTCGTTTTCAACAAGTTAAGGAAGGGGGAACTTCTGAGTTTGGGTTAAATGACGAAGGGGTTCTGTGTTTTCGAGGTAGAATTTGTGTTCCGAAGGACTCTGACTTGAGACAATCAATTCTGAGGGAAGCTCATGGGGGACTGTGTGCTATGCATCCTGGAGGGAATAAGTTGTATCACGACTTGCGAGAACTGTATTGGTGGCCTGGACTTAAACGAGAGGTAACGAAATTTGTAGGGAAATGTCTGACATGCCAGCAAGTGAAAGCTAAGCATCAATTACCTTCTGGATTACTAGCCAGTAAAAATACCACTTTAGAAGAGGGAGAGGGTAACCATGGACTTTGTGAGTGGGCTACCCTTGAAACCATCGAAGAAAGACTCGATATGGGTTATTGTGGATAGGTTGACTAAGTCGGCTCATTTCATACCTGTTCGCACCGACTTTTCACTGCAGAAGTTAGCCAAGTTATATGTGGCAGAAATTGTACGACTTCATGGAGTTCCAGTATCAATTATCTCTGATCGAGATCCTAGATTTACATCTCGATTTTGGCAAAAGTTGCATGAGGCATTGGGAACGCGTTTGAACTTTAGTACGGCTTTCCATCCCCAAACTGATGGTCAGTCGGAAAGAGTTATTCAGATTCTGGAGGATATGTTGAGGGGGTGTGTGATAGATTTCTGAGGCAGTTGGGAGGATTACTTGCCTTTGGTAGAGTTTGCCTACAACAATAGCTATCAGTCGAGTATTCGAATGGCACCTTATGAAGCACTGTATGGGCGAAGGTGTCGAACACCTAGCTGTTGGACCGAACTGGGGGAGCGACAAGTTCTTGGACCTGAGTTGGTGGCAGATACCGAGGATAAGGTCAAGTTGATTAGAGATCGGTTAAAGGAAGCGTTTGATAGGCAGAAGTCGTATGCAGATCTGAAGCGTAAAGAGATTGAATACTCAGTGGGTGATATGGTCTTCTTGAAAGTTTCACCTTGGAAGAAGATACTAAGGTTTGGAAAGAAGGGCAAGTTGAGTCCGCGGTTCATTGGGCCTTATCGGGTTTTGAAGCGAGTAGGCCCAGTGGCTTATCAGTTGGAATTGCCTCCAGAGTTAGACAGGATTCACGATGTTTTTCACGTCTCCATGTTAAGGCGTTATCGTTCTGACCCTACTCATGTCGTGCCGGTTGCAGAAATTGAGGTGCAAACTGATTTAACCTTTGAGGAGGAGCCTGTGCAAATATTGGATCGAGACGTTAAGGTTCTGAGGAAGAAATCCGTCCCATTAGTGAAAGTACTTTGGTGTAATCATGGCAGAGAGGAAGCTACTTGGGAGCCAGAGGAGGCAATACAGCAACAATACCCCCATCTGTTCGGACTAGGTAAATTTCGAGGACGAAATTTCTTTAAGGAGGGTAGAGTTGTAACGGCCCAATTTTCGGGAACTTTGAAAAAAATCAGAAAATTTAAAATTTTGTGTTTCGCTTGTTATGTGTAGGATTTATTATGATAGTGGGCCTCTAGAAGGCCCAAGCTTAGGATAAAACCCGGTAGTTTTAATTAATTTTAATTCTATAGGAGAAAGGGGTTCTGTTAAATTAGGCTTTTAGGAATTAATTGTATAAAATGGATCACAAGGAAGCATGTGGTAAAGTGGCTAAGTGACGCCACTAAGAAGGCTATAAGTGGCGTGTGTAAGCTTGGGAGGACCCAGGTTCATGTCACAATGACAGCAAAACAAGGGATTAATTTTTTATGAACAGAAAAGGTAAGTAATGGAACTAAAGTGAAAGACTGTCAGGAGGAGTTTGAGTTGTTAAGGGGATTGAATAAGGATAAAGATAAGGGAGGAAGTCTAGGAGCTGATCAAGGAGCAAGAGGTGGCCGGCCAAGGGACTTTAGCATGGGAAATTCGACTAGGTATTGCAATAGTGGGAATTTCGGCATTTAGGGAGTGTTGTGCCGAAACTCTGACCATCTTTCTTTCTTCTCTATTCTTTATTTCTTTCTTTTGCATCTACCTTCTCCTCATCTTTCTCCATAGCCGAACCCTTCTACCACTTCACTCATCATCACATCCTTAATCTTTAGCCTCATAGCCGAACATCACAAAAGCCAAAAAAACTAGAAAGATCATATTGTTTGTGCCGAATCCTCCTAGCAAACCTATTGAGATATTTTTCGTCTTTCTTCTTCCTTTGTGATCAACTCTTTCTTTTTCCTGAACCCTAAACCTCTGTCGACAAGCCATTACAAGAAAACCCTCATCTCTTTTTCACTGTTCTAAAAGCCGAAAACCCCATATTTGAGGGGCATAGTCGAATTCTTGATCATTAAAGCTGCTACTAGGACGTGGGGATTAGATCTGTATCGGAATCAAATAAGAGCATAAGTGAATCGTTGACTGAAGAAACTGGTGGTAAGGTTTCGAATCTATTCTTTATTTTTGGATATAGAAAAGCCGAAATCCCTAAATGTTAGGGAGGCTGTCGATTTGGGTTTGTAGCCTTGAGGGGTTGTGATAACCGTTTCGTTTTGATAATGGCGTGATTTAGAGATTGTTGATCAAGGGCTTGGACAAGTGGATCAATCGAATCTTTGGAAGTTAACCAACTCTCGGCATCAAGGTAAGGGCAATAGGGGTTTTTAAGCATGTTTGGCCGAATATGGTAAGGGACTAAGTACTTGGTGTTATGGTTGGTTTAGAGTAATATTTTAGTGATTTTATTGTAGGCAATTCGTGGGTAGATCTCGTTGAGGAAATCACAAACAGGTGTGTAATCTATACCCTTCTCTAGACTAGATCGGCAAAAGCCGAAAAGTCAAAATACTGAAAAACTAGTATTTTGGGAACTTACGAGTGTGCGAATTCTCGTAAGAGGAAAGGGGTTATTAATTCTGGTATTCCATGATGATAAGACTGCAAAGTGCACCAATCCGTGCGTTTTGACAATTTTGGGGCTTAATGGGCCAAAAGTCGGTTAATGGGCCAACGGGCCCAATTCGGTAAGTATGTGCGGTTAGTGGTTCTGAATATACATAAATACTAAAAATATGCATGAGAACCCTAAGAATAGACAAATTACTAGACTACCCTCATGTATGAAAAATTACTGTTATACCCCTAGGTGTAAAATGACCTAAATACCCCTAGGGTTAATTATGTCTGAAAAGCATGTTGATGATATTCTGTATGATGTATGACATGAATGTATATCTGTTGCATGGGGACATGGGTTATGTTGTGGAGGAAGCGTCCTGGTGGCTATGCCACAAATTATTCTCTGCTCGTGGCTTTGCCACATATATCAGATCCGTGACTCTGTCACATTTTACAGATCTCGCGACCATGCTGCATATTTCTGTGGCGTGTAGCGGTTGGGTGGGTCGAGTAATCTACCCACATGGCGTAAGGATGGTATGGGGGTGTACATGGTTGGTTATGGGTTGGGTTTCTGCATAAGCATGATATATCTATTCTGTTCTGTTCTGGGCCTATGGGCTATATTTTGAAATCAGTTCTGGGCTGAGGCCAACTTATTCTGTCTCTGTGGTTTGAACTGATTTAGGCTATGGTTGGGTTAATTACATACTGAGTTTCCCCAAACTCACCCCTCCATTTTCATCTTTGCAGGTAATCCCCAACCATAGTGGGCTTAGAGCCGTGAGGGATTCGAAGTGGCCACTTGTTTCCGCAAATTCAGTTTCCTTCTGATGAACTGGACGTCTTTTATTTTCGTTTATGGTTTTGGGTTTTTAAAATGTAATAAGGCCGCTTAATTATTTTATGGTTTTGATTTATTTTTATTATGATAAAAACAAACTGAGATAACTATTAAAGTGGATTAGCTCTAGGACGCGTTTTCAAAAACATTAAGAGGTTTCAAACAACACGATCACAAATAAGGCTTCCGCTAAGCAACGTTTTCAAACTTAAACAATTTTCTTAATATGGACTTAACCAAAATGGTTTTCTCAACATCATACGAGATGTTAGAGTGTGGCAATGGCGGTGTACATGTCTAGGATTGGATCCGAAGGGAGCTTGGTACTTAAGCAGTCCGACGGACTCACCTCCTCTTTTCCGGCTTCCTACCTGGTGTACAGCTTCCATTCACTTTAACCTACTTTCGAAAGTGTCTTTTACAAACACCAACTAAGTTTTCCAAACTAAGCAATACGGAATGTTTTGAATGCATCAATGTGGCGCACCGGATCCGGTCATAACGTCTAGGCCGGGTTTGGGGTGTTACAAACAGCCTGGTTTAGACCCTAATCAGAATAGTGGTTTCAAAACCACAAATCAGAGGTCGTAAAATTATTTTTATATATTATTTTATGTGTTTACAGCATGTGACTTAATATGTGTGAAAGTTTCGTGAAATAATTTTATCGATTGGTTGTTTAATTTTATAAAAGGACTAAATCGCGTAAAATGCAAAAGTGACATGTTAGTTGTTTAAAGTGCTTATAAGCTATGATTTACTAAATGAGAAGTCCTTATGTAGCAATTGGACCATTGATAGTGGAAATGGACAATAATGGCCATTAAATGGATGATTTTGGTGTTATTTTATTAAGATTATTTTAGTAATTATTTAATTAATGCTTAATAAATAAAACCAAAATCAATTTTGGTTCATCTTCTTCATTAAATGACCGAATATCCCAATGAAAAATAGGGTTTGAATGCTCAAAATAGTTCGGCACTTTGGGGGAGCAATGTTAAGTCCATTTTGACCTAGTTTTTAGTAACTTTTACTTTTTTGAGATCGTTGCTTCGTATTCTAGCTAGCCCATGCTTTAATTTTTGGATTGGTTGATGAATTTGTGAGTTTCCATTGATGATAGCTTGATTTTTTTGTTGTTTGATGATGAAAAATAAATATTTGTTGATAGATTATTATATTTTGTTAAGTAATTATTGATAAAAATCCAAATTAGGGAATTATTTGTGAAATATGTCAATTAAGGGGGTGAAATGTGAAATAAATGGAATTAATGGGCTGCTAAGGACTTAAGGAAAATTTGGCTATGCTTGAGTATGATGAAATTTTGTGTATTTTGTGACTTTATGTGATAAGGACTAAATTGTACAAATGTAAAATTTTAGGGGCTAAAGTGCAAAATGCCCATTTATGTGTTCTTGGATGAAATTGAATGAATTATTGAATAAGTACGTTAATTTTGATATTAATTAGATTAGCAAAAACAAAATTCGGATCTAGATCGAGGGAAAGTCAAAGTATCGAATTCAACAGACATTACGAAATCATGTTATAAATGCATATTATCTGTGTGAATGAATTCAATGTCGAATGGTAATGTAAATGAATATGTATTTTGAATAAGTTATATATTTTATTATGATATTGAATTGTTCGAGTAGCAGAATATATGAATACGAGAAAGTATCGACAATGTGATGACATCTGAAAGCCCCGTACGAACCATAGGAATAGTTAGGATACATATGTCATGAGATAGGACTCCGATATGTGTTATCGTGTAAGACCACGTCAGGGACGTTGGCATCGATTTGAGATTTACGTGTAAGACCATGTCTGGGACATCGGCATCGTATATGATTTCGTGTAAGACCATGTTTGGGATAGTGGCATCGATATTTGATTACATGTAAGACCAGGTCTGGGACGTTGGCATTGTACGTGCTTTCCGAGCTATTCGAGTATCCTTATTGATTCCGAACGGTTTAACGGGCATTCTGATAAATAAATGATTAAGTGAATAACATTCCGATTCAGGTATGTTGAAATATATACAATGTTTGAAAATGAAAGGTAAGTATATGTGCAAAGAATGTTATGTGATGTATATAGAAATGAGATGTGAATATGTGCCAATAAAACATGAACAAATGAATAAGATGTGATTTATAGAGTTGCATATGTGAAATTGTTGATGCTATATGATTGAAAGGTGAATTTGAGTATAAATGATGATATGAGATTCATATGAGAAAGATATATGATTAAATGTGTTATTTCCTATAATGTGCTCATTTGGCTATATGAAAGTGTGAATTGAATGATACATGAGAATTGAATTGAATAAGCTTGTGAAACCTAAAGTTAGTTAAGTGAGTAAGTATAATATTGAATGATGATAATTCGATATGAGAACATGTTATAAAATTTAGAAAAGTTGTGTGAGATAGTATATCATGCTTATGGCATTGTAATAAAAGTATTTGTTATGTTAAGTTTATTAAGATACGAGCTTACTAAGCTTAAAAGCTTACTCTATGTGTTTTTCCTATGTTTATAGAGTTTCTGAGTTTTGTTTGGGTTGAAAGTCGCAGGAGACCTTATCACACTATCTGGTTATCGCTTCGGTAAATAAAAGCTTTGAGTTTTTGGTTATGTGGCATGTATAGGCTAGTTTCGATATGGTTCATTTTGATTTGTATATATGTAGCCATGCGAAAATGGCTTATTAATGATGTTAATGTTTGTGTATAATCGGGCATGGTACAAGCTCATTTTGAGAAGTATGTTTCATGATATGTATGTATGGTGTCTTGGTTACATGTTTTGGTTGAGTAATGATTTAGTTATGGATTTGGTATAATCTTGGTATAAGATTGATATGGTAATTTGAGATGTTGATCATGTATGAGTGAATGAATTTGGCATGTGATTTTGGTATGTTTTAGTATAGAGAGTGAACATGAAATTGGTTGATGATATTATGGAATTGATTAATGATATAGAAGTATGAATGATGCTTGATTTTGTAATGATTTGGTTGCATATTGAGTTATGAAATGTGGTCTTAAATGCTTGTGATAATAGGGTGGCAAAATGGCTTTACAAATAGCCTATGTTTGTCCACACAGGTAGAGACATGGGTGTGTGTCTCAACCGTGTGTGACACACGGTTATGCTACACGGCTGTGTGTCCCTTGGGGTAGCTTTACGAATTAAGTCAGTATACCATACAGGTTTGACACGGCTTAGACACACGGGTGTGTCTATTGGCCGTGTGTGTCACAGGGGCTCACACACGGGCGTGTGACTGGCCGTGTGACATAAGTCAAAATACCCCCTTAAATAGCACATGGCCTAGCACAGGGACATGTGTGGCCATTTCGAAGGGTACACAGGCTAGACACATGGGCATGTGGTCGACCGTGTGACCCAAGTTAGTATGTATGCCCTATTTTCACACAGCCTGTAACACAGGCGTGTCTGATAATCGTGTGAGGTACACGGCCTGTTCACATGGGCGTGTGACCTATTGATTGTATGAAAATTTTGTAAGTGTTCAAAAATTTTTATATGTGATCGGTTTAGTCCCGAACCCCTTCTAAGCATGTTTTAAGGTCTCGTAGACCTTCTAAATGGACTTATTGTTGATGTTTGATTATGATATGGTGATGATATATAATATTTTGTAAAATGTTAGTAAAAGTTCTTATATGTCTGGTAATGCCTCTTAACCCTAATCTGGCGATAAATTCGAGTAAGAGGTGTTACAGTCTGAGATCTTCACATACCAAGTCTAGCTATCGAAACCGAGTGCACCTACAAGGGGAACACTAAGGGGGTGAACTTCACGAGCTCAGTGTGAGTTCGAAACATGACTAATAATAGAATTATGGAAATCAGTTTGATAACGAAACTTACTTACAGAAGTACGCAGAAACAGAAAGTAAACACGAAAGCAACATCCCAACATAACGTAACAATTCAAGCATACCATGTCATACACAAACACTCAGTCACAAATGTTATTCGGTCAGATAGAATCCAGCCAATAATCTTACATCCAGTCACTTAAAACAGATGCGTATGAATGCAGTCAAGTAATAAAAAGCCCACTCATCCAGCCAAAACACCTCTCTGTCCCCCGATCACACCCCAAAAGATTTTTTTAAACTCATCCAACCAAACACACCACATAGGACCTCAAAAGGCCCATCCAACCCTACACACCATGTATGTGGACTAAGCCACTCAGATAATAATATGTAGCAAAGCTGACGTATATACCGTACAGTGCATTGCTATAAACCGCTATCAGTCATGTTGTAGTTTAAACAGCCAAATCATATCAGAATTAGTCTCTCTTCTCTTCACAATCAAACCCCAAATGTTTTATGCAAATGTATGCAGATAGGTATACAAAATCAAAATACAAGATTTCCATACAGTCATTCAGACACAGAAACTCACATCCAGTCAATCAGTTACAGAATTTCCATGCAGTCACAAAATACACACAATACACAGACTCTCACACCCAATCACTTAGAATCAGAAATACGTACATTCATTTACCCGAATTCAGTATCAATTGCATAGCAACCTCAAGCAACAATCAAACAATCTACTTAAATAAAGGTATATCTATACAAAACACACCAATCTAGGCCGAATCAAAGTCCCGGTCACCCTTGCTAAGACCTCGCTAAGAGTCGAAACACACAGAATCACGATCAAGCTTTAATTTGACACAGAACAAAATTTGAGATAGGGCCACATGGCCTTATGCTCTAGCCGTGTGGAAATGCCTAGGCCGTGTAAGGGTCAACACGCCCATATGGGAGGAGGCGCACACCCGTGTGGGCCAGGGACATGGCCGTGTGAATAGACTGTGTAACTCTCTATCCATTTGTGCTAAAATAGAGTGCAGGGTAGACACGGTGTGTGACCCCACCAGACACGGCCGTATGTCCAAAATCCCTAAATCCCTAAATTAGCCATACAACCATGTGGCCAAGCGTGTGACACCAAATTGCTAAATCCCTAACTCCCAAATACACACGCCCGTGTGGGATCCCTAAATCCTTAAATTAGCCACACAACCGTGTGGTCAAACCGTGTGACACCAAATCGATCAATCCCTAATTCCCAAATACACACGCCCGTATGTCCAGGGGACACAGTCATGTGAAAAATGACTAATTTCCCCAAATTAGCCACACGGCCGTCTGGCCAGGCCATGTGGCACCCAATTTAGCCCGAAAACCCTAAATCCTAATTGCTCATGGCTGTGTGAATCACCCGTGGGGGGCACACGCTCGTGTGGCCACCCGTGTAGTCATGAAACCACATCAAAATGTCTTATTTTTTGGTAACTAAAACATCCCCTAATCAAATTATTCCAGAAACTAACCACAACACACTAAATTACAAGTAATTGAAACGACACACAAGCCCCAATTACTCACTTACCGAAGCATACAAAAGACTATCGAAATCCATAGCAAGTCAGCACTAAATTACACAGTTCAGAACACACACACTATGTTGAATTACCCAGAACCAATTCATTATTTCAATAACGGAAAAGAAGAGTTCAGAACCCACACCTGATTTGGAATCAACACGCCTCGAACTCAATCGACACCGGTCGATGACTTAACCCGAGCTTTTGTCGATGAAAGAAAAATATGTAAACGAAACGATGCAATAAAAACAATCTAAGAAAAAAAATGAAAGAAAATTATTTGTGCGAAAAAAAGATTAAGAGAAAAAGAAGAAGAGCAAAGGAAAAACGTTTGACAGAAGAAAAAGAGAACGTGGAAAAAGAAAAAAACTTTTTTTCTTTTTTTTTTCAAAATCATGATAAATACAATTAAAAATAAATAAATAAGTAAATATCTTTAATTAAAAAAAATTAAAGTCACATAAAAATAATTCTTCAAAACACGCTCGAGGACTCAAACCCATAAGCTCGAGGTACACTAACACTCATCCAACTACTAGACTAGCAGGCCCATTCTGACACTAAATTGTGGAAACTAACCCAATTGTCCGATCTAGCCACCAACACTACTTAAAAACCTCAAAACTCCTAACCCCAAAATTTGGGGTGTTACAACTCACCCCTCCTTAAAGAAATTTCGTCCTGGATATTTTCCACTAACAAAATAGTGGTACAACACAGGCTATACCACTACGCTCCCGCTGCGCACTCTGATCCCGAAGCGCTACCACGCTAGGCTTGAACCCAAGACCTCATACACACACCTAGACCACTTAACCACTGAAATAGATACACATTTTGTCCTATCACACATAATTACTATGCTCTAATCAAAATGTTGAAACATTCACAGCCATACCTGTCTCAATAATGTCGACGACACTCTCAAATTTGATGCTATATGGATCCACATCGAAAACACACTCCCACCTTTTTCCAACAATTACCCAAATGGCGCTTCTTACAGTGCTCACAAAACAGAGCGCTTTCACCAGCACTAGCATCCTCCGCAAAACCATTATTGCCACTCAAATGCATTCTAACATGCTTCACAGACCGAGGCTCCAACCTCGAAAGACTGTGATCACCTTCCTTCCCACAACCTACGCACCTAGCTTGAAGCATTTCTCTAGTCCCCTCTAACCTAGCCTCAAACACTTTCTCTCGTACTTCCCTCACTACCCGAGTTAAGGCCTCAGTACCAAGCTCCTAGTTATCGCTACCCAAAGTTGGTGGAATCGCATTGACCTCTGATTCCTGAACAGACACACGTCCCAGAGAAGCAAACGACTCATCACAATCTCGCTTACCTTCAGAATCCATACCTATATCGAACATAAGCATAAATGTTTAATAAGCTTACAGAACTAATATTACAATTTCCTAAGTTTCGCACGGACTGGCATCAAAGTCTCAGACAACCCATTTTTGCAAATAGTTTTATTTTCCAAACACAAGTCATTTCAAAACACTATGGTCTAGTTTCCCGAAAATTTCTTTAAAATGAACACACACGCATACGGTTACATAAAAACACAGGCCGATTTTTTGTAAACCTGGCTCTGATACCACTAAATATAACAACCTAAAACCTAGTCTAGAAGTTTAGACTGAACTCGGAGGTTACATTGATCACCGAAGTGGTCGTAGAAAAATTTTACAAAATAAATTATCTCAAATTCCATTACAAACACATTTATCTTTATTTGAACCAAAAACATTTAATCTTCTAGATTTCAATCAGAAAAATTACAGTTAAGTTTAATTTATGAACAAAGTAAGATTTACAAGAAAAATCAAAAATAGAACTTGCACCATAGATTTTACAAAACCTTTCAGTTCGTAACAGTATACTAAAACGGGAATTGAAAGGAAGAACTGTTAACTTATTTTTAACCGTGACTGTCCGAGATCGACACATACTGATTCCAGCTGCCAAAACTGAGTGTACCTACAAGGGAAACACTAAGAGGGTGAGCTTCACGAGCTCAGTGTGATTCGAAACGTGACTAATAACAGAATTACAGAAATCAGTTCGATAGCAAAACTTAAAACAGAAAGTAAATGAGAAACCAAAGTCCCAACAGAACGTAACAATTCAAGCACACCATGTTATACACAGACACTCAGTCACAAATGTTATTCAGTCAGACAAAATACAGTCAATAATCTTACACCCAGTCACTTAAAACAAATGCGTATGAATGCAGTCAAGTAATAAAAAGCCCACCCATCCAGCCAAAACACCTCTCCGTCCCCCGATCACACCCCAAAAGAGTTGTTTAAGCTCGTCCAACCAAACACACCACATAGGACCTTGAAAGGCCCATCTAACCCTACACACCATGTATGTGGACTAAGCCACTCAGATAATAATACACAGCAAAGCTAATGTATATACCGTATAGTGTACTGCGATAAATCATTGTACAATCATGTTGCAGTTTAAATAGCCAAATCAGATTAGAATCAGTCTCCCTTCTCTTCATAATCAAACCTCAAATGTTTTATGCAAATGTATGTAGACAGGCGTACAAAATATGTAACGCCCCAAAATTTTAATTTTTGATTTCGTGTATGTGTGACACACAAGTGTGCATCTGCTTCAGTGGTTAAGTGTTCTGGGTGTGTGTGAGAGGTCCCAAGTTCAAGCCCTACTTGGGAAAATTTTAGTATTTTTATAAATAAAGCCTTAACCTTGTGCAACGGGCTTAAGTTTAATTGGTAAGTTTATATCAGAATGAACCTGCTGGTCTGGTGGTTAAGTTGAGTGTTGGAGTGTTGGAGGTCCTGTGTTCAATTTTCTGTGATGGTGTGGAGATAGTATTTTTGCTCAAATTTCGGCTAAGAGTTGTGTTAGGGAAAAATTCTAAGTAGTTGTGTTTTAGTGGGTTAATAAGGAGTGATTTTAGGAGATAATTGGGGAGAGATTATCATAAAATAATCTGATTATTTTTTTGCTGTAAAAAAAATAGAGTTTCAGTTTTCTCTCTTCTGCCGATTCTTTCATCTAGTTGCTGCCGAAATTTCTATTATTTTTCCCCTTCCATTTCTTTCTTTTTTTCTTCCAATTGATTCAGTTGTTCATTGTTGGTTGCGCGTGTTCGATAAGTAACAATTTTGTCTATTGTTAATCGTTCTTGGTTAATCTCTAAAAGAGGGATTCCTTTTTGGTGTTTAGGAGTTAATCAAGGGGCTGGTGGTTTTGAATCGACGCTGTGATTGTGCGAAGTCGTGGTTACTCAAGCGAGGTAAGGGTTTTGTTAGGTTTTTACTTGAGTTCCTTCCAAAATTGGTTGATTAAAAATGAATTAAGTGATTCATCTGGAGATATGTTGGTCGTTTTTAGGATCTTGAGGCTTAGGAGTGCCTACGCATCAGAAACGATACCAGGTGTGTACCCAAAACGTAGAAAACAAAATTCGACGAAAAGTCAAAATTGCTTGCTGTCAAGAAATGAGAGAAATAAGAGAAAATGATGCGAAAAAAATTGTAGAGAAAAGAAATAAGGGTGTTATAAACTTGGAAATCAACATTTTGCACTAAAGTAGTTTTGGACAACAGCAATAATCTAACTTTGAAAAATCATCAAAAATAGTTGAAATTAACTTAGAGTTGAATAAAAAATGAAATTAAATTTTATTGAGTCTAGTTTTTCATGGAAGAAATAGTGTAAGCAATGGAATTGTAAATT
The DNA here is from genome assembly GCA_025698475.1 of Gossypium anomalum. Classification (NCBI taxonomy): domain Eukaryota; kingdom Viridiplantae; phylum Streptophyta; class Magnoliopsida; order Malvales; family Malvaceae; genus Gossypium; species Gossypium anomalum. Next base: position 18,064,752 of record CM046957.1, read on the forward strand.
ATCATATATAATAAATTTTGTGAGATAAGGTTAGAATGATTTTGGGTTCCCCTGTTCTGACTTTGGAAAATCATCAAAAATCATTAAAAAAATTAAGGGCTTAAATTTATATGTTTAAATCCTTAATGAGTCTATTTTCAAGAGAAATAAACAAGAACATCATCCAAATTCTGTACTAAGAGATAAATAATTTTTAGTAAAGAAAGGTTGAAGCTGTCAAATAGTAGAATAGGGATAAATTAGAAGATTTTACTATACTTATTTGATAAACTATAAATTCTAAAAATTTTATGGTAGAAAGGTATTTGAGTCTAGTTTCAAAAACATCAAGCAGATTTTAATTTGGAATTCTGTAGCTCAAGATATAAATAATTTAGTGACAATGACTCAAGTAGATAGCTTTGAATGAACATATAAGTAAATAGTGAAAACATATATGAATATTTAGCTAGCATGGGTTACATTAAAAATGGATCACACGGCCAAGGCCAATTGGGCCGAGTGGGCCACACGGGCAGATCAGATGGGCGTGTAAGCCCTTTTTTATTGAAATGTTTCTAAGGTTGCACGGGTCGCCTAAGTCGACTGTGAACCTACTGTAAAGTCAGTAAGCGCTACTTAGACCCCTAAATGTGTGAAATTGACTGAATGATATCTTGTCTGAGCATGTTAATATCTGAACTGAATATATGTACTGAAATTACATAATAGTATATCATCCATTGTATGTTGCATTGTATTGGATTGGGGGTTATTATTCGGAGGAAGTGTACTAAAAGGCTTTAAGCCAAATTTACTGGCAACTCAGCTACAAACTATTGTTTTGTGCCGCATTCGGTACTGCTTAGAGTGTAGGGATGGGTGGGTTGATTATATCCCTACATAAAGTGTAGGGTTGGACGGAGATGGTGTATAGAGGCTAATTGGGTAGGATTTTGCTACTGCATAACTATTACTGCTACTGATACTGTGATGGGCTAAGGCCCTACTGCATTTTTTACACTGTACTTAGATGGGCTAAGGCTCAAACTATCACTGATACTGAAAAGGGCTTAGGCCCAAGACTGTTCAACTGTGCACTGTGAATACTGATTGTTTGTTTGTTTCTGCGGGATTACACACTGAGTTTACGTAAACCCACCCTTTTTGTTTAATGTGCACAGGTAATCCCCAGACTTAGACGGACAGGAGCGATGGAGGACTCAGTAGTGACCACAGTAATTTTTGGGCTACATGGTTTTCAATTTACGATTAACAATTTGATTATTATTGATTATTTAGGTTGTAATTTAAGGACCCTCTGGGACTTTGGTTTTAAATTTTGGTTTTTATTTATTTATTTTAATTTATGGATTTATACCTACTGGTCGTAGGAAATTCGGTTTTCAAAATGTTAAAGTATTTTCTAAACGCAAGATCTCTTAGACTGTTTTATTACTTGGGCTGCATAATGGGCCTTGGGCCCACTTACACTATTAGGACCGTTAAGGTTACACGAGTCGCTCGAGGTGACTGTAGACCTTCTGATGGGTTGATAAGAGTTCCTGGACCCCAAGGTAGGTAAAATGACCAAAATACCCCTATAGGGTAAAATGACTAATTTACCCCTCGAGGGTAAATGACTGATTTGTGCTATGATTTGACTGTTCTCTCTGAGCATGACATTCTGCATTCACGTATGAGGTTATGACATGACATATTGCATGGGGTTTGGATATTGTTTATGGAGGAAGTATATTGTACTGTTGGCTATTAGCCTTTATATCGATTCTTGGCGCTTTTGCTTTGATCTCGATTAGTGCATAAATCGGTGCTAATATTGGTGTGTCTGGCTGGGTGGGTCGATTTTGTCCCCACATGGTGTGATTGGTGGTACGGAGTGGTGTGTCTGGCTAGATTGGGGTGGGTTTCACTGTTGCATTACTGCACTAACACTGTTACTGTTACTGTAATAGGTTCAGGCCTGGACTGTTATTGCATATTGTATTCTGACTGTTAGATAGGGGATTACACACTGATTTTTTCGTAAACTCACCCTTCTTTTTAACTATGCATGTAATCCCCAGCTTTAGAGGATTTGGTGCTGTGAGGGACTCAGAGGTGGCCACATGACCGTAGTTATGCTATGCATGATTTTACTTTTATCTGAATTTTCATTTTGGGTTTTTAATTCTATAATAAAGCCTTTTAGGGACTTAAATTTTAATTTGGTTTTTGCTTGCTTACTTTAAACTGCTAGTTTAGGGGAAGACGAGTTTTTCAAAATATCGATTGTTTGGAAAGACACACGATTTAACCTTCAAAGTTTTGAAAAGCTTCCGCGTTTAAAACAATGTAATAAAATAATGGCAATTTAATATGACTAATGTATTGACTAGCTGATTGGATAATAACAAGGGATTTAACATACTAAAGTTTTTATCAAACCACAAAGAGATTTTAACTATTCAAACAAGTCTTTACCATCAGAGTTCATGTTTTCAAAAAGTAGTGCAATGTGACACGCCAGATTCGGCCATAACGTCTGGGTTGGGTTTGGGGTGTTACAAGAATCATCTTCTACAAACAAAAAACATAAAAAAAATGAAAAAAGAAAATATACTCATCAACAAGAATATGATTTCCAATCTTATAAACAAATTATAGAACATTGGAAGTATAAATTCACTAAGAGTTCTGATAAAAATGAAAGAGTTGAATATTTGAAATTAATTGAACAACTTTATGAAAAACATAAAGATTTATTTACTTTATTTAACTATCATTATATGTTAAACTATGACACTACAGACAGTAGTAGTTCTAGTAGTTCTGATAATTCAATAAACCTATAAGACCTAAAGGTGACAAGTTATAAATCTGATGAAGAAAATACTTCAACAGATGAAGACGAAAATATAGAAATACCAGAACCTATGGATACTGATCAAATAAATCTTTATGGAAAAAGAAAAATAGAGTTAGATCTTCAAAATGATGATTATTTGAGATCTTTTAATAAAGATTATAGATCTTCAAAATGATGATTATTTAAGATCTTTTAATAAAGATTATGAAAAAGTTGAAAATACAACTAGGATTTTTGGTAATCAAACTGAAAATATTGTTACTAACGAAATAAAATAAAAAAATTTAGGAGAATCATCTACTTAACCTGTCCCACGTAGAATAGATGATTTAAATAAAAGAAATGTTGCCCAAGGAGGAATATATTTAGATTTAACCAATATTCCCATTGCGGACTATGAAAAAACCATAGATGACTGGGCACAATCTATGACTATTGTTGTAAACAACAACAATATGTGGTCAAAAGAAAAAAATTTAAACCATTTTGTTGGAACATTTCAAGGAGATGTTCTACAATTTCTAAGAAGATGGGAAGAATCAAATAAAGGAAAAGAGCAAAAAGGGCAGCTAATCAACCAGATAGGAACTCCCAAAGATCTTTTAAAAGGATTAACTTTTATTCTAAAAACAGAATTTTGTGGCTATTTTGATAAATAAAAAAAAGATCAGGATAGTATATCTAGTTATATATTGTCAAAAATCAACTTATGTGATATTAGATATTTAGAAGAATTCTCTGAAAAATTTCTTCATGAATATCAAAAACTAAAAAATGAAAATATAGAATTTTGGAAAAACCAATATTTTCATAAATTACCGCCACCGTAGGATAAAATATGTATAAAAAAATATGTTTCTTATTTAGAAAAGCCTAGTAAAATAGCTGGTGTAGAACCAGAAAATATAGACTCTATAAGAAATAGAATAAATTTTGCAAAAGAAAGAATAACTTTATATTGTCTACATAGTAAAGCTTCTAAAGAATTTAAGCATAAATTAAGTATTAAACATTGTACAAAAATTTTAGATAATGAATGGGAATTTGGATGTAAACCAGTACGTCCTCTACTTATAAAAGATATAAAAAGAAAAATAGAAGACATAAACTAGTTAGATGGAAACCAGGAAATAGAAAATATACTGATTATAATAAAAAGAAAAGATTTGTTAGAAGAAAAACTTCTAAAAAAACCTAAAAAACAAATATGTAAATGTTTTATATGTGATGAAGAAGGTCATATAGCACCAAATTGTCCTAATAAAGGAAAAAGTGCATAGAAAATGATTAAAACACTAGAAGAACAAGACTTAGAAATATGTTTAGAAGAGGAAATAAATCCTAAAGAAATATTATACGAATTCATATCAGAAACAGATTCTGATACAAATGAAGAAGAATATATATTTATGTTTAACATAGGAAGTAGTTCTAATAATTAACTAGAAGAAATTCCTAAAAATGAACAGCAGGATATAAAATTAGGAAATATAATCGGAGAAGGAAAAGACTTTTCTAATGAAATGATAGAAAAAATTAATAAAATTATATTTCTAAATAAGAAACTTATAAAATATCTAAATATAAAATATGGTGTGAAAGACATATAGAAAAAATAAGTGGTAATACAGTAGCAAAAGACATTAGAGGAGGATTAACAGAGATTTCATTATTTACTAAAGATAAAATTAAAAGGATTAAAAAGAAATATCCTCAAGTTAGATATATACATTTAGGAATAATAATGATAACTATTAGAGTTTTATTTAGAAAAGGTCCTGATATACCAATCATAGTAATTTTGCTAGACAAAGCACTTATTGGAGGAATTCAATCAAACTTATATACACGTGTAATAGGATTTAAAGTTAAACCAAATTACTTTATATTTATTACAGATCCTCTAATAAAAGAATGTTTATGTTTAAGAATTCAGACAAAAAATTCTGAAGCAATAAGTTGGACTTCTATTAATGAATATACTAATACAGCAGAAGTAGAAATCGAAGGGATTAATAATAAAATTATTGAGCTCTTTGAACCTAGTAAATTTACTACTAAAATAAAACCAAAATTACTACATTTAAGTGATCTATCAATACCAAAAGACTGGATGATAGAAAAGATAAGTAGTGCTTCTAAACCTGTAAGTACTATAGAATATATGTCGTCTAGAGATTAATTATATTTTAAAAATACTACAATAACAAATACAAATGATAATTTAGTTTTGTATTAGCCCAAATTTGTCTGGCCCCGTGAAATAGAATAAAACAATAAAAATAATAAAATAAATTTAAGGTCTGTAATGTCCAGTTTACAATAAACGGGCCTAAAGGCCTGATGACCCAAGACCCAATTAGCCTAAGGACCCAATGCCCGGTTACACCCAACCCACAAATGGATGCGGCCCAAGAAGGCCCAAACTACAAACAAAGGATGGAAGACCTAGGGTTTCTGAAACCCTAGGCGCCGCAAACACTAGAGGAAGGTCCCAGAATTCACGCCGTAATCGGCACGCCAGTCCCATCACAGGCAGATCTGCGTCGTTAGCGCACGACCGTCATCTATTTTCTCTTCATCACCTGCAAAAAGAGAAAGAAAAGCACAGCAAACATGGCAAGAAATCGAATATCGAATACACCGAACTTGTAAATAGAGGCTATAAAAGCCGAATGATTTCATTGTAAAAAGGACCTTTTTTGAAAAATAAAAATAGATATACGGATATATTCAGAGAGATACAAGTAGATTTTAAAGGTGATTTAAGTTTCATACTTTGTTATTTACTGTTCAACGTGTATACGAATCATTTCGGCAAAAAAACTATTGGTATTTAAAAGGGAAAAGGGATTACCTACAATTCGCCAAGAAAAGTGAAGGTTTTGAACCTTCCGAACCGTCGCACATGGTGGCGCGTGTAGTGCGTGGACGCATGAGCCCGGTGACCAGAGTCTGGTCAGACGGAGGTCGGAGAAACCCGGAGGGCTCTCCTCTTCTCCTCTTCAGAGAATTTTCTTTCTTTTTTTTTTTAAAACCCGAAACCAAATGAATTTTCAAGCGTTTTTTTGTTTTCATAGATAGCCTGTACGACGTCGTTTTGGAATGGCCGTCTAATAACCAAAATGGTGTCGTTTCAAAGCTGGGGATCCGCGTGTTGACCGTGACCCGGGAAGGATACGCGTGTTTTCGTTTAAAGGGCTAATTGCCCAATTGGTCCTGCCGTATTTTTAATATTTATAATGTCATTTTATTTATATTATGATTTGACCCGGACCTTTTATATTAGTTTCAATTTAGTCCTAGTCGCTATAGTAAGACTTATTTTTTGAAACGGTGTCGTTTTGGGGATTAGGGCTAATTGCCCAATGAGTCCCTCAGATTTTAATGCACATTTCAATTAGGCCCCAAATTTTCATTTATTTAACCCTAGATTTTTAATTAAATTCAATTTTAATCCCTTTTTATATATATTTTTAATTTATTTTAAAATACTATATGTATAATTTATTTTAAACATTAGTTATATATATAAATAATATATATTATTTTTATTTATATATTATATTATTATATACATTTCTTATAAATTTTATTATATGTTATACATTATGCTTTATATATTATTTATTTTACTATATTTATATATGTAAATTATTATATTATATCATTTTTATTATTTATTATTTTATTTTTATATCATTTTATTATTAACTATTTATTATGTATAATTAAAAATTTTATAAATTATTACTGAAAATTACATTTTTATATATCATTTTTTAGAAGTTAGTATATAATATTCTATTTTTTTTTTCAATATGAAATTTTGTTCCTATTCGATATGATTTTTTTTTTACCTTGAATTATTATATTATGTAATATATTTTATTATATATATTAATTATCTCTAAAAACTCTCCTTTATCATTTATACATTGTTTTAATATTTTTTTCCTCTCTTAAAAAATTCTTCATCTATTTTTTAATTTTGTATTCGTTTTCTTCTTTACTTTTGATTTTTTTTTTGTTCATGATTTGTTTATTTATTTTTTTGTATTTATTTAATATTGTTTTAACATGCTAATGCTATCTCACCAACTATTTGTTGTTTATATGTTATTTGTTGTTTATCACATTTGCATAAAAATTGATTATTTATGTTATTTCAAGTTATATTTTATTGGTATATATTATGTAATTTACATTGTTATATTCATTATGCTATATTTTGCATGAAATATTATTATGTATTATGTAATCTATGTTGTTATGTTCATTCTTTTCTGTGATTATACTCGCATGAAATTATAATGTATATTATAAAATTTATGTCATTATTTATCATTTTCTATATTATGTTTGCATGGATCATTAAAGTATGTATTATATAGTTTGTATTATTTGGTATCGATACCTTGTAATATGTTAAATACATCATTGTCATAAAATTTATATTTCATTTAATCCAAAAGAATTTTAAAAAAATAAAGTAGTGTTTTTGGTACTTAGGAATTCGGGAAATAGTGCCCTAACATGCTGGGTTGCGATTTCTCGTTTGTCTAAATATCTAAAACATCCTCCTAAATAAATTTCACAAATCACGAGATGATTTCAGTTACGAAAGTTTAAAAATATCGTGTCCAATCATGCTGGATGTGATGTTTGTACTCTTTTGAAATGAAGGAATCTTGAATTTTTTAACTCAAATTATTACAGTTTTAAAAACAGATCTTATTTCTAAATTCTTTCAAACTTTTGACATTGAGACAGAATTATTCAATTTGGTACCAATTTTGGGCGTTGCGAGGGTGCTAATCCTTCCTCGTACGTAACCGACTCCCGAACTCGTTTTTATCATAACTTCGTAGACCAGAATATTTTGTAAGGTGATCCAATCACACCAAAAAGGTTGGTGGCGACTCCTGTTTTCAAAAATCTCGCTTTTAAAAAAGAGAGGTTACGACAGCTTGGCGACTCCACTAGGGAAATAAGAAAGTCAAGCCAAGAAATTGATTATTTTCTGTCTTAATGTCGGAAGTTTGGAAAATTTTAAAATTGATCCTTTTTACATGTGTTTGCTGCATATGTTTGTTATCTTGTTGCCGCACACTGCATTTGCATGACTGCTGTGGTTGCACCCCTAAGTGGGAGTGAGAAGCTACGCTTTCATGAGGTTTTCACCTCCGTATGAGCTAGTGGATTATTTCGGGATACATCTATACCTATGTCTTCGTGAGATTTTCATCTCCGCACGGCCATAGGGAAATGTGTCCCCCTGAACTGAACTTAGTCTATATGAGCCTATAATGGGTGAGGACTGACAAATCTGCTGGTTCAGGTACCCTTGCTTTAGAACTAAAACGCATATATTGAACTTTAAGTGCTTACCTTAGGGAGTATAGTGATAGCCTTTAGTAAATTACCCTTATAAGTATTTGTTTATTATACTTTTATATATGATACTAACTTATTTTATGTTGCTATCATTACATGTCATTCAGCATTTAAGGGTGTCGATTCACTGTTCAATTTCTAGATTAGAAAGTTTTGTAATGAGAAACGAATATCTTGATAAAGTAGAGGACAATGCCTCTGTGCATGCACAGTCGGAAAACCCCGCTTAGAAAGGAGATAGTGTCACCGAGGGGTATACATCAGAGTTATGGGACTTCACTCGTATTAATTCGACACAGAATGAGTTTCAGGAGTTGAGAGACATTTGGGCCCAATGGGATGACGAGGCTAAGTAGCTGTTCTACCAGAATTATGGAGATCTTCCCTATTTGCTAGACATCCAGGTGGATAAGCATCTATTTCAAGCTATGGTACAGTTTTGGAACCCTGCCTATAGTTGTTTTACCTTTGGAGAGGTAGACTTAGTACCTACCTTGGAGGAGTATATGACCTTACTTCGCTGTCCAAAAATTCAAGGTAACAAAGCTTATGTTAGGGCTGCTAATCTCCCAACTTTCGTAAAGAAATTAATGATGATCACAGGGATGAGTGAACAGTGGGCTGCAGCTCGAATCCAACAAAAAGGTGATGGTAAATGCATTCCGTGGGTAAGTTTGAGGGATTTAATATTGGTACACCTAGACGTGAAGAGGAGGGTCGATGTCCTGGCTTTAAGTATTTATGGTTTGGTGATTTTCCCAAAAGCTATGGGACACATAGATGAGGCAGTCACAGATTTATTCGATCGACTAGGTAAGCAGAATACACCTGTGCCTGCAATCCTAGCTGAGACATTTAGATCATTGAATGCATGTCGGAGAGTTGGGGAAGGTAGATTCATTGGATGTGCACAGTTGTTTTTAGTTTGGTTCCACAATCACTTTTGGAAGGTCGATAAGGTTCCTTGCCGAGTGTTCTTTAAAGATTATTCTCCCTTAAAGAAAGCAGCAGCTACACCAAGGAGGGATGACATTACAGAGGAAAGGTGGTTAGAAATACTTCAGAACCTCCGAGAAAAAGATGTTATGTGGAAAGGCCCTTGGATGACTCCTAGTGAAATTCTTTATCATTGCGGAAGCTTTGATTGGGTACCTCTTCCTGAAATTTGAGGAGTTGTCGGCTATGCACCATTACTAGTCTTAAGGCAATATAAGGCGGAGCAATTTATACCAGCAACACAAGGGCTAGCTCAAAGTGATTTTTCATATAAGGGGGATCATTATAAGAAAAAGATGCAAGAAATTTTCGAGGCTTGGAAGAAGGTTTGCTGTGTGAAGATTCTGACTAAAGGTCCGACGACAACTTTTGAATACAAAGGGTGGTTCAGTAAGAGGGTCAATGATAACATTCCTAGACCAAGTTTAGAGGCTACTCGATCGATGGAGGAGAATTTACGAGTAATTCCATCAGAGTTAGAGGTCATAAAGCAAGAGTTCCAAAGGAAGAATTTGGAGCTTGGAAGAAAGATAGAGAGGCTTGAGGAGGAAAAGATGTACCTAAGCTTAGATGTCGACGTCTAGAAAATCAAGGTAAAAAAAGTGAGGAAAGAAAAGAGGAAGATTTAGGAAGACCGAGATGACTTGAAGGAGCAATATAAAAAGACATAGTTATCATTGAAGAGAGCTGGATTGGGAAGTCTTCAGAGCAGTGGCAACAAGAGGTTCAAAAAGAAAGAGCCAAAGCTGAGTATTGGGAAAAGAAGTTCCAAGAGATACAAGCGCAGAATCAGGCCTTAGAGAAAGAGAATCAAGGATTAAAAGCTAAGGTGACTGGGCTTGGACGATCTCTTCATCATCATCGAAGTCGTAATTCTACAGTCGAGTTAAAAGCAAGTCTAAACAAAATCGAGGAAATGAAGCACAATATTGGAAGGTTGGAAGCAGCATAGCAGAACTGTGAACTACGGATAAAGCAGCTCGAGGTAAGAGAAGGACATTGGAAGGAAGAGCTTCACCATCTTCAGGATCAAGTTAGAGATAGGGATTATCTCATGGGAGAAGCCATAGTCCAGATTCGAGAGGTTGTTGATCATTTACAAGACCTAGCAGCGCAAGCTAACGTATTAAGTACAAAATATGAGTTAGTGATAGATAGAGGTTTAGAGTTAGCTTTGTTGTTGGATAGGATTAAAACTCTAGGCCTGAGGGCGAAGGCGTATTTGTAATCCGTTTTGTGTAAATATTTGGTTTCTTAAATAACGTTTTCTAAAAGAAACTGAACCAGAATCGATATCTTTTAGCGTTCATGCATTTGCATCTCATCATATCATATGCATTCAAATTTATAGAAAGACCCTAATTAGTTAAAATTATTAGGGAGAAAGATAGAGTGTGAGAAAGGAAAATCTGGAAGCAACACATCCTTACGGTACACGTGCTAAGACAAAGAATATGGATCAAAGACTTGAGCAGATTCAGAAAGAGATACAAGAGCAATTGCAGGAACAACTGAAAAAAATCCAACAAAAGATTAAGGATCAAATGTTGGAGGCTCAAAGGAATATGATGGTTGAGATGGCTCAGCTGCTGAAGGGGGTGACGGATAGAGGAAAGGCCCCTATGACCATCACTGAAGAAGATAATGAGGATTATCCTCCGGGTTTTAATCCACCCCATGTGCAAACTCAACCTGAAGCATATCCCCGAGGGCCTTCTATCACAATAAGGCCTCAACATAGGCAAGTCAATGCTGGAATACCTATGAATTTCCAAGCTGGATTAGGATCCAACCCGGGAGATAACCCTACCAATCTAGTTATCCCTAATTTGGATATAGCTGAGAGGGAGGAAATGAGGCTCGAATCGTCAAAGCAATTAGAGGAACGTTACAGATGGTTAGAGGAAAAATTTAAGACATTAGAAAATACTGATAATCATTAGGGAATTGAAGCCAAGGACTTGAGTTTGGTCCCAGATTTGGTGCTTCCTCATAAGTTCAAGATGCCAGAATTCGAGAAGTACAATGGGACTACTTGCCCTGAGTCTCATATTACTATGTTCTGTAGAATGATGACTGGCTATGTAAACAATGATCAGTTATTGATCCATTGTTTTCAGGATAGTTTGGTTGGGGCAGCGGCAAGGTGGTATAATCAATTGAGTCGCACGAGGATCAGTTCTTGGAGAGACTTAGCGCAAGCCTTTATGCAGCAATATAATCATGTGACTGACATAACTCCTGATAGAATCACATTGCAGAACATGGAAAAGAAGCCTAATGAGAGCTTTAGGCAATATGCATAGAGGTGGAGGGAGATTGTCATGCAAGTTCAACCACCGCTCTTGGAGAAAGAAACTACTATGCTATTCATTAACACCTTGAAAGCCCCATTCATTACTCACATGATTGGAAGTACTACCAAGAGCTTTGCTGATATAGTTATGGCAGGAGAAATGATTGAGAATGCCATAAGGGGTGGCAAGATAGAAGGGGAAACTGCTAAAAGATCGGCCCCAAGAAGGAAATATAATGAGGTGAACAATACGAGTAGTTATAATTCAAAAGCGGTTACGATTAGTCAGCCCAGAGTAACTACAGTTGGGCAATAGGATTCTCAAAAGCAGGGATCCGGTTCGAGACAAAATTCTGAGAAGGTCTCATTTACGCCTATCCCAGTGACGTATCGTTATCAAAGTTTATTTAATGCGTATGCAATAGATCCTTTTCATTTGAAACCTCTGCAACCACTGTACCCTAAATGGTACAATGCAAACGCCAAATGTGAATACCATGCAGGGATATCGGGGCATTTGATCGAAAATTACACTGGCTTTAAAAAAGTAGTGGAAAGACTTATCAAGATGGGGGTTTAAAGTTTGACGACACCCCTAATAATGAGAATCCGTTGCCAAATCATGGTGATCAAGGGGTAAACGTAGTTGGGGATACTGGTATGAGAAGGATTAAAGAGGGCGTGTCCGAGGTGAGAACACCGATGAAAGTGATTTGGGAAGAAATGGTGAAAAGAGAGATGATAATCTCTAAAGAAAGAAATAAAGGAGTGAGGAACTACTGCGAGTTCCATGCTGAAGAGGGATACGAGATTCAAGAATGTGACGAGTTTAAGGCCTTGGTACAAAGCCTTATGGATAATAAGGAGCTGGATTTTTATGAAGCTTGCTCAGATGAGGGACATATATGCACATTAGAAGGTGGACTGAAGAATCAAAACCGGCCAAGGATCATTATTTCTTTACCAAGAAATAATAAAGTTGAAATACCAACGGTACCGAAAGTCATTATTCATAAACTCGTTTCCTTTCCTTATAAGGATAACAAGAGGGTACCCTGGAATTATGACTGCAATGTGACAATACCGGAGCTAGTGCTTCTAAGGAGGTTCAAGATGAGGGTTCTTACACACGCAGTGGGAAGCGTTATGATGTAGAAGGCGTTAGAGTTGAGCCCGCAAAAGCAAAAGCCTTGGACAAAGGAAAGGGGACTGAAATACTAGTTAATGAGCCAGTGAAGGAAGAGGAAGCCAAAAAATTTCTAAAATTCTTAAAACACAGTGAGTACAGTGTGGTTGAACAATTGCGCAAACAACTAGCTCGCATATCAGTGTTGGTTTTGCTTCTGAGTTCAAAGGTACATCGGGAAGCATTAATGAAGGTGCTCAATGAGACTTACGTTACTAATGATATATCCGTCAATAACTTGGATTGATTGGTTAGTAACATAAGTGCTGACAATTTCATCTATTTCAATGATGACGAAATCCCACCTGGTGGCATGGGATCAGCTAAAGCTTTACACATCACCACTCGCTGTAAGGGGTATACATTGCCAAGTGTGCTTATTGATAATGGATCAGCCTTAATGTCTTACCATTATCTACATTGAACAGATTACCCATAGACAGTTCTCACATGAAAACATGCCATAATGTAGTGAGAGCATTCGATGGAACGGAGATAAAGGTCATGGGAAGAATTGATATTCCTTTGATAATTGGGCCAAATACTTATGAGGTGGACTTTTTAGTGATGGACATCAAGCCCTCTTACAATTGCTTGTTGGGGAGGCCTTGGATACACTCGGCAGGAGCGGTGCCCTCATCTTTGCACCAGAAATTGAAGTTAGTAGCTGATGGATGGTTGGTCACCATAAACGCCGAAGAGGACATTATAGCAACAGTTACCAGTGATGCACCCTATATAGAAGCAAACCAAGAGGCAATTGAATGCTCTTTCTGTTCATTAGAATTCGTTGATGCAATATTCATTTCGGAGGGGAGTGAGGTGCCGGTGCCCAGGATATCCAGAACTACAAGAATGGGTTTGCGAATGACAATGGGGAAAGGAGCTTTGCCAGGAAAAGGATTGGGAAGATATCTTCAAGGAGAGATGCAAATTCTAGAAATAAAGGGGAAGAGAGACCGTTCTGGCTTGGGTTACAGGCCAGATCACAAGCAATGGAGGAAGGAAATAGAGAAGCGCCAAGAAAAAAGAAGGGTGTGTTTAAGTGGAAGAGAAGTAGAGTGGGAATTGATGACGTTCCCCCATATATCCCAAACTTTTATATCAGGAGGGATAATTCACCCTAAGGGAGGGTTGCTTGAAAAAGGAAGCTATCACATAAATGCTGTGCATAATGAAGAGTCTGGACAAGGAAACCTTGAGGGCATTCGCCCTTACAAACTGGGAAGCTCTTTAAACAATTGGGTTGCAGAGGAACTTCCTGTAGTTTTTAAAGATTCTTCAGAGTAATTTTCAGAACACTCTTATTGCTCTAAAGCGTAGGAGTAGTAAGATTTCATTTGTAAAATAGGCTCATGTTCAGATATTTACATTTCAATAAAATGCAACTTTTGTTATCGATTCAAGTGAACATTCTTTTATACCGTTCAATTTTCTTTTGACATTTAAATTCTTTCAAATTTTTTCCATTTCATTCATAACATATAAATAATTGTTCCTAAAATTCATTCATTCTTTGTACATTCTTTCATACCCCGCAGGTCCCTAGATATCAATGACATGAGCACTGATACTACAAATTCTAGATTCTCTTTTGAGCAAGACATGTGTTTAGAAGAACTTCAGGATTTTGAAGATGACAGGGATTGTGATATGTCTTCAGATCTGTTGAGAATGGTGGAACAAGAGGAGAAACAAATCTTACCCCGTGAGAAAAGTACAATAGAGAATGTAACCTTGGAGGAAGGGAAAGAGGTGAAAATTGGCACACATATTACTAAAGAAACAAGACAAGGCCTTGTTGAATTGCTACGTGAATTCAAAGATATATTTGCATGGTCATATCAGGATATGCCAGCATTGAATACTGATATCGTGGTACATCATCTTCCCATAAGACAAGATTGCAAGCCAATTCAACAAAAATTACGAAGGATGAGGCCTGATATTGTGTTGAAAATAAAAGAGGAAGTCAAAAAGCAGTTTGATGCTAGATTCCTACAAGAGGTTAAATATTCAGAATGGGTGGCTATTATTGTGCCTGTCCCTAAAAAGCATGGGAAGGTACGAATGTGCGTTGACTACAGAGATTTAAACAAAGCTAGCCCGAAGGATAATTTTCCTTTACCGCATATCGATACTTTAGTAGATAATACAGCGGGGTATTCGTTGTTTTCCTTTATGGATGGTTTTACAATCAGATAAAGATACATCCTGAAGACATGGATAAAACCACTTTCATAACATTGTGGGGCACCTTTTGTTACAAAGTAATGCCCTTTGGCCTGAAGAATGCATGAGCAACATACCAAAGGGCTATGGTGACCTTGTTTCACGATATGATGCACAGAGAGATTGAGGTGTATGTTGATGATATGATTGCTAAATCTCGAATAGAGAATGAGCATATTAAAGTCTTGAGGAAGTTGTTCCTAAGATTAAGAAAGTTTCAGTTGAAGCTTAATCCGGCAAAGTGCACTTTCGGAGCTAGGTCGGGGAAATTACTAGGCTTTGTGGTCAACGAAAAGGGAATAGAAGTTGACTCAGACAAAGTTAGAGCCATACGAGATTTGCCTCCACCACATACTCAGAAGGAAGTTTGGGGTTTTCTTGGAAATTTGAATTATATTACTCGGTTTATTTCACAATTAACAGAGAAATGTGATCCTATATTTCGCCTCCTTAGAAAACACAACCAAGGTACTTGGGATGAGGAATGCCAGAATGCCTTTGATAAAGTCAAGCAATACTTGTTAAACGCTCCAGTATTATCTCCACCTAGTCCAGATAGACCATTAATTCTGTACTTGCCGGTGTTTAGTAATTCCATAGGATGTGTACTTGGTCAACATGATGAGTCAGGAAGAAAAGGGAAAGTCATATATTACCTCAGTAAGAAATTTACTAAGTGTGAAATGAGATATTCGTCAATTGAAAAGTTGTGTTGTGCTTTGATTTGGACAACTCAAAGGTTAAGGCAATATATGCTATATCATACGACTTGGCTAATTTCCAAACTTGATCCATTAAAGTACATGATGGAGTCAACAGCCCAAAATGGAAGAATGGCAATGTGGCAAGTATTGCTCTCAGAGTTTGATATAGTCTATGTGAGTCAAAAAGCTATAAAAGGAAGCGTGATAGCAGAATTTCTGGCTAGCAGAGCTTTAGAAGATTATGAACCATTGAGCTTTGATTTTCCTAATGAGGAGTTGATGTATGTGGCAGTTATTGAAGAATATTCATGGAATTTGAACCTTGACGGTGCATTCAACGCGGTAGGAAATGGGATTGGGACAGTCTTGGTATCCCCAAAGGGTGATCATTATCCATTTACATGTAAATTGGATTTTGATTGTACGAACAGCATGGCCGAATATGAAGCATGTATCATGGGGATTCGAGCAGCCAAAGAGCGAAAAATTAGAACCTTGGAAGTGTATGAAGACTCTGCATTGGTAATTTACCAGCTTAGGGTGAATGGGAGATAAGGGACCCCAAATTGATTAATTATCAAGAGGTAGTTTTGGAGTTACTTGAAGAATTTGATAATGTCACTTTCAGTTATCTCCCACGGGACGAAAATCAGATGGCAGACGCTTTGGCAACATTGGCTTCCATGATTAAAGCAAATAAGCAAGAGGATGTGAAACCAATTCAGATGAGCATTTCTGAGGTTCCAGCTCATTGTTATAACATCAAAGAAGAGGAAAAGGATGACCATCCTTGGTATCAAGATATATTACAGTATGTAAGAAATCGTGAATATCCTAAGCAGGCAACTAAAAACGACAAAAGAACTTTGAGGAGGTTAGCCTGCGAATATGTGCTAGATAGGGACATCCTTTATAAAAGAAGGAAAGATCAGGTATTTTTGAGATGCGTTGACGCTGTAGAAGCTAGACAAATCCTGGAAGAAGTACATGAAGGAGGTTGTGGTACACATGCTAATGGCGATGGCAAGACAAATCATGAGGTTTGGATACTATTGGTCTACTATGGAAGGAGATTGTATCAATTATGCTAAAAAATGTCATAAATGCAAGATATATGGGGACAAAATCTATGTACCACCTTTACCCTTACATGTTATGACTTCTCCATGGCCCTTTTCCATGTAGGGTATGGATGTCATTGGGCCAATATAACCAAAAGCTTCGAATGGGCATCATTTCATTTTCGTGGTCATCGACTACTTCACAAAATCGGTGGAGGCAGCTTCATATGCTAGTGTTACCAAGTCGGCAGTAAGTCGATTCTTGAAAAAGGAGATTATTTGTCGGTATGGAATGCCTGAGAGGATTATATCGGATAATGCATTGAACTTGAATAACAGCATGATTGCAGAAGTTTGCAGTCAATTCAAGATCAAACATCATAATTCATCTCCATATCGCCCGAAAATGAATGGGCCAGTGGAAGTTGCCAACAAAAACATCAAGAAGATAGTGGGGAAAATGACTGAAACTTACAGAGATTGGCATGAGAAATTACCGTTTGCACTCTTAGCCTATCGAACGTCTGTCAGAACCTCTACTGGGGCAACTCCTTTCTCGTTGGTTTATGGATGGAGGCAGTGTTACCCATTGAAGTAGAAATACCTTCTCTTCGAATTTTATCAGAGATAAAGCTGGATGAAGCAGAATGGATTCAAGCACGGTATGACCAATTGAACTTGATTAAAGAAAAGAGGCTAAGGGCTATTCGTCATGGTCAGATGTATCAGAAGCGAATGTTGCAAGCCTATGACAAGAAAGTTCGTCCAAGAGAATTCCACGAAGGGGATCTTGTATTAAAAAAGATTCTTCCCATACAGAAGGACTTTAGAGGAAAATGGATGTCGAATTGGGAAGGACCGTATGTTGTGAAGAAGGCTTTCTCTGGTGGTGCACTAATTTTGACAAAAATGGATGGGAAGAGTTTACCCAATCCAGTGAATTCAGACTCAGTCAAGAAGTACTTTGTCTAAAAGAGAGGGGAATCCAAAGTGAAAGCCCGCAAAGGGCGCTTTGAGACTTCTAAAAAAAAAATTTGGAGAGGCCAAGGTGAACACCCGCAAAGGGCACCTTGAGATCAAAGGGGTTTTGAGTGGAAAACCCGAAAGGGCTACTCAAATTTCGAGAGGCATGCAGCAACCTTGCTATACTAGATTTGACGAGAAGTAGAGTGTGTTACATACTAGGGCATCAACAAAGTACTTTTGATCTTCTAAACACATGTTAAACTCAAAACAGTCTTCATGGAATTAGTATACAGAAGCCCAAGCTGCGATATGTTAGACATCGAATTTTTGTTCTATTTACTATCTTTAGATTCTTTTTCTTCTCAAATATATGTTTTCAGATTAATTTCCTGTTGTATTCTGATGATTTATCTAACTATTCTCAAAATCAGATTATTTTTCTTCCAAAGTGTGTTGCATTGAAATAATGATTGATGAACTAAATATTTTTACTAACGAAGTTTTGCATATTACTCTAGGAATTTCTAGAGAATACGAGAAACTAAAACAGAACAGTTGTTTGAAGAATTCCAATAAGTGAGGGTTAGAGGTATTCGAGGAAATTTCTTCAGTCCAAAGAATAATTGGACAATTCAAATGATTCAATCTTAGGAGAGGATCATTTCCAGCAGGTCGTAACATTCGGAGAATGGTACAATAGGACCAATTTGATTCAAAACATAGGAGCAGAGTATGATTGATATTGTGAGTAAATAAAAGTGGAACTTTGATGGATGAATGAGTAAAAACGTCCGAGATAGGAGACATTTTCATAACATCTTACATTATAATATGTCTATTTAGGAGCATTTGACTCATTTCAATCATGGCACCCTAATCATTAGGCATAAGCACATATGAATTCTATAGGTTATGTCCTTTAAGGGGCATTGTAGATCACCGATGACAGATTTGGCATCTCTATATTGTCAGAGAGCAGATCACCGATAGTAGATTTGGCGTCTCAGTATTGCCAGAGAGCAGATCACAGATAGCAGATTTGGCGTCTCTGTATTGTCAGAGAGCAGATCGAAGATAGTAGATTTAGCGTCTCTGTATTGTCAGAGAGCAGATCGAAGTAACAGATTTGGTGTCTCTGTATTAGACGAGGAGCAGATCGAAGAAACTGATTTGGCGTCTCTATATTGTCAGAAAGCAGATCGAAGATAACAGATTTGGCGTCTCTATATAGTCAGAGAGCAGATCGAAGATAGTAGATTTGGCGTCTTTGTATTGTCAGAGAGCAGATCGAAGATAACAAATTTGGCATCTCTGTATTAGACGGGGAGCAGATCAAAGAAGCTGATTTGGCGTCTCTGTATTGTCAGAAAGTAGATCGAAGATAACAGATTTGGCGTCTCTGTATTAGACAGAGAGCAGATCGAAGATAGTAGATTTGGCGTCTCTGTATTGTCAGAGAGCAGATCGAAGAAGCTGATTTGGCGTCTCTGTATTGACAGAGAGCAGATCGAAAAAAGCACATCTAGCGTTTCTGTATTGACAGAAAGTAGATTGAAGATAGCGGATTTGGCGTCTCTGTATTAGGCAGGGTGCAAATCAAAGATATCAGCATAATGTCCCTGAGTTTGTGGAAAGCAAATTGAGGACCGTGAGGTTAGGATCCGATAAGACCGGGGCAAATTTGGTCATTTTATAATCTTTGCTCTATTCTTGTTACACAGTAATGAGCAAAGAGGGGCAGCTGTATTAGCCCAAATTTGCCTGGGCCTGTGAAATAGAATAAAACAATAAAAATAATAAAATAAATTTAAGGTCTGTAATGTCCAGTTTACAATAAACGGGCCTAAAGGCATGATGACCCAAGACCCAATTAGCCTAAGGACCCAATGCCCGGTTACACCCAACCCACAAATGGATGCCAAACTATAAACAAAGGATGGAAGACCTAGGGTTTCTGAAACCCTAGGCACCGCAAACACTAGAGGAAGGTCCCAGAATTCACACCGTAATCGACACGCCAGCCCGTCACTGGCAGATCCGCGTCGTCACCTATTTTCTCTTCATCACCTGCAAAAATAGAAAGAAGAGCACAGCAAACATGGCAAGAAATCAAATATTGAATACACCAAACTTGTAAATAGAGGATATAAAAGCCGAATGATTTCATTGTAAAAAGGACCTTTTTTTGAAAAATAAAAACAGATATACGGATATATTCAGAGAGATACAAGCAGTTTTTAAAGGTGATTTAAGTTTCATACTTTGTTATTTACTGTTCAACGTGTATACGAATCATTTCGGCAAAAAAACTATTGGTATTTAAAAGGGAAAAGGGATTACCTGCGATTCGCCAGGAAAAGTGAAGGTTTTGAACCTTCCGAACCGTCGCATACGGTGGCGCGTGTAGCGCGTGGATGCATGAGCCCAGTGACCGGAGTCTGGTCAGACGGAGGTCGGAGAAACCCGGAGGGCTCTCCTCTTCTCCTTTTCAGAGAATTTTCTTTGTTTTTTTTTTAAAACACGGAACCAAATGAATTTTCAAGCGTTTTTTTGTATTTGTAGATAGCCTGTACGACGTCGTTTTGGAATGACGGTATAATAACAAAAACGGTGTCATTTCAAAGTTGGGGATCCACGTGTTGACCCGTGACCCGGGAAGGATCCGTGTGTTTTCGTTTAAAGGGCTAATTGCCCAATTGGTCCTGCCGTATTTTTAATATTTATAATTTCATTTTATTTGTATTATGATTTGACCCGGACCTTTTATATTTGTTTCAATCTAGTCCTAGTCGCTATAGTAAGACTTATTTTTTGAAACGGTGTCGTTTTGGGGATTAAGGCTAATTGCCCAATGAGTCCCTCAGATTTTAATGTGCATTTCAATTAGGCCCCAAATTTTCATTTATTTAACCCTAGATTTTTAATTAAATTCAATTTTAATCCCTTTTTATATATATTTTTAATTTATTTTAAAATACTATATGTATAATTTATTTTAAACATTAGTTATATATAAAAATAATATATATTATTTTTATTTATATATTATATTATTATATACATTTCTTATAAATTTTATTATATGTTATACATTATGCTTTATATACTATTTATTTTACTATATTTATATATGTAAATTATTATATTATATTATTTTTATTATTTATTATTTTATTTTTATATCATTTTATTATTAACTATTTATTATGTATAATTAAAAATTTTATAAATTATTACTGAAAATTACATTTTTGTATATCATTATTTAGAAGTTAGTATATAATATTCTATTTTTTTTAAATATGAAATTTTGTTCCTATTCGATATGTGTCGAAACCATTTTTTAAAGGGATGTTTGAAAAACGGGGATCAACTTTTGAAAAACGAAAACGGGAGTTGCCACCAACCTTTTTAGGTGTGATTGGATCACCTTATAATTGGTCTACGAAAATTAAGAAAAACAGGTTCGGGAGTTGGTTACGTACGAGGAAGGATTAGCACCCTCGCAACGCCTAAAATTGGTACCAAATTGAATAAATTTTTGTCTTAATGTCAAAAATTTGAAAGGATTTAAAAATAAGATCCCTTTTTTAAAACCGGAATTATTTAAGTTGAAAAATCGAGATTCCTTAGCTTCGAAAGAATACAAACATCACATCCAACATGATAGGACGCGATATTCTTAAACTCTCGTAACCGAAATCATCTCGTGATTTGCAAAATCTATTTAGAAGGATACTTTAGGCATTTAGACAAACGGGAAATCGCAGCCCAGCATGTTAGGACACTATTTCCCGAATTCCTAAATATGAAAAACATTGCCTCATTTTAGAAAAAAAAATTTGGATAAAATATGACAATTAAATAAAATATATTTTTTAAAATAATGATTTGAGTAAAATTTAAAAAAAAATAATTTACTAAGAGTAATACTAAAAAAAATTATTAAAAATGAAATAGTTTGATATGATACTAAAATTATTAAAAAATTAAAATATATATAAAAAAAATCAGGGAAACATGGATTAAATCAAAATAAAAAGGGTTGAAAAACGAAGATGAACAAAAAATAAAATAAAAACAAACCGTAGAAAATAAGAACATAAGAGGGAGAGAAATTTGAGTGAAAGCTCTCAAAAAATTTTTATTGTTTCCCAAAACTCCAGTGCTTTACAATGAAGGGAGAGGCCTCTATTTATAGTTGAGCCTTCCCAAATCCAACGGTACAGATCAATTACATCAACGGTTAAGATTAAAGGATATCTACAAATTAAATCTCCAAGATTACAAGATCATATCTTCAAGATTGCATATCATATCTAAGATTGCAATCATATCTAAGATTATATCATATCTAAGATTGCATATCACATCTAAGATTGCATATCATTGAAGATTATATTCCATATGAGTCAAGCTTGTAGATGGACCTTAAATCTTTTCAAGTAATGGGCCATTCCGACCGGGCCAAATTATATTTGTAATTTTGGATTGAACTTGGACTTCGTTTTTTTTGGGTTTATTATTTTTGTTTTTGGACTTATTTTTGGGCCCGGGCAAAATTGAGTGTCTACAGCTGCCCCTCTTTGCTCATTTCTATGTAATAGGAATAGAGCAAAGACTATAAAAGGACCAATTTTGCCCGAGTTCACCGAGTCTTGAGTTTTTTATGCTTCATCTTCTTTAAATGGCCTCTTGACGGCTTCAATCTACTTCACTGCAACTTAGGAAGGCGATATCTACTATCTTTGATCTGCTCCCCGTCTAATACAGAGACGCCAAATCTGTTATCTTCGATCTGCTCCCCGTCTAATACAGAGATGCCAAATCATCTTGGACCTCCTTCAATGAAGGTCAGATCTGCTGTGTCTTCGATCTGCTCCCCGTCTAATACAGAGATGCCAAATCATCTTGGATCTGCTTCAATGAAGGTCAGATCTGCTATGTCTTCGATCTGCTCTCCATCGAATATGGAGATGCCAAATCTGTTTCTTCAATTTGTTCTCTGACAGTACAAAGACGCCAAATCTGCTATCTTCGATCTGCTCCCTAACAATATAGAGACGTCAAATCTGCTATCTTCGATCTGCCTCGATGTAAACACATGAAGGTCAGATCTACTATGTCTTCGATCTGCTTCCCGTCTAATACAGAGATGCCAAATCATCTTGGATCTGCTTCAATGAAGGTTAGATCTATTGTGTCTTCGATCTTTTCCCCGTCTAATACAGAGATGCCAAATCATCTTGGATCTACTTTAATGAAGGTCAAATTTGCTATGTCTTCGATCTGCTCTCTGTCGAACACAGAGATGCCAAATCTGCTTCTTCGATTTGTTCCATGACAATACAGAGATGCCAAATCATCTTAGATTTGCTTCAGCGTAAACACGTGAAAGCCAAATCTGCTATGTCTTCAATTTGTTCCTTGTAAACACAAGGATGCCAAATCATCTTGGATCTGCTTCAGTATAAACATCCGAAGGTCAGACCTGCTATGTCTTCGATTTGCTTCTTGTAGACACAAGGATGCCAAATCCTCTTGGATCTGCTTCAGTATAAACATCTGAAGGTTAGATCTGCTATGTGTCTACTCTCCTCGAATATGGAGACGCCAGATCTGTTATCTTGGATCCGCTTTGATGTGAAAACATCTAAAAGTCAGATCTGCTATGTCTTCGATTTGCTCCTTATAAACACAAGAATGCCAAATCATCTTGGATCTACTTCAGTAAAAACATCTGAAGGTTAGATCTGCTATGTGTCTGCTCTCCGTCGAATATGGAGATGCCAGATCTGTTATCTTGGATCTACTTTGATGTGAAAACATCTAAAAGTCAGATCTGCTATGTCTTCGATTTGCTCCTTGTAAACACAAGGATGCCAAATCATCTTGGATCTGCTTCAGTATAAACATCTGAAGGTTAGATCTGCTATGTATCTGCTCTCCATTTGAATATGGAGATGCCAGATCTGTTATCTTGGATCTGCTTTCATGTGAGAACATCCGAAAGTCAGATATACTATGTCTTCGATTTGCTCTCCGTTGAAGATAGAGAAGCCAAATCTTGTTATCTTGGACCTACTTCAGTGTAAACACGTGAAGGCCAGATCTGCTATGCTTTGGTCTGTTACCCTACTACTTAGGGATAAGATCTGTAAATTTAACCTGTTATCCTACTACTTAGGGGATTAAGGCGGGTCTTCGATCTGCTCCACTACTGCTTAGGGAGATAAGAACTGCAAATCTGTTACCCTACTGCTTAGGGGATTAAGGCGAATCTTCGATCTGCTCTACTACTGCTTAGGGAGATAAGATCTGCAAATTTAACCTGTTACCCTACTGCTTAGGGGATTAAGGCGCTGAATTTTGTAATTTTCAATCAATCTTGCTACATTGTCCACTGGGGAATCCACCTGTACAATTGATTTCTTGGAATTTATGCTTATGCCAAATAATTAAGATGTCATGATCGAAATGAGTCAAATGCTCCTAATTAGACATATTATGATGCAAAATGTTTATGAAAATAACTCCTATTTCGGACGTCATCACTCATTCATCTATCGAGCTTTCCACCTCGTTCTTCTTGACATATCAATCATACTCTGCTCGTATGTCTTGAATCTTCTCCATCAATTTGGTCTACCGTACCATTCCCCAAATGTTATGACCCACTAAAGATGTTTACGAAATGATCCTTTCTTAAGACCAATATTGCTTAAAACGTCCAACCACCTTTTGGACTGAAGGAGAAAATCTCTCGAGTATCTCCAACCCATACATATGATAATTCCTTAAACAATTGTCTTGTTTCAGTTTCTTGTATTATCTAGAAATTTCCAGAGTAATATGCAAAACTTCGTTTGTGAAGATATTTTAGTTTATCTATCATTATTTCAATGCAACATGTTTTATGAATAATGGGAGACAAATAAATTGATCCTGAGGATAATTAGACTTGGACAAATTATTGGAAGGAATGCAAAAAGATTAACCTGAGAACATATCTTTGCGAAGAAAAAGAATCCAAAGATAGTAAATAGGACAGAAATCAGATGCCCTAGATATCGCCGCTTGAGCGTCTATACACCAGCTCCATGAAGACTTTCGTGAGTTCAACATGTGTTTAAAAGATCCAAAGTAATTCGTTGATGCCTCGATATGTAACATACTTCACTTCTCGTCAAATAAGGTATAGTAAGGTCACTGCATGACTTTTCAAATTTGAGCTGCCCTTTCGGGTTTTCAACTCAAAACCCCTTTGGTCTCAAGGCGCCCTTTGCGGGTTTTCACCTTGGCCTCTCCATTTTTTATTTTTTCTCTTTTTTATTTTTCTTTTTTTCTTTTTCTTTTCTTTTTTCCCTTTTTTTTTTTTTTTTGAAATAGAAGTCCCAAAGTGCCCTTTGCGGGTTTTCACCTTGGCTTCCCTTCTCCTTCAGACAAAGTACTCCTTGACCGAGTCCGAATTCACTGGATCAGATAAATTCTTCCTATCCATTTCTTGTCAAAATCAATACATCTCTAGAGAAACCCCTCTTCGCAACATATGGCCCTTCCCAATCCTTTTGCATGGGAAGGATTTCTTTCAGCACAAGGTTTTCTTTATGAAATTCTTTTGGATGAACCTTCTTTGTCATAAGTCTGTGTCATCTATTCTTGGTACATTTTCTTAGGATGAATACTTTCAAGTTAAGTTTACTAGAGGTATTCAATTCTTGACTCCATCAAAGCTTGAAGGAAAAATCTTGATTCATAAACCCATGAGAAAGGGATTGCCCCAACAGCAGTCCTGGCTGTTGTTTGTCAAACCCTACAAAAAGATGGTTCAATGATTCTCAGCAGACAAGAATGAAGTTGCTGACTTTATCCTTCAACCTGGAAAGCTGAGGTACATAGATTACTCCCGGAGCATACATCCCACCATGACTCGATGATACTTCTGAAGTATCCCTAATCTTCACAAATTGCCCCAACTGTGAAGCTGCCAAATGAGCGTAGCAAATAGGAGCCACAAAAAATATGGCTGTGGTGCTCCTTTAATACATATAGGATAGAGAATGAACAAACTCTTGCAGATAATCAGCCGAAAACCTAGCCTGGTCTAAGAGAACATGATAGTGGGTCTGCCTCGTGATTCCAATCATTCCAGCATGGGTACCAAGGTAAAAATCATTGTTTTTTGGATGGCATACTTTGTTGTCAATGACAAGATTACCATGTAGCACATTGTCGGAGATCCTGCTGAAAAAAACTTGGTATGATGGTTTTTCGTACAATAATAACCACAATCTTTAAGGTTCCACTTCTCGTCAAGGAACTTGCAAGCCTTAATAACTTGGTCAAAACTTGATTGAATTGAGACTCGCTAACCCCATCCCTGAAAATAATGATTTGATCAGGTTTCTTCTTCCCTGAACTTGTATAGAAGTCTAAGAGAGCTTCCTTCATGATACCGTCATCCAGTTTGTCAGAAACTAGTTTTGAAGAAAGAATCTATCATTTTAAGCTTCAGAGACTGTGTACGGCCTGATGCGCCATAACTAAAAGTCAATGGCCACCACCTGGAGTTAACCATCGCAGCTATTGATGGCACATCAGACTACTCAGGAAAGCCAAACAATGCACCCATTCCAAGGATGATGGTTGGAACCTTTGAAACAACTGGAATTGAAGGTGTTTTCCCCAGCGTAAGCATAGAGAGTAGACGGTAGTTTCTTATGCCAATTTTTACCAGTCTCGGTCATCTTCTGTAATTTGTTTTTTTTTTCTCTTTTTTTTTTCTTTTGGCAACCTTTGTTGTACCATGGTATGGTGCATTATCTTTGAAAAGACTGCAAACTTTTAGCATTGTGCTGTTATATATAATCCTTTTTTCTTTTCTTTTTTTTTTGAAATGGATGACTTTTGACTTTGTAATATTGGCATATGAAGCTCTCTCCCCCTCTTAATGGAGTAGTTGACGTCCACAAAGATGAGTCATTGTCAGTTTGAAACTTTTGACAAGCTCAGGCCCATAACATACATGCCCCATAAGTCTTGACTCCTTTAAATTTGGCATTCATTGTACAACTGATGCGATCCCTTTCCATGGTGGACCAACAAAGCCCAAACCTCATGTTTATCCTGGCAATTGCAAATCCTCCTGCATGCGTCTTTGGACCACATTTTTGAATTCCCATAATAGTCTCAACAAGGTCTTGTTTTGTCTCCTCAGCTAATTCCAATTTCACAATCTTTCCTTCCTCTAAGGCTATATTTCCTACCACCACTTCAAGGGGTAAAAACCATTTTCAACAAATTCAGAAACAAGTCACAATTTCTGTCACCTTCAAAGTATTGAGATTCCTCTAAACACATATCGCACTCAAAAGGAACTCTGAATCTATAGTATCGTTGCCCGTGTCATTGATATCTAGGGATCTATGATAGGCACACAAAAGAATATACAAGGAATAAATGAATTCAAGAATGACTATTTACATGAAATGAAAATTTATAAGGAATGTCAAAGATCAAAAGAATCAGAATGAAAAAATATTTACTCAGATAAAAGTATGTATTATTGAAAATAAAAATGTCTGAACATAAGCCCACTTCTCAAAAGAAATCTCATTACTCCTAGGCTTTAGAGCAACAAGAGTGCTCTGAATATTACTCCGTAAAATTCTTAAAGATTACAGGAAGTTCTTCTACAGTCCAATTGTTTAAAAAACGTCCTGGTTCGTAAGGGCAAATGCCCTCAAGGTTTCTTTGTTCAGTCCCTTCCTCATGTATGACATTGATGGGATGATTTTCATTTCCAAACACCCCCATCTCTAAGTAAGCTATCCCTCCTGATACAAAAGTCTAGGATATGTAAGAGAGCGTCTTCTTTTCGCTCAGTCGTGACCCTCTTCTCTCTTTCTCTCTTTCTTTCTCTTTTTAACCTTAATTAGGGTCTTTTTATGGATTTAAATGTATGTGATGTGATGCAATGCAAATGCAATAATGCAAAAGAAAAGGAGATGTTGATCTTGAATTCAATTCCATTAGAATAACTTTTCTAGAAAACAAATTTCTTTACATGAAAATAGATTACATATGTGGTCTTGCCCTTCATAGTCTAAGTAAACGTTGATCTTTTCTTCATGGTCGAATCTTGTAAATTCTCTAAAAGATACCTTTGCTAGCTCCTTGCTGCTTAATCTGAGCCTCGATCTCTTACTCGCTTATCTCCATGATACTCATCAAAAAGTGCCAGCTCTTGGATAATCTTCGTTCGCAATTAAATCAAGTCATGTATTCCTTCGTGGACTTCCAGCTTTCTCTCGTCATGCTCTTGGATAACCTTTGTTGGCTTGAATCTCTGGCAATTACATCATGTATTCCTCCGTGCACTATCAGCTTTCTCTCGTCGTGTTTATTTGGACTATATTCAGACGACCGCACTATAATCCACTTTATCAAGAAATCCATTTCCTTATGACAAACTATTCTATTTAGGAATCGAATTTCGAATCAACACCTTTTTTTCTTTGATGTAATATAATGCAAATGCATGAATGCAAAAAGATATCGATCTCGATTCAGTTTCATTTTAGAAAACGTTATTTAAGGAACAAAAGTCTTTTCATAAAACGGATTACAAATACGCTTTCGCTCGTAGGCCCAGAGTCTTAACCCTATCTAATAACAAAGCTAACTCTTGACCTCTATCTGAACTGCACCACTTTATATTACCTTAGGACGAGTAACGGTGCATAGCCAATGACTCCCCAAATCCCAGGAAGAGGTACCCAATCAAAACTGCCGCAGCGATAAAGGACTTCATTAGGAGTCATCCAAGGTGCTTTCCACAAAACTTCCACCTCTCAAAGATTCTGAAGAATATCCATCCACCTTTCTTCTGTAATATCATCTCTCCCTGGTGTAGTTGTTACTTCCTTTAAGGGGGAATAACCCTTAAAGAACACTCGGCAAGGAACCTTCTCAAGCTTCTAAAAGTGACTATGGAACCATATTAACAACAACTGTGTGCATCCAATGAATCTACTTCACTGGCTCTCCGACATGTACTTCAAGGATCTAAACGTCTCAGCTAAGATTGCTAGCACCGGTGTGTTCTGTTTACCAATACGATCAAACAAATCTTGCGACTGCCTCATCTATGTGCCCTATCGCCTTCGGGAAAATCACCAAGCCGTAAATACTTAAGGCCAAAATGTTGACCTTCTTCTTCACATCTGGGTGTGTCAATATCGATCCTCAAAATGGCCCACTAATGCACTTAGTATCGCCTCTTTGCTACATCGAGCTACATGACCCACCGCTCACTCATCCTCGTGATCATCACTAATTTCCTCACAAAAATTGGGAGACTAGCAGGCCTAACATAAGCTTTGTTATATTGAATTCTCGGACAACGAAGCAAGGTTGTATACTCTTCCAAAGTAGGCACTACATCTACCTCTACAAATGTAAAGCAACTATAAGCAGGGTTCCAGAACTGTACCATAGCTCGAAACAGATGCTTATCTACCTTAATGTCTAGCAAATAAGAAAGATCTCCATAAGTCTGATAGAAGAGCTGCTTAGCCTCGTCATCCCATTGGGCCCTTCTCAGCTCCTGCAACTCATTCTGCGTTGAATTAACACGGGTGAAGTCCCATAACTCTGATGTATACCCCTCGGTGACACTATCTCCTTTCTCTAACTAGGTCTTCTCTGACCAGGTACAGACAGAAGCATTGTCCTCCACTTTATTAAGGTATTCGTTCCTCATTACAAAACTTCCTA
Organism: Gossypium anomalum; assembly: GCA_025698475.1. Classification (NCBI taxonomy): domain Eukaryota; kingdom Viridiplantae; phylum Streptophyta; class Magnoliopsida; order Malvales; family Malvaceae; genus Gossypium; species Gossypium anomalum. The sequence continues at coordinate 18,094,216 of CM046957.1, forward strand.
ACTCAGAAATCGAACCTTGAATCGACACCTTTTAATGATGAATGATATGCGATGATGACAAAATAAAAAAACAAAGCAGTATTATATAAATAGATGTACTAAACAAGCACTTATAAAGGTAGGTACTAAAGGTGATCACCATACTACCTAGAGCAAGCACTTAAAGTTCACTATATGTAGTTTAGTTCTAAAGTAAGGGTACCTAAACCAGCAGATTCCTCGATCCTCACCTATTATAGGCTCATATGGACCAAGTTCGATTTAGGAGGATACATTTCCCTATGACCATGCGGAGATGAAAATCTCACGAAGACATAGGTACAGATATATCCCGGAAGTAATCCACTAACTCATGCGGAGGTGAAAACCTCACGAAAGCTTAGCTTCTCACTCCCACTTAAGGGTGCGACCACAACGTTCATGCAAATGCAATGTGTGCGAGAAAAATAACAAACATATGCAGCAAACACATGAAAAAAAAGGATCATAGTTTTCAAATCGAGTTTTCAAATTTCGATAAAGGACAGAAATCATTCAATTTTATGGCTTGACTCTCTTATTGTCCCCAGTGGAGTCGCCAAGCTGTCGAAACCATTTTTTAAAGGGATGTTTGAAAAACGGGGATCGACTTTTGAAAAACAAAAACGGGAGTCGCCACCAACCTTTTTAGGTGTGATTAGATCACCTTATAAAACGTTTTGGTCTATGAAAATTAAGAAAACAGGTTCGGGAGTCGGTTACGTACGAGGAAGGATTAGCACCCCCGCAACGCCCAAAATTGGTACCAAATTGAATAGATTTCTGTCTTAATGTCAAAAATTTGAAAGGATTTAAAAATAAGATCCCTTTTTTTAAAACTGGAATTATTTAAGTTGAAAAATCGAGATTCCTTAGCTCCGAAAGAATACAAACATCACATCCAACATGATAGGACGCGATATTCTTAAATTCTCGTAACCGAAATCATCTCGTGATTTACAAAATCTATTTAGAAGGATACTTTAGGCATTTAGACAAACGGAAAATCGCAACCCAGCATGTTAGGACACTATTTCCCGAATTCCTAAATACGAAAAATATTGCCTCATTTTAGAAAAAAAAACTTTTGGATAAAATATGACAATTAATTGAAATATATTTTTTAAAATAATGACTTGAGTAAAATTTAAAAAAAATAATTTACTAAGAGTAATACTAAAAAAAATTATTAAAAATGAAATAGTTTGATATGATACTAAAATTATTAAAAAAATTAAAATATATATATAAAAAAAAGGGAAACATGGATTAAATCAAAATAAAAAGGGTTGAAAAACGAAGATGAACAAAGAATAAAATAAAAACAAACCGTAGAAAATAAGAACATAAGAGGGAGAGAAATTTGAGTGAAAGCTCTCAAAAAAATTTTATTGTTTCCCAAAACTCCAGTGCTTTACAATGAAGGGAGAGGCCTCTATTTATAGTTGAGCCTTCCCAAATCCAACGGTACAGACCAATTACATCAACGGTTAAAATTAAAGGATATCTACAAATTAAATCTCCAAGATTACAAGATCATATCTTCAAGATTGCATATCATATCTAAGATTGTATCATATCTAAGATTGCATATCACATCTAAGATTGCATATCATTGAAGATTATATTCCATATGAGTCAAGCTTGTAGATGGACCTTAAATCTTTTCAAGTAATGAGCCATTCCGATCAGGCCAAATTATATTTGTAATTCTAGACTGAACTTGGACTTCGTTTTTTTTGGGTTTATTATTTTTGTTTTTGGAATTATTTCTGGGCCCGGGCAAAATTGAGTGTCTACAATATGATTTTTTTTTTTTACCTTGAATTATTATATTATGTAATATATTTTATTATATATATTAATTATCTCTAAAAACTCTCCTTTTTCATTTATACATTGTTTTAAAATTTTTTTCCTCTCTTAAAAAATACTTCATCTATTTTTTAATTTTGTATTCATTTTCTTCTTTACTTTTGATTTTTTTTTTTTTGTTCATGATTTGTTTATTTTTTTTTGTATTTATTTAATATTGTTTTAACATGCTAATGCTATCTCACCAACTATTTGTTGTTTATATGTTATTTGTTGTTTATCACATTTGTATAAAAATTGATTATTTATGTTATTTCAAGTTATATTTTATTGGTATATATTATGTAATTTACATTGTTATATTCATTATGCTACATTTTGCATGAAATATTATTATGTATTAAGTAATCTATGTTGTTATGTTCATTCTTTTCTGTGATTATACTCGCATGAAATGATAATGTATATTATGAAATTTATGTCATTATTTATCATTTTCTATATTATGTTTGCATGAATCATTAAAGTATGTATTATATAGTTTGTATTATTTGGTATCGATACCTTGTAATATGTTAAATACATCATTGTCATAAAATTTGTATTTCATTTAATCCAAAAGAATTTTAAAAAAATAAAGTAGTGTTTTTGGTACTTAGGAATTCGGGAAATAGTGCTCTAACATGTTGGGTTGCGATTTCCCGTTTGTCTAAATATCTAAAACATCCTCCTAAATAAATTTCACAAATCACGAGACGGTTTCAGTTACGAATCTTAAAAATATCGTGTCCAATCATGCTGGATGTGATGTTTGTACTCTTTTGAAACGAAGGAATCTTGAATTTTTTAACTCAAATTATTACAGTTTTAAAAAGAGATCTTATTTCTAAATTCTTTCAAACTTTTGACATTGAGACAAAATTATTCAATTTGGTACCAATTTCGGGCGTTGCGAGGGTGCTAATCCTTCCTCGTACGTAACCGACTCCCGAACCCGTTTTTCTCATAACTTCGTAAACCAGAATATTTTGTAAGATGATCCAATCACACCAAAAAGGTTGATGGCGACTTCCGTTTTCAAAAACTCGCTTTTAAAAATGGGAGGTTATGACAAGTTTTATCCTCAAATACTCAAATAGAGGAAGATAAGGAAAATACAAGTATAAGTTCTATATCTTCTACACCAATAGGAATGAAAACAGTTCATATTCCTATTTTTCCTACAGAACCAAGTAGAAATTCTAGAAACACTAGAATGGAAGAAATACAAACTTCAACAATTATTCAACAAATGAAAATTGGAATAAGTGATATAATTACATTCTCAAATTTCCAACCCAGGAAATATTACACATATATTGAAAAAAAATTTAATTTAGAGAATATAAAACATATTATTTGCATGCTTTATTAGATACTGGAGCTACAACTAGTAGTTGCAGAAAAAATGTAATTCCTTTAGAAAAATGGGAACCTATGAAACATTCAATAGAAGCCATAGGAATAGATGGTAATGAAACCATAATCCAATATAAAGCTAGAAATGTATCAATCTACATAAATAATATAAGATTTGTGATACCCAAAATATTATGTTTTCCTGCAATGCATGGAGATATACTATTAGGAAATAATTTTATATATCATCATTTACCATTTTCTATAGACAAAAATCTAATTATGTTATCAGTAGAAAAAACTTCTATAATAATACCATTAGTAGAAAATTATAAATTTGTGTGTGATAAAAATTTTACACCACCCAGAAAAGATCAAATTAAACAACTTGAAACAAATCATTGGTTGTTTAAAATATTAGAAAATAATTTTAGTGAAGAACCATTAAAATTATGGCAAAATAGCCCTAGATATTGTGAAATTAAATTGGAAAATCCTAATAAAATTATTAATTATGGAAGAATTTTCTTGCCTAACTTATCTAAAAAATAGGTAAGTTATATGGAAAACTAAAAAAGGATTAACCTTTTATTTGGTCTAAAACAAACTCAGAAATTATAAAAAAAATTTAAAATCTAAAATAAATAATATTCCAAAAGTTTATTTACCTGAATAATGTGATAAATTAATTTTAGAAACAGATGCCTCACAAAATTATTGGGGTTGTATTTTAAAAGCTAAAACAATAAACAATGAAGAATTAATATATGGATATAGTTCAGGAAAATTTAAACCAAATGAAATTAATTATGTTATATATGAAAAAGAATTATTAGCAATAAAGAAAGGAATAAAAAACTTATATATTTAGAACCTGAAAATTTTATTATAAAAACTTATAATTAGGCAGTTAAAGATTTCCTTACTAATAAAAGTTTGAAAACAGTACCTAGAAGAATTAGGTGGTACAATGAATTATGTACCTTTAATTTTGAAGTCTTATATGTAAAAGGAACTAACAATATTATTGCTGATTATCTTAGCAGGCCATATGGATAGAGGTTAAAAATCCTCTAAAAAAAGTTGGTGAATGGACTACTGTCCATAAAAGGCCCAACAAAGGGAAAATAACAAATCTTAATCAAGGATTTGTGACGATACCTGCACAAGCACCCTTTTATCCTAATCAAGGATATTATATTCCATATCCAATGGTAAGACAACTAGTTGGAACTCGTTTATCACTTGCACCAAAAACGGTAAGTCAATTCTCTTAGTCCCAAGATCCAAACTCAACATACAAAGCTAGTTATGCTGAAATAATAAAAGGAGCATAAAATTTGTTGAAACAACAACAAATTCAAGAAATAAAATATTTTTATAATCCAGGATTACCACTAGAATTGTATAGATTTATTAATGAAATATGGAAAACCCATATTTCTGAATAAATAGCTAATTTCAGAAGAGCCCTTACTAAGCTTTCACAATTTTTAGTTAAAAAAAACTAAAAAAATGAAGCTCATGAGTTATTACTAAAATCTATTCTATATAGAGATTGGGAAGAATTAGAAATAGGTTATTTAGATATTAAGGAGATAAATAATCTTCTTGATATATTTCAGTATTTTATTAATAAATGATCAAATAGCCCTATTATGAATAAAATATATAGGCTATGTGTAGACACTCAATTTTGCCCGGGCCCAGAAATAAGTCAAAAAACAAAAATAATAAACCCCAAAAAAAATGAAGTCCAAGTTCAGTCCAGAATTACAAATATAATTTGGCCCGATCGGAATGGCCCATTACTTGAAAAGATTTAAGGTCCATCTACAAGCTTGACTCATACGGAAATATAATCTTCAATGATATGCAATCTTAGATGTGATATGCAATCTTAGATATGATACAATCTTAGATATGATTGCAATCTTAGATATGATACAATCTTAGATATGATTGCAATCTTAGATATGATATACAATCTTAGAAGATATGATTTTGTAATCTTGGAGATTTAATTTGTAGATATCCTTTAATCTTAACCGTTGATGTAATTGATCTATACCGTTGGATTTGGGGAGGCTTAACTATAAATAGAGGCCTCTCCCTTCATTGTAAACACACTGGAGTTTTGGGAAGCAATAAGAATTCTTGAGAGCATACACTCAAATTTCTCTCCCTCTTGCATTCTTACTCTCTGTGGTTTGTTCTTATTTTATTTTTCGTCTATCTTAGTTTTTCAACCCTTTTTTTTATTTTAATTTCTTCATTTTTCAAATATGTATATAATACTTATTCTATTACTTTTATAGGTTATATATTATAGATTATTTATTTTTTTATATTTTTATATGAAAAATACTTATTATATTATTATTATATCCCTTATCATATTGTTTTTCGTCATATTCTATTTATATATTTTTATTACATATTATATTTTACTATATATCATAATACTTTTCTTTAATATATATTATATTATATTTCCTTATATTACCTTTATTTTATTATAAAGTATATATTATATTATTTTATTAGTTATATACATCTTTAAATTTTTATAAATAAATGTAATATTAATATTTAGTACATTTTTATGTATTATAATATAACTTATATGTAGATATCATTATTTTAAAAAGGGGGTTCTCTTTTATCCTTTTTATATTATACTTTTAAATGTCTTATTTCTATTTATTTTTATTTTATACATTTTACTTATTTATCTTTGTTTTTTTTATTTCGATATTGTTTAGTTGATTAAACCCTACATATCATTTATAATGTTATTTTATAATTATTGTTAGAAGTTGTATTTTAGAATTGGCATGTATGTTGGTGTTATTTTTTAGGCATGTTTATGTTAAATTGTATGCTATGCAATCGCTTTTTTCCTTTGTGTCTATTGGTTTATTAAAATGTATATAAAATTATATCTTATAAGTTTATATGCTTACTTATTCATTTTTAATGTATATCTTATATTTTTTTGTATGTCTATTTTACTTGTTTTTAATTTGCTATGTTCGTTGTTTAAAATTTGTTTAAATTCATGTTTTTACTTACTTATTATGATAATATGTTATATTGTATGTTATTCCATAATGTAAATATGCTCATTCATGCATCAATTTAAAAAACGAGACTCTAAAGTTTTCAAAAATAAAAAGGCAATGCTTGGTGTTTGGAAACTTCGGGAAAAGTAGTGCCTTAACTTATTGGGTTGCAATTTTTCTCGTTGAGTTCGAATAGTCAAATACCCTTCTAAACTTTTAAAATTTTCAAAATACAAGCAACTATCTTGGAATTTCAAAGCGTTGTGTCCTAACTTACTAGATGTGGCGTTTTGTCGTTTCGAGATAGGAATTTTCAAAAAGGCTAACTTAGTGCCAAATATCCTAAAAATATGGTGTCCTAACTTATTGGACGAAATATTTTGATTTATTTGATATAAGTGAACCCTAATTTTCAAAACAAAAAATCAAAAATATTAAAAGAGGATTGCATCTTAAAATTTCTAATTTCCGACCTTAAAGACATTTGATAATTAATTAGGTACCAATTATTGTGCGATAAGAGGGTGCTAATCCTTCCTCATATGTAACCGACGCCCGAACCCGTTCTTTTTATTTCGTAGACCAAAATTAATGATTTTAAAACAAAATGTTTTAAAGGTGATCCAATCACACCTAAAAAGATTGGTGGCGACTCCCGTTTTCGTTTTTAAAGTTGATTCCCATTTTCAAAAACTCGATTTAAAAATGGTCTCGACAGCTTGGTGACTCCACTGGGGACTAATAAGAGAGTCAAGCCGTGTAATTGATTATCTCTTGTCTTAATGTCGGAAATTAAAAATTTTAAAATTTAATCCTCTTTGCATTACATGTGTTTGTATTATTGCATGTGTTGCTATATTCTAATACGCATTGCATTTGCATGACCGTTGTGGTCACACCCTTAAGTGAGAGTGAGAAGCTACGCCTTCGTGAGGTTTTCGCCTCCGTGCAGGATGGTGGATCACTTTCGGGATACATCCGTACCTATGGTTTCGTGAGATTTTCATCTCCGTGTAGCCATAGGGAAATGTATTCCCCTGAGCTGAACTCGATTCAAATGAGCCTATAATGGGTGAGGATCGAGGAATCTGCTGGTTCAGGTGCCTAAAACTTTAGAACCAACCTCATATAGAAAAAACCATAAGAGCCCAACTTAGTTAGAGTTAAACTTTAGATATTACCCTTATAAATTATTGTTGAGATTTATTGATATCATGTGATACTGACTATTTCTTTTCTTTTGTTTGCATGACATTTTGCATTTACAAAGGTATCGATTCACGGTCAGTTTCTAAGTTAGAGAGTTTTATTATGGAGAACGGACTTCTTGATAGAGTGGAGGGCAACGCTAACGTCCATATATGGTCAAGAGTAAACTCAGTTAGTAAAGGAAAATAGTCTAGCCATGGGATATGTGTCAAAGCTGTCAGACTACATTCGTATCAGCGTCACACAAGATAATCAGCATGAGTTAAAGGAAATATGGGATCAATGGGGTATCAAAGCCAAGCAGTTGTTCTACAACAACCATGGGGACTCGCAGTACTTGCTAGACTTGGGAATAGACGAGAATTTGTTTCTGGCCATCACTCAGTATTGGAATCTTGTATACAGTTACTTTACGTTTGGAAAAGCCGATATGGTATCCGTGGTAGAGGAATATTTAGTTTTGTGGCGTTGTCCTATGATTCAAATTTACTCAAAGGCTGACCGTATTCCAACTTTTATGAGGAAGTTGATGAACGTCATGGGGATAGGGAGTGAGCTAACATGGAAAGAGCAAAAAGGAAAATGGGCAGTCTTAGAATTCATGCCTCTTCCGCCACTGGTGCGTCTTAATGTTGTTTCCAATCAAAGCAGAATTGGATACGAAGAAGATTGTTCGACACTCTATGGCAAGGCGTGCTGTAGGGCAAAAGGTAATGTACTCACCAATCATTTTAAGGTGAACAAGAAGAGTATTGATGGACATTTCCACCATTACAACATTTCTCTTTTATAGGAAGATGGTCGATGGTAAGAGTGTTGGAAGGAAAGTGATTGACAGAATGCATAGACCTACAAAGGTGAGTTGGGTGGGAAGAATTGTTTCTATGATGGTAAAAGGCTTATTTATTATAGGACCAAACAACAAGCATGAGTTTACTATGTTGCACTTATCAGAGATAATGGAAATGTAAGCCCTGATGATCTGTCAAAATGGACGCAAAAGAATAAGATTAAAGAAGACCATATCAAGACCTTTAAAGTAGAGATTAACTATGCTGAGAAGATACCCATATAAGCATTTCAAAATGCTTTGCGTGGACAGGAATCTGAAAGTTCTCAAGAAACACTAAAGGTGTTGGATATCATTTTAAGGTAGCATGTTAAGCAGGAATGCCCACTTGTTTGCCAATCTTTCTTTCAAGATAATCAGAACAACTTCACAGACATTGGAACAGGTGTCCACAGATGTAGGGATTATCTCATGGGTAAAGCCATAGCTCAAATTCGGGATGGTAGTAGATCATTTATGGACCATGAAGGTACAAGCTGATACATTGAGCACAAAATACAAGCTACAGTCAGATCATTGGCAAGAGTTAGCTTTGTTGAGTTAAAACTTTGGGCCATAGGACGAAAGCATATTTGTAATCCATTCATATGTAAAGATATTCTTTTTCTAAATAAAGTTTTCCAAATGAAATTAAGTTGAGATCTATACCTTTTTGCATTCATGCATTTGCATTACATCACATCGCATCATATGCATTTAAATTATAAAAAGACCCTAATTAGTTAAAGTTATTAAAAAAGAAAGAAAAAGAGAGAGAAGAGGGTCATGGCTAAGTGAAAAAGAAGTTGAATGGGAATTAACGATGTTCCCTTACATATCCCTGACTTTTGTGTCAAGAGGGATAGCTTACCCGGAGAAAGGGGTGTTTGGAAATGAAAATCATCCCATCAATGTCATACATGAGGAATAGACTGAACAAAGAAACCTTGAGGGCATTCTCCCTTACGAACCGGGAAGTTCTTTAAACAATTGGACTGCAGAAGAACTTTCTGTAATCTTTAGGAATTTTACGGAGTAATATTCAGAACACTCTTGTTGCTCAAAAGCCTAGGAGTAATGAGATTTCTTTTGAGAAGTGGGCTCATGTTCAGACATTTTTATTTTCAATAAAACATACTTTTATTATTTATCTGAGTATATATTCTTTCATTCTGATTCTTTTGACCTTTGACATTCTTTATAAATTTTCATTTCATGTAAATAGTCATTCTTGAATTCATTTATTCCTTGTATATTCTTTTGTATGCCTATCATAGATCCCTAGATATCAATAACACGAACAACGATACTCTGATTCGAGTTCCTTTTGAGTGCGATATGTGTTTAGAGGAACTCAAGATTTTTTGAAGATGACAGAAATTGTGACTTGTTTCTGAATTTGTTGAAAATGGTTTTTACCCCATGAAGTGGTGGTAGGAAATATAGCCTTAGAGGAAGGAAAGATTATGAAATTGGAATTAGCTGAGGAGACAAAACAAGACCTTGTTGAGACTATTATGGGAATTCAAAAATTTAGTCCAAAGACGCATGTAGGAGGATTTGTAATTGCCAGGATAAACATGAGGTTTTGGGGCACTGTTGGTCCACCATGGAAAGGAATCGCATCAGTTGTACAATGAATGTCAAATTTAAAGGAGTCAAGACTTATGGGGCATGTATGTTATGGGCCCGAGCTCGTCAAAAGTTTCAAGCTGACAATGACTCATCTTTGTGGACGTCAACTACTCCGTTAAGAGGGGGAGATAGCTTCATATGCCAATATTACAAAGTCAAAAGTCATCCATTTCAAAAAAAAAAAAGATTATATATAACTGCACAATGCCAAAAGTTTGCAGTCTTTTCAAAGATAATGCGCCATACCATAGTACAACAAAGGTTGCCAAAAGAAAAGAAAAAGAAGAAAAAAATAAATTACAGAAGATGACCGAGACTGGTAAAAATTGGCATAAGAAACTACCGCCTACTCTCTATGCTTACGCTCGGGCAAACATCTTCAATTCCAGTTGTTTCAAAGGTTCCAACCATCATCCTTGGAATGGGTGCATTGTTTGGCTTTCTGAGCGATCGATGTGCCAATCAATAATCATGCGATGGTTAGCTCTCAAAGCGGTGGCCATTGATTTCCAAATATAGGGCATCGGGCCGTACGCCTCTCGAAGCTTAAAATGATAGATTCTTTCTTCAAAACCAGTTTCTGACAAAGTGGATGATGGTAGCTCTCTTAGACTTTTATATAAGTTCAAGGAAGAGGAAACCTGATCAAATCATTATTTTCAGGGATAGGGTTAGCGAGTCTCAAGTCAATCAAGTTTTGATCAAGTTATTGACGCTTGCAAGTTCCTTGACGAGAAGTGGAACCCTAAAGATTGTGGTTATTGTTGTACGAAAAATCATCATACCAAGTTTTTTCAGCAGGGATCTCTTGACAATGTGCTACATGGTACTGTCATTGACACCAAAGTATGCAATCCAAAGAACAATGATTTTTACCTTGGTACCCATGCTGGAATGATTGGAATCACGAGGCAGACCCACTATCATGTTCTCTTAGACCAGGCTGGGTTTTCAACTGATGATCTGCAAAAGTTTGTTCATTCTCTATCCTATATGTATCAAAGGAAGCACCACAGCCATATTTGTTGCGGCTCCTATTTGCTACGCTTATTTGGCAGCTTCACAGTTGGGGGCAATTTATGAAGATTAGGGATGCTTCAGAAACATCATCGAGTAATGGTGGGATGTATGCTCCGGGAGTAATCTCTGTACCTCAGCTTTCCAGGTTGAAGGATAAAGTCAGCAACTTCATTCTTGTCTCACGAGAATCATTGAACCATCTTTTATAGGGTTTGACAAATAACACCCAGGGCTCTTCTTTGGGCAATCCCTTTCTCATGGGTTTATGAATCAAGATTTTTCCTCCAAGCTTTGATGGAGTCAAGAATTGAATACCTCTAGTAAACTTAACTTGAAAGTATTCATCCTAAGCAAATATACCAAGAATGGATGACACAGACTTATGACAAAGAAGGTTCGTCCAAAAGAATTTCATAAGAGAAACCTTGTGCTGAAAGAAATCCTTCCCATGCAAAAGGATTGGGAAGGGCCATATGTTGCGAAGAGGGCTTTCTCTAGAGGTGCACTGATTTTGACAAGAAATGGATAGGAAGAATTTATTTGATCCAGTGAATTCGGACTCGATCAAAGAGTACTTTGTTTAAAGGAGAAGGGAAGCCAAGGTGAAAACCCGCAAAGGGTACTTTGGGACTTCTATTTCAAAAAAAAAAAAGGAAAAAAAGAAAAGAAAAAGAAAAAAAGAAAAATGGAGAGGCCAAGGTGAAAACCCGCAAAGGGCGCCTTGAGACCAAAGGGGTTTTGAGTTGAAAACCCGAAAGGGCGACTCAAATTTGGGCAACATGCAGTGACCTTGCTATACTGAGATTCGACGAGAAGTGAAGTATGTTACATATCGAGGCATCAACGAATTACTTTGGATCTTTTAAACACATGTTGAACTCAAGAAAGTCTTCATGGAGCTGGTGTATAGACGCTCAAGTGGCGATATCTGGGGCATCTGATTTTTTTTATCCTATTTATTATCTTTGGATTCTCTTTCTTCTCAAAGATAGATTCTTAGATTATCCTCCTTTGTTTTTTTGATAGATCATCATCCTCAAGATCAATTAATTCGTCCTATTATTCATAAAATGTGTTGCATAGAAATAATGATTGATGAACTAAATATCTTTACAAACGAAGTTTTGCATATTACTCTGGAAATTTCTAGATAATACAAGAAACTGAAACAAGACAATTGTTTAAAGAATTTTCATATTTGAGGGTCGGAAGTACTCGGGGAAATTTCTTCTTCAGTCCAAAAGGTGGTTGGACATTTTAAGCAATATTGATCTTAAGAAATGATCATTTCATAAACATCTCCAGCGGATCACAACATTTGGAAAATGGCACAATAGAACTAAGTTGATTCAAAGCATACAAGCAGAGTATGATTGATACATCAAGAAGTATAAAGATAAAACTTCGATAAGGGAATGAGTGATGACGTCCGAAATAGGGGTCATATTTATAACATTTTGCATTATAACATGTTTAATTAGGGACATTCGACTCACTTCGAGCATAGCATCCTAATCATCAGGCATAATCAGCCTACAGGTAATCGAAGACATAGCAGATTTGACTCTCAGATGTTCTCGAGCAGACCTAAGATGATTTGACATCCTTGTGCTTATAAGGAACAAATCAAAAACATAGCTGATTTAGCTTTCATGTGTTTACGATGAAGCAAATCTAAGATGATTTGTCGTCTCTGTATTGTCAGAGAACAAATCGAAGTTTGGCATCTCCATTTCGACGGAGAACAGACGCATTGCAGATCTAACCTTCAGATGTTTATACTGAAGCAGATCCAAGATGATTTGGCATTCTTGTTTTTACAAGGAACAAATCGAGGACATAGTAGATTTGACTCTCAGATGTTCTCAGACACATAAGCAGATCTAACCTTCAGATGTTTATACTGAAGCAGATCCAAGATGATTTGGCATTCTTGTGTTTACAAGGAACAAATCGAGGACATAGCAGATTTGACTCTCAGATGTTCTCAGACACATAAGCAGATCTAACCTTCAGATGTTTATACTGAAGCAGATCCAAGATGATTTGGCATTCTTGTGTTTACAAGGAACAAATCGAGGACATAGCAGATTTGACTCTCAGATGTTCTCAGACACATAGCAAATCTAACCTTCAAATAATTTCACTGAAGCTAGATTCAAGATGATTTGGCATACCTACAAGTCGAAGAAGCAGATTCGGCGTCTCTATGTTCGGCAGGGAGCAGATCGAAGATATCAACATGACAGTCATGAGTTTGCAAGAAGCAGATTGAAGCCGTCAAGAGGCCATCAAAAACTCAAGACTCGGCGAGACCGGGCAAAATTGGTCTTTTTATAGTCTTTGCTCTATTCCTGTTACACAGCAATGAGCAAAGAGGGGCAGCTGTAGACACTCAATTTTGCCCGGGCTCAGAAATAAGTCAAAAAACAAAAATAATAAACCCAAAAAAAAATGAAGTCCAAGTTCAGTCCAGAATTACAAATATAATTTGGCCCGATCGGAATGGCCCATTACTTGAAAAGATTTAAGGTCCATCTACAAGCTTGACTCATATGGAAATATAATCTTCAATGATATGCAATCTTAGATGTGATATGCAATCTTAGATATGATACAATCTTAGATATGATTGCAATCTTAGATATGATACAATCTTAGATATGATTGCAATCTTAGATATGATATACAATCTTAGAAGATATGATTTTGTAATCTTGGAGATTTAATTTGTAGATATCCTTTAATCTTAACCGTTGATGTAATTGATCTATACCGTTGGATTTGGGGAGGCTCAACTATAAATAGAGGCTCTCCCTTTATTGTAAACACACTGGAGTTTTGGGAAGCAATAAGAATTCTTGAGAGCATACACTCAAATTTCTCTCCCTCTTGCGTTCTTACTCTCTGTGGTTTGTTCTTATTTTACTTTTCGTCTATCTTAGTTTTTCAACCCTTTTTTTTATTTTAATTTCTTCATTTTTCAAATATGTATATAATACTTATTCTATTACTTTTATAGGTTATATATTATAGATTATTTATTTTCCTATATTTTTATATGAAAAATACTTATTATATTATTATTATATCCCTTATCATTATGTATTTCGTCATATTCTATTTATATATTTTTATTACATATTATATTTTACTATATATCATAATACTTTTCTTTAATATATATTATATTATATTTCCTTATATTACCTTTATTTTATTATAAAGTATATATTATTTTATTTTATTAGTTATATACATCTTTAAAGTTTTATAAATAAATGTAATATTAATATTTAATACATTTTTATGTATAACTATTATATTTTATAATATAACTTATATGTAGATATCATTATTTAAAAAGGGGGTTCTCTTTTATCATTTTTATATTATACTTTTAAATGTCTTATTTCTATTTATTTTTATTTTATACATTTTACTTATTTATCTTTGTTTTTTTATTTCGATACTGTTTAGTTGATTAAATCCTACATATCATTTATAATGTTATTTTATAATTATTGTTAGAAGTTGTATTTTAGAATTGGCATGTATGTTGGTGTTACTTTAGGCATGTTTATGCTAAATTGTATGCTATGCACCGTTTTTTTTTCTTTGTGTCTATTGGTTTATTAAAATGTATATAAAATTATATCTTATAAGTTTATATGCTTACTTATTCATTTTTAATTTATATCTTATATTTTTTTGTATTTATATTTTACTTGTTTTTAATTTGCTATGTTCGTTGTTTAAAATTTGTTTAAATTCATGTTTTTACTTACTTATTATGATAATATGTTATATTGTATGTTATTCCATAATGTAAATATGCTCATTCATGCATCAATTTAAAAAACGAGACTCTAAAGTTTTCAAAAATAAAAAGGCAATGCTTGGTGTTTGGAAACTTCGGGAAAAGTAGTGCCCTAACTTATTGGGTTGCAATTTTTCTCGTTGAGTTCGAATAGTCAAATACCCTTCTAAACTTTTAAAATTTTCAAAATACAAGCAACTATCTTGGAATTTCAAAGCATTGTGTCCTAACTTACTGGATGTGGCGTTTTGTCGTTTGAGATAGGAATTTTCAAAAAGGCTAACTTAGTGCCAAATATCCTAAAAATATGGTGTCCTAACTTATTGGACGAAATATTTTGATTTATTTGATATAAGTGAACCCTAATTTTCAAAACAAAAAATCAAAAATATTAAAAGAGGATTGCATCTTAAAATTTCTAATTTCCGACCTTAAAGACATTTGATAATTAATTAGGTACCAATTATTGGGCGATACGAGGGTGCTAATCCTTCCTTATACGTAACCGACTCATGAACCCGTTCTTTTTATTTCGTAGACCAAAACTAATGATTTTAAAACAAAATGTTTTAAAAGTGATCCAATCACACCTAAAAAGATTGGTGGCGACTCCCGTTTTCGTTTTTAAAGTTGATTCCCATTTTCAAAAACTCGATTTAAAAATGGTCTCGACACTATGTTTATATAATAAAGCAAGAAAAATTTTACTAGTGGAAATTTTTACAAAAATAAATGGAGCTAACAGCAAGCTCAATTTCAAAAAGCTTTTTCAGAGTATTTTCTACAAGCTTATGTTTTTACTAATGATTTAGATGAAAAATTTCCTACTATAAAATTTAGACTTAATCATGAACAATTTGATATAAGCAGTATTGAATGGGGTTTTGTTATAGAAATAACAGTTCAAATTTTCTCTTTTCATTTATTAAAAGACTTTCCTGCATTGATTAAATATATATTATTAAGCATGATATATGGAGATGATTTTTAGTATTATTTTTATCTTGAAATCAGTAGCCTTATTAGTATAGCTGAAAAAGAACCATATCAAATTTGGACCATTCAAAAAATATTTGGAAGTCTCAAACTTTCAGTAGTCAAAGAAGACAAAGGACATTTGGCAAAAGATATTGACAAGTATTATAATAATCCCAGTTATTATCAACTCCAAGCAGAGATAGTTCTAATGACCAAAGCCCAATATTTACTTCAACAAAAAACTTATAATGTAACACCCCAAACCCGGCCTAGACGCTATGGCCGAATCTGACGTGTCACACGTGTTTAAAAATCCATGTTTCGTTTGATTGACTAGAAAACCGCCTAAAAAAGCAGCTAACCAAAGTGAATGGAGGTCGGCACCACGGTAGGTATCCGAAACGGAGGAGGTGAGCCATGAAGGTCGCTAAGTACCAAGCTCCGGATAGAACCAATCCTAGACATGCCCACAACCATTGCCACACTTTGGTAAACGAGTTGAAATCTCCTCTAAGTGGTTATCTTTGTTAAACCAATTATGTGTGACGTTGTGTTTTTTAAAAATAGGTATCATTTTGAAAACGCGTCCTAAGTCTAGCCCATTTTATTTAATATCACCCAATTTAAATAAAGTAATCCGAAAAGAAAAGAAATAAAGTTAAGGTTAAAATGGCCTTATTACAACCCAAAAATAAATGATAAATAAAATAAACTTGTGAAAACCCATTACTTATTGAAAAGTCCAAAAGCGATCACAGTGGCCACTCTCAGATCCCCTCAGGCTCAAGTCCCCAAGTCAAGGCTCACCGTAAAGATAAGAAAGAAAGGGGGTGAGTTTGGAAACTTCAGTGTGCAACAAGCCCTTTCGAGCCCAAACAATATCGACTTCTGGGGCCTAAGCCCAAATTTAATTACCACATTCATTGGGCGAAGCCTTTTCATAATTCATATCATAATCTTGGGCGAAGCCTTTTCATAATTTATATCATATCTTTGGGCGAAAGCCTTTTATCATTCACATTCTTGGGTCGAAGCCTTTTTCATGTGCAAGATGGCCCATAGGCCCATTTCAATATCACATGTAATATTAATGCATAAATGCAAGCCCATTTGGGAGACTACTCAACCCACCAACACTTCTCTCACACGTACCAACCAAGCTCTCCATGTGGGAATAACTCAACCCACCCAACCAAACTCTCCATTTGCGACATCGCTACTTTATCATATAGCGGAGGCCTAGCCTCTTATAATAACTAGGCATAAGCCCTTTTAATAATCGGGCATAAGCCCATTTCATTAATCGGGCGTAAGCCCTTTTGCACTTCCTCCATCCATATATAAAACCCAACCCAAATGCATATAATGAATTTATCATGTATATCTCATACATATCATGTGCATACCATACATGTCATGTGCATATCATACATTTCATGTGCATATCATATCAATCATGTATATCAAAATCCCATGTGTCAAATTCACAATTAAACCCTAGGGGTATAATGGTCTTTTTACCTAGGGCAAAATAGTCATTTTCATATTATAAAGGGTATTATCGTAATTTTGCAAATACTAGGGTTTCCATACTCATTATCGAGATAATATAGCTCATAGGATCAAATGGCGAGTCCGCCCATTTTTTCGATTGGCCCGAAAACCCAATGGGCCTTACCTCGGCATTTGATCCTATGAGCTATATTATCCGATAATGAGTATGGAAACCCTAGTATTTGCAAAATTACGATAATACCCTTTATAATATGAAAATGACTATTTTGCCCTGTAGGTAAAAAGACCATTATACCCCTAGGGGTTTAATTGTGAATTTGACACATGGGATTTTGATATACATGATTGATATGATATGCACATGAAATGTATGATATGCACATGACATGTATGGTATGCACATGATATGTATGAGATATACATGATAAATTCATTATATGCATTTGGGTTGGGTTTATATATGGATGGAGGAAGTGCAAAAGGGCTTACGCCCGCCATCGAAATGGGCTTATGCCCTGATTATTAAAAGGGCTTATGCCTGGGGCTATTATAAGAGGCTAGGCCTCCATTATATGATAAAGCAAATGATGCCGCAAAATGGAGAGTTTGGTTGGGTGGGTTGAGTTATTCCCACATGGAGAGCTTGGTTGGTACGGTGGAGAGAAGCGTTGGTGGGTTGAGTAGTCTCCCAAATGGGCTTGCATTCATGCATTAATATTACATGTGATATTGAAATGGGCCTATGGGCCATACTCTTGTTCTGTAAAAAGGCTTCGCCCAAGAATGTGAATGATAAAAAGGCTTCGCCCAAGATATGATATGAATTATGAAAAGGCTTCGCCCAAAGATATGATATGAATTATGAAAAGGCTTCGCCCAATGAATGTGGTAATTAAATTTGGGCTTAGGCCCATAGTGATATTGTTTTGGGCTCTGAAAGGGGCTTGTTGCACACCGAAGTTTCCAAACTCACCCCCTTTCTTTTCTTATCTTTACAGTGAGCCTTGACTTGGGGACTTGAGCCGAGGGGATCTGAGAGTGGCCACCGTGATCGCTTTTGGACTTTTCAATAAGTAATGGGTTTTCACAAGTTTATTTTATTTATCATTTATTTTTGGGTTGTAATAAGGCCATTTTAACCTTAACTTTATTTCTTTTCTTTTCTGGATTACTTTATTTAAATTGGCTGATATTAAATAAAATGGGCTAGACTTAGGACGCGCGTTTTCAAAATGATACCTATTTTTAAAAAAACACAACGTCACACATAATCGGCTTTAACAAAGATAACCACTTAGAGGAGATTTCAACTCGTTTACCAAAGTATGGCAATGGTTGTGGGCATGTCTAGGATTGGTTCTATCCGGAGCTTGGTACTTAAGCGCACCTTCATGGCTCACCTCCTCCGCTTCGATACTCTACCGTGCCCACCTCCATTCACTTTGGTTAGCCACTTTAGGCGGTTTCTAGTCAATCAAACGAAACATGGATTTTTAAACACGTGTGACACGCCGATTCTCGCCATAGCGTCTTCAGGCCGGGTTTGGGTGTTACATTTAGTGGTATCAGAGCCCGGTTGCAACAACTCGGCTGTGGATCGGGTCCAAAAATTTTTCGAAAACTTAGGCCTAAGAAGGGTATTTTTGGGAAACGACAGATTTTTTTTCAAAGATGTTCAAATTTTGCTGTTCTTTTAATGGGTTTAAAATCAAAAATTGTAAAACGGAGGTATTATAAATTAATTTTGGAAAATTTTTGACCAAAGGTATGTTTTAATTTTTGAATGGTTTGAAGAAGGATGTGGCACACTGAATCCCCGGCACCAAGTCTGTAAGTGCCCTTACTTTTATGTTGGTAAATTCTGATAAAATGTTAAACTGAGGCCCTACTATGATATCAGTGGTTAGGGTAGAACTGTAAAACAGTAGGATTGGGACTATAACTAGGCTATGATTCTGTGAAAATAGAAACTCCAAAATACTATCTCTGCATAAGACATACGAATAAATAGTAAAATTTTTGAGATCTTTATAGTTATTTGATATGTGTACTGGTAATGTAGAGTATTGATATGAATTCTGAGGGTAAGCAAAGTCTGCCAACTTCGGGTAGCGGTAACTCGGAGCTTAGGACTGAGGCACTGGCCGAGTTAGTAAGGAAGGTGGTAGAAGAAGTACTGGAGACCGAGGTTAAGGAAATTAGGGAAACACTTTAAGCAGAATGCTTGGAGTGTAGGAAAAGGAAGGATTCTAGTTCTCAGAAAACCAAGGCTCATTCTGTGAAACATGTTAAGACACGACCAAACTTTCCAACCTGCAAGAACTGCTACAGGCGTCATCCGGGTGAATGCCATAGGAAGACGGGAGCATGCTTTAGATGTGGGTCCAAGGAGCATCAAGCTCGGGATTGCCAAGTTTATTCTATTTGAATATGTGTTACGAGTTGTATGGGTGCTTGATAAAAGTTTCTTTATTTCGGTAGTTAGATGTTCAGGTCGTATTAAAATTATTTAGATCAGAGTGCTTGCGGCAGCATAGTAGTAGCATGATGGTTTGAATAATACGGTTAGTTGATAGTTTGAAATTTCGAGGACGAAATTTTTTTTAAGGAGGGTAGAGTTGTAACACCCTGAATTTGGGTCTAGAAGAATTGGGTTTTGAATTTGGGATTCGGATAGAAGAAAACTGAATAATTAAGAAGTTTTAAATATTATCGTTTAAGAAAAACATTTTGAATTAAATTACCACTAGAAAATTTTTACTATATTTATTATTACTGATATTTTAAATTTTTATGGAAATTATTATTATTTATCAGTATTATTGATATTTGAAATTTTTATTAGTAGATATATTTTTAAAATTTTTATTATTAATTAATGTATTATTAGATAGGAAAAATTATATATATATTTATAATTATAAGAGTATTGTTGTTTTGGTGTTTAAAATCTAGGAAAAAAATTGTTTTAATTATGCCCCTTAAGGGAATCAGGCGAGAGGCCTTATTAATAAATTGGGCTGAATTTTAGCATAAAGGAGAACTGGCTTAGTGGCTAAGCATGTTAGGTAGTGGGAAGGAGAGTTGGGGTTCGACTCCCAACATGTGCAAAATAGTTTTCTTTTTCTTTAAATCGTGGAACGACGCAGGAAGTGTTATATAAAGTTGGGGTTAAAAGGTAACACAAAGGGAAGCTCGCCCAATGGGCGAGAGGAGTTGGGAGTGTGGTATGGTGCTTAGGTTCGAGGTTGGCACACGCAAAGGCTTGTTTTTATTTTAATAAGCTAGATCACACTAAAGTAAGGTTTGAGTATAGTTGCGACCGAGTTATGCCATTAAGAGGCTTGTGCACAAATGGCGCAGATGCGTTAGGAGTCCTGTGGTGGCTCAGGTTCGAGTCCAGCGCATGTATGTTTTGTTTTATTTTTAAAAAGAACTCGGGACGTTAGCGGTAAGGTTTAAAGGTAAACGCGATGCTATTATATCAAAGAAGAAGACTGTCCCCCTGCAGCGAATCTTTGGGCAACTGGAGTCCCAGTTCAAATAGTGCTATGCCCAAAAGGGAACTTCTTTTTGTTGTACGCATGGGGAAGGACCAGCAGAAGGAGAGGAGTCGGTGAGCGGTGGACTCTTTGCTCAATAGTGGAGAGTTTGAATTAAATTCAAACTTTGAATTTGGCCATGAATTAAGGAGATAAGGAAGGAATTAAAATTAGAAAAGGATTTTATTTTATTCTAATCTTATCTTATTTCTTTTGCTCATATTTTTTTCTATTTTTTTAAAAAGCTGAACAATTCTCTCCTTTTCTATTTTCTTTCTTTCTCTCATCTCTTCCCCTCTTCTCTTTTCTTTCATGTTTATTCTGATCCTATCATTCTTTTCATTGCTAACCGAATAGCAACAAGCCAAATCCCAAAGTAGGCAAAGGAAGTCAATTTCTTCATAGAGGTGTGCACTTGTTTTTTTCTTTTAGCCGATTCATGTTATGTCAGAAGCCTTTCAACTCTTTTGTCAACACCCTGTTTGGTCCATAATCACTTCTTCTTGTGATCCGTAGTCGAAAAGCACATCCTTGGGTAACTTGGTGGCGATTTTAGGATCCTTGTGGTGCGATTTTTGCTAGTGTTTTGAAGCTGAGACTGTGTTGAATAGGAGTTGACACGGGATTGGAACTGTTTGGGTAGGTGAACCTTGGTAAGTGCTCGTAGCTTTAATCAATTCGGTATTATGGAGGTTAAGAAAAGTCGAAACCCCTCTAGTTTAGGGAGGTGGCCGAATATGGGTTTAGGCTCATGGGATTATTCTTTTAATAATTTTATGATTTCTATAGTGAAGGAGCAGCAACGCGTAGTGACGACTTGAGTCGGTTGAATCGTTGGAGTGGCTAGATCTAAGTCAATCGGTGTCGGCAAGGTAAGGTTTTTTAAGGCTATTGTGGTGGGTGGCCGAAAGTGTAAGTGTTGATAATAGATGGTTCTCGTTTGGTTTAAATTAATGGAAGCTGATTTATTAACGGTTGATTATAGGAGAAATCGTGTAGGAGATCTCGTGGAGAAAAATCGCCAAACAGGTGTGTAGCTTACCCTCTTTCCTAGCTTAAAGCGATAAATGCCAAAAAGCCGAAATGCCGAAATTCTGGCAATTTGAGGACGTGTGAGCAAGCGAATGCTCACTGATTGGTTTGATGTCGATGAGTCGATGAACGAAAATGATGGAAAAGGGTAAGAGTGTGATTTCGGGCATATTCGGTAAGATGGGCCTCGAGGGGCCGAGGTAAGGCCCATTGGGTTTTGCCAATCGGAAAAATGGGCCGACTCGCCATTTGATCCTATGAGCTATATTATCTGATAATGAGTATGGAAACCCTAGTATTTGGTAAAATTACGATAATACCCTTATAATATGAAAATGACTATTTTGCCCCTAGGTAAAAAGACCATTATACCCCTAGGGTTTAATTGTGAATTTGACACATGGGATTTTGATATACATGATTGATATGATATGCACATGAAATGTATGATATGCACATGACATGTATGGTATGCACATGATATGTATGAGATATACATGATAAATTCATTATATGCATTTGGGTTGGGTTTTATATATTGATGGAGGAAGTGCTTAAAGTGGTTCATCCACATACTGGAGGCTTTGCCTCACCTTCTCGATAAGCTGGCAGCAATCTTTGCCGCAACCGTGGAGTGTAGGTTGGGTGGGTTGAGATATTCCCCACATGGAGTGTAGGGCTGGTACGGGGAAGTGTAGCGGTTGGTGGGTTGAGTAGTCTCCCCAATCGGGATTGCATTCATTGTTATTTCTGTTACATGTATTACTGAATTGGGCCTATGGGCCACACTGTTATGCTAAAAGGGGCTACGGCCTTGTTACTGTATTTCGAAAAGGGCTTCGGTCCACTGTGTACTGTTATCTGAATAGGGCTTAGGCCCAATGGGCTCGAGCTGATTTGGGCTTTGGATGGGTTTCTGTATACACTGAGTTTCCCCAAACTCACCCCCTTTCTTTCTATCCTTGCAGGTAAGCCTTAATTGGTGGACTTGGAGCTGGGCGGGATTTAGAGTGGCCATGAAGAACAATTCTGGTTTTTAAATTAGATCATACTTCTTTTACTTTTAATTATTTTCGTTTTGTTTTAAGGTTGTAATAAGGCCGCTCATTAAATTATTTCATTTATGGATTATTGAACTGGTTAGCACTAGGGCGCGTTTTATAAAGACTATATGTTTTCAAAATGTCTCGGTGACGTGTAAAGCTTCCGCAATATAAATGTTTTCAAAGAAAATAAATATCTAAACCAGACTTAAACATGATTTATTTTTCGTAGACACATAACATGCTTTAAGTGTGGCAATGGATGTGTGCATGTCTAGGATTGGATCCGGGAAGAGCTTGGTACTTAAGCAGTCCAACAGACTCACCTCCTCTTTTCTGGTTTCCTACCTGGTGCACAGCTTCCATTCACTTAAACTTATAACATTAACCTTCTTTAAACCCTAATAAAGAGATTTTTGATAAAACGAATAGCAACTTTTCCATGTGGCATGCTGAATTAGGCCGTAACGTCTGGGCCGAGTTTAGGGTGTTACATATAAGTTCTAAACTAATGGAAGAAGAATATTGGCTTATTATACTAGAACTGGAAACACCCAGGAAGAAAGAGACAAAGAATCCATGAAACTATTAAAAATGATAGCTGACATGGAGATTGATGATTTCCCATCACATTTAATACAAGAAATCAATAACACATGGGAGACTTAGAACTCGCCAAGATTGCCAATAGATTCATTACATCTAGATGAAATAGAGTTAAAGAATCTAGATAAAATTCAAGAAGGATAAGGCCAAACAAGGAAGCCACGTGGAGAAATGACAACCAAGAAAGAAAATTGAAAAATCGGATATTCAAGTTTGGAGGCAACCTAAAGAAAAGGGTATCCAAATACGAACAAAAAAGATTGCAATGTGGAAGTAATCATGTCAAAACTATGATGTGACAAGACAAAAAAGAAAAGCAACGTGGAATCAACCATGATGTGATGAGACATGATCCTTATCAAAAAAACTGTGCGAGATTCAAAGAAGAATTAAATAGAATTTAATAATTCTCCTATAAAAGGGGACAACTTGGTATGATTATGCCCTTTTGTGTATATGTGTTTGTTTGGACTCATAATGTTTTGGTATGTTTGTGTCTTTTGGTCACTTTAGGAACTTTGTAAATATGTGGCTTGAGATATGTTTGTATGTGGTGGAAATGGTTCAATTATGTGTGTGAATATAGATATATTTGCTTAGGTTATAATGTATGTTTGAATGAATTGATAGGTTGTGATCGAGGTGCCATAAGAATGACACATTGGTTAGATGTAGGATGAGCATGAAATTGGTATGTTTTTGGATGTTTGATGTATGTTTTAAACATGTGAAAGATGGTCAATTAGAGTATCTCGGTGTGCAAGGTTTGTGTTTGAAATGGCTTGCTTTAAGGGCAACACATGTTGCACACAGTGTGGGACACGGGATGTCACACCCTCACGCAGTCATGTGTCTTTTAAATTTTAGGTGCAGGTTTCACATGGCCTAGCACACAGCCCGTGACATGGCTGTGTGACCATATTTCGAATACATACACGGTCTAACACACGTTTTACGACATGGCTATGTGACAAAAGTCAGTGAGTTACATAGTTTAAGACATGAGCTAGGACACAGCCGTGTGTCCCTTAGTTCGAATGTCCATAGCCTGTGTTATGCCACATGGCCGTGTGACCCCTATTTTGCGAATTTTCAATTCTACCTTAAAGTTTCTATTTTGATTTGAATAAGTCCTGATTGTTCCCAAACTGTTTTTAGGGCCACTTAAGCCCGATTAAAACCCGTAAAAGTATTTTTGCCATAATTAAATTGTGATAACAAATGTTGATACGTCAATTGCATGTTGATCTCTATTTCAATGTTAAAGGTTCTAGATTGTACAAATGCTCTGTAACCCTGAACAAGCGAAGTAGAGGAGTTAAAGGTGTTATACTCTCCTGGCGACTCGATCTAATTAAGGCCCAACTATTATGATACAGCATCGTAATGACACCACGAAGTAACCACGATCAAATTCATTACAGTAACAAGCTACAGATTAACTTGGTACAATGCTATGTTGTAGTTGTTGGATTCATGGTCTTTAACCTAATTCCATGAGGTTTTTGATGTAGAGGATCCACTATGTAACGATCCGATTTCTAGTGGTATTAAAAATTAAGATTTTGAGATCCCATTTTTGTAAATCGAGTCCATAAATATCATATAAAGACATTTAAGAAATTATTTTATAGATAAATTGAAATTTGGATAGTTAATTTAGCCAAATTAGTGATTAATTATGGTTCAGTGACTAAATCATAAAAGTTTATTCGCTATAGATTTTTAATTAGGAAAAGGCTTAGGGACCTAGACAATAATTATCCAAAGGACTAAAATGGTAAATAAACCAATAATATATAATGGTTAGTGGATAATGATGAATAATCCACTAAGTTTAATTAAAGTATTATTAATATAAAAAACTTTAATTAAGTTAATTAATCTTAATTAATTAATGTATAATATAGGTATATATATTGACCAAAATTTGAAAAAGAAAAGAAAAACCTTTGAGATCTTTAAACATTAGTTCCTCAAATTGGTAAGCAATTTAAGCCTTTTTCTTTTTTTCTTTTTTCTTGTTTTGGTAAATTTGAGATCATGGGAGCTTGATTTAGCTAGCTCATTCACCGATTTGTAAAACTGTTAAAGTTTTTGGAAGTTTCCATTATTGAGAAATGAATAATTTGGTGTTAAATTGATAGAAATTAAGCTTAGTTTAAAAAAATGACTAAATTGTAAAGCTTACTTGTTAGTTTTGTACATTAGGGACCAAATTGAATCAAATGTAAAATTATCATGAAATTGCAGTAGGAATAAGAAATAGAAGGTCCCTAATGAGTAATTGTAAAATGGATTTCAATCCAAAACTTTAAATTGAAAGTTATTTTTATCCCGGATTTAGGGACTAAATTGAATAAATTGTAAAATATGATTGATATTGTGATTGGTTCTAATTTGAATGGAAATTGATAATATTAAATGTTTTATGATTTTATTCAGCTAACATTGACACGGAACCATTGAAAGGGAAAGGAAAATCGAAAGTCAACGATGAATAGCTCGCAATTTCGATTTGTATTTCTATTATTCGGGAACCATTTATTTTTTTGTATGTTCATGTCATTTTGAATTATATGGGGTCGAGGTAAGTCATTAATGGTTATTTAAGTTGAACTGATATATTTGAGATTGATTATAGAGACAAAGACTAAATTGAACAAAATAGAAATTTCTTAATTCAATTGATATTTGATGATTGGCATGAAATTGAGTTATAACATGTTGTAATATATGATGAATTGATGATTAGTTAGAAATGATAAAGCATGATTCGAATTGTTTATAAAGAATCAGAAATTTGGTTACCCTATTAGTTGCTCGAACTGTGTCAGATATAATTGGCATGCCATATGGTCATATTATTGATTGAATACCATCATTGTCAGGAAACCCAGGGTGGTAGATTGCTCTTATAAAGTCATTGTTGTCACGTAACCTGGGGTCATAGATTATTCAATTGAGAAAATCATCATTGTCGAGCAATCTGAGGTGGTAGTATGTACATGTATAGCATCATCGTTGCTGGGCAACCTAAGGTTATGGATCCATGTATCCGTTCTGAGTTTGTGTTGGTTAAATGATATGTGAAGCGATATATGAAATTGAATTGTAATATGAGAAACGAATTGAAAACGAGCCCTAGGGGTCGATTGAGTACGAATGAGCTTGTGGACTCCAAAACGATTGAAATTGTAACATGGGATTGAGTATTAATATATGTATAAATGAGTACAAAATGATGAATTTATACCTGTGAAATGAATGGTATGTTTAGATACTCAAGTGATGGATTAAGTTGAAAAAAAAATGAATATGTACAAGTTAAGTAGAAATGATAATATTGACTTAAATATGTAAATGAATTGGCATGTAAGATTGATATAAGCATGACTATATGAAATTGAAAGTATTTGACATTGAATATGTGCATTTTGCATAAGCTTGTTATATTGTCTTGAATTATAGATTTACCATTGAGTGTATTTGCTCAGCGTATGGTTTGTTTTTCTCCGTGTATAAGTAAATTAGATTTCGCTAGTTCGAGCTATTGATCCATCATCCAACAATCGATCCCCGACTCAGTAAAGTTCATACAAATTCTATTTTGTTTTAAGTTTGGCATGTACCTAGGTTGAGTCATTTTGGTAATAGTATGATATTTATGAATTTTTAGATGTTGGATGTGGTAAAGGTAATATATGTTTGATTCATGCAACTTAAATTGTTACAAATTTTGGCTAATGTATAAAATATGTAATGGCAACTAGAGTGAATGGTGATGTATGAATATATGCATGTATTCTTATGTCATTTGGTTTATATTAGTTAATGAAGTTACTTAGGTGATTAGAAGAAAATGACAGAAGGAAAGGAATCTTTATATGTATAAAGGTATTATAGTTTAATATTGAACTATTTGAGAATGTATGTTTAGCTAAAAAAATTGAGTGTTGGTATGCTTTGGTTGATTGAAATTTGCAAGTTGAGGTTCATTTAGAATTTGCAGGAATAGTATGTAACGTCACGATGACGTGTGAGTGTCATTGTGATGAGATCAGGACTCCAGGCCATGGCGCGACTAGGAACCCTGTTGTTGTAACGAGGAGCCCCCGAAGTCGCGACGCTAACTCAGTATTTTAAATTCTTTACTATTTGGTCCTATCTTGATCTAAGGTTAGCATTGGAGCTTTCGTAAGCTCGATAGGACCCGGAAATAATATCATATGCTTAAATTATTTGCATTTCCAAGTTAAATAGTGTTAATCGAGTATATTTTAATCGTAGTTGCTTGAGTAACCAATATAGCACCTTATAACTCGGACCTCGCGAGCAGGTCAGGTATACATTGAAGCGACAACTGCAGAGATTATGACTCATGTCATTACTTAATAAAAAAAACAATAACTAAGAAGTGATTAATCACCAAATAATCTTCAGATAATAACCACCCAAAAATGCTTTATCTAAATAGGCATATTGAATCTGATTATCTTTAGATAATACTTAGCCTAAATAGCTATTGCATTATTATTCAAAGAGGTCTTTATGATGGTGTCTTATACAAATAGAAGATTTCTTCCCATATACTATCTATAATAAGTCTAGCCATCTTATAAACAACAAATAAATTATCATGATTTTGCTACTTAAATAAATCGAAATAAATCACATCAAAATTATCAAGTTTTTATAACAATATACGAATTGCTATCAAAATATTAAAAAAAGATGTGCCTACATTTAAAACTACACTTTGAAGCACACCGTCGGCTGTTGGTTTGACATTTTGCTAGAGCCATTGAGGGATTTAAAAGTATTTGTTTACTTGGAAACTTAGCTTAAATTCTCGTACTAGTCACCCTGCGAAAATTATGAATTTAATCATATAATTTAATTTATTCATTTCCAATTTTAAAATATCAATCACCACCATTAATTTATTCATTTCAAATTTTAAAATATCAATCACCACCAAACAATAATAGATAAATTCATTAAATTCTGCTATTTTCAATTTTATATGCTAAACACATTATAATATGTATAATGTCATATTAATTTGTTATTCGCATTACTCAAAATTCAGTTAATAAATTAACGACTGCCATTTATTCGAAATTAAAATTTTAAAGTTCAAAAGCTACAAAAACTCAAAATAATCCAACTGAAATATATGGACCAACTCTACAACCATACGCATTATCCAAAATTAATAATTAAATTTAACTAAACAAATTTAACTTTTAAAATAAAACTTCGAACATTAAAAAAGTACCAAATTAAAATATAAAATTAAACCTAGAAAAAATTAACTGCAAAGGTGTTTACATTTAGGGATCAATATCTGATGAAATGACTGTTATTAAACCAGTGGGTAGCAGTAGATCAGCATACATCATTCCCTCTTTTACATTGTAAACATCATTTTAATTTGGGCCAAACCTAACAGATAAGCATTACATTTAGGAGATTCTCACACCCAATAGTGGGCCGCAAAACAGACATTTTCATCGGGTAATGAGGAGCTCGTATAAGTATTAGAGAGAACAATTTCAAAGCGACAAAAGAAAGAAATCTAAGCTATCCGTTGATTGAATTTTTACAATCATAGTAATACTCTGAATAAACAAGAAGCCGACAATACCTTCAAAAACTTCATATATCCAACATTCTTTGCTCTGCACTCCGCTCCAGGTTTTGGATGAGAGATCAGCTAGCTAATCTTAAACATTCCCTTCTCCGGACCATAAATAGCAATCTCCCTTGGATCAATTTTGCACTTGTTTCTTCTGCAGTAATTTTACGTGATACATTAGCAGATACAAACACTCATCCATCCCGTCCCCCTTGAATCATAAGGACTCTGGGCTTGTAGAGGGCCTAATTCTAGAAGGCATTCTTGCCGGTTCTTGAAATCGACCACCAAACTTGTAATTAGAAGTAGCCTTGGGTGTTATCGACATTTTCTTCAATGCATAATCAAATTCATCCATATCAACACCTTGCTCATCAAAGCTCTTTCCGAACTCATCATTCATAATATCCTCATTTTCATTTACAAAATCCTGAACCAAATCATCATCACTGCTGCCATCATCATCATCATCATCAAATGCATCATCATATGTTGGTTTTACCATTGACCAGAAGACAAACACCGGACGGATAAAACTGTCAATTTTTTTTTTTTTTTTGGGGGGGGGGGGGGATTACGAGGAAAGCAGGAAAAACAAAAAAAATAGCACTGTCAGCAAAGCAGAAAGAAAAGCAAGATTCACCTTCATTTCAAATAAGGCAGTGATTTTTAAACCATTATTTGCTCAAGAGAGTTGAGATTAAAGCATTCACAAATAAAGGAATGCAAACCTGTCACATTTTTTCAGCAAACAAGGGTCAAAAGGAAAGAATGTGTCAAGCCTTTCCAGGCCACCAAATGCCCTTGAAAGTTCTGACTCTAGCAGCCCATCAAAAATGAACGTTTTACAAACAGTGAATAGAGAAGCTGCTTTTGCCTGTCGGAGAAACTCTTCCACAACAGATGGAAGGCATACCTAATCATGATAGATTATTGGGATTAGACCAAAAATTCAATCAATACTTGCGATAAATTTAGGCCTGCTCATATGCAATAGAAATAACACAGGATGGTCCAAATGTAGACTGGAAGCGCCGTTTTAGAATCGATAAAAATTTAGGGATGACTAGAATCCATGTTACAGCTTAGCCACAGGTTGTAATCTTCATGAATTTAAGGTCAAGCAACAGTGCAACAAAACTATTCCTTACCTTCAAAGGATTCAATTTGTGCTTTAGGACTTGTTCCAATGGTAAGAGAAGTTCTGACTTCAAGCGTGGAACATCCACGAAAACTTTCATTCGAAAGCAGAGGACATACATAATGGCCTGCAACAGATAGTAATAACTTCAGTATTATGGATGCTTTTGTGGGCCAGGCAAGAAGTCAAAAGTGCCAAAGATGGAAAGAAGATCACAACTTCATTTTAGTAATATTCCTAATTAAAATAATTCATTTAGGAAGTATTTTATTGCAATTAAAAGTAATTTTTAATTGCCTTAATTATAGTTTCTTATTCTATAAATTAATTTTAGTTTCTTAGTCTATAAAAATAGAACCTTATGTAACCTCTATTTAAGGGGAAAATTCTTAGTAATAAAATAGAACAGAAATTATTCCAATTTATTGAGGTTTACGACTCTCTCTAACCAGTCTAAGATCTAGTAATTGCCTTTGACGAGTTCTACAGTTAGTATATTATACTATTAATCATAGGTTCTTCAGGAAGTACAAATCGAAACAAGGCTAAAGCTTTATCTGTTGAAACAGGCTTGCAAGAATAGCCTGGTGACTCAATCCATGACCCATGAATGTAACATTCAGTTTCCGAACAATGAAGTAATGCAATCCAAGTGTAAACAATATCTTAACCACCACTTTTTTCCCTTTTATTTTTATAACAGACATTTTTTAGCATCTTTGTTTCCAATTAAGTATAAGCCTTAAGAGTTGCAGCATCAACCTGGCATCCAGAATAGAAAACTCGATGCGCATTTGGATTTATATCACCATCATGGGCTTCGCAGTATTCCAGGCACCAATCCACCAACCTAAATTTCAAAAGAGTAAAACATACAACATTAGCATTGAACAATTACATTTTCATTCACACCAAATAATCAGAACAGTGGTTGAAGTCAGTTAAAGAAAGATGGATCTGAAAATTTTATGATGAACCTTTTCAACATGCTAGAAATAGAAGAGGCAGCCAGAAACTTCGCTCGAGATAAGTAGCTAGCAAGATAAGATACAGCACTCATCCTGCATAAAACAGAAACTAATTAGCATAAGAGATAATCTAATGAGGGAATTTATTTTCTTAAGCTTCAAATCAAAAAATAGACTGCTAATCAAGGGTAAGAGAAAGTATATGCAAAATAGGCTTCTAAATGTGAGGCAAAAAGATGACAATGCCTCATCAACTTCTAGCTGATTGAGAGACATGTAAAATAGGCTTTGTTTCCTAGTAGTATAAAGCAACAAGATAACAGTCTCATTGATTTCCAGTTGACCAAGAGACATGTAAAATAGGCCTTTTACGTTGTTAGACATGGCAAGTGGCAACGTGTCAGACCAAGTTAGAAAGGACTACAAAATATGCACATAACGTACATCTCAATGTCAATACTTCACATGTTAAAGTGCACCAGATCGAGGTCCCAATTGATCAACCCCATACAAATCAGGCAAGAGGCATGGATACACACAATGAGAGGGAAAAGGGAAGTAGAAAAAAGCATTGTAGTAAATACATGATTGAAATTCTATGTATATTTAAAACTTAAAAGGCAAGAAATATATGCCCCAAAAACGCGGAGACAATATTCATTAAACCTTTCAAGTAATAAAAAACTGACCTGGTTGGTTGGGGCTGTGAGTCTTGAACAAATAGATCTGCCAGCATTGTGGCAAATCTCATACCACAGTTTTCAGGATCTAATGCACAAGCATAGAACATAACAAACTGCAGACATTAGGTAAAAAAAATCAGATGAATTACCATACAAGTCATGCAGGTCTTATTGCTCGTATTAAGAAAATTTAACCAAAGAAAATAGTACCATGATGTTCATCAAGAATTAGAAACGGAAATTTCAACAAACTAAACAACATATGTGATGACAATATGAGAATTACCTGAGCAAATTTTGACTTGTAGGCACTTAGAACTGTTACCTGAAATGACTGAAGAAGTGTTTCAAATACCTACAACAGCAATTAAACAAACTTAAGACTGAACCAAGTAAAAGGATGCAGTGGGAGATGGAAAGATTAACTTCAGAAAATACCTTAGCTAAGCGGCCTTCCCTTTCACAAGATTCAAGATGTTCAAAGGTTAAAACCAGTAGGTTATCTAGCAGTTCAGCGATGCTGTTTCCAGCTAGACTCCTACGGCTTAATCGGAACTGCAAAATGAGCTCCATCATTTTTACATCATGATTATCATAAACTGGTTACTAGAGTTTTAGAAAAATATTGAAGTGCAAAGGTTGGCCATTAATTCATCAACAACCACCTTGGGACATCACAAGCAAACTAAGAACCAAAAACATGTTAACTGTACCTCTCCAACATCTGGCTCAGCACTTTCCTCAATGTCATCCACATCTTCTAGCTCCATCTCAAATATGCCTTTACTAAAGTCATCTTGTAAAATGGCATCCCATCCAATCTCCACCTAAACGGAACTCCAATACATGCATTATGACATACAAAAGCCAATCAATTTTCTCATTCTAAGGAAAATTCAAATTACTTACATCTAGTTCTATCAGCCGGTCCACCACAGCCATAAGGATTGTGCTTCCAACAAGTTCTCCAATTTCACCACTCTCTAATTTTAACATGTTCTCCACATAAATTACTATTGCCTACAAGGACAAGGGGAAAGGCTTCAGATTCAATTGTCTTAACAAATTTCAATAATAAAATATGGCAGCTACAGGCACCAAAGCAACAGAACGTATGATATAATTGATCAGGAAATAGCATCTAAGAACTCCACCAAACTGAACAGATATCCAATAGTGGAACAATGGTATCTTACATTCTCATCCATCTAGGGACTAAAATTGATTGCATAAGCATAACAGCATTGAGTTTTTAAGTAACATGCTACAATCAGAATATCTAAAGATATCTAAATATGATAATAAAAGGAAAATTTAGAAGGAAAAAGAAAAATCTAAAGTCCCTACTGAAAAAATTAAACTTACTCGGTCCTTATGATAAATTGTTGGCATTCCTTGGAGAACTATGGTCAATAATCTCAAGGGGGCAAGAGGGACATAATTAGCTATCTTTTTGAAAGCTGCATGCACCCGAGAAAGAACTTGGCCCTTCCTCTCAAGACCATGTGGCATTTTTAGTTTATCCAAGAAATAAGGTGGTGGGGTGAAATTGCTCACAAGCATACCCAGACACAAATCAAGATATTTTCCATTTGAAATAGCCTGCAATACGATGGAAAATAATTTTAAAGAAAAGGTGGGAGTAGGAAACTATGAAAACGAGCTGGGAAGTAAGCAGCACATACAAGGGACACAATAAGTTCAGCTAATGCATCTGCCACATGAGGCCCGTAGTTCCACATGCTCATACAAAAAATCTGGAAGAATTATCGAGGGAACAAGTAAGTAAGGGGAACACACTGAAAATAGTAAGGGGAAAAAGAAAATGAAAGAGAGGAACTTACAGCAGAAAGGAGGGAGTCATGATAAGTAATATCTATAGAAGATGCTGCCCCAGCTAGTGCCTTCAAAGTAGTCTATGATTCATGTAATTCATAAACAAGAAGACGAAGTTAAGCTTAGATACATAAGAAAGGATGGTATAAATTGGAGTAATACAAGAAAATGAACAGAAAGACACCTCGAGTAAGGCGACCTCATCAGGGGCAAGATGTTTGGAATGGTGCATGACCCCAACAAGCTGATTGTAGCTGTTGTTATCACCCTGGAAAAATAATACAACATATAAGAGCAGTTGAATTAGAAAGCACAATAGAGAGAGTGTGTTAAGCGCTTACGGATAGGACGGAGGCGAGAGCTTGCTTGACATGAGAAACTATTTCTGAATCAGTGAAATTGAAAACTTGATCTTCCTCCATCTCCGGGTATTTCGGCAATTCCAATCCCATGCTCTGTTTTAGGTTCAAATTAAGCTGCACTGCAAAAAAAAAAAAAAAAGTTAGCTTTTTCAAACTTCTAAACATAAGGAGGCGGCGTAGCAGTGGCGCCGCTGCTATTAAGCGGTACCGGCGCCATCCACCACCGATAAAGACCTCAGTAGGGATGCGAACAAATTTCACATCAATAGCAGCGGATCACGGACGCAAATAGAAGGTCCGCTATTACCGCTCAACCCATAGCTTTTAAAAGAATTGTCCTTCCCAACAAAGAAAGCAGAGATAGCAGTAGGATTGAAAACAGAAAATGAAATAAAGCAGAGTGATGCAGAGGCAGAGAGAAAAGAAAGAAATCTTCTTAGGGTTTCAAAACTTACCTTATTCAGTTTCCTTCTCTGTGGGAACTTGAAGGCAGGAGAGGGCTTGGGTCAGGGACTGCACGAAGAGGAGAAGCTTGTTGGCGGCGGGTGTTCAAAGAGAGAGAGTTAAGGGTTTTTAATTTTTTTAATTAATTAATAGAAAATAAATACTTTTAGGGATAATGCCATCTTTGGCCCCTTAATTTATCAAATATTTTAGTTTGGTACTTTTTCTTTGAAAATATCTAATTTTGGTACTGAAGTTTGATTCCACCTAAAATATTTAAAACATTTTTTAACATATTCAACCAATAATATAATTTTACTTTTATGTAATTAATGTAAAGTAACATTATTGAAAATAATAATTAATTAATATAATTAACTCTAATATTAATTAAATGATAATTAAGATATTTAAAATTCTTTTAACTAATACATCTATTTTACACAGATAAAATTAGCAAAATTTTTTTAAAATACAATTAGCACAAATTGTTTATATCAACTTTTTTAATTAATAATTGTAAATTAAAATATAATTTTTTTAACTACATAATTATCACAATTTTTATTAAATTATAATTATTTTTTAATGTCACAACTTCTATTTTACTTCAAATTTTTATTTTTAAATATAAATTTAGTAATACAATGGAAAATAAAAAATTTTCTCATCAGTTTATAAGTTTCTCCAAACTTGTGGTTTTATATTCACTAGTTCTCATGCCACGTGCATTGTACATTATTTTATTTATTTATTAATTTATTAAATAATATATCTTTATAATTTTTAAAATATATATTCTAATTAAATGAGAATTGGTCTAATTTTTAATAAAAATATTAATTTTGAAAAATAATTTAGCAAATAAAAAATATTTTAAAAGTAATAAAAATTAAAAAAAAAGTAAGAAACAACCCGATAGTAAAATATTAAGTAATTAGATAAAAACAATTTGTTATTTGAATATGAGTTTAAATTTCACCTATAAAGAACCATTACTTTAATATTTCATTACCTTCTATATAATATTTTATAACATAATGATAAACAACATTCACAATTATATAAATATTATTAAAATAAAATAATAGTATAATTATCGAATAACAAATAATAATAACTAAACATCTTAAATAATAATGAAAATCATACCTTTTTTTGGTAAAGGAAACAAAATCTATTATTAAATAAGGCTAAAATATGATTTTTTTTCATTAATTTTTTTAGATGTTATTTTGAATGAAAATGTCTAGCTAATGCATATATTTATAATGCTAAATATTGATTTTAATTGGTAAACAATTGTAACACTAAAATCAAGATTATAATCAAAATTATTTTATATTAAAAATTATTATGAATGTAATTTTGTTTTCAAGATTTAATAGAAAGATTATTAATAAAATAATTATAATTATTTTATATTATATTATATTATTTATTTTACATATTTAAAATGAGAAAAATAGATCATGTAAAATATTAATTTTTAATTAATCAATTTGTTATCTTAATTTCTTGAATAAATACAGGTCATACGGTTTGTCGATTGTTTTGAATCGAACCGATCTCGTTATATGCAATTAATATTTATAAACAATAACATTTAATTTAATTATAAAATAAATTTAATTTTTTTGAGATTTGACATATAAATTAAGAATAAATAAATTTATACATTTTAGATTAGATTACCAATATATTGATATTATCTTCATATATATAATGTTAATCTCACACATTTAATTTTTATTAATTATAAAAAATCTATTTTAACATTATTAATCATTATCATATTTAAAATAAAATCATATTTATATATAAATCATATTTATTTAATTAAAAAAACTTGGATTTTTATTATTTTTAATTTATCTAATTATATTCAATAATTTTATAGATTTATAATTTTATTAATTAAAAATATATTATGTTATTTTTTTAGTAGAATTTTTGAAAAATATATTCCAATTTGTTACATTAAATGGATGTCTATAATCTTTAAACATTTATGAAAGTAATGAGTTAAAACCCCCCATTCATTATTAAAGATGTAACATCCCGAAATAGGGCCTAGTAGGAACAGTGGTTTCGGGACCATAAATCCGACATTGAAATATTTATTTTATGATTATTATGAGATCTAGAATATGATAATATGCATGTGTTAAAGTTTCATAAAGAAATTCTATGAATAAGTTGTCCAATTGGAAAATAATGACCAAATTGAATAAATTGCAAAACTTGGATTCTAGAAGCAATTTGTATGAAATTGCTTTAGATTATTAATTAGAAGGTCTTAAAGATCAATTTTCCCAATTTTTAGGTTTTTGGACAAAAATGGGCATGTATGGATGAAATTTAAAAGAAAAGGCATGAGGGCATTTTGGTCATTTGGCTAATTAATGAAATAAAATGGGAAGAGCAAGCCAAAAATCAGCCATTCTCCTCCCTCATCCAGTCGAAATTCTCGAGCTCTCCATATCTAGGGTTTTCAACATTTTCAAGCTCAATAGTAAGTGCTCTCAAGCCCCGTTTTTAATGTTCTTTGTATTTTTGAAATCCCGGTAACTTACTCTCTCTATTTCTACCCATATTTCATGCTAGGGCTCATGTTTAGAAATTTATCCATGCATGAGTTACTTGTATTTTGATGGTTTATGGAGGAATATGAAAGTTTAAAATATGGTAAACAACTTTTACTAAGTGATTTTTCATGGAAATGGCTTTAGGGACCATTTTGTAAAAGTTGTGAAAATGGGTAGAAAGATGAGAAATAATGGAAAAATATGGGCTGCCATAAGGGGAAAGAATATTCGGCTAGGCTTGGGTAAGGTAGAAATTGCATGCATTTCATTATACGAGCCTAGGGACTAAATCATAAAAATGTGAAAAGTTAGGGGCTAAACGATCATTTAGACCAGGGGTGAAATTTAGACTCGAAAAGTATATTATGAGATGTTAATGATTCATTTTTATCGTTATAGACCCCGAGGAACAAATTCTGGAGGTCGATCGAGGAAAACGAAAGGTTTCAGAATAACCAAAACACGATACTGAAACGAGTACCAGGTAAGTTCGGATAACTTAAAGTAAACTCATAATATGCCTAATTGCATGATTTATGAATGTATGATAATTGCATTTGATGATGGCATGAAAATCCATGAAATGTATCATTAATAATGACATGTTGATAAATGTCCCGGTTGAGGTTAAAAAGGGAAATTCGATGGATAAACCATGATTTACATGTGACTTGAGATCCTGCATGTGTTGCAGAAAAGATTTAGCCCAGACGGGTAATCCGTTGATCTCAAATATAGAAAGGATCTAGCTCAGACGGGTGTTCCTTGAGTGATCGAGCCTCCCGAAGAATATGTGTGCATTTTGGATTCAGCCCGGATGGGTAATCCGACTAGGGTCAGAATTTAGCCTGGACTAGTAATTTAGATCCAAGCTCATTAAGGGTGTTTGTCGCCATAAGGGATTTAGCCTGGACTGGTAATCCCGGCATCACTCCATGAGTTTATATTACAGGGGATTTAGCCTAGACTGGTAATCCAGCCGTAAGATGTAAGGTTCGCGGGAGTGCATGCATGAAATGGTCACTCTTATGATTTGATAATAAATGGATAATCCATCGAGATTTTCGAGAAACTTAAAGGGATAATATGAGATATATATAAATGGAAATGTTGAATGATGAGCTCATCTAAGATTAATTATATGGTGCATTGTTATGTGACTAACTTGTTGATTGAGTGCATATGATAGGGAAACCATTCCATTCTTGTTGGTTTTATTGCCTAGTATGGTTGTATGCTAATTAATCAGTAAGTTTGCTCTCCAGTTATTTGGGCTTACTAAGCATGTAAATGCTTACCCCTCTCTTTTCCCTGTCTTGCAGAGCTCAAAGACTCGTAAAGATTGGAAGACGGTTGGAGAGTCAACACACTATCAACTGGTCCAGCTTTGGTATATAGACACTTTTATTTTATTCAATGGTATGTATAGGGCTTTTGTTCATTTTGTTATACGTGTCATTTGATATGCCAAAATGAACGCATGTAAAGGTATGCATATTCACTTGCATATGGCTATGGGGATTGGCTCATTTTGATATAGGTTATGACCTACAAATTTCTGCATGTTTATGTCTAAATGTTCTTGTGATATTTAAATGTGGCATATCATAATTAGGCTTAAGTAATGTGACTAAATTACATGGGATGGCTTGGCCATAATTGGCAATGAGTTATAATAATGAGCCAATCTTAAAAATGTTATAAGACATAGAAACACTTAATACAAAAAGGGAATAACCTAGCATGAGTAAAACCGATGAGATGAGGTTTACATGCAATGAGGTTTACCAAGGTCATTTAAGAGAGTAATTGGCCATGTTGGATATTATAGGAGTCTATAAGTGTTAGTGGATATTAGAGGGTGACCAAAGGCTTGGGAAATAGCCTAACAAGGTCCACACGGGTAGACACACGGGCGTGTGTCTAGACCGTGTGTGACACACAGATTGCCCCATGGACGTGTGGTATGGTCGTATGCCCCCTGCACCTAAAAATTTTAAGTCAGAATGCATGGTAGTAAACACACGGGCAGAGACACGACCTTATGTCTCAAACGTGTGGAGGGCACAACCTAGCACATGGGCGTGTGTCTTGGCCGTGTGCCCCTAGATGCATGCTGACGTCATAAACAGAATGCTAGAGTTTTTGGACATGGGCGACCACACGGGCGTGTCAAGCTATGTGAAGGACACGGGCTAGGGACACGGCGTGTGCTTGGCCGTGTGAAAACCCCTATAGGTTCAAAATAGAAAACAAATTCAATTAACTTCACACGGTTTGGGGACATAGGCGTGCCCCAAAGCACACGGGCGTGTGAAGCTTTACCTAGAAAAAATTTTATGAACTTTCGTAAGTTCTCGGTTTAGTCCCAGATCATTCCCAATGTGTGTTTAGGGCCTCGTAGGCCCATAATAGGGACACTAAGATGTTAGTTGATTGGTTTCAAGTTGAAATGAAATTCTATAACCAGTAATTCCCGAAAATGTCCAAGTACATATCTGGTAACGCCTTGTACCTGGTTCCGGTCTTGGGTACGAGTAAGGGGTGTTTGCTTAATGTACGTATTAATGAAGCAGTTAAATAAGCTTTGTTCATTTATGTTGCATTGAATGTCATTGGCTTATATATAATTCTTTTATAAATGAAAAGAGGAGATGAGAAAATTCTCTATTTATTTTAAGTGTTCTTTTATTTAATTATTTTATAATACGTTATCAACACGAGCTTCTACGAGTTCATAGTGAAGTTCGCGACATTTTACTTTATATAATTTGCTCATATAACTCCCGTTAAACTATATACAGTATACGTATTTTTATAATTCTTTTATTTTATTTTCTAGATGAAATATTTGCTTTGGGTAACATTTGCACATTTATTTTTACAACTAAAATCTAATAATGATAATTATATATACATGTTTTGTAA
Source organism: Gossypium anomalum (assembly GCA_025698475.1). NCBI lineage: Eukaryota > Viridiplantae > Streptophyta > Magnoliopsida > Malvales > Malvaceae > Gossypium > Gossypium anomalum. The sequence goes on from CM046957.1 coordinate 18,134,332, forward strand.
CACCCCAAAATTTAGGGTTAGAAGTTTTGAGATTTGTAGATAGGGTCAGTGGCTAGATCGGACAGTTGGGTTTGTTGATGTGTTTTATGTCAGAATGGGCCTGCTGGTTTGGTGATTCGATGTGTGTTAGTTTACCTCTGGGTTCTGGGTTCGAATCTTCATATGTGCTTGAGGAATTAATTTTATTTTAGTTTTGTTTCTTTTTATTTTATGTTTTATATATATTTTTTATGTTATTTATTTTATGGTCTTTTATTTTTTTTTAAAAAGGAGGTTGTTTCTAAAAATAAAATATCTTCTCACGTTCTTCTCTTCTTTCTTCACATATTCATCTTTTTCAATTTCCTTTAATTTTTTTCTTGCTTTTTTCGCTTTGTCGTCTGTCAAGAGAGCATTGTTCTCGAGTGTTCTGCTTGATTAGTTCCGAAATTGGGTCTCTGAATCAGTTGGTAGAGCGAGTTGAACAATTCTGGGTGTTTAAATTGCAAATTCAGGTGTGGGTTCGAAAACTTTTCCTTTTTGATATTGACGGAATTCTAATTTGGTTTTGTGAATTTTGACATCGTTTGTGGGTTCCTTAAATTATCATTTGAAATGTCAATTATTGCGATTTTGTGGAAAAAAATGACTGGTTAGGGTGTGTTTCTGCACTATTAGAGATTAATGATCATTCGAAGTCAGAATTCATGTTTTCTGAACTATTTTAGAGTGGTTTCGTGACCACATGGGTGGCCACACGGGCGTGTGCCTATTCACACGACTGTGTGGAATTAGGAATTAGGGTTTCCGAGCAAGATTAGGTGCTACGCGGTCTGGCCACACAGCCATGTGGCAGATTTGGGAAAATTAGTTTATTTTCATACGCCATGTCCCCTGGGCACACAAGTGTGTGTGTTTTGGAAATTTAGGGTTTTTGATGATTTTTGGTACTACACGGCCTGGCCACACGGGTATGTGTCCCACATGGGCGTGTAGGGTCTTCACACGGCCGTGTCTCCTCTACTCTTAATTTTTAGCACTTTTGGACAGTGAGTTACACGGGCTGTTCACACAGATGTGTGCCCCCTCCATGCAGGCGTATGGGGCCTCTACATGGGCATGTAAACCCCCACACGGCTTGGGAAAATCCACATAGCTGGGGCACAGGCCATGTGGTTCCACCTTGCCAAATTTTTGTATTATGTTTATTTATGACCTATTTGTGGTTTTATGTGTTCTAACCCTTGGCTAGGTCTTAGTAAGGGTAGTCGGGACTCTATTTTGACTCAGACTTATCTGTTTTATGCAATCGTTGCAATAGTTAAGTGGTTTGTTAATGTGATATTGCCTAAAAAATATTTGTCTGCTTCAGTGGTTAAGTGATGTGGTGTGTGCGTATGATAGTTTAGAAATTGCGTACATCGATTTTGTAACTAACTAACTGATTATGAGCTTCTACGTCTGTGTAATTGACAGTATTTGGTGTGCATTCTTGCATTTGCATTATGATTTCGGGTTTGGGATATGAAAAGAAGGAAGTCTGATCTGATTTGGCAGTTTTAACTGTAATACGTCTGTATGGCGGTTTACCGCACAGTACGAAACTTTTGGTAGTTCAGCTGCATACTGCTGTTTACGTGGCTTAGTTCTATATTCATGGTGTGTAGGGTTGGATGGGCCTTCCGAGGTCCTGTGTGGTGTGCAGGGTTGGTTGAGTTTCTTATAGCTCATTTGTGGTATGAACGGTGGACGGAGAGATGTTTGGCTGGATGGGTAGGTTTTATGTTGTTGCATTTGTTCTGCATTTCGTCTCTCTAATTGCGAGATTAATGGTATATAGATCGATATGTTCAGTACTGATGGTTCTGTTTTGGTTGTGATGATTATTTGGATATCGATTTGCCAATGTGATATTTTGTTTTTATTGTAGCGCTTAATTTTCATTTTTCTGTTGTTTGGATCTCACACTGGGCTCACGTAGCTCACCCCCCTCAGTTTCCTTTTTTCAAGTATTTCCACTTGCTGTTGCTGGACTAGGTACGTCAGAGGTCTTGGACAACCATGTTTTAGAATCAACTTTAAAAGTATTTTTTATAATTTTCGCACTTATAAATAAACAGTTTGAATTGTAAGCTGTATTTTGAATATTGTGGTATGAATTTTGGGTTGTACGCACGTAAGTGTCTTTTGGACTAATTTTTTTTGTAATATCGGGATTTTACAACGGAGAGTTTTACGTAACTTAAATACCGCTTGTTTTCTAGCTGGTTAAACTAAAATTTATCCCATTATCATTTCGGTGATCAATATGACCTTCGGAATCTGGCCTAAACTTCTAGGTCGGGTTTTGAGGTGTTACATTTAGTGGTATCAGAGTCAGGTTTGCAAAAACTCGACTTGTGTTTTTACGTATCCGTGTGTATGCATGTTCATTTTTTTAAAAAGAAATTAAATCGTACCACAGCATTTTGAAATTATGTGTGTTTCACTAATTTTGAGGAGATAAAATGTCTGAGACTCCGATGCTGGTTTAGGATGGAAATTCAAAACTATAAGATTAAAAATGTAGATTTTCGTATTTATTTTGTATTCGTTTTCTGAAAATGCAGATATTCTAAGTTAGTCACAAGAGCGATATGGATTCTGATGGTAAGCATGATCGTGAGGGTCAATTTAGTGAGACTCTAGAAGAGTCGTTGGCTTCTCCAGGACGTGAGTTTGTTCAGGAGTCAGAAGTCAATATGGTTTCGCCAGTTTCGGGTAGCGATAACCTGAAGGTTGGTACCGAGGTATTGACTAGAGTGGCGAGAGAAGTGTTAGAGAAAGTCTTCGAGGCTAGTTTAGAGAGGAGTGGAGAGTTAGTTCAAGGTAGGTGTGTGGATTGTGGGAAAAAAAGATCGTAGCCTTCTGAGGTTGGAGCCTCAATCCACGAAGCGTATAAGAATGCAGTTGGGTGTTAGTAAAGGTTGTGCAAATGGTTCTGGTAATGAGGCGATCGTATCAGTTTGTGGGCACTGTAAGGAGCGCCATTCGGGAGACTGTTGGAAGAAGTTGGGAGCGTGTCTTAGATGTGGGTCCACGAAGCATCGAATTAGGGAGTGTCCGCAGCGAAATTGAGACATGTATGGTTGTAGGTTGTTGTGACTCTGTGTGTTATTTATTTAAATGACATTGATTACTTATTCGTTGGATAACGTTTGTGTATGTGATGAACAAATATGTATTTGCTTCAATGACTAAGTGTTCTAGTTCTGTGTGAGGTCTTGAGTTCAAGTCTAATGTGGTAGCGCTTCGGGACTAGAGTGCGCAATGGGAGCATAGTGGTGCAGCTTGTGTTATACTATTGTTCTGTGAGTGGGAAATTTTGAGGACGAAATTTCTTTAAGGAGGGGTGAGTTGTAACACCCCGAAATTTAGGATTAGAAGTTTTGAGATTTGTAGATATGATCAGTGGCTAGATCAGACAGTTGGGTTTGTTATTGTGTTTTATGTCAGAATGGGTCTGCTGGTTTGGTGGTTGGATGTGTGTTAGTTTACCTCTGGGTTCTGGGTTCGAATCCTCATGTGTGCTCGAGGAATTAATTTTGTTTTAGTTTTATTTCTTTTTATTTTATGTTTTATATATTTTTTATGTTATTTACTTTATGGTATTTTTTTTAAAATGAGGTTGTTTCTAAAAATAAAATATCTTCTTACGTTCTTTTCTTCTTTCTTCGCATATTCATCTTTTTCAATTTCCTTTGATTTTCTTTTTGCTTATTCCGCTTTGTCGTCTATCAAGGAAGCGTTGTTCTCGAGTGTTCTGCTTGATTGGTTCCGAAATTGGGTCTCTGAATTGGCTTGGTGGAATGAGTTGAACAATTCTAGGTATTTAAATCACGAATTCAGGTGTGGGTTCGAAAAAGTTTCCTTTTTGATATTGACGGAATTCTAATTTGGTTCTGTGAATTTTGTCATGGTTTGTGGGTTCCTGAAATTATCATTTGAAGTGTCAATTGTCAGCGTTTTGTGTAAAAAATTGACTAGTTAGAGTGTGTTTTTGCACTATTAGAGATTAAGGATCATTTGATGTCGGAATTAATATTTTTTGGGTTGTTTTAGAGTGGTTTCGTGACCACATAGGTGGCCACACGGGCATGTGCTTGTTCATATGGCCGTATGGAATTAGGAATTAGGGTTTCTAGGCAAGATTAGGTGCCACGTAGCCTAGTCACATGGCCATGTGGCAGATTTTGGGAAATTAGTTGATTTTTACACGATCATGCCCCCTAGGCACACGGGTGTGTGTGTTTGGGAATTTAGGATTTTTGATGATTTTTGGTACCACTCACCCTTGCCACATGGGCATGTGTCCCACATGGGCGTGTGGGGTCTCTACACGGCCGTGTCGCCTCTACTCTTAATTTTTAGCACTTTTGGACAGTGAGTTACACGGGCTATTCACACAGGCGTGTGCCCCCTCCACGCGGGTGTGTGGGGCCTTCACACGGGCGTGTGGGGCCTTCACACGGGTGTGTGTGGCCTCCACATGGGCGTGTAGATCCCCACACGGCCTGGGAAAATCCACACGACTGGGGCACACGGCCTTATGGTTTTACCTTGTCAAATTTTTGTATTATGTTTATTTATGACCTGTTTGTGGTTCTATGTGTTCCGACCCTTGGCTAGGTCTTAGTAAGGGTAGTTGGGACTCTATTTTGACGCGAACTTATCTATTTTATGCAATAGTTAAGTGGTTCGTTAATGTGATATTGCCTAAAAAATATATGTTTGCTTCAGTGGTTAAGTGATGTGGTGTGTGTGTGACGGTTTGGAAATTGTGTACATTGATTCTGTAATTGACTGACTAATTACGAACTTCTACTTCTGTGTAATTGACAGTATTTGGTGTGTATTCTTGCATTTGCATTATGATTTCGGGTTTGGGATATGAAGAGAAGAAAGTTTGATCTGATTTGGCAGTTTTAACTGTAATACGTCTGTATGGCGATTTACCGCACAGTACGATACTTCTGGCAGCTCATCTTCATACTGCTATTTACGTGGCTTAGTTCCACATTTATGGTGTGTAGGGTTGGATGGGCCTTTCGAGGTCTTATGTGGTGTGCAAGGTTGGTTGAGTTTCTTATAGCTCATTTGTGGTGTGAATGGGGGACGGAGAGGTGTTTGGCTGGATGGGTAGGTTTCTTGTTGTTGCATTTGTTCCGTATTTTGTCTGCTTAATTGTAAGATTAACGGTACATAGATCGATGTGCTCAGTACTGATGGTTCTGTTTTGGTTGTGATGATTATTTGGATATCGGTTTGCCAATGTGATATTTTGTTTTTATTATAGCGCTTAATTTTCAATTTTCTGTCGTTTCAATCTCACACTGGGTTCACGTAGCTCACCCCCTCTCAGTTTCCCTTTTTCAGGTATTTTCGCTTGCTGTTGCTGGACTAGGCACGTCAGAGGTCTCGGACAGCCATGTTTTAGAATCAACTTTAAAAGTATTTTTTATAATTTTCGCACTTATAAATAAACGGTTTGAATTGTAAGCTGTATTTTGAATATTGTGGTATGAATTTTGGGCTGTACGTACGTAAGCGTCTTTTGGACTAAATTTTTTTGTAATATCGGGATTTACGACGGAGAATTTTACGTAACTTAAATACCGTTTGTTTTCTAGCTGGTTAAACTAAAATTTATCCCACGATCACTTCGGTGATCAATGTGACCTCTAGAATCCGGCCTAAACTTCTAGGCCGGGTTCTGGGGTGTTACATGTTTTTTTTATTAAAAGAAATTTCAGTTAATGTAATTTGTGTTAAGTTATTATTATGACTATTCTTTTCTATGCCAATATTTGACATACATATTATTATTTAGCAAATTTGGTATATATAATTGAATTATTTTACTATTTAGAATGCTTATTATTTTACTAATATTTTTTATTTTAATTCAAGTGATTATAAAGTCAAATCTTGTCAAACTTGAATTTGCAGCCTTAGACATCTTAGGTAAGAATTATTTGTCATGGGTGTTAGATGCTGAAATTCACTTAGATGCTAAAGGTCTAGGAAATACTATATTAGCAGATAAAGAAGCACCTAATCAAGACAAGACAAAAGCAATGATTTTCATCCGTCATCATCTACATGAAAGATTAAAAGTGGAATATCTTACAGTGAAAGACCCTTTTAAGTTGTGGAAAAATTTGAAAGAACGATTTGACCACCAAAAAATGGTGATACTCCCTAAAGCTAGTTATGATTGGATGCACTTACGGTTGTAAGATTTTAAGACTGTAAGTGAATACAATTCAGAACTTTTCAAAATTAGTTCTCAACTAAAATTATGTGGAGAAAACATAACTGATGAGGACTAGTTGGAGAAATTATTTTCAACCTTTCATGCTACTAATGTGCTTCTGCAGCAGTAATACCGTAAAAAAGGTTTTAAAAGGTATTCTAAATTGATTTCATGCCTTTTGGTGGCTGAACAAAATAATGAGTTATTGATAAATTATGGAATTCGTCCCACTGGTTTTGCACCATTCCCTGAAGTGAATGTAGCGATACATAATAATTATGAAAATAGAAAATATAGAGGTAGCGGCCGTGGTCATGGATGTAATGGGGGACTTGGTCGAGGACGTACTAGTAATCATTGTCATGGTGATCATAACAATGGTACTTCTAACCACCAGAAAAAGAATAACAATGAAAGACAAGAAAAAAGTTATCAAAATAATCCTTCAAGGTTCTTGAGAATATATGCTACCTAAGTGGTATGAAGGGGCATTGGTCACGTACCCGTCGTATGTTTGAGCATTTAGTGAAACTTTATCAAGCATCCATTAAAAAGAAGGGAAAGCATATGGAGACAAATTTTATATCCCAAAATGATGAAACGGAGGCAAAAGATGAAGATATTCACTAAATTACTAAAACTGACCATGCCTACGAGGGTGATAAATTTAACGACCTTAATAATATAATTCACCTAGATATGGTAGATTTCTTTGAGAATCATTAGAAAAATTGATGTTATTTTGACATTTTTACGTTGTTTTAAGTATGTTTTATTTTCTTGTGTAAAACGTAATTTATATATTTAATAAATATTTGCAATGTTTCTCATATTATATTTTGTTTGTTTTTATGAAAAATATGAATATTTAACAAAATTTCGATGGGCCTAAAATCAATAGAGACATGTGTCTTGCAGATAGTGCTACAACACATACGATACTTAAAGATAAAAAATATTTTTCTCATTTGACAATGAGTAATGCCCATGTCAATACAATATCGGGTAGTTCAAAATTTATTGAAGGCTCTAGAAGAGCTATTATATTATTACCTAAAGGTACAAAATTTTTCATTGATGATGTTTTATATTCCACTAAGTCTCAAAGAAATTTATTGAGTTTTAAAGATATCCGTCTTAATGGATATCATATTGAGACTGTGAATGAGAAAAATATTGAATATCTATATATTATAGATGTTAAATGTGGAAAGAACTATGTTTTGGAAAGGCGACTTGCTTTTTCATCAGGTTTATATTATACACATGCTAGTGCAATTGAGCCACATGTTACTACATACCAGAAGTTCATAGAACCACATACTTTTACTATTTGGCATGACGGATTAGGCCATCTCGAATCTATTTTGATGCGAAGAATCATCAAGAATTCAATTGGACACCCATTAAATAACCAAAAGATTCTTAAATTCAAGGATTTATCTTGTGTTGCTTGTTCTCAAGGAAAATTGATTATTAGACCATCACCAGCTAAAGTTGGGATTGAATCTCATGCATTTCTAGAACATATTTAAGGTGATATATATGGGTCTATTCATCCACCATGTGGACCATTCAGATATTTTATGGTATTAGATGCATCTAGTAGGTGGTCACATGTGTTTTTATTATCGACTTGCAACCTGGCATTTGCGAGACTACTTACTCAAATAATTCGATTAAGATCACAATTTCCAGATAATGCAATTAAAACTATTCATCTTGATAATGCTGGTGAGTTTACATCCCAAGTTTTTAATAATTATTGTATGTCAATTGGGATAAAAGTTGAACATCCTGTAGCTCATGTTCACACACAAAACAGTTTAGTTGAATTGTTTATCAAACGCCTCCAACTAATAGCTTGACCATTGTTTATGAGAACAAAAATCCCTGTTACAGCTTGGGGATATGCTATTTTGCATGCAGCAGCAGTTGTGCGCTTAAGGCCAACAAGTTATAATAAGTACTCCCTATTACAATTGGCTTTAGGTCAAGAGCTAAATATTTCCCATCTTAGAATTTTTAGATGTGCAGTATATGTTCTAATTGCTCCACCACAATGCACAAAGATGAGTCCTCAAAGGAGTTTGAGAATATATGTTGGTTATGAATCTCCTTCTATAATTAAATATGTTAAACTATTAACTGGAAATTTATTTACTGCACAATTTATTGATTGTCATTTTGATGAAACAACATTCCTAAAATTAGGGGGAAATACAACTGGTAAAAGAAATTACATGGAATGGATCATCATTATCTCTATTAGATCCTCACACAAGTCAATATGAACAAGAAGTTCAAAGGATCACACATTTGTAAAACATCGCCAATCAACTGCCAGATTCATTTACTAACCTAAAGAGAATTACAAAATCTCGCATTCTAGCTGAAAATGCTCCAATACGAATTGATATTCCAATAGGGCAAATTGTTAGTGCAAAAGAAAGTAATTCATGTAACATTCCGAATTATGGTCTAATCGAAACAGTGGTTTTGAGACCACAAATTCGAAGTAGAAATAATTATTTTAAGATTATTTGATGATCCATGATATGAATGCATGTTGGTGTGAAATTTTCATGAAGAAATTTTATGCCTAATGTGTCCAATTTGAAGTTAGGGACTAAATTGAATAAATTGTAAAACTTGAGTTCTAGAAGCTTTAAGCATGAAATTGCTATGGATTATTAATTAGAGGTCCTTAAATAGTAATTTGACCAAGTTCTAAAATTTTGAACAAAAATGGGCATGAATAGGAAAAAATTGAAAGAAAAGCCTTAAGGGCATTTTGGTCATTTGGTTAATAAAAAAATAAAAATGGAAAAATCAAGCAAAAATTTGCTCATCTTCTCCATGCCTTAGTCGAAATTTCCATGCTCACCATAGCTAGGGTTTCTTCAACTTTCAAGCTCAATAGTAAATGCATCCTAGCCCCATTTTTAATGTTCTTTACATTTTTGAAGTTATCATCAACCGATTTTGCTATTTCTACCATTATTTTAAGCTAGGGTTCATGTTCAAAAACTTACCCATGTGTGACATACATGTATTTTGATATTTAATAGAGGAATATGAAAGTTTGATGTGTGTTTAACATCTTTTACAAAGTGATTTTTGATAGAAATGCATGAAAAAGACCTATTTGTAAAAATGGTAAAATGGGTAGTAAATATGTGAAATAAAGAAAAATGTGGGCTGCTAGGAGTAGGAATATGAATCGGCTAGGCTTAGGTAATAAGGAAAATGCATGCATTTTATTTTACGAGCCTAAAGACCAATTTGTAAATAAGTGAAAAGTTAGGGGTAAAAAGGCAATTTTATCAAAGTATGTGTTATGGGTCGATTCAAACAACGTGTGTTTTAAATAAGTTAAATTTGACATTATAGATCAAGAAAAACGTGATTCGAGTCTTAATCGGGGGAAAAACAAGGTTTATGAAGAATAGGCTCATTTTTATCATTTTGTACCAAGGTAAGTTCATATACAAATGATGTGATGTTATGTTATATTCTCGATGTTTGAGTATTATGTGAATTTAAATTTTTTAATGTTGTTATAAATTATGCTTTGATTGCTCCATGAGTAAGAGATGGGTATCATGGACATTGAGATCAACATTACGAGTAAGCTTGACAGAAAAGTGATATCGAAAAATCTAGTTTGAACCTTAGGAATAGTTTAGGATACAAGTGACATGTCACTAGGAATGGTTTGATTTATGAGCTCATGAGATATATGTTTATGTGGTTCCGGGTGCTGGTCTTGTACGTCCTACCGGTGGCTGGGTAGCCCGGCATGTGTTGCGGATACCTGACAACTTGTGTGAGCAGCCCGTGTAGTTACGTCCTGACTGATAGCTTGTGTGAGCAGACCTGTGAGTAGCTCGAGAATGAGCTTTTACATATTACGTGTTATGAGGTAGCTTTAGCTACGAATGTAGCACTTATGTGCAAGCCTTCCGTGTATCCAATAGTATTCTGAGTGTTCAACGAGTAAATTATCGAGTAACTTGACAGAAGACCCAAGGGGTAAGTCAACAAGAAGAATGAGTAAGAGATTACGTTATGGGTTGATACAGGTATGTATACCGAACTCATGAGTAATGCCTTGGTATGTGATGAACTTATGACAAAGTTGTTTATGTGATGAGTAAGTTTAAATGATTTGATGAATTATAAATTATGTTCATTATGTTAAATCTATGTTAATTACTTGTTTAGATAGCATGTTATTTGCATATGGACTTACTAAGCTTTAATGCTTACCTCCCTTCCTTTCCATCTTTTATAGTGTTGCCAAGCTAGCTTTGGGATCGAAGGACGTCGAAGACTCGATGACACTATCAATTGGACATTTGTGTATAGTTAGTCTCAACATTTTGAGTATGACATGTATAGGGGACTTGGTCATTTTGTTATGTGTCATATTGATTAGCCAAATGAGTTGGCTCATGATGGTATTATGATTCATTTTGTATAAGACCATGAGATGTGGCTTATATTTGCTTCTCGGGTTGTAACCCTAATTATTTATGCATGCATGCAATGTGTTTATACGTTGTGATGTGGTTGGTGGTTGCCTGTTGGAAATGGATATGATAAATGGCACATATGTTTAATGAATGAATTGGGACTAATAGGTATGACCATGTTCATGGTATAATTGAGTAGGTTGAAAGTAGGTTTATAAGGATGAATAAATATGAAATTGGTGTGGAATGCCATATGAAAGCATGATGGTTTGAGGATGTGATATGTTGACATTACAAATTCATGAATTAATCATGATTGTGAGTATTTGAGTGACTAAAAGTGCTATGTTGCATGCCATCAAAAATGTATAAGTGAGTGAGCATTTAAGGGTGCCAAATGGCTTGGAAATTAGCCTAGAATTTGTCCACATGGGTAGACACACGGGCATGTGTCTAAGCCGTGTGTGACACACGGTCTGCCCCATGGGCGTATGATCCGGTCATGTGTCCCCTGCACCCTAATTAGGCAAAATAAAATGCCCAGTAGTACACACACAGGCAGAGACACGGCCGTGTGTCTTAGCCTGTGAAGGACACGGCCTCAAGACATGGGCGTGTGCCCAGGCCGTGTGAAGTCTGCACTTAATTTTTGGAATTTAATTTGCCATACGGCCTAAGCACAAGGGCGTGTGACTTGGCTGTGTGACCCTAATTGTGTTGATGACTTCATAAACAGATAGTTACATGGGCTGAGGACACGAGCGTGTCCCAAGCTACACGGGCATGTGTGACTACACGGCCTACCCACACGGGCGTGTGACCCTATGTCATGAAAATTTTTTAAGTTTTCCCAAAGATTTCTAAAGTTCTCGGTTTAGTCCCGAACTACTTCCGATGTGTGTTTTAGGCCTCGTAGGCCCATATAAGGGACAATTTGCATATGTATGAATGAATTTAATTTGAACGAAATTTTATGGCCCAGTTTTGTATGTTTGCTTGTGTTTAAGTCTGGTAATACCTCGTATCTTATTCCGGCGTCGGACACGGGTAAGGGGTGTTACAATTCACGCCTAAAGCATGGAAGACCAATCAGTTCCAAACATAAAAATCCTTGTAAAAGGAAAAGAGCAATTATTCAAGATGGTAATATTGTGGACGCAAGTGCCCAAGAAGAAGCCAAAAATATAACTAATCAAAAAACCCCATAAGAGGTTCAGGTACCTAAAGATGGTGATAACAAAGAAATCTCAATAAGTTATGTTACTTTAGGAAAAAGATGGAACTGAAAAATATAGTTGTTGATAACAATTTTGATTATAATGTTGCTATTGAAATAGAAAAAAAAATGAGGATTCGGAGCTTAAATCTATTGAGGAATGTAGAAATAGAAAAGATTGGCCAAAATGGAAAGACACAATTCAAGCAGAATTAAATTCACTTTCTAAACGTGAGGTTTTTGGACCTATAGTCCAAAAATTTAAATATGTAAGCTGATAGGATATAAATGGATATTTGTGCGAAAATAAAATGAGAAAAATGAAGCCGTAACATATAAAGCACGACTTGTAGCACAAGGATTTTCGCAAAGGCCCGACATTGATTATCAAGAGACATATTCTCATGTGGTGGATGCAATAACGTTTAGATACCTTATTAGTCTGGCAGTACGTGAAAAACTTGACATGCGTCTAATAGATGTTGTTACAGCCTATTTGTATGGTACACTTGATAGTGAAATTTATATGAAAATCTCAAAAGGATTTAAAATCCCTGAAGGATATAGAGTTTCCTGGGAAAATTGCTCAATTAGATTAAAGAAAAGTTTATATGGATTAAAACAATTTGGACGTATGAGGTACAATCGTCTTAGTCAATATTGTTAAAAGAAGGTTATAAAAACAATCCAATCTGTCCATGTGTTTTTGTAAAAAGTTATGGATCAAACTTTGGGATAATTGTTATTTATGTTGATGATCTAAATATTATTGGAACTCCTGAAGAGCTTCAAAATGCAGTAAATTATTTAAAGAAAGAATTTGAGATGAAAGATCTTGGAAAAACAATGTTTTGTCTTGGCCTACAGATCGAGCATTTAAAAGATGGAATTCATGTCCATTAGTCAATTTATACGAAAAAAATCTTAAAGAAATTTTATATGGATAAAGCAGATCCATTGAGTACCCCGATGGTTGTACGATCGTTTGATGTGAATAAAGATCAATTTCGTCCTTGTGAGAATCGTGAAGAGTTTCTTGTTCCTGAAGTACTATATCTAAGTGCCATATGACCATTGATGTATCTTGCAAACAACATAAGACCTGATATAGCTTTTGTTGTAAACTTGTTAGGAAGATTTAGTTCTTCTCCAACATGTAGACATTGGAATGAAATTAAACATGTATGTAGATATCTCAGAGGGACCATTGATATAGGGTTATTTTATTCAAATGATTCAAAATCCCTATTAGTTGGTTATGCTGATGGTGGATATTTATTGGATCCACATAAAGGTCGATCTCAAACAAGATATTTATTTACATGTGGAGGTACTGCCATATCATGGCATTGACAAAGTAGACATTAGTTGCTGTCTCTTCAAATCATGATGAAATAATTGCAATGCATGAGGCAAGCCGAGAGTGAGTTTGGCTAAAGTTATTAACCCAACACATCCAGAAGATATGTAATTTGCTTTTACAGGAAAATATGTCAACCATCTTATATAAAGATAATGCAACATGTATAGCTCAATTAAAGGGTGGTTATATCAAAGGTGACAGAAAGAAACATATTACACCAAAATTATTCTTCACTCATGATCTTGAGAAGAAAGGTGATATAGAAGTTCAACAAATTTGTTTTAGTGATAATTTAGCAGATATTTTTACCAAGGCATTGCCAACTTCAACATTTGAAAGACTACGAAACAAGATTGAAATGCGTCGACTCAAAGACATAATGTGATGTTGCCATTAGGGAGAGTCTAAAACACATTGTACTCTTTTCCTTTAACCAATGTTTTGTCCCACTGGGTTTTCCTAGTAAAGGTTTTTAACGAGACAACTTGTAATAGGAGATTGTGTACTCTTTTTCCTTCATTAGGTTTTTATCCCACAGGGTTTTTCCTAATAAATGTTTTAATGAGACACATTTTTATTTAAAAGACATCCAAAGGGGAGTGTTGTAAATGCATTAAATGGATATCTATAACCTTTAAACATTTATGAAAGTAATGAGTTAAACCCCCCTTTCATTATTAAAGATGCTTAATGTACATGTTAATGAAACAGTTAAATAAGCTTCATTCATTTATGTCGCATTGAATGTCAATGGCTTATATATAGCTCTTTTATAAATGAAAAGAGAAGACGAGAAAATTCTCTATTTACTTTAAGTGTTCTTTTATTTAATTATTTTATAACACCATTCAATTAATCTCATAGTAATATACTATTATGTTAATTAATATTATTTTATTATTATCACATAATAATATTAATAAATTAATTTTTTAATGTCAATTTAATAATATAATTAATAATAAAGGGCATTATCATCTGTTCAAATGTTTTTCCAAATTTTTATTATTACATATATTAGTTTTCATGTAACACCCTGAAAGTTGCTACAGTAAGAACATGAGATATTGTCCTTGATATAGTAAAATAAGAAAATAAAGTGACAAAAAGAGGAAGTTTGAGTTATGTCAACAAAATCTATTTATGAAGTATATTATGATATATTAATTAGAGAAATGATTAAATCGCAAAAGTGAGAAAAGTTTTGTGGTCCAAGAGTAAATACTCAAAAATTGAAGGGTTAAAGTTTAAATATGAAAAAGTTAAAGGACCAATGGTGCAAATATCTTAAGGGTGGAAGGATCTAGAAACTAAGGAAAATTAATGAATTAGGACCAAATTGAATAAGTAGAAAAAGTATGAGGGGTTAAATCGTAATTTTTCTAAAATGAGTGATTATTCAATGGACGAATTTTGAAGGATCATAAGGAGTAAAATGGTCATTTAGCAAGGAAGATAATTTTGAAGAGTAATGATGATGTTGATGATATTTTAGATTAATTAATTAAATAATTATTAGTTTATTAATATTTTAATTTGACATTTAATTATATTTAATTATTATTTTATTTAGTATATAAGGAAATTCTCAACGTGAGAAGAAGAAAGAAAGAAAGAAAATTTTCTTTTCTTTACAATTTGGTCATTTTACCAAAAATCTACCATTTTCACTTAGAAATCAAAAGAATTTCCATAGCCATCAAAAGAGAAAAATAATAAGGAGACTTTGGGGAGCTAGAATATCAAGTTAAGTTCAAGAGAATAGAAGTTGGAGGAGAGAGAAAGCCAAGTTAAAGTTTGGTTTCAAGAGAATAAGGTGTGGATGTTTAGGTTTTATGTTATTTTTAAGTTTAGTAGTGATAGAAAAACATAAAAATGGTTTTAAAGTAAAGATTTCTCATGAGAAAATATTGTGTTTTTGACATGTTGATGAAGAGAAAAGTTGAGTAAGTGAATCAAGTGGTAGGAAAAGAGCAAAACAAAAGATTTTGATAGAAACAAGTTAAGTACCCATGAACTTCCTTGTTATTTAAGGATTAAAATGTGATTTTTGTAAAGTAAGTGGTAATTAAGTAAAAAATAAATAAAAAATAGTGTGAAATAATTTATTTTGTGAAGTAGGAATTTATAATAAGAGTATAATGGTTGGGTTATGTGCTAGCGAAAAATATACAAAGTATTAGATAAGTGAAATTATGGGAAAATGTGAAATTTTATGGAAATAAGGACTAAATTGAAAGACTTGAGAAATGCATGTGGTGGAAATAATACAAGTGAAATACATAGAAATTTGATGTGGAAAATGAGATAGTGGAATTAATTATGTGAATTAAGTGAGATGTCAAAGAAAAATTGTGTAATAATGAATAGAGAACTTTTAAAGGTGATTAAATTGGAAAGTTATAAAAGTTTACAAGGAAATATTGATAATAAAGCACATGGTAAAAAAAAAAAAAAGAATATATGAATTTTGTAATCCAAACTACAATTATTTCCTAAGTTGTGGAAATTAAGGGTTAAATTGTAAATTTGGGAAATTTTATATTAGAAATAGAAAATTGAAGTGCATAACACTTAGAATGAGAAAAATTGATGTTGTAGTGAATTTTGGAATATTAATAAATATTGAATTATGTTATATGTGTTATTAAAAGTAAAATATATTGCTACATGAAATATTGTGCTAATGACTAAATTACAAAAAATATAAAAGTGATATGTGAAATACATGATAAAGATTATTAGTGAATTATGGATGAATAATGAATTTAGAAATATATTACATGTATTAAAGATAGTAAAGATATAAGTATATAGATTATTGGTACAAAGATTAAATTGTAAAGTATATAAAAGCATTATGCGAAAAGTGTAAAAGTGATATGTGTGCATGATATAATTTACCCAAGTAGACGAGATTAGAACTACTAGGATATTAGTGGCACGCCATTAAGGGACCCTAGTGCACTCTTCGATTATTAGCACATTAGTGCTCTCCGTGTAACACATTTGTGCTCTCTGTATAGCACTTTAGTGCTTTCTGTTTAATAGTGCATAATAATGCACCTCTGTATCAGTTCCGTATATCCTAAGTGTTTTGTTTAGTCTATTGGGCCTCTACTAAAAAGGTAAACAATTTTCGTTACAAGGTAAATGTTTATCCCCGATTCATATTTGAAATATTGAATTAGTAAAGTGAATACGTAAGTAATTTGAATGTATTTGAGGAGGTATAAGAAAGACAATGACTAGTAAGTTAAATATGTAAAAATAAATTGTGAAAGAAATAGTGAGAAAATCACAAAAAATTACACTAAATGGTGAAATATGATACATGTATAAAAAAAAGTAGTAATTTTTATAAGTTGATTTGAGGATTTAAGGACTAAATTGTGAATTAAGTAAAAAGTTACAAATAAATATGATAAATAAATAAAGAAACGAGATATTGGAAATTAAGAAATTTAATTGAATTTAAATATCACGGGTACTTACTAAGTCTCCACCGACTTAACGCGTTTATTTTCAACGCTTAGGTAAAGTGATTTTGAAGAGTCGTAGTTGAGGTCATAGACATCCATCTCATCACATCTCCAAGTGCCAAGAGGGTATGTTTCAAAATTTTGAATAGAATGACATGCACTTAGGAAGATCTAGTGTGTTCCAAGTTGTAAGGACTAAAATATAAGTTAATTTAGTGATTACTTTTTTTTAATGTTCAAATATATTAGTGGTTAGCCAAAATCACTTTGGCACCAAATGTAATATTCCTATATCAGTTCCTTGGGTCAAACCGGGTATAGAGGTGTTACATTTCATGTCAACTGTGTTTATGTATTTGCTTTTTCTAATTTATTAAATAGTATATTTTATATTTTTTAAAATATATATTTGCTAATTAAATAAGAATTGAGTTTGTCATCCCCTTATTACATAAGAGGCTTTTGGGCCTCTTCAATATCGAGTCCATTTATAAGTACTTCCTAGACTTTTAACCTAATATTTTATAATTTGATCCAACTCAATATTTCTTTTTCTATTTTCCAAATAAACTTCAATATATTTTGAATTAAATAATTTTCTCAACCCAATTCTAATTCAGTTAAAATCATGACGATTTTACCGTAAAAGAATATATGAGAAAATATATTTAATATTTCCACATTCAACAGTTCATTATGACCAAATTATTTATTTCCATTTTTGAGTTTCATTTAATTCGAAAACCATAAATTCCTTTTTCAAGTCATTTTCATTTTTCTTTTTCTTTTTCATTTTGGAGAAAACATGATTATTTCAAAATGTTTCCTATTTCTCTATTTCACAATTTCTGTTCATTTATGTTCATTTGATTCAACATGCAATTCATTTATGGTTCCAACGAGCTAGCGAAGGGACTGATTAGACATATGTAATTGAGGCTCAAATAATTTTCAATTAAGTTCCAACTTTTTGACTATTAATTATAAACCCATTTAATCATAAAGTTATTTCACTATAGTATTGTGATTGAGCTCTCCCCAACGGCATACCATTACGAAAGCAAATCGATCAGTGCTTGTCCAATGACCTTGTCATAAGTATGTTACCCTCATAGGATATCTTTAATCTCTTTGGGATAATATTCATTATCCCAATATGACACTATATTATCTCATGGTAACCATTATATCTTACTTCATGAAAAGTCAATTACTATCAAATAGTAATCCCATCATAAAGACGAATGATCTATGACCACGTTTATTTTTTATCAACCATGTAATGCCAATGAGAGGATATCATTTAACCATGTCTCGATCTATGAATTCCACTGTTGTGAATGACACTACATATTGCAGAAGTCGTACATTCAACGCACCAGCTTTCGGTTCCTTACTATTCAAACTCATATTTTTACTTACATTAAAGTGTACGAGTCACACATACATAGTTTGTCACCCACTCAGGATTTAGGTATGCCACAATATGAACCCCATAAGTGAATAAATCCATAAAAAAGATTCAATGTCTATTCTTCTTGGGTTTAGTCCAATGTACTATCAGTTCAATCAGTTACATCTATGTCTTTATCTTTTGGGAGTCATTCGCTCTAACGCCCAAGACAAAGAATCTCTCCAATTAGACTTGATAGATGGCATATTAGTCTTTTAGTCAATTTGCTTATTTCCGATTAGACTAAGGACATGTTTAGGTTCGTCTACTAATATAAGTTGTCTTTTCGTATTATGATCCGACCACGTAATTCCGTTTAGTATTAGTTGAAACATTAGACAATTAATGAGCAACATTTGCTTCCATTTTTCTTTGTGTGCAAAAATCATATGAAGATAATCATATAAAGTATATTAATGTAATCAATGAATTTATTTTATTAACCAATCTATTTGAAAAAAATTACAAATTTACAAATGAATATACTATACTCAAAGCACTAGATCCAACAGTCGCCCATTTACCTTAGTAAAGTAGATGAGTCATGTTACGCATTCCCATGCTCTCCATGTGTTTCTCAAAATTCCTAGCTAGTAAAGTCTTGGTAAATGGGTCTACAAGGTTGTTCTTGGATGCAACTTTGACCATATCCACAATTTCGTCTGCAACTACATTCCTTATGATATGATACTTCCAATTAATATGTTTTGTCCTCTTGAGGTTTCTTGTCTCCTTGGTATTAGTTACTATCACATCGTTGCAACAATGCAGTGTAATAGCTTTTATCATATCAGGAACGACTTCAAGATCCATAAGAAACTTTCGAAGCCATATTGCTTTTTTGGTTACCTTAGAAGCAGCCACATATTCGATCTCCATAGTGTTGGAAAAACAGCGGAAAATAAATTTAGGGAAAAACCAAAATTTTAAAAATTTATCCAAAACAAGATATTGGTTGTGATATCTAAAGTAATAAACACTTAATCAAAATTGTACCTTTTCGATTCATTTAGGATGAGCGCTTTGACTGAGTAGTCTTCTCCGGTATTTTCAAGCTCACGTCTGTCGAGTATGGGCTCGCTTCAAATAAAAAAATTTCACAAAAATTACCAGTGGGGTAATTTTACAATTTCTCTAAACTTTTGGGTCAAGTTATAAATTAGAAAAATATCTCTAGAAATTTTCTAGAATAATCTCTTCAGAGAATTTTTTCTTTACAACTTTCTCTTGAATTTAAGTGTTTGTAAATAATAACACAAGGCTCTCTTTATAGATGGAGAGTTTAGAGAGTTCAACTATGATTAAACTTAATCACTTTAATATTAAATTTATCTAATATTTATCATTAAGATAAATATTAGATTAAATTTAATATTAAATCTTCTTAAAATAATAGAATGTTTATCCACAAGATAAACATTAAATTTAATTTAATATTTAAGATAATCACTTTAATATTAAATTAATAAAATACTATTAAGATAAATATTAAATTTAATTTAATATTAAACTATTAAAATAATATTATTTTTGGAATAATTAATCTAAAATCAAATTCTTTGGCAAAGTCCCAGTAGGAGTGTAACTCTTCCACTATTCAACCATCAATGACCAACTGCAATTGACCACCGAGATGCCACCGTCACAACTAGTGATACCGCCGTGTCTAGTGATACAGGTGTGACACCCTTACGGCACCCTGAGTGTAACAGCGCAGTTTTAGCTAAATCGGAATAGTGGTTTTGGGACCACAAATTTGAGGTCGTAAAATTATTTTAATATTTTTTTTGGTCTTTATAGTATATGAATATATAAGTTTGTGAAAAGTTCGTGAGCTAATTTTATCGTTTAATAGCTCAATTTGAGAAAAATGACTAAATTGATTAAAATGCAAAAGTGGCATTCTATATGTTAAATGTGTCTATTTGCTATGGTTTATTAAATCAAAGGTCCTTATGATGTTATTAGCCCATTGAAAGTGGAATTTGACCTAAATGGACATTAATATGATGTTTTTAAATGGTTTATAATAATGTTATATTAGTAAATTGATTATTAAGTTATAATTATAATAAAACAAAATCAATAATTTGTATTCATTCATCTTTGGCAACCGAAATTGAGAAAAGAAAATAGGGTTTAAAGCTTTGAAAATTCTGGCACTTGTGTGGCTTGATTAATGTATGTTCTTTGCTCGGTTTTTGATGATTTTTACATTTTTTTTATCGTTGCTTTGAGTACTAGCTAGCCCGAACCTTAATTTTTGAGTTTGTTAGTGATTTTGAAAAATGTCATTAATGAATCCATGAGTTTTATGATGTTTGATGATGAATTATGCAAGCTTGGTGTTTGCTATACATGTTTTGTAAAGTAATTTTTGACAAAAATGTCATTTAGGGATTTAATTGAGAAAAGTGTAAATTGAGGGGTTAAATTGTGAAATAAATGAAAAATATGGGCGGCTAGGGACCTATAGTGAATTCGGCTAAGCATGGATCATACTGAATTTTATGTATTTATGCAATAGGGACTAAATTGAATAAATGTGTAACTTTATGGGTTAAAGTGCAAAAATACCCAAATATGTGTTTGTGGATGAAATTGTTGAATAAATTGAATAAATTGAATGTGTTGTTGACTAAAAGAGTTAGCTTTGAATGTATATAGATTAAGAACGAATGAAATTAGATTTAGATCGGGGGAAGTCGAAAGTTATTGAATAGTTGATCCGGCTCCTCTATTCCGACTACGAGGTAAGTTCATATGCAAATGAACTTCTTTAAATTGAATTATACATGTTTACTTGTCATTGAATTGCTATGAATGTTGAACGAGTACTTATGAGTAAGAATTGACAAAGTTACGATATCCGAAATTTTTGTACGAACCTTAGGAATAGTATAGGATACGAATGTCATGACATTAGGTTATTGAGATGTAATTGCATCTAAGATCATGTCTGGGATATTGGCATTGTATTGAGATTTCATGTAAGACGATGTCTGGGACATTGGCATCGTTAGCCGATTTCATGTAAGACCCTATCTGGGACAGTGGCATCGATATGTGATAACATGTAAGACCATATCTGGGATATGGCATTGTACGAGCTATATGTGATTGCCGAGTATCCTTAACGATTCCGAACGGTTCAACGGGCAAAGTCAAGTTGAGAAAGAATATATGAATGAACTAAGTGACTCAGGTACGTGCGATAATTATACGAGTATTGAGAAGTGAAGTAAATGATGAACTTGATTATGATATTGAATATGTGTTCAATGAGAAAGGTTTGTGAACTTGTGTGTGATTAGCTATGTTTAACATATATGAATTAATATGCAAATGTTCATGTGTTGACTTTATTTATATATGGCTTACTAAGCTTTTAAAGCTTACTTTGTGTGTTATTTCCCTGTTTTATAAATTATCAAAGCTAGCTCAGATTTGAGGATCGTCGGGAAACGTCATCACACTATCGATCATTCTGTTGGTGCTTTTGAAGTTTTGTATATATGGTATATGGCATGTATAGGCTAGTGTCATCTTGGTATGTTTTGAGTTTTGATATTAGCCATGAGATTTGGCTTGTAAATGTTGGTGTATATGGCCATTAAAGTTGGCTTGAATTATGTGTCTAATATGTGATACATGTAATGTATATAATAGCTTATGTGATGGTTTGTTTTGGCATATTACTTATGGTTGTTGTGATGGTTATAAATTTGCTTAAGTAATTAGTTGTTATATGGTAAGCTAATGCTAGAATTAATGATATGTTGTGGCTTGGCTTTGAGATGGTGAAATGGTACATTTTGAAGCATGAAATAGGTGATAAGTTGATGAGTAAATGCATTTAGAAGATAAGCAAGTTTGATGATTTTGGCATATTGGTATGGTATGTTTGGTTGTGGAATTGGGTAGTTGAAATGGTTGTGAATAGATGGCATTAAATGTGTATGGAATAGTATGTTTTGGATGCTTATATATGTGTTGAAATGGTACCATTTTGGTTGCTAAGTGTGCTTGTGGAAAGGGTGACAAATTGGCTTTGCAAATGGCTTGTTTTTATCCACACGGGCAGACACGGGCGTGTGTCTCAGCCGTGTACGACACACGGTCATGCTACACGGCCGTGTGTCCCCTAAGGTACCCTTTGAATACCCTACAAGTTTGGCACAACCTAGACACACAGGCATGTCTACTGGCCGTGTATGGCACACAGGCTGGCACATGGGCGTGTGGTCGGCCGTGTGACTCAAGTTACTAACCTCCCAAGTTTTCCCACGGCCATGGCACACGGGCATGTCTTCGGCCGTGTGGTGCAAGTCAGTATGTATGCCCTGTTTTCACACGGCCTGTTCAAACGGGCGTGTGACCCTTAAATGTCTGAAAATTTTCTAGGTTTCTTAAAGTTTGTAAATGTTATCGGTTTAGTCCCGAACCACTTCTAAGCATGTTTTAAGGTCTCGTAGAGCCTTATAAGGGACAATGTGAATGGTTTGAATGAATATTGATTATGAATGTATAATTGTATGTGAATGTTGAGTTCGATTAGTAATGCCTCTTAACCTTAATCCAGCGAAGGACACAGGTTAGGGGTGTTACACTGAGCCGGTTCGATCCGAGTCAATGATGACCCGACTGGTCCAGTATAGCGACCAGTTGGACCACCTGCCCAGTTTCACATACCGGGCCCGTTTCGACCAATTTTTGGGTCAATTTTCAAGTTCAATTACCCATTGGGCTAATTGTCTGACTTGAAAATTAACTTTCAAAAATATTATATTAATTTTAACTGATTTGATTAATTTAATTTTACTTGATCAAAATTATTTTTTCCAAAAATCACTTAGATTTTTCAAATTAATTTTTCAAGAAAATTATTTAATCAAATTCTCTAGTTGAACAATTCCCACGCCCACCTAATTTAATTCCATATCAAATAAATCAACTGAATTAAATTATTCCCAAAGTCGTAGAATTTTCTTCTGATCCAAATGCAGTTCAATCAATAAAAGAGAGACTAATCAGATATATACAATTAGGCTTTAGTGATTGCAGTTATGTCTAGAAGCATCGTTTCGATAATTCACAATGACTTAATCATGGAGTCAATCCATAAGAAGTACCATGATTGAAAAATTCTTATCGTATACTCTTTACGAAAGCAATTCATCCAACTACTTTGTCCAATGACTTCGTCATGTGTGTGTTACTCTCATATGATATCATTGATTCCTTTGAGTTAAATTCGTTCACTCAATACGATCCTATTTTATCTCATTGTCACCATTGTGTCTTCTTAATGATTAATATGATCACTGTCAACAAATGACTGTGATAAATTGCTCATTCGGGAACAAGTAACCCGTGGCCACGTTTCATATTTATCAATCCACACAATGTCAATGAGAGGATATTGTTAACTCTTTAATTAAGCTATGAATTCCACTATTTCTAGTAAATCTATGCCATACACAAGTCATGTACCCAACATATTGGCTATGGACTCTATCATCTTTAGAGCATAAGCCTCCACTTATATCAAAGCACATGAGTTGCATACGCATGGTCAGTGATTAACGCGGGATTTAAGTAAATCACACCATGAACGTCACAAGTGAATTAATTCACAAATGGATTCAGAGTTAATTCATCTTGGGTCCAGTCCAGTGTATCATTCTACCAATGAATACATCTATGTCTCTACTTGTGGAGTCACCTGCTCCGATAGTCAAGACTAGCCATATCCTCAATTGGAATTGTAGGCGACATAATAATCCTTCTCAGTGTTTGAATCAAATGCTCACTTTGATTCTTTTACGGGACTACGAAATTATGGACTTGTAACACCTTATACCCGGCCTAGTCGCCAAGCCCAAATATGAGATGCCACACCACCGTCTCATGTCATATTCAACAAGTAAAAGTTCATTCCAAACGAAAAGTCTTCCATTTTATTTTTTGTATAGGTTTTAAGTCAATTATACTTGTTAGTTATCAATGTTACCTGCTAACCATACATCAAATAGTCTTATAATAGTAATTAAACATGCATAGGGTCCATTTAAAAGAATTTCCTAAAACTGATACATAGCTATTGATACTAAATGAGTGGTATCGATTTTTCTTTAAGTGGTATCAATACCACATAAAAAATCGATACCAAACTTGCATTTTATTTCTCACCAAAATTCCCAAACGTTAAAAACTATCGGTGTAACGGCC
Source organism: Gossypium anomalum (assembly GCA_025698475.1). Classification (NCBI taxonomy): domain Eukaryota; kingdom Viridiplantae; phylum Streptophyta; class Magnoliopsida; order Malvales; family Malvaceae; genus Gossypium; species Gossypium anomalum. The sequence continues at coordinate 18,158,829 of CM046957.1, forward strand.
CAAAATTTTAATTTTTGATTTCGTGTATATGTGACACACAAGTTTGTATCTGCTTCAGTGGTTAAGTGTTCTGGGTGTGTGTAAGAGGTCCCAAGTTCAAGCCTTACTTGGGAAAATTTTGGTATTTTTAAAAATAAAGTCTTAACCTTGTGCAAAGGGCTTAAGTTTAATAGTTGGTAAGTTTATATCAGAATGGGGTTACTGGTTTGGTGGTTAAGTGGAGTGTTGGAATTTTGGAGGTCCTGTGTTCAATTCTCTGTGATGGCGTGGAAACAATATTTTTGCTCCAATTTCAGCTAAGAGTTGTGTTGGGGCAAAATTCTGAGTAGTTGTGTTTTAGTGGGTTAATACGGATTAGGGAGAAGTTATCAAAAAATAATATGATTGTCTTTTTGTTACAAAAAAAAAATAATAATAATAGAGTTTCGGTTTTCTCTCCAATTCCCCGAACTTTTTCTAACTTTTTCTTCTTTTTTTCTCTCCTCTGTCGATTCTTTCCACTAGTTACTGCTGAAATTTCCATTATTTTTTCCCCTTCCGTTTCTTTCTCCCTTTTTTTTCCAATTGATTCGGTTGTTCATCGTGGGCTCTGCGTGTTCGATAAGTAACGGTTTTGTCTATTGTTAATCGTTATTGGTTAATCTCTAAAAGGGGGATTCCTTTTTGGTGTTTAGGAGTTAATCAAGGGGCTGGTGGTTTTGAATTGACGCTGTGATTGTGCGAAGTCGTGGTTGCTCAAGCGAGGTAAGGGTTTTGTTAGGTTTTTAGTCAAGTTCCTTTGAAATTGGTTGATTAAAAACAAATTAAGTGATTAATCTAGAGATATGTTGGTCGATTTTTAGGTTCTGGAGGCTTAGGAGTGCTTACGCATCAGAAACAATACCAGATGTGTACCCGAAATGCAAAAAAGGGATTCAGCGAAAAGCCAAAATTGCTTGCTGTCGAGAAATAAGAGAAATAAGAGAAAATGATGCAAAAAAGTTTGTAGAGAAAGGAAATAAAGGTGTTATAACATTGGAAATCAACATTTTGCACTAAAATAGTTTTGGACAGCAATAGTAGTCTAACTTTGAAAAATCATTAAAAATAGTGGAAATTGATTTAGAGGTTGAATAAAATATGAAATTAAATTTTATTGAGTCTAGTTTTTCATGGAAGAAACAGTGTAAGCAATAGAATTGTAAATTATGAGATATAATAAAGTTTATGAGACAAGGTCAGAATAATTTTGGGTTCCCCTGTTCTGACTTTGGACAATCATCAAAATAAAAAAAATTAATTAGGGGCTTAAATTTATATTTTTAAATATTTAATGAGTCTATTTTCAAGAGAAACAAACAGAAACATCATCCAAATTCTGTACTAAGAGATAAATAATTTTTAGTAAGGAAAGGTTGAAACTATCAAACAGTAGAATAAGGATAAATTTGAAGATTTTACTGTACTTATTTGATAAACTATAAATTCTAAAAATTTTATGTAGAAAGGTATTTGAGTCTAGTTTCAAAAACATCAAGCGGATCTTAATTTGGAATTCTGTAGCTCAAGATATAAAAAATTTAGTGACAATTACTCAAGTAAACAACTTTGAATGAACATATAAGTAAATAGTGAAAACATATATGAATATTTAGCTAGCATGAGTTACATTAAAAATGGATCACACGACCAAGCCCAATTTGGGCCGAGTGGGCCACACGGGCTTGTGGGCCCACACGGGCAGATCACAGGGGCATCTAAGCTCATTTTAATCGAAATGTTTCTAAGGTTACACGGGTCACCCAAGTTGACTGTGACCTACTGTAAGGTTGATAAGCGCTACTTAGACCCCGAAATGTGTGAAATTGACTAAATGATATCTGTACTGAGCATGTTAATATCTGAACTGAATATATGTACTGAAATTGCATAATAGCATATCATCCATTGTATGTTGCATTGCATTGGGTTGGGGGTTGTTATTCGGAGGAAGTGTACTGAAAGGCTTTAAGCCTAATTTACTGGCAACTCAGCTACAAACTATTGTTTTGTGCCGCATTCGGTACTACTTAGAGTGTAGGGATGGGTGGGTTGATTATATCCCCACATAGAGTGTAGGGTTGGACGGAGATGGTGTGTGGAGGCTGGTTGGGTAGGATTTTGCTACTGCATAACTATTACTACTCATCGATCTTCGTGATGGGCTAAGGCCCTCTTTGTATTTTAGCATTTAGATTGAGATGGGCTAAGGCCCAAACTGTGATACTGAAAAAGGCTTAGGCCCAAGACTGTTCAACTATACACTGTGAATACCGATTGTTTGTTTGTTTCTGCGGGATTACACACTGAGTTTATGTAAACTCACCCTTTTTGTTTAATGTTCACAGGTAATCCCCAGACTTAGATGGTCGGTGTGACGGAGGACTCACTGATGACCACAGTAATTTCTGGACTTCATGGTTTTCAATTTACGATTTATAATTTGATTATTATTGATTATTTGGGTTGTAATTTAAGGACCCTCTCGGACTTTGGTTTTAAATTTGGGTTTTTATTTATTTATTTTACTTTATGGATTTATACTTGCTGGTCGTAGGCAATTCAGTTTTCAAAAAGTTAAAGTATTTTCTAAACACATGATCACTTAGACTGTTTTATTAAAGCTTCCGTAACGAGGGATGTTTCGAAACAAATGTTTTAAATGAATAAAGGCGACTTCCTAAGTTCTAACAAAGGTTTACTAAAGATAATAACATGGAATGTTTTCATCGTAACAACGAGGTTTCAAAAACACTATCTTATGACATTGCCAGATACGGCCATAACGTTTAGGCCAGGTTTGGGGTGTTACAATTAGTACCTTTCGCAAAGTATCAATAAATTTTCCCCGAGTATCAATACTCGGGCTAAGGTATCGATACCAATTCTATATTCTGACTCCCTGCACTTTCGAAGTTACAGAAGTATCATTTTTTATAACCAAATATCGATACCTCTTCTCCTGACTATAAACCTCAACATACATCAACATTAAAACCATTCAAACTTAATCCTAAACAACATGCTTTACTCACCTAGTTAAAGAAACATCAAAATATCCAGGATGGTTGTCCCAATATCATGTTCAACTCCACAAACTTTCAAACATAAATAGCATGCAACCAACCCAAAAATTGACTTAGCATAATCACTAAAAAATCTACCACATTGGCCTATCACATTGCCTTTATTCCCCGAACATAAATAAGCATACAAAACCTACTAACAGAAGTTAAATAATCGGTTTGGATCACTCCTTTGAAGCCCACACCGCTCACACTGACACTACTTATCTGCAATGGTTAAAAAGGAGTGGGTGAGCTTAACAAGCTCAGTGAATGCTCATAATAACCACTATGTAAACAAGTCGTTATGCATCAACAAGGTAGACATGCAACATAATCATAATATCTTCTACTCTTACATCATATTTTACGCATTTAATCATATTTTATGAATATTTACATATTAATCACATGAATACTTAAGCATATATTTCAGCATATATCAATAACATTTAATCACATTCAGTCACTTTTTATGATAATTTGGCTCTTGAGATTATGAAACATAAAGTAGACTCTAACACCACACACCTGATACGCAGATATCCATAACACCATAATGACTCAAAGAGTCAAACATGTCCCATAAGTGAAATATATAGCTAATACTCTCCAACACACCACATATACATATCACGATGAATGAAGCTTAGCTCACATTCCCTTATCTCTCAGAAACTGTACCTAGACCTCAACGCCCCACATATATCACAACACAAAGGTGAGTACTCACAATCCTATAGCATGCCAACTATATCCAACGGTCTCATTAAGTCACAAGGCCAAAATATCCACATTATTATCACATATTTACTTATCGATTTTCCTCACATATTCATTGCATATTCACATTAGTAGCACAATATAATCTCTGTCATATGGCATGATAACATATCCACTCATTTACTATCATATGGCATGAATAACATACCCTTATATTCACTTTCACAATGGTCATCACAAGCTTATAGCATATATCATAGCATCTCATATATATTCATGATTTCACAATTTCACAAATTCACAAGCAAACATATTTCATATTTAATCATAGGTGTGAGAACACTTACACTCGGAATTTAGAGTAGGGGTTTAGGCTACCTCTAAATTCTCAATTACACAATGAATCATCTACGAGTAGTGATCCCAAAACATTCACCAGAAATATGCTTTCGCCGAAAAGTCGAAAGCTTAGACAAGCTTTTCTTTGCCTTTGTCTCTACTTGTTGAAGGTCCTATAGACTCCGACACTTCAACAAGACAAACTAAACAAGCACACAATCAACAATCAGTCATCGACTCACCTTAAACAATAAAAAAAATAGCCTAAGCTACGTTCACTTTTAACTAAAACCTTCGATATGAAAAACTTTAAATTAAAATATCTCAGCCTACACTAAATATTTTCACACGAAACGAATTCCGTTCATCTACATAATCGTATATGAATAATTCTCAACCTTTAAATTAAGCAAAATTACACTTTTAAGGTATCGACATTTTTCTACAAGTTTTGGCCATTATGACGAAAATTCATTAAAACTCGAGAATTCCTTAACTAAACTTCAAAGTAACTTTAGAAACCTTCTAATTAGATTAAAACAAGTTGAAAAACACTTTAAAACCAAGTTTTAATCCTCAAACCTAAAATCCACTATTAATGACCAAAATTTTAGCTTTTATCTAAAACATATGTTTTAAGGGCTAGAAATTCGATTTGAAAGTCTAAATGACATTTAAAACTAATAGGAAGATGATTGGTTACCTTGAATGCAAGCAAAATGAACTTCGACGAAATTCTAAAAAATCCACTCTTGAAAAAGATGGTGAAATTAATGAAGTTTTTTTGGTGTTTTCTTGGTTTCAATGGTGATTTATAGTTCAAGAGATGTTGGAAATCAACAAGAATTAGGAATTAGAAGTAAAAATCAATTCGGAGAGAATAGGAGAGCAAGGGACAACACAAGTATGGAGAATGAAGAAACTAATGTTAAACCAAATTAGAAAAAGGGGTTTTTAGGTTAAAATTTAAAGTTTGGTCAAATTTCTTCATAAAAACTCTTAATTTTGACTCTTTTACAAATCAGTCCTATTTCTAAAATTAAATATATTTAAAACTCATTTTCAGAAATTGGTTTAATATCCTAATAGCCTTTTTCAAAAACATTATTGGTTACCAAACTTTCGAAATCCTGAGCACATATAGGCTAAAATTCCTAAAATACTCTCGAAACTTCTAGGCCTAATTTTGGGGTGTGACAGGACTCATTTAGATTGTCTACTGAAGTAAGTTATCTTTCTCGCAATGTAAACGTTCTTTACAATGCCACTTATCTTCAGTTTGAACTTTAGGCAATTAATGAGCTAATATTTGCTTGTCACAATTTCGCTATGCATGCAAAATATAAAAGAGATAAATACAAAAGAAATAATAGTGAAATGTGAAATTAACTTTATTTATTTATTGATTCATCGTTCAAATAAATAGAAAATAATTACATGTTTACTACAATATGAACACATTTCCCAACACATAGTGGAGCTAGCAATATAGCTCTACTTTACACTTCTTCACACAATGGACCCGTCGCTTAAAACAAAAATACAACCCAATGTTGATTTCCTCGAATCCTGACACGTTTGAAAGTCAGAATCAGTATATCCAATAGAAGTAATATCTCCTATAGAATACACAAACATATAATCCGTTGTTTTCCGTAAATACTTTAAGCTTATCATCAGAATCAATATTGCTATGTCAATGAATCCAATTTATCACAACTGAACTAGACATATCAATATCAAACATCATTTCATTCGAGAAGTAATTAAAGTAGGAGAGATCCAATTAGAACTTTATCCTTCACAAGAGCAGCTAGTAGACATTTTCACCAAAGCACTTCTAAGAGTGAGATTCCAACAACCCATAAAAGCATTGGGAGTCAAAGAACATCACATTAAGGGGGAGTATGTTGCATATTGTGATGTCATGAATGTGTGTATTAATCAATTTGTTTAGAATATATGATTAACGTGCATGACTGTACTTATTTAAGATGCATGCATGTACTAGATATACATTAATTAATGCATGTATTGAAATTAATAGTGACATACAACAACTATATAAAGGTTGTAAGTGATGATATCATTGAAAAGAAATTGTAAGAAAGTAAGAGATAAAGAGAATATAGTATGAATAAAATATTTATTCCATATTAAGTTTCTCTTGCCTTCATCATTTCTAGAATTCTCTCCAACAATAGCATAGACAAATACCAGGAGAAAAAACCGAAACAAAAATTATCAAGCAGCTGCAAACACTATTTTGTGTAAATCCAAGACTCAATCATCAGGCCAGCCATTAATTATTTACTGCAAATATAATATACAATGTGAAAAGAGGGTAAAAGACTACGTATATGGGACAGCATTTCAAAATAGTTCACACCAAGTAAATAATGCAGAAAAGATACATGTAATGGTTTCAAGAATTATATATGTTTCCTACTTTACTACAACATTATGCAGGCATATATTTAGAACGCAACAACATTCATCTCAAGACTTTAAAACACCCATCAAGCTAGCACAGATCTAGGGTTGCCTCACTTTGAACCCAGCGTGGCTTAACTTTGGTCCCTAATTAACTTTAGTTGGCTCACTCTCTACTTTTCAAGCCTTGCCCTTCATCTCTTTGGTCCCTAGATTAGCCAACTCTTCTTTTCTCAAACCATTTCTAGCACGGGTAACTTTGGTTGGTTGGTCACCACATGGTCCATAAGCCCAGGCACAAACAAAGTAATACAGTAGATTGATGACGCTCAATATGGTTAGAACCCAGTAGTAACTGTCAATGCGACCTTTGTTTATATTACTTGAAACCCAACTCTCTTTTCCACCTCTTGATGTAATGTCATCAATGATGCTCACTACAACACTAGCTAACAAGTTTGCCACGGCCAATCCGAGTCCGAACAGTGCAGCAGCGATGCTCGACATACTCTTGGGTAGCTCGGAGTAAAAGAACTCGGTCTGGCCTATTGCAGTGAAAGCCTCAGCTAAGCCATTCAAGCAAAACTGTGGCACAAGCCATAGTGCAGACATGTTTAAAACTGCATGAGGATTGTTTAGGAACCCTTCCCGGATCGCTTTTCTCCGTCTGGCGTTCTCAACGATTGCCGAAACTGCCATAGCCAAGCAGGTAAGAAACAGCCCAATTCCCATCCTTAGTTTGACACTGAACCGTACTGGTTTACCCTTGAGTTTCGATGCCATGGGGAGAATTGCACGATCATAAAGAATAACCCATAGTGCAAGGGATATGATGTTGAACATTCCATAAGAGCCTGCGGGAATCTGAAACTTGGTTGTGAGGTGCCTGTCCATAGAGCTGGCTTGGAGCACAGGGAATGAATTTTGGCTTAAATTTATTGACATTATGATCCCAGTAGACCACAATGGTAAGACTTTGATAAGTGCTTTCAGCTCTTCTACTTGCTCTACTGCACAAAGACTCCATGGATTCGAAGCTGAGCCATCCGAGGCAATGTCTTGCCCAGGGTTTTTGATGATGCAAGCTTTGTTCAAGAATCTAAAAGGACGACAGCAACGAAGTTATCAAAACAATCAAGCACAATATCTAAATTGTAAGGGAGAGTGCCTATGTTGCTATAATTGCGGTTTGTTACCTTAACTTGTGAGTTGGTGCAACAATATTTGAATCCCTTCTGTGATGATAACTTCCAGTTGAGTCTGGAAGTGGAAAGGTTAGATTTCGGTTTTTATAAGCGGCAACCATAACTTGCAGAAATCCAGTAAGCAAGCTCTTGCTAGGGTTCAGCTTGAGATAGAGAGGAGAGGCAATGAAAAACACAAGCACTGAAAGCAACATTAAGATTGCTGAAACACCAAAGCCAACTCTATATCCAAGATGATCTTGAATATAAACAATACCCGTCAATGCAATTAGAACCGAAATGGCTGCTGACGCATAGTACCAGCCGAAGAAGCTCTCGAGGACCCTGTCGTTTTTGGGGTTATCTCTTTGGTCCAATTGGTCGGCTCCAAATGCCAAAGAACATGGTCTAACACCACCAGCTCCAATGGAAATGAGAACAAATGAGGAGATTAATAGACTCATCTGAGCTGCTGTTGGACATCTGCACCTCTGGATCAATAGATCACAGGTGGGAGGCTTTGACTCTGGAACCATAGCTGTTAACCATAAGAGTATCATCCCCTGTAGCATTCGAGATTGAGGTTATGCTCATATAAGACATGATTAAAAGTAGTTAAATGAAAAGTTGATATAGGACATGATTAATGTACTATAAAAGTAGTTACTTCACTTTTATTCTTTTAAACATTTTTGACATGCATTTGGAAACATGAAACCTTAAAAAGATTCCTTTAATAAAAACGTTGAACACTTATATCCTAAAGCCACATTAATTATTTTAGACTTTAGTTGGAACGGAACTTTCCAAAAGAAAGGTCAAGATTTGGTGCCATATAATGTGATCATTTAAATCAATGTCAACTTTGCCTAAATTTCAAATAAGTCTCAAGATAAAATAAATAAATAAGTTTTTGTTTAAATTTAAGTATAAAAAATACTAATATTAACATTAAAACTATTTGATATTTTAATATTAAGCCATATCTAGCACATAATCATTTAACTTAGAGCTGGCAAACGAGCAAGTTCGGGTGGATTTGGATCGGGTTTACTTCGGATTTGGATTTTTTTGAGCTCGAATTTTTTTCAAACTAAGATTAACTCGGGCTTAGGTTTTCTCAGGCTCAAATCTGTTATGGGATTAGATTTTTTTGGGTTTGGGCCCTTTCGGACTTGGATCTTTCAGGCTCGAGTTTTTTTGGATTCGGGCTCGGATCAAGCCTGGCGGACTCTAACAGATTCAAATAATTTTGAATTTTATAGGTTATAAATATTTTAATTTCAAATGTAATAATTCATTTTACTTTTATACGGTGTCAACGTAATTCAAATTTTCCTCATAAAAAGCATAAATTATCTATATTTAATAAATTTATTTTATTTAAAATAATTAAAGTGTTTATTGTATGTAAAATTTATTATTCTATGATATTATTTGAATTGACAAAAATATCTTTTATTGTTCATTATTATATTATATTGACAATTGAATAACTTTTTTTATCTTTCTTCTTAATATATTAAAATACACATAACTATTGATGTCATATATTTTATTATAATCTATAATATAGTAATAGTTACATATATCAATATTTATAAAATATATTATTTCATTATATACCACTATATCATATTCTATAAGAGTAGAGTAATACATAATATATTAATTATTATCATGTGTTATTGTTTATTATTATACTGGTTGAAATATGCTCTAAATCCCTATATTTCCTACATTTGAAAGTTAGTCTTCCCATTATATTATATAATACTATATCATATAGTATATAATATATTAATAGTTTATATAGATGCATCAATGATTAAAATATTATAATATCATGTAATGTTATATCTTTTATTATAATATATAATAATAGTAATATATAATAGTAGTACATTAACTATTAACTATTAACTATTAACTATTAACTATTAACTATTATTGTTTATTATTATACTGGTTGAAATAAGCTTTAAATCTCTATGCTTTTCGTACATTTAAAAGTTAGCCCTTCTACTATATTATATAATTCTATATTCATATCATATCATATATTTATAGTTTATATATGCATCGATGATTACACATTATGATATCATGTAATACTATATTTTTTATTATAATTTATATTATAATAATATTTCTATATGTATTAATTTTTATAGTAATAATTATTTATTTTATCATTATTTTATGTATTAGTAATATACAAATTTAGTATATCAGTTTATGGTCAGGTTAAGTAATCGGTTTTGGTTTCAGAAATAGTTATATAATATATTTTTAAATTATCATTAAATTTTAATTTTATAGATTTTAATAATTATTACTTTTTATATATTTATTATACATATATTATTATAGTATTAAAAATATTTTATATTAATTTTGTAAAATTTATTTCACTTTATAATTTAACATAAAAATTATTATTAATTACTTTTTCTATTTTAATATAAATATGTAATACTTTTAAATACAATTTCAAAAAAATAAAGATTATATTTTATTTTTATTTTAAGTAATAACATAAAATTATATTAATATTAATGTTTATTATGGTTGCTCAATTATAAATTCAAGTTTTGAGTTGAGTTTATCTGGGGCTCGGATCAAATAGATCTCGAGCTTGAATCTATTAGGGACTCGAACTTTCTCAAGCTCAAATTTTATCGAACTCAGATTATGTTAAACTCGAGCTTTCTCAAACTTGAGTAGATACGGAGAAGCTTTGAGACTTAAGTCTATTTTTACCAGCTCTAATTTAACTCTATCATGGAAAAATGTAGTGCAAATTAGACTCACTCTTTTTGGCCTAAAGAGAGAATCTAATCATATTATTTGGCGCCTAACCAGACTGGACTAGTGATGCCCTCCATACAATCTTTTGTTTAATAACCTAATAAGTCAATCAAGAGAAAAACTGTGTAAAATAATTATTACTTCACAAATTATTTATTTATTTTTTATATCATATCTATTTTTATTCAGAATCGACTTAAACATGTAGAGCTCACCTCCTCCTATCTCTGCCAATCCTAATAATAATAATAATAATAATATCAATTAAATTAAGACTTAATTAAAAATTTTTAGATTATACATTTTTTAATTATTTTTATAAAAACATAATTGCTGTATGAAAAATGTAAATGTTTTGAAACAAAACGTCTGTTTTTTTTTCTTTTTTTTTTCTGGTAAATAGGAAGTAACTTTTGCAGCATAAAAGGTGTCTGCTTTTTTATATTTGGAGCAGTGTTGTCAGGGCTGGTGATGGGTCTTACTCTTATGGAAGGAAACTTTTGGAGGAAGTCGGGCCAGTGCTGAATAACATGAAATCAATGTCTTTCCTCTTTGCGAAAAAAAGGTAGCAGTTCTCAGGTGCAATTACAATTGGTAAAACCTTATTAAAAAAAAATACTCACTGATAAATATTTTAATATAATATATACATATTATAAAAAAAAATACAGGAAAAATAGGGTTTTGATATTTTTTGTCTTAGAAAATCTTAAATTTAATTAAAAAAATATTTGTAATAATAACATTTATTTTGAAAACGTATTCTTAAAAACACTTGTGGATGGAATTACGATATAAAGGTAATAGGAGGAGTATTATACATGGTAATGGTAACTTAATTCTAATTAATTAATCAAAATAAATGTATAAATTTAGACTATGAGCATGAAATTTTAAAAAATTCAATTTTACACTAAGTAAAAGCATGCTCAACATTTTGGTTGAAAAGTAAAAGCCAGTTGTAGTTAATTATGGGAGCTTCGAATTTTTGGAACACATAAGGAAGAACCAAACTCTTTAACATTCTCATGATCATAAAGTACTTCCAAGGTTCAAATAATCCATTTATACACGTATAATTCTATTTGCATAAATTTTTCTTAAATCCCTTCCACTTTTCACGCTCCCAAAGCATAGATACTTTTTTGACATTTTGTTTGACAAAGAAAAGGAGAACCGTTGTCACAAGAAAGGATCATTATTAAGAAAATGTGTTTGATGTAATATCATGATAGTATGGAGATAATACGGTTCAACGATTATACAAAAATCTAAAAAAGTTCTATATAACTATCCGACATTTCCTACTCAAATCTCTTGCAGAATACTCTCCCTCAACGACCCAGACCCAAGCTTTAACTGGAGTGGCCTACATTAGACTTTATATGAACAAGAAGAAAAAGCTGATCAAGTATAAAGGGCAGCAGTCTCCATGGTCCAGGTCCTGACTCATATTTTAGCACCAGGCTTATTTCCCCATAATGATGAAGTGATAGTATTAGGTTCAGAGCCAAAAAAGAAGTCTGATGTTTCCTATATTTTCACATGGGGCTGCCTGCCGGGAGAACCCCTCTCTAACAACTTTGGGATTTAAATAAAAAGATCAAACATGATCCCCAAACACATTCATAAGCTGAAGCTGCCCATTATCTCCTACTTAGTTAATAGTAGATGTTTTAGCACTTTTCAACCTACTCCAAATCGGGAGTGGTTATACCGTATACAAGTGAAAAATAGATGTTTATGAGAGAGATAATGTTACCAGGAGACTGCAAATGGAGGCGAAGCCAATGATGAGGAAGCGACCCAGATATGAATCAGCGACGAAAGCAGCCAAGATGGGAGTGAAATTGGTGGCAGCTTGCCAGTAGAAGAGAATATTGGTTCCTTTAGCCACACTCATGTGATAGTCTTTAATCAAGTACAATATCATGTTTGGAACCACTGCATAGCCTGCCACCTTCTCTAATGATTCATTGCCTGCATTCCAAGATTTATCGATACCACAAATCCATGTAAACATTGTAAAGTGAAAGCATTCCAAAGCTAGAGCAAAACCTTAAACAAACACAACCAGAGGTTTGGACAACTTGCACTTAAGTGACACAAGGCAAAAGAAATGAACCAAATTACCTATTATGAATGGCATGGTAATGAGGCCACCCTTCTTTGATCTCCGCATTTCTCTTCGATCTGAAGACTCCTCCATTTTATCTTCCATACCTGAAATCTAGCTTTTCCTTCCTCTTAGAAACACACTGAATGAAACCCAAAGGTGCAGGAGAGAAGTAGAAATTTATATCTTGGAAGCTTTCAAGTTTCAAGAAGTTTTCATGTCGTGGGTTTTTAAACCAAAATAGTTTAAAAGAGCAAGTGTTTGCGTGTAAAATCTGATAAATAAATAAAAGAACATTTAGACTCCCCAAAAAATAAAAACAAAATAACGATGATAAATTCATATAATAATATCTATAAATAATTGAGGAATAGACATGGACATAGACATAGACATACCATGATCTTAACACCTTTCTCTTGCTGGTTACATCAAACTTTTAACCTTTTTTTTTCCTTGAATAAAAGAAATTCACTTTTTTTTTTCTTATAAATAAAGTACAATGATCATGAAGCCCTTTCGGGATATGATGCAGCATAATTCACTGTAATAGGATGGTCCACCAGTTTCTTTTGCTCTTACTTGCTCCCAATCACAAGTCAGTATCACTGCAGAGAAATCGCCATTATTATGTTTTCATCTTTTTCTTTGAAGGGTAAAATCACAGATAAAAAAGGATGATGAAGAAGAATAAGGAGATAAATGAGTATATGGCAACAAAAATTCTCAAATCCCAAATGCAAACCGAGTCCCAGCATTGAATTTTGGTTCACGACAATTCACATCGCACGTGGGTTTTGCAAAAAAACGTTTTTTAAATAACCTAAAAAATTAATTAATTAATTATAAAAATAGCATGGCGAAATTATATACATAAATAACGTGTTTATTATAGTTATCGCAGATATCGGTTGGTTGACACACCAGTGACCCTATCTTTATTTTTAACTAATCATTACTCAATCACTAAGTATAAAACAAAAATTTGTGTCTCCACTTTATCAAGCGGTATCTGTATTTATTTTTCGAAATACACATAAAAAATAAGAGTATTCATAATAAAAGAAAATTAATAAATATCGTCAATGTATCAAACGACACCAATACATTTAAAAAAAAATTTAATGGGTTTTGTTTAGATTTTTAACATTTCATTTGGGTGGCTAATGTTTGATTTGCACATGGATTTTTTAAAAATGTATTAGTGTGGCCTGACACACCAATTAAAAAATATATTTTATCTAAAATTTTTTCCTAACACCAAATTTTTTAAAATATTATGTGTGCCGCTTAACATATCTACGATATTCATTAAACATATATATATATTTTTTTCTCTATCGTGAATACTATATTTTTCACAAATATTTCAAAAACTACATCTTATTTCACAGCACCAATTTTTTTTTTAAAAACTGTTGATTGGATAATGATTAGGTGAAAAATAAGAGTGATGCCATTGGTGTATCAGGTGATACCAACAGTAATTGTAAAAGAAATATTTATTTCTATAATTAATTAAATTTTTTAAAATATTTTTAAAAAAATCGCAAAAATCCTAAAATTTGATTCTGATCTGTTTGGCTGTATTTATTCACTCTTTCTTCTGTTTTTTATCTGTTGGTCGTCTGATTTACAGAAATTGAACACTTCATTCATCTTTTTTGAAAATTGAAGTTTTTCCTATCTATATCTATGGTGTTCAGTGGGCCGTCCAAAGATAAAAGAAAACCATAAATCCCAGGGTTGTTATTTATTTACTGGAAGATCATATAATAGTTCATTCATTTGTATACTTGTTGCACGGATAGAATTACTAAAATTAATTATTTCAAATAAAAGTTGGTGAAGTGAACCCACAAATAATATTTGGTAGTTCTCCCACTTGCAACATATTTTGTAGATTGTGTATCTCATTCACATATTTTAATTTGAAGTTTTTTAGTATTTTTGTCCATCTTTTTAAGTGTCTTTGTGCAACAAATTCCATAGTTATTAAAAATCGAAGATATTCAATTAAGCATAAAAAATTTCCAAGTGATTTAATATGATTATTTTTCCTTGTTTAAAGAGATGTGCAATTAAGAACTTAAATCGGTGAAGATTTCTATTTTATCTCATATCATAACAGGAAGTTTAATTTAGGTGAAAAAGATAAGGGTGTGGGAGTAAGGTTGCAGCAAGTTGAGTAAGTTGAACTTAAATTATTTATTTTTTTGGTACAATAATGATTTGAACTCAAGTTATTTATGAGGAAATTGAATATCCAATCAATAAACTACAACTTGATTACTCTATGGATTTAAACTATATAACCAATTTGTTATGTTCCCTATTTTATATTTTTAATTTCAGTTGTTTCCTTAGTTGCAACTCAAATAAAAATGAACTAGCAACTCAACATTTTTCAATTGATATAAGAGCTAGACACTAGATAAATTAGGTGAAGATTCTCCTATTGAGTCGTTAAGACATGAAAAAAAAGTTTTATCTTTTGATCACCTATGCTCGATGGTTCTAAATATGCCTACTTGAAAGCACACATAAGGGTGTTCATCAAGTCTATATATGACAAAATGTGAAGAGTAGTGCTTATTAGTTGAGATCCATTAATTGTTCAAGTTAATAGAGTAAATGTTGGGATCTAATGCCCTTAATGTAGTATTTTCGTCTAAGTATATTTGTATTTTTCGAACAAATTAGTTTAATAAAATATCCATTAATTACATTAATAGTGTTTGTATATTGTTTTCAATGTTTTTGCATGCAAAGCAAATTTGAAGCAAATATTGGCTCATCGGTTATCTAACGTTTAACTAATACTAAGCGGTATTACGTGGTTGGATTGTAATACAAAAAGACAAACTTGTATTAGTAGATAAATCTAAACATGTCCTTATTCTAATTGGAAATGAGCAAACCAATTAAAAGACTAATATATTGTCTATCAAATCCAATTGGGGAGATGCTTTGTCTTGAGTATTAGAGTAGATGACTCATAGAAAATAGACATAGATATGATTGATTAAACTGATAGTACGTCAAACATGACCCAAATAGAATATATCTTAGATCCATTTATAGATTTGTTCACTTGTGACGTTCATAGTGTGACGTTCATAGTGTGACTGACATACTGTAACAACATGTTTTTAATGGTGTTAGAAATAGTGGTTTCGAGATCACAAATCAGACGAGAGAGTTCGTAAGAATTATTAATTAATATTTATGAGTCAAGTATAATGTTATCGAAATTTTGGTTTAATAAAATTTGTTAATTGAAAGAATAATTAGATTCAAATGGTATGTTCCTAAAGTCAAGTGGTTTTAGAAAAGGAGGTATCGGTCCTGCATTTGTTGCAGATTTTCCACAGCTCGTGTGAGTAGCATTGTGTAGCTAACATCTCGACCCACAGCTCGTGTGAGCATTATAGAGACGGCTACATTTACATGTAAAGGCACACTTTGTGTGAGCATTTTCCCGAGTATCCGATGTTATTCTATTTGGTTCAACGGGTAATTAAAGTTTAAATCGAAAAGGTACGTATATGAATTGAGCTATGTTATTGAGAATATGGAATGGAAAATGTAATATGTGTAATTGGATGGAAAAAGTAACAAATGGATGATGTGATGGATGATTTATATACTAAAATCCCTTTTCATGATATATGCCATGCTTCATTGGTTGATATCTTCTTAAATGTATCTACTAACTATGTGAAGTGTTGTGGATAGGAAAGATCAATATCCATATGATATAATGAGTGATGTTGAATGGTTTAATCGTTTTATGTTCGATAAGTTTAAGTTTCCTTTATACGAGTTTACTAAGCACTAGTTTATGTAGTTGTTTTTCTCTGTCTTGTAGATCATCGAAAAACTCGATCGGTTGGAATCGCGTCAGAGCATGATCACACTATCCAATAATCATTTTGGTAGATTTTGGGTCTTTTGGTTTAAGGTTATAAATGACATGTAATAGGGCTTGATTGTAGTTTGACATTTGGTATGTTTGAGTGGTGCCAAGCTTATGTATGCCTTAATTTTTAAAGTTAATGGTTTGTAAATTATGGTGTAAATAGATAGGTTGTTGAACACTTATGCATGCCTTGTAATAATAGGTAAACCATGGTTGAATGATATATATGTTTGAAATGGTTTTGGTATGTTTGATATGTGCTTAATTAATGAACTTGAGATGTTGGTTGGATTGATTTTGATGTATGAATTGTGGTGCCTTTTGATGGTATATTGGTTAGGTTGATAGGATGATTGATTTGGTATGATTTGAAGTGTGTTTGATGGTGTTTGGACATATAAAAGTATATGGAAATGATGTGTCTTGGTGTACAAGTTTTGGTGCTTGATTTGGCTTATTTTAGGGGAAACTTATAAAGCACACGGCTAGGACACAGGCTGTCACAGGTTGTGTGCGACACACGATCACCCCATACGGTCGTGTATTTCAAATCAGTATGTAACATGGTCTAAGACATGACCTGCGACATGGCCGTGTGTTGCAAGTTAGTATGTAACACAGTCTGACACATGACCTATGATATAACTGTGTGGCCCTAATTCGAATACCCACACAGGCCAACACACAGGTTGGGACACAGCCATGTGTCTACACTTCAAATGCTCACACGTCTTGGCTATGTCACACAGCTTGGCCACACGACTGTGTGACCCCTGTTTTCAAGTTTGTCCAAAATTTTCTATTTTGCTTCAAAATGACTTCTAAGTGTTTTCAAACCATTTTTAGGGTCCCGTAAGCTCGATTTAAAGCCCATGAATGTATTTTTCCTATAATTTAATTATGTTATTGAATGTTATTAATTAAATTGCATGATTGTTTCTATTGTAAGTTAAATGTTTTTATTTATATCGTAATGCTCTGTAACCCTAATTCAGCGACGAAAACGGGTTAGGGGTGTTACACATACCTTAGTCCTAAGTGTATGGTGAACTATGTATGCGTGACTTGTATACGTTGATATAAGGAAAATCTTGTGTTCAAATATATAAGGAATCGAAAGCTAGTGCGTTAGGTATATGACTTCTGTAGTATGTAGCATCATTTAAAATAGTGGAATTCATAGCCAACTAATGGATGAATGATATCCTCTCATCGAAATTACATGATAGATAAAAGGAAAACATGGCCAAGGGTCGTTTGTCTTTGTGATAAATGACTTGTTTACTATTTGATAGTAATTGTCTTTTTATGAAGGAAAATGTAATGATTACCATGAGATAAAAATAGGATCATATTGGAAGAACATATTTATTCTAAAGAGATTAAGGATATCCTATGAGGGTAACATACTTATGACAAGGTCATAGGACGAACACTTATTAAGTTGCTTTCATAATGGTATGTAACTAGGGAGAGCCTAGTTACGATACTATAGTGGAATGACTTTGTGACTAAATAAGTTTATAATTAATAAGTGAAATGTTGGAACTTAACTAAAAAATATTTGAGCCCTAGTTATATATGTTCAATCGGTCCTTTCGCTAACTCGTTGAAGCCAGAAATGAATTGCATGTAGAATCAAATGAATATAAATGAATAAAAATGATGGAGTTAGAGAAATCAGTTGCATTCACAAATGAATGCATTTTCTCACTAAGTATAGAAATGACTTGAAAATTAATTTAAAGTTTCGAATTATTATTTAATTAATTATAATTAAAAAATTGAAGTTTGAAAATAGAATTAAATTAATTAGTCATTATGAATATGTTGAATAAAGAAATTAAATAAATTTTCTTATAGATTCCTTTATAGTAAAATTGTCATAACTTTAACGGAATTAGAATTAGGTTGAGAAAATTATTTAATTAAGAAATTAATTTAGTTAATTAAATTAATTAATTAATTAATTAATATTTATTTTGGGAAATAGAAAATAAACATTAGGTTGGATTAAATTATAAAGTGTTGGGTCAAAAGTCCAAGAAGCACGTATAATTGGACTCAATACTTGAGAGTCCCAAAACCCCTCATAATAGATGAGAGGAGCGGTAACCCTAGTATTATTAACTAGGATTGTGTTTTTATTTAAATAATATTATTTGTTTAAGCCTTATTCAACTAAGATTCTTCTATCTCTCCCTATAAATAGATGCCATCAGTTGACCTCAAATAAATACTTCTTGATTATTCAGTTATCATTATTCTGCTAGAAGATAGTGATAATTTATTTACTTAGAATAAATTCTATTTTCTGGGAATTATGATCTTTGTCGGTTTTTATTTATAGAATTACTTTCCTGCTGAAAGTAATAATATCATTTCCTATTTTGTGTTTGGTTCATGTTCCTCAAGCCCACACTCGATACAATTTGTGGTATGAGAATAGCAAAGAAGATTGTTCGATTGAAAGCCAGGATCAACTCGAATCTGTCTCGCGTAAAGCACAAGTACTTTTCGATAAAAAATTATTGATATAAATATCACAAATTGGTTTGGTTTTGAAAATTTTTAAACTTTTGCTATAACTATAAACCATTTTCTTAACTTGAATTTTCCAACAATCAAAACACCCAAGCCCAAAACTGCATGGACTGTTGAGACATTTTTCAAGGAGTGCCTAGACCAGTGCCTGAACCAATGCTAACTAAATGTAGCACTGTCAACTAAAAAAACTGTTATGTTTGAATTGGAAGATTTTGGCAACAAATATGTTTGGGCTATATTTTTCTTTACTTAATTGAGATCTTGGCAAGCCCATCTTTAACATCTAAACTTCACCTAGCAAGAGATCTTGGAGATTTGTTTGGATTGAATTAAAGCAATCATCATTCCTTAACTTATGGATTGGACCGACTCATGCCATTAAAGTTGTAACATCCCGAGATCGGGTCTGGAAGTTTTGGCTTCGCAAGTGAGGATTCGTCAGTGTTTCAGCGAACTAGGGGTTCACCAGTACTTCGACAAACTGGGGAGTTCGCAGAAAAGGTATCAGTAAAGAGTTCGCCAAGTGTTTCGACAAAGCAGTGTACGCCAAAAGATGAGGTAAAGGGGCTTGCCAGATCATTGCAAGTAGGTTCGCTAGTGTATTTGGCGAGCTAAAGTTTGCCAGGTAGGTTGCCCTTTTGGTCATTCTCTATTTCCCCCCTTTTCCAATTAGGTCCTAAATCAATTAAAATACACTATTTTCAAATTAAACCTCGTAATTAGGTTTCATTTTAGATTAATTAATTAAACAAAACCTGATTATATTATTTAAATAATATAATTATTTATTTATGACCCTAATTTCGATATCCATGTCAAACCCTCGATTTATTTACAAACGCACAAAGATAATCTTATAAATCGGGTCGTGACTACTCTTTATTTTCACAATCCCAATTCTTCTAACCTGATTTATGGGGTATGACAAATTTTAATTTTAATTAATATAAAACTCTAATATTAATTAATAGGTTTCTCCTTCAATGCTTAGAATCCTATTTAAATTAAATCATCACAATGTGCAATCATCACAATTTATAAATTATAAATATTTTAATATTTAAATTTAGCAATATCATGAAAATATATTCTCTTCTATTCAATTTTTCTTTTTCAAACTTGTGCGCATATATATATAGATTATAGATTATAGATAAGTAAAGGCTAAATAACAAATATAGAAATTGCAATATATTGTAAAATATAATTTTTATAATTATAAAATTATAAGTATATTCTAATATAATGTAATATATTATTTATAAAATATTAAATTTTATTTTTTAATATTCTGTTATAGTTATTAATTTTTATAAATTAAAATAAAAATTAAAATACTTTTTTTTTGTATTTAAACTATTATTACTATTATTATATTCAAAGGTAAAATAATTTTTATTATTTGATTTATCATTAAATATAATCAACTCAAATTCTTTTTATAAAAATATATAAAATTAAAATATAAATTAAATTAAATAGTATTTTAAATTTTAGGGTAATAAATGTTTATATATAAAGTTGTGTTTTTAATTTTTTTTGTTTCAGGTGGGATAGAATTGATTTTATGCATAAAAAATGTGTGTTGAAAACTTTTAATATTGCCACAGTTTGATGGACGTCGAAACCACCAAATATAAATTCTTACAACAAAATAACAGTAAATTGAAATATAGAGAAGTAGGGTCGAATCCACATAGACTGATTGTCTAATTATGCCTTTTCTAGTGACCAGAATTGTTGTCGCGGTAACAGTCGTACCCACGACCAATGCGTTGCAATGCTGGAAAATAAAAATGGGAGTTTTAAATTGATTAAGATAATAAAATAAGAAAATACGAAAAATAAAATAAAATAAAAACATATTCAAAAATACAAAAATAAATTTAAGAAAATAAAATATTTTTTTAAGCTTAGCCTTAGCCTTGGGTACCACATGAATTGGACTGACCAAATTACTATCGGAAATTGGATAGATCATCCTGACCTCCAGTAGCTTTTGAATTTCCTTTTTGACAACCTCCATCATTAGTGGATTAAGGCGTCTTTGAGCTTCTCTCTTTGGGCTTGCATTTTCTTGTATCAATATTCTATGCATACAAGTTGAGGGACTTAATCCTTTTATGTTGGCCTATTGCCTCATAAACATTAAAGTTTACCACCTCACTGTCGAATGCCATAGTAAGGGGTCCATTTCAAACATCAATCTTTGTACGTGTGGTACTTAGGAATGGTCTCCCAAGTAGAATATCAGAAGCATTTTTTGAGTGGTCGTTCTCCATATCGATGATGTAAAAGTCTGTAGGAAAAATTAATTCATTTACCTTTACAAGGACATTTTCTAGTACCTCTTTTGGATATAAACATGACCTATCTACCAATTGAATAATCACCTCTGTTTCTTTCAAAGGGCCCGTGTTTAGCAATTTAAAAATAGATAATGACATTACATTAATAGATGCTCCCAATCACATATGACTTTCTTTATGCCAATGTTACCTATTTTGTAGGACAGAAAACATACCTTGGTCCTTACACTTAGGCGGGATTTTTCTTTGTAGCACTGCAGAAACATTTTCTCCCACATTCACCCATTCGTTTCCTTGGAGTTCCTTTTTGCCGATGCATAATTATTTCAAAATTTTTGCATAGTGTGGAACCTTTTTAATTGCATCAAGTAAAGGAATATTAAGTTTTACCTTCTGGAATGTCTCAAGGATTTCTTTTTGCCCTCGCTCCTTTTTAACATAGGCGAGCCTTCCTAGGGTATGGGGGAGGTACAACAAATGGTTTATGAGGTGCTAGCTCAGTGGGAGCTGCTGGTTCGACTCCCTGTTCAACATCGTGGTCATGACTCGTGCCAGGCACTAGTTCTGACTCTTTTTCATCTTTTATGGTCACAAAACTTGCATTTTGACGTGGGTTCTACCCGGTTTGAGATGACAATTTTTGTTCTCCAAATGACTAATTGTAAGTGCTAACTTACTTATTTGTTGATTGATTTCTTGGAAGTGCGCCTCAAAATTTTGTTGGAACTTTTTGGTACTAATGGCCAACCTCTCTACTATGGCTTCAAGAGATGACTTTAAAGGTTGATATTGTTGAGGCAAAAGTGGTCTTGGTTGATATGGCTAATTATATCGAGGATTCGATCCATAACTTAGGTTTGGGTGATCCTTCCATCCTGGATTGTACATGTTTGAATATAGATCATAACGCTTTTGATGTGGCCCTAGGAAGTTCCCAATGGCATCTAATTGTGCAGTTGTGCCTTTAAGTACAATCGAGCACGAGTCGGTAGGATGATCAGGCTTAGCACAAATCCAGCACAACTGAGCTGGGTTCGTCTGTCCTGCAAGCATATTTTTAACAACATTAATAAGTTCATCAATTTTATTTACTATAGAAGGAGTACTTAGCTCATGAACCCTTCTCGTAGGTTCCGTAGGTGGTCGATACTATTGAGAATTAGTAGTCATAGTCGAAATTAATTCCCTAGCTCTTTGAGGAGTCATGTTCACAAGAGCCCCTCCACTAGTGGCATCAATCATCTTCATTTCCATTGGGAATAACCCCTTGTAGAAATACTGTAAGAGCAATTGTTCAAACAGGCTATGTTGTAGGTAACTTGCGCACAACTTCTTGTATCGCTCTTAATATTTGTAGAGCAATTCTGCTTCTTTTTGCTGTATTCTGACTATACTCCTCCTTAATTTGACCGCTCAGAAAAATCTATCAAGAAACAATCGAGACATACCAGTCCAAGTATTAACAGATCCCGGAGGTAAATAAAACAACCATTCTCTAGCAGAGTCGGCTAATGAAAAAGGAAAAGCTTGTAGTTTTATTAGATCCTCAGTTACTCCTTCTAGTTTCATGCTTAGACAAACCATGTGGGACTCTTTTAGATAAGTATGAGCATTCTCATTTTTCAAACTGCGGAAAGTAGGCTATAAATGTATCAATCCCGACTTTAACTCAACCAGTATTTCACCCACCGGATAAGTTATGCATAGCGGTTGTTGTTCATCTGGTGCAGTCGCAAGTTGGTGTATAGTTTGATCTGCCATGTCGTCTGAATCTTTAAATGAGTAAATATATTCGGTGTAAAAGCTTTCTTTAAAGTCGCATTGTGGTTGTTTACTGCGCCGAATAGCTTCTCTTTAAAGTGTTCAAGCCAACTTTTCTATCTCTGGTTCAAATGCTAGAGTCCCCGATTCTGACTTGGTCATAAAGAAAATAAGCGAAAATTAAAAGTTTTCACCAATCCTCGGCAACGGTGCCAAAATTTGATGGGCGTCGAAACCACTAAATATAAATTCCTACGATAAAATAATAGTAAATTGAAATATAAAGTAGTAGAGTCGAATACACAGGGAATGGTTGTCTAATTTCGCCTTTTCTCGTGACCAGAAACGTTATCGCAGTAACAGTCGTGCCCACGACCAGTGCGTTGCAATGTTGGAAAATAAAAATAAGGGTTTTAAATTGATTAAGATAATAAAATAAGAAAATACGAAAAATAAAATAAAATAAAAATAGATTCAAAAATGCAAAAATAAATTTAAGAAAAAAGAATAAATGGATAAATAAAATATTTTTTTAAGCTTAGCCTTAGCCTCGGTATCCTCCAATCTTGAATCGATCCTTGAAACAAATTTTCCCTTCCAAGCAATAAGCTGGTTATAGCAATTGAGGATCCCTTAAATCGCCAACTCTTCCTCTCGTAGTCAATCCTAAATTAACCCTTGTCAAATTTCCAACCACGTGGTACGTACTGTAATTTAAGACTTCGACAGCCTTGCGATCTGAAAAGCCCAAATTGAATTAACGGCTTCAATCGTGTGGGTCATTTAAATCTGATCACTATCTTCTTTGACAGAATCCAACTAGCTATTTCCAATTGAACACGCCAATTTGTTCGTGGGATTTTGAATACAGCACCGCCGACTCAACTTCCGCCAAACGATTCCAACCCAATGCGCGCTTTTTGAATTGAAATCGAATCAACTTTGAGGGACAAATTTGTTCTATCCAATATACTGGAGAGATAGCGAATACCGAATTACAAAGTATTTAGTTTGGGTTCATATCTAGTGATTACTTTGTCGAAGTGATAACCGGGCTAAGGCTAAAAAATATTTAGTTAATCATAGAAAGAATCATGCTTTGAAAGTGGTTTTGTGGAATTATGGAAGATGGAAAGGGAAAGGGCCTTGGAAGGTAATTAAACCAAAAAGCTAAAAGTTAAAGAAAAAAAAAAGGGACGAAACAGCAGTATAGAAAACTAATGCAGGAAGGGAAAGGAAAATCAAAAATTTTATTGAATGCGAAAGACAGGTGTGTGTTCAATTGGCTGTAGCCACTAAGTATTTATACCCACTTTTAGTGCTAAAATTTAGTTAGATTTTTCCTAAATATTATCACTAAATAATCCTAAATATTATCACTAAATAATTCAAATTTTAAAAATCAAATTTAAACTAGAGATTAAATTTAAACTAATTACAGAGTTGTAATAATATAAAAAAATTCTTCAATCTTTATCCAACCAGTTGAAATAAAAAAAAAAATCTTCAACCCTTTAATCTTTATCCATTCATCTTTGTATCTTCAATCTTTCAATCAAGCCCTCCTTATTGTTTTTTGTTTCAATTTAGCCCTTTTTTGTAAGAGTTTGAATTCAGCACACCAACTTCATTCCTGATAAGAAAAATCCAAATTTAATAACATTTTATATGATAATTAGCTAAAAATAAATACATTAAAAATACGAATTTATCTTACTATCACAATTAAATGGAATTCATTGTGTTCATTTAAAAACAATAATAAACATCCATCATAATTAATAATTATAATATCAGAGAAAACTCATACATCTTAAGATTTAAATTGAAAATTCATATATGATAAAGTTCAGTAAAGTCCCAAAATCTCACATATATATATATATATATATATATATATATATATATAATCATATAAGTGCACCTACTGTAAACAACAAATCAACTCCACTAATACAAAAACTTACTAAATTCGATTGAATATTTGTCCAAAACTGTATAAATAGTTGCTCAATTATTAATATATTTATGTTTTAGTTATTCAGGTTTATAAATTATTATTTTAATTACTAATGTTATCGAAATTTAATATTTTAGTCACTCATCCGTTAAATCACGAACGAAATGTTCGCGTGGCATTTTTTATTGACATAATATAATAAATTCAATCCTCCAATATTTACAAATTCTATCAATTTGGTTCTAATTCTAAAAAAATCAATAAATTTAACCATCAGCTTTATGCATTCTATCAATTTAGTTTTGATTCTAAAAAGTTCAAAAATAAAAATAAAAATAAAAAATATTTAAAAGTTCATTTTTCGACAAAAATACAAAATATTTTATAAAAAATACATAAAAATTATAAATAAATAAATACCTTCTAACATGAATTTTATTTATTAAAATAATAATTTTATAAATAAAATATTTTTTAAAACTCACAAACAAGACTTAAACTAGATTCAAACTTTTCCTCTTATTAGTTTTATTTTATAAATAATAATTTATTTATTATATGTCTGACCTTGCTTCTTCCTCGCCAAATTTGCAGAGCGCTGGAAACCGGCTTTGCCCACAACCACCGACACCAATAACTCTTACTCCGAACTCCTCAATCTCCACATACTTTGTCGTTGTGCCATAAAACTAAGAATCAGTTGTGGAGTTGCAAGCATGGCCTTCCACCTACTGGGTTTCCAAATACCTTACCCTCACATAAGTATCCTCAATCATGTCTGCCCTTTAGCACAACCTCAAACAAAACAAATTCATTCTAGGCAACAATTTAGAGACATTAATTTTACATTTTTCGACCTTAGGCTATAGTTTTTTACTTAGATTGAACATGGTGGTCGTAAATATTGAATAAAGGGAAAAGTTGAATCTATTTAAGTCTTTTTCATAGTTTTCTACCCTAAATTTCTTTTATTTATAATAATATTATTTTAATAAATAAATGTCATGTTAGAAAATACAAAAAAAAATTTTATAAATATTTTTATAAAAAAACTCTTAAATAATTTTTTATTTTTAAAGTTTTAATGTTTAAGAATGAAGACTAATAGATAGAATGTGTAAAGTTGAGGGTTAAAATTTGTTGATTTTTTTAGAATTGAGACCAAAAGAATAGAATCTACAAATAAAAAAAAAGACCACGCCAATCTTTCATTAGTAATTTAAGAGAAGAATGACCAAAATATTAAGTTTCGATAACGCTAGTGGCTAAAATAGAACATCTTAAATTAAGATTACCAAAACAAAAATATGATAATAACTAAATGATTGTCTATCTTAATCTTAATAGACATATAAAGAATCGTACGGAAGAACCTATCTTTAAAGAAGAAGCCAAGCCCCAAAGTCATAGGCTCATAAATCCAAAGGAAGGTTTCAAAATACAAACAGTGAATAAATTTGGAGGGAGGAGGGCCTGTAATTATTTGCCAAGGAATTTGCATTCATTGTATGAAGAAGACAGTGCAATAACGACAAGCATACCTCTATAGCTATTTAGACCTTGCGTGCTGCATTTGTGTCCCCCTCTCTTCCTTTCTTTCAATGTTTATTATATCATTTTTTTAAATTGTTTACCTACATGTTTTTTACCCACACGAATCAAGTGGGTTTCTCCTACGTTATTTTTCTTTGCATTGTAAAACTGAATCATCATCATCAGCACCACCACCACCATTATTATACGCAGAATTTGACAAAATTGAGATAAAAGAATGTGTTTCAAGACAACTCTTTGTAGTAGAGTGAATTGAGATTCAATTTCCATGTTGGGAGGAAGGACTTATCTTTGTAAGATCCTTTTCTTTTGAGAAGAAAAGTATTTATCAATGTTATTAGTCACTGTTTCGTGGTCTGCAAAACCAATATACAAACGGAAATGAATAAATGGATTTATATATTTTTATTATATTAAAATATAGAATTACTATAATTTTAAAATATAGATTTTCATTAATCTATATCTATCTATACTATTATAATATTTTTTATTGAGTTAATATCATAAGTTAATTGTGCATTAATTTAATTAAAAAACTTTAAAAATATTTTTTATAAATATTATTATATTTTATATTTTATATAAAATCTTTAAATAAAATAATGAAAAATAATAAAAAAATAAAGATTAAACTCGAAATTGATACAAATTTATATATAAAACTTTTACAACTACACTTTTCAATAATAATATTTTTATAAATATATTTACGTAAAAAAATTAGTTTCACACACATTAGATATGTAATATAATGTGGTAATTAATAATAAGAAATACTATAAAACTTTTAAAAGAAAAAAAAAAAACCTACTATTGAATTTATAGAAGTAAACGTAAATAAATTTGCTACCAAAAGTCAAAACTGGGGTAATCATTTTAGGAATGGATATAAAGGCAGCCTTCGCTTCTTTTCAATATATTCTTTGCCTAATAGTTGGGAAACTTCTTTTTCAAAAGATACTTAAGCTTTAATTACGCATTTTTTTTCCAAACCAAACACCTTTTATATAACTTTAAAAATATAAGGTCTAAAATATTGTATTAAAATAATCTTTCAATCTTGTAAAAATATTTTGAAATAATTAAACCGTTGTTGAGAGCCAAACTTCATAGGCGAAGTGGTAACGTAGTGGTACTCCTTCAAGCACCAAACGACAAACAATAAATAAGTAGTACACAAGGAAGTTGTTTATGCAATACGGTTTTCATGTCTGTGGAGTCTAACTCAGTGAGAAATATCCACTAGCTTCAAGCCGTGTTAGTTTTCCTCATCTTTGTACCTTGAAGACTAGATACTTTCACCACTAAATTCATCCATTGTAAATTCAATAAGTAAAACTACAACACAAATGTTTTACCATCAATATGAACTTAGACAATAAGGTTCCTCACTTAGAATAGATTAAGTGCTCAGTATTCTCCATTCATAAACCTATACAAGTCTCTTAATTATATAAAGTTCATTGAGACTTACGTAAGAATATCATCACAATAGCTATAAAACAACCACATTATAAGATGAATACAATAGAATAATAAACAAGGTAAATAAGGATTCTTGGCATCTAAATCTTCAGTGATTCAATCCAATCCAACTTCCTTGATTCAAGGGATTAGATAAGGGTGATTCGATTTGACCCAATCTCCAAAATATGTTTCCCCAATGATATGATCTTCATTGATGGGCTAGATATTGTCCATATAATCAACATAGCCCATATAAGTCATTTAATAAGTTGCCAACATCTTAAACATGAAAACTGTCTCCATACAAATTTGGTGATCAAGGGACTGGGCATTCCTTCTGACAACAAATTACCAGTTTCATATTTTTCAACAATCTCTCTTTTAGCAAATTGTTGAACAAAACATACACAAAGCAGGAAGCTATAACATCAAGTAACCTCAGCTCCCCCTTAGCATATTCTCATTAACTCAATAGACTTAATTTAGAAAATAATTAAGTAAATTAATCATTAATGCTTAGCCGACTTTGCATCAATAACCAACCATAATTATAGCTAAGCAAGCTAATTAAGTAATGATATAATGCTTTAAAATAAATGAAATTCATAAAAGCACCAGTTCTCAAACAATATCATCATAAAAAGAAAATAAACTTGTAACATCCCGAATTAGGGCCTAGTCGGAACATTGGTTTCAAGACCACAAATCCGATGTAAGAAAGTTTATTTTTATTTTATTTTTATGTCTACAATTTCACGGAATGATTTTGTGAAAACCTCATTCGAAAATTTTGACGTTTGGGTACTTAATTTAGTCAAAAGGACTAAACTATAAAAAAGTACAAAACTTGAGTTCTACATGTTAGAAGTGTCTAATTGTTATGAAATTTTAAATTGGAGGTCCTTAAATGGTAATTAGACCATTGGATAATTTTTTGGACAAAAATGGACATGGAAGGGTAAAATTTCAAAGATGAGTAAAAAGGGCATTTTGGTAAATTGGTAATTAAATGGACTAAAAGACAAAATAAAAGCTAAAAACCCTTGTCCATCTTGTTTTTTGGCCGAATGTAGCAAGGAGGAAGCCATGGTTAGGGTTTTCAAGCTTCCAAGCTCTATAGTAAGTGATTTCGAGCCCCGTTTTTAATGTTCTTTGCATTTTTTAAGTCCCGGTAACATGATTTACTCATTTCTACTCATATTTTAAGCTAGGGTTCATGTTTAAAAATTGAACCATGTGTGACATGCATGAATTTTGATGTCTAATGGTAGAAAATGAGTGTTGGATGTTAAATAAACGACTTTTACTAAGCGATTTTCGATGAAAACGTCCGAAAGGACCATTTTGTAAAAGTTATAAAAATGGTATAAAAAGGGTGTTTTGATGAGAATTGTAGTTTTCTATAGTTATGAAAATGGTTCGGATAGGCCTATAGAGTGGGAAAATTGAATAAAAATTATTTTACGAGCCTAGGGGTAAAAGTGTAATTTTGATAAAGTTTAGGGGCAAAAACATAATTTTGCCAAAATAAGATTTTTGGATCACATTAAATAATGTGACTAATAATTAGACTAAATGTGATATTATAGATCAAGGAAAACGAGGATTGGACCTAGATCGGGTGAAAAATGGAAAATCGACGATTAGGTTCCTTTTTGCTATTTTGGTGCCAAGGTAAGTTCGTGGGTCAATAATATTGAAATACCATGTTTGAATTGAAAATTATATATTATTATTGCACGAATGGCATGATTTAATATGTGAAAAGTGATGAAAGAATGGTATATAAAATTTGCGAGAACAATGATATATGACTAGTAGCACATAAAATGTTTGATGGTTCAATCATTGATGGCTTGCTATATAATAGCTGAATATATTCAGAGTTTGATATAACATGATGTTTTATTAAGTTGGATAACTTGTGAAAGAGTGAAAAGGAAGGTAAGTCCATTTGCAAGTAAATACAATGTGTGAGGTATGTTAATTGCTTAAATGATGATTATATGATAAATGTATGCTCTTGACAAGAATATGATTTGAATGCTCAATGTATGAAAATTTATGAAACATTTCCATGATTGATAATAAGAGGAAGAAAAATCTCGGTTGAATGAAGTAGGGTATTCGATGGATTCTTAAAAATGAATTAACGGTGGAAAGGATCTAGCCCTGACGGGTGATCCTATGGTGATCTAGCCTCCCGAAGAATATATGTGCTGAAATGGATTTAGCCCGGACGGGTAATGCGATTAGGGTCTGAATTTAGCCTGGACTGGTAATTCAGATCTAAACTCATAGGAGTATATGTCAATGTAAGGGATTTAGCCTGGACTGGTAATCCAGACATTGCTTTATGAGTTTATGTTACGGGGGATTTAGCCTGGATTGGTAATCTCGCTTTAAGAGCGAGGTTCAAGCGAGTGCGTATTTAAAATGATCACTTGCATGATTTGACGATAAATGAGATATCCATCGAGATTCTGAGAAATTCAACGAGATTAATATGAGAAATGAAATAAAAGGTTTTTGCCCTGATAAACTCATTTATGTTATATGATACTATTGTGATGCATATGAATTGTCATGTTTGGACGAGTGTTGTGATAAATGATAGAATAGGTAAGTACTCAAAACTCATGGACTTGTGATAAGAATGAAAATAAATGAGTGATACTTATGAGAGTAATTTCATGAAAATCTTGTGATGGTTATCATTATATTGTACTAAAATAGTTTGGACAGCAGCAGTAGTCCTACTTTGAAAATCCACCAAAAATTTGGAAGTCAAATTAAAGGCTGAATAAAATATGAAATTAAATCTTATCAAGTGTAGTTTCTTATAAAGGAAACGGTGTAAGTAATTATGAGATATTTGAATTTTTGTAAAATAGGGTCAGAATGATCTCAGACTCCCCTATCTTAACTTTGGAAAATCATTAAAATTGTACAAAAATGATTACGGGTTATAATTTATATGCTTGAAATTATAAATAAGTCTATTTTCAAGAGAAATATATGGGAATGTTATCTGAGTATCGTACTATGACATAATTGATTTTTAGTAGAGAAAGATTGGAACTGTCAGACAACGAAACAAGGTAACTTTAAAGAATAAATTGTACTTATTGGCTTGACCAAAAGTTATGAAAATTTTATGGTGAGAAGATATGTGAGTCTAGTTTCAGGGAAAATTAGTATATATAAATTTGAAGTTCCGTAGCTCCAGATATAAATAAATTGGTAATTATGACTTGAGAAAACAACATGACCAGAATATAAGTAAAAGTGTAATTATGGTTGTATTACCTTGAGAAACATGTTGGCATATTTCTTATTGTTTTCATATGGACTTACTAAGCTTTAAGCTTACTCCCTCCTCTCCATTTCTTTAGTGTTGTTAGGTCAGCTCGGGGTTGAAAATCGACAGAGGCAGCATCACACTATCAAGCCATCACCTTTGGAGTGTTAATATGTATAAGTTAAGCGCTCACAAGTGAGTGGCATGTATACGGACTTAGTTTTTATGATAGATGTCATTATGATTAGCCAAATGTATTGGTATATATTGATTTACTGTATATAGCCATGAGATGTGACTTATAATGGTTATGGCTTGTAAGCCTATTTATCCATGCTATGTGTTAATACCTTGTGATGTGATTATGCTTATTACTATGAATGGGTAGTATATGACATATGTACATGATGAATGCCCTAGGACCATTCGAGGTGGTCATGGCCATGGAATAAATGTGTAGCATGGTAATAAGTTGATAATGATTGAACATGAACTTTGTTGAATAAGTAGAGATTAAGTGTTGGGTAAAATATTATGGTTAATTGGTAAAAATGGTCATCAATATGATAAGACTATTGAGTGTGGATTGGTAAGCCCATCTTGGTGTAACATGAGTATATGTGATAAACACTTAGTATGAAAACATGCAAATGCTTTAATTGAAGTTTACTAAAGGATGATTAACCATTAAATTGATGTTATAATTGTGCCTATGATGTGTTTAAGTATGGGAGAGAATTAAGGACAACAAAAGGCTTGGAAAATAGCCTAAGTGTTGGCCACATGGGCAGAGACATGGCCTAGTACACGGGCGTGTGGCTTGACTGTGTGGTTCATTTTGCATGATGACGTCATAGTCAGAGAGTTACACGGCCTGAGGACACGGGCGTGTCCTTGTGTCCACATGGGCGTGTGACTCTGCTTCATGGAAAAATTTTATAAATTTTCTTGAACTTTTCGAAGTTCCTGATTTAGTCCCTAACTACTTTCAAATCACGTTTAAGGCCTCGTAGGCCCATATAAGGGACTTTAAGATAGAAATTGAAAAGTTTTAAATTTGAACGAAATTTTATGGCCCGATTTTGTATGTTCGTGAATCTTTAAGTCCAGTAATGCCTCGTACCCTATCCCGGCCTCGGATATGGGTAATGGGTGTTATAAAACTAAAAAGCTAAACACTGAAAACTTCCTATCTTAATGCAGCAGCAAATTTTTCCCAATAAAATCTCCTCCTTTTGATAGTCTCCCTCTCAAGAATAGCTTCTAACATCATCAAGCATCCTCTTTTTTTTTTTATCTTCCCATTTTTCATCAACAAATGTCAAAATTATCTTCATCAAGCAAGGCAATTAGATTAGCCTGTAGAGCTCTTTGGTAATCAATCAACTTCCTCAAATCTTTAGCTTTAGCTTGCAGTTTATTTCAATATCTCTGATTGAATTCAATAGAGAAGTTGAGTTCATCAACTATCCTTTTCTTCATACTCAAAGGGAAATATTTGGTGCCTACGATAGTGAGCACTTCTTAGGTTTGAGATACTTCATCCTACTCAGCATCATCAAAACAAAGTTACTCCCCTTCAATAGCAAACCAAGGAAACAACTCATCTCCCCCTCAATGGTAGTTTACCAACATCCTTTCTTCCCTTCAATAACAACACCATATTTTGACAGTAACAATTGAGGACCTTCCTTATCAATGCAGGTCTAAATTCATATTATTCTCCATATACAAATATCTTCTGATGCAGCTTACTGTCTTTGTCACTAACACTTAGTAGAAAATTAACATAAAGTTTCATAACCACTATTTCCAAGAAGTATATCTATGCTATGATCAACAAAACTAATATCTTTTACAAAAACCTTTTTAAGTATAATGGCATACCTCTTGACATAAGTAGCATCAAGTAAGACTTTGTTCATCTTCAACATCATGCTTGGGCAGGACTTAAGGCAGTGAGCACTCTTCTAGTGATTACAATTTTAAAATCTAAGGAATTAGATTTGGCTTTTTCTCAGCTTGGGTGATAAGATTTTCTTCAACATTCTTTAGCTCGAACTGAGAGGTATAACATTTCAAACAAACTATGTCTTTGTAGTTTTGTCTAGGTTTGCCTCTTGTCTTAAGTCCATCATAAACACCACTATTTATATCAAAAAGTGAGTGATTCTTTTTAATTCTTGCTTAAGGTTTAAATGGCTGATCATCATTAAACTTATCATTGATCTTATCAATAACTAAAACAACTTGACTTTCTACTTTTGATTATTTTTCAGGTTTAGCATTGCCAAGGGGATTGGGTACTCCCTTAGGTACCAAATCTAGAGTCTTGTCTTCATCATCATCTTTTCATATTGCATGGACTCTAACATCATCAACCACCACATTGATTGATTGCATGACCTTCTGAGTATGTTTTTTGAA
Organism: Gossypium anomalum; assembly: GCA_025698475.1. NCBI lineage: Eukaryota > Viridiplantae > Streptophyta > Magnoliopsida > Malvales > Malvaceae > Gossypium > Gossypium anomalum. The sequence continues at coordinate 18,192,769 of CM046957.1, forward strand.
CACCTTATACGTTTATTCATCATCGATCTTTTCTTGCTCAACCATGGGTTCTTGGATGTTGGTGGTAGAAGCTCCTTAATTGAAGGGGCTACTAAACAATGATGGTTCAACAAAGGCAACAATAATATTCACTAAAATGTTATCAATGATTGAGACATGTACACTCTGACTCAAGATTTCTTAAATAAGAGTATCGACAATTTGTGTCTTCATGGTGGATAAGAGACTTTATTCGCTTCTTGGTGTGAACATAATAAACACTTCAAAGGTGAGGTAAGAAATAAGAGGTGTAAGTATAGTATGAGTTACCTTTTAGCATGATGTGTTTGGGGAGTGGGCATTCTCTCGATTGCCTCATCATTTACTCAAAGGGGGAATTGAATGTTCCTTCACCAATAGTTTGTTGTAATTGTTGTTGCTTCTCATACTCTTTAGTAGATATGATCTTTACAAAGGCCATAATCATAGGAAAATGATTTTTTTGGACATGTATAGCAAGAAAAGTTTTCATTTTCCAAATAAGTCAAGTTTCTTTTAAGATATAAAGAGAGAAATATCTCCAACAATTGATTCCCCCCAAAAATAAAATGGTGCCAAAAATTATTTCACAAATCTTCAAAAATCTAAGTAAATTAATTAGCAACATAATTACCCCAAATACATCAAAATGGCATCAAGAATTTTCATGTGGATGCCTTCCATAATCAATCAACACTCTTTATGCTTAGCAGGTTCCAACTGAGCTTCTTAAGCTCTTAAACCTGTTGCTTTTGTGAAGAATTATTCTAGCTGGCTTTGAGTAGACACATACTTCTTTCCACCTGTGTTTTCATGATCATCTATATTCCTAGCGTAATCAACATCTCTGTGTCTTACTAAGCACATTACACTATCTTTAGCAAACCAAATACCAAGATCAAACGCAGTATGAATGTATCTAATGTTTTGTTTAACAACCTTGGCATGTGAATATCTTAGATTGGCTTGATATCTAAAACCCACACCATCACTAAAACACATATCGAGATGCCTATCTGTGAGATAAAACAAATTGCCAATCATGCTATTGTAGGTGATTGTTAGATCAGGTACCTTAAGTGTAGTATTTTCGTAAATGTACACTTGTAATTTTTTCAAACAGATTGGTTTATAAAAAAATCATTGATTACATTAATATGATTTATATAATTTTCCTCATATGGGTTTTGCGCACAAAATAAAATAGAAGAAAATGTTGTTCATTGGATGTCTAATGGTTAACTAATACTAAGCGGTGTTATGTGGTCAGATTGTAATACAGAATGACAACTTATATTAGTAGACGAACCTAAACATATCCTTCGTCTAACCAAAAATGAGAAAACCAATTGAAAGACTAATATGCTATCTATGAAGTCCAATTGGGAAGATGCTTTGTCTTAGGAATAAAAGTGAAAGACTTCCGGAAGATAGAGACATAAATATGACTGATTGGGCTGACAATACATCAGATTAGACCCAAGGAGAATAGATCCTGAATCTATTTATGAATTTATTCACTTGTGATGTTCAAAGTGTGGCATACCTAAATCTTGAGTAGGTGATGGACTATATATGTGTGACTTGTATGCTTTGATGTAAGTAAAAACCTAAGTTCAAATAGATAAGTAATCAAAAGCTGGTGCATTAGGTATACGACTTCTGTAGTATGTAGCGTCATTCAAAATAGTGGAATTCATAGCCCGGGACATGGGTAAATGATATCCTCTCATTGGCATTACATGGTTGATGAAAAGTAAACATGATTATCGATTGATCATCTTTGTGACGAATGAATTGATTACTTGTTGACAGCAATTGACTTTTCATGAAGGAAGATGTAACGGTTACCATGAGATAAAATAGGATTATATTGGGAGAACTAATATCATCCCAAAGAGATAAAGGATATCCTATGAGGGTAACACACTTATGACAAGGTCATTGGACGGGCATTGATTAAGTTGCTCTCATAGTGGTATGTCATTGGGGAGAGTTAAATCATGATACTATCGTTGAAAGACTTCACGACTAAATGAGTTTATATCTAATAGGTGAAATTTGAAACTTAATTATAAATCATTTGAGCCTCAATCGCATATGTCCAATCGGTCCCTCCGCTGGCTTGTTGAAACTAGAAATGAGTTGCATGTTGAATCAAATGAAAAAAAAATGAATAGAAATGGTGAAAATGGAGAAATGAGAGATCATTTGAAAATGATTATGGTTTTCTCCAAAATAAAAATGAAAATGAAAATGATGAAATGAAATCATATAGAAATGATTATGGTTTTTTCTAAATGAAAATGAAACTGACTTGAAAATTGAATTTATGTTTTTCAAATTAAATGAAGTTCAAAAAAGGAAATAAATCATTTGGTCATAGTGAATCGTTGAATACATAAAAATTAAATATATTTTCTCACAGATTCTTTTGCGGTAAAGTTGTCATGATTTTAACAGAATTAGAATTGGGTTGAGAGTACTATTTAATTGGAAATATATTGAGAAGTTTATTTCGGGAAATAAAAAAATATCTAGTTAGATTGAATTATAAAGTATCGGGTTAAAAGCCCGAGAAGTACTTGTAATTGAACTTGACATGGGAGAGACCCAAAAGCCTCTCATGTTAAAAGGGGTGGATGACAAACCCTAGTAATATTAACTAGGATTGCCGCCACCTATACTTCTAGTTAGACTAGGAGTTTGTTTTTCTAGTAATATTAACTAGTAAATAAACTTTTACAATTCAACAAGGGTTCTACCTTCTTTCTTTATAAATAGATGGCACCGGTAAGGCTATTAACATAAAAAATTTAAGATATTGTTACCCTGCCCTAAAATAGAGAGAATTTATTCTCAACCATTGAATTTATTTTTCAGAATAACAAATTCTACCGATTTCTATTTGAGAAGAGATTTTTCATTTTCTAGCTAAAAAAAGAAAACTATTTCTAGTTCTGTGTTTTGATTCGAATCGTTCGAGTCTACACTTGAAGTAGTTCATGGCACGAGAATAATGGAGAGGATCGTTTGGTTGAGAGCCAAGAGCAACAAGGATCTGTCTATCCAAAAACACAAGTGTAAATTCAATTTAGGGTTTGTTGCTATAAATATCACAACCCGAGTTGATTTTCAAATTTTTTATTTTTCGTTGTGCAAGAAAACTATTTTCGAACTGGATATTTTCCAAAAATTAGTATCAGAGCGCCAGGTTGTGCTATGTTTATAGTGTAAACCAATACCAAAATTATCTTTTTTCTTCATGTATGATTATATTTGATGTGTCATTCTTATACTTATATGCATGTTTAGGGAAATGTATACAAATGAATGAATGTAATTATTTTATTGTTATGGATGATAAAGTAATTTTGCCAAAATTGTGATTCCTAGAAAATTAATTGTAATTTATTATTATCTCGGACATGTATATTTTAGATCGTGGACTATCATCTCCATGCAGGGTTTTTATTTTATTATTTTAGAATCAAATATGTGAATTGGAAACAAACATAGTGATTTTTTAATATTTTTCCTAGCGAAACTCGGAGAACCGAGACACATCAAGACCGATCAAGATGACAGAAACTCGACCTAGCCAAACCAAAACAGAATCAACAGTGGTCCAATAGCAAGAGGTTGCCTACTGATGGTTCAATGGTGATGATAAAAAATAATGGGCTTTCGGTGATGGCAGAAAAACAACGACGAAATAAACGTTAACTGGCACCGCAACAGAAGCCCGTGGTGGCAAAATTGAAGACCCAAAGTATGCTTTGGGTGAATTTTGTAATTTCTATTTTTCTAGGACAGAATCATGGAAATTTTGGTTGGTTAGAGTCATTTAAATTTTATGCTTTTATTAATGAAATGAGTATGGTGATATTTATATGAATGCGAATATATGTTCATGCATATGCATGATAAGTATTCCATATAGTTTAGGGAAGAATGCCACATGTATTTGTCATGCATATATTGATCATTCATGATTCAAATCAGACATTAAAAACATTGCATATTTCTTTTTAAATATTAAGTGGGAGAAGGTCCCTAAACAAGACCTACGACCTCTATCAATAGTCTCTTGTGATGAAATAGAAATTTAAGTACCCCATAGTAGGATTGTCATGTGGACCTTACTGAGGAGATTTCTTAAATGTAAGTAAAACTCTCTTGTGATTGTAGGATAGTTGGATCGACCTTCGTGGTAGGTACTATCATGTAAAATTTCAAGAAGTTTTCTCTTCAAAAAGGACAACTTGTCACAACGTACTACTTGGTGAGGTTGTCCCATGATGACTCATTTGTGGTGCATAATGCGATAAGTGTTGAGTCGATGGTTATACAGTCAAGATCTTCTAGTTAAGTAACTCTGATAAAGCTCTACTTAATTTAGAATGATGGCCAAACATTACATGATTTTTAGTACGTCTAAATGCCTAAGGAATGAGGTTCATGTGCTAAATAGATGGAAATCCATGTTTTTACTAGTTGATTATGATCACCCCATGGTGGCTTGATTCAATAGGTGCAGGGAATTACTGTTGCATTACTTACACATGTTTTCAAGATTTTATGTAAGATGCATGCATCATCTTAATACATTTCATAATGTTGCAAAATTTTTTCAAACATTTGCTTAATACAAATATATTAATGAATTTTTTTTTATTTTCAGTTCGAAAATGACACCTACTCTCTTATTCAACACACTCACTAAAAACAAATTGAATGGAAACAACTATAAGGAATGGAAAAAGAACCTGATGATTAACTTGAGATGTGAGAAACTTAAAACAATTCTTGATAATAAGTGCCCTTCGACGACTCAAGTTGAGGTTAGAAAACACTGTGAGAAGTCTGATGAGATAGCTCATTGCTATATGCTAGCAAGCGTGGCTAGCACCCTATATAAGTAACTAGAGAGCTATAAGATTGTCAAAGAAGTTCTAGATAAGCTAGAAGACATGCTCGGAGGCCAAACTGCCTTGGCTCGACAGTCTGCTATAACTAGTTTGATGAATGCCTAGCAAGAGCCTAGTACTCTGGTCAAAGACCATGTGATAACTCTTATGGAATGCTTTGCCGAGGTCATGAAAAATGAGGCCAATTTGGATCGGAACACTCAAATTGAGATGGTGTTTAAGATCTTATCCAAGGACTTTGCTAAATTTTGGGCCGCATATAAAGTTGGCAACAAGAACCTAACATTTTCACAACTCATGAAAAAGTTACAATCCTATGAGTTGATGTTGAATGGTGGTTAGCCGGTTAGAAGAGTAAAAGCAAATATAGTTGTCGCTTCTTCCTTAAAAGGGAAGGGAAAAAACTAAGAAAGGCAAGACTAAGGTCTATAGGCCACCACAAGTGGAAAGGAAGAGAACTAGAAAGCTTAAAGACTTATGTAAGTCTAAATTCTTCTTATACAAGAAGAAAGGACACTTCAAGGCAAAGTAAAAAGAGTGGAAGGAATACCTGGCCACCAAAGGAAAAAGTATGCAACTCTTTATGATAGAAACTTGTTTAGTGGAGGATTCAATAGACCACTGGGTCATTGATTCGGGAGCCACTAATAATGTTTATGTTTCTCTACAATGGTTCGAAGGGATGCAAGATCTTAAAGATAAGAGTCTATCATTGTGGACCGAAAACATGACAATTATGATAGCTGAAGCAGTGGGAAATGTACATATTTATTTTGATAATTTTTGAAAGATTATTTTGAAAGAAATTTTCTACGTACCATGTTTCAAGCGAAACTTAATTTCTATTGCATGTTTATGTAAAGACAGTTTGACTGAGACTTTTAATAATAATATTTCAGTAATTAGAAATCACAATCTTATTTGTAACGGATGAATTTCAAATAATATTTATTTGATCAAAGCAGAGATGTACACACTACTTGAGGCTAAAATAACGAATAAGAAACTTAAAACTTCTCACTTTAATGAGGCATACCTTTGGCATTTGAGACTTGGTCATATTAGCTAAGAAAGAATCACTAGACTTGTGAAAGATGACATCTTATATTCACTTAAAGAAATCAATCTTCCATAATGTGAATCTTGCTTGAAAGGTAAGATGACCGATTGATCTTTTAATGCAAAAGGAATGAGAGTCATAAAACCTTTAGAACTTGTGCACACTGACGTATGTGGCCCTATGATCGTCAATACAAGGGGTAATTACGAGTCATATGTAACCTTCATTGATGATATTCCAGATATGAGTATGTATACCTAATGCACTGTGACGTACCAAAAATTCTAGTGGCAATTTAAGTATTTTTAGGCATTTAATGTGCTTGTTTGCTTGGAAGGTAAGATGACTAACTGATATTTTCTCTCCTATTGTTTCACACTTTTTTTCACACTCCCTTTCACATTCTTTTTCACACTCTTTTTCTATCTCATTTTCATTCTTTTTTTCTTTTTTGATTTTGTTTTTATTTTTTTCTCGTGCTCTCATCATCTTTGCTTGGTCTTCTCGAATCTGATCCGGAATCAATGATGCCAAGGTGAGTAGTTTTTGGATTTAATACTTAAATGTGCATCGATTAGCATGACCATCGTAATGGGCTCATCGATCGAATTGCCACGGACACCCGAAGAGAATGTGGCAAACTTGTATCGAAACAACATGACAGAGCACTTCATCTTTGTACTTGTCGATTGCAAAGGGTACCATCATTTGTTTGGTGACCTTTACTTCACCACGTTCTTCAACCATTGTAAAGTATATAGTTGAGGATGTTTCATCATAGGCAGATGAAGTTTCTCTACCGTAGTTGTACTTGCAATGATAGTACAACTTCCTCCATCGATAATCAAACTAAAAGCCTTTTCTTGTACATAGCACCGAGTTTGAAACAAGTTCTCCCTTTGTATTCCGTTGCCATTGGTTTGAACATTTAGGGACCTTCTTGAAGTAAAGTTTTCCCGCTTCATGATTTAAAATAGTAAGAATGTGTCACCAAACAAAACCTCAAAAGTTCACTCAAAAAGCAAAGTCGCTCCACTTGTGTTTCACTCGATTTGTTTGGCTTTTACCTCTTGATTAATCGTACTCGTGCCTTTTACCTCTCACAAGTTATTCTCTTCGTTCTAACAGAACTAAAAGAATACAATCAAGAAAATAGAGTTGTTGTGGTAACAAAAAGGTAGTAATAGGCTTCAAAAGGGTTTAAGGGTATTTTAGGTATTTTTTTTGTCTTCACCAAAAGTGTCAAAAAGATGATAAATGGGTTAAGGATGGTGTTTAGGGATGTTTCGGGTAGAAGAGTAAAATGGGAATTTTTAAGGTCAAAATTTTTTTGTTATTACCAAATTTCACAAACAGGCGTAAAATAGGCTTCATAATGTAAATCAGAAGAAATTTTTACAAGAGGGTTACCAGACTTTCTTTTTTCGAGTTCCTACTTGTTCTTTTCCTTTTTCTGTTCTTTTCTTCAAGAAAAAATTTTGAATTTTTTTTAGAAAACCGAGATAACGTACGTACCTGATTTAGATTCCAGTAGCTCTGATATAAATTGACGTGAATTCACTTACGAGTTGATCATGATTTCATGTGCCTGATCATCTAAATAGGTACTTGAACGAAAGTTAAGTGAAATTGAAGGAAAAAATAAACAAAGAATAGATTTTAAATATAACTCTCGAATTATAAAAGAACCAGAAAAGAACTGAAGTTATATAACAACTCGAACCAAATTCTATAAGGTTGGGTTAGAATCGAAAAGTTTGGAATGGATGGATAAAGATGATCGCCACACTTTGGGGTGGTGAACAAAGTGATAAGATCAGTTTGAACGCCATAAGAACAAAATTCTTGATAAGTTCGATAAGTTCTCAAAGAACAAAGAGATTAACACAAATGTATATTATATCAAAATGGTCTATCCATGCAAATGTTCTTGTATAAGCTATATATAAACCCTTAAGTGGCTAATCAAATTTAACATCTAGGAGTGTTCACAAAATAATAAATTTGGTGCTTAAATACTTCCCAAAACCCGGATAGTCATAAACCTTTCCCCAAATTCGTTCATCTATGCTTAGTGAATAATGAAGCTTTGATTCCTTGAATGACTAGCCCTTAATCTCCTTTCACTCTCTTTGGCTAAAAGTTAAATGCATGGGACATGCATTACTTTAATTTGAAGCCTTATTGCACCTTGATCACTTGAATGGACAACTTGCTAAATGATGTGTCTTAAAGAGATGTTCATGCACGGTTTAATCTAATTATTCATCTCCAAATGCCCCTTGCAATGTCTTCATGTACACAAATAAGGTGATTGAATAGACACATTTTCTCTTCAAAACCGAACAACCACAAGGTGTGACATGATGAAGGCTTTGTAATTCCGAACAACCATATAATGTGAATACTTTTGATTCCTTTTTGTCAAAAAAATGAGCAGCCGCTTTAACCTTAATTAAGCCAGCCATTTATCTTCCCCTTAGACACATTAACACATGCATTAGGGCACATTAAATGCAACAAATGATGCTATAGTAAAAATAAAAGGACATATTTCAAGCAAACTTTTATGATGCAATTAACACTCTAAAGTCTTATTTAAAAGATGTAATAACATGGACACAAATTAAACACACATATTAAATATGTAATAGGCAAGTCACATAAAAATTGTAGAAAATAAAAGATTATGTCATTTGATTTTTTAAGCCTTATAGACCATATGCAAAACATTGTATGGGCTTGGAATATCTTTAGGGGCCTAACACGACTTAGGCTTGTGACATTCAGCCCTAATTTGTTGGATTAAACCTGAAAGTGCTTCTTTAAGCCTTTTAGCTCTAGCCCACGTCATTGGTCCAATAGGTAACTTAATTGGATCATTCTTTGATAATTCATTAATTAGCGCCCCTTTGGTTGGCAACAAAGGTAACTTAGCATTTGATCCCATTATCAACCCCATGATCACATTAGTGGATGTCACATAGGTAGAGGGCAATGCTAGGGGCGACTTTGGAGAGAAATGATGAGAAAAATGATAGTGTAAAGGAGGTAGAGTGGTTTGGTGATTGTGGTTCAAGGCTAAGAAACGGTGGAGGAGAAAGAAAAGTGAGGAAAAAGGGTGGTTGAAGGTTAATCAAAAGAGAGAAAAAAGAGAAAAAGAGTGAAAAGAGTGGTGGGTTTTAGAGGTACGTCAAAGAGAGGTGGAGAGTGAGAAGCTGGATGAAAAGAGTGTGGTTAAACATGTCTAGGTTCAATGAACAATATTCATGGAAATGGTGAAGAGAATGTTAGGGGGACAAGGGAGTGAAAAGCGGATCATGTTCTTATAAGTTTGGCATGAAAAAAGAGGAAAGAATTTTCCCTTAGTATGGCAAGAAGGGCTGAATGGCAAGGGGGTATTATGCACATGGGGAAATCACAAAAAATTAATTAAACAGTTGCTGATGAGGAGACTTGAACCTATGACCTATAGGATTTTATTAAACACTTAACCACTTGGCCATTTTATTCCTTTTCAATTTAACAAAAAATATTTAAAACATAGGATTTGACATTTTCTAAGGTTTGAAGCAAAATTGCACCACATAAAAAATAATAAGAGGGAAGAGATCCGAACACTGGTAATCAATGATAGCTCCACCACTACTCAATCACTAAAAATCAGATGTGACCATTTTCAGTTCATTAACTCAGTTTCTACTAACCCATTTTTTGGGATGACACAACGCCCCCTCAAAAAGAATTTTGTCCTCAAAAGTCTTATTGTCAAGCCAATTCACTTATCCAAAAAATTCATAACTCTTCTTTCTAAATAACCATCACTCTTTCGTTGCACAATCTTTGATTACAATGTAGTTTCAATACTTCACCTTAAATCTCAAATAGATTTCCTATTTACTTACATGAATTGTCTCAAGGGGTTATTTATAGAAATATTACTAATGGTTTCCTTATTCCCAGATTCTCAATTTCACTTATACACTATTAACAATAAATATTTTGGTAATATCAATTCTTAGTCAATGCAAGGAACAATTAGAATGGATCTTAAAGATACCTTTGATGACATCAGCTACATCACGGTCCTTTTTGAGCCTTGTTGCATAAACCAAGGAGGGTTGTCTAGCATTAGTGCGATTTGCACCCTAACCGACTGTTCTCTGCCTAGCATTACCAGCTTTGTTATTACCACGTCCCTTTTGATTTTGATTCTATTGGGGTTGCGGTGCTCTTATCTAATCCCTCATATGCGAACAATTCTTAATCTGGGACTCCATGGATCCACATTTTAGACATACTCCCATTTTCCTCCAACATTCTCCTTTATGGGATTTTTTACAGTGAGCACAATCATGAATCTGGTCTCTATTACCCGCAGTAGCTGGATACTGTCGAGTTCTATCATCATAGGCCCTTTTTGCTGGACGCGGATTAGAATTATCGGAACTAAAGTCCTTCTTCAATAGAATCTTGGTCTTGTCCCTTCTGTCTCGTTTATCCCTATTCACCTCTTTAAGAATCTTTACCTTCTCAAATAAGGTCTGAAAGACTCTCTCTTGTAGTAGAACAACTTGTTCCTTGAGATCATACCATAGCCCATTCTTGAATCTCATGCACTTATCCTACTCCAGAGATACCATCCCTTGTCCATATCGGCTCAACCTCAGGCACTCAGCCTCATACTCGTATACAATTCAATCCCCTTGCTTTAATTTGATATACTGTAGACTTTGGGCTTCAACATACCTTGAGCCTACATACTTCTTCTGAAAGGCAGTTTGGAAATAATCCCAAGTTCTTCTATCAGCTTGAGTACCCTCCATTATAGATTGCCACCAGCAATAGGCCTCATCTCTTAGAAGAGACACTGTACACTTAAGTTTCTATTTTGAGGGACAACCGTAGGGGTTGTCCCAGCAAGTCCCCTAAACACTTCGGTTCCACTAGATCGAAGTGAACTGGCGTAATTCAGTGTAGCAAATTAAACTAGTTTTAGCACTTTAGGAGCTTGAACATAAGCATTTTAGTTATGTTTTAATTACTTTTCAGCAAATTTATTAAGTGTAATAATACTTGTTACTTAAGTCTTTTGTTGACCTTAGGGGCCGGAAGAGGCCTAAGGGTGAGGTAATACACTTTGTGAGTGTGCATAAGACCATTAGAAGGCATAATAACTCAATATTGGCCGCTAGGTTGCAACACAAAGTATTAGATGTCACAACATAGGGAGAGAAACTTAAGAATTCCAAGACTACCTTCGTTGTAACATAGCCTGAGGATGTCGGGACATACCCCTAAAGATACCCTGAAACTGAACATACTGCCTTCGATATAGCAACACAGGACTTGATGCGTTGCGACATTGCCTCTGCACGGGAAATTAATACAAGCTAGGGCATTTTGGTCTGCACAATCCAACTTTAAAGCTCGGGAACGTCATCTAAATTAGGATTAAGGATAACAACCATCTTAAGTCTATAAATAGGCTCAGCTAACACATGTTTTGGGGACCTTTTACTTTGTATAATTTCCTCTGTAGTTTTAGAATTTAGTTTTTCTTTCCTTTTAGGGTTTAGACTTTATTTCCATTCATGTAATTTACTTTCATGAAGAAATCAGATTCTGAAACTTTTCTCAAACTGTGTGAGGATTCTACTCTTTAATTCAATACAATCAGGCTTATTCTAAAATCTATTCTTGAAATCATTCTTTATGTTCATTCTTTTATTCAAGTTCATATTGTTTATTAGATCCATGAGGAACTAATCCTTTTGTGAAAAAATAGCGAGTGGACGTATGAATAATTAATTGTTTTGTAGGGATTTCTTAATGGATTAGATGTTCAGGACAGGAAGAATCTAAACCCTAGGCATGACAACCCTAGTAAGTCATCAAGATGGGAATTAACCCAAATTGGCATGGCATATCAAGTAACACCTTAACCCTAACCTAGTATGGATTGTAGGGTCAGAAGATAAATAGTCCTTGTCGACTCAGCATTTGAGTGGACGTATCGGAAGATCCTGTTGGGTTAGTGACTAATTAATTGAACAAGAAAACCAAAAAAAATAGTTCATTAAGATTACCAAAGTGAGCTAATCACACATTGTAACACCCCTAACTCATATCCGTCGCTGGAACAAGGTTGCGGAGCATTAGCGGAGAAGAGAAAACGTACCAGTAATAACGTCTAGTGCAGAGGCATCCTCTCTTGCATGTGTAGCATATGTTCTTGCCGGTGCTCTTACTTTAGACTTAACTATTGAATCTTTTGTAGCGCTTCGGTTACTATTAAAATTGCCAGATTGACGAGGGGGTCTACCTCTCGAGGCAGGGTTACTCAGCTTCAGAATCTGATCAGTATCTTTTTCAATCATTTTTAGACAATCTTTAAGATAATGGTCAAGAGAACCACATCTATAGCAGGCTCCGCTTCTTATACAACACTCCCCAAAATGAAATTTATTACAATGTCTACATCTAGGTTTGAGGTTCCCAACACTTCTAACACTTGTTATAGAGGGAGATGGAGATCTTGGATTAGAGCATTGAGAGCCTCGTTCTTTTCCAGAATACCCGTAAATATGGTAGAGTGATCATGGTATTTCTTTGATTTGTTTGAAGCAGATGCTTGTGACTTCCCCATAAATCTCTTATTAGAAATACGGGCTTCTCTCTCTACTTGTCTTTTCTCTTTGCTTAATTCCTCAGCTTTGTGTGCCTGATCAACCAGTACTACAAATTCTCTTAATTCAAGAATTCCTATCAATAGATTGATGTCTTCATTTAATCCTTTTTCAAAACATTTACACATATTAGCCGCAGTCGGAACCCATTCTCTAGCATACTTGTTTAATCTAACGAATTCTCATTCGTACTCAAATATGGTCATGTTTCCCTGTTTAAGCTCTAGAAATTCTTTCTTTTTCTGATCCAAAAATTTCTGGCTAATATACTTCTTTCTGAATTCTATTTGGAAAAACTCTCATGTAACATTTTCTCTCAGTACAATAGAAGTTATGGTATTCCACCACTAGTAAGCTGTTCTTTCAATAATGATACAACACATTTTAGGCACTTAGCTGGTGTGTATGATAATTCAACTACAACCTGATAGTATTTTCTAGCCAAATTTTAGCCCTCTCTGGATCATCTTCGGCAGTAGCGCTAAATTCTTCTGCCCTATACTTATGGATTTTATCTACCGGAGGCTTACCAGTTTTAACAGGTTTAGCACCTTGTGGCATGTTCGGAACTGGTTGAGGAGTAGGAGGGGGAGGTTGTTGTATAGCAAGATTAGTTCTCAAGTATTCAGTGAACCACTCGTTCATCATTTAAAAGAAGGCTTCTTTTGCTTCCTCACCTCAACCCTTAGATACGGGCCTTCTATTACTACTAGATGCAGCTCTTTGTACAGAAGCTTGAGTAGTACTATCAGCTTCCTCGGATTCAGCTCTAACTTGGTTGGATGACATTACTATATGAACAACATGTTTAAAATGGTTAGGAGATATCACACTATCACAATTTATATAATGGCATGTATAGTTAAACTCATACTTGCTACGTTAGTCCGAGAATCGGCTAAACCATAGCTCTGATACTAATATATGTAACACTCCTAACCTATATCCATCACAATCAATTTATATCCATCACACTCCTAACCTAAACCATAGCTGGAACAAGGTTGCGGAGCATTACCGGAGTTTATAATTTAATTACAATTAATTTATATCATTTACTATTCATTTTCGAAAATCAATCACAATCAATTATAATGTCCCTTATATGGGTCCTCGAAGCCAAAAATACATATTAGAAACGTGTCAGGATTAAACCAAAATCATAGAAAATTTTTCACCAAATCTTAAAATTTTTCATACGTGCAGTGGACACACGCTTGTGTGGCTAGACTGTGTGGCTCACAGGCAAATAACACACCCGTGTCCCAAGCCATGTGGGTATTCGATTTGAAGTACACTGCCATGTCCCAGCCTATGTCCTTACCTATGTAACTCTTTGACTTGGGTCACATGGTCACCCACACGCCCGTGTGGATAATTTAATTTTCAAAAATTAGGTGTAGGATTCACAAGGCCATGTCACATGCCCGTGTGCTAAGCGAGACACACGCTCGTGTCTCTGCCTGTGTGACCAATTCTAAGCATTCTGTTTCTAAATTTTAAGGATGCAGGGGACACACGACAAAACCACATGCCCGTGCGCATGGCTGTGTGTCACACAGTTGAGACACATGCCCATGTGGACAAAATAAGGCTATTTTCCAAGCCATATTTCTCAACCATTTTACACTGCACCTACATCAACACTTTGACACACTTTCAATCCAATTTAGTATATATAAACCAAGTCAAATCCAATCTTTTACATGGCATATTAACATCTATACTAAAGTGTTTTAAACTTACCAAATTCATGCCTGTGTTCATGAACAAAATTTATCAATTATACTAATTCAAATCCATTCATCCTTTGATTTATATATGTTCTACCTTTCAACCATTTAAACACACTTCTAACATGATATGTCACTATATAAATACATCAATATGCATAAAACACTAGCCATTCCAATGGCTAGTTACAACCCAACATATGCATGCCTCTATTGGGCACTTTAAACTATACATGCCGTTATGTCTAAAATAAGTTTGCTGTTTATACCAAAACAAGCTTGAGGATAGTGTGATGATGCTCCGACCACTCTCCAACCTTTACAAGCTTCCGAGCACTATAAAACAGAGAGAGGAAAACCTAGTAAGCATTTCAAATGCTTAGTAAGTTCGTATAACAGGAATTTAACTTACCATATATTTTCATTTAAGATAAGTACACAAAAATGAATCCAAGAAATTTGGCTAATAGCCTAATGATGGTCGCTAAACTAACTAAAAATTTGACTAAGGCAAGCGCACCTATCGAACAGTAGTGTAGTTGTGGTGAGACCAGAAATATCGTATCAATAAAGACTAAAAGTACTAGAACTTACTATCTTTTTATTATCTAGCCTAAGAATTAAAGGGAAGTTTTTAAACTAAAATTAACTACTTAATTAACTAAGAATACGATAGAGATAAAAGTTGGAAAATACTATCAGAAAACCGATGGAGAAGACAATACCCAAGGAAGAATCCACCTAGACTTCACTTATTACTTCTGAATTAGACGATTTATTCACTTGACTTAATCCGTAGAAATCCCTGATTTATGTTAATATCTCTCTCGAGACTAAAAACAACTAACTGTAGGTTGATTAATTGAAATCTCTTTCTAATTAAAACCTCTATTTTCGCATTAACTCGATCTATAGATTCCCTTATTAGATTTGACTCTAATCTAAAAAATTTATGTTGTCCTATGTCTAGGATTGCATTCAACTCTGCTCAATTATGCTAGATCTACTCTTAAATAGGGACTTTTGCTCCACTTGACAAGCACACCAGACTTGAATTAATATCCTGAAATATTAAAGCACGAATTAAGAACACATAATTAAGAATAAGGAAAAGTATTTATCATATAATTCAAATAGTAATAAAATCTGTCTTAGGTTTCATCTCCCTTAGGTATTTAGGGAGTTTAGTTCATAATAACGGGGAAAACATCTCAAACTTAGGAATGTAATATCCTGAATTAGGGCTTAATCGGAATAGTGGTTTTGTGACCACAAATCCGAGATAGAAATAATTATTTTATAATTATTTTGATGATTATGATATGATTGCATGATTGTGTGAAAATTTCGTGATGAAATTCTATGCCTAAAGTGTTTAAATTGAAAGTAGGGACTAAATCGAATAAGTTGCAAAATTTGCATTCTAGAAGTTTTTAGTATGAAATTGCATTGAAATATTAATTAGGAGGTCTTAAATAGAAATTTGACTGATTTTAAGTTCATGGAAAAAATTAGGACATGGAAGGAATTTTTGAAAGTTTAGTAGTAAGGGCATTTTGGTCATTTAGTTATTAAAATGAATTAAAAACAAAATTAAAAGCCAATTTTTGTCCATCTTCTTCATTAGGCCAAAATTTCAAGGATTATCCATAGCTAGGGTTTGTTTCAAGCTTCCAAGCTCCATAGTAAGTGATTCCAAGCCCCGTTTTTAATGTTCTTTACGTTTTTGGAATCCCGGTAGCTCGATTAAGCTTATGCTAGCAATAATTCAACCTAGGGTTTATATTTGGAAAAATACCCATTGGTGAAATTTGTGTATTTTGATGTTTTATGATAGAATATGAGGTTTTAAATTATGTTAGACAACTTGTGCTACTCGGTTTTGAGTGCAAACGAGTAAAAGGGGTTAATCGGTAAAAATACCTAATAGTCATAAGTACATGTTAGAGTGTGAATTTGATATTGTCATAGAAGGGAAAAATGATCATCATGTCATAAAACATAAGAATAAGGGATAAAGTTTAATTCCCGAGCCTAAGGGCAAAAGTGTAATTATGCAAAAGTTTAGGGGCAAAAGTGTAATTTTCCAAAGTTCATATTAAATGCTGTTTTGATGAATGTATGTATTAAATAAGATTAATTTGGTATTATAGATCAAGAGAAACGGGAATCAAGACGCGATCGAGGAAAAGAAAAGATTGTGGACTAAATTGCAAAATCTTTATATATTGGTACCAAGGTAAGTTCATGTGTAAATAATGTAGCATAATTGTTATTTTTAAGTTATTGATGTTAATTATATGATATGCTGATTTTTTATCGTGAAATATTATGCTTTATGGTTAATGTTGAGTAATATGCAAATTATGTTTACTACTTGATAAATATGAATTGTTACTGAGTATCGGTTCCGATATTCCGTGGAAGACGGCTAATGTCAGATCGAGGGAAAAAGCCCGTTTGAACCTTAGGAATAGATTAGGATACAAGTGACATGTCACTAGGATATTTGGGCATTCGAACTCGTTGAGTTGAGTCCGAGTTCACTTATGGATGCGAATATTCGAACTCGTTGAGTTGAGTCCGAGTTCGTGAGATGTAACTAGGCATCCGAACTCGTTGACTTGAGTCCGAGTTCACTTATGGATGCGAATGCCTGTGCTCATTGAGTTGAGTCTGAGTTCACTTATGGGCGGATTACATGATTGCTTGATTACATATGTGGCACTTATGTGCAAATTATCCGTGTATCCGAGTTATATTCCGATGTGCTCAATGGGTGAAAATTTCTATGAAATGGAAGAACACTTAAGATGCAAGTGACGTTTTGGTAAGTGTTGTGAAATGGGCACTTTGGATAGGTATGTACTTAACCCTCGGGTGGAAAATAGATACAACAACGATAAAGTGGTAAGATGATGAATGATGTTTAGAAATGTGATATATGTTTTGGTGATGCCATGCTAAGGTTGTTTGGTATAATTGTATTGTTATGTTACTTGTTATTTGCATATGAACTTACTAAGCATTTATGCTTACTCCCCCCTTTTCATTCATTGTAGTTTTAAACAAGTCAGCTCGGGAATCGGGACAGGTCGAAGTTTCGATCACACTATCCGAAGGATTTCTATTGGTAAATGGCTTGTAAAACTTAAGTATGGCATGTATAGCAATGTACCTATTTTGTGTAAATAATTTTATGATATGGCCATGTTTGGTTGAGAAAATGTTTGATATTGATAAGTTATGGTGATGGCTAATTAGATCATGTTTGATATCATGGAAGTTTAATAGGTTATCTAGTTCATAAAAAAATTCATGGAAAGATGAAACTTGCCTTAAAACAGAATATTGCTGCAGCAATGACATGAATTTGAAAAATCACTAAAAATAGTATAAGTGGAACTAAATGATGAGTAAGTTATGAAATTTAATCTTAATGAGTCTATTTTCATGTGGATTGAACAAAACAGGCATATAAATTATATTTTATGAGATATTTAAACTTTTGTGAAATAGGGCCAGAATGATTTCTGGATCCCCTATTTTGAATTTAAAAATTTATAATAAATTTTACAAAAATAATTATAAGTTTTTCTTTACATGTAAAGATTCGTTATTGAGTCTAGTTTTAATAGAAATAAGCCTTATAGTCATTGAAATTTTTTATAGAGAGATATCTGATTCGTAATACACAGAGGTCAGAGCAGTTGAACCCTGAAATAGGGGAGATTTTAACTAATAAACTGTACTAATTGGCCCAGCCAAAAATTCTAGAAAAAAAATTAGTAAATAGATATATGAGTCTAGGCTGAGGGGAAATTTACGGATCTTCATTTTGAGTTTCGTAACTCGAGATATGATTTTTCTTGTAACTGTGACGCAAATAGCTAGAAAGCTGTGAATGTAGAAACAAATGATTCGAAGTACTTAAATTGATAAATTATGTTCGGTAACACCTCAAGCTCGATTCCGGCGTCGGTCTCGGGCGTGGGGGTGTTACAGGGAAAACAATAAAACATAAAGAAAACCCAAAGAACTTCTAAGGAAATTGAATAGAGATCTTCAGTCTTGAAGTAGATCCTGCTTCCGAGCTGATTCCGATGGCTATCTTCGAGTATTCTCTACCTTCTACTCTGTGTATCCCCCATTATCCTCTTCTAGGGTGTTTATATAGACTTTGGAATGCCCAAAATTAGCCTTTTCTGAATAGAATTAGACTTAGGTTTGACAGGGACACGACCGTGTACTACGCTAGTGTAAAGGTGCTCGGGCTGTGTGCAATTCTGTCTTAATTTAATGTCAACATGACCATGACACACGGGCGTGTGGCCTACCCGTGTGTCACACACGGGCGTGTGGAAGTGCCTAGTTCGTGTGGAAAACTGAAATTAACATATTTTGTCCGTCTTTGGCCCGTTTCTTACTCTTTTCTCTTTCCTATGCTCTCCTGAGTATAAAACATGAAATTAAAGGATTAGGAGCATCAAATTCAATAAAAATAAAGAAAATTCGTTCATAAATATGCCAAGCATGGGATAAAAATATGTATAACACATGGTTTATCACCTAAAACACAACTGCATTAATCATGTTAGTCAAGTAATTCATATAACACTCAGAACATAGATGAGCTCATCATTTAATGATTTTCATATACATATGCTTTCCATATCATTATTCCATATTACATGTACATTTCCATGACAAATCATTTCAAGTTCATTTTAGCCATGTCAAAACTTTACCCATTGAATTTATTTGAAATATCGATGGATACGCTCATGTAGTACACTTAAAGTGTACAAAACTAAAATTCATCAATTCATATCTAGGGGTACCCAAATAGGGCACATAATCAGGAAGCACTCTATCAAGCCTTGTAACAAGATTCTCATATAATGTAACACCTCTTACCCATGTTTGACGCCGGAATAGGGTATGAGGCATTACCGAAACATACACATGCAATCGTACAAAACGAGACATAATCCAAATTAAAGGATTAGGATCATGAAATTAAAGGATTAGGATCATCAAATTCAATAAAACTAAAGATACTTTGTCCATAAATATGCCAAGCATGGGATAAAAATATGTATAACTTATGGTTTATCAAATATCCCCACATTTAACCATTTGCTTGTCCTCAAGCAAAATCCTCAACTCACATTAAAATTAGTTCTTCTTAACTTATAATTCTCATCAATAATGTTTCAAAGCAATCCAAAAGTAACCACACATTGAGAATTCCACTAAAAGAACATTAAAGTTTCAAGTAATCCAAATTGAGCATTTTAAGAATAAGATCATATGTATCCCTCTTTATCTAAGTAATTACCTTTAATTTCAAATTGACAAGGGTTGACATCCTCACTAAAGATTCACTCAAATCACTCAAAGTGTTTAAGGTTCAATAATTAAGCACTCAATAGTCAAACATGAAAAGTTATTACCATAGGCTTGCCTGAAAATCAAATCTCCACCACTATAAATGAGATGATACACAAATCAAAAGGTCTTTAACAGGGTTGCAATGGGGCTTGGGTTAAAGGTATGGATAAAGGCTGAAAAAGAGGGTTAGAATCGAGACTAATTTAATAAATTACCAACCTTAGAAAAAAATAAAGTCAATTACTGAATTACAAACAAGTGCTGAATAAAACTATCCATAACTAATGACTTGAGCTTTTTCTCGATATAATAACTTTAACTTATCCAAGCTCTCTGTAACAATATAAAATTTTATGAATACAATATACGAGTTTTTTTTTAAGAATAAAAACAAGTAGAGAGTACATAATAAGAAATAATTCAGCAACTGAAATGGACGAAAATCGTTAGGTAACTAATCAAATCAAATCTCGATAAAAAGGGAGTCAATATAAAGGGAGAAATTCTTAATGAATCAAAAAGGGTTAAGTTGTGAGTTAACTTTTAGTGGGAGTATATCAAGAAATGGTGTTTGAGGCTCAATGGGATTCACTAAGGGTTAATTATGAAGGTAGGCTTTTTAGAGAGTGAGTGGGTTAAAACCTAAGTGTCTTTATCATCTCGATATATCAAATCAATGGTGTGGTCTCGATATGTAAATCAAAGCAAGTTCTAGAATAAAAAATCAATATTGACACAGTTATAAGCAACAATAAAATTGAGCAAGAAAGGATATATACTTTAAAGGCTCAAGTTCTCACAAAATTATGGCTTTTGATGTCAATTCTGTAAATTCAAAATTTCAAGATAATACATCAATTCAGGGAAATAAGCTAGCAATTTTACTTCTCAAAAGTCAACTTATCATGATTAATTCTCTAATGTCTTAAAGTTAAACAATCAATGCACAATTACCTATGATATAATTCAAAATGTATCAATAAAAATCATAAATCAATCAAAATTCATTCTAATAATATTATGAGGAAATTATTTGAGAACGAGATAAAAATTTAGGGATTTTCTAATAATTATATAAATAACCTCCCCACACTTAAGATGTACATTGTCCTCAATGTACGAAGATAGATAATAATGTATGCATAATAAAAGAGAGGGAGGAGCGAAACTACCCTGAATTAGAATGTAATCCTTAGAATAGCGAAAGCGGATTTATAGACATTGGAAATGAAGTGAATGTGTAACTAGACAGAGGTGAAGGTGGGGCAGGATACTCCGGTAGTGGTAGAGGTTGGGTTCCACAATCACAGTACCAAGCGAAGAGGTTATCGTGGTGGTCGGTGTCGTGGTGGATATGGTCATGTTTGAGCAGGTCATCGCAGTCGTGGAGGGTTGTTTGTATATTCCTGAATAGCACCAATCGACTGAACCTTTTGAAACTGTGATATCATCAGTAATGTTTTAAGAAGTTATATCGATAGGGTTGTTATGGTTACTCATAAAAGAACAACCATATAAATAAGATGTTTAAAATATACTAATAAAAGTCTTCTAGAACATGGGAAATAAAAAAATAAAAAAGAAGAAGGAAAAAAAAAACAAAGTGAAAAATAAATGGACTCAAAAGTCCTCATCGGCAGCTAGATCGTGAGGTGGTGGAGTTAGAGGTGAAATGTGGAAATGCTGGCAAATCTGTTGCAGAGTCGCCTCTATACTGTCGAATCGCTAAGCGGTGCTGTTGAACTGCTGAGTATAGTATTGCTCGAAGCGACTTAAGTGGTCAAAAAGTTCTGTCAATGAAGCAGCCGCATGAACTGGTCTGTGACTCGATGGTGGCGGAGGAAGTGGGTTCTCCTGAAAGAAAGGGATATCATCAGTAATATCCTCGGGGTCATCTTGACCAGTGGCTCGTGCCAGTCAATATTGAGGGGGATCAAATCCATGATGACGCTCTATCATCCTCATGTGAAGCATACGTGAGATACCCTGTGGGGACATCTAACCGATGAGTGTGAGTGATGAAGATTATGCCGATGTGTTCAGAAGCCCTAAGTGTTGAGCCAGACGAGTCACATAAGGGCCGATGCAGATGGCTCTTTTCTATGTCGTTCGGTCTGATGGCGAAAGGTGAGACTATGAAGCATGCGAGATCAAACACATGCCCTTGCCTCATGCTCCATAAGAAGTATGCGTCGTGAGTATTAACGACGTCGGTGCTCTCTCATCGCCCTTTTAAGGTGTAAGCTAAGAGGGCGTGGAGGTATCGTAATGCTAGAGAGAGAGACGATGCCTTGAAGCGGCTAGGGTTGTAGATCCCCGTAGCAGGATTGAGGGCTGCCCAACACGAGGAAGGTGCGTACTGTGTAGATGAGGAAAATTTTTGGCCTCCATAAACTCCTCTGTATAAAGTCCCAAGGCAAATTGACGCACGAGATCACTAAGACAGAATTGGACTGTGCCAGGGTCGTCGAACTCTGACATAACCGTCTGCAAATGAAATGTCGAATAGATTTCTAAAGTGAACTCGAGGTATGTCGGCTCAATGATGTCGAAGAAATGTTCCCAAGGGGTGGTAGCGAGGAGGACCCGAATAGAATCAACCAGGTAGACCTGCTCTATTGCGGCCTAATCGATGCACTGGCCCATACCAAGGGGTCGTGCACGTAGAGTCTGAAGTGACTCCTCTTGAGATCCTAGTTGGAATTGGAGAACAGGATAATGTATCTCAACGGTCGCACTTGAAGATGTAGCTCCTGGACCCTTCTTCTTTTTCAAAGCGGGGACAACAGTTTTCTTGCCTCTTCTATTTGTCATTGTGTCCTGTAAAAGTAATCACAGAATTCAATTGGACGAATTAACATAATGTGCAAACTAGTACGAAACAAGTATCCAAGTGCAACTTAATCAAGCAGACGAAATAAGTAGACTCTTAATACCTAGTAGAAAACTAAATAATTGATTACTAAATATATATATAAATGAGCAAGCAAAACATGAATTAAATCAATAAAACAAATGACCCTAAAATATAAATGCAGAATATGGCAAATATCCAAAACTAAATTAAGCATAAAATTATCAATAAGAACCAACAATATCAGTAAAGCAATAGTAATAATAACAATGTATAGAATTAATATGATAAAACAGGAATAAAGAAATAAGAGCAAAAATACTAAAAATAATAATAGTAATAAAACAACTAAAATAATGTAAAGAAATTAGAGGTGCAAAAGAAGAAACCGATAGTGGTGCTCGATGGTGGTCACGACAGTGTACGGTGGTTGAATGGTCGGCGCTACTGGTTGTGAGTGGGATCGGGGGAGGGAGGGAGGAGAGGGGAGGTTTTGTAGGCTGGGGGGGTGAGCAAGGAGGGATAAGGGAAAAAGGAAGAAAGAAAGTAAGGAAGGGAGGAAAGGGGAGTGGGGGGTTAGTCGCTGACGACTCGTCAAAAAATGGTGGCCGGAGTGGGAAGGATGAATAGTGAAAAGGGGAGTGTGATGGGTGAATAGTGGAGTTTAAATAGGAATGGGGTAAATTTAGGGTTAGGGATTTGATTAAAAGGGGGCCACGGTCGTAGAGACCATATTTTGGACCACACGGCCGTGGCCCACGCCCGTTTGTCTCGCTCCTAGCCCGTGTTTTCATGAAATTGTAGGTCAGTATCGTCCATGACCTGTGGACACGCCCGTGTGTCCAGGTCGTGTGGCATACACGGCTGCATTGCACGGCCGTGTACTCTTTCGTTCACTTCTGCCACGCCCGTGTGTGTTCCAATACGCTCGTATCTTAATTTGTGCTTGTGGTTTGATGATTTAAGTCAGTACTGTGCACGGCCTGTGGACACGCCGGTGTGTCTAGGCCGTGTGGCATACATGGCTGCACCGCACAGTCGTGTGCTCTTTCGTTCACTTCTCCCACGCCTGTGAACATTCCAACATGCCCGTGTTTCATAGTGACGATTGCCCACGGCTTTTGAGCACGACCGTGGGATATGCCCGTGTTCCATTTTGACTTAATTTCAAAGCATGTGCTCAGGTTCCCACACGACCTCCAACACGCCCATGTTTCCTGATCGTGTGGGTTACACGGCCGCATCACACGACCATGGTGATTTATCATATTCCGTGCCTCTGCCAATTTTTGGGAAATTTAAAGTGTAGTTTCACCACGGTCTGTGACATAGCCGTGGCTATTTAACACAACCCGTTTATAACTTTGACTTTGGGAGAATGTTTATCCTGTTTTAACATGGCCATAGATACGCCCGTGTCTCTATCCCGTGGTGAACACACGACCTAGGACACGCCTATGTGTCAAGCTGTGTGTGTTAAAAATACCTACAATTAAACTATGAAAAATGAAAGGAATAAAGAAAAATAAACTTATTTAGTGGGGTTAGTCCTCGGGTTGCCTCCCGAGGAGCGCTTATTTAAAGTCTAAGCTTGACTTTATCTTGTGGCATATTTAGGTAGGTTCGTGGAGCCGTAGCTCCTCTCTATAATCTTTAAAATCCTCACCGTTATAAAGTTTAAGACGATGTCCGTTTATCTTGAAAGTGCCGTGGGTTGGATGACTTACCTTTACTATGCCATATGGAAAAATGGTTTGGACTATGAATGGACCTGACCATCGTGATTTTAACTTTCCAGGGAATAATTTGAGCCTTGAGTTGTATAGCAGGACAAGATCTCCAGTTTCAAACTACTTATGTTGCTTTAAACGAGCATCATGGCGGCGCTTCATTACTTTCTTGTATAATCGTGAATTTTCATATGCATTTGTTCACCATTCATTTAACTCGTTCAACTGCATCAACCTTTTCTCACCTACAAGTTTGAGATCAAAGTTTAGAAAATTTATAGCCCAGAATGCCTTGTGTTCTAGTTCAAACGGTAAATGGCAACTTTTCTCATAAACAAGTCTGTAAGGAGATGTTCCTATGGGTGCCTTAAAAGCATTCTATAGGCCCATAAAGCATCATCTACTTTCATTGCCCAATTCTTCCTATTTGACTCTATAGTTTTTTCTAGGTTATGTTTAAGCTCTCGGTTTGTTACTTCGACTTGTCCACTAGTTTAAGGATGTAAGGGGTAGCTGTTCTATGGTAAACTCCATATTTCTTAAGGGTTTTTATCAAATTGAGCATTACAAAAATGAGTACCCCTATCACTGATAATTGCTCTAGGTGTCCAAATTGAGAGAAGAGTTTCTTAAGGAATTTCACCACCACTCTAGCATCATTAGTAGGCAAAGCTTAGGCTTCCACCCATTTGGACATATAATCAATAGCTACTAAGATGTATTTATTCCCAAATGAGCTAGGGAATGGACCCATGAAATCAATACCCCATACATCAAATATTTCACATGAAAGTATATACGTTTGAGGCATTTGGTCATGTTTGGAGATATTACTTGTTTGTTGGCATTTATCACAAGATGTAACATACCTGTTGGCGTCTTTGAATAGTGTGGGCCAATAAGAACCTGATTCGAGCGCTTTATGTGCTGTCCTAGTCCCACAGTAATGTCCTCCTGTTGGTCCCGAGTGGCAATGCTCCAAGATTTTAATTTCTTCTAACTTTGTAACACATCTTCTAATGACCTGATTTGCATATATACGGAAAAAAAAAGGATCTTCCCAAAAGTATTTTTTAACATCAGAAAAGAATCGCTTCTTTTGCTGATGTGTCAACCCTTTTAGTGAAACGTTAGCAGCTAAATAATTTACAATGTCTGCAAACCAGGGTACCTCAGAGTTAGTTATAGCAAAAATTTGTTCTTCAGGGAACGAGTCATTTATCTCATGTTCATCAAGCTCCTTAAGATGTGGGTTTTCTAATCTGGACAGCTAATCTGCTGCAAAATTTTTTGCTCCCTTCTTATCTTGAATTTCCAAATCGAATTCCTATAACAATAAGATCCATTTTATTAGTTGAGGTTTTACATCTGATTTAGTGAGGAGATATCGAACGGCAGAATGGTCAGTGTATACGACAATTTTAGATAATATTAAATATGGTGTAAATTTATTGAATGCAAAAATCACAGCCAATAATTCTTTCTCAGTCGTCGTATAGTTTTCTTGTGTGGCTGTCAATGTCTTGCTAGCATAATAGATCGGTTGAAAATTCTTGTCTCTTCGCTATCCAAGAACTGCACCTATTTCAAAATTACTTGTGTCACACATTAGTTCAAAGGGTAAATTTCAATCAGGTGCAGCTACGATCGGAGCATTAATTAATTGATCATTAATTAATTTATCTTTCAGAGTGTTAAATGCTTCTAAACATTCCTGATTGAAATCAAAAGGCACATCCTTTTCTAGTAGATTCGTTAAAGGCTTAGCTATTTTAGAAAAATCCTTGATAAATCTTCTATAAAATCTGGCATGTCCTAAAAAGCTTCGAATAGCCTTAACTATACTAGGGGGAGGTAATTTTTCAATAGTTTCAACTTTCTCTTTGTCAACCTCGATCCCTTTACTAGAAATTTTGTGGGCTAACACAATCCTTTCACGACTATGAAGTGGCATTTTTCCCAATTCAGTACAAGGTTCGTTTCCTCACATCTCATTAGAACTCATTTTAAAATTTTAAGAAAAAGGTGGAAAGAGTTACCGAATACTGAGAAGTCATCCATAAATACCTCCATAATGTCTTCTATGAGTTCATAAAAAATGGCCAACATGCATCGCTGAAAAGTAGCAAGAGCATTACATAATCCGAAAGGCATTCGTCGATAAGCAAACGTACCGTATGGACATGTAAATGTCGTTTTCTCTTGGTCCTCAGGAGCTATTAGGATTTGGAAGTAACCAGAGAGTCCATCTAGGAAGCAATAATACATATGCCCAGATAATCTTTCCAACATCTGATCAATGAATGGCAAGGGAAAGTGATCTTTTCTTGTGTCATCGTTCAATTTCCTATAGTCGATGCAAACTCTCCATCCCGTGACTGTTGGTGTTGGGATTAATTCATTCTTCTCATTAGCCACAACAATCATGCCTCCTTTCTTAGGAACAACCTGCACAGGACTTACCCAAGAACTGTCAGGAATAAGATAAATAATTCCAGCATCTAGAAGTTTAATTACCTCAGCTTTTACGACTTCTTTCATGTTAGGATTCAGTCATCATTGAGCTTGTACACACAGTTTATATTCATCTTCCATTAAAATTTTGTGGGTGCAAAAGGAAGGGTTGATTCCTTTAATGTCAGAAATTTTCCAAGCTATGGCCCTTTTATGTTCTCTTAATACTTGGAGTAACTCTTCTTTTTCTTTGGGTTGCAAGTTAGAAGCAATAATCACTGGTAATGTAGAATTATCTCCAATGAATACGTTTTCTAAGTGATTTGGCAATTGCTTTAGTTCCAATTTGGGAGGTTCTTCGATAGAGGGTTTTTGCTTAAGTTCTCCGTTTACCTCAATACCTCATATTTTGCTTGTTTTGGAGAAGGTTCATTAGTTTGTATCTTCCCTATCTCAGTGGTAGCGTTATCTTCCCCCTTTCCTTGAGCAAGACACAGTTCCAACATGTCTTTAAGGGCAATTTCTAGATCTTTCAGTTTGGTTGGTAGTTTATTTTGGAGTATCGCTGAGCACTCATCGTTGAGTTCTACTGTAGACAACTCTTCAAACTTTTATTTGTTAGAAGCTCCTTCAAGAATTTTGCATATGTAGGCATTTGCGAGATAGCTTCAACAAAAGGTAAGTTAATATGCAATTGTTTGAAAAGTTCAAGAAATTTACCGAATTGTGCATCCATGCGATCTTTCTTCAACTTTGCTAGATATGGGATCAGTGGGTTATACTCCTTCAATACCGGTTTTTCTCTTATTCCAGGTTTTACCTCTTCATCCTCTTTCTTATCAACTTCTTGTGGTAATTTCTTTTCAGATTCAGTTAACACTTTCCCACTCCTTAAGGTAACTACTTTCACGTGCTCTTTTGGGTTAGGTTCGGTGTTACTAGGTAGGCTCCCTTATAGTCTCTCTGAAATCATCTTAGCCAGCTATCCTATTTGATTCTGGTGCCCTTAAATCGTTGCCTATTGATTTTTAAGTGCAGTTTCGGTGTTTTGAAACTGGGTTTATGCCACTAAAATAAACTTCGTCATCATCTCTTCTAGGTTCGGCTTTTTCTCTTGCTGGTAAGGTTGTTGAAAGCCTGGGGGTGGTGGTGGTCTCTGATTTCCTTGGCCCCCCATGAGAAATTTGGGTGGTTCTTCCAACCTGCATTGTAAGTGTTACTGTACGGATTATTTTAAGGTCGAGGATTATTACCCATATAATTCATTTGTTCGTTCTCCATGTTGGAGCCAAAGGGTAAATAACCACATAGACCATCAATCTTTTTATTCAAGAGTTCTACCTGGTTTGATAGCATGGTGACTGCATCTAAGTTGAAAACGTAGGCTGATTTTCTCAGCTTTGTCCTCATAACTTGCCACCGAGAGTTATTCAGTGACATCTCTTCAATAAATTCATAAGCCTCCTCGGGTGTTTTGTTATTTAGGGTTCCACCGGCCGCTGCATCGATCATCTGTCTAGTTGAGGGGTTCAAACCATTGTGAAAAGTTTGAACTTGTAGCCATAAAGGTAACCCATGGTGAGGACATCTTCTCGATAAATCCTTGTATCTCTCTCATGCATCATATAGTGTTTCTAAATCCATCTGCACAAAAAGAGATATCATTCCTCAACTTAGCCGTTTTAACTGGTAGAAAATATTTAAGTAAAAATTTACTTAATGAAAAGAGAAACAACCGAAGACGAATGGCATCGTCAGAAATGCCATTGATCTTAAAGGTGTCACAGAATTCCAGAAAATTTACTAAATGAGTGTTTGGGTCCTCGTCCTACAAACCATCAAATGGAACAAACTATTGTATCATTTGAATAATCAATTCAAAATTATTCGCAACAACAGCAGGTCGAACAATACTTGATTCAGATCTTGTTAAAGTGGGTTTAGCATAATCATATATAGTATATGAGGGGTAGGATTCTAATTTACTGGATTTGTAGCAACCACAGGAGGTAGCGGATTATTCTGATTATCGACCATCTCCTAGGTTGTAGTATGGATATCGTCCTCTTGCTCTTTCTCTATGTATTGTAGGCTTCGCCTTATTTCTCTTCAGTTTCTGCGAGCTGTGCTCTCGATCTCACTGTTAAAAAGCAAAGGTCCTGACGGGTTCCTTCTAGTCATAAACTGGAGACACCTGCCAGAAGCGAACAAAAGAAAAATTAAAAAAAAAAATTAAACTAAAAGCAAAAAGTAAATTGCAATAAAAGTAAAAAAAAGAGGCTAAAGTAATAAAAATTAAGCGTTCTTAATATCTTAGTCGCCGGCAATGGTGCCAAAAACTTGATGGTCGCTAAACTAACTAAAAATTTGACTAAGGCAAGCGCACCTATCGAACAGTAGTATAGTTGTGGTGAGACCGGAAATATCGTATCCACAAGGACTAAAAGTACTAGTAATTACTATCTTTTTATTATCTAGCCTAAGAATTAAAGGGAAGTTTTTAAACTAAAATTAACTACTTAATTAACTAAGAATACGACAGAGATAAAAGTTGGAAAATACTGTTGGAAAACCGATGGAGAAGACAATACCCAAGGAAGAATCCACCTAGACTTCACTTATTACTTTCGAATTAGACGATTTATTCACTTGACTTAATCCGTAGAAATCCCTGATTTATGTTAATATCTCTTTAGAGACTAAAAACAACTAACTGTAGGTTGATTAATTAAAATCTCTTTCTAATTAAAACCCCTATTGTCGCATTAACTCGATCTATAGATTCCCTTATTAGATTTGACTCTAATCCGGCAGATTTATGTCGTCCTATGTCTAGAATTGCATTCAACTCTGCTCAATTATGCTAGATCTACTATTAAACAGGGACTTTTGCTCCACTGTACAAGCACATCAGACTTGAATTAATATCTTGAAATATTAAAGCAAGAACACATAATTAAGAATAAGGACAAGTATTTATCATATAATTCAAATAGTAATAAAATATTTCTTAAGTTTCATCTCCCATAGGTATTTAGGGAGTTTAGTTCATAATAATGGGGGAAAACATCTCAAAATTAGGAAAACAACAAAACATAAAGAAAACCCAAAGAACTTCTAAGGAAATTGAATAGAGATATTCAGTCTTGAAGTAGATCCTGCTTCTGAGCTAATTTCATGCTGTGTTCGAGTATTCTCTGCCTTCTACTCTGCATATCCCCCCTTGATCCTCTTCTAGGGTGTTTATATAGACTTTGAAATGCCTAAAATAGCCCAAAATTAACCTTTTCCAAATAGAATTAGACTTGGGTTTGACAGGGACACGGCTGTGTGCCACACCCGTGTAAAGGTGCTCAGACCATGTGCAATTCTGACTTTATTTAATGTCGACACGGCCATGACACACGGGCGTGTGGTCTGTTTGTGTGCTACACACGGGTGTGTCGAAGTGCCTAGTTTGCGTGGAACACTGAAATTAGCTTATTTTGTCCGTCTTTGGCCCGTTTCTTGCTCTTTTCTCTTTCTTATACTCTCTTGAGTATAAAACATGAAATTAAAGGATTAAGAGCATCAAATTCAATAAAACTAAAGAAAATTCATCCATAAATATGCCAAGCATGGGATAAAAATAGGTATAACTTATGGTTTATCACCTAAAACACAACTGCATCAATCATGTTAGTCAAGTAATTCACATAATACTAAGAACATAGATGAGCTCATCGTTTAATGATTTTCATATACATATGCTTTCCATATCATTATTCCATATTACATGTACATTTCCATGACAAATCATTTCAAGTTCATTTTAGCCATGTCAAAACTTTACCCGTTGAATTTATTTGAAATATCGATGGATACACTCATGTAGTACACTTAAAGTGTACAAAACTAAAATTCGTCAATTCATATCTAGGGGTACCCAAATAGGGTACATAATCAAGAAGCACTCTATCAAGCCTTGTAACAAGATGCTCATATGATGTAACACCCCTTACCCGTGCTCGAAGTCGGAACAGGGTACGAGGCATTACCAGAACATACACATGCAATTGTACAAAATGAGGCATAATTTTTACATCCAAATTAAAATTTTCAATTTTCATCATTAAGCCTTTGATATGGATCTAACACGGCCAAAACATACTATGGAAGCAGTCCGGGACTAAACCGAGAACTTTGGAAAATATTGGAAAATTTCTTGAGAATAGGGGCATAAACCTGTGTCCAAGGCCGTATCCTTCACACAACCATTCACATTTTCCATACTTAGTCATTACACACTCATTCAACCAACTCATGCCTCTCACAAAATGCATCATCATAACATATAACTTAACTAATATTAGCCAACATCGATGGCCTTATACAAAATGAGTTATCAAATATTAAAGGCCAACATTTTCGGCCCAATCAATTATGACATATAAAAAAATAACCAAGTCCTCTATGTAAGAGTAAGCCTAAAGATCAATCATGAGATGGTTGTAATAGCATACTTGATTTATCATGTTTTAATATAAGGCGTTTCCATTATTATTTCAGTTTTTCTTTCTGTGTGTATAAATAAACTGTTTTATAATAATGTCCTGAGAATAATATGATTGTTCTTAAAAGATCCTTAGTCAAGTATTATTGTTGACTAGGACAACAATAATGTATTGAGACTAACATGTAGTTGATTGATGATAAAGAGTTGTCATTGATATGGAGTGTTAAAATCAATGCATGAATATGTGTGTTAGAAAACAACATATTGGACTGACCCGTTATGAGCATGTTTCTTGGATTATTATGTAATTTTCACAACATTACTCAGTGATTAATATGTATATGATCCTCAGACTTGAGATCATCATTATCCCAACATCGTGAGTTATATATTTTGATACAGTCAAATGTACACCGTAACTGGTTGTTCTATAAAGGCTGATGTTGGATATACCATAATCTATGTAGAGGGATATGGTTGATCAATATAGAATAGGTCCCTTCTACATAATGGGAGTAATATCTTAGGCCACTTGATTGAGTGAGACTAGAAATGTATGGCCATGCTCAAATAAGTTGATATGAGATGTCATACTTATTTGTATATCATAGTAAACATGAGATGGACTATGCAAGTGTGACTATTCCATGACTTGTGTTCATTCCAGAGATAAAGGACTTAAGGATTAATGCATGAAAGATAAATCACAAAAGGTTATGTCGAATCATGACTTCTTGTAACTTAGGTAGTAATGATGCATTGCTAGATGTCACTAATTGTATGTAACATTATAATCGTTCTAGTATTATTGCTAACATTACAAGAGCCTATAGGGTCACACCATATGGTTGAGATGATCGGAATAAAACATAGTTGGTATTGTTTTTGGTTGTCACATGAATTAAAATAATTATAGAATTAATTTAATTTCTCAATCAAATATCGAACATATTATATGTACAAGAATGTTGCACACATAATGAGAACATAATTCTATTAATATATGAAGTTGGTTCGTATATAAATTTAAATAAACATAGTTTACCAAAATATTTTTTATAATTAATGTAATTATAATTTTCGGTTAAAACATCATTATATTTATTTATTTTAAAATATTTGATATATATATACCAAATTTAAAAGGGGAGTTATATATATAGATAATAACCCTAAAAAGAAAACCTAATTTTTTTTTGAGTGGTCTAGCAGCCGTCAAAACAAAGAAATCTCTAAAACTGTTTTGGGGACTTCTTCCTTTCATTGTCAACTAGGTGGACTACGTAAAGCTTGGCATCTGAAAAGTTGCGGCTTGGTTTGATAGTGGTTCGAAATTCTCGTTGCCGAGGCGTCGCTGTCTACTCAGATTGAAGTTTCGGTAATTTCAAAACCATTTTCATTATTTCGGTTTTCCTGATTTGTTCCTCGCACATGGATCAATGGTTGGATTGCCGAAATTTTATTTTTTCGCTGCGCCTTGGGGGCACTGGCATTCGAGCAGTGGTATTAGAGCCACTTTTGTGATACGACTCGAGTTTAAATACTTGGTTGATGCAATTGTATGAGATGCATGCTTTAATTTCATTACGTTTTTGACTATTCAAATCATCCAACTATAATATGATATCTGTTCCTTTCGATAATTAATTAAATGTTAATCATGGTGTTATGGCCTCTTCGGTTTTATATTATTACTGTTTAACTTTGATAAATCTATAATGATGCAACAGTTGTATTTATAATGTCCACTAAAAGTAAACTGGCTAGTGGAACAAGGGTTGTTCCGGTATGAAACCTTAAGGATTAAAATCCTAAAATCACGATTCTGTTGATAAAAGTTATCAAATCATGAGGTTTCATTTACCTCAGATCCCTATCATCTTTCAGTATGTTTTGTAATAAATAAAACTTGATGGGCCATAAAAGATGGCAAGGATATTTTATAATTCACTTAGTAAAAAGTTGAATGATGTATGCTATTTTTTTTGACATGCACGGTGTTTGAAATGTATAATTATAGCCCGGATGACCCATTTGATAAAAGGTTGTAATTTTATAAAATACGGCCTATGTGTCGTGCCTTACTATTATTCTCTTGTATTTCTCTTCTCATCTTACTCCCTCGTATGTAAAACGAGTTTCTGCATATTGTAATTTGCAAAAGTTGCGGTGGGTTTGATGAGAAGGAAGATGGGCCAATCAGTGTGGATCAACAGCTTGTGAGACGGCTTTCACCTTTAGGTTTCCTTTTGGTTCTCTCATTGGCTTGGGATGAATCACCATAGTTTATGGGCTATAACTATTGCATTTATTTATTACTTTATTTATTGATGTATGAGATGCTATGGATGTCTAAAGCATGCAAATTAGGTAATAATAAACCTCATTAATTGATGAGATCAATTAAAAGATTAAATGGACTGAAGTAGACCATAATTGGTGAGATGCAACATCTTTAACAAAATCCCTCTAATAAAATATTAAGTCGTCATGGCTTTCTAATTTTGCCCTCGTTAAGGCCTCGATCAATACTATGTAGGTCATGCCAAAGCAGAGTACTAGTATTTATCTTGGTTAAACGCGAAGAATAAACAAGTGATATTCGCTAGTTAAAAATTGGTTAATGACTTAACTAGGTTACTATAATAGGATTAGAAACCTAGAGGCAAGTAATTGGATAAATCATAAGATGATTAGAACAAGAGTTGTTCACCAAATTGTAGGAGTTACATAAGATGTAATTAGCAAATGATTGCTTACCTAAATAACCATAATATTGAGAGTAAAGCCAAAGCTGACTAAAGAAGAGGTGAAATATGGATCCTTAACCCACTAGAAATACTTTTAAGAAAGTTTTTCCGAAATTAATATATAAGGGTTATTAATTTTGAAATAAAATAGTAGGAACATGTTTAATAAAGTTCTTTTAATGATTGATATAAACATGGTAAATTTATTCACACACTTATTTTATTGTTATAGATATATTATGGCTGCAAACAATACATTCTCATTGCGATCAGTCCTTGAGAAGGACAAATTGAATGGTTTGCACTTTCTTGACTGGTTCCATAACTTGAGGATTGTCCTCAAACAAGAACGAAAATTATATGTCATTGAACAACCACTTCCTATTGAACCATCCGGTAATGCCTCGAGAGCTGATAGAGATGCTCACAAGAAGCATCTCGATGACATGGTAGACGTTGCATGTCTTATGCTTGCCACTATGAATCTTGAGCTTTAAAAGCAACATGAGGACATGGCTGCTTATGATATGATCGAGCACCTGAAAGAACTTTATCAAGGGCAAGCACGGCAAGAGAGGTTCGATATCTCTAAGGCCCTATTCCAATGTAAGCTGGCTGAAGGAAGCCCAGTAGGACCACATGTCCTTAAGATGATTGGCTATATTGAAAGCCTGTCTAAGCTTGGGTTCCATTGGGCCAAGAGCTGGCCACAGATGTTATTTTGCAATCGTTGCCGGACAGCTACAACCAGTTTGTCCTCAATTTCAATATGAATGAAATTGACAAGACTCTGCCACAGTTGCTCAGTATGTTACGAACTGCTGAAGGCAACATGAAAAAGGTTGGACCCAAGCCCATACTGATGGTTCATAACAACAAGGGCAAGGGAAAGGCCAAAGTTCAGACAAAGCCCAATGGAAAGGGTAGGCCCAAGCCTAGAAAAGGAAAGGCTGCACTGAAACCTAAAGGTGGGGTGTCTAAGGAAGGAAACTGCTTTCATTGTGGTGTGACTGGACATTGGAAGCGGAACTGCCCTATCTATCTTGAGGAAATCAAGAAGGCCAAAATAAGAGGAACGTCTGCTTCAGGTATTTATGTTATTGATATTAATGTATCAACTACTACTTCTTGGGTATTAGATACTGGTTGTGGTTCTCATATTTGTACTTCTGTACAGGAACTACAAAGGAGTAGGACTTTGGCTAAAGGAGCTGTGGACCTGCGAGTTGGAAATGAAGCAAGAGTTGCTGCATTAGCTGTCGGAACATACATTTTATCTTTGCCTAGTGGATTTGATTTATGTTTAGAGGATTGTTATTTTGTGCCCAGTTTGACTAAAAACATTATTTCAATTTCTTGTTTAGACAAAATTGGTTTTGAGATAATTATTAAGAATAATTTTTGTTTCTTTTATCTCAATAATGTTTTCTATGGTTCAGCACAATTGATAAATGGCCTCTATATTTTAGATCAAATGAATCCCATTTACAACATAAATACTAAAAGATCTAAAATAAATGACTCTTTGGCATTGTCGTTTGGGCCACATAAATGAGAAACGCATATCCAAACTCCATAAAGATGGTCTCTTGGATTTATTTGTTTTTGAACAATTTAAAGTATGTGAATCTTGCTAATTGGGAAAAATGACTAAATCTCCTTTTACTGGTAAAAGTGAACGAGCTAGTGATTTATTGGGCTTAATACATTCTGATGTATGTGGACCAATAAATACACAGGCCAGAGGTGGTTTTCACTACTTCATTACTTTCACTGATGATTTCAGTAGATATGGGTATGTTTATCTCATGCGCCATAAGTCAGAGGCTCTTGAAAAGTTTAAGGAATTCAAAAATGAAGTATAAAATCAACTAGGCAAAACTATCAAGACACTTCGATTTGATCGAGGTGGAGAGTATTTGAGCCTAGAGTTTGATAATCTTTTGAAGAAATGTGGGATTGTCGCACAACTTAATCCTCAATGGAATGGAGTTTCTGAGAGAAGAAATCGAACTCGGTTAGACATGGTTCGATCCATGATGAGTCATGCTGATCTATCGACTAACTTTTGGGGACATGCACTTGAGACAGTTGCTTTCACACTACACCGTGTTCCATCTAAATCGGTTCAAAAGACGCCATATGAGATGTGGACTGGGAAACGTCCCAGTGTGTCTTTTATGAAAATTTAGGGTTGCGAAGCTTATGTTAAATGTCAGACATCTACTAAGCTTGAACCCAAATCTGAAAAGTGTATTTTTGTGGGCTATCTGAAAGAAACCAAAGGATATTATTTCTTTAATCCCATTGAGAACAAAGTGTTTGTTACTCGGACTAGTGTCTTCCTAGAGAGAGAATTTGTTTCTAGAAAAGGAAGTGGGAGAAAGATTAAACTTGAAGAAATTTGAGAATCATAAGATGCCACTGAACCAGATATTGAACAACAGCAAATTCCACAAGAAATTGAGGAATAAGTAACTACTGTAGAAACACAACTACCAAGCAGATCTTTAAGAGAATGCCATGTAGCTAAGACATATGGATTTCTCATTACAACGCATGGTGACATTCTTCTTTTAGATCAAGATGAGCCTAGGACTTATCAATAAGCGATGACGAGCCCAGACTCTGAGAAATGGCTTGAGGCCATGAGATCTGAGATGGATTCCATGTCTGAAAATCAAGTATGGACTTTGATTGACCTAGCCTAAGGGGTTAAACCTATAGGGTGCAAGTGGGTTTTCAAAAAGAAAATCGACATGGATGGTAATGTACAAACACACAAGGGGCAATTAGGCGCTAAAAGGTTTCGTCAAATTTATGGTGTTGACTATGATGAAACCTTTTCTCTTGTAGCTATGTTTAAATCCATCAAGATCTTGCTTGCCATAGCTGCATTTCATGATTATGAAATCTGGTAGATGGATGTCAAAACAGCTTTCCTTAACGAGAAACTTGAAGAGGATGTGTACATGACACAACCTAAAGGATTTGTCAATCCAAAGGATGCTAGAAAGATATGTAAGCTACAAAGATCCATTTATGGATTAAAGCAAGCATCTCAAAGTTGGAATCTTCGTTTTAACGATGCAATCAAAGAGTTTGGTTTTATCAAAAATGAAGATGAGCCATGTGTTTACAAGAAAGTTAGTGGGAGCACTATCACATTCTTGTTACTGTATGTGGATGACATACTTATCATGGAAAATGACATACCTACCTTGAAGTCTATTAAGACTTGGTTAGGAAGTTGTTTTTCTATGAAGGACTTGGGCGAAGCCACTTACATCTTAGAAGCCTAGATCTATAGAGATAGATCAAGACAACTACTACGTCTAAGCCAAAGTACAATATAGATAAAGTATTGAAAAGGTTCAGTATGGAAGAATCTAAGAGAGGATTCCTACCTATGAGACATGGAATTTCACTCTCGAAGGAAATGTGTCCTTTAACTCCACAAGAGAGAGAACGCATGAGTAAAATTCCATATGTTTCCGCTATTGGATCTATCATGTATGCCATGTTATGTACCCATCCAGATGTTTCCTATGCCTTAAGTATGACGACCAGGTACCAAGTAGATCCCGGTGAAGGTCACTGGACCACAGTCAAGAATATCCTTAAATACTTAAAAAGAACTAAGGATATGTTCCTAATATATGGAGGTGAGGAAGATTTAAGTGTAAAAGGTTACACTGATGCTAGCTCCCAAACTGATAAGGACGATTCTCGATCGCAATCAGGTTTTGTGTTTTGCCTTAATGATGGTGCTGTGATTTGGAAGAGTTCAAAGCAAAGTACATAACCGATTCTACAGTAGAGGCCGAGAATATTGCAGCCAGTGAGGCAGCAAAAGAAGCGGTTTGGATCAAAAAGTTCATTACTAAACTAGGGGTTGTGCCTAGCATATCAGATGCTATAAAACTCCAATGTGATAACAATGGAGCCATTGCACAAGCTAAAGAACCCAGATCTCACCAGCGATCCAAACATATACTTAGGCGCTACTATATTATTCGAGAGATTATTGATCGAGGGAATGTAGAGATATGCAAAGTACATACAGATGATAACATTGCTGTTCCCCTGACCAAGCCTCTGACACAGCAGAAGGATGATCGTCACACTAAGTCGCTTGGTATTAGATATATGAGTGATTGGTTTTAGTGCAAGTGGGAGATTGTAAGAGTATGCCCAAAGATCAATCATGAGATGGTTGTGATAACATATTTGATTTATCATGTTTTAATATAAGGAATTTCCATTATTATTTCAGTTTTTCTTTCTGTGTGTATAAATAAACTGTTTTCTAATAATGTCTTAAGAATAATATGATTGTTCTTAAAAGATCCTTAGTCAAGTATTATTGTTGACTAGGATAACAATAATGCATTGAGACTAACATGTAGTTGATTGATGATAAACAGTTGTCATTGATATGGAGTGTCAAAATCAATGCATGAATATGTGTGTTAGAAAACAACATATTGGACTGACCCGTTATGAGTATGTTTCTTGGATTATTATGTAATTGTCAGAACATTACTTATAGTGATTAATATGTATATGATCCTCAGACTTGAGATCATCATTATCCTAACATCGTGAGTTGTATATTTTGATACAGTCAAATGTACACCGTAACTGGTTGTTCTATAAAGGCTGATGTTGGATATACCATAATCTATGTAGAGGGATATGGTTGATCGATATAGAATAGGTCCCTCCTACATAATGGGAGTAATATCTTAGGCCACTTGATTGAGTGGGTCTAGAAATGCATAGCCATGCTCAAATAAGTTGATATGAGATGTCATACTTATTTGTATATCATAGTCTACTCTAGATATCAAGAAACATGATATCGACTATGCAAGTGTGACTATTCCATGACTTGTGTTCATTCCAGAGATAAAGGACTTAAGGATTAATGCATGAAAGATAAATCACAAAAGGTTATGTCGAATCATGACTTCTTGTAACTTAGGTAGCAATGATGCATTGCTAGATGCCACTCATTGTATGTAACATTAGAATCGTTCTAGTATTACTGCTAACGTTACAAGAGCCTACAGGGTCACATTATATGGTTGAGATGATCGGAATAAAACATAGTTGGTATTGTTTTTGGTTGTCACATGAATTAAATTAATTATAGAATTAATTTAATTGGGCAATCAAATATCGAACATATTATATGTACAAGAATGTTGTACACATAATGAGAACATAATTCTATTAATATATGAAGTTGGTTCGTATATAAATTTA
This sequence comes from Gossypium anomalum, assembly GCA_025698475.1. Classification (NCBI taxonomy): domain Eukaryota; kingdom Viridiplantae; phylum Streptophyta; class Magnoliopsida; order Malvales; family Malvaceae; genus Gossypium; species Gossypium anomalum. Next base: position 18,232,148 of record CM046957.1, read on the forward strand.
AATAAATATAGTTTACCGAAATACTTGTTATAATTAATGTAATTATAATTTTTGATTAAAACATCATTATATTTATTTATTTTAAAATATTCGATATAAATATACCAAATTTAAAAGGGAGTTATATATATAGATAATAACCCTAAAAAGAAAACCTAGTTTTTTTTAGTGGTCTAACAGCCGTCAAAACAAAGAAATCTCTAAAACCGTTTTGGGGACTTCTTCCATTCATTGTCAACTAGGTGGACTATGTGAGGTTGGCATCTGAAAAGTTGCGACTTGGTTCGATAGTGGTTCGGAATTCTCGTTGCCGAGGCGTCGCTGTCTAATCAGATTGAAGTTTCGTTATTTCGATTTTCCCGATTCGTTCCTTGCACATGGATCCATGGTTGGATTGCCGAAATTTTATTTTTCCACTGCACTTTGGGGGCACCGGCATTCCAGCACTCTATACATGCCATAATTCAAAATATGAATTTCAAAATATCAAAAGAATGATGATAGTGTGGATGGATCTCCGACGATCTCCGTACCCTGAGCTAGTTTGGTGACACTATAAAACAAGGGAAAAGAGAGGGGAGTAAGCATATACCTTAGTAAGTAGGTACGTAAATAATAAACTAATTATTACAATGCTTTTATAAATCCTCAAAATATGTTTTCAAAATAATACAATCATAACTACACATAGATCCACTATTTACTCAAGTTCAAAACAAGCTGTCTATTCGAGTCACAGTCACTAAATTATTTATATCTGGAGTATGGAATTCCAAATTAAGATCCTATAATTTTTCCAGAAACTAGACTCACATTTATTCTTACCATAAAATTTTTAAAATTTTTGGTCTACCCAATAAGTACAGTTTATTCTTTAAAGTCACCCCTATTTCGCTGTCCGATAGTTCCGACCCCTTTTTACTAAAAATTAATTATCTCCTCATACGAGAATTGAATGATGTTCCTGTTTGTTTATTTTAAAAATATACTCATTAAGTATTTTAAGAATATAAATTATAACCCGTAATTATTTTTGTACAATTTTTAATAATTTTCCAAATTTAGAATAGGGGATTCTGAAATCATTCTGACTCTATCTCACAAAAATTCTAGTATCTCATAATATGAAATTCTTTTGCTTACACCGTTTCCTTTATATGAAAATAGACTCAATAACATTTAATTTAATATCTTATTCAACCTCTAATTATATTTCTACCATTTTTGGTGATTTTTCAAAGTCACAAAACTGCTACTGTCCAAAACTATTTTATTACTAAATTTCATTCTTTCATGTTTTATTTGTAGTAACTTTCATTATAACTCTTACTCTATGTCAATCTTACCAAAGTTCGATCACATATCGAGCACATTGCTCATAAGTTTACACACATGTACCTGTACTTATTCATCATGTAGTCATATTCAATTACACCTAGTCATTTCCTGTTGAACACATCGGAATAATAATGGATACCCGATGGCCTACACATAGTACCACCCTTGTAGTCGAAGCTACCTTCTTCCCAAAGTGGCCTTCGCATAGTACCACACTTCTGACCAAAGCTATCTTTCTTCACAAAGTGGCCTCCACATAGTACCACACTTGTGACCAAGCTATCTCTTCTCAAAGTGGCCTTCACATGGTACCACACTTGAGTCACTAGTGACATGTCACTTGTATCCTATTCTGTTCCTAATGTTTAACCGAGAAATTTCTCACTTTTCAATACTTGTCAATTTCATTCAATATTCAGCCACATTTCATAAAACATAATAAAATGTGATAACGTAAGTAAAAACAATGCATTATTTACATACAAACTTACCTCAAAAGCAGAATCGGTGAAAATGACTTATTCGTCAATTACTTGTTTTTCCCCGATCTAGATCCAAACCTTGTTTTTCTTGATCTAAAACATCACATTTAACTTATTTAATCATTATACTAATCAACTCAGCCCAGAAATCATATTGGCAAAAATTATATTTTTACCCCTAAACTTTGTCATATTTACACTTTTTCCCCTAGGCTCGTAAAATGGTTTTCATTCAATTTCTTTGTACTTTAAGCCTATCCGAACCATTTTCATAACTATAACAGTCCACAGTTTCTATTAAAACACACTTTTATGACATTTTATAATTTTTACAAATTAGTCCTTTTAGGCATTTTCACCGAAAATAACTTAGTAAAAGTCGTTTCTCTAACCATAAACATGCATTTTCTACCATTAAACATCAAAATACACAAATATTCATCATGGTTCAAAACTGTAGACTTTAACCATATCTCAAATTAGTGGTAGAAATAGATAGATCTTGTTATGAGGATTTCAAAAACGTAAAAATCATTAAAAACGGGGCTAGAACGGACTTACAATCGAGCTTGGAAGCTTGAAAATACCTAGCCATGTTTTCTCCATGCAATTTTTGGCCAAGGGGTTGAAGATGTACAAAAATTGGCTTTTAATTTTGTTTTTAATTCATTTTAATAACTAAATGACCAAAATGCGCTTAATGAAAAACTTTGGAAACATGCCTAACCATGTCCATTTTTTTCCACCAACTTAACCAATGGTCTAGTTACCATATAAAGACCTCCAATTTAAAATTTCATAACAATTGGACACCTCTAGCATGTAGAACTCAACTTTTGCACATTTTACAATTTAGTCCTTTTAACTAAATTGAGTGCCCAAACGTCAAAATTTTCGAATAAAATTTTCACAACAAAATTCCATAAAATGGCAGATGATAAAAATATAATAAAAATAAACTTTACTATGTCAGATTTATGGTCCCGAAACCACTGTTCCGACTAGATCCAAAATCGGGCTATTACATATGAGCCATGTATCAGGAAGCTTATCCGGGCAAAACATGAAACTCATAAGAGTTTAGAACAGAAAGCTCATTAAGCTTAACAGGTAACTCCGAAGAGTTATTAACAGGAAGCTCCAGATAGGATAATAGGGAGCTCAAGCGAGCCATATCAAGAAGCTCATAAGAGCCTATATCAGGACGCTCATGAAGAGCTACGTTTGTATCTGCAATGAATGCTAGATAACAACCGATCGATTCATGGAACAGGACGCTCACAAAGAGCTGCGGTAGTGCACAACACATGCAGGATCACTACCAATCAGGATGCTCACAGGAACTATATAACAGGATGCTCGTTTGAGCTATAATGTCCGCAACATGTGCAGGACTATAATCAATATGGGAAAATTCTGTATCCATCGTATTTCATTATTCAAATGGGACTTATCAATTATCGAACAATATCGGGTGTGTGATTAATTTCATACATTAAACATTTATGCAACTCACACAAGTACAACATTCACTTCAAACATATTAATATACATAATTAAGTTACACAAACTTACCTCGATACTTATTCGTATACAGAAATCTACTAATTCGACACTCTTTCTTTTCATCGATCTAACTTCGTATTCGAGTTTTTTGGATCTAAATAAATAAATTTAACATCAATTTAATCCATTTCATACTCAATTGAACTCAATTCACTTCCTAGGCAAAATTACTATTTTGCCCCTATACTTTTCATAAATGATGATTTCTTCTCTAAGCTCGGAAAATAAAATTCATGCAATTTAATCATTATTTTAAGCCTAACCGAATTTTACATGTTACTATAACAGCCCATGAATTTCAGAAAAATTAGAATTTTTTTCCATGGTCTTACCACTTTTCAATTTAGTCCCTAAATCATAATTTCATCAAAATTCTCTTTGTAAAAGTTGTTATCCATTAACAACCTTTCATTTTCTACCATAAATTTCAAATTTTCAGCATATTCATCCATGGAAAAATTTCAATACTTTGATAACTTTACAAATTGATCCCTAAAATAGATAGATTAAGCTATTCTGAACTTGAAAATATAAAAATTACTAAAAATGGGATAAGATTACTTACCCAATTAAGCCAAGAAAGCTTGCTTTCTCTTTCCTAGGGTTTCCATGTACTTTTTGGGAAGAAGATGATATAAAATGATGATATTAAACATTTATTTAATTTATCATCTTTTATTTATTTCATTTCCAATTTAGTCCTTTTCTTTTTCTAATTTTCCATGGATAAATCATCAAATATATCTACTAACTTTTCTTAATGGTCTAATTACCATATAACAACCTCAAATTTTGAATTCCATAGCTATTTGATACTTATAGCTACTAGAACTCAACTTTTGCATTTTATGCAATTTGGTCCTTTCCACAATTAAACATGCAATCGGTAAAATTTTCTTATCAAAATTTTCATACGTGTTTCCTATCATAATATAGACCATGAAATTTTATTATAGTAAATTTTCTTTCTGACTTGAATTTGTGGTCCCGAAACCAGTGTTTCGATTTTATTGAAAACGGGTTATTACAAGTCTTCCCCTTTAAAGAATTTTTGTCCTCGAAGTTCTTACCTGTAAAGAGGTTCGGATATTGCTTTCTTATTGTATCCTCTGATTCCTAGGTAGCTTCTTCTATAACATGTTGTTTCCAGAGAACTTTTACTAAAGCTGCCTTTTTATTTCTTAACTCTTTTTTCTCATGTGCCAGAATTTTGATTGGTTCCTCACTGTAGGTGATGTCAGGTTGAATCTCAACTTCTGTTGGAGATATAACATGTGAAGGATCTGACTGATACCATTGTCACATGGACATGTGAAATACATTATGAATTCTTTCAAGTTCTGGTGGTAATGCTAGTCGATATGCAACAGGTCAAATTCTTTCTGTAATCTTATACGGTTCGATGAATCGTGGACTCAATTTTCCTTTACGGCCAAACCTGAGAACTTTTTTCCAAGAATACCTTATCACTAACCTGGAATTCTATCTCTTTCTATTTAAGATCAGCATAAGACTTTTGACAATCAGAGGCTGCTCTCAAACTATCCCAAATTACTTTAACCTTTTCTTCAGTCTCACGGACTAAATCAACTCCGTGTATCTTGTTCTCACTGAGTTCTATCCAGTACAACAGAGTTCTACATTTACGACCATACAGAGCCTAGTACAATGTCATTTTAATGCTTGACTGATAACTATTATTATATGCAAATTCAACCAAAGGCAGATACTTTTCCCAATTACCTTTAAATTCTAACACAGAACACCAAAGCATATATTCTAAAATCTGTATCACACGTTCTGATTGACCGTCAGTCTGAGGATGAAATGCAGTACTGAAATGTAACTGCGTACCCAGAGCTTTTTGCAATTTGCTCCAGAATCGAGATGTAAACCGAGAATATCTATCAGATATAATGGAGACTAGTACTCCATGTAGTCTAACAATCTTAGAAACATATAATTCATCCAATCTATCCAAGGAAAAATCCATACGTACCGGAATAAAGTGTGAAGACTTTGTTAAACGGTCAATGATTACCTAGATGACATCTTTCTTTTTCGAAGATAAGGGTAATCCTAATACAAAATCCATAGTAATTCTTTCCCATTTCCACTCCAGTATCGTAATTGGTTGTAGTAATACTGAAGGCACCTGATGTTCAGCTTTGACTTGTTGACATCTCAAACATTTAGATACAAATTTAGAAATAACTCGTTTTATTCTCGGCCACTACTAGTACATATTTTTCAAATAATTATACATTTTATTACTTCCCGGATGAATAGACATAGTACCATTATGAGCTTCGTGCAAAATCTTCTGTATCAGCTCTACATTCTTCAAAACACATATTCGATCTCTGAATAACAGACAATCATCAGAACCAATTTAAAATTTTGAATTAGAATCCAACTTGCACTATACCAGTCTGAGTTGTAATTCATCATCACTTTTCTGAGCTTCATAGATTTGTTGCAAGAATATTGGTCTAGCTTTTAACTCAGCTATGATTGAACCATCGTTTAATAATGACAACTAGGTATTCGGATTGAGAAGAAAATAGATGTCAATAATTGTGGATTGAGTATCGAATGGGAAATAGAGTAGCAAATCTCTCGATTGGAGTAATGAAATAAAACAAATGCAAAGGAAAATATAAATTAAGTACTTTATTTAAATAAGAAAATACTTGAAATCAAAACTGATTCAAGAAGAAAAATAAGAAAGTATTTAAAAAGTCAAAAAGAAAAAAAAACTAAAACTAATTCTAAACTATGAGAGTTTTTGAAGGCGTCTAGGATGACTTGATTACATTCAAACCCTAATGTCTTATTTATAGAGGTGTTGACAGCCCAAATTAGGTCTTTGGGATGTCCTAGGTCTTTGTATAAGTTTGATTAAGCAAACAAAAAACCCATTGAAATACTTGGGCAGCACGTCAGCCTTGTGTCATACCACACCCCTTACATAGCTTGACACGATACTCAAATACTACCTTGTGTCATTTCTTTGATGTTTTGAAGTCCTAGGAAACTTGTGCATCACTCGACCTTTGCTTCCATGTCAATCGTGCCTTTATATCTCCATCTTACACACTTAATTAAACCAATTAGCACAATTTAAGGCCTATGTCGGCCTATTGGGTCACAAACACCTACAAAATGTGTTAAAAATAATTATTTTTATTAACTTTCTATCCTAAGGCCTAAATACTGAAAACATAAATTAAAATCCTAAATTGCTTAGGAAAAAAGCTCCTTAATTGCAGAATTGATTCAAATTAACTACTACATTGGGCGACAGGTCATTTGGACCTATTACTGTAGAAATAATTTTAAATTTAATCCATCCTCCATTGGGTACAATCCTTGAAATGGTTACTGGTGTTCTATTGTAACACAAAACTATATTACAATTCAACCTTTTTGCTTGCAAATAGTGCACCTTAACTATATATATTATTTGCATGATTTTTGCTCCAAACGTTCATACGTTTGAAGGCAGTTAAGTTGTTGGCGCCATTGTCGAGAAGGTTTCGACATTAAATTCAAATTCATTTTCTGCAACTAGTAGGATAAATAGGAAAATTAAAAATTATAGATACGATTTTTACTTTCTTTTACTTTTGTTGTTTTTAATTTTAAATTTTTTTGCTGATTTTCATTATCTATATCTAATTCCAATTTATGAACCAAAGTGGAAGCACTACAATCAAGCCACATCCTGATTCAAAGTAATTTATGAGATGATGAAAACAATCATTGGTCAAACTTAGTTCAATACTAGTTGGTTAAAACCTAACATTTCTAAACCAGTTATTACCAAACCTCAGTTTGAAATCAATCCTGTATTGCTAACTTGGGTGACTACGAACTTGCAATTTGGTGATGATATCGACATGGATTCGGTGGCATTTCTGAGACGATTTGAACAGATTTGTAGTACAGTTAGGTATGTTGGAATTTTAGATGAGGCAACCAAATTACTCATGATTCCTTTTTCACTTAGATGCCAAATTAGATATTGTTAGAGGCATTACCACTGGAGACTCACATTCTTGGAAATTTTTTTACAATTATTCTTGGATTGGATCATACCAAAGCCTTCTGCATTAAAGACTCAAGCTAAACTACTTGAATTCAATCAAGAACCAATCGAAACATTGGGGAAAACTTGGGATAGATTCAAGTTAATCCTTTGGAAAATACTTAGAGGTGACATCGATCTGGCCATTCAATTACAATAGTTTTATGAAGGCCAGGATCAATATAACAAATGACAATTTAATGTTATAGCTGGGGAAGTATTTGGACAGAGACAACCCATGAGATAGTTATTTTCCTAGAAAAAGCAAGCAACAACGATCACACTTGAGGATAGATTAGAGAACCAAAAGTGGTGACTGAGCTAATGAAGGTCGCTGAACAAGAATCAATGGTTGATGAGGATAATACAAAAAAAGAGTGAGGAACTTTCAAGCGATGGTGATTCTTACATTTCCAATTTGGACTAAATAACAAATGAAGAAGTTTCAGAAGACTTATTGAGAGATCAATTAGGATATATTCATCAATTAGACTATAAAAAGTAGGGTGAGAAACCCTTGAGTCAACCAGATACCTTACTATCGAAGAAAATTAGTGAATGGACCAAGTGCTTGTCTAATTCTAGTGTATCTACCATAGTATTCTCCAACTCTATCTGATCTTACAGTTTTAATTTGTTTCTTACATTTTCTTTCTACTTCTACTTTAAATATTTTAATAGCATCCAATACTTCATCTTTGTTGTGAAGCAAGTAGAGATACATTTATCAAACTAATCATCTATAAAGGTGATAAAATATTTATGACCATGTAGACTCTTATTAGGACAACAAATATTAGTGTGTATGATTTCTAATAATTTAGATTAAGAATTTCAAGAATAGAAGCTCTTAAAATGATAGTGTATATAATAAAATAAGTTCCAACCAATGTAGTTTCTAGAATACCATTTGAAAGGTCGAAAATCGAGTTTTTGACATATGCATGTTTGGGGATGCCCTTCTAAAGTAAGAGTTTATAATCCATAAAAAAGGAAACTCGACCTAAGGACTATAAGTGGGTACTTAATTGGATATGTTAAAAAATCCCAAGAGTATAGATTGTTCTATCCATCTCATAGCACTAGAATTACAGAATCAAGAAATGCAAAGTTTTTTTAGAATGACTTGATTAGTGGCAAAGATCCATCTCATAATTTAACTTCTAAGTTTAATCATTTTGATAATCAAACTCTTACTATAAGTGAAAGATTGGCCATTACTCACATCACTCCTAAAAAAAAAAAGAGTGTTAGACAATAATTGTTGAGATTCCACAAGTTGTTGATGGCAATCTAATAGATCAAGTTGTTCAACCATTATCGAAAACTATTGAACAACCAATTGTAGAACATGCTCCTTAAGAGAATATTGATACAAAATTACAAAGATTGACTAGGACTATGAAAGCAACAATACTTGTGGACCATATTATGTATCTACAAGAAGCTAGCCATGAAATTGGAGTAGAAATTGATCTTGAAACATTTCCACAAGCCATGAGTTGTAGAAAATCTAAGTTGTGGTGCAATGACATGAAAGAAGAGATGAATTATATAGCATTTCATGACATATGGGATCTTGTTGAATTTCCTAAAGGAGCAAAGGAAATTTGATGTAAATGGGTTTATAAAACTAAAAAAGACTTGTCAGGTAATATTGAAAGATATAAAGCAAGACTCATTGCTTAAGGGTTCACTCAAAAGGAGAGAATAGACTATATAAAAACCTTTTCTCCCATGTCTAAGAAAGATTCTTTTCACATCGTTTTTGTATTAGTTAGCCATTTTGACTTTTAATTGCATCAAATAAATGTGAAAATGACATTTCTTAATAGAGACCTTAAGGAGAAAGTTTATATGAAACAACCAAAATGACTCTCGATGGTGAGTAATTGGTATGCAAACTTAAGAAATCCATACATGGATTGAAACAAGCCTCTCACTAGTGGTATTTAAAATTTCATGATGTCATTTCTTTATTTGGTTTTGTGGAAAACATCATGGACAAATGCATATACCAGAAGGACAGTGGGAGTAAAATTTATTTCCTTGTTTTGTATGTGGATGATATTTTACTTGCTACCAATAATAAGGGTTTGCTATATGAAGTGAAACGATTTATTTCAAAGAATTTTGATAAAGATCTAGGCATCTTATGTCATTGGTATTATGATCCATACAGACAAATTTCAAAATGTTTTGGGTTTATATCAAGAAACCTATATCAATAAGGTTTTAGAGAGATTTGAAATGAAGGACTATTCACCTAGTGTAGCACCTATTGTAAAGGGTGACAAGTTCAACTTGAACCATTGTTTTAAAAATTAGCTTGAAAGGGAACAAATGAAAAATATTTCATATGATTCTTTTGTTGGAAGCCTAATGTATGCTCAAATTTGTACTAGATCTGGCATTACATTTGTTGTTGGAATGTTGGGAAGATATTAGAGTAATCTAGGTTTAGACCACTGGAGAGTTGCAAAGAAAGTGATGAGGTAGCTTAAAGGGAGCAAGGATTTCTTGCTTATGTATAGACGAACTAACAACTTGGAGGCAGTTGGTTATTCAAACTCGGATTCTGCTAGATGTGTTGATTCAATAAAATCAGCATATGGATACATTTTTATGTTAGTTGAAGGAGCAATATCTTGGAGAAGTGCAAAGCAGACCTTGATTTCCACTTCTACCATGAAGGCTGAGTTCATTTCTTGTTTTGAGGTGACCTCACATGGTGTATGGTTGAAAAGTTTCATATTAGGGCTTAAATTTGTTTATTCTATTTCTAAGCCATTGAAAATGTATTGTGATATTTAACTATAAGAGAACGTGTTAAAGAGAATAAAGTGGTCATTGAATACATTAGCATTGAATTAATGATTGTTGATCCTTTAATGAAAGGCATGCCACCAATGAGGTTTAAGGATCATGTAGCATGAATGGGACTTGGTTCTACCTTATGATTTTTTTTTTGGTAAATTATCATTAGTAATGAAATTCTTATTTATTTGGACGTTGTTTCTCATTTTTGGTGTACACATTTATGTTGAGAATAACAACTTTTATTGGACTTAGAATAAACATGCGATTTATTCATTAAGTTATAAATGAAATATAATACTCGTCTTTTAGAGGATTTATCTCCATGATTCATGTCTTATATTTCTTTTATTAATAATAAGATTTAGAGGATTCTGAGTAATATACAGACAAAATGGGAGTATGTAAATTTTTTCTTCATTAAATGTCCTGTATATATAAAACTCTCAAATGTTTTTCCATTATTTATTAATTTATGTTAATTAAAAACAATATTAGTGATGACTATAATATAACTCAAATTTTACATGTCTTGATTAACATAAATGATGCTTAAGTTTCTTTCATAACTCATTCTTTTATTGAAGGTGTTAATGTTGTTATGGATTGCTCTTTTACTTACTTTCTAATAAGGAACTTAAATTGCTCCGTTTATTTTGTAAGGGATTCAACTACTCTTGACCTTATAACGTCATGATGTCTTGCATATTTATCCACTTTAATAAGTTTGAGTAAACCAATTTTTCATATTATTTAATTCCACTAAATTGAATTAAATTAAATTAATCAATTTAAATTAATTAACGGTGACTTGAATTCCCAAATAGTCATTGATGTAGTGAAAAATAAATACTTATTAATATTAAGTCTTCAGTTTAAATATTAACAATTACTAAAAAAAGAAATGATGTCTCGAATCGAAATATGAGTAAAAAAATGAGGAAACAATTTAAAATTTTATACTATTATTTATGTTTCTGATTAAGTTGGTGATCACCAACTCATTAGGAAAATTATAGAAATATATTTTCGTAATTAAAATAAGTTATATTATTTGATGGTATTTTAGTCTTGTTATTTAAGAAAAAAATAAAAATATGCATATGATGAAATTTAAACTCGAATCAATTACATTAGTAAAATTATTAATTTACCATTCAACTAAAATTTACTTTAATATTTTTATAATTTAACTTTTATTTATTATATATTATTTTTAAGTAAACATATATATTTTATATTTGTAATTTTTATACATTTACGCGTATAATAAAAATTTTAATGGAATTTGATTATTTTTAAAACTTTCTCAAAAAAGTTTGATTTATGAGAAAAGCAGGGTTTGGCAGTTGATATGAAAATGGGGACTTTGATAAAACATTTCACGTGCTAAAGCGCGTCCAAAGTCAGCAGTCAGCAATGCCATCCAACCACTTCAATACAAATCTATCTCTATATTTGCAATTATTTCCTTGGAAAATCCTGTCAAATGTTTACTCACATTACAATGATAAAAAAAAAAAATCTTCCTAAAAATTTATGGTTGCAATCGCAAGTGCGATAATAAATATCAGATGTAATACTACTATATATTATATTTTTAAAAAATAGAATTTAAATTCGAATTTAAAAATTACATAATTGAGAGGAATAAATATAAAATTTTTAAAAAATATTTTTTATAAACAATAAAACATGCATAGAAAATAAATTGATTAAAGGAAAAGGATAACATGATTTAGATGAAGAATAATTTTTTTCTAGATTATGATTTTATTTGTTTTTCTTGTATAGAAGGTAAAAGTTTATTAAGTATTACAAATGCTTTTTAATAAATATGTAGTTTTTAATAAAAACAATGCTTAATATATTAGTTGGTATGTGTGTTGGGCTGTTTTTTCTCATATGGTGTTTGTGTTTTTTATTTATTCGACGTTATATTTATATTTGATAGAAACTTTAAGTTTTGGTACCTATAAATAATTATGCTAATTTTTTAGTTTTTAATTCGAGTTTTAAAATTAATTTAATGAAGATTCATAATTTATTAATAATGTTAACAATTAACTTTTATCAAATCAACTTAAAACTCGAATTAAACACTAAAAATTAATATCATTACTTGTGAATATTGAAATATACAACTTTTACCAAATATATTTATTATATTGAAAAAAAAACACAATAATCAAATTAAATACAAAATTATATATGAAGGTAAAAAACAATATGATGTAAATGTTTTATACGATATTTATTTATAGAATATAAGAGTGGAAACTATTTTATTTTAAGAATAGTTGAAAATTATGGTTAGGCAGACGGGGGTCTGATTTTTTGCTTTGTGGGAAGGAAATTTTTTTTCAAACAAACGTCAAAATCATCATCCTCCATTAATGAATAGGCTGAACACCGGTCATTTTGATTATATTCATTTTGAAATTTTAATTGAATCAAATATCTTACACATTTTCAAATTTCAAATTATGAGTATAAATAAATTTGTTATTACTAATACTGAATGTTATCTTCCTACTTTCTCTCAAAACTTCACCCACGGTGGACAAAATATATTTTTCAATAATTTTGTTTTGAGTTATCTTTTATATTCTTAGGGTAAATTACACTTTATATTGTTGAATTATTAGTAAGTTTATGTTTTGGTCACTTAACTTCAAAAAGTTACAAAATGATCACTAAAATATTCAAAAGTTTTCAAGAAAGTTGTTTAGATTTTGGTTTGGAGATTTGTGACATTCAAAATTATTTCTTAAAAAAAAAAAACTGAATTGTAGAAGAGGAAGAGAATATGAGCTTTTAATTAGTTCAAGCGATACGAATAAAGAAGAGGTCATACAACAACGATTTTAATAACCAAGTGACATGAAAACTTTTGAATAGTTCAGTGACCATTTTGTAACTTTTTGAAGTTGAGTGACCAAAACATAAACTTACTAAGAGTTTAATAACATCGGGTGTAGTTTATAAGGAGATGGAGTAAAAGGGCCAAGCCAAGAATGTTAGTTTGGAGGGGTTAAAATTAAAAAAAATTATGTTCAAAGGCTTTACATTGAATTATTAACTTCTTGGAGGAGTCAAAAATGAAAAAGAAATTATTTAATAAAAAAGCTAAAAGTACTTAAATTGAATTATTAATTTTGGAAGGGGTTAAAATTAAAATTTTGCCATCTACCAAGGAGGAGGCAAGACCCTTGCCTATCTCTTATTACTACGCCTTTGAGATAAAGTTTCTTTAAATATTGAATTCGAGATTAATGTTAAAGGAAGATTTGATTCTTTGCAAGTTAGAGATTCCAGCAAACTTAGAAAAATGCGAAAATCCATACTCCAAATTTGATAATTCAGTATAGTAATAGGGATAAATCTCAAAACTATACATCAACTTTGGTCCAATGTGCAATACTATTGTTATACCCCTCCATTACTTGGACACGTGTTAGTAAGGCATGAGGCATTGACATCCCCTTTAACTCCGCTTGATACAGTACCCTAGTTGACCACTCATCCAGAACAGAGACGATACCCTCTTGTTATCAAGCCTATACGCTAGGTAAGAACACTTATCAAGTGTGAACATATCACCGATATGATAAGGAGTTTGTTCAAGAATAACTATCTTGTACTAATTGGAGGCATAACTACCTTGTAATAATTGTAGGCATAACAAATTACATCCCAAGATATACACTCATGAATATCATTTACGTAATTGGTGGGATTGAATAGTTATCATGCCATGTCGTGTTAGTGGATAAAATGACCTCTCCTATAAATACCCTTCTAGCGATGAAGAATGGATCAATTTTCGATACCTTAAAGTTACTTTGAGCAATTACTCTCTCAAACAGTTGACATGTCCTATTGTTCTTGTTCTAGCTCCCACTCTCTTTAGGTGAATCAACCTTCGTTGCACCACCACTACCTCCGTCTATCTCCTCCCCTATTGAACTTGACATTAATAATTAGTGAGGTAAATATGGATCGAAAAATGTCTCAGATTCAAAAAGATACAAGTCTCAACCCTTCTAACCTCACTAACTCCTATAATCCTGCCAACTCTTCTCAAAGGAATGGCAATGATCTTACAAATATTGAGTTTCCTTCAAACCAAAAAAATTCCCCCAACATTCAAACAATGAACGACCCAATTGTTACCTTTCTTGAGACCTTCACACAACTCGTGGCCTCCCTCAACATCCCTTTATCCATTCATTTGCTTGATCCTACTTTTGTTAAAGTTGTTCCACCAACTATCCCAGACTAGGGGTGTGCAAAATTCAGGTAAAATCGAAAAAATTTGGCTAATCGACCAAATTCAATTAATCGGTCAGTTAACTGAATTAATTTGGTCGGGGATCGATTAATAATTTTTTGTGTTTTTAGTTAACGGTTAATTCGGTTCGAAAATGGTCGGTTAACCGAAAAAATTAATAAATAAAATTATAATATATAAATAGCCCATTATCTACTTTAACGGCCATTGTCGGAAGATGAAGTTTGGCAAGGAATTTGCTTCTTAAGTGGTGCATGAATGTAGGGGATGAGAAAGATGGAATATATAGTAATTTGGGGTGAAAATGGGTGAAATTAGAACACGATAGAAAAATTTATCCAAACACGATTTCCAAGTCCAATTAAGTGGCATGAATGACAAGAGGTGAAATTAGAACACACTCACACAGGCTAAATATGGATATCATTAACGAGCCTGCTTAAGAAGAACAAATCTCCTGGGTTACTCTATTATTTTGACCCAATAAAAAGATTTGCTTTACATATGCTTTTTGTTATGTTATATCGAATTGGTTTTACAGTTTCAATTTAATTATCAAATTATAAAATGTAAAATCTTTTTATAATATCCAGTTCAATCACATACCCAGACCAGCTAATATTTTAGCACATAATTTAGACACTGATTGCCTAAAAAATGAAAGAGAGAGTTACCTGAATGGAAGTTTGCTGATGGTTGTTGATGATGGATTATGGGGACGGAGAAGGATGGAATTGACAATAGAAGATGAGATAGGGTTTGGGGAGAAGAAAAAATAGTAAATGGAATGGTTTATGGAAGGCTGCTGGTTTTGGGAACTGATATCGACAAGTTTCGTGTAATATCCCTAAATCGGGTCTAGTAGTTTTAGGTATATTTTTCAGGTTTCGAGTGGGAAACTAGGAATTTATAGGGTTTCTAGTAAATTTTAATTTAATTTAGGAGGTTAATTTCATCTAAAATTGATTAAACAATAATCCAAAAAAATAAAAGTATTTTTGGAAAATTAATTTTAAAGTAATTATATAACTATAAGTGAAAATAATTAATTTGGGTCGAAAAAGAATTTTAAAATATTTTTTATTAGAGGTTAATTTGAGTTAAATTTAAATATTAATTAAATCGAGTTTAATTGTAAAACAATAGAAAATTTAGAGTATTTATTTGACAAATAAACTTTAAAATTCAGAATTTTGGAGGGAAATGATTAAATGGTAAAACAAGGGAAATGTGAGAGTGGCCATTAGGCAAATGCCCTAATTTTAAAATTCTGGTGGGTTGTTTCAACTTTAAAAACAATGCATCTAGCCTACTTTTCACACCATTTACATCATATTAGAGAGCTATAAATTTGGTTTTCTTTGCATGGTTTTAAAGATCTATCATCAAAGAATAGATCCAACCATTTTCCTTCTCAAAATACTCTCTCAATTCACCTGAAATTATTCTCAAAAGTAGTAAAAATTATTTTGAAATTTCTCAAGATTCTTAAATCAAGATTTTCAATCAAAGGGTTTAGAACGAATCAAAGGTAATTATTATTCCTAAACTTGTTTTTATGAAGATTGTAAAAAAATAAAATAAAATAAAATAAAGAACGCACAAATTTTACGTGGAAACCTTTTCGGGAAAAACCACGGGCCGAGGAGAAGAAAATTCACTATGTCGAATTCAATTTTTTTTTTTTACAAGAGGAATAGACTATGTCTATTTATAGGCTTGTAAAGCCATATTCTAGTAAGACTGAAACACCTTATTCCAATCAATATCAAATAGATGGAATTTAATAAGGTTTAAAAAACCTTATTCTAAAATAAAATAAAAGAAATGTAATTCTATATGGATTCTTCTTTTATTTTATTTTACCACTATATTTTATTTAAATAAGGATTCGGGTCACTTAATTCTAACAATCTCCACCTTGACACGGATTCTCAATAAATAATTTCTTTATTGCGAACTCTCAACGAACAAGTTCCCTTAAGGGTTTAACTTCAACAATAAACACCAACCAAGTTTAAGCAATGCTCAAACTTGGTTATAGGAAGTGACTTAGTCATCATATCTGTAGGATTTTCATGAGTACTAATTTTGCTCACAACAATATCACCGCGAGCAATAATATCACGAACAAAATGATACCGAACATCAATGTGTTTTGTTCTCTCATGAAACATTTGATCTTTTATAAGAAAGATGGCACTCATCATTGTCACAAATATCATGGCCGATTTGAAGGTCTTCATTGAGTTCACTAAAGAGTCCTTTCAACTAAATAGCTTCTTTACAGGCCTCGATGAATCGCCATGTACTCAGCCTTGATGGTAGACAAAGCGACTGTAGTTTGCAAAGTGGCTTTCCAACTAATTGCACAACCTCCGATTGTAAAGACATAACCTGTGAGAGATCTTCTTCTATCAAGGTCTCCAGCAAAATCATCATCAACATACCCAATGGTTCCATCTTCAGCTCTTCCAAATTGTAAACAAACATCAATAGTACCTCGTAAGTATCTTAAAATCCACTGAACTGCTTTCCAGTGTTCTTTACTGGGATTCGCCATATACCTGCTAACTGCACTGACTACATATGATAAATCTGGACGTGAACAAACCATAGAATACATGAGAGATCCCACTGTACTAGAGTATGGAACATGTGACATGTACTCAATCTCATCATCTGGTTGTAGAGACAACGCCGATGAAAGTCTAAAATGGGCGGCTAAAGGAGTACTAACAGGCTTAACACTCTACGTATTGAACCTGCAAAGAACTTTCTTAATGTACCCCTTCTGACTTAGGTACAATTTACTTGTTTTTCTATCTCTGAGAATCTCCATACCAAGTATCTTCTTTGCTGGTCCCAAATCTTTCATCTCAAATTCTTCACTTAGTTGGGCTTTGACCTTTCTTATCTCTCCTTTATCTTTTGCTGCTATCAACATGTCATCAACGTAAAGAAGTAGATACACAAAAGAACCATCACTGCTTTTTCTTAAAGTAAACACAATCATCAAAACTACTTCTTTTGAAATCATGAGAAGTCATAAAGGAATCAAACCTCTTGTACCACTGCCTTGGTGACTGTTTCAAACCGTAAAGGGATTTTTTTAGTAAGCAAACATAGTCCTCTTTTTCTAAGACTGTAAAACTTTCTAGTTGTTGCATGTAAATATCCTCCACAAGTTCTCCATGCAAAAATGCAGTTTTTACATCTAACTGCTCAAGCTCCAAATCATGCATAGCCACAATACCAAGCAAAGCTCGAATCGAACTATGCTTCACAACTGGGGAGAACACATCTGTGAAGTCCACTCCTGGAATTTGATTGTAACCCTTTGCAACAAGCCTTGCTTTATATCTGGGTTCTTCAGCTTCTAGAGTCCCTTCTTTCTTTTTAAACACCCATTTACAACGAATAGTCTTCTTACCTTTAGGAAGTTTCACAAGATCCCATGTTTTGTTTTTATGGAGTGATTTCATCTCTTCTTGCATAGCAAACATCCATTTTTCTAAGTCTCATTTTTCTAAGTCTTCACAGCTAATCGCCTCAGAATAATTAGATGGCTCTTGATTCGCATCTATATCTTCAGCCACATTTAAAGCATAAGCAACTAGACCAGCCTCGGCATACTTCTTTGGAGGTTTAATTTCTCTTCTAGTTCTGTTTTTGGCGATAGAGTATTGCGGTGAAGAAGCAACTCTATTCTCAATTTTTGTACTGGCTTGAGGAGTCGACTCTGTATTAATCTGATGCTCCACCTGCTTTTGATTTTCTTTATTGGAAGAGTCTTTAAGAGATAAGTTAGGTAGCATAGCAATTTCATCAAAAACATCTCTGTTAATCACAACTTTTCTATTTTCAGGACACCATAACTTATACCCTTTTACGCCAGCTTTATAACCAAGAAAAACACATTTAATAGATCTCGGTTCCAATTTTCCATTATCAACATGAGCATACACAGGACACCCAAAAATCTTTAAATCAGAATAATTAGCAGGATTACCAGACCATACCTCTTGTGGAGTCTTTTCCTCAATGGCAACGGATAGAGATCGGTTGATCAAAAAACATGCAGTAGAGGCTACTTCTGCCCAAAACGACTTCGGTAAGTTGGCATTTGACACATACATCGAACCTTCTCCATAATCGTTCTGTTCATTCGTTCTGCAACATCGTTTTGCTGTGGAGTATGACGAACTATCAAGTGTCTCATGATCCCTTCTGACTTGCACAATCTATTAAACTCATCAGAATAGAACTCTAAGCCATTGTCTGTGCGGAGGTATTTTATTTATTTTCCTGTATATTTTTCAATCATAATTTTTCAAGACTTAAATGCGGAAAACACATCACTTTTCTGCTTCAAGAAGAATGCCCAAACTTTTCTGGAAAAATTATCAGTAAAGGTTAGCATATAATTAGCTCCACCTCTC
Source organism: Gossypium anomalum (assembly GCA_025698475.1). NCBI lineage: Eukaryota > Viridiplantae > Streptophyta > Magnoliopsida > Malvales > Malvaceae > Gossypium > Gossypium anomalum. The sequence goes on from CM046957.1 coordinate 18,251,177, forward strand.
GAAGGCACTCTAGATGGCCCCCACAGATCAGAATGAATATACTCCAACATTCCCTTCGTGTTATGGATTCCTCTGGTGAATCGAACTCTCTTTTGCTTCCCAAAAACATAGTGCTCACAGAAATTTAGTTTGCAAATTCCTTACCCATCAAGAAGTCCTCTTTTGCTCAATTCTTGTAACACTCCTTGCCCGCATCTGACACCAGGATGGAGTTCGAGGTGCTACTTGACTTTAACTCAATCAACTATGTAAAACAGGGCCATAAAATTTCAAACAATTTAAAACTTTTCCTTTCCCATGTAATATGTCCCTTATGCGGGCTTACGAGGCTCTAAATATACATTCGGGGTGGTTCAGGACCCAATCGGGAACTTATTTAAAACTTAAAAAAATCTCTTGCATCAAAGCTCCACACGCCCGTGTGGGTATAGAGCACACATCCGTGCGCTAGGGACACGCCCTTGTCCCGAGCCTGTGTCTAAAAACCTGGGCATTCTATCAAAACAACATGGCCCAAGCACACACCCGTGCTCGGTAACCGTGTCCTTCACACGGTCGAGACACATGGCCGTGTCTCTTGCCCGTGTGCTACTAGCTTACTTACTGACTTCATGGCACGGCTTGGACACACGCCTGTATGCTAGAATGACTTTAAAGTTTTAGGTCCAAGGGACACATGGCCATAACACACACCCGTAGGCGTGAATCGTGTGTCACACACGGCCTAGACACACGCCCGTTTGTCTTACCCATGTGGATAAATTAGGCTATTTTCCAAGCCCTTTGTCACCCATCTTGCACAATCTACACAAGATCATTTCAATATACCCATATCATCACAATAAACATTAATTCAACCATAGAAAGAACATCGTATGCATTCATCAAAATGAATAATAGCCATTATTCTAGGCTTAATACAAAATAAAGGGCTTTTGACTTATGCCAAAACACATAAACAATTCTCATGATGACTATACTAGTCTAGCCCTATACATGCCACCTTCAAAAATATGAATCAAATTATATCGGATGCTGCGGGTGATAGTGTGATCAATATCTCTAACTTTAAGGGATCCTCGAGCTAGCTAGATAACGCTGAACGAAGAGGGAAAGGAAAGAGGGTAAGTATAAAGCCTAGTAAGTTGCATATAAATAAATATATAAAAACAATCTCACCACTAGATATCATGCTCAAATGTAAACATAATTCAACTTATTCTTTGTCATCTACTCGAGTCACATTTTCTAAATTAAGCTCGTTACTCATGCTTACCATATAGGTACCTGTAACACTCACAACATGATTATTCCTTCTTTATCAAGATTGATCTATAACTCTCACCATTGAAACATTTGGAATACTACTAGATATTCTCTAAACCTTTAACATGGGATCTATTGCCGATGCGTGTCCCAGACACGTCTTACACTAGCTATCTCTGTCGAGGCCGATGCATGTCCCAGACATGTCTTACACTAGCACAACTCTTAGCCGATGCGTGTCCCAGACACGTCTTACACTGGCTATCTCTGTGCCGATGCTATGTCCCAGACATGGTCTTACACTGGCTCTCATAGTATGGCTGATGCATGTCCCAGACATGTCTTACACTAGCCCTCGCCTGGATGCCGATGCCATGTCCCATACATGTCTTACACTGGCGCACAAACCACCCAATGCCTTGGCACGAATATCTAGATCGTATCCTAATGTTTCAACGGGATACTTCTATTATCTCAAATATTACTATGCATTCTCAAGTCATAAGTCAACAATTCATACAATATCAATACAATGGCGATATGAATATGAGTATTAACAGTGTAGTTGTATTATTTACATACAATTTACCTCGGTTTACAAAAAGTACTCGACTACTCGGTTTAGTGGGTTTGCTTGGCCATCCCTCGGTCTAGGTTCGAATTTGGTAAATCTTGATCTATAAGGACAATATGCACTCATTTAGTCACTAATTAGGATTAAACAATCATAAATTCACACCTTTGGTAAAATGACCATTTTGCCCTTAAACTTTGACAAAATGACCATTTTGCCCCTATGCTCGAAAATTGATTTTTATCAAATTTCTTTGTATTTCAAGCTAGATAAACTCTTTTTACTACTATAGCAGTCCCAAATTCTCAACATTTCACACATTTATCATCTATTTTGTAACTTATGCAAAATAGTCCCATTAGGTGTTTTCATGTCAACACCTTTCACAAAAGTTGTTCATAACCCATCTAGGACTCATATTCCTCCATAAAAACTCAATAAACATCACAAATGCATCCATGATAAAAATCTAAACTCTTAACCATTTTGCAAGACATTACTCTCATTTGAAAGCCCATGCTTCAAGGGTCTCAAAAATACAAAAATCATCAACAAAGGGTGTGAGAATCAGTTACTTGTGAAAGGAACAAGTTGCTGCAAATATAAGCTTTCAAACCCCTTTTCATGGCTGATATTTTTGGTGGAAAGAGATGAGAAGGAAAGAAATTGACAACCTTTTTCTATTTTATTCCTTTTTTGGTCAAAATAGTCACCAAATTCTACCTACTCTTAAAACTTTGTCTCCTCTATGTCTCATGGCCGGCTATGCTATCAATTAAGGGCATAATTGCCCGTTAAAGACCTCCAATTTAAGTTCTCTAGCTATTTAACACATTTGGGTACTAAAATACAACTTTTGCCTTTTATGCGATTTAGTCATTTTTCGCAATCGGGCTTGAAAACATTAAAATTAACTCACCAAATTTTTCATGCACCAATAAAATCATACTATAACCTTATTAAAAATAATAAAAATAATAAAATAATTTTCTAACTTTGAATTTGTGGTTCCTAGACCACTGTTCCGACTAGGCCCTAAATCGGGCTGTTATATTTCTCCCCCTTTAGGTATTTTCGTCCTCGAAAATCTTACCAGTAAATAAGTTTGGATATTGCTCTCTCAGAGACTCTTCGGGTTCCCACGTAGCTTCCTCAACTCCATGTAACTTTCACAAGTGGTATATTCTTATTTCTTAACTGTTTAACCTCTCGAGCTAAGATCTTAACTGGTTCTTCCCCATAAGACATATCTGGAAGAATTTTAACTTCAGTAGGCGCAATTAAGTGCGAAGGGTCAGATCTGTATCGGCGTAACATAGACACATGAAACACATCGTGAATCTTCTCTAACTCTAATGGCAAATTCAATCTGTAGGCAACAGTCCCTATTCTCTTGGTAATTTCATAAGGTCCTATGAAACGAGGCCTTAGCTTGCCTTTTCTACCAAATATGAGGACTTTCCTCCAAGGGGAAGCTTTCAAGAATACTCTATCACCGACCTCAAACTCGATCTCCTTTCGTTTTAAATCCGCGTAGGATTTCTGCCTATCCGTAGCAGCTCTTAGGCATTCTCGAATCACTTTAACTTTTTCCTCAGCCTCTCTGACTAATTCAACCCCGTGAATCTGACTCTCTTTCAACTCAGTCCATATAAGGGCGTTCGACACTTTCGCCCATACAAGGCCTCATAAGGTGCCATTCTCAGACTTTACTGATAGCTGTTGTTGTAGGTAAATTCAACCAATGGTAAGTATTTTTCCCAGCTTCCTTGCAATTCGAGAACACAACATCTTAGCATGTCTTCTAAGATCTGTATCACTCTTTCTGATTGCCTGTTCGTCTGTGGATGAAAAGCCGTACTAAAACTTAACTTGGTTTCTAGAGCCTCTTGTAACTTTTTCCAAAACCTCGAGGTGAATCTCGAGTCTCAATCTGAAACAATCGACAATGGTACACCATGAAGCTTCACAATCTCAGAAATATACAAGTCAGCTAATTTTTCGAGAGAGTAGTCTGTACGCACTGGTATGAAGTAGGCTGACTTAGTTAATCTGTCGACAATAACCCATACAGCATCTTTCTTTTTCGGGGTTAATGACAAACTGGTCACGAAGTCCATGGTGATACGATCCCATTTCCACTCTGGAACCATAATAGGCTGAAGTAGCCCAGAAGGTACTTGGTGTTCGGCATTTACTTATTGACATACTAAACACTTGGAAACAAACTCCGAAATATCCTTTTTCATTCCCGACCACCAATACATTTTCTTCAGGTCGTTATACATCTTTGCGCTACCCAGGTGGACGGATAAATTACCACTATGTGCTTCTTGTAAAATCTTCTGGATGAGCTCACTATCTTTAGGCACACAAATTCTATTTTTGAACATTAAACATCCGTCGATACCAACCTAAAAATCTAATTCAACACATGACTCACACTGATCTTTCCTGGCTTGAAACTTCTTATTATTATACTGAGCTTCTCGAATTTCATGAAGAAAAGTCAGTCTAACTCTCAATTCTGCTAAGATCGAACCATCCTCAAACACGGTCAACTGGGTATTCAAAGCTCTCAAGGCAAACAACGATTTTCTACTCAAGGCATCGGCGACTACATTTGCCTTTCCCGGGTGGTAATCAATGATCAACTCATAATCTTTTAATAGTTCTAACCATCGACGTTGCCTCAAATTCAACTCTTTTTGAGTCATCAAGTACTTTAAACTCTTGTGGTCGGCAAATACTCTACATCTCTCTCCGTAGAAATGGTGTCGCCAAATCTTTAAGGCGAATACTACAGCTGCAAGCTCTAAATCGTGGGTCGGATAATTTTTCTCATGTGGTTTTAGCTGTCTCGAGGCATAGACTACAACCTTACCTTCTTACATGAGTACACACCCTAAACAATTTAAGGAGGCGTCACTATAAATTACAAATTCTTTACCCGACTCTGGTTGCACTAAAATTGGGGCTTCGGTCAACAAAGCCTTTAACTTCTCGAAACTCTGCTGACATTCTTTTGTCCATTCAAACTGGATGTCTTTCTGTAATAATCTCATTATCGGGGTAGCTACCATAGAAAATCCATTTACAAAGCGTAGCCCTAGAAAACTATAAACCTCTGTTACATTCCTCAGCGGTTTCTACTCCAGAATAGCTGAAATCTTATTTGGGTCAACTCTGATCCCCTCGCCCGACACAATGTGTCCTGGGAATCCAACTTCATTAAGCCAAAACTCACTCTTACTAAACTTAGCATAAAGCTATTTATCTCTCAGAATCTGGAACACAGTCCTCAAATGTTCCGCGTGCTCACTCTCATCACGTGAATAAATCAGTATGTCATCTATGAAAACAACGACGAACCTATCCAAGTATGGCCTGAAGATGCGGTTCATCAAATCCATAAACACTACCGGGGCATTCATTAATCCAAAAGGCATAACAAGGAACTCGTAATGCCCATATCTTGTCCAAAAAGCAGTCTTCGGCACATCTTGTTCTTTGACCCTTAACTGGTGGTAACCTGATCTCAAGTCTATCTTGGAGAATACCGTAGCTCCCCTCAGTTGATTGAAGAGATCATCGATCCTCGGTAAAGGATACTTGTTCTTTACTGTCACCTTGTTAAGCTATCTGTAGTCGATACATAACCTCATCGACCCATCCTTCTTTTTCAGAAAAAGTACTGGAGCACCCCATGGTGAATAACTCAGTCTAGCAAAACCTTTATCTGTTAACTCTTGGAACTGTACTTTCAACTCCTTTAGCTCGGTGAGGGCCATCCTATACGGTGCAATCGAGATTGGCGTTGTACTTGGAGCCAACTCGATACCGAACTCAATCTCTCTCTCTGGAGGTAACCCTGGTAACTCCTCTTGAAAGACATCTATGAACTCACAAACCACCGGTACTGAATCAATCTTCAACTCGGATACTTGAGTATTCAGCATAAAAGCTAAATAAGATTCATAACCCTTTCCCAAATATTTTTCGGCCGACAAAGATGATATTACTACAGGCAGATTATCTGACCTATCTGGCCCAACTCATATAACACTACCATCCTCACATCTTAATTGAATTACTTTTCTTCCACAATCTATTACAACGCTATGGGAGGTTAGCCAATCCATCCCAAGAATTACATCGAATTCATTAAACGGCAACAACATCAAGTTGGCCGGGAAATAACGGCCTCTTATCGACAAAGGAAAATTTCTACATACTTGGTCCACTAATACATGCTTGCCTAACGGGTTAGGCACTTTCAAAACAAACTAGGTGGACTCTATAGGCATGTCTATACGAGGTATTAAATCCATACATATGTAAGAGTGGGTAGATCCCGGGTCAATTAAAGTGACAACATTTATATCATGAATAGAAAAGGTAGCCGTGATCACATCTGGAGACTCTGCCTCTTCTCGGGTTCCTATAGCATAGGTCCTTGCTGGCGTCTTGCCTTCAGACCTCATCGGAGTATCTCTCGGTGCACCCCTACTACCAGTCCCACTTCCGGGGTTCCTTTGAGGCCTACCTCTCAAGGGAGTACTGCTTGCTTTCGCATCTTATTTTCTCTCTCTCTCTTATCTATCTCAGGACACTTGCGAATAAAGTGGTCAAGTGACCAACACTTGAAACAGCCCCTCTCATTTACACGGCATTCGCCCAAGTGATGTCTTCCACATTGTGAACACTCTGACCTATTTGGTCGAGCGCTACCAACACTTGCAACTGAAGTAGTTTGGGCTCTAGATGCCACGTTCTGCTAAATCTTATTTCTCTTCGAATACCCTACCGAAGTATTCGATTGGGTAGTAAATTCTTTTGACCTTTTAGAGGAGGACTAATGCACTTTTCCCATCTGTCTTTTCTTTAAATCTCACGACTCGATGGCCGCTTTCCTCCTTTCTTTCACTAACTCTTCTGCTTTACACGCTCTCTCAACGAGCACTACAAACTATCTTAACTCTAGGATGCCCACGAATACCCGAATGTCTTCATTGAGGCTATCCTCAAACCTCTTACATATGGTAGCTTCAGTGGATACGCATTCTCATGCGTACTTGCTGAGTTTCATGAATTCCCGCTCATACTCTATCACAGTCTTATTACCTTGCTTCACCTCTAGAAATTCCTTCCTTTTCTGATCTATAAACCTCTTGTAACACCCCTTACCTGTACCCGAGGCCGGGATAAGGTACGAGGCATTACCGGACAAAGATAAAAACATTAAACTAAAATACGAGCCATAAAATTTGTATCAAATTCAAACTTTTTGCATTTAATCATAAGGTCCCTAATACAAACCTACGAGGCCCAAAACATACTTTAGAAAGGGTTCGGGACTAAACCAGGAACTTACGAAAATCTTGGAAATTTCATGCTTTAAGGCTCCACATGCCCATGTCCCAAGTCGTGTTCCATACACGGCTGAGACACATGGTCGTGTCTGCTTGTGTGGAATATACCTAGGCTATTTTCCAAGCTTTGGTCAACCTTAATCTCTTACCCACTTATACAAAATCAAAAGCATATAACATGGTATTCATTTAATGAGTAAACAATCTCAATTTAAACCAAAAACATAGCATTTGTATGTCATCATACATGTGTCTCTCATAGTTATTTTACCTTGTCTATTATAGTACCACTTATACATTTACACCAGGTTTATCATCTTACCACTTCAGCTTAATCATCAAGCATTCATATTTAAAGCTAGATCATATCCTTATAAAATACCACAATTCAGGTGCGCAGAATAACATGTTTGCCTGAAACATTTCAATTCAACTCCATACCCAACAAGCATTACATTAAGACTAGTCATATATTTATATATATATACATGTCATGACACATATCATTCTCTTTCTATTTTCTTATAAACACATATCATTTATTTCATTATATCAATATTTCATATACCATAGTTTCCATGTATTCCACATATATTTATTTTCCTCCTCCTCCTCTCCATTCCACATCCTTAATATATAGAGCATTCTTGTAAGTACGATTTCACAATTTACTAATAAATGCTCACATCAAACTGTCCACACGAGCCATATTCACTTACTTATTTATAATTCGAGCTACAGAGCTCGAAATTAAGATCCGTAAATTTTCTCTGAAACTAGACTCACATATCTTTCCACCATAAAATTTTCATGATTTTTGGTTTAGCCAATTAGTACAGTTTATTAGTTAAAACCTCCCCTGTTTCAGAGTACAACTACTCTGACCTCTGTGTACTACGAACCAAATTTCTCCCTGTACAGAATTCCAACAACCATACCATTTATTTCCCTAAAAAATAGACTCAATAAGGAATCCATGCATGTAAGGTATGACTCTTAATAATTTTTGTACAATTTATGGTGAATTTATAAAGTCAGAATAGGGGATCTCGAATTCATTCAGACCCTGTTTCACAAGAATTCAAATATCACACAATATAGAATTCGTTTGCTTCCCCTGTTTCTTTCATGTGAAAATAGACTCATTAGGCTTTATTTTCATATATCATTTGCATTTTTATTCAACTTCCACAATTTTTAGTGAATTTTCAAAGTCACGAAACTGCTGCTGTCCAACACTATTTTACTACTAAAATTCATTCTTACATAATTCCACTTAATCCGTTTTGTCTTATCAAAGTTCACCAAACTATCGAGCACATTGCTCATAATTTTCATAAACATATACCTACACTATTTCATCACAAAACTCACAAAGCAGTACATAGTAAGTCTCCCGTTGAACACTTCGGATCAATCCTCGATACTTGGTGGTTTCAGCACATAGCTCCACCCATCATAAAGTTCGGCTCTCTTGTACACATGGTGAACACTTAGTACCACCGATGTGACCTAGCCGCTTATCTCGTAGCTCTCTTGTCTACATGGTGTCCTTCACCTGAACCACGCATGCGACCTAGCTACATATATCCCGTAGCTCTCTTGTCTACATGGTGTACACATAGTATCACCCATGTGACCTAGCTACATCATAATGCCTCGTAGCTCTCTTGTACACATGATGTGCACTCAAGACCATACATGTGACCTAGCTACATACCATCAGTATCATCCAATCTTTCCAAGGTTCAACAGGATTTCTCTCTCTTTTCCAACAATTTCACCAATCAAATAATTATCCACAAACATATTTCCAATATTATTATAAAATATCATAATACAAGTAATATTGATTATTACTTACATATAAACTTACATCTCATTTAATATCAAGGCAATAACATTAAATTACACATTGCCTTATTAAAAATCATATGAACTTACAATTTCGCATAATATCCATAATCATAGAAATCACATTTATGTATGATAGTTCAATGCACTTCATGTACCATAGACATATTTTTAAATCAATTCATAAACTTGGCACCATAATCATTTAATTTAACATAATTCAATTAATTCACTAAATTTAACTTTCAAATATAAATTACAGCATTATTGCTTTATTATTATCATACCAACTTACATACTTTCAACACCTCGGATATCATACTAAATATATCAATTTTACATTGAAACATGCATAAATTAATGCTTATTATACATATTAACTTACCTCGATACTAAACTACCATTTTACCAACTTTCTCAATTTTTAATTTTTCTCTCATTCTAGGTCCAAATCTCATTTTCCGGGATCTAAAATATCATATTTTACTTATTTAACTAATGTAATATTCAAAACAGTCCTTAACTCAAACTTTGGAAAAATTACAATTTTGCCCCTAAACTTTTGCATATTTACACTTTTTCCCCTAGGCTCGAGAATTAAACTTCATCCCTTATTCTTATGTTTTATGACATGCTGATCACTTTTCCCTTCTATGGAAACATCAAATTCTCACTCTAACATATACTTATAACTATTAGGTATTTTTACCGATTAAGCCCTTTTACTCATTTTCACTCAAAACCGAGTAGCACAAGTTGTTTAACATAATTTCAAACCTCATATTCTATCATAAAACATCAAAATAAACACATTTCACCTATGGGTATTTTTCCAAATATGAACCTTAGCTTAAATTATTGCTAGAATAAGCTTAATCAAATTACAGGATTCCAAAAACGTAAAGAACTTGAAAAACTGGCTAGAACGGACTTACTATTGAGCTTGGAAAGCTTGAAAACCCTAGCCATGGCTTCCCCATGCTAATTTCGGCCTCCATGAAGAAGATGAGTAGATTTTGGCTTTATTTTCCTTTTTATTTCTTTTAATTACCAAATGACCAAAATGCCCTTCCTTACTAAACTTTCAAAAACTCCATCCATGTCCAATTTTTGTCCATAACTTAGAAATTGGTCAAATTGCTATTTAAGACCTCCTAATTAATATTTCAAAGCAATTTCATACTAGAAACTTCTAGAGTGCAAGTTTTGCAACTTATTCAATTTAGTCCCTAACTTCAAATTGAGCACTTTATGCATAGAATTTCTTCACGAAATTTTCACAGAATCATGCAATCATATCATAGACCTCAGAATAATCATAAAATAATTATTTCTATCTCTCTGATTTTGTGGTCCCAAACCTCTGCTCCAACTAGACCCAATTTTGGGCTATTACAACTCTCCCCTTTTAGAGATTTTCGTCCTCGAAAATCTTTCTCTGAGTGAGGTTTAGTATCTTTCTCATAATTTCCAGCATTACTAACTAATTTTTTCAAGACGATACTTTCTAAACACTTGTGTCATCAATTTGAATCCCAAGATAACTCAATCCAACTTTGATATTTCTCTAACTCGTCCTTCACTTGTCAACCATTCTCACTCTCTCGTCATATCTATAATTATTTTATCACCGAACTCTTTGATTCCACACTTAGAAACTTAGTCAACATAATTCTCATGAATTTTCATTATTTACACCTCATCTGGTGAAGGGGCTGAGGTCGTATAGTCTCTAACTCAATTCTGACATATATCTATATGACACATTCTCTTTTTTTTTTTTTTTTTCCATTATCCACATATATCATTATAATCATACTATCCACTTCAAACAATTTATTATTCATATCTGTCTTACATAAAATTTCCAATTATCTCATTTTAAGCAAGTGCACTCACTCATACATTCTATGAATTTTGAATAACTTTAGTCATCACATTTACTCATTAATTTAGTCAAGCATGCAACAACATATGAAGGCCAAACAAATATGAATAAATATATCACTATATAAACTTTCATCTCACATATTATCACATATACATATATCACGAATTCTTATTCATACCTTTCCGAGTTTAACACATCATAGCTACACTTTATTCAAATACTTCAATATCGCTATCAAATGGTCAGATGTAGCTCGGTTGGAGAATACTTCGTTTTCAACAAAATGGTCCTCATTAGTGTCGGGAGACATCACATTATCACATATTTGTGGCATGTATAACTAAACTCTCACACTTGCTATGTTAGTCCGAGAATCGACTAAACCTACTCTGATACCACTAAATGTAACACCCCTTACCTGTACCCGAGGCCGGGATAAGGTACGAGGCATTACCGGACAAAGATAAAAACATTAAACTAAAATACGAGCCATAAAATTTGTATCAAATTCAAACTTTTTGCATTTAATCATAAGGTCCCTAATACAAACCTACGAGGCCCAAAACATACTTTAGAAGGGGTTCGGGACTAAACCAGGAACTTACGAAAATCTTGGAAATTTCATGCTTTAAGGCTCCACATGCCCATGTCCCAAGTCGTGTTCCATACACGGCTGAGACACATGGTCGTGTTCTCGCTGTGTGAATATACCTAGGCTATTTTCCAAGCTTTGGTCAACTTTAATCCCTTACCCACTTATACAAAATCAAAAACATATAACATGGTATTCATTTAATGAGTAAACAATCTCAATTTAAACCAAAAACATAGCATTTGTATGTCATCATACATGTGTCTCTCATAGTTATTTTACCTTGTCTATTATAGTACTACTTATACATTTACACCAGGATTATCATCTTACCACTTCACTTAATCATCAAGCATTCATATTTAAAGCTAGATCATATCCTTATAAAATACCACAATTCAGATCATGTGAGAATAACATGTTTGCTCAAACATTTCAATTCAACTCCATACCCAACAAGCATTACATTAAGACTAGTCATATATTTATATATATATATACATGTCATGACACATATCATTCTCTTTCTATTTTCTTATAAACACATATCATTTATTTCATTATATCAATATTTCATATACCATAGTTTCCATGTATTCCACATATATTTATTTTCCTCCTCCTCCTCTCCATTCCACATCCTTAATGTATAGAGCATTCTTGTAAGTACGATTTCACAATTTACTAATAAATGCTCACATCAAACTGTCCACACGAGCCATATTCACTTACTTATTTATAATTCGAGCTACAGAGCTCAAAATTAAGATCCGTAAATTTTCTCTGAAACTAGACTCACATATCTTTCCACCATAAAATTTTCATAATTTTTGGTTTAGCCAATTAGTACAGTTTATTAGTTAAAGCCTCCCCTGTTTCAGAGTATGACTACTCTGACCTCTGTGTACTACGAGCCAAATTTCACCCTGTACAGAATTCCAACGACCATACCATTTATTTCCCTAAAAAATAGACTCAATAAGGAATCCATGCATGTAAGGTATGACTCTTAATAATTTTTGTACAATTTATGGTGAATTTATAAAGTCAGAATAGGGGATCTCGAATTCATTCAGACCCTGTTTCACAAGAATTCAAATATCACACAATATAGAATTCTTTTGCTTCCCCTGTTTCTTTCATGTGAAAATAGACTCATTAGGCTTTATTTTCATATATCATTTGCATTTTTATTCAACTTACACAATTTTTAGTGAATTTTCAAAGTCACACAACTGCTGCTGTCCAACACTATTTTACTACTAAAATTCATTCTTACATAATTCCACTTAATCCGTTTTGTCTTATTAAAGTTCACCAAACTATCGAGCACATTGCTCATAATTTTCATAAACATATACCTACACTATTTCATCACAAAACTCACAAAGCAAAGATATAGTAAGTCTCCCGTTGAACACTTCGGATCAATCCTCGATACTTGGTGGTTTCAGCACATAGCTCCACCCATCATAAAGTTCGGCTCTCTTGTACACATGGTGAACACTTAGTACCACCGATGTGACCTAGCCGCTTTATCTCGTAGCTCTCTTGTCTACATGGTGTCCTTCACACTGAACCACGCATGCGACCTAGCTACATATATCCCGTAGCTCTCTTGTCTACATGGTGTACACATAGTATCACCCATGTGACCTAGCTACATCATAATGCCTCGTAGCTTTCTCTTGTACACATGATGTGCACTCAAGACCATACATGTGACCTAGCTACATACCATCTGTATCATCCAATCTTTCCAAGGTTCAACAGGATTTCTCTCTCTTTTCTAACAATTTCACCAATCAAATAATTATCCAAAACATATTTCCAATATTATTATAAAATATCATAATACAAGTAATATTGATGTATTACTTACATATAAACTTACATCTCATTTAATATCAAGGCAATAACATTAAATTACACATTGCCTTATTAAAAATCATATGAACTTACAATTTCGCATAATATCCATAATCATAGAAATCACATTTATGTATGATAATTCAATGCACTTCATGTACCATAGACATATTTTTAAATCAATTCATAAACTTGGCACCATAATCATTTAATTTAACATAATTCAATTAATTCACTAAATTTAACTTTCAAATATAAATTACAACATTATTGCTTTATTATTATCATACCAACTTACATACTTTCAACACCTCGGATATCATACTAAATATATCAATTTTACATTGAAACATGCATAAATTAATGCTTATTATACATATTAACTTACCTCGATACTAAAACGGCCATTTTACCAACTTTCTCAATTTTTAATTTTTCTCTCATTCTAGGTCCAAATCTCATTTTCCGGATCTAAAACATCATATTTTACTTATTTAACTAATGTACTATTCAAAACAGTCCTTAACTCAAACTTTGGAAAAATTATAATTTTGCCCCTAAACTTTTGCATATTTACACTTTTGCCCCTAGGCTCGGGAATTAAACTTCATCCCTTATTCTTATGTTTTATGACATGCTGATCACTTTTCCCTTCTATGGAAACATCAAATTCTCACTCTAACATATACTTATAACTATTAGGTATTTTTACCGATTAAGCCCTTTTACTCATTTTCACTCAAAACCGAGTGGCACAAGTTGTTTAACATAATTTCAAACCTCATATTCTATCATAAAACATCAAAATAAACACATTTCACCTATGGGTATTTTTCCAAATATGAACCCTAGCTTAAATTATTGCTAGAATAAGCTTAATCAAATTAATGGATTCCAAAAACGTAAAGAACTTGAAAAAAAGTGGCTAGAACGGACTTACTATTGAGCTTGGAAAGCTTGAAAACCCTAGCCATGGCTTCCCCATGCTAATTTCGGCCTCCATGAAGAAGATGAGTAGATTTTGGCTTTATTTTCCTTTTTTATTCTTTTTAATTACCAAATGACCAAAATGCCCTTCCTTACTAAACTTTCAAAAACTCCATCCATGTCCAATTTTTGTCCATAACTTAGAAATTGGTCAAATTGCTATTTAAGACCTCCTAATTAATATTTCAAAGCAATTTCATACTAGAAACTTCTAGAGTGCAAGTTTTGCAACTTATTCAATTTAGTCCCTAACTTCAAATTGAGCACTTTATGCATAGAATTTCTTCACGAAATTTTCACAGAATCATGCAATCATATCATAGACCTCAGAATAATCATAAAATAATTATTTCTATCTCTGATTTTGTGGTCCCGAAACCTCTGTTCCAACTAGACCCAATTTTGGGCTATTACACCTCTGGCTAATGTACTTCTTTCGGAACTCTCCTTGGAAGAATTCCCAAGTTACTCTTTTTTTCGGTACTACCGACACGAGAGTGTTCCACCACTGATAAGCCGAGTCTCGTAGAAGTGATATGACACACTTCACGTACTCTTCAGGCGTGCATGACAGCTCATTGAATACTCTCAGGGTATTCTCTAGCCAAAACTCCACTCTCTCTGGGTCATCATCTACACTTGCCCGAAATTCCTCAGCCCCTTACTTCCGGATCTTATCTACCGAAGGCTTATCTCGCCTAAACACATCCGCACATTACGGAGCCACCGGGGCATATTGAGGAATCAGAGAGGTGGGGGAGGTAGAGTGTTCGGGTTTGCACGAACAAACTCCATATACCAAGCATCCATCATTCGGAGATAGGCTTCCCTAGCCCCTCCGCCGTGGCCTATACTCACGGGCTCACTCTCTACTGGCGCAGTACCTTATGCGGGAGCTGGCGCATTACTTTCCACGTCATCCGCCGTGGTTTTATCAGGATCCATTACTATAAAAACACAATTTATAGCTGTCAGGAATCGTCACACTATCATTATGCATATATGTGGCATGTATTGCTAGACTCGTACTCTAACTAGTTTAGTCCTAGAATCGGCTAAACCATGTTCTGATACGACCAAATGTCACACCTCTCGCCTGCATCCGACACCAGGACGAGGTTCGAGGTGCTACCTAACTTTAACTCAATCAACTATATAAAACAGGGCCATGAAATTTCAAACAATTTAAAACTTTTCTTTTCCCATGTAACATGTCCCTTATGCGGGCTTACGAGGCCCTAAACATACATTCGGGGTGGTTCAGGACCCAACCGGGAACTCATTTAAAACTTAGAAAAATATCTTGCGTCAAAGCTCCACACGCCCGTGTGGGTATAGAGGACACGCCCGTGCGCTAGGGACACGCCCGTGTCTAAAAACCTGGGCATTCTGTCAAAATAACACGGCCCAAGCACACACCCATGCCCGACAACCGTGTCCTTCACACGGCCGAGACACATGGCCGTGTCTCTTGCCCGTGTGCTACTAGCTTACATACTGACTTCATGGCACGGCTTGGACACACGCCCATGTGGCCTGCCCGTGTACTAGAATGACTTTAAGGTTTTAGGTGCAAGGGACACACGGCCATAACACACACCCGTGGTTATGAACTGTGTGTCACACACGGCCTAGACACACGCCCGTGTGTCTTACCCATGTAGACAAATTAGGCTATTTTCCAAGCCCTTTGTCACCCATCTTGCACAATCTACACAAGATCATTTCAATATACCCATCTCATCACAATGAACATTAATTCAACCATAGAAAGAACATCGTATGCATTCATCAAAATGAATAATAGCCATTATTCTAGGCTTAATACAAAATAAAGGGCTTTTGACTTAGGCCAAAATACATAAACAATTCTCATGATCACTATACTAGTCTAGCCCTATACATGCCACCTTTAAAAATATGAATCAAACTATATCAGATGCTACGGGTGATAGTGTGATTGATATCTCTGACTTTAAGGGATCCTCGAGCTAGCTAGATAACGCTAAAAGAAGAGGGAAAGGAAAGAGGGTAAGCACAAAGCTTAGTAAGTTACATATAAATAAATATACAACAACAATCTCACCACTAGATATCATGCTCAAATGTAGACATAATTTAACTTACTCTTTGTCATCTACTCGAGTCACATTTTCTAAATTAAGCTCGTTACTCATGCTTACCATATAGGTACCTGTAACACTCACAACATGATTATTCTTTCTTTATCAAGATTGATCTATAACTCTCACCATTGAAACATTTGGAATACTACTGGATAATCTCTGAACCTTTAACATGGGATCTATTACCGATGCGTGTCCCAGACACGTCTCACACTGGCTATCTCTGTCGAGGCCGATGCATGTCCCAAACATGTCTTACACTAGCACAACTCTTAGCCGATGCGTGTCTCAGACACGTCTTACCCTGGCTATCTATGTACTGATGTCATGTCCCAGACATGGTCTTACACTAGCTCTCATAGTATAGCTGATGCATGTCCCAAACATGTCTTACACTAGCATTCGCCTGGATACTGATGCCATGTCCCACACATGGTCTTACACTGGCTCTCAGTATATGGCCGAAGCATGTCCCAAAAATGTCTTACACTGGCGCACAAACCACCCAATGCCTTGGCACGAATATCCAGTTCGTATCCTAATGTGTCAACGGGATACTTCTATTATCTCAAATATTACTAAGCATTCTCAATTCATAAGTCAACAATTCATACAATATTAATACAATGGCGATATGAATACGAGTATTAACAGTGTAGTTGTATTATTTACATACAACTTACCTCAGTTTACAAAAAGTACTTGACTACTCGGTTTAGTCAGTTTGCTTGGCCTTCCCCGGTCTAAGTTCAAATTTAGTAAATCTTGATCTATAAGGAAAATATGAACTTATTTAGTCACTAATTAGGATTAAACAATCATAAATTCACACCTTTGGTAAAATGACCATTTTACCCTTAAACTTTGACAAGATGACCATTTTTCCCCTATGCTCGAAAATTGATTTTTATCGAATTTATTTGTGTTTCAAGCCTAGATAAACTCTTTTTACTACTATAGCAGTCCCAAATTCTCAACATTTCACACACTTATAATCTATTTTGCAACTTATGCAAAATAGTCCCTTTAGGTGTTTTCATGTCAACACCTTTCACAAAAGTTGTTCATAACCCATCTAGGACTCATATTCTTCCATAAAAACTCAATAAACATAAAAAATGCATCCATGGAAAAACTCTAAACTCTTAACCATTTTGCAAGATATTACTCTCATTTGAAAGCCCATGCTTCAAGGGTCTCAAAAATGTAAAAATCATCAACAAAGGGTGTGAGAATCACTTACTTGTGAGAGGAACAAGTTGCTGCAAATTTAAGCTTTCAAACCCCTTTTCATGGCTGATATTTTCGATGGAAAGGCATGAGAAGAAAAGAAATTGACAACCTTTTTCTATTTTATTCCTTTTTTGGTCAAAATAGTCACCAAATTCTACCTACTCTTAAAAAACTGTCTCCTCTATGTCTCATGGCCGGCTATGCTATCAATTAAGGGAATAATTTCCCATTAAATACCTCTAATTTATGTTCTCTAGCTATTTAACACATTTGGGTACTAAAATGCAACTTCTGCCTTTTATGCGATTTAGTCCTTTTTCGCAATCGGGCTTGAAAACATTAAAATTAACTCACCAAATTTTTCATGCACCAATAAAATCATACTATAACCTCATTAAAAATAATAAAAATAATAAAGTAATTTTCTAACTTCAGATTTGTAGTCCTGAGACCACTGTTCCGACTAGGCCCTAAATCAGGCTGTTACAATTCTACCATGCCATTCTCACTCATATGTCTTAGGTGTATATGCCAAAGTTTAGTAATATCATCATCTAATAAGGAAGAGGAAGCAACAGCTGCATCACCAGTAACAGTAGAACCCTGCAAAACATATAATTTGGAAGTCTTTCTTTGCCCTTTTATCACAACAAGGGAACCTTTGGAAATCTTTAAAACCCCACTTTCAAATGTGTATCTGTACCCTTTTGAATCAAGAGTACTCAATGAAATTAAATTTCTCTTCAATTCTGGAACATGTCGCACATCACTAAGCGTTCTGATAACTCTATCAAACATCTTAACTTTAATTGTTCCAACACCTGCGATTTTACACGAAGCATTATTTACCATCAAAACAACACCTTCAGAAATTGTTTCGTAAGTTGTAAACCAATCCCGATACAGACTCATGTGGAAGGTGCAGCCTGAATCAAGTATCCACCCTTCGCTTACTTTAGAATCATTAGCAAAAGCGACTAGAAGTTCTGTAAGAGTATGCCCAAAGATCAATCACGAGATGGTTGTAATAACATACTTGATTTATCATGTTTGTTGATATAAGGCTTTGCCATTATTATTTTAGTTTCTTTTTTGTGTACATAAATAAACTATTTTATAATAATGTCCTGAGAATAATATGATTATTCTTAAAAGATCCTTAGTCAAGTATTATTGTTGGCTAGGACAACAATAATGCATTAAGACTAACATGTAGTTGATTGATGATAAAGAGTTTTCATTGATATGGAGTGTCAAAATCAATGCATGAATATGTGAGTTAGAGAACAACATATTGGAGTGACCTGCT
This sequence comes from Gossypium anomalum, assembly GCA_025698475.1. Classification (NCBI taxonomy): domain Eukaryota; kingdom Viridiplantae; phylum Streptophyta; class Magnoliopsida; order Malvales; family Malvaceae; genus Gossypium; species Gossypium anomalum. The sequence goes on from CM046957.1 coordinate 18,270,250, forward strand.
ATGAGTATGTTTCTTGGATTATTATGTAATTTTCACAACATTACTCATAGTGATTAATATGTATATGATCCTCATACTTGAGATCATCATTATCCCAACATCGTGAGTTGTATATTTCGATATAGTCAAACGAACATCGTAACTGGTTGTTCTATAAAGAATAATATTAGATATACCATAATCTATGTAGAGGGATATGGTTGATCAATATAGGATAAGTCCCTCCTACATAATGGGAGTAATATCTTAGGCCACTTGATTGAGTGAGACTAGAAATGCATGGCCATGCTCAAATAAGTTGATATGAGATGTCATACTTATTTATGTATCATAGTTCACTTAAGGTATCAAGACACATAGGATGGACTATGCAAGTGTGACTATTCCATGACTTGTGTCCATTCAAAAGATATAGGACTTAAGGATTAATGCATGAAAGGTTAATCACAAAAGGTTATGTCGAATCATGACTTCTCGTAACTTAGGTAGCAATGATGCATTGCTAGATGCCACTCATTGTTTGTAACATTAGAATCATTCTAATATTACTGCTAACATTACAAGAACCTATAGGGTCACACCCTATGGTTGAAATGAACGGAGTAAAACATAGTTGGTATTGTATTCTGATTGTCAGATGAATTAAATTAATTATAGAATTAACTTAATTGGGCAATCAAATTGTTGAACATACTATACGTACAAGGATGTTGTACACATAATCAGAACATAATTTCAATAGTATATGAATTTGGTTCGTATATAAGTTTAAATAAATATAGTTTACCGAAATCTTTATTATAATTAATGTAATTATAATTTTCGGTTAAACATTATTATATTTATTTTAATGATGACTTTTATGTTCAGATTAATTTTAATGAATTAATATTCATTAAAAAGATATACCAATTAAAAGGGTGTTATATATGGCAAGGGTAAAAACCCTAAAGAGAGAATATATAAATAAGCCCGAAACTATGCTAAAAGGTCTAGCAGCCGTCAAGCATAAAAATCACTAAAATAGTTTCTGAGATTTTTCTACCATTCATTTTCAACAGGGTGGACTACGTAGAGGTCGACATCAGAAAGGTAGCGGCTTGGTTCGATAGTGGTTCAGGATTCCCGTTGCCTAGGCGTTGCTGTCTACTCAGATTGAAGTTTCAGTAATCTCAAAACCTTTTATCACCCCGATACGTTCCTTACACATGGATCCATGGTTTGGATCGCCAGAATGTTTTTAATTATTTTATTTTTTCGCTGCACCTTGGAGGCACTGGCATTCCAACAGTGGTATTAGAGCCACTTGTGTGATACGGACTCGGGTTTAAATACTTGAGTGATGCAATTGTATGAGATGTATGTTTTAATTTTATTATGTTTTTCTGTTTAAATCGTTTAAGCAGAATCTGGTAACTGTTCCTTTTGATAAGTGATTAAATGTTAATCATGGTATTATGGCCTATTCGATTTTATGTTATTGTTGTAAACCTTAATAAATCTGTTATGATGTAGCGGTGATTTTACAATTTCCAGTAAGAATTTACTGGCCAGTGGAACAAAGGGTTGTTCCGATATGAAACCTCAAGGATTAAAATCCTAAAAACACGATTCTGTTGATAAAAGTTATCAAATCTTGAGGTTTCATTCGACTAGAGTATGCGGTTCGTACCGCGGGGACTCTGCCCCCGCACCCTTGGTCCATCATCTTCCAGTATGTTTTGTAATAAATAAAACTTAATGGGCCATAAAAAGGTTGAAAAGATATTTTAATATTTCACTTGACAAAACGTTGAATGATATATGCTATTTTTGAAATGCACGATGTTTGAAATGCATAGTTATAACCAGATGACCCATTTGATAAAAGGTTGTAATTTTATAAATACGGCCTGCGTGTCGTGCCTTACTACTATTCTTTTGTATTTCTCTTCTCATCTTACTCCCTCGTATGTAAAACGAGTTTCTGAATTTTGTAATTTGTAAAAGTTGATGTGGACTAGACGAGAAGGAAGATGGGCCGACTAGTGTGGATCGATAGCTTGTGAAACGGCTTACACCTTTAGGTTCCCTTTTGGTTCTCCCGTTGGCTTGGGTTGAACCACCATAGTTTATGGGCTATAACTATTGCATTTATTTATTGCTTTACTTATTCATGTATGAAATGCTATGGATGTCTAAAGCATACAAATTTGGTAATAATAAACCCCATTATTGATGAGATGAATTAAAAAATTAAATGGACTAAAATAGACCATAATTGGTGAGGTGTAACACTATAATAAAATCCCTCTATTAAAATATTAAGTCAACATGGCCTTCCAATTTATGCCCTCGTTAAGGCCTCGATCAATACTATGTAGGTTTTGCCAAAGCGAAGTACTAGTATTTATCTTGGTTAAACGCGAAGAATAAACAAGTAATATTCACTGGTTAAAAATTGATTAATGACTTAACTAGGTTATTCTAATAGGATTAGAAACCTAGAGGCAAGTAATTTGGATAAATCATAAGATGATTAGAACAAGAGTTGTTCACTAAATTGTAGGAGTTACATATGATGTAATTAGCAAGTATTGCTTACCTAAATAACCATAATCTTGAGAGTAAAGCCAAAGCTAACTTAGAGGAGGTGAAATATAGATCCTTAACCCACTAGAAATACTTTCAAGAAAGTCTTTCCGAAATTAATATATGAGTGTTATTAATTTTGAAATAGAATAGTGGGAAACATCATATAATAAAGTCCTTTTAATGATTGATATAAAGTTGGTAAATTTATTCACACGCATATTTTATTTTTGTAGATATATTATGGCTGCAAACACTAATACACTCTCATTGCAATTAGTCCTTGAGAAGGACAAATTGAATGGTTTGAACTTTCTTGACTGGTTCCGTAACTTGAGGATTGTCCTCAAACAAGAACGAAAATTATATGTCATTGAAAAATCACTTCCTGATGAACCACCTGCTAATGCCTCGAGGGCTGATAAAGATGCTTACAAGAAGCATCTCGATGATATGGTAGATGTTGGATGTCTTATGCTTTCCACTATGAATCCTGAGCTTCAAAAGCAACATGAGGATATGGTTGCTTATGATATGATCGAGCACTTGAAAGAACTATATCAAGGGCAAGCAAGGCAAGAGAGGTTCGATATCTCTAAGGCCCTATTCCAATGTAAGCTGGCTGAAGGAAGCCCAATAAGACCTCATGTCCTTAAGATGATTGGTTATATTGAAAGCCTGTCTAAGCTTGGGTTTCCATTGGGCCAAAAGTTGGCCACTAATGTTATTTTGCAATCGTTGCCAGATAGCTACAGCCAGTTTGTCCTCAATTTCAATATGAATGAAATTGACAAGACTTTGCCACAATTGCTTAGCATGTTACGAACTGCTGAAGGCAACACGAAAAAGGTTGGACCCAAGCCCATACTTATGGTCCGTAACAATAAGGGCAAGGGAAAGGCCAAAATCCCGACAAAGCCTAAGGGCAAAAGTAAGCCCAATCTTGGAAAAGGAAAGGCTGCACTGAAACCTAAAGGTAGGGTGTCCAAGGAAGGTAACTGTTTTCATTATGGTGTGACTGGACATTGGAAGCGGAATTGCCCTATCTATCTTGAGGAAATCAAAAAGGCCAAAGCAAGCGGAACGTCTGCTTCAGGTATTTATGTTATTGATATTAATTTATCAACTACTACTTCTTGGGTATTAGATACTGGTTGTGGTTCTCATATTTGTACTTCTGTACAAGGACTACAAAGGAGTAGGACTTTGGCTAGAGGAGATGTGGATCTGCGAGTTAGAAATGGAGTAAGAGTTGCTGCATTAGCTGTGGGAACATATACTTTATCTTTGCCTAGTGGGCTTGGTTTAATTTTAGAGGATTGTTATTTTGTGCCCATTTTGACTAAAAACATTATTTCAATTTCTTGTTTAGACAAAATTGGTTTTGAGATAATAATTAAGAATAATTGTTGTTCCTTTTATCTCAATAATGTTTTTTATGGTTCGGCACAATTAATTAATGGCCTCTATATTTTAGATCAAATGAATCCCATTTACAACATAAATACTAAAAGATCTAAAATAAATGACTCAAATCAAACTTATCTTTGGCATTGTTGTTTGGGCCATATAAATGAGAAACGCATATCCAAACTCCATAAAGATGGTCTCTTGGATTCATTTGTTTTTGAACAATTTGAAGTATGTGAATCTTGCTTATTAGGAAAAATGACTAAATCTCCTTTTACTGGTAAAAGTGAATGAGCTAGTGATTTATTAGGCTTAATACATTCAGATGTATGTGGACAAATAAATACACAAGCCAGAGGTGGATTTCACTACTTCATTACTTTCACTGATGATTTCAGTAGATATGGGTATGTTTATCTCATGCACCATAAATTTGAGGCCCTTGAAAAGTTCAAGGAATTCAAAAATAAAGTACAAAATCAATTAGGCAAAACTATTAAGACATTTCGATCTGATCGAGGTGAAGAGTATTTGAGCCTAGAGTTTGATGATCTTTTGAAGGAATGTCTGATTGTCTCACAACTTACTCCTCCTACTACTCCTCAATGGAATGGAGTTTCTGAGAGAAGAAATCGAACTCTATTAGACATGGTTCGATCCATGATGAGTCATGCTGATCTACCGACTTCCTTTTGGGGACATGCACTTGAAACAGCTATTTTTACACTAAATCGTGTTCTATCTAAATCGGTTCAAAAGATGCCATATGAGATGTGGACTGGGAAACATCCCAGTATGTCTTTTATGAAAATTTGGGGTTGCAAAGCTTATGTTAAACATCAAACGTCTACTAAACTTGAACCCAAATCTAAAAGGTGTATCTTTGTGGGGTATCCGAAAGAAACCAAAGGATATTATTTCTTTAATCCCACTGAGAACAAAGTGTTTGTTGCTCGGACTGGTATCTTCCTAGAGAAAGAATTTGTTTCTAGAAAAGGAAGTGGGAGAAAGATTGAACTTGAAGAAATTTGATAATCACAAGATACCACTGAACCAGAGATAGAACAACAGCAAATTCCACAACAAATTAAGGAACAAGTAACTGCTATAGAAACACAACCACCGTGTAGATCTTTAAGAGAATGCCATGCACCTGAAAGATATGGATTTCTCATTACAACGCATGGTGACATTCTTCTTATAGATCAAGATGAGCCTAGCACTTATCAAGAAGCGGTGGCGAGCCCAGACTCTGAGAAATGGCTCGAGGCCATGAGATCTGAGATTGATTCCATGTATGAAAACCAAGTATGGACTTTGGTTGACCCACCCGAAGGGGTTAAACCTATAGGGTGCAAGTGGGTTTTCAAAAAGAAAACGGACATAGATGGTAATGTACAAACATACAAGGGGCGATTAGTCGCTAAAGGTTTTCATCAAATTCATGGTGTTGACTATGATGAAACTTTTTCTCCTGTAGCTATGTTTAAATCCATCAGGATCTTGCCCGCCATAGCTGCATTTCATAATTATGAAATTTGGCAGATGGATGTCAAAACAGCTTTCCTTAATGGGAAACTTGAAGAGGATGTGTACATGACACAACCTGAAGGTTTTGTCAATCCAAAAGATGCTGAAAAGATATGTAAGTTACAAAGATCCATTTATGGATTAAAGCAAGCTTCTCGAAGTTGGAATCTTCGTTTTAACGATGCAATCAAAGAGTTTGGTTTTATCAAAAATGAAGATGAGCCATGTGTTTACAAGAAAGTTAGTGGGAGCACAATCACATTCTTGGTACTGTATGTGGTTGACATACTTATCATGGGCAATGACATACCTACCTTACAGTCTATTAAGACTTGGTTAGGAAGTTTTTTTTCTATGAAGGACTTGGGCGAAGCCACTTACATCTTAGGAGTCAAGATCTATAGAGATAGATCAAGACGACTACTAGGTCTAAGTCAAGGTACATATATAGATAAAGTATTGAAAAGGTTCAATATGGAAGAATTTAAGAGAGGATTACTACCTATGAGACATGGTATTTCACTCTCGAAGGAAATGTGTCCTTCAACTCCACAAGAGAGAGAACACATGAGTAAAATTCCATATGCTTCTGCTATTGGATCTATCATGTATGCCATGTTATATACCCGTCCAGATGTCTTATATGCCTTAAGTATGACGAGCAAGTACCAAATCGATCCCGGTAAAGGTCACTGGACCACAGTCAAGAATATCCTTAACTACTTGAGAAGAACTAAGGATACGTTCCTAATATATGGAGGTGAGGAAGAGTTAAGTGTAAAAGATTACACTGATGCCAGCTTCAAAACTGACAAGGATGATTCTCGATCGCAATCAGGTTTTGTGTTTTGCCTTAGTGGTGGTGCTGTGAGCTGGAAGAGTTCAAAGCAAAGTACAGTAGCCAATTCTACAACAGAGGCCAAGTATATTACAGCTAGTGAGGCAGCGAAAGAAGCTATTTGGATCAAGAAGTTCATTACTGAACTAGAGGTTGTACCTAGCATATCAGATGCTATAGAACTTCGATGTGATAACAATGGAGCTATTGCACAAGCTAAAGAACCCAGATCTCACCAGCGATCCAAACATATACTTAGGCGCTACCATCTTATTCGAGAGATTATTGATCGAGGGGATGTAGAAATATACAGAGTACCTACAGATAATAACATTATTGATCCCTTGACCAAGCCTCTGACACAGCAGAAGCATGATCGTCACACTAAGTTACTTCGTATTAGATATATGAGTGATTGGTCTTAGTGCCAGTGGGAGATTGTAAGAGTATGCCCAAAGATCAATCACGAGATAGTTGAAATAACATACTTGATTTATCATGGTTATTGATATAAGGCGTTGCCATTATTATTTCAGTTTCTTTTCTGTGTACATAAATAAACTGTATTATAATAATGTCCTGAGAATAATATGATTATTCTTAAAAGATCCTTAGTCAAGTATTATTGTTGGCTAGGACAACAATAATGCATTAAGACTAACATGTAGTTGATTCATGATAAAGAGTTGTCATTGATATGGAGTGTCAAAATCAATGCATGAATATGTGTGTTAGAGAACAACATATTGGACTGACCTGCTATGAGTATGTTTCTTGGATTGTTATGTAATTGTCACAACATTACTCATAGTGATTAATATGTATATGATCCTCATACTTGAGATCATCATTATCCCAACATCGTGAGTTGTATATTTTGATATAGTCAAACGAACATCGTAATTGGTTGTTCTATAAAGACTGATGTTGGATATACCACAATCTATGTAGAGGGATATGGTTGATCAATATAGGATAAGTCCCTCCTACATAATGGGAATAATATCTTAGGCTACTTGATTGAGTGAGACTAGAAATGCATGGCCATGCTCAAATAAGTTGATATGAGATGTCATACTTATTTATGTATCATAGTTCACTTAAGGTATCAAGAAACATGGGATGGACTATGCAAGTGTGACTATTCCATGACTTGTGTCCATTCAAAAGATATAGGACTTAAGGATTAATGCATGAAAGGTTAATCACAAAAGGTTATGTCGAATCATGACTTCTCGTAACTTAGGTAGCAATGATGCATTGCTAGATGCCATTCATTGTTTGTAACATTAGAGTCGTTCTAATATTACTGCTAACGTTACAAGAACCTATAGGTCACACCCTATGGTTGAAATGAACAGAGTAATACATAGTTGGTATTGTATTCTGATTGTCAGATGAATTAAATTAATTTAATTGGGCAATCAAATTGTTGAACATACTATACGTACAAGGATGTTGTACACATAATCAGAACATAATTTCAATAGTATATGAATTTGGCTCAGATATAAGTTTAAATAAATATAGTTTATCAAATCTTTATTATAATTAATGTAATTATAATTTTCGGTTAAATATTATTATATTTATTTTAATGATGACTATTATGTTCAGATTAATTTTAATGAATTAATATTCATTAAAAAGATATACCAATTAAAAGGGTGTTATATATGGCAAGGGTAAAAACCCTAAAGAGAGAATATATAAATAAGCCCGAAACTATGCTAAAGGGTCTAGCAGCTGTCAAGCATAAAAATCACTAAAATAGTTTCTGAGATTTTTCTACCGCTCATTGTCAACTGGGTGGACTACGTGAGAGGCCGACATCGGAAAGGTTGCGCTTGGTTCAATAGTGGTTCAGATTCCCGCTTGCCTAGGCGCGTCATTGTCTACTCGCATTGAAGTTTGGTAATTTTGAAACCGCTTATCACCCCAAGCATGCCTTCCTTACACATGGATCCATGGTTTGGATCACCGGAATGTTTTTAATTATTTTATTTTTTCGCTGCACCTTGGAGGCACCGGCGTTCCAACAGTGGTATCAGAGCCACTTGTGTGATACGGACTCGAGTTCAAGTTCACCATCGCTGTAGTTTCTACAACATCAGCTTTACCAGAATTTTCTGGTTGTTTTCCCTTTTGATTCGCAGCCTCCCTTTTAATCTTATTCTATAGCTTATAGCACTCAGATTTAATGTACCCTTTCTTCTTGCAGAAGTTACAAGTTTTACCTCTATTTTAAGACTTCGATCTACCCTTAGATTTATTGCGAGGATTCCGTTCCTGTGTCCTTCCACGATCAATATCAGCATTCCGATCTTGTCTCCCACGAGCAATGAGACTCTCTCCTTGAGAGTCGGGTTTAACCACAAGATGCTTCATCTTATCATTCGAGGTCAAAGATTCATAGACCTCATCAACTATGAGAGACTCGCGGCTATATAAAATCGTGTCTCTAAAGGTTGAATAAGACGGGGGCAACGAACAAAGTAAAATCAACCCTAGATCTTCTTGATCATACTGAACCTCTATGGCCTCTAAGTTTGAAAGAATTTCTTTAAACACTGTTAAGTGTTCGTGTACAGACGCACCTTCCTCTAAACAATGAGCATAAAGATGCTGCTTCATATGCAACTTACTTATTAGAGTTTTTGACATACATATTTGTTCTAGCCTCTTCCATAATGCAGCAGCGGTCTTCTCTTTCATCACATCCTATAAAATTTCGTTGGGCAAATGTAGATGTAATTGTGTTAACGCCTTTCGATCCTTACGCTTATTCTCTTCATCTATTAAAGTCGAAGACATCTTATCTATCTCTATCAGGGCATCCTCCAGATCCATTTGCGTAAGAACTGCTTGCATCTTAATCTGCCACAACGCAAATCTGGTGTTGCAATCCAATAGTGGAATTTCATACTTCAAAGACGCCATTACCGTGATAGAGATGAACAACCCAGAAGCTCTGATACCAATTTATAATAAAATAAAATAAAATAAAATAAAGAACGTACAAATTTTACGTTGAAACCCTTTCGGGCAAAAACCACGGACAGAGGAGAAGAAAATTCACTATGTCGAATTCAAATTTTTTTTTTACAAGAGGAATAGACTATGTCTATTTATAGGCTTGTAAAGCCATATTCTAGTAAGACTGAAATACCTTATTCTAATCAATATCAAATAGATGGAATTTAATAAGTTTTAAAAAATATTATTCTAAAATAAAATAAAAGAAGTGTAATAGATTCTTCTTTTATTTTATTTTACCACTGTATTTTATTTAAATAAGGATTCAGGTCACTTAATTCTAACAAAGATTATAAACTTTTTAACATGATTTGAAAGTTAATTAAAGGATTTTTTTTTATCAATGACATCTTCTTCAAAAGCTTAAGGTGCTTTAATGGTGAATCTTAAATTTTGAATGAAATCCACAAATCAATGGATGTTCCAACTCAAAATGGATATATTAGAAGGTTTTTGGTATTATTTATCAAGATTAAACATGATTTGTGAGGCAATTTGAAGAAATTCGAATTTCATCTTCTTATTGAATTAATTTTCTGGATTTTTATGAAATTGATTTAAATGTGAAATTGATGATTAGTATGTGTGTTTATGGTCTAGTACTGATGTTTGGAAGTGATTAGGAGGGCTAGAGAGGTTGATTTTGTAAGGAATTGAGTTTTCGGCTTGACGTTAAAAATTCGGGAAGGTATCTTTGTGAATAATTTCGATTAGCATAGTTAATTAAAATTTGTGTTTAGTATAGCTTTGGAAAGGTGGTAAATAAGACCAAGAATTTAAAATTTTAGGTTATTTACCTCTGTTGAAGCTCCGAATCTTAAAAAGGACCGAGATAATTGGAATTAAAGCTCAAAATTGCCTAGTTGATCACTTGTTGTGATGGAATAAAATTGTGTGGTGAGTATTTCTAAGGGTAATTTGGTAAATTTAACCTCAATTATGTTTAATTAGTAGCTTAATTGATAATTTCAATTTATTAATTATGATTGAATGACTAATTTTACAAGATTGGTATTATATATGCAAAAATTAAATTTGTGTTGGAAAAAAAAATGGTAAGTAAGTTTTTGGGTGGTGTTGTGCTATTTAATTAGATTAATCTTATGGATAATTCAAAGCATTTGTATTGAAATTTTTTATCATGTTATTTTGAAGTTACAATTGGTAATTGATTATGGAAAATTGGCAAATGAATTGCTTGATTTAGTTGGATATTAAATGCTATGTTACATGTTACACATAAGCATCTTGTCACATTAAATTGAGCACACTAATGATTTATTTATATGCTATGTTTGATTTAATATATTGGCAACATGCATGGTGGATCCATTGGATATAGTTGGCATGCTATAGGATTTGTAGGTACTCACCTTTATTTGTGACATTATGAGCATATGGATTTAGGTGGATTGATTTGTTGCAGTAGATAAGGGAGTGTTAAGCATCAGTCTCCACTCAATGGGTTATTTGAGGCGCTATAAGAGAGCGTGTGTTTCGACCCGCTCAACTTGGTTGACTGTATTTGATATTTGTGAGAGTTCAAAGATTCATTTATTCGATGTATGATCACCTAATTAAATCATGAGAAGTGCATGCCAATATATTTTTGTGTGATTATTGCTATATCAATTGATGATTGAAAGTCATGAATAGTTGATTTTTTGTATTAAAAATGTTTATGAAAATTAAATTGACATGTTTAATTATTTTGGCTGACAATTGGTGAATGATTGGTTCTAAATTAAGCATGAATTGGATGTTAATTTACTTGTTGTTTTTATTAACATTTATTGAGGTTTTTAAAGTTCACACCCTCACATTCGTGCAGATAATCGTCGAGATTGAGGAGCTGAAGAGCCGAGCAAGAGAGTTCCAAGAGATCTAGGCTTGGTAGAGACTTTATTATGCATTTTAGAGACTGTAGTCGGCCATTGTGGAACTCTCAGGAATTAGATTGATTTTGGTTGTAAATGGACTTTGGACATTGGACATTGGACATTTATTGTAACAACTATTTTCAGTGAAATCGAAACAGTGGTTCTGGGACCACAAATCCAAAGTCAAAAAATTTATTTTATTATTATTTTATTGCCTACGACATGATAGTAGTACCGTATAAAAATTTTGTTAAGAAATTTTACCGTTTACATGCTCAATTTAATAAGAATGACTAAATCGCATAAAGTGCAAAAGTTGAGTTCTAGTAGCTAAAAGTATTAAATAGCTATAGAATCTTAAAGTATGAGTCCTTATATAGAAATTAGACTATTAATGCTGATAGTGGATGTACATGGCTTGACATTTGTGTAATTTTTAAAGTTTTTAAAGGTTAATTAAGTAATTAAGTAATTAATGATAAAAACAAATGAAATAAAACAAACTATCATCTTCCATTATCATCATCAACCGAATTTAGAAGAAGAAAAAAGAAGCCATTGGAGACCTAGGTTCGGCCAACCTTAATTTGCCAATAGGTAAGTGATTTTTATCCCGTTTATAATGATTTCTACGTTTCCGGGATCGTTGTAACTTAATCTAGCTAGCCTGGGGACTAATTTGTGAAATTTTTAAACTATTAGGGTGTTGCCATTTTTTAATATACATGAGTTTTGATGTTTGATGATAGAAAATGGATGGTTGTTGTTAGATAAACAATTTTTGTAAAGAGATTTTTGATGAAATTATCAATTAGGGATTAAATTAAAAATTAGAAAATTATACATGGTGAATTTGTGAAATAAATGAAATATAGGGCATGATAGGGACCTAGTTGATATTCATCCATAGTGGATTGTGATGTAATTTCATGATTTTCCATTTTTATGAGCTAGGGACTAAATTGTAAAGAAATTAAAAGTATAGGGGCAAAATGGTAATTTTGCCAAATTATGATTTTTGGGCTAAATTGAATGAAGCATATATTAAATTGAGTAAATTTATCCATATAGATCAAGACAAACCTCGTACGACTTTAGATCAGGGCAAAGAGAAAGTCTCAGATTAATCGCCTCAGTATCTACGTATACTTGTCAAGGTAAGTTCGTGTAATTAAATCAAGTTTATGTGTTTTAAATTGAATTATACATGTGTTTTGAAATGTCATACATATATACCGAATTGCATATCCAACTACGTACGACAATTACCGTGTCTTGTTTAAACCTTAGGAATTCGTAGGATACAAATAGCGTGTCATTAGGTTTTACATGATTCAGGTATTGGACCTGAACGTCCTATCGCTGACTGAGGTCCGGCATGTGGTGCAGATACTCTATAGCTTGTGTGAGCAGCATTATGTAGCTACGTTTTGACCCATGGCTCATGAGAGCATACCGATTTACAGCTCGAGTGAGCATACTGATTCACAGCTCGTATTAGCATACATGTACAGGATTTGACGAATTACAGTTAAATGATTTAGCACACTATTTGTGAGCTATCCCGGGTATCCAACGATATTCTAAATGGTTCAACGGGCAATGTTCTGATATGAAATGTTAAGAGTTCGATACGAACTATACATAGATTTATATGAATTATATGGAAATATTGTTACATGGTATATGGAAATGGATGATACATGTATATGAAACATAATTATATGTTGTGCTCATCCATGTTTACTTAGTTTATGTATATGTTTACATGGCTAACTTATTTGATGTATATGCATAGGCTTTGGCCAAATTATGGTTGGAATATGCTATGTTACTTACTTAGCATATGATTAAATGGTAAGTTATGTTCTATGTTATATGAACTTACTAACCTTAAATGCTTACTCTGTGTTATTTTCCGTGTCTTATAGTGAATCAGAAACTCGTTAGAGTTGGAAGCTTGTCAGAGTTATATCACATCATCCATCGGATCTTTTGGTATATTCGGTTGTTTAATTTTTGTTATAATGACATGTATAGGTATTTTGGCTAATGTTGGCCATCTGTTTAGTTGTTGGAAATGGCTATTTAGTTTGGCTTGTGATTTAGCACTTTGATGATGATATGAGCTTAGTTCATGGCATGTAAATATTAGCCTTATAATGGTTGATAAATGACTTAATATGGTTGAATGATGGAAGATGAAATGATGGTTGAATATGTATATTATATATGGCTTGTCACTTGTTGGAAAGGTCGAGAATAAGTACTTTGTTTGAATGGCTTAAATGATTATAGATGCTAGTGGTTGAATGGCATGATTAGTACCATTTGGTTTAATTTTGGTAAGTAAATTACATGATATGTATTTATACAAATATGCATATAAGTTAACTAATCATTTTGGCCTAACTGAATACATGATTATACATGTTTAAATGTTGTCATTTGAGGTGCCATTGGGCATATTGGTTGTATGTTATTATACCATATGTTTATAGCTTGATTATGTATGGTTTAGATGCCTTTTTAATAGCTTGAATATTAGTACAAAGTTGGTTGTAGGTACTTGTGGACATGGGTGAGAAAATGGCTTGTAAAATAGCCTATTTTTGTCCACACAGGTAGAGACACGGGCGTGTGTCCCAGTCATGTGTGACACACGGCCAGGCGACATGGCCATGTGTCCCCTGTAGCTTTCAAAGGGTTCTAAGTCAAGCTGTTGCACGACCTAGCACATGGCCTGGCACACAAGCGTGTGAGGTTACTTCGAAGGGTACACGGCCTGGCACATGGGTGTGTGGCTTGGCCGTGTGTGTAACACCCCAAACTTGGCCTAGACATTGTGGTTGAATCTGGCGATGTCTTATGGTAGTGTTTTTCAAAAAAGTGAGTTTTTGTCAAAAACTCTTTTCTACGTAACCTTTTTACAATATTTTATGTTAATTCTAGGACGTGTCATTCATTTTCAAAACGTAATTCATTATCACAAAGCTATTCTCTTCCAAAACATTATTAATTTTCAAAACATCACTTATTGCAGAAGCTTTTTAAAACAGTTGCGTATTTGAGTGAATTTTTGTTAAAATGTTTGATTCTTTTTGAAAAATCGATTATCCCTACTACTAATAGTTATAATTCAAGCAATATAAATCCCAAATTAAAAATTTAAATCCAAAAGAGGTCATTATTACAGTAAAATACCACAAGTGAAACTTTAAAGAAAAATCTAATTAAGTACAAAACAGTAAAAAGGGTCGCGTGGCCACCGCTGAGTACTCACTCCGATCCGCCTAAGTCTAGGGATTACACATGCAGATAAAATGTAGAGGGGTGAGTTTACGTAAACTCAGTGTGTAATCCCCATGCAAACAAACAAATAGCATATAGATAATCATAGTCTGGACCTAACCCCTTTTTCAGTAACAGTATCGGTCATGTTTGGGCCTTAGCCCATCTCAGTACAGTAATAGTAACAGATATGCAGTCACAAAAATCCTACCCAACCAGCCTCTACACACCATCTCCCTCTAACCCTACACTCCATGTGGGGATATAATCAACCTACCCATCCCTACACTCTAAGTAGTACCGAATGCGGCACTAGACAGTAGTTTACAGCTGAGCTGCTGATAAATTAGGCTCGAGGCCTTTCAGTGCACTTCCTCCAAACAACATAAACCCTCAGCCCAATGCAATGCAGTATACCAATATGTCATGCCAAATCATGGTATTATACATGTATTTAGTATAGTTTTAACAGCATGCTCAATATACAGTCATATAGATATCCATATCGTAGATGGATATAACAGTCATTCAGTTAATCAAGGGTCTAAGTACGCTTACCGTCCCTACAGTAGGTTCACAATCGTCTCGGGTGACCCGTGCAACCTTAGCAACAAAATAGTGAAAATGGGCCCACATGCCCCTATTATCAGACCGTGTGGGCCCACATGCCTGTGTGGCCCACTCGGCCCAAAATGGCCTTGGCCATGTGGATCACACGGCCTGGCCCAAAATTCACACACGCCCGTGTGGGCCCACATGGCTTAATTCGGCCCTACCCATGCGTCACACACGGCCTGCCTCATCAATCACAATCTCGTGTTCGGTCACACGGCCTGCCACACGGGCGTGTGGCCTGTGTTCGGTTACACGGCCTGCCACACGGGCGGCCACACGCCCGTGTGGTATCGTCAGCCTCACTTTTCGGCCTTTTGTCAATTTCAGTTTTCAGCGTTTTGGTTACACACTTGTATCATTTCCAACGTGCAAGCACTCCCAAGCGCACCAAAGCCTAAAAAAAACATTCAACACATCCTCGATTTAGCCATTTAAAGATTTAAAACTAACGAATTCGTCATTAAGGAATTATCCAAAACTTAACTTACTGCCGACAGAGGACCTTTGTAACCACTTCTCAATCCAAGAATGAACTTACTGCTCCAAGACCTTCGCCTAAACCATCAATTCCAGAAAAAAAACTTTAGATTCCCACTCGAACGACATACAAATATGAGAGAAGGGAAAGAATTACTTACCGAAACCGCACCAATGCAATTCTTGTTGCAAAAAGGGAAAAATAATAACAATAAAAGAAAAAAAGAAAAAGAAAAGAAAAGGGAGGGTTCAAGGAGAATTTCGACAAGAGTGGAAGAAAAAGAAAAACAAGACTGAAGAGGGAGAACAGAGAATTTCGGCAATCCTTCAATTTGCTTAGAATTTGGAATTAGGTAGAGAAAATAAATTTTCAAAAGGAGAGAAAAAATCTGAACTAAACCAGATAACCCCTCAATCCCTCAAATTGCTCCCACACTCCCCTACTACAACTCAAACACCCCCAAAACTATCCACCACACTCACTTCCCATCCAATATCCCTTAATTTTCTCTCCTCACTTCACACTACACCTCAACAACTTCGGCATTTCAGTTCTGCTCAAACTCTCCACGGCACCACTAGCAAAAATATACCCCCTTGCTAGAGCAGGGACTTGAACTCCAAACCTCCCACACGCCAACTCACACCTCAGCCACCAAACCAGTAGGCCCATACTGACATATTTTGCCAACATTTAATTATAAGCTTACTGATCAGAGATAGGGTTTATTCATTTAAAAAAAAAATTCCCAAGCTAAGGCTTGGACTTGGGACCTCTCACACACACCCAAAATACTTAACCACTGAGGCAAATACACAATTGTATCACAACCATACAAAAATAAATATATAAAGGATTTTTGGGGTGTTACAGTGTGACACAAGTTAGTGAGTTACACGAGCATGGACACGGGCTGGGACACAGCCGTGTGTCCCTACTTTGAATGCCCACATAGCCTGGCCACACGGCCGTGTGACCCCTGCAGTGTTAAAATTTTTCAATGTTTTTTGAAAAATTCTTTGAGTTTTCGATTTAGTCACTACTTGTTTCTAATGTGTTTTTAGGGCCTTGAGGGCTCATATAAGGGACAATATGTATGTTTTGGATTAGTTTTAATATGATTATCAATATAATTTGAAATGTTTGAAATTTTTTGTTCGTTTGATGTGAAACTCCAGTAATGCTTCGTAACCTTGTTTTGGCGACAGATACGGGTTAGGGGTGTTACATTTATTTTGAATGGTTTTATAATAATTTTGAGGCATGTTTGAGTTTAATTATTGATTGATTTATGGTGTATTGTTGCCTGATAACACAATGTGTGAAGCATGAAATTTATACTTGATAACATAGTGTGTGAAGCATGAAATTTATACTAACATTTGTTTAAATGAAGCTTCCATGGAGTGGTTTACTAGCGACTAAGGTACGCCACTTGTTTGATTTATTCGATATTTTTATGCATGAAATTGATTGTCTAATTCTATTTAATTAAGGCTTAATTGATGTCTATAAATTCAATTGAAGGTGTATGTACATATATGTTAATTAATCATTGTTAAATCAGTTTAATTAGTCATTAAAATATGCAAAATTAGGAGTTAAAAGGAGTTTTTCACAAAAATAGGTGCAGTGGTTTTCACACGGGCGTGTGCCTATCCACACAGGCGTGTGAGGGGTTGCGCATGGGCATATGGAAACTAGAGCTATCATACACGGGCATGTGCAATCTACCAAAAAGTTTTTCATGACATGAACACAGTCATTTAATGAAACATGGTCTAGGGGACACAGTCATTTGGGTTGTTGGGGGTTTGAATTTTTTTCTTTTTAACTTGGTATTCTAATTTGTTTATGTTACTATTTAGTCCTGAAAATTTATTAGTCTAATTAGAGCCTTAGATGATAAGGAAACTTGGTAAAATTTTAGGATTAGTCTCATAATGGGTAAAAATTGATAGAAGCACACTTAATGTGCAACTCAGAGTAGGTCCTGATAGTTTGTATTTGTTACAATTTAGTCCATAATAGTAAAACTTGAATTAGACATAGCAAACAAACTCAATTTAAGCTGAAATTTTTAGGCTAGCATAATTTTGAATAAAAAAAGGTTGGTAAACATTTAGAACTAAAATCAGATTTATTTTACCATAGGTGGTAAAATGACGAAAATTCCCTTAGGTTAAATTACCTAGGAAAAGTTTAAAATTTGCTCATAATTTGCTTTTGCGATAATAGATAACTAATATTCAAATAAGATTGAGGTGTTATAAGGTCGAGGTGTGTCTTGGGTGGTCGTTAGCCAGAGATTCACTTAGGTGGCTAATATAACACTTTGAATTCAGGTCAGTCCGTCCTGGTCGGGTTTGGGGTGTCACATTTCGAGGGTGGGATACATTCTAAGGAGTGGCTGCCAGTTAATTTGCTGACTGGAGGAGTGCTTTTGGTGTTTCATTTTTTTGTTCTTAGTTTATTTATTTCTACTTTATGAATTTTGTCTTGTTTTTGGGTTGGTTTATTTTGGATTGTGCTTTGTGCTTTTGTCTGTTATGTGGGTTAACAACTTCACATTGCTATCGATTTTTTTTTGGTTTTATAATTTATGATTTATGAAATCTTAAGGATTGCTATTGCTATTGCTTTATGAATTTTGTTTTGCTTTCGTTTTGTGGGTTAACAACTTAACATTCACTCCTCAATTTTACTATTTCAATGAAAATCATAATAAATTTATTATATAATTATTTTTACTCACAAGTATATTATAATCTATACTTTCATATCCTATAATAATTAAATTTGAAATGTCTACTTTTTCTATTTTATTTTACTATTATATTCTTTTTCTTTTTTTATATATAATAGATGCTTATTAGTCCAGTGGCAAGGAAAGAACTTACTTTCTTAACACTCGTCTATAATTTGAATGTGATTTCAAGGGATTTTTTATATATAATATATGATTTTCTATATATGATTTAAATGTGATTTCAAGGGATTTTTTCCCTCGCATACGTAAATTTAAAACTCGTCTATAAATGGTGTTAATATAATTAAAATTGATTTATTTATGCTTTTATGCATAGCCAAATTAAATGAAGGAAAATAAGCCAAACAAAATATGTAATAGTATTGTTGAACTCAACATCAAAAGACAAACAGTATTTTATTTCTCTAAAACTCAACATCAAAATATGTTTAATATTATAAATGTATTTTAATTTATTATATAATTTTTTCTTGTATAATATCCATCGAACCAACATCTATTGAAGGTAGTTACACCTCCTACTTCGATAGATTCTGAAAATTTAGGAGTTGAAGCTTCAAGCCAAACAAAGGGGACTACTGGGAAAAGAAAAGCCACTCCTCAAAGGTCAGAAGTTTGGTCTCACTTCACTAAGATTATTAATAGTGAAAGTGCAAGTAAGGCTAAATGTAATTATTATGAAAAGGAATTTTGTTGTGATATGACAAAAAATGGTACGGGGTCATTGAAATATCATATTGGTTCATGTAAGAAAAATCTTAGTAATGTTGTTGACACTAGCCAATGACAACTAGTTTTACCTAGAAAGGGAGTTGAAGGGGGGGAAGGATATCTTTCAACTTGAAAATATGATCAACAAGCATGTAGGAAAGGATTAGCAGAAATGATTGTGACTGATGAATTACCTCTCAAGTTTGTTGAAAGTGAAGGCTTTAAGAAATTTATGTTCTTGGCATGTCCTAGGTTTCATATTCCTTCACGAACTACTATGACTAAGGATGTTTATCAATTGTATTTAGATGAAAGGGTCAAGATAAAACAACTTTTGAAAAGTTCTTATTCTATAGTTTGCTTAACTACTGACACATGGGCTTCTTTGCAAATAGTTAATTAATTGTGTATCACTGCTCATTTTATTGATAACAATTGGAAATTGAATAAAAAGATTTTAAACTTTTATCCAATTTCTAGTTACAAGGGTGAGTCCATTAGGATGGTGATTGAGAAATGCTTGTTGAATTGGGGGTTGATAAGTTGTTTACTATTACTGTTGATAATGCA
Organism: Gossypium anomalum; assembly: GCA_025698475.1. NCBI lineage: Eukaryota > Viridiplantae > Streptophyta > Magnoliopsida > Malvales > Malvaceae > Gossypium > Gossypium anomalum. The sequence goes on from CM046957.1 coordinate 18,289,950, forward strand.
AGTTCAAATGATGTTCCTATTGGTTATTTGAGAAAGATATTTAACCCTCGAGGGGATTTAGTTCAAAATAGTAAATATCTTCATATGTGATGCATGACACACATTGTGAATTTGATTGTTGTTGACGGCTTAAAGGAAATGAATAAAATGTTGAACATGTTAGGGGGCTGTTAGATATGTGAGACAATCTCCAGCTAGATTACAAAATTTTAAGGAGTGTGTTGTGGTGGAAAAGATAAAGTGCAAGAAGATGTTGTGTCTTGATGTTTGTACTAAGTGGAACTCAACCTACTTAATGTTAGACACTGCTCAAAACTTTAAGAGAGCTTTTGAGATATTTTAGGAGCAAGATACAAACTTTAAGGCTAAACTTGAAAGGGGAGAGGGTTGGCCTAGTATGGATGATTGGGCTAGTGCTAGAAATTTGAGGGATTTCTTGGAAAACTTTTATGAAGTCACTTTTTTCTATATCTGGCACTTCATATGTCATGCCCAATAATTTTTTTGACGAGCTTTCTAAAATTGATATTATTTTACGAGATGCTTAGTTAAATATTCATGTTGATTTCAATATTATGGCCATCAAGATGAAAGAGAAGTATGATAAGTATTAGGGTGATATTGATAAGATGAATTTACTTATGTTTGTTGCTTGTGTTTTAGATCCTAGACAAAAACTAAAGTATCTTAAATTTGCACTTAGTGAAATGTCTAGTTCTGAAAAGGGTTGTGAAATGATGCAAAAATTGAAGGAATCCTTGTCTGAATTGTTTGATGAGTATAAGCCTTCACTTCATAGTACTTGTAGCCAATCGAGCCTGCCAACACAAGTTTCTCTCGGTGAACCACAACAAAAAATGAAAAGGAGAATGCAAGCTTTGTATAAAAAGCGTAAGTTAGAAAATAGTGGTGAGGATAAAACATCTAAATTGGATAAATATCTAGCTAAGGCAAATGAGGATTTTGTTGAAAATTTTGATATTTTATTGTGGTAGAAAGTGAATAGCCCTAGATTTCCCACTCCTCCAAAAATGGCGGGAGATGTTTTAGTTATACCGGTTTCTATGGTTACTTCAATGTTTGCATTTAGCACCGGGGGGTGTGTGCTTGATCAATATAGGAGTTCTTTAACTCCTAAAATTGTACACGTTCTTGTGTGTACTCAAGATTGGATTCGAAAATCATCATCACAAGAAGACATAAAAAAGATTGTAGAATAAATCCAAGAGCTTGACAAGATTGAAAATGGTATATTTATTGTTTTATTTTAATAGTTTCAATTTTTTTACCATATCACTCTTACTTATTTAATCAATTCAATGTTAGGCTGTAATACCCCTAACCTGTCACCACAGCCGAATTAGGGTTACAAAGTATTACCGTACAAATAAAAATGTTTGACTTCAAAATAGAAACAATTATGCAACTTAATATCAACATCTGATAGCTTAATATAATCATAGTAAAGATACACTTTTGGTCCTTAAACCTAGCCTTCGGGGTCCTAAAAATAACTTGGGAGCAATCAGGGATCAATTTGAAACAAAACAAAAAATTTTGAAAAAACATTTGGGAAACAGGGGTCACACGGCCGTGTGACATAGCCCAGACCGTGTGAACATTTGAAGTCTGGACACAGGGTCGTGTCCCAGCTTGTATGTCCACCCGTGTGGGTATTTGAAATAGGGCCACACAGTTATGTCATAGGTTGTGTGCCAAATCGTGTGTACATTCGATGTTGGGTCACACGACCGTGTATAGGCCGTGTGCCAAACCATGTTAGATATTGACTTGAGACACACGATCGTGTCGCAGGCCCTGTCTCAGATCGTGTGAAACCTGCACCAAAAATAATAACGAGATATGACTGTGTGATAGCCCGTATCCAAGGCGGTGTGCTCCATTTTTAACCCCTAAAATAAGCCAATTCAAGCACCATTTCTTGCACAATAAGACACACTATAACTAGCCTATTTCATATGGTTAGAAGTACATTCAAAACACTTAATACATGCAAAATATTCATCGATCCTATGTCTAACCAATTTCCATCAAAAGACACCTCAATTCACACACCAATTCAATTCAAGAACACAATTACAATTCCACACCTTAAACACATAACATTTAAACCAAAAATACCATTGCAATCTCATAGTACACCACCATAACTTACCATTTTAAAAGCATAACCAAAATGATCATAACTATATAAGTTTAAAAACTTACAAGCAAAACCAAACCATATATATACAAGTAGATACAAGAAAGACCAAAACACACCATATTAACAAGCTAGTCTAAAGCACCTATTACATTCCATTTATAACCTCGTATCAAGGTAACCAAAAACTACCAAAATGATGAGGGATAGTGTGATTGTGCACCGATGAGATTCCAATTGTTCAAGCTTTTCGATGACCTACAGAATAATAAACAACTAACATAAGTAATTAACATAGTAAGCTCGTATAATGTGAACTTAAACTTACCGAATATGTTATATTTTAACCATTCAAGTATGGATTCAATTATTTAATCAAGTGCATACATTTCAATCCTATACACATGACTCCATAAGGTTAGTAAGTGTATAATGAGCATATAAATTTAACCAATTCATGGAACATTTCATAAAGGAAATCTCAATATACAAACCATCCATCATATAATCAATTAGTTCCCTTTTCAATCTAATTACACATATCATACTTTTCATTCCATATGCTCAATAATATAGCTCGTTTCATATATGTACTTTCCCATCTAACCTTAATTACTCATTGAACCATATAAAATAACATCGGATACTTGGGAAATGCTCAAACAAAGTGTGAATTTTCATGTAATTGTAAATGTCTCTATAATGTTTACATAAGTTGTGAAATGGGCCTTCTCACACGAGCTGTGGGTTGGGATGCTGGCTACACGATGCTGCTCACACGAGCTATGGAGAATCCGCAACAAACAAGACCTTAACAATCGATAGGACATCCAGGACCAATAGCCGAAACCATATAATCCCTAATGACATGTCATTTGTATCGTACGTATTCGCAAAGTTCAAACAGGACTATTAAACCGTCCAAGATCCAAAACATCTTATTATTATTAATTTAAATTATACTTAACATTAGTTAACACAAAATCTGTAACATACCGAAATAGGGCCTAAACGGAACAGTGGTTGCGAAACCACAAATCTGAGGTAGAAAAATTTATTTTATTATTATTTTGAGGTCTATGATATGTTTGCATGATTGTGTGAAAAGTTCGTGAAGAAATTCTATGCATAAAGTACTTAATTTGAAATTAGGGACTAAATTGAATAAATTGTAAAACTTGTGTTCTAGAAGTATTTTGCATAAAATTGAATTAGAATATTAATTAGGAGGTCTTAAATAGCAATTTGACCAATTTTAAGTTCATGGACAAAATTAGGACATGGAAGGAATTTTTGAAAGTTTAGTAGTAAGGGCATTTTGGTCATTTAGGGGTAAAATGAATTAAAAACAAAATTAAAAGCCAATTTTTGTCCATCTTCTTCATTAGGATGAAATTTCAAGGGTTCTCCATAGCTAGGGTTTGTTTCAAGCTTTCAAGCTCCATGAGCAAGGAAAATTGAAATTCAAGCTAAAATGGAGAAAATACCAAGTTGTGGACGAAATGGTAAAAGTAGCTATTTTTGCATACGAGGTAAGTTTACAGTAAATAAATGCAATATTCTTTTATTTTACATTATTATTGTAAATTTCCAGCATTTATATACTTATTTTATGAGAATATTTAAAGTCAAATTAAAGGCAAAGTGACAGAGAAAAAGCATTAGGAAGCCCCGTTTGAACCTTAGGAATGTTAGGATATTGGGGTTGACAGACGACAGATGTAAATGAGCCATGTAAGTCCATATCAGATATATGGCTTTGGAGACAGGAATGAGCCAAGTAAGCCCATATTAGATATATATATATATGGCATTGGAGACAGAATAATTCATGTAAGTCCATGTCGAAGACATGGCATTGGCGAGATATTGATAGACAGAAACGACCCGGTATCCTTAGTATTTCGAGTGGTTCAATGGGTCATTGTACACGTTAAATTACAGTGAATTATCAGCAAAAAGGGAAGGTAGATTATATTTATGAATAGTGAAAGGTCGGTAAGAAAGAAGGTAAGTAAGTAAAGAAGAAGGTAGAAAATGAGAAGTAAAGAAAGTTTATGAGGCTAGGTGACATTATGTATAATCATTCATTATGCTGAATGTTGTAATTTATTTGCTTGTAAGCTTACTAAGCCTAGTTCTTACTCTCTTTATTTTCTTTTTCTTATAGTTTTTATCAAGCCACTCGGGGATCGAAGGAAACGTCGGAGACCCGATCACACTATCGAAGAAATCACATTGGTATAGTTAGACGTTTAGTTTTGTGTATGGCATGTATAGGAACTTGGTTTCTTTTGATATGATATGATCAATGAATGATGTGTAAATACTTGCTAGTGATTAACTAATAGAATGGCTGATGATATACATGTTTAATTGTATGTATGAATAAGTAGTAACTATCACATGAAAACTAAGAAAAATGTGAAAGTAACTTAAAAACAGATTCAAGTATCAGAAATAATGTGATTTTGAAAAATCACTAAAAATCGTAGAGACATGGTTTGATGGTGAATAATATATGAAATTAAAGCTTATTATGTCTATTTTCTTATGGAATAAGCAAAACAGGTAAAGGTATTATATTTTATGAGATATCTGAGTTTTAGTGAAATAGGGTCAGAGAAAATTCTAGATCCCCTGTTTCAACTTTTGAAATTCACCATAAATTGTAAAAAAATAATTAGGTGGTGTAATTTATATGGTTAGAATCCTTATTGAATCTAGTTTTAATATAAACAAACGGTATATTTATATTAATTTTGTATAGGGAGAAAAGTGGTTTGAAGTAAGTAGAGGTCAGTGCAGTCGAATTCTGAAACAGGGGTAAATTTAACTAATAAACTGTACTAATTGGCTAAGTAAAAAATTCTAGAAAAAAATTAGTAGATATATATATGAGTCTAGTTTCAGGAAAAATTTACGGATCTTAATTTCGAGTTTTGAAACACGAGAAATGAATTTTTAAGCAGCTATGACGCAGAAAAACAGTTTATTCCGAAAATTAAAATAAGTGGTTTAGAGTTGTTTAAAAGGTAAGATAAGTTTAGTAACACCTCAAGCTTGACTCCGGTGACGGTTTCGGGCGTGGGGGCGTTACAAAATCAAAATAACAATTAATAAGTTTAGTAGTCATACAAACTTACCTCAATTACAATGGTTGTTATAACAAAGTCAAAAAATGATTCGAGACTTCCGCTTTCCCTCGTTTCAAGTCTAGTTAATTATTTTCTTGTTCTAAATAATAATAATTTCATTTAATTAAATAATTCAAATAGCTTAATATCATTAATTCTAACTTATAACCCATTTTAATGTGATATTACAAAATTACCCCTAACATTTTAACTTTTATATAATTTAGTCCTTAAACCTAAAACTTACAATTTAGCCATAATTAATAAAATTTTATGCTAGTTGATTTTTATAGGGTTCCTTAACAGCCTATATTTATCAAAATTTCACATTAACTCCAATGAATTTTACTATTTAAACAATGTAATCCCTAATACTCAAAACCAATTAACAAAATAAGCTTATTCCTCAATCAAACTTAATATTCTATCAACCAAATTCACAATCACATGTAACTCATTCATGAAAAGTCCCTAAACATTTAACAGTTTTACAAATTGACCCCCAAGCTAGCTAGATTAAGTTAATACGAGCTCAAAACATAAAAATCATAAAAAATAGAACTTAAAATATACCATGCATGAAAAATATGCCTTGACTGAAGCTTTCCTCTCCTATTTCAATGGTGTTTTGGTATTTAGTTCACTAAAATGAAGATGATGATGATTTTAGCTTATTAATTTTTTGTTTATTTACTAATTTACCATTTTACCCTTATTAATAATTAAAATTTTCAACTAAACATTGTCCATAACTATCCACTAACATATTATATGGTATAATTACCATCTAAGTCCATTAGTTTAAAATTCCACATCCATTTGATCCTTTTAACTAATAGAAATCAACTTTTGCACTGATTTGTCATAATTCAATGTGGCAAATCAACTAATTTCCGCACTTTAGGGGCTTGAAATCAAGCATTTTCATTAAGTTTTAATTATGCTTTTGTAAGTTTTCGTAAAGTTAATAAAATGTGCAAATTGAGTCTTTTAGACCTTAGAGGCCGGATGAGGCCTAAGGGTGAGCTAATGAACTTTGTAAGTGTGCAAGAGACCATTAGAAGGCATACTAAATCGATACTGGTCACTATGTAGCAACATGAAATGATTAGTTTTGTAACATAGGGAGCAGAATGGAGAAATCACAAGACTGCCTTCAATGTCGCAACATAACCTAAGGGTGTCATGACATACCCCTGAAGATATCCAAGAGTAGTATACTGACTACTTTGTCATGACACAGGTTCTGGTGTGTCCCGACATCAAATCTGGACAGAAACTAACATGAGCCAAGTTTATTTTGGTCTGCACAACCAAACCTAAAGCTCGAAAACTTCAACTAACTTAGGGTTAAGGATGGCGACCACCTAAAATCTATAAATAGGCTCATTTTCCACATGTTATAGACTAGAATTATACTTTTAATTTTAGTTTAGGTTTTCTTTCTTCTTAGGTTTTAGATTTATTTTCAAGTTGTTCTTTGTTTAACTCAATAGATCTAATTTGTGGAAGACAATCAAACTTGTGAATTGGTCTTCATTCTTAATACAAATCAGGGATTTTCTTAAACTCTATATTGTCGATTCATTTAGCATGTTTATCGATTCTATACTGCTTATGAAAACTAGGAGAAATGTATGATCTGTTAATTGTTTTGTAGGGTTACTCAACAGATCAACTATTTGGGAAAGGAAGAACCTAAAAACCTAGGCCTGATAACCATAAGAAGTCATCAAGGTGGGAATTAACCCAAAATTGGTTGGAAGATAAGTAGTTCTTGCCGACTCGTTATTTGGGTGGAAGATCGGAAGATCCTTTTGGGATAACGACTATGTGATTGATGAGTAACCCAAAGCAAAAGTTGATGGGGATTACCAAAGTGAGCTATTCACTCATAATCAGATTTGATTTATTCTATTTTTCGATCTCTTGGTTTTTATTTATTTCCTTATTATATTTCATTATTTCTCAAAAACTCCTTTTATTATGTTTTTGTATTATAACTGATTTAGAGTCCTAATTAGATCTTTCAGTGTTTAGGTTAAAATTGATCTAACACTAGCCTCCATTGGGTACTATCCTCGGAGTACTCACCTGCTCCATTGTAACTATATTACAACTAGACCCGTATATTTGCAGATACCGCCTGATCGATATATCTTTTTACTGCAATATTCACACTCTGGATGTCAGTACGTCCAGAGGTAGTCAAGTTGTTGGCGGTGTTCCCGGGGAGGCAACGTCACTAGTGTGATTTTAATTTTTGCACTACCAAAAAAAGAATAATTAGGAAATTTTTATATTATAGATACGATTTATTTAGCCATAAGTAAAACTACTAATATTATTCAAATCTTAGGGACATTATTTGATTTAGATTGTCTACGGTCTAACATTTCTCATCCTATCATACATAACTCACATTTTGAATTAAATCTTTCTTTACTAACATGGATTTCTGATAATGTCAGATTTATCGATCGTAAAATTGAGAACCCTATAGCATTCTTGTAGAGATTTGATCATATATGTAACACCATTACTTACGTAGGCATTCCACCAGATACTATCAAATTGTTATTAATTCCATTTGCACTAGATTGGAAGGAAAAAATGTGGTTAGAAGCACTTCCTCTTGACACCATGTAACAGCCCGTTTTTAGTCAAATTGGAACAGTCGTTTCGAAACCACAAATCCAAAGTCAAAATATTTATTTATTATTTTATTAAAGTTTACAGCATGATAGAATTATTGTGTGAAAGTTTCGTAAAGAAATTTAACTGTTTGAATGCTTAATTCGGTAAAAATGACTAAATCACGTCAAATGTAAAATGCATGTTCTATTAGTTAAAAGTGTCAAATAGATATAGAACATTATAGTAAAGGTCCTTAAGTGGTAAATAGGCCATTTATGGGTTAGTAGATGATGATAGCATGGCAATTGGTGTAATTTATAATATTTTTAAAGGGTAATTTAGTAATTTGGTTAATATAGGTTAATTAAATAAAAAAATAAATTTTGTGTCCATCTTTCTCTTTTTGGCTGAATATTGAAGAAGAAGAAAGCATCTTATGGTGTTTTAGGGTTCAGGACTTGTAAGCTTAAATTGATCAAGATAAGCCGAGATCGGGATTAGATCGGGGAAAAGGAAAAGTGGACAAATAGTCGATAATTTCTATCCAAGCAACTCGAGGTAAGTTCGTATAATTAGAATCAAACTTTTAAATACTTGTAATTATTTGAAATAAATGTATGTAATTGAGTATTTGATCTATTTGAAATATGAATGCCTTATTGATATAGTTTGATGGTTACCGAGCCCATTTGAGCCATAGGAAATCGTAGGATACGAGTGATAGTTTGAGATCCTACATGGGTTGCGGACTCACCACAGCTCGTATGAGCTTACCGATATATCATCTCATAAGAGCTTACTGTTTTCAGCTCATCAGAGCTTACCGTTTCAGCTCAATAGAGCTTACCGTCCATCAGCTCAGGAGGAGCTTACTGATCATAGCTCGAAAGAGTGAAAATGATAATAAATTGATGGATTACTGATTTATATGTTATGTATATCACCTAAGTATCCCTCGATGTTCTAATAGGTTCAACGAGCGTAAATTCTGTTATTGGTTATGTGAAAAAGCTATGTGTTACACGGATAAATTACTATTATATGGATGAAGTACTGTTTATACGGATGAGTTACTGTTATCGAATGAATTACTGTTTATATGATTAAGAGTGAAATGATACAAATGAGGTACATGATATATGTGAATATGATATGATACAATGTATTGAGTATTAAATTGAGATAATGGGTGATTACATGCACTTATGTGGCTAACTAGTGGATGAATGCTTGTGTATAGGAATTTGGCAAGTGAATTTGATATACTTTGTTTAATTGTTTGATTAAGTATAAAAGGTAAGTTAAATTCTGAATTATACGGGCTTACTAAGCTATAAAGCTTATTCTGTTTCTTTTTCGTGTTTTATAGAGGTTGTTTCTTTTTCGTGTTTTATAGAGGTTCGATAGCTCGCTCGATTCAGATTAAGCTGGAGCCACGCATCACACTATCTAGCTGCCGATTGGTACCTTTAAACTCATGGATATTTGTAAATATGGCATGTATAGGCTAGTTATAAAGATGATAGTTATGGTTACTTGAGATAGAGATTTTGGTACATGTTATGGTATAAGTTAAAGCCATGTGATTTGGCTTAACTTGGTATAATGTTTTGGTTGTGTATATGTATTCAAATATGGTATGTTTTGGCAAGTAGTAAATGGAATAGAAATATGCAATGTTGTCTTAATATGTGATAGGCATACAAATGGAAGGTGATTATAGTTGAATTGGTTTAAAATGTATATGAAATGTTAGGATTGGCTACCTATTGAGTTGTAAAAATGTTGCAATTTATGCTTGTGTATGTACGTAAAAAAATAGGGTGGCAAAATGGCTTTACAAATAGCCTGTTTTTGTCCACACAGGCAGAGACACAAGCGTGTGTCTCGGCCATGTGTGACACAGGGTCATGTTACACAGCCGTAGGTCCCCTAGTTTTGAACTTGAAATGAAGTTAGTATGTTCCACACGGTCTCACACACGGGCGTGTGACCGGCCGTGTAGTACAAGTCAGTATACCCCCTAATTGGCACACGCCCCTAGCACACGGGCGTGTGACTTGGCCGTGTTGCATAAGTCAGTATATCCTAGAAGTTTGGCATGGCCTAGCACACGGCCTGGGACATGGGTGTGTGTGGCCACTTCGAAGGGCACACGGGCTAGACACACGGGCATGTGGTTGGCCGTGTGACCCAAGTTAGTATATACCCCCTGTTTTCACACGGCTTGTGTCACAGGCGTGTCTGGTGGTCATGTGAGACACACAGCCTGCCCACACAGGCGTGTGTCCTCTGTTTTTGAGTAAAATTTTCAAAGTTTTGTGAAAGTTTTATAAGTTATCAGTTTAGTCCTGAACTACTCCTAAAGCATGTTTAAGGCCTCGTAAGTTATTATAAGGGACAAATTGATTGAGATTGAATGATGATTGTATGAATTGATTGAATGCATGAGAAAAGGACGGTTATATGTGTTACAAGTTCGGTAATGCTTGTAACCTTATTCCGGCGTTGAATACGGGTGAGGGGTGTTACACACTATTACTACTTGGACTAAGTTTTTACAACTATTTCTTCACCGAGAATTACCCATGACCAAGGTACTAAGTACTTATACACAATTATTTTATTTTAAGCAAAATACTACTGAAATATTGAGACAGACGTGGGAAAGGTTTCAAATAATCCTCAAATCCATATTAGGCAGGGGTATACACTTCAAAGTTTAGATACAACATTTCTATTACGGGTTGGACAGTCAGAATATATGAAAATTTAACATTATGACTGGTGGAAGTATTTGGACGAAAACTCGAAAGGAAGTAATGGAAATAATGGAGAAATTTAATGTTAATGAATCTACCTGAGAGGAATGTCATGAAGTGGAAATTGAGGGATTAGAATATGAAAAAAAGAACAAGAACAAGAATGTAAATAGTTTGAGTTAATTATAAAAGAATCAAACGGTTACGAAACGGAAGAACGGGATGGTGCTGAGCAAAAGAATGATCACATCGTATCTCAACTTGATTGGTGAAGGCAGAGTAAGGGGAAGCCAGAACAAATTATCTTGAATTCAAAAAAATTGGTGCCATTTGTAATTAAACCTCTTGAATTAGAATTAAAGATGTTACCCGCACATTTAAAATATGGTTATCTAGGAGAAAAAAATACTCTGCCGGTAATTATTGTTGTAGGCTTAAAAGCAAACCAAGAAGAGGCTTTATTAAGTGTCTTGAAAATGCATAAAAAATAATGGGATGGACGATTGCTAATATCAAAGGAATTAATCATGCACTCTATCAACATAAGATCAAGTTAGAAAAAGGGAAAAAATCTGTAGTTGATAGCGTAGACTTAATCCAACTATAAAAGAAGTGGTAAATAAGAATTGCTTAAGTGGTTGGATGAGGGTATTGTTTACGCCATTTTTTATAGTGAAGAGGTTAGCCCTACATAGTGTGTACCAAAGAAAGAAGGTCTAACTTTAGTCAAGAATGATAAAAAAAAAAGGTTAATTCCGATAAGAACGATTACTGGTTGGAAAGTATGTATTGACTATTGGAAATTAAATGATACAAGAAATACCATTTTTCATTGCCTTTTATTAATAAAATGCTTGATCTATTAACAGGTAAAAATTATTATTGTTTTCTTGATGGATACTCAGGTTACCATCAAATCCCAATCTATCTAGATGACTAGGAGAAAATAAGTTTCACATGTCCTTTCGGTACATATGCTTTTAAACAAATGACATTCAGCTCATGTAACGCTCCAATAACCTTTATGAGATGCATGATCGCTATCTTTGCTGATATATTAGAAGAGGGGTTGGACGTATTCATGGATGATTTCTCAATTTAGGTGGACTCCTTTCAAGATTGCCTGGATAACCTCGAAAAAGTTCTGAAAAGGTGTAAAGAGACTAATCTTATGCTTAACTGGGAAAAGTGCCATTTCATGGTAAAAGAAGGATTGGTGCTAGGACATCAGATCTCAGAAAAAGGAGTGGTAGTAGATAAAGCTAAAATTGAGGTTATAAAAAACCTTCCCAATCCAACAAATGCCTGGGCTGTTCAAAATTTCTTAGGCTATACAGGATTTCATCGAAGATTTATAAAAGACTTTGCTCACATCTCTAAACCATTGAATCAACTTCTTCAGAAGTAGACACCTTTCATATTTGATCAAAACTTTGTCAAAGCCTTCGAGGTAATAAAAGAGAAACTTATATATGCACCAATAATCATTACACTGAACTGGTCAGAACCTTTTATTATTTTGTGTGATGCTTGTGACTATGTGGTAGATGTAATTTTGGGCCATAAAAGGAATAATACATTTAGGGCTATTCATTACGCAAGCAAAATGCTAAATTTGGTGCAATGCAATTACACTACAACTGAAAAAGAAATGCTGGCGGTAGTTTTAGCTTGTGAAAAATTCCAACCCTATTTACTGGTGAACAAAGTGTATGTTTATACTGATCAGTTTGCACTAAAATACGTCATGAAGAAGAAAGAGAAAAAGGCCAGGTTAATGAGATGGGTTTTACTGCTTTAGGAATTCGATCTACAGATAATGGATAGAAAAGGGACTGAGAACCAAATTGCAGATCATTTATCCAAAATAAAGAATAACTTAGAAGTGGGAACTACTGAAGAAATTAAAGAAACTTTCACAGGTGAACAATTATTTAGAGTAGACATCCATCAGACAAGGCCTAGTAAACACATAATACCGTGGTATGCAGATTATGTTAATTACATTGCAAAAGGTGTATTTCCATCGCAAGCATCTTGGCAACAGAAGAAAAGGATAATTCACGAGTCAAAATGTAACAGCCTATTTTTTAGTAGTGTCAAAAAATAGTGGTTTTAGGACAACAAATTTGACATGTCAGTCCGTAAATATTAATTATTTAATATTTTTGAGGTCATTAGTGTCATATTAAAATTTTGTTAAAAAATTTTATCGTTTAGATAGTTAATTAAGTAAAAAGGACTAAATCGTAAAAATTGATAAAGTTATTTCTAAAAATTGAGGTGGTCAAATAGCTATAAAGAGGTGAGTTAAAGGTCTGGAGTTGTAATTAAACAATTATTCTTCATAGTGGATAGTAATTGGCATATAATTGTTGATATTTGAATGGAAATAATAAGGGTACAATAGTAATTAGGTTATAAATGAAATTAAAATAAATAAGATATAAATTTCTAATCATCTTCTTCCATTCACACTTTCTAAATCGAAAACCATTGTTGAAGGAGAGGAAGCTTCGGCTAATTAGGGTTCTTCTATTCAGTAGGTATTTTATACTCATTTTTAGTAAATTTTATGTTTTTAAGCTTGTATTAGCTTAATTTAGCTAACCTTATGACTAATTTGTAAAACCGTCAAATGCCCTGAATTGTGCCATTAATGAGTTTGAGTTGTGCCTGTACTTTGGTTGTTACTGCAGATTAGTTCGGTAAGTTAGTTCGGTTTAATTTTAGTACAATTGAACTTTTTTATAGGAACTTTGATATTGAATGTTGGGTTGTTAAACTACTGCTTATATATGGAACATAAGATAATGAGTTTTTCAAGAATTATTCTATGATGAAATACTCTACTCTGAACTGATAAACATATGATAGAGTACGATTGGCATGCCAATAGGTTATTTTGCACTCGATATGGGATTGATCTAAGTAGTGGAGATGATTTCTGTATATTCTCTGTTCACTAGATATGTCGAAGTCCTGCATTTGTTGCGGACTATCATGTTATATTATAGTATACTCTGGTGTGTTGGTTGGTCTGGCTCATTCGAGCATCCGGTGTGCTGGATGACTAACCGTGTACTTGCAACCACTTATCATTGATTGGGCTATGTTTTATTAATCTCTGGATGGCATTGATATTTAAAAATTTATTATTATTGTGTTGAGTAATATTCACCTGTTAAGAGTTGTGATTAACAAGAACTCTATTCTTTTATCTTGTTATTTGAATTGCTATGTTTAATTTGGTAAGCTTTATCGCTTAATCAACGAATTTACTAAGCTTTACATAAGCTTATTTGTATTTTTGGCCTTTTCTTTGTAGATTATGTTTTCTGGAATCGGGACATCGGATCAACTCAAAGAATCACGCTATCTGGGAATCTCTTTGGTAGATTTTGAATTTAAATTGGCTCATATAGCATGTAAAAGGATACTTTGGTCATGGTTTGTAATGGTTCATAAGCTTCTTATAGTGTATATGTTCAATGTTTTCGATATGATAGCTTAAAACAATTATATAAAGCATGCATGCTTGATTCATGGTTGGTGTTAAGAAGCGCAACATGATATGGTAGTTGTCATGTTGAGGTATGACATGGTGAGATTGAAATAGGTTATTTTGTGTTCATGATATGTTTTGTGGATGATAGCTAAGGTAGGGAATGTATAAGTGTTTATAGTGTGATTTCATGTATGATACATTGGTTAGGCCATAGGTTGTTGAATTTGGTAAGTTTTGGTTATTCTTAAGTGTGTTTATGGCCTTGTGGTTATGTATTATAAGTTGGTTTAGGTACCTATGCAAATGGATGAAAAATGGGCATAATTTAGGCCATTTTTTAGCACACACGGTCTGGTACATGGGCTCACACTACCACATGTTTCACATGGTTAACCCATATGGGCGTGTGCCTTAGCATGTTAGGTGCAGGGTACACACGGGCTGGCACACGGCCTAGGACACGGTCGTGTGACCCAAGTCAGAGAGTTACACAACCCATGCACATGGGCATGCAGGATAGCCACACGACCATGTCCAGAGCCACACGATCTGGGCTTTGTCACACAACCTGGACACACGGCCGTGTGACCCTTGAATTGAAATTTTTTAATTTTTCCCTAAAATTTATGATTTGTTTCGAATTGGTTCCTGATTGTTTCAAAACTATTTTTAGGGCTGCGAAGGCTCAATTTAAGGCCTGTAAATGTATGTTCTACTACAATCTGAATTATTTATGAAATTGTTAATTAAATTTGGTAAATTTGAGGCTATTTGGTATTGATTGTTCTGAGTTGAATGGTAATATTTTGTAACCCTAATCTGAATACATGTTATATGTGTTACATTTAGTGGTATCAGAGTTAAGGTTTAGTTAATTCTCGGGCTGAACGTAGTGTGTTTAAATTCTAAAATTACATGCTATATAAGCCAGTGATATTGATTGATCTAATCTAACCCTTATTTTCTTGTAGATTCTAAAGATGTCGTCTGATTGTGAACATGATGAAACTAATGAGGTTAACAATAATATTCTGACTAATGATTCTGGTGCAAGTCATAGTATACCGATTCCACAGACATCTAAAAATGAAGTTAAAAGTATGTTCTTCGGTTTAATGGGACAATGGTTTTTTTTGAATTTATGAGTAATAATCAAGTGGCTTAGCAACCTTCACCCCCTGTTGTACCTCCTGTTGTACCATATGTAGTACCTCTACCCCCTCCGATAGTCAAACCAAGTCAGCGAATTCCTGTTGATAAAGTTAAGACGTTTGGGGCTGAAGAATTTCGAGGTAGAACTGGTGATGATTCGTCTAAAGTTGAAAATTGGTTAAAAAAATTCAACGAGTTTCAATGAAATAGCTTGTCCTCTTGATGATTACCTTAGATGTTCTGCATCACCATTAAAAGATGAGGCTTACAACTAGTGGTTAATGTTAATACCTGTAGTAGCAAGAGAAAATAGCAACTTAGAATTCTTCAAAGCGGAATTAAAAAAGAAATACATCAATAAAAGATATCTGGATCGAAAATAAGGAAAGAATTTTTGGAATTGAAGTAGGGAAATAAATCAGTAGCTGAGTCTGAGAGAGAGTTTGTACACCTCAGTAAGTATGCTCATGAAATTGTACCAACAGGGGAAGAAATGTGTATCCGTTTTGAAGATGGGTTTGATGATAAATTTAAAATGATGATTGGAGGAACTGAAATATAATAGTTTTTTGTTTTTCTGTTCGGGCGTAGAAGATGGAAGAAATTTGTAATCATAAGAGGATGAGAGAAAAGAAGGCCTGAGAATTCAACAAAAGGAATTTTCCCAGATCATTTTCTGCACCACCACCGAAGAAAACAAAAGAAGATGATACCAGTGTCATTACATCATCCAGATTTTCGAGCAAGAGTAGACCGAGGCAGACTGATTTAGAATTTTAGAATAGACCGAGGCAGACTGATTTAGAATTTTAGAATAGACCTACTGACAGTATAGCCAGTGTCTATAATGCTCCAAGATCAAGGTGTGAACACTACGGTAGACCTCATACTAGTGAGTATATGGCCAAAATAGGTGCATGTTTCATATGCATGTCAACTTATCACTTTATGTGCGACTGTCCAAAAATAGTCAGTGGAAAAGAAGATCAGAGTGAAAACCCTCCGACTACACTGTAGAGAGCAAATGTCCCGGTTAGGGTAGCAATAAGACTGTAAATCACGTTAGCACTAGAGACATAGCTGCCAAATCTGAGGTCAGAGTGCCTGCACGGACTTATGTTGTTTGAGCCAGAGAGGAGGTTGTCGCGCCTGATGTCATTATTGGTATATTTTATCTCTTTGATATTACTGTATATGCTTTGATTGACCCTAGGTTGATTCATTCGTAAGTTTGTACTGCATTAACAACTGATAAAAGTTTGCCTGTTGAGTCAACTGAATTTGATGTTCAAGTTACAAATCCACTTGGTCAGAGAGTAATAGTTAACTTAATATGTCGTAAGTGTCCATTGAGAGTTCAGGGTTATGAGTTTTCCACCGCTCTGATGTTATACCTTTCTACGAATTTGATATAATTTTGGGGATGGACTGGTTATCGTTACATGATGTTGTGGTAAACTGTAGACAGAAACGGATCGATTGAGATGCTCATCAGGTGAGTTGATTACAATTGAGTCTAACAGGCTAAACAGTGTTACCAGAGTTGTTTCAGTTATTTCTGCATGGAAGATGATTCGTTAGGGCTGTGAGGCATTTCTAGCTTACATACTAGACATTCGAGATTCTGGGTCGAAGTTGGATTAGGTACTAGTTGTTAAAGAATTTATAGCTGTGTTTCATAAAGAATTTCCAAGATTGTCGCCAGAACGTGAAGTTGAATTTGCTATTGATTTGATACTTGGGACTGCACCAATATCAATTCCACCATATAGAAGAGCATCGATTGAGTTGAAAGTAGTTGCAAGAATTACTGGATAGAGGTTTCATCCAACCGAGTGTATCTTTTTAGGGGGCACCAGTACTATTCGTGAACAATAAAGACAGTTCGTTGAGACTGTGTATAGATTACAGGCAGCTGAACAATGTGACGATAAAGAACAAATATCCTTTATCTCATATTGATGAGTTGTTCGATCAGTTGAAGGGTGCAATCGTGTTTTCTAAGATAGATCTCAAATCGGGATATTACTAGGTGTGAGTAAAAGACTGTGATGTGTCGAAAACAGCTTTCTGAACCCGATATGGTCACTATGAATTTTTTGTGATGCCTTTCGGATAAACTAATGCTCCTGCCACTTTCATAGATCTGATGGATCAGATTTTTCAACCTCAGTTGGATAGATTTGTGGTTGTATTCATTGATGATATATTGATCTATTCAAAAATAGAATCCGAGCACACTCAGTATTTGAGAACTGTATTATAAATTCTTCATGAGAAACAATTGTATGCAAAATTCAGCAAATATGAGTTTTGGCTTCGGGTGGTTGGATTTCTTGGACACGTGGTTTCTGCTAATGGGATATGTGTTGATCTATAATAGTTTCTGAAGTAAGATCTTTGCCATTGTTAATTGGAAAACTCTGAAAAATGATTTAGAGGTATGAAGTTTTTTGTGATTAGCAGCTTATTATCGTCACTTTGTTAAAAAATTCTCTATAATAGCCTCAACGATGACAAAGTTGCTACAGAAGAACGTTCGATGTGTCTGGTCAGATGAGTATCAACAAAGTTTGATCAGTTAAAAAGAATGTTAACAGAAGCTTTAGTACTGACACAGCCTAAACCTGGGAAAGAATTTGTTATTTATAGTGATGCGTCACTTAGTGGACTGGGTTGTGTGTTAATGCAAGCCGGGAAAGTAATAGCATATGCTTCGCGTCAATTAAAGTCATATAAGAGGAACTATCCAACTCATTACTTAGAGTTAGTTGCTATTGTTTTTGCTTTGAAAATTTGATGTCACTATCTCTACGGTGAAAAATGTCATATAGTTACAGATCATAAAAGTCTGATGTACTTGATGACTCAAAATGAGCTGAATTTGAGACAGTAGTGGTGGCTAAAGCTACTAAAAGATTATAATCTTGTGATTGACTATCATCCCGAAAAAGCTAATGTTGTTGCAGATGGATTAAGTTTGAAATTGTTATTCACCTTGAAAGCATTAAATGCTCATTTGTCACTGAAAGGTGATGCTTCTATTTTAGTGGAATTGAGGGCTAGATTGATATTTCTTCAGCGGATTCGGGAGTTGTAAGATGATGACCCAAAGTTGTTAGCTAAACGTGAGCAAATCCAGAATGACCCGTTTACAGGATTTACTGCAGATGCTGATGATATGATGTTTTTCCATAACAGATTGTGTGTTTCAAATAATCCAGAGCTAAAGTAAGATATTTTATCAAATGCTCACAGTAATACATACTCCATTCATCTAGATAGTACTAAGATGTTTAATGACCTGAAGCGGATGTATTATGAAACGTGAGATTTCTGAGTTTGTAACTAAATGTCTAGCTTACTAGCAGGTAAAAGCTAAACATCAGGTACCGTCAAGATTACTACAGCCTGTCACTATCCCTGGTGGAAATAGGAGCAAGTTACAATGGATTTTGTATCGAGATTGCTTGTGACATCGAGAAAGAAAGACTCGATCTGAGTTATTGTTGATAGATTAACAAAGTCAGCTAATTTCTTTCTAGTACTAATTGATTATTTGCTTGAAAAGTTAGCAGAGTTATATGTATCAGAGATTGACAGACTACATGGAGTGCCACTATCTGTTGTCTCTGGCAAAAATTTGAGATTCATCTTGAGATTTTGGGGTAAGCTTCACGAAGCTCTAGAACTAAACTTAATTTTAACACAGGATATCATCCGCAGATAGACGAGCAATCGAAACAAGTAATACAAATTTGGAAAATATGTTACAATGTTGTATACTCGAGTTTGAAAGTAGCTGGGAAAGGTATTTACCGTTGGTAGAATTTTCTTATAATAACAGTTATCAATCCAACATTAATATGGCACTGTTTAAGGCTTTATACAGGAGAAAATATAGGACACCCCTTTACTAGTCAGAGTTGAGTGAATTTATGTTAATATTGATTTGATTCGTGAAACTATATACAAGGTTAGGGTAATTCGGGGTTGTTTGAAAGCATCGTCAAATCATCAAGTTATGGGTGTTACACAAAAAATTACACTTGGGAAGATCTGTATGTGTTCTGGCAATGTGTTGATCAATTGGTCAGAAGTTGTGTAGTGGAGGAAGAGATTTACGGCATTCTACAAGGATGCCATACATCTCTATTGAGAGGGCATTTCGGTGGAAAGAGGACAACCCAGAAGATGCTACAATCAGGTTTTTATTGGCTAACTATGAATAAAGACGCTTATAAATTCGTAAAAAAGTGTGATAAATGTCAGTGAACTGGGAGTACATCAAAAAGGGACAAGATGCTACAAACAGAGATAATTGAGGTGGAAGTATTTGATGTTTGGGAGATTGATTTCATGGGACATTTTCCAAGTTCTTTCGGGAATCAGTACATCCTTCTAGCTACCGACTACATTTTAAAATGGGCCAAAGTTGCTTTACCTACCAATGATACAAAATTAGTGGTGAGATTTCTAAGAAAAAACATATTTGCTAGGTTTGGTACACCACGTGCATTGGTTAGTGATAAAGGATCTCATTTCTATAATAAGTAGTTTGAAGCTGCCTTGGCTAAATACAATGTACGACACTAAATAACAACGGCCTATCACCCACAAGTTAATGGGCAAGCAAAAGTCAAATTGCATTTTTGCCCCTATACTTTAGATCATTAGATCAAATAGTAAACTAGTCATTTTATTACAAATTTAATTCATTTTTACTATTAAAAACTAGTTCATGTACGTCAACAGGAGGTATACATGGCATACCATATGTCACTGTCCAATTATTCTATCAATCACGTCAATTTTTAACAATATAAAAGGATGAAATTTTTAAAAGAAATTACCAATTTACTCTCTAATATAATTTATAGAGATTAATTTTCTCATTTTTTTTTAGTAGAGGGGTAAAATACAATTTAACTATTACAAAGACTTTCATAGTACTTTTACTGTCATTAAATGGTAAGAGTAATTTCAACTTTACTACTCTTTCATCGGTTTTTTTCATGGCGTTGCTGTTTTGATCCTTCATTTAACATTTGAGATAACTGGAGAGCAAAATAACAGAAAACATTGAGATATCTGCCATGTCAATACCGTCAATATAAGCTTCCCCCATCGTCCAATTTTTCTTTTTTTTTAATTTGTCTGAAATCTTGACCACCCAATTGTTGTGGAAGGCAGTTTGAAGATGACTGTAAGATAATGACAGCGCAAAGAAGCAAAAGAAAAATCAAATATTTGGAAATTCTCCTTAAGTCAAGGAGATAAAACAAAAGGTTTCAAATCATGATCCTTAACCCTTTTAAAAATGATGAATTAATCATTGTTAAATCATGTTCATTTCAATTGTTTCTTTCGACTGTTCAATGGTTGCCATAAATTGGGACCTCATAACCTTGACCATAAGATCTCAGTTGGGCCGACCAGGTTTGCGCAACTGCTGGTTTCTGGTTGAGGTTTGGGGTCAATAGGCTTGCTTTGTGGTCTGCAGGCATGGAGCCCATCCGCTGCTTGAACTATTAACTCTACCCATTCTTGTTTGTCTCCATCTCGATCCCAAAGATCCTTCACGATGGACCGAACCATTAAAACTTTGGGGAGGGGCTGGGGGGAGGGTTAACATGTTATTGTCAGGCCTGAGCTGATAATTGTTTGATGAAGCTTGTTGCTTACTATCCTACAATTTCATCGTTCCGTGGGTTGTTTTGGACCCGATGATTGCTTCTCATCCCAAAATCTTTAAAATCCTTTACGGGCAGGAACTTGATGATGAACTTCAGATTGTAGCTTAGCCTCAGAATTATTGGATCAATCATCTATTTTGAATCTCAATAAGCAAAAAGAAATGTTAGAATCCAAAGAGAAAAAACCAAGCTTTTTATTTGCTTCAAGGTTTCCTTGGGAGAAGATGAGCATCAAACTAGGACCCCTGATTTTTTGTTGGATTTCAGGGTTAGTCCAAACAAAACCCTTAAATCATGCCTTGCATTGTTATGCTTCGAAAAGCGGGACAAAACCCACAACTGTATGAGTTTGTGTCAAACAAAAAATGTGGCTGATTTGGAGTTTCAAAGGAACCTCAAAATCATCAGAAAATTCATCATTCCATCACTATTTCAGGTCGACTTGCATCCTACATATAATCCAGCTATCCAAGCAAACAACTTGGAATCCACTGATTTGGAAGTGATGTATCCACAGAAATTTTCACATAATACTAACCTTTAAGATGGTTCAAGTATCTTCGTACAATATCAACTACTACTAATAATAAAGTATCTTCCTACATGCACCCCTACCTCCACCTGAATTCACTGTTTTCAAAAATAACAACAATTATTTCTTATTAAATAAAACATTTATATCATCAAACAACAAGTACAGACCTAACTGATCTAAATTTGTAAAAACCTGAGTCGGATAATTAATCCAACTGGTCTGTTCTTTTTTTTAAAAAGAAAAAAGAGGAGACATGTACTATGCTGCATATAGTATAATCCAAGTGGCAAGCTATTAGAAAGTAAAGGGGAAATATTCAATGATGAGCTTAGTTAAGACCTACACACGCATGCATGGTAATGGGCTTCCATGGACCCTTACCTGCTATGGTTTTAGGTGAGCAGACCCAAGAACTATAAGGCTCTAACTCCTTTTGAGGTCCACAATAGTCTAATTGCCTTAAAATATATACTCGTGCACTTTTTTGTAAGAACCAATTCCTTAGTAGTAATAGTACATATATATTATGTATGAGTGTGTACTTTTTATGAGAGTCAGTTTCCTCGCTAGTTGGGAATATCAATGAGGATCACAACCAAAATTTTATTTTAAACATTAGAATAGGCTAAAAAAGTGGCGACCCCTATGTATGATTCACAAATCCATGGGAAAAATTTAAAATTTTGAAATGCGTGTATCGAGCACATTTGTATTAGAAAATGACACTCAACTCAAGTCCAACATAGAAAATGAATTGGGGAAAGGTTCACTCGTGAGCAATTACATGAACGGAAGCAGTCAAGTAAACTAGTAAGGCTTATTATAGCTGAAATCAACTGACTGTCAATCATCTTTATTCTTACAAAATGGAAATAAGATAGTATTCCACACAAGGTAATTCAGATACTACGAGCCTGCAGAGTACAAACGATCTAATGGAAAAAGTAATGCCACCCGAAGAATACATACCGGTTCAATCATTTGACTCATCAAAGCTTGGTTTCACACCACTCCTCAAGTGTTGGTGTTGCAACTCCAATATTTCTCATGTCATAGATATTGGCTGGTTCACATAAAGTTAAAGCTTTTGTATCAGTCAACTATGATGCCATTTTTGCAAAAAGAAATAATGTCTATTTGGTTCTCTCAAAGTTGCAAGTACAAATAATCAACGTAAGAAAATTCTTTTCATATGTCAATCATGGTAGACAAATAAGAAACAGAAATGTCTGTTAACAGCAAACCTCCTTCCACATACCACTGTCAAAAAAACCAATCCCCGAATTTGATTATGCCTTCGACTCTGAACATACAAAGCATGGAAAGAACTTGTCTTTTTATCACCAGCTTGAAGCCACTGAACCCGAGATTGACATCTCCAGAATTCCTCTTCTCTCTTAAGGTCCTGCTTCAATGATTTCGCCTTTACATGGTCATACACGGGCTGTCCAGCTAGCTTCTCCATTTCAGCAGCTCAACCCGGCAATTTGTCAAGTCTGAACCACGCACATTAAGCTGCCAAGCTTGTTTGACAACCTCAGCACACTCTTCATCTTTATCCCATCGTGAATCATAAGGGAAAAATGGACGTTTCATACTATCCAAAACTTCAGTGTTCAACAAGATGGGGCTATGGTCACTGCCCATAGCAGGAAGGTTAAAGCTCGCTCATAGCAATGACTCCAACTAACATTAACTAAGTCTCGATCTAACCTCTCCTTCACATTGAAAGAACCTTGTCATTTCTGAAACCAAGTGAAAGGATGAACAACAAAACCTACATCCAGCAGTTCACATTTATCTAAAAAATTTCTGAAGTCTGAAAAAGAAGCAGCTGACTGGTGACATCCCCCCTCCTTATCATCTGGTAAAAGAAGATCCTTCAAGTCCCCAAGAACTACCCACCCATCTGCTCGACGACCTGCCACTTGCTGCGAGAGACTCCACTGCTCACGACGTCACCGGTCATCAAAATCTGCATGGATACAGTCAAGCATCCAACGCTTGTTTTTATCATCATCCTTGACCTCAACTTCCATAATGAAACTGTAAACAGTCCGAACTCGAAAATCAACGATCTTCTTCCATTGCAAAAAAAGACCACCTGCTAATCCCCGAGGAGGAACACGACATATATAATAAAAATGCAACTCCCTCTTCAATTTCTCCAACCTATCTGTTCTATTCTTAGTATCCATTAATAAGACTGCATCCAAGGAGTGGAGGGGGAGACTAAATCCACCTTTCAAGGAGGAATTTTATTTAAGGGCTCCCCCCAAGCCCTTTAAGTTACAGAGGATTCTCATATCTCCTCAGGAAAGAAGGCCTCTACTATGGCACACCCGCTAGAAAACCCAACCCCGACATTCACCGAAGAAGGGAAGTGGGTGGCTAGCTGCATTCTTGAGTTCGCACCCAATCTGACACCTATATTTGATGTGCCAATAAGAGGTCTCAGCGGGAATGAAAAAGGTAGTCTTGAAGGAGCTCTATCTTATAAAGAAAATTTCTTGATTTGTCAAGAAAAAAAAGATGAAAAAAGAATGAGAAGGGGCTTAGACAAGACTTAAAAAAAAGCACTAAAGGCCTAGTGAAGCTCCACCTTTCTCTCCAATTCCCCCCTTCCCCACGCTCCTATAAGCTGGAATTTTTTATCGACAGGATTTGACCTAAACTCTCCTCTCTGTACCATATCTATCTCTTCTAGCAAGCTAGAAAGAGAGTGAAAAGCTTTTCCTTCTCCCACGTTAAGTGTTGTTCCCGGATCACTAACAAGAACTAGAAAAGTCTTGTATAAAGGAGTGTATCCTAGCTAAAAAGCAAGATGTAAAATTAAGCTACTAACGCTTTCATTAAGATTGACTAGCTTCCATAAATGGGACCAGAGATGGAGGCGATAGATATGGAGGAATTTTAGACCTTTCCAATGGTCGAGGGAATTGAAAATAAGAATTTCACGAACGAACTACATGGTTCATTTGCCCGCTTGGAAAAAACCAGCTTCTTTTGGGAATAGTTATCGCATTTTCTTCTTTTAACTTCAGTCCCTTTGCTTATATTGGATGGAGGTAACGGGCCACCACACCATTCTGATTAGCCTTACGTTAGTTATTGGTCTCATTTGGTTCTGCAACCTCACTCAACCCTCTCCTCACACTCACCGCCCTGACCGGAAGTTGAGTACAGTTTGAAATAGGAATCGATGACCAATCGAAAGATTGATTAGCTCGAGTGAAAAGTCCGAATAGAAAGGCATTCCTCCTTTCTTGATTCAATTCCTTAGCGCATCACCCTTACTGGTCGCAGAGAAAGGGCGGTATTCAGTATCTTGATTGCACCTACCGTGCAAGAGGATTGGCTTAAGACAGAATGTTTGACTTAACCATTCCTTGACTTTCTTTGTCCGATGAGAAATGCGAAACGAAAGAAGGCTGGGAAATTAGATCCAACTCTTTCTCTCTCGGGAGAGATGAATTGATATATCTTTCTCGAATCATAGTTCGGGACTAAGGGACTTGAACCCGCAACTTCTGCCTTGACAGGGCGGTTCTCTGACAAATTGAACAACAATCCCTAGTCTAAAACCTTCAAATTCTTTTCTCCTCACCTACTTCATTTGAAGCCGTTGGAAAAGAATAAAGATGAGCTAGAACAAGGAGCAGCATGGAAAGGAAAGAATTACTAGTTTCGGAAGAAGGTAAGCGCCTCCTCCTAATCGAAACTGCTTAGGACAATAATGACATCTTTTATCATTCGAGCGTGCTTGTGCGCCTAACACTCCTAGTTAAAGAGCCTTTTTCTGATGAACTTTTAATAGAAGTAGGGATTTATAGCTAATTCTTAGGCTATCCCTTCGGGGATGTAGCATAATTCCCCTAGTCCAAAATCAAATTCCCCTAGTCCAAAATCAAATCTATACTCTGTCTTTAACCTTCGTTCGAGCGATGGAAAGAGTCTTTATGCAGGAATGGTATTATAAGTTTTCTTCCTTCGATATCTTACTATAGAAGGCTCGAAGAGCTATGGTTGATAAGAAGAGTTAGCAGGTGAGACATCATCTCGTGTTACCAATAACTTGTAAAGACTAGTTTCATAAGGTAGCTTTGAATAAGAGAAATCGTAGCATAGAAAGTATTGCCAACGGAAAGAGTTCCACAAGAACAGCGGACTCAATAGCCGCTCTAGACACCCTAAAGGGAAGTTGGCACTAGCTTCCTAAAGAGGATTTCTGTTCTATGAGGTAGAAGCCCGGCCGCACAAAGCAAGAGGAAATAGGTATAGGCTAGATCAATAAAAGAAAGATAACGAAAGTGTACAAGATTCCAATCAGGCTGGCTCAGAAGGAAAGTGGCAGCGAGAAAGGGTATTTCGAATCTCGATCAAATAGCATAGCACGGGACCGTGCCAAGCTGTAAGCATAGCTAGTTAGGTATGGGCTTTCGCTAGTTATAGATAGGTTTTCGCCTTCCTTTTTCCGTCCAACAAGGATTTTAGTGTTTGGAGAATTCTTCCTATTTGACCCGATGCCGTACCCTTCATGTGTTCATGATACATGGCTGGGGTACATATTCCACAAAAACAAGGTTCGACTACATATTCCACAAAAACAAGGTTCGACTTCGACGATTGATAAGTTGTTCATTTTGTAACCTTCACCTCTATCTACACACTTTCATTTCTATGTCTTCGACGAGCAAGACTTCGCTGCTGACATAAGTTGAGGTTTCAACAGGGCAAGCGAATATTATCCAACCTGCGATCAACTATGATATACTCAACTTCTTCTTTTCACCTCTCTCTTCGATCGAACTGGAAGACGTTCTCTTAGCAGTTGACATCTCAACAGAGTCCTCTGGCCGAGTTGGAAAACAACCTTTGAGACCTACGAGCTCTTAAAGCAAAGAAAGAAATAGACAAACTTAGACAAGGGCATCTTGAACCGCTCTCCCTACAGACGAGTTAGCCCAGGACCTCAAGATCAAGAAGAGCCAGCCATACATAGAAGACAAGGGAAGACCTTGCTCGACCAAATGAGCGTGAGCAAAGAAAGATCATGAGATAGAACCCCGGTCTGTCCCCACTGTCCATCCAGGAACATGTGGCTGAAGACCTCTAGATTACCTACTAGAAGAACTAGAAGAAAGACGGAACCACTTGGCTAAGGCTAGAGGGACCAAACCATTAGGAGGAAGAAGTAGATGGAAGACAGGGTCACTTGTGAAAGAACTAACTACAAGGGACCATCACAATCGCTCACCAAGAACATCAAGAGAAGTAGGGGAAGACTTGGCAGCGACAAGTCAAAGAGAGGTTAGGTCAAGGGATTTCGGACAAAAGTCCCATCAATCAGAATCAAAGGATGTTCCAGGAAAGAAGGAAATAAGGAGATCCAAAAGAATAGGCCTTGAAAGAAGGCATGAATAAAAGGAGACCGGTCTAAGGGCTACAAGATATGCTACAAGGTTGAATCAATCCACTAAGGGATGACCTCTTATACATGATTTCAGTGAAGTGTTCAAGTCAAGGACTTAAGCGATCAAAGAAAAGAAGACTTGAAAGAAAAGCCTTCTATCCCACAGCTAAGGCATCCATCCAATACAGATAGAGCGACATATATAAAATAACTCTTTCCTTTGGAAACCACCTATTCCTCTCATCAACTACCTTCAGTAGGGTCAAGATTCATGGTTTTATAAGGGCGGCCCATTAGCTTTCTTTAATGGAACAAGGGATTGCTTTCGTCTCTTTCCTTCTGGGCTAGGAATGGAAGTTGTCGTGAAGCTTCTTTGGATCAATTGATAGTGTGCTTATCGCTCTACTTCGCTTGATTCTCATGCCAGTGGACTCGTCGCTCAGCTTTAGGCCTTATTAGCTTCATTTCTAAAGTGAGCATGAAGTCCGAATTGAATAGATACTGAGAAAGCGTCCTTCGTTATGAAAGTTGCAAATGAGGATTTAGGATTGAGAAAGAAATCATCAAAGTGCAGCTGGAGCTGAATCTATTATAGGAGGCGTAGGGTAGGCTCTTTGGATAGATTGACTGGCTTAAGCCGATGAACCAACTTCTACCACTGACGAGCTAATTCGGAGTATGCCTAACTAGAGGAATAAAATCACCTGATCTTGGCTCCGCATCTTTTGAAAGGTAATCCAATATTTGGTAAGAAAGGTTGAGTCGGCTACTCGAAGCGGAGAAGCAAGAGCTCACTCGACCCATAGGAATAGGGAGGAAGTTTCATTCCAAACTGCTCTTAGTTTGAGCTAGGAGATGGGATAGTTAGAGTGCTCGCAGCATCTCTTCTCCTTGCCGCAACAAGTCCTGTCCCACATCCTCAGTTGGTGAGAGTAATACAGAGGAAGACTTTTGTTCGAAATCGGGATAGTGTTCAATAAACCACCGTTGATGCAATAGAAGTAGAAGCTCTTAATGCAATATCTGGTGGTGAAGACATTCCCACTACTACGATTAAAGAATTGGATGTCGAAGTATAATTTAGCCCAACCTCCACTTCCCCTGGCCCTCCTGTTCTTCATTGCCCTGCCTTCTCTCAGAAGGAAACTGCTATGTGTTCCCTCACTAGGAAATCTTTTGATTCATTATGTTGATTCACTGAGATGGTTATACATCTTTACCATTTGACATGACAAAGAACTGTCATTTCTTCTGAAACTTCTATCTGGTCCCATGAATTATGTTCAGCGGTCTCCAAAGGTTCCATACATTACCCCCTCTTTATATGTTCAAATTGCATTCTGCTTTCAACAACTCATGGATGGACCTTGGCTAACAGCCTCTAACAAGGCCAACAAGTCAAATCACTGACTCTTACACTGTTGATCCACTAACTACACATATAAGTACATCCATGTCCTCTTTTAGTTATATTCTGGCTTTCTTCATGCATGCATTTAAATAGTCACCTAGATAGTTTACCATGGTACAGTCTGCTTGTCTCTACTCTTTTACAGCACTAACATCATAAACATTTGTAAGTCTAAGATAGCATTTTCATTGGCCTATAATTCCCCCATTTGACCTAGCATAATCTCCACATAAATTGTTTTATAAGGTCTTTTAACGACTAAAAACTTAATAAAACGTTTTCCAAAAGTTTCTATTCGTGCTATATAAATGATTAGTTCATACAGCATTAACATGCTTACTTTCTCATGCATATGGTCTGGTATGCTAATGTTGTTCTGCTGGCAATTCACAGGGGGCAGCATGCCAATTTCTTTTTTTTCTCGCATAATTGCAACTTATTATCATCATCCTAGTTGTAGATATATAGATTAAGACAGCAAAAGTTCATACCATCATGTATGTCGGCTGTTGCAGCAGCTGTGGCATCAACAATAACGGTAACTGGTTGGTAATTATGTGCTACGGCATCAAAGACGGTCTGCCGGATGCAATTTGGAGTTTGAACACCTACAATAGAGATACAAGAATACACCGAAATGTTAATGCCGCATAGCATAAAGCGAGAAAAGCCTCTCAACAAATAGCTTACATTTTAAGTGTTCACAAGTTCTGAATTATCCTTACCAGCAACAACTAAATTATTGACCCCATTACTTTGAAGGAAAGAATGAAGATGGGTGGCAAAGAATGCACTAAAACGAGTCTTCACCAACTTGTAATCTCCTTCTTTTATCACAAGGCCATCCACCAATTGTGCACCTAAACATCCCTTGGTGGTTGGACCCTCTTTCCCTGGAGTGTACAAATGCCGGCGAAAGAGTTCAACATCTCTTCCTAAATAGTCATGCTCGCGAACAACCTAAACCCGAAATTAAGCTTCTCACAATCATCTCCCATTTACAAACAACTCAAGAAGCACTTTGTAACAATATTTTTGAAATTATTTCCAAAATTCTCTTCATTTCTCAGAAATGGTTCCAGGACTGGAAAAAAGCAAAGTTACTCTGACTTGGGTGGAAATGTCAATTAGAGTATAATGGAAACAATTTTACATCGAAGACCCTCTTTTGTTTTTTCATTTTCTTGATAAACTGAACATCCTAGGAGATATTTTCCGACCAAACAAACAAGAGAATTAATACAACTCTGAACGATGAAGTGAATTAGAGGTTAATAAGCAAACACATGCTAGAAATTTACCCAAACGATGAGAATCCCCCGCTGCCTGGCGATTTCAACAGCCTTTATCACATTAGGAACGATGGCTTTGCCTCCATTTACCCTCATCAATCCGTCATCTAATAAAAAATCATTCTGCAAAAAGAATCCCAATAACCCAAAGTCCCCGTTTTCCAATAACTAAAACAAAATCCAACCCAATGTTCATAATTCATATGCCATAGTATATATATACTTTGCATTAAAAGAATCTAAAAACAAAAAAAAAAAAAAAAAAAAAAGATGAAACCTGCATGTCAATTACAAGGAGAGCCGTATGCTTCCATTTTTCTGCCATGCTTTCACTCTGGACTGCCAAAAAGCTTAGATTGTTGGACTAAGGGCAAAGGCCGAAGTCGAAGACATTGGGTCAACACATGTCCAATTATCCGTTTCATTAAATAGAAACCAGTCTGAGTTTGAACAAAGTATTTATTAGGCTTTGTATTTGATTATTGTAAAAAAAAGAAATGGTAAGATTTACTATAAATGCCAAGATTATTCGGGGAATAGGCGGTTTTTGCCGACTAAATTGCTAAATGTGTAGTATTTTATTTGTGTTGCTCTGGTCAAATCTTCTGTCAAACGTTTCTATTTTTAATTAATAGTTTTTTTTTCTTGTATAAATATGTTTTTAACATAATATATTTTATTTTTTAAAAATTATATAAGAAAAATATATCAAAATAAATAGTTAATGCTTTAAAAAATAAAATATATTCAACATAATGATAATTTAGAATTTACTCTATATAAAAAAGTATTTATTAAAAATATGAGTTAAGGCTAATTATTTGGCATATAAGTGAGGTTGAGATTTTAGCACATATCCTTAAGTTGTATTTAAAAAAATTAAAAACATAAAATTCGTAAGAGAGGATTTGAACCCCACTTGAGAAGTTAAAAGTTCATGTCACACCTGGATTTGTAGGGTCTTATGTAGCAAAAGGTTTTGACGTACTAAATTGAAAAGTTCTCTAATTTGGTGGGTTTATTTTGCAAATAAGAACAAGTAGCGGGTTGGTTGAGGAAAAGTTGGATTTCAGTCATAGTTCAGATGGGTATGAACTAGAAATAAGTTAGTGGGAGACAAAATGATTAGGAAGTGATACACTTGGCTGTTGAAACGAAGATCGGTGAAGGAAGCAAGTGTAACAGCTCGTTTTTCAGTGGTTTCGGGACCATAAATCCAATGAGTAAGTTCGTAAATATTATTATTTAATATTTATGAATCAAATATAGAATTGTGTTAAAATTTGATTTAATGATTTTTGTTAATTGAAAAAAGAATTAGGTTCAAGTGGAATATCCCTAAAGTAAAGTGGTTTAAGAAAATGAGATTTTAGGACCTCGTTTCTATAAATTGAGCCTTACATATTTACGAAGTATTATTAAGGTCATATTAAATTTTGGTTAAGAAATTTTATTGTTTAGATAGTTAGTTAATGAAAAAGGATTAAATCGCAAAAGCTGCAAAAGTTAGCTTCTAGTAAATATATGCATTAAATGATTATGGAAAAGTAAATAGGTGGATTCAAATAGTAAATACACCATTTTGAATTTAAGTGAACGATTTTGTTGATAGGAAGGATGAAATTTAATTAAGTTTCTAAAGGGTAAAAATATAAATTGATTAATTAATAAGAAATTAAACAAAACAAAGGTTAAAATAATCATCATCTTTCTCATTTGCACAACAAAAAAAACCGAAACACCATGGTAGGCATTAGGAAGCTTTCAGACATTGTAAAATTCACATGCATGGTATGCCTCTTTCACTGTTTTTCTTGACTTTTATGTTTTTAGGCTCGTATTAGCTTAATCTAGTTAATCCAAGGGTAAATTTGTTAAATTGTTAAATGTTTAGAATTTTTCCATAGATGAATTTGTGATGTTCTTGAAATTTTAGGATAGATTATTAAGCTTGGTTATTAAATATAAGTATTTTTTTAAGTGAGTTTTGATAAGTTTAATGTTTAGGGAATTATTTGTTGAAATAGTAAAATTCAATGTAAATATTGTGAAATTATGATAAAAATGGCCTGATTATGAACCCTATGAAAATTAGCTAGCATGAATTTTAATTAAAAGTGGTTAAATTGCAAGTTTTAGGTTTAAGGATTAAATTGTATAAAAGGTAAAATATTAGGAGTAATTTTGTAAATTTCTCATTGATAAGGGTTATAAGTTGAATTTGTTATTTTAAGCTATTTGAATGGTTTAATTGAATGAAAGTTATTATTTAGATCAAGAAATAAACCAAATAGATCTAAACCGAGGAAAGTTAAAGTGTCGGATTAGTCGATGGCTTCATTTTTACAACTGAATTTGTCGGGGTAAGTTTGTATAAGGATTAAATTATTATGAAATATTTTTTATGTAATATTAATAAATACTTATGTTACAAATATATTAGATTAGTAATTGTATAATAATTTGATAATGTGGATCAAAATAAGATGTTAATCAATTTAGATGATATAATGCTTTGGATGAGATATTTAAAATGGTGTTATGATGAAGGAAATGTAAGTTTGAAAAGGGTATAATGAAATGCAAATTAAGGCTTTAGGTATGTAAAAATGCCCTATTTGAATCTCAAGAATTCTTAGGGTACAAATGACATATCGTTAGGGATTATATGGTTTCAGGTACTGGTTCTAGATGACCTACCGATGGCTGAGGTCCTGCATTTGTTATGGATTCTCTATTGCTCGTGTGAGCAGCACCGTGTAGCTATCATCCTGACCCACAGCTCATGTGAGTAGACCCACTTCACAGCTCGTGTGAGTATTATTGAAAATGTTACAGTTACAAGAAAAGGCACATTGTGTGAGCGTTCCCAAGTATCCGATGTTATTCTATTGGTTCAATGGGCAATTAAAGTTTAAAACAAAAAGGTATGTATATGAAATGAGTTATGTCATTGAGCTTATGAAATGGAAATTTTGATATGTATAAATGGATTGAAAAGGTAACTATTTGATTATGTTTTGGATGGTTTACATAATGAAATCCATTTCATGTTATGTCCCTTATCATGTATAGATGTGTTCTTAATTATATCTACTAATCATCATTTTGGTAGACTTTGGTTATTATATTTATGGTTATAAATGGCATGTAATGTAACAGCCCGATTTAGGGCCTAGTCGGAACAATGGTCTCGGGACCACAAATCCGAAGTTAGAAAAAAAATTATTTTATTATTTTTATGAGGTTATAGTATGATTTTATTGTGCATGAAAATTTGGTGAGCTAATTTTAATGTTTTCCAGCCCGATTTTGAAAAAGAACTGAATTGCATAAAAAACAAAAGTTACATTTTTGTACCCAAATGTGTTAAATAGCTAGAGAATCAAAATTTAGGGTCTTTAAAAGGAAATTAGACCCTTGTGATATAGAATAGCCGGTTATAGGGAGACAAATTGAGGAGAAGGTCAAAATTAGGTGAAGATAAGGTCATCAAATTTGACTAATTTTAAATTAAATAAAACAAAGGCCATTTCTTCTCTATTTTTCTTCTCTCCACTGATTTTTATCAGCCATTGTTGGGGTTTTGAGCTTCAAAAATTTGCAGCAACATTAAGCCTCTCGAGTAAGTGACTTTGATAGTTTCTTTTAGTGATTTTTGTATTTTTGAGACCTTTGAAGCATGAGCTTTCAAATGAGGGTGATATCTTGCAAAATGGTCAAGAGTTTAAGATTTTTCCATGGATATTTTTGAGATGTTTATTGAGTTTTTATGGAAGAATATGAGTCCTAGTTGGGTTATAAACAACTTTTGTAAAAGGTGTTAGCATGAAAACACCTAAAGGGACTATTTTGCATAAGTTGTAAAATAGTTAATAAGTATCTGAAATAGTGATATTTTAAAGTTGCTATAAGAGTAAAAATAGTTTGGTTAGGCTTATGATACAAAAAATTTGATGAAAATTGAGTGAATTTATGATTGCTTAATCCTAATTAGTGACTAAATGAGTGCACATTGTCATTATAGATCAATATTTACCAAATCCGAACCTAGATTGAGGGAAGGCTAAGCAAACCGACTAAACCGAATAGTCAAGTACTTTTTGTAAACCGAGGTAAGTTGTATGTAAATAATACAACTACACTGTTAATACTTGTATCCATATAGCCATTGAATTGATATTGTATGAGTTGTTAAGTTATAAGTTGAGAATGCATAGTAATATTTGAGATAATAGAAGTATCCCGTTGAAACATTAGGA
Source organism: Gossypium anomalum (assembly GCA_025698475.1). Classification (NCBI taxonomy): domain Eukaryota; kingdom Viridiplantae; phylum Streptophyta; class Magnoliopsida; order Malvales; family Malvaceae; genus Gossypium; species Gossypium anomalum. The sequence goes on from CM046957.1 coordinate 18,323,919, forward strand.
TCTGAAATCTGAATATTCGTGCCAAAGGCATTGGGTGATTTATACGCCAGATGTAAGACATGTCTGGGACATGCTTCGGCCACATTCTGAGAGCCAGTGTAAGACCATGTCTGGGACATGGCATCGGCTTCTAGATGAGGGCTAGTGTAAGACATGTCTGGGACATGCATCAGCCATACTATGATAGCCAGTGTAAGACCATGTCGGGGACATGGCATCGGCACAGAGATGAGTGCCAGTGTAAGACATGTCTGGGACATGCATCGGCCTCGACAGATATAGCCAGTGTAAGACGTGTCTAGGACACGCATCGCTTAAGAGTTGTACTAGTGTAAGACATGTCTGGGACATGCATCAACACGTATATATGAGAGCTAGTGTAAAACCATGTCTGAGACATGGCATCAGCAATATATATCCCATGTTAAAGGTTCATAGAATATCCAGTAGTATTCAAAACATTTCAATTGTGAGAGTTATAGATCAATTTTGATAAAGAAAGAATAATCATGTTGTGAGTGTTACAGGTACCTATATGGTAAGCATGAGTAACGAGCTTAATTTAGAAAATGTGACTCGAGTAGAGCATAATGAGTAAGTTAAATTGTGTTTACCTTTGAGCTATAAGTACGATGACTACTGGTGAGTTTGTTGTTGTATATTTATTTATGTGCAACTTACTAAGCTTTATGCTTACCCTCTTTCTTTTCCCTCTTCTTTTAGTGTCGCCAAACTAGTTTAAAGATCCATTAAAGTCAGAGATATCGATCACACTATCGGCTGCAATATTCGGTATAGTTTGATTTATATTTTTTAAGGTGGCATGTATAGGGCTAGGCTAGGATGTGGAATTAAGAGAATGATTCATGTATTTTGGCTTAAGCCAAAAGCCCTTTATTTTGTATCAAGCCTATAATAATGGCTATTATTCATTTTGATGAATGCGTATGATGTTCTTTCTATGGATGAATTAGTGTCCATTGTGATGAGATTTGTATATTGAAATGATCTTGTGTAGGTTGTGCAAAAAGGGTGACAAATGGGCTTGAGAAATAACCTAGTTTGTCCACACGGGTAAGACACACGGGCGTGTGTCTAGGCCATGTGTGACACACGGCTCACGCCCATGGGTGTGTGTTATGGCCATGCATCCCCTGCACTTAAAATTTTGAAGTCATTTTAGCACACGGGCAAGCCACACGGGCATGTGTCCATGCCATGTCATAAAGTCAGTATACATGCTGGTAGTACACGGGTAAGAGACACGGCCATGTGTCTCGACCGTGTGAAGGACACGGGTGTGTGCTTGGGCTGTGTGGTTTTGGCAGAATGCCTAGGTCTTCAGACACGAGTACAAGATATGGGCGTGTCCCAAGCACACGGTCGTGTGCTCTATAACCACACGGGCGTATAGAGCCTTATTGCATGAAATTTTTCTAAGTTTAAATGAGTTCTCAGTTGGACTCCGAACCACCCCGGATGTATATTTTGGGTCTCGTAAGCCCATGTTTGGGACAGATTAGATGAGAAAAGAAAGGTTTTTAAATTGTTTGAGATTTCATGGCCCGATTTTATATAGTTGATTGAGCTTTAGTCAGGTAATACTTCGGACCCTATTTTGGCGTCGGATACGGGCGAGGGGTGTTACATTTAGTGGTATCAGAGCATGGTTTAGTCGATTCTAGGACTAAGCTAGTCAGAGTACGAGTCTAGCTATACATGCCACGTATATGCATATTGATAGTATGACGATTCCTGACAATTATAAGTTGTGTCTTTATAGTAATGGATCCTGATAGAACCACGGTGGATGACGTGGAAAGTAATGCGCCAGCTCTCGCAGAAGGGACTGCACCAGTATAGAGTGAGCCCGTGAGTATGGGCCAAGGCGGAGGGGCTAGGGAAGCCTACCTCCGAATGATGGATGCTTGGTATATGGAGTTTGTTCGTACAAACCCGAACACTCCACCTCCCCCACCTCCTCTGATTCCTCAATATACCTCGATGGCTCTGCAAGGTACGAAAGTCTTCAGGCGAGATAAGCTTCCGATAGACAAGATCCAGAAGCAAGGGGCCAAGGAAATTTGGGCTAGTGTAGATGATGACCCAGAGAGAGCAGAGTTTTGGCTAGAGAATACCCTGAGAGTATTCGATGAACTATCATGCACGCCTGAAGAGTGCGTAAAGTGTACCGTGTCACTTCTAAGAGACTCGGCTCATCAGTGGTGGAACACTCTCGTGTCTGTAGTACCGAGAGAAAGAGTGACTTAGGAATTCTTCCAAGGAGAGTTTCGAAAGAAGTACATTAGCCAGAGGTTTATGGACCAGAAAAGGAAGGAATTTCTAGAGTTGAAGCAAGGTAATAAGACTGCGACAGAGTATGAGCGGGAGTTTATGAAACTCAGCAAGTATGCACGAGAGTGCGTATCCACTGAAGCTACCATGTGTAAGAGGTTTGAGGATGGCCTCAATGAATACATTCGAGTATTTGTGGGCATCCTGGAGTTGAGAGAATTTGTAGTTCTCGTTGAAAGAGCGTGTAAAACAGAAGAGTTGGTGAAAGAGAGGAGGAAAGTGGCCAGCGAGTCGCGAGATTTAAAGAAAAGACAGATGGGAAAAGCATATCATTCCTCCTCCAATAGGTCAAAAGAACTTACTACCTGATCGAATACTTTGGTGGGGTATTCAAAAAGAAATAAGAATCAGTGGAACATGGCGCCTAAAGCCCAAACTACTTCAGTTGCTAATGTTGGCAGTGCTCGGCCAAATAGGCTAGAGTGTTCGTAATGTGGAAGACGTCACTTGGGTGAATGTCGAGTTAACGAGTGGGGCTGTTTCAAGTGTGGATCACTTGACCACTTTATCCACGAATGTCTTGAGATGGACGAGAGAGAGAGAAAACAAGATGCGAAAGCAAGCAGTGCTCTCTTGAGGGGTACGCCTCAAACGAACCCCGGGAGTGGGACTGGTAGTAGTGGTGCACTGAGAGATACTGCGATGAGGTCTGAAGGCAAAGCACCAGCGACGACCTATGCTATACGAGCCCGAGAAGAGGCAGAGTCTCCAGACGTGATCACGGGACATTTTCTATTCACGATATAACTATTGTCGCTTTAATTGACTCGGGATCTACCCACTCTTATAGATGCATGGATTTGATACCTCGTATAGACATGCTTATAGAGTCCACTGAGTTTGTTATGAAAGTGTCTAACCCGTTAGGCAAGCATGTATTAGTGGACCAAGTATGTAAAAAATTGTCCTTTGATGATTAGAGGCCATTGTTTTCTGGCCAACTTGATGTTGTTGCCGTTTAACGAATTCGATGTAATTCTTGGGATGGATTGGCTAACCTCCTATGGATTGGCTAACCTCCCATGTTCTTCGAGTTGGGCCAGATAAGTCAGATAACCTGCCTGTGGTAATATCGTCTTTGACCGCCGAAAAATACTTGAGACAAGGTTATAAAGCTTATCTATCTTTTGTGCTGAATACCCAAGTGTCCGAGTCAAAGATTGAGTCAGTACCAGTGGTTTGTTAGTTTATATATGTCTTTCCGGAGGAGTTACCAGGGTTACTCCCAGAGAGAGAGGTTGAATTTGGTATCGAGTTGGCTCCTGGTACAATGCCAATCTCGATTGCACCGTATAGGATGGCCTCCACTGACTTAAAGGAGTTAAAAGTACAGTTGCAAGAGTTAACAGATAAAGGTTTTGCTAGACCGAGTTATTCACCATGGGGTGCTCCAGTCTTTTTGTGAAAAAGAAGGACGGGCCGATGAGGTTATGTATCGACTACAGACAGCTTAACAAAGTGACAGTGAAGAACAAGTATCCTTTGCCGAGGATTGATGATCTCTTCGACCAATTGAGATGAGCCACTATTTTTTCTAAAATAGATTTGAGATCGGGTTACTACCAGTTAAGGGTCAAGGAACAAGACGTGTCAAAGACTACTTTCCGGATGAGATATGGGCATTAAGAGTTTCTTGTTATGCCTTCTGGATTAACGAATGCCCCGACAGTATTTATAGACTTGATGAACCGCATCTTCCGGCTGTACTTGGATAGGTTCGTCGTTGTTTTTATAGATAACATACTGATTTATTCGCGTGATGAGAGTGAGCACACAGAACATTTGAGAACTGTATTACAGACTCTAAGAGATAAACAGCTTTATGCTAAGTTTAGTAAGAGCGAGTTTTGGCTTAATGAAGTTGGATTTCTAGGACACATCGTGTCGGGTGATGGGATCAGAATTGACCCAAATAAGATCTTAGCAATTGTGGATTGGAAGAGGTTCGTAGTTTTCTGAGGCTAGCAGGGTATTACAAACGCTTTGTAAATGGATTTTCTATGATAGCTACTCCGATGACGAGACTATTGCAGAAAGACGTCTAGTTTAGAGCTTTAAGAAATTAAAGGCTTTGTTGACCGAAGCCCTAATTTTAGTGCAACCAGAGTTAGGCAAACAATTTGTAATTTATAGTGATACCTTTTTAAATGGTTTAGGGTGTGTACTCATGCAAGAAGGCAAGGTTGTAGCCTATGCCTTGAGACAGTTAAAATCACACGAGAAGAATTATCTGACCCATGATTTAGAGCTAGCAGCTGTAGTGTTCGCCTTGAAGATTTGGTGACACCATTTGTATGGGGAGAAATGTAGGGTATTTACCGACCACAAGAGTTTAAAATACTTGATGACTCAAAAGGAGTTGAATTTGAGGCAACGCCGATGGTTAGAACTATTAAAGGATTATAAGTTAATCATTGATTACCATCCGGGAAAGGCGAACGTAGTCACTGATGCCTTGAATAGAAAATCGTTGTTTGTCTTGAGAGCTTTGAATACGCAGTTGACCGTATTTAAGGATGGTTCAATCTTAGCAGAATTGAGAGTTAGACTGACTTTTCTTCATGAAATCCGAGAAGCTCAGAAAAATGATGAGAAGTTTCAAGCCAAGAAAAATCAATGTGAGTCAGGTGTTGAATCAGATTTTCAGGTTGGTATCGACGGATGTTTAATGTTCAAAAATAGAATTTGTGTGCCTAAAGATAGTGAACTCATTCAGAAAATTTTATGAGAAGCACATAGAGGTAGTTTATCTATCCGCCTGGGTAGCGTAAAAATGTATAACGACCTGAAGAAAATGTATTGGTGGTCAGGAATGAAAAGGGATATTTCAGAGTTTGTTTCCAAGTGTTTAGTATGTCAGCAAGTAAAGGCTTAACACCAAGTACCTTCGGGGCTACTTCAGCCTATTATGGTTCTAGAGTGGAAATGGGATAGTATCACTATAGACTTGTGACTAGTTTGCCATTAACCCCGAAAAAGAAAGATGCTGTATGGGTTATTGTCGACAGATTAACTAAGTCAGCCCACTTCATACTAATGCGTACTGACTACTCTCTTGAGAAATTAGCTGACTTGTATGTTTTCGAGATTATGAGGCTACATGGTGTACCATTGTCGATTGTTTCAGATCGAGACCCGAAATTCACCTCGAGGTTTTGGAAAAAGTTACAAGAGGCTCTAGGAACCAAGTTAAGTTTCAGTACGGCTTTTCATCCACAGACTGACGGACAATCGAAAAGAGTAATACAGATCTTAGAGGACATGCTGAGCTGTTGCGTCCTTGAATTTCAAGGAAGTTGGGAAAAATACTTACCATTGGTTGAATTCGCCTACAATAACAGCTATCAGTCGAGTCTAAAAATGACACCTTATGAGGCCTTGTATAGGCGAAAGTGCCGAAAGCCCTTATATTGGACTGAGTTGAAAGAGAGTCAGATTCACAGGGTTGATTTGGTCAAGGATGCTGAGGAAAAAGTTAAAGTGATTCAAGAATGCCTAAGAGCCGCTTTGGATAGGCAGAAATCCTATGCGGATTTGAAACGAAAGGAGATCGAGTTTGAGGTCGGTGATAAAGTATTCTTGCAAATTTCCCCTTGGAGGAAAGTCCTCAGATTTGGTAAAAAAGGCAAGTTGAGTCCTCGTTTCATAGGACCTTATAAAATTACTGAGAGAATAGGGCCTGTTGCCTACAGATTGAATTTACTGCCAGAGTTGAAAAAGATTCACGACGTGTTTCACGTGTCTATGAGTTGAAAAAGATTCACGACGTGTTTCACGTGTCTATGTTACGCCGATACAAATCTGACCCTTCGTATGTAATTGCACCTACTAAAGTTGAAATTCTTCCAGATATGACTTATGGTGAAGAACCGGTCAGGATCTTAGCTCGAGAGGTTAAACAGTTAAGAAATAAGGGTATACCACTTGTGAAGGTTTTGTGGCATAGACATGGAGTCGAGGAAGCCACATGGGAACTCGAGGAGTCCCTGAGAGAACAATATTCGAATTTATTTACTGGTAAGATTTTCAAGGACGAAAATCCCTAAGGGGGAGAAATGTAACAGCCCGATTTAGGGCCTAGTTGGAACAGTGGTCTCGGGACCACAAATTTGAAGTTAGAAAAAAAATTTATTATTTTTATGAGGTTATAGTATGATTTTATTGTGCATGAAAATTTGGTGAGCTAATTTTAATGTTTTCCAGCCCGATTTTGAAAAAGGACTGAATCGCATAAAAGGCAAAAGTTGCATTTTTGTACCCAATTGTGTTAAATAGCTAGAGAATCAAAATTTAGGGTCTTTAAAAGGAAATTAGACCCTTGTGATATAGCATAGCCGGCCATAGGGAGACAAATTGAGGAGAAGGTTAAAATTAGGTGAAGATGAGGTTATCAAATTTGACTAATTTTAAATTAAATAAAACAAAGGCCATTTATTCTCTATTTTTCTTCTCTCCACTGATTTTTATCAGCCATTGTTGGGGTTTTGAGCTTCAAAAATTTGCAGCTACATTAAGCCTCTCAAGTAAGTGACTTTGATAGTTTCTTTTAGTGATTTTTGTATTTTTGAGACCCTTGAAGCATGAGCTTTCAAATGAGGGTGATATCTTGCAAAATGGTCAAGAGTTTAAGATTTTGCCATGGATGTTTTTGAGATGTTTATTGAGTTTTTATGGAAGAATATGAGTCCTAGTTGGGTTATAAACAACTTTTGTAAAAGGTGTTAGCATGAAAACACCTAAAGGGACTATTTTGCATAAGTTGTAAAATAGTTAATAAGTATCTGAAATAGTGATATTTTAAAGTTTCTATAAGAGGAAAAATAGTTCGGTTCGACTTATGGTACAAAGAATTCAATGAAAATTGATTTTCGGGCATAGGGGTAAAATGGTCATTTTGTCAAAGTTTAGGGGCAAAATGGTCATTTTACCAAAGACGTGAATTTATGATTGCTTAATCCTAATTAGTGACTAAATGAGTGCACATTGTCATTATAGATCAAGATTTACCAAATTCGAACCTAGATCGGGGGAAGGCCAAGTAAACCGACTAAACCGAATAGTCAAGTACTTTTTGTAAACAGAGGTAAGTTGTATGTAAATAATACAACTACACTGTTAATACTTGTATCCATATAGCCATTGAATTGATATTGTATGAGTTGTTAAGTTATAAGTTGAGAATGCATAATAATATTTGAGATAATAGAAGTATCCCGTTAAAACATTAGGATACGAACTGGATATTCGTGCCAAGGCATTGGGTGATTTGTGGGCCAGTGTAAGACATGTCTGGGACATGCTTCGGCCACATTCTGAGAGCCAGTGTAAGACCATGTCTGGGACATGGCATCGGCTTCTAGATAAGGGCTAGTGTAAGACATGTCTGGGACATGCATCGTCATACTATGATAGCCAGTGTAAGACCATGTCTAGGACATAGCATCGGCACAGAGATGAGTACCAGTGTAAGACATGTCTGGGACATGCATCAACCTCGACAGAGATAGCCAGTGTAAGGCGTGTTTGGGACATGCATCGCCTAAGAGTTGTTCTAGTGTAAGTAAGACCATGTCTGGGACATGGCATCGGCAATATATTCCATGTTAAAGGTTCATAGAATATCCAGTAGTATTCTAAACGTTTCAATGGTGAGAGTTATAGATCAATTTTGATAAAGAAAGAATAATCATGTTGTGAGTGTTACAGGTACCTATATGGTAAGCATGAGTAACGAGCTTAATTTAAAAAATGTGACTCGAGTAGAGGGTAATGAGTAAGTTAAATTGTGTTTACCTTTGAGCTATAAGTACGATGACTACTGGTGAGTTTGTTGTTGTATATTTATTTATGTGCAACTTACTAAGCTTTATACTTACCCTCTTTCTTTTCCCTCTTCTTTCAGTGTCACCAAACTAGCTTAAAGATCCATTAAAGTCAGAGATATCGATCACACTATCGGCCGCAATATTCGGTATAGTTTGATTTATATTTTTGAAGGTGGCATGTATAGGGCTAGGCTAGGATGTGGAATTAAGAGAATGATTCATGTATTTTGGCTTAAGTCAAAAGCCCTTTATTTTGTATCAAGCCTATAATAATGACTATTATTCATTTTGATGAATTCGTATGATGTTCTTTCTATGGATGAATTAGTGTCCATTGTGATGAGATTTGTATATTGAAATGATCTTGTGTAGGTTGTGCAAAAAGGGTGACAAATGGGCTTGGGAAATAGCCTAGTTTGTCCACACGGGTAAGACACACGGGCATGTGTCTGGGCCGTGTGTGACACATGGTCACGCCCATAGGTGTGTGTTATGGCCGTGTGTCCCCTGCACTAAAAATTTTGAAGTAATTTTAGCACACAGGCAGGCCACACGGGCATGTGTCCATGCCGTGTCATAAAGTCAGTATGCATGCTAGTAGTACACGGGCAAGAGACACAGCCATGTGTCTCGGCCGTGTGAGGGACACGGGTGTGTGCTTGGGCGTGTGGTTTTGGCAGAATGCCCAGGTCTTTAGACACGAGGACAGGACATGGGCGTATCCCAAGCACACGGTCGTGTGCTCTATAACAACACGGGTATGTAGAGCCTTGTTGCATGAAATTTTTCTAAGTTTTAAATGAGTTCTCAGTTGGACTCCAAACCACCTCGGATGTATATTGTAGGTCTCGTAAGCCCATGTTTGGGACAGATTAGGTGAGAAAAAAAAGTTTTTAAATCGTTTGAGATTTTTTGACCCTGTTTTATATAGTTGATTGAGCTTTAGTCAGGTAATATCTCAGACCCTATTCCAGCGTCGAATACGGGCGAGGGGTGTTACATGTAATATGTGTATTGTGTTATTTGGCCAATGTGATGTGATTTCAGAATTCTTTTTCATATGTTTTGATTTTGACTTGTTAATGTATATGGAAATATGTGATTTGGTCATTTGTGAATGTCTTTTGAAGTAAGTGACTTATGGTAGAATTGGGATGTGAAGGAATGGTCAAATAGTATGTGAGATGTCTGTTTAAGATTAGTCTTATAGCATTAAGTTTGAATTCTTTTGGATGTTTATTTGTGGTACCAATTAGGGTATATAGGATAGGCATTTAGATTGAATGATATGTATGTGTTTTTCCATGTATAGGACTAAATGTGTAATCTTGGTTCTTTGGTTGTTTTGAGTTGTGTTTAGCTTAATTATGGTATAATGCCTTGGAGTTGTTTTGCAAATGATGATGTTGAACTTGTGTATGTCCTTTTCTTAAAGTAGCTAAATCATGGTTGAATGGTTTGTTATGGGTAAGGTTGCTTGGTTTGTTTGATATAGGTTTAAGGAATGATCTTGAAATGTTAAATGGAATTAAGGTTCGTCTGTGAATTGAGGTGCCTTTTGATGGCATATTGGTTTAACATAGGATGGATGAATATTGACATGTATTTGGTGTTTTGAGTGTGCTTTTAACTATGTAAAATAGGCTAGTTTTGGCGTATCATATTATGCAATAAATGGTGCTTGAATTGGCTAGTTTTAATGGCTAAAATTGGAGCACACAGCCTAGGATACGAGTTGTCACACGATCATGTGCCATACATGGCCACCCCACACGACCATGTATCATTATTGTTTTAGGTGCAAGTTTTAAGCGGTCTGAGACACAGTCGTGTGTCTTAAGTTAGTATGTAACACGGTAAGGCACATGGCCTACGACACGGCCATGTGACCCAACATCAAATGAACACACAATTTGGCACACAGTTGGCACACGGCCTGCAACACGACCATGTGGCCCTATTTTAAAGACTCACATGGGCGAAAGCACGGGCTGAGACATAGCCGTGTATCTAGACTTCGGATGTTCACACGGTCTGGACTATGTCACACGGCCGTGTGACCCCTGTTTTCCAAATTTTCATGTTTTTCCAAAAAATTCTGTTTTGTTTCAAATTGATCATTGATTGATTCCAAGTTGTTTTTAAGGCCCCGAAGGCTCAATTTAAGGCCCGATAATGTATTTTTACTATGGTTATGTTGAGCATGTTGATATTAAATTGCGTAATTATTTTTGTTTTGAAGTTAAACATTCTGATTTTTACGGTAATGCTCTGTAACCCTAATCTGATGACAGATACAGGTTAAGGATGTTACAATAAGGGGGTACTATATAAAGGAGAGATGTTACCCTCCAAGATTACCTTTTTATTTCTCTATTCTTTCTTCACCATCTTTAGTGGTTGGGTTGCAAGGAAGAAAGATGAAAGAGCAGTCAGCATAGAGGAAAAAAATCTAAAGATAGTGCACAAATAACTGATGATTTATCAAGCTAGTAAGTTTCTTAATCTTTCTATTTGCATAGATTTAAGGAAAGGAAAGAAAGTTAAAAATGTTAGTTAGTCATCGAATTTGTTTTGTTCTGGGTTCAAGTTATGAATAGTTACTTAAATGGTTTTTGCATGCAAGTAAAGTGGGATTCTTTTGATGATTGGAGAGTCTGAATTGGTTGTTGTGTAGTATTGATCAAGTCGTTGGAGGCTCGAGTAGCGAAGGAAAAAGCCAGTGGATGGATATGGCGTCAACTTCCAGGTGAGTTCCAGAACTCAGCCAGTAAATGGATGTTTTGTCCAGTTTCATGAGTAGAATAGACTTACTTCAGTATTGCGTGAATGATGAATTATTCTATAATTTAACAATGAAAATGTTATGGCTAAGTAATGATGTATGGAGTTTGCAAGCAGTATGGTATGTAAAAACACAAATGGTTGTAAGCAAATTATGTTGAGTAAACGAAGTGTTTAAAGTAATGCATTATTGCATATTAAAGTGATATGATTGGCTAGTAGTAAGTATTATCATGATATATCAATGAAATGTTTGGCAAGGTATATGTTCTATGATTCATAGCCTTTATTTTCAAAATATGTGTATGATATGCATTCGATTTATGTGACTTTATAGAGGTTTGAATGGTCATGCATGGGTTGCATATGCATTTTATGTATGTGGCTTTAAGGGAAGTTCAGTTGGACTGAGCCTAGAAAGGAGATTTGAAATTATACAGAGAATGGTGCCCTTTGTGTAGGATGTATGATAGCCCTTATTAGGACGAATGAAAGATCATGGGGAATTAGGGCCCTACTAGATTACTAATATTGACCAACTGTGGGCATGAGAGGCTAGCGTCAAGGGCACATCTTGCATACTGAGTAGAAATGATTAATAGGCTCTTCCTTCTTTCTTAAAAACACCAGAGTCAAACCATTACTAAATTCATAAGGCCACGTATCATCAGCAGATCATGCATTCCTAGGGCTCACACCCAATTGCAGATTGGTTGCCTTATAACTGTTAGGACTTTTTCCCTCTAAATAGAATCGAAAGACATTCCTAATAGTTAAAAGCTCTTCAAGAATCAAATAGTATCTGTCATATTGCATTACGAAGACTTTATTGTCAATTTTCTACTTCTGAAGGCAGGTGGATTCCCGCGGAATGGTCCACTTGGTTGGGAAGTCAAAACCACCTTCCAATTTCCTCCTTATTTGAATGTACTTTTTGCAGTTCAAGTGAAGATTGGATGCCCAATTTTTTTATAATGGGCTTGCGGCCCATGCAAGTACTTAAGTGAACCTTCCCAGCCGAGGTTCCTTGAGTAATTACCTTTAGCTGGTATATGTGTTGGGAAATTCCAAAGAAATGTGGTTCACCTCGTAGACAGCAATTTATGAAGTACGCCACCAGAGTCCACCACGGTAAACAGTGAGTTGCCTCGGTGCAACCCCGTACTCCTTTAGAACGACACAGAAGAATGGGTGTAAGGGGAGTTGGAAACCTGCTTCAAGCAGATACAAAGGAAGGATGAAACCATATATAGTGTCACTTAGATGACACTCTCCCTCAACTACATCAAAATTGTTAGTGAAATTCAGCAACCGAGCTCCCTTGGCAGCCAAGTAAAACACCATTTCGTCTTTGATAGTATGACACTTGTAAGAAGATTATTCCACTGGCATACTGATTTTTCGATTCCGGGGCCCTCACTATCCCAGCAGTCGACATACTCCCACGACCCCTAGTATTCCTGTTGCTGTTGCCTCTTCCACTACTGCAGTGCCTCTCTCTTACCATTTTGGAATTTGATACTGTAAAAAAATTATGAAGTGGAGATTAAAGAATTACCTTTGGAACAGGTTGGAATTCTAAATGAGTAGGGAAGCTACACTTCAGTGATGAAAGAAGAAGAGAAAGGGATGAAGTTTAGTCGAAGGAAAATGAAATTAAGGATTTTAAAGGAACTCAAGTGTCATGAAATTTAGGGGAAAATAAATTGATAAAGTAATGATTTTCATTTCTCTGAAGTTAGTTATATAAGGCAATCATCCACAGGAAGTTTCAAATTTAAAACTGTAATAAATTGTTCACATCTTCCAATCTACGCTTGACAGTTGTTAGTGACTCACGAGGGTTTTTCTTAAACACTTAGTACTCTAAAAAATGAGAGTATCTACCAATTAAATTCGCATAAATAAGAATCCACCAAGTAGGCTTCACCCATTAGGCATCCACCAAGAATGGATGTTGAGGGCCCATTATTCGCTAAGGATATCGATTCCTGTAATCCACAATACTCTACCTCATGTCTCTTTAGTAACACTATTAACCAAAGTGACTATTCACGTAAATATGATTGTAATGCAATTGCTCACGTGATTATTCAAAGGAATGTTTCGTGCAAGGATTATGGATCTCTAGTTGCATTGTAATACAATAAATTCGTTAGGTATCAAGGTACAAAGATTTTCATAAGTACATTGTGTGAAGTTAATACAGGTTGCCCTATTGCAAATTTTCTTTTCTCAATTATAAGAAATTTTGGGGATGAAATTTTCTTTTAAGGTGGGAGAGTTGTCACACCCGAATTTGTAGGGTCTTATATAGGAAAAGTGTTTGGCGTACTAAATTGAAAGGTTCTCTAATTTGACGGGTTCTTTTTGAAAATAAATCATGCAGTGAACTGGTTGAGGAAAAGTTGGATTTCAACCATAGTCCAATTGGTTATGAACTAGAAATAAGTTAATGGAAGACATAATGATTAGGAAGTGGTACACTTGGCTATTGAAATAGAGATCGAGGAAGGAAGTAAGAGGGTACTACATAAAGGAGAGATGTTACCCTCCAGGATTGTCCTTTTCTTTCTCTAGTCTTTCTTCACCATCTTCACTGGTTGAGATTACAAGTAAGAAAAATGAAAGAGCAGTCTGCATTGAGGAAAGAAGCTAAAGATTATGCACAAATAACTGATGATTTATCAAGCTGGTAAATTCCTTAATCTTTTGTATGCATAGATTTAAGGAAAGGAAAGAAAGTTAAAAATGTCAGTTAGCCGTCAAATCTATTTTATTCTAAGTTCAAGTTATGAATAGTTGTTTAAATGTTTTCTGCATGCAAGTATGATTCTTTTAATGACTAGAGAGTCTGAATTGGTTGTTTTGTAGTATTGATCAAGTTGTTGGAGGCTATAGTAGCGAAGGAAAAAGCTAGTGGATGGATATGGCGTCAACTTCCAGGTGAGTTCCAGAACTCAGCTAGTAAATGGATGTTTTGTCTAGTTTCTTGAGTAGAATAGGCTTACTTTAGTGTTGTGTCAATAATGAATTATTCTATAACTGAACTATGAAAATGTTATGGCAAAGTAATGATGTATGGATTTTACAAGTAGTACGATATGTAAATATATAGATGGTTTAAGCAAATTATGTTGAGTAAACGAAGTGTTTGGCGTAATGCATTATTGCATATTAAAGTAATATGATTGGCTAGTAGTAAGTATTATCATGATATATTAGGCGAGATATATGTCATATGATTCATAGTCATTATTTGCGGAATGTGTGTATTATATGCATTCTATTTATGTGGTTTTGTGGAGGCTTGGATGGTCATGCATGGGTTGCATATGTATTTTATGTATGTGGCTTTGAGGGATGTTCTGTTGGAATAAGCCAGGAAAGGAAATTTGAAATGATATGGAGAACGGTGCGCACCAATATATGAGAGCCTGTTGCATGGGACATATGATAGCCCGTAGTGTAACGAATGGAAGACCATAGCCATGATAATACTATATATGTGGAAAGTTTGTCAAAACTATCTTTTGTGGAAAGTCTGTCAAGACTATCTTTGGTGGAAAATTTGTCAAGACTATCTTTAGTGAAAGTCCGTGAGTACTATTTTTAGTGGAAGTTGTAAACTCTAAAATATATAGATATTTCAACACTCTTTTATGTACAATTTATGCTAATTCTAATTAAATAAATAACACTATCTGTGGTTTTACACTTAATTTTATGATATTTTATAATTTCTATAAGAATGTGTTAATTTTATGAAATTTATGTTAAATGCATGTTATTTTACTATTTTTTTGAATAATTGGGCTAAGGGGAAGATTGGAAGATATTTTTGGTTGTTTTTGGGTTTAGACAGGTACAGATTGTAAGATCAAAATACAGTAATATGGGTTTTAGAGTGACTTCATTCCACTTATCCTTTTTTCTATGAAATAAAAATGACAACATCCACTGCTAAAATTAGCAATCCATAACTGACCACTCATCTCTCAAAAATAGAAAAATTGACCTCAATATCCATCAAATAAAATAAGCACCCTTTTTCTCCTTGATTCAAGCCTTACAATTGTCCACTTCATAGCTAAAAATTGCAGTAAAAACCACTTCCCTTACCACTCAAAGTCCGACCACACAAGAAGGAAAGTAAGCAACCTCTTTTGCTAAACATAGCCAATCAACACCCACTATTCCTCATATCAAGAGACGAAACCAAGGGGGAGGAAATTAAGGATTCCCTTGATTAAAATAATAAGGGACATTGGGGCTTATTAACACCCCTAACCCATATTCATTGCCGAAACAAGGTTACGAAACATTATCGGAGTTTATAGATCAAATAATCAGACATTTAATATCATATAAAATTCATGTCAGATACCAATCAAAATTAAACATATTGTCCCTTATTCGAGCCCTCGAGATCCAAAATACATGTTAGAAACAAGTCAGGACTAGATCGGGTACTCAAAGAATTTTTCAAAAAATTTTGAAAATTTTCAAAGTTATAGGGGACACATGGCCGCGTGACTCACACGGTCAGGAGACACGCTCGTGTCTCAAGCCATGTGGGCATTCAAAATAGAGATACACGGTCGTGTCCCAACCCGTGCCCGTGCCCGTGCCCGTGCCCGTGTAACTCTCTGACTTGGGTCACATAGCCAAACAACACGCCCTTGTGCTAGGCCGTGTGAGCATACTGACTTGCGTAATTTAAAAGATATAGGGGACACATGACTGTGCCACCTGGCCGTGTGTCACATGTATGTCTCTGTCCGTGTGGACGAAAATAGGCCATTTCCAAGCCACATTTCTCACCCAATTTGGTACCAACCAAAACACAACAATTTGCACATCCACAAGCCATATCAAGGCATTCAAAACAAGTCAAAATCAAGTCTTAAACATGAAATATCACCATATACAATCAATATGCCCTTAGGCACCTTTATCTCAATTTGCCTAAATGACCAAATTCATGTATGCATATTCAAACTTCAATTTTACTTTCTTTCATTTGTAACATATCAATCACACATCAAACATGACAAAGTCACTTATATATATGCATCAAAATATACCAAACACAAACCATTCAAGTGGCTAGTCTCAACAAAACCCTTATATGCCAACATTGGCCAAAATAACCTATACATGCCATTATAACTGGAATTAATTTACTGAAAGTACCAAAAGCACTGATGGATAGTGTGAAATAGCTTCGACCAACTTCCAACCCAAATGAGCTTCCGAATTACTATAAAACATGGAAAATAACACAGAGTAAATATTTAAGCTTAGTAAGTTCGTATAATACATAATTTAACTTACCATATTTCCACAAAATAGGTAAGTAAACATAGCATATCTCAATCAATTTGGCCAAAAGGCTAAACATATGATCACCAACATATTAGCCATGAAAATCACCTATAAAATCCAAAACACATGGTTGAATTCTTCAAATAATCATATTTCATGTATATACTGGTAACAGGTCATATCAAAATCATATGATTTTATAACAAAACTGTGCTCGTTGAACCATTTAGAACATTGTTGGATACACGGGTAGTACACACGAACTGTATTGACATGTAAACCGTCAATTCATATACATGTATGCTCAAACAAGTTGTAAACAGTAAGCTCTTCTGAGCTGGATAACAGGAAACTCATGCGAGTTGAATAATAAGAAGCTCATACTAGATAAATAATGGAAAGGTCATACAAGCTGAATGACAGGAAGCTCATAAGAGCTGTGGTGTGTCCGCAACACATGCAGGACCCCAACCAAATCGGTAACTCTAAAGACATATTATTTGTATCCTACAAATTTCATAAGGTTCAAATGGGACTCTGTAATCGTCGTATATACAACCGGTATTTATTCATGACAATTGTACAATTCACAAATAATAATTCAATTTAACACATATTAATGTACAATTTAATGACATGAACTTACCTCAACGAGTTTATGTAGATACGAAAGCGACTAATCCGATATTTTTCCTTTGTCTCGATCTAACTTTGTACTAGGTCTAACCATATCTATACAAATGAATTTAACTTAATTCAATATAGTTCATATTCAATTTAGTTCAACACACATTTTTGGCAAAATTACTATTTTGCCCTTATACTTTTAATTTACTACGATTTAGTTCTTAGGCTCGGAAAATAACTTTCATGCAATTTAATCCTTATTCAAACCTAGTCAATTTTTATACATATTAATAGCAGCCCATATAATTCACAATTTCACAATTTTACCATAAATTTATCATCTTTTTCAATTTAATCCCTAATTGATAATTTCATCAAAATTCTCTTTACAAAAGTTGTTTATCTAACAGCAGCCTTTCATTTTCTATCATAAAACTTCAAAATTCAAGCATACTTATCAATGGAAAAACCCTAATACTTTAACGGTTTTGCAAATTAATCCCCGAGTTAACTAGATTAAGTTATTACGATATCGGAAACATATAAATCATTAAAAATGGGACAAGAATACATACCTAATTAAGCAAAACAAGCTTGCTAATATTTCAAACTTCCATGGCTAGGTTTCTTTCTTTCTTTCTTTCTTTCTTTTGGTGGTAGATGATGATAATAGATTATTTTATTTTATTTATTATAACTTTAATTGATAATTTCCAAAATTACCCTTAATAATTTATTAAATTTCCAATGATGACTATTCATGCTTAACCACTAAGCATTTTAATGGTCTATTTAATATATAAGGACCTCCAATTTAAAATTCTATAGCTATTTAGGTATTAGAACTCAACTTTTGCACTTAATGCAATTTAGTCCTTTTCATCAAATTAGGTATGTAAACGGTAAAATTTCTTAACGAAATTTTTATACTGTATTTCTATCATATAGTAGACCATATAATAATAAAAATAAATTTTTTTGACTTCAAATTTGTGGTCTCGAAAGCACTATTCTGATTTCACTAAAAATGGGTTGTTACAGCTTAGAAGGTTATAAAAGGAGGCTTCATTCCATTCATCAACAGACACCATTGAACACCATTCAATTTTTAGAGAAAAATCTTTGAGTATACTTCCTTATGGCTTGCTAAAATTTTAGCTTGCCACAAAATAAGGCAATTCACTTGCTGAAAATGAGAGCAGACTGAGAGAGTAACTTGGGAGCATTTTGATGATTTAATGTAAAGACAATGAGGAGAGCCATCATGGGAAGCCACAAGGAGCAGTCAAATATAACCCCCTATAGTTCAATTATTTTCTCTTCTTATAGTGAAATAGTCATGGATAACCCCCTCAGCTACTTTTTTCCCCTTCTCTCTATTGTTAATTGATGTTTTTTATGTTGAAAGACAAGTTACATCTCATCTTTATGTTTTCAATTTAATAATGCATGATTTAATTTTTTTATTCAGAATAATTATGAATCATGATTTGAGCTATTGGTTTTCGTATTTTGAATATTTGTGCAAATGATTGTTTCATTCATTTATGTTTAATTCATGATAAAATTTGTAAATGTAATGCCAACATTTGTAGGTTAAAAAATTAACTATTTAATCTTAAAAGAGGTAATGGTTAATAGATAAGAAACCTAAATGGTGCATATCATGCCGATATCGAAAGAATATTTTCGTATGCATAAATTGTATAAAATCCTGAAAGGGTGATTTCTAGGTTAGTTTTTACATAGACATGTGCAGAATAACTTAGGGACATAATAAGACTTCAAGAGAAGCTTATATCTTAATTGAAATTTGGTTTAATGAATTTTTATATTGCCACGATCCATTCATGATATTCTTTTTATAATTTCCAATAAACTCTTGTTAAGTGAAATACTTGTTCTAGTCTTTTCATGTTATGTTTTAGTAAATCTTCTGTTCAATCTTTCTATTTTGATTATTTTTCTGCAAAGTATGTTGTTTTATTTTGTGGGTATTTAAATTCTGATTACATCCTTAACATTATTTTCGAATCTCATCAACAATATTTTCTTTTTCTTGTTTCTTCCAAATTGTCTTATAATTGAATTTGTAAATAATTTACACAATAGTCCTTGTGGAGATGATAACTCTTTACTTACTATATATTACTTATATGATCATGTACACTTGCATGTAATTACGCGACACAAGTTTTTGGCGTTGTTGCTAGGGACTATATTTTGTCATTATTTGTGAAGATAATTGTTTTGAAATTTGGTTTATTTGTTGTTGTTGTTGTTAATTTTAACTTTGTTTTTTTGTGATTTTTCAGGGTTTATGAACATAGACCGACTTATGAATCTATTGCCAATTAACCCAGAAATTGAACATACTTTTAGGTAAAGAAGAAAGGAACGATCATCCCAAAGACAAGTCAAAGAGATGAATCAAAACCCAAGATAAGACAGAGCCTGTAATACTCAGAATCTGATCCTTGTTGTTAAGGATAGAGATCAAGCTACTATGCCCTTATTCAGTGAACTCAATTCAGAGATTTTAAGACCCAAGATTGAAGCCCCTCAATTTGAGTTAAAGCCAGTGATGTTTCAGATGTTGCAAATAATGGGACAGTTCAATGGGATGCCTACTGAAGATTCGCATTTGTACCTTCATTTATTTATAGAAGTGAGTGATTCTTTTAAAATACATGGAGTATCTAAATACACCTTAAGATTTAACCTATTTTCATATTCGTTGCGAGATCATGCACGAGCATAATTGAATTCCTTACTGCCCAATTATGTTTACATGGCAAGAATTGGCGAAACATTTCCTCATGAAGTAGTTTCCACTAAGTAAGAATTCTAAGCTCAGAAATGGAATTACTACTTTTCAATAATCTAATGATGAGTCCTTATATGAGATGTGGGAACGATTTAAAAAATTATTACAAAAATGCCCTCATCATGGTATTCCTCATTGCATCCAATCGGAGACCTTTTATAATGGTCTATAAGCTCACACAAGAATGGTGGTAGACACTTTAAGTAACGGAGCTCTTCTTTTGAAGTCATACAATGAGGCGTATGAGATTCTTGAAAGAATTTCAAGTAATAATTATTAGTGGCTAACCAACCGAATAGCCACAAGAAAAAGAGTGGCAGGAGTTCATGAAGTCTATGCTCTTTCGTCTTTAGCAACTTAGGTATCTACTATGACTTCTATGCTTAAGAATATTATTGCCAATGGTTGCAACACTAACCTGAAAGGTTAATAACGAAGTCAGTTTGAGAACATCAAGTGTGTATATTTTTGACATGGTCATACATTTAAGGATTGTCCATCAAACCCAAAATTTATTTACTATGTAAGAAACCAACATCAAAATAGGAATGGTTCAGGTCCACAATCAAATCATTACAATGCTTCATGTAGAAATCATTCCAATTTTCTCTTGGAGTAATCATGGGACTGGTCTAAGTAATTACAATATGCCTTCATGTTCAAATCATTTGCTATGTTTTTCTCAACAGATGCAAAAACTTCAGCCAGCCAAGTCTTTAAGTAGTTTGAAAAACTTATTGAAAGCATATATAGTTAATAAAGATGCAAGTCTAAGGAATCTAGAGAACCAGATGGGACAATTAGCCAACGAGCTAAGAAACATACCTTAGGGTGTTTTTCCTAGTGATACAAAAAGTCCAAGAAGTACAGGTAAAGAGCAGTGTAAAACTATTACTTTGAGGAGCGGAAAAATGTTGGAACCAAAAGCTGTTAAAACCAAAAGTGAACCTATAGTTGTCCAAAATCAGAAGGAAGTTGAACCAGAAGTTGAAACTCCCAAAGTGTAGAATCCTATTCCTGTGACCCCTACTGAGGTACAACCGTAGTAGAGTAAACCTGAAAAATCAACACTCATGGTGAATGCAGAACCAACTACCTCTAAAAGGTTACCGAATTAAGTTTAAAGCTTTACCTCCTCCTTACTCACAAAGATTCCAGAAGTAGTAACAAGAGGTACAATTCAAGAAATTCTTAGATGTACTTAAGCAGTTACATACCAACATTCTGTTGGTAGAGGCTGTGGAACAGATGCCAAATTATGTAATGTTTTTGACAAATATCCTCTCTAAAAAGAGATAGTTGGGAGAATTTAAGACAGTGGCTCTGACAAAGGAATACAGTGCATTCCTACAAAATAAGTTGCCGCCAAAGATGAAAGATAAATGCTATTAACAGTCTAAAAAAGGGACTATTCACCAAGAATGGTCTTATGTGGATATCTGTAGTTAATGGTTTAAGGAATATCATGGGAATTGTTCATTGAGTATGATGGGCGTCGAATCCACCAAAATTAATTCCTACTAAATACTCTAAATAGTAGTAAGAGTGGTAGTAGGGTGGAGTCCACAGGGATTGGTACTCTAATCAACTTTCGCATTTGACTTATGAACAGAATGTCGGGTTAATGGTCATGGCTAGAGTCATGCCCACGACTCAAAACGTACCACCTGAATAATAAGCAAATAAATAAGTAAAGCGGGGATTTTGAAATTGATTAGAAACTAAATAATTAAAACTGCTAAGATAAATAATTAAATAAATCAGAAATTAAATTGTGATTTGCAATCAAATGTGATAAGCCTTAGCCTTAGACTCAGTAAATTCCGTGCTGAGAATCGATCCTCGAAAATTAGTCTTCTCCTTTAAACGATAAGCTAGTTATAGTGATTAAGAACGTCCTAACCACCAATTCTTCCTCTCGTAGCTGGTCCCGGTACGTCCTGGAAACTAACCCTTACCGATAGTTTAACCGAGATACACGTGTTCCCGATTCAAGATTTCAGTAGCCTTGCATTCTAAGAACCCAACTCGAATTAACGGCCTCAACCGCGTGGGTCATTTCAACCCGATCACCTCTTCCTCGATTTGTTCTCGGAGATCCAAATACAACACGGTCGATTTGTTTCTCCAATTGTCAGAAAACACGACTCCAACCCAACGAACTCTTTTTGACTTGAAATCGAATTATCTTTAAGGGATGAGTTATCAATCCTGATACTTAGGAAAAAGGTGAATACAGATTGGAAGGATTTTAAGCGCGAGTACGAATCTCACGGTTCTCGACCAGAAAGAACACCAGCCTAAAGCTAAGATAGAATTTAGTTAAGCATGAAATTGTTCATGCTTTGTGAGCTTGGAAAAAAGATTGATGATTATGGTGAAGAAATGAATGGAAAGAACTTGGAGAGCAATTGACCCAATTATGGAAAAGGAACAAAAATTGGAGACAAGGCTACAAAATGTAATGTCAAACTGAAGAGAAAAAATGATATTCCAATTCCAAATTGAAGAAGGAAATACAAGAGAGAGAGTAATTCAATTCCAAAATGGAATAGGAATGTAAAGACAATGGATGATTTCCTAAGAACTAAAAGCCTCTATTTATATACACAGGGTTTACTAAAAATAGCCTAACCTAAATTAATAAATAAAAATAAATAATAAAAAATATATTCTATTTTTAGCTTTTTACAAAGTCAAAATATATGATAAATCCTTGGCTTTCTCCATCTTTTCGATTTGGCCTCAATTCAACGATTTGTCTTTCAATTTGGCCCTTTTTTGCTTGTTTTTGACCAATTGCATCCCTGACAAGATTAAATCATAAAAACACCAATTAAGCAGGGATTAATTTAGAAATAAGCCAAATTAAACACAAGAATCATGTAAATTAATATGTTTATCAGAGTATCTCTTATAGTTCACAAGAATCCGCAACGATTTCCTTTTCGAATAGGTAAATTCATGAGGAGTCATGAAGGCAATTAATAGAAAATGAATTAGAAAGGAAAGCGCCAAGGAATCATCTATTGTGCTAGAAGATGGCGTACTGTCCTAATATGGGTAACACAATCGTAAAGCCTTAGCCACAAAGTGCAATCCTATTAGCTTTGTGTTAGTAAGGTATGAAGACTCGTTAATTTCTTTAGAACTTGTGTTGTTATGCATTCTAGGTAAATATGGGGTTTTAGGAGTTCAAGAAGGGACCAAGAAAGAGATCGCCATACATCAGTAAATTTTGTTTCGTATTTGTAATATGCATACAGTGGGGCAACCTAGAGACAAAGTTTCAGGGCCTTTATTGTAAATGAAATTAAATGGTCAGAATACAAATTGTCTTAATACTAAGTAATTACCTTAACATGTTAAATTTTACTTGGTGAAACTATTTTATACTAAATTTAAGTTTTATCATTGATATAGATGCTTGTAAAATTTCAATTTTCTTAGTAGTAGTATAAGATATATCCCTTGCTTTCATTCTTTTATTTGTGAATAATAAAGCTGAAAGTCTAAGTTAAGTTTTATTGGAGTGTAACATCCTATAGTCTGGACCCAGTGATAGGGTTGACATGTGGTGTTACAATTTTATAGATATCAAAGCTTCGGTTTAGTCTATCCTCAGGAAATATGTTTAGAAAGTTAGCCCTTGTATGCATGTTATGGAAATTTTGGCTTAGTCCCTTGAACTATTAATAAATTATATTTCATGTTGTGTAGCTAAATCCCTGCGTATGGATAGTATGATAAGTGCATGTAAGGGAGGAGAATCTGCAAACTACTGGATCAATTGTGAGAGGCAAAGGAATCTTAGGGACAAGAAAGTAAGCGATAAAGGCAATTAAAACTAGAAATAAAATAAGCTTCATTAACTATGATGGGGTTTATATAAGGGAGAAAATTATGTTTGAATCACAACAAGAAAATTTAATTTGATCCCTCCATTGGTGGGTTGACAACGACAACATTTTTTAAATCCCCTCTACCCTCTTGATTGGCTTCTTCCGCAGGAACGGGGTTGGTCACCTCAAGCTCTTGGGGAAAAAAGAAATTTTTTTATACTTTCCATTTTTACTGAAATTCCTCCCACTCTTGGAATTAGGGATAAAAAATATCGAAACCCATATCAACATTGGTGAACTTACGCAAATAGTTGACGTTCACTTGCTTCACGTCGAAGGGTCCCATGACTACTTGGGTGTGCAACACAAAATCTCAACTTCGACAGAAAGCTATTAAATTTAGCTGTGGTTTCTGTTTTATAATGCTTTAGAGTTGTGCTATTCTCTTTTTGTATTTGCTTCAAGTTAGCCAAGTGTTGCTATTCTAAAGTTTTATTCTTATTTTCCAACTAAAGGACCCTCTCCGCGAAATCCTTCTCCCTAACCTATAAATAATTATACTTAGTCTCCAAGGTGGACGCAAAATCAATGAGCTCTTGATTTTAGTGGATAGTCGCCTCATGGGATTAGTGGAGTCGTGCAAGTGCCTTTTCATTGGAGTGTCTGGCATTCTTGAGCTTAGCTCTTTGACCCCGTTAACGCTATTGAATTTTTGAAAGGTCCAACTAAGAAGTATACACTCCTCCACCATAACTTGGTTAGAGTTTGCCAGATCAGCCAAGGAAGGCTGGTGAGCACCTGAAGTTGAAGAGGGGGGTAGACACATTCCTTCAGCTCTGAAGGTAGGTCCCTCTCCCACTTTTTCCGGATCGCATCTAGAGAGAAAGACTATTGACTGGTGCAAGCAAGATCTCTCCAAGGGAAGAGGATGGACACCTCGCCAGAAGTGGTAGTAAAGTGTTCTAAACTAATGAGAGTAGTGTGTGGAATTGCGTAAATTGTGCCAAAACTAGGCTCCGCCATATGAGTGGGCAAGTGCACTAGAATGGTAGATTCTCTTTATACCTCAGAAACAAAGGGGAAGTAGAGGGAGTAGTTTCCCTTCCTCTAGTGGTTGGACCTCTGACTAATCTATGGAAAACCAACCTTCCACTACTATTGTCTCTTGTGGTCTGTGACCTTTCCTCCACCCTTAATAGTTTACGGCCATGTCGCGTGTGAATGTGATAATCGAATTTTGCAAGTATACACATCAAATCAAGTAATAAAGTGGTGAGTGAGTATTATTTCTACAAGGATCAGATTGAGACACAAAAGTGGTCAAGTTATTATAGTAAAATGAGATTAATGTTTTGGTAAAGCTATGGTAAGTATGTAGTGGCAATTAAAGGAATAATGATGTGTGCAATATGTGTAACTAATAAATAATTGAAAATGATATGGCAACGTAAGAGTAACAATGCAATGGCAATTATAAGAATAACTATGCGAATAAAAAATAAATGAAAAAAATAAATAATTAAGAATGCCATAGAAAAGATTCTACGACAAGGGATAAAGGATAAAAAATTTTGATATAGAAGGTTGGAATTACTAAGAACCTACCCTAACTGTCAGAAGTGCCTCGGTAAAATTGTAATCAATCTATTGCTAAGAAGAGTTCTAAAGTGGTTTGCTTCTTTCAGGAGCAAAAACCTCAAGTTACCTTGCCCGTGTCTATAGGGCTTAATATGGTACCCTGGATTATTTCCTTCTATATGGACGCTGCTTTATGTCTAAAGTCTACTGCAAGTATCTATCGAGTACTTGCTCATATCATTCAATTTCGGTCCAACTAATCCAACCTTTTCAGAATTATATTTAGTTTATGGGCATGCTGAACAATCATCTATGTCTAGAGATTGCACGCATACAATTTAGAAATAAAAGACAATTGCATGAAAAAGTAAATTGAACTAGATATATGCTTAAACCATTAAAGAAAATAAAGTGCCATCATGTAATCCCAACCCGATGAGATTTAGCTCTTGGGTTCACACATAAAATTCAAAATCAAAATAACATCCAACACCATTTTCATCATTCAATTTAAGAAAGAATAAAGTAAAAAATACGGAAGACTTCAGGAAGACAGCTTTTATGCGCCCAGTTCACACTCCAATGGCACAGTGTCCTATGATGGCTAAGAGGAACTACATTTGTCTTCCTCTTCCCATCAATGTTTAATCGCTACCCCCTATTCTTTGCCTAAGGATCTCTCCCTCTTATCTGTCATTTAGGGTTTCCTCCTTTGGTTTTTTATAGGTTTTTCCGTAGGGTAAATCCAACAACTCATGTTTATATTTTTCTCTTTTTAAATTCTTTTTTCATCAACCCAAGATTATCTTTTCCTCTTTTTAAAATTTTTTTTTAAGATAAAAACTAACATCCCAGGTGTAACAGCCTGTTTTTAGGTCAAATCGAAACAATGGTTTTGGGACCAAAAATTCGAATTCAAAATATTTACTTTATTGTTTTAATGAGATCTACAGCATAATAGATAAATTATGTGAAAGTTACGTAAAGAAATTTTATCATTTAAATGCTTAATTCGGTAAAAATGACTAAATCCTGTAACACGTAAAAGTTAAATACTATTGTTTAAAGGTATTATATGGCCATAGCTTGGAATGTAGGAGTCCTTGCATGTCAAATATACCTTTATAAGGGTTAGTGGAAGTTGTTAGCTACATATTTTTCAAATTATTAAATTTTATAAAGGTTAATTTAATAAATTGTAAATTAATGTTAATTTTAATAAAACCAAAATTCATTTTATGCTTTCTCATCTTCTCCAAACTGATTTTGAGAAGGAAAAATCAGCCATTTTTAGGGCAAGGTTCAGCCAAGCTAATTGTGCTCACTAAGTACGGTTTTAACTCAGTTTTTAATGATTTCTACGTTTTTGAGCTCGTTGCAGCTTAATCTAGCTAGCCCGTACCTTCGCTTTTGAAACTGTTATAGATTTTGAAAAGTGCCATTATTGAATACTTGAGTTCTTTGTTATTAAATGATAGATTTTGGAGGTTTGATGATAGTTTTACTAGTTTTGTAAAATGATTTTTGACAAAAATGCAAAATACGGACTAAATTGTGAAATTGTAAAATGTAGTAGTTATATATGTGAAATAATGAAATTTTTGGGTTGCTAGTAGTATATAGGAAATTCGGCTACCATGGGTTATAGCCTAATTGTGTAAATTTACCATTTTGTGTATAAGGGACTAAATTGCAAAGTAGTCAAAAGTCTAGGGGTCAATTTGTAATTTGGCCAAAAATGAATGTTTTAGGCTAAATTGAATTGAATGAAATTTTGAATGAGTTAATTTGATATCATATAGATCAGGATAAGCAAATACCAGAATTAGATCGGGGGAAACAAAAGGTAGATGAATAGTTGAGGATTATCCGAGCAACTCGAGGTAAGTTCGTATAATTAGAATCGAACTATACTGTACTTGAAACGGTTGAATTGAATGTTTATAATTGAAATTCTTGATGATATATCGAATGTGTTACAAGTGTAACACCCCTACCCATATCCATTACCGGAATAGGTACGAGGCATTACCGGAGTTTACTGATAATTCTGAGTCATTTATTATTCATATTTCGAAAATAATCATAACGTCTCTTTATTGGGCCCTCGAAGCCCCAAACATACATTAAAAACCAACCGGAATTAAATCGGGATCATAAAAAAATTTCGCAAAATCTTAAATTTTATTTTCATCTAAGTACTTACCATTTCATTGCTTCTTGTAATTAAACATGTTACCATTCAATCAATAGCTTGTCCTTTGTCTAAGTGTCAAGCCACATCATTGTTAGTATACTTGCATATATTTCATATAAATTCAACATTGATATACTTATTTTCTCGACATGTCACACTTGAGTTTAATAATTGTCTTTACTTACATAATTTCCTTGTATCAACGTATCAAAGATAATTATATATGTACATGTCATGAAACATATTATTCTATTACCGTTTCTTTATAAGTATATATCAATCATTTCATTATATCAATATTTCATGCTTCATCATTTCCATATATTTTAAGTATATTTATTCCGGTAAAGTTTATATTAAACTTAACATAAATTATATTCCATGTGCTTATTCTTATTTTGTTTATCTATCTTCATAATTATTTCATACAACTATTTTGTACATATATGACCAGTTCTTGTAAACATTTCACACAACCATTTTATGTAACCATTCGTCATCTAATAGGTATTACCTGAATATCAATTGTTCAATAGATATCATAGCGTCTCCCATCCACGGTCTTGTTTATCTTTGACATGATGCCATAGTGTCTTTCAACTATGGTCTTACTCATTTTCTGTCATGTTGTCATGGTATCTTTCAACCATGGTCTTATTCTTTTCATGTCACGTTGCCATGGTATCTTTCTACCATGGTCTTATTCATTTCCCGTCATGCTGCCATGGTATCTTTCAACCATGGTCTTATTCGTTTCATATCATGTTGCCATGGTATCTTTCAACCATGGTCTTACACATTTCATATCAGGTTGCCATGGTATCTTTCAACCATTGTCTTACACATTTCATATCAGGTTGCCATGGTATCTTTCAACCATGGTCTTACACATTTCATATCAGGTTGCCATGGTATCTTTCAACCATGGTCTTACACATTTCATATCAGAAAGCACACTCCCGCAAACCTCATCCTTACAGTGGGATTACCAGTCCAGGCCAAATCCCTTGTAATATAAACTTATAGAGTATTGTCGGGATTACCACCCGAGCTAAATCCTCGCAACTAAAAAATTACTCTAATGAGCTTGGATCCGAATTACCATCTAGGCTAAATTGCACCTATTTGGATTACCCGTCCGGGCTAAATCCATTTTACACATATTCTTCGGGAGGGCTATATCAGGATAGGATCACCCGTCCGGGCTAGATCCTTTTTACCGTCAATTCTTTTTCAGAGATCCATCGAATTTTCCTTTCATTCAACCGGGATTTTCTCATTGCTTGTTTGTGTTTATAATTTCATTAATCCGATATCTTTTCTTTTCCATGATCAAGTCTCATATTTGAGTCGTCTGGATCTTTATAAATAAATTTGATCATTATTTTCATTCATTTCATATTCTAATGCATTTAATTAATGCTCTAAGAAAAGTTACCATTTTGCCCCTAAACTTTTAATTAATGACGATTTCATCCTTAGGGGCTGGAAAATATAATTCTTGCAATTAATCCTTATGTCCAGCTATTATTCTCAAAAATATTGATAACAATCCATGAATTCTGTAAAATATCAGAATTTTTCTATAATTTCAACACTTTTCAATTTAATCCCTAAAACATGTTTTTCCCCTATCTTGAACTAAATTAATAATTTCATTATCTTGAACTAAATTAATAATTTCATTCAATTTTGTAATTTAAATAATAAAATTAATCCATTTCATGCAATTTGGTCATTTTTGACATTTTGACAAAATTGCCCATAAAGTTTTACTTTTATTCAATTTAGTCCTTAAGCCTAAAACATGCAAATTAGCCATGCTTGCTGAATATTCATATATATATATTCCTCCTCCTCCTCTCCATTCCACATCCTTAAATTTATATAATATGCTTATAAATAACATTATCAATAATTTCACTATTTACTTAAATGTATATTCAAAGCTGTCCATTTGAGTCATAGTCACTAAATTATTTATTTCTTGGGTTACAGTACTCAAAATTAATATCTGTAAATTTTACTTGAAACTATACTCACATATATTATTACCATAAAATTTTCAGAATTTTTTGTTTAGCCAATTAGTACATTTTATTCATTAAAGTCACCCCTATTCTGCTATCTGACAGTTCTGTCCCTTCTTCACTAAAAATTAATTATCTCCTTGTAATGAATTCAAATTATGTTATAGTTTGTTTATATTAAAACTAGACTCATTCAGGACTCTATACATATAAATTTAAGCCCCTAATTATTTTTATTCATTTTTTATGATTTTTCAAAGTCTGAACAGGGGAACCCAAATTCATTCTGACCTTGTCTCACAAAATTCATTATATCTAAAAATTTACAAATCCATTGCTTAAAATGTTTCTTCTATGAGAAACTAGACTCAATAATATTTAATTCCATATTTTTTTCATCTTCTAATTCGATTTATACAATTTATGGTGATTTTTCAAATTTAGACTACTGCTGCTGTCCATAACTGTTTTAGTGCAAGATATTAATTACCATGTTATAACACTCTTATTTTCTGTTTCTACACCATTTCTCATCACTTTCTCTTATTTTCTCTTCACTAACATATCAAGAACATAGGACCTTATGTAAGAAAACTCTACCATAACATTATTTCCATGCTTTGTTAATAATAACAAACTTAAAAACATATTGAAATCTTGATGTACTTACCTTGTTCTCTTGATACCAATCTTTAACTTGATTTTCTCTCTCCTCCAGCTTCTATTTCTTGAATCCAACTTGATATTCTTGCTCCCCATCATCTCCTTGCTATCTTTCTCTCTTGATGGCTATGGAAATTCTTTCAATTTTTAGGTGAAAATAATCAATTTTTGGAGGAAGGACTAAATTGTAAGAAAAGGAAAACTTTCTTTCTTCTTCTTCTTCTCTCACGTTAGTTGCATGAGAATGGGGTCATCCTCCCTTTCTTTCCTTACATATATATATATTAAATAAAATAATAATAAAATAATAAAATATCATTTAAAAATTAATTTAAAGTATTAATAAACTAATATTTATTTATTTAATTTATCTAAAATATCTCCAACATCATCATTGTCTCTAGATTTCTCTCTCTTCCAATTGACCATTTTGCCCTTTGTGATCTTTTAAAATTCCAATCTTGAGTTATCACTTAATTTGGTAAAATTGTAATTTAGTCCCTCATAATTCTTCACATATTCAATTTGGTCCTAATTCATCAATTTTCCTTGGTTTCTAAATCATTCCACCCTTAAAATATTTGCACTATTAGTCCTTTAACTTTTCATATTTACACTTTAATCCTTCAAATTTTGAGTATTTACTCTTGGGCCACAAAACTTTTCTCACTCTTACAATTTAATCCTTTCTTGAATCAATATGTCATAATATACTTCCCACTATTGACATAACTCAAAATTCCCTTTTTGTCACTTTATTTCCTTATTTTACTATATCACGGATTATATTTTACTATAAAAATTTTCGGGGTATTACAACAAGCTTTAGTTGAACTATAAGAATTCATTGGATACGAGTGACATGTTACTGTACTTACCGAAATGGTCGAGCTCCTGCATTTGTTGCAGACTCACCATAGCTCGTAAGAGCTTCCCTTCAGCTTAATAGAGCTTCCCATTCAGCTCAAGAGAGCTTCCCGTTTTCAGCTCATGATGAGCTTATTGGCCATGTCTCGAAAGAGCATGTATGATGATGAATTGACGGATTATTGACATTGTTTACTCGATTATCCTTTGGAGTTCTAATAAATTCAATAAGCCTAAATAATGTTATATGAAGAAGATATGGTTTATGTATTAGTTGAATGACTAACATATGGTAATTATGTGTAATTAGGTGATGGATTTATATTGAATTATTGACTTGATATTATTACATTTGATTTATTTAAATGGTAAGTTTGATTCTGAATTGTACGAGCTTACTAAGCTTAGAAGCTTACTCTATTCCTGTTTCTATGTCTTATAGAGGTTCATTAGCTCGCTTGTTCTGGACAAGTCGGAGTTGCGCGTCACACTATCCAAATTTTCGTTCGGTATTTTGGACTTATGAACTTTTGTAAATATGGCATGTATAGGCTAGTTTGATAGTATAAGTTATGTTTTGGAATCATGTTTTGAATAAGAATTGTATATAAGTTAAGCCATGTGATTTGACTTATTTGGTACCATGTTTTGGATTGTATATATATGTGTTTGATCATGGTATGTTTTAGTATGATAATGTATGAATGAGATTATGCAAATGTAGTCTTGATTTAGAAGGTTAAATGAATGAAATGTATATGATGTTATATAGGTGCATGAACATGTGAATGGTAAGTTTGGATATAGATTTATTCGTGCATTGATTTGGTTCATATGGCTGCAAATTGAATTGTTCATATGGGGTCAAATTTGAATGTATTTGTTTGTGTCTTAGGGTGGCAAATTTGGTTATTGAAATGGCCTATTTTTGTCCACACAGGCAGAGACACGGGCGTGTGTCTCAGCCGTGTGCGACACATGGTCATGTTACGAATTAAGGTCAGTATACCCTCAATTTTTGACACGGCCTAAACACACAAGTGTGTCTAATGGTCGTGTGTGGCACACAGGTTGGCACACGGGCGTGTGGTCGGTTGTGTGACCAAGTCAGTAGCCTCCTTAATTTTTACACGGCCTGGCACACGGGCGTGTCTTGTGGTCATGTGGATAAGTCAATATGTATGCCCTATTTTGACACGGCTTAGACGCACGGCCTATTCACACAGGCGTGTCTCCTT
Source organism: Gossypium anomalum (assembly GCA_025698475.1). Classification (NCBI taxonomy): domain Eukaryota; kingdom Viridiplantae; phylum Streptophyta; class Magnoliopsida; order Malvales; family Malvaceae; genus Gossypium; species Gossypium anomalum. Next base: position 18,356,080 of record CM046957.1, read on the forward strand.
TTAAAAGTTAAAAATTTTCTAAGTTTTTGAAACTTTTATATGTTACCGAGTGGGTCCCGAATGCATGTTTTAAGTACTGTATGCTCGATTTTAAGTTCATAACGAATATAAACGAAAGATTTCTATTGTTATGAGATGATATTCGATATGTAATTGTTCTGAATTGAATGACAAGTCCGGTAATACCTCTTAACCTATTCCGGCAATGGTTACGGGTTAAGGGTGTTACATTTTACTGGTATCAGAGCTACGGTTTAGTCAATTTTAGGACTAACATAGTGTATTTGAGTCTAGCTATACATGCCATATATAAAACTGTGATAGTGTGACGACTCCTGACGTTCCTGAATGTGTTTTTATATAGTAATGGATCCTGAATGAGCCGTAGAATATGACATAGAAAGTAACACGCCAGCTCCCACTCAAGTAGCAACGTCTACCGAATTTAGACCTGTGACGAGTAGTCAGGGGGGTGAGGCTAAAGAAGCCTTCTTTTAGATATTAAATGAATGGTTTACGCAGTATATACATACAAACCCAGCTGTTCCGTAGCCTCCACCCCGACCTGTTCCCCAATCGATTCCAGTAGTTCCTCAAGGTACTGATCTTCTGCGACTGAATAAACCACTTGTTGATAGAATACGGAAACACGGGGCTAAATATTTTAGAGCTACTGCTAATGATGACCCTAAAAAAGCTGAATTTTGGCTCCAGAACACGATTCGGGTATTTGATGAATTGTCCTGCACACCCGAAGAATGTATGAAGTGCGTGGTATCATTGTTGAGAGATACTGCGTATCAGTGGTGGAATACCTTGATATCTGTAGTTCTACCAGAAAGAGTCACTTGGGATTTCTTCCAAGCTGAATTTAGAAAGAAATACATTAACCAAAGGTTTATCGACCAGAAGAGAAAAAAATTTCTTGAATTGAAGTAGAGCTATATGTCAGTTATAGAATATGAATGAGAGTTAGTATGACTCAGTAAATATGCCCGTGAATGTGTATCGTCTGAAGCTATTATGTGTAAATGATTCGAGGATGGATTAAATGAAGAAATCAAGGTGTTAGTGGGAATTCTTGAGCTAAAAGAGTTTGTTGTTCTGGTTAATCGAGCCTGTAAGGCCAAAGATCTGTGTAAAGAGAAAAGAAAAGCTGACTCTGAGTTTAAAGAGTCTAGAAAGTGATTTACGGGTAAATCACATCAACTAACATCGAAGAAATATAAAGAAAATCACCCTCGTTCTACAGCTTCTACAGGAATTTCTATCAAAGACAGAAATGCGAGACAATCATGTTCAAAAGCTCAGGCAACATCTGTGGCCAGTGCGGGAAGTGTTAGAAATGCTACATCTAAATGTAAACATGGCAATAAGTGACATTTCGGTGAATGCAGATTAGTGAGCGGAGCTTGTTTTAAATGTGGATCTATAGATCATTTTCTCTGCGATTGTTTAGAAAAGTTCACAACTGAAAGAGAACAACCAGTGAAAACAAGTAACGCGACTGCTAGAGGGAGACTGCCAAGAAACACTGAAACGTGAGTGGTGATTAAGGTGCTACGGGAGATTCGACTGTGAGATTTGAAGCACGAGCACCTGCCAGAGCATACGCTATACGTGCACGAGAAGAAGCATCATCACCAGATGTTATCACCGGTATTTTCTCTCTTTTTGATATTGATATAGTTGCGTTGATAGATCCTGGATCAACCCATTCATATATCTGTATGAATTTAGTATTTAAAAATAGTTTACATGTTAACTCTACAGAATTTATTATTAAAGTATCGAACCCCTTAGGCAAGTTTTTTTTAGTTGATAAAATTTGAAAGAATTGTCCTCTGATGATCCGGGGCTACTATTTTTGGGCTGATTTGATGCTTCTACCATTCGATGAGTTTGATGTGATTTTGGGTATGAACTGGCTAACTATGCATGATGAAGTTGTGAATTGTAGACAGAAGACTATTGAATTGAATTGTCAAAATGGTGAGATTCTTCGGATTGATTCTAATGATTTGAACGAATTACCTTCTGTAATATCATTTATGTTAGCTCAGAAATATTTGAGAAAAGGCTATGATGTATATCTTGCCTATATTTTGGACGCGAAGGTGTCAAAATCAAAGATTGAATCCGTACCTATTGTTTGTGAATTCTCAAATGTATTTCCAGAAGAATTACCGGGATTACTGCCGATCAGATCCAGGTTGGAGAGGTCCAATGTGAGTAATCCCAATTGATGGTATGTTAACAAGTCCTGAAGGACTAGCATAGGGGAAGAGGGAGACTGCCAAAGGATGGTTCGATCATGGAAGTCCTTCAAGGAAGGTATGTCTTAAGTGTCAGAGTATGCCCAAAGACCAATCATGATATGATTGTAATTACATACCCAAAGACCAATCATGATATGATTGTAATTACATACTCATTTTTCCTTTTTCGTTAATATAAGACAATGTCGTTGTTATTTCAGTTTCTTTTTCTGTGTGCATAAATAAATTGATTAATAATAAAGTCCATATAATAATATGATTATTCTTAAAAATTCATTATTCAAGTATTATTGTGGACTTGGACAATGATAATGCATTGAGACTAATGTGTGGTTGATTGATGACAAAGTGTTGATATTAATATAGGGATGTCAAAATCAATAAATGAGTATGTGTTAGAGAACAACATATTAGACTGACCCTCAATGAGTATGTTTCTTGGATTATTATATAATAGTCACAAACATTAGTCATAGTGATAACTATGTACATGATCCTCAGACTTGAGATCATAGTTGTTCCAACATCGTGAGTCGTATATTTTGATATAGTCAAATGTCTACCGTAATAGGTTGTACTATAAAGACTAATGTTAGGTATGCCACAATATATGTAGTGGGATATAATTGATCAAGATAGGATTTATCCCTCTTACATAATGGGTGTAGTATCTAGGCCACTTGATGGAGTGAGACTAAAAATGCATGGTCATGCTCAAATAAGTTAATATGAGATACCACACTTATTTGTTTATTATAGTCTACTCAGAATATCAAGAAATATGATATTGGACTATACAAGTGTGACTATACTATGACTTGTGTCCAATCTAGATATAAAAGGATAAAAGGATATAATTTATGAAAAAAATTATCACAGAAAGGTTATGTCAAATCACGACTTCTTGTAACTTGGGTAGCAATGATGCATTTTTAGATGCCACATTTTGCTTGTAACATTAGAAATGTTCTAGTATTAATACTAGCGTTACAAGAACCTACAAGGTCACAACCTATGGTTAAAGCGAACAGATTTCATGCAAAAAGTTGGGCGTATACCCTCTTATATATATCTTTGGCGGGCAGTATCGTCTGGCGAATAGTATCGCCTGGTGAATAGTATTGTCTGGCGGACAATATCACCTAGCGAACAGTATTAGCTGGTGAACATGGTTCCCAATTACTTTCCAGAGTTAACATTTATTGAAGTTAAAATTATTTTGGAAAGAATATAATCTTTAATAACTTCTATGATTTTCTCTAAAGAGTAAAAAAGGAATTATTCTATTTTTAATATATGATATTAATAAAAGGAATGAAATCCCTGATTGACTAAGAGAGTGAGTTAGAAAATCATACTAGGTCTAACAACTAAAGAGTTTGTATTCTCTTTAAAAAGTTCAAAGAGCTTTGTTGTTCATGCTTAACTGGGTAGACTACGTAGAGGCTAAGACACTTTTGTTGCAGCTTGGTTTGCCATCATTCAAAGGAAACCAACCAACAGCGTTATTTGCCATTCTTCAGTATTTGAAGGTATACTTTCAACCCTTTTTCAACCTGACTAGTTCCTCGTACATGGATCTGTGGTTGATGTTCGTCGGAATAATTTTTTTGTCACGCCATTGGGCGTACTAGTGATCAAACACTAAGAACCTTTGGTTAGAGAGACGAGAAAGCAAATACAAAGGTACAGTATGGGAGACAAGCGTACAACCAAGTAAGTTAGAGTCATCAAACACCCTGTATGCGATGTGTATGAAAGGAGGAAAAGAAGAGAAGTAAGGATAGGACTAAATAATGTGGTGAAATATATCAACTACAATCAAATGGAGAGTCCAATAAGAGAAATGTCTTATAGAGAGTCGAGTAGCTCAAAAGAACAATGGAGTCCGCCACCCTAATAAAGGACACTTGTCTTAAGTGACCAGAAAGTTAATTTGTGTTTATTTTATTTTACATTTGTTACCCTCATACGATAGAGTTAGTTTAAGGTGCAACGAAAGAATTCACTAAGTCCATTTGAACTTACAGAAGTTTGTCTAGTGTCCGAAAGACTTACAAGGTTGATTAAGGACTCAGAGGAGGGACATAACTAGACAGTGTTGAGATCAAAGATCGCAGGTAGATATAGTCATGCACTTAGGAAAGGGGTACCATTGGAGGCTTTACCTCAGGATTGATAACATCAAAGCTAGATAGAATCCTTAGAATTTGAAATTTTAGGACAGATAGTCCTTAGCTAAATTTTTAAGAGTTATTTTGTAAACAAATAGTCTGTATAGAAATAGAAAACTTATGAGATCGAGCTTTTAGATAAGTTTGAGGGTTCCGTTATAAGAAGTATTATTATTTCAATATAGTTTGTCTTATAACAGTTAACGGATAGAATTCATGATAAGTTAATCCAGTCCATTTGGGACGTTCCTTACCCAGATCTAAAGGACGAGATGGGTGTGGGGTGTTATAGATAGTAATCTAAGAACTACTCCACTAATGTCCACCATAGTCGACAAGTTACCTAGATGCAACCCCGTACTCCTTTAGTACGACACAGAAGAATGGGTGTAAGGTGAAATAGAAACCCACTTCAAGTAGATATAGGGGGAGGATGAAACCATCTATAATGAGACGTAGACGACACTCTCCCTCAACTACATCAAAATCGTAGGCAAAATTCGACAACCGAACTCCCCTAGCAACCAAGTGCAGCACCCTTTCATATTTGGTACTACAACACTGGTAAGAGGTGATTCCACTAGCATACTGATTTCTCGATTCCAAGGGCCCTCGCCACCCCGAACAGTCAACCCACCCCCTAGGATTCCTATTGATGTGGCCTCTTCTACTACGTGGTGGCTTTTTCTTACCATTTTGGAATTTGAGACTATAAAACAATAAAGAAATATAGATTGAAGAACTACCTTGGGAACATGTTGGAATTCTGAAATAGTAGGAAAGGTACGCTTTGGTGATGAGAAAGGTAGAGGAATAGATGAAGTTGAGTCGAAGGAGAAAGAAATTAGGGATTTTAAAGGAACTCGAACAGAAAAAAAAATTTAGGGAAAAATAAATTGAAAAAGTAATGATTTTACTTTCCTTGAAGTTAGTTATATAAGGCAATCATCCATAGGAGGTTTCAAATTTAAAGCTGCAATAAACGATTCACATCCTCCAAGCTCAACTTGACCATTGTTGGTGACTCACGGAGGTTTTTCTTAAACCCTTGGTATTCTGAAAAGTAGGAGTATCTGTCAGTTAAATTCCCATAAATAAGAATCCGTAAGGTGGGCTTCGCCCATTGGCATCCTCCAAGAATGGATGTTGAAGGGCCATTATTCGCTATGGATATATGTTCCTACACTTCGCAAGATTCTACCTTATGTCTCTTTAGTGAGACTATCTGCCAAAGTGACTATTTACGTAAATATGATTGTAATGAAATTGCTCACGTGATTATTCAAAGAAGCATTTTGGGCAAGGATTATAGACCTATAGTTGTATTGTAATATGATAAATCTACCAATTATTGGGGTATAAAGATTTTCATATGTACCTTGTGTGAAGTTAATACATGTAGCCCTACTTTCAATTTTTTTTTCTCAATTATAAGAAATTTTGGGGATGAAATATTCTTTTAGGGTGGGACAGTTATCACACCCGAATTTGCAAGGTCTTATGTAGCAAAAGGGTTTAGCGTACTATATTGAAAGGATATTCGATTTGTAGAGTTCTTTTGCCAAATAGGAACAAGTAGCGGGCTGGTTGAGGAAAAATTAGATTTCAACCATAGCTCAGTTTTTTATGAGTTAGAAATTAGTGGGAGACATGATTATTAGAAAGTGGTACACTTGGCTGTTGAAACGGAGATCGGTGAAGGACGTAAAGGGTACCACATAAAGGAGAGATGTTACACTCTAGGATTTTCCTTTTCTTTCGTTGTTCTTTCTTCACCATCTTCACTGGTTAGGGTTGCAAGGAAGCAATATGAAAGAACAGTCTATATGGTGGAAAGAAGCTAAAGATTATGCACAAATAACTAATGATTTATCAAGCTGGTAAATTTCTTAATCTTTCTGTATGCATGAATTTAAGGAAAAGAAAGAAAGTTAAAAATCTCAGTTAGCCGTCAAATCTGTTTTGTTCTAGGTTCAAGTTATGAATAGTTGCTTAAATGGTTTCTGCATGCAAGTAACGTATGATTCTTTTGATGACTGGAGAGTCTGAGTTGGTTGTTATGTAGTATTGATCAAGCTTTTAGAGGCTCGAGTAGCAAAGGAAAAAGCTAGTGGATGGATATGGCATCAACTTTCAGGTGAGTTCCAGAACTCAGCTAGTAAATAAATGTTTTGTCTAGTTTCTTGAGTAAAATAGGCTTATTTTAGTGTTGTGTGAATAATGAATTATTCTATAACTGAACTATGAAAATGTTATATCGAAGTAATGATGTATGGATTTTACAAGAAGTATGGTATGTAAATATGTAGATGGCTATAAGCTATTTATGTTTTGTAAATGCATTATTGCATATTAAAGTGATATATTGGCTGGTAGTAAGTATTATCATGATATATTAATAAAATGTTTGGCAAGATATATGTCGTATGATTCATAGTTTTTATTTTCAAAATGTGTGTATGATATACATTCTATTTATCTGGCTTTATGAAAGTTTGGATGGTCATGCATGGGTTGCATATGCATTTTATATATGTGGCTTTGAGGGAGGTTTAGTTGGACTGAGCTAGTAAAAGAGATTTGGAATGATAAGGAGAATGGTGCGCAGTAGTATATGAGAGCCTATTGTGTGGGACGTATGAGAGCCCTTAGTGGAACATATGGAAGACCATGATCATGGCAATACCGTATCTGAAAATTTCGTTAGGACTATCTTTGGTGGAAAATTCATCAAGACTATTTTCAATAGAAGTTCGTGAGGACTATCTAATCTGGGGAAAGTCCGCTAGTACTATCATTTATGAGGAAAGTTCACTAGAACTATCTTGTAAATATGATTTCACCCTATGTCCATTTAAATGAGCCCGTACAAAGGCGATCAATTATTTTGATAAGGCCATTGTGCCTCTGATAGCAAATAAAGTATGCGGTTACAAGTTATGACGATTTGCCAGCTTATTCTTACAGTTGTATATTTATCATGGTTACAAAATTCACCTTGGTGACAATTGCAGGTTCGTTCAGATATTTGAACCTAAATTTATAATTCCGTCAAAAATGAGTCTGCATGCTAGTAGCACATCCTACGATCGATCCCATCATATAGGAAAATTGTATGAAAGTTATATTATGTATGACAATCGGCCTGGTCTTTTTTATGGACTATACAAGGGTATTCTCCTATACTTTCAGAATAAAGAAATTGTTTATCTAAGTAAGTATCGTGTTCGAAATACTGTGCAAGCTATCTATTTATATGAAACTGTATTTGAAAGATATCGTCATCCACCACGACTATCTCATAAGTAAGGTTCCGCAAATAGAGGATTTACTGTTAAGAATCTACCTACAAGTCATTTGTTTCAAAGAGACAACCACCAGAAGGATTGTAATACGAGTCTGAGTTCGGCAAGACAAACTACTATTAACAGTCCGTAATAGGGACTATTCACCAAGAACAGTCTTATGTGGATATTTGTAATTATTGGTTCAAGGCATATCGTGGGAATTGTTTATGGAGTATCTCTTACAGTTCGCAAGTAAGAATCCACAAGGATTTCCTTCTCAAAGAAGTAAATACATGAGGAGTCATGAAGCCAATTAATAAAAAGGGAAATAGAATGGAAACCGCCAAAGAATCATGGAATCCCAACCATGAAGTGCAATTGTTGTCTTAGTAAGGTATGAAGACTCATTAAGTTCATTAGATCTTACTTATGTTGTTATGCATTCCAAGTAAATAAGGGATTTTGGGAGTTTGACAAGGGGCCAAGCTAGAGATCGCCATACATCGGTAAATTTTGTTTCGTATTTGTAATATGCATACAGTTGGGCAACCCAAAGGCGAAGTCCCAAGGTCTTTGTTGTAAATGAAATTAAATGGTCACAATACAAGTTGCTTTAATACTAACTGATTACTTTAACATGTCAAAGTTTACTTAGCGAAACTATTGCATATTAAATCAAAGTTCTATCATCGATATAGATGCTTGTATAATTTAAAGTTTCTTAGTAATAGTATCAGATATATCCCTGTCTTCATTCTTTTTTTTTTTGTGAATAATAATGCCGAAATATAAGTTCAGTTTTACTAGAGTGTAGCATCTTATAGTCTAGACCCGGTGATCGGGTCAAACATGGGGTGTTACAATTTTGTTAGTCTCAAATCTTTGGTTTAGTTTGTCCTTAGGAAATAGGATTTAGAAAGTTAGCCCCTGCATGCATGCTGTGGAAATTATGGCTAAGTCCCTTAAACTATTAAGAAATTATATTGTGTGTTGTGTAGCTAAATCTCTACGTATAGATAGTATGATAAATGCATGTAAGGGAAGAAAATCTGCAAACTACTAGATCAATTGCGAGAGACAAAGGAATCTTAAGGACCAGAGGAAAGCAATGAAGGTTAAAAATGGAAACAAAATAAGTTTCATTAATTATGATGGAGTTTATACAAGGGAGAAAAGTATGTGTGAATCACAACAAGAAAATTTAATTTGATCCTTCTACTAGTAGGTCCGCAATGGCAAGATTTCGTAAATCCCCTCCACCCTTTTGATTGGGTTCTTCTGCAAGAACAGGGCTGGTCACCTCAAGCTTGGCGAAAGAAGAAATTTTTTGATATTTTCTATTTCTCTTGAAATTCCTCTCTTAGCTTGAGGGAAAAAAAGCATCAAAACCTAGATCGGCATTAGTAAACTTACGTAGATAGTTGAAGTTCACTCGTTTCATGTCAAAAGGTCCTATGGCTACTTGGGTGTGCAGCATAAGATTTGATCTCAGCTTGGGCAGATAGCTCTTAAATTTAGTTTTGCTTTCTACTTTATAATGATTTGTTGTTCTCTTTCTCTATATGCTTCAAGTCAGCCAAGCGTTGCTCCTCCTAAGTTTTATTATTGTTTTCCAACTGGAGGACCCTATCCTCCAACTCCTTCTCCCTAGCCTCCAAAGAATTATATTTAATCTCATAGGTGGAGACAGAATCAGTAGGCTCTTAATTTTTGTGAACATTTGCCTCATAAGATTGGCAAATTTGTACAACTGCCTTTTCATTGGAGTGTCAGACGATCTCGAGCTTAGTCCATTTGCCCCCGTCTATGCTCTTGAATTTTTAAAGGGCCCAACTAAAGAGTCAGCAGTCCTCTACCATGACTTGAAAGGAGTTTCCCAAGTCAACCAAGGAAGGTTGGTGATCACTTGAAGTTGAAGAGGAGGGGAAGACACATTCCTTCAGCTCTGAAGACAAGTCTATCTCCAACTTTTATTGGATCGCATCTAGAGAGAAAGGATATTGACTAGTACAGGTAAGATCTCTTCACAGAAAGAGGGTGGACACCTTGCTAGAAGGGGTAGTGAAATTTTTTGAACTAATGAGAGTAGAGTGTGGAATTAGGTGAATAATGCCAAAACTAGGCTTTGTCAAATGAGTGGGCAAGTCCACTGGAGTGGCGGATTCTGTTTGTACCTCAGAAACAGAGGGCCAGCAAAGGGAGTAGTTTCCCTTCCCCCAGTGGTTGGACCTCTGGCTAATCTATGACAGACCAGCCTTCCACTACTATTCTCTCATGTGCTCTATGAGCTTTCCTCCATGCTTGACCATTTACAGACACTTTTGCTAGCTTGTATCCGTGAGACAATACCTTTTTCATCCACTTGCGCACTTCCCATTAACTCTTCCACATCCATAGCGTAATGGCGAGGAGATTGAGATGAACTTGAGCAACTTAAAGAGCCTACATTAGTAAGAATAGTATTAGCACCTCAAGGAAATAGGGCTCTACTAGACAGCTTACCTTGACCAACTATGGACATGTGAGACCAGCGTCAAGGGTACATCTTGCATATCTTACCCAAAAACACCGTATTCAAATCCTTACTAAATCTATAGGGCTATGCATCATCGACAAATCGTGTATTTCTGAGGCTCATGCCTAATTGCAAATCAACTACCTTATAATCGTTAGGAATTTTTCCCCCTAACCAAAATTGGAAGACATTCCTAAGAGTTAGAAGCTCTTCAAGAATCAGAGAATGACTCTTATTCAATTTTTCATGTTGGGCCTCAATGACTTAAGTTTCTATTTCCTGTTTTTGAAGGCAAGTGAATTCCTGCAGAATGGTCCACTAAGTTAGGAAGTCAAAACCACCTTCTAGTTTCCTCCTCACCCAAATGTAGTTTTGGCAATTCAAGTGAAAGATTGGACGCTCGATTTTTTATAATGGCCCAACGGCCCATGTGAGTACTGAAGTGAACCATCCTAGCTGAGGTTCCTTGAGTAATTACCTTCAGCTGATATATGGGTTGGAAAACGTATAGGAGAGAGTGTGGAGGGAATCTGGAGAACTCTTTTATGGTGAGAGCAATTGACCCTGACTCTCTAGGAGAGTCCGCTCTATGGGAGAATTGCAATATTTGTTGGTCTTGTAACAATTCTATAAAGTTTCAATGAAAATTACTTTTTCTTTCTTTTCCTCGTCTTTCATGCTTTTCCTCACGTACCTTTCCTTTGGCTCTGGTATGCCTACTACTAGATTCCATAATTTACACAGTTGCATTCACTTCTTTAATATTCATTAGTCTTATACAATGACCTAAGGGACTCAGCCAGACCCATCGTAACATACCTATAGGGGTCCTTTCTGGGCTTCCCTTGTCTAGAGGATCAACTAAACTGAAACTCTGATACCACTAAATTTGTAACACTTTAGGCCCGACCTGATCAATGGGTTCAGGTACTGGATGGTACAAAGACCTAAATAATTGGCTAACAAATCTGAATCAAAACTTATTTCATCCTTCTGTTTAATATACATATTAAAATATACTACCATGTACATCTTTTAAAGTAATTGCCTTACAATCCTCTTTAAAATTTTGAAGGTAAACCCTTAAAACTTTATGACTCTATTAAACCCCCCTTAGGCATAGCCTCTTGGAGTGCCCCTCTATATGCATGCTACAACTACCGCTCCTCCTTTTTTTCCTCAAGTTAGTGATAACTCTTGAAAAGAGTTATATTTCATGCCTTTAGACCTAGCTAAATGCTTGTACTTCGGTACATTTAGTTGCCTTTTAGGACATTTCATTCATATTTTCATCATTTCATTAGGAGCTTGGACTGTGTTTAAATATTAGGTACTTTTTATTGCTTGTGGTAGGGTTGTGTTTGGTGGTTTAACAGGTGCAAGTTGAAGAATAAGAAATAAAGGAGTGACGGTTTATCGGGGCAAAAGGTTGGACATTTTGTCAACATGAATGTCATGGAAATTCCAGGAAGGCCGAGTCAGCACTCAACGCATACCAGTTTCAACCCAATTTTACTTGTACCAAAAAAATTTACCTAAAAAAGAGGAGAAGATAATCATGGGATGTTGGTTTTTATCTTAGAAAAAAAGAATTTAAAAAGAGAAGAAGATAAACATGGGTTGTTGGATTAGTCCTAGGGAAAAAGCCTATAAAAAGCCAAAGAAGGAAACCTAAAAAGACTAACAAAAAAGTGGGAAAGATCCTTAGGCGTGAATAAAGGTTCGACTGCACAAAGGAAAGAAAGTCAAAGGAAATCCTTCTTAGCAATCACAGGACGCTGTGCTGCCGAAGTGTGGATTGTGCAAGCAAAAGCTATTTCCCAAAGTTCTTCCGTTATTTCCATTAGTGTTCCTTCGAATGATTGAATTGAAGTAGTTGAACACAATATCGGATAATATTTTGGTTTGGAATTTTATTTCCCAGCCCATGAGCTAAATCGCATAGGGTTAGGATTACTTTCGATGAAACCTTAAATTGTTTTTATGGATGCAATATATTTCTAATTTACTTTACTATTTCATTTCATTGTTCTTACTTCTTAATTAAAATGAAAATGATCTCTAGACATAGAAGACTGTTTGCATACTTATAAACTGATTCTAATTCTGAAAGGGTTGGATTGGTTGATTAAAATTAAATGAAATGAGCAAGTATTCGATAGACACATGTAGTAAACTCTAGACATAGAGTTACGATCATATAGAAGGAACCCATACAAGATATCTAAAAGGCCTATAGACACAGGCTAAGTAACTTGAGGTTTTGCTCTCGCAAGAGGCAGGCCATTTTAGAACTCTTCTGTGCAATAAAGTATTTATGATTTTGCCAATGCATTTGACAGTAAGGGTCGATTCTAGGTAATCTCGACCTTCTGATTCAACATCACTCTATCCTTATTCTTTGCCATAGTAACTTTGCCATAACATGTTTAGTTGTTTATTTCTTTGTTTACATTTTATTTGGATAATCACTCTCATTATTGTCATTACATTTCTGCTCTCACTTTTGCCATAGCATTTCCAATTATTCATCAATTCCATCTATCGCATACATCATCATTCCTTTGAATTATCACTACATACTTACCTTAGTTTACTATAGCATCTTATTCATCAGTCTTGCCATAACATTAACCATATTACAATAACTTGACCAATTTTGTGCCTCAATCCGATCCTTGTGGGAACGATACGCACTCATCACTTTATTACTAGATTCGAAGTGTATACTTGCACAATTCGCATATCATTTCACACGCGATAGTTGGCGAAGTCTGTGTCAGCTCTCCACTCAATTCTCGGGTGAAAATTTTATCCTACAATTAAGTGGACAATTTGTAAGTTCCATAGAACTTAGTGAGTTTCTGCAAAACGGCTATATGAAAAAATTTAGAACTTTAAGGAATGAAAATTTTAAAGTAAAATTTCAATTCTCTGGTCACCCTTGGCCTTTAGTAGATTTTATCGATGAGATCTGTGTTTTTCCTTTTTTCTTGTAGCTTACCATTGTCTGATCTATTCTCTATCTAAAGTATCCTCATGTTTTTTTAGGGTAAAGGTCCTCTATGGGTACCGATCTAATTATGCCTCAACCCAAATTTTTTTCCTCTCGCAACCTTAGATGTAAAGCCTGATGTTTTTTATTGGTTATCTCTTATTTACTTCTATAGGTTTCAATTTCTTATCCTCCATTATCCTTAGTGGTCTACCTATCCCAGTTAGTCTCTGGCGGACTCCTTTTGTTAGCCTGAATCTCTTCGCCTCCGTATAGGCTTCAGCAGACTAAAACGCCCCTAGTTGTCCCTTATCCATGGGCCTTTAGGCTCCACCCAATCATCTAGTATAGCCTCCGTTTCCAGGTTATTCTCCAAATATCTACAACTTTGTACCTATGAGTTCTTCATAACTTGACATGGTAATCCCTATAGGAAGCTTCACCTAATTTTGTCAACATTTGGTTTCATCCTTTTTGATGATCTTTATCTATTATTGTTGTCGAGCTATGATCTTGCTTGGTATGGTCCCCTGTTGAATGTCCTGGTGGACTCTAACAGTTGCTAGAGTCGAGATAGGGACTTACACCTTATAATTCTCATGTTCATCACACCGGTCATATTTATTGTCTAATGGACTACCCTATGTTTACTGTCCCAGTGATTGCCTCATGACATATCAACATCGAAAGTGAAAATATTGCTACTAAATATATGAATTAAGGCAGTGTCTACAAGTATATGGGTCAGGTTGTAATATAGTTTTACAACGAAGTACTGGAGTACATCGAGGATCGTACCCAATGAATGAGAGACTAAACTAAGATTAACTTATATGCCAATAGGTCTAATTAGTAATTTAATTAAATTATATTATGATTAATCCTAAGGTGATGAGAAAAGCTATTTTATAAAAAAAATCAATTATGGATACAGATTATAGATTTTATCAGACTTAATGGTAGAAGACTAACTCAGTTCAGTGTTCATAATTAACTACTATTTCGGGTTCTACTCAATCAACTAGTCATTAACCTAACAGGGCCTTTCGGCCTTCCACTAACCTAATGAGTTAGTAAGAACTACTTATCTCTCAATGTCACAGTCCAAACCCAATTAGGGCAAGGTATCCACAGATAGGCAAATACTGATTTCGGGTTCATTCCCACCTATATGACTTCCTAAGATTGTCAAGCCTAAGGTTTTATGTTCTTCCTATCCTAACCAACTAATCTACTAAAGAACCCTATATAGAGGTTAACTAATCCTACATCCACTCATTAATCTTCCTTACCAGATTATTTCCCCATGGATTTAACAAACGCAATGCAATTGATGAAAAATATAAACATTAAGAATAGATCAAATAAAGATAAGAAAAATCATGATATGATTGTAAATACGTGAAAAATAATCTGTTGAAGATTTGATGGATCTACAATCTGATCTCTGCGAGGAACAAAATAGAAAACTGAAAAAAAAAAACTACAACTAAAAGAAAATCTAAATTACAACTGAATGTGAAATTAAACTAAGTAAAAAGATGTCCCTAAAGGGTTCAAAACAATTATATTTATAGGCCTAGGGTTGGCTATTGACCCTTGACCTAATTCGACTAACGATTTTGAGTTAAAGTTCATTAGGATGACGGAAACACCTTTGGCTCATTGATTGACCAAGTCATGTCGATGTCGCAACACCCTCTAGCCTATGTCTCATCACTGAAGTAAGCCTAATTTCTATGACTTTTGGAATGGGATTGAGGCATTTCTAGGTTTTTATATCTTCATAGCATTCAAATATCTATCTCTTACCTTTAAAATGCACTTTAAATCACTCAATTTTGAGTCCGAGAGCTCAAGTTATAACTATTTTAATGAAGATTGCGCGAGCAGAATTTATAGATAGGATTATCACAGGAAATTGTGAGTTTTAGGCTTTAATTTGAGTTTAAATCATATTGGGTTCAATTTTTAGGCTTATTTTTTATTATATATGAGCTCAATATTGTATTTATTAGGTTTCATATTTTTATTATTTATCTATTCTAAATTTTAAGATATTTTTAAGTATTTTAAGTTGTTTAGGAGTTTTATGTTTCTTAGTCAACAAGAAAGTTAAGTTTCATTAGAACTACTTCTTGTTTAGATCAATTAGAGTTTCATTATACTTAAGAGTTTTACTTTGATGTAATTAGCTATCTTACATAAAGGCTTCTTCATTATTTATTATTGACATACCTTGATTAATAAATTCTAACTCTTTGAGTTATTTCTCTTAGTGAGATTTCTCTTTTGTTTATTTTAAAAGTTTTCTACTTGGTTTTCTCTTTGAAGCTAGGAGAGGTCTTCACCCTCCAATTTTCTAGGGTTCAGCCTTAGAGGCTGCTTAGAGCCATTTTTTTAACATGTTAAAGATTATTCTTCAAAGGGTTTCATAAGACATTAACTTTTCATCACCATTGGTTGTTTTTATTGAAGTTTTGTTCTTCAAGGGGGACAATCTTTTCATCATCCATCTTATTTTTGTTTTCTTCCATTCAATATTTTTTTACCATCTCACCCTAATATTTATTTTTTTCTTTATTTTATGTTTTTCCCCTTTATTTCCATTATTTCTAATTTGTTTTGTTTCATCTTTTAGGTTAGATCCAAATCTTTCTCAAGTCAAAAAACTTGAATACGATATTGGTCCGCTGCCCATCTCATTTTAAAATTTTTAGAAGTGGTTTTTCTTCTTGATCTTCTTCAAGGAGTCGTGGGAATCCATTATTCATCCTTCAATTTGCCAAGGATTATTTCTTAAAGGGTTGATTAGAGCCGTCAATTGAATTTTTTGGAGTTTATATCTCAAAAGGTTCAATTGAACAACTATCTACTACTTATCTTTTATTCAGTTCAATCTTTCCATTTATCCATTTAATTTCAGTTCTTGATTGTTTAATTTTCTAATTTTGTTTTCTTGATTTGTTTTCTTGAATTGTTCTAACATTCAAACACAATTTTCAGGTCTCCTTACTGCAGGAAGGAGTTTTCCTACCTCCGATTTGTTTTTCCTTACATCAAACAACTTAAATTTGATATTGATTTGTCCCTTATCATTTGGTATATATTTGGGAATTTTAAAGTTGTTTCTTTGTGCTAAACAAACTATTTTCATAGATTTCATTAAAAGAACCTCTAAAATTGGTTTTTTACCTAGAAAAATTTTCAGAAAACCATTCCTTTCTATGGGTAAACAAGTTCGAAATAATCTAAAATTTTGTAATTCTTTCTTGGCACATTGGTACATTGAAAAAAAAAACTATTTCCCACAAAAAACTAAAAGAATAAAAAATGAAAAAGAGAAAAAAATATTTTTTTTGTTGAATTTTGTGCCAAAATTTCTAAATATGTTCTTTTATTATATAAAGAGGTTATAGTTTAAATTTTATTTTATTTTAGCATATTGAGAACATCTTGAACCAAAAATTCAAGTTGTTTTTCCATTTTTTTTTTTAGTTTCTACTGGGTAGTTTATTTTTCTTTGATTTTAGCATTAGGTTTTTTCCTTTGTTTTTAGTTTTTCTTGTTCTATTACGCGTTCTAACACATTTTTGCTTCTTGTGTTAGGTATGAAAAGAGTTGTTTCTCCTTCCTCCACGCAACTCAAATTCTATTTGGAGTTGAGCTTTTCTTTAGCTTCTTAGAGCCAGACTACAACTTTGTTGGAGAGTAATCTCCACAATTTCATTTCGAATACTAAGTATGATTACTTCTTTAAATTTTACAAATTAAATATTCTTAATTTATTTTATTTGCCTTTGAGAGCTGTTTTTGTTGTGAGTGCATAACAGTGAGGCTTAATTTTACTTGTTCAATTTTCTTATTTGAGTTTTTGTGTTTTCGTATTCTCATATGGGTTCAATGGTGCAACATAAATGTCATATGTGTTCCAAACCTTCACAAACATGTTTCCAATGCCCAAATATATTTATATTGTTCATGGATTTGTCAGGAATAACATTTGAACAAGGGTTATATCAAGATACACACACTTTAATGACTTATGGCAAAGAGAATGAGCTAGCAAGTTCATGTGCTGTGATGCAAAGGATCACAAGGATTCTAAATGTCCAACATATTCATTTAAGAAAACATCTTTGAAATTCTCATCCATGCTCTCTCAACTTGATTTGATGCTCATAGCCATACGATCCTTGTAAGTCAAGGAATGTAAGACTAACAAAAAGCCTATTGAGGAGTCTTCTTCTACTACTACCATTGAATATGATGATATGTCTATTGATCCTTGAAATTCTCATCCATGCCTAACAAGAAAGTTCTGTCAATACCGTTTGTGAAGAAATTCTATGTGATCCTAAGCCTATTATTGATATTTCCTCTAGTGATAAAGAAAGTTGTGATGATGAATTCAATGTTCAAAATTTTTGTGTGGGGTTAAAGGGAAGTGAGAATGATTCAAGTAAAAACACTGAGAGAAAAGAAACTTTGAGCGATAAAAGTCAATTTGATGGTCCAACATTGGTGAGTGAAAATTCCTGTGAGGTAAAATTAGAGAATTCAATTCATATTGAAAAAAGAATGCAATGGAAGAAAGAAAATATACAAAGGAGAGGAATGATTATATTTTCACTAACCTTAACTTGAATTTGTCTAGTGGACTTGTTTCTTTCTTTCAGGAATTTGTTGATCTTTTAAAAGGGGCTCTATTAAACCATTCCATCTATGATAAATATTCTTTCTTGTTCATCCAAAAACAAAATTTCAGAATAAACCTTTTCAAGGAAAGGGGGAATGATACATGCACAGATGAGGTGAAATTTATTAAATTTCATTTATTGAAGCTACCAATTTTCAAGTTTGGAAAATCAGTCAACTTGTAACGACTTTTCGGATGGGATCTAGGCATTTTTGGGTTGAGATATCTCATAACATTAAAAGAACTATCTCTTATCTTCGAAACACAATTTGAATCACTCGATTTCAAGTCTAGGAGCTCAAGTTATGACTCATTTAGTGAAGACTGCACGAGTAGAATTTATGTACACGATTATTACAAGAAATTACAAGTTTTGAGCTTTAATTTGAATTTAAATCATACTGGGTTCGATTTTTAGACTTAATTTTGATTATATATGAGCTCAATATTTTATCTATTAGGTTTTATATTTTTATTATTTATTTATTTTAAATTTTAGGATATTTTTAAGTATTTTAAGTTGTTTCGGAGTTTATGTTTCTTAGTCAACAAGAAAGTTTAGTTCCATTAGAACTACTTGTTTAGATTAATTAAAGCTTTATTGTACTTAAAAGTTTTATTTTGATGTAATTAACTAGCCTATAGAAAGACCTCTTCATTATTCATTATTGACATACCTTGATTAATAATTTTTAACTCTTTGAGTTATTTCTCTTTGTGAGATATTTCTTTTGTTTATTTTAGAAGAAGGTCTCTTCTTGATTTTCTCTTTGAAGTAGTGGGAGAAGTCTTCTGTTGGAAAAAATTTGGTCGTTCTTGGCTTTCAACCGAATGACCTTCTCCGCCTTTCTCGTACCATAAACTTCTTCGAGTATGGGCTCGAATGAATTCAAATCTTACACAGAACTAAAAATTATTTACTTTACTTTCAGTGCAAAAATAAAACTCTCTCTAATAGAAAGCGATAGAACTGTTATTCTTGGAAAATGGAATTCATACTTAGAAATAAATTCTCACTGTTTTTGGACAAAATAACAATATCTCAAAGTTCTGCGTAACTTATCATCTTTTTAGCCCCACTAGTGCCATCTATTTATACGAAGAGGAAGTATAAGCATTTAATGCAAATTTAATAGAAAAACAATCTCCCAGCTGAACTAGGAGAGAGAGGGTTGCAACACTAGTTAAACATACTAGGCTTTGTTATCCCTTTTATCAAGTCCAATTATAAGTGTTTCTTGATCCTACCTAATACGTGTTTTTCTATTTTCCAAAATAAACATCATAAATTAATTTCCAAGTTAAATGATTTTCTCAACCCGATTCTTTTTCTCAACCTGATTCCTATTATATTAAAACCATGACAACTTTACTGGAAAATAATCTATGAAAAAATATATCTAATTTTCTACATTCAACGGATTCACAATGACAAATTAATTTAATTTCATTTTCAAAATTCAATTAATTAATTAATTAATTAATAATTCAAAAAACTATAAATTAATTTTTGGGTCACTTCAATACTTAGTGAGAAAACTACACTCATTTCCAAATGTTTTCCATTTCTCTTAATTTATCATTTCTATTCATTTTTGTTCATTTGATTCAACATGCAATTCTTTTTTGGTTTCAACAAGCTAGTAGAGGGACCTATCGGACATATGTGATTAGGGCTCAAATGATTTATAATTAACTTCTAACTTTTCACCTATTAATTCTAAACTCATTTAGCCACGAAGTTAATCCACTATATATTGTGACCGAGCTTTCTCTGATGATTATACCATTAGGAAAGCTACTCGATCAATGCTCGTCTAATGATCTTGTCATAAGTGTGTTACCCTCATGGGATATCCTTAATCTCTTTGTGATAAATTAATTCTCCCAATATGATCCTATTTTATTTTATGGTAATTATTACATTTTCTTTCATGAAAAGTTAATTACTATCAAATAGTAATTAAGTCATTCATAACAAAGACGAATAACCCGTGGCCACGTTTATTTTTCATCTATCGTGTAATGCCAATGAGAGGATATCATTTACCCATGTCTTGGGCTATGAATTTCACAATTATTGTAACAATCCTTTTTTTAATGGTACCGGAAATGATGGTTTTGGAACCCCATTTTTCGATGGTTGAGTCTGTAAATATTATTAATTAATATTTACGAGTATATTATAGTGTTATATTGAATTATAGTTCGATAATTTTATTGAACGATTAGTAATTAAGGTACAAAGACTAAATCGTAAAAACCGTAAAAGTTCATCACTATTGATTTTTATTAGCTAAAAGGCTTGAAAAGTATTAAATCAAGGATTGGTTTAGCAATTAGACCACTAATGAGTATAGTGGACGGCTGGTGGCCTTTAATTCTATAAAATTTATTTAATTTATATTATTTTGTTAATTTAAAATAATTAAAACATAATGTATAACATAAAATTAAATAGAAAAAGAAGTCATTCTCTCCCATCATCTTCTTCACACAGTTTCTAAAAAGAAAAGAAGATAGTTGGAACATCCTAGCTTAGATCTTCAATTGGTAAGTCGTTTTTAGTTCGTTTCTTGTAATTTTTATATTTTTGAGATATTGGGAGCTTGATTTAGTTAGCTTAAGGATTAATTTGTGAAATTTTCATATGCATAAAATAAATTGTTATAAGGTATTTGAAACTGATAAATTGAAATGAATTAATGTTTAGATCAATATTTGAATCAATCAGAAGTTAATCGAGGAAAGGGAAAATTGTGGATTAGTCATCGACATCTCGCTTAATACCGTTTTGCTAGGTAAATTCATATGGTATGGTTATGTATCTAATTGTCATATGTATATTTGAATTGTGAAATTGTGTTTGTGTGAATCTATATGGATTTGTTTATGTACAAAAGGTGATAAATTGATTGAATTGTAGAGAAATGATTGTATGTGCCCGAATGAACTAAGAAATGATATGATACAATGACATGCCAACAGGGCTATTTGCACGCTATATAGGATATGTAACAGAGATGATACAGAGTATACTGATAGACGAAGAATTCATTAATTATACCGAAATCCTGCATTTGTTACGGATTACCGAGATATGTCTCTACAAAAACCCTGGTATGGTGGAGGGATGATATGTTATATGATTTTTGTGCCTATAGGCCTTGCACTCTGGTTCGTTGGTGTGGTGTAGTTACCCGTGTATCTGTATTTGTTAATTTTAGTTTATCGGGCTAACGGTTAATAAAACGAAAATAATAACAAAATAATAGTATGTTTAACGATTGGAAACAACTATATGTGATTCAAATGATATAATGATGTGTTTGATGATTCTAATAAAATGACATAGAAATTGTATTGTACAGGTTGAAATGTTAAAAGACTCGTAATTGACAAAATCACCTTATTGTTGTGATATGTGAAAATAGGAAAGTTAGTAGTTATCTAATTTCTTATGTTAATTTTGAATTGAGGTGAGTTTGTTTGTTTTTAAATCTATTAACTTACTAAGAATTTGAAATGCTTACTCTATCTGTTTTATGTTTCTATAATGGTCATTTTGTGGAACACATTAATTGGATCACCTCAGAACTCACACTATCTAGCTTCTAACTCAGTAGACTTTTAAACGTTTTGGATTCAGTTATGTGTTATGTATATAGGCAATGTTACGTTTATGTGTGTCCTTTGGATTAGGTGGTATGGATCCTAAATGTGACTTGAATTTTTTAATGATGATATGTTATGAACATAAATATAAATGTTGGAAATGTCTTAGGCTATATTTGTAACATTTGAATAACAATGTTGAAAATGGACTAGTCGAGTTAGATGATGGACATGAATGGTATTAAATGTTTGAGTAAATGGTGATTTCTTATATAGATATGGTTAGCAAAGTACCTATTTGATGCTCAATGGTTTGATTGAATTTGTGAATGGTCAATTGTATGTTTGGTTGGTAAGTGAATTTGTCATGCATTGAATTGAGCATACTTAAGTTGATATAGATTGTGTAGGTAAAGTATATATTGAATGCCAAGAAAAATTTGATAGAACTATGGATTGAGGAATGGATTGAGGAATTAGGTAAAGTATATTATTATGGTTTAAGTTGATTTTATGCAAGTTGAAGTGTGCCTAAGGCATCATTTGTATTTGGTTTTTGGTTTGAACATGAAAATATACTAAAATATGATTTTTTTTTTTACCTTCTAGCAAAAAGTATCGATACTTTACCAAATGAACAGGATTTTAAAATGACAGAATGTCAATTTGGTATTGATACCAGTATAAAGTATCGATACTTTATCCAGATATCAATACAAGTTGGCTTGTCTATAAAATTTTGAAAATGGCAGAATGCCAAAATCATATCAATACCCAATTTAGTATAGATACTTCCTAATAAGGATATTAGTACCTTATTCCAAGTATTGATACTTGTGTATTTTACTAGATTTTTTGAAATACCAAAGCTAAAAGCGGTATTGGTACCTGATATTGGTATCGATACCTATCTCAAACTCTGAAAAGTTTTCAATATGGTCATTCTTCATGCTCGGGTCAACTGAAAAGCTTTTGTAAGCTCGATTGAGTCTCAGTTTTGTTTGTAAATCATATTGTTCATGGATTTATGAAATAATTAGTGTTTAACGGAATCTTGAGTTATTAATTGAATGTGATTTGCTCCGGTAACTACGGTGGCATTCCGTATTTCAGATTCGACAACCGGGCCGAGTGAGGGGTGTTACAATTGTGAATTATGTTACATACTGCAGAATTCGTATACCCAATATACCATCATTCAGTTCCTTATCTATTCAAACTCAGGCTTTTACTTACATCATAGTATATAAGTCACGCATACATAGTCCACCATCCACTCAGGATTAAGGTATGTCACACTATGAACATCACAAGTGATTAAATCCATAAACGGATTTAGAATCTATTCTACTTGGATCCTGTTTGATGCGCTTTCAGTCAGTCAGTCACATCTATGTCTCTATCTTCTGGAGTCATTTGCTCCGATTTCTAAGACAAAGCATCTCCCCAATTGGACTTGATAAACACCATATTAGTCTTTCAACCGATTTGCTCATTTTTATTTGACCAAGGATATCTTTAGGTTCGTTTACTAATATAAGTTATCTTTTCGTATTACGATTCAACCACGTAATAACGCTTAGTATTAGTTAAACATTAGACAACCAGTGAGCTAATATTTGTTTCTATTTTGCTTTGCATGCAAAAAAAAAAAAAAAGACAATATACAAAAGATATTAATGTAATTCATGAACAATCTTTCTAACTAATCTGTTTGAAAACATTTAAGGCACTAAATCCAACATCTTCACCCTCCAATTTACTAGGGTTCAACCTTAGAGGGTTGCTAAGAGCCATTTGTGGATGTTGTTGAAGATCATACTTCAAAGGGTTTAAAATGAAATCGAGTTTTCATCACCATTGGTTGTTTTTATTCTTCAATGGGGACAACCTTTCCATCATCCATTCTATTTTTATTTTCTTCCTTTCAATATTTTTTCCATCTCACACTAATATTTATGTTTTCTTGATTATTCTTTGTTTTTTCTCTTTATTTCCATTATTTCTATTTTTTGTTACTTTTTCCAAGTTAGATATGAATCTTTCTTTAGTCAAACACTTGAATATGAACTTGGACCACTGCCCATTATCAAAACTGCTTCTATTTCGGATACAAACTTCTTGTATATGATCTCTTTTTGCAAGTACCTAATCTCTATCCATTCCCTTTCCTTAGTCAACCTTTGAGCTAATAATGCCTCCCCATACCTACTATACATCCGCTAAAAAGTGTGCTAGGGCTGAATCCTCTAGTACAAACCCATCCCCTTCCCTAACCGATTTCTTCAAAATTAATGATGCCATTAACAAGCTTAATACCTACTTCATCACCCACAATATTCAAATATCTCATCCCTTAGACCTTAAGTTTATCTCAGACCAACTAGAGTTTAAGTATCTTGACCAATTTCGTGATTGGGGTTGGTTACCTTGTCTCAAAATTAGGGGTGTTTGTTACAAAAACTAAGTTCGCACTTTTTACTACAATGCCAAATTCAATTATGGTGATGATGGTCGAACCATCGTTTTTGTCTCCTCATATGTTACTGCAAAAGAAGTTAAGGTTTCTCCCTCTATCCTTGTGAAACATCTTTCCATTTTGAATGAGGGTAATGGTAACAACCACGGTCTATTCTCTTCTAACCTTATCACCCCTCATAACTATGTTGTTGACCTAGACTTGCATGATAGGAGCCTCCATTTTATTTTCACTTGGATAGTGTTCCCTTCCAATAAACATTTTGGGTTTAGAAATTCGAACTATAGGATGTGTTATTGTTTACATACCAATAATTACCTTAACCTCGCTAATATAATCTTCTTTAAAACCGTCAAGATTTTCTGTCCTTTGGTGTTTAGCAAAAAAACTCTCAATTATGGCACATTCCTCTCTCATTTCTTTTGGTCCCTCAAGTTAAAAGTTAGTTTTAACCCCGATCTAGCCATTACTTCCTTTCTCGATGTGTCGACTGCCCATAGTTGTGGTTGGATCAAAAGTAAAGGTGTATGAGTTAGATATCTTGAGTGTGTCAAAAAGAAACCACCAGTCAACAACAGGAAGGCGCGCAAAAAGAAGATGCTCCTCAGCCTCCAATTGCGGATATACCCTCTTTGGCACTCCTCCATTTTCGCGCACCCTTGCACTTTTCGATGCTATAAATAGGTTGTCATTGCATGTTGATGCTCACTTTGATGCATTAATATCCCATGTAAATGATCAGTGCAATCTCTTGGAGGAGTACATGATGGATCTTTCCTCTCGATTTCCTCCGCCTTCGATTGCCTAACTTGTTTTGTTAGATTGATATTACCATGGTTGTTTGTTTGGGACATTTGATAATTTTCTCTAATTATGTTTGATGCATGATACTTTGGATTTTTTTTTTTAATTTTGTTGCTATACGTTTGCTACTCAGTTATGATTAGGATGCTTTAAGCTTTATTAATTGTCTTGTGTTTCTACTTCATTTATTTCTAATTTGCATGTGTTTTTTTTTACTTTGTTTTATTTTATTTTATACATTTTCTTATGTTCTATCTACTTTTTTAATCCTCCCTTAGTTTTTAAAATGTATGCTTCTTTTTTATATTACAAAAAGGGGAGAAGAAAAGAAAAATTTGCAAATGAATATACTTTTATACAAGCCATATGATTTGAAACTTAAAAATTGTTTTTTCAACTAACTTTGAAAAGTGGTTTCATTATTAAAAGTTGAAAATCAATTCAATTTTTTTTAAAAGGAGCTTAACTTGAAAATAATATTTAAGTAAGGAGAGGTAGCAAATGTTTTCAATGATTTTGTTATATCAAAAAAGGGAGATTGTTAGCCTTAGGTTTTCAAATTTTTTGATATAACAAAGTCAAAAATTAAATTCTCATTTAGTCAAATTTTGAAATAAATTGATTTAACCTTGTAAAATCATTTTCAAGTGTATACAAAGTCATCAAATGACTAAAATGGTAAAATGCCTTTAAAAAATATTGTTTCAAGTTAATTTTTACCTTATTAGAATATTTCTACCGATACAAGTGCATACTTGTATCGATAGAAGTAAGTTATAGAGCACCCTAAGCATTCCTCTAGACTTGCACCAATACTAGGGAGCCTTCTACCGACACATTTACAGTTGTATCGATACTTGGGAGGAATTCTACTGATATAAGTAAGCCAATGAGCTTTTTTGGGTTCCCCTACACCTTCCAATGGTACAACTATCAGTACAAGCTTGAACCTTTGAAACCCTCAGACTTCTACCAATACAAGTGTTTTTCTATCAATACATCGGGATCCAATAGTTACATTTTTTAAGACTTCTATTGGCACAAGTCCACTTGTACCGATACAAGTGGTTTGCAGTCTACAATTAATGTTCAAATTTAAGGCTACCATGGCTCTAATTTACTTCCAACATCCTCCAAAAGTTCCCAAGGTTTTTATAAGGCATAAATACAAGTCAATATCTCCATATTGAAGACAAGAAAGAAATTTGTAAAGTCAATACAAAAATCTAATCTTTTCATTAATATTCTCTTTGTTCTTTATACACACACTTATACACACACTTAAGCATCTATCTCTTATTCTTCCAAGTGTTGTATTGTCATTGAGTGAGCTTAATTATTGTAATATCTTCCTTTGAGAAGTGTCTTTAATCATTATTCTTATTCATCATATTTGTAAGGGTTTGCTTAAGGTTTTGGGTAGAAAACTTTAAGGGAAGTGATTGTATCTTACCTATTGAAAATATAGTGTTTTGTAAATGTTAAATCTCATCCTTGAAAAGTTCAAGTCTAGTGAATTTTGGAATTCCTTAATTATGGAGAGTCTCTATTATTTGCCATATTTTTTTAAAGTTTTTAAAACACCAATTCACCCCATCTTGATGATTATTGATGATTATTGAGCCTAACATAATGTTAAGAAAATAATAACATAGGAACAGAACTCTAATTCTGTTGGTTAATAACATTAGAAAATCTAAGAAAATCAAAGAGTCTTGTTTGAATAAAACAATAAAAATAAAAAAGGTAAAATAGAAATAAAATAGAAAAAGCAAACGGATTCACATATCCCCTAGGATTCAACAAGAATTTTTGTTAATTTAAGAAAAACATGAAAAAGGAAGAACAAACTAATTAAATACTCAGCCAAAATTGGGAAGAAATGTTTGAGAAGGCAAAAAGTGTTGAGAGAGAAGATGAACAATTTCGTAGGTTGAGTAATTCTGAAATGCAATCATGCATGGTTTTTATATGTACCCTCCATGCCAAAAATAGGAAAAGTATAACATTAAGAAACAATAACGTTGGAATAGAAATTTTGATTCTGCTAGTTAAGAAACAAGCACTTTTATTAACGGAAGGAAAACAAGAAACAAGGAAGAACAAAGCAATAAAATACTCAACTGCAATTGAGGAAGAAAGATTTGAGAAGGTAGAAAGCTTTGAGAGTGGATGAATAATTTACAAGTTGAGTGATTCTGAAGTACAGTCATGCATAGTATTTATAGGTACAATGCATGCCAAAAATAGGAAAAATATAACGTTGAGAAAATAATAACGTTGGAACAAATAATATGATTCTACTGGTTAATAACGTTAGAAACCTGAGAAAATTAAGGAAGTTTGTTTGACTAAAATAGTAAAAAATAAAAAATAAGAACGAAAAAAAGCAAATAAATTTGTGTATCCCGTAGGATTCAACAAGTATTTTAAAGAAAAAACTGAGAATAAAGAAGAATAAACCAATTATATACTCTTCTAAAATTGGCAAAAAGAATTTTGAGAAGATAGAAAATATTGATAGAGAAGATGAATAATTCACAGATGGAGTGATTTTGAAGTGCAGTTATATATGGTATTCATGCCGAAAATAACGTTGGAACAGAAAATGTAATTGTGGTGGTTAATAATGTTAAAGAATCAGAGAAACTTAGAAGTCTTGATATAAATAGAAAAAGCAAGACCGTACTTGAGCCTAGTATCACGCGCAAGGGTGGAAAATCTTCCCGTTTGAACTAAATTGAGATGGATTCTTGCGTGCAGGTTCCCATTCTCCTATTTTGACTCTAATAAGTTGATTGTAAAACAATACTATATAAACATATCTGAAAATGTTTCTTCAAAGGGCTTGGGATACGTTAAAAAACTCCTAACGCCTTTTCCTCTTATTTCCATGTCACATTCATCTCTATAATCATAACAGCAATTCAAGGTGTCGGCATATCCACCCAAATCCAGAACCTCCAAATGAGTTTCTGGCTCATATTGAACAGTTTTTGAAATCAACTGTTAGGATGGTCGGCTCCATCACAAGCTGTTTGAATAGTTGTTGTTTTTGTTTTTTTTTTTTTTTTCTATTTAAAGTTTAATTCAAATTGTTCAATAAACTTGTTTTATCAAATAAAATTTTTTTATTTTTATTTATTTTCTAATTAATTATTTTTATCACGTAAATCGTTTTTCAAAAAAAAAATCATGTAAACGATTTTCATGTTAGCATTTTAATAAGAAGGTTTGATCATGCAGACTAAATTATTAATTTAAAAATCAAATTCTAATTGATTAAAGTACCTGAACTATTTAATTGTGTTTTATTTGGTACTTGTACTTTCATAAAATGCTTGGTGTAGTATTTGTATTTTAAAAATTTCTAATGTGATACTTGAATTATCAATTTATGTATTATTTAGTACATGTACTTTCATAAAATGTCTAATGTGGTACTTATACTTTGAAAATGTTCAATGGGGGTGCCTAAACTATCAATTTGTCTATTATTATAGTACCTAAAGTTAAGACCCTTAGTAAATGCTAAACCAATCAATAAAAATTTGACACGTGGATTTTTTTCTAAATCACTGATTCCACGCGAATAATATAAAATTAGATGAAAAAATAAATTAAAAAAAAAACTAAAACTAAACAACATACGTTATACAAGTAAAAAATTCTCAAAATTTATGTTTTTTACATGACTTTTTGAACTTGAATGAGAGGTTGAATAACTTGATTTCGACTACCATTTTATTTTTTATGTTTATTTATCTTTTCACATAATATTATATTATACATGTGAAATTGATTATTTGGAAAAAAATCCACATGTAGAATTTTTATTAGATGGTTTAGCATTTGCTATAGGTGTTAACTCCAAGTACCATAATAATATACAGATTGATAGTTCAGGTACCACATTAAACATTTTCAAAGTATAAGTACCACATTGGAGATTTTATGAAAGTACAAGTACCAAATAATATACAAATTAGTAGTTTAGGTACTACATTGGATATTTTATGAAAATATAAGTTTCAAATAATACATTAATTGATAGTTTAGGTGCCACATTGGACATTTTCAAGTACAAGTACCACATTGGACATTTTATATAAGTACAAATACCAATCGTAACATTATCCCTTAAAATAATAGTTTTATTATTATTTTTAAATAGTAAAATAGACTGAACAAAATCGACTTGATGTTAAAAACTCTAAGCTCAAGCCTAGGCCAAAATGGGCTAATATGACCGGACCAAGTAGGCTGCCTGTCCCATGAGCACCTAGGCAAAGACTGTTCTCAAAATTCCTAAACTTTACTTTTAGGTTAAATTTTGTTATTAGTCCACATAATATGTGTAAATTATGGATTTAGTCCCTATATTTTAAGTTGGTCGTTTTTAGTTCCTAATCTTTTAGATTTTTTTAAATTTCAATAATGACCAAACAAACACCATTGAATTCATTAAGTTTTACTATTTTCAAAATTATATGTGGCAAACGTATTATCACATGTGTAACCTATGTCAGCTTGTTATTTCTCAAAAAAAAAAAAAAGCCAATTAACGAATTTAATAGCTTTCGTTTATGTCAAGACAAAAATTTGAAAATTCAAAAAGTATAAGGACTAAGAATGACTAATTGGAAAATATAGACTAAATCTACAACTTTATGCAGAGTACCACACTAATAACATAATTTAATCGAATAGATTTAATTGATATCATTTGGGTTAGGATTGAAATTTCAAAATTCAAAACGTATAGAGGCTAAATCCACACCTTATGCATAGTATAGAGGCTAATAGCATAATTTGACCTTATTTTCATTTTGTTTGATACCTATATATTTATTGGATAATTATATTTATTTTAATTATCTATATTATATATAATGGCTAAGTTGGTGTTACAAGTCAACTTGAAACCAATTCGATCAAAAAATTTACTCAAAAATAATTAAATGAAGTAGTAATTATTAATATAATGATGTTTTATCTTTAACTATTTTTTTATGAAATGTTTAAATAATACAACTAAAAATTAAATGTTTAAAGATTTAGCTCGTGATTATTGGTAAGTATTGATTTTACCCCTCTATCTATAATTCAATTATTAAATAAAATTATTATAAAATATTAAAATTTTCTTTTACGTACATCTTAATTGTAACATAATCTAGTAAAATTTAAAATTAATTCTTATAAAAAAAGTTATAATCAGTTAATTAGATTAAGAATAATGTAGTTTTTTTTATATATTTTAAT
The DNA here is from genome assembly GCA_025698475.1 of Gossypium anomalum. Classification (NCBI taxonomy): domain Eukaryota; kingdom Viridiplantae; phylum Streptophyta; class Magnoliopsida; order Malvales; family Malvaceae; genus Gossypium; species Gossypium anomalum. The sequence goes on from CM046957.1 coordinate 18,386,192, forward strand.
TTAAGTAACCTAATCAACATGCCATGAATAGGAAAATGTTTATTTATACTATTATTTAAGCTCTTGATTGAGTTGGTATCACTTTTAATTGGGTCACCAATTCGATTAGAGGTGGTGGCCCAATTAGAAAAATTACGGACATACCCTTTCGTAATTAAAATAAGTTATATTATTCGAGGTTATTTTAATTTTTTATTTTTTTAAAAATTAATAAAAATATGCATATGGTGGAATTTGAACCCAAATCAATCAATTGCATTAATAAATTTTTTAATTGACTACACACCTAAAACTTAATTTTGATATTTTGATATATTCTAATTTTATTATTCGCATTTTATTACTTCCATCATTTGTATTTTTAAACTTCTATACTATTAATAAAACCTTTAACTAAGTTGGTGTCATGAGTTAATTGAGTACCAACTCGGTTAGAAAATGACTAATATATCCTTTTATTAAATGACTACTATTATTATTTTAATGACATTTTTATTTTTTCATACTTTTATATAGTTTGTAACTAAAAGGAACTAAAATTAACATGTCTAAAAATTAAACCTGTGTTTAGTGGATTTATAAATAGATTATTTACCACTAAAATAATAATTTTGGGTAAACTTTAAAAAAATTTAACTTTTAATATAAAATATTTTCTCTCATCAAATTTGTATAATCATATTATTAATAAAAATCCTTATTTGAGTTGATTCCATTATTTATTGCATATTATTTTTAAATACAATTTTTATTCAAAATTTATGATTTACGCATACAATAGAATCTCTCTAGTATATTTTAATTTAATTACACCTTTTAAGACGATTTAATTTTATGTTTAATTTAACCCTTGTAGCTGTGGTTTACTTCTTCCGGTATTAAATAATAAAAAAAACTGAGTCGTCGACAGCAGGATTCGAACCTGCGCAGGCAGAGCCCAACAGATTTCGAGTCTGTCTCCTTAACCACTCGGACATATCGACGCTGACAATGTTCGTAATTGAACATTATATAATTTATAATAAATTAAAAATTATTGCCTCGCTCCTAAGAAAATGGAAAAAAAAAAGGAAAGGAGGACTGTTGCCATTGTGCCAAAGTTAAAAGCATGCTATCACCTAGCTTTTTATTTTAGAGATCTTCATATTTGATAAAATAAATATGTTTTTATGCAGTAATAATGTTTAAGTTGAGAAATTCTACTATAGTCTTCACATGCGTTATCTAGATCTCATGTAAACGAAAGAGATAATTTTCGGTGATGCTATCCCACCCCTCCGTAGTTTGTCAATTAAGTAAAAACAAAGGTTATATTCATTAGATGATAATAATAAGGGTAAAATATTAAAAATAATTATTTTTGTTTACTTCAAGTTACATATTAGTCATATACATTTGAAATGTTACATTTAGTTACTTACGTTATCGTGTTGTAATATTTTAGTCGCTGAGCTATTAATTGCAGTTAACGGTCTAACAGTAAGCTGACGTGGAATGTTAAATCATCATTTCAAATAAAAATTTTAGGTTAATTTATACAATAGGTCCCCATATTTTTTCGTTTTAAGCAATTTAATTTTTTTCTTTTATGTTCTTTTAGCTTTCCTTTTTTTTTCTTTTTTTTTTTCATTCTCTTCTACTTCTTCCTTTGTTTTCTTCCCTTCTCCATTTTTTTTAACGTAGTTTTTCTATGTTTGTCATTTGTTAAAACTAGTCCCTATACTTTTATTTTTTTGAACAATTTAATTTTTTTCGAGTTAGGCAAGGAAAACATAAAAAAACTAAGTTAAAAGAAATGAAGAATGGAGGAAAACAGAGGAAGAAGCAAAAGAGAACGAAAAAAAGAAACTTAAAAGAACATAAAAGGAAAAAAGATAAATTGCTCAAAATGAAAAAATTTAGGAACCAATTATAGAATTTAAGTTAAAATTTTTGTTTGAAATGATGATTTAACGTATCACGACAGCTTATCGTTACACCATTAATGGTAATTAATGGTTCAGTGCCTAAAATGTTACAACATGATAACGTAAGTGACTAAAACGTAGCATTTCAATTATAAGTGACTAAAATGTAACTTGAGGCAAATAAAAGTGACTATTTTGATATTTTATCCTAATAATAATAAGGCTTAAGGTTGTAAAAAGCCCTTAAACTTTTTCAAAAAAAGTAATTAAACCTTCTTTTTCTTTTTTTTGCATTCACTTGGGTACTTGAATTTTCACAATGCATCAAAAAGGCCCTAAAACTTTTTTAAAAAAAAAAGAAGCACTTAAGCCCCTATTTTTTTTTTGCATTCAATTGGGTACTTGAACTTTTGAAATGCATCAAAAGGCTTTCAAACTTTTTCAAAAAGCAATTAAGTCCTGTTTTTTTTTTTTTTGCCCTCAATTGGGTACTTGAATCACCCCTAAATTTTTTTCAATTAAAGCCACCACATGTCATAACCACAATGTGGCATGTCGTAAAAATGATAAAAAAATAAAAATAAATAAAATTTATAAAATGATTAATTTTTAATAAAAATATAAAAATAGATTTAGAATTTATTAAAAACTAGAACAAAAATTGTAAAAATTGTAAAAAAATTAAAAAAATTGTAATTTTTTTTAAAAATCATAAAAGATAATATATAGAAATATAGAAATATAGAAAAATTTATAAAATTTATAAAGTAATAAGAAAATTATAAAAAAATGCAAAGAAATATAAAATTTGTAAAAAAAAAGTATAAAAATTATCTTACTAAAAGAAACATTTTATAATTTTTCTATAACTTTTATTGATTTGTATTTTTTATCATTTTTCACCATATATCACACTGTGTTGCGAAATATTATGGCTTCAATTGAAAAAAACTAGAAGTCATTAATTTTATTGATTAACGGTTAAATTTAATTGTTAAAGGGTCTTTTTAATGCATTTTATAATTTTTTTATGATTTTATAAAATTTTACAATATTTTATAATTTTTTACGATTTTTATAAAAAAATTCTAATTTTTAATAAATTCTTAATATTTTTATATTTTTAATTAAAATTTAATAATTTTTATAACATTTATTGATTTTTATTCTTTTTAATTTTTTTTGCCACATGTCACGCCATGGTTGTGACACAGGGTGGTTTTACTTTAACGGTCAACTATTAAAGTTAATGGTCAAAGAGCCTTTTTGATGCATTTTACAGTTCAAGTATTCAATTGAGTTTAAAAAAATAATAAGGGCTTAACTTTTTTTTTTGAAAAAGTTTGAGGGTCTTTTTGATACATTTTGAAAGTTCAAGTACCTAATTGAGTGAAAAAAAAAAGGAGCTTAATTTTTTTTTGAAAAAATTTAAGGGTTTTTTACACCTAAGCATAATAATAATAATAATAATAATAATAATAATAATAAATCACGAGTTTTGAAAAACTCTTAAATTAACTAGAATACTTTTAATTTTCTATCATATTACCAAATTCACATTTTGAAGTAAAGTAGAAGTTGTCATAATTACACATTTAAAATTATATTTATTAGTTAAAAAATATTGTATTAATTTTAAAATTGAGTTATTACTTAAATAAAACTCTAAGTATAAAATGTAAAAGAAAAAAGTCCTAATTATAATTTAAATTACAATTATTAGTTAAAATTTTTGATGTAAAAGTTGTGCTAATTTTATTTATATAAATTAGAGTTATTCCTTAAATATAATTTTAAGTATCTTAATTACCACTTAGTTAATATATTAGAGTTAATTATATTAATCAACAATTGTTTGAATAATGTTATTTTGCATTAATTGCATAAAGTAAAACTATAACTTATGTTAAAAATGCTTTAATTATGATTTTGGAAAATTTCTATTGTAATATTTGAATTGATAAGTTAATACATTTTAATTATATTCAATATTTCAAATAAAAAATATTATTTTATATTAATTAATGTAGTTAAAATTATAATAGTTAAAAAATACACGTAAACTCACATGCAACGCATTTGACATTAAAAGTTTGTAATAATAAAGAATGGTGGTTGTTTTGCTTAAACTTCAAAATAATGGGCACCAAAAGGTGAGACTAATCAGTGAAACATGTTAGGCCTTCTTAACACTCTACCCTAATAAAATATTCAGATAATGTAATTGTACTTTAAAAATGTCTAATGTGATACCTGAACTGTTAATTTGTATATTATTTGGTACATGTACTTTCATAAAATATCTGATGTGGTACTTGTACTTTAAAAATGTCCAATGTGGTACCTAAACTAATCATTTATGTATTATTTGGTACTTGTACTTTCATAAAATGTCTAATGTGGTACTTGTACTTTAAAAATGTCTAATGTAATACCTAAACTATCAATTTGAGTATTATTTGGTACATGTACTTTCATAAAATTTCTAATGTGATACTTATAATTTGAAAATGATCAATGTGGTACCTAAACTATCAACCTATGTATTATTATAGTACTTGAAGTTAAGACCTTCAGTAAATGTTAAACCAACCAATGGGAATTCAATACATGGATTTTTTTTCAAAATCATCAATTCCACTTGGACAATGTAGCATTATTTGAAAAAGATAAATTAAAAAATAAATAGCTTGTAACACCCCATACTCGGTCCAATTGCTGGACCCAAGTTACAAGATGCTACAATAGTAAACTGAAGAATTCATATGTAATTTACTCATTAATATTTGTTAAATCAATAAATACAAGTTAAGTCTATGTTTACATGTATTACAAACAAAACTTTACAAACAAAACTAAGTCTCAATCAAGCTTATGAAAGCCTTTAAATTGGCTCGAAACCAAATTGGGACCATTTTGAAACTTTTACAAAAAGATAGGTAAAAAGGTAAAATAGGGGTCATACTACCGTATGGTCAGGACGTGTGACAGGCTGAGGCCGTGTGGTGCAATATCACACAACCTTGTCTCCAAACCGTGTAACAAACTGATGTGGTGTAAACCATGGTTACACGCTAGACCACACAGCCGTGTGACCCCTGTTTTACCTTTTTACCCATCTTTTTGTAAAAGTTTCAAAATGGTCATGATTTGGTCCCGAGCCAGTTTAAGGGATTTCATAAGCTCGATTGAGACTCAATTTTGTTTGTAATGCATGCTAAACATAGACTTGACTTGTATTATTTATTTAACAAATATTATTGAGTAAATTACATATGAATGTTTCGATTTACTATTGTAGCATCTTGTAGCTTGGGTCTAGCAACTGGATCGGGTATAGAGTGTTACATTTATTGGTATCAAAGCTATGGTTTAGTAGATTCTAGGACTGAACGTAGCATGTATTGAGTCTAGAAATACATGCCACAATAACCTATATTTTGTGTGATGCTTCTGATCTGATCTGACTATGTTTTTTCTTATAGATTTATGATGTCGGCCAAATCTAATTGTACCGTAACTGATGAAGTGGAAAGTAACATTTCGACTTCTGAACAGGGAGTAAGTTAGAGTTTGCCTGTATCTCAATTACCTGAAAGTGAGGACCGTGGTTCCTTCTTCCAAATGATAAATGAATGGTTTACTTAATTTATGCGAGCTAATCTGATGGCTCCACAGCCTCCACCCGCTTCTGTACTTTCCCTGGTACCTGGTCGTCCTCAAAACTTGAATCAAGTTACTGTTAACCGACCCATTACAGATAAAATTCATAAATGCGGAGCTGAATTCTGAGGATTATATAATGGTGATATTGCAAAATTTGAATATTGGTTAGAAAATACTTAGTGTGTTTTTAATTAACTAGACTACTCACCTGAAGATAATTTAAAGTGTGTAGTATCACTGTTCAAAGAAGATGCTTATCAGTGGTGGGTTAATTTAACATTGTGGTTCCGAGAGGTCGAGTAACATGAGAATTCTTTCAGACCAAGTTTAGGAAGAGATATATCAGCAAAATGTATCTAGAGGGAAAAAAATGAGAATTTATGGACTTGACATAGTACAAATGTAAATTTGTTAATTTGAGTAAATATACCTAAGAAAAATTAACTTCAAAGGTTGAAATGTGTACCCAGTTTGAGTGGAGTTTAAATGAGAATATCCGAGCAATGGTGGGAGCACTTGATATTAAAGAGTTTTTAGTGTTATCTAAGCGTGCTCAAAAAATAGATGCAATCTGGAGTGAAAAAAAGTGAACAAAAGCTAAAAATGAAAGCTCAAGCAAACGAAGCATGTCTAGAAATTTTCTGAATCCTTCGCTTAAGAAACCAAGAGATTTTAGGAGCCAATCTATTCCTTCTGTTGGGAATATGAGAAAGAGTACATTTCGACAAACTCCTTTAAAGACTTAGGCTACTTTAGTAGAAGTAGCGAGTGCTGGTAATGTTTAGAATACAGACACACCTGTTTGTGATCATTATGGGAAAAATCATTTTGGTGTTTGTAAATTAAAAAAAGGAGCCTATTTTCGATGTGGTTCGCTTGAACATTTCTTGAGGGATTGTCCGAATAAGGCTGAATCAAGTTCAAAACATACTACTAGACCAGCAACTATTTCTTAGAAGGGTAGAAGATCGAGACTTGGGAATATTGTTGGTGCTAGCCGGAGTGAGGCACAAGATACGACTATTAGATCATAAGGTCAAGCACCGGCTAAACCTTATATGATCCCTGCTAGAGAGGAGGCTACAACAGCTAACGTTATCATTGGTAGTTTTACTCTTTTTAATGTTACTGTTTATGCATTGATTGAACCTGGGTCAGCAGATTCTTATATATGCAGAACTCTAGTAAAAAAAAAAGAATTTACCGATAGAGTTGACTGAATTTGATATTAGGGTGTCAAATCTGATAGGTTAGAGTGTGATAGTTAATAAAGTCTATAAAAATTGGCCATTAAAAATTTAGGGTTACAAATTTTTTATTTATATGATGTTGTTGCTATTTGATGAATTCGATGCTATTCTAGGTATGGATTAGGTAATAGTTCATGATGCAGTTGTCAATTACAAATAGAAGCAAATTGTTTTGAAATGTCCAAACGGTGATTTGATTAGTGTTGAAACTGATAGATCTGATTGTGCCACTAGTATTATGTCGGCTTTGACTGCTTAGAAGTTGATCCGAAAAGGTGTTGAAGCTTATCTGACATATATTTTAGAACTCAAGCCTCTGAATTGAAGTTAGATCAAATTCCAATAGTGCATGAGTTTGCTGATGTTTTTCTAGAAGAATTACTTGGGTTACCACCAAAAAGGGAAGTCGAGTTTGGGATTGATCTTGTACCAGGGACTGCTCTGATATCTATTGCGTCATACAGAATGACACCTAAAAGCTTAAAGAATTGAAAGCACAGTTGTAGGAATTAATAAATCGGGGATTCATTAGACTAAGCGTATCATCATGGGGTGCTCCAGTGTTATTCGTGAAAAAGAAAGACAACACTTTGAGATTATGTATCAATTACCGACAGTTGAATAAGGTGATTGTAAAGAATAAATATATGTTATCTCGAATGAATGACTTGTTTGACCAATTGAAAGGGGCCATTGTGTTTTTGAAAATCAACTTGTGATCAGGATATTATCAGTTGCAAGTTAAAAAACTAGATGTGTCAAAAACAACGTTCAGAACTCGTTACGGCCATTATGAATTTCTTATTATGTCGTTCGGTTTGATGAATGCTCCTGCTACATTCATGGATCTAATGAATAGAGTGATTCAGCCACATTTAGATTGATTCATAGTTGTGTTTATTGACGAAATTTTGATTTAGTTGAAAAATAAAGTTGAACACGATCAACATTTGAGAGTAGTGTTACAAACTCTGTGTGAAAAACAACTTTATACTAAATTTAGTAAATGTGAGTTCTAGTTACCCGAGGTTGAATTTTTGGGACATGTGATATCTGTGGATGGTATTCGGGTTGATTCGACAAAATTTCTGTAATTGTGAATTGGAAACCTTCGCGAAATGTTATCAAGGTACATAGTTTTCTTGGCCTGGCAAGTTATTACCGACGTTTTGTGAAATGTTTTTATTATTATTGTTTTGCGATTGACAAAACTACTATAGAGTTTTATGTGATTGTGAATTGGAAACCTCTAGAAAAGGTTACTAATGTACGTAGATTTCTAGACCGATAAGTGTCAATAAAGTTTTGATAAGTTGAAAAATATATTGACCGAAGCTTCAGTGTTGACTCATCCTGAATCCAAAAAAGATTTTATAGTTTACAATGATGCCTCGTTAAACGGACTAGGTTTTGTACTTATGTAGGATGACAAAGTGATAGTTTATGCCTCTTGTAAGTTGAAATCACATGAAGGAAATTATTTGACGCATGACCTTGAGTTAGCTACAATCGTATTCACTTTAAAGATTTGGCGACACTACCTATACGGTGAAAAATATCATATTTACACTGATCATAAAAGCTTGAAATACTTGATGACTCAGAAAGAATTGAATATGAGACAGCGTAGGTGGCTTGAATTGTTGAAATACTACGATTTAAGCGGAAGTCCCTATTTGCCTTGAAAGCTTTGATGCTTGATTAACTATGGATCGCGATGATTCTATTTTGACTGAATTAAAGGTTAGATCGACTTTTCTTCAGTGAATTTGTGAGTTATAGAAAAATGATTCTAAGTTGAAATTGAAGAAGGAATCGATTGAAAATGGTCAGACTACTGAGTTCAGTATCAGTAATGATAGTAATTGTATTTCAGGGGTCGTGTAATAGCCCGTTTTCTAGTGGTGTCAAAAATTATGGTTTCGAGACCACAAATCTGACTAGTGAGTTCGTAAATACTATTATTTAATATTTACGAGTCAAATATTATATTATATAGAATTTTGACCTAATAATTTTTGCTATTTGAATCATTAGTTAAAGTTAAGTGGTTTGTCCCTAAAGTCAAATGGTTTTGAAAAATAAGGTATTGGGGCTGCTTTTCTATAAACCAAGCTCGTAAATATTTTTATTAAATATTTAAGGAGTTATTATATTGGTATGTGAAAGTTTGGTCTAGAAATTTTAGCGTTTAGATAGTTAATTAATTAAAAAGGACTAAATTGTAGAAATCATAAAATCTTATCATTATTGGATTTATTGTACAAATAATTTAACTAGTAGATGTATGAGGACTCATGAAGTGATTATACCATATTTTCAATAGTAGTGCATGGTTAAGGTATATATTTATTGATTATATATGCTAATTTATATGTTAAAATAATAAATAAAATAAAATAAAATTAATAAAATTAAAAGAAAGAAAACATAAAGAATGACGACATCTTCTTCTTTTATTCTAGAACACCAAAACCACCATGGGAGGGCTTAAGAGCTTCGATCATTGTATTTCCATTGCATGTATGTGAGGTTTTCATCCGTTTTTCGTAAATTTTATGTTTTTGAGATTGTTACAACTAGATCCAACTAACTCGTACCTCCGTTTTCAAAACTGTTAAAGATTTTAAAACTTTCATTGATGAATATTAGATTTTTTTGTATAGAAAATGGTTTAGTTGGAAATTTGATAATGAGTTTGGGCTAGTTGGTAAAGTGTTTTTGTTTAGTTTTTAAGTTTAAGGATTAAATTGTTAAATTGTTAAATTTGGCACGATTTCCTTGTAAATTTTTAGAATTGGAGGGTTGATTTGTAATGTAATTAAATTCGACTCAATGGGTACAAGGATTAATTGTGAAAATAAGCTTGTCTCGATTTTAGGGACTAAATCGAATAATGTGTAAAAGTTTGGGGCACTTGTGAAAAATTATAAATTGGAAGTCATAAGCACTACATTGAATATTATATGAAGTTAAAGCTGAAAAATTGAAATAAATTTACTTTATAGATTAAGAACATATAGATAGTCGTGGAAAAGGAAAAGTTGTTGATTAGTCCTTGAATTTTGCTATCTCTGCAATTTAGCCCTGGTAAGTTCATACGGTTTAATTTAGTATAATGTGCAATATTTTATTAACCTGTGAATTATGATTTGTGAATACTTATATATATATTTAATGAAATAATCATAAAGAAGATTCAATGTGAGAAATGTAATTGAATTGTAAGATATTATGCGGTTTTGTATATCGAGCCTGAATGAACATAGGATAGGATACAATTGGCATGTCAATAGCTTATATTGTGCACTGTATGGTTTTCACTTGGGATAAGATGATGATTCTTGATTTAGTCCTGCCCACTAAATATATCGAAGACCAACATTTGTTGTGGACTATCATGTTATATTTATAGAATTTCTAGTGTGTTACCGGGGGCAGTTGTAAAGCCTTAAGGCTTGGCACTTGGTGCTGAGGTGTGTTCTCGAGAGATGTTAGCCTATGGGCTAGGCACTTGGTGCTAAGGCGTGTTCTCGGTTGGTTTGGCTCGTTAGAGCATTTTGGTGTGTTTCAATGGATAACCGCGTATCCATATCTATTATATTGTTCATCGAACAGATTTAAAATGGTTAAATGACTTGTGTATTAAATTGTATAAATATTTGCTTGATTTTTCGATAGTATATCGTAGCTTGATATTGATTGAATTCATATGATTAAACAAATTATGCAACTTGTATATTTGTATAACTCACCATTGATTAATTGTAGTTGGCAAGACTAATGTCTATTAACATTGTTATTAAATGATTTATTATTTTTATTCGGTAAGTTTTATCGTTTTAACCTGTGAACTTACTAAGCTTATTAAAGTTTACTTATGCCATTTTCCTATTTCTTTGTAGATAACATTTTGCGGAATCGGGCGATTAGATCAAAGCGAATATCACACTATCCAAATTCTTTTTAGTAGATTTTGAAAACGTTTAATTTTGGGATATGTGGCATGTAATAGCGGTATCTTGTATATGTTTTAAGTACTTATTACAAGTGGTATTTTCTATTCTTGTGTGATGAATATATGCTTTAGTTAATAATGTGCTAATTCATGGTTGGGTATGAAATCCAAATATAGTGTGGAATTTGTCATGTAATAGGTGAAACTAATATATGTTATGATTGTTTGTTATAAGTGGTATTGGTTAGATTGATGAAATAATGTTTATGTTTTGTAATAGCTTATATGTTTTCATGTTCTAGACCTTGGTGTGTTTATGGTATTGTTGTGCTAATTGTTCACTTGATACAAAATTTACAAAGGTGTTTGAATTTTGGTACAAATGAATGTGGCTGAATGAAAAGAGTAATGGTAAGTTTTGACATGAGTTAAATGTATGATTTTTGAGCTTAAATGCTAACCAATTGGTATATGCTTGTGACATGAAAGTATAGGCTTGATTTTGATTTGTTTTTGGTATATGAGTTGTGGTGCCAAATGATGGTATATTGGTTAGGCATAGGTTGGGTGAAATTGACATGTTTTTGAATGAGATTCAATATGTTTGAGCATGGTTTTGTAGCTGATAATGGTGTGGCTTGGTGTCTAAGTTTTTGCGAAAAAATGTCTTGAAATGCATGATTTTTATGGAACATATGGTCTGGGACATGGGCTGTCACACAGCCATGTGTCTCAAGTCAGTATGTAACACAGTCTAGCACACGGCCTACTACACGACCGTGTGACCCAACATCGAATGCACACACAATTTGGCACACGACCTATGACACAGTTGTGTAACCCTATTTCAAATACTCACATGGGCAAATACATGGGTTAGGACATGGTCGTGTGTCTAGACTTCGATTACCCGCACAATATGTGCTATGTTACTCGACCTGGCCATACGACCGTATGACCACTGTTTTTAAATTTTTTTTCTAAAATTTTCTGTTTTGTTTCAAATTAATCCATGATTATTCCTAAATTATTTTTAAGGCCTTGTAAGCCTGATTTAAGGTCAATAGTTATATTTATGCTATGAATGACATTTGAATTTGATTATATGTTATTTAATTTGATATTTGAATGGTTAAATGTTAGTAATTGTTATGATACATGTTGTAATGATTTGTAACCCTAATCCGATGACGGAGACAGGATAGGGATGTTATAGGTTATTTGTGTGTTCCAAATGATACAATATTGAGACAGGAGATTTTGTGCGAAGCCCACAACAATGCCTATTCGATTTATCCTAATAGTACAAAAATGTATAATGATTTGAGACAGATGTACTAGTGGCTGGGTATGAAACGTGAAATATTTAAATTTGTGACTAAATGTTTGGTATGTTAATAAGTGAAAACCAAGCATCAGGTTCCATCAGGTTTATTGCAGCCTGTAATGATTCCAGAGTGGAAATAAGAATGAGTCACAATGGATTTTGTATCGAGATTATCGTTGACTCCGAATAAGAAAGATGTCGCCTGAGTTGTTGTTGATAGATTGATGAAATCTGTGCACTTTATTTTAGTCTGAACGGATTGTTCACTTGAGAGATTAGCTGAGTCGTATTTCTCTAATATTGTACGGTTACATGGCATGCCAATATCTATTATTTTCGATCGTGATCCGAGGTTTACCTCTAGATTTTGGGGTAAGCTACACGAAGCTTTAGGTACAAAATTAAACTTTATTACTGCATTTCGTTCCTAGATAGACGAACAGTTTGAGCAAGTAATTCAGATTCTCAAAAATATGCTACGATGTTGTGTTATTGAGTTTGAAGGCAACTGGGAGAAATTTTTACCGTTAGTTGAGTTTGCTTATAATAACAACTACCAAATGAGTATTAAAATGGCACCGTATGAGGCTTTATACGGATGGAAATGTAAAGCTCTGTTGTATTGGTCCGAATTGAGCGGAAGAAAAATGGTCAATAATGATCTGATCCGTGAAACAGAGGATAAAGTCAGGGTTATCTGTGATTGTTTTAAAGCTACCTCTAATAGACAGAATTCGTATGCCGATTTGAAATAGAAAGATATTAAATTTCAGCTCAGGGATAAAGTTTTCTTGAAAGTCTCACCTTGGAAAAATGTGTTACAATTCGGTAGAAAAGGGAAGCTCAGCTCGAGATTTATAGGGTCGTATGAAATTCTTGAGAGAACCGGACCTGTAACATATCGTTTGGCTCTACCACCAGAGTTGGAAAATATACATAACGTTTTCCAAGTATCAATGTTGTGTTGTTATTGTTCAGATCCGTCACATGTGTTATTCACATATAAAGTTGAGTTACAACCGGATTTGTTGTATAGTGAAGAACTAGTGAGAATTTTGGCACAAAAAGTAAAAGAACTTCGTAATAAAAGAGTATCATTAGTGAAAGTTATGTGGCATTGACACGGTATCGAGGAAGCAACTTGGGAAACAAAGAAATCTATGAAATCTCAGTACCCTAATATGTTTATTAGTAAGAATTTCAAGGGCGAAACTTCCTTTAGGGGGAAGAGTTGTAACAACTCATTTTTAGTGGTGTTAGAAATAGTGGTTTTGGGACCACAAATCTAACGTGTGAGTTCGTATATATTATTTATTTAATATTTATGAAGTTATTTAAGTGTCGTATTAAGATTTGGTTCAATAATTTTGACGTTTGATTAACTAAATAAGTTAAAATGACTAAATTGTAAAAGATGCAAAACTTAATCACTATTGAATTTGATTAGATAAAAGGTTTAATTGGTAAATGTGAGAGGATTTATAAGGCAAGTAAACCATTATAAATGTTAGTGGACGATTAAGGTTAAGTAACTAGTTAAGTTTTATGTTTATTATAAGGGTAAAATTGTAATTAAATAAATAAAGGCATAAACAAAAGAAAAGTAAAGTTTGCCATCATCTTCATTGCCTTATACCACCGAAAATTGAATGAAAAACACCATAGTTGAAGCTTAACTTTAGGCCAAGTTAGGTTTTGTGCATGTAAGTGATTTCTTTATTCGTTTTTCGTAAATTTTATGTTTTTAAAATCATTGTAGCTTAATCTAGCTAACCTGAGGACTATTTCGTAAAACTGTTAAAGATTATGAAACTTACCATTAATGAATCTTAGTTGTTCATGAGGTTAATTGATGAATTTATGAACTTGGTTGTTATATAAGACTATTTTGTAAAGGAATTTTGGTTAGTTTTAAGTTTAGGGACTAATATGAAAATATGTAAAGTTTAGCATGATAATTCTATAATTTTTTAGTATTTGAAGGCTGATTATGGATGAAGTTATAAATTGTTTTGTGTATTGGGGTTTAAATGTGAAAATTATAATAGTTTCGATTTCAGGGACTAAATTGTGATAAATGAAAAACTTGAAGAATTGTTGTATAAATGAAATTGAGCTATGGTATGATTCCTGTATGCTGTTAAATGTTAATTGGAATAGTTAATTGAGTCAAATTATGATTTAGATCAAGAATTACAACAACCAGAGGATGTACGAGGAAAAGGAAAAATTGTCAACTAGTTTCTATTAACTAAATCGATACAATTTTTTCAGGTAAGTTCATACATTATAACTAAATTGCTAATGCTAATATGTTACATAGATAAATCTAAAGAATATAAGTTTAACTTTTTTTTTTAAAAAAAAAACATCAATTTTGACTCAAATTTTTTTTCAATATTTAAAAAACCCTAAATTTTCCCTTTTTTTTTTTTTTGAAATTTATAGAAGCTAAAATTTCTCAAAATTTACTACTCTTGACTTATTGAACTTGAATGAGAGGTTGAATAATTTGATTTTGATTACCATTTCATTTTTATATTTTATTTATCTTTTCACATAATATTATATTATCCACGTGAAATTGAAGATTTAGAAAAATATCTACATGCCGAATTTTAATTAGTTGGTTTAGCATTTGCTATTGATGTTAGCTCCATGTACAATAAATACACAGATTGATATCTCAAGTATTACATTGAACATTTTCAAAATATAAATACCACATTGAACATTTTCAAAGTATAACTATCATATTGGACATTTTATAAAAATATAAATACCAATTGCGATATTATTCCTAGAATATTCAATAGGGGGTTTCAATTAAAATATGAAATGGGTTGATGCCAAACAAATTTTATAACTTAAATTCAGTCTTTAATTTTTCGGTACTTATTTAGTCAGCATTTAATTTTTTAGTTTATTAAACATAGCCTAAGTTTCAACTTAGTTGTGAAATTATCAAAAGTTTATTATATTCATAAAAAAATAAATATAAATTTATGAATATTTTTAACATTTTATATTTTATATAAACTAACTCTAAAAAATAATACGCATAATAGAATTTGAATTCAAAACATCTATTATTGCTAACACAATTTTATTATTTTAACAAAACCTACATTTTATTTTTGTATTTATTTTATCAATTTGTTCCACAAACTTTTGCACCCACATAGGTTTGTCATGATATATAATAAATACTAAAAACTCTTTTAAGTTTAGAGTCTCAGATTTAGGATGTTGAGTTTAAGTTTAAGATATCGGGTTTAGAATTTAAGGTTTACGTATTTATTTAAAATTAATTATTATTTAATTATATTTAAATAAATTTATTAATAGAAAATATTAGATATAGTATTAGTTATAGTTTTTAGATTTAAGAGTTGACAAATATCTTATAAAGATATAATACAATATTAAAAAAATTAAAAAATGGTAATTTTTTAAGATTCCTTATAAAATAAAAAAAATATATTTTTAATGTACGAAATACTAACTCAATTACTAATATTTATTTATAAATTTTCCACTATTTTTTTGTTTATTAAATAATAATATTTCATGTTATTATTTATTAAATATACATAAAAACTCAGTTACTGAGACCACATATTCTCCATATCTACGTACAGTGCTGATAATATGTTCCCATGCTTTCCAATGTCATGATAATTGCGGTGATTAGGTTTCAATTCCATCGTTATCAGTTTATAAGCACCAAAAGAAATAAACTTAATATGTCATTTATAACTCTTAACAACCCCTCAATATTCCTTTATATAGGGGTTTATCTTTTCTTATTGATTTTGCCATATCTAACAGTCAAACAGATAAGCATATACATATATCTTTATCAATTACAAACGCTTCTTATTCCATGCATGGTCCATCTGCAAAAGTATTCCCAGATTTTAATGCTTGACAGATATGTTTTAGTTAATGCCCTAACCATTATTCATAGTATATATATTTTATATATCCTCTGTCATTTCGACTTTCTATTTTCCTTTAAAGTGATCTAACTCACATCACATCATATTGAGTGTTGAGTATTATGTCCAAAGGATTTTGAACATACAATTTTATTTAGCATTCACCCGAGTTGGATAACATAGATGACATCTAGCCCTCAACGTAGGCATCTTTAACGAAATTGAAAGGTTTAGGTTATGCGCGGCAGAATGCAGAGCAACATGAAAACCTTCAGGCTTCAAAACCCTTCGTTTAAAATGGAATCAAATGTAGATCAACCATTTCTTTAATTTTGTATCTATTTTCTCTGAAACTGAATATAGCAATGTTGTTTTTGAATTCAAAAAAAAAAAAAAAAAAAAACACGTTGTGCCTTAAAGCTGACAGCTATAATTTTGAGACTGAAGAGGCATTGTACTGGCATAGCCTGGGCTCAAAAATCCATGCAATAGTTTCTAGTTCTGAATCTTGCAGTATAAATAATTAGGTTCACATCATTGTCTATGAAACATTAAAGGCAATTTGCATTCAAAACTGTCACTCTTCTGCTTGACCAAATGCCCCCTTCTAAGTCCTTAATTTAACACCAAATATGGACCATGTTTTTTCATCAAAACTCACTTCACTTAATCTTGGTTATATTTTAGAGTGCTCCAGAAGCATTTAATTTTACATCTTTAATTTATACTTGTTTCACCAAGGCCAAGGGCCAACGACCAAGTGACCACACCCAAGATTTCGATTATTAGAAATCTAAAACCCTTCACTTCATCTTATATTATATTAATCTGCGTTGCCATATTTTTAATCACAAACCCTTCCTTAATTTAAGTAAATTCCGCGGGGGCCCTACTCCTTGTGGTTATGGATGAGAACTTTGGCCCTTAATTGAATGATTACATACAACTAGGACCTCCCTCACCAATAATTCAAATTCTATCCATAGTGCTGTGTAAATGGAAATCAACAATACATGGAATATTATCAATCTTGTAGGCTTCAGGGTTGCATGTCGGCTAAGAAATCAATGAACAAAAATAAAAATGAAAACTGAAGAAGCAGCAAAATCTTAAAGCCCGCCCTTCAAAAATTCAATTTTGTCTTTTATTAATACTCGATTTGATCAAACATGAGGTATAATTATTTTATGAATGATTTAACAATGAATGGTTTTGTGAAAGATAATGAGATTAGCATCAGGTTGTGATTAGCTCTCAAGTCCTACCTTTTGCAAATATTTGATTCTTGGCTTTTGTGAAAGATATTGATCAAACATTTTGCTTTGGAATTTTTGGTTTTTTACTATTGTAATGACAGCTCTCAAGTCATATCTATTGATTCTTGGTTTTTGTTAGATAACATCTTTCTTGAAAAGAAAAGAGTTGAGGAAGATGGCTTGGATAGTTCTGTTGAAGTATCAGATCGTATAAAGCTAATTCATTCCCTTTTTTCCTCTTTAGCTCCTCGTTGCTGCATATGGTAATATATAAGAGGTGGTGGTTCAAATAAATCTTATAATAAAATTATTTGCTATAAATCAAGCTTTTAGCTCAAAATCAATATAGTCATGAAAAAAAATGATTGTATTTAATTTATGCCTGAAAAAACTAGGATATAAGGCTTTGTTTAGCCGAGTTTAATGTCTCCTGCTAGCAGTTGTATGGTTGAGTCTGACAATATCTCTCTTTTCTAATTAAATCCATTTATTAAGCTTAAATGTATCTAAGTAGCATTCATATATATATAAATATATATATTTACTGGTTTTGGTAGTTTAGTTCATCTTTGACTTCTCATGTTAATTTAGATTTGCTGAGAACAACTTATCAGAAGTGATGTTGAACAATTGGATGGAGAAGGAAAGAAACTTAGATTAAAACGTGATTCCACTAACAATGATATTGTTGCAAATATCTTATTTAGCACATCTTGATTATTTTGTATTATCCAAATACATATTCTTGTAGGCTGTAGCCTAATTTTTGTAGGTTAAGATGTATTTTAAATTTAGTCTTTTCATTTACTTAATTTTTATTCTGTTAATTCATTTTAAATTATATTTGTATTAAATATTTGGATTAGATGAATTTTATTTGGATTATGTTTAAATTATAGTTGGGCTATTTTTTTATTTTATTGTTTAATTAAGATTAGAAATAAATTAAAATACTAGTAATTGGATCTTATATTGATAGTTTGTTTTTTATTAATATATTTGTATTAATAAGACCCTTTATCCACGGGCAAATTACTAATAAAAGCCCTTTTTTTTTTAAAATTTAATGAAATGGGCTAGGTCAGAAATTATTTACCGGTATGGGCCACATTTTACAAAACGCGTCCACGTTAGCGCGTTGCCAGGAGAAAAAACAGGAAAACGCTTCCTCAAGGAAGCGCTTTGCCTACGTGGACAGGAAACGCTTCCTTGAGAACGCGCTTTCTGTCCACGTAGGCAGAAAACGCTTCCTCAAGGAAGGTTTTCCTCGTGTTTTTATTAAGGTTTTATGTAGTTAGGGTTAGGGTTTTGGGAATTTTGGGTTTTTAAATTTTTGGGTTTTAAGGAAAAAATTAAATAAATTAAGGTTTATTGTTTGTTAATTAAATTAATTACTAATTTTAAAAAATTAGATTATGGTTTAGTGTTTATGGTTTTTAAGGAAAAAATCAAATAAATTAGGGTTTAGGGTTACTTGAGTAAATTAATTATAAATTTAAAAAAATTAGATTAGGGTTTTAGGGTATTTAAAAAAAATCAAATAAATTAGGGTTTGGGGTTTAGAGTAACTTAATTAAATTATTTGTTAATCTAAAAAAGCTTCTATGTGGACGCTCTTTTGCTACAGTAGTATCTGAAAAATAAATTTGAGAAGACATGTCTGCGCAAATAGTGTCAAAAACGCTTCAAGCAGGATGCATTGTCAGCAAAAGTACTGAAAGAAGCTCCCACGTGGACGCTTTTTTTGCTCTGAGAGTATCTCGAAAAAATAATTTTGAGAAGACGTGTCTGTACAAATAGTGTAAGAAACGCTTCAAGCAGGATGCATTGTCAGCAAGAGTTCTGAAAGAAGCTTCCACGTGGACGCTCTTTTGCTACGGTAGTCTCTGAAAAAATAATTTTGAGAAGACGTGTCTGCATAAATAGTGGTAAAAACGCTTCAAGCAGGATGCATTTTCAGCAAAATTACTGGAAGAAGCTCCCACGTGGATGCTCTTTTACTATAGTGGTCTCTGAAAAAATAATTTTGAAAAGACATGTCTGCATAAATAGTGTAAAAAACGCTTCAGGCAGGATGCATTTTTAGCAAAAGTACTGAAAGAAGCTCCCACGTGGACGCTCTTTTGCTACAGTGGTTTCTGGAATATTTGGGCTATAAATGAGCCAAATTTTGTTCTCAGGTTACATAACTTACAGCAAAAAAAAAAAAAAAATAGAGAGGCTAAGAAGGATAAAAATTAAAGATGAGTAAACGCATTAGTGCTGTTATTTACTATGATGGTGAGGTTCGTCACACCGAGAACGGTGTTATTTTTTTTTTCGGAGAATACAATACGACTGGTTTTTAACCAGAACATAGATTTGACAGAACTTCGTAAAAGGATTAGGCGTAAAATATTCGGAACGATGCCAATGAAAGTGTTGTCTATTAGGTATCGATTTTGTGCTTCTATTGATCCAGTAACATATGACTCATTCGACATCAAAGGTGCTCGTAGCTTGGAGGCAATGGTGCAGACTCATCTTGCTAGTGGAGCACCATATATTGAGTTATATGTACAATTTGCATCGCCAAATGATATATTTGCGGCTGCTGTTCGAGAGGAATACACGACCCCTGCCCAACACTCAAATAGTGGGTTACATAACACGGAGCCGTCGGTTTTTGGTAGCGGTATGGAATACACAACCCCTACACGACACTCTGTTAGTGGATTGGACATACACCTAGGTGGGTCGATGTTTGATGCTGGAAATACGTATTGGGGAACGACATCAACTTATAGTGCTTGGCAATCTACATCCAATTGGGGACGTTATGAAACGCCTAAAAGAAGGGATGATGTACTCCCCATGACGTCCACCGGTGAGGGGACCTCATACGTCGCAGATGATGGTGGGTTAGATAATGAGTCCGATGTGGATCCACCTCGAGAGCCTGGCTGCGATGGTACAGAAGTTGGATTATTTTCTGAACCAGAGCCTATTCCAACTGAACCTGAAGATGTTGAAGGGGGTTCAGATGAAGAAGAAAATCCACGATTCAGGGCATACTCTCCTCTAGCCCACATGCATAATGTTGATCTATCTGCAGATGATGCATTGGAGTTTCCAGGTCTACCACACAGAACGTGTGATCATACAAGTTCGTTATTGGATTCGAGTGAATTTGAAGTTGGTAAGGAGTTTTCCAAAAAGGATAGTTTTCTTGGTGTATTGAAACAACATAGCATCAATAACGGTGTTAACTACAACGTGGTTAAATCTAAATCCGATAAGTTTGAGGCGAAGTGTGCAGTGCAAGACGGAAGTTGTTCATGGAAAATCTACGCCTCGTTGAGGAAAAAGACAGGGTTATGGGAGATAAAAAGTATAAAGGTCCACATACATGTACTACAGGTATAGTATTTAAGGTTTTTGAATAATACTGATATTATGTAATGTTACATTATTTAACGTACTTCATTGACAAGTATTTCACAAGATCATCCCAAGATGGATTCAGCTATGTTAGCTAGCTTAATACTACCCACGGTGAAGGCAGATCCTAGGACTTCAGTGCCAGTCTTAATTGCCAATATTCGTAACCAAATGGGGTACACGCCCTCTTACCGCAAGGCTTGGATAGCTAAGCAGAAGGCTTTGGAGAAGATGCATAGTGGGTGGGATGCTTCATATAATGAAATATGGCAGTGGTGTCAAGTGTTAGAGAGATACGTCCCAGGTTGCATAACAGACCTTCAAACAGAACCTGCATACTACAACGACCGATTGCTCCGTGGATGCCAAGTATTTAAGCATCTCTTCTGGAGCTT
Source organism: Gossypium anomalum (assembly GCA_025698475.1). Classification (NCBI taxonomy): domain Eukaryota; kingdom Viridiplantae; phylum Streptophyta; class Magnoliopsida; order Malvales; family Malvaceae; genus Gossypium; species Gossypium anomalum. The sequence goes on from CM046957.1 coordinate 18,407,312, forward strand.
TAAGCAATGCCGAGACACATTTGCATATTGTAAGTCATTGGTACAAATTGACGGTACCTTTATGTACGGTATGTATACCCATCGGCTATTGCTACCACTCGCACAGGATGGTAGTGGAAGAATCATTCCAATTGCGTTTGCAATAACACCGGGGGAGTCAGCTGATGACTGAGATTTCTTTCTTTCTAGGTTAAGGGTGCATGTTTGCCCCCAACCTAATATATGCGTTATATCAGATCGAGGCACCGGGATACTAGCTACAATTGAGCCACAGGGAAGCCTATGGCATCGCACATACGATCGGTATTGCCTAAGGCACACTGCTTCCAACTACTACAGGCAATATCCATCTAAAGGTGAATGACGGCAAGTGACCAACATGGGTATTTAACTTTATCTCTATTAATATAATTTCGTTTGGAATATTGAATAAATGGAAAAGTGGTATGTAATTTTCGCTATCAACTTATATTGGCAGGGTATGAGATAAGTAAGGACCGTTTTCATGGGCCATGACTACCTATGTAATATACCTTTCGAACAGTGGACACAAGCATACGACGGCGGCTTACGATATGGTCAAATGACCTCAAACCTGGCCGAATGTATAAATTCTGTTTTGAAAGGAACACGTCATTTACCATAACATCAGTTGTGCGAGAGACATAGTTTCGTTTAGCGGCACTATTTCCGAAACAAGCAGCGAGTTATGCAGGCCAAATGCAGGGAGGCCATGTATGGTGCGCAAAGGTATTGCAAGAAATTAATAAGGCGAAGGCACGGGTGAATACTATGCACACAGTGTATCACGATCGAGACAACTTATGGTTTCGTGTGACAGAGTTTGACAAACCGCACCAAGGTATTACTGGCGGGCAATATTGTGTACACTTAAGAAATAGGACTTGCGATTGTGAGAGGTTTGATGTACTTCGTTATCCATGCGCTCATGTAATTGCAGCTTGTCAAAATCTTCGTCTGGATCCCATGAGCTATGTCGACGACGTGTACAAATTGGAATACATGTACAACGTGTGGAGACACATATTCCCACCGGTTTCAGATGAGCGTAAGTGGCACTCTGTATCGCTTGCTCCGTTTAAGTTGTTACCGGATAGAGAGTTGCGGCGTAAAAAAAAGGGTCGACCTTACTCGACTAGAATACGCAACAATATGGATATCCGAGAAACAACCAATCAACAGAAGTTATGTGGATGGTGTAGGAATCCAGGCCATACAAGTAGATCATGTCCAAATCGCAATAGTTGATAGTTGTTGTAATTGTCAATATGTTGTATTATTTATATTTTATTACATGAAATAATATAAAAATATTCAAAATATTACTTTATTTAAAATAATTTTCATTTTATTAAAAATATAAAAGTAAATTATAATTACTTTACTTAAAACAACATTTTATATTATCAAAAGAAATAATATAAAAATATTCAAAATGTTGCCTTATTTAAAATAATTTCCATTTTATTAAAAATATAAAAGTAAATTACAATTACTTTACTTAAAACAACATTTTATATTATCACATGAAATAATATAAAAATATTCAAAATGTTGCATTATTTAAAATAATTTCCATTTTATTAAAAATATAAAAGTAAATTTCAATTACTTTACTTAAAACAACATTTTATATTATCACATGAAATAATATAAAAATATTCAAAATGTTACCTTATTTAAAATAATTTTTATTTTATTAAAAATATAAAAGTAAATTACAATTACTTTATTTAAAACAACCTTTTATCTAATTACATGAAATAATATAAAAAGATTCAAAATGTTTGTACAAATATATTAAAATAAAAATCAATGTCCGTGCCGGTCGGATTCAGTGCCACATGGAGATCGTCAACGGTTACGCGTTGGATTCCTCCTTTGTCCAGCTTCCTGCGGGGGTTCTGCTTGCTCTGGCGAGGATTCTAGTTGTGGTTGTTGAGAGGATGACCCGCCTTGATAGAATAGTGACTGTGGAGGTGTTTGCATCATTAATGGCGGAGGTGTTTGAAACCCATAAGGTGATGGGGATTGGTAAAAAAAAGAGCTCCCCGACGGTCCCACCTGCGATCCCTCGTGCGACGGCTGCCTATAGATCGGCGGTCCACTCGGAGTAATCGAAAATGGAGATGAACCGGGCCATGCATTCTAACCTACCATAGGACTAGAAAAAGGAAACATATAAGGGCTAGGATACATAAAAGGGCTAGGATACATACCTGGCATCATCTGAAGAGGTTGTGTTGTGGGTGTCGACGGTTGAACTGTTGGGCTCGGTGACTGTGTAGGTCTTGTTGCTGGGCTGGGTGATTGTGTGGGCGCTGTTGATGGGCCTGCGTCGTCGTCCCTTCTTCTAGGATTTAAAGGGCCACGTCGTTCCCTTTGGGCACGCAATTGCCGCTGCCTCTCCTCTTCTGACAGTAAGTATGGCTTGCCATGGATCCTAAACCATGGCATGTATTTCGGCACGCACGCCAACTCTGGAACGATGATCGGTTCCCGATTAGGTAAATAATCATACCGATCTTCCCACATTTGGATATAGTGTGACCAAAATCTCGGCCAATCCGTATGCAATTGCCGTAAGTCGATTTTGTGATGATCATCCAACACCTCAGGTGCCACAGGAATTGGTTGTCGAAATCTAAATTGCCGTAATACTCTATCTGATTGGTGCATCTCCACAATAGCAAAGTTGACCAATGGGACCTTCACGTGCCAAGCGTTCGGATTTTGCAAGTATTCATCTGGAATTACTGCCCGAATTGCCGGATCCTCGTATGGTGTCTATTGAAACTATATAAAAATGATGGAAATATTAGTTAAATAAAAAATACTAAATACTAAATGCTAAAAACGAATCCACTATTTTATTATGTATGTATATATATATTTTTAATACTTACTTGTGCTTCCGACCGTTGCTCTAATAGAAGCCGTATATCTTCAAGACAGGTAGGTAATCGAGCATAACTTGCCGAATGGTTCCACCTAATTAAATAAATTTTTAGCATACGATTATATTTTAAATCTACGTAATAATTGTAAAATCTAATATAAAATTTACCTCGTTATGAGTGGGAATGTATATGGGTGGTCCACTCGAGGACGTAAAAATGAAAAGCGAAACCGTGCCCATGATTGCAGTAGTGATAGGCAACCTCTGATTTTCGCTTTATTCGGTCTCGTAGCCCTGCACATCTCCCGGTACAGTGTTGCCAACACGGCAGACCCCCAACTAAATTCACCAGCTGCTCTAAAATCAACGAGTTTCAGCAGCCATCTCAGAGGTACAAGGTTTCGTGACAAGTCCGGCATCAGATAACCTCCAATTATCTGAAGAATGTATGCTCGAGCATATCGAATTTTTTCTAGTTCGGTAGAATCATCATCCAGCTCAGGAAATGTGTCTCGTAACCAGCCCATCTCGATCCGACCTCCGTTAACATTATCCGGAATAGCACCCAAAAGCTCGTAGCATACCGCTCCCCAATCAGCAGAATGAACGGACCCAGTGACTGCGTCCACGTCCACCGGCAATCCTAATTGCAAATGCACGTCTTCTAAAGTGATAGTGCACTCTCCACAGGAAGATGAAATGTGTGCATCTCGGGTCTCCACCTTTCTATCAACGCACTAATAAGTTTTGGGTCCAACTTGCACCCCCGGCCTATCATCGCCACATGCCAGAAACCCGCTTCCCATAGGTAATCCTCTATCAACAGTGATAGAGGACCAGCCAGGTTACGGATATAGCATTGCAATATCCGATCTACAGACTTTTATAAGAAATAATAAAATAAAAATTATCTAAATTTGCATAAATGACAGAAATCTTAAATAATATTTAAATATTAAATTTAACACTTACCATTTGCATTTGTTCGATTGGATATGTGTTTATCATCGGCGAATTAATTCTCCTACCATTGCTAACACGATCAATTTTTTTATTTTAAAAAATAAATTTAGAAAAAATAAAAATTAGAGCATTTTTGAAAAAATTAACAAGAGTTTTGAGAGGAATTTAAGAGAAATTTGAGAGATTTGAGAGAAATTTGAGAGAAATTTGAGAGAATATTGAAAGATTGAAGATTTAAAAGATTTAAATGTGAAAAAAATGAAAAGGGTGGGGGGTTTTTATATTTTTTTTTGGGACCGTTGGGGGGGTTACCAACGGTCAAAAAAGTAGCCGTTGCTACTGTTCATACACGAGGAAAACGCTTCCTTGAAAAAGCGTTTTCTGCCTACGTGGACAGAAAGCGCGTCCTCAAGGAAGCGTTTTCTACCTACGTGGACAGAAAGCGCGTCCTCAAGGAAGCGTTTTCTGTCCACGTAGGCAAAGCGCTTCCTTGAGGAAGCGTTTTCCTGTTTTTTCCCCTAACGTGGACGGGTTTTGTAAAATGTGGCCCATACTGGTAAATAATTTCTGACCTGGCCCATTTTAGTAAATTTAAAAAAAAAGGGGCTTTTATTGGTAATTTGCCCTTTATCCACAATTCAAATGTCGCTATAGGTTTAAGGATATAATTGAAATTTTACTTAAATGAAAGTGTTGCTATAGCTTTAAGGATATAATTGGAAATTTATATTACCGATGCACATGACCTTCAATACAAATATTAGTGAATATACTTTTGTAGATGGCACAATTATATTGTTAGTGACTACTTTAGCGACACCAGAATCGCTGGTATAGGCCTTAGACCTATTTCAACGGTCTCATTTTTCGTCGATAAAAGTTTATATCGATTTTACATGTACCAGTGGTGATTTTTCCATCGGAATAACCCTTTTGGGCATCTGTATAGGGTTTTCAAACTTACATCAACTAAATTTTAGTTTTTAGTAACAATTTTTGAACCGTCAATATATGAAAAATTATTTGTAGTGGTTGCATCCAGTATTAAAAGAAATTCCAGGATATATTTCATTTGAATGGAGTTACTTTCTGTTAGTGTTTGATATGCAACAAATTAGAGCTTTTGATGAGAAATCTAGTGGTTGATAAAGCATTTGTGAAGAGAAGACAATGAAATTATGGAAGGCAACTTTGAAATATTCAAAAATGAATTCCATATGCTTTAATAAAAATTGTAATTTTGTATGTTCATTGAAATACAAAAATAAAAATCCAATCATTAGAAAAATATATACATTCAACCTTCTCTATAACTGTAACGACTTAATTTTCAATGGTACTGAAAAATGTTGTTTCAGAACTACATTTTCATAAATTGAGTTCGTAATTAAATGTTAAATTGAGTAAAAAAAATCATGATCAAGTTAACAAATCTTGGTTAATTAATAATTAATCAAATTATAAAAGCTAGAAATAAGTGGGATTTGACCATCGTCTTCCTCATTCTTATTGTCCATCATAGAAAGAATTGGATGAAAGCTTCCAAAACCCTTGTGACTTTTGGCCTTTGTCTAGGTATGAAATTCAAGTAATTTTCTACCAATTTTTATTGATTTATGACCATGTGAGCTTGATTTAGCTAACACATGTGTCAATTTGGCCAATTATTAAAATTTTATCAAGTTTCCATGGTTTGATTAATTGATGAAATAGGCTTGAAATTGATAAACATTGAGTTTAAATTATGAAAAGGACTAACTTGTAAAGCTAGTTAAGCTTGTTTATTAGCTTTGTTACATTAGGAACCAAATTGAATAAATGTAAAAATAGTAATGGTGAAATTATGTTAGAAATAAAAAGTATAAGATCTTTAATGAGATTATGTGCAATCACATTTTAATTCGAAACTAGAAACTGGAAGTTATGCTTAGCCCAACTAAATTGAATAAATGTAAAATATGGGAGAAATCAAAAACAGATTTACATAGGATCATGCATCTCATGACATTGTGTGAAAATTTTTGGTATTGATTTGATATATAAAATATGTCTAGATCAAGAATTGGATCAAAGTGGAGCTAATAATGGAAAAGCCAAAATTGTTGATTTGTCACACCCAATTTTCATTAAGGACCCAAAGATAAAGGAATTGGGATTGAATTGAATTAAATGATAAGTTAGCAGACCCTACTGAGAAATTTAGAAATTTTAGTGGCTGATGATCAATTAGTTAGATTTTAATTCTGGTTTGGTTGAGATGGAACCGGTTGGTTCTGTAAGTGGGAGACACAATGATTACTAGTGATAGGCTATTAGAGATTGGGAGACCGTGTAAGGGAGTTATATATTTGGGAGAGATAGGATGTTCCTACAAAAGGAATTATTCTCAAATTTATTTACAATTTTCTTCTCATCTGCATGGTCTTCTTTGGTTGTTCCAAATAAGAGGAGAATTTAAGAAAGCTCTACATGGAACAGTAGTCGTAAGAATTGAAGTTTGAAAGAAGAGAAATTGAGAAACTAGTAAGCTTTCTTATCCATCTGTGCTTGTGAATTAGAGAAAGGAGGGCAAGGACTCCTAATAAGTTTTTGTAAATTGGGTCCTGGATATTAAGGTTTGAATTCCTTCTATTTAACCGATAAATAGTTATCATTCTTAGTTACCAGGACGAAGGAGGCTCTGACATTTGGACAAGCTAAGCTGACGAGGATAAGGGAAGTAAGGTGAGTTTCTATACTCAACTTTTGAGTAATCGATGATTTTTTTGTTGCTTGCATGAACCATATTCATGTTTTCTCTAAGTTGTGCCTAAGACCATGGTTGTTTATGAATATAGAGGATGAGCAAGTTGTATACACATGATATTGTGAGTGTGTACTATTGCAAGTTCATTTGTTGAATGTTATTGGTTGTGAATTGATGAATAGATGAATGGCGCACTGTATGTTATAGTTACTAGTACAATGAATTGTATGAAATATATGTTTATATTGTATGCTGAGTACGGAGGGAACTTACCTTGATAAGGTAGATGAAGACAGAAATAATAGGCGAAATGGAGGAATGGACGGATTGAAAGGGGATGCGAAGGAGTTTAACGACATCGTAGAATAATATCTACTAGCTTGCTAGAGCGACACCATGACGACGATCTATTGATTCTATGGAGCGACACCGCGGCGTTGGTTATCGACGGGCCCTTCAAGATGACAGTGTGTAAACGGTATACAGGTCTTTTGGGGTGACACCGTATAAATGGTATATAGGTCCTTCGAGGCGACACCTCAAAAAGGGTTTATTGATTATTTGAAATCACAAGTCTATGATTAAGCCATGGCATGATCTGTAACACCTCAAACCCTGCCCAGACGTTATGGCCAAATCTGGCAGCGTCACATGTGAGTGTTTTTGGAAAACCTTAGCAAGTTGAAAATCATTCAGTTTGTTATCTTTACTTAAGTCATGAAATCTCTATTCCATTTATTGGATGAAAACATTTCATTAACGCGGAAGCTAAAACATCATTAATTCATAAAACAATAACTTAATAGTTTAACATCCCAAAATAAACTTAAAAATAGTTCAAGTCCAAAGACATATAAATCCAAAAAATAAATATTTAAAATAAAGCAGATGAAATAAATGTTACTCATAAATCCCTAGAAGTCAACCAGTGGTCACCATCGAGCCCTCCGCCATACCGATCCATCTACTGCTGATGATTACTTGACATAAAATAAATAAAGGGGTGAGTTTTTGCAGACTCAGTATGTACATCCCTCCAAATAGCATGCATACAAATAGATAACAGAATAAGGATATTCGGCCTTAGCCATTCAGATATCGCATGCAGATCAGATCAAGTATCAGAGAACAGAAATCACGCCCACCAACCCTGTACACCATCTCCGTTCAACCCAACACACCATGTGGGGATAAAATCGACCCACCCAGCCCTACACACCAAGTATGGGGAAAAAATCGACCCATCCAGCCCTACACACCAAAGTGGTACCAGGAATCAATTCTATCCCAAAATCCACCTCACGATTCGGAGGCAACCCCGGTAATTCCTCTGGAAAGACATTTGGAAAGTCTCTCACAGTACGGATGTCCTTAATCGAAGAGTCTACAGAATCAGAAACACTGATGTAGGCCAAGCACACCTCACATCCTTTCCTCACAAGCTTCTCTGCTACCAACGCAGATATCACATTACTCATATAATTCCGTCGTTCCCCAATCACGACTACCTCATTATCCTCTTTGGTCCTTAGAACCACCCTCTTTTCAGTACAATCCAGACTCACACGGTGCTTTACCAACCAGTTTATCCCCAGAATTAAGTCGAACTCCCCAAATGGAAGTTCCATCAAATCAGCCAGAAATATTGTACCTTGGACTTCCAAAGGAACGTCCCTGAATAGTTTACTAACCCTAATGGACTGCCCCAACGGACTCACCATAGAAATCTCACTAGAAGTGTTTTCATACGGAATCCCCAAAGTCTCAGACACAGAATATGCCACATAAGAGTGCGTAGAGCCTATGTCTATCAGTGCAACAAAAGGTACATTAAGAATGAAAAATGTACCAGTGATGACGTTTGGAGCATCTTCATCCTCACGACGACGTATAGCATAAACAAGTGCAGGCTGTCTCACCTCAGTCGACCCAACACCCCTGCCGGGTGCTCTCTGACCTCGACCCATACTGTTACCACCCCTAGCCTAACCTCGGTTCCTAAGTGGCTGTTGTACTTCCCTCAGCGGCTGTGCAGTCTCAGTAACCAGAGCTTTCATCTGATTACCCCTTAGTGGGCAATCCTTAACTCGGTGCTCAGTCGAACCACATCTCAAACAAGCCCCAGTAGATCTCCAACACTCGCCTGGATGGCGTCTATTATACAGCTGACAGATCGCCACCCCAGTAGGCGCAACAATAGGCCCAACTCTCATGGGCCCATCAGTCCTGGCCTTTTTCTTAGGCTTCATCCTAGAACCAGTAGACTCAGAGTCTTTATTAACTTTCCCCTTTTCACGATTCTGGCACTCAGTGCGCTTCACCTCCTCGGCTATCTTGGCCTTCTCGACCAAGACTAAGAAATCCCGCTCCCTCTGAGGAGCTATCAAAACTTGCAGGCTATCTCATTGGTCATTCTCAAAATGAACACAGTGCTCATACTCAGTCGTCACCATGCCCCTCGCATAGCGACTCAGTCTAAAAAATTTGGCCTCATACTCGGCCACTGAACCATCTCCCTGAGTAAGATTCAGGAACTCACGCCTCCTAGCTTCGATGTAACTGGCCCCCACATACTTGTTCTGAAAAGCCGTCTTAAACAAATCCCACGTCATATTGTCGGGCTGAGTGCCATCCCTAACCGTCAGCCACCACTGATATGCTTTATTGTGAAGCAATGAAACAGCCCTCTTGAGCTTCTGCTTGGCAGTAAAATCTAAATCATCCATAATGCGCTCTGTGGCCTCCATCCAATACTCGGCCACACTCGGAGCAACTCCAGTGATACCCCTAAATATCTTAGCCCCATTCGATCAGAGTCGTTCTATAACTGACCCCCGACCTCCAGGTCCAACATTAGCCCCCAGCGACCCTCTCCAGAATACGTAGCATAGCCTGGGACAGTGCGTCGTTCCCAGCTACGCGGTCAATAGACTCAGCATCAGTCTCAGTAACAGGTGCTACTAGTGTCCCACTAGAATCGAAATTAGGGATCGTGTCAGATGCAAGAGACTCAACTCGAATCCCTCCACGGCCTCTATCTCGACCTCTAGTACCCCTTCCACGAGTACCACGTATGCTCATCGTAACTATCGAATTAATCTGTATTTAGAAGTTTTATACACATCAGTTTACAATTTCAATAGTTATTGATAGATGTTTTATGCTGTACAATATTAGAGTTTCAGAGTCAGTTATCGCGAATAGCAAGTCTCACTATGGTTTCAGTCTACACAACCTAAGGTGTCTCAGTAAAATGCTACCTATAGTAGTCTCAATATACATGCATAGCATCTTAGACAGATACAAATAAAACTCAATTTAGGCATGCTTCCAGACAATATACATCAGAGTTTCAGAGAACTTACAGGATCGGCGATGGAGACTCGATGAACCACTAATTTATCAAAAACAATTTCCAATTATTTTATCACTAATTCCAAAACCATTCTTTTTTACCGCCCAAAACTACAGCTGAGTTTTTGCAAACCTGACTCTGATACCACTAAATGTAACACCCCAAACCCGGCCCAGACGTTATGGCCGAATCTGGCGGCGTTGCATGTGAGTGTTTTTGGAAAACCTTAGCAAGTTGAAAATTGTTCAGTTTATTATCTTTACTTAAGTCATGAAATCTCTATTCCATTTATTGGATGAAAACATTTCATTAACGCGGAAGCTAAAACATCATTAATTCATAAAACAATAACTTAACAGTTTAACATCCCAAAATAAACTTAAAAATAGTTCAAGTCCAAAGACATATAAATCCCAAAAATAAATATTTAAAATAAAGCAGATGAAATAAATGTTACTTATAAATCCCTAGAAGTCAATTAGTGGTCACCATCGAGCCCTCCGCCATATCAATCCATCTACTGCTAAGGATTACCTGACATAAAATAAATAAAGGGGTGAGCTTTCGCAAACTTAGTGTGTACATCCCCACAAACAGCATGCATACAAACAGATAACAGAATACAGATATTTGGCCTTAGCCATATAGATATCGCATGCAGATCAGATCAGATATCAGAGAATAAAAATCATGCCCACCAACTCTGCACACCATCTCCGTCTAACCCAACACACCATGTGGGGATAAAATCGACCCACCCAGTCCTACACACCAAGTATGAGGATAAAATCGACCCATCCAGCCCTACACACCAAGTGGTACTGTAAAATAGTACATAATAGATATATGCAGCGTAGCTACCCGATAATAGGCTAGTTGCCTCTCAGACTTCCTTCTCTTCACAATAACCCAACCCAATACAATGCATCATAAATATCGTGGCATGCTTATATGCAGAAACCAGATCATATCATAGTAGAACAGATATATGAAATCAGGTAGATATACATGCTTATTGTCGCATGCTTTACATACAACACAGTAATCATTCATAGTATGGGGTCTAAATAACGCTTATCGACCCTACAGACAGGTCAAGTCGACTTAGGCGACCCGTGCGACCTTACAGAACATTTTAGGAAAATTGGGCTCACATGCCCGTGTGCCCTGCCTGTGTGGGTCACATGGCCTAAATTGGCCTTGCCTGTGTAGATCACACGGCCTGGCCTAGATTCCCACATGCCCGTGTGGTTCACTCGTGTGGGCCTACACGCTTGTGTGGCCCACACGACCCATTGCCTGAGCCCGTGCCTCACACACGGCCTACAAGCCATCACACGCTCGTGTCCGTCATGCCCGTGTGGCACGTATACGGCCTGGCTCATCGATACACGACCTCCACACAGGCAGTCCACACGCCCTTGTGGCGTCGACAGTTTCAGTTTCGGCTTTTGCCGAAACCATTTTCTATGTAATCAAAGTACACACCTGGTTCGTTTTAGCTGCAAATCCAACCACGAGCACTCCAAAGCCTAAGATTGACAATACCGAACCCAAAATCAATCACTTAAATCAATTTACCTAAGAATGGATAAAACCTGAAACACGAGATCTACCTACCTTCGACGAAAAATAGTGTTTTCTTATTGTTTAGAACCCCGATTAATGATCCACAAATCTTTGAATATTCCCTAAACAGCAACCAAAACCCTTTTAAGTAATCTCTAATGAAATCTCATAACTTTAGTTAAACATTACTTACCGAGTCGACAGATCCGCTTGAACACGCTTGAGCTTTATCGAAAAAGGAAAAAAATGAAGGAGAAGGGAAAGGAAGCAGAGAATTTTTGGCACAAGGGAAAAGTGAGAACAAGAAAAAAACGACAGAGAAAGTAACTGTTGACAGAAAAGAGGAAAAGAAGAAAACCCTAGGTTTTCCCTTAAGCCCACAATTCAGAATTTACTAAAGCCCATCGCTTACTGGAACTTGTAGCAAAAATAATCCCATCGCTATTACGGGGAATTGAACCCCTGACCCTAAACATAATCGCTTGCTACTTAACCACTAGACCAGCTAGCCTATTCTATTAAATCTTTACCAACAACTCCCTAAAGCCTACTGATCTCAATTCAGGCTTTATTCCAATAAAACCCAAATTTAACCCAAATTACAGCTTGAACTTAGGACCTCCCAAACACACCCCAGAGCATATAATCATTTAACCTAACACATAATTAAGCCAAAATAACACGAATCACAAATTCAGACACTTCCAAGCTCAATACTCACAAAAGCCGAAAATTAAAAATTTGGGGTGTTACATGATCTAATAGTGAATAGGTATGCATTATGGAAAACAAGAAAGTCTGCCTAGACAATAAATAAGAAATTTCACCAAGACATTTAGGGGGAAGTCTTAAATAACTCGTGCAACGAATAGTGTGACAGATTGAAAATGAAGTGTCTGAGAACACGGGTAAATGGGATAATAAGAAAAAGGCTGGTAGAAAGGTCTAATAATGTGGGTGAACTTGTTAATAAGGGGACTCGTTGGAATGATGGAAATGTGCAAGTGTACACAATCGCAACAAGTAATAAAGTGATAAGTAAATGTCGAGTTATCATACCCACAAGGGCTGTGTAAGAAAATATTTATGAAATGCAATTAAAAACACTTTGGTGAAGGAAAATTGTTTGTTTTGAAAAAGGGTTTAATAAAACTATATTTTAACTAAGAAAATTAAAAGGTAAAAAAAAAATTCCAATGCACGATTTCTGAAAAATAAGTTTAATCAATATGACATAATTGTGTTAGATCAATTACATTTCTTTACTTAATGTTACTCAAACAATGTTCATGTTGTTACGAATAAATTCACGACAACTTGGTAATTTGTTAACTATAGCACATACAAACTTACAAAATTAACAAATCTCTTGAACATATTACTATGCTAATTCAAACAATTAATCAATTTTAATAAGCAAGTAAAAGATTAAGTGAAGTAGCAATATATTCCTACATTGAAACAGTTTAATCACAATAATCTTGCAAGTTATGCAAGGCTAATGTATTGTTTAATACCGTCACTAATTTAACCCTCAACTACCTTAAAAGATTAAACATGCATTGATTAAGTACTATGTCAATTAATTATAATTTTAATACGATTAATAATTAATTCATTAGTTACCTTACAATTGTAATGCAAGTATAACACAATCATGGTTTTACTTAATCAAACAATTTATTAAGACCTATAATAACACAAACATGATTTTAATAACTTAAGTAGACAAAATGAAAACAACCTAACACGAATTAAATTTTAGCCATGTTAATTAAATTTAGACCAACAACATAACAAATATTCATAGACATGTTCATAACAACAACAATAAAAGTTGAAGGATAGGAAACTAGAATCAAATTTGGTGTTTCTCTGAAGCCTACCTAGTTTGCTATGCTCTTTCTTCTTTGCTCATTTTGTTGAACTGAGGCTTCTATAAGCACTTGAATTCTGCTACCCAAGGTGGTTGAAAGGCTCTTTTCCAAGAGAGAAATTGACAAAGGAAAGTAGAAGGGAAAAATGGGAAACAAAGGAGAGAAAGAGAGTGAAAGAGAGAAAGAGATGTGTAGGATGAGAGGTATGTTGAATGAATGGGTGAAATGGGGTATTTATAGGTAGGAGTGGCTGCTAAATAGAAAATAATTAGCAGCCACACACTTCCCTTGGCCAGCCACCACTTATGCACAAGTTGAAGATTTCAACTTGCTATATTTAGCTAGGGGCAAATCTACAAAAGCATAATAAGTGAAGGGGTTTGAATTCGATTTCAATGAGACTTCAAGTGCTGATTTGCAAGTCAATAAATAAAATAATGTAAGATGATTGGGTTAGCATGTTGGACGGGTTTGGGCAGCCCAATTTCTCGGTTGGATCAGTCTTTCATATTAGCACAACTGAGCCTCCTTTCCACAATATAATTAATAATATTATTTAACCCAAAATAAATTCGATAAAAATTAAAATTAATTATATTATGTATTAATATTCATAATTTGGACCGTCTTAGGCTAAAAAATTAATTTTCCTCGATACTTCAAAAATTACTTCATGGTTTTGAGCTTCTAGCAGTGTCTACTGAGCCAATTTTCACCCTTTGTGCAAATCTATCAAAAATAAATCAAAATTTGTGAGAATTTATTATAAAATTAATTAAAATTAAATATGTTAATAATTTGAGTACAATTTAATTGTTCCATAATTATATTATATTTTCAACAAGAATTACTACGAAACTGTATGAATTTGAGTTAAAAAGGGTATGAAAAAGTCTATTTATTTTTATGTTTCCACTCGCCAAATTTTGTCAATGAAGGGACTTGGTATAAACAGTCTTAATGCGATAGTAGTAGTAGAAGGGATATTTTCCTTTGAGGTATTTTAAGTATCCGCTAGTATGAATCCACCAGTATTTGGCAAGTAAACCAGTATTGAAGATAATAATAGGATGATCAAGCGAAACCTAAACCTAAGGATCTGCAGGAAAAAGGCAACTAGAGATGGGTAAGTCGGCCAAGGCTCACTTTGAAGTGATGATCATTCGAACGATCTAATCGATAGAGTCCACCAGAGATCTACAGAGAGAGGATTTACGACTAGGACTATATGATGCAAGATAGTCCGTAGGGGTTATTGGATGAGGAAGTTCACTAAGGGCTACCTTAGGCGAACAACCCATTGGGAAGTAGTGGGAGAGATAGTTCGTTGCGAACTATCTATTAATTTCAGTTTATTAAAAGGTTATACTAAGGAAAACAAATATGTTAGGGCTACATTTCTAGGTATAAGTCAGCCAGGAAAAAGGAGGGTGTCTATTCAATTAGCTTACTATCATGTTCAGAACTATGAAATACGACAAGAAGAATCCTTCCTTGATGATGGACCACAATAGGGCTAAGCAAGAAGAAGGTATTCATTAGGGTAAGGTGGAAAATCCTAAGTTTAGTCTAGTATTGTTTTACGCATCTGGGTAAGGATCTGAAATTGAGGTGTGGATAATTGAAAGGTAACTAGTGGTAGTTAATGAATTATATATCCAAGTGTATGATTAACTGTGAGAGTTAAGCTTGCTAAAGTTAAAAGGAATCTAAGATGAAACAGAATAAGGCCAAGACCATAGGGAATCATTGTTGTTGAAGGATGCATATATGTCTAAAATAATGGATAAGTCTGCCAACCGTAAGCATCAGAAAAGGGCAAGGCGTCGACCATGCTAGAAAATCTGCGAAATGCCCAAGGGCAAGCAGATAGTTTGGAATTTCTATCTTTATTCTTATTTCCTGATTTAGTTACTAAGTTTTCATGATTTTTTATTAGAGGCTATCAGCTTATGGCTTTTTTCAACTTAAACCCACAATTATTTCTTAATTTTTGAACTTAAAGGGAACCAGGTGTGACAACTCTCCCACCCTAAGAAAAAATTTGTCCTCAAAATTTCGTTTCACATCAACCTCAGAGGGAGACTTAGAGAAATTCTTCTTTATTCTTACCGATTCTTTAACTTGGTTTCCTTTCCATACATTCATGTTATTCCTATTTCGCTCAATCTGCGGATCCTTCTATACTTAATTAAACGTTGGTATCGGCTAATTGGCGAGCATTTGGCCTTTTCGTTGTTCAATACGCTCTAGTCCATAGATTCTCCTCACACTTTTAATTTGGCGAATGCTCTTATATGAACATCACTTGACTGATAGCTTTTTATTTTCTTAACCCTAGCATATAATTCTGTAAATTCTAGATTAATTCATGTGCTAACTCTGCCCCTTTTTGGCGGGCCAATTTTCTTCTCGTTCTATGTTAGCTAAGTTCACCTATAAAATATTTTTACCACTATCTAGGCAAAGTACCAGGGTTACTACTCTAGTTCCGAACTTTTTCTCCAATAGTATCAGTGGCTCATCAACCTTACTCGGAAAGGGCTATCATTGAATAGACATATGACTAGTTCTACTTTCATGAGGGCTACACCCTAGTGGGTAATAGTAGGCTGACAATCCAAAATTGGAAATCTTAAAGGATTTTTCGTTCTCCCAATGTCAACAGGTATCCTACATGTATTGACGTATTTGAACTGTTTCTTAACATTCATTAAAATTTTTCATAACTCCCCTCAATCTCCTTTTGTTATAAATAAACCAGAATGTTAAAGGGAAGTTCACAAATTCACATACTGTTTGTTGGATTAATTTTCAAAATATTTCTCACTTCTCTTCTTCATTTCTTTCTTTTCTCATCTAATTACATTACTGGAGTGCGTTTCTCTTACTAATCTAGACGTTAAAACCTCAAAATAAAATCTTTTATTATTTGCCTTTTTCCCTGCTCATTGGCTAATCCTCCCTAGTAGGCATAGGCAAAGTGAAGATTTCTAATTTATAGGGGTACACCCACCATATACCATATGGTGGTTTACCTATTACCGTGGAAAACCTGTTTTCCTTACTTTACTTTTGTTCTCGACGTGGATCGAAGGAAAGATAGTTTAGGCAATGCTAATGACTACCTCATCTTCTCATGGAGGAGACATTTTACTATTGGGAATCTAGAACAAGGTAAGGGGTTCATCTCCCTATCTTCTTCCTGTTAGGGGTTCATCTCTCTTCTTTAACATCTTTATTAACTTCCTTTCACTATCGACAGGGTGGAAGAACCCTTGTCTACCCTTCAAAGTAGAAGTGAAGCTAGGTGGGGTGAACTCAAGAGGGTCACCTATTCTGGTGGACAATGAAGCGTACAACTCCCTAAATTCATAGAAATCTATTCGCCAAGGTTGGGGTTTTACCTATGTTCTCCTCGTTTGGAGGTCTAAATTTGAATCCTCTGTGGGTTTGTAAAAAGAAAGGGTTGGTGAGGGTTGCACCCTAATGAAAAGGTGCACTTGCAAGATGACAGTGGAGACCAAAACCAGTATCCAAACATACCTTTCTCCTAATCTCTCCTGTCTAGTCCCCACCTATCCCCACTCAAATGTGACATGAAGTCTTCTTTGAGTTTGATATTCTCAAGAATTAAGTGGGGTCGTTTCTACTTCTTTAGAAAGACTAACCAGAAGGAGGTGTGGAGACTTTTATGGCGGCCATCACACTAGGCAGATTACCTTTGTATATTTTCTTTAATAAAATTTTCTTTTCTTTAGCACTTGTATTTTTAACCAATGTATTTATTTATCCTCCTATTATGTCTTTTTCTTCATTCGTCTACTTTTACTTTCGTTTCCACATGCTAATATAGGTGAATATATCTACACTCAACACATAATAACTTAATTAAAAATAAGAACTCGAGGGACTTAGGCAGATCATCATCATGCATATATAAGGTACTCCTTCTAGTTCTTATGTCCAAGGGATCGACTAAACCTATAGATATGATACTATTAAATTTTGTAACACCCTCATTCGACCTGTTTGCTAAATCCAGGTATGGTGTTTCACAACTAGGTCGATTTGGACAAAACATCAAATTATAAGCTTGATAATTCAGGACAAACTTTATTAAACAGTAACTATTTACTTACAATAGAAACTTTAAAATTTAAAACAAAAGTTTACTATCCTCAAACTCAAACTCTAAAGGATCTATGTAATTAAAACATGTTCCACCTCGAGAAGAAACCTCTAAGGATACCCCCTCCCTATGTGCATGACTCTACTGATAGTGATCCTTGATCCAATATAGTCTGGCTTGATCCGTCCTCCTCGAGTTCCTTATTCTACAAATCCTGTAAGCACAGGTCAAAATTTTGTGAGTTCTAATGAATTTAATGAGATTATTCACTACCAAACTACATATCTCTCCTATACTTAACCGGGGAAAATCTTAACAGAAAATAAAATACTTTAACTCCATGTTTTACTCAAAATTTGGTGCCTTATTTGGATTGTTGGACCCTTGTACCCCCTCTACCTTTCTTTCATGCCAGTTTGACCGCTAATACCGTAAGTTCATGGTCAAGCTTATGTCTCGACGCTTGGGTTTTAGTGGTTTCTAGAGGTTTTGTCATGTTGGCAGATTCTTACTTCACCTATATATTATTAGGAATGAACATTAGTTCCCATTACCCTGAGGCTGAGTTTTGAAATCTTGAAGCTTATTGAGATGTACCCCCATCGTCCTCTTTGGAATGGGGTTCAATTGTACACAATAACCTCAATAGAACTCCTACTATGTCGTTCTTCTCTTTACTAAGTCTCTATTCTCATAATAGTTTAGCATACTTATAGCCATTGCTTCAATAAGGCTATTAGTAAGCCCCACTCCATGCTGATTAGCTTATTCTTATCTTACTTTTCTTTATCCTACTCTACACTTGGGTTGTAATGTTGTTTGGAACACAGATTGGTAATCCGTTTTGTTCACTATTCCTTTCTTTCAAGATAAATACATCTATCTATAGAGAGCTACTCTGACTGATGACTTCCATCGGATGATCATCTCAATGACCATTCGAGTTTACGGTGTCTTTTATGTGGTGGTCTCCTTACAAAACTAACTCTATGGCGGTTACCCACGATAAATCCTCCTTTAATAAGGTTATTCTTGACAGACATATCTGTCACTTAGTACCTTCTTAATGGCATATTTCTTATGCCTTCCAGTTTTGATTGAACACCTTCTAGCGGTCCTTGTTGGAAGATTCCTCATCTATGATCCATGGATACTTCTTCTTTCATTTGTCTTTACCCAAGTCGTTATTGGCACTTCACTTCCTCTATTTGAGTATTACTGGGTTACCACCATATGCCCTTTCAGCTCTTATGACTATTATCTTAATGGTCTTTTCCCATTTCTGTTACATTTTTCCTTCATTAGTGTACTCCAACTTACTAGTTAACTAAAGCTTGTCCACACTTTTATCTCCTTCTAACACTTTTTCCTAGTTTGTGAGATTTCCCCCGATTACTATCCTGATTATTCACCCATGTTTATTGTCGCAGTGGACTCTCTTATGTTACCATAGTCGTGCCATGGTCTTACACATTTTGATCCCATGTTTAACATCTTGTCGGGCTATCCTTTGTTTAAGGTCCCGACAAACTACCTCGTGTTTATTGTCTCGGTAGACTACCTTGTGTTTACTCTTTCGGTGGACTAACCCGTGTTTACTGTCCCAACAGACTACCTTATGTTTACTATTTCAGCAAACTATACTGGTTGCAATAGCCGAGCTATGATCTTACATATTAGACCTATTTTAAGGTGTTGTCTCGTGGGGCCTTACCACCGTCGCGTTGTTGCCTTATAGAGCTTGCTGACTGTCGTTGTGGTGTTTCTCTATGAAACCTTATAGCTATCGATATCAATCCATCTCATATCTACATTGATGCTCGAACACTAAAGTGCCCCCCGTAAGGCCTGAAGCTTCGCACATCATAGTTTGCATATAGCAACACTGTATGGTGGTATCTAACAAGAATTCCTTTTTCTCCTATGCCTCCGCCTATTCCTCTATTCATCATCCTAACCTTGATGCTCGAACACCGTAGTGTCCCCTCCACGAGGCCTGGGAGCTTTGCACATCATAGTTTGCACAGAACAACACCGTATAACGGTATCTAATAGAAATTCCCATTTCTTAAATCCTAACTTGATCTAACTCGTTCAATATTTTTCACCGTATTTCACAATTTATAACTCACAAGCATAGTCATATGAACATGAAATCATAATGACGTGGAATACGCCCAACTTAACTAAATGTTACCTTAACCATCTTATGCATACATGGTATGCACATTTAACAGAAATCATAGAACTTATTTCAGACTTGAACAGATTCAAACCAGTCATATAGTGTTCCAGAATTGAAGTTTAGAAACTCACCTTATACTTATTCTACCTTTCAAACTTAGTTATTCCCAAATGTCAGAGCTTCCATTCTTCTGGTAGCTAATCATCACAGTAAAGGCCATAAATTAAACTCATCATTTTCTAGCTTAAAATTTAATTTTATAAAAATATGTATAACACTTAAAATGGTTTCTGGAAGTCCTTATCTTTATTTTCTTAACCTTACGTATACAAAAGGGCTAAGAACCTTACCAGCTTACTGGATTCTCCACTTTTCTAACTTAGACCTCATGATCACTGCTAAATGCAAAGCTTCACAAAACTATCTCTTCTTCAAAAAAGAGAGGAAAATGAATCCAAATAGAGATGAATCCTCCTCGAGAAGTTATTCCCTAACTATTTATAGCCCCACATACACGATCTTCCATAGTATAACAACCATCCATTGATAATCATTTTGTCTCCCACTAAGGAACCAATTAGTTCCAATCTAACCGAACTAGAACTGGTTCTTAACCCTGTCCAATTTGGTCACTAAGTTTTCCTGATTTTTCATTAGAGGCCGCCAGCTTACTGCTTCTTTCAATTTAACCTCTCAATTATTTATTAATTTTTGGACTCAAAGAGAACCGGGTGTGACACACCCTTAGAGGCCACACCTTGGGGTTTAAGTCGAGTATATCTATATTTTAGCCTAAAACTAAAATTGTAAATAACTACTAGGTTTAATAAGGTACCAAATTTGTAAGGATTTATTTCTCGTACAA
The DNA here is from genome assembly GCA_025698475.1 of Gossypium anomalum. Taxonomy (NCBI): domain Eukaryota; kingdom Viridiplantae; phylum Streptophyta; class Magnoliopsida; order Malvales; family Malvaceae; genus Gossypium; species Gossypium anomalum. The sequence goes on from CM046957.1 coordinate 18,427,924, forward strand.
TAAGAGTTGTAGTAGAAGTTACATTGTGTAATTTGCCATTGTCTAAGTGCTTAAATAAATCGGGTTAAAAATATTGTTAAATTATGTGGGTTTTCATGACACCTGACACCCGAACCTAATGGTCGAGTTAGGTAGAGGGTGTTACAAGATTAGTCCCTGAAGAATCCACTTGTTTGGTGTTTTGAATAGATAAGTTTATATGAAACTTACTATCTTATCTTGTTCTATATGTATGTTTGTGTTTATTTTGATACATATATATTTGAATATAATTTGAAATACTAATGAATTTTGCATATAAGGCTAGTAAAGAGCTTGAATTGAAATAAAAGGTGATAACTGATTTGTTATGTGATAAGTACAAGGTATAAATGTGAAAACATAAATGGTTACAAGGTATGAAAATGTAATTGTGACTGATATAAGGTATGATTTGTAAATATGGATATTTACAGAGTATAAACATATGAAAGTGATCGATTATAGGGAATGGAAATGAATATGTGTATAATTTATGCTTTTATGAACTTAGTAAAATGTTAGGATACAATTGGCATGCCAATAGGGTATTATGCATACTTGTACAAAATATGTGATTGTACATAGATTATTACAAGTTATATCGAGATCTAGCATCTGTTGCAGATCACCGGGTATTATACGTATCCATAGAGACTTTGGTGTGGTGGAGGGATGTATTTGAAAATGTGTATACATTTGATGCCTATGGGCTTTACACTTTGGTTTCTTGGTGTGGTTTAGTTTAAGCTTTTATGAGCTATCTGTTGTGGTATAGTTCATCCATATATCTGATTTCATTTTACTAGGGTTCCATTGGGTGAAACATTATAATTGAATCTGGAAATTTAAAAATGAAATGAATTGAGTTTGATAAACCAACTTAATATTTGATTCACTTGATATGGTATAAATTATGGATGAAAAATAAAGTATGACATTGAGATGAGTTATGAGTAATTGATATAAAGTTATGGATTGATGATAACATGTAACATTGAGATGAGGTATGTGAAATTGGTTCATATTGGTGATGCTGTGAATTATGTTTACAATATTTGATATGTATAAATAAACATGCTTATCTTATTGTTATTTTGAGTTCCATGTTCTAGCCAAAAGTATGCCAAAACTAAGATAGTTAGTATGCTCACATTTTGAGTAAGGTAAGTATGAAATTTCCATTTGAACTTACTAAGCATTGATATGCTTAACCTAGTTATTTCTTATACTTGTAGATCGTCAACTTGTGGAACTTGTCAAGCCGGATTAGCGCGAAGCTCACATAATCATCAAGATGGTAGAATTATGTTCATTTTGAGTCCAAATATTGTGACATGTATATAACATCTTTTTGTGCAAATGATCATCTTTGATTAGACAGTTATGTGGTAATTGTGACTATGGTTGAACTTGTTTGGTATATAACCTAATTGTTGCATGATTTTGGGGTCATTTTTTATGCCATTAAACGTGATGATTTAGGCTTGCATAAGCTTGATATGTTAAGGATTGCAAAGTGAAGTAGTTAGGCAAAATAAATTGATGAATGGTTTGAAAATGGATAGGTTTTAGGTTATGAGTTTTTATGCCACTATTATGATTATCTTCAAAGGTGTTAAGGCTTGATTTGACATGAATTGGCATGATTTTGAATTGGTAACATTGGCATTTGCATACATGAAATGGGATGTATTTGTTGGAAGCATGAAAATTGTACCAAATGAGATTCTTACCAAAATAGAGATGACGTCGCGACAACCTGTCCCCAATGTTGCGACATAGGTTGATAGTGAGTGGCGTTGTGATGTCGAGACTTTTAAAGTCATAATGTAATTCATTGATGGACGATGTCGTGATGAGAAAACTCTGATGCTGTGACGTCAAATCGTAAATTTTGAAAACTTTTTAATTAAGTCCTTAACCGACCTCGGGTTAGTAAAAGAGCTTTTGTAAGCTCGTATAAGCCCTGAGAATGATTTTACATCTTATTAAAATGTGTTTTGCATCTAAAATCATGTTGAAATGATTAAAATGTATTGAAATTTGCTAAATTTGCTCTGACAACGAATATAGCATCCTATAGCTCAGACCCGACGATTGGGTCAATTAGGTCAGGTAAGGGGTGTTATAATAAGAGTCTCATTTGTCTACCAAAAGTTGGGATATTATAGAGAGTTGGTTTTTATAAACTATAATAACATTCGAGACATCTTTAATAGAATTTGAGATTGAAATCATATATATATTTTTAATTTTCAAACTATAAAAAGTTTAATTATTAATAATAATATTAATTAGTGAGATTTAGATTATATCTTTGATAAAAAAAAATTACAAATGTAACTCATTTTATTAAAGATTATTTTCATTAATAGAATATAATTAACATATTTTTATATAAGAATTAGACATTTTATTGAAATAATATCTTAATTGAAATTTATTATTTTTATTTCTATAAGGAATAAAACTAGTTTTACTAACATTTAAGACAAAAGGCTGTTATAGAGAAGTAATTTAGTAAATAATGTACTTCATACTTTATAGTTATTGTTGTTATAGACGATTAAAATAAAACATAAAAAAATTGTTCTACAATAAACTTGATTGTTATAATGAAATATTGTTATAGAATATGACTATTATAGAAATGACTAATTGTAAATATTAAAGGGGCAAACAAATATTTTTTTTTAATGTTAAAAGATCAACAATTCATTAAACTAATAATAATTTGAATTTAGTTTAATTAATTTTTAAATAATTTTAATAAATTAAATTTGAATTTTAACATTTTCCTTTTTATTTCAAGAGTGTAGATTAGTAATATATATTTATAAAACTTATCTCTAATTCAGAATTTAAATTTTAATATTTATAACTTTTCCGTATTTTCGGAATATAACTCATCTTTTTACCGGAAGGGAAAAAATTGAACATAACCTCCTGATATATGACGAGTTGAAAGAATCATTTCTCATGTTGTTAAGAAAGTAAAAAAAAAAAAAAAAAAAAGCATTTTCAGAAAAAAAAATTGCGACATGATACTATGTATATTAAAAAATATATATAATAAAATAATATAGTTTTATTAACTTTTCAATCTGTTTGTAAGATGTATACAAATCATTTGCTTTTTTCTGAATATATATATTATATATATATATATATATATATAGCATTGTTGAAGAAATGTATGTAATCTAGAGTTTAATTTAAATAAAAAATTCATAAAAAGTGATTAAAAATCTATAAATGTAATAAAAATTCAGTGATTAGAAACGTAGTAAAGAAAACTGCTTGATATTTGCAATGAAACGGAAAGACATTTTAGTTACTATCATCAATTCAACCTTTGGTTTTTCATCATAAAAGAAAAACAATCTTTGGATATCATCTCATTATTTTTTTAATACCTTTGTTAATTTACAATTAAATTAAAACTATGAGCAAAGGTGATGATAATAATTTATGAGCATGATTCTTGTGGGACTTTCCTTTTTTTTCTTTTGAAAGTTGTGAGATCAGATGGTGGATTTGGGGACATTCAAAGATTGTAATAGATTGGACAGGTTTGTATAACTTTAAATATATTCATATTAAATCTTTAAATGTTCATTTTCTTAGTATTGTTATTCATTTTAAAACTTAAAAAAAAATAAAAATTCAACAAACACGTTATGAAATTGTGGAAGCAGCCCTCCTTACAACCACGAAGATAATATAAAATAAATAATCATTAGTCTATTGATACTCATAGATTTTCATAATACATATTTAAGTACGTTTTTTTAATTATCATACTAATAACAGTGTTAATTAGGTTAAGAAATAATTGACTAGTGATTAATATTTTTAAACATTTTAAAATATATAATATATTATTTATAATAATATTATATTAAATTTTAATGTATTAGATTTAGATATTATTAATATAATAATATAATATTATTTCAAAATTTTGTTGATTTTTTGTACCTACCAAATGGGTAGGTTTACATAGTGATGCAATGCACTAGGCCTTCCCTCCCAAATAAAAAATTACATTTGTGTGCGCTGAGTTTTACCCAAATAATTTGAGTAGAAAAATACATTTCGTAATTAAAAAAATAAAAAAAAAAGAGAAAAAGACATTTTGTGGTGCGTAAGAATTTTAAAAAAAAAAAGAAGAGAAAATATAAAGAAAAATAAATTTATCTTTGGAAAGCGTTTTCACATTTATTAAAATAAGGGTGAACGTAAAATAGGTCTATTTTCCTATAAAATGATTTATCGTTTTAAAAGTGTAAATTATTTTCTGAAAAAGAGCTCCTCTATAGATACCTTTATTTTTATATAAAATTTAATTTAAATTAAACTTAATATTATTATATTGATAATAAAATTTTATTTTATTTTTAAAAATATTTATAATATTAATATAAAACATTATATTTTTCAATATTATTAAACATACATATTTAATTATTTATATTTAGTCATATAATATATTATTAATAAAATTAATAAAGTTTATTATTTTAATAAATTATTTAATATTTTAATTTTATTTTAATAATAAAATTTAAAAATGATAATTTAAAATAATATTCTTCACATATTATTGAAAATGTTCAATATTAATATTTTTATAAAAAAATTTATTAAAATTATAATTTGTTATGAATATATTAAGTGGTTGTTCATCAAGATTAAGATAAGTTTTGATGTCCTGTAAATTCTAATAGTCATTAGAAGTAGATCTCTACTTTAATTATACTTCTTATGCCTATAAATAGAGATTTAGGAGAAGTTTTGTAAATATTCCAATTGATCAATAAAATACGCTTTCTCTTTACTTTCTCATTCTCTTTGTTATTTACTTTTTGTCATTTTATTTTATAACACGTTATCATTACGATTCTCTTTTAATTGTTTTTCTACATAAGTCACAAAAATATCCTAAAATTTATTGTTGTCAATTGCCTTATAGAGCTGCTACTATTTCAATTGAGGCCTACGCACTCTGGGTAATCATTAGATCTTTTAAGGTACACATAAATCTCTAAATTTTTATGCCCTTTTATGCAAAAAAAATTATATAACCCTTACGTGGAATGTTTTCTCCTTTGTTGATTGATTTTTGGTAAAATTATTTTATGAAAAATATTCTTACTTTAAGGTTTCTTTTAAACTAAGATTCTTTTATTAAATTATAGTATGTATGATTTTTGGATGATTAAATTATTGTTATTAAATATGTTTGAAATTATTGTATTATATCTTTTAAATTGAATTTATAAATATTTGATTAGAAGCTTCATAAGATTTTATAACATATATGTGGTATTGAAATTTGGTACAATGTGTATCGAATAACTTTCAAGCATCATACACGAAAATTTTGATTATTTATTAAATAATTTTTACTATTAGATTATAAATGTTAGTACGAAAATAAAGTTGTTTTTACTACTTGTAATAGTGCTCATGATAATAGCCAGGGTGATAACAATGATGTTAAAGAATCTCAAGTATATTTTACTAGGATTTATTTATTATATCATGTTTATTTTAATTGGAGACTAATCATGACAATATGAATAGATAGATTTTGATTTGAAATCCACACATGTTTTGGGATGGTGATTATGAAATAAAGAATCAATGGAGGTAATTAGAATAAATAATAGATTGATCGATTTCAAAGATAAAAATTCTTCTAGATTGTCATATAGTGGAGGCAGGGTCTCCAGAAGAGACCCAAGACATAACTAATAAGTAAAAATCCAAAAGAGATTCAAGTACTTGAAACAAAATTTTAAAATAATAAAAATAAGATATCTCAATAAGTTATGTCAATTCAATAAAATGTGGAATTGAATAATAAAAGTGGTTGACAATGATTTTGCATGTAATATTATTATTGAAATAATGAAATAAAAGGAGGATCTTGAATAAATCTATTGAGAAATATAGATATGGAATAAATTGAAAAAATAGAAAGACGCAACTCAAGTACAATTAAATTCGTGAAGGTTTTGGACCAGTAATCCAAATATCTAAAGGTATAAAACTAGTGAGGGTCCAAATGAAGTAGTTTTGCAAAAATAGAATAAAAATATAAAGTTTTTCACTAAGTCTTGGCATTGATTATAAAAATATATAATATTTTTTTTGTGGTGGATGCAATAACCTGTAGATATATTATCTTGACAATTCATAAAAGATTTAACTTACGTCTAATGGTTGTTGTTACAACCTTTTATGAATCACTATATAGTAATGTTTATGTAAAATCATTGAAGGATTTAGAACGCTAAAAGCATATTGAAATTCTCGGGAAATTCTTCATTTATATGAATTGAAATAATTTGAACATATTTGGTAATAGTAGTTGAAAGAGGATTATAAAATGATCCAAAATACCTATTTGTGTTTTTATAGAAGAATCATGATTAAAGTTTGCTATGATTATTATTGAAACTCCTGAAGAGATCAAAATATATTTCCCTAAATTTTTCCTCACTTATGACTTTCAAAAGAATGGTAATATAAATGCTTAGCAAATACATTCAAATAGTCATTTGAAAAACTATATTCAAGATTGAACATGTAGAATATGAGAAAGTATGTGACGTTTTCATGAGAGGGAGTAAATATGTGCTGTACTCTTTTCCCCTTAACTGAGGTTTTGTCCCATTGGGTTTTCTTGGTAAGGTTTTTAATGAGGCAACATATTATGCATATTATAGATATGTGTACTCATTTCCTTCATAATGATTTTTTTCCCACAGAGTTTTTATCTTAGTAAAGTTTTAACGAGGCACATTATCTACTAATGGACATCTAAGGGGGAGTGTTATGAATATCTTATTAAGTGGATGTCCATCAAGGTCAAGATAAGTTTTGATGTACTTTAAATTCTAATAGTCATTAGAAGTAGATCTCTACTTCATTTACACTTCTTATGCCTATAAATTGAGACTTAGGAGAAGCTTTGTAAATATTCCGATTAATCAATAAAATACGCTTTCTCTTTGCTTTCTCATTCCCTTTGTTCTTTACTTTCTCTCCTTTTATTTTATAACATAAAGATATTAATAATAAATATTTTGTAGTATAAATGTTAAAATTTTTCATAAGTCTATATGTTTTTCACAAATTTGTAATTTAGTCTCAGTACTTTTATTTTCAATAATTTAGTCCCTCTACTTTTCAGATTTGAAAATCAAGTCCAATTATTGACATTGTCAATTTTTTTTTTAATTTTGTTAATGTCACATTTTTCTTTTAAAAAAAATACTTACTTGGTAGTCATGTAACTAAAAAATGACGTTGTAATGAATATGGATTTAATAAAATTTTTTAATATATGAAAAAACAATGTAAAATATAAATTTATAAATATAAAATAAACTCAATTAAACAATGAAAATATAAGAAAATCTCAAATGTATGTTTATTTTATTGAAAACATCTTTTGTGAAATATTTTTAAGAAATTTGTCAAACAACAGAAAATATTTTGCCCAGATTCATCCAAACACCAGAAAATATTAATTTTTTCAGAAATTATTTTCTAGAAGCCATTTTCAATGAAACAAACAGACCCTAAAACTCCTTTTTCAACTTGAGACAAGCTTTGTGTACTACCCTTAACCCGTATTGTAACGCCCCCACGCCCGAGACCGTCGCCGGAGTCGAGTATGAGGTGTTACTAAGCTTAATTTAACATTTTTAGAACTTTGGATTATTTGTTTCTACATTTACAGCTTTTAAGCTACTTGCGTCACAGTCACAAGAAAAATCATATCTCGAGTTACGAAACTCAAAATCAAGATCCGTAAATTTTCCTTGAATCTACACTCATAAACCTATCTACTAATTTTTTTCTAGAATTTTTAGTTGAGCCAATTAGTACAGTTTATTAGTTAAAGTTACCCCTGTTTCAGGACTTGACTGGTTTGACCTCTGTTTACTACGAACCACATTTCTCTCTGTAAAAAAATTCATATGACTATGAGGTTTATTTCTACTAAAACTAGACTCAATAAGGATTCTGAGGATATAAAATAAACCATCTAATTATATCTTTACAATTTATGGTGAATTTCTAAATTTGGAACAGGGGATTCAGAAACTGCTATGACCCTGTTTCACTAAAATTCAAATATCTTTTAACATATAATTCCTTTACCTGTTTCATTTGTTTCATGTGAAACTATACATAATAAGCTTCAATTTGATATGTACTCCGTCACCAAATTCAATTTCTATGATTTTTAGTAAATTTTCAAACTCGCGTCAGTGTTGCTGCAGTATTCTGTTTATGGCAAATTTCATCCCTTTTATGAGTTTTTATGCACTAAGTATCTTAATAATTTTCCTTAACATCAAACATAATCTAAACTAACCATTTTCATAATTTATCATTATCAAACATTTTCTCAACCATTCCATCACCATATCATAAGATCATTTACACAAAATAGGTATATTGCTATACATGCCATACTTAAATTTACAAGCCATTTACCAAAAGTCTTCCGGATAGTGTGATTGAGCCTTCGACCTATCCCGATTCTGAGCTGGCTTGTCCAAAACTACAATGAGTAAGAAGGAGGAGTAAGCATAAATGCTTAGTAAGTTCATATGCAAATAATAAGTAACATAACAAACGGTCATACCAATCAACATTAGCATGCATCACTAAAACACATATCACATTTCTAATCATTTTTCATCATCTTATTACCTTATCGTGATTGTATCAATACTCAACCCGAGGGTTAAATACATACCTGTCCAAAATATCCATTTCACATCACTTACCAATACGTCTCTTTACATCTCGAATATTCCTCCATTTGAGTATAACTTTACCCGTTGAACACATCGGAATATAATTCGGATACATGGATAACTTGCACATAAGTGCCATATATGCAATCAAGCAATCATGTAACCCGCCCATAAGCGAACTCGGACTCAACTCAATGAGCTCGGGCGTTCGCATCCATAAGTGAACTCGGACTCAACTCAACGAGCTCGGATGCCTAGTTACATCTCACGAACTCGGACTCAACTCAACGAGTTCGGACATTCGCATCCATAAGTCAACTCGGACTCAACTCAAGGAGTTCGGATGCTCAACCATCCTAGTGACATGTCACTTGTATCCTACTCTATTCCTAAGGTTCAAACGGGATTTTCCTCGAACACATATCCTTGCCATCTTCCGTAAAATACCGAAACCAATACTCGGTAACACTTTATATTTAACAAATAATACAAATAATTTACATTTTATTCGAAAATAACCACAAAGCATATATTTCATGATAAAAATCAGCATATCATATAATTAACATCAATAATTTTAAAAAAAAACAATTATACTACATTATTTACACATGAACTTACCTTGGTACCAAAATACAAAGATTTTGCAATTTAGTCCACAATCTTTTCTTTTCCTCGATTGAGGTCGATTCCACGTCTTTCTTGATCTAAAATAACACATTTAGCTTATTTAATACTCACATTATCAAATTAATCCTTAACTCAAATTTTGGCAAAATTACAATTTTACCCCTAAACTTTTACATATTTACATTTTTGCACCTAGGCTCGGGATTAAAATTTATTCCTTATTCTTATGTTTTACAACATTCTGATCACTTTTCTCTTCTATGGCAACATCAAATTCTCACTCTAACATGTTCTTGTGACTATTAGGTATTTTTACCGATTAAGCCCTTTTACTCGTTTTTGCTTAAAATCGAATAGTACAAGTTGTCTAACATAATTTAAAACTTCATATTCTATCATAAAACATCAAAATACACAAATTTCACCTATGGGTATTTTTCCAAATGTAAACCCTAGGTTAAATTATTGCTAACATAAGCTTAATCGAGTTATCCGGATCTCAAAAACGTAAAGAACATTAAAAACGGGGCTTGGAATCACTTACTATGGAGCTTGGAAGCTTGAAACAAACCCTAGCTATGGAGAGAACCCTTGAAATTTCGGCCTAATGAAGAAGATGGACAAAAATTGGCTTTTAATTTTGTTTTTAATTCATTTTAATAACTAAATGACCAAAATGCCCTTACTACTAAACTTTCCAAAAATTCCTTCCATGTCCTAATTTTGTCCATGAACTTAAATTAGTCAAATTGCTATTTAAGACCTCCTAATTAATATTTCAATGCAATTTCATACTAAAAACTTCTAGAATGCAAATTTTGCAATTTATTCGATTTAGTCCCTACTTTCAATTTAAACACTTTAGGCATAGAATTTCTTCACGAAATTTCACACAATCATGTAATCATATCATAAACCTCAAAATAATTATAAAATAATTATTTCTATCTCAGATTTGTGGTCACAAAACCACTATTCCGATTACGCCCTAATTCGGGATATTACACGTATCCATTGCCGCATTCGAAATAGGGACACACAGCCGTGTCCGTGCCCGTATAACTCTAGGCACACGTCTGTGTTCTAGGCCATGTGTGCATTCTGACTTGTGCAATTTAAATGATAAAGGGGACACACGACCGTGCCACTTAGTCGTGTGTCACACGTGGTTGAGACACACGCCCATGTCTCTACCTGTGTGGACAAAAATAAACCATTATCTAAGCCACATTTCTCACCCAAATTGATACCAACCTAGCCTCAACAATTTACACTTCAATAAGCCATAACAAGACATTCAACACAAGCTAAAATCAAGCTTTATACATGTAATACTACCATATACAACCAATATACTCATAAGTACCTCTAATGACAACTTAAAAATAAGTCCACCAATAACTAAACTTACCTATTTAACTTACCTAACTAAGTTGCCAAGTTTATTTTAACTCAGTTATATATATATATATATATCACTTATACTAACATCACACTCATACTTTAAATTCATATCAATATGTATGTTGGTTATATAAACAAAATATTATTCATAACATTTACATAAGCTAAATTTTGACCAAAATCGAACAAAAGCCTATACATGCCATATAAATCGTATTTAATATTTCAAAAACTACTGAGATAAGCTGGATAGTGTGACTTGAGTGCTGATTCGATCGTCCAACCTTCTGAAAATCTACAAAGACATTAAACAATACAAATAAGCTTAATGAAGCTTAGTAAGTTCGACGGTTTAAACAAAAATCTTACCGAACCTACTATAACAAGTCAAATAAATAAAATTATTCATGTCAGTTCCCTGTCATTCACTGATAATTTCCTGTCATTCATAACTTCTATTGATAAATACATTTGTTTTCAAATCAATATAAAAATGAATAACATGCCTTTCAAATTCATTAGATAAATCACCTTACCGAAATTTTTCCATTCGAAGAACGACTTACGGATAAGAGTACATCGTTAACAAAAGCTCATAAGAGCTAGTCTTCTTGAATACACCAACAGAAGAAGCTTGTAAGAGCTGAACAGAAGCTCATAAGAGTTGAATAGAAGCTTGAAAGTTGAACAAAAGCTAGTAAAAGCTAAACAGAAAATCATAAGAGTTGAACAGAAGCTCATAAGAGATGAACATAAATTAAAACACGAGACTTCGCAACAAATGCTGAACCCCGGTTTACTTGGGAAAAATGCCGTTGTCTCCTTCTAATACCATCATACACCAAAATACGAATGTACTCAAATCTCGCATTCCATTCAAACTGAAATCGAATTCAATATTAAAATTCCAACAATAATTCAATTCCAACAATAGAATAAATAAATAATACCACTCATCAATTTATACAAAATATTAAATTTTAACCGTACGAACTTATCTGGATTGAATTGTAATAATTGCAGAAGTTCAGGAACTATTCTGCTATTTTTCCTTTTTCACGAGTATCTACAGGATCTTAATTTAAAATATAAAATTATTCACTTATTAGCATATATTCCGTTTCCAATTAATTTTACAATTAATACCCTTTTATTTTTCAAATTTATACAATTACTCAAAACTTTTATAATTTTTGCAATTTAATTAGTTAATCTATCAAATTAACTAATTTTATCAATCAATAATCTATCCAAATATTCTAGGCCTTCATATAACCCCTAATAAACCCAAAATCCACTATCAAACCCTAATATTTTAACCTTTTCACAATTTAATCCTAAAATCAATATTTAACAAAATCACTTTATAAAATCATCACACAACAAAATTAAGGCTCTAAATCCATGTTATTCATCAAAAACATGTAATATTCATCAATGAAAACTTCCAAAATTTTTAATAAAATAAAAAACTAAGGTAAGGTTTAGTTGGACCTAATTATAACAATCTTAAAAATATAAAAATTACAAGAAGCGGGTAAGAATTGAACTCACATGAAACCAAAATATGAAAAACTAGCTTAAACTCTCTCCTATGGCTGTTTTGGCTGAATTTGAAGAGGAATTGTCTAAAAAACTATCCAAATTCAATTTGTTTTATTTTTAATTTAACCAAAATTACAATTTTACCATTGAATGGCTTTATTTTATTTATTTTTCTCTTATGTCGCCTCATCCATTTAATTTAGGTTTATTTATTTCTTAAGTCCTTCCCTATTTATTAATTAAACCATTTAATCACTTAATTCTTATAATTAACAAGTTTTGCACAATTTTTAATTTAGTTCTTTTTAATTAATTAGCTATCGAAACGTTAAATTTTTTCAATGAAAATTTAATACTACCTTAATAACACTGAAAATATTTATAAAAATATTTACGGCTCGATTTATAAAAACGAGGTCTCGATACCTCACTTTCTAAAACCACTTGACCTAATAAATCATTATAAAATATAAATTACCAATTCAAAGACCATTTTTAAAAAAAAATATTTAATTCGTAAATATTAGATAACAATATTTATGAACTTACTCACCGAATTTGATGGCCTCGAAACCACTGTTTCTGACACCATTGAAAAATTGGACTGTTACAATATAATTTCAAAATTTTAATATAATATTAAATGAAAGGAAAAAGGAAAATAATTATAAGAAGAATTTAAAGAATTAATTCAATTTCTTTTATAAAATAATAATTCAATAATTAATTTTTAGATTAGAGTTAGTTTGTCTAAAAAGTATATTTCATTATTCAAAATAATGTTTTAATAAATTATATTAATAGTGATATATTTTGTAATTTTAAAAATGATTACTAAATATGGATTAAACCTCCATCCAATTATATTCTATTCAAGATTCAACCTATATGAATTGAATAATAAGTGGTTGAAAGAAGTCATGTGGACTTTTTTCCTAAGTATTTGGACGAAGTTCAAAATCTTGAATCACTCCTACTGGGATGATTTTCTCTAAATGCCATATTAGTTTGAACAAAATTAATCTATAACCACAAAACAGATGAAAACACATTTTGTTAATAAATAAAACCGTAGGAATTGGACTTATTGAACTCAACTGGCAGTCAAGTACTTAAACATATATGTTGATTTGGTTGGCAACGGAGTTGGTCGGTTCACCCCATTTAGGATAGGGCAAACAGCTAATCGTTTTGGTTGCTAGAGTACGGAGAAAAGTGAGTTTTCCCATAGAGGGGATGAGAGAAAGATGGAAAGAAAAATAAAGGTTAAACTATAGAATTAGTCTCTCAACTATTAGCATGAATCTGTTTTGGCCACCCAACTATGAAAATTTCAATTTAGTCACTAATATTTTAGATCATTTCTATTTTGGTCACTCTCCATTAAATGGTTAACGAAAGTGATGATGTGGTCTTTTTTTAACTGGTATAATAACACATTCAGTCCATAATACTTACATATTCTATCAATTTGATCCTAATTCTAAATAATTTAATAATTTAACCCTCCATATTTACAAATTTTATCAATTTCATCATCAAGCACATATAATTAAACATAAATTATATATTATGAAAAAGTACAAAATATAATATTATTTATATATAATTTATATAAACAATATTATGTGTTTATATTTAATTATAATTATAAGGCTCATATGCATTTAGCCCGCTAAACTTGACACATTCTCCCAAGTTGATACTTATGATTTTTTTTTGTCCTAAGTTGGCACATGAATTTTCATTCTATCAAAGGTTTGGGTACTTTTCTAGTTGAAATAAACTTCTCTAATTCAACAAGTGTTCTACTTTCTCTCCCTATAAATAGATGACACCGATATAGCTATTTACACAACTTTCAGATATCATTATTCTGCTAAAAAATAGAGAGACTTATGTTCTTTAAGAATTAAATATATTTTTTGAAATAATGATTCTGTTGCCTTCTATTTGAGAAGACAGTTTTCGATTTCACCAAAAAAGAAAATAAAACTATTTCTAGTTTTTGTGTTTGATTCGACTTGATCAAATCCACACTCGAGGCAAATCGTGATATGAAAATAGTGAAGAATATTGTTTGGTTGAAAGCTGAAAATGAAAAGTGTCAGTCTATCTGAAAACACAGATACGATTTTGGTCTAAGGCTTATTGTTATAAATATCACAAACTGGGTCAGTTTTCAAAATTTTTCTTTTTCGCCGTGTAAGAAAATCATTTTCAAATCGAATTTTTTTGAACAAATTGGTATTAGAGCTACAGTTGTGCTATGTTTATAGTGTAAATCGAAAACGAAAATTTCTCTCTTTTTCATGTATGATTATATATGATAAGATGTGACATTCTTGTAATTGTATGCATGTTTAGGGGAATGTATGCGATTATTTTATTATTATGGATGATAAAATAATTTTGCCAAAGTTGTAATTTCTAGAAATTTAATTGTAATTTATTATTATCCTAGACATGTATATTTTAGACCATGGACTATCATCTCCATGCAAGGTTTTATTTTATTATTTATTTAGAATAAAATATGTGAGCCTAAAACATGCATAAGAATTTTGTAACCTATTTTTCTTCGGCGAAACCTGAAAAATTGAGACACATCCCAACCAATCGAGACAACTGAAAACACAAAAATATATAGACTTTTTTATGCCATTTTTAACTCGAATTCATGCAGTTTCGTAGTAATTCTTGTCGAAAAATATAATATAATTATAAAATAATTAAATTATACTTAAATTATTAACATATTGAATTATAATTAATTTTATAACAAATTTTCATAAATTTTGATTTATTTTCGACAGATTTGTACAAATGGTGAAAATTAGCTCGGCAGACACTGCTAGGAGTTCAAAATCGTGAAGTGATTTTTGAAGTATTGATGTGAATTAATTTTTCAGCGTAAGACGGTCCAAATGATGAATATTAATACATAATATAATTAATTTTAATTTTAATAAATTTATTTTGGTTAAATAATTATTATTAATTATTATGGAAAGGAGACCAAATTGTGCTAAATTGAAAGATTGATCCAACCTAGCAAACGGGCTGCCCAAAACCGTCCAACATGCTGACCCAATCAGCTCAAATTAGCTGATTTATTGAATTGAAAATCAGCCCTTGAAGTCTCCTTAAAATCACATTCAAACCCCTTCACTTTCTGTGCTTTTAAAGATTTGCCCCAAGCTAAATTTAGCAAAGTTTGAAACATTCAAACTTTGCTACATGTGTGGCTAGCCAAAGAGAGTATATGACTGCTGATTTTTTTGTTATTTTTAGCAGCCAATCCCACCTATAAATACCCCCTTCACCTATTTTTCAACACACCTCTCATCTCACACATATCTCTCTATTTTATTTCCCATTTTTTTCCTTCCACTTCCCTTGCCGATTTCCCTCTCGGAAAAGAGCCCTTTAACCACCTTGGGTAGCAGTATTCAAGTGCTTATAGAAGCCTTGGTTCAACAAGAATGAGAGGAGAAGGAGGAGCGGAGCAAATTAGTCAAGCTTTAGAGAAAAACAGGATTTGATTCTAGTTTCCTATCATTTAAATTTTATTGTTGTTGTTAAGGACATGCCTATGAATATTTGTTATGTTGTTATTCTAAATTTAATGAACATGGTTTAAATATAATTTGTATTGGGTTGGTTGCATTTAATCTACTTAAGTTATTAAAATCATGTTCGTGTTGTTATAGGTCTTGGTAAATTGTTTGATTAAGTAAAACCATGATTATGTTACACTTGCATTATAATTGTAAGGTAACTAATTAATTAATTATTAATAGTTTTGAAATTGTAATTAATTGACACAATACTTAATCAATGCATGTTTACTCTTCTAAGATAGCCGAGGGTTAAATTAGCGATGGTATTAAACGATACAATAGCCTTGCATAACTTGCTTATTTAATGTAGGAATATATTGTTACCTCACTTAATCTTTTACTTGCTTATTTAAATTGATTAATTGTTTGAATTGGTATTGTGATATGTTCAAGAGATTAGTTAATTTAGTAAGTTTGTATGTTTTATAGTTAACAACTTACCAAGTTGTCATGAATTTATTCGTAACAATATGAACATTGTTTTGGTAATATTAAGTTAATAAATGTAATTAATCTAACACAATTATGTCATCTTGATTAAAACCATCTTTTGAAATATTGTGGGAGAAGGTCCCTAAATAAGACACACGACCTCTATCAATGGTCTCTTATGATGGCATAAAACAAAATTGCCCCAAGGTAGATGTTGTCATGTAGATTTCACTGAGGAGACTTTCTGAAAGTAAACAAAATCTTCTTATAATCGTATGATAGTTAGATTAGCCTCTAGGGTAGGTATTACAATTCGATATATCAAGAATTTTTGTCTTCAAAAAGGAAAACTAGTCAAAACATGCTATTCGGTGAGATTGTCCCAAGATGGCTCATTTGTGGTGCATGATGTGATAGGTGTTGAGTTGATGGTTATAGGCTCAAGATCTTCTAGTTAATTAATTCCCTAAAGAGCTTTGCTTAAGTCAGAATGATGGCCAAATGTTGTATAATTATTAGTACGTGTGAATGCCTAAGGAATTAGGTTCATGTACCAATTGGATGGAAATCGATGTTTTTACTAGTTGATTATGATCACCCCAAGGTGTAACACCCCACGCCCGACCCAATTGGATCCGGGTATCAAGCGCCATGGGTTAACCCGTTGGAAAACACACAATTCTTCCTTTGCAAAATAACTATCTATTTTGGCGAGTACCTTTTTTCCAACACGATATTTCATTAAATTAAGACTACATTTATTTGGAAGAAAATTTTATATTGGTATCTCGCCACCCTTAAAGATTTAAAGATATAAGAAACAGCCTTTGGCAGCAGCTTAAACATCGTTCATAAATCATAATTAATGAAAAGCTAATGAGGCAATGTTTGAAGATTTCAAAATAATTGTAACACCCCTCACCCGTATTCAACACCAGAATAGGGTTACAGAGCATTACCAGAATTACAACACCTTTAAACATACTTTTCACATACATTTAATTAAATCATACAATCATAATTCAATCTCAATCAATTTGTCCCTAATACGAGCCTATGAGGCCCTAAACATGCTTTGAGAGTGGTTTGGGACTAAACCGATAACTTAAGTAACTTTCACGAAACTTTAAAAATTTTTCTCAAAACAGGGGACACATGCCCGTGTGACCAAGCCTTGTATCTCACATGGCCACCAGACACGCCTGTGTCACAGGCTGTGTGGACATTCAAAATGGGAGCACATGGCTGTGTACCAGCCCGTGTCTGACCCCGTGTAACTCTCTAACTTGGGTCACACGGCCAACGCACATGCCCGTGTACCCTAAAAATGGCCACACACTCCCATGTGCCAGGCCGTGACAAACCTGTAGGGTATACTGACTTATGCCACATGGCCAAGTCACACGCCTGTGTGTGAGGCCGTGTGGAGCATACTGACTTAATTTCAAAATCAACACCAGGGGACACACGGCTGTGTAGTTGACTGTGTGTCACATGCAGCTGAGACACACGGCTGTGTAGTTGACTGTGTGTCACATACAGCTGAGACACACGGCTGTGTAGTTGACTGTGTGTCACATATAGCTGAGACACACGCCCGTGTCTCTACTCGTGTGGACCAAAATAGGTTATTTACCAAGCCATTTTGCCACCCAAATTTAGGTACACTTACACCTCTCAAGTAGCACATAATATAGCATCAATAGGCATATATTCAATTCCAATAAAGTATGACTTATACCAATTCCAACACCAACCATACAAAACATAAATACCACATATTGCCATCTAATTTCATGCCAATCTTTGTCTTCTCAAAACATCAAAATGACCATTTACAAATATGCATTATTATGCTCAATTCCACAAACATACCAATTCACAAATCATCACCCATTGACATTCAAAATTACCTAATATCAACGAGCATCATGAATCCACCTCAATCACACAACATAGGTCAATTACTAACTCAAAACAAAAGCCATTTGTACACTTATATACATCATCAATTTCACCATCCTAAGCCAACTCACATGACTATATATATACAAACCAAAACATATACATTTACAAGCTAATTCAAATTGCCAAAATCGTTACCAAAACATAACCAAAATGACTCAAAGTCCCTATATATGCCATATACTTAAAATGTCAAGTTCTTAGGCACCGATAGATAGGTGGATAGTGTGACGATGTCTCCGACGATCCCCGAATCTGAGCTAGCTTTGAATTTACTATAAAACATAGAAAAAATAAACGATGTAAGCTATAAAGCTTAGTAAGCTCGTATGGCATAAATTCGATATAATCAAAAACACATAATTCAACAATTGATCATAAGTATAAGAATTCACATCAACTAACAACCCTCTCAATTACTCATTCACAAAACTATATACTTTCTTCACCATTTATTTGATTCAAAGCTAATATGGTTTGTGCACATACTGGTATCATATTGTACTAATCTTATACACTTTCTTGTCTTTCATTTACTCGTTGAACCGTTCAGAGTAGAAGTCAGATACTCAAGGTTTTCACACGATAAGTACCTATACCATGGCCCGAAGCCCAATCAAGGTAACTTATCTCCGAAGTACTGATATCATGGCCCGAAGCCAAATCAGTATAACTCGCACCCGAAGTGCTATATCATGGCTCGAAACCAACTCAATGTATCTCCTAATGACATGTCACTATCATCCTAAACTATTCCTAAGGTTCAACCAGGATTTCAAATATTGAATCGTTGCTGAATCACTATTGTTCATATCTACAGCCTCATATTCGCAATTTATGCAATATCAAAGCATATAAAATACATTTGTATTGAAATTTATCACATACGAACTTACCTCAAATTTGGAAACGATGAAATAATTCGATTAGTCGATAACTTTAGTTTTCCCCTATCTAGATTTGAATTTTACTTTTCTTGATCTAAATATATTAAAAATTAACTTACTTAATCATCTATTTATTCAATTCAATCCAAAATATACATTAGGGCTATTTTACACATTTTCTCCTAAACTTTCACATTTTTACAATTTAGTCCTTATTACACAAAATCACAAATTCATGAAATTTCTTCAATTCCCATGATAGCCGAATTACCATAATGCCCTCAGTACCCTATATTTCTCATTTATTTCACATTTTAACCACAAAGTTTCAACATTTCTCAATTTAATCCCTATTTTACATTTTCACAAAAAATCACTTAACAAAACTTGTATATCTATCAACAAGAATTCATAATCTATCAAGAAACTTAAAAATGCACATGTATTCATTAATGGAATCATTCAAAATCTTTAATAGTTTTGCAAAATAGTCCCTGGGCTAGCTAGTACTAGTTGCAATAATCACAAAAACATATAAACCATTAAAAATTGAGTCAAAATCACTTACTTGCTAGCAATTGAAAATGTCGAATGCTTCAAGCTCTCTAATGGCTTCTCAAACCCTTATTTTCAGTGGTAGATAGTTAATGAAGAAGATGATACAATATTTTCCACTATTTTACTAAGTTATTTTATAATTACTATTTTAACCTTTAATAAAACATTAAAATTCACTTGTTTTATGTCCATAAATGTCCATTACTTATAATAATGGTGTAATTACAACATAAAGACCTTAACTTTAAGGTTCTATAGCTATTAGATACTTTTACCTAATAGAACTCTACTTTTACACTTTACGCGATTTAGTCTTTTTTTACCGAATTAAGCTTTCAAACAATAAAATTAATTCACAAAACTTTCACACATACAGGCTATCATGCTGTAAACACGTAAAATAATATTAAAATAATTCTTCATTCTTAGATTTTTGGTTCCGAAACCACTGTTTCGATTTGACTAAAAATGGGTTGTTACAATAATGGCTTTAAAATGGTGGCATCTAACAATCGTTCTAGCACCCCCAACAAATACATGTTACCTACAAAAATAAGAAGGCTCACAAATGGCCGCAGATCTGGCTATATCACTTCAAGCACTACACTCAGCTTAATAACCTGGAAGTAAAAAGAAACTGAGAAAGTTTGTGAGAACTTAGTGAGTTCCTAGGGGAATTAAATCCCACCATAATTACTATCAGACATTAAGAAATGAGACTTAAGCTGACAAACTAGTTTACCAAATTTGGAGGATACATCCCTCTGATCTTTAGATCAATTGGTGGATAATATCGCGATCAACTCTGCCTACCGGCAAATATCACTGGTTTCTAAACTCATATATGATAGCCATGGGCACCACTGCTCCGTCGATATGCCACTTGCACAGACTACCCTTTTTTGAATGACTAGCTTACTATTTACTTTTCATGCAACGTGCACTACCATGTGCACCTTTTCTCACATACTCCCTTGTCCTAGCTTCTGATCCTAGTTTCAAGGAACCAATTTTTATTGTATCTTTCTATTGGATCATCAGAGCTATTTAACAAACATCACCTCTGTATCCCCCTAACTTCCCTCCTTGTTTGAACACATATGTGTTCCCTCGTAAGGTTGGGTTTTCACCAGTGACGGTTTGCATCAAATTGTCATACCGGAGAGAAAACATTTTATCCTGTGTCTTCTTTATCATTATACATAACATCTCTCCGTTTCCTCCTTACACCAGTTTGGATACGGAGCTTGTGCACCAAGGAAGGAGTACTCATACCATGTATATGCATGTTTTTTAAGTCTATTTAATTGTATATAACCTTACATGTACTAACTCTTTGAATATGTTTCCTTAAACATGAACAGCAGAGACGAAGGACAAAGCTGCTTACCTGAGTGTATAGTGATAGTGATTAAACGAATTAACACAGATACAAGACATAAGTTACAAAGGAACTCACCAGAATACTTTAATTAGAGCTTTGTCTACTCTACTAGTTACTTCCCTTTATATTGAAAGCTTCTCCCATTTCTTTAGCTAAATTAATAAAATAACTTCTTTAAACATAAAAAATGACCAAAACTTACGATATAGCAAGAATCTATAGACATGCAAACAATTTCAAGATGGAAGTTTCTTTCTTATCCAGTATTCGAAGAAATCCTACCAAACCTCTCTTACATTAGTTCCTATCTATCTGGTAAAGCTTAAAGGAAGGTTTAAGAATTTACTAGTTGACAAGTAATATAGAAGCTCTCCTAAGCTTTAACAGTCAACACCTTCGTTAGCAAAGAAGAACTCTTCTGGTTTCTTCGATGATAACAAAGTATAGTAGAGATTATGAATCAGAAACCTTCTCTCCACTATCACGCTATCCTATTTATAGATCTCTCACGTCCAAATCCATATTAGGATTATCTCTAATCATTACTTGTTTTCGCACACTTCCACTAATTAATCACATCCTAAGAGGCTCTCTAAGTGTACTAATTGATGACATGTTGCCTTCACTTGGATGCTAGGTGACTTAAACATTTCCAACAAGCTATTATACTTACTTTAGTAGTGACACAAAAACACGAGTGATAATCTTATTAGCGGGAAAGTCTGATTCACAAGGTTCTCACCCTAATCAAGAGCTTGCCATGCCGCGAAGTGGAACTCCACAATGTTGGCGAAGTTTTATGAAGCACTTCACCACTAAGTTACCATCTTCAACCAGTCTGATTCTTGCAACTTAGGTTGTCTTCACTGGCGTAGCCTTTCGAACCGGACCAACTCGCCAACTAGGGTGTGACAACTCTCCCACCTTTTAAAAAATTTTATCCTAGAAATTTTGTACCTACGAAGAGATGCATATATTGCTCTCTCATTGAGCTTTCCCTCTCCCACGTGGCCTTTTCAACATTATGGTTCAATCATAGCACTTTGACCAAGGGAATTGCTTTATTCTTGAGAGTTTTTATTTTTCTTTCCAAAAGACAAACAAACTCTTCTTCATAAGAGAAATTTGGTTCCACTTATAATGTCTCCAATTGAATTACATAGTCTAGATCAGAGCGAGACCTTCGTAACATCGACACATGGAACATGTCGTGGATCTTGGAAAATTCTAGTGGAAGGGGTAATCAATATGCTACTAGCCCAATACACTCCAAGATTTCGTATGGTCCGATGAACCTTGGGCTAACTTTCCCCTTTAATCCAAAATGAATGATCTTTTTCTAAGGTCAAACTTTTAGAAACACTTTATCGCCAACCTTATAAGATACATCTTTTCTTCTTTTGTCCGTATATGCCTTTTGTCGATATTGGGCAGTCTTTAAGTGGTCCTTGATGGCCATCACTTTCTTTTCTATTTCGTGAACTAGGTCTGAGCCAACAAGCTTTCTCTCACTAAGCTCCATCCAACATATTGGTGATCAACACTTTTTCCTATATAGTGCTTTAAAAGGTGACATGCCCAAACTGGAATGATAATTGTTGTTATTGGTAAACTTTTCCAAGGGTGGATACTTCTCCTAATTCAACCCAAAATCAATCACACAACTTCTAAGCATATCTTTCAGCACTTGGATCACCCTTTCTAATTTTGCATTAGTTTGTGGATGGAAGGCAATACTGAATCGAAACTTGGTCTAAGAGATGTATGCAACTGCTTCCAGAACCTCGATGTGAATCTAAGGTCTAGGTCAGACACAATTGAAGAAGGAATACAGTGCAAGTAAAATATTTTTGAAATATATAGCTCATCCAACTTCTCCAATGAGTAGTTCATTCGTATTGCCACAAAGTGTGCTGATTTGGTTAATCGATCCACGATCACCCAAACAGAACTCTTCTTGGATGCACTGAGGGACAAGCTTGAAATAAAATCCATCGTAATCATATTCCACTTCCATTTTGGGATCTCTAACGAACACAACTTATCTGAAGGAACGTGATGTTTGGCCTTGACCTTTTGGTAGGTTAAGCATTTCATTACAAACTCTGGTATCTCCGTTTTCATTCTTGATAACCAAAAAAAATTCTTTAGATCCAAATATATCTTTACACTTCCCAGGTGAAGGGAATAGGGTAATTGTGAGCTTTTTTCATAATTTCTTGCCTTAGTTTTTCTTCACTGGGAACATATAATGTCACACTCAATTTTTTTTAAGTCCAAAAATTTAGAATAATTGGGGGGTTAAATTGAAAGAAGCCATAAGTTGGCGGCTTCTATTAAAAATTAGGAAATTTTAATGATTGATTTAGACATGGTTGAGATCCAATTCTGGTTCGGTTGGGTTGGAACTAACTAGTTCATTAGTGGTGGACAAAATGATTATGAATGGATGGTTTTTATACAGTGGAAGACTATGTGTGAATGGCTATAAATAGCTGAGATGTGGGTATCCGGAAAGAAATATTCTCACTTCTGTTTCATTTTCTTATCTTCTTAATCTTCTTCCTTAGGTTGCTCTGAAGAATAGATAGTAATTGGAAGCTCTACATGGAGTGGTGATCATGAGGTTTGAGTAGAAAAAATAGAGCGTCTAGCAAGCTGGTAAGGTTCTTAGTCCTTCTGTATATGTAAGATTAAGGAAATGAAGTTAAGGATTTCTAGAAACCTTTTTAAGGGTTCTACATGCTTCTGGAAAGCTAAGTTTTAAGCTGAGAATACCTAGTTTAACTTATGATTTTGGTTGTCATGCTTAGCTGCTAGGAAAATAAAAGCTCTAGTGTTCGAAAAAGCTATGTTGATAAGGCAAAAAAGCATCAAGAGAGTTTCTATACTTCATTATTGGGATGTTGTATGACTAGCATGAATTTGTGTTGAGTTTAGAATGTGTTCTATAATGATGCATAATCTTTGTTGTTTGGAAATGCTTTGTTTGTATGAACATGAGTAGGTATATTGAGTATACTCAAGTATATTGGTATGCATAAAATGATTGTGTAATACATAGCTAAGTTTGGCGTGCTCTACGTTATTATGTTTTGTGCTCATATACATGTGTTTGTATGCTTATAAATTGTGGAGTACAAATGGAAGCTATTAGTGGGATAGATGAAGCTAGGATTTGGGAATGGGAATTTTTGTTAGATACGGCCATAATGATGTTGCTAGATGCAAACCATGATGTGCAAAGCTCCACAACTTGCGGAGGGGATACTGTGGTTTTTGAGCTTCAAGGTTAGAAATGGTGAACTAGAGGAACGAGTGAATAAATAGGAGAATGCAATTCTATTAAGGTACCGCCATACGGTGTTGTTGAGTGCAAACTATGATGTGCGAAGCTCCAGGCCTTATGAAGGGGACACTACACTATTCGAGCATCAAGGTTAGAAATGAGATGAATCGGTATCGACGAATACTAGGTTACATAGAGCACACTGCGATGACAATCAATAGGCTATATGGGGAAACACTGTGAGGGCGATAAGGTCTTTTGGGGTGACACCTCAATGAGGTTTAAGGTATAAGACCATAGCTCGACTATGGGAACCCATAGAGCCTGTCGGCATAGTAAACATGGGGATTATAAGGTGTAAGAACATAACTTGGCTATGGCAACCAATAGAGTCCATCGGGACAGTAAACACAGGGATTATAAGGTGTAAAACTCGGCTATGACAACCAATAGAGTCCGCTGGGATTGTAAATATGAGGATTATAAGGTGTAAAACCATAGCTCAGCTATGGCAACCAATAGAAACCACCAGGATATTAAACACGGGGTAGTCTAACAGGATGTTAAACATGGGGTAAAAATGTGTAAGAATATGGATTAGCTATGGCAACAAGGAGAATCCACTAGGACATAAAACATGGGGTATTATGCGTAAGACCATAAATTAGCTATGACAACATATGTGGACCGCCAGGGTATTAAACGCGAGGTAGTCCTTTGGGACATTTAAAACGTGATAGACTACCAAGACGGGAATTATGGAACATCATGAACATGAAAAATTGGTTAGATGTAAATGCCAATGTTGGCGAGCTATAGTTAGTAAGTGGATTATGAAGAATCCATCGAATAAGGAATAGGTAGTATAAATGGAAATAGTCCACCAGAATAGTAGTTATGAAATTTGGTAGGGCAGCTGGGTGTTAACCCAACAAGAATCAAACATGAGAATTGATGTGTTAGTAATTCCTGGTGTATCGACCTTTAAGAAACACCAAAAGGTGCTTAGAGGAACTTGGTAAGCCAAGGGTTCAATCACAAAAACCCCAGATAGTCTGTTGGGTTAGAACCCATTGACAGGAAGAGGTACTAAGAATGATAAACACATTGATAGCAAGTGCTAAGAAGGATAATCTAGGTGATAGATATGTTTGTCAAGACTATTCCTTTTTGAGGGACTATAACTTAAGGGACATCGAGAATTAGAACGATTATTCAGATAATAGTCTGTCAGAAACTATATGTTCAATTTAGACAGACTAGTTACAGTCTAGAAGCAAGGTAACGTAAATAAAGTGGACTACAAGGAAGTAATTCGCATAACATTTTTACCCAAGTATAGGGTAGAGGTAGAAGGATGAGATAGGGTAAGACTGCCAGTGTCAAGAATGTCTCTTTGGGTGGCCTTATAAGATGAATAACAACATATATGCCCAAATCATCGAGGGACTTCGAGTTAGGATAATTTTAGATGGATGGTCAAGGTTAGTGATCTGTCGTAATTCAGTGTAGCAGATTAAACTAGTTTTCACATTTAAGGAGCTTAAATACATGCATTTTTGTTATGTTTTAATTTAGTTTCTTTAGTTTTACTAATTTGGTGTGTCATTGAAAGCACTAAAAATAATCTATCATTATGAAATAATGGAAAGAATAATATAAGGGAAGTAGGGTCAAATCCTTAGGGACTGGATTTCTACAACTTCCTATTCCTCGAAATCCTAGGCACAGTCGTGCCCAAGAAAAAAAAGGTCATACCTGGAAAATATAAAAAAAATAGAATTAAAAATATGGAAAAAATGAAATTGTATGAATTGAAATTGAAATTGTGAAAAAATAACAGAATTGAGGAAAGGGATTCTTCGATTTAAGGGATTCCAGCCTCCGGTTATCTCGATCCTCCTTGGGTTCAACCCTAAGCTTTTAGGTGATCCTTCTCATGACAGAATAAGCCGGTTATAGTGAAAGAGGATGCTTACGACCACAAGCTCCATTTAGAATTTTGGACTTACGATTTAGAGGAACCTGACTCTAGCCAACCGTCACTTTTGTGGGACTGTCATACACTAGATCATCATTTCTCAATGGTGAATGCCATGCCTTTTTGTCTTTTGGGCTCAACAACCTCTGATGCAGTAATTTAACGAACTGACTGTGCAACCTTCCCAAAACATACAAAGTGGTCACCTTTGCACAAGATGAAAATATCACTTTTGGAAGGACATGGATAAAAGTGTCAGTCTCGTAATGCAGAGAAATGATGAATACTCGTTGAGTAGTCTAATTACGGGTTCTAAGCCTCATAAACCTTTTTTTGGGAATCTTGACAACCTCTAACTAGATAAGTTTAGTGGCTCATGCTTTTTGCGAAAAAAAATAAGTTTAATAAAATAGAATTTTATTGAAAAATAAAAGGAACAAAAAGCTTAGAGCTTTACGGAGAGGGAATGTTTTACAGAAAAGATGAGTGAATATTTATGTCACTCCATCCCCTATTTATAGTATACAGAAAACCTAGTTTGTTCCTATTTAAACTCTAAAAGATAAATAAAGATAAAAACTAAATTTAAATCTAAATAATAATCCTAACAACAATCCTAATAAAATTTAAATTTTAATAGAGTCTTATGTTTATAAATCTCTTCTTTGAATTTTTGCCCACAAGTCTTTCAACCTTTGAATTTTCAGCACCACTTCTTTCCTATTTCGCATGCTGACCCATTTTGTCTTTAATTTCATGTTTCACCCCAAAATAGCATTATTAGATGAAAAATCATAAATAGCCCAAATTAGTAGGATCATACTCAAAATAAATATGTAATTAATACATAAAAATATGACATTTTAGAGTATTATCATACTTACATTCAATAAAATATGCAAATTACGTCTTTTATTGACCTTAAGGGTTGAATGAGGCCTAAGGGAGAGCTAACATATTTCAACAGTGTACAAGAGACCATTAGAAGGCATCTTGTGCCAATCCTAGAAGCTACGTCACAACATGAGAGATCCGATGTCGCAACATAGAGAGCAGAATAAACAAAGTAAGAAATTGCCTTGTTACATTTTCTTCAAATTGTTAAATGTTCTTCAATTTTTCTTGTTTTTGTGTGCTTGAGCATGTACATAGGTTACTTGTGTTTATGAATAAATTTGGCATGATGATAAGTGATTTCAAATTTTTTATTATTGGACTACTAAAGTTGTATATGTTACACTGTAAATAGGTATTAAGCCATCACTTGTACCAAGTGATATAAAAAATAGAAGGAAACGAGCATGCCAGTATGAATGATGATAAATGGTTGAATTTGTGTTTGACTGGTTGATAAAATTTGTGCATGTTGAGATATTTATGAATGACCTAAGACATTGTTTGGAATACATCCAGAGCCAAAAAGCTATCTTAATTACATTTCACCCTTAGTACCAAATTTTGAGTTTGTTGACACTTCTTGATGAACCACATTGCAAGCCCTAAGCCTGAAAATGTCAATTTGTTTTTTCCCTTGTTTTTTGGCCCTGCACTATACGATAATAGAAGTCTAGCCATATGTATTGAGGGTTAAGTAGATACATTAAGGTAGAGTTTGTAGAAACAGAGAGAAATAAGAAGGATTAGTGTGATGTAGGAACTATAGGTTAGCCCTAAAGTGCAAAACAAAAGAGAAATCCACAAAACAAAAGTAGTATGAGTAAAAAAGTACTTGAAAAATAAAAAACCATTCTTGAGTGAGATGAGCTTAAAAAGTAAGCGAAAAAGTCACAAAAGAAAAAGAAACTCATTCATTAGTGCATAAAAACTTGTAGACTAGCCGTAGTTACCATGTCAAACTATGATTTCCTATGAAGAGACAAGAAAGGTGAGAGAATGAGAAATAAGGCGGTGAGCGGATAAGGGTCACTAAGAGGGGAAGAATAGGGATTAATACGATGCGCCAAACTATTTTTGTGTTTATAACCTTTGGATGCTTACTGTTTTTGAATTCCATACCTGTCCTAAGCCTCAAAACGTTACAAGCCAAAAAATTTTATGTGACCTAAATATCCTTCTACATGGATGGACATCATACTAGACATGTGCATGAACGACTATTTGTATTTTGCTCGGATAATCAAAGTACTTGTATGGTTTTTGATGGATCCCTATAGATGAGACCCTTAATACTTGTATATTTTGTAACATACTAAACTTAGATGTTTGTGGTCAAATGTGGTAAGTCAACTACCCATCATGTTGAAACTGTTAGTAAGCATGAAGTGCCTAAGTCATATGCTTCAAAATCAATATTTGTATCATACTGGCCCAAGGGTCATCGTTTTTATTTATCATCTTTGTTTATGTTGATTGAGGACAAGTAATGACTTAAGTGTGGGCGAGTTTGATCTGCCGTAATTCAGTGTAGTAGGTTAAACTAGTTTTCACATTTAAGGAGCTTAAATACAAGCATTTTGATTATGTTTTAATTAAGTTTCTTTAGTTTTACTTACATTTAATAAAATATGCAAACTGAGTCTTTTGTTCACCTTAAGGGCCGAATGAGGCCTAAGGGAGAGCTAACATACTTCGTAAGTGTGTAGGAGACCATTAGAAGGCATCTTGGGCAAATCCTGGAAGCTATGTCGCAACATAGGAGATCTAATTTTGCAACATAGAGAGCAGAATGAAGAAAGTAAGCAACTGCCTTTAATCTTACAACACAAGCTGAGGGTGTTGCGACATACCCTTGAAGATAGCTGCAGAGGAATGTACTGGCTGTTACGCATGACACAGGACCTGGTGTGTTGCGATATTGACTCTGTGACGAGAATAAAACATGAAGCAAGGGAGTTTTGGTCTGCACAATCAAACTTAAAGCTCAGGAACATCAGTTAACCTAGGGTTAAGGACGATGGCTACCTGAAGGCTATAAATAGGCCCCTTTGGCACACATTATGGACACAATTCCATTAACTTAGATTCTCTCTTTTGGTTGAAGTTTTGTTTTCTTGCTTTCTTTAGGTTTTCATATTTTTAGTGTATTTGTTCTTTGTTTCATAGTTTTAGTGCATTTGTTCTTTGTTTCTTTCAAGAGTTTTGATTTATAAAAGAGATCAACTATTGTAGATTTGCGTTTATTATCAATATCAATTAAGATTTTCTTAAACTCTTTATTTCAATCCATTCCCTATGATTAATTATTCCATCTATTCCATGTTGTTTATGAAAGCCATGAGGAACTAATCCTTTTATGGAGGATTAGCGAGTGGAAGCATGATCTCTTAACTGTTTTGTAGGGTTACTCAATGGATCAACTGTTTGGGAAAGGAAAAACATGAAACAAACCTTAGGCCTGACAACCCTGAGAAGTCATCAAGTAGGAATTAACCCAAAATTGGTATTTCCCATGTGTGAACGCATTTACTTTATTCACTTTATTCTTTATATCTCTTGAAATTAAATTTTTTTATGTCATTTTATTTTATTTAAGAAACCCTAAAATTATCTCTTATTTTACTTTAGTACTATAACTAATTTAAAAGGATTAATTAGATCTTTAAGTGTTTAGGTTAAGCTTTATTTAGTAATCACCTTCCTTGGGTATGATCCTCGGAGTACTCACCTACTTCATTGTAAAATCTATATTAAAACTCGACCTGTATACTTTTGGATACCGTCTCGTAATTCTTTGTTTTATTGCAATATTTACACTGTAGACGTTCGTATGTTTGGAGGCGATCAAAAGGCAACTCAAAAACACTACAATCAGGGTTTTATTGGCCAACAATGAATAGAAACGCTTATGAATTCGCTCAAGGATATGATAGGTGTGAAAGAATCGAAAATATATCTAAAATGGATGAAATGTCGCAAACAAGAATAATTAAAGTCGAAATGTTCGATATGTGGGGAATTGATTTCATGGGACCTTTTCTGAGTTCTTTCTGTAATTAGTATATTCTCTTAGTTGTAGACCATGTCTCAAAATAGGTTAAAGATGTCGCACTACCTACTAATGATGCAAAATTTATAGTAAGATTCCTTAGGAAAAACATATTCACCAGGTTTGGTACACAACGAGCACTGGTCAGTGACAAAAGATCTTATTTTTGTAGTAAGTTGTTTAAAGCAGCATTGGCTAAGTACAACAGAAGGTATGGGGTGACAACGTCATATCACCCACAGGATAATGGGCAAGCAGAAGTATCTAATCAGGAGATAAAGTAGATTTTAGAGAAAACGGTAAACCCAAGCCAAAAAGATTGTGCAACCAAGTTAGACGATGCATTGTGGGTTTACTGAACAACATATAAGACTCTATTAGGCATGTCCCCATATAAGCTAGTTTATGGTAAGAACTGTCACTTACTGATCGAAGGCATATTGGGTGATGAAAGAATTAAATCTAGATCCTAATTTAGCTAAAAAAGAAAGATTATTCCAACTCTAAGAATTGGAAGAGTTTAGATTCATGGATTATGAAAATACTAAGACGTATAAGGAAATGAGTAGAATTTGACATGACGCAAAGATCATAAAGCAAGAATTTTTTCCAGTACATAAAGTACTACTATTAAACTCAAGGTTAAAATTATTTCCTGGAAAGCTTAAATCAAGATGGACAGGTCCATAGGTAACCTCTCATGGGGCAATAGAGTAAATCGAAAAAGGGGATCAAACCTTTCTTGTTAATAGTCAGCGAGTAAAATATTATTTTGGAGGGACTAATAATATTGTAGTGAAAGAACAAACCTTGTAGTGTAGCACCCTTTGGGATTTCCAAGACATCAAGGGAAAACCAACAAACATGAAGGAAGATATGGAAAAAAGGCAGCCCAACTAGTGTTTTCACAAAAAACGAAGGAATCTGACCATCATGTGACTACACCATTCTAGAATGTCACGACAAAGAACAAAATTCTAATGCAGGAATATGCTCTCGACGTTGCAATATCACCTAGGGATGCCGCGACACCACTGCGTAACCCTATTTTCTAAACTAACTTAACTGTTGACGTTTTTAGAGCTTAATTATATTAGAATTCTTGTTCTTTAATTTCTTAGTCAGTAGAACTAGATTATAACTCTTGAATAATTTAATCTTTCTATCTAATCTATAAATAGGACATATGGCCACCTTATGATATCATTAAAAAAGATCAAATTGTAGGCAACTCTCTTTTCAGCAATAAAGGATAATTTACAAATATAATAAGAATAGGTCATTAAATGGCTAGTTTCAGTGGAAGCGCTTCAAGCCCAACTATCGAGTTTCAAGAATGTGACATGGATAAGTATTTGCAATAATTACCGCCATATACTTTTATTCAAGAACAGGGAGTTGACCCTTTAAAATGGAATTGCAAAGGAATATGGGAAAATTCAACTAAAAGGGAATGGACAAAATTATGTCTGCTAGCCAAAGAACCCCTAATAATTCTTGTGATGCAAGAATTTTATCTAGCATTAAAACAAAGGGAAACAACCAGACCATTAAAACAAAGGGAAACAACCAGACCAATCTACAAGATGCGTTCTATTGTGAAGGTCAGAGAGGTTAATGTTATGATAATAGAGATTATAACACCCCTCACCCGTATTCAATGTCAGAATAGGGTTACAGAGTATTACCGGACTTGCAAAATAATTAAACATCCATTTAGCAAACATTTTCTCAATTCAAACATTCATCATTCAATTTCAATCAATTTGTCCCTTATAACAGCCTACGAGGCCTTAATCATGCTTTGGAAATGATTTGAGACAAAACTAGTAACTCAAGAAACTTCCACAAAACTTTGAAAATTTTTCTCAAAACAGGGGACACACAACCAGACACGCTCGTGTCACAGGCCGTGTGGACATTCAAAATGGGAGCACATGGCTGTGTCCCAACCCGTGCTCGACCCCATGTAACTCTCTGACTTGGGTCACACGGCCGACACACACTCCCGTGTGCCCTAAAAATGGCCATACACGCCAGTGTGTTGGCCGTGTAATAGGCCATGTCAAACCTGTAGGGTATACTGACTTATGCCACACGGCCATGACACACGCTCGTGTGTGAGGCCGTGTAGAGCATACTAACTTGATTTTAATTTCAACACCAAGGGACACACGACCGTGTAACATGACCGTGTGTCACATGCGGCTGAGACACACGCCCGTGTGTCACATGTGGCTGAGACACACGCCCGTGTGGACAAAAATTGGCTATTTGCAAAGCCATTTTTCCACCCTATTTTCATATACTTGCACAAGCATAATTTGCAACATTTTATAACTCAATAGGCAGCCAATTCATAACATTTCATACACATATTATACCAAATTAAACCAAAACACATGGTTTTATCTTATAACACAACATGTACCAAAATCACTAGTTCAAGTAACCATAACTATCATCTTTATATCTAGCCTATACATGCCATATTTACATATATCCATGAGTTTAAAGGTACCAATCAACAACTGGATAGTGTGATGCATATCTCTGACTTTATTCGAATCGAGCGAGCTAATGAACCCCTATAAAACATGGAAAAGAAATGGAGTAAGTTTTATAGCTTAGTAAGCCCGTATAATTCAGAATTTAACTTACCATTTATACATAATCAAACAATTAAACAAAGTATATCAAATTCACTTGCCAAATGCCTATACACAAGCATTCATCAATTTCATAAGTACATATAATCAACCTTTATCTCAATTTCATACATCAATATATTATATCATATCAAATTCATGTAACATGTATCACATATGTAACAATTCATCCTCATTCATATAATCGACAATCCATTATATAACAAGTAATTCATCCGTATAACCATTAACAGAATTATGCCCATTGAACCTATTAGAATATCAATAGATACACGAGTGAAACACACTAAGCGTATTAATCGGTAATCCGTCAATTCATCATTGTATTCACTCTTTCGAGCTATGATTGGTAAACTCCTCTTGAGTTGACGAATAATAAGCTTTATCGAGCTGGAAATAGTAAGCTCTGACGAGATGACGAGCTGAGAATAGCAAGCTCTTACGAGCTGATATATCAGTAAGCTCATACGAGCTGCGGTGAGTTTGCAACACATGTAGGATCTTAACCTCAACGGTAACCCTAATGATATGTCATTCGTATCCTACGAATTCCTACGGTTCAAATGGGCTCGGTAACCATTAGACTATATCAATAAGGCATTCGAATTTCAAAAATATCATTTAATCAATTACATACATTCATTTCAAATAATTACAAGTATTTAAAAGTTCGATTCTAATTATACAAACTTACCTCGTATCGCTTGGATAACAAATATCGGCTAATCGTCAACTTTTCCTTTTCCCCGATCTAGATTCAATCCTTGCTTATCTTTATCTACATATATTTCAAAATTAGCACATTCAGTATCTGATCTATTCAATTTAACCTTTAATTCATATTTCGGCAAATTTACACATTTGCCCCTAATGTTTTACACTTTTACAATTTAGTCCCTGTCACATAAAATTCAAATTCATGCAATTAATCACAAACCCATGCTTAGTTGAATTTTAATGGAGTCCCTAGAAGCCGATATCTTTTATTTATTCACACTTTTACCCACATAATTTTACATTTTCACAAATTAATCCCCTTTTGACATTTTTGTCAAAAATCACTTTACAAAACTAGTAAATCTATCAATAAACCTTCATAATCTATCATCAATATCAACTTACACAAACATTTAACAATGGAAACCTGTTAAATCTTTAACAGTTTTGAAATCGAAGGTACGGGCTAGCTAGATTAAGCTGTAACTAACTCAAAAACATAGAAATCATTAAAAATTGAACAAAAACCGTACCTTAATCAAGGATTCAAGTGGCCGAACCTTAAAAGAACAAAAATGGCTATTATTTCTTCTTAGTTTGGTTAAGGAAGATGATAATGAATAAAATTAACTTTTGGTTTTATTAAATTAACCTTTATTTACCAAATTACTAAATTAACCTTTAAAAATATTATAAATTACACCAATTGCCATGCTATCATCATCCACTAACCCATAAATGGCCTATTTACCTCTTAAGGACCTTAATTTAATGTTCTATAGTTATTTGACACTTTTAGCTAATAGAACATAAGTTTTACGCTTTACGCGATTTAGTCCTTTTCACTGAATTAAGCATTCAAACAGTAAAATTTCTTTACGAAACTTTCACACAATAATTCTATCATGATGTAAAATTTAATAAATTAATAAAATAAATATTTTGACTTCATATTTTTGGTCCCAAAACCATTGTTCTGATTTGACTAAAAATAGGCTGTTATGGAGATGGGTGTTTGCCAAATTTATGATGCACCATATTATTATCGTGATTACCTCTATAAAACAAATTTTAAGGAATTCAGAAACATTGACACAGAGGAAGTATTGAGATTCCTAATGTTAGGAAAAGAGATGTGGACATATCAAATAGGGACAGGAATTCTTGAGATGTTCAGTCAGAAGCTCATGACACCAAAAAGCCAAGATGTGGATGAAATTCGTATGTTCAAGAATATGGCCTATAGCAGAGATGTCCAAGATTAGCCAAATTCAAGCAATCATAACTTATGGGATCCTCTAGAATAAGCAAATATGTATTGGAACTTGGATATATAAAAACATGATTGATTGTGCGAGAAATTTAGGAAAGGGAATATTTTTCCCACATCTAATTACGGGACTATGTAAAAGGGCAGGAGTACCCATGGAACGGATGGATAAAACCTTGAATCCCCAAGGAAATTACTCGTTGATGATTTATTCAAGAAATTTGTTCTTCTATAGACAAAACAAAAAGATGATTTCAGGAAGATCAGGACTAATACTCAAGAGAAATCTGGTAGGATTAGGAGTAGACAAATTTAGTAAAACTTGAATACTTATTTCTTTACTTGTATTTTTTTAGGGGTTGTATTGAATTTTAAGGTAATGTAAATTTTTTTTAGGATATGGATAAATATATAAATCTTTGTTTTGAACTTTGTTTAAATCTTTCATTAAAAAAAAATCTGACATGGAGAATACACAAACAAATTGAGCTTCACATGATCAAAAGAGGAAGCACCCAACATTAGCCCCCACAATCAATTGGGTAACTTTTTTCCTTATCTTTTTATGGGCTACACATTGAGGACAATGTGTCAACTAAACTGTGGGAAGGGGCACCATAGGAAATTCGTTGTTTTATAATTTTCTTTGATTTTTCTTGTCTTTTATGTGCCTGAGCTTGTAGAAATACAAGTGATTGGTTAGGGGCATGTACATAGGTTGCTTGTGTTTATGAATAAATTTGGCATGATGATAGGTGATTTTAAACTTTTGATTATTAGGCTGCTAAGTTCTATATGTTACATTATAAATAAGTATTAAGCAATTAATTGTACCAAATGATATAGAAAATACAAGGAAACGAGCATGCTAATATGAATAATAAATAGTTGAATTTGTATTTGTTTGGTTGATTAAATTTGTGCACGTTGAGATATTTAGGGATGACCTAAGGCATTGTTTGGAACATATCCAGAGCCAAAAAGCTGCCCTAATTATATTTCACCTTTAATACCAATTTTTGAGCCTGTTGACACTTCTTGATGAACCACATTACAAGCCCCGAGCCTGAAAACATTGATTTGTATTTGCCCTTATTCTTTGGTCCTGCACTATACGATTATAGATGTCTGGCCATATGTGTTGAGGGTTAAGTAGATACATCATGGTGGAGTTTGTAAAAATAGAGTGAAAAAGTAAAGACTAGTGTGATATGGGAATTATAGGTTAGCCTGAAAGTGCAAAACAAAAACAAAAATCCAAAAAGAAAACCCATACGAGTAGAAAAAGTACCTGAAAAGCCAAAACGCATTCTTAAGTGAGAAAAATTGAAAAAGAATAGTGACAAAGTCACAACAATAGAAAAAACTCATTCAGTAGTGCACTAAAACTTACAGGCTAGCCATAGTTACTATGTCATGCTATGATTTCCTATTTGGAGAGACAAGGAAGGTGAGGGAAGGATAAATAATGCGATGAGCGGGTAAGGATCACTAAGGGGGAAGAATAGGGATCAATACGATGTGCCAAACTATTTTTGTGTTTGTAACCCTTTTGATGCTTATTGTTTTTGAATTCTATACCTGTCTTAAGCTTCAGAATGTTACAAGCCGAAAAGTTTTATGTGACCTAAATATCATTCTACATGGATGGACATTATACTAGACATGTACATGAATGACTATTTGTATTCTACTCGGATAATCAAAGTACTTGTATGATTTGTTAATGGATTCCTATAGGAAAAACCCTTAATACTTGTATATTTTGTAACATACTGAACTTAGATGCTTGAAGTTAAAGGTGGTAAGTCAATTATTCATCATGTTGAAATTGTTAGTGAGCATGAAATGCCTAAGTCATATGCTCCAAAGTCAATAATTGTATCATATTTACTCAAGGGTCATCATGTTTCTTTGTCATCTTTGTTTATGTTGCTTGAGGACAAGCAATGACTTAAGTGTAGAGGAGTTTGATCTGCTAAAATTTGGTGTAGCAGATTAAACTAATTTCCACACTTTAGGAGCCTAAATACAAGCCTTTTCATTACAATTTAGTTAAGTTTCTTTAGTTTTACTTACATTCAATAAAATGTACAAATTGAGTCTATTATTAACCTTAAGGGCTAAATGAAACCTAAAAGAGAGCTAACGTACTGTGTAAGTGTGTAGGAGGATTGATGTAATAACATATGGAACAAAATGAAGAAAACTCAAGTCTGTCTTCGATGTTGTGACACAGACTAATGGTGTCACGACATACCCCTAAAGATGGCTACAGGGGAGTATACTAGTTGTTATGTTTGACACAGGTCTTGGCGTGTCGTGACATCGACTCTAGGACGGAAATTAGACACAAATCTGGGGTGTTTTGGTTAGTAATATCAAGCCAACACACCTACTTTTTCTGCAAAATAGAATAGAGTACAATTTTTCTAAAGGTATTTAAAGTATAGAGTACAATGTTAGAAATATTTAAAGCATGTACAATTCGTGTGCAAATAAACCAAATCCACATCTTAGCCTCAGGAAACATAATGACTTGATGAAAAGATACTGGGATATTAATACCAGCACGATACTTCCATTCACCCCTTCCTTCAGTTAAAAGGTTTATAATACTATCCATATCTATGTCTCTAAAATATTCTAAGTCATTTTCATTGATGAAATCATTTTCATAATATGGAGCATTATAAAATTCACAAATTATTCAAGGGGTTAATCTCACCTCTTTCCCTCGCACAAGTACTGTAATCCATATATGTCCTTTGGCATTTCTAGACTAGTGGTCCTGTATAGATGCATAGAATTCTTAAACAACTGGGACCACGGCATTACCTTTCAAGATTGTCCTAAACTGCTCCCATCGTGATATTTGACCAAAGGCCATAATTCTTTACATAAAATCATCGATGGATTAAATCCCCTCTCTTGAATAAATGTTTTTCCTTAAAGTTCATTAAAATTCTTTTCAACATTCCGATTTGGAGAAGTAGAGGGATTTTGAACCATCAATGGCTCCGTTTCTATTGTTTGCCTAACTTTTCTAGGAAGTGTAATGTTTCAATCCTAACGACTTGCTAAATAAATAATTAAATGGAACAATATAAAGTTTGATTTTAGGAACCCTTAACCTTGAATGTATAGTTGAAGTTTGTTTGAATTCCTTGCTTGCCCGTGATGTCCCTGTTCCTTTTTACACCAATCTCTTGAAAGGAATTAAAGAAATTGGGGGTTTACGGGCTGTTGATAGAGTTTGAAGGGGTAAGGGTTTAAAAAGTGTTTTAATTAGGAGTAAATAGGAGTTTAAGTTGTAAAATAGGGTTTTAAAGGTTTAAAAATTGAGTAAAATTAGTGTTTAAGCCGTCAGGTTGCACAATAGGTCGGGTCAAACCTATTTGAAAATTGTAGTGATGTCGCAACACAGGTTTTCGTGCTGTAACATCTCTAGTAGGATACTGATGTCGTGACATAGTTGTTTCATTCCATGACACATCCACCAGTTTGGAGATTCTTAGGGACTGTCTGCTTGTTGCGACTTGCTGTTATGATGTCATGACAACGAATTTGTTTCAGCCCAAAACTCTATCTTAAAGTTGTTTCGATCTAAGGATAAACCTACATCAAATAAAATTTAAAATCTAAACTATGTGGTTAATTAAGTATATAGTAATTTAAAAATATCGTGAAGGAATTTACAAATTTTAAGTTGTACTGCTAGATTTATTCAGTAGTATTGTCAATTCACCTATGGATGATTTTTTATTTTATTAGTGTTGGTCTACCATTCATCGTGCCATTCCACCTTTGCTCGTTTGTCCCGTTCCTTGAACCTATTTATTCTTTCTGTATTCATAAAAGGAAACATTTCCCTTGATTTGGGAACGTTAGAAATAGATAAGTTTTTGTAATGCTCCCCTAATTTCCTCCTACTTTCCTCGTTTGGCTAATAGCCATATTTGAAGGTTTTAGTCTCACCATTAATTTTCATTGTCAACTCTTTTATCTCTAAATCAATGGTGGATTTAGAAGTGGCTAGGAAAGCTCTTCCTAATATGATTCGTATCTCACGATCTTCCTCAAAGTCAAGTACTACAAAATCCACAGGAATAATAACGCTTCGCACATTGACTAACACATTTTGTAGTACGCCTTTCGGGTGTATGGAAGACCTGTCAACCAATTGTAATGTTATTTGAGTTGCTTTAAGATTCCCTAACTCGAGTTTTTCAAGAACTGATAAGGGAATTAAATTAATACTAGCTCCTAAATCGCATAAGGCTCTATTAAAGTGAATACTTCCTATTTCTATGGGAATGATAAAACTGCCCGTGTTTTTCAATTTTTGCGGTACTTTCTGGAAATAATTACACTAAAGGAAGCACTTAAATTAACCTGTTCTCTTACCTTGATTTTCTTACACCTTGCCATCATCTCCTTTAAAAACTTGGCATAATTAGGAACCTTCTCAATTAACTCGATCAAGGGTAGGTTAACATTTAATGTTTTAAAAAAATTTAAAAAGCTTACAAATTCATCGTTGTCTAGTTTTTGTATTTCTTCTAATCTTGATGAAAATGGGA
Organism: Gossypium anomalum; assembly: GCA_025698475.1. Lineage (NCBI taxonomy): Eukaryota > Viridiplantae > Streptophyta > Magnoliopsida > Malvales > Malvaceae > Gossypium > Gossypium anomalum. The sequence continues at coordinate 18,467,614 of CM046957.1, forward strand.
CTCTTATGATTTCGGTATCTTTAGTTTTTTTTCCCCATTTCAGCTGTTGGCACATTCTCCTCATCTAGTTCAGGTCTGTTTTCCATAGTTACCTCTGGAATAGGTATTTATGGGCTACTCAGTACTTTGCTTGATTAGAGTGTTATAGCTTTCGCATGCTTTTTACTTTTCCTTAGTGGATTATCTTCCATGTTACTAGAAATGCCTGAGCCAATTTGTCTTTTGATATCACCCATCATGCTCATCAATTGGCTCATTTGATCCTTGAGCTTAGTTAATGTTCTTGTTGAGTTGGTGCACTCAAACTACACTTGCTTAACATCTGTTTTCATTAACTATATCTCTCCCTCAATTCTATCAAGACGTTGACCACATGTCGTATGGTCACTTGGGTTGGCTTTATCCCGGGATTTTTGCAAGTAAAGAGGTTGGTAATTAGTATTTTTAACTTGACTTGAATTATTACCTCCTCCTTGGTTTGAATAAGGGTTTTCATCCTTATTCCTAATGTAATTTATATCCCCAACAGGATTATTGATATAATGGAAGAGTGGCTTGTCTCTTCCATGCATACATGGTGTAAATGCTGATTCAATACGATTGAGTCTATCAACTAGTTGTTGATATTTATCATCCTCTTGAATAGCTTTGATCATAGTGGGTTTCTAGCCATATGTGAACCGTTCAGTTGACCACAGACATGAGTTTCATGCCATACTTTTAATAATTTTGTACACATCCCTAAACGTCCTATAAAAGCCCATTTTTGGTCAAATTTAAATAGTGGTTTTGAAACCACAAATTCGATGTTAAAAAATTATTTTAATATTATTTTTAATTTTTACAGCATGTTATTTGATATGTGTGAAAATTTCGTGAGTTAATTTTATCGATTGGTTGGTTAATTTGATAAAAAGGACTAAATTGCATAGAATGCAAAAGTTGCATTCTACTTGTTAAAGGTGTTTAATAGCTATGGTTTATTAAAGTGAAGGACCTTATGTTGTAACTAGACCATTAATAGTATGAGTGGACATATATGGACATTTAATGGATGTTTTAAATGGATTTTCATTAAGGTTAAAATGGTAATTAGCATAATTATTATATGTTAAACAAAAAAAAATCAATTTTAAGCTTCATTGTCATCTTCTTGGCTGAATATTAAGAGGAAGAAAACCATTATTAGGTTTTAAAGCATTCGGCACACTCTTAGCTTGACTAAGGTACGGTTTTAGCTCAGTTTTTGATGATTTCTATGTTTTTGCAATCGTTGTAGCTCAATCTAGCTGGCTCGTACCTTTAATTTCAAAACTGTTAAAGATTTTGAGAGTTGAAATTATTGAATCTATGTGTTCTTTGATGTTTAATGTCGAAATATGAAAGCTTAATGATGGATTTTCATGTTTTGTAAAGTGATTTTTGATGAAAATGCATAATAAGGGTTAAATTGAGAAAAGGTGAAATGTAGTGGTTAAAAGTGTAAATAAATGAAAATTATGGGCTGCTAGGTTCGGCTAGCATGGGTTAGTCTTGAATTTCATTAATTTGTGATTTTGTGAAATAAGGACTAAATTGTGAAAAATGTGAAATCTATGGAGCAAAAGTGTAAATGTATTTTAAAGTATATTTTGGACTAAATTGAATGAATAAATGATTGAATAAGTTAATTTTGATTATAATTGGATTAAGAAAAGTGGAATACGGACTTGGATCGGGGAAAAGATAAAGTTATCGACTAATCGACTCGATTCACTGTTTTAGCATCCGAGGTAAGTTCGTATGTATTAAGCATTGTAATAATTATGGTTTTAGTGCTTTGATATTGCATAAATTGTATATACGGGACTACAGATATGTTCGGCGACAAATTGGTTATTTGTGGCACTTAGTGTGCGATACGACATAGCTTCGGCTATATATGGCACTTAATGTGTGATTCGACATAGCTTTGGCTACATATGGCATTTAGTGTGTGATTTCAGATAGCTTTGGCTACATACGACACTTAGTGTGCGAGATATTGAGTATTCCACTTAGTGTGCAAGACATTGAGTATTCGACGGGATTTCATATATGTTTGAACTTATTATGGATTGGGACAGGTATGTACATGTATATTATAAGCATAAAATCGAGGAAGTTACAAAGTTTGTATATAAGCTTATGAATAAGTAGTTGAAAGGTTTGCTAGTAATCATAAAGTACATGATATTATGTTGTTAGTAATGATAAAGTACATGATATTATGTTTAGATTGATGAATGTTGTTTTTTTGTGATTAGTTAGGATTATATCATTTGAGCTTAATAAGCTTATTAGCTTACTTTATGTATTTTCCCGTGTTTTATAGTGATATTGAAGCTAGCTTGGATTCGGGGATTATCAGATACTTCATCGCACTATCGAATATCTATTTTGGTATTTTTGAAGTTATGAATATATGGTATATGGCATGTATAGGCTTGAGTCATTTTGATTATGTTTGATGAACATGTGTTTTTAGGCCAATTGAGTTGGCTTGTAATTATGAATTTGTTAATGTAGTAAGTTGTGTAAATGGTTTTGTTTTATGTTAGGTAATTGACTTATATGGAGTGAATGAAGTTGAATTGATAATGCATGTTGGAATGGTTTAACCATATGAATTATAAATGTGAATTATGTTTAGTAAGGCAAGTTGAATTGATAAGTCATTGAATAGTTAAATGGCATTGAATTGAGTATTGAATTGGTTGAAATGGATATAGTATGATTGTGTATTGGTGGATGACTTTTGGCTGCTTATTTATGTCAAAAAATGGTACCATTTTGGTTGCTTAGGTGAGCATGAATAAGGTGGCAAATTGACCTTACAAATGACCTATTTTTGTCCACACGGGTGTGTGTCTCAGCCGCGTGTGACACACGGTCATGTTACACAGCCATATGTCCCATAGTGATGTAATTGAATTGAAGTCAGTATGCTCTACACGGTCTTACACATGGGCGTGTGACTGGCCGTGTGGTACAAGTCAGTATACCCCCTAATTGGCACATGGCCTAGTACACTGGCGTGTGACTTGGCCATGTTGCATAAGTCAGTATACCCTACATTTTTGGCACAGCCTAGCACACGGCTTGGCACACGGGTGTGTGTGGCCTTTTCGAAGGGCACACGGGCTAGGCGTGTGGTTGGCCGTGTGACCCAAGTTAGTATGTATGCCCTGTTTCCACATGGCCTGAGGCACGGCCATGTCTATAGTCGTGTGAGGCACATGGCCTGTTCACACGGGCGTGTGGCCCCTCTATGGTTGAAATTTTTTAGGCTTTCAAAATTTTCATATGTTATCGGTTTAGTCCTGAATTACTTCTAAAGCATATTTTAGGCCTCGTAGGCCCTTGTAAGGGATAATGTGATTGTGTTGAATTATTTATGAGAATGAATGCTTTATGTATGAGTTATGTATGTTAAATGTTGTGAATTGATCGATAATACCTTGTAACCCTACTCCGACGACGGATACAGGTTAGTGGTGTTACATTTTATTGGTATCAAAGCTACGGTTTAGTCGATTCTAGGACTAACATAGCGTATGTGAGTCTAGCTATACATGCCATATATATAAACTTAGATAGTGTGATGAATCCTGACGTTTTAAATTGTGTTTTTCATATAATAATTGATCCCAATAGAGCTACAGTCGATGAGGTTGAGAGTGATGCGCCTACTCCCGCGCAAAGGACAGCGCCATCTGATTCTAGGCCCGTGACAAGTAGCCAGGGAGGAGAGGCTAAAGATCCCTTCTTCTAAATAATGAATGAATGGTTCACTCAATACATTCGTACGAACCTGGCTACTCAACAACCTCCGCCCCTCCTAATCCTCAACCCGTTCCCGTAGCTCCTCAAGGAGTTGAGCTTTTAAGATTGAATAAGCCTCCAGTTGACAAGATCCGCAAATAAGGGGCTGAAGTGTTCAGAGCTAATGTTGATGATGATCTTGAGAGAGTCGAGTTTTGGCTTGAAAATACGATCCGAGAGTTTGATGAACTTTCATGCACGCTAGCTAAATGTTTAAAGTGTGCCATTTCTTTATTGAGAGGCACAGCATATCAATGGTGGAATACCTTGGTGTCTGTAGTAGCAAGAGAAGAGTGACTTGGGAATTGTTTTAAGAGGAGTTCCGAAAGAAATATATAAGTCAGCAATTCTTTGACGAAAAGCATAAAGAGTTTTTAGAGTTGAAACAAGGTCGCATGAATGTAACCGAGTACGAGAGGGAATTTTTATGATTAAGCAAGTACACTCGTGAGTATGTGTCTACTAAAGAAATAATGTGCAAGTGGTTTGTTGATGGGCTGAACGAAGATATTAAACTTCTCGTTGGAATTTTAGAACTGAAGGAATTTGTTGTTTTAGTAGACAGAGCTTGCAAAGCCAAGGAACTTAGCAAAGAAAAGAGAAAGGCTGATTTAGAGGCAAGAGACTCGAGAAAAAGATTAATGAGTAAGCCATATCAATCTTCATCAAAGAAATCCAGAGACTATTTTAACCGATCGACAGCTTCAGTAGGATATTCGAATAGAGATCGCGGAAAGCAATACACCAGTCTTAAAGCTTAAGCTACATTGGTATTGAGTGTTGGTAATGTGAAAAATGTTAAACCCGAATGTCAATAGTGTGGAAGATGGCATTTTTTAGATTGTTGGATGAAAAATAATAATAGAGCTTGTTACAGTTGTGGTTCACAAAAGCATTTTATCAGAGATTGTCCTGAGCTAAATGAAAAAGATAAATCTCAGCATACAAGATCGAGTAATACGACAATGAGAGGGAGACCGCCAAGAAATATGGGAAATGTATCCAGTGGTAGAGGTGTGATGAGAGATTATGCTGTGAGATTTGAGGCACGAGCACCTGCCCAAGCTTATGCTATTCATTCACGGGAGGAGACATCATCTCCAGATGTTATCACCGATACTTTCACTCTCTATGATACTAATGTGATTGCATTGATAGATCCAGGATCAACTCATTATTATATATGTATGAATTTAGCATCTAGTAAGACTTTGCCTCTAGAGTCTACTGAATTTGTGATTAGAGTATCGAACCCCTTAGGCAAATGTGTTTTGGTTGACAAAGTCTGCAAGATTTTTCCGTTAATGAATCAAGATTTCTGTTTTTCGGCTAATCTGATGTTGTCGATGAATTTGATGTGATTTTGGGTATAGATTGGCTAACGGTGCATGATGCAGTTGTGAATTGTAGACGAAAGATTATCAAATTGAAATGTCAGAACGGTGAAATTCTTCAGAATTAGTCTGATGATTCGAGTTACCTGCTGTGATATCGTCTATGTTAGCTTAAAAATGTATGAAAAAGGGCTATAATGCATATCTTGCATACGTACTGGGTACAAAACTGTCTGAATCAAAGATTGAATCTGTACCTGTTATTTGTGAGTTTTCGGATGTATTTCCTGAAGAGTTACCGGGTTTACCACCTATCAGAGAGGTTGAGTTTGGTATTGAATTGGTACTGGGAAAAACGCCAATATCGATAGCTCCGTACAGAATGGCTCCGACAGAGTTAAAAGAATTGAAAGCTCAGTTGCAAGACTTAATAGATAGAGGTTTTGTCAAAACAAGTTTCTCTCCCTGGGGTGCACCGGTGTTATTTGTGAAAAAGAAAGATGGCACGATGAGAATGTGTATAGACTACCGACAGCTCAACAAAGTGACGATTAAGAATAAATACCCTTTGCCGCAAATATATGATTTGTTTGATCAATTAAAATGGGCAACAATGTTTTTGAAAATTAATTTGAGATCGGGTTATTACCAGTTGCAAGTTACAAATTCAGATGTGCCAAAAACTGCATTTAGAACAAGGAACGGATGCTACGAATTTCCTGTTATGCCTTTCGGACTAACAAATGCACCTACTATTTTTATGGACTTGATGAACCAAATTTTCAGGCCGTACTTAGACCGATACATAGTTGTATTTATTGATGACATTTTGATTTATTCTCGTGATAAATCTAAGCATGTTGAGCATTTGAGAATCTTGTTACAAACTTTAAGAGATAAACAGTTGTTTGCAAAGTTCAGCAAATGGAGTTTTGGTTACAAGAGGTTGCTTTTCTGGGACTTATAGTTTCAGCCACGGGTATCCGAGTTGACCCGAGTAAATTTTCTGCGATTATAGATTGGAAGCATCCGAGAAATGTATCTAAAGTTCGTAGTTTTCTGGGACTAGCTGGCTATTATAGACGATTTGTGAAAGGCTTCTCGATGATTGCAACTTCGATGACACGATTGCTTCAAAAAGATGCCAAATTTGAGTGGTCAGAAAAGTTTCAGCAAAACTTCGAGCAGTTGAAAGCATTATTGACAGAAGCACCAGTGCTAGTTTAGCCCGAATCGGGTAAAGAATTAGTAGTTTTTAGTGATGCATCGTTAAATGGCCTGGGCTGTGTTTTGTTGCAGGAAGGCAAAGTTGTAGCTTATGCCTCGAGAAAATTGAAGCCGTACGAAAAGAATTATCTGACGTATGATTTAGAGTTAGCTGCGATAGTGTTCGCATTAAAATTTGGAGCCATTACTTGTTTGGTGATAAATGCCATATTTATACCGATCACAAAAGCTTAAAATATCTTATGACTCTGAAATATTTGAATTTGCGACAGCGGAGATGGCTAGAATTGCTAAAAGACTATGAATTAGTGATTGACTATCATTCGCTGAAAGCAAATGTAGTTGCTGATGCTTTGAGTCAAAAGTCCTTATTTGCTTTGCATGCTTTGAACACTCAATTAGCTTTGTCTGACGATAGTTCGATAGTAGCCGAGTTGAAAGCGAGATCGTTATTTCTACAGCAGATTTGTGAGGCTCAAAAATTTGATAACGAATTGCAAGCAAAACAAGCTTAATGTGAGTCGACTTTTGATTCAAAGTTTCAAATAGGGCTTGATGACTGTTTGATGTTCCGTGATAGAATATGTGTACCAAGAAATTTTGAGCTCATTCGGAAGATTCTAAATGAAGCACACGGTAGTTGTTTATCAGTACATCCGGGAAGCATGAAAATGTATAACGATTTGAAACAGCTTTACTAGTGGCACAGCACGAAACGAGATATCTCAGAACTTGTTTCAAAATGCTTGATTTGTCAGCAACTCAAAGCTGAGCATCAAGTGTCATCCGATTTATTACAACCTATTATGATTCCTGAGTGGAAGTGGGATAAAGTAACAATGGTTTTCGTATAGGGTTTGCCCTTATCTCCGAAAAAGAAAGATGCGATCTAGGTTGTTGTTGACAGATTGACGAAATCAGCTCATTTCGTTCCGATACGTACAGATTTCTTGCTTGATAAATTAGCTGAGTTATATATTTTCGAAATTGTGGGATTACATGGTGTTCCCTTATCTATTGTTTCGGATAGAGATCCAAGATTTACTTCACAATTTTGGAAGAAATTGCAAGAAGCTTTGGGTTCAAAGCTACATTTTAGAACTGCATTTCACCATCAAATGGACGGTCAATCTGAACGAGTTATTCAGATACTTGAAAATATGTTTTCATTGTTGCATTCTTGAGTTTGAAGGTAGCTGGGAGAAACATCTACCGCTGATTGAATTTGCTTACAATTCTAGCTTCCGATCGAGTATAAAGATGGCACCTTACAAAGCTCTATATGGTCTAAATGTCGAACACCGTTGTATTAGAGTGAACTCAGCAAAAATAAGATTCACGGGGTTGATCTGATCAGACAGACTGAAGAAAAAGTGAAAGTAATTCGCGATAATTTGACAGCAGTTTCGGATCGACAGAAATCGTACGCAGACTTGAAATGGAAAGATATTGAGTTCCAAACTGGGGATAAAGTGTTTTTAAAAGTGTCACCGTGGAAAAAGATATTGCAGTTTGGTCGAAAAGGAAAATTGAGTCCGCGATTCATCGGACCGTATGAGATTACTGAGCGACTTGGGGTAGTGGCATATCGACTATCTTTACCGTCTGAGTTAAAGGAAATACATAATGTGTTTCATGTATTGATGCTTCAATGATACCGATCCGACCCTTTACATGTCATTTCCCTGACTGAGGTTGAAATTCAGTCTGTTATGTCATATGCTGAAGAACCGATTCAAATTTTAGCTCGTGAGATAAAAGAGTTGAGAAATAAGAGAATTGCATTAGTGAAAGTATTATGGCATCGACACGGGGTTGAAGAAGCTACATGGGAACCTGAGGATGCTATGAGAAAACAATACCCTAACCTATTCACTGGTAAGATTTTCGGGGACAAAAATCCTAAGGGGGGAGAGTTGTAACAGCCCGTTTTTGGTCAAATCAGAATAGTGGTTTTGGAACCACAAATCTGATGTCAAAAAATTATTTTAATATTATTTTCGATATTTACTGCATGTTATTTGATATGTGTGAAAATTTTGTGACTTAATTTTATCTATTGGTTGGTTAATTTGATAAAAAGGACTAAATCGCGTAAAATGTAAAAGTTGCATTCTACTTGTTAAAGGTGTTTAATATCCATGGTTTACTAAAGTGAAGGTCCTTATGTTGTAATTAGACCATTAATAGTATGAGTGGGCATATATGGACATTCAATGGATGTTTTAAATAGATTTTCATTAAGGTTAAAATGGTAATTAGCATAATTATTATATGATAAATAAAACAAAATCAATTTTAAGCTTCATTGTCATCTTCTTGGCCGAATATTAAGAGGAAGAAAACCATTCTTAGGTTTTAAAGGATTCGGCACACTCCTAGTTTGATTAAGGTACGGTTTTAGCTTGGTTTTTGATGATTTCTATGTTTTTGTAATTGTTGTAGCTCAATCAAGCTAGTCTGTACCTTTAATTTTGAAACTGTTAAAGATTTTGAGAGTTGAAATTGTTGAATCTATGTCTTCTTTGGTGTTTAATGTTGAAATATGAAAGCTTAATGATGGATTTTCATGTTTTGTAAAGTGATTTTTGATGAAAATGCATAATAAGGGTTAAATTGAGAAAAGGTGAAATGTAGTGGTTAAAAGTGTGAATAAATGAAAATTATGGGCTACTAGGGGCATTATGGTAATTCGGCCAGCATGGGTTAGTCTTGAATTTCATTAATTTGTGATTTTGTGAAATAAGGACTAAATTGTGAAAAATGTGAAATCTATGGGGCAAAAGTGTAAATGTGTTTTAAAGTGTATTTTGGACTAAACTGAATGAATAAATGATTGAATAAGTTAATTTTGATTATAATTAGATCAAGAAAAGTGGAATACGAACTTGGATCGGGGAAATGATAAAGTTACCGACTAATCGACTCGATTCACTATTTTAACATTCGAGGTAAGTTCGTATGTATTAAGCATTGTAATAATTATGCTTTTAGTGCTTTGATATTGCATAAATTGTATACATGGGACTACAGATATGTTCGATGACAAATCGATTATTTTTGGCACTCAGTGTGTGATACGACATAGTTTCGGCTATATATGGCACTTAGTGTGCGATTCGACATAGCTTCGGCTATATATGGCACTTAGTGTGAGATTTGAGATAGCTTTGGCTACGTATGGCACTTAGTGTGCGAGACATTGAGTATTCGACGGTATTTCGTGTATGTTTGAACTTGTTATGGATTAGGAGAAGTATGTACATGTATATTATGAGCTTAAAATCGAGGAAGTTACAAAGTTTGTATATAAGCTTATGAATAAGCAGTTGAAAGGTTTGTTAGTAATCATAAAGTACATGATATTATGTTTAGATTGATGAATGTTGTTTTTTGTGATTAGTTAAGTTTATATCATACGAGCTTACTAAGCTTATTAGCTTACTTTATGTATTTTCTTGTGTTTTATAATGATATCGAAGCTAGCTTGGATTCGGGGATTGTCAGAGACTTCATCGCACTATCGAACATCTATTTTGGTACTTTTGAAGTTATGAATATATGGTATATGGCATGTACAGGCTTGAGTCATTTTGAGTATGTTTGATGAACATGTGTTTTTAGGCCAATTGAGTTGGCTTGTAATTATGAATTTGTTAATGTAGTAAGTTGTGTAAATGGTTCTTTTTAAGTTAGATAATTGACTTATATGGATTGAATGAAGTTTAATTGATAATGCATGTTGGAATGGTTTAACCATATGAATTATAAATGTGAATTATGTTTAGTAAGGCAATTTGAATTGATAAGTAATTGAATAGTTAAATGGCATTGAATTACATAATGAATTGGTTGAAATGGATATGGTATGATTGTGTATTGATTGATGACTTTTGGTTGCATATTTGTGTCTTAAAATGGTACATTTTGGTTTCTTAGGTGAGCATGAATAAGGGTGGTAAATTGGCCTTGCAAATGGCCTATTTTTGTCCACACGGGTAGATATACGAGCGCGTGTCTCAGCCGTGTGTGACACATGATCATGTTACACAACCATGTGTCCCCTGGTGATGTAATTGAATTGAATTCAGTATGCTCCATACGGTTTCACACACGGGCGTGTGACTGGCCGTGTGGTACAAGTCAGTATACCCCCTAATTGGCACACGGCCTAGCACACGGGCATGTGACTTGGCCATTGCATAAGTCAATATACCCTACAGTTTTGGCAAGGACTAGCACACGGCTTGGCACACGGACATGTATGGCCTCTTCGAAGGGCACACAAGCGTGTGTGGCCTCTTCAAATGGCACACGGGCGTGTGGTTGGTTGTGTAACCCAAGTTAGTATGTATGCCCTATTTCCACATAGCCTAAAACATGACCGTGTCTATAGCCGTGTGAGGCGCACGACCTGTTCTCACGAGCGTGTGACCCCTGTATGGTTGAAATTTTTCTAAGTTTTCAAAATTTTCATATGTTATCGGTTTAGTCCCGAATTACTTCTAAAGCATGTTTTAGGCCTCATAGGCCCTTATAAGGGACAATATGATTGTGTTGAATGATTTATGAGAATGAATGCTTTATGTATGAGTTATGTATGTTAAATGTTGTGTATTGATCAGTAATACCTCATAACCCTACTCCGGCCACAGATACAGGTTAAGGGTGTTACATGTCCTATTTATAAGGGCTTCTCCTACTGCTCCGTCTAATCCAGATCTTGTGTTTGCATTCAACCCATTATAAAATATTTCCAATCTCATCCACTTTGGAAATTCGTTGTGTGGGCATTTTTGAATCAACATTTTGAAGCATTCCCACACCTTATAGAAGCTTTCTCCTTCTATCTGTCTATAGACAACAATCTCTCTTCTTGATTGGACTGCTTTACTAATTGGGAAAAACTTCTGTAAGAATTTTCCAGCAAGTTCGTCCCAAGTTGTGTTGGATCCTGGAGTCTCTCCAGGTCTAACCAAGAAAAGGCGTTATCAATCAAAGAAAAAGGGAACAACTAAAGACAAATAGCATCATCAGTGACCTAGTTATACTTAAAAGTATCACAAAGTTGAATAGACCATTTCAAATGTTGATTATGATCCTTTGTCATAGTGCCCCCGGATAATTTGTATCATGCCAGTTTGATTTCAAAAATTTAGCTATAATTGCCGGCCTCGCTATACTTTCCTAAACCATATCTAAACTTGGTAGTGCATAGTCCCGTAAAGTTCTCTCATTTCAAGTCATATGCACGTTTATAGGTAACTGTGGTGTTGGTGGGTCTCCTAGGGCGTTATCGTCAGCATCCTGGAACAATTGATTGTCACGTGGTATGTTAAGTACAATTGGTGGTGGTGGATCTTGCATTTATTGCTGCTGTTGTTGGCGATTCATTCGAATTATTCTTTCTGGATCTTTGGCTACTAAAATACGTGTGCCTCTACTGCGAGTCATACACCAAACCCTGAAAGAAAATACTAGTAATATTAAAACAAAATAAAATTGTATCTATAGCTGAGAAATTTCCTAATTATTCTTTTGGAATGTGAAAATTAAAATCAATATAATAACGTTGCCTCCCCCATAATGGCGCCAACAACTTGACCGCCTCTGGATGTACTAACATCTAAAGTGTGAATATTACAATGGAATGAAGAATTATGAGGCGGTATCTGCAAGTATACTGGTCGAGTTGTAATATAGATTTTACAACAAAGTAGGTGAGTACTCCGGTTATAGTACGGAAGTAAAAGAAGAGATAATTTTAGGGAGATGAGTACTAAATCAATCTGAAGCTAAATAATTAAAGATCTAATTAATACTTAAGTCAGTTTAGTAGAAAGTAAAAGAAGAGATAATTTTAGGGTTTCGTAAACTAAGGAAATAAAATAACATAAAAAGTGAAAATTGCAAGAGATAGAAAGAAATAAAGTGAATCAAATCTGAAGATGGGTGATTAGCTTGCTTTAGCAATCTCAATCAACTATCATCTCAGGTTCTTCATCAATCAACTAGTCGCTACCCTAATAGGATTTTTTTATCTTCCACTAACATAATGAGTAAACAAGAACTACTTATGTTCTGACCTCATAGCCTAGATTGGTTTCAGCTCAAGGTGTTCATGGATGTGCTATACCAATTTTGGGTTAATTCCCACTTTGATAACTTCCTGGGGTTGTTAGGCTTGGGGTTTGTTTCACGGTTTCCTTTCCCAAACAATTGATCCATTAAGTAACCCTACAAAAAATTTTAAGAGATCATGCTTCCACTCGCTAATCCCCCATAGAAGGATTAGTTCCTCATGGCTTTCATAAACAACATGGAATAGATAGAAGAATTAACCAAAGGGAATGGATTAAATTAGAAATTTTAAGAAAAGCTTGATTGATATTGATAATAAGCACGAATCCACAGAAGTTGAACTCCTTTACAATTAGATCTCTTGAAGAAAGCAAATAACTAAAACTAGGAAAACCTAAAAAGGAAAGAAAAGAAGACTAAATTTAACGGAAGAAAACTAGGTTAAACAAAGATGTGTTTTACATGTGCTAAAGGGGCCTATTTATAGCCTTCAGGTGGCTGTCGTCCTAACCCTAGGTTATCTAACATTTCTGAGCCTAAATTCTCATTACAGAGTTGATGTTGCGACACACCAAGACCTATTTTGCGACATAGTAACCAACATGTTCCTATGTAGCCATCTTCAGGGGTATGTCACGACACCCTTGGCCTGTGTCGTCACATTGAAGGCAGTTTCTCACTTTTTCTATTATGCTCTCTATGTTGTAACATTGGATCCCTCCTGTTGCAACATAACGTCCAGTATTAACCCGAAATGCCTTCTAATAGTCTCCTACACACTTACAAAGTTCATTAGCTCTCCCTTAAGACTCATTCGTCCCTTAAGGTTAATAAAAGACTTAATGTGCACATTTTATTAAACGTAAACAAAACTAAAGAAACTAAATTAAAAACATAATGAAAATGCTTGTATTAAAGCTCTTTAAATGTGAAAACTAGTTTAATCTGCTACACCGAATTATGACAGATCAATATCGCCTCATAATTCTATATTTTAATACAATATTCACACTCTGGATGTTAGAACGTCCAGAGACAGCCAATGGATAAAACCATGAATTCCCCAAGGAAATTACTCGGTGATGATTTACTCAAGCAATTTGTTCTTCCATAGAAGAAAAAAAAAAGAGGAAAGGAGAAAAAAAGGATTTCAAAAAGACAAAGACTAATATTTAGATTTAATCTAGTAGGATTTTAGTTTTAGGAGTAGATGAACTTAAAAAAATTGAATGTGTTTCTTATTAGGGATTTGTAATTTTCAGTACTAAATTGAATAGTTATTTTATGGATTGTATTAATTAACTTTGTGATGATGTAAATATGTTTTTAGGATTAGGAATATATATAAAACTTTTTGTTTTGTAGTTCGTTCAAATTTTTTATGTAGGAGCCCAACACGAAGGAGATACAAACAATTCGAGCTTTGCACGAATCAAGGAGGAATTACCCACCATTGGTAGTGGAGCGACCACAATCAATCGGGTAACTTCTTTCCTTATCTATTTATGGCTGCACATTGAGGACAATGTGTCAACTAAAGTGTGGGGGTAACATAGAAATTTTTTTAATTTTTTTTATTGTCTTTTGTGTGCTTGAGATTGTAGAAATACAATTGATTGGTTAGGAGCATGTACATAAGTTGTTTGTGTTTACAAATAAATTTGGCATGATGATAGGTGATTTTAGTTTTTTTATTATTATTATACTACTAAGTTCTATATTTTACATTGTAAATAGGTATTAGGCAATCAATTGTATCAAATGATATAGAAAATATAAGGAAATGAGCATGCTAGTATGAATGAAAAATTGAATGTGTTTCTTATTAAGGATTTGTATTTTTCAGTACTAAATTGAATAGTTATTTTATGGATTGTATTAATTACCTTTGTGATGATGTAAATATGTTTTTAGGATTAGGAATATATATAAAACTTTTTGTTTTGTAGTTCGTTCAAATTTTTTATGTAGGAACCCAACACGTAGGAGATACAAACAATTCGAGCTTTGCACGAATCAAGGAGGAATTACCCACCATTGGTAGTGGAGTGACCACAATCAATCGGGTAACTTCTTTCCTTATCTATTTATGGCTACACATTGAGGACAATGTGTCAACTAAAGTGTGGGGGTAACATAGAAATTTTTTAAAATTTTTTTAATTGTCTTTTGTGTGCTTGAGATTGTAGAAATACAATTGATTGGTTAGGAGCATGTACATAAGTTGTTTGTGTTTACAAATAAATTTGGCATGATGATAGGTGATTTTAGTTTTTCTATTATTATTATACTACTAAGTTCTATATGTTACATTGTAAATAGGTATTAAGCAATCAATTGTATCAAATGATATAGAAATTATAAGGAAATGAGCATGCTAGTATGAATGAAAAATTGAATGTATTTCTTATTAGGGATTTGTATTTTTCAGTACTAAATTGAATAGTTATTTTATGGATTGTATTAATTACCTTTGTGATGATGTAAATATGTTTTTAGGATTAGGAATATATATAAAACTTTTTGTTTTGTAGTTCGTTCAAATTTTTTATGTAGGAACCCAACACGAAGGAGATACAAACAATTCGAGCTTTGCACGAATCAAGGAGGAATTACCCACCATTGGTAGTGGAGCGACCACAATCAATCGGGTAACTTCTTTCCTTATCTATTTATGGCTACACATTGAGGACAATGTGTCAACTAAAGTGTGGGGGTAACATAGAAATTTTTTTAATTTTTTTTATTGTCTTTTGTGTGCTTGAGATTGTAGAAATACAATTGATTGGTTAAGAGCATGTACATAAGTTGTTTGTGTTTACAAATAAATTTGGCATGATGATAGGTGATTTTAGTTTTTTTATTATTATTATACTACTAAGTTCTATATGTTACATTGTAAATAGGTATTAAGCAATCAATTGTATCAAATGATATAGAAAATATAAGAAAATGAGCATGCTAGTACGAATGATAAATGGTTGAATGTGAGTTTGTTTGGTGGATTAAATTTATGCATATTGAGATATTAAGGGATGACCTAAGGCATTGTTTTGAACACATCCAGAGCCAAAAAGCTGACCTATTCATGTTCACCTTTAGTACCAATTTTCGAGCCTGTCGACACTTCTTGATGAACCTCATTACAAACCCCAAGCGTAAAAATGATAATTTTTTAGCCTGCACAACTATAAATGTCCGACCATACATTTTGAGGGTTAAGTAGATACATCACGATAGACACTATAAAAATAGAGTGAAATAGGAAAGATTGGTGTGATATGGAAACTATAGGTTAGCCTGAAATTATAAATAAAAGAAAAATCAAATAAGCAAAAGTTATACGAGTAGAAAAAGTTCTCGAAGAATAAAAGCATTCTTGAGTGAGATGAACTGAAAAAGAAAGTGACAAACTCATAGAATAAAGAAAAACTCGTTCATTAGTGCATAGAAACTCATAGGCTATCCATAGTTACTATATCATGCTATGATTTCCTATATATGGAGAGACAAGAAAAGTAAGAGAATGAAAAATAAGGCGGTAAGCGGGTAAGGGTCATTAAGGGGGAAAAATAGG
This sequence comes from Gossypium anomalum, assembly GCA_025698475.1. NCBI lineage: Eukaryota > Viridiplantae > Streptophyta > Magnoliopsida > Malvales > Malvaceae > Gossypium > Gossypium anomalum. The sequence goes on from CM046957.1 coordinate 18,483,676, forward strand.
GATCGATACGATGTGCCAAACTATTTTAGTATTTGTAACCCCTTTTGATGCTTGCTGTTTTTGATTCCATACCTGTCCTAAGACTCAGAACGTTGCAAGCCGAAAAGTCCTATGTAACCTAAATATCCTTATGCATGAATAGACATTTTATTAAACAATTGCATAAACCACTATTTGTATTCTGCTCAAATAATTAACTTACTTGTATGATTTGTTGATGGATCCCTATAGGAGAGGCCCCTAAAGCTTGTATACTTTGTAACATAATGAACTTAGAGGTTTGTGGTCAAAACTGGTAAATCAATTATTCCTCATGTTAAAGTTGTTAGTGAATGTGAAGTGCCTAAGGCATGTGCTTCAAGTCAATACTTGTATTATATTTGCTTAAGGGTCATCATTTTTTCTTGTTTTTGTTTATGTTGCTTGAGGACAAGCGATGAGTTAAGTGTAGGGGAGTTTGATCTGTCGTAATTTGTGCAGCCGATTAAACTAATTTTCGCACTTTAGGAGCTTGAAAACAAGTATTTTCATTAAGTTTTAATTATGTTTTCTTAAGTTTCTTTTAAGATATAAAATTTGAAAATTGAGTCTTTTATTGACCTTAAAGGTCGAATGAGGCCAAAAGGTAAGCTAATGAACTCTATAAATGTGCAGAAGAACCTTAAAAGGTGTACTAAATCAATACTAGTCACTATGTCGCAACATAGAAGGCTCGATGTCGCAACATAGGGAACCAAATAGGGAATTCATGTGATTGCCTTTGATGTCGCGACATAGACTGATGGTGTCGTGACATACCCTAAACGATATCCCAGAAGGAGTACACTGACTGCTATGTCACAACATAGGTCCTGGTGTGTCGCGACATCGACCCTGGACGAGAGATAAACATGATTAACTTGGTTAGAACTGTTACCTCCTCATTGATTTCCTCCCCATCTCAGGTTCGCGTGATCTCTCCATTCGAGATTGTAAGTATTTGAATAAAGGTTTCCACCCTTGTTCCCGATATAGTTCACGTTGTTTTAGATCATATGGATCATAGATGGCTTGATTTCAAAGTTATTGGTCATGATGGCTGGCCTCGTTATACTCCCTTAAACCATGTCCAAATTTGGTAGCACATACTCCCTAAAAGTTCTCTCGTTACGTGCCATATTCATGCTTGTGGATAGTTGTGGTGGTGGTGGTAGGTCTGATGGGTTAGCATTATCTTGGCCGAATAATGGATTCTCGTGAGTTACATTGCCCATAGTAGATGGTGGGTTCTACATCTACTACTATTCTTGCTGTCGACAATTCCTGCATATTATCTTTTCGGGATCAGTATTTGGCTCTATAGGTGTTCCCCTACAATGAGTCATACACTGAACCAAAAAGAGAAACAAAAGTTAGTACAATTAAGAATATAAATTGGAAACTATAATCTAAACCTTTCCTAATTATTCTATTAAAATACAAAAATTAAAATTAAACTAGTGATGTTGCCTCCCCGGAAATGGCTCCAACAACTCGACTGCCTCTAGATGTACCAACATCTAGAATGAGAAACCTGCACAAAAGATATTGAATGGGCAGTATCCACAAGTATATGGGCCAGGTTGTAATATAGTTACAACAAAGTAACAAGTACTTTGAGGATCTCACCCAAGAAAGGCGAGCACTAAGTTAACTCTAACCTAAGCATAAATAGATCTAATTAGTAATTTAGATAGATTATATTACGATTAAATATAGATAAATTTTTTTGGTATTTTTATTAATAAAAATAAATAGAACAGAAATAAATAAATAATGGGAAATCAAATAAAAGAATTTATCAAATCTAAGCATGGGTGATTAGTTCGCCTTGGTAATCAAAACTAGTTGTCGCTTTGGGCTTCTTGTTCAATCAACTACTCGATACCCTAGCAAGATTTTCCGATCTTCCACTAGAATAATGAGTTGGCAAAAACTACTTATCTCTCAACCTCACAGTCCAAACCAATTTGGGGTTAAGGTATTCACGGATAGGTCGTACCAATTTTGGGTTAACTCTAACCTTGATGACTTCTTTAGGTCATCAAGCCTAGAGTTTAAGTTTTTCCTTTCTCAAACAGTTGGCCCGTTAATATAACCTTACAAAACGGTTATTTAATAATACCTCCACTCAGTAACCCTCCACAGGAGAATTAGTTCCTCATGGATCTCTTAAAAAGTATAAACTTGATATATAAAATAGACATAAATAACAATCCAAGAATATAAAGTTTAGAAGAAGCCTAATTTGTATTGAATAAAATGTTGAATCATCACAAAGTTTGATAAAGTTCACAAATCAGATCTTCCTACAAAATTAAGAACAAAACTAAAATAAACTTAAAGCTTAAGAAAAGAGAAAAACTAAAGACTAAAACTATGAAGAAAACTATACAATATGAAATTTTGTCCATAACATGTGTTGAATGAACCTATTTATAAATTTAGAGTGATCCTTGTCTTTAACCCTAGGTCAGTTGTCGTCCTCGTGCATAATATTTAATTATGCGGACTAAAACCCCCTGGCTCATAATTATTTCTCGTACAGAGTCGGTGTCGTGACACACTAGACCCTATGTCGTGACATCGAAGGCAATATGCTCATCTTCAGGGTATTTTTAGGGGTGTGTCATGACATCCTCATGTTGTGTTGCGACACCGAAGGCAGTCTTGAAATTCTTCTATTTTGCTCCTTATGTTGCGACATCCATCTTTTCATGTTGTAACACAATGACCAGTATTGAGTTAGCACACCTTCTAATGGTCTCCTACACACTCACAAAGCATCTTAGCTTTCCCTTAGGCCTCATTCGGCCCCTATGGTCAATAAAAGACTCAAATTACACAATTTATTGAATTTAAATAAAGTAGTAAAAACTTAGGCTTCGCTTGTTTCATTGAAAATGACTTCCAGAAAATGATTTCTGGAAAATGATTTACTTTTCTGGAAAAGCTAATATTTTCTGGTGTTTGGATGAATTTGTGTAAAATATTTTCTATTGTTTGGTAGATTTCTTAAAAAATATTTTATAAAAGTTGTTTTCAATTAAACAAACATACATTTGAAATTTTCTTATTTTTTCATTATTTAATCGAATTTTTTTTCTCTATAATTTTATATTTTACATTGTTTTTGCATATATTAAAAATATTACGTTAAATTCAGTTTCATGACTACTAAGTGGGTTTTTTTTTTATTTAAAAATGTGACATCAACAAATTTGACAAAAAAATTAACGATGTCAACAATTGGGCTTGATTTTCAAATTTGAAAAGTAAATGGACTAAATTCTTGAAAATAAAAGTATAAAGACTAAATTACAAATATGTGAAGTGTACATAAACTTATGACATATTTTAACCTTTATACTACAAAACATTTATGATTAATATATTTATAATTATAATAAATATTTATTATTAAAATATTAATATTGAATATTTTCAATAATATGTGAATAATATCATTTAAATTATTATTTTTAAAATTTATTATTAAAATAAAATTAAAATATTAAATAATTTATTAAAATAATAAATTATATTTATTATATTAATAATTTATTATATGACTAAATATAAATAATTAAATATGTATGTTTAATAATATTGAAAAATATAATATTTTAAATATTTTTAAAAATAAAAATAAATTTATTATCAATATAATAATATTAAGATTGATTTAAGTTAATTTTTATATAAAAATAAAATTATCTATAGACGAGCTCTTTTTCGGAAAATGACTTACACTTTTTAAAAGGATAAGACATTTTACAAGAAAAATGGCTTATTTTACCTTGACAAGTAAGTCATTTTCCGTTGATCAAACTATTTTCTGTGAAACAAATACAAGAAAATGCAGAAAACATTTTCTGTAAAACCTTTTACATGTAAACAAACAGACCCTTAACTAAAATCCAACTAAAATGCTTGTATTCAAGCTCCTCAAATGCGAAAACTAGTTTAATCTGCTACACCGAATTATGGAACATTAGTTTCCCAAAGAGCTCTCTAGCTAGTAGAGTCTTGGCAAAACAAATCCCCAGGGTTTGTCCTTAGATGCGATCTTTAACTACATCCACTATTCCACCAAACACTGTCGTCTCTCTCAATGTGTTTTGTCCTTATGCGGTTTCTTTTAGGCTTAGCTATATTCACACTATTATAGTGCCATAGCTTTTCCATACCTCTTATTCGGCCTTCCATAGTAAAGTTAGCAGTGTAACCCTGCTTTACTCTTATTCACATTATGGACCCATCATTTAGGATAAAAGCACAGTCTGATGTCGATTTCCTTGAATCTTAACACGTTTGGAAGTTAGAATCAGTATATCTTACTGGAGTAAGATCTATTCCAGAATACACAAGCATATAATCATTCATTCTCCATAAATACTTGAGTATATGCTAATGTAATATCTCAAAAATTGGGGGTTAGTAAAATTGGGTTTGTGAATAGAGAAAAAGAGATCATACCTTAATTTTTTAGATTATCTATGGATTTTTAGGAAATAAATGAGGTTTTTTGGTTAAGTGTTAGTGAAACGTTCCTTGAAACCCAAGTTCAAATCCCTTCTCTCGCATCATTTTTATTATTTTGCAAATTTTGCCTTAAACCCTAGTAAGTGACATGCCTTGTTTTTAAAATAAATATTGCAAAATTATTTCAAGAATGAGGAAAAAGCCTAATGGTTAAAAGAAATATGAGAAAATATGGAAATTAAATGTGGTCCCAAGTTTGAAACCTTTCCCTTGCGAAATAATTAAATTTTGCAAAATCCTTTTTTTTTTATATGTGTGCCATCCATACCCTTGAACCCTGAGTATAAATTCAACCTTTTATTGTATTTTTCAGCCTTTAATTCAACTTTTTCCTACCCTAGCCATTCACCCTCTTCCTATCCTCTTTTCTCTTTAATTTTCTTTCTTTCTCCCATTATTGTCGTTGCCTACACCTCTCATTTTACCATCTCTTTCTTCTTCTTTTTGCATCAAGATTGTGCACCATCTCTTTTACTCTATTGCTACCACTTATCCTCATCTAAATCAGCCCCAAATCTAAAATCTTTAACCCCAAGATCGATCCTGAACATTGTCAAGAAAGTGTCATTGTCATTTCTCTCAACTAGCTTAGGTAAGATCTCTTTTCTCTTCAATTTCTTGATTAATCTAGTCAAATAAAAACCAAAATTTCCAGATCTATAATTTGGGGGATTTTAAATTATTTTAAAGATATTTTTCCAGATTTTAATGATATCTCAAACCATTTTAAAATTTAGCCCCAATTTTGGCCACCGCGAGTGGTGGTGTGTGCACCTATGTGCAAGAAATGGGGTTGTTTTGTTTCTTGGGTCTTACCCATATTTTTCCAACATTAAATTGTGCTCTTGAACCCTCCTAATCATCATTTAATTAAATGTTAATTACGGAGAGACGTTCTTGATCAATTAGCCAATCGGATCCCACAAATCATGAAGCGTAAGTACAATTAAAGATAACTAGTTTGTTATTTCGACATAGTTGTTGGGTAAAGGTTATGAATTTATTAAATGAAGGAATTTATTCATTAATTAGTTATTGATTTCCAGTATATTATTGAATTATTTGCTGACCCAAATGCCCCAAATCATCTATAAATGCGAAGAACGATTGTACGTACGGTTCGCATTGATAATGTGTAAGGAATCTAACTAGTTTGGATTCATAAAATAGTTATAATTTCAATGATGGGTTTGAACTCATAAATGGGTGTTTGGGGGCTGGTTTATGGTAAATTGATTGAATTTATATTGAATTTTGGTTTACGTTCTTTAAGGAATTACTAAAGAAAATTGGAAGATTCGCTAGTGTGCTGGGAGAAAGTTAAAAATAAAGTGTGGGTCCTAAACTCATAAAATTGTTTGAAAATGTTAAATATCATGATATATTTGATAATTAGTTTTCTGATTGGATTGGCTTAATAGCCAAATTATTTATTTTTTGAGTGGCCGAAACAAGTATGTTTCGAGCCTTAAAAGATCTACATGTTGGCAAAATTGCTAGTTTGATATTATGAATGTTTGATTGAGTTTGTAATTGCATATTTGAGTTATAAGATATGAGAATGTTTGACTGAATGATATAATGTGTTGAGATATTAAGCTTATGTATGATTTAAACGAATGGGATATTTGTTATATTGTGTACTGAAAAGGGTGCTATTTATGCACAATGAAAATTTGAAAGTATATGAAATCAAACGATATTGGTTGATACCAAAATAATAGTAATTTGAAAGAATGGAACACTGTTTCCATTTACTGAACGTATGTGATTATTGAGGACTTGCTGAGCATGTTAAACGAATGTTAAAAGTATTGAGATATGATTATGTATGAGATTGTGTGACATATTGCATATGCATCGAGTTGGGATTTTATGGTTGACGGAGGAGTTTCGTGGAGTACCGGCAACATATTAAGTATGCACTACACCTAAAGTACCGAGGGGAATGGCAATTTATCGTATTTTCACTGGCAGCTTGTTTGCATTTTTATTGCTAGAATTTTCTGCATATTATTATCGGTGATTTTAACCACAATGGGCTTAAGCCCGTAATGTTTTGGAGTTCGGATGACGGATTCTTGGGAACTCGTGGTGTGTAGCGGATGGTATGGGTAGGAACCTTTTTGCATTGCATCAAGTGCACGACATATTCAAATGTTATTGATTTATGCTACGTATTGTATTTTGTTGTATTAAATGGTATCGAAAGTAATGATTGTTACTCGAATAAATGATGACCCATGCTCATACACCATTTGACATCAATTTGATAATGGCTATGTAATAATATGAAATTCCTATGACGGTTCTGTTTTCTTCTATTAAAGCTAATTTGTTTCACTGTATTTGATATTTATGTTTGTTTAAATAATTGTTCGACTCACATTGAGCTTTTCATAATCTCACCTCCTAATAGTGTTTAACTTTTCAGGCAAACCTCAAAATTAGGATCAGACTCGGCATTAGGAGAATCATCTTGGACCTTGGATATTTTTTATAAGTATTAATCAGTCTCTATTGGTTTTGGTTTTTAATTTTTAATAACTTCTGGTCTATGGCTTGGTAACTTTTCTTCAGGGATTTTTGCATGCATGGATTACTCAAGCATAATAATCAGATAATGCATGATACCGAACTTAAGTAAAATTTGGTATTGTTCCCTAGTTTCTGCTGCATTACAAAGAAAACGTTTTTGAAAAATAAATCAACAAGGCAACTAATTTTCCAAAATGACTTGAAAAATGGTTTCTCCACTACATTAGTTTAACATCGAGTTTTTTTAAAAAAGAGCGATAAGCAAATGGTTTTTCTAAAACAACATTATTAACAATAAAATGAATCTTAAGTATACACGACCTAATGAATGAATGTTTTTAAGCTAACTCAAAGTACAAAAATGGTTTTCTCTAAAATGAGTTTATTTAAAGTCTTTAAAAGTAACGTAAGTTAACTTAGCCATTTCGGTGGCTAATGTAGCCTTCTCAATCTAGCCATAACATCTAGGCTGGGTTAGAGAGGTTATAACTTAACTACTTGCTAGTTTCTCGGTTATGGATTTGCCTGATATTGATACCAACCCCACTACAAAATAGATATCTAGATGTGTGCATAATATAGCATACATGAGATTTCCTACTACAAAAACTTAAGGAACCTTTCTCATGTTCTCTTTTTCTTCCACAGTCTTAGGATAATCCTCCAAAGAGAGATGAAATCCTAATGCAGAGGGTTGATTTCCCTTATTTGAATTGGTCATTGCATAACACTCCAATATCTTGTCTGTGTATGAAGCTTGAGACAGTGCTATCACTTTGTTCTTCCAATCCCTTAATATTTGACTACCTAGAATAAAATTACTTTTTCCCAAATCTTTCATGCCAAAATGTTAGGTTAACCACAGTTTAACTGATGACAATGACCCTACTTCATTCCCAAAGAGTCGAATGCCATCGACACGTAGAACAAGAAAGACCACCTTCCAATCCCTTAAACATTTATAAACACAAGGTTCATCCACATTTTTCTCAAATCCAAAGGTCTTGATTTCTAAATCAAATCTTTTATTACATGAGCGAGATGTTTGCTTAGTTCCATATATGAGTCTAAGTAGTTTGCAAACTTTATACTTGATTCCTTTAGCTATATATCCAGTGGGTTGCATCATATAGATGCTCTCTTCAAGATAGCCATTAAAAAATGCTATCTTGACATCCATTTTTCATATCTCATAATCGAGATTCGTCACAATGGATAGAAATATCCAGATTGACTGGAGCATGGCAACCAGAGAGAAGGTTTCTTTTCAATCGATACCTTCTTTCTGTGTATAACATTTTGCTACAAGTCTTACCTTATAAGTTTTCATATTTCCATCCACATTTTTTTTCTTCTTGTAGATCCACTTACACCTTATGGGTTTTATCCCCTTCGACAAGTCCACAAGTTCCCACACTAAGTTGGAGTCCATAAAATCCATTTTCACTTTCATAGCTATTTTCCAGAGTTTTGAATCAGCACTTTGCATTGCTTCATCATACATGAGTGGGTCATCATCTTCTTATTCGGCAAAATCAGTATTAAAAATAGTTCCACCGGATTGGAAGAACTCAAGCCTATGAAATACCCTCATACTTCCATGAAGCACCCTATGTTGCTGATCGTTTGCAATTCTACTATTAGAAGTTGGTTATGAAACCATTTCAACAAGGTTTTTTATATTTCCTGAAAGTTCCTTGAGTACCTCTTTACTCCAAGGTTTAAATTCATTCATGTAGCTTTCTTGAAGAAAAGTAGCATGAGTTGACAATATAACAGTTTGCTATTTCATGTTATAAAACAAACCACCAATTGTTCCCTTTGAATATCCTACAAACATGTACAATTTTGTCCGTGAGTCTAACTTTCTCCCACCTTTATCTAATACATGGGTCAGGCATCCTCAAATCCTCAAATGATTTAGACTTGGCTTCCTACGATACAACAATTTGTTTGAAGTTTCAATGATACCTTAATTAGCACATCATTCAGAATATAGCAAGTTGTTTGTATTATATATCCCCAAAAAGATAATGGCAGCTTCAAATAACTTTACATCAAATGTAACATGTCTAACAATGTTTGATTCCTTCTCTTCACGTCGTTCTAGTATGGAGTGTTCGACGCGGTCAACTAGGATGAATCCCATTCCCTATCAGGTACCCTATGAAATCATCAAATAAATATTCCCCACCTCGATCAAACAGAAATGTCTGTATAGGTAAACCTATTTGTTTCTCTAGTTCCACACGAAACTCTTTGAATTTATTGAAGGTTTCACTCTTATGGAGCATAAGGTACACATACCCATATCTAAAATGGTCATCAATAAATGTTACATAATATTCATAACCACCTCTTGCACTAATTCTTATGAGGTCACATAAGTAAGTGTGCACAAATTCTAGGGTTTTTACGACCCTCATTCCTTTTTCATAAAAGATTTTTTGGTCATATTACATTACAAGCAAGATCCACATTGTGAAAAATCAATTTCTTTAAGAGAACTTAAGAATTCATCTCTCACAAGTCTAGTGATTCTTTCTCAGTTAATATAACCAAGTCTCAAATACTAAAGGTACGCCTGTTTAGAATGAGAATTTTTAAGTTTCTTATTCGATATTTTCATTCTCAAGCAATTTGTACATCTTTGGATTGATAAAATAGAGAGACATATTTGCATCTCTTTGTAGGTATGAAATTTCAAGGATGAATTTTTTTAAAGGTGGAGGAGTTGTCACACCCTAGTTGGTGAGTTGGTCAGGTTCGGGAGACTATGCTAGTGAAGACCATCTAAGTCACGATTGGGGTACGAACCTTGTAAGACAGACTTTCCCCTAATAAGATCGCCACTCATGCTTTTGTGTCACTTCTAAAGTAAGTATAATATCTTGTAAGACACGTTTAAGTCACCTAGCATCCAAGTAGAGGCAATGTGTCAGTAATTAGGACACTTAGAGAGCCTCATAGGATGTGATTAATTAGTTGAAGCATGCGAGAACAAGTAATGATTAGAGGTAATCCTTATTGGGATTTGGACATGAGTTATCTATAAATAGGATAGCGTGATATTAGAGAAAAGGTTTATGGTTCATCTTTTCTACTAAACTTTGTTATCATCGAAGAAATTAAGAGAGTTCTTCTTTGCTAATGAAGGTGTTGAATATTAAAGCTTAGGAGAGCTTTTATACTAGTTGTCTACTGGTAAATTATTAAACCTTCCTTTAAGCTTTACCAGATAAATAGAACTAATGCAAGAGAGGTTTGGTAGGATTTCTTTGAATACTGGACAAGAAGGAAACTTCTATCCAAAAACTGTTTGCATGTCTACAGATTCTTTCTATGTCGTAAAGTTTTGGTCATTTTTATGTTTACAGAAATTGTTTTATTGTTTTAGCTAAAGAAACAAAAGAAAGTCCCAGTATTAAAGGGGATGAACCAATAAAGGAGACAAAGCTCTGAGTCAAGTATTTTGGTCAATTCCTATGTACCTTGTTTTTGGGATTAGCATTAATTCCTTTAATCCTTATCACTATACAACCAGGTAAGTGGCTTTGTCCTTCGTCTTTGGTGTTCATGTCTAAAGAAACATATTCAAAGAGTTAGTGCATGCAAGGTTATATACGGTTAAACAGACTTAGAAAATATGGTATATACATGGTATGAGTACTCCTTCCTTGGTGCACAAGTTTCGTATCCAAATTGGTGTAAGGAGAAAACGAAAAGATGTTATGTATAATGATAACGAAGACACAAGATAAAATGTTTTCCCTCTAGTATGACACTTTGATGCAAACCGTGACTAGCGAAAACCCAGCCTTGTGGGGGAACACACATGTGTTCAAACAAGGAGAGAAGTTAGGGGGATAGGGAGGTGATATTTGTTAAATAGCTCTAATGAGTGGATAATAAGATACATGAAAAATTGTTTCCTTGGAACTAGGATCAGAAGGTAGCCCAAGAAAGGGAGTACATGAGAAAAGGTATATGTGGTAGTGCACGTTGCATGAAAAGTAAACAGTAAGTCTGCCATTCAAACAAAGGTAGTCTATGCAAGTGGCGTATCCATGTAGTAGTTGTGCCCATGACTATGATATATGAGTTTAGAAACCAGTGTTATCTGCCGATAGGCTGAGCTGATTGCGATAGTATCTGACAACTGATCCACGGATTAGAGGGATGTATCCGCCAGATATGGCAAACTAGTCTATCAGCTTGAGTCCCATTTCTTAATGTCTAATAGTAATTATGGTAGGATTTAATTCCTCCAGAACTCACTAAGTTCTCGCAAACTTACCCAATTTGAACTTACCCAGTTTTTTCTTACTTTTAAGTTCTTAGGCAAAGCGTGGTGCTTGACGGGATACGGCTAAATCTATGACCATTTGTAAGCCTTCTTATTTCTGTGGGTAACATGTATTTGATGGGGGTTCTAGGACAGTTGTTAAATGCTGTCATTTTAAAACCATTAATTTGTACTTGAAACTTTATTTTGAAATCTTCGAACGTTGACTGATAGCCTCATTGGCTTTTTATTAATTGTGATTTATGAATGATGTTTAAGCTACTGCCAAAGGTTGTTTCTTGTATCTTTAAATCTTTAAGAGTGGTAAGGTACAAATATAAATTTTGCATCTAAATAAATGTAGTCTTAATTTAACGGAATACCATGCTGAAGAAAAGGTACCCTCCAAAATGGAAAGTTGTTTTACAAATGAGGAATAATGTGTTTTCCAATGGGTCAACCTATGGTGCTCTATACCTGGATCTGATGATTGGGTCGGGTGTGAGGTGTTATATTTTATTGGTATCAGAGCTTCAGTGTAGTCGATTCTCAAAAACCAGTGTGAGTTAGAAAGCCCACAATGTATGTTACATAAATCTGGCTAGAACCTTCATAGTATTGCTAACTAAATTTATGTGTTGTAGAGAATTAAGAAAGAGTGAAGATGTTGATAAATTCAAGGAATGCTAAAGGGGAAGAAATAGAAAGCAATACCCTTCCACTAGTGGGTAGCCCTGCACCTTCTATAAGCAGGGGAGTATTAGGAACAAAGGCTAAGAATGTCTTGATGGAAATGATGGGACATGTTATGGAAATGATGTCATGAAGAATTTGTGAGACAAGAGGAGATGATGAGGATAGCAGAGGTTGCACCAATAGCAAACCCTGTACCTATGGTTCCAACTATAGCAGCGTTTAGAGGGGACCCATTGGAAATCATCCATAAGAGGGGTGCCAAAGAGTTTCGAGGAAGTAAAGAGGATGGTCCAGGTGTAGTAGAAAACTGGCTTTTTAGAGTCTACCGAGTAGTTGAGGAATGACAGTGCTCCCCAGTGTCCCTTTTATTTAAAATAACTGACTTAGACAATATTTTTTTAGATCATTATATTAGAAGAAATTTTGTCAAGAAGATTGGGTTTGAAGCGGGACCATCTGTGACCCTTCCAATCTTTCCTGGGAATTGAATCTAGTGTGATTTTCTAGAAAATATTGTCTAAGTTGCCAAATAAATTTAAATTTGCTAAATAAAGGGTCAATTCCAACCCAAGTATTAATTTTTCTATTCTTTTTTATTTATTTCTCAATGCAGCTACTTTACTGGACATATGAAATGCTTATTGATTTTATTACTTTTAAATAAATGGCTGTAATTTTTGTAAATATTCTGAGCAGCCAAAAATAAAATATATTTAAATAAATTTATATTTATCTTTTTCGCAAAATAAAAGGATTTTATTTTATTTAAAAACTAATCCCCCTAATTTTTAATGTTTTGCTGCCTCAGGTTAACTCTTTCCTTGTTTTAGTATGATTCTACTTCTTCAAACTTTAACCTAAGCCCACGCCTATAAATTCACCACGCTTACACGCCAATTTCTCATAAAACCACCAACCATCCTTACTCAACGCAACCACTGTCGCATACCTAATCGCCGTCAATCTTTGCCGCTACATCTAACCGTTGGTTGAACAACCAACACACCACCTAGCTGCACCCATAGTCGTGCCACCTTATCACCCTAACCTCCCATTAACCCGAATCAGTATCGAATTTTCATAATTTTTGAACATGCACTCCAATTATTCGAAGAATGTCTCGTAAGAGGAAGGGAATTTCATCTCAAACTAATGAACCTCAGAAATGATTTCATAAATAAAAAGTAAGGGAAAGGTTTGAATCAATCTTCAAGAACTAACCGATGCTCCCAAACAAGGGGCTTATTGAATATCGATCGGACTACAGTATTGTCAAACATTCAGGGAACTACCAATACATTGAAGTGGAATTTATTATCTGATGTAAGACCACTTCTAGAGGCTGAATTGGTTTGAGAATTTTATGTAAACTTGACTTCATCTACCGAAACAGAGGTTCTGTTCCGAGGCAAAAAGGTACCTTTCGCACCTAAAGCTATTAATGGTTTCTTTGACTTACCCAATATAAAAGACGATGATTATACGGAAATTTTGAACCATGTTGACGAGGAGTTTCTAAAAGAGGTACTAAAATAAGTTGCAGTTCCTGGAACTAAATTTGAGAACTTCTAAATCTGGTACTCATACTTGCTGAAGAGAGTTTTTGAACCCAACAACAAAGGTATTGTTTTATTTCATATGATTCAGTACACTGTTCCACTATCTCGATGGAATGTGTGCTTTTGTTATACGCTATCATGGTAGAAAAGTCCATCGATATGGGAAAAATTATCTATAAAGAGATCCAGGAGTGTGTTGTTAAGCGGGTTGGCTATGCTCATTTTCAGTCATTAGTCACTTTGTTATGCTTGCAAGCCTTCATACTTCCAAAGGTGGATCTCAAAGAAAGAAACCACCAAGGTCATATAACAGAAAGTGATGTTACTAGAATAATGGGTGATATTACTAGGCAGAAGCAACCAGTTGATGAACCATCTGAGGTAGAACCACCCGATCATCCGTTAAGTCAGAACCAAATCCTAAGCCAAAATCGACTACTCCTCCTGACTTTGCCACACCAACTGAACATGTTATTCCCGAATGGACCGAATTGACACCCACCTTCCCATCATCTAAAACTATTGCATAGTTAGATCAATTTGCAATCATGGATATGCCACAATATATGCACCGATAGTAGCAAGTTTATTAGAGAGATGCAAAAATTTGGGACAACTTGATAAGGGATGCATTTAGAAAACTACCAAGTAACCCGTTTGATTTTGTACCTGAATTCCTAAATTTTATCTTCAACCCTTGGTCTCCAACTCTGGAAACTAGGCGCGATGATTTCACTACTCTGGAAAAGGGAACTAGGTGAACAAAAGGTCGTGGGGGTGTGGAAACAATATCAGATAGTGAGGATGCTACCAAATAAATAATGGAGTTTTCATTTTCTTTATCATTTTAGGACATGTTAGGTTTAATTACTTTTATTTATTTCTATTTCTTTGCATAATAAATATTAAGTTGTAATTATGAATAAAATTGAGCAAACTTGCACATTAATTTTTAAATCCACAAAAAATGAGAAGTGTGGTAATGGATATGTGCATGTCTAGAATTAGATCTATCAAGGAAAGGCTTGGTATTTAAACAGTCAAATTTGAATCACCTCCCTTTCTTGGGATCCTACCTGGTGCACAGTTTTCATTGACTTATTTATTTTTATCCCTTCTATTTTATGTTTTAAACAATAAGGACATTGTTTCTCTTTATTGGTGGGACCGTAAATAATATTTTTTGGGGATCATAAAATTTTTTTGGGGATTTTTGAAAAAAGTTAACTTTTTCCATCAAGTTATGTTCAAGTAAAATATTGCTCAAAATTTTAATTTTTGCTTAATTATGTTAGCTTTTGTATGTATAAAATTATGTTATTTCAATTATTTTTTATGTTGACTTAATTATGACAAAAAAATGCTGAACTTAGTAATTGTGTATCAGTCAAACCATGAAAATTTAATTCCTTAGAAAAACTAAGCAAGTATAAAATTTTAAGCCTTTAGAATTGACTCATTAATTTCCTTAAGGTGAAATCCTAGGAGGCATGGTAATTTGAAAATGATTTAAGCAAATTTTTGTTTGGACCATTTGAGCCTTCCAAGCCAATCCTAGTAATATTTATCCCTTGAAACCCTACTTTGAGTTGTTTGTTTTGATTTTCTTCTAAACATTAATAAGTCATCCGTTCATTTAAATTTATCTCTTCTTATCCCAAATCTTAGACTCAATACATCTAGAATATTTTTTGTGATTAAGTTTGGGGGAGTTAGAGAGAAGTACCGGAATGCTCAAAATGTTGAGTTGTATGCTAAAAAAAGCAACAGTGATTGCTTAAAAAAATTCAGTTGCTGAAAAAAGATGTACAGAGAGCATGTGTACTCAAACTCAAAACAGTTGTTCTTAGGGATAATTATATTTGGAAGGTCCGAGGTGAGCTGAGTCTAAGGTCTTAGATTAAAAATTATCAATTTTTTTCCTACCTTGACCCAAGCTTCTTACAACCATATTAAAGACCAATTGATTTAGATTTATGTGTCGGCAATATTAGTGGAGAGGAAATACTAAGTTCAACATATGAAGGCATAATTAAACTTGTAACAGCCTATTTCTCTGAAGTGTCAAAACAGTGGTTTCGGGGCCACAAATCCGACGTGTAAGTTCCTAAATATTATTATTTAATATTTACGAATAATTTATGGTGTATTGGTAAAATTTTATTTAATGATTTGTGTTAAATGGAAGAACAATTAGGTTCAAGTAGTATGACCCTAAAGTCAAGTGGTTTTAGAAAATGAGGTATCGAGAGCTCATTTTTATAAGCTGAGCCGTAAATATTTTTATAAATATTTACGGAGTGTTATTAAGGTTGTATTAAAGTTTCATTAAAAAATTTTAATGTTTACATAGTTAATTAATTAAAAAGGACTTAATTGTAAATGATGTAAAATTTTATCACTATTAGATTTGAATGATTAAATGGCTTAATGATTATAAGTGGAAGGATTAAAATGGTAAATATACCATTTTTAATTAGTTGGATGGCAATGGGGCTTTAAAATTTTGTCTTATTCATGATTAAATATTAAAATAATTAAAATAAATAATAAAATAAAATGTTAAAAATAAAGAAAACATAATGTTTTCTTCTCCATTTGGTTGTTCATCACCGAATGCTCTATGGAAGCATTCTCAAGGTTCGGCCTTGCTAAATTTATGCATGGTAATCTATTTCTCACTCGTTTCTAATAATTTTTATATTTTTGAGATCATTGCAACTAGGTTCAGTTAGCCTATACCTTCGTTTTTGAAACTGTTAAAGATTTTGAATGTTTCCATTCATGAATCTTTGTAATTTTAGATATTAAATGATGAATTTAAAATATTAGTTGTTATTTAAAAGTATTTTGTTAAGTGATTTTGTTGAATTTACTGAATAAGGACTAAATTGTTGAAATAGTAAAAATATAAGGACTTGATGTGAAATTGTTGGAAAAATGGGGTGAATTGGAAGTTATTAATATTTTTCTAGTGTGAATTTTCAATAACATTTTTTTATTTGCATGGTTAGGACATAGGGACTAAATTGAATAAAAATGAAAAGTTGAGGGTATTTTTGTAAAAATGTCAATACAAAATAAATTGCATAAAATGAATTGGTTTTATTGTCTAAATTAATTAATTGAATGAAATTGTTAATTTAGATAATGAACGAGTGGAAAATCAATGAGAAGGGAAAAATCACCAAATAGCCCCTATACTTAGTCATTTCTGCAAACTAATCAAGTAAGTTCATAGTGATTTGTTATTTAACGTAATTCACTTGTGATTATGGTTTTTGTTCTCTAGTTAATTGATTTATATATATATATATATATATATATATATATATATATGTGAACTACTTCGGTTATTTATATAACAATAAGTGTTGCAAATACTTATGTATATATGAAATTGAGAAAAGATTATTATTAATGTTTTTCTTGGATTTTTATTAAAGTTATATGCAAATAAGATGAATTTAAGTATGTATATAGAAATGAAGAATTGCCTCTGATTGTACTTCGGTACCCCTGTTTTCACATCATGCCCCTGTTTGTACTTCGGTACCCCCGTTTACATATCAGTGCCCCTAATTGTACTTCGGTACCCTTGTTTGCACCTCAGTGCCCTGATTGTACTTCAGTACCCCTGTTTGCACATCAGTGCCCCTGATTGTTGCTCGATACCCCTGAATGCACATATATGCCCCTGTTTGAACTTCGGTGCCCGTAATCGCACATTTGTGCTGCTAATTGCACTTTAGTGCCCCTTTTATGCATCTATGATGCCCTTGGTGTGGTGTAGTTACTCGAGTATCCGAGTCAAGTTACTAGTTCAACGAGCATGAAAAGAAAAGGAAAAATAACTATTCAAATGACTTATGTCATGAATCTATGAAAAGGATTGAAAAGGAAATGTTCAGTGAAAGTATACTAATGTTCATGAAATTAATGATTTCAAAATGAAGTTGTTCATGTTCAATGACTTACCTTATGATATTTCAAGTAGATTATGTGTATATGCAATAGCATGTACAATTGATAATGCTTAGATTGTGCCAAGCTTATGGTTGGATTATGTCATGCATAATGAGAATGTTATACATTGAAATGGTAAGTGTCCAAATGAAAATATGCTTATACACATGAAAAGGTGGTAAGAATCAAAAGATGTGTTTTTTTATGAAATGGTTTAACATGTGGTTGATCTCGAAAGAGTTATGTATAAATACATTAACTTGTATATTGATGATGATATATAAGCTTGTGTCAAGCTTGTGTAATTGGTTGATGTTTATGCTTATGTCTTGTGTTATGCAAATGAGATGTAATGAAATGGTAAGTTCATAATTGAGATGTAATGTGATAATGTAAATGGATTAATGAGTTAAAGGGCTTGTTTATATGTGAGAAATTTACTTAAGTTATGGATGAATTTATATAGGTAGTGGATAAATAAACTAATTTGTGAGTGGATAATGTTATTTAAGCTAAAGTAAGTAAATGGAAGGTTTCAAAGTCTTATAAAAAGGGTTAATGGGTGCGTAATATATCTTATAAAAATCCTACTATGCTAGGAATGTTAAATATATGTAGTGTTTATGGACATACTCATTTGTGAGTTGATGATTATGGTTTGATAAATCTTATGGTATTGGTATAGGTTTATATTTGCCTTATGAAGTTCATTATTGAAATGAAATGTTATGCATAAAGTTTATACGAGCTTACTATCCATTCATCGCTTACGTAGTTGTCTTTTCTTTATTTTATAGATTATCAGAAGCTCAATCGATTTGGAAGCTCGTCTGAGATCTATCATACTATCCAGCGGTTATATCGATAGACTTGATGTTTTGGCTGAGGTTATAATGGCATGTATAGGTGGACTTGTGTTTCAATCTTGGTTGATAGTTTGGCTTGTATATGTTATTATGGTTGATATACTTATGGTACTTTTGATGTATTGATGGTAGGTGTCAATATGGCTAAGTTTTGATGTATTATTTAATTGGCCAATTTGGTATGTGTTGGTAAGATTATAATGTGGCCAATTTTAGTTATGCTTCGATGTAGATATGAGCTATTTGTAATGGTATAAATGTGGACAAAAATGGTAAATTTGGTATGGAAATAGGTTAAATGTGAATGGTTAAATATGCACATGTTTAGATAGGTTTGATGAATTGTGATTGAGGTGCCTTTTGGCATATTGGTTGTATGGACGTTTGGTATAGATATTTGGTCATTTTATGCATGTTTTGGTATGTTTTAACGCATTGGTCAAGGGTGCAAATGGCTTGTAGGTACATGTTTGAAGTGGATGAAGGAAATGGGTTGATTTTGGCAAATTTCTTGTCCACACGGGCGAGTGTCTTAGTCATGTGTGGCACACGGCCATGCGACACAGTCGTGTGTCCCCTATAGGTTTTAAAGGTTGCGTTTCAAATGTTACACGGCTTGGCACACGAGCATGTGGCTTGGCCATCTGACCCAAGTCAGAGAGTTACACAGACACGGACATGGGCTAGGACATGGTTACGTGTCCCTATTTTGATTGTTACACGGCTTGAGACACGGGCATGTGTCTCAGCTGTGTGACCCCTGCATTGTGAATTTTTCTATCTTTTTCCTAAAGATTCCATATGTTTCTGATTTAGTCCCGAATCATTTTTAAAGATTTTTTTATGTCTCGAGGGCTCGAATAAGGACGATATGCATGTGTTTGAATGGATTACACTATGATTTATGAAATGTTTCGAAATGAATGATTTAAGTTATGTTTTTAAGATAATGCTCTGTAACCCTATTTCGACAACGGATACGGGTTAGGGGTGTTACAAAACTTTGGATTGCTACTTAGTTTAACCAATAAAAATAAATTTTGATTGGGAAAAACTTAGCACACATTTGTTAAGGGAAGGTATTTAGTACATATTTTTGTTAGCATATTAATATTTGAAAATAATTGACTGTTATATATACTTAAGTTGCATGTTTTTGAATTTTATATTATTGAGCATAATTTTTCCAAACACTTGACTATGGGAAAGATTGATTTTGTTTGAAGGGATTTTTGCAAAAGTGACTCCTTGAGTTATAATGTAAGTTAGCATTATTTGGAGCGGACAATGAATTAAGTTTAGGGGTGTGATAACTCAAAATTATATAGGCATTTATAGCATCTTCTAACTAATAATTCATGCAAATTTTGAGTATTTTAATGGTAAATTTTGTAGTTTTATTACAAATTTGTGCAGTAGGAAAAAAATTAAGGATAAAGTTGTAATCTTACTTATTTACATGCTAATTTGACATATTTTTGCCGATTTGATGTAGTTTCATGCAGTAGAAGAAAAGTTAGTCTTGAAGCTCACTTATTCGATGCTCGATGCTGTAGCATTCCTGTAGCAGAGGTCATTCAAAAGTGGGTTGATGGCTTATCAGCATGGGCATCCTAATTTCATCTGTTGGACTCTCAAATTAATTTTGACCCAACTCACAATTGGATCACTAAAGTGGACAAGCTTGTTGCTAAATTTGAAGCCCAAACCATCCACTAAGGGAGGAAAGAGCACAATTTGGCTATGGGAAGTCCAATTGTCCATAAATGTATTTAAATTAGGCACCCAAGACATGGTAAAAGATAACAAATCAACCATAAAAACTTTCTCATGTGACCGTTCAACTCCTTCCCATAAATTAAGCATAAACTAGTTAAATTAAGCAAAGTCATCCACCTTCCTTCCTCAACACAAAGGGTTAGCCATACATGAGAGAAAAAAGGGGGATTATCATGTTATTTTTAGCATACTCAATCGGTGTCTCATTACTATAAATAGAGAGTCATTTTCTTTCCATTTCATTCATCCGTCACTCACTATCTATTTTCTCTCTTCTTTCACTTCCCATTTTTCATTCTTCAAAGAATGTTTGCAAGGCTCTAAGAGTAGCCCCATTCAGAAATATTAAGAGCTTTTAAGTTTGGTTGTCATGGCAAGAAGCGAAGAACGAAAGAGGAGTAAAGTGAGTTGTGCCTCGGAGAACCACTGAAAATTGCTTAGCATTTCTTTTCCCTTCAATATTTTATTTTTTCTCAATTCAAGAAACATGATTGCAACTAAGTTTTCTACTTTTAATATAATTATGATTGTTTAATTTCGTTGGTGCTAGAATGATTTAAATTTTGTAGCTTAGATTATTTAATTATGTTAAAGATGTTCTGTGAATTTGATATGTTTATTCATTCAGATAAAATCATGTGTATGTTATTCGTGCATTATAAAATGCAGGGATGTAATTGAATTAATTATTAAATCAAAATCATATTGTAATTAATTGGCAATATCTGAATGGTGCATGTTTGATCTTTTTATGATGAAAATAGGTTAAATTAGTAATAATATCGAAAGAACTTTATTACCTTGCATAACCTTAGGATTAATGTGATTAAACTATTTCAATATAGAAATACTACTCTTACCTCACATAATTTGATTTCTGCTTATTAAAATACTAAGTTGATTGAACATAGACATATATGAGAAAACCTTAATAATTTAATAAGTGTAATTGCTTAGACGATGCCTGAAAATGTAATCTTGAAGCTGGACTTGACATAGAAATATGCAAGGAAACTAAAAGGTTAAGCTTAGATCTTTGAGAGAAGCCGAGCACTCGTAATATCAGGGTTAGTAAATTATCAATTTGACACAGAATTTCCGTAACATCTCTTAACATTGTTTAAATAATTTGAACTTATGAAGGAAAATTATTTTGAGACATGCATGTTATTGTAATTAACTCTTAAAAACTTGCATTCTTAATTATATTATGTTTAATTTGATTTTTAAGCATACTTAAGTTGATCTAGTATAATTAGGAAATCCATCACACTTTAATTCATCTCATCACCAATCAAAGTATTAATTTTGTAATTTTTTATACATTAAAAAAATTTTATAAAGTAGACCTTAAAATCTATTTTTCCTTTTGATTATTGCAATGTCCCTTTGAGAAATTCACTACTTTTTATACATTAAATCTCCTAAACAAATCGGGGGATATAAAAGGGAAAAAAGAACAAAATTCAAGATGTAATATTGTTTTCTCTTACATAAAAAAACGTATATTGTTTAATTGAATACATAAAGTTATATAACTTACATATAAATACATAATATTATGCTTTAAAATTGAGCCCACAGCAGAAACTAGCGTGGTTAAAATCTTTGTTGGTATCTTAAAACATGAAAGTTTAAAATTTATTTTGTCATCCTTTTTCCTAATTTGTAATATGTATTTTAGAAAAATTAATATCATATAAATTTGAGTATGTCAAAACTTATATAAATTTTCAATTTAAAGTTTTGAAGTATATGGATAACTTAAAATTGCATAAAATATTATCTAAATTAATTAAATTCATCTCTTTTTTCCCTTATAGACATTAAGACGGAATTGTAAATTAATTTCAACAATAATATTTGGATAATTTTTTTGTTTTTTTTTTAAATTTCAATTTAAGTATTAATTAACTGATTTAGTCTTGATTTTGGCTTAAAAACAAAAAAGTTACAATTATTTAAATCAAATTAAATGTTATTTTTATTTAACTTTTATTATTTTTTAATTTATATAAAATAAAACCAAATTTTTAAAAATTATATAAAATACATTTTTCTAAAGTTTAAAGTCAATGAACTTGTGCCCTAAAGATATTTTGAGGAGATCATGCTCTTTCGTTTGGAGATCCTTGTCCAAAGTTTGGTCAATCCTTCATCAAAATCTTGTTTAGTCAGTGGGACATGGTAATCTTATAAAGGTTTGGACCGATAATTAGGTCCGAGAGATTGGACCACTAATTAATTTCTATCATAATACAGATATT
This sequence comes from Gossypium anomalum, assembly GCA_025698475.1. Taxonomy (NCBI): domain Eukaryota; kingdom Viridiplantae; phylum Streptophyta; class Magnoliopsida; order Malvales; family Malvaceae; genus Gossypium; species Gossypium anomalum. Next base: position 18,506,195 of record CM046957.1, read on the forward strand.
ATTGATTTGAATACAATCTTAAAGGAGATTTTTTAACTGATTGTAGATGGGATTGGAATTTTCTCAACTTTTTTGTGGATAATACCATTTTGTCATATATTGTGGTCGTTCCTCCTCCAACCTCTTCAGTTGGAAATGATGAGTTAATCTCTAGATGGTCCGACCATGGTAAGCTTATTCTCAAATCTGCTTATCAATTTCTTACACATGATTCTCTTAATCTAGAAGACAACAAACGGTAGCTCGCTTGGTCCTTCACAGGACCTCAAAGAGTTAGACACTTTCTTTGGTTGGTTCTCAAGGAGAAGTTGATGACCAACGTTGAGAGATGTAGGAGAGGATTTATAAATGATCCTTCTTGTGCAAGTTGTAGGCATGTTGAAGAACCTATTATTCATGTTCTACGAGACTGTGCTAGTGTACAAGAAGTGTGGAGGCAGGTTGTCCCTTCAAGGATTTGGGGGGAAATTTTTTTATTTTTTATTTTTTGTTCCTATAATGGAGTGGATCTCTTTGAATTTAAATAATGAGTATAGGTTGGTTCTTACAGAAGATGAATGGTAGTCTTTCTTTGGAATTATTTCCTGAAATCTATGGAAGCAGAGGAACTTATGGGCATTTCAAATGGTAGGCTCAAATAGCTATGACACTCTTCATTCAGCGTGGTGTTGAGCGAGCTCAATCAAATTTCAACTTGTATTATCTGTGGGCGGTATTACGAAGTAGATACGAGATCAAGTTTGGAATCCTCCTCCACTGGGATTAATAAAGTTAAACACAGATGGAGCAAGGGATCTTATTTCGAGGGAAGCGTTAGCAGCTGCTGTGGCTAGAGACGATTTGGGTTTATGGCATGGAGGAGATAAAAGAAACATTGGCAAATGCAATTTGTATAGGCTGAACTTTGGGCTATTTATGACGGACTCCATTTGGCATAGGATAATATTATGGTTGAAATAGACTGTGCACAAGCTATGGAAGCCATCTTAGACAGGCCTTGTGGGAAATTGTACAGGTGATGAGTGTCAAAACTACCAAAAACAATTCCCACAAAAATAACTCTAATAGTAGTAAAGAGTCGTAGTAGGGTCGAGTCTAGAGGGATTACATGTTATAATCTACTTATGCGTTTAACTTGTGAGCAGAATGTTTGTCGTGTCGAAAGTTGTAGCAAAAGTCGTGCCCACGACTCCAAAAGGACCTGCAAAAAAAATAAAAAAATAAATCTGGGGGTTTTGAAAAAAATGTTTAGAAACTAAATATTCGAAACAACGTAAATAGACAATTAATTAATATTGGAAATAAATTTAAGTTGGGAAATAAATTCGTATTTTTGTAAACAAAGATAATAAGCCTTAGCCCTAGGCTCGGTAGATTTTGGATTAAGAATCGATCCTCGAAAATTATCTTCTCCTCCAAACAGTAAACTGGTTATAGCAGTTAAGAACGTCCTAACCACTTATTCTTCCTTTCGTAGCTGGTCTCGGTATGACCAGCAAACTAACCCTTACTGATTATCTAACCAAGATACACGTGTTCTCGATTCAAGATTCTAGCAGCCTTGTGCTCTAAAGAACCTAACTCGAATTAATAGCCTCAACTGCGTGGGTCATTTAAACCTGATCACTTTCTCCTTGATTTGTTCTCAGAGATTCAAATACAGCCGACCGACTCGTTTCCCCAACTATCAGCAAACACAACTCCAACCCAACGTGCACTTTTTAACTTGGAATCGAGTCAGCTTTAAGGGATGAGTTGTCAATTCTGATACTTAGGAAAAATGTGAATACCGATTGGAAGGATTTTTAGCATGAATACGTATCTCACAATTCTCGACTAGAAAGAACACCGGCCTAAAGCTAACATGAAATTTAGTGAAACATGGATTTAATCATGCTTTTTAGGTTATGAAAAGTGGTTTGATGATAATAGAAAAAATTGAGGAATGAAAGGACTTGGAAGGTAATTGGACAAATTTTGAAAGAACAAAGAAATTGAAATGAAAGTAACAAAATTCTCACGTCAAATTGAAAGAAAAAGGAAAATAATTCTATTCAATTCCAAATTGAAGTCAGAATGTAGAATTAGATGTGCCTTTCCTAAGTGCATTAAGGCCCTATTTATATACATAGAATTTACTAATTTTAGCCTTAACTAATTTAACATAAAATCAAATAATAAATAAATAAATCAAATAAGATTTTTTTTCTATTTTTGGCTTTTACAAAGTCAAAAATTCTAATGAGTCCTTGGCTTTCTCCATATTCTTTATTCGGCCTCATTTCATTGATTGTGTTTCAATTTGGTCCTTTTCTACTTGTATTTGTCTCTTAGTGTCTCAATTGCGTCCCTGACAATATTAAAACATAAAAGCACTAAATTAGCAAGGATAAAATCAGAAATAAACCGAATTAAATACAAAACTTCATGCAAATTAACATGTTATGAAATCCCCTTTACTTAGCTCATGCTTGTCCTCAAGCATATTGTTCCTTCAAACATTAGAAATTATTCTACAATTTATTAAAAATCGAGCCTCTTTTTCGCTTCCATAATTAATGTAAACAACATAGGCAAAAATAAATAAATGCTCAGAATATATAGTTTAATCAACAAGTGTCATAAAATTGAAATATGTGAACTAAATCATTTCACTAAATTGATTTTGAATCCAAAATTTGTAAGGCATTATTAATTAATTACGCATTAAATTTTTTTTAGACATGGTCAAACCTTTTTACGCGAACTAGGATGACAACCCAAGCACCCTATCACAGTTACTCAGTTCAAACAGTCTTTTTTTTTGAAGGCTCAGTTAGCGGAATGTTTGCAAGTTATCAATTTTCCATTCGAACCTTTTTTACGCGAGATAAAATGACAACCTAAGCACCCTATCCAGGTTACTCAATTCAATCATGTTTTCGAAACTTTCACTCATAACTTGGGCCTTTATTTATTTATTCATTTTATTTATTTATGTACAAGCAAATTATTTATGTACAAGCAAATATTTTTTTCAAACAATCAATTTATATGAAAAATCTAGTTACATATATCAACCTTAAAACACAAATGTCAACTAATCTAGATACTTTGAACACTTTAATTCAAAATGTGCCTAATTATCCAAATTGACTAAATAATGAGATTAGAGGCTCAATGTCAGAATAAACTATCGAATAATTCTAGCATAATATTGAACATATGCAAAAGAGAGACATACATCAAAAATCATGCATATTTACCATGTACTTACTATTTCAACCCCCCACTTAAACTATGCTTGTCCTCAAGCATGTGACGTATGAAATAAAAGACATCAGCCCAAATAAAAAGTAAAAAGAAAAGTTAAGAATACTCACCATATATCTTTTAATATGTTGTCAGTATTGGGGGTAATGACTTTGCAGGATGTCAAGGATTGTGGAAACTTAGTTTTCCATTGTTCCAAGTCGAGCTTCAATCCAGCTTAAACATGTCTCCGTAGATAAAGGTTGCTCCTCTTGCTCCCTAGTATGATGTGTTGACGTTGGCGAAAAACCATATTTTTGCGAGTGGTCCGTGTACCTGGAGGAATAAAATAACACGCAGTAGGGGTGCCGGCAAGCAAACCCATAGAATCCAAACAATATTTATCTAGGTTGTTCATACTATATGCATATGTTAAGGATGAGAAATCAATTTCAGAGGGAAAAAGTCGAAAGGTTTAATTCGTAATATATGACCCAAGTATTAGTGGACGATTACATCGCAAAACGGCATGAAAATTTTGTGCAAACCAATATCCTAAATTAACTTTAAATCCAGAATGCATACACCACAAAAAAAAAAATAGTTCAATTTTAGTTAGAACAGATGACGAATCATTTCTACTTGAAAAACTAAAGGTTAAAAATCGGTGAATATATCTAAAAGCAGGTTCATGCACCAATAAATCTTTTGTGGTATTCGGATTACAAAGTTGATTAGAATGAGTTAAAACACAATAAACATCTTGAGTATCAAAGTTACTTGGAATATCTAACAGAGCAGTATGATAGGAATTGAATTGAATATTGTTAGGGTCGACGAAACCCATGGCAATGTTAAATTCAGAAATTGACATCCGAAAGTCCTTACCAAGCAAATGAAAACAGATAATGCTTTGTGTTTCAACAGCTCATAATGCATTAATGTTGAAGCTAAATGTGGTGTAGAATTCATAAATCAACTCATAATATGCATTACAGGAAATATTTGCAAATGATTTCCAACCAATAGCATCAAAATAGCCAATCACAGCATCATAAATATTTAATATATCAAGAGTAGAGAGATCAATTTGCTTACAGACAGGGAGTGAACGTTGTCGGATGTTGTCATATCTTGCGCAATGCTCCAAGGTCAAAAAATATAAAAACCCTCGTAATCGTCCTTCGGCAAGAATAGTGTTTGCACAAGTTTGTCTATTACGTTGACCGTCTCGTGATGGTCGAACATATTCATTAGGCGAGTCGGGTAGACTTGAATTTTTAACAGTGCTAGTACTGCTATGTGGGGGTGTCACTGACTCATGTATCATTCGTCGACGGGCTCAAATGGTGGACGATCATGTTTGGCATTGAGAGACACACTTGTTGATGGTTGAGGGACCTTCGACATTATCATTAGAAGTCTCAACCTCCTCCGAATGACCTGCATAATACGTTAGAAAAGTAAAATCAGTTGAGGATTAGGGACTGACCTTTCAAAAGTAGCGGAGCTACTGTCTGAATGTTTTGTTTCGACCGGAGTTAAAATTCATTGGTGACGAGGTGTGACCGTTCCTCTTGAAGGAGGTGGAGAAGGTTTTGAGTCTTCATCAGCTATATCGATGACTAGAGGCGCTAAAAATCAATGTCAACTTCGATTGAGTGAAGCTAGAATTTTGTCAGCCGTTTGGTTCTGAGTTCAAACCATGGTTTCCATGTAATCGTCACAAATAAATGGTTCTACTTGCTACGGCGGCGAATGGCGGTGACGGCGACGGATAGCGGCGATGATGGCATGGTGTGGGCCAATTTTTTAGAAGGTTACGGTGGGGATTTAGGGTATGATGTTGGTTAAGGTGGTGGAAAGGGTGATTTGGTTGTTTAGTGATGGAGAAAAAGAAAAAAAAATAGATAAGATGAGAGAGGGAGGAGCGGTGCCATGAAAATGAAGGTTCCGATCAACTAGAGTGCGGCACATGGCTGAGGGCTTCGGTCAACAGTGGCACGGGGGTGAAAAAGGCCGACGAAGAGTAGTTTTAGGTGAAGGAGGAAAAATAAAAATGGAAAAGAAAATGGAGCATTGGTGATGTCGACGGCGCCGAAGGAAGTGAGGACGACGATGATGCGGCAATGTAACAGTGACGACGAATGGGGACAGGGGCGACGACGGCAGCAGCGTGGGTCTGGTGTAGGGTTAGCCTTTTTTTTTTGTTTCGAAGAAGATGGAGAAGATGAAGAGAAAGAGGTTTAGGAATTCTAGGGATTTGGGTGTTTAATTTTTCTTTTTTTCTGTTGGGCTTCTTGCCCATTTTTTCTTTTTTTTTCTTCTTTTGGGCTGGTAAGCCGTTCGGCCCAACTTCTTTCTCTCTCTTTTTTTTTTGGTTGGGTCTGTTTGGGTATTGGGCCTATTTTGGATTTATTATGTTGTTGGGTTGGTATTTGGATGTAGGGTAGGTGGGTTAAATGCGTTGATGGGTGGGTATTGGATTTGGGTTTTAGGGTTTTATGAAGGTTAGAGATTTTGGATTTTTTTTTATTTGTAGGTAAATAATTGTCACCAATTAGCATGTCATGCCCACGTCACCACCATTATCCGACTTTGGAAAAAACATTCATGAGCTCCATTACGTTCTTGAAAACATCAAATTAACTGAATTAAATATAAATTTATTTATTTACATCCTAAATCTTACTAAAACTCAAAATGAAATAAATGAAAATAAATTTGGGTTGTCTCCCCAAAATCGCTTTTGTTTAACATCATTAGCTCGACGACCCAGAATTTTATTTAACTGGCTCTTCGAGGACTAATTTCTCAACCACGTGGACTTGAAAATTTTCATACAAAGGCTTTAATCACTGTCCGTTGACCTTGAAATTTTTTTTAATTCTTCGCTTTTAACCTCAACTGCACCATATGGAAACACGTGAGTAACAACAAAAGGCCCTAACCACTTAATCCGAAGCTTACCTGTAAAAATTCTTAATGTAGGGTCATAAAGTAATACTTTCTATCCTACCATAAATTGTTTACGGGTTATCTTTTGGTCATGGTATGCTTTGACCTTATCCTTATAAATTTGGGCACTTTCATTTCCTTCTCATCGAATTTCCTCAAGTTCCTGAATATGTAACTTATGATGCTTACTTGCAGCTTCTAACTCCATGTTGCATTGCATGATCGCCCAAAACACTTTATGTTCTAGCTCAACAGGAAGATGACACGGTTTACAAAAAATTAGTCAATAAGGAGACATACCTATAGGTCATTTATAAGCTGTATGGTATGCCCACAGTGCATCGTTTAGTCGCAAACTACAATCTTTTCTGTCCAGTCTTCTCCAAAATCAACTTGATTTCTCGATTCGACACTTCCGCTTGACCGTTTGATTGAGGATGATAAGCTGTAGCGACTCGTTGCATTACCCTGTATTTTTCAAAAGTGTGTCGATTACCTTATTAAAAAAATGCGTTCCACGATCGCTGATCAATGCTCACGGTGTGCCAAATTTGGAAAAAATATAACTCTTTAGAAAATTGACTACCATTTTGGATTCAGCATGATGAGTGACTTTTGTTTCCACCCACTTCGGCACATAGTCAACTGCAAGTAAAATATAGATGTTACCGTATGATGAGACAAAATGTCCGATGAAATCTATGCCCCCATATATCAAATATTTCACAAACATGTACAGGCATTAGAGGCATTTCAGTTTTCTAGCTAAAGTTTCCTACCTTTTGGCACTTTTCGCATATTTTACAGAACAAATACATATCTCAAAAAATATGTGGCCAATATAGTCCACATTCAAATACTTTATGTGCAATTCATTTAGGGCCAAAATGTCCACCACATGCATAAGAATGACAAAAAGATAGAATCGATTTTACCTCAATTTCTGCAACACATCATCGAATTACCTGATCGGAATAGTATTTCCAAAGGTAGGGGTCGTCCCAAATATAGTATCGTGATTCACGTTTTATCTTATCTTTTTCAGATCACGATAAGTTAGAAGAGACTATACCTGTAGCAAGGTAATTCACCATGTCTGCATACCAAGGAAAAATTGTCTGAGTAGCAAGCAGATTTTCATCTGAAAAATCATCTTTAAGTGGTGTGAAGTCCTTCGATAGTGGTATTCGGCTCAGATGGTCGGCTACCAAATTTTTGTTTCCTTTCTTATTCTTTATTTCGAGATAAAACTCTTGCAAAAGTAATATCCACCTAATAAGCCTCAGTTTTGCTTCCTTTTTCTCGACCAGATATTTAAGAGCTGCATGATCAGAGAAAACGACAATCTTACTCCATAATAAATACGAACGAATTTTTTCCAAAGCAAAAACTATAGCTAGAAACTCTTTTTCAATAGTCGAGTAATTACTTTGGGCAACATCCAAAGTCTTAGACGCATAGGAGATAACGTATGGTTCTTTCTTGATTCTTTGCCCAAGTACTGCTCCTACGCTATGGTCACTTACGTCGCACATTATCTTGAAAGGATAGTTCCAATTTGGTGCTTGAACGATAAGAGCCGAAATGAGCTTATGTTTGAGTGTGTCAAACGCGTCTTTGCATGATTGCTCAAACTCGAACTCCTTGTCCTTTTGTAGTAAATTGCAAAGTGGTTGCATAGTTTTTGAAAGGTCTTTAATGAACCGCCTGTAGAAACCTGTATGAACAAGGAAAGAACGAATCTCCCTCACAGTTGTAGGGTATGGCAGTGAGTTAATAATGTCAATTTTTGCTTTGTCGACATAAATTCCCTCAGTAGAGATGATATGACCTAGAACTAATCCTTTATCTACCATAAAATGACATTTCTCATAATTTAGAACAAGATTAAATTCTAAGCATCTTTTGACAAGCGTCGTTTTGCCTATCAAAATAAAATAAACCTCTTCAAATAAATAAATAAATAAATAAATAAAAAGGTAGAATAGTGGAAGAGGGTCGATCCACAGGGAGTTTAATGGAATTCTTGATTAATTTTCTTGCTCTCGACCTAAGAGCTAAAATAGAAAATTAAAAAAAAAGGTGATTTGAGAAGTAGCAAGAAAATAAAATAAACAAGTAAAATTGCAAATAAAGATGTATTAAAATAGAAGCAATAAAATAAAGAAGATGAAAGATTAAGTTGAATAAACACGAGTATAAGAATCGCCTCAAGCTAGTTGCGTCAATTCCCACGATCATCGAAAATAGATTTTTGCTCTGGGATTCATGTCGGTTACAGTCTACGAGGCCCAACCCATCGTAAATTGCTTTTCTCTCATGTAACCGATCTTCCCAAGTCTATCTTCGAAAGACAATTCTTAAGTAAATCAACCATGACTATCGCCGTTAAAATACTTAGTTTTAAAACAGGAAAAGTCCAACTCGGAAGTTGTCTTATTAAGAATCATTTCTGATCTCGTCTTTCCTTAGTGGACCGCCGCTAAGAGTGTTCATAGGAAGTCGAAATGCCACAGGCCGATCCTTCCTCCCGACTGTAGAATTAAACGATTCCAAACAAACGGATCTTTTTTTATTTGAAAAATGTTTAAAAATTTTAGTAAGGCCGATTGCCAAACTATCTAAGCAGAAAGACGAAAATGTATCCCGAAGGGATTTAAGCAATATTCAATTCTCACGTGAGGAATTGATTCGTACTAACTCTTGGCTTGGGAAAAATTAGCCAAGCATGATATCAATTATCATGCTTAACATGTTTTGGTAATGTAAAAACATAAAATAAAATAGAATTAAGTAGAAATAAAACAAAAGAAGAAATTTTATTAAAAATGAAAATAAAGTAGCAACAAGAACAAAAGACAAGAGATCCCTTAGCCTTACCTAAAGGTGGGTATTTATAGGCTACAAATTCCCAAATCAACAAACTAATCAAAAAAAGATAAGATAATATCTTTAAAATTATGAAAATGAAATCCAAAATCCCCCAAATCACGTCAATAGATCAAGATAAGTATCCCCCAAATCACGTCAATAGATTAAGACAAGTTGTTTCCAGAATATTCCCCGTGTTGACTTCTGTTTTGCCACGTCAGATCCGTTTCGTGCCCAGCGTCGTGCCCACGACTCCAGTCGTGACAGAATAAAAAGAAACAAAACTGCAGATTACGTCTTTTTGTTGTCATTTCCAGTATTGGATTCACTACACAAGAAATAAATCAAATACAACCAATTAAGTAGTAAAAAATTCATAAGACAAAGGAATTAACAAGCAAAAAGTGTCAAATATAAGAGTACATCAAATTCCCCCTCACTTGTCTCATACTTTCCCTCAAGTATGTTTGAAATAAATTAATCAAAAGCTTAATCATCTTTCTCCTAAACCGTTGCAAGTCTTAAACAAAGTTATGAGAGTTCAAGTGCACAAAAAATGACGTGTATAAAACATGAATCAAAACAAATAGGTGCAAGCAAGAAAAATCATTCAACCTTACCATTGTCTATCAATTATCAATCAAATTCTAACCTGAGCTTAATTCTTACCAAGATGCACTCAAATCACTCAAAGTGTTTCGGGTGTAGATCAAATTCACTCAAAGTCAAAATTTGAATAAGGGTCTCCATAGGTTTGTGGCAAGACCAATTCTCCACTACTTTAAAGAAATGAGATGCTAAAATCATTAGGACTTTTAATAAAGGGTGTAATGGGGCTTAGGTAAAGGTGGGGAATAAGGCTAAAATGAGGCTAAAGAAAATCAAGACAAGAGTTTCCCAACAAGTAACTATATCATGTTTACAACCTTAGAAAACATAGGCAACAAGGTAATAACGGAGTATTATGAAGAGAAAATGTACCCGTAAAGCTGAAGCTTCCTCTCTAGTACGTATCGCGTAAGTTCTCGCCGGGGCTCAAACCTCTGATTTTGCAGTAGAATCTTTTGTAATAGTTCGAGTGCCACTAGCACTCCCAGGATGTCGTGGTGGTCTGTCTCGGGAACTAGTAGCATTAGGCTTTGAGGCTAATTCCCCCTCTTTATCAGCTCGCTCCGGGCAATCTCAAAGAAAGTGGTCAAGAGAACCACATCTAAGACACGCTCCGCTCTTCATTTGACACTCTCCAAAATGAAATTTGTTGTAACTTTTACATCTCGGCTTTTGATCATCTACACTTCCCACACTAGTTACCTTAGGGGAAGAAGACTTCGGGTAGTGATGCTTAGAGCTTCTTGATTTACCCAAATACCCCACCAATGTAGTGGAGTGTTCTTGCTGACTCCTCGATTTCTTCGTGGGGAACGAGTGGGTCTTACCGCTAGATCTCTTACTTGAAACTCGAGCTTTTCTCTTTGCTTGCTTCCTTTCATTATTTAACTCTTCAGCCTTCTTGGCTCGATCGACTAAAGTAGCCAATTCCCTTATCTCAAGAATCCCGATTAGCAGTTTAATTTCCTCATTCAGACTTTTTTCAAAATGCTTACATATTTCTGCCTCCGATTGGACCCACTCACTTGCATACTGACTTAGTCTCATGAACTGTCTTTCGTATTTTGACACAGTCCTATTTCCTTGTTTGAGTTCCAAGAACTCTTTCCATTTCTGGTCCAGGAACCTTTGACTGATATATTTCTTCCTAAATTCTACTTGGAAGAATTCCTATGTGATACTCTCTCTCGGTGCCACTGAGGATACAGTCTTCCACCAATGGTATGCAGTGTCCTTCAGTAGCAACACCGCACATTTTGAACTTTCCTCGGGAGTACATGACAGTTCATCAAGAACTCTCATGGTATTTTCAAACCAAAATTTGGCACGTTTCGGATCGTCATCAATATTGGCCCTAAACTCTTCGGCTCCATATTTTCTAAGTTTATCCACTGGGGCCTTCCCAATTCTCAAGGTGTCATACCTTGTAGCACTTCTTCTTCAAGTCGAGCAAGGGGCGGAAAAGGTCGTTATAATATCCCGAATTAGGGCCTAGTCGAAACAGTGGTTTCAGGACTACAAATCCGACATAGTAAATTTTTTTATTATATCTTTATGGTTTACAATTTCACGGGATGATTTCGTGAAAATTTCGTTCAAAAATTTTGACGTTTGGGCACTAAATTTAGTCAAAAGGACTAAATTGTAAAAAGTGCAAAAGTTGAGTTCTACATGTTAGAGGCGTCTAATTGTTATGAAATTTTATATTGGAGGCCCTTAAATGGTAATTAGACCATTGGATAATTTTTTGGACAAAAATGGACATGGAATGGGTGAAATAGAATATTTTTAAATTAGGGGCATTTTGGTAATCTACTAATTAAAATGAATTAAAAACAAAATTAAAAGCCAATTTTTGTCCATCTTCTACCCCATGGATGAAACTTTCATGGAGACATAGCTAGGGTTTTTTAAGCTTCCAAGCTCGATTGTAAGTCCGTTCTAGCCCCGTTTTTAATGATTTTTACGTTTTTTAAATCCTCGTAACAAGATCTACTCATTTCTACCCATATTTTGAGCTAGGGTTTGTGTTTAAAAATTTACCCATGGATTACATGCATGTTTTTTTATGTATAATGGTAGAAAATGAATGCTTGGTGTGTAATAAATGACTTTTACTAAGTGATTTTCGATGAAATTGTCAAAAAGGACCATTTTGCAAAAGTTACAATATTTGTCATAAAAGTGTGATTTAGTGGAAACTAGGGGCTGATATAGTTATGAAAATGATTCAGCTAGGCTTAAAATGCAAGGAAATTGGATAAAAATCATTTTACGAGCCTTAGAAAAAAGTACAAATATGTGAAAGTTTAGGGGTCAGAATGCAAATTTGTAAAAATATGATTTTTGGACCCATATGAATAATGTGACTAATTAATAAGGTAAATGTGATATTATAGATCAAATAAAATGAGATTCAGGCATAGATTGGAAATGAATGAGATTATGGACTAAATCGGAATATATAGCTGTGCTCACATTCGAGGTAAGTTCGTGTATCAATAATATTGCAATGCTATGTTTGAATTGAAAATTCTATATTATTATTGCACGAATGACATGATTTAATATATTGAAAAGTGATGAAAGAATGGTATATAAAAATTGTAAGAACAATGATATATGACTAGTAGCACATGAAATGTTGGATGGATCAATTATTGATGGCCTGCTATATAATAGCTGAATATATTGAGAATTTGATATAACATGATGTTTTATTAAGTTGGATAACTTGTGAAAGAGTGAAAAGGAATTGTAAGTAAATAATATATCGATTCTTTTTTTTTGTTATTATCTTTTGTTATTAAATGAGATGTAGCTGCCTATAGAATCATCACTTGATGTAGATTATGAATTGAAATTGATTATGAATGAATTAGTAAAATGTTGAAAAGTGAGGAATTTCCCTGTTGGACCTTCAGAATAGAAAAGATACGAATGGTCCGTTGTGAGAACACATGTGTAGTATTATGTGCAGGCTACTATGTGTTTAAAATGGTTTTAGGTCACGTGTGTAGTACTAAGTGCAGGCTACTACGTGTACCAGATTGTTAGGTCGCATGTATAGTACTAAGTGCAAGCTACTATGGGTACCCAATAGCTTCGATCACGTGTGTAATACTAAGTGCAGGCTACTACGTGTATCCGATGGTTAGGTCACGTGTGTAGTACTAAGTGCAGGCTACTATGTGTACCAAATTGTTAGGTCACGTGTGTAGTACTAAGTGTAGGCTACTACGTGTACCAGATTGTTAGGTAGCATGAGTAGTACTAAGTGCAGGCTACTATGCTACCAGAGAGCTTCGGTTACAAGGGTGGTAATATGTATAGGCCACCGGGTATCTATTATTATTATGATGAGTTCAACATGAAATTTACTAAGTCAAAATACATATGAACATGACTATGTGATGAATAAGTGAAGGTTCATGTGTGTAAACTTATGAGCAATGTGCTCGATATGTGATCGAACTTTGGTAAGATTGATATGGAGTAAGTGTTATAATGAAAGTTACTACAAAGAAAACATGAAAGAGTGAAATTTCGTAATAAAACAGTTTTGGACAGCAGCAGTTGTGTGACTTTGAAACATCACCAAAAATGGTGGAAGTTGAATTAGAAGTTGAATAAGATATGAAATAAAAGCTTACTGAGTCTATTTTCATATAAAAGAAATGGTGTAAGAAAAAATAATTTCATATTATGAGATATTTGAATTCTTGTAAGATAGAGTTAGAATGAGCTCAGGATCCCCTGTTCCGAATTGGGAAATCACTAGAAATTGTACAAAAATAATCATGGGTTATAAATTATGTTCTTAAAATCCTTAATGAGTCTATTTTCAAGGGAAATAGATGAGAGCATCATCTAAGACTCGTACTATGAGATAATTAATTTGAAGTAAAGAGAGGTCGGAATTGTCAGACAGCGAAATAGGGGTAACTTTAAAGAATAAATTGTACTTATTGGCTAGACCAAAACTTTTGAAAATTTTATGGTAAGAAGATATATGAGTCTAGTTTCTGGAAAAATTAGCAGTTCTCAATTTGGAGTCTCGTAGCTCTAGATATAAATAATTTAGTGACCGTGACTTGAGAAAACAACTTAACTGGACTTTGAATAAATAGAAAGGAATTGAAAAATAGCATGTTAATACATTGCTTATTATTTTTCATGCGAACTTACTAAGCGTAAAGCTTACTCCTTCCTTTCCATTTCTTTTAGTGTTGTTAGGTCGGCTCGATGTTGGAGATCGTTGGAGGCAGCATCACACTATCAAGTCAATACCTTTGGAGTATTGATATATATATTAGAAATATCAAGTGAGTGGCATGTATAGGGACCTAGTTCTATGACATGTGTTATTATGATTTGGCTAAATGTATTGGCCTATATCGAGCTATTGTATATGGTCATGAGAGGTGGCTCATATTGATTATGGTTTGTAAGTCTAGCTAATCATGTTACGTTTTAATGCATATGATGTGATGATATGAATATGTTTGTTTGTCATGCATGGTTGGTAATATGTCATGTATGTTGAATGCATGTTTTATGACCAATCGAGGTGGTCATGACCATGAATTAAACGTATAATATGGTAATAAGATGATAGTGCCTTGAACAGTAACCATAGTTTAATGGTATAAGTAAGTAATGAGATGACAAGGTCAAATGAATGTGTAATAATGTGGCTAGACTAGTTTATCATGAGTAAGTGGAACATATGTATAATGACGAGCTAATGTTGAATATGTCTTATAAAGGGTGTTTAATCACTAAAATGATGTCATGAGTTGTGAGTTTGATATATATGAGGTTGTAAGGGTTTATGGGAAACATGAAGGCTTGGAAAATAGCCTAAATGTTAGCCACACGGGCAGAGACACAACCATGTGTCTCAGCCGTCTGGAAGACATGGCCTAGCACACGGGCGTGTGGCCTGGCCGTATGGTTCAAATTGTTTTGCTGATATCACAAACAAAAAGTTACACGGGCGTGTCCCCAAGCCACACGGGCATGTGTGACCACATGGTTCAACACACACGGGCATGTGACTCTCCAAAGCAAGAAATTTGCTAAGTTGTCGAAAGTTTATCGAAAGTTCTCGTTTAGTCTCGAACCACCCCAATGTATGTTTTAGGCCTCGAAGGCCCGTATAAGGGACGATATACATGTGTTTGAAAAGTTTTAATTTGGATAAAACTTTTATGGCCCGGTTTTGCATATTTGTGAATGTTTAAATTCGGTAATACCTCGAACCCTATCCCGACTTCGGATACAGGTAAGGGGTGTTACAGTCGTGGTATATTGGGGCGGTTTCTCAGGTAGTCACTAAACCACTCATCCATCATTTCGAAAAAGGCAGCTCTCGCCTCTTCCCAACCTTCAGACATAGGCCTTCTACTACTACAAGCAGTAGCTCGCTGAACGGAAGCTGGAGCATGGCTCTCGGCTCCCTCGGACTCATCTTGGGCTTGATTGGAAGACATTTACTATATTCAAATACAATTAATAGGGTTAGGAGATGTCACACTATCATAACTTGTTTAATGGCATGTATAGCTAAACTCGATACATAAGGTCATATTGTCCTTAATAAGGACCCAAGAGGTCCAAAACATACATTAAAAACAATCTGGGACTAAATCGAGAACCTAAGAAAAATCTTCAAAAAATTTCTAGGTTTAAGCCTCACATGCCTGTGTGGAGGCAATGCACACGCCAGTGTGCTTTGGGACACGCCCATGTCCCTTGCCTGTGTAAAATTATTTGGATTTATTTTCCATTTTGAACCTACAGGGGTTTTCACACAGCCGAGCACACATGCCCGTGTTCCTGGCCCGTGTCTTTCACACGGCCTAGACACGTCCGTGTCGTCGATAAACCTGGACATTCTGTTTATGATGTCATTATGCATTTAGGGGCACACGGCCAAAACAAACGCCCGTGTGCTAGGCCGTGCCCTCCATACAGTTGAGACACACAACTTTGTCTCTACCCGTGTGTTTACTACCATGCATACTGACCTAAAACTTTTAAGTACAGGGGACACACGGCCGTACCACATGCCCATAAGGCTGACTGTGTGTCACACACGTCCTAGACACATGCCCGTGTGTCTACCCATGCGGACCATTTTAAAGGCTATTTTCCAAGCCTTTCGTCACCCTTAACCAACCATACCTACTAACATGTTGTTTGGACATTTATCATGATATATTATATCCTTAAAACCTTCTTGGCCAAGGTCGTACATGTACTTTATATCTCATTTTAACTATGATAATATTACCCTCATTGTATTAGGGTTACCATTTCAACCATCAATTCATACTTGGCTCATTTTATAACTTTTTCCCTTTTGTGACCTAAATCATTTCCAAGTGATTTGGCCACACTTCACATGACCATTTATGGTGTATCACAATAGGCATTCATAGGA
Source organism: Gossypium anomalum (assembly GCA_025698475.1). Classification (NCBI taxonomy): domain Eukaryota; kingdom Viridiplantae; phylum Streptophyta; class Magnoliopsida; order Malvales; family Malvaceae; genus Gossypium; species Gossypium anomalum. The sequence continues at coordinate 18,522,312 of CM046957.1, forward strand.
AACATTCAAACATAATCATGCACATTTAGTAGGTTTACAACCTACATCAAAATGAGCCATATCTCATGGCCATATACAAAATGAGTAAGAATATCGTTTAAGCCCTTACATTGGCTAACCAAATGACACATATAACAAAATGACCAAGAATCTTATACATGCCATTATAATAAAAATAAAAGTATCTATATACCAAGGCAAGACAATTTGATACTGCCGACAATACTCCAACCGTCTTCCAATTTTCACGAGTTCGTGAGCTCTGTAAGACAAGGGGAAATGAAAGGGGGTAAGCATTTACATGCTTAGTAAGTCTGGATAACAGGAAGGTAAACTTACCGGTTATTTAGCATGCAACCATAAAAGACATTCATGCCAAACATGCATAGTATAATTTTTCCTATCACATACACTCTACCATCAAGTTAGTCTCATGCCAATACATTATAACATTAGTCTTAGATGAGCTCAATATTTCAAACATGTCTTTTCTCATTTCTCATTTTAATCCCATTGAATTTCTTGGAATCTCGGTGGATATCTCATTTACCGTCAAATCATGCAAGTGATCCTTTTAAATACGAACTCCCGTAAACCTGAATCTTACGGTGGGATTACCAGTTTAGGCTAAATCCCTCATAACATAAACTCACAGAGTAATGTCGAAATTACCAATCCAGGCTAAATCCCTTATAATGACATATACTCCTATGAGTTCGGATCTGAATTACCAGTCTAGGCTAAATTCAGATCCTAATTAGATTACCCGTCTGGGCTAAATCCATCACAACACACAAATTCTTCGGGATGCTAGATCACTATAGGATCACCCGTCTGGGCTAGATCCTTTATACCATTATTTCATTTTCAAGAAATCCATCAAATATCCTTTTTATTCAACCGCGACATTTTATCATAACATCAGTTTTTCATGAATTGACATACAATGAATATCACTATTATAATTCAAACATGAACATACATCTTTAATGTATTTAAAGATAGTTTACATTCGAGTTACGCGAACTTACCTGGTAATCGTTTCAGATTTGAATTTTGGTTACTCCAAAACCTTTCATTTTTCACGGTCAACCTCCGGAATTGATTCCTTGGGTTCTATTTAAACAAAAATGAATTATTAATACATTACGTTATTCATTTTCGGTCTAAAACTCATCCTATGGCAAAATGATCATGTTGCCCCTAACATTTCACTCTTTTACAAATTAGTCCCTAGGCTCGTATAATAAAATGCATGTACTTTCTTGGTTACCCATGCCTAGCCAAATGTATCCTAAGCTCATACTAGCCTATATTTTTCCTCGATTTCACATTTCTACCACACATTTTATACTTTTTACAAATGGTCCTTTAAGCCATTTCCATGAAAATCTACTTAGTAAAAGTTCTATACCATCCTTAAAACTCTCATATTCCTCTATAATTCATCAAAACACAAGCATCTCATGCATGGGTAAATTTCCAAACATGAACCTTAGCTTGAGATATGGGTAGAAATAGACAGAGCATGTTACGAGGATCTCAAAATTGCAAAGAACATTAAAAACGAGGCTAGGGAGCACTTACTATTGAGCTTAAAAATATTGAAAACCCTAGCTTGAAGAAACCTAGAATTTCGGCAGCTATGGAGAAGATGATAGCTAATTTTTGCTTTCATTTTCCCTTTTTATTTAGTTTATTACCAAATGACCAAAATGCCCTTCCTTACTAACCTTTCAAAATTTTTCATACATGCCCATTTTTGTCAAAAAACTTAGAAATTAGTCAAATTACTCTTTAAGACCTTCTAATTAATAATTCAAAGCAATTTCATGCAAATTGCTTCTAGAACCCAAGTTTTGCAATTATCCAATTTGGTCCTTCATTTTCCAATTAGACACCTTATACTTAGAATTTCTTTATGAAACTTTAACACATACTTATTTTCATATCTTAGACCTCATAATAATCATAAAACTAATATTTTAACGTCAGATTTGTGGTCTCAAAACTACTATTCTGACTAGGCCCTATTTTAGGATGTTACACGTTTTATCTGTAAGCAAAGTTTGAACAATGTTAGTTACCTTATCAATTTTATCTTCTAAGGATAAAGAACTTAACCCATGAACCCGTCCCGTGGGTTCTTTGGCATGTCAGAATTGTTGAGAGTTAGCAACCATTGTCAAAATCAACTCCCATGCTCTTTGAGGAGTCATATTAACTAGTGCCCCTCCACTTGCAACATCTATCATTTTCATTTCCATCAAGAGCAATCCTTCATAGAAATACTGCAAGAGTGACTGTTCAGTCAGTCCATGTTGTGGGCAACTTGCACACAACTTTTTGTATCGCTCCCAGTAATCGTAGAGCGACTCAATCTCCTTTTGATGAATTCCTACGATGTCCCTCTTTAGTTCGGCCACTCGAGCTGTAAGGAAGAACCTGTCAAGAAACAAACAAGACATGTCAGACCACGTGTTGACAGATCCCGAAGGTAAATAAAATAGCCACTCTCTAGCAGAGTCGACTAGTGAGAAAGGGAAAGCACGAAGTTTGATTTGGTCTTCGGTTACTCCCTGAGGCTTCATGCTTGTGCACACCATATGGAATTCCTTAAGGTAGGTGTGCGGATTTTAGTTTTGTAGTCCACGGAAGGTGGGTAGTAAATGAATCAAACCTGATTTTAACTTGAACAACGTTCCTCCCGCCGGATAGGTTATACATAAGGGTTGTTTTTCATCCGGTGCCACTGCGAGTTGGCGTATCGTCTGTTCAGCCATCTCATTTGGTTCCTCGAATGAGAAAATTTCATCGGTGTATGATATGGTTTCGAATCTGGGATTTGGTTGTTTACCATGTCGTATGGCTTCTTTCCACAGTTGTCGGGCTAATTTCTCAATTTCTGGTTCAAACTCTCGAGTTCCCGGTTCTGATCTGGTCATAAGGTAAACAAAAAATTAGAAAAATTATCTCCAATCCCCGGCAACGGTGCCAAAATTTGATGGGCATCGAAACCACAAAAAATAATTCTTACAAAAATAACTCTAAATAGTAGTAAAGAGTGGTAGTAGGGTCAAGTCCACAGGGATTGGATGTTATAATCTACTTCTGCATTTAACTTGTGAACAGAATGTTTATCATGTCAAAAGTCGTGTCGAAAGTCGTGGTAAAAGTCGTGCCCACAACTTCAAAAGGACCTGCAAAAAAATAAAAAAAATAAATCCTGGGGTTTTCAAAAAAATGTTTAGAAACTAAATATTCGAAACAACGTAAATAGACAATTAATTAATATTGGAAATAAATTTAAACTGGGAAATAAATTTGTATTTTTGTAAACAGAGATAATAAGCCTTAGCCCTAGACTCGGTAGATTCCGGATTAAGAATCGATCATTGAAAATTAATCTTCTCCTCCAAACGATAAGCTGGTTATAGCAGTTAAGAACGTCCTAACAACCAATTCTTCCTTTCGTAGCTGGTCCTGGTACGACCTGCAAACCAACCCTTACCGATTATCTAACCGAGATACACGTGTTCCCGATTCAAGATTTCGGCAGCCTTGTGCTCTGAAGAACCCAGCTAGAATTAATGGCCTCAACCGCATGGGTCGTTTAAACGTGATCACTTCCTCCTTGATTTGATCTCGGCGATCTGAATATAGCACGGTCGACTCGTTTCCCCAACTGTCAGCAAACACAACTCTAACCCTACGTGCACTTTTTGACTTGGAATAGAATCAGCTTTAAAGGACGAGTTGTCAATCCCGATACTTAGGAAAACTATGAATACCGATTGGAAAAATTTTTAGCATGAATACGTATCTCACGATTCCCGACTAGAAAGAACACCGGCCTAAAACTAACATGAAATTTAGTGAAACATGGATTTAATCATGCTTTTTTGGTTATGAAAAGTGATTTGATGATAATGGAGGAAATTGGGGAATGAAAGGACTTGGAAGGCAATTGGACGAATTTTGAAAGAACAAAGAAATTGAAATGAAAGTAACAAAATTCTCACGCCAAATTGAAAGACAAAAAGAAAATAATTCTATTCAATTCCAAATTGAAGTCAGAATGTAGAATTAGATGTGCCTTTCCTAAGTGCATTAAGGCCCTATTTATATACATAGAATTTATTAATTTTAGCCTTAACTAATTTAATATAAAATTAAATAATAAATAAATCAAATAAGATTTTTTTTTCTATTTTTGGTTTTTAAAAAGTCAAAAATTCTAATGAGTCCTTAGCTTTCTCCATATTTTTTATTCGGCCTCATTTCATTGATTGTGTTTCAATTTGGTCCTTTTCTACTTGTATTTGTCTCTTAGTGTCTCAATTGCATCCTTAACAAGATTAAAACATAAAAAAACTAATTTAGCAGGGATCAATTCAGAAATAAACCGAATTAAACACAAAATCTCATACAAATTAACATGTTATTAACAGGAACCTAACCTCGAGAATTCAAGAGCTTTGTAAAAAACAATGGAGGGTGATCATTAAAAAGATTCCAAGAGAAGCCAATGTAATTGCACATTCATTGGCTAGGAAGATGAAAGCGTTCCCTTGTGCTTTAATCGTTTTTTAAAATCCTTCAGAAGCAATTGTTGATCAATTACAACTTGATAGTCCCATGATGATACTGATTTAATGCTTAATTTTATCTTTGAGATTTTATTTAAAAATAAAAATAAAAAGTCGACGAACTCAAACAAACCAAATTGACAATTATTTTTTGGATCAATTGAATTATTCTATAACGTTTGATTTGATTTTGATTTTTTCTTAAAAAAACTAAAATATCATATATCATATATTAATCACTTAAAAGCAAACCAAATATATTTTATTTCCTTTGACCAAGTTAAAAATAAAGGGTTTTTGCCTACACCAACAGACATAAAGTAGAATTTAGAAAAAAAGAAAGGAAAAAAAATAATATACTAAGCAAAGCAGCTACAGAAAGGCCAAAGAAACTTGTTTTTCTGCTTCATCAAAAAACCAACTCTCCTCGGAGCCTAACCTGACTGCTTCTCACTCTCTCATTCTCTCTTCTCACATTAGCTTTCTTCTTCATCTTCTGCAGTTGTTGTTGTTGATATATTTAAGGAAAACAAGTTTTCAAAAGAGTTTGGTATTTTAGATGTCAACACCTTTAGAACATGATTACATAGGCTTATCAGAGACTTCTTCAGTGGAAAGAAGCTCTGAGAAGATCCCTTCTTCTTCTTCCTCTTCCTCCTTTTCAACTCATCCCAATGAAGACAAAACCACCAGAACTAGTCTCAATCTTAAAGAAACTGAGTTGAAACTTGGCTTGCCAGGTTCTCAGTCCCCTGAGAGAAAGGTCTCTCTTTTTTGCAAAGATTTGGAAAGTAATGAAAGAAGTAATGGTTTTGCTGTAAGCCCTTTGAAGAACTTGATGTCTGGAGCAAAAAGGGGTTTCTCAGATGCCATTGATGGACCTAATGGGAAATGGGTTTTTCCCATGAATGGTAAATCTGATGTAGAGTTGGCTAAAGGTGCCATCTTGGCCTCTCCTAGGGCTGTTTTGGAGGGTAAAAACAAACTACCTTCCATGAGAGAGGTTGGTGACCTTCCTCAGTCTCCAAACCCAGTTCAAGACAAGAACATTCTTGTTCCTTATGCAAATGAGCATTCCAATGCTCCTGCTTCAAAGTATGTTTATCATCAAACCTGTTTACTTTTTCTTATGAAATTGCAAGTTGAAGTTTCAGTTGGGATGGCTTTAATTATTGTTCTGCTATCTGCATTGATTTTATCTAGTGTTGTAGACTCAAATTGTGTTCTTCATGCTGCTGATGTCACCACAATGTTTGAAGCGAATATCAAACTTGCATCAGATTATCTGCATTTTAATCCGCTCAGTCTTTCATTTTTGAAGTTTGTTTGAAAATTTCTGAAGCCGAAAGGGACTTTTCCTAGAGCTTTTTAACTTCGTAATGTGTTCTTCATGCACCTTTGTAATATTCATTGCTTAGTTCTTTAATTGTTGCCTTGTTGGAAATTTTAATCTCTTTGGTCTACCGTTACTTGTACAAATGGTTCTTAGTCTATAATTTAAGTCAATTATTGAGTATGATTTATGTAACAGGGCACAGGTGGTAGGATGGCCACCAATACGGTCATTCCGGAAGAATACGATGGCCTCAAATTCGGCGAAAAACAGTGAGGATGCCGCTGGTTGCCTCTATGTAAAGGTGAGCATGGATGGTGCACCATACCTGAGGAAGGTTGATCTCAAGACCTACAAAACCTATATGGAACTGTCATCTGCTTTGGAGAAGATGTTCACCTGTTTTACACTTGGTATACAATCCCTCACAAGTCACATGTACATACATCTACTTTAACACGCGTTATGTAAAAATCGGAAATTTCTAAGGATATGTGATATTTATGCAACAAGATTCATATACAAACTAGCTATAGTTTTAGATGAAACTATTTTGTGTGGTAAAAAAGTTTTGATCAAGAATCAACCCTGCAGCAGAAGCTTATCTGAGTGGTTTATTTGTTTTTGAAAGAGTTTAGACCAATGTGATTTTTATAGTGTTAAGTGTGTGTATACAGGGCACTGCAGCTCCAATGGACTTGCTGTACGAGATGGTCTGAGTGAGAGTCGTTTGATGGATCTTCTCCACGGATCTGAGTACGTGCTGACTTATGAAGACAAGGACGGCGATTGGATGCTGGTTGGAGATTTTCCGTGGGAGTAAGTGGTTTTCATCCTAGATACCACTTCATGTATTCCTTTTAAAACGAATCATGCCTTGGCAATGTTAAGCTACTTGACATTGCAACGCAACACTTCCGTTTTCCTGCAATCTAATATTTTTGGGTTATTTGTTTGTGATGTTTGATTCCAGGATGTTCATCGATTCCTGTAAGAGACTACGGATAGTGAAAGGTTCAGAGGCAATTGGACTAGGTATCTGGTTTCGCTGATCATTGTTCCTTGATCAACTATTCCATTGCATTCTCATGGTTGATATAGATGATTTCATGAATTCCTGATACTGAGTGGTCTTTTATTTTTGGTGGTTTCAGCTCCAAGAGCAATGGAGAACTGCAAGAACCAGAGTTAATGCAAAAGCATGTTGAAGATGATAAACAAATCAAGTCTTGAAAACCAAGACATAGAAGGATATGATCAGTTTGAGTACCCTACTCAAGAATTTATATATATGTGGTTTGAGATATGATAAGTTGGGAGTCGTTTGTGGAAATTTTTAGAAAAAGAAAGAAGTTTTCTATTAGACAAATGAAATGATGGCATTGGAAACATATCCGCTTGTCTCTTTATTTTATTTCTTCATTAATGTAGTTTTGAGAACTGTGTAAATGGATTGATTGGTGGTTGGCTATTTCTTCCTTTTATCTCAGAAAAGAAGAGCACGCCGAACCCTGAAAGTCCTCGGCAATCATCACACGCACACAAGTGAAAAATGACAACCATAGATTAGTTGCAATGAATCTGGAACGCGATTAGTGAGTGTTATTGTTTGTGAAAAAAGTTTCTTATTAGAACAGCTAAACAACATATTTTATTAACTAAGTTTTTTATATGTGGAGGTGAGTTCTAGATATAAACCTATATTAATTATTTATATGTTCTGAAATTTTAAGTTTTTGAAGAATGCTTAGAAAGATTATACTCTATTTTCATATTTTAATATCCATCTAACACAATACTAACAAGAAAATTGGAGTCGACTGAGTTTTAATTCGGTTAGCATCGGCATTGTCGCCAATGAAAGAGTATGGATTGAAGCATGTTGAAGTGCACTTATCTTTTTATTTAAAGGTTGGGAAGAGCTGTACCTAATTCTAAGCATCATTTGTATCAAAAAGAAAAAAAGAAAATTGGAAAGCACTAAAAATGTAATTAACCCATGTCATTATGCACTCATTTAGGGATAGCAATAAGACAGGGTGAGGCAAATTTTTGCCCACCACGACCCAAGCTTAACCAATTCACTCTAATCCCGATCTAAACTTGACTCTTAAGAAAAGAATTTGTACCAAATCTGAAACCAAAATTTAATAGGCGATACGACTCTTAACCGATAGGGCCCGAATTTAATTTAATTGTTTTGTTTTTTTTATTTTGAAGCAAATAAGATTTCATTTTCAACTTTTTTTTATTTATTTTGAAGTAAATAAGATTTTTTATTTTTTGAGTTTAGACTTAAAACTTAATATATTTATATATATTTATTGAAAGCAAAAATTATATATATAAGTGTATTGTGTTAGAATTAAGTGACCCTAATTCTTATTTAAATAAAATACGATGGAAAATAAAATAAAAGTAAAATCCATATAGAACTAGACTTCTTTTATTTTATTTTAGAATAAGGTTTTTTAAACCTTATTAAACTCCATCTATTTTATATTTACTAGGATAAGGTGTTTCAATCCTACTAGAATATGGCTTTACAAGCCTATAAATAGACATAGTCTATTCCTTTTGTATTATTCAAATTTTCGACATAGTGAATTTTCTTCTCCTCTCTCGCCGTGGTTTTTTCCAAAGGGGTTTCACACGTAAAATTTTGTGTTCTTTATTTTTTATTTTATTTTTTTATTTTATTTTTTTACAATTGGTATCGAGCTTCCGGGTTGTTCATCTCGATCACGGTAATGGCGTCTTTGAAATATGAAATTCCCGTTGGATCGCAACACTAGATTTGCGTTGTGGCGATTAAGATGCAAGCGCTTGCGCAGATGGATCTGGAGGATGCCCCGCTAGGGATAGATAAGATGCCTTCGACATTAACGGATGAAGAGAAGAAGCGTAAGGATCGAAAGGCATTAACACAATTGCATCCGCATTTGTCCAATGAAATTTTGCGGAGATGTGATGAAAGAGAAGATGCACGCATTATGGAAGAGGCTAGAACAAATATGTATGTCGAAAACTCTAACAAGCAAGTTGCATATGAAGCGGCGTCTTTATGCTCATCGTTTAGAGGAAGGTGCGTCAGTACACGAACACTTAACAGTGTTTAAAGAAATTCTCTCAAACTTGGAGGCCATGGAGGTTCAAATGATGATAAGGAAGATCTAGGGTTGATTCTACTTTGTTCGTTGCCTCCGTCTTATTCAACCTTTAGAGACACGATTTTATATAGCCGCGAGTCTCTCACGGTTGGTGAGGTTTATGATTCTTTAACCTTGTATGATAAGATGAAACATCTTGTGGTTAAACCCGACTCTCGTGGAGAGGGTCTCATTGTTCGTGGGAGACAAGATCGAATATCGATGATGATCGTGGTAGGACACAGAAAGAAATCATCGTGGTAAATCTAAGGGTAGATCAAGTCTTCAAATAGAGGTAAAACTTGTAACTTCAGTGAAGAAAGGGCACATTAAATCTGAGTGCTATAAGCTACAAAATAAGATTAAAAGGGAGGCTGCGCGAATCAAAGGGAAAACAACCGAAAAATTCGGTGAAGGCGATGTTGTAGAAGACTACAACGATGGTGAACTTCTAGTCGCTCACAATGATTCTAAAGTAAGTGAGGAGTGGATACTTGATTCAGCCGCACCTTCCATATGAGTCCCAATCGGGATTGGTTTACAACTTACGAAACAAAGTTATCAAAGGTGTTGTTTTGATGGGAAATAATGCTTCGTGTAAGATCGCAGTGTTGGAACAATTAAAGTTAAGATGTTTGATGGAGTTGTCGAACACTTAGTGACGTGCGGTATGTTCCAGAATTGAAAAGAAATTTAGTTTCGTTGAGTACTCTTGATTCAAAAGTGCAGAGACACACACATTGAAAGTGGGGTTTTAAAGATTTCCAAAGGGTCCCTTGTTGTGATGAAAGGGCAAAGAAAAAGCGCTAAGTTATATGTTTTGCGAGGTTTCTCTCATTCTCGTGATGCAAATTGTCGCTTCCTCTTCCTTGTCGATGATGATATTACTAAACTTTGGCATATGCGCCTAGGGCATATGAGTGAGAATGGCATGGTAGAATTGAGCAAAAGAGGACTTCTTGATGGACAAGGAATTTGCAAAACCGAATTTCTGTGAGCACTGTGTTTTTGGGAAGCAAAGAGAGTTCGATTCACTAGAGGAATCCATAACACGAAGGAAACATTGGAGTATATTCATTCGATCCGTGGGGACCATCCAGAGTGCCTTCGAGAGGTGGAGCTAATTATATGCTAACATTTATTGATGATTTTTCCGTAAAAGTTTGGGCGTTCTTCCCGAAGCGAAAGCGATGTGTTTTCCGCATTTAAGTCTTGAAAAATTATGATTGAAAAAGCAGACGGAAAAGCAGATAAAATACCTCCGCACATGCACAATGGCTTAGAGTTACGTTCGATGAGTTTAATAGATTGTGCAAGTCGGAAGGATCGTGAGACACTTGACGATTCGTCATACTCCACAAAAAAACGGCGTTGCGTAATGAATGAACAGAACGATCATGGAGAAGGTTCGATGTATGTTGTCAAATGCCAACTTACCGAAGTCGTTTTGGGCAGAAGCAGCCTCTACTGCATGTTTTTGATCAACCGATCTCCATCCGTTGCCATTGAGAAAAAGACTCCACAAGAGGTATGGTCCGTAATCCTGCTAATTATTCTCGATTTAAAGATCTTTGGGTGTCTGCGTATGCTCATGTTAATAATGGAAAATTGGAACCGAGATCCATTAAATGTGTTTTTCTTGGTTATAAAGTGGTGTAAAAGGGTATAAGTTATGGTGTCCTGAAAATAGGAAAGTTGTGATTAGCGAGAGATGTTGTTTTTGATGAAACCGATATGCTTCCTAACTTATCTCTTAAAGACTCTTCCAATAAAGAAAATCAAAAGCGGTGGAGCATCGATTAATACAGAGTCGACTCCTCAAGTCAAGACAAAAATTGAGAATAGAGTTGCTTCTTCGCCTCAATACTCTATCGCCAAAAAACAGAACTAAAGAGAAATTAAACCTCCAAAGAAGTATCTTTGAGAGGCTGATCTAGTTGCTTATGCTTTAAATGTGGTGAAGATATAGATGCGAATCAAGAGCCATCAAATTATTCTGAGGCGATTAGTCGTGAAGACTCGAGAAAAATGGATGTTTGCTATGCAAGAGGAGATGGAATCACTCCACAAAAACAAAACATGGGATCTTGTGAAACTTCCTAAAGGTAAGAAGACTGTTCGTTGTAAATGGGTGTTTAAAAAGAAAGAAGGGACTCAGGAGTTGAAGAACCTAAATATAAAGCAAGGTTTGTTGCAAAGGGTTACTGATCAAGTTCCAGGAGTGGACTTCACAGATGTGTTCTCCCAGTTGTGAGAAGCATAGTTCGATTCGAGCTTTGCTTGGTATTGTGGCCATGCATGATTTAGAGCTTGAGCAGTTAGATGTAAAAACTGCATTTTTGCATGGAGAACTTGAGGAAGATATTTACATGCAACAACCAGAGGGTTTTACAGTCTCAGAAAAAGAGGATTATGTTTACTTGCTGAAAAAGTACCTTTACGGTTTGAAACAGTCACCAAGGCAGTGGTACAAGAGGTTTGATTCCTTTATGACTTCTCACGATTTCAAAAGAAGTAGTTTTGACAGTTGTGTTTACTTTAAGAAAAACAATGATGGTTCTTTTGTGTATCTACTTCTTTACGTTGATGACATGTTGATAGCAGCAAAAGACAAAGGAGAGATAAGAAAGGTCAAAGCCCAACTAAGTGAAGAATTTGAGATGAAAGATTTGGGACCAACAAAAGATATACTTGGTATGGAGATTCTTAGAGATAGAAAAACAAGTAAATTGTACCTAAGTCGGAAGGGGTACATTGAGAAACTTCTTTGCGAGTTCAATATGCGAGTGCTAAGCTGTTAGTACTCCTTTAGCAACCCATTTTAGACTTTCATCGGCTTTGTCTCCACAATCGATGATGAGATTGAGTACATGTCACATGTTCCATACTCTAGTGCAAAGGGGATCTCTCATGTATGCTATGGTTTGTTCACGTCCCGATTTATCATATGCGATCGATCACGATTAGCGGATATATGGCGAATCCCGGTAAAGAACACTGAAAGCGATTCGGTGGATTTTAAGATACTTACGAGGTACTATCGATGTTTGCTTACAGCTTTGGAAGAATCAAGATAGAGTTATTGGGTATGTTGATGCTGATTTTGCTTTGAGACCTTGATAGAAGAAGATCTCTCACGAGTTATGTCTTTACAATCGGAGGTTGTGCAATAAGTTGGAAAGCCACTTTGCAAACTACAGTCGCTTTGTCTACCACTGAAGCTGAGTACATGGCGATTACTGAGGCTTGTAAAGAAGCTATTTGGTTGAAGGGACTCTTTAGTGAACTAAATGAAGACCTTCAAATCAAAGACAAGATTTTTGTGACGGTCAGAGTGCCATCTTTCTTACAAAAGATCAAATGTTTCATGAGAGAACAAAACACATTGATGTTCGGTATCATTTTTTCGTGATATTATTGCTCGTGGTGATATTGTTGTGAGCAAAATTAGTACTCATGAAAATCCTGCAGATATGATGACCAAGTCACTTCCTATAACCAAGTTTGAGCATTGCTTAGACTTGGTTGGTGTTCATTGTTGAAGTTAAACCCTTAAGGGGTTTTATGGAAGAGGTGGAGAACTTGTTCGCGATTAAGAACTTGTTCATTGAGAATTTGTGTCAAGGTGGAGATTGTTAGAATTAAGTGACCCTAATTCTTATTTAAATAAAATACGATGGAAAATAAAATAAAAGTAAAATCCATATAGAACTAGACTTCTTTTATTTTATTTTAGAATAAGGTTTTTAAAACCTTATTAAACTCCATCTATTTTATATTTACTAGATATAAGTGTTTCAATCCTACTAGAATATGGCTTTACAAGCCTATAAATAGACATAGTCTATTCCTTTTGTATTGATTCAAATTTTCGACATAGTGAATTTTTCTTCTCTCTCATTGTGGTTTTTTCCCGAAAGGGTTTCCACGTAAAATTTTGTGTTCTTTATTTTTTATTTTATTTTATTTTTTTTTTCACATATTGGAAGGAAGGATTTATCTTAAATTCGATCTCGACTCAGATTAATTAATTTTTTTCTCTAATTCCAACTGACCAGCCTGAATCCAAATTTCCAAAAAGAAAATTCAGGTCGGGTTGAAACCGTGGAATTTGGGTTTTTTTTCATCCCCACTCATTGATATTTGATATTATTTTCTTTAATTCAGAAAAAAATAATGTATTAAATTAGTTTTTTTCTTTTTAAAAATGTATTGGTGTCTACATATATTCATTAATGGGCCTATTTTATTTTATGGATTAGCCAGAGTCCTTGGGATTGGTTTCGCGCGACCTTGGTAATTCTTTCTTAAGTAGCGCGGTAATATTTGATGAACAAGCTAATTTGTGCATTCAACGTGATTATTTATTATACAAATCATCGCCTAATTATGCCCGCGTTTTTTTTTTCATTTAATTTTAAAACATTTTTAATTTAAGCACTAATATTTGAATTTATTCATATTTTGCTCACCTGTCAATAAATTGATACTTTTACTAATTGGTATAATAACACCTTGTAACAGTCAAGTTTAGACCTTAGTCGGAATAGTAGTTTCGGGACTATAAATTCGAGTCCGAAAAATATTTTAATATTATTTCCCATGTTTGTGATAAGTGAATTTATATCTGTGAAGTTTCTGTGATTTAATTTGTTTGTTTCTGTGCTTAATTATGAAAAAGGATTTAATCGCATAAAAGGAGAAATTAGCATGCTACATGTTTAATGTATGTTTTAGGTCTCGTAGACCATCTTAAGGAATGAATTGTTGATGATTGTCTATGTATTAATATTATATGATATATGTGATTCTGTATTGATCTGTAATGTTCTGTCCGTCCGGTAATGCCCCTTATCTATTCCGGCGATGGTTATTGGATAGGGGTGTTACACACCTTTAGTCCTCAATACTTATATATTCTATCAATTTGATCTTAATTCAAATAATTTAATAAATTTAACCCTTCATATTTACAAATTCTATCAAATTGATCCTCAAACTTCCAAACCAAAGCTTTCATATTTTAATACAAAGTCATTACACATCTATTAGTTATTTTATTTATGGTTGAAATTATTCAATTCGATACATAACCCTTTTTATTTATATTTTTAAGAAGCTACTATTAGAAATTAACTAAACACCATTAAAAATAATAGAAGATACAAATTTTTAAAATATAATATACAATAAAATTATATAAATAACTAAATATTTGTAAAATATAAATTTTCACTCTAACTAACATGATTTTAGTTTTTAATTAATTTGGTAAATGGTTTGACACTAAACTAGATTATTATTGATATATATTGCTTATTGCGGATTTAAATATTAAAAACAAATAATTTAAAAAGAAATAGAACACATAAGAATCTCTTAATAAATTATAAAATTAAAAAAAGAATCACCATCAATGTACAAAAAGAAATTCAATTATTTCTTTCTCATTTTTTTCTTATGAAAAATTAAATGTGCATAATTTTTTATATAATTACTGATTGAACAATTGGATTTTTCAAAGTCATATTTTTTAACTCTGGATTTAATTTCCAATTTCAAGGACTATTTCTCTGTACCTTGAATGAAATATCACAATGTTAACAATAAGAGTAAATCTAAAATATTTTGTTTAAGGTTGTTCCATTTTCTTTAGCCAAAATTTTACCAATCAAAAGGTTTAAATTATTATATTTAGAACAAAACTAATGAAAAATAGAAAAGAAAATAAAGTTTCAATATAAACTCATTTGTATCAAGAATTAGCTCAGAAAACGGCTTGTTAGTTGAGAGAAGCCTTTCTTTTGGGGGGGGGGTTTACAAATTTATAGGTGTGGAAGCCTTTGTTTTAAAGCTAAAAGCTTTGGCTAAGAAGTTTGAGGATCAAATTGATAGAACTTATAAATTTGAAGGGTTAAATTTATTGAATTATTTAGAAGTAAGATCAAATTGATAGAATATGTAAGTATTGAGAACTAAAAGTGTTATTATACCAATTAAAAAAAGGCTTTCCTTTATTATTTTAATGTGGGTGGCCAAAATAGGAACGAATTCAAACATTAGAGCCTAAATTGAATATTTTTAAAGTTGAGTGACCAAAACAAGAACACGAGTATAATTGAGTGGCCATGTGTATAATTTACCCTATATAATATTAAAAATTAAAGCTTCTAAAAAAAGAATTTTATATAAATGGCTTAAATTTTTTATAATTGACAATGTAAAATTCTACCAGTTGAAAAAAAAAAAGAAAATGTAAAATTCTACCTATATATGCATAATTCTTTCTTTAAAAAAATATTAACTATATCATCATATCAATTATATCATATAGAAAGTGTAATAAATTATAATATTAAACAGTTAAATTTAGGGAAAAGAGGGATAGTTTACTTGTGTGGCACGTTTTATTTCTCTGTAAGTCTACCTTTGTGTGGCATTTTTTTTTAGATTTTCTAGAGATTTTTTTTTTTAGTCTGTGGAGGAGTGGTATGATGACTATTGTGGTTGAGAAATTCATCCATGGTAATAGAGAACCAGATTGCAAATTTGAGTATCTCAGATGGTAAGGAGGATGTGTGGTAGATTACGGAAGGTGATGAGCAGATGACATCACCTCAGATGTTTGATTTGGTAGGATTTTTTCAACGGCGTGTGTAGTGCATTTTCAAGCGATGTAGAATACAATGGAAAATATTTAGCATCTGTTAGGGGGGTTACAATAATGAATCATGGTGAGAAAATATTTTTTGTTTCGATTTTATTATGAGATTAGTATGGAAAGGGTGTTGGATGGGTCTCCATGGAATTTTAATAGTCATCTCCTTTGCTTCATAAGTTGGTAGATGGAGAAGATCCTCTCAGTATTCCTTTGGTTTTTATAAATTTTTGGGTTCAGAACCTTGATCTGCCCTATGGATTGATGATGGAGGTTATGGCTTGATAATTCAGAGATTTTCTTGGTAAGTTTGTTGATTACAATTCTAAACTGATTAGCTAGAGGAGAGGCTATATAAGTGTAAGAATCAATTTGGATGTTTGCAATCCATTGAAATGTAGGAAAAAGATTTGTTTTCCTCAAAAGAAGAAGGTTTAGGTCAAGTTTCAGTATGAAAAGTTGACAATATTTTGCTTTATTTTTGGGCGATTGGAACATAGTGGGAGTTTTTGTCCCATAAGAATCGTTCAAAGGAAGAAGGTGATGGATATGGGCTGGGATATTTCTCTAAGGGAGGTATTGAGGAGAGCTTTTACAATGACTGGTTGTTGGTTAAAGAAGGAGAGAGGTGCACTGTCGGTTGGATTTGGGTTTCAGCGGGTTTCGGGAAATGAGAGGAGGGATTTTCTCAACCAATATTTTCGATAGGGAATTCATTTGGGGATCAATTTGGAAGGATAGTCTGGATTTTTCTTGATGGAAAGGAAAAAAAAGTATGGTTCGGGTGTTATGGTAAGAAGAACAATGGGCTAAATGGGAAGGATGGCCCATTGGAGTTTACAGATAGGAAGAAGCGACCTCGAACTATATTACATGACTCTACAGGGATTACATCAAAAGTTTGTAAGGATGTTTTTGAGGAATGGTATTTTATAGACTAATATGATATATCAACAGGTCTGCAAGGTAGGCCAGACGGGGACAATGAAAATCTTAAGTTGAAACATTCACAGGTTGAGTAGTTCGTGGTCAGTTCATAGACTTTAGCATATGCTGAGGAGTTATTGTTGGAACACCGGTACACCCCATGGCGCAGCGGAAAAATAAATCCACTGATCATATTTAGGGATCCATGTGTGAGGAACGAATCGGGGTGAGAAGGGTATGAAAGATTACCTTTAATCATCCGGAAAGCCAAAGATAATTGTTGTGAAACTGATTATACAATTGGATGACGATTCCAAGCCGTTACGAAAAGTTTCAGCCTCTATGTAATCCAACCAGTGTGACAACGAGCGGAAAGAACTCTCTTAAATTTTTTTGAGAGAAACTCATTGACGGTTGTTAGACCTCATACACTATATTTTGGGTATATAAGGTTCTTCTTAAAAACCTTATATTTTCTAATTCAGGAATAGTTGATATCTTAATATGAATCAAAATTCATTATAATAATTAACCATATATAATAATTATAATTACCATAATTATAATAATATTAGAGCAAAAAATTACAATTACAATAATTATAATAATATTCGATCGTAAATTATAATTACAATAATTATAATAAGGATTTTAGTAAATTATGTTTAGTTAAATTTTATATGAATCAAATTCATATCTATTAATCTAACCATGTCCTCGTTAGTTTGATATTTAATTGCCCAATTAAATTAATTATATAATCAATTTAATTCATGTGATAGCCAAAAAACAATACCAACTATGTTTGGATTCCGTTCATTTCAACCATAGGGTGTTACCCTATAGGTTCTTGTAACATTAGCAGTAATACTAGAACGATTCTAATATTACAAATAATGAGTGGTATCTAGTAATGCATCATTGCTACCTAAGTTACAAGAAGTCATGGTTCGACATAATCTCTTTAGGTTCTTATAACATTAGCAGTAATACTAGAACGATTTTAATATTATAAATTATGAGTGGTATCTAGCAATGCATCATTGCTACCTAAGTTACAAGAAGTCATGGTTCGACATATCCTTTCTATGGTTAACCCTTCATGTATTAAATACTTTTGTCCTTTATATCTAGAACGGACACAAGTCATGGAATAGTAACACTTTCATAGTCCATCTAATGTTTCTTGATACCCTGAGTAGACTATGATAAACAAATAAGTATGATATCTCATATCAACTTATTCGAGCATGGCCATGCATTTCTAGTCTCATTCAATCAAGTGACCTAAGATATTGCTCCCATTATGTAGGAGGGACAAATCCTATATTGATCAACTACATCCCACTATATAGATTATGGTGTATCCAACATCATCCTTTGTAGAACAACCAGTTACAGTGGACATTTGACTGTATCAAAATATATGACTTACAATGTTGGGATAATGATGATCTCAAGTCTGAGGATCGTATACATAATAATCACTATGAGTAATGTTGTGACTATTATATAATAATTCAAGAAACATACTCATAGTGGGTCAGTCCAATATGTTATTCTCTAACACATTTTCATGTATTGATTTTGACATCCCATGTCAATGACAACACTTTGTCATCAATCAAGGACACATTAGTCTTAATGCATTATTGTTGTCCAAGCCCATAATAATACTCATATTATTCTCAGGACATTATTATAAAATAATTTATTTATATACACAGAAAAGAAACTAAAATAATAATGGTAATGCCTTATATTAATAAACAAGGTAAAACAAGTTGTTATTACAATCATCCCATGATTGGTCTTTGGGCATGCTCTAATAGTTATAGTCTCCATATTTTATTTTTTATTGAATTAAAGTTAGATAATAGGGCTTGGAAAAGGTTAAACAAAAGTGTGGATTTATATAATTGATGTTAGAGCTATTGGATCGAGAGAAGGGCTTTCTTTAGGATAAAGGGCAGATTTTATGGTGATGTGACCGTGCCTTGGTGTCCATGCATCGAGATTAGATAAAAAAATGCAATTAAAGATATGGAAGTGCGGTGTATTGCAAATATACAGGTTAAATTGTAATATAGTTAATTACAACGAACTACAGAAGTATTTCGAGGATTGTACCTAAGAGAGGTATGAACTAAAATTGAATTACCAGAATAAAAAAATGCAAAAACTAAGTCTAAATAGCTATTTCCCTAATTACTATAGTACGACTAATCATAAATCAAGAGTATAAAACTAAATATCACTAAAAGGATCAAATTGCAAAAATAATAAAACTAACAGACAAATCAATCAAGGATGACAAACATGATTTGATCAATTTCCATGGTTTTAATTTATCTAAACTTAGTGATTTTTACTGATTAATTCTTAATTAGTTCAATTAATACCTTTTGGCCTATAATTTTACCAACTTTATGATTTAGTCTACTTATCTTTCGGCTGGATGGATCTGAACGGGACAATTGAATAAGTTTTGGGTAAAGTCTCATTTCGATCTCGTTTACGTAAATTTCCACCTAGAGTCGTCAATTTTAGGTTTTTAAAATCATTCAGTTTAATCCAATTAATCAATTTAAACCCTAAGTTAGATTAGTGACTCCCACTTCAATTAACCAACTTCCCTAAGATTTTAGTTACGACCCATTATTTTGATATCAAACTCGCTTAATTCGTAAACCATTAATAAATTTAATGACAAGAAAGTAGAGGGTTGAGAGATGCTCAGTAATACAAATACTTTTGATTATGGAGGTTATCTTTGGGAAACACCTAAAATTCTTGTAATAGAAGCGTTTGATCACTCTTTTTGATGATAAATCCGCAACAAAAAAAAGTACAAAAAATAAATATGAAAAACTAAAAAGCGAAACTTAGAAAAACTAAAATTACTAGAAACATGAATCAAAATAACACTATTGTATGAAAAATTCTAAGAACTAACTACTTAGCTACTATGAATCGTCAAATGCCTCCTCCTATTGTGTTTAAGAGGTAACATTTATAATACTTTTGATTTTTGACCTAATTGGGACGACAATGCCCTGAATTACAAGTGAAAACTTGATTGTGCAGACTAAAATGCCCTTGTAGTTTTTAGGCCAATTGATCTTCAATGTTGTGACACCATAGGTCCGGTGTCATGAGTTTTCAAGCCGTTTGCCTGAGTCTTTGTAGAGGGCTTTGGTTGTCGCGACTTTGCTACAACCTTGTGATTGACTTCCATCTTTGGCTACTATCATGGATTTCACAACTTTAGGTATTGAATTTTGCTACTTTAGGTGTCAATGTCGCGACTCCTAGCTTTCAATGTCGTGACTTTGGCCACAGTCCACTTGCATTATCAATGTTGCTCCAAAGTTCTCCTAAGTGTTTGTGGAAATTCGATGTCCTTCATGTTGCAATATTTTGAGCATTTCCTTAACTTCTTTGCTATTTGGTTCAAGTCATTTCTTACGCCACTACATCACTTCGTTAGAACTTCATTAGGCTCGAGTTGGCCTAATTGGTCAGTAAACATTATAAAAGGCTTGTTTTTATTCAATTAAACATAAATAAACTTGGTTTTTAAAACTAAGAAAATAACATCAAAATTCTCGATTACAAGCTTATTAAGTATTGAAAAGAACTAAATTCACCATATTATAGATCATGGCAGATCATTATGTTAAGGAGAATTTCTAGGAATCATATTGATGTTACTATGAAAAATCTTTATGGTAGATATGGCATCTTACTAGCTTTTATGGGAATCTGGGTTCTAAACTCAGAGGAATGTCTTGGAAGTTGCTTAAACAATTAGATAAGGATCAAAGTTTGTTGTGGGTAGTGATTGGGGAGTTTAATGAAATTATGTTTTCTTTTGAGAAAAGAGGTGGTCGTGTATGTGATGAGCAATGAATGTCTAATTTTAGGGATGCATTGGAGGCTTCTCACTTGTTGGATCTTGGCTTTGTGGGGTTTACTTGGGAAAGAGGGAAATTTTCTACTAATAATATTCGACATTTGGTTCATTCATTTTCTGATTCTTCTAGATACAATGGTGGTAGATAATAGGGTCTGAACATAGAGTTTCTATTTCAAGGCTTAGGGGTTGTTGGAGGAAACATGCGAGGTTAAGGTTCAAAGGTTATGGAATGGTAGTAGTGGAATAGTTCCAAAACGATTGGCTATTATTAGTAATGGTCTTCAGAGGTGGGCTAAAATGGTGAATAGCAACAGGCGAGCAAATAAGAAAAAACTTTTGAAGCGACTAGAGGATTTGATAGTGATGGACTCAGATGACGAAGTATTAGCAAAGCTAGTGGATACTATGTTGGAGTTAAATTTAGAGATTGATAAGGAGGAGATTTATTGAGAGCAAAGAGCTCTAGCAAATTGGCTTGGTTAAAGGGACAGGAATTCAACTTTTTTCCATAGCTTTGCCTTTTAGATGAGGCATATGAATCGGATAGCATTGTTAATTATGAGGGAGTGATATGCTCAACTATAATGAGGAGGAAATTGGTTAGGATTATTTCGCTAGATTGTGTACGGCTCAAGGGGAGGGAAATATGGACCATGTGCTTTCTGGAGTGAAATATTGTATTTCAGATGAGATGAATTTGTTATTGACTAAAAATTTTAAGGAGGAGGTAGTGGTGGCATTGAAAGATATGGGACCGTTAACGGCGTTAGGTTCGGATGGGCTTCTAATTATTTTCTATCAAAATTTCTAACATATATTGGGGTTGAGGTTGGACAATTTTATATTAGTATTTTAGAGAGGGATACCCCTATTGTTGATTTCAATCATACTCAGATTGTTTTTATCCTAAGGTTAGTAGTCCACAAAATATGACACATTTTAGGCCGATTAGTTTATGCAAGGTTTTGCATAAAATTGTCTCAAAGGTGTTAGTGAGCTGGTTTAAAGAAGTGTTGGATGTGGGAATAGATGAGGCACAAACTAATTTTGTTCTGAGTCAGCTGATTACTGATAATTTTTTAATTGCTTATGAGGCCATTCATGCATTTCAAAGAAAAAGAGTAGGGAGAAAGGGATTTTTTGCTGTTAAACTAGACACAAGTAAGACTTATGACATATTTGAGTGGTTCTTTTTAAAACACATGTTAGTACAGATAGGGTTTATTAACAATGGGTTGATATTGTTATGGGGTGTGTCACCTCAATTACTTGGTAATTTTGAATAGGAAAGATGGGCGTTGCCTTTCTCCATCAAAGGGTTTACAAAAATGGGACCCTTTGAATCTGTATTTATTTCTCATCTGTAGTGAAGGGCTATCTTCTATTTTATTGTTGACAATAATTGATGGGATTTTGGAAGAAATAAGAATCAGTAGAAGATCACAAGTTCTTACATATTTAATTTTACCTATGACTGTATCATGTTTGTTGAGGATTCTATGCGAGGGACTCAAATGATTAAAGGAGTCTTGCAAAAGTATTAGAAATTTTTTAGTCAGTGCATTAATTTCGATAAATCATTGGTTTATTTAGTGCTATTTCTTTGCTTTTAATTGGAATAAAGTTGGTACAATTTTGGGGGTTCATAACATAAAAAATGCAGAAAAATATTTGGTTTGCCTAGTATGGTAGCTTGAAGTAAGAAGTAGGCTTTTCAGAAGCTAAAGGATCAGATCCATAGTCATATTCGAAGTTGGAGTATTCACTTGCTTTCGCAAGGAGTTAAGGAAGTATTTATCAAATCTATTTTGCAAGCGATTCCAACATAAGTAATGTCTTATTGTCTATTGCCTAAACTTTTGTGCGTAGATTTGGAGGGTATATTGAGTAAATATTGGTGGAAAAAAAAGACAAAGAAGTGTGGTATTCATTAGTGTCGTTGGATAGACTTGTGTACGCTAAAGGGTGATGGTGGTTTATATTGGAAAAATCCCGATTTGAAAACAATTTTCTTGCACAACAAAATATTAAAAATTTTGAAAATTTACTCGGTTTGTGATATTTATAGCAATAAACTTTAACCAAATTCTTACCTATGTTTTTAGCTTAGCGGACGTTCGTTTGTTCCTATCCTTTTGGGGTGAAAACATAGAAGGAACAACGAACTACTTTGAGTGCAGGCTCGAACCAATTGAATCGAAACATAGAAGGAGAAAAAGGTTTCTATCCTTTTGGGGTGAAAACATAAATTCTCTCTTTTTTACTAGAAATTGGTGAAATTGTTATTCTGGAAAAGTACATTCAAAAGTTGAGAATAAACTCTCTCTCCATTTTTCAGTAGAATAACAATCTCTCAAAAGTTGTCTTAATAGCTCTACGGTGCCATCTATTTATAGGAAGAGAATGTAGAACCCTTGTAGAGTTGTAGAGGTTTATTTTAAATAGAAAAACATCCTACTTAGAGTAAGAGAGGGGTGAATGTCTCACCTTTGTAGTTCTACTAGGGTTGCTGCCCCCTTCATGTTATATGAGGGGTTTTGGGCATTTCTCACATCGGGTCCAATTACGAGTATTTTTTGGGCCATTTCTGACCCATTACTCTGTAATGTGATCCAACCCGATTTAGTTTTTTCTATTTCCCAAAATAAGCTTTAATATTTACATATTAAATAATTTTCTCATCCCAATTTTACTTAGGTAAAATTTTGACGATTTTATCGTTGGTCAAATTTCGACGATTGTACCCCCGGTAAAATTTCAACAATTTTATCCTCGATAAAATTTTGAGAAAATTAGTTCAATATGTCACAACTTAACTTGTTCACTATTACCAAATGATTTATTTTCATTTCTAGGCTTCAAAACAGTCTAAAAACATAAACTCATTCTTCCATCATTTTTTTAAGTAATCTCATATAGGATTGTAAGTTTCCATTTTCATTTGCATTTCCATTTTTGGGAACCTATATTCATTTCAAAATGGTTCCATTTCTCCAATTTGGAGAAAAACATAATCATTCCTAAATATTTCTCATTTCTCTTTTTCTATTCATTCTGTTCATTTCTATTCAAACACGCAATTCATTTTTGGTTTCAATGAGCTAGCGGAGGAACTGATTGAACATATGTAGTTGAGGCTAAAATGATTTATAATTAAGTTTCAAAATTTTGTCTATTAATTATAAACTCATTTAATTACAAAATCAGTCCACTATAGTATCGTAACTGAGCTCTCCTCAACACATACCATTACGAAAGCAACTATTCAGTGCTTGTTCAATGACCTCATCATAAGTGTGTTACCCTCATAGTGTATCCTTGATCTTTTTAGGATAATATCCTTTCACTGAATATGATCCTATTTTATCTCATGGTAACCATTACATTATCCTTCATGAATAGTCAATCACTATCAAATAGTGATCAAGTCATGAATCACAAATACGGATGACCTATGGCCATGTTTACTTTTCAATAACCATGTAATACTAATGAGAGGATATCATTCACCCATGTTTTGAGCTATGAATTCCACTGTTTTTGTAACACCCCTTACCCGTATTCAACTCCGAAATAGGGTACGAGGCATTATCAGACTCACATCACAAATAATCATACAATTCTAAGTCATAAATTTGCGTCCAAATTAAAACCATTTGAAATTAATTATAAAGTCCCTAATATGGGCCTACGAGGCCCTAAACATGCTTGGAAAGTGGTTCGGGACTAAACCGGCAACTCAAAGAATTTTTACAAAACTTAGAAAATTTTTCCACTCAACGAGGGTTACACGCCCGTGTGGATATAGGACACGCCCGTGTAGGCAGGCCATGTGGTCATACATGCTCGTGCCCTGACTCCGTGTAACTCCTTGACTTGTAACCCATGAACACATTGAGATGACTTGGCCATGTGGAAAATTAATTTTCATAAAATAGGTGCAGACTTTACATGGCCAGGGCACACGCCTGTGTTCGATGCCGTGCCGTCCACACGGCTGGGACACACGCCTGTGTCTCTGCCCGAGTGCTCAATTTTGAGCATTCTGTTTCTCAAATTTAAGGTGCAAGGGACACACGTACAGAACACATGCCAGTGGGGCAGACTGTGTGTCACACACGGCCTAGACACACGCCCATGTGGAAAAAATAAAGGCTATTTACAAGCCATTTGCCACACTTATTCACACATACACTTACACAACATTGATGTCATATAACATAGCATACTTGGGCAACCAAACATCCACAATCAAGACTAATACATACCAATGCAATACCATCCACTATCATGTTCACAACATTTATCCTGCCCCAAATGGATCATGCCAATTTCACATAGACAAAGTATCATTAAACTACTTTCATGACACCTATTTGTACATAAGATAATCATCTCACCAATAAATCACATTTCTAAACATTTTACATTCATGTTATGAATCATATTTCATCATCAACCAAACATACCTTGACCATAACACCAAAAACATTGGCACATATATGAATATACTTACGCTTACAGCCATGTTAGCTAAAATGAGCCAATTAGCATGGCAAGGTACCAAATCAACCAATAACTATTACAAGCCAATACATTTGGCCAATTATAATGACACATATAACAAAATGACCAAGTCCTTATACATGCCATACTTTCAAATTGCTAAGATCATTAAATACCCAAAATAACAGTTTTGATAGTGTGAGGCAAATCTCCGACGATCTCCAATCCGAGCTAGCTTGACGACACTATAAAAACATGGAAAATAAACGGAGTAAGCTATATAGCTTAGTAAGCTCGTATGCAAGAAATAAGCTAACCTTACCATACATAGAACATTCAAATAATATAACATGATTAAATGTAACTTTTCTATAGTCTCATGATCATAACTTATTCCATCACAATACTTACCTCATATTCATCATTTCTAGCATTTAATAGATATGAGCTTTTTGTACATACCTGTACCATCTCGAAATGAATTTACATGTAATCTCATCTTTGACATACCCGCGAACCACTCGGAATAATAATGTTAGATACTCGGGATTTTTGCATACTAAGTGCCACATATGTAGTCAATGCTAACTCAAGTCTCATATAACATAGTTGCTCGCTCATCGAGCTATCAACGGGCCTGCTCACACAAGCTGTTAGCCAAGATGTAGCTACGCAATGCTATTCACACAAGCTGTCAAGTATCCGAAACAATGCCAGTATACTTAGCCACCGGTAGGACGTACAAGACTAGCACCTAGATCACATAATCACATAATACATAACGACCCTAGTGACATGTCACTTTTATCCTACCTTATTCCTAAGGTTCAACGAGATTTCTCGCTTGTCGATTCATCTTCGGACTCGATCATAGGATTATGCTCATCCACATTTATCAAACATACAATTCAAGCAATATTAAAGCAATAAAATATAATCATATTAGAGCTTATTTTTAACATACGAGCTTACCTCGGTACAAAATGGCTAATAGTTCGATTCAGTCCACAACTTTGTTCTTTCCCCAATCTAGGTCAGAACATCTTCTTTCTTGATCTATGATTTCAAATTTAACTCATTCAATTATCACATTATTCAACTTAATCCCAAAAACACCTTATGGAAAAACTTACATTTTTTCCCGTAACTTTTCAACTTTTTACATTTTAGTCCCTAGGCTCGAAAAATGACTTTCATCCAATTTCTTTATTACCCAAGCCTAGTCAAATCTATTTCATGCTCATAACAGCCCACATTTTTTATTTACTCACATTTTTACACACATTTTACAATTTTTACAAATAGGTCCCTATTTGACATTTTCATCAAAAATCACTTGGTAAATGTTGTTTATCTATCACCAAACATTCATTTTCTACCATTAGACATCAAAATACATAAATATTCAACATGTTTAAAATTTTAGACTTTGATTTTCTTTCAAATTAGTCCTTGAAATAGCTAAATCAAGTTGCAACATTCACAAAAACGTAAAAATCATTAAAAACGGAACAAAGACGGACTTACAATCGAGCTTGGAAGTTGGCAAAACCCTAGCTATGTCTTACCCTTGTGAATTTCGGTTATGGGGGATGAAATTAGAAAAGATGACATCTTTTATTTGTTTAATTTTGTCTTTATTAACCAAATGAGCAAAATGCCCTTAATGCCAAACTTTGAAATTTCACCTAGCCATGTCTATTTTTGTCCAACTTAAAGTATAATGGTCTAATTACCATTTAAAGACCTCTAATTTAAAATTTCATAGTAATTAGATACCTCTAGCTTCTAGAACACATATTTTGCACCTATTGTAATTTAGTCCTATTAGTCAAATTGGACACTTTATCGATAAACTTTTTTAACGAAATTTTCACACAATCATTCAATCATACTATAGACCTTAAAGAAATAATAAAATTAACATTTCTACTTTGAATTTATGGTTCTGAAACCACTATTCTGATTTGAACCTAAAACAGGTTGTTACAAGTCTGCCTCCGTCGGGGAAATTATGTGCGAAAGATCTAATTGATAACGGCGCAACATCGATGCATGAAACACGTTGTGGATCCTTTCCAATTCTGACGACAAAGCTAACCGATATGCTACCGGCGCTATTCTTTAAATAACCTCATACGGACCAATAAACCGCAAACTCAGTTTACCCTTGTGATCGAATCTAAGGATTTTCTTACATGGAGATACTTTCAAAAATACCTTATCACCAACTTGAAATTCAATCTCCTTTCATTTCAAATTAGAGTACAATTTCTATCTATCCAAAGTCGCTTTCAAACAATCACAAATTTCTTTCACTTTTTCTTCAGTTTCTCTAACCAAATCAACCCCATGAATCTGTCTCTCACTGAGCTAGGTCCAGTATAATGGAGTTCGACACTTATGGCCATCCAATGCCTTATACGGTGCCATCGTTATACTCGACTAAGCAAATTTGACTAAAGGTAGATATTTTTCCAAACTACCTTTGAACTCTAATACACAACAGTGAAGCATATCTTCGAGTAATTGAATTATCCTTTCAGACTGATCGTCAGTCTGCGGATGGAATGCGGTACTATAGTTCAACTTTGTACCCAAAGCTTCTTGTAACTTCTTCCAAAACCATGATGTGAACCTCAGATTTCTATCCGAAATAATAGAAATAGGTACTCCGTGCAATCTAACAATTTCAGCAATGCACAACTCAGCTAGCTTATCAAGTGAATAGTTGGTATGTACCATAATAAAATGAGCCGATTTCGTCAATATATCAAAAACTACCGAAACGACATCTTTCTTCTTTGTAGTCATAGGTAATTCAGTTACGAAATCCACGTAATTCTGTCCCATTTCCTATCAGGAATCATCACAAGTTGAAGTAAACCCGAAGGTACTTGATGTTCGACCTTTACTTGTTGACAAATCAAACATCTCACTACGAACCCAGAAATATCTCATTTCATACCTGACCACCAATACAATTTCTTCAAATCATTGTACATCTTCGTACTTCCTGGATGAACAGACATACAACCACTATGTGCCTTGTGAAGAGCTTTTTGAATAAGCTCAGTATCTCTCGGTACACAAATCCTACCTTGCAACATCAAACAATCATCGGCCCTAATTTGAAAATTTAAATCACTAGTTGATTCGCACTTAACCCTTTTAGCTTGAAGTTCTTTATCATTTTTCTGAGCTTCGTAAATTTGTTGAAGAAATACCGGCCTAGCTTTCAACTCAGCTAGAATTGAACCATTATCAGATAAAGTCGATCGCGTAGTCATTGCTTTCAAAGCAAACAAATATTTCTTACTCAAAGCATCGGCGACAACATTCGCCTTTCCCGGATGATAATCGATTACTAACTCATAGTCTTTCAACAACTCAAGCCATCTTCGTTGTTGTAAATTCAAATCCTTTTGAGTCATCAAGTATTTCAAACTCTTGTGTCGGTGTAGATATGGCACTTCTCATCGAATAAATGAGGTTTCCAAATCATTAAAGCAAACACAATGACAAGTAATTCTAAGTCGTGCATTGAATAATTCTTTTCATGTGGTTTCAACTGTCTTGAAGCATAAGATATCACTTTTCCCTCTTGCATCAAGACACATCTAAGACCGTTCAATGACGCATCGCTGAAAATCACAAACTCTTTTCCTGACTCAGGTTGCACTAATACAGGTGCCTCATTTAACAATGCTTTTAACTGTTCAAAACTGTTTTGGCACTTCTTTGACCACTCAAACTGAATATTTTTCTGTAACAATTTTGTCATAGATGTAGCAATCATCGAGAATCCCTTAACAAAATGTCGATAATACCCAGTCAAACCCAAAAAGCTTCTAACCTCAGATACATTCCTCGGTGATTTCCAATAAACAATTTCCAAAACCTTACTTGGATCAAGTCTTATACCTTCCGCTGAGATAATATGTCCCAAAAATCTGACTTTTCGGAGCCAAAACTCACTTTTGCTAAACTTAGCAAACAACTTCTTATCTCTTAAAGTCTGCAACACAATTCTTAAATGCTCGGCATGCTCTGCCTTATCTCGAGAATAAATTAAAATGTCATCAATAAAAACGACCACAAACTTATCTAAATACGGTCGAAATATCCGAATCATTAAATCCATAAATACGGCAGGAGCATTAGTTAATCCAAAAGGCATAACAAGAAAATTCATAATGTCCATACCTCATTCTGAATGCAGTTTTCGGCACATCCGAGTCTTTAACTCTCAGTTGACAATAACCAAACTTCAAATCCATCTTCAAAAACACTGTTTCCCCTTTCAACTGGTCGAACAAATCATCAATCCTTGGTAATGGATATTTGTTCTTTATCGTAACCTTGTTAAGCTGACGATAATCAATACAAAGTCTCCTGGACCCATCTTTCTTCTTGACGAACAATACCGGTGCACCCAATGGTAAAAAACTCGGTCTCACAAATCCCTTATCTGTCAACTCTTGCAACTGATACTTCAATTCTTTCAACTCGGTTGGAGCTATTCTATACGGAGATATCTATATTGGTGCAATCCCTGGTACCAAATCAATAGCAAACTCAACCTCTCTGATAGGTTGTAACCCTGATAGCTTTTCTGGGAACACATCCGGATATTCACAAACTACCGACACAGATTCGATCTTCAATTAAGACTCTTTCGTGTTTAGCACATATGCAAGATAAGCTTCACAATTGTAACACCCCTAACCCGTATTCGTCGTCGAAATAAGGTTACGAGGCATTACCGAACAAAGCATAACATATAATATAAATTTCTCATACATGATTCTAATTCACATAATTATCAATCTAACACAGTCACATTGTCCCTTATAAGGCTTTACGAGGCCTTAAAACATGTTTAGAAGAGGTTCGGGACTAAACTAGTCACATACAAAAATTTCTGAAACTTAGAAAATTATCTTACATTTAGGGGTCAAACGCCCGTGTGAACAGGCCATGTGCCTCACATGGCTACCAGACACTCTCGTGTCACAGGCCATGTGAAAACAGGGCATACATACTGACTTGGGTCACATGGCCAACCACACACCCGTGTGTCTAGCCCGTGCATCCTTCGAAATGGCCACACACGCCCGTGTGCTAAGCCATGTGCCATTTAGGGGGTATATTGACTTATGTCACACGGTCAGTCACACACCTCTATGTGAGCCCGTGTGACACATACAGCCAGTAGACACACCAGTGTGTCTAGGCCGTGCCAAACCGGTAGGGTATACTAACTTAATTCGTAGGGCTACCCCAAGGGACACACAGCCGTGTAGCATGACCGTGTGTCACAAACGGTTGAGACACATGCCCATGTCTCTGCCCGTGTAGACAAAAATAGGCTATTTGTAAAGCCAATTTGCCACCCTTTTTACATGCTCACCTAGCAAATAAAATGACTCCATTTCAACACATTTATAGGCAGCTAAAACATGTCAATTCATATACCATTCATGCCATATAGTCTCAACCATTCCAACTACTCAATTTCATAATCAAAACATACGAAGTCCTTATGCCAAAATCATTAAAACGTATATAGCTTCTAAATGCATTTATTCAACAACTTGTCATCTATTTTATTTCTCAAAATCAATCCACAACATATCATCTTCCAAGCATTAACTTGCCAAATGGCAACTAGCTATTTAAGCAACCATATAACCATATCAAAACATAAGGGAATTTATACATCATATATTATTCATCTAACACATAATTCAAGCCAACTTAAATGGCTAAAAACGCCTTAACATTTACATCATTAACAAGCCAAATTACATGGCTAATATCATAGCTCAAAACATACCAAAATGAAACTAGCCTATACATGCCATATACCATAAATACAAGTTTCAAAAGTACCAACAAATTGATCGATAATGTAATGATGCTCCTGACGATCCCCGAGTCCGAGCTAGCTTTGATTATCTATAAAACATAAACAAACAACTCACAGTAAGCTTCATAGCTTAGTAAGTTCGTAAATGAGTAACTCAATTCATCAAACAAATATATCACAAGCATTTACAAATTACCAAATTAACATTGCATTCACACAAACCTTTCTCATGTTTCAAAACATGATTAAATACCATCTCATTGAACTTTTTCAATATAATACCCGAATAGGTTCCATACGTACCTGGATCATATCATACTAACCTTTTTCTCAACCACGTCATTATTTTACCCGTTGAACCATTCGAAATAGAAGTAGAATTCTCAAGGATCTTAATTGATAAGTACCTATACCATGACCCAAAGCTAAATCAAGGTAACTTATCTCGGAAAACCTATACTATAGCCTGTAGCTAAATCAACGTAACTCCTCTATGAATACCTATACCATGGCCCGTAGCCAAATCAAGGTATTATTCACACCCGAAGTACCGATATCATGGCCCGTAGCGAATACATTAAACCAAAGACATTTCATTAGCATTGTGACAGCCCTAATTTGACCCTAGTCAGAAAGTGGTTTCGGGACCACAAAATCGAGTTATAAAAATAATTAACCGTTATATTTTATACTTATTGTATGTGAACATGCATGTGTGAAAGTTTCATACTTTAATTTTGTCATTTGAATGTGAAATCTATTAAATAGGACTTATGTGAGACAATTGTGAAATGTGATAGCTAAATTTAAAAGTGGTCTATCAATGCATGTTATAAAAAGATGGGACTTGCATGTTAAATATCCCTTTTTGATAATAGTGGCCGGCCATGATGATGCTTTTATATTTAATATATGTAAATTATTCATTAGTTAAAGGGCTTTATACCTTATAATAAAGATAAATAAAATAAAAATAAAGGAAAAATTGGTGATGAAAACAAAGCTTCAACTTGTTCTTCTTCTTGGCCGAATTGTAAGAGAAAAAAGGGGAGAAAACTCCATTCGGTTGCCTTAGGCTTGAATCAAGGTAAGAGTTCTTATTAGTTCTTAAAATTTTTGTCAATTTTAAGTTAGTTACCAAGTTCTTTATTCAACCCATATTAAAATTTTGATTTTGGGAAAGATTTGAGCTCGGTCATGGTAGATAGTGAAGGGTTACATGGTTATCTTCAAGTCTAAGGTGCTTGTAAGTAGTTTGGATGAATGAAGAATAATAAATAAATCATCTTGTGTATTGGTGTAATAGCCGAAAATGACGATGTTTGAGGTCTTAAACTAATGTTGTTTAGATGCTTTGAATTGAGTAAATTAGATGTTTGGACACCTAAGGATTCGACATTGTTCATGATTCTTTTATTTAGAATGTGATTTCGAATGTTATGAGTATTGGAATATAAGTATATGTGTGCTCGGTCATAGGAGTTTGATATGAAGCTTTGTTAGGTTTGAGTGATGAATGGCAGAATGAGCTATAGGCTATGTAAGGATGAGTTTTGTATATAAGTTGTGTGTGTGGATTTATTAGTTAATGGCATTTAGCATTATTATTATATATGTGCATTTGGCCTTTGGGGGTAATAAGATGAAGTTAAAATGTTAAAGAACGTTTCTAAGACTTGTTAAGTCGTTGTGGCCATTGCCGAATGTATGTTTGGTTAAAGGAAATTCTCAAATCATTTATGTATGTGTATGTGAACTAAATATTTAATGAATATTCGGCAAAATGGGGTTAAGGGTTAAGTCATAAGAATTTTGGGTAGTATTCATATTTGGACATTAAGGTTGTATGTACTTTGGCTATGTGAGTTAGGTGTTAAGTAACCTAATTATTTGATATGCATATTCGATCATTGTTTGGCAATAATGTAACCTACGTGTAATTTGCTACATATGATCATGAGATGAAATTTGTATATAAAATATTAAAGCATGCTATAATTATATATTGGTGTATACATGGTTGTAATTAATTCTCTACTTGAATTCGGTTAGGTATGGTTATGGTATGAGCTCATTAGGGTTAATATCTTATAAGTGAATGGAGTTGTAGTTAACCTTATGTGCTATGTGTTGTGAAAATAGTTAATGATTTAAGTGTCACTATATGCATTTATGCTAAGGATTTTTCAGCTATGTTTTATATCTATGAAATGATTATAATGGATAATATGTAAGAGTAATTTTGGTTTGTTAAATATGCGGTACGTGTATGGCAAATTGTATAAACATGATGCATTGAAGTTACCCTATAAGATCGAAATGGGTAATTAAATTATTGGTGTGTATGTATTTCAATTCATTGTAACTTGGCATGTGAAATGGGTGTATGATAGTTAATATGTGTGCTTAAGGTGATGTGTTAAAATAATTAGGTATATGGTTTGGTTTCATTATTGAGTATAAGGGTTAGGTGCTTTAAAATTGCCTTTGATGTTTGAAATGATTAAAACAAATTCATTTGTTTGAATCATGCTCAAAAGCAAAGAGGAACTAGATCCGATAAGGGAAAGGAGAAAGCAATCGAATAGCCTATTCGTAACTGTTCAAAAATATACAAGGTAAGTTTTGAGTAACTACAGTTATTAGATAATTAGTGTAATAGATAAGTATGATAAATAAATAAGTTAAGCATATGGTATATAACCGAATGGTTATTAGGAGATAAATTGAGTTAGTGAAATGGTTATGTGTTCTTGCGTATAAATGTTGAACCAAAAGTTATATTGAAGGTGTGTTTCTTTGTGTGCTTATACTTGAATGAAGAAATTGAAGTACAAATGTGATAGGTTAAGTGAGCTGAGTTATCATATGGGTAAATATGCTTAGCACTCGATATTATATATATATCCGGGTTAAATCCCGCAGGCTTTGTACTGGTAATATATATATCCGGGTTAAATCCCACAGGCTTCGTGCTGGTAATATATATATCCGGGTTAAATCCCGTAGGCTTAGTGCTGGTACTATATCTGGGATTAAAGTCCCGCAGGCTTTGTGCTAGTGACTGGATTCGGGTTTTGAAACCTAGTAGGCTTAACGCTGGTGATTCGAGTGATACAAATTCAAATGTTCAAAGCAAACTATTATTGATTATGTATGATACATGATAGTGACCAGGTACATATTATGTACTATATGTGAATTGTTTTCAAGTGAGTTAATAGTATCAAATAAGGATATAATTGTGTGGATGATTATTATATCTACGAATAAGAAAAGGACCTATTTGCTCGATGTCTGTCATTATGAAAATATATGAATTAACTTAGTTGTATGAGCCTTAAAGTAAAGTGAACTATGTGCTGAAAATTTTTTTATGTATATATATTCGGCCAATAGGATTTATATGTGGTATACTTGTGTAAATTAGGCCGAGTGATTGTAATTCAGAATACGAGTTTTGTGATATTAAATGATCATTTTAAATGACACGTTTAAATTGTTTGAAATGCTTAAAACTTACTAAGCCTTGAAAGCTTACTCTGTTCTTTGTTTCCTTGTTTTATAGATTGTTGATATTGGCTATCGACTCGGGGATCATTAGTAGTTCATCATACTATCGCCCCTTTTTGGTACTGTTACATTTTGGTCTCGATATGGCATGTATAGGTTAGGCCGGTGATAGATATGTTTTGTAATTGTAAATATTTTGGCCATGTGAAAATGGCATTTATAAATAACTCAAAGATCAGTATGCATTTTAGATCGATTTCTATTTTAGTTGATAGATTATGTAAACGAAATTAAGTGTTTAGCTCAGTAATACCTCACAGCCTAAGCCGGCGATCAGACTCGGGCTAGGGGTGTTACATTTTATTGGTATCAGAGCTATGGTTTTGTCGATTCTAGGACTAACGTAGAGTGTTAGAGTCTAGCTACACATGCCATATAAGTATTAATACGATAGTATGATGAATTCTGACAGTTAAAAATGTGTTTTCGTATAGTAATAGATCCCGATCCCAATCGAGCGGTAGCTGATGATGTTGAGAGTGTAGCGCCTGCTCCCGCGCATGGGACAGTGCCGATGGACTCTCAACCTATCGCAAGAAATCAGAATGATGAGGCTAGACAGGCTTTTTATAGTGTGATGAATGATTGGTTCAACCAATACATTCAAACTAATACGGCTATTCCACAACCCCCACTTCCGAATAATACACCCCCTGCACCTACGATACCTCTGGTAGCTGATCAGATGAGGTTAAATAAGCCCCCAGTTGACAGAATCCAAAAGCACGGGGCTACTGAATTTGGGGCTACAGATAGTGATGATGCTGAGCAAGCAGAATTTTGGTTGGACAACACTATCCGAGTGTTTGATGAACTGTCTTGCACACCTAATGAATGCCTAAAATGTGCCATATCTCTACTACGTGATTCTGCCTATTATTGGTGGAATACATTGGTTTCTGTTGTGCCCAAAGAAAGGGTGACGTGGGAATTCTTCTAGACTGAGTTTCAAAAAAAGTATATCAGTTAGAGGTTCATCGATCAGAAACTAAAAGAATTTCTTGAGCTTAAACAGGGTTCTATGTCAGTTACTGATCATGAACGGAAGTTTGTGAGACTTAGTAGATATGCTCGGAAATGTGTATCGTCTGAGGCTATTATGTGTAAACGTTTTGAAGATGGGCTGAATGAAGAGATAAAAATGTTTGTTGGCATTCTTGAAATACGAGAGTTTGTAGTACTTGTCGAACAAGCTTGCAAAGCCGAAGAACTTAATAAAGAAAAAAGAAAATTTGATGTTGGAGCTGGAGAATTTTGTAAAAGATCTTCAGGAAAGTCCTTTCAGCAATCATCGAAGAAATTTCGAGATGATTCAGGCTGATCAAAGAACACTTCGGGTTTTTCTAGTTGAGACCGCGATCGACCCCCTATGAGTACACGAGCCACTTCGGTTGCCAGTGTTGGAAATGATCATCGGGACAGGACAGAGTGCAAGTATTGTGGTAAATGGCATTCAGGGAGTTGTAGATTTCATGACCGCTCCTGTTATAAATACGGATCAGCCGACCACTTTATTAAGGATCGCCCGAGATTGCACGAATGTAGATGTGAATCAGTGGGAAACCAGTACTACTACTACACTTCGAGGTAGACCACCTAGGAATACGGGGAATGATAGCGGTGGTCAGAGAGGGTCTAAAGATGCTAGAACCAGATCCGAGGCTCGTGCTCCTGCTAGAGCTTATGCTATACGTGTACGCGAGGATGCTTCATCGCCAGATGTTATTACCGGTACTTTTACTCTTTTTGATACTGATGTGATTGCTTTGATTGACCCTGGTTCTACTCATTCATATGTTTGTGGGACTTTAGCATCCAGTAAGACTTTATCTGTTGAGTTTACTGAGTTTGTTATTCGAGTGTCGAATCCTTTGGGTCGTTATGTGCTTGTCGACAAGGTGTGTAAGAAATGCCCCCTAGTAGTCCGAGATTACTGCTTTTCGGACGATTTGATGCTTTTACTGTTTGATAAATTTGATGTTATTCTTGGTATGGATTGGTTGACCGTACATGATGCAGTTGTAAATTGCAAAAGAAAGACCATTGATTTGAGAGGTGTTAATAATGAGATAATCCGAGTTGAGTCTACTGACTTGAACGGATTGCCAGCAATAATATCCTCGATGTTGGCTCAGAAATATGTGAGAAAGGGGTGTGAAGCATATCTTGCATACGTACTTGATAGCAAAGAGTCAGAAAAGAAACTTGAATCAGTGCCAGTGGTTTGTGAGTATTCAGATGTTTGTCCTAAGGAGTTACCGGGATTACCACCCGTTCGAGAGGTAGAATTCGGCATCGAACTTGTACCTGGGACTACACCAATTTCGATAGCTCCGTACCGTATGGCACCAACGGAATTGAAAGAATTGAAAACTCAGTTGCAAGAGTTAACGGATAGAGGTTTCGCTCGATCGAGTTTCTCACCTTGGGGTGCACCAGTATTGTTTGTGAAAAAGAAGGACGGAACCATGAGATTGTGCATCGACTATCGTCAGTTGAATAAAGTGAAAATAAAGAATAAATATCCGTTCACTGCATTTGATGATTTGTTTGATCAACTGAAGGGAGCCTCAGTGTTTTCAAAGATAGATTTGAGATTGGGTTATTATCAGTTGCGAGTTCGAGACTCAGATATACCAAAAACTGCTTTCAGAACGAGATACGGTCACTACGAGTTCTTAGTGATGCCGTTTGGGCTCACTAATGCCCCTGCAGTATTTATGGACTTGATGAATCAAATCTTTAGACCGTATTTGGACCGGCTTATACTTGTGTTTATCGACGACATTTTGGTCTATTCGCAAGATGAAATCGAGCATGCCGAGCACCTGAGATTAGTGTTGCAGATTTTACGAGATAAGCAGTTATATGCTAATTTCAGTAAATGTGAGTTTTGGTTGAGAGAAGTTAGGTTTTTGGGTCATGTGGTATCCGCATCGGGTATTCGAGTTGATCCGAGCAAAATTTTAGCCGTACTTAACTAGAAGCCTCCAAGAAATGTTACTGAGGTTCAGAGCTTTTTGGGACTTACCGGTTACTACAGACGATTTGTAAAAGGTTTCTCGATGATAGCCATGACGAAACTACTTCAGAAAGATGTTAAGTTTGAATGGTCAGAAAAATGTCAGAAAAGTTTCGATCGATTGAGAACTTATTTGACTGAAGCTCCAGTACTAGTGCAGCCTGAATCCGGTAAAGAGTTTGCCATTTACAGTGATACATCCTTACTTGGGCTGGGTTGTGTGTTGATGCAAGAAGGTCGAGTTGTAGCTTACACGTCGAGGCAATTGAAGCCGCATGAGAAAAACTATCCGACCCATGATCTCGAATTAGCTGCCATTGTATTCGCTTTGAAAATATGGCGACACTACTTGTTTGGAGAGAGGTGCCATGTATATTCGGATCACAAAAGCCTCAAATATTTAATAACACAAAGAAAATTGAATCTGCGACAAAGACGTTAGCTTGAGTTATTGAAAGATTATGAGCTTGTCATTGACTATCACCGGGAAAGGCTAACGTGGTTGTTGATGCTTTAAGTCGTAAATCACTGATTGCTTTACGAGCGATGAATGTACACCTATCCGTTTCATCCAATAATGTGATAGTAGCAGAATTAAAGGCCAAACCATTATTGATTCATCAAATACGTGAAGCTCAGAAAGTCGATGATGAATTGGTTGCTAAACGAGCTGAATGTGTCTCAAATGTAGAATCAGAGTTTCAAATTGACGACAATGATTGTTTGAAGTTCAGAAGTCGATTGTGTATTCCAAGAAATTCAGAACTTATTTTGGTGATTTTAAGCGAGGCTCATAGTAGCTGAATGTCAGTCTACCCAGGGAGTACGGAAATGTACAACGATCTGAAAGTCAGTTTTGGTGGCTTGGTATGAAACGAGACATTTCTAATTTTTTTTTGAAGTGTTTGGTATGTCAACAAGTGAAATCGGAACATCAAGTGCCTTCAGGGTTACTTCAGCCGATCATGATACCCGAATGGAAATGAGATCGAATCACGATGGATTTTGTGTCTGGGTTGCCATTGTCGTCAAGTAAGAAAGATGCGATTTGGGTTGCTGTTGATAGACTGACAAAGTCAGCTCATTTTATTCCCGTAGGTACGGATTATTCACTTGACAAGCTAGCTGAATTGTATGTTTCTCAGATTGTAAGGTTACACGGGGTACCTATTTCTATTGTGTCGGATAGAGATCCGAGATTCACATCGCGATTTTGGAAGAAATTACAAGAAGCTTTGGGTACCAAGTTGCTTTTTTGCACCGCTTTCTATCCCCAGACTGATGGTAAATCCAAGCAGATAATTCAGATACTCGAGGATATGTTGAGATGTTGCATCCTTGAGTTTAGTGGTTCATGGGAACGGTATTTGCCTTTGATTGAATTCACGTACAACAATAGTTTTCAATCAAGCATTAAGATGGCACCTTATGAGGCTTTGTATGGTCGTAAATGTTGTACACCGTTGTTTTGGACTGAGCTTAGTGAAAGTAAAATCTTCGGGGTTGATTTGATTAAAGATGCGGAACAGAAAGTAAAAGTGATCCGTGAAAGTCTGAAAGCAGCTTCGGATCGTTAGAAGTCGTATGCGGATTAAAAACGAAAAAACATCAAATATCAGGTTGGAGACAAAGTGTTTCTTAATGTTTCACCTTGGAAAAAGGTGCTCAGATTTGGTCGTAAAGGCAAATTGAGTCCAAGGTTCATCGGGCCGTACAAAATATCCGAACGAGTTGGGCCAATCGCATACAGATTGATTTTACCCCTGAGCTTGGAAAGATTCACAACGTTTTTCATGTCTCAATGCTTCGACATTGTAGATCCGATCCATCGCACATACTTAATCCCTCTGAGGTTGAAATTCAATCTGATTTGAGTTACGAAGAAGAACCGGTTCGTATTTTGGCTCGTGAGGTAAAAGAACTACGAAATAAAAAAATCTCATTAGTGAAGGTACTGTGGCTTAAGCATGGGATTGAAGAAGCTACTTGGGAACTTGAAGACACTATGAAGGATTGATATCCTAACTTATTCACTGGTAAGATTTTCGGGGACGAAAATTCCCTATCTGGGGGAGAGTTGTGACAGCCCTAATTTGACCCTAGTCAGAAAGTGGTTTCGGGACCACAAAATCGAGTTATAAAAATAATTAACTGTTATATTTTATGCTTATTGTATGTGAACATGCATGTGTGAAAGTTTCATACTTTAATTTTGTCATTTGAATGTGAAATCTATTAAATAGGACTTATGTGAGACAATTGTGAAATGTGATAGCTAAATTTAAAAGTGGTCTATTAATGCATGTTATAAAAAGATGGGACTTGCATGTCAAATATCCCTTTTTGATAATAGTGGCCGGCCATGATGATGCTTTTATATTTAATATATGTAAATTATTCATTAGTTAAAGGGCTTTATACCTTATAATAAAGATAAATAAAATAAAAATAAAGGAAAAATTGGTGATTAAAACAAAGCTTCAACTTGTTCTTCTTCTTGGTCGAATTGTAAGAGAGGAAAGGGGAGAAAACTCCATTCGGTTACCTTAGGCTTGAATCAAGGTAAGACTTCTTATTAATTTTTAAAATTTTTATTAATTTTAAGTTAGTTACCAAGTTCTTTATTCAACCCATATTAAAATTTTGATTTTGGGAAAGATTTGAGCTCTCGGTCATGGTAGATAGTGAAGGGTTACATGATTATTTTCAAGTCTAAGGTGCTTGTAAGTAGTTTGGATGAATGAAGAATAATAAATAAATCATCTTGTGTATTGGTGTAATAGCCGAAAATGAAAATGTTTGAGGTCTTGAACTAATGTTGTTTAGATGTTTTGAATTGAGTAAATTAGATGTTTGAACACCTAAGGATTCGACATTGTTCATGATTCTTTTATTTAGAATGTGATTTTGAATGTTATGAGTATTGGAATGTAAGTATATGTGTGCTCGGTCATAGGAGTTTGATATGAAGCTTTGTTAGGTTTGAGTGATGAATGGCCGAATGAGCTATAGGCTATGTAAGGATGAGTTTTGTATATAAGTTGTGTGTGTGGCTTTATTAGTTAATGGCATTCGACATTATTATTTTTATATATATGTGCATTCGGTCTTTGGGGGTAATAAGATGAAGTTAAAATGTTAAAGAACGTTTCTAAGACTTGTTAAGTCGTTGTGGCCATTGCCGAATGTATGTTTGGTTAAAGGAAAATCTCAAATCGTTTATGTATGTGTATGTGAACTAAATATTTAATGAATATTCGGCAAAATGGGGTTAAGGGTTAAGTCATAAGAATTTTGGGTAGTATTCATATTTGGACATTAAGGTTGTATGTACTTTGGCTATGTGAGTTAGGTGTTAAGTAACCTAATTATTTGATATGCATATTCGGTCATTGTTTGGCAATAATGTAACCTATGTGTAATTTGCTACATTTGATCATGAGATGAAATTTGTATATAAAATATTAAAGCATGCTATAATTATATATTGGTGTATACATGGTTGTAATTAATTCTCTACTTGAATTCAGTTAGGTAGGGTCATGGTATGAGCTCATTAGGGTTAATATCTTATAAGTGAATGGAGTTTTAGTTAACCTTATGTGCTATGTGCGTTAAAATAGTTAATGATTTGAGTGTCACTATATGTATTTATGCTAAGGATTTTTCAACTATGTTTTATATCTATGAAATGATTATAACGGATAATATGTAAGAGTAATTTCGGTTTGTTAAATATGCGGTACGTGTATGGCAAATTGTATAAACATGATGCATTGAAGTTACCCTATAAGATCGAAATGGGTAATTAAATTATTGGTGTGTATGTATTTCAATTCATTGTAACTTGGCATGTGAAATGGGTGTATGATAGTTAATATGTGTGCTTAAGGTGATGTGTTAAAATAATTAGGTATATGGTTTGATTTCATTATTGAATATAAGGGTTAGGTGCTTTAAAATTGCCTTTGATGTTCGAAATGATTAAAACAAATTCATTTGTTTGAATCAAGCTCAAGAGCAAAGAGGAACTAGATCCAATAAGGGAAAGGAGAAAGCAATCGAATAGCCTATCCGCAACTGTTCAAAAATATACGAGGTAAGTTTTGAGTAACTACATTTATTAGATAATTAATGTAATAGATAAGTATGATAAATAAATAAGTTAAGCATATGGTATATAACCGAATGGTTATTAGGAGATAACCTGAGTTAGTGAAATGGTTATGTGTTCTTGCGTGTAAATGTTGAACCGAAAGTTATATTGAAGGTGTGTTTCTTTGTGTGCTTATACTTGAATGAAGAAATTGAAATAAAAATGTGATAGGTTAATTGAATGAAGAAATTGTGTAAATATTTTGGCCATGTGAAAATGGCATTTATAAATAACTCAAAGATCAGTATGCATTTTAGATCGTTTTCTGTTTTAGTTGATAGATTATGTGAACGAAATTAAATGTTTAGCTCAGTAATATCTCATAGCCTCAGCCGGCGATCAGACTTTGGCTAGGGGTGTTACAAGCATTGTATCTATTACTAAGGTTCGACCGGGAAGTTTTACTTATTGATTTCATCTTCGAACACCTCTGTAGAGTCGTAATCACGATTCAAACATTATCTGAAATCTCATAATCACAGTTTATTCGATATCAAAGCATTTAACATGCATTTATAATGAAATTACCACATACAAACTTACCTCGGGTATGAAAACGGCAAAATGAGTAAATTACTTGATAAGCTTGCCTTTCCCCCGATCTAATTCCGGATTCTTTCTTTCTTGATCTATATGTATTCAAAATTAACCCATTTAATTACCATCTCAATCAATTTCATCCACAAACACATATTTAAGCCAATTTGTATTTTGGCCCTAAACTTTCGCATTTATTCAATTTAGTCCCTATTTCATAAATACACAAAATTCACAAAATTCAATATAACCCATGCTTAGCCGAATTCTCTATAGGTCCCTAGCAGCCCATATTTTTTATTTATTTCACAATTTAACCCCTCAATTTACACTTTTCTCAATTTAATCCCTAGTTGACATTTTTGTCAAAAATCACTTTATAAAACATATATATCAAACACCAAGCTTGCATAATTCATCATCAAACATCATAAAACTCATGGATTCATCAATGACATTTTTCAAAATCACCAAAAAATTCAAAAATTAGGGTACGGGCTAGCTAGTACTCAAAGTAACAATCACAAAAACATAAAAATCATCAAAAATCGAGCTAAAACCATACCTTAATCAAGGTCAACCATGGACAAATGGATGAAAGCTCAAAACCCTCTTTTCTTTCTCTAATATTCGACTAAGGAAGAAAGAAATGAGCTAAATTTTGGCTTTTGTTTTAATTAAATTAACCTTAATTAAAACATTAACAAAACATTTAATGGTTGGTCATTTATGTCAAATTCCACTAATCATAGTCTAATTACAACATAAGGACCTTTCATTTAATAAGCCATGGCAATTAAGCACTTTTAACTAATAGCATACTACTTTTGCATTTTATGCGATTAAGTCCTTTTTCTTGAATTGAGCTTAACTCACGAAATTTTCACGCATACATACTCACATGCTATAAACATAAAAAATAATATTAAAATAATTTTACAACCTCAGATTTGTGGTCCCAAAACCACTGTTCCGATTTAGTTAAAATCGGGCTGTTACAATAACCTTTCCTTATATACCTCTGAGCAGACATCGATGAAACCACCATAGGTAACTCACCTGACTCATCCGATTCAACCCGAAGGGTTTCATTATTTTGACATTTCAATTCAATAACCTTTCATCTACAGTTCACTACTACATCATGCAGAGTCGACCAATCCATTCTAAGTATCACATCAAACTCATCAAATGGCAAAAGCATTAAGTCAGCTGGAAAACAGTAACCCCAAATCATTAAAGGACAACTCTTGCAAACTTTATCAACTAAAAAATATTTGCCTAAGGGGTTCAACACCTTAATCAGACTCAACAGGCAAATTCTTACTAGATACCAAATTCAAGCAATACAGGAATGAGTCGGTCTAGGATCAATTAATGGAACTACATTAGTATCATAAAGAGAAAATGTACCAGTAATCACATCAGCGGAGGACGCATCCTCACGAGCACGAATAGCATAAGCTCTCGCAGGTGCTCTAGCTTTCGATCTGACAGTTGAGTCTTTGGATACTCCTCTACTATTGGTCCCATTTCCCGTATTTCTCACTGGCCTCCCTTTAGCAGTAGTGTTACTCGATCTTGCATTCTGAAAATTATCCTTTTCAACCATTTCAGGGCAATCCCGAATGAAGTGATCTTGAGAGCCACATCTAAAGCAAGCCTGGTTATTCATCCTACATTCGTCGAGATTCATCTACCATAGTGTTGGCATTCAGGCTTATTAGACCTAGCATTACCAATGCTCGTTATGGATGTAGTTTGGGCCTTAGAACCTGAATATTGCTTCCCACGATCTCGGTTGGGATACTCGGCTGAAACATTAGAGCGTGCATACAAATCCCTTAATTTCTTTGACGAGGATTGAAACGACTTATTCATCGGCCTCTTCCTCGAATCTCAGTCTCAAACTCAACTTTTCTCTTTTCCTTACTCAACTCCTCGGCCTTGCAAGCTCGTTCGACTAGCACAACAAATTCTTTAAACTCTAAAATTCCAACTAACAGTCTGATGTCTTCATTTAGCCTATCTTCGAATCTCTTACACATGATAGCCTCTGTTGAAACATATTCCCAAGCATACTAATTAAGTCTAACAAACTCTCTCTCGTATTCAATCACAGTCCTACAACCCTGTTTCAATTTTAAGAACTCTTTACGTTTCTGATCAATAAACCACTAATTGATGTACTTCTTTCAGAATTCCTCTTGGAAGAAATCCCAAGTAACTCTTTCCCTCGGTACCACAGATATAAGAGTGTTCCACCACTGATATGCTGTATCCCTTAGAAGTGATATAGCACATTTCAAGCACTCATCCGAAGTGCAAGAAAGCTTATCAAATACCTGGATAGAGTTCTCGAGCTAGAATTCTACTATCTCAGGATCATCATTGACATACTCTAAATTCCTTAGCCCTTTTTTTTTGAATCTTATCAACTAGAGGCTTATTCAATCTTACCAATTCCACACCTTGGGG
Source organism: Gossypium anomalum (assembly GCA_025698475.1). NCBI lineage: Eukaryota > Viridiplantae > Streptophyta > Magnoliopsida > Malvales > Malvaceae > Gossypium > Gossypium anomalum. The sequence goes on from CM046957.1 coordinate 18,567,031, forward strand.
AGCTATGGGAACCGGTTGAGGGTTAGGTGGGGATGGAGAATGTTGGGCAGCCGGATTTGTCTGAACAAGCTCAGCAAACCACTCATTCATCCTTTGGAAGAAGGCTTCCCTAGCCTCTCATCCTTGACTAATTGTCACTGGTCTACTTTCAGATGGTGTGGTCCCTTGAGCGAGAGCAGGCGCATTACTTTCAACATCATCAGCCACTTCTCGATCGGGATTCATTTACTATATGAAAACACAATTTAAGTTGTCAGGAGTCGTCACATTACCAAAATTTATAAATGGCATGTATAGCTAGACTCTTACACACGCTATGTTAGCCTAGAACTGACTAAATCATAGCTCTGATACCACTAACTGTAACACCCCTTACCTGTATTCGACACTGGAACAAGGTACGAGGTATTACCAGACTCACATCACAAACAATCGTACAATTCCGAGTCATAAATTTGCATCCAAATTAAAACCATTTGAAATTAATTATAAAGTCCCTAATACGGGCCCACGAGGCCCTAAACATGCTGGGGAAGTGGTTCGGGACTAAATCGACAACTCAAAGAATTTTTACAACACTTAAAACATTTTTCCACTAAACGGGGGTTACACACCCGAGTAGGCAGGCCGTGTGGTCACACACGCCCATGTCCAGACCCCGTGTAACTCTCTGACTTGTAACCCATGAACACATTGAGATCACACGGCCAAGTCACACGCCCGTGTGCTAGGCTATGTGGAAAATTAATTTTCATAAAATAGGTGTAGACTTCACATGGCCAGGGCACACGCCCATGTTCGATGCTGTGCCATCCACGTGATTGACACACATGCCCATGTCTCTGCCCGAGTGCTCAATTCTGCGCATTCTGTTTCTCAAATTATAATGGCACATATAACAAAATGACCAAGTCCTTATACATGCCATACTTTCAAATTGCTAAGATCATCAAATACCCAAAATAACAGTTTGATAGTGTGAGGCGAATCTCTGACGATCTCCGATCCGCGCTAGCTTGGTGACACTATAAAAACATGGAAAATAAATGGAGTAAGCTATATAGCTTAGTAAGCTCGTATGCAAGAAATAAGCTAACCTTACCATACATATAACATTCAAATAATATAACATGATTAAATGTAACTTTTCTATAGTCTCATGATCATAACTTATTCCATCACAATACTTACCTCATATTCATCATTTCAAGCATTTAATAGATATGAGCTTCATGTACATACCTGTACCATCTCGAAATGAATTTACATGTAATCTCATCTTTGACATACCTGTGAACCACTAGGAATAATAATGTTAGATACTCGGGATTTTTGCATACTAAGTGCCACATATGTAGCCAATGCTACCTCAAGTCTCATATAACATAGTTGCTCGCTCATCAAGCTATCAACAGGCCTGCTCACACAAGCTGTCAGCCAAGACATAGCTACGCGGTGCTGTTCACACAAGCTGTCAAGTATCCGAAACAATGCCGGTATACTTAGCCACCGGTAGGATGTACAAGACCAGCACCTTGATCACATAATCACATAATACATAACGACCCTAGTGACATGTCACTTGTATCCTACCTTATTCTTAAGGTTCAACGAGATTTCTCGCTTGTCGATTCATCTTCGGACTCGATCATAGGATTATGCTCATCCACATTTGTCAAACATACAATTCAAGCAATATTAAAGCAATAAAATATAATCATATTAAAGCTTATTTTTAACATACGAGCTTACCTCGGTACAAAATGGCTAATAGTTTGATTCAGTCCACAACTTTGTTCTTTCCCCGATCTAGGTCAGAACATCTTCTTTCTTGATCTATAATATCAAATTTAAATCATTCAATTATCACGTTATTCAATTTAATCCCAAAAACACCTTATGGAAAAAAAATTATATTTTTGCCCGTAACTTTTCAACTTTTTACATTTTAGTCCCTAGGCTCGGAAAATGACTTTCATCTAATTTCTTTATTACCCAAGCCTAGTCAAACCTATTTCATGCTCATAATAGCCCATATTTTTCATTTATTCACATTTTTACACACATTTTACAACTTTTACAAATAGGTCCCTATTTGACATTTTCTTCAAAAATCACTTAGTAAATGTTGTTTATCTATCACCAAACATTCATTTTCTACCATTAGACATCAAAATACATAAATATTCAACATGGGTAAAATTTTAGACTTTGATTTTCTTTTAAATTAGTCCTTGAAATAGCTAAATCAAGTTACAACATTCACAAAAACGTAAAAATCATTAAAAAACGGAACAAAGACGGACTTACAATCGAGCTTGAAAGTTGGAAAAGCCCTAGCTATGTCTTCCCCTTTTAAATTTCAGTTATGGGGGATGAAATTAGAAAAGATGACATCTTTTATTTGTTTAATTTTGTCTTTATTAACCAACTGAGCAAAATGCCCTTAATGCCAAACTTTGAAATTTCACCTAGCCATGTCCATTTTTGTCCAACTTAAAGTATAATGGTATAATTACCATTGAAGGACCTCCAATTTAAAATTTCATAGCAATTAGACACCACCTATTGCAATTTAGTTCTTTTAGTCAAATTGGACACTTTATCAATAAAATTTCTTAACGAAATTTTCACACAATCATTCAATCATACTGTAGACTTTAAAGAAATAATAAAATTAAAATTTCTATTTTAGATTTGTAGTTTCAAAACCACTATTCTGATTTGACCCTAAAATAGGCTGTTACAGTTTTGAATGGTGCTGCATACTACAGAAGTCGTACATCTAATGCATCAGTTTTCCTGTCACACCCTAAAATTAGGCATCGAAGTTTCAAGGGTAAACTGAGATTTTTGGCTTGGAGTAGGTTCAAAAAATTCTGAATTATGGTAACCTAAAATTATTTTCGATCATAGCTTTTGAAAAACAAATTCAAAATTTGAAAATAATGCTGAAAATGCCTTCAATTGTAAAATAAGGACTATTTTGTAAAATGGTTAAATTTAGGAGTAGTTTTAAAGAATTTTACCAAAATTTTAAAAATAACCTATTTCCCCCTTTCATCTTTATAAAACACACAATAGTTTTTCTCTCATCACCCTTGTTTTCGTCCCTTGCATTTCCAAACCCTATTAAATCAATTTTGATTCCAAAACTCCTATCTTTCAATTTCTTTCATCCTGATAACATTAAACCTCTTTAGAATTCCATAAAAACCATAAAAGAATGCCATAGATTTCTCTATTGCTTAACTTTTAGGCAATTTTGGATTTTTGATCAAACACTTGATTTTTCATCAATGAAGGTAATGTTTCATTTTCCTAGTGGTTTTTAATGATATCTAGCCTTTTAAATTGAGTTATTGTCCATTGAATCGAAATATTTGAATAAAAGCCAAAATTTAGGTTGTTAATGGTGAAATTTGGAATTTTGCATCAAAACGATGTTTTAAAGTATTTTTCAACTTTTTTTGCCATGATTAGAAGCTTTCTAAACTTTCCCTAAAGTTTTGTTAAGATATTTTAAGGATTTATTGAGTTTCAATGAAAAATGGTTATTTTACGTCAAAGTTTTAGAACCATGAATTTGGGTAATTTCGTGTAGTTTAAAGGTTAAGAATTGTTCTTAGATGTACAAGTAGATGATTGGAATTGATTATAGGCAATGAGAATGAGTAAAGATTAAGATATTTGAGTTTCAAGTTTGTTAGTTGAGAATTTTAGTCCCAAGAGGAACTAGGCTTAGACCTATGTTTTTGTTGTATAAGGTGTGTTATGGCTGCTAATTGATTGTGTACAATGTGTCATTATTATGTTTGAAACTTTGAAGCCATTAAGACCTTCAACATGCAAGATAAAAGGCAAGGAAAAGCTAGTTTGAGCTTTCGGCGTCCCGGTGAAAGCGTGAACGGTGAGTGCTTAGAATCGCTGCTAGTAGACATGATTCATAGTGTTAAATGAAAGCTTAGGAATAGCCTAAACCCTTATCCTATGTTTCGAGGTAAGTTTTCTATTTCCCTTATTTTATTTTGGCAAAATATGTGATTATGTGAATAATTGTGGATTGATTATTATGATACAATATTGTTATATGAGACATGTGTGATGACTATTGTGAATTGTATTGTGTTGTGGGCATGATACACATGCCAAATGACAGTGATAATGATATGCTAATTATGCCAATATGCAGCGGAAGTGAACGAAATTTTGGTAAGTACATATGTGTTGAATTGTGGAATGTGATATTACTATGACATGTAATATGTGAGAATACTTGTGTGTGATAGATGATGTATTGATTTTAATGCACAAATATGTGGTCGGATATGTGATGGCTCAATGATCATTGTTGTGGCACTTAATGTGCAATTAAATGTGAATTTGATAAGCATGCATTGTGTACAAGTTTGTGATGTAAATTGATGAATATGAACAGAGATGATATGTATTAAATCAATAATTAAAATTGTGTATTTGTGGATATTTTGGCCTTGTGATCTCTTGAAACTGTTGGATATAGTTGGCATGCAATAGGATTGTGAGTACTCACCCTTGTGTTTTGTGATTTGGGTATTGAGACCCAAGGATAGTTTGGAGAGATAAGGGAATGTGAGCCAAGCTCCATTCACTAGGATATATTGGTCTGTTGTAGAGTGTTAGCAAAATGCTACGCTTTTGGGATATGTTTGACTCTATGAGTCATTTGGTGTGTTGGAGATTCGTGCATCCTATGTGTGGTGATAGAGCCCACTTTTATTTTTCAAAGCCTCAAGTGCCAAATTATCGTTTAAATGAAATCTTATTTATTGTCATAATACGATGTGAGATGGATGCATAAACATATAATAAGTTTCATGAAAATGTTAGTATGTTCTCATAGTAAATTGCATATGTAATTGTGGTTTGGCTCATTTTCATTTAACTTGTGAATGCATGTGAATATATAAGCTAGACTTATGAGTTATTAAAGCATGTATACGATTTTTAGTTTTGATGAATTATTGTAAAATAAACTATTTGTATATAAGTTGAGTGTATTTGTAAGTGAAAGAATATGCTAGTTTTATGATTTAATGAAGCATGAATATGTTATTGTCACTTGGTTAAAATATGGTTGTGAATGTGTTGAAGTATCCTCTTGTTTAACCTTTGATATTGTGTATACTTCTTGGTTATTCTGACATTCACTGAGTTTGTTTAAGCTCACCCACTCTCTCTAACCATTACAAATATTTACTATTTGCGGTGTGAGTGGTGCGAGGTGGCCACCCCCAGATGTACTAATGTATAGAGTGTGATTTTTGCAACAAAAGATATATAAATGAGGTGGTATACGGAAGTATATGAGTCAATATAGTTACAACGGAGTAGGTGAGTACTCTGAGGATCGTACTGTAACACCTTTTACCCGTATTCGACGCCAGAACAAGGTACGAGGCATTACCGGACATAAACATAAGCATTCATACAAAACTGAGGCATAAATATCAATCCAATTTCAATTTTTTTATTTGCATTCATACCGTCCCCATTATGGGCCTACGAGGCCCAAAACATACATTGGGGGTGGTTTGGGACTAAACCGAGAACTTATGGAACTTTTGGGAAACTTAGAAATTTTTCATCAAAAAATAGGGCCAAACGCCCATGTGGGTAGGCCTTGTGGTCACACACGCCCGTGTCCCTAGCCCGTGGAGCTCTCTGTTTATGACATCATGCACAAAATGTGGTCACACGACCAAGGCACACACCGTGTCCCAAAGCTGTGTCTTTTACACGGTTGAGACACACGACCATGTCTCTGCCCGTGTGTTTACTATTGGGCATTCTATTTTACATTAATTAGGGTGCAGGGGACACACGGCCAGACCACACGCCCATGGGGTAAGCCGTGTGTCACACACGGCCTAGACACATGCCTGTGTGTCTACTCGTGTGGACAAATTTAAGGCTATTTTCCAAGTCAAATGTCACCCTTATTTGCACAAACACATTTCATGGCTTCAAAGGTACTTAAACATTCATAAACATGGCTCATACATGACAACTTCTCATCATATTATACTTGATTAAGACTCCATATTATGAAAAATCCAATTTTACCAACACACATATACAAGTAAGAAATATTTCCTAGATTGCATGTATGCATTTTCATACCAATTTACACACGCACAAAATTATCATCATCATTCAACCATCAATAACCATAGTCCAAATCATAATAGCATTGGCACATACATGCACAGATGAATAGATTTACAACCCAGTAATCATTACGAGTCATATCTCATGGCCTTATACAAAATGAATCATAATACCATCGTAAGCCAACACATTTGGGTAAACCAATATGACACATTCATAACGTGACTTAGTCCTTATACATGCCATGAACTTAAGAGGTCTGTATTCACTTTTACCCCATGATGACAACTTGATAATGTGATAGCATCTCCGGCGATCTCCAACTCGAGCTAGCTTAATAACCCTATAAGACATGGGAAAGGAAGGGAAGTAAGCTACAAAGCTCAGTAAGTTCATATGCGAATAATGAGCAACTCATGCTAGTCATACACCATGCTTTACAATATAAGCACAAGTTAATATAAAATAGCTATAATTCTCAAGGTTGTATTATAACCTATTCACATGTTTATTCTCTTTTGTTTTATCAACATAACTTAACTTTATTTCGATTTAGTCTACCAGCCATAATCTCTTTGTTGTAATATGATTCATAATTAGCAAATCATTTCAAACATCTTAAAAAGATACACATTACTTGTGTATATTCATGTTTTCATGCATATAGCTCGACATACTTCAAATTGTCTAAACCCTTTCCTTCCATACTTTCTTAATCATTTAATAGGCAATTGTGCCAATATGTCCTTTCACTCATAACCGATAAATCACAATTCAAATGAACAACATTTATTATCTCACCAATCAATTGGGCCTCCAAGGCCTAACATATAGTCATCAACTGAATTCCCATGCATTTATACATCATAGCCATAAATCAACAATCACAAGGCTATCACAAGTCACTTTCATAGTGATCATAACTCACAATATCATAAAGTTAATACTTATAACCTTTACGTACATACCTGTACCATCTCGCAGCAAAACCACTTACTTTTTCATCTTTGGCATACCCGTTGAACACATTGGAATACAAAGGATGCTCGGGGATCTCATACACATAGTACCGTAATAATGCCATATCCCGAATATGGTCATACATGAAATATCATATCGACGCCTTGTCCCTAACATGGTCTTATACGAAATAACATACCGAAGCCATATCCCAGATATGGTCTTATATGAAAATCACATACTGATGGCATATCCCAGATATGGTCTTATACGGAACCTCGGTAACCCTAACATCATGACATTTGTATTCTACCCTTGAAGTTAAATCGAGATTTCTCATTTCTCAAAACTTCGTCAAAATCATCATTAAACAAATTCATAGAAACAATTATATACAATTCATGCAATATCAAAATATTAAATACATAACATAAGGTTGCATTATTTACGCATGAACTTACCTCGATACCGAAATGGCAAAAAGGGACCTAATCGTCAATTTCACATTTTTCCCTGTTCTAGGCCCGAATCTCGTTTTCTTCGATCTATAACATCACATTTAACCTATTTATTAGTCACATTGTTCAATGTGATCCAAAAATCACATTATGGAAAAATTATATTTTTGCCCCTAGAGTTTCACATATTTACACTTTTGCCCCTCGGCTCGAAAAATGAAATTTATTCAGTCTATTTAACTAACAAGCCTAGCCGAACCATTTTCATAACTATAACAGACCTCAATTTCCACTAAATCACACTTTTATGACAAATTTCATAATTTTTACAATTTAGTTCTTTTAGGCTTTTTCACTGAAAATCACTTAGTAAAAGTCGTTTCTCTAACCATAAACATGCATAATCTACCATTAAACATCAAAATACACAAATTTATAACATGGGTCAAAACCTAAACCTTCATCATATCTCAAATTAATGGTAGAAATAGCTAGATCACATTACAATGATTTCAAAAACGTGAAAATCATTAAAAACTGGGCTAGAACGAGCTTACTATGGAGCTTGGAAAGCTTGAAAAAAACCCTAGCCATGGTGGTCTTCAAAAATTCGGCCGAGGGTTGAAGATGAGCAAAAATTTGGCTTTTATTTTGTTTATTTAATCATTTAATTACTAAATGACCAAAATGCTCCCAACCTAAAAATATTCTATTTCACCTATTTCATGTCCATTTTTGTCCAACCAATTATCCAATGGTCTAATTACCATGTAAGGACCTCCAATTTAAAATTTCATAACAATTGGACACCTCTAGCTTGTATAACTCAACTTTTGCTCTTTTTACAATTTAGTCCTTTTGACTAAATTGAGTGCCCAAATGTCAAAATTTTCGAACGAAATTTTCACGAAATCATCCCGTGAAATCGTAGACCATAAAAATATAACAAAAATATAATGTTCCTCATCGGATTTGTGCTCTCGAAACCACTGTTTCGACTAGGCCGAAAATTGGGCTGTTACAACTCTTCCCCCTTTAAGGATTTTCGTCCCCGAAAATCTTACCAGAATAGAGATAAAAGTATCATTCTCATATTTTCTTCTACCATGTCAAAGAATCTCATTCGAGGGCAATACTTCCCAAAACACTATGTCGTCGAATCTAATATCCAAAATCTTAAACTTTCAAATCTGTATATTACTTATGTCAGTCTGAAGTCGCTTTCAACTTTCATGAATCACTTTCACTAACTTTTTCGATTCACAAATCAATTCAACCTCATGTATCTCTTTTCAATAACCTTTGAACTTTAATACACAGTGTAGGAGCATATCGTCAAAGATATTAGTTACTCTTTCAGGAGCACACATCCTCAGTTAATCTGTCAAATAAGAATTCTGTACATACTAAAATGATCATGCAGGTTCTTTTTTTGTCAAATAATTAACCATAATTTAATTTACATCTTCCTTTTTAGAGATATAGTAATTTCGATACAGAATCTATAGCAATTCCATCTCATAACACACTAGTATTATCACTGACTGTATTAGCCCTGAATACACTTGATTTTCGACTTTTATCTGTTAACATGTCGTCATCTGAATATGAATCCAAAAATATCATGTAACATATGCAATCACTAGCACATCTACTTTATATAACTTCACATTTTATTACTTTTGGATGAACAGACGTATTACTACTGAGCCTCATACAAAAACTTCTGCATAAGTTCTAGATCCATCAATATGCAATTTTATTCTCAACATATAAATAATAACAAGAATCATGTCTGACCTGAAATTCAACATCAGAAGTAAACTCACTCTGAACTCATTTAGATTACCATTCACTATCACATTTTTGAGCGTCTCAGTTTCGCAAAGAAAACTTTGCTTTAGCATTTAATATAACTAGAATTAGATCATCATCAAATAAAGTAAATCATGTATCCAACTCTCGCAAAATGAACAAAGATTTTTTTTCCATTTAGCATCTATAACTATATCTACTTTCTCAAAGATTAATCAATAATTACTCACAATCTTTCAATAACTCAAGTCATCAACACTGTATTAAACTTCGATCTTTCTGTGTCATTAGATAAATTAAACTCTTGAGATCAGGAAACATATGACAATCTTTGTCAAACAATAATGTCATCAAATTCTCAATACAGACATAATAGTGATTGTCTCTAAATCACTAGTCGAACAGTTCTTTTTACTGTGACATTAACCGTCTGAGAGCATGAACCATCACTTTACATTCTAGCAATAAAACACATTCTAATCCGTTCAATAGTGCATCACTAAAAAATCATAATTTCATACTCAATTCAAACTAAACTCAGAACTAGAGCTTCGGTTAATAATACCTTCAACTGTTTCAACTTTGCTAAAATGCAACAGACCATTCAAACTTTCACAAATGTAATAACCTATCATTCAAAACAGCTTTAATTTGTAATAACGTCATCTGATTAGAACAAGTCTAATAAACATATATCTCTGTATCAGGCTTTCAAGAATGTAAATTCTCTACATCAGAATATCTGTCCATAAACTTGTGAATGCACAAAATTTATTACCATAACTGAGGATACTTTAACTACATATAGCTCAAATCACACTTCAACTGACTAGTTCACTCTGACAAAGCAACTGGGTCGATTTCAACTATCAATTAGTAACACATCAAAATATTCCTTTCTTCATGCTATTAAAACAATTCATACACAATTTTTTTTTCAAAATTCTCTTATCATGCTATTGAAGACTCTTTACAATCACATTAGTTCAAAGAAACAAAGATATCCCGATTGAACGCATTGACTTTAATTAATTTATCTGAGAAAAGAAGTCCATCATACAAATCGGAGCTTCTGATTTCACCATTAATACTATTGTCGGTGTCAATCCCTTCATGAAAATTACAAAAATCCAGATTTAGAATCACCACATTCTATGATCGAATCAGAAACATAGTTATAATAAACATAGCCATCACAAACCAAAGAACATACTTTAAAGATGAGTCATGTTCAATATTTTACACAATAAGGATGTTAACAAAATTCAAATACGATATCATACCAGAAGTCTGAGAATATAACTCATAAGGAGATAATAATGAAGACTTGGATAACTCCTCAGAGAAAACCAGAAGAAAACCATGCTTATACGCTATGGAATCAATTGTAACAGTGATGACATATTTTCCAAATATATATATATATATATCAAAACAACATCTAGTAAGAATAGATGAATAGTCTCACATAAATTTTTCCACCGACTTCATTATAACATATTAGGATAGAATCCTGGAGGGATAAGGCAATACCTATCATAAATCAAATAGACCATTAGTAACTTCATCTAACATTAAAGTTAGCTATCATTCTCACTTGTTAAGAATTTCATCAGAAAACGGACATTCACATGAACCCCTAAGGATGAATGGATATATATATATATACAGGATTCTCAGAAGAGATCATCATAATCTATTCAACCATATTAGTTACACATAGACATCTTTACAGCTCAAATATAATTTCTCTGACTAATTTTGTCATCATAAATCCTGTATTATTCCACTCACTAAATAACATCAATTCGGGAGAAATTTCAGTAAACACATACTTTAGTCATTATTCTTGAATGAGTTGAATAGCCGAGGCTAACTTCTTCTTTATACGCGACATTGCATAATCTGTATAACCTTTAAAACATTCTGGTGCTCTTCTCAACACTGTTTTCACTTTCCCAACTATTCTCATCTCTGTCCACATTACTAAATATTTCACCACTGAGCTCTTTAGTTTCACATTATGGACTTATTCAACATGATTCTTATGAATTTCATCGTAAAATAACACTGGTAAGGGGGGTGAGGTCGTAAAGCCTCTGCTTGACTTTCATAAATACACACATATCACTTAGCATTCATCATTGATGTAATATCATCATAATCACATAGTTCACTTCGAGCAAATTAACACACTTATTCATTTCACAAATGTTTTCTGCCATTCACAATTTCAAGCAATGAATTTACTTATTAGAGCTTAATATTAATATCTAATTAAATCCCAACATTTAACTTTGATTTCACTTACCATCACTTGTCAAATTAGAGAACGTCTTACGGGTTTGAGTACGTCGCTTACTTGATGCCATAGTCCAACTATGGTCTTATTCATATCACAATGCCATAGTCCAGCTATGGTCTTACATATCATCCCGATGCCATGGCCCAGCTATGGTCTTACACGAAGTCTGATATCGATGCCATGTCCCAGACATGGTCTTACACGAAATCACATATTGATGCTAATGCCATGTCCCAGACATGGTCTTACATAGGATCACATAAATACCGATGCCAATGCCATGTCCCAGACATGGTCTTACATGGGAGCACACATGTCGATGCCAATGCCATGTCCCAGACATGGTCTTACATGGGGTCATACATATCAATGCCAATGCCATGTCCCAGACATGGTCTTACATGGGATCACACATATCGATGCCAATGCCATGTCCCAGACATGGTCTTACATGGGATCGCACATATACTGCCATGATCCTACCATGGTCTTATCTGTCAATTCATCACTGAACGATCGTACTCATTTCCTGCGTTCTACTTAATTTGATCTTCCAGTTCAACTTCCATACTATTATAATATTTGTGGTTCCATAAAAAAGTCATAAAATAAAACATTATATATTCTCTAATTTAACAATTGCACATGAGATTCAACTATATGGACATACTGATTTTGCATTACTTAAACAAGGGTACATTCACACATATTCCATCCATTGGGTAAGTTTGCTTATCATCTTCACTTAATCAAATAGGTCATGCACATAATATCATGTGAATACCAACATATATGGATAAGCTTATCACAACATAAACTTTCATTTTATTTCACCTTTCTACATTTCTCAACTTATGATCATCTCTTTTTATACATGAACACATGCATGTCACGAATTTCTATTCATACCTTTCCAAATTTCAACATAACGTGAGCACATTTCATTCATATCAATATCATTTTCAACATTATCAAAAATAGCTCGGTTGGAAGTCGTCTCTGTCTTCACAAAACAATTTTGTTAGAGCCGGGAGATGTCACATTATCACGAGTAGTATTATGGCATATATAGATAGACTCACATACGCTAGGTTAGTCCAAGAATCGACTAAACCAAAGCTTTGATACCATTAAATGTAACACCGCTTACCCGTATTTGACGCCAGAACAGGGTACGAGGCATTACAGGACATAAACACATTCATACAAAACTGAGACATGAATATCAGTCCAATTTAAAACTTTTCATTTGCATTCATACCATCCCCATTATTGGCCTACGAGGCCCAAAACATACATTAGGGGTGGTTCGGGACTAAACCGAGAACTTATGGAATTTTTGGAAAACTTAAAAATTTTTCATCATCAAATAGGGCCACACGCCCGTGTGGTTTGGGACACGACCGTGTGGGTAGGCCGCGTGGTCACACACGCCCCTGTCCCTAACCTGTGGAGCTCTCTGTTTCTGACGTCATGCACAAAATGTGGTCACACAGCCAAGCCACACGTCCATGTCCCAAGGTTGTGTCTCTTACACGGTTGAGACACAAGATCGTGTCTCTACCCGTGTGTTTACTACTGGGCATTCTGTTTTACATTAATTTGGGTGCAGGGGACACACGGCCAGACCACACGCCCATGGGGCAAGCGGTATGTTACACACAGGCTAGACACATGCCCGTGTGTATACCCATGTGGTCCGGCCTAGACACACAGCCTAGACTCCTGGGCATTCTGTTTTACATTAATTTAAGGCTATTTTCCAAGCCAATTGTCACCCTTATTTGCACAAACGCATTTCATGGCTTCAAAGGTACTTAAACATTCATAAACATGGCTCATGCATGACAACTTCTCATCATATTATACTTGATTAAGACTCCATATTATGACAGATCCAATTTTACCAACACACATATTGAAGTAAGCAATATTTCCTAGATTGCATGCACGCATTTTCATACCAATTTACACACAAAAAAAATTATCGTCATCATTCAACCATCAATAACCATAGGCCATATCATAATGGCATTGGCACATACATGAATAGATGAATAGATTTACAACCCAATAATCATTACGAGCCATATCTCATGGCCTTATACAAAATGAATCATAATACCATCGTAATCCAACATATTTGGCTAAACCAATATGACACATTCATAACGTGACTTAGTCCTTATACATGCCATAAACTTAAGAGGTTTGTATTCACTTTTACCCCATGATGACAGCTTGATAGTGTGATAGCATCTCCGGCAATCTCCAACCTGAGCTAGCTTAATAACCCTATGAGACATAGGAAAGGAAGGGAAGTAAGCTACAAAGCTCAGTAAGTTCAATGCAAATAATAAGCAACTCATGCTAGTCATACACCATGTTTTACAATATAAGCTCAAGTTAATATAAAATAGCTATAATTCTCAAGGTTGTATTATAACCTATTCACATGTTTATTCTCTTTTGTTTTATCAACATAACTTAACTTTATTTCGATTTAGTCCAGCAGCCATAATCTCTTTGTTGTAATATGATTCATAATTAGTAAATCATTTCAAAAATCTTAAAGAAAATACACATTACTTATGTATATTCATGTTTTCATGCATATAGCTCATCATATTTCAAATTATCTAAACCCTTTCCTTCCATACTTTCTTAACCATTTAATAGGCAATTGTGCCAATATTTCCTTTCACTCATAACCGATAAATCACAATTCAAATGAACAACATTTATTATCTTACCAATCAATTGGGCCTCCAAGGCCTAACATGTAGTCATCAACAGGATTTCCATGCATTTATACATCATAGCCATAAATCAATAATCACAAGGCTATCTCAAGTCACTTTCATAGTGATCATAACTCACAATATCATGAAGTTAATACTTATAACCTTTACGTACATACCTGTACCATCTCGTAACAAAACCACTTAATTTTTCATCTTTGGCATACCCGTTGAAGACATTGGAATACTTAGGATGCTCGGGGATCTCATGCACATAGTACCGTATCAATGCCATATCCCGGATATGGTCTTACATGAAATATCATATCAACGCCATGTCCCTGACATGGTCTTATAAAAAATCACATACTGATGCCATATCCCAGATCTAGTCTTATACAGAAATCACATACCGATGCCATATCCTAGATATGATCTTATAGGAACCTCAGTAACCCTAACATCATGACATTTGTATTCTACCCTTGAAGTTAAATCGAGATTTCTCATTTCTCAAAATTTCGTCAAAATTGTCATTAAACAAATTCATAGAAACAATTATATACGATTCATGCAATATCAAAAAATTAAATACATAACATAAGGTTACATTATTTACGCATGAACTTACCTCGATACCGAAATGGCAAAAAGGGACCTAACCGTCCATTTCACATTTTTTCCTGTTCTAGGCCCGAATCTCGTTTTCTTCGATCTATAACATCACATTTAACCTATTTATTAGTCACATTGTTCAATGTGATCCAAAAATCACATTATAGAAAAATTACGCTTTTGCCCCTAAAGTTTCACATATTTACACTTTGCCCCTAGGCTTGTAAAATGAAATTTATTCAATTTCTTCAACTTAAAAGCCTAGCCGAACCATTTTCATAACTATAATAGCCCTCAATTTCCACTAAATCACCCTTTTATGACAAATTTCATAACTTTTACAATTTAGTCCTTTTAGGCTTTTTCATCCAAAATCACTTAGTAAAAGTCATTTCTCTAAACATAAACATGCATAATCTACCATTAAACATCAAAATACACAAATTTATAACATAGGTCAAAACCTAGACCTTCATCATATCTCAAATTAATGGTAGAAATAACTAGATCGCATTACAAGGATTTCAAAAACGTGAAAATTATTAAAAACGGGGCAAGAATGGACTTACTATGGAGTTTGGAAAGCTTGAACAAAACCCTAGCCATGGTAGTCTTCAAAAATTCGGCCAAGTGTTGTGGATGAGCAAAATTTGGCTTTTATTTTGTTTATTTAATCATTTAATTACTAAATGACCAAAATGCCCCCAACTTAAAAATATTCTATTTCACCTATTTTATGGCCATTTTTGTCCAAGAAATTATCAAATGGTCTAATTACCATATAATGACATCAAATTTAAAATTTCATAATAATTAGACACCTCTAGCATGTAGAACTCAGCTTTTGCTCTTTTTACAATTTAGTTCTTTTGGCTAAATTGAGTGCCCAAGTGTCAAAATTTTCAAACGAAATTTTCATGAAATCATCCATTGAAATCTTAGACCATAAAAATATAATGAAAATAAAATTTTCCTCATCGAATTTGTGGTCCCAAAACCACTTTTCTGACTAGGCCCAAAATCGGACTGTTACACGTACCCAAAGGAGGTTAGCACTAGATCAAATTCAACCTAAATACGAAAAGATCTAATTTTTACTTGAAATAGATTATATTATGAAAATATAAATAATAGGGATTTTGGGGGGTTCATAATAAATATACGATAAATAAAAAAATATCAAGAAATTGAAAAGTGAAATTGATCAGATCTAATTATAGGTGATTAGCTCGCTTTGGCAATCTTTATAAACTATCGCTTTTGGTTCCTCTTCAATCAACTAGTCGATATCCTAGCAGGATCGTCCGATATGTCCACTAGAATAACGAGTCAACAAGGACTACTTATTTTCCAACCTCACAGTCCAAACCGGCTTGGGGTGAAGGTTTTCATAGATAGGCCATACAATTGTTGGGTTAATTCCCACCTAGATGACTTCCTAAGGTCGTCAAGCCTAGGGTTTAGGTTCTTCCTTTCCCAAACTACTGATCCGTTAAGTAACCTTACAAAACAGTTAATAGATCATACCTCCACTTGCTAATCCCCCATAGAGGGATTAATTCCTCATGGTTTTCATAAACAGTATAGCATCGATATGAAGCATAAACATGATAAATGAATTGAAAGTATAGAGTTTAAGAAAAAAACTTGATTTATATTATGAATGAAAGTGAATCCACATGGTTTGATTGCATCCACAAATCAGATATCCCAAAATAAAGAAAGGAACAAAGAACAAGCTAAAAATAAATACAAAACCTAGGGAAAGAAAAAGTTAAACTAAAGTTATAAGAGAGATTCTAAGCTAAGTAATTGTTGTCCATAACATGTGCCAAATGAGCCTATTTATAAACTTGATAGGGTCATCGTCTTTAACCCTAGGTTAGCTGACGTTCCTGAGCTTTAAGTTTGATTGTGCAGACTAAAATACCCCTTGGCCCGTAATAATTTCCATTTCAAAGTCGATGTCGCAACACATTAGGACCTATGTTGCGACATAAAAATTAGTATACTCTAGGATGTCTTTAGGGGTATGTCGCGACACCTTAGGCTGTGTCACAACATCGAAGGTAGTCTCGAAATTTCTCCATTCTACTCCCTATGTTGCGACATTGAACCCTCCAACATAATGACTAGTATCGGTTTAACACGCCTTCTAATGGTCTCCTGCACACTTACAAATTTCATTAGCTCACCCTTAGGTCTCATTCGGTCCCTAAGGTCAATAAAACACTCAATTTGCACATTTTATTGAATTTAGTTAAACTTACTAAAACATAATTAAAACCTAATGATAATGCATATTTTCAAGCTCCTAGTACGAAAATTAGTTTAACCTACTACACCGAATTACGACAGATCAAACTTCCCCACAGTTAAGTCATTGCTTGTCTTCAAGCAACACAAACAAAAACAAGAAACGGAAAAGGTGACCCTTGAGCGAATATGATAGAACTATTGACTTTGGAGCACATGACTAGGCATTACATCTTTACGAATAATTTTGACATGATGAATAATTGATTTACCACTTTTAACCTTAGACATCTAAGTTTAGTGCATTTCAAAAGTATATAAGCATTAAGGGTCTCATATGTAAAATTCCATCAACAAATCCTAGAAGTAATTTGATTATCCTAGTAGAATACAAATAACAACTTATGCGATTGTTTAGTACAATTTCCATTTATGCATAATGATAGCTAGGTCATATAGGACTTTTTGGCTTGTAACGTTCTGGGGCTTAGGACAGGTATGAAATTTAAAAATAGTAAGCATCAAAATGGTTACAAACACAAAAATATTTTGGCACATCGTATCGATCCATATTCTTCTCCATTAGTGACCCTTACCCGCTCACCCCTTTATTTCTCCTTCTCTCACCTTCCTTATTTCTCCACATAGGAAATCACAACATAATATAGTAACTATGGCTAGCCTACGAGTTTCTATGCTCTAATGAATGAGTTTTTCTTATTCTCATGACTTTGTCACTTTCTTTTGCAATACATCTCACTAACAAATGCTTTTGATTTCCAAGTGCTTTTTCTACTCATATTAATTTTCTTTTCGAAATTTTCTTTTGTTCTGCACTTTAGGCTAACCTATAGTTCCTATATCACACAAATCTTTCCTAATTCTCTTTATTTTTAAAAAATTTGCATGATGTATCTACTTAACCCTCAATAAGTATGGTCAGATGCCTATAGTTGTGCAATTTAGGGCCAAATAAAGAGGTCAAATACAAATTAACATTTTAGGCTCGAGATTTGTAATAAAGTTCATCAAGAAGTGTTTACAAGCTCAAAATAGGTACTAAGGGTGAATAAATACTGGCAAACTTTTTAGCTCTAGATATGTTTCAAAAAATACCTTAGGTCATCCCTAAATATCTCAATATGCATAAATTTAATCAACCAAACAAACTCAAATTCAATCATTTATCGTTCATGTCGAAACCATTTTTTAAATTGATGTTTTGGAAAATGGGAATAAGAAAAACGAAAACGGGAGTCGCCACCAATCTTTTTAGGTGTGATTGGATCACCTCATAAAATGTTTTGTTTTAAAACATTAATTTTGGTCTACGAAAGTCGAGAAAATGGATTCGGGAGTCGATTACGTCTGCGAGGAAGGGTTAGCACCCTCATGCGCCCAAAAATTTGGTACCTAATTGATTATCAAGTGTCTTTAATGTCGAAAATTTGAAAGTTTTAAGATGCAAACCTCTTTTAATTAGAATGTCTCAATTTTGAAAATTAAGGCTCACTTATTTCAAACGAGTCAAAACATCACATCCAGTAAGTTAGGACGCAACATTTTAAAACCTTCGAAACTAAACTCGTCTTTCGAAAATTTCTATCTCGAAACAACAAAACGCCATATCCAGTAAGTTAGGACACTATGTTTTGAAATCTCGAAATAATTGTTTATGTTTTGAAAACTCAAAATCACTTACAAGGGTGCTTGACTATTCGAATTCAATGAGAAAAGTCACAACCCAGTAAGTTAGGGCACTACCTTTCTCGAAGTTTCCAAACATCAAGCATTGCCTTTTATTTTTTTTTAAAAAAAACCTTGGAATATTATTTTAAATGATGTTTTAGGATGACATACTAATGCATCATGAAGCATAAATGTACAAAATATTCTAACATTTCCATACAAACATAAATAATATCATTAAGACAAAACTAAATAACATGAACATACGTTTAATGAAAAAAAATTATACTAGGGTAAATATAAGATAATAAACAAATAAAAACATGAGTAAACTAAAAGAAAAACATAATACATGCAAAAATTATACAACAATATATATCATAAAATAGCACATGAAAGAAATAATTAAACATAGCATATAAAAAAAATAAAACTATGCACAAATAAGATAAATGACATACACTAAAAAAATGAATAAATAGAACATTTACAAATTATAAAAATATAATGCAATAGTTCAAAATACATGAAATGATAATATAATATATATACATGCATAGAAAATATATATTTGAAAATAAACTATATAAAAAGGTTGAATATTATAATATATAAAATACATAATCAAATGTATAAAAGATAGGAATAAATATACATATTTGAAAAATGAAGAAATTAAAATAAAAAAAAGGTTGAAAAACTAAATAGACGAAGAATAAAATAAGAACAAACCACAGAGAGGAAGAACGCAAGAGGGAGAGAAATTTGAGTGAATGCTCGCAAGAATTCTTATTGCTTCCCAAAATTCAAGTGATTTACAATGAAGGGAGAGGCCTCTATTTATAGTTGAGCCTCCCCAAATCCAACGGTATAGATCAATTACATCAACGGTTAAGATTAAAGGATATCTACAAATTAAATCTCCAAGATTACAAAATCATATCTTCAAGATTGCATATCATATCTAAGATTGTATATCATATCTAATATTATATCATATCTAAGATTGCATATCCTTAAAGATTATATTTCCATATGAGTCAAGCTTGTAGATGGACCTTAAATCTTTTCAAGTAATGGGCCATTCCGATCGAGCCAAATTATATTTGTAATTCTTGGACTGAACTTGGACTTCATTTTTTTGGGGTTTATTATTTTTGTTTTTGGAATTATTTCTGGGCCCGGGCAAAATTGAGTGTCTATAGCTGCCCTCTTTGCTCATTGCTGTGTAACAGGAATAGAGCAAAGACTATAAAAGGACCAATTTTGCCCGGGCTCGTCGAGTCTTGAGTTCTTGATCCTTGATCTTCTTTAAATGGCCTCTTGACGGCTTCAATCGCTTTCACCGCAACTCGGGAAGGCGATATCGCGCTATCTTTGATCCGCTCTCCGTCGAACACGAGGCGCCAAATCGCTTCTTCGATTTGTTCCACGACAATACAGAGATGCCAAATCATCTTAGATTTGCTTCAGCGTAAACACGTGAAAGCCAAATCTGCTATGTCTTCAATTTGCTTCTTGTAAACACAAGGATGCCAAATCATCTTGGATCTGCTTCAGTATAAACATCTGAAGGTTAGACCTGCTATATCTTCGATTTGCTTCTTATAGACACAAAGATGCCAAATCATCTTGGATCTGCTTCAGTATAAACATCTGAAGGTTAGATCTGCTATGTATCTGCTCTCCGTCGAAATAGAGATGCTAGATCTGTTATCTTAGATTTGCTTTGGTGTGAGAACATCCAAAAGTCAAATCTGCTATGTCTTCGATTGGTTCCTTGTAAACGCAAGGATGCCAAATCTGCTATCTTCAACTTGTTCCCTATAAACATAGGGATGCAATGCTGAAATCTTATATCTGCTTTGCTGTAAGCACAGGAATGTCAGATCTGCTATCTTCGATCTGTTCCCTATAAACACAGTGATGCCAAATCTGCTATCTTCAACTTGTTCCCTATAAACACAGGGATGCCATGCTGAAATCTTCGATGTGCTTCGCTGTAAACACAGGAGTGTCAGTTCTGCTATCTTTGATATGTTCCCTATAAACACAGGGATGCCAAATCTGCTATCTTTAACTTGTTCCCTATAAATACAGGGATGCCATGCTGAAATCTTCGATCTGCTTCGCTGTAAACACAGGAGTGTCAGATCTGCTATCTTTGATATGTTCCCTATAAACACAGGGATACCAAATCTGCTATCTTCGATCTGTTCCCTACAAACACAGGGATGCCAAATCTGCTATCTTTAACTTGCTCCTTATAAACACAGGGATGCCATGCTGAAATATTTGATCTGCTTTGCTGTAAGTACAGAAATGTCAGATCTGCTATCTTCGATCTGTTCCCTATAAACACAGGGATGCCAAATCTGCTATCTTCAACTTGTTCCCTATAAACACAGGGATGCCATGCTGAAATCTTCGATCTACTTCACTGTAAGCACAGGAGTGTCAGATCTGCTATCTTCGATCTGTTTCCCTATAAACAGGGATCCCAAATCTTGTTTCTTTGATCTACATTGTCCTATAAAAGACATAACCTGTAGAATGCTTATGAGTTCATGCCTAATAATTAGGATGCTATGATCGAAGTGAGTCAAATTCTCCTAGTTAGACATGTTATAATGCAAAATGTTATGAATATGATCCCTATTTTGGACGTCATAACTCATTCCCTCATCGAAGTTTTATCTTTATACTTCTTGATGTATCAATCATACTCTGCTTGTATGCTTTGAATCAACTTAGTCCTATTGTACCATTCTCCAAATGTTGTGACCCGTTGGAGATGTTTATGAAATGATCCTTTCTTAAGATCAATATTGCTTAAAACATCCAACCACCTTTTGGACTGAAGAAGAAATTTCCCCGAGTACATCCGACCCTCAAATATGGAAATTCTTTAAACAATTGTCTTGTTTCAGTTTCTTGTATTATCTAGAAATTTCCAAAGTAATATGCAAAACTTTATTTGTGAAGATATTTTAGTTCATCTATCATTATTTCAATGCAACATGCTTTATGAATAATGGGAGACAAATAAATTGATCCTGAGGATAATTAGGTTTGGACAAATTATTGGAAGGAATGCAAAAAGATTAACCTGAGAACATATCTTTGCGAAGAAAAAGAATCCAAAGATAGTAAATAGGACAGAAATCAGATGCCCCAGATATCGCCACTTGAGCGTCTATACACCAGCTCCATGAAGACTTTCTTGAGTTCAACATGTGTTTAAAAGATCCAAAGTAATTTGTTGATGCCCTGATATGTAACATACTTCACTTCTCGTCGAATCGGGTATAGCAAGGTCACTGCATGACTTCCCAAATTTGAGTAGCCCTTTCGGGTTTTCAACTCAAAACACCTTTGGTCTCAAGGCGCCCTTTGCGGGTTTTCCTCTTGGCCTCTCCATTTTCTTTTTTCTTTTTTTCTTTTTCTTTTATTTTTTTTTTAAAATAGAAGTCTCAAAGTGCCCTTTGCGAGTTTTCACCTTGGCTTCCCTTCTCCTTCAAACAAAGTACTCCTTGACCGAGTCCGAATTCATTGGATCAATGCACCTCTAAAGAAAGTCCTCTTCGCAACATATGGCCCTTCCCAATTCGGCATCCTTTTGCATGGGAAGGATTTCTTTTAGCACAAGGTTTCCTTTATGAAATTTTTTGGACGAAACTTCTTTGTCATAAGTCTGTGCCATCCACTTTTGGTACATTTGCTTAGGATGAATACTTTCAAGTTAAGTTTACTAGAGGTATTCAATTCTTGACTCCATCAAAGCTTGGAGAAAAAATCTTGATTCATAAACCCATGAGAAAGGGATTGCCCCAGTAGCAGTCCTGGCTGTTGTTTGTCAAAACCCTACAAAAAGATGGTTCAATGATTCTCAGCAGACAAGAATGAAGTTGCTGACTTTATCCTTCACCCTGGAAAGCTGAGGTACAGAGATTACTCCCGGAGCATACATCCCACCATGACTCGATGATGTTTCTGAAGCATCCCTAATCTTCATAAATTGCCCCCAACTGTGAAGCTGCCAAATGAGTGTAGTAAATAGGAGCCACAACAAATATGGTTGTGGTGCTCCTTTGATACATATAGGATAGAGAATGAATAAACTCTTACAGATCATCAGCCAAAAACCCAGCCTGGTCTAAGAGAACATGATAGTGGGTCTGCCTCGTGATTCCAATCATTCCAGCATAGGTACCAAGGTAAAAATCATTGTTCTTTGGATGGCATACTTTGTTTTCAATTACAGTACCATGTAGCACATTGTCAAGAGATCCCTGTTGAAAAACTTGGTATGATGGTTTTTCGTACAACAATAACCATAACCTTTAGGGTTCCACTTCTCGTCAAGGAACTTGCAAGCCTCAATAACTTGATCAAAACTTGATTGAATTCAGACTTGCTAACCCCATCCCTAAAAATAATGATTTGATCAGGTTTCCTCTTCCCTGAACTTGTATAGAAGTCTAAGAGAGCTTCCTTCATGATACCGTCATCCACTTTGTCAGAAACTGGTTTTGAAGAAAGAATCTATTATTTTAAGCTTCAGAGACTGTGTACGGCCTGATGCCCCATAGCTAGAAATCAATGGCCACCGCCTGGAGCTAACCATCGTAGCTATTAATGGCACATCTGACTGCTCAGGAAAGCTAAACAATGCACCCATTCTAAGGATGATGGTTGGAACCTTTGAAACAACTAGAATTGAAGGTGTTTGCCCCAGCGTAAGCATAGAGAGTAGTCAGTAGTTTCTTACGCCAATTTTTTACCAGCCTCGATCATTTTCTGTAATTTGTTTTTTTCTTCTTTTTCTTTTCTTTTGGCAACCTTTATTGTACTGTGGTATGGCACATTATCTTTGAAAAGACTGCAAACTTTTGGCATTGTGCAGTTATATATAATCTTTTTTTTTTTGTGAAATGGATGACTTTTGACTTTGTAATATTGGCATATGAAGTTATCTCCCCCTCTTAATGGAGTAGTTGACGTCCACAAAGATGAGTCATTGTCAGCTTGAAACTTTTGATGAGCTCGGGCCTATAACATACATGCCCCATAAGTCTTGACTCCTTTAAATTTGGCATTCATTGTACAACTAATGCGATTCCTTTCCATGGTGGACGAACAGTGCCCCAAAACCTCATGTTTATCCTGGCAATTGCAAATCCTCCTGCATGCGTCTTTAGACCACGTTTTGAATTCCCATAATAGTCTCAACAAGTTAATTCCAATTTTGCAATCTTTCCTTCCTCTAAGGCTATATTTCCTACCACCACTTCATGGGGTAAAAACCATTTTCAACAAATTCAGAAACAAGTCACAATTTCTGTCACTTTCAAACTACTGAGGTTCCTCTAAATACATATCGCACTCAAAAGGAACTCTGAATCTATAGTATCATTGCCCGTGTCATTAATATCTAGGGATCTATGATAGGCACACAAAAGAATATACAAGGAATAAATGAATTCAAGAATGACTATTTACACGTTATGAATGAAGAAATTTGATAGAAATCCAAGAATAAAGAATGAGGGAACATTTGCTCGAATTAATTATGAAAGATATGTTTTATTGAAACAATGATGTCCGAGCATGAGCCTATTTCAAAAAACAAATCTCATTACTCCTAGGCTTTAGAGCAATGAAAGTGTTCTGAATATTACTTTGTATAATCTCTAAAAACTGAAGAGGTTCCTCTACAGACTAATTGTTCAAAACATTTCCAGGTTTGTAAGGACGAATGCCTCACATGTTTCTCTACTCAGGATCCAACACTACTACTCGTCTTCTTATTCTTCCATCTTTGACGGAGTCCTTTAATCATTTGCATTTACTCCCTTATCATCGTTGTAACATCCCGAAATAGGGCCTAAACGGAATAGTGGTTGCGAAACCACAAATATGAGGCAAAAAAATTTATTTTATTATTATTTTGAGGTCTATGATATGTTTGCATGATTGTGTGAAAAGTTCGTGAAGAAATTCTATGCATAAAGTGCTTAATTTGAAATTAGGGACTAAATTGAATAAATTGTAAAACTTGTGTTCTAGAAGTATTTTGCATAAAATTGAATTAGATTATTAATTAGAGGTCCTTAAAGGGTAATTTGACCAATTTTAAATTCATGGAAAAAAAATTAGGACATGGAAGGAATTTTTGAAAGTTTAGTAAGGAGGGGCATTTTGGTCATTTGGTTATTAACATTAATAAAAAGGTAAAAAGATGACAAAATTGTATCATCTTCTTCATTAGCACGAAATTTCAAGGGTTCTCCATAGCTAGGGTTTGTTTCAAGCTTTCAAGCTCCATAGTAAGTGATTCCAAGCCCTGTTTTAAATGTTCTTTACGTTTTGAGTCCCTTAGCTCGATCGATAAAGCTATGCTAGCAATAATTTAAGTTAGGGTTCATATTTGGAAAAATACCCATAGGTGAAATTTGTGTATTTTGGTGTTTTATGATAGATATGAGGGTTTAAATTATGTTAGACAATTTGTACTACTCGGTTTTAAGCAAAAACGAGTAAAAGGACTTAATTGGTAAAAATACCTAATAGTCATAAGTGCATGTTAAAGTGTGAATTTGATGCTGCCATAGAAGGGAAAAATGACCAGCATGTCATAAAACATAAGAAAATAGGCTGAAGTTTAATTTACGAGCTTTGGGGCAAAAGTGTAAATATGCAAAAGTTTAGGGGCAAAATGAAATTTTTCCAAAGTCTGAGTAAAGGACTGTTTTGATAAATTTTGATATTAAATAAGTTAAATTTTCTATTATAGATCAAGAAGAGCAAAATTCGGGAGTAGATCGGGGAAAAGAAAAAGTAAAGGATTAAATTGTAAAGTTTAGTCACATTTTGTATCGAGGTAAGTTTACAGTAAATAAATGCAATATTCTTTTATTTTACATTATTATTGTAAATTTCCAGCATTTATATACTTATTTTATGAGAATATTTGAAGTCGAATTAAAGGCGAAGTGACAGAGAAAAAGCATTAGGAAGCCCCGTTTGAACCTTAGGAATGTTAGGATATTGGGATTGACAGGACAGGACAGGACAGGAATGAGCCATGTAAGTCCATATCAGATATATGGCTTTGGAGACAGGAATAATTCATGTAAGTCCATGTCGAAGACATGGCATTGGCAGGATATTGATCGACAGGAACGACCCCAGTATCCTTAGTATTTCGAGTGGTTCAATGGGTCATTGTACACTTTAAATTACAGTGAATTATCAGGAAAAGGGAAGGTAGATTATATTTATGAATAGTGAAAGGTCAGGTAAGAAAGAAAGTAAGTGAGTAAAGAAGAAGGTAGAAAATGAGAAGTAAAGAAAGTTTATGAGGCTAGGTGACATTATGTATAATTATTAATTATGTTGAATGTTGTAATTTATTTGCTTGTAAGCTTACTAAGCCTAGTGCTTAATCTCTTTATTTTCTTCTTCTTATAGTACTTATCTAGCCACTTGGGGATCGAAGGAAACGTCGGAGGCCGATCACACTATCCAAGAAATAACTCGGTATAATTAGACATTTTGTTTTGTGTATGGCATGTATAGAAACTTAGCTATCTTTAGTATAATATGAAAAATGAATGATGTGTAAATGCTTTCTAGAGACTAGCTAATAAAAATGGCCGATGATATGCATGTTTATTAATATGTATGATTGAATGGTGGTTATCACATGAAAATTATGAAAAATGTGAAAGCAACCTAAAAACAGATTCAAATAACAGAAATGACATGACTTTGAAAAATCACTAAAAATTGTGTAAACATATTTTTAAGATGAATAATATATGAAATTAAAGCTTATTATGTCTATTTTCTTATGGAATAAGCAAAACAGGTAAAGGTATTATATTTTATGAGATACCTGAGTTTTAGTGAAACAGGGTCAGAGCAATTTCTAGATCCCCTGTTTCAACTTTGGAAATTCACCATAAATTGTAAAAAAATAATAAGGTGGTGTAATTTATATGGTTATAATCCTTGTTGAATCTAGTTTTAATAGAAACAAACGGTATAGTTTTATTAATTTTTTATAGGGAGAAAAGTGGTTCGTAGTAAGTAGAGGTCAATACAGTCAACTTCTGAAATAGGGGTAACTTTAACTAATAAACTGTACTAATTGGCTTGGTCAAAAATTCTAGAAAACAATTTGTGGATAGATATATGAGTCTAGTTTCAGGAAAAATTTATGGATCTAAATTTTGAGTTTCGGAACTCAAGATATGAATTTTTAGGCGACTACGACGCAGTATGACAGCACATTCCAAAAAGTTTAAATAAAAAAAATTTTAAAACTATTTAAGTGATAGATTAAGTTTAGTAATGCCTGTGCTCGATTTTGTACAGTCTCGGGTAAGGGGTGTTACATTTATTGGTATCGAGCAGGTTTAGTCGGTTCTCGGAACAGTTAGTGTGAGTAAAAGTCTAGCTATACATGCCATACACAGATTTTGATAGTGTGACGACTCACGGCGGTTTTAAATATTTTGTTTTATAGTAATGGACCCCGAGCGAGCTGGTAATGATGATGTAGAAAGTAATGCGCATGCTCCTTGCGGAGGGCAGCGCCATCATCGAGAATAGGCGATGAAGTTGATCGGGGAGGAGTGACTCGAGAAGCTCTCTTCCAAGCTTTGAATGATTGGTTTGCCGAGTTCATTCGTGCACGAATCCGGCGATTAGACCTCCACCCCCTCATGATTCTCGGGCTACCCATGTAGCTCAAGCTTCCCCAACATCACAGTGCCGTGATAAGAGAAAAGCCACCAGTTGATAGAATCGAAACAAAAGGCGAGAAGAGTTTCGAGCAACAAAAGATGATGATGTAGAAAGAGCGAAATTTTGGTTAGAAAATACTATCGAGTCTTTGACGAATTATCTTGTACACCCGAGGAATGTATGAAATGTGTAGTATCACTTCTTAGAGACTCGACCTACTACTGGGTGGAAGACACTTATATCGGTTGTACCAAAGGAGAGGGTCACTTGGGATTTCTTTCAGAGGAATTTCGTAAAAGTACATCATCAGAGGTTTATTGACCGAGAAAAAAAAGAATTCTTGGAATTGAAATAAGGCAATATGACGGTGACCGATTATGAGCGTGAATTTGTCAGGCTCAGTAAATATGCTCAAGAATGTGTGTCCACAGAGGCTATCATGTGTAAAAGATTTGAGGATGGGTTAAATGATGATATCCGATCACAAGTGGGTGTTCTAGAAATAAAAGAGCTCGTTATTTTAGTTGAGAGAGCACTGTAAGGAAGAGGAGTTGTTAAAAAGGAAAGGTAAAGTTGAGACAGAGACACAAGATACAAAGAAGAGACAGATGAGTAGGTCATTTCAGGCTACATCCAAGAGGCCCAAAGAGTTTTCTACTAGATCTAGCTTTTCGGTAAGGCAAGCTAGTCAGAATAGAGGTAGCGATTTAAAGATCCAGAAGGCTCGGACCACCTCATTGCGAGTGTAGGTAATGTCGAGCGAGGGTAGATCGGGGTGTCCACAGTGTGGTAGACTTCATTATGGTCCTTGTCGGGCGGCGAAAATGTTTGCTATAAATGTGGTGCTCGGATCATTTTGTACGAGAATGTCCGTAGTGGCTAGCCGAGAAGTAATCTGAGTGCTTGATCCGAAATGCTCCTACTAGAGGCGGATCACCGAGGCAACCGAGAGTAGGAGCAGTAACAGAGGGTACCTTTAGAGATTCGGCTATGAGACCGGATGCTAGAGCCCCCGCAAGGACTTATGCTATTCGTGCACGCGAAGAGGCATCCTCCCCGATGTGATTATGGGTACATTTTCTCTACATAATATTAATGTCATGGCTCACGATTGATCCGGGTTCGACTCATTCTTATGTTTGTATGAAATTGATGTCTAGCATAAGTATGCCTATAGAATCTCTGAATTTGTGATTAAAGTATCGAACCCATTAGGCAAGCATGTATTAGTAGATAAAGCATGTAGAAATTGTCCTTTGATGATTAGAGGTTACTGTTTTTCGGCCGATCTCATGCTATTGCCATTTGATGAGTTTGATGTGATTCTTGGTATGGATTGGTTGACTACACATGAAGTGATAGTGAATTGTAGAAAGAAATTCATTGAGTTGAAGTGTGAAAATGGTGAAATTCTTGGGTTAATTCGGAAGAGTCGAGATAGTTCATTTCCATAATTTCTGCTTTTATCCGCTCGTAAATGTTTGAGAAAAGGGTATGAAGCTTATCTTGCTTTTGTGTTGAGCACTAAAAACCCAGAATTGAAAATTGAGTCAGTGCTTGTGGTATGTGAGTTTCCCGATGTGTTTCCGGAAGAACTACCAGGCTTACCTCCTGTTAGAGAAGTTGAGTTTGGTATTGAGTTGATTCCAGGTACCACGCCCATTTCTATTGCTCCTTATAGAATGGCTCGTTGGAATTGAAAGAATTGAAAGCTCGATTCACGAGAAATTGACAGATAAAGGATTTGTAAGACCCAGTAGTTCACCATGGGGTGCACCATATTTGTGAAAAAAAGACGGATTGATGCGGTTGTGCATAGATTATCGGCAACTTAACAAGGTAACAGTAAAGAACAAGTATCCATTGCCTAGAATTGATGATTTGTTTGATCAATTGAAGGGAGCTACTGTGTTCTCCAAGATAGATTTGAGATCCGGATACTATCAGTTGCGAGTTAAAGAGTCGGATGTCCCAAGACCGCTTCCTGACTAGGTATGGTCATTATGAGTTCCTTGTGATGCCATTTGGCTTGACTAATGCTCCTGCCATTTTATGGACTTAATGAACCGAATTTTCAGACCGTACTTGGATAAGTTTGTAGTTGTGTTCATTGATGATATCTTGATTTATTCTCATGATGAGACCGAGCATGCAGAGCATTTGAGAACGATTTTACATATTCGAGAGATAATCGGTTGTATGCCAAGTTCAAAGAAAAGTGAATTACAGTTACTGAGAAGTTGGTTTTCTTGGACATATTGTCTCAGTGAAGGTATTAAGGTTGATTCGAGCAAAATTTCAGCCATTGTTGATTGGAAGCCTCCTAGAAATGTATCGAAGTTAGAAGTTTTCTTGGTCTTGCCGGATATTATAGACGATTTGTAGAGGATTTTCCATGATAGCTACCCCCAACGACAAGATTGCTGCGAAAGGATGTCAAGTTTGAATGGACTGAGAAGTGTCAACAAAGTTTTGACAAGTTAAAAGCATCATTGACTAAAGCTCCTGTTTTAGTACAACCAGAACTAGGTAAGGAGTTTGTGATTTACAGTGATGCGTCCATGAATGGACTTGGTTGTGTACTTATGCAGGAAGGGAAGGTAATTGCTTATGCCTCTGATTTAAAAGCCACATGAGAAGAACTATCCGACACATGATTTAGAGTTAGCTGCCATTATTGTTGCGTTGAAAATTTGGAGACATCATTTGTATGGTGAAAGGTGCCAAATATTTACCGATCATAAAAGCTTGAAATACTTGATGACTCAAAAAGATTTGAATTTGAGGCAAAGAAGATGGTTGGAATTGCTTAAAGATTACGAGTTAGTGATTGATTATCACCCAAGTAAGGCAAATGTAGTTGCTGACACTCTCTAAGCGAGAAACTTTTATTTACTTTGCGAGCTTTGAATACCAATTTAGCCATGTCAAATGATGGTTCTATTTTAGCTGAATTTAGAGCTAAACCAGTATTTTTTGAAGAGATTTGTGAAGCTCAGAAAGATGATAATGAGTTACAAGCTAAAAGAGTTCAATGCGAGTCAGGCATAGAATCAGATTTCTGGATTGGTTCTGATGGTTGTTTGATGTTTAGAGACAGAATTTGTGTACCAAAGAATGATGAGCTTATTCGAAAGATTTTACAGGAAGCACATAGCAGCTTTTTATCTATTCATCCAGAGCGATAAAAAAATGTATAATGATTTGAAGAAATTGTATTGGTGGGTAGGAATTAAAAGAGACATTTGAGTTTGTTTCTAGATGCTTGATTTGTCAACAGTAAAGGCCGAACATCAGTAATTTCTCGGATTATTGCAACTGTGTGCTAGTTCCGAATGGAAATGGGACAGAGTTACTATGAATTTTGTGACGGGGTTGCCGTTAACACCGAAAAGAAAGATGCAATATGGGTTGTGATTGATAAGCTAACTAAGTCGGCTCATTTTATCCCAATCCGTATGGATTACTCACTTGACAAGTTGGTGAGTTATACATTTCGTAGAGATAGTTAGACTACATGGAGTGCCATTATCGATCATTTCAGACAGAGATCCAAGATTTACTTCACGGTTCTGGAAGAAGTTACAAGAGGCTTTAGGTACGAAATTGAGTTTTAGTATAGCTTTCCATCCTCAAACCGACGGTCAGTCAGAGAGAGTTATTCAGGTACTTGAAGATATGCTTAGATGCTGTGTATTGGAATTTCAAGGCAGTTGGGAAAAATATTTACCATTAGTAGAGTTTGCCTACAATAATAGTTATCAGTCGAGTTTGAAGATGGCACCTTATGAAGTTTTGTATGGACGTAAATGTCGCACGCCTTTGTATTGGACAGAGCTTAAGGAAAATCAGATTTACGGAGTTGATCTAGTTAAGGAAACAGAAGAGAAAGTAAAAATCATCAAAGATTGCTTAAAAGCAGCCTCAGACAGACAAAAGTCGTATGCAGATTGGAAGAGAAAAGAGATTGAGTATCAAGTTCGTGACAAAGTTTTTTTGAAAGTATCCCCGTGGAAGAAAGTTCTCAGATTTGGCAAGAAAGGCAAACTAAGTCCACGTTTTATTGGACCGTTTGAAGTGATTGAGAGAGTCGGACCATTAGCATATCGGTTAGCTTTGCCGATTGAGTTAGAGAAGATTCATAATGTATTTCATGTGTCTATGCTACATCGTTATCGTTCAGATCCATCACATGTGATTTCTCAGACAGAGGTTGAAATTCAGCCAGACATGACCTACGGTGAAGAATCGGTAAAGATTCTAGCTCGAGAGGTAAAGCAATTAAGGAACAAAAGTATTGCACTTGTGAAAGTACTATAGAATAGACATGGGGTAGACGAGGCTACATGGGAACCCGAAGAGGCTATGCGAAAACAGTACCCAAATCTTTTCACAGGTAAGATTTTCGGGGACGAAATTCCCTAAAGGGGGGAGAAATGTAACATCCCGAAATAGGGCCTAAACGGAATAGTGGTTGTGAAACCACAAATCTGAGGTAGAAAAATTTATTTTATTATTAGTTTGAGGTCTATGATATGTTTGCATGATTGTGTGAAAAGTTCGTGAAGAAATCCTATGCATAAAGTGCTTAATTTGAAATTAGGGACTAAATTGAATAAATTGTAAAACTTGTGTTCTAGAAGTATTTTGCATAAAATTGAATTAGATTATTAATTAGAGGTCCTTAAAGGGTAATTTGACCAATTTTAAGTTCATGGAAAAAAATTAGGACATGGAAGGAATTTTTGAAAGTTTAGTAATGAGTGGCATTTTGGTCATTTGGTTATTAACATTAATAAAAAGGTAAAAAGATGACAAAATTGTATCATCTTCTTCATTAGCACGAAATTTCAAGGGTTCTCCATAGCTAGGGTTTGTTTCAAGCTTTCAAGCTCCATAGTAAGTGATTCCAAGCCCCGTTTTTAATGTTCTTTACGTTTTGAGTCCCTGCTCGATAAAGCTTATGCTAGCAATAATTTAAGTTAGGGTTCATATTTGGAAAAATACCCATAGGTGAAATTTGTGTATTTTGGTGTTTTATGATAGAATATGAGGTTTTAAATTATGTTAGACAATTTGTACTACTCGGTTTTAAGCAAAAACGAGTAAAAGGACTTAATCGGTAAAAATACCTAATAGTCATAAGTGCATGTTAGAGTATGAATTTGATGCAGCCATAGAAGGGAAAAATAACCATCATGTCATAAAACATAAGAAAATAGGCTGAAGTTTAATTTACGAGCTTTGGGGCAAAAGTGTAAATATGCAAAAGTTTAGGGGCAAAAATGAAATTTTTCCAAAGTCTGAGTAAAGGACTGTTTTGATAAATTTTGATATTAAATAAGTTAAATTTGCTATTATAGATCAAGAAGAGTGAAATTCGGGAGTAGATCGGGGAAAAGAAAAAGTAAAGGATTAAATTGTAAAGTTTAGTCACATTTTGTATCGAGGTAAGTTTACATGAAATAAATGCAATATTCTTTTATTTTACATTATTATTGTAAATTTCAGCATTTATATACTTATTTTATGAGAATATTTGAAGTCGAATTAAAGCGAAGTGACAGAGAAAAAGCATTAGGAAGCCCTGTTTGAACCTTAGGAATGTTAGGATATTGGGGTTGACAGACA
Organism: Gossypium anomalum; assembly: GCA_025698475.1. Classification (NCBI taxonomy): domain Eukaryota; kingdom Viridiplantae; phylum Streptophyta; class Magnoliopsida; order Malvales; family Malvaceae; genus Gossypium; species Gossypium anomalum. The sequence continues at coordinate 18,600,405 of CM046957.1, forward strand.
GGACAGACAGAGGAATGAGCCATGTAAGTCCATATCAGATATATGGCTTTGGAGACAGGAATGAGCCATGTAAGCCCATATTAGACATATATATGGCATTGGAGACAGAAATAATTCATGTAAGTCCATGTCGAAGACATGGCATTGGCGAGATATTGATCGACAGAGAACGACCCCAAAGATCCTTAGTATTCCGAGTGGTTCAATGGGTCATTGTACACTTTAAATTACAGTGAATTATCAGCAAAAGGGAAGGTAGATTATATTTATGAATAGTGAAAGGTCAGGTAAGAAAGAAAGTAAGTGAGTAAAGAAGAAGGTAGAAAATGAGAAGTAAAGAAAGTTTATGAGGCTAGGTGACATTATGTATAATTATTCATTATGTTGAATGTTGTAATTTATTTGCTTGTAAGCTTACTAAGCCTAGTGCTTAATCTCTTTATTTTCTTCTTCTTATAGTACTTATCTAGCCACTTGGGGATCGAAGGAAACGTCGGAGGCCGATCACACTATCCAAGAAATAACTCAAAGATAATTAGACGTTTTGTTTTGTGTATGGCATGTATAGAAACTTAGCTATCTTTAGTATAATATGAACAATGAATGATGTGTAAATGCTTGCTAGAGACTAGCTAATAAAAATGGCCGATGATATGCATGTTTATTAATATGTATGATTGAATGGTGGTTATCACATGAAAATTATGAAAAATGTGAAAGTAACCTAAAAACAGATTCAAATAACAAAAATGATGTGACTTTGAAAAATCACTAAAAATTGTGTAAACATATTTTTAAGATGAATAATATATGAAATTAAAGCTTATTATGTCTATTTTCTTATGGAATAAGCAAAACAGGTAAAGGTATTATATTTTATGAGATATCTGAGTTTTAGTGAAACAGGGTCAGAGCAATTTCTAGATCCCCTGTTTCAACTTTGGAAATTCACCATAAATTGTAAAAAAATAATTAGGTGGTGTAATTTATATGGTTAGAATCCTTATTGAATCTAGTTTTAATAGAAACAAACGCTATAGTTTTATTAATTTTTTATAGGGAGAAAAGTGGTTCGTAGTAAGTAGAGGTCAGTACAATCAACTTCTGAAACAGGGGTAACTTTAACTAATAAACTGTACTAATTGGCTAAGTTAAAAATTCTAGAAAACAATTTGTGGATAGATATATGAGTCTAGTTTCAGGAAAAATTTATGGATCTAAATTTTGAGTTTCAGAACTCAAGATATGAATTTTTAGGCGACTACGACGCAGAATGACAGCACATTCCGAAAAGTTTAAATAAAAAAAAATTTTAAAACTATTTAAGTGATAGATTAAGTTTAGTAATGCCTCGTGCTCGATTTTGGCAATAGTATCGGGTAAGGGGTGTTACATTTATTGGTATCAGAGCAGGTTTAGTCGGTTCTCGGAACAGTTAGTGTGAGTAAAAGTCTAGCTATACATGCCATACCTGTATTTTGATAGTGTGACGACTCCTGACGATTTTTAAATATTTTGTATTATAGTAATGGATCCCGAGTGAGCTGGAATTGATGATGTAGAAAGTAATGCGCCTGCTCCCGCAGAAGGGGCAGCGCCATCTGAGAATAGGCCATGAAGTTGATCGGGAGGAGTGACTCGAGAAGCTCTTCCAAGCTTTGAATGATTGGTTTGCCGAGTTCATTCGCATGCGAATCCGGCAGTTAGACCTCCACCCCTCATGATTCTCAGGCTACCCATGTAGCTCAAGCTTCCCCAATCACAGGTACCGTGATAAGAGAAAAGCCACCAGTTGATAGAATCAGGAAACAAGGGGCAGAAGAGTTTTGAGCAACAAAAGATGATGATGCAGAAAGAGCAGAATTTTGGTTAGAAAATACTATCAGAGTCTTTGACGAATTATCTTGTACACCCGAGGAATGTATGAAATGTGTAGTATCACTTCTTAGAGACTCAGCCTACTACTGGTGGAAGACACTTATATCAGTTGTACCAAAGGAGAGGGTCACTTGGGATTTCTTTCAGGAGGAATTTCGTAAAAAGTACATCAGTCAGAGGTTTATTGACCAGAAAAGAAAAGAATTCTTGGAATTGAAATAAGGCAATATGACGGTGACCGATTATGAGTGTGAATTTGTCAGGCTCAGTAAATATGCTCAAGAATGTGTGTCCACAGAGGCTATCATGTGTAAAAGATTTGAGGATGGGTTAAATGATGATATCCGATCACAAGTGGGTGTTCTAGAAATAAAAGAGCTCGTTATTTTAGTTGAGAGAGCACTGTAAGGCGAGGAGTTGTTAAAAAGGAAAGGTAAAGTTGAGACAGAGACACAAGATACAAAGAAGAGACAGATGAGTAGGTCATTTCGGCTACATCCAAGAGGCCCAAAGAGTTTTCTACGATCTAGCTTTTCGGCAGGGGCAAGCTAGTCGAATAGAGGTAGCGATTTAAAGATCCGAGGCTCTCGCACCACCTCATTGCGAGTATAGGTAATGTCGACATGGGTAGATCAGTGTGTCAACGGGTGTGGTAGACTTCATTATGGTCCTTGTCGGGAAGGCGAAAATGTCTGCTATAGATGTGGTGCTCCAGATCATTTTGTACGAGAATGTCCGTAAGTGGCTAGCCGAGAAGTAATCTGAGTGCTAGATCCTAAATGCTCCTACTAGAGGCGGATCACCGAGGCAACCGAGAGTAGGAGCAGCGGTGAGGTACCTTTAGAGATTCTACCGTGAGACCGGATGCTAGAGCCCCCGCAAGGACTTATGCTATTCGTGCACGTGAAGAGGCATCCTCCCCGATGTGATTATGGGTACATTTTCTCTACATAATATTAATGTCATGGCTCTGATTGATCCGGTTCGACTCATTCTTATGTTTGTATGAAATTGATGTCTAGTATAAGTATGCCTATAGAATCTACTGAATTTGTGATTAAAGTATCGAACCCATTAGGCAAGCATGTATTAGTAGATAAAGTATGTAGAAATTGTCCTTTGATGATTAGAGGTTATCGTTTTCCAGTAGATCTCATGCTATTGCCATTTGATGAGTTTGATGTGATTCTTGGTATGGATTGGTTGACTACACATGATGTGATAGTGAATTGTAGAAAGAAATTCATTGAGTTGAAGTGTGAAAATGGTGAAATTCTTGGGTTAATTCGGAAGAGTCGAGATAGTTCATTTCCCATAATTTCATTATGTCCGCTTTCGAAATGTTTGAGAAAAGGGTATGAAGCTTATCTTGCTTTTGTGTTGAACACTAAAAACCCGAATTGAAAATTGAGTCGATGCACTGTGGTATGTGAGTTTCTCGATGTGTTTCCTAAGAACTACCAGGCTTTACCTCCTATTAGAGAAGTTGAGTTTGGTATTGAGTTGATTCCGTGTACCACGCCCATTTCTATTGCTCCTTATAGAATGGCTCCGTTGGAATTGAAAGAATTGAAAGCTCAGTTGCAGGAATTGATAGATAAAGGATTTGTAAGACCCAGTAGTTCACCATGGGGTGCACCAGTGCTATTTGTGAAAAAAAAAGACGGATCGATGCGGTTGTGCATAGATTATCGGCAACTTAACAAGGTAACGATAAGAAAACAAGTATCCATTGCCTAGAATTGATGATTTGTTTGATCAATTGAAGGAGCTCACTGTGTTCTCCAAGATAGATTTGAGATCCGGATACTATCAGTTGCGAGTTAAAGAGTCGGATGTCCTGAAGACTGCTTTCCAGACTAGGTATGGTCATTATGAGTTCCTTGTGATGCCATTTGGCTTGACTAATGCTCCTGCCATTTTTATGGACTTAATGAACCGAATTTTCAGACCGTGACTTGGATAAGTTTGTAGTTGTGTTCATTGATGATATCTTGATTTATTCTCATGATGAGACTGAGCATGCAGAGCATTTGAGAACAGTTTTACATATTCGAGAGATAATCAGTTGTATGCCAAGTTCAAGGCAAAAGTGAATTCGGTTACGAGAAGTTGGTTTTCTTGGACATATTGTCTCAGGTGAAGGTATTAAGGTTGATTCGAGCAAGATTTCAGCCATTGTTGATTGGAAGCCTCCTAGAAATGTATCGAGTTAGAAGTTTTCTTGGTCTTGCCGGATATTATAGACGATTTGTAGAGGATTTTCCATGATAGCTACCCGCCGACAAGATTGCTTTGTGAAAGGATGTCAAGTTTGAATGGATGAGAAGTGTCAACAAAGTTTTGACAAGTTAAAAGCATCGTTGACTAAAGCTCTGTTTTAGTACAACCGTAACCGGTAAGGAGTTTGTGATTTACTGATGATGCGTCCATGAATGGACTTGGTTGTGTACTTATGCAGAAGGGAAGGTAATTGCTTATGCCTCTAGACAGACTAAAGCCACATGAGAAGAACTATCCGACACATGATTTAGAGTTAGTTTGCCATTATTTTTGCGTTGAAAATTTGGAGACATCATTTGTATGGTGAAAGGTGCCAAATATTTACCGATCATAAAAGCTTGAAATACTTGATGACTCAAAAGATTTGAATTTGAGGCAAAGAAGATGGTTGGAATTGCTTAAAGATTACTAGTTAGTGATTGATTATCACCTGTAAGGCAAATGTAGTTCTTGACGCTCTAAGCGAGGAAACTTTTATTTACTTTGCGAGCTTTGAATACCAATTTAGCCATGTCAAATGATGGTTCTATTTCAGCTGAATTTAGAGCTAAACCGGTATTTTTTTGAAGAGATTTGTGAAGCTCGGAAAGATGATAATGAGTTACAAGCTAAAAGAGTTCAATGCGAGTCGCATAGAATCAGATTTGGATTTGGTTCGATGGTTGTTTGATGTTTAGAGACAGAATTTGTGTACCAAAGAATGATGAGCTTATTCGAAAGATTTTACAGAAGCACATAGCGCTTCTTTATCTATTCATCCAGCGAGTACAAAAATGTATAATGATTTGAAGAAATTGTATTGGTGGGTAGGAATGAAAAGAGACATTTCGAGTTTGTTTCTAGATGCTTGATTTGTCAATGGTAAAGGTCGAACATCGGTACCCTCGGGATTATTGCAACTTTGTGCTAGTTCCGAATGGAAATGGGACAGAGTTACTATATGGATTTTGTGACAGGGTTGCCGTTAACACTAAAAAGAAAGATGCAATATGGGTTGTGATTGATAAGCTAACTAAGTCGGCTCATTTTATCCCAATCCGTATGGATTACTCACTTGACAAGTTGGTGAGTTATACATTTGAGAGATAGTTAGACTACATGGAGTGCCATTATCGATCATTTGACAGAGATCCAAGATTTACTTCACGGTTCGGAAGAAGTTACAAGAGGCTTTAGGTACGAAATTGAGTTTTAGTACGACTTTCCATCCTCAAACCGAAGCGGTCGATCGAGAGAGAGTTATTCAGTACTTGAAGATATGCTTAGATGTTTGTGTATTGGAATTTCAAGGCGCTTGGGAAAAATATTTACCATTAGTAGAGTTTGCCTACAATAATAGTTATCGATCGAGTTTGAAGGTGGCACGTTATGAAGTTTTGTATGGACGTAAATGTCGCACGCCTTTGTATTGGACAGAGCTTAAGGGAAAATCAGATTCTGAGTTGATCTAGTTAAGGAAACAAGAGAAAGTAAAAATCATCAAAGATTGCTTAAAAGCGACCTCGAGATGCATACAAAAGTCGTATGCGATTTGAAGAGAAAAGCGATTGAGTATCAAGTTCGTGACAAAGTTTTTTTGAAAGTATCCCCGTGGAAGAAAGTTCTCAGATTTGGCAAGAAAGGCAAACTAAGTCCACGTTTTATTGGACCGTTTGAAGTGATTGAGAGAGTCGGACCATTAGCATATCGGTTAGCTTTGCCGATTGAGTTAGAGAAGATTCATAATGTATTTCATGTGTCTATGCTATGTCGTTATCGTTCGAGATCCGTCACATGTGATTTCTCGACAGAGGTTGAAATTCACCGGACATGACTTACGGTGAAGAACCGGTAAAAGATTCTAGCTCGAGAGGTAAAGCAATTAAGGAACAAAAGTATTGCACTTGTGAAAGTACTATGGAATAGACATGGGGTAGACGAGGCTACATGGGAACTGAAAGAGGCTATGCAAAAACAAGACCCAAATCTTTTCACGGTAAGATTTTCTGGGACGAAATTCCCTAAAGGGGGGAGAAATGTAACATCCCGAAATAGGGCCTAAACGAAATAGTGGTTGCAAAACCACAAATCCGATGTAGAAAAATTTATTTTATTATTATTTTGAGGTCTATGATATGTTTGCATGATTGTGTGAAAAGTTCGTGAAGAAATTCTATGCATAAAGTGCTTAATTTGAAATTAGGGACTAAATTGAATAAATTGTAAAACTTGTGTTCTAGAAGTATTTTGCATAAAATTGAATTAGATTATTAATTAGAGGTCCTTAAAGGGCAATTTGACCAATTTTAAGTTCATGGAAAAAAATTAGGACATGGAAGGAATTTTTGAAAGTTTAGTAATGAGGGGCATTTTGGTCATTTGGTTATTAACATTAATAAAAAGGTAAAAAGATGACAAAATTGTATCATCTTCTTCATTAGCACGAAATTTCAAGGGTTCTCCATAGCTAGGGTTTGTTTCAAGCTTTCAAGCTCCATAGTAAGTGATTCCAAGCCCCGTTTTTAATGTTCTTTACGTTTTCGGAGTCCCGGTAGCTCGATAAAGCTTATGCTAGCAATAATTTAAGTTAGGGTTCATATTTGAAAAAATACCCATAGGTGAAATTTGTGTATTTTGGTGTTTTATGATAGAATATGAGGTTTTAAATTATGTTAGACAATTTGTACTACTCGGTTTTAAGCAAAAACGAGTAAAAGGACTTAATCGGTAAAAATACCTAATAGTCATAAGTGCATGTTAGAGTATGAATTTGATGCAGCCATAGAAGGGAAAAATAACCAGCATGTCATAAAACATAAGAAAATAGGCTGAAGTTTAATTTACGAGCTTTGGGGCAAAAGTGTAAATATGCAAAAGTTTAGGGGCAAAAATGAAAATTTTCCAAAGTCTGAGTAAAGGACTGTTTTGATAAATTTTGATATTAAATAAGTTAAATTTTCTATTATAGATCAAGAAGAGCGAAATTCGGGAGTAGATCGGGGAAAAGAAAAAGTAAAGGATTAAATTGTAAAGTTTAGTCACATTTTGTATCGAGGTAAGTTTACAGTAAATAAATGCAATATTCTTTTATTTTACATTATTATTGTAAATTTCCAGCATTTATATACTTATTTTATGAGAATATTTGAAGTCGAATTAAAGTAGTGACAGAGAAAAAGCATTAGGAAGCCCCGTTTGAACCTTAGGAATGTTAGGATATTGGGGTTGACAGGACAGGACAGGACAGGAATGAGCCATGTAAGTCCATATCAGATATATGGCTTTGGAGACAGGAATGAGCCATGTAAGCCCATATTAGACATATATATGGCATTGGAGACAGAATAATTCATGTAAGTCCATGTCGAAGACATGGCATTGGCGGATATTGATCGACGAGAACGACCCCCAAAGATCCTTAGTATTCCGAGTGGTTCAATGGGTCATTGTACACTTTAAATTACAGTGAACTATCAGCAAAAGGGAAGGTAGATTATATTTATGAATAGTGAAAGGTCAGGTAAGAAAGAAAGTAAGTGAGTAAAGAAGATGGTAGAAAATGAGAAGTAAAGAAAGTTTATGAGGCTAGGTGACATTATGTATAATTATTCATTATGTTGAATGTTGTAATTTATTTTCTTGTAAGCTTACTAAGCCTAGTGCTTAATCTTTTTATTTTCTTCTTCTTATAGTACTTATCTAGCCACTCGGGGATCGAAGGAAACGTCGGAGGCCGATCACACTATCCAAGAAATAACTCGGTATAATTAGACGTTTTGTTTTGTGTATGGCATGTATAGAAACTTAGCTATCTTTAGTATAATATGAACAATGAATGATGTGTAAATGCTTGCTAGAGACTAGCTAATAAAAATGGCCGATGATATGCATGTTTATTAATATGTATGATTGAATGGTGGTTATCACATGAAAATTATGAAAAATGTGAAAGTAACCTAAAAACAGATTCAAATAACAGAAATGACGTGACTTTGAAAAATCACTAAAAATTGTGTAAACATTTTTTTAAGATGAATTATATATGAAATTAAATCTTATTATGTCTATTTTCTTATGGAATAAGCAAAACAGGTAAAGGTATTATATTTTATGAGATATCTGAGTTTTAGTGAAATAGGGTCAGAGCAATTTCTAGATCTCTTGTTTCAACTTTGGAAATTCACCATAAATTGTACAAAAATAATTAGGTGGTGTAATTTATATGGTTAGAATCCTTATTGAATCTAGTTTTAATAGAAACAAACGGTATAGTTGTATTAATTTTTTATAGGGAGAAAAGTTGTTCGTAGTAAGTAGAGGTCAGTACAGTTAACTTCTGAAACAGGGGTAACTTTAACTAATAAACTGTACTAATTGGCTAAGTCAAAAATTCTAGAAAAAAATTTGTGGATAGATATATGAGTCTAGTTTCAGGAAAAATTTACAGATCTAAATTTCGAGTTTCGGAACTCAGGATATGAATTTTTAGGCGACTACGACGCAGAATGACAGCACATTCCGAAAAGTTTAAATAAAAAAAAAATTTAAAACTATTTAAGTGATAGATTAAGTTTAGTAATGCCTCGTGCTCTATTTTGGCAACAGTCTCGGGTAAGGGGTGTTACAATCGTGATTTGGTAACGGGCTCTTTGTACCAAGGGTATCATCAAACTTCACAATCCCTATCTCGAGGAGTCTTTCAACTGTCTTTTTGAAGGCAGTATAGTTTTCTATTGAATGCCCCAATACTCCCGCATGATAATCACATTGAGCGTTTGAATCATACCATTTGGGGTACGGGGGCTGCAACGGCTTTATATAATATGGGGACACCACATGTGAATCAAATAAACTTTGATATAACTCCTTATATGACATTGGGATTGGCGTAAATTGGAGCCTTTCAAAATTTTGCCTTACGCTTGATTCCTGCTTTGTCGAACCTTGTTGCCCCACCGTAGTTGCCTTTGGTTGATTGACAGTTATTGACCTTGAGTGATCTTTATTGTATGAGCTCGTACTGTTCACTTCATTCTCCCTTTTCTTTGGAACTGACCTCTTGGTAGTTTCTCTAACTTCAATCTTGCCACCTCTTATGGCATTCTCAATCATCTCGCCCGCCATTACTATATCGGAAAAAATTTTAGTAGTATTCCCAATCATACGAGTGATGAATGGGGCCTTCAAAGTATTAATGAAGAGCATTGTGATTTCTTTTTCAAGGAGCGGTGGCTGAACTTGTATGGCCACTTCCCTCCAGCTTTGTGCATATCGCCTAAAATTTTCATTAGGCTTTTTCTCCATGTTTTGCAGCGTGATCCTATCTGGAGTCATGTCGGTCACGTGATTGTAGTGCTGCATGAAGGCTTGTGCAAGATCCCTCCATGAACTTATTCTGGCCCGGCTCAGTTGATTGTACCACTTGGCTGCTGCTCCAACTAGACTATCTTGGAAACAATGTATCAACAACTGGTCATTATTTATATATCCCGTCATGCGTCTGCAAAACATCGTAATGTGGGCCTCTAGGCAAGTAGTACCATTGTACTTCTCGAACTTCAGCATTTTGAACTTATGGGAAAGCACCAGATTTGGGACCAAACTCAACTCTTTGGCATCAATCCCATGATGCCCCTCAGCACTCTCCAATGTCTTGAATTTTTCCTTCAGCCATTTGCAGCATTCATCCAACTGCCTTGCCCAACTGCCTTGCAGCTTCGGCTTTCAAATCTTCCTTTTCCACCATATCTAGATCAGGAATGACTGGATTGGTAGAATTGTCACCCACATTGAATCCTAAACTAGTTTGGAAGTTCATGGGTACTCCAGTATTGACAGGCTCGTGTTGAGGCCTTATCGTGACAGATGGCCTCTTAGGAAGTGCCTCAGTATGTGTTGGCATATGGAGTGGGGTAAAACCCGGAGGAGGATCCTCACTATCCCCTCCAGTAATAGCCATAGGGGCCTTTCCTTTATCGGTGGCCCTCAGCAGCTGAGCCATCTCGGCCATCATATTCTTCTGAGCCTCTAGCATTTGCTCCCTCATGTCATTTTGCATCTTGGCCAACTGCTCTTGCAATTGGTCTTGCATATCCTTTTGTAATTGCTCAAACCTCTGATCCATATTCTTAGTTTTCGCTCGAGTTTCATATGGATGTGTAATTTCCAGATTTTCCTCTCTAACTTCTGTAGTAATTTTAACTAATTAAAGTCTTTCTATAATTTTGAATGCAAATGATGCAATGAAATGCTATGAGATGCAAATGCATGAATGCAAAAGGTATCGATCTCGATTCAATCGCATTTAGAAAATTTTATTTAGAAAAAGAATATCTTTACATATAAATGGATTACAAATACGCTTTCGCCCTGATGCCCAAAGTTTTAAAACAAACTCTTAGCCATGATCTGATTGTATCTCATATTGGGGCTCAATATGTCAGCCTGTGCCGCCAATGTCTGTAAATAATCAGCTGCCTCCTAAGTTTGAGCTACGACCTCACCTGTGCAGCTAAGGGCACAAGTTGTTCTGATTATTTTGAGATAGATTAGTGAACAGGTAGGTATCCCGTTCTGCAGTGTGCTACCTTAAAATAATATCCTATATCCTTAATGTTTTTTGAGAGCTTTTAGATTTCTACCCACGTAAAGCATCCTGCCTCGGTACCTTCACAGCATAACTAATCTCTAAAGGTTTTTGTATGATACGGTCTTCTTTAATTGCTTTCTTTCACGCTTACTTGAGCTATCCAGGCCATCGGGGCTTGCATTTCTATTGTTTCTGATAAGTACAACAGAAAATTCAAGCTTGTTGTTTGGCAGCGATCCTATACTAAACGAGCTTTTTACCATTATAGGCAAAATTCTTCCCATCCAACTCACTTTTATAGGTCTCATGCACTCTATCAATCACTTTCCTTCCAATACCCTTACCATCCACATGGCAGCCGTCTTCATATGAAAGAGAAATGCTATAATGGTAGAAGAGTCCATCAATACTCCCACACTTACTTTGAATTGCTCATCTATCCTCCTGTCAAGCAAATACTGCAAGTCCCCTTAGTTATTGTAGAACAACTGCTTGGCTTCATTGCTCCATTGATCCCATATTTCCTTTAACTCTTGGAGATTATTTTGCGCCACGCTGATGCGAGTGTAACCCCATAATTCTGATGTGTATCCTTCAGCGTTTCTTTTTACCATTTATGGATGTTAACGTTGCCCTCCATTCTATCAAGAAGTTCGTTCTCCATAATAAAACTTTCTAACTTAGAAACTGACCGTGAATCGATACCTTTTAAATGCAAAATGACATGCATAAAAGAAAGAAAACAGTCAGTATCATATGATAAACACAAAGATAACCTAAGTATAATTCTATCTATATTGAACTCTTACGGTTTTTCTATATGTGGTTTGTTTCTAAAGTTTGAGGTACCCAAACCAGCAGATTCCTCGATCCTCACCCATTATAGGCTCATTTGAATCGAGTTCAGTTTAAGGGAATACATTTCCCTATGGCTAGGTACGGATGTTTCCCGAAAGTAATCCAGTATCCTGCACGGAGGCGAAAACCTCACGAAGGCGTAGTTTCTCACTCCCACTTAAGGGTATGACTACAACGGTCATGCAAATGCAATGCGTATCAGAATATATAACATATGCAATAATACAAACACATGTAATGCAAAGAGGATTGAATTTTAAAATTTTTCAAATTTTCGACATTAAGACAAAAGGTAATCAATTATACGGCTTGGCTCTCTTATTAGTCCCCAGTGGAGTCGCCAAGCTATCGAAATCATTTTTTAAACCGATGTTTTGGAAAATGAGAATAAGAAAAATGAAAACGGGAGTCGCCACCAATCTTTTTAGGTGTGATTGGATCACCTTATAAAATGTTTTGTTTTAAAACATTAATTTTGGTCTACGAAAGTCGAGAAAATAGATTTGGGAGTCGGTTACGTACGAGGAAGGGTTAGCACCCTCTTAACGCCCAAAAATTGGTACCTAATTGATTATCAAGTGCCTTTAATGTCAGAAATTTGAAAGTTTTAAGATGCAAACCTCTTTTAATTAGAATGTCTCAATTTTGAAAATTAAGGCTCACTTATTTCAAATGAGTCAAAACATCACATCAGTAAGTTAGGAAGCAACATTTTAAAACCTTCGAAACTAATCTCATCTTTCGAAAATTTCTATCTCGAAACAACAAAACGCCATATCCAGTAAGTTAGGACACTATGTTTTAAATCTCGAAATAATTGTTTAAGTTTTGAAAACTCAAAATCACTTAGAAGGGTGCTTGACTATTCGAATTCAGCGAGAAAAGTCGCAACCCAGTAAGTTAGGGCACTGCCTTTCTCAAAGTTTCCAAACATCAAGCATTGCCTTTTATTTTTTTTAAAAAAAAACTTGGAATATTATTTTAAATGACGTTTTAGGATGACATATTAATGCATCATGAAGCATAGATGTACAAAATATTCTAACATTTCCATACAAACATAAATCATATCATTAAGACAAAACTAAATAACATGAACATACGTTTAATGAAAAAATATTATACTAGGGTAAATATAAGATAATAAACAAATAAAAACATGAGTAAACTAAAAGAAAAACATAATACATGCAAAAATTATACAACAATATATATCATAAAATAGCACATGAAATAAATAATTAAACATGGCATATAAAAAAATGAAACTATGCACAAATAAGATAAATGACATACACTAAAAAAATGAATAAATAGAACATTTACAAATTATAAAAATATAATGCAATAGTTAAAAATACATGAAATGATAATATAATATATATATCTGCATAGAAAATATATATTTGAAAATAAACTATATAAAAAGGTTGAATATTATAATATATAAAATACATAATCAAATGTATAAAAGATAGGAATAAATATACATATTTGAAAAATGAAGAAATTAAAATAAAAAAAGGTTGAAAAACTAAGATAGACGAAGAATAAAATAAGAACAAACCATAGAGAGTAAGAACGCAAGAGGGAGAGAAATTTGAGTGAATGCTCTCAAGAATTCTTATTGCTTCCCAAAACTTAAGTGATTTACAATGAAGGGAGAGGCCTCTATTTATAGTTGATCCTCCCCAAATCCAACGGTACAGATCAATTACATCAACGGTTAGGATTAAAGGATATCTACAAATTAAATCTCCAAGATTACAAAATCATATCTTCAAGATTGCATATCATATCTAAGATTGCATATCGTATCTAATATTGTATCATATCTAATATTGCATATCATATCTAAGATTGCATATCCTTAAAGATTATATTTCCATATGAGTCAAACTTATAGATGGACCTTAAATCTTTTCAAGTAATGGGCCATTCCAATCGGGCCAAATTATATTTGTAATTCTTGGACTGAACTTGAACTTCATTTTTTTTGGGGTTTATTATTTTTGTTTTTGGACTTATTTTTGGGCCCGGGCAAAATTGAGTGTCTACAGTTCATGCTAGCATGCTCTTTCTTTGTATTTCCTTCCATCAAGAATCTCAGTATTTCTTTTGTATCTATATTTTTGAATTCCTTCAAATCTGTTTTTAAAGATAGTCGCGATAAAAATATGGTGCATCATAAAATTGACAAATACCCATCTCAGTTACTGGGTCATTGATCCCTCTGACCTTCACAAAAGATCGCATCTCATAGAATGGTCTAGTTGCTTCCCTTTGTTTTAATGCTAGATAAAATTCCTGCACTATAGGAATTATTCTAGGCTCATCAGATGGCAAACAAAAATTGGTCCATTATTTGTTTGTTACGTTTTCCCAAACGCCTTTACAATTCGGCATTAAAGGACAAAATATTTGTTCTTGGATGAAAGTGTATCTGTAGTTGTTGCAAGTATTTATCCATGTCACTTTCTTGAAATTCAATAAATGGACTTGAAGCGTTGAAACTAAAACTGGCTAATTAGTACTCTATTTTTGCCGAAATCCCTTGTATAATCTTTTACGTCTAATATTTGGTATTTCTTTTTGATGGTGGTAAAAATAAGAGGATGGATGCGACCTATTTATGCTTTAGAAGAAAACAATAAAATATCAAGAGTTAAAATTTATTTCTACTTAGTAAGAAGTGCAAGAACTAGAAACCTAGTATAATTAAACCAAAAAATACGTCAGTAGTTAGTGTTAGTTCGGAAAGCCAAATTACGCAAAGGTGTTGCAACATATATTCACGGTGTCGCGATGTCGAGAGCAGTTTCCTTGTTTTGAATTTTTTTGGTGTCGCAACGTGCAATATGTGTAACTCCCCTAACCCGAATCCATCACCGAAATAGAGTTACGGAGCATTACCAGAGTTATCGATTTATTTATTAGATATTTTATTTCATCTAACATTCATATTTGGAACCAATTAAAATCAATCATATTGTCCCTTAAACATACTTATTTTTCTCGACATGTTTTACTTGAATTTATTACTCATCTCAATATACTTAATTTCCTTGTATCAACGTATCAAAGATAATCACATATTGACATATCATGATAAATATCATTCTCTTGCCGTTTCTTCATAAACATAAATTAGGTAATTCATTATATCGATCTTTCATGCATTTAAAAATAAAATTCTTGCATTTTAATCCTTATTTCTAGCCATTATTCTCATACAAATTGAAAACAACCCATGAATTCTATAAAATATTAGAATTTTTCATAATTTCAACACTTTTCAATTTAATCCTTAAAACATGTTTTTCCCCGATCTTGAACTAAATTAATAATTTTATTCAATTTTGCAATTTTAAATAATAAAATAATCCACTTCATGCAAATTGGTCATTTCTAACATTTTTAGAAAATTACCCATAAAGTTTTACTTTTATTCAATTTAGTCCCTGAGCCTAAAACATGCAAATTAGCTATGCTAGCTGAATATTCATACATATTTTCCTCCTCCTCCTCTCCATTCCACATCCTTAATTTATATAATATGCTTATAAGTAACATTATCTATAATTTCACTATTTACTTATATGTATATTCAAAGCTGTCTATTTGAGTCATAGTCACTAAATTATTTACATCATGAGCTACAGAACTCCAAATTAAGATCTGTTAATTTTTCCTGAAACTAGACTTAGCATAAAATTTTCAGAATTTTTGACTTAGCCAATAAGTACATTTTATTCTTTAAAGTCAATTCTATTTTGCTGTCTGACAAGTCTGACCCTTTTTTACTAAAAATTAATTATTTCCTATTACAGAATTCAAATAATGTTCCTGTTTGTTTCTCTTGAAAATATACTCATTTAGGATTCTAAAAATATGAATTTAATACCCTAATTATTTTTATCCAATTTTTGATGATTTTCCAAAATCAGAACAGGGGAACCCGAAATCATTTTGACCTTGTCTCACAAAATTTATCATATTTCATGATTTACAATTCCATTTCTTACACCATTTCTTCTATAAGAAAGTAGACTCAATAATATTTAATTTCATGTTTTATTCAACCTCTAATTCAACTTTCACAATTTGTGGTGATTTTTCAAAGTGAGCCTACTGCTGCTGTCCAAAATTGTTTTAGTGCAAGATATTATTTACCATGTTTATAACACCCTTATTCCCTTTCTCTACAATATTTCCCGTCACTTTCTCCTATTTCCCTACACTAACTCATCAAGATCATAGAACCTTATATAAGAAAACTCTACTATAACATTATTTCCATGTTTTCTCAATAATAACAAACTTAAAAATATATTAAAATCTTGATGTACTTACCTTGTTCTATTGATTCCAATCTTTAATTTGATTTTCTCTCTCTTCCAGCTTCTATTTCTTGAATCCAATTTGATATTCTAACTCCCCATAGTCTCCTTAACATTTTTCTCTCTTGGTAGCTATGGAAATTCTTTTGATTTCTAGGTGAAAATGGTGAATTTTTGGTAGAAGGACTAAATTGTAAAGAATGAAAAGTTTCTTTCTTCTCTTATCTTCTTCCTAACGTGAGTGCATGAAAAATGGATAAGAATTTCCTCATCTTTCTTTCTTTATATATACTAATAAAATATCATATAAAAAAATCAAATTAAAATATTAATAACTAATATTTATTTAATTAATTAATCTAAAATATCTCCAACATCATCATTATTTTCTAGATTTCTCTCTCTTCCAATTGACCATTTTGCCCTTTGAGATCTTTTAAAATTCATTCTTGAGTCATAACTAATTTTGGTAAAATTGTAATTTAGTCCCTCATAATTCTTTACCTATTCAATTTGGTCCTAATTCATCAATTTTTCCTTGGTTTCTAGATCCTTCCACCCTTAAAATATTTTCACTATTAGTTCTTCAACTTTTTTCATATTTACACTTTAATCCTTCAAATTTTGAGTATTTACTCTTGGGCCACAAAACTTTTCTCACTTTTACAATTTAGTCCTTTCTTGAATCAATATGTCATAATATACTTCCCAGTGACATAACTCAATTTTACTTTTCTTGTCACTTTATTTCCTTATTTTACTATATTAAGAGTAATATCTTACTGTAGAAATTTTCAGAGTGTTACATTTCTCTCCCCCTTAAAAGAAATTTCGTTCTCGAAATTTTCTTGTTTTATTTTGATCATGAACTTCGTTATTTTTATAATTCTATAGTTTCTTTCTGCACATATTTACCTAGTTTATTATTTATATCCATTCTTTATCTTTTCGTTTCACGAATTATTTTAATTCAATATTTCACATTTCTTTTCAAAGCTTCCACCAAAAAAAATTAGAAGATAATATCATATGACTTTTAGTATCAAGTATTCTATCACATATATTGGCTTGGAAAGCCAAAGAGAGATAGAGTGATATTGTGAATTAATCAAACTTGCAAAAATTTCTGTTTGTTTGCATATTTATGCAATCTTTCCATATATAGCATCCAAACATGAACAGTTGTATATACCTCTGAAAATATCAGTACATATAAGACACCCATATAAAATCCCAAAAATCTACTATAATATACCCAATTATAATAGTTATATTCAAATATTTTTGCAATCTATTCACCAATTCCATTGACTAGTATAGTCATCAAAAATTTCATATCATTCAGTTTACTCAAGAAACTAATTCGGAAGAAATTTTCAGTTAACCATTCTGTAAATACATTATCTGAGTAAATCAATTTTCCTATAATTAACTTCTTTCTTTAGCAGTGGTACTGTATATCCCAATTAATTTTCAAAAATCTAATATCTCTATCCAGAACCCATCTTCACTTATTAACTCATTCTCAATTTTGACTGCATTATCAATTGCTCAACTATTGAACTTTTTCACTTTTACCATTTTGAACTTAATCAATATAAATTTCATAAATTTCATTGAATATAAATTAATCAATATAAAGCCTCATAATTTAATTTTCATGTATTTTCACTTAATCGATTTCCCGTTGAACTCATCGGAATATAACCGGATAAAACGAAACGCATGCACATAAGTGTCATGCTCGCGGCTAAACCAAACTCAATAGCCCGCGAATATGTAACTCAAGCTACCATGTAACCCGCCCATAAGTGAACTCGGACTCAACTCAACGAGTTCGGGCGTTCGCATCCATAAGTGAACTCGGACTCAAACTCAACAAGCTCAGATGCCTAATTACATCTCACGAACTTGGACTCAACTCAACGAGTTCGGGTGTGTGCATCCATAAGTGAACTCGGACTCAACTCAATGAGTTCGAAACTCAAATATCCTAGTGACATGTCACTTGTATCGTTATTTATTCCTAAGGTTCAAACGGGAAATCTTTTTCTTCAACTTTTAATAATCTCATTCCTAGTCTATGTCAATTTGCAATTTTCATCAAATAATCAGTCTATAGGCAATCGCATCTCATATGAAAACAAAATATAATAACATAAAAAAATCTAATTTATTTACGTACAAACTTACTCATTTCATTTATTCAACCAATGCACATTTCAATTAATCACATATATTGTCAATTCAATACATTTCACTTTACTTTTCAATAACAAATATTCAAATTTCACAATAATCACTTATTCATATTTATTTCATCACATTCCCAATCAATATATTTTTCAAATATAACATACATCCAATATTCAATTTCCACATCAATCATATATATCCATACAAATTTAATTCAATATTGGTATTTACCTTAAAATTTTACTTACTATACACATAAATTTAAATGTAACATTTATTCATACCTTTACGAGTTTCGACTCATCATAATCAACTTTTACTTATATATTTGACTATCGCATTTAACATTATCAGAATTAGCTCGGTTGGGATAGCATCTTTATCTTTAAGTAAAATAAATCTCATCAGAGTTGGAAGATATCATATTATCTTATCATAGGTTACATAGTTGCATGTATTTCTAGACTTTACATATGCTACATTCGGTCCGAGAACCAACTAAACCTTAGCTCTGACACCACTAAATGTAATGCCCCTAACCTGAATCCATCACCGAAATAGAGTTACGAAGCATTACCAGAGTTACCGATGTATTTATTAGATATTTTATTTCATCTAACGTTCATATTTGGAACCAATTAAAATCAGTCATATTGTCCCTTAAACATACTTATTTTTCTCAACATGTTTTACTTGAATTTATTACTCATCTCAATATACTTAATTTCCTTGTATCAACTATCAAAGATAATCACATATTGACATATCATGATAAATATCATTCTCTTGCCATTTCTTCATAAACATAAATCAGGTAATTCATTATATCGATCTTTCATGCATTTAAAAATAAAATTCTTGTAGTTTAATCCTTATTTCCAGCCATTATTCTCATAAAAATTGATAACAACCCATGAATTCTATAAAATATCAAAATTTTTCATAATTTCAATACTTTTCAATTTAATCCTTAAAACATGTTTTCCCCGATCTTGAACTAAATTAATAATTTTATTCAATTTTGCAATTTTAAATAATAAAATAATCCACTTCATGCAAATTGGTCATTTCTAACATTTTTACAAAATTACCCATAAAGTTTTACTATTCAATTTAGTCCCTGAGCCTAAAACATGCAAATTAGCTATGCTAGCTGAAATCTTCATACATATTTTCCTCCTCCTCCTCTCCATTCCACATCCTTAATTTATATAATATGCTTATAAGTAACATTATCTATAATTTCACTATTTACTTATATGTATATTCAAAGCTGTCTATTTGCGTCATAGTCACTAAATTATTTAAATCTTGAGCTACAGAACTCCAAATTAAGATCCGTTAATTTTTCCTGAAACTAGACTTAGATATATTCTTAGCATAAAATTTTTAGAATTTTTGGCTTATCCAATAAGTACATTTTATTCTTTAAAATCACTTCTATTTTGCTGTCTGACAGTTCTGACCCTTTTTTACTAAAAATTAATTATCTCATCGTACAGAATTAAAATGATGTTCCCGTTTATTTATCATAAAAATAGACTCATTTAGGATTCTAAAAATATGAATTTAAGCCCATAATTATTTTTCTCCAATTTTTGATGATTTTCCAAAGTCAGAACAGGGGAACCCGAAATCATTCTGACCTTGTCTCACAAAATTTATCATATTTCATGATTTACAATTCCATTTCTTACACCGTTTCTTCTATAAGAAACTAGACTCAATAAGATTTAATTTCATGTTTTATTAAACCTATAATTAAACTTACACAATTTTTGGTGATTTTTCAAAGTTAGCCTACTGCTGCTGTCTAAAACTGTTTTAGTGCAAGATATTATTTACCATGTTTATAACACCCTTATTCCCTTTCTCTACAATATTTCCCATCACTTTCTCCTATTTCCCTTCACTAGCTCATCAAGATCATAGAACCTTATATAATAAAACTCTACTATAACACTATTTCCATGTTTTCTCAATAATAACAAACTTAAAAATATATTAAAATCTTGATGTACTTACCTTGTTCTATTGATTCCAATCTTTAATTTGATTTTCTCTCTCTTCCAGCTTCTATTCCTTGAATCCAATTTGATATTCTAACTCCCCATAGTCTCCTTAACATTTTTCTCTCTTGGTAGCTATGGAAATTCTTTTGATTTCTAGGTGAAAATGGTGAATTTTTGGTAGAAGAACTAAATTGTAAAGAATGAAAAGTTTCTTTCTTCTCTTCTCTTCTTCCTAACGTGAGTGCATGAAAAAATGGATGAGAATTTCCTCATCTTTCTTTCTTTTAATAAAATAATAATAAAATAATAAAATATCATATAAAAATCAAATTAAAATATTAATAACTAATATTTATTTAATTAATTAATCTAAAATATCTCCAACACATCATTACTTTCTAGATTTCTCTCTCTTCCAATTGACTACTTTGCCCTTTGAGATCTTTTAAAATTTCATTCTTGAGTCATAACTTAATTTTGGTAAAATTGTAATTTAGTCCCTCATAATTCTTCACCTATTCAATTTGGTCCTAATTCATCAATTTTTCCTTGGTTTCTATATCCCTCAAATTTTGAGTATTTACTCTTGGGCCACAAAAATTTTCTCACTTTTACAATTTAGTCCTTTCTTGAATCAATATGTCATAATATACTTCCCAATGATATAACTCAATTTTCCTTTTCTTGTCACTTTATTTCCTTATTTTAATATATTAAGAGTAATATCTTACTATAAAAATTTTCAGGGTGTTATAGTATGAGTGTCGTGACATGGAGGCCAGATTCCGTTATGTTCTGGCTATGTTGTGGAATCAACATTTTGGTCGTTTTTTTCATTATCACCCTTTTCGTTTGTCAAAATTCCCTTGTTTCCTCCTGAATCCCATAAATGTTGCATTGCAAAAATTATTTATCAATTACCGTGTTTGTCGTTCCCCTAAAATAATGTTTGATTCTTTGGCCATTTAAAAGAAAAAAGCTGCCATCCTTTTCTGATCAGCTCTATTGCCCCATGCGGTGTCACCTGATGTATAGTGTACAGGCCTACTCATCTTGATTTAAGCTTTCCAGGAAATAATTTTAATCTTGAGTTGAATAGCAGAACTTTTTGTCCAGGAAGAAATTCACAATTTCGGATCTTTGTGTCATGTCAAAGTATACTCCTTTCCTTATACATTTTTGTGTTTTCGTACGCCATAAAGCAAAATTCTTCCAATTTTTTTAGTTGGAATAATCTTTCTTTCTTAGCTTATTTTGGATCCAAATTTAATTCTTTGATTATGCAATACTCCTTCATCTCCAATTCAATTGGTTAATGACAATATTTTTTGTAAACTAGCTTGTGTAGGGACATACCTAGAGGAGTCTTATATGTTGTTTTGTAAGCCCATACTGCATTGTCCAGCTTTGCCACCTAATCCTTCTGACCTAGGTTCACTATTTTCTCTAAAATCTACTTAATTTCCTGGTTAGATACTTCTGCTTGCCCATTTTCTTACGAGTGATAGGTTGTTGTCATTCGATGTCTTATGTTGTATTTAGCGAAAGCAGCTTTGAACTGTTTGCTACAAAAATGAGACCATTCATCATTAATCAATGCACAAGGTGTACCAAACCTAACAAATATATTTTTTTCTCAGAAATCTCACTACTGGTTTTGTATCATTAGTAGGCAAAGCAGCAGCCTCAACCCATTTTGAAACATAATCCACAGCTAGTAGATTGTATTGATTCCCATAAAAACTTTGAAATGGTCCTATAAAATCAATTCCCCAAACGTCAATTACTTCTACCTCGATTATCTTTGTTTGCGGCATTTTGTCCTTTTTTAATATACTCCCAGTTTGTTGGCATCTATCACATCCTTGAAAAAATTTGTGGACATCTCTGTTCTTAGTTGGCCAGTAAAATCCTGATTGTAGCACCAACTGGGTTGTCCTTTTTCTACCGAAAAGCCCCCCGTATATAGATGTATGGCATCATTGTAAAATGTCGTGTATCTTTTCCTCTGCTACACATCTTCAGACCAATTGATCTGCACACTGTTGAAACACATACAGATCCTCTCAAATGTAATATTTTGATTCGTGTACTATCCTCTTTTTCTGTTGCCAGGATACCTGTGGTTTAAAGACACCTCTTGCAATGTAGTTAACATAATCTGCATACCAGAGTGTTATGTGTTTCCTAGGCCTTGTCTGATGAATGTCTACCCTGAATAATTGCTCATCATGAGAGTCTCTTTAATTTCTTTAGTAGTTTCTACTTTTAGGTTATTCTCAATTCTGGATAAATGATATGTAATTTGATTCTCTGTCTCTTTTCTATCCATTATCCATAAATTGAATTCTTGAAGTAGTAACACTCATCTCACCAGCCTGGTTTTTGTCTTTTTTTTCTTCATGATGAATTTTAATGTAAAATGATCGATATAAACATATACTCTATTTGCCATTAAATAAGATCAAAATTTTTCGCAAGCAAACACCCTCGCCAACATTTCTTTTTTGGCTGTAGTGTAATTGCATTGTGCTGGATTGAGTGTGTTGGTTGTGTAATGAATAGCCCCAAATATGTTATTCCTCTTTTGTCCCAAAAATTCGTCTACTACGTAATCGTTAGCATCATTCATAATAATAAAAGGTTCTGTCCAATTTAGGGTAATGATCATCAGTGCAGATATAAGTTTCTTTTTTATTACCTCGAAGGCTTTAACATAGTTTTAATCAAACATGAAAGGTGTATCCTTTTGAAGAAGTTGATTAAATGGTTTAGAGATGTGGGAAAAATATTTTATAAATCTCTGATAGAATCCAATGTGGCCCAAGAAATTGCAAATACCCCAGAATTCATTGGATTGGGAAGGTTTTTTATAATCTCAATTTTGGCTTTGTCGACTTTTGTTCCTTTTCTTGAGATTTGATGTCTCAATATCAATCCTTCTTTCACCATGAAATGAAATTTTTTTCCCAATTCAATACTAGATTAGTTTCTTTGCATCTTTTTAAAACTTTTTCAAGGTTACCCAAGCATTCTTGAAAAGAGTCTCTGTAAATCGAGAAGTCATCCATGAACACGTCCAACCCCCCTCCTCTAACATATCAATGAAGATACCTATCATGAATCTCATAAAGGTTGCTAGAGTGTTGCATAAGCCAAAAGGCATTCTTTTAAAAGCATAAGTGCCAAAGGGACAGTGAAAGTAGTTTTCTCTTGGTCATCTAGGTGTATTGGGATTTGATGGTACCCTGAGTAACCATAAAGAAAATAATAGTACTCTTTACCTGCTAATCGATCAAGTATTTGATCGATAAGAGGTATTGGGAAATTATCATTTTTTTTGTTGCATCGTTCAATTTCCAGTAATCAATACATACTCTCCAACCAGTAACTATTCTTGTCGTAATTAACTCATTTTTATCATTCTTGACTACTTTTAGACCTACCTTATTTGGAACATACTGTGTAGGGCTAACCTATTTACTATTGAAAATGGTGTAAATAATACCAGCGTCTAGCCATTTAAGCAATTCTTTCTTTACCACATCTTTCATAGCTAGGTTAAGTCTACGCTAGCATCAACTGCAAAATTTCTTCCTTCTTCTAATATGATCTTATGCTGACAGAAGCAAGATTAATTCCTTTGATTTCAATAATAGTCCATCCTATAGCCTTTTTATGCATTTTTAAGACACTCAATAGAGCCTCCTCTTGATTTGCATCTAAGCCAGCATCAATAATCACAGGTAGAGAATTTTGTTTTTTTAGATATCCATATTTTAGATACTCAGGTAATAGCTTCAATTTTAACTCGAGAGGTTTGATAATAGATGGCACCATTTTTGTTGAGTTCGAGACAATTTGTTCCGGCTGCCCCTTACTCTGCCTCCACCAATCAAGTTGGGATACCATGTGATCATTCTCTTGTTTCACACCATCCCACTCTTCTTCTACTTCCTAATTGTTTAATTCTTCTGCAGTTAATTCCAACTGGTTGCATCCTTGTTAGTTGCTTTCAAATTATTCCAGTTGCCCGGTCTCCACTTCACGACATTCCTCCTAGGTAGATTCATTAGCGCCGAATTTCTTCAATATTTCCATAACTTCCTTCGCATTTTTTTCCAAATGCTTCCCCCATTCATAATATTGAACTTTCATCTATTCTGACTGTCCAACCCATAGTAAAAATTTTGAATTTGAATTGCAAAGTGTATACCCCCGCCTAATATTGATCTAAGGATTGTCTTAAACCTCTCCTATGCCTGCCCTAATGTTCCAGTGGCACTTTACTTGAAATAAAACAATTGCGTGTAAATAATCAGTACCTTGGTCATAGGCAATACTCAGTGAAGAAATAGCTGCACAAAATTAATCCAAGTATTAATGGTGTCTGGGGGAAGTGCATCAAACCACATTTTTGCCTTTCCATCCAATGCAAATGGAATTAATAATAACTTGATAGTATTTGGTGGAACACTCGTGTAAGTAACAATACTACATATATTATCAAATCTTCGCAGAAATGGTATGGGATCCTCAGTTTTGTAATCGGTAAAGCTAGCATTAGTAGAACTCTATGTTAGTGAAGCAGGCTTTAGTTCAAAATGCAAGCTATGAATGACGGGACGAGAAGTGCTAGACCGTAGCTAGTTCACATCAAACAATGTACCTAAAACCTGCATAATTTTGTTAGTAGTTATTTATAGCTAAAGGAATTGTATCTATAACCTAAAAATTCCTATTTATTCTTATTGAAGGGCAAAAATTAAAATGAAACTAGTGATGTTGCCTCCCCGACAACGGCGCTAATAACTTGACCACCTCTAGATGTACAAATGTCTAGAGTGTGAATACTACAACAAAAGATATATAAATGAGGCAACATCCACAAGTATACGGGCCAAGTTATAATAAAGTTACAACGGAGTAGGTGAGTACTCTGAGGATCGTACCCAAGGGAAGCTAGAACTAGATCAATTTCAACCTAAACACTAAAAGATCTAATTACTAGTACATGAAATAAATTATATTATGAACATATAATTAATAGGGATTTTTAGGGGTTTTTTTAATAAAAATATGATAAGTAAATAAATATCGAGAAATTGAAAAGTGGAATTGATCAAATCTGATTATGGGTGATTAACTCGGTTAAAAAATCTTTATCAATTATTACTTCGGGTTCCTCATCAATCAACTAGTCGATATCCTAGCAGGATATTTCGATATGTCCACTATAATAATGAGTCAGTAAGGAATACTTATCTTCTGACCTTATAGTCTAGAACAATTTGGGGTGAAGGTGTTCATGGATAGGCCATACTAATTTTGGGTTAATTCCCACCTTGACGACTTCCTAGGGTGGTGAAGCCTAGGTTTAGGTTCTTCCATTCCCAAATAGCTGATCCATTAAGTAACCCAATCTCTGATGTATTTGAGGAAAAAAATTACTTGAGTTTTGTCGGCATTAACCTTATGTCTTGAAAAGGCACCAAATAAATAGATAATATGATGAACTAAATTATCATGACACAAGTCAACTTATTCAAAATTTCATAGGATCATTTCGTGAAAATTTCATTCGAAAATTTCGACGTTTGGGCACTCAATTTAGTCAAAAGGACTAATTCGTAAAGAGTGCAAAACTTGAGTTCTAGAAGCTAGAGGTGTCCAATTGTTATGAAATTTTAAATTGGAGGTCCTTAAATGGTAATTATACCATTGAATAATTTGTTGGACAAAAATGGACATGAAATAGGTGAAATAGAATATTTTTAAGTTAGGGGCATTTTGGTCATTTAGTAATTAAATGACTTAATAAACAAAATAAAAGCCAAATTTTATTGTCTATCTTCTTCCTTGGCTAAATTTTACATGAAGAAACCATGGCTAGGGTTTTTCAAGCTTCCAAGCTCGATTGTAAGTCTGTTCTAGCCCCATTTTTAATGATTTTTACGTTTTTTAAATCCTCGTAACAAGATTTATCTATTTCTACCGTTAATTTGAGTTATGGTTAAAGTTTAGGGTTTTTACCCATGATGAAAATGTGTGTATTTTTATAATCAATGGTAGAAAATGTATGTTTATGGTTAGAGAAATGACTTTTACTAAGTGATTTTCGGTAAAAATTCCTAAAAGGACTAATTTGTAAAAGTTATAAAATGTGCCATAAAAGTGTGTTTTAATGGAAATTTTGGGCTTTTATAGTTATGAAAATGGTTAGGCTAGGCTTAAAGTACAAAAAAATTGAATGAAAATCATTTTACGAGCTTAGGGGCAAGAGCGTAAATATGACAAAGTTTAGGGGCAAAAATTTAATTTTTCCAAATATGATTTTGGGCTGAATTGATTAGTATAATGATTAAATAAGTTAAATGTAATGTTTTAGATCAAGAAAAATGAAGTTTGGGCCTAGAACAAGGGAAAACGAGTAATTAACGGTTAGATCCCTCTTTGCCATTTTGGTGTCGAGGTAAGTTCGTATGTAAATAATGCTATGTTATGTTTGTATTTTAAATATTCTAAATGCTTTGGTAATGTATGAAATAAATGATTGGTTCTATGTTTGTATTTGACAAAATTCGGATAAGTGAGAAAAATCCAGTTTGAACATTAGGAATAGAATAGGATACACGTGACATTTCACTAGGGATATTTGTGATATATATGTGATTATGTGATCCGGGTACTAGTCTCGTACGTCTACCAGTGGCTGGGTAGTCTAGCATGTGTTGTTGATACCTGACAGCTTGTGTGAGCAGCACTGCGTAGTTACTTCTTGACCATCAGCTTGTATGAGCAGGCCCGAGATTTGCTCAAGAGCGAGCATTCATGTGATATGAGATATGAGGTAACTTTAGCTACATATGTGGCACTTATGTGCAAAGATTTCCCGTGCATCCATTTAGTATTCCAAGTGTTCAATGGGTATTCCAAAGATGAGAAAGTAACTGGTTATGTTACGAGATGGTACAGGTATGTACGTAAAGATTTTAAGTATTGACTTGATGTTATTGTGAGTTATGATCACTATGAAAGTGATTTTGAGATAGCCCTATGATTGTTGATTTATGGTCATGATGTATAAATGCATGGAAACACGATTGATTACTATATGTTAGGCCTTAGAGGCCCAATTGATTGGTGAGATAGTAAATGTTGTTCATTTGAATTGTGATTTATCGGTTATGAGCGAAAGGAAATATTGGCCTAATTGCCTATTAAAACGGTTAAGAAAGTATAGAAAGAAATAGTTATTACAATTTGAAATATGTTGAGCTATATGCATGAAAACATGAATATACATAAGTAATGTGTTCTTTTACTAAGATGTTTAAAATATTTTGCTAATTATGAAACATTCTACAATGGAGAAATTATGGCTGCTAGACTGAAAGTTGAGTAATGTTAAATTCTTTTGATAAATCAAAAGAGAGTAAACATGTGAATTGGTTATATTACAACCTAGGGATTTATAGCTATTTTTATATTAACTTGTGCTTATATTGTCAAGCATAGTATATGACTAGTATGAGTTGCTCATTATTTTCATATGGACTTACTAAGCTATATAGCTTACCCTCTTCCTTTCCCATGTCTTATAGGTTAATTTAACTAGCTCGGATTCAAGACTGCTGGAGATGCCATCACACTATCAAGCTATCATTTGGGTATAAGTGAACACAAGTATTTTAAGTTTATGGCATGTATAGGGACTTCGTCTTTTGATTAATTATGTCATTATTAATTTGGCCAAGTGTGTTGGCTTATAGTGATTTGGTGATTCATTTTGTATATGGCTATGAGATATGGTTCATATTGATTATTTGGTTGTAAGCCTATTCATATATGCATGCATATCCCAAGGTCATACATGATGTGGTTAAAACTGTTTGGCATGGATGAATTGTGGTTGTGACTATAGATGTTTGATGATGGAATCGTGAGTGAGTGGCATGATAATAACTAAGACATGAGCATGTTAAATGGAAGTAAACTTCAACTCTTAGTGCCCTTGAAGTCATATATGTGTTTGTGCAATAAGGGTGGCAATTGGCTTGGAAAATAGCCTTATATTTGTCCACACGGGCATGTGTCTAGGCCGTGTGTGACACATGGTCAGCCCCATGGGTGTGTGATTCGGTCGTGTTTCCACTACACCCTAATTAGGTAAAATAGAATGCCCAGTAGTAAACACACGGGCAGAGACACTGCCGTATGTCTCAGCCATGTGAAGGACACGGCCTTAGCACATGGGTGTATGACTTGGCCGTGTGCCCCTATTTTGCTGATGACGTCAAAAACAGAGAGTTACACGGGCTGAGGACACGGGCATGTCCCAAGCCACACGGGCATGTGTGACCGCACAGCTTACCCACACAGGTGTGTAACTCCCCAAAATAAGAAAATTTTCTAAGTGTTGTAAAAGTTCTGAAAGTTCTCGGTTTAGTCTCGAACCACACCCAATGTATGTTTTGGGCCTCGAGGGCCTATATAAGGGGCGATATACATGTGAATAAAAAGTTTTAAATCGGATGAAAATTCATGTCTTGGTTTTGTATGATTGTGTGAGTTTATGTCCGATAATGCCTCGTACCTTGTTCTGGCGTCGAATATGGGTAAGGGATGTTACAATCATAGTCTTAGGATGAGGTACTTTAGGTATTAGGACTAGTAATATTTTATTAAGATAAGGCTCTAGAGCTTCTCCATGAAGCACTCCTTTGATTATAAGATGCACAAAATCCCTTATAACATCCCATAGACTCGAAAAAAAATTATGCATGATTTTAATCAACCCAGGAGCCTTGAGAGGTGTCATTTCCAACAAAGAAAAACTGATTTCATTCATACTAACCTCAAGGTTCAAATTGTCCCAATCATGATCTCTATCTGGCAAAAAGCATCCTCGAAGAGAAAAACTTATGTACCTTTCTTCTACCATATAAAGCTAAGACAAATAGGAAATTGATTCGTCCCTCAGGCTTTCCTCATCATAGCACCACCCACCATTACCAATTTTTAAAGCTCCAATATTATACCTCTGTATATGGGCCATTATTATACTATGGAAATAAGTCTTATTACGATCTTCTTTCAACAACCATTTAGACTTAGATTTACTATGCCACAATAAATCCTCTTGGTCCAGTATTTTTTCAAGCTCCATCCTTAACTCCTATTAATAGGCATTAAAACCACCAAATATAAATTCCTACAAAAAAAAAACACTAAATAGCAGTATAGACAGTAGGGTCGAATCCACAGGGATTAGCTATCCAATTTTTCCCTTTTTCTCATGACCAGAATTATTGTCGTAGTACAGTCGTGCCCACGAACTGTGCGTTGCAAGCTGAAAAATAAAAGGGGGTTTAAGTTGATAGAGAAAATAAAATAAATAAATATGTGATGTAATAAAATGAAAACAGACTCGAAATTGCAAAAATAAATTTAAGTAAATAAAATATTTTAAAGCTTAGCCTTAGCCTCGGTACACCCCAAACTTGAACCGATCCTTGAAAAAAGGTTTTTCCTTCCAACCGATAAGTTAGTTATAGTGATCGATGATGCCTCAAACCACCAGTTTTTCCTCTTGTAGTCGGTTCTGGTACGACCTGCAAATCGATCCTTGTCGAATTTCTAACCATGTGGCACGTGCCCAAAATTTAAGACTTCGACAGGCTTGCCATATGAAAAGCCCAACTCGAATCGATGACCTCAACTGTGTGGGTCGTTTAAATCTGATCACAATCTCCCTTGACAGAATCCAACTAGCTTTTCCCACTTGAACACGCCAACTTTTTTGCAAGATTTTAAATACAGCATGACTGACTCAACTTCCTAACTGTATGCCAAATGGTTCCAACCCAACACACGCTTTTTGAATTGAAATCGAATCAAATTTAAGGGACAAGTATCCCATATACCAGAGAGATAATGAATACCAAATTGCAAAATATTTAGTGTG
Source organism: Gossypium anomalum (assembly GCA_025698475.1). Classification (NCBI taxonomy): domain Eukaryota; kingdom Viridiplantae; phylum Streptophyta; class Magnoliopsida; order Malvales; family Malvaceae; genus Gossypium; species Gossypium anomalum. The sequence goes on from CM046957.1 coordinate 18,630,507, forward strand.
GGTTCATATCTCACGATTTCTTTGTCAGAGCGATAATCAGACTAAGGCTAAAAGGGACTTAGTTAATGAAATAAATCGTTGTAGATGGTGTATAGAAATGGTTTTAATAGGAATTATGGAAAGGGGAAAGGGGAAAAGGCCTGGAAGGCAAAGAAGCCAATATGTCGAAAATGAAAAAAATGAATAGCTACTGACGCAAAAGGGAAAGAAAGAAAGAAATTGATTAATACCCAAGGCCAAATGTGTTCTCCAATAGCACCAACACTAGGTATTTAGATACATCCCTCATGCTTAAATTCAACATGTTTATCCTAAGATAATATCAACTAAAAATAAAATTTCAAATTTCAAATTTAAACTAAAGATCAAATTCAATCTATTTATAGGATATTGACAATATCAAAAATAATTTGATCTTTATCCATCCAACCACTAAATCTTTAATCCTTCAATTTGGCCCTACTCTTTTCTTTTTGTTCCAATTTAGCCCTTTTTGTATGAATTTGAATTTCTGCACACCAATTTCATTACTGATAAGGAAAACCCAAATTTAGTAGCATTTTATTTGATAATTAGCCAAAAATAAATGCATTAAAAACAAAAATTTATCTCGCTATCAAATTCCCCCCACTTAGTCGATGCTTATCCTCAAGCATGATGTCTACTAAAAATCATTCGACAATCCTTTTCAAAATCAAACCCCCTTTCTCAGTCAAGTATAATGAAAACAATTAGGTGAATAAAAAATAAAAAATGCTAGACTCAACCAATAAATATTTTATAAACTCTCGAACATTATGTCAAACTCAACTGCTTCACTAAATTTAGGCTTAATCAAACTTGCAAGACAATCGTACTCAATATTTTTTTTCATTTTATAATATTTTTTAAACTTATTCATGACATGGTCAAGTCTTTTGATGTGAAATAAGATGAAAACCCAAGCACCTCACCCTGGTTACTCAACTCTAAATGCTTTTTTAGGGAATTTGGGACATAACCAAATTTTTTGACGTAAAATGAGATGACAACCCAATCACCTCATCCCAATTAATCAACTTGGCATGTCCCTAATGAATTTATTTCTCTTTTCTTAAGGTAGCTCAGTTATCAGATTGTGGCAAATTTTGGCTCATCACTCAAATCTTTTAACGCGAAACGAGATGACAACCCAAACACTTCATTCTGGTTACTCAATTCGGTCAAATTTTTGAATCTTCACTATTAACGAAGCCATTTACAATTTTTATTTATTCATTTGTTTTTTAAATGAATACTTTTATTAGGGAAGTTTAAAGGAGCCAACAATTTATATGAAACATTGACTAAGCCATAACATTTTTAATTCTACAAAATATTTATTGATCAAGTAAGCAATAGTTATTCATGATTCACCCAATTATTTAAATAAACTTAGTATAATAATTAAAGGTTCATTTTTGAAATGAATTAAGGAATTATCTTAGTATACAAATTAACATATGCATAGAAGAAATAGCATGACATGTCCTACGAACCCCTTACTTTGCCCACATTGCCCTCAATGTGCAATTTTAAAACAATAATAAATAAAAGGGTCAAGTGTACTCCCCGTATTAATTTGGCAGAGGCTGGTTTGGGTAATTTGGGTTGGTTCTGGTTAGTTCGGTCCTAGGTGTATGTTTCAACAAATGGCAACACTAAAATTTGACAAGTCATGCTCATACCATAAAAGAAATTTGATTCTGATTTATTTTTGGATGAAAAGGGACAGCCTCCACTATCGTTCCTAGAAAACAACACATTAAAATAGATTAAATAATAATCTTATTATTTATTTTATTTTCAACCTAAATTAATCTGAAATTTATAATTAAATATATTAAAATAAATAAATATGGGTTTCCTCCCAAAAAAGTGCTTTTGTTTAACGTTGTTAACTGGATGACCTGAATGTTATTCGTTTGGTTGCTTGAGAATTAATTCTTCCATTACGTGTACTTAGAAGTTCTCGTAGAAAAGTTTCAACCTTTTCCCATTTTCCTTAAAACACTTCCTTGACTTCTCCATCATTAGTGGATTGAGGCGCCTTTGAGTTTCTCTATTTGAATTTGCCTTTTCCTCTATCGAAATCCTTAAACGTTTTGATAACTATTTGAGCTCTAATTTTGGAGCCTCCATGCCAATGACAGCTTCACGAATCGGTTCTTTAAATGTCATTAACTCCTCCAATTTATCTAACGTTTTGAGGTCTAAACTCCTGCAAAGCACAGTTTGTAACCTATCCTCTTCATGATATTCAAAATGAACTTTCGTTAGTGGTTCAATAATATCAACACTAGAAATATTTGACATTGTATTGGGTTGGCCCATCGCATCATAAACGTTAAATTTTACCACCTTACTATCGAATTCCATAGTAAGCATTCCACTTTGAACATCAATTTTTGTACGTGCGGTGCTTTGGAAGGGTATCCTGAGTAGAATATTGAAAGAATTTCTTGAGTGATTGTCCTTCATGTCAATTATGTAAAAGTCTACAGGAAAAATTAGTTCATTTACCTTGACGAGGACATCTTCCAACACCCTTTCTGGATACACACATGCCCTATTTTTCAATTGTATAATCACCCTTGTTTCTTCCAAAAGACCCATGTTAAGCAATTTAAAAATAGATAAAGGCATTACGTTAATAGATGCTCCCAAATCACACATGGCTTTCATTATGGCAATATTACCTATTTTGCAGGATATAGAAAACATACTTTGGTCCTTGCACTTAGGTGGGATTTTCCTTTGTAATACTGAAGAAACATTTTCTCCCACATTCACCCATTTGTTTCCTTGGAGTTTCTTTTTACCTGTGCACAATTTTTTCAATAATTTTGCATAGCGTGAAAATTGTTTAATTGCATCAAGTAAGGGAATGGTAATTTCTACCTTTCAGAACGTCTCTAGGATTTCTCTTTCTACTCATTCCTTTTTACCTTGAGCGAGCCTTCTAGAGAATGGGGGTGGTACAATGAATGGTTTCAATGTTGCTGACTCCATAGGAGCTTTTGGTTCTAGTTTCTGTTCTTCTCGTTCAGTGTCGTGATCACGATTTGTGCCAAGTACTAGTTTTGACATTGTTCCATCTTTTACGATCATAGCACTTACATTTTTTCATGAGCTCAGTTCAGTTTAAGAAGACAATTTCCCTTGGTTCTCTAAACGACCAACCGTAAGCGCTAGCTTATTAATTTGATAGACCATTTTTTGGAGATGCGCTTCAGTCTTTTGTTGGAACTTTTCAGTGGTACCAATTAACCTCTCTACTATAGTTTCAAGAGATGACTTTGGAGGTTGATACTATTGAGGCGGAGGTGGCCTAGATTGATATGGTTGATTATATCGAGGGTTTAACCCATTGCTTAGATTTAGGTGGTCCCTCCACCCTGCATTGTACGTGTTTGAATATGGATCATAACGCTTTTGAGGTGGCCCTTGAAATTTTCCAATGGCATCTATTTGTTTGTTGTTTCTTCATGTAAAACTAGACACGAGTCATTTGGATGATTAGACATGGCACAAATTCCACATAACTGAGTTGGGTTCGTTGTTCCTGCAACCAAGTTTTTAACAACATTAGTAAGGTCGTCAATCTTATTTACTAAGGAAGGAGTACTTAGCTCATAAACCCTTCTTGTAGGTTCTATAGATGCTCGATACTGCTGAGAATTTGAGACAAGGGTTGAAATTAATTCCCTCGCTCTTTGGGGCATCATATTTACAAGTGCCCCTCTACTAGCAGCGTCTATCATTTTCATTTCCATTGGAAGTAACCCCTCATAGAAATACTACAAAAGTAATTGTTCAGTTAGGCCATGTTGTGGGCAACTTGAGCGCAACTTATTGTATGACTCCCAATAGTGATAAAGTGATTTCGTCTCCTTTTTTTGTATCCCAACAATACTTCGCCTTAATATGGCTGCTCAAGCTACTAGGAAAAACATGTCAAGAAACAAACTAGACATATCAAACCATGTATTAACGGATCCTGAAGGTAAACAAAATAGTCATTCTCTAGAAGAGTCGGTTAATGAAAAAGGAAATGCTTGGAGTTTAATTTGATCCTTGATTACTCCCTTTGGTTTCATGCTTAAACAAAACATGTGGAATTCTTTCAAATGGTTTTGGGGGTTATCGTTTCTCAAACCAAAAAAAGTGGGCAATAAATGGATTAAGCCCGATTTCAACTTAAATGATGTTTCACCCGTTGGATAAATTATGCACAGTGGTTGTTGTTCATCTAATGCTACTGTGAGTTGGCGTGTAGTTTGATCTTCTATTTCATCTAGTTCGTCGAATGAGAAAATATCTTTGGTATAAGATCCTATTTTGAAGTTGGGTTGTGGTCGTTTATCACTCCAAATAGCTTCTTTTTGAAGTGATCGAGCCAACTTTTCTATCTCTGGTTCAAATGCTAGAGCCTCCAGTTCTGACTTGGTCATAAAGAAAATACACGAAAATTAGAAAATTTTCCAATCGCTGTCAACGACGCCAAAATTTGATAGGCGTCAAAACCACCAAAAATAAATTCCTATGGCAAAATAATACTAAATAGCAGTTTAGAGCAGTAGGGTCGAATCCACAAGGATTGGTTATCCAATTTTCTTGTGACCAGAATTATTGTTACGATATAGTCGTGTCCATGACCTATGCGTTGCAAGCTAAAAAATAAAATGGGAGTTTAAGTTGATAGAGAAAATAAAATAAATAAATATGTGATATAATGTAATAAAATGAAAACAGATTCAAAATTACAAAAATAAATTTAAGCAAATAAAATAAATGGGTAAATAAAATATTTTAAACCTTAGCATTAGCCTCAGTACACCCCAAACTTGAACCGATCCTTGAAAGGAGGTTTTTCCTTCCAATCAATAATTTGGTTATAGCAATCGAGGAAACCTAAAAGCACGAGCTTTTCCTCTTATAGCTAGTTTCGAGACGACCTACAAATTGACCTTTGTCGAATTTATAACCACGTGACATATGCTCGTAATTTAAGACTTTGACAACATATGAAAAGCCCAACTCAAATTAACGGCCTCAATCATGTAGGTTATTTAAATCTGATCACTATCTCCCTTGATGGAATCCAATTAGCATTTCCCACTTGAGCACGCCAATTTTTTTTTGGGATTTTGAATACAGCACGGCTGACTCAACTTCCCAATTTTACGACAAATGATTCCAACCCAACTCGTGCTTTTTGAATTGAAATCGAATCAACTTTAAGAGACAAATTTGTACTATCCCATATACCGGAGAGATAGCAAATATCGAATTGTAAAGCATTTAGTGTAGGTTCATATCTCACGATTACTTTGCCGAAGCAATAACCGGACTAAGACTAAAAAGGGCTTAGTTAATGAAATAAATCATTCTAGATGGTATACAGAAATGGTTTTAATGGGAATTATGGAAAGTGGAAAGTGGAAAGGGCCTGGAAGGTAAAGAAGCCAATATGTTGAAAATGAAAAAAATGAATGAATGGTAGAATTCAAAGCTACTGACACAAAAGTGAAAAGAAAGAAAGAAATTGATTAATTCCTAAGGCCAAGTGTGTTCTCCAAACCATCCTCCCCAGACCCCTTCAAAGGACTCATCGACTTTAAAGCTAAAGATCTTGTCATTGGAAAAAACCCTATTTAATCTGTCATTCATGTCTGTAGAGATGCAACTGTCAACCCCTGCTAAGACTTCGTCTACATTTGAAACCCCCTGTGATGAAAAAAGAGTCTCAAAATATTCCCGGGCCACTCTTCCCACTTCATGCTCCTCTTTTACTACCATCCTCGCGCTATCCTCTATCTGTTTGATACCATTTAGTTGCTTCCTATGTGATGCAAACTGATGAAAGAATGATGTATTCCTATTGCCAAATTTCAACCAATTTGCTCTTGCCCTCTATTCCTAATACAACTCATCCTTATCAACTTTAAAATTCATTGTTAATCGTACATCATCTAGCTCCTCCAATACATCATCAGTTGGGAACAAGGCACTCAGCTACTCAAGCCGAGACTGAAGGGTCGTCTCTGTTATTCTTTTCTCACATTGAATCTATTGGTACCACTTATTAAAACCTTCGCTAACATAACTAAGCTTATTTGGGACAGTACCCTCCGATTCATCCCAAAGTCATGATACCTCCCCTTTGCACGAGTCATCTATTAGCCAAGCAACTTAGAACTTAAAATGCCATCAACGATTACTATGAATACTATCAATCGTGGCCACCATAACTGGGCAATGGTTAAAGAATGTATGAAGGTGATGAGAAACCCGATATTGTGGAAATAACTGACACTATGGGCCATTTGAGATGCCCTTATCCAACCTTTCCGTAATATTATTAGTGGCAAGCCTTCCCCTTTCCCAAGTGTACCAAACACCCTCATACCCCAAATCCTCAAGAGAACAGTCCTCCAAAGCATAACTAAAAGCTTGCATTTGGCTTTCACTTCGCAATAAGCCTCCTTGCTTTCCAAAAGAAAAATCTATCTTATTGAAGTCATCTATAACTAGCCAAGGCACCTCTAGGAAATAATTCAGTTGTCATAATAGTTGCCAAGACTCTCTTATTCTTTGCTCTTGTGGTATCCCCATAAAACTCAGTACACCTCCAACAACTACCATCAAAATCATCATTAATTAAAACGTCAATATTGCTACCTGAAAAAGATCGTAACATGATAGAACAATTATGCTTCTAGCCAAGCGAAAGCCCACCACCACTCCCTACAGAAGTAACATCGATACCATTTGGGTAACCAAAAATTCTACGAACACCTTCCATTCTCGAACTCTGTAACTTTTTTTCAACACAAAAAAGTTACAAAGGGGTTGATTTCCCTCAACAATTGTCGAAGGCAATGAATCAACCTAAGGTTACCCAAGCCCCAGGCATTCCAACTTAAGAGCTTCATTAGGCCCAGCTGACCTACTAAACAAGGCCTACCGATAATCCATTACTATCTCTATCAATATTCGGGTCTACTCGACCTCCAATCCGACTGTTGAAAATGCGGGAGCTTCAAGCCCTCCCCATACTTTAATGCCTTGGCCTCTTCGATTTCCTCATCAAAACTGTCAGTAACATGCTGTATAGAGCGGCCCAAAGTAGGGACAACATGTCTAGTAAATCGGCCCCCCACATGCATGCTTCTCGAATTGGGCCCTAAAATTGTTCCTGGTGAAATGAAAACACGTTATATTTTATGCAATACTGTATACTAATATTTATTTGAAAATTTATAATACTAGTTTAATGTTTATAGATTTTGGATGGTTAAAATATATTATAAGTATCTGCACTCTTCACAAATTTGAAATATAGTTTCTGTATTCTTATTTCTAAGAATTTAATCTCTTTATTTTTTCATTTTCAAAATTTAGGTTCAACTATTAACACTATTGAAATTATTTTGTTAAATTCAGATTATTTACAATGTTATCTTTTTAGTTAGGCTGTTACTAAGTGAGTATTTTTTTGGCTTAATATAACATTCGGTACCTAAACTTGACACTTTTTCCTAATTTGGTACCTAAACTTGACACTTTTTTTTAAGTTGGTACTTAAACTTTTTGGGGTCCAATTTGGTACCTGAACTTGAATATTTTTCCTAATTTGCTACCTAATCTTTTTTTAATATTAATTCGTTAAGCATATCTCACTACCTATTTTTAATAGGAATTTCTCTAAAACTGACAATACTTTTGTAGCATAACAAAAAAAATTTCAACACCGTTATTGTTTTGTGTAATTTTTATAATATTTAATAAGTTTAGGTACAAACTGAATCTAAAAAAGCTTAAGTACCAAATTAGGAAAAAAAAATGCCAAGTTTAGGTACCAAATTGGGTCCAAAAAAAGTTTAGGTACCAAATTAGGAAAAAGTGTCAAGTTTAGGTACCAAATGTTATATTAGGCTTTTTTTTTTCAATATCTCATACCAACAAATTTAACAAAAAAAAAATTAACAGTGTTAACAATTGGATGAGTTTTAAATTTTGAAAAGTAGAGGTGCTAAATTCCTATAAATAAAAGTGTAAGGATTAAAATATAAACTTGTGAAAAGTAAAGGGACCTATAGAATATTTTAACACTTTTTCTATTTATTAAACAATAACTAATACTAAGATATGAATGCATGAAAGCAATAGTGAAATATACTCATGTATGTTGATTAAGTGGTAACAAGTTTGATGTTTTTAATTAAGTTGTCTAATTTAAGTATAGTGGATGAAGAAAACACCAATGAAAGAATAGGAGTGTAATTGAGCTGAGTCGAGCTCAAATATTGGAAAACTCAAGCTCAACTCCAAATTCGAAGCTCAATACTCAACATGAGCTCGATTCAATATCTTTTATTAAGCTTGAGCTCAACTTGAAATATAATGGAGCTACTAAAGTTTGGTAAAGCTTGTTTTATCAAATTTCATGCTCAAACTTGATTAAGTTCATATGTATTCAAACTTGAACTAGAGCTTAGCTCGATAATCAATCATAGGTTTTTTTTTTCCTTTTAACTGAAACTCTATTCAACATAACAAACTAATACATAAGAGATAAGCCAAAGCCCAAACAAATACAAATCAAAGACCAAGGCTTGGTCCACAAAGCTAAACCAAAAACCTTAGTGACCTAAAGAACTTCCATCGTCAAGTTGGAGTAGAGAGGACCAAAGTCTGGTAAAGCCCATAGAAACTCACCAGTCACTGCAACACCAAGGAGATCTCCAAATGGTGGAGGAGAGAAGGCTAAATCACACCCTATATGAACCAACCATGACAACCACCAAGTAAGGCTTGGAAATTACACCAATTGCCATCAAACACCATCAGCGGCGGATTTCCAGTGTTAACACCAACATCCCACTAGTAAGAGCAAGGACTTCAAAAATGAGGGGGAAGGAGAAACGGATGAATACCACAACAACAAATGATAGATCTAAATCAACCTGATAAAGAAGAGAAAGAGGGAATTAAGGTCTGACCTTTATGGAGAGCTTACCCTACATTTAAGGGTCCAACTTGATTCAACTCTAACTTTAATCAAGATCAATATGACTACTGAATACTGAGTAAACTGAGATAAAAAGATTGGAGAAATGAAAAGTTGTTAGACTATATATAAAATCAGGGTTAATATACCATTCGGTATTTGTATTTGGCTTCAATGTTCAATTTGGTACTTGAGTTTTTTTTGTCCCAATTTAGTACCCAAACTAAACAGCATCATGTGGACCAATAAATATTTGGCATGTGTTTTCTAGTAAAAAAATATATGTACTTAATTAGGACAAAAGAAAATTTTAGGTACCAAATTGCACATAGAAATAAAACTCAGATTCTTGTATGAGACAAAAAAACCTTAAGCATAAATTTGAAAAAAAAAAAACTTAATTATCAAATTGAACATTAAAATCAAACTCATATACCAAATTGAGAGAGAGAAAAAACTCAAATACCAAAAGCAAAATATAGCTACCAATAGTAATAACTTAATGAATGAATTAAATTAAATCGACCTTTCATACTTGAAGTTCTCATTAGTGATTTCCAAAGATGGCAAATGGCAATCACCCAAATAAGCAAAAGGCAATGAAATTCATTGATATTCAAAAAAAAAAAATAGGAGACGCTTGTGCTTTTACTGCATTTACAGGCAACTTGCAATTTCATTAATTATTTCTTCTTTCCATTGACTTACCCTTGTCTCTCATCCTGAGGATTATGAGATCTATTAATTGCTATTTTTACTTTCATTAAATCATATCATTAAATTTCTATTATTAACAAATTAAATCATTATACTAAATTTGTTAAATAATTTTAAGGGTAATGTAAATTAATTTTGATTAAAATAACAATACAGACATTAAATTTTGAAAAGTGACAACTCAATCACTAAAGTTTAGAAAAACAGCAAACCAGTCACCAGTAACCATTTTCTGTTACGCATATAACAAAAAGATGACTTGTGATATTAACTGGTCACCTTGGCATCCCACGGTGAAAACGACATCAATTTAAGAACCCTAGCTGGGTTGAGCAGAAGAAGAAGATAAGAAATGGAGCACTTGACTGTGATTCTATTGTGCTACTATTAGACGTGTTTATTATTATGTTTATTTTTTTCTTTTTACAATTTTTGAAAGATTGGCTTTTTGGTTCACAGTTCATCACTTTCAAAGTTTCATATCTATAAAAAAAAGTTGTGAAAATGACTGTCTGTTTATAGCTCTAATGCTCTTAAACTAAACTCAAACTACCATTTTTCTTCTTCCTCTCTCTAACTTTGAGTTGGAACTTGAAACATACATTCTCATGTTGTCTGGTTTGGTCTTTTTGTAAACACCCATTGTTGTTCTTCTTTGTAATAAACTGAAACCTCTATTGTTGTAGCTTTCAAGGTTGTTCAAAGGTGGGTTTTTTTTAGAAATGATAATGTTGATAACTAAAGTGAGGGATTTTGTTGTTCTGTTTATTCTCTTCTTTTTCTCCATCATGTTAACCACCGAGTGTTTCGAGTATCGCCATCATTTCCTCCACTAGCCTTTTTCTTTTTTTGTTATTTCACAGCCGCTGATTTATCCTCATTCATCTTCGTTAATTCCTTCGCTGAAGCCATAACCTAACTTGAAACAACAATTGAAATATCCTTTCCCCACCACTCCTCATAGTCCTTTCCACTTATCTTTTCCTTCTCCATCGCCTCCTCCCCTATAACCTTTCCCACTCCTTACTTTTCATACCAATATTTCCATGGTGGAAACCATTATTCATGGAATAAGAAGAAGAAGAAGAAGAATTGGGTCGTGGGTCAGGCTTAATGACGAAAAATTATTTTTCTTCTTCTTCTTCTTCTTCTTCTATTGCCTGGTTAGATTTCTTAAATTGGGTAGGTTTCCACCGTGGACATGTCTTATGTGGCTAGTTAACTTGCTACGTCAGCTAGTTAACTGATCATGTCATCTGTCTCGTTAGGCCTGTAACAGAAAATGTAGGGACGTCAGTGGGGCGGGTTTCACGGGGTCCCACCCCACTTTGTACCCGATTGGGTAGGAATTCGTATAGGTTTCACAGGTTGTGGGTGGGGATGGGGACAAAAATTAGACCGGTCGTGAGTGGTAGTGCAGGCATAGGTATGACCTTGTACACGCCTCACCCTATCCATGCCCACCCCGTATCATCCCCACCCACCTTGGATAATATAATAAGCATATTTAAAAAATAAAAATTTAATTTTTATAACAATACTCAACTTACATTTACTGCAATTTTTTTTTAGAAAAAAGGAAAGTACTCAACGTAGTTTCTCATATGCAGATTTAGGTGAAGTTAAAGAGATACAATGCTCACAATTGATAGAAGAATTAGAAGATGAATGTGATACAACAGTAACGGGAGTGACATGTATTGATTGATTTTTGGAATTTTTGCACTCGTGTTGCATTTGAATACATTTATGATGTATTTGAGACATTTCTTGTATTTGGATATCATGTAAGAACTTTATTTTCTAATTTTTTTAAACTCGTGTTGAAGTTATATTTTATTTACAAATTAAAGGGTTACAACGACTTCTTTTTTTTTTAAATGGTGACAGTTGGAATAATGTCACATATGTGGTGGGAGTCCGGAGGACAAGTATTTCATACTTTTTTCATAAAAAAATTGGTTTATATTTATTTCACTGATACTTATAAATATATTATATGAAGTGGATCACAGGGCGGGTATAGTGGGGATTAGGTGGGTTTGGGGACCCTTATGGGTGATGGCTTGGGGATGGTTTTGGGTTTTGTACTTACAATAGGTCGCGAGGCAAGGATAGGAGCAAGGGGAGCACCCCCGGCACCCGCTTCGCCCCCACCCAATTGACATCCCTAAGAAAATGTTAGTGGTGATAGATTTATCACTTTTCGATAACATTAGTGACTATTTTTTCATTTCCTTAAAGTTTATTGACTGAGTTGTAGGTTTTCAAAGTTTAATAACTGTTGGTGTACTTTACCCCTACTTTTATTTTGCAACAAATTTAAGGTATATTTCCCCTACATTCAATGCTATTTTTATATAAATTAATATTTAATGTATACTTTAAATTTACTTGTATATATGTTGATGTTTGTATAAATTAGAGTCAAATTAAATTTTAAACCTTTTACGTTGTTTTTAATTGATTTATTTCATCGTCTTGAAATTTATTCCATTGAATGCTTGCATTTATTTTTGTATTGTTAAATTTTTGCATAAATTTTATTATCCTATTCGATTATTAAAATAATAATTTAATTATATTATAAATTAATTTAATGTAATTAAAATAATTGTAAAAATAAATAAATAAAATATCAATATTGTAGGTTTAGGTTTTCAAACGAAAATTTAATATAATAATATTTATTTTCATAAACTATTATACTATAATATTAAAATGTATAAAATTTTTAATAACATAATTGAAATTTTCAAAAATTAATTTTTAAAAATTAGTAATTTTTTTATACATAAGACAAATAATTACTCTAAACATTATTAAAAGTTTCTCTATATACTTGTAAAAGATATGCATTAAAAGCAACATTTAAAAATGTTCTTAAAATAATTTAATCTGTTTTGCATCGTGAATTTAAATTTTAAAATATGAAAATGATATATTTTCAAAATAGATTAATAAAATTAAAGATCAAATATAAAATTAGTAAATGAACTTGTCCATTTCTCCAAGATTGGTACTTAAGGTTTTTTTATCCCAGATTAGTACCTAAATTTTTTCTCTTTCAATTAGTTTAGTACTTTTTTTAACGCTGTTAAATCTGAGACAGGTGGCAAAATAGGACTGTGACATGTGGCATGATGATGTCATGATATGTCATAATCTATTTTTCTATTTCACTTTTTTTTTCTTTCTCCCTTTAGTTTTACTCTTTCCCGTTCCCATCCTTTTTTTTCTTTTCTTCTTCTCCTCCTCTCTTTCCCAACCCTAACTGCCGTCAACATGCACCATAGCTCCACTCTAGCGTTGTCATCGATGTTAGTTCTCTGGTCCAAATAATGGCACTGATAATTTTTCCTCTTGCTTTTTCATTTCCTCTAATTTTTTCATAAAGAACTCCTTGAAATCCCGTTGGGATTCTGCTTCGTTAGTCACCTTGCTCCAATGCATCATCGCCTGTTTCAATGTCGTCACCAGTCGGAGAAGCACCAAATAACTTTCCTTTCTCTCCTGCTTCTACTCCTCTTCTTTTCTACTTTATTTTTTGTTTTCAAAACTCCTGGTTGTCGCTGCTCTCATATGTTGTTGTTGTTAGATAAGCCATGATCAAATCAAACTTGCTGAACAACTTAAGATTTTGAAATAACTCTACTTTCTATTTCTGGGTCTGGCATATTGTATGCACTTACATTATTTTGCGGAAATTAGATCTACTAGTGACGATCTAGTACTAGAAAGCTTGAAATGATCCCTTTGTAGGGTATGTTTTTCAAAGTGGGGTGGAATTGCTAAGAAAATTTGGAAAGATTACAAGTAAATTTGTGAATTGGATCGGTTTAGTTGGTTTAATTTTCTTGGCATTTTCTTAGGTTTTGCTTGCTATTGTGAACATCTTTTGCTTGTTCTTACTATCCTCCAACAATGGCTATATTGGTATCTGGATTAGATTGACCATCTTTATGAGTTTGTTAATGTTTGCTTGTCTTTTAAGGTAATATAATTTATTTATGGTTTCATTTATTTTCCATGGTGTTTATTGATCAACCAATCAGAAAATTTCACTTGGTTTTTTATTTGAGAAAGTTCTATATGATTCTAACACTTTCTCCTTAACATTGTCCTTTAGGATAGGCATTGGCATGGGGCCTTGGAGTTTTCTTAGAAGTTGATTGCTACAACCCAACATTTTTCAAAGTGGGGTGGAATTGCTGATAAAATATGGAAAGATTACAAGTAGATTTTTGAATTTGATCAATTTAATTGATTTTGGTAAGTATGTTTTGAGTTTGGATGATTCAGATTTACAGTTTAAATTTCTTATTGTTCAAAATTTTACATAATTTACTTAGATTAAAGTCACTTCATATTTATAGTTGTGTCGAACTTAGAAATGTTCTTAAATTTCTTTTCAAAGAAACCCAGAAATGTTGAATGAACTTGGAGATGTTGAATGAATTCAAAAAAGAAAAAGGTAAAGTGACGAAAGGAAGAAAAAAGAAGGAAGAAAAAAGGAATACCTAGAAAAATAAGAAAATTAAAAAATAGTCTAGAAATATTTTTAAATTTCTTTTCAAAGAAACCGAAAAATGTTCATCATCATGATGTCATCATGCCACGTGTCACAATATTACTCTACCACTTGACTCAGATTTAACAGAGTTAAAAAAGGTACCAAACTAGTTGACGGAGAAAAAGTTCGCATACTAATCTGGGACAAAAAAAACCTTAAGTACCAATATGGGAGAAGTGGATAAATTTAGGTACTAATTTTATATTTAACCTTAAAATTAAACTTTAAAATAAATTAAAATCAAGTTTCTAAATAATAAAACAAAATCAAAGCACTTTCCAAAAAATTAAAATAGATTTCATAAATAAAATTTTAATAGATTTCATAAACAATTTTTCATATATGTTTAGTTTATATCATATATTATTTTTATCAAATTAAATTAAATTAATATGGATAAATTACATCACATGTCATTCAATTATACTTAATTTTTTTTAATCACCCAATTTTTAAAACTTTCAAAATGTTCATCTAACTAATAGTGTTTGTTTTTTTAGTCCATTTCCATTAAGTTTTTAACGGAAGCTTAAAGTGACAGTTTAAAAATTAGTATAATAACAAATTTAGCCTTTAATTTAACATATTATATCAATTTCATCATGATTTTAAAAAATTAACTATCAATATTACAAATTATCACAATTTTGTACTAATTCTAAAAAATATATTTTTTTTAAAAAATATAATAAATTAAAATATATACTATTAAAAACAATTACTTTTTACTCCACTTCCCCACTGTTCTTGTAACGCCCCAAATTTTATAAATATGTTTCCGTAATTGTTGGACATAACTGTGTATCTGCTTCAGTGGTTAAGTGTTCTGGGTGTGTGTGAGAGGTCCCAAGTTTAAGCCTTAGATTGGGTAAAATTTTGGTTTTTATTTGAATAAAGCCTTATTTTTGGATAATAGGCTTATAAATATTAATTTGTAAAAGCTTATCAGAATGGGTCTGCTAGTCTGGTGGTTAAGGTGTGTGCTAGAGTGTGGGAGGTTTGGTGTTCAAATAACCGTGTAAGAAAGGGAGGTTATTTTTTTTCATTGGACTAAGTAAGAATCTCGGTCAAACGAAAATTCTGAGTAGTGGTGTGAAGTGCGTATGTGGGGAGAAAAAGAAGGAATTTGGGAGTTATCAAGATATCCGATTGTTGGGAAGTGGCAAAATTCTCTCTGCAGAAAAATATTATTCATCATATTTTCACTTGTTTCTTTTCAAACATTCTTTTTTCTCTCTATCCTCTGTCAAAATCCTCCCCTATTCCTACTATTATTTCCGTATCCTTTCATTTTATCCTTTCTTCTTCATGTGGTCTTCGTATTCAAGCTATCTCCGTTTTGCTACGGTGGTGTTTCTTGTTCGGTAAGTGGTTCTTCTCCCTTGGTTCTATCATTAGTTGAGTAGGATATTAATCGAGGATTGTTTTACTCTTGAATAGGTGCTGTGTGAAGGCTTTAATCAAGTTCTCTGTGGGTGGTGACTGTTAGTTGTTGTATTCGACTAAGTAAGATTTTGAGACGTCGATTGACGTAATATTCCATGTTATGCATTTTAATTCATGTGTTATTGGCCAACAATAGGTTCTGGAGTGCTCGTGGTTGTCTTAGCTTTGAAACGATACTAGGTGTGTACCCAAAAATGCAGAAAACGGGATTCAGCGAAAAGCCAAAAAGTATTCTATCGACGCCACACAGGCATGTGGTCACCCGTGTGGTAGGCCGTGTGGCAGTACACAGGCATGTGATCAATGAGCCAGGCCGCGCGCATCGGACACGGGCGCATGACATGACCGTGTGATGGCCGGTAAGGCCGTGTGCGAGACACGGGCCCTACCAGTTGGGCAGTGTGGGCCACACGGGCATGTGAGCCCACACAGGCATATGGAATTCTAGGCCAGGCCATGTGATCCACACGGCCAAGACCAATATGGGTCGTGTGGGCCACATGGGCGTGTAGGCCCACACAGACAAACCACATGGGCGTGTGAGCCCATTTTTCTAGAAAACTCTGTAAGGTTGCACGAGTTGCCCAAGTCGACTGTGACTTGTCGTTGGGTCAGTAAGCATTACTTAGACCTTAATTCTGTGATCTAATTATGTGATGTATGATTTGGGCATGTGATACTTAGCATGTAAATCGAAATTGTTTGAATGATCTGATAAACTGCATTCTAGCATGCAATTTATTTATGTTGCACTACATCGGGGTTGGGTTGATAATATTTTGAAGGAAGTGATGGAAAGGCTTTAAGCTTGATATCTGGCAGCTCAGCTGCATTATTCTACTTACGTGCCTCATTTCGATACAGTATGGTGTGTAGGGATGGGTGGGTTGATTATATCCCCACATGGTGTGTAGGGCTGGACGGAGATGGTGTGTAGAGGCTGATGGGTAGGATTCTGATATTCTAATTTGCATATGTATCTGATTGGGTTAAGGCCCAAACTAATTCTGTAATGGGCTCAGGCCCGGACTGTAAAGGATTGTATTCTGTCGTATATCTGTATGCATGATTTCTGTGGGGATTACACACTGAGTTTACGAAAACTCACCCTTTTTCTGTTTAATCTGTTTAGGTAATCCCCAGACTTGACAGCTTGGTACAGCGGAGGACTCGGCGGTAGCCACGCCTACTTAGACATTTTTAATTTTAGTTTTGGTATTTATTTCATAATTATTTCTGGGTTAAATTTTATGTATTTGGACTTTATGAACCGTGGATTTTATTTTGGGTTTTTAAGCAGTTTATTGTTTTAGGCTGCGGGACTCAACGAACACGGTTTTTAATCAAAACGACAAATTTCTTAAATACAAGTGGTTTTCCTAAGATAGACATTTTCAAAGCTTCAGCTAAAAGATATGATTTTGACATAACATGCGTTTTACTTCGGATTAAGACAAAGACTAATTAACAGGAACAGTTTTAACTCGACAACTTCATTTTCAAAATCCATTCCATGTGACATCGTTAGGTCCGGCTATAACATCTAGGCCGGGTTTGGAGTGTTACAGTTCTTACCACTGTTTGCTTCACCCTCATCACCTCTTCCACCATGCCTATCTAGAGCACATAGAAGTGTTGAACATTGATTCAATTAAGTTTTCAGAAACCCAAATAAACAAAAAAATGAAATAAAATGGCTTTGGCAAGCTTAGTTAGAAGAAAGCCATACCTTTTCTTGTTGAGGAACTCACTCACTGAAGAGAAATAGCATGACTAAAGAGAACCATGCATAGCTTCTTTGTTAATAGTAAGAAACCAAAAACATAACTCAAGAGTTTAAGCTTAAGGTATTTATACAAACTTTTTAACTACTTAATAACTAATAACTAATCATTTCGTAACAAAATAACTACTAACTGTCCAGCTGTTACAACAGGTCGACTCATTCCTTAATATTCACCCAACTGATGAATACATTTGTAAACACTCAATTTTGCTTACAACCTTAAGTTGTGTCCTAGACTTATTAAAACACCCAGCTAACAAAGGTTTTGTGAGTACATCTGCCACTTGGTCTTAAGCTAGAACATAACCAACAATCAGCTTACCTATTACCACTTTTTTATGAACAAAGAATAAGTTAAGCTCTATATGCTTGAAGTTTGACTATAGAAATGGATTAGTAGACACCGCTACTGTACTTGAATTATCACACCAAAGGGTTGTCTTTCTTGCAACTTGAACTCGTAATTCTCCCAAAAATGACTTTAACCAAGTGGCCTTTCAGCAGGAGCAACTGGTGATTGTGTAGAGAATTGTTGAGGTAAATTAGAATGATTGACTATTGATGTACCATCGATGAAGTGTCCTTGGTACACAATGTCCCTTTCAATGTCCCTGTCTTGGTAAACGGATAACAACCTTCATCAAATATCACATGCCTAAACACAAAAACTTTTCCATTTTCATCAAGGCACTTATAACCTTTATGATTAGAACTAAACCCAATATGATTGCAAGGCCTAGAACGATAATGTAGTTTATGTTTATTATCAGGCTTAAGGTATGGATAACAACAAAAACCAAAAACCTTAAGCACCATATTGTTCGGTGGTGTGTGATACATCTTCTTGTAAGGAGATTTCTCTTTAAGAACTGGTGTGGTGAGCCTATTTATAAAGTAAGCAACATGTAGATGCATAGGCAGAGAAGCTTGTACGAGCAGCATGAGACTCGTCTCTACCCAATGTCAGCTTATATTATATGCCTAGCTGGGAAAGAACTGTAGTCAATGGTCTGTACTCATCACCCTAGTCACTTTGAAGCCTTTTAATTTTGTGCCCAAACTGAACCTCTACAAATATGTGAAACTGAATAAAATTTTCAAGAACCTTAGCTTTTGTCTTAAAAGATGAATCCATGTGAAATGATTGTATGCATCTACAAATGAAAGGTAGTAAAGATAACCCTTTGAATGTAATAGAGTCGACCCCCATAAATCGGATACAACTAGCTCAAAAGGTAATGAACTGTAGTTTGAGAATCAGGAAACACAAGTTTATGGGATTTCCCCAATTGACAAGGAGCACACACCTTTTCCAAAACAAACTTATTTGATACAACATTACATTTTCTAAGCACTTGAGTAAGTGTTTTATTACACGGGTGGCCAAGCTGTTTGTGCCACAACTCAAACACAAAACTACCAACTTCAACTGAATAAGTGCAAGGTAGTCCAACTCTAGTACCATTCCAACCTGCAAAACCTATATGATGTGTTGATGAAGCAAAACAATACATCCCTTTATGAGCATGTCCCACCAGCAAAACCATCCCTGTTTTGATGTCCTTCACAAAGCAATGATAGTGATAAAATTCAAAATACACCTACTTATCTTTTTTTTCAAATTGAGCTATAGAAATCAAGTTTTTGCATACATTTGGAACATGAAAAACACGTTTGAGGTACAAACGTCTATTACCAGTGGTAATCGAGGAGGTCCTTACATGAGTTATAGGGATAGGAACCCTATTGCCCATTAAGAGTTGACTCGTACTTATAAATTCAGTATAATGACAAAGTGTAGAGATATTTTAGTAACATGATTTGTGGCTCTAGATTTGGGGTACCACATCTGATCACCACAACTGATTGAAGGCCTCGACAAATTACACCCCGGTTGGCTACTACCTTCTTAAGAGCTAAAAAACTCATTATAGCAATGATGCACCCTATAGTTAGATGCGGCTTGTCTTGGATCGAAAAGATGATGATGGTTTATTGACATCGACCTATTGTCATTAGAGATACCTGTAAAATTCTCATCAAATTGGTAATAAATTTTTTAGACAACATATCCAACTTTACCACATAATTGGCATTGGGGTTGATTATGTGAAAATTGGCCCTCACGTCCTCTATCACGATGGAAACCTCTATTTCATTGAAAACTGCCTCTATATGACTGCTTACTCCTTTGAAAATTGCTGCTACAGTTAGATCCCTTGGCCTGATCACCACCTTCACGAACTTGTTTATTGGCCATGTAGCAGCCTGTTTTCAGTGAAATCGGAATAGTAGTTTTGGGACAACAAATCCAACGTCAAAATTTTTATTTTGATTATTTTTTTCTACAGCATGATAGTAGTATCGTATAAAAATTACATTAAGAAATTTTACTGTTTACATGCTTAATTTGATAAAAAGGACTAAATCACATAAAGTGCAAAAGTTGAGTTCTAGTAGCTAAAGGTATGAAATAGCTATAAAACTTTAAATTATGAGCCCTTATGTGGTAATTAGACCATAAATTTCGATAGTGGAATATGATGGCTTGGTATTATTGAAATTTGTAATATTTTTAAAGGTTATAAAAGTAATTTAGTAAATAAATGATAAATTAAATAAAGAAAAATTTCATGTACCATAATTTACTCTTCCTTCAACTGAATTTCATAAGAAAAGGAAGCCATTGAAGAAGCTAGGGTTTAGCCAACACAAATCCTATTGCATGTGAGTGATTTTTGTCTCGTTTTTAATGATTTCTATGTTTTTTGGATCGTTGTAGCTTAATCTAGCTAGCTCGGGGACTAATTTCTAAAAATTTTAAACTATTATGATTTTTCCATTAATGAATATGTATGAGTTTTGATGTTTTATGTAAGAAAATGGTTAGTTGTTGATAGATAAACAACTTTTATTAAGTGATTTTTGATGAAATTGTTAAATAGGGATTAAATTGAAAAATAGAAAAATATACATGGTGAAATCATGAAATAAATAAAATATAGGGCTTGCTAAGGACCTATTTTATTTTCGGCTATGATGGTTTGTGGTTGAATTGCATGAATTTCCATTTTTTAGGCTAGGGACTAAATTGAAGAGAAATCAAAAGTATAAGGGTAAAATTGTAATTTTGCTAAAATATGAATTTGGGTTAATTTGAATAAAATACCTATTGAATTGAGCTAAATTTATCCATTTAGATCAAGACAAACCTCGTACAAATTTAGATCGAGGCAAAGATAAAGTCTCCAATTAGTTGCCTCCGTATCTACATTTACTCATCGAGGTAAGCTCGTGTAATTAAAATCATGTATATATGTTTTTAATTGAATTATACTTGTATTGTGAATTGCTATATGTACATACCGATTGCATATCTATGACAGTCCTAATTTGACCCTAGTCGAAAAGTGGTTTCGGGACCACAAAACCGAGTCACAAAAATAATTAACCATTATATTCTATGCTTATAATATGTGTAAATGCATGTGTGAAAGTTTTATGCTTTGATTTTGTCATTTGTATGTGAAATTTATTAAATAGGACTTATGTTAGACATTTTTGAAATGTGACAGGTTAATTTAAAATGGTCTATTAATGCATGTTAAAAAAAAAAAAAGTGGACTTGCATGTCAAATTATCCATTTTTTATAGTGGCTGGCCATGATGTTGTTTAATAAATATTATATGTATTTTCTATTAACATTATTTTCTACTAAATGAATTAATGAATAAAGGGTAATAAAAATAATGGGTTAGTAGGAGGAGAAACCAAAGTTGGTTCATCTTTGCTCATCCATTGCCGTAACTAGAAGAGAGGAAGAAGAAATTTCTTGTTAAAATTTGGCTAAGGTGATTGCTAGAATAAGGTATGTACAATGCCACTCTTGGAAAATTATGCATAATTTGGATGACTAGTTTGAATTCTACATATTTCATGGTTTGAATTTAGGTTATTTTGGAGGATTGATATTCGGGGAAGGAGCTTGAAATTCTTAGTAGATGCTTTGATGTCATTAGTATGGATAGTTATGTTGGATATTTTGAGTTGTTAGTTGTTTTAACTTGAAAGTTAAGGTTAGTATTTGTTTTTAGGATTGCCGAATGTAAATTTAGGGAGAAAAAAATCTAGGTATTCGGTCATGTTATAGATTCTTGATGAATAATGTTTAATGTATTTTTTTTATGTTATATAAATGTACTTGTAAGTAAATTTGAGAATTTGTAAAATTTTTGATGGGAGGTGCCGAATGTGGTCTTTGGATGTGTCTTAAGGAATAATATTATTGTGGCTTGAGTTTAATAACATTCGGCCAAGGACTATATGTGCTATTAAATTCAGTATAAATGTTTAGGTGTTAATTACATTGTATTTGATGTTTTGAAAAATAAGTAGTGGTTAATTAAAGTGAAGAAGGTTAAATTTTGAGTTTAGTTAAGTTTGGGCATTCGACATTACTTATATAACATTGGATATGAGTGTATGAAGGGCTAGAATTTCTTTTAAGTGAGTTATGACTTTGATTTGAGCAAGATAGAATCGGCCATAAGCATGATTAAATGGTTCGGTCTTTGTTTGGCATAGGTGAAACCTATATGAATTTGTTACATTCGGTCATAAAATGGAATTATTATGAAGGCTAAGTTTGAGTAGTTAAGGCCGAATGGGTTATAGATTAATCATAAACGGATTTTATGCATATGAGTATGTATGCATTTGTGTGTGTGTGGCATTGATGATAAATGGCAATTGGAAATGTGGTAAATGATTAAATTGTGATAGTCACATATAGGTATATATATATGCCTTATGTATGTACCTTGTGCTTATAGAGACATTCGGGAATGTGGTTAAATTCATGTATAAGGGAGCATGATAAGTTATGTGAATCTTTGCTTGTGTATGCGAATTTGATATAGATTAAATAAGCATGAAATCGAGTCATGGCATGTTTTATAAAATATAATACATATTGAAGTTATATATGATTGTAAAATGTGACTATTAAGAAATAAAGTTGAGTTCGTAATTAAACAAATCTATTTGTTTTAATTAAGCACAAGAGCAAAGAGGATCAAAATCAGATAAGGGAAAAGAGAAAGCAATAGAGTAGCCTTTCCGCAACTGTTCAAATATATCCGAGGTAAGTTTTGAGTAGTCACCTTTAGTATATAATTGATGATGCCTTGATATGTGTATATTAGATGAATTGTGACCTTTTGGTTCTACTTGAATTAAGTTTTGTGATAAATAATTTATATATATGACTTATAGTCGAATGGTCACTATGGGTTAAGCTTGAATGGTGAAATGGATATGTGATATTTATGTATGATTTTTGAACTGAAATATAAATGATGGTGTTCATATGGAGCTTATATCCGAATGTAGAAAATGACTACTAATGTGATATGTTGAATGAGTTGTGTTAATATATGATTAAATATGCATGAAATTTGATGTGTATTCGGGCTTAAAGACCCGCAGGCTATATGCTGGAATTATATCCGGGCTTAAAGACCCGCAGGCTTCACGCTGGAATTGTATCCGGACTTAAGGTCCGTAGGCTTCGAGCTGGTATTATACCGGGTTTAAATTACCGCAGGCTTGTGCCGGTATTGATTTCAAATCCTAAGATCTGATAGGCTTAACGCCGGTAAGTTAAGTAAGATTACAAATTGAATGTTTGCAGTAAACCATCGTTAAGTAGGTATTATACATTTAGGACGTTCAGGTACATATTAATCACTCATCGGTGAATTGATTTCAAAGTGAAGCTTATTAGCAAAGAAGAATATATATTATTATGATTGACGGTTATATTGGTGAAAATGAAAATGATTTGATCGATCATGGTATAATTGTATATGAGATTATTTGATCTAAATGCAGTATATAAACTTTAAGTAGAAGAAAATTATGTGCCGAGAAATCTATGTATACGTTTAAGTGTATTCGGCCATGAAACAAATTTGAATTGAGTATAAGTCTGATTAAATGCATGTTTTGATTTCCGTTAAGACTTTAATATTTTGTAATGCTTTAAAAACTTTACTAAGCTTTGAAAGCTTACTCTGTTCTTTATTTTTTTGTTTTATAGATTGTTGATTTTGGCCACTGACTCGAGGATCGTCAGCAGTTCATCACACTATCGATCTTTTTGGTAAAGTTATATTTTGGATTCGATATGGCATGTATAGTTTAGGCTGATGATATCAATGTTATGAAATTGTAAATATTTTGGCCATACGAAAATGGCGTATAAATTTCAATATCATTATATATTTCTGGTCGAACTCTATTTATCTTTATTGTCGTTGTGAATGAGTTAACTAAATGTTTAGTTCAAGAATACCCCTTAGCTTTAATCTGGAGATCATATTCAGGATAAGGGTGTTATATTTTATTGGTATCAGAGCTAGGTTTAATTGATTCTAAGACTAACGTAGCGTGTATGAGTCTAGCTATACATGCCATTTAGTGTTAATACGATAGTGTGGTGATTGCTGACAGTTAAAAATGTGTTTTCGTATAGAAATGGATCCCGATCCTAATCGAGCGGTAGCTGATGATGTTGAGAGTGTAGCGCTTGCTCCCGCACACGGGACAACACCGGTGGACTCTCAACCTATTGCGAGCAATCAAAATGACGAGGCTAGACAAGCCTTTTATAATGTGATGAATGATTGGTTTAACCAATACATTCGAACTAATGTGGCTGCTCCACAACCCCCACTTCCGACCAATACAACCCCTGTACCCATGATACCTCTGGTAACTGGTCAGATGAGGTTGAATAAGCCCCTAATTGACAGAATTCGAAAGCACGGGGCTACTGAATTTAAAGCTACAGATAGTGATGATGATGAGCAAGCTAAATTTTGGTTGGACAACACCATTCGAGTATTTGATGAACTATCTTGGACACCCGATGAATGCCTGAAATGTGCTATACCTTTGTTACGTGATTCTGCTTATTATTGGTGGAATACATTGGTTTCTGTGGTACCCAGAGAGAGGGTGACGTGGGAGTTTTTCCAAACTGAATTTCGAAAAAAGTATATTAGTCAGAGGTTCATCGATCAGAAACGGAAAGGATTTCTTGAACTTAAACAAGGTTCCATGTCAGTTACGGATTATGAATGGAAGTTCGTCAGACTTAGCAGATATGCTCGGGAATGTGTATCGGATGAGGCTATTATGTGTAAACGCTTTGAAGACGGGTTCAATGAAGATATTAAAATGTTTGTTGGTATTCTTGAAATCAAAGAGTTCGTAGTACTTGTTGAGCGAGCTTGCAAAGCCGAGGAGCTTAATAAAGAAAAAAGGAAAGCCGATGATAGAGCTAGAGAGTTCTGTAAAAGATCTTCGGCAAAACCTTTTCAGCAATCATTGAAGAAATTTTGAGATGATTCGGGCCGATTTAAGAACACTTCGGGTTTTTCCATACGAGACCGTGATAGACCTCCTATGAGTACGCGAGCCACTTCAGTTGCCAACGTTGGAAATGATTGTCGGGATAGGACTGAGTGCAAGTTTTATGGAAAATGGCATTTGGGGAGTTGTAGATTTCATGATCACTCCTGTTATAGATGCGGATCACCCGACCACTTCATCAAAGACTGTCTGAAATTGTCAGAGCAAAATGTGAATCAAAGTGGGAAACCGGGTACTACTACAGCTCGAGGTAGACACTTTAGGAATACGAGGAATGCTAGTGGCGGTCAGAAAAGGTCTAGAGATGCTACAACCAGATCCAAGGCTCGTGATCCTGCTAGATGCTATGCGTGCACGCAAATATGCTTATTCGCCTGATGTCATTACCGGCACTTTCACTCTCTTTGATACTATTATGATTGCATTGATTGACCCTGGCTCTACTCATTCATATGTATGTGAGACTTTAGCATCCAATAAGACTCTACCTGTTGAGTCTACTAAGTTTTTGATTCGAGTGTCGAATCCCTTGGGTCGATATGTACTAGTCAACAAAGTGTGCAGGAAATGTCCCCTAAAAATCTGAGGTTCCTGTTTTCCGGCCGATTTGATGCTTTTACCGTTTGATGAATTTGATGTTATTCTCGGTATGGATTGGTTGACTGTGCATGATGAAGTTTTGAATTGCAAAAGAAAGACTATTGATTTGAGATGTGCAAATGATGAGATGATACGAGTTGAGTCTACTGGCTTGAACGGGTTACCCGCAATAATATCCTCGATGTTGGCTCAGAATTATGTAAAAAAGGGGTGTGAAGCATATCTTGCGTACGTACTGGATAGTAAAGAGTTAGAAAAGAAACTTGAATCAGTACCAGTGGTTTGCGAGTATTCGGATGTGTTTCCTAAAGAGTTACCGGGATTACCACCTATTCAAGAGGTAGAGTTTGGCATTGAACTTGTACCTGGGACTACACCAATTTCGATAGCTCCATATCGTATGGAACCAACGGAATTGAAGGAATTGAAAACTCAGTTGCAAGAGTTGACGGATAGAGGTTTCGCCCAACCGAGTTTCTCACCTTAGGGTGCACCAGTACTATTTGTGAAAAAGAAAGACGGAACCATGAGAATATACATTGACTATCGTCAATTAAATAAAGTGACAATAAAGAACAAATATCTGTTACCGCGTATTGATGATTTGTTTGATTAGCTAAAGGGAGCGTCAGTGGTTTCAAAGATAGATTGGAGATCGAGTTATTATCAGTTGAGCGTTCGAGACTCAGATGTGCCTAAGACTACTTTCAGAACGAGATACGGTCACTACGAGTTTTTAGTGATGCCGTTTGGGCTTGCTAACGCCTCTGTAGTATTAATGGACTTGATGAATCGGATCTTTAGATAGTATTTGGACCGGTTTGTAGTTGTGTTTATTGATGACATCTTGATCTATTCGCGAGATGGAACTGAACATGCTGAGCACTTGAGATTAGTGTTGCAGATTTTACGGGACAAGCAGTTGTATGCTAAGTTCAGCAAATGTGAGTTCTGGTTGAGAGAAGTTAGCTTTTTGGGGCATGTAGTATCCACATCGGGTATTCGTGTTGATCCGAGTAAAATATCAGCCATAATTGATTGGAAGCCTCCTAGAAATGTTACGGAAGTTCAGAGCTTTTTGGGACTTGTCGGTTACTACAGACGGTTTGTAAAGGGTTTCTCGATGATAGCCACACCAATGACGGAGCAACTTCAGAAAGATGTTTAGTTTGAATAGTCAGAAAAGTGCCAGAAAAGTTTTGACCAACTGAAAACTTATTTGACTAAAGCTTCAATGTTAGTGCAGCCTGAATACGGTAAAGAGTTTGTCATTTACAGTGATGCGTCCTTACATGGGCTGGGTTGTGTATTGATGCAAGAAGGTCAAGTTGTAATATTACGCTTTGAGGTAATTTAAGCCACATGAGAAAAACTATCCGACTCATGATCTCAAATTAGCTGCCATTGTATTTGCTTTGAAAATATGGCGACACTACTTGTTTGGAGAGAGGTGTCATGTATATTCGGATCACAAAAGCCTCAAATATTTGATGACTCAAAGAGATTTGAATCAGCGACAAAGACGTTGGCTTGAATTGTTGAAAGATTACGAGCTTGTCATTGACTATCACTCGGGAAAGGCTAACGTGGTTGCTGATGCTTTAAGTCGCAAGCCACTGTTTGCTTTACGAGCGATGAATGTACACCTGTCCGTTTCATCCAATAATGTGTTAGTAGCAGAACTAAAAGCCAAACCGTTATTAATTCATCAAATACATGAATCTCAGAAAGTTGATGATGAATTGGTTGCTAAACTAGCTGAATGTGTTTCTAATATGGAATTAGAGTTTCAAATTGACGACAATGATTGTTTGAGGTTCAGAAGTCGATTGTGTATCCCAAGAAATTTGGAACTTATTTTGATGATTTTGAGCGAGGCTCATAGTAGCCGAATGTCAGTTTACCAGGGTAGTACGAAAATGTACAATGATCGAAAACGTCAGTATTGGTGGCATGGTATGAAACGAGACATTTCTAACTTTGTCTCGAAATGTTTGATATGTCAACAAGTGAAAGCAGAACATTAAGTGCCTTCGGGTTTACTTCATCCGATCATGATACTCGAGTGGAAGTGGAATCGAGTTACGATGGATTTTGTGTCTGGGTTACCTTTGTCACTGAGCAAGAAAGATGCAATATGGGTTGTTGTAGATAGATTGACTAAATCAGCTCATTTCATTCCTGTACATATGGATTTCTCACTTGAAAAGCTAGCCGGTTGTATGTTTCTCAGATTGTCAGATTACACGGGGTACCCGTTTCAATTGTGTCAGATAGAGACCCAAGATTCACATCGCATTGGGTACTAAGTTGCATTTTAGCACCACTTTTCATCCTTAGACCGATGGTAAATCCGAGCGGATAATTCAGATACTCGAGGATATGTTGAGATGTTACATCCTTGAGTTTAGTGGTTAATGGGAACGGTATTTACCTTTGATTGAATTCACTTACAACAATAGTTTTGAATCAAGCATTAAGATGGCACCTTACGAGGCTTTGTACGGTTGTAAATATCGTACATCGTTGTTTTGGACCGAGCTTAGCGAAAGTAAAATCTTCGGGGTTGATTTGATTAAAGATGCTGAACAGAATGTAAAAGTGATCCGTGAAAAAGTCCGAAGCGACTTGGATCGTCGTGAAGTCGTATGCGGATTTAAAACGAAAAGACATTGAGTATCAGGTCAGAGACAAAGTGTTTCCTAAAGTTTCACCTTGGAAAAAGGTGCTCAGATTTAGCCGTAAGGGCAAATTGAGTTCGAGGTTCATTGGGTCATATGAAATATCTGAACGAGTTAGGCCGGTCGCACACAGATTGATTTTACCCCCTGAACTTGAAAAGATTCACAACGTTTTTCATGTTTCGATGCTTCGATGTTATAGGTCCAATCCATCGCATATAATTAATCCATCAGAGGTTGAGATTCAATCTAATTTGAGTTACGAAGAAGAAGCAGTTCGTATTTTGGCTCATGAAATAAAAGAACTACGAAATAAGAAAATTTCTTTAGTGAAAGTATTGTGGCTCAAACACGCGGTAGAAGAAGCTAATTGGGAGCTTGAGGACTCTATGAAAGAACGATATCCTAACTTATTCACTGGTAAGAGTTTCCAGGGACGAAAATTTCTATGGAGGGGAGAGTTGTGACAGCCCTAATTTGACCCTAGTCGAAAAGTGGTTTCGGGACCACAAAATAGAGTCACAAAAATAATTAACCGTTATATTCTATGCTTATAATATGTGTAAATGCATGTGTGAAAGTTTCATGGTTTGATTTTGTCATTTGTATGTGAAATTTATTAAATAGGACTTATGTGAGACATTTTTGAAATGTGATAGGTTAATTTAAAATGGTCTATTAATGCATGTTAAAAAAAAAAAGTGGACTTGCATGTCAAATTATCCATTTTTGATAGTGGCCGGCCATGATGTTGTTTAATAAATATTATATGTATTTTCTATTAACATTATTTTCTACTAAATGAATTAATGAATAAAGGGTAATAAAAATAATGGGTTAGTGGGAGGAGAAACCAAAGTTGGTTCATCTTTGCTCCTCCATTACCGTAACTAGAAGAGAGGAAGAAGAAAATTCTTGTTAAAATTTGGCTAAGGTGATTGCTAGAATAATGAGACAGCCCTAATTCGACCCTAGTCGGAATGTGGTTTCGGGACCATAAAACCGAGTCATAAAATTTATTTAAAATTTAGTTGCATATCCTCTATGTGTATTAGTGCATGTGTGAAAATTTGATGTTTTAATTTAGACTTATGAATGTGAATTTTTCTTGAAAGGACTTAGTTGAGAAACATAGAAAATATGATAGGTAAATTGTAAGGACCAAATAACTACAAAGTGTGGAAGCTTGGGTTTGCATGTCAAAATACCCAAAAATTCAATAAGTGGCTGGCCAAGTAATGATGCCCCTCCACTAAGTTTAATTAATTATGATATTTGGTTAGAAAATGATTAAAATTTTCTAAATAAAATGACTTAATGAGAAAAATAGATGAATAAAGAAGAAATTCAAGGAGAGAGAGTGTGTTCATCTTCTTCTTCCTCCAAAAACCGAAACAAAAGAAAAGAAAAAGGAAAATTTTCACTAAGGCAATTCGACACTTTCTTCTTGCTAGTAGGAGGTAAGTTTTGAAGTGTTAGTTAAATCTTCTTATGTGTTTAAGTTAATTTGTAAATGTATTTTGGGCAATGTTAAGAAAATTCAAACTTTTATGGTGGTTTGGGACTAAGCCGTGTATCAAAGTGATAGAATTAGAAGTTGTTTTCATGTTATATTGAATAAATAGATGATAGAATGGGGTTGAATTTGTTGAATTAGTAATTGGATAATACTTATGCATTTGGCTATATGGGGTTTAAATGGAAGGTTCATTTTAATTATTTTGTCCTTATATGATAAGTGGTTCATTGTTAAGGCCAAATGAGTCATGCTAGATTAGTTGAAATGCAAAAATTCATGTTATGAGATAATTTGAGTAATTGACCGAAACATGGAAGGAAGGGTAAGACTTATAATTTATGTTTTAGGAGTGAAAGGTACAATGAAAATATACTAAGTTTAATGTGCATACTTTAGTCTAAGTGTTGTGGAGAATTCGGCTAAAATAGTTGGAATGTGTGTTGCCAAATTTAAATTTAGATTATGGGAGTGGCTATAATGGGCATTAAGATGTTGAACTTATGAAATTAGAAGTATATGAACCTGATAGTATTTAAATGATAGTACAAATAAATGGAGAGCTTTTGCTAGTTTAGAAGTATACGGTCAAAATGTTTATGAAGTGAAACTATGTGTTAAATGGCAAAATGATGAGCAAATGTTATTTTGGTAGTGATAATGCATTCGGCCTTGAGATATTAGATGAACATTAGTTGAAATTTTAATGTCTTGAACAATGATGCTTGTAAGATGAAATGGAAATCATTAAATTTATATATGTGTTCTATTGAGGTATTGATGGGGCTATTAATAGAAATGTGGTCTTAGATGATCAAAAGCCGAATGGCTTAAAAGCATAAGGTAGAAAAAATCAAATTTGGCGATGTGATTCTTGTGATATGAAACCATTAATATTATGGGATATAAGTAACTAGCAAGGTAATTAAATTAGTCAATTTATTTATTTTAGCTCGAGAACCTAAAGGAGGGGAATCGAGCAAGGGCAAAGCAAAGAGTATCGAGTAGCCAATTGGAACCGTTTCATCCAACACAAGGTAAGACTATAAGCAATTATAAGATTGGTTATTTTATACATAAATGGTACTCGCATATCATGAAGGAATTACTTTTGTTTATGTATCCTTTTGATTGGTAGATATGTAACCGTATATATTTATTGAATTAAATCAATTGCTTTGTTGTAATGACATGACATTGGCACTGTGTGTGTGGATTTGAATGGCACTGTGTGTGTGGATTTGAATGGCACTATGTGTGCGGATTTGAATGTCAATACGTGTGTGGATTACCAAGGCACTATGTGTATAGGTTAGCATGGCACTACGGGTGCGAATTTCCTTGCTTGAGCACTATTTGTGCGAAAATCGGTTGTTTTTATAATAGGTGCAGTAACTAAATGAAGGGTAAAACCATTGATTGAAATAAGAAATTAGAGACATGAAACGTATATGCATGAATTTACCTATTTCATCATTTTTTTTTGTTGGAGGAAAGGAATTAAGGTATCCAGTTGTATGACACTTCGATTGAATAGCAAGACTTGACTAGTAGTGAATTGACAATTTAAGTAATATATGGACTTTTCTAGTTTCTATTTCAATATATTTATTAGGTTAATAGTTTGCATTATATTGCTTACGACTTACTGAGTTGAAAACTCATTTGGTGTGTTTACTTGTTTCTTATTTAGATTTTCTTTTGATCCATTGTATGCTCGGGACCATCATCGAAGTCATCACACCTGCCTGCAACATTTTGGTACTCCTTTTTGGTTAATCTTAAGTACAACATTATGGCATGTATAGATATTAAATTTGGGATTTCCATGCTATTATATTAAATTTTGTAATCATGGCCATACGAATATGGCTTAACCTTATTATATTTCAAAATGGCTATGTTTGCTTTTATAATACAACTCTTTTGATGAAGTGAATAGATACTAAATGGTTGATTAAATCTATTAAATTAATAGGTCAAAGTTAGGTTTATGGAATGTGTTTATTTTCTTTGACGAATGAGCTAAAATACTATACGTATTCAAACTTTAGTTATGCATTCGACTATTATGGCAAACCCCCAATTGAATAGTGATTCCCTTCTATGATGCATATATATATATATATGAGAGCAAGGCACGTTGTACATCATATGTACGTATAGGTTATGAAATTGTTTATACATGACAAATTATTTTTTTGTAAATTCGGTTTTGTTTAATTGCAAAGATCGACATATGATTATTCACTATTATATTTGGTTCAACTTTTTGCTTATGAATTATGTTAGTAACACTCCGTAACCCTTCTGGCGACGGACACGGGTTAGGGTGTTACATTTTATTTTGGTATCAAAGCTACGGTTTAGTCGATCCTAGGACTACCGTAGCACGTGTGAGTCTAGTTATACATGCCATAATGTTAGTATATGATAGTCTGATGACTTCTGACAGTTCAAATTGTTGTTTTGATTAGTAAATGGAATCCAATACGGTGAGAGCCTTAGCGGATGACGTTGAGAGTTAGCGCCTGCTCCTGCGCAAGGAACAGCGCCTGTTGAGCCTCAACCATCTGTGAGTAATCAAGATGATGGGGCTAAACAAGCCTTCTTTACCATGATGAACGAGTGGGTTGCACAGTATGCCCGAACAAACTCGGCTACTCAACAATTCCCAAATCTAAATAATCCTCCTCTGGTGCCTATAATACCAGTAACTACTGATCCTTTGAGGCTGAGTAAACCTCCTATTGATTTGATTAGGAAACGAGGGGCCAAAGAATTTCGAGCCACCGCTATTGATGACGCTGAAAGGGCTAAGTTTTGTCTTGGTAATACCATTCGTGTTTTTGATGACCTATCTTGCACACCCGATGAGTGTTTAAAGTGTGCCATATCCTTATTATGAGATTCGGCCTATTATTGGTGGAGAACCTTGATTTTGATTGTTCCAAAGGAATGAGTTACTTGGGACTTCTTTCAGACGGAGTTTCGTAAAAAGTATATCAGTCAAAGATTTATTGATCAAAAGCGCAAAGAATTTTTGGAGCTTAAACAAGGCCGTTTGACAGTATCCGAATATGAGCGTGAGTTTGTAAGGCTCAGTCGGTATGCTACGGAGTGTGCAGCTGATGAAGTTTCCATGTGTAAAAGATTTGAGGAGGGATTGAATGAAGATTTAAGGTTACTGGTGGGTATTTTAGAACTAAAAGAATTCGTAACAGTGGTCGAAAGAGCTTGCAAGGCTGAAGAGCTTGGGAAGGAGAAAAAGAAAGCTATAACTGAAGCTAGAGACTTTTGTAAAAAATCAACAGGTAGAACTTCTTTCTCATCTGCAAAGAAGTTCAGAGACGATACTAATAGATCAAAGACGATTGCAGGAATTTCTATTAAGGAGTGACCATCAACGGACTCTCGAGCTACTTCGGTTGCTAGTGTTGGCAACAATCGGCAAGAAAGACCCGAATGTCCACAGTGTGAAAGACGACATGTAGGTGAATGTTGGGGTAAGTCTATTAACAGAGCCTATTATAGAGGCGGTTCGCGGGATCATTTCAGTCGAGATTGCACGGAACCTGACGACAAAAATAAGATGCAAGGTGCGAGATCGGGTGGTACAACAACTAGAGGTAGACCACAGGAGGCAGGGGTGGTAATCAGAGAAGGACTACTGATACGGCTGTTCGATCTGAGACTCGTACTCCTGCCAGATCTTATGCCATCCGTGCACGAGAGGAGGCATCCTCCCCTAATGTTATCACTGGTACGTTCTCCCTCTATAGTACTAGTGTGCTTGCTTTAATTGATCCTGGTTCAACTCATTCTTACGTATGTGAAACATTAGCGTCCAGTAAGACTCTACCTGTTGAGTCTACTGAGTTTGTGATACGAGTGTCAAACCCTTTGGGTCGATATGTGTTAGTTGATAAAGTATGTAAGAGATGTTCATTGATAATCAAAGATTTTTGTTTTCCGGCGGATTTGATGCTGTTACCCTTCTGCGAATTCGATATTATTCTCGGAATGGACTGGCTAATCGAACATGACGCTGTGGTAAATTGTAAGTGTAAGACCATAGACTTACGATGTTCTAGTGGTGAAATGATTCGAGTTGAGTCTAGTGGTTTAAATGGGCTACCGACAGTGATATCCTCTGTGTTGGCTCAGAAATATATGAGAAAGGGTTATGAAGCTTATCTTGCATATGTACTGGATAGCAAGATATCGAAACGATAGCTTGAGACTGTGTCTGTAGCTTGTAAGTATCCAGAGGTGTTCCCTAAGGAATTACCGGGATTGCCACCTGTTAGAGAAGTAGAGTTCGACATAGCATTGGTTCCGGGTACGACACCTATTTCAATCGCACCGTATCGTATGGCACCTACTGAGTTAAAAGAATTGAAAGCTCAATTGCAAGAGTTAACCGACAGAGGTTTTGTACGACCTAGCTTTTCACCCTGGGGTGCTCCCGTACTGTTCGTGAAAAAGAAAGACGAAACTATGTGAATGTGTATTGATTATCGTCAGCCTAATAAAGTGAAGATAAAGAATAAATATCCGTTGCCGTGGATAACTTATTTGACCAGTTGAAAGGAGCTTCCATGTTTTCGAAGATTGATTTACAATCTGACTATTATCAGTTACGAGTTAGAGACTCTGACGTTCCAAAAACTGCTTTCAGAACGAGATACGGACACTATGAGTTTTTAGTGATGCCGTTTGGGCTCACTAATGCCCCGGCGGTTTTCATAGATCTGATGAATCGTGTTTTTAGACAGTATTTAGATCAATTTGTGGTGGTTTTTATAGATGATATTCTGATTTATTCTCACAATGAGACCGAGCACACCGAACACTTGAGGTTAGTACTTCAGATTTTGCGAGATAATCAGTTGTATGCAAAATTCAGTAAATGTGAATTTTGGTTAAGGGAAGTCAGCTTTCTGGGGCATGTTGTATCCACTTCGGGTATTAGAGTTGATCTGATCAAAATTTTAGCCATTCTTGATTGGAAACCCCCGAGGAATATTTCTGAAGTTCGGAGCTTTTTGGGACTCGCTGGATACTATCGACGATTCGTTAAAGGTTTCTCGATGATCGCAACACCATTGACGAAACTACTCCGGAAAGATGTTAAGTTTGAGTGGTCAGAAAAGTGTCAGACAAGTTTTGATCAACAGAAGACCCTTTTGACGGAAGCTCCAGTGTTAGTTCAGCCAGAGCTAGGTAAAGAGTTCGTGGTCTATAGTGACACCTCTTTAAACGGTTTGCGTTGTGTGTTGATGCAGGAGGGTAGAGTTGTTGCTATGCTTCGAAACAACTAAAGCCTCACGAGAAAAATTATCCAACTCATGATATTGAGCTAGTTGCGATTGTGTTTACTCTTAAAATTTAGCGTCATTACCTGTTTGGAGAGAAATGCCATGTTTACACCGATCACAAAAGCCTAAAATATATAATGACTCAGAGAGACTTGAATCTGAGACAACGAAGGTGGCTGGAATTATTAAAGGATTATGAAATTGTCATTGATTATCATCCAGGTAAGGCAAACGTGGTGGCTAATGCCCTGAGTCGAAAATCTCTATTTGCTCTTCGAGCAATGAATGTACATTTGTCTATTTCCGTTGATGGTAAGTTAGTAGCAGAATTGAAGGCAGAACCAGTGTTAATTCGGTAAATTTGTGAAGCACAGAAAATCGATGATGAATTGGTTGCTGAACGAGCTCAATGTGATTCTAATATGGGTTCAGAATTTCAAATTGACGATAATAATTGTTTGAGGTACAGAGATCGATTATGTGTCCCGAGGAATTCATAACTTACTTTAATGATTTTGAGTGAGGCCCATGTAGCCGAATGTCAGTCCATCCTGGTAGCACAAAAATGTACAACGATTTAAAAAGACAATATTGGTGGCATGGTATGAAAAGAGATATTTCTGACTTTGTCTCTAAATGTTTAATATGTCAACAAGTGAAAGCAGAGCATCAGGTACCTTCGGGATTACTACAACTGATCATGATACTTGAGTGGAAATGGGATCGAGTAACGATGGACTTTGTATCTGGTTTACCGTTGACGCAGAGCAAGAAAGACTCAATCTGGGTTATTGTTGATAGATTGACGAAATCTGCTCATTTTATCCCTGTTCGTACGGATTTCTCACTCGATAAATTGGCAGAATTATGTGTTTTCCAAATTGTTCGATTACATGGAGTACCTACTTCTATTGTTTCTGATAGAGACCCCAGATTTACATCTCGATTCTGGAGAAAATTGCATGAAGCGTTGGGTACTAAGTTACATTTTAGCACTGCTTTCCATCCCCAAACAGATGGTCAATCTGAACGAGTTATTCAGATACTCGAAGATATGTTGAGATGTTGTATTCTCGAGTTCAGTGGTTCGTGGGAACGATATTTACCTTTGATTGAATTCGCATACAATAATAACTTTCAATCAAGTATTAAGATGGCACCATACGAGGCTTTGTACGGTCGTAAATGCCGTACACCACTCTTTTGGACCGAACTTAGTGAAAATAAGATATACTGGGTTGATCTGATCAGAGAAGCTGAAGAAAAAGTGAAAGTGATTAGTGATAGTTTGAAAGCAGCATCAGATCGTCAGAAATCATATGCGGATTTGAAACACAAAGATATTGAGTATCAAATTGGTGATAAAGCATTTTTGAAAGTTTCACCCTGGAGGAAAGTACTCCGATTTGGCCGTAAGGGCAAATTGAGCCCAAGATTTATTGGGCCATATGAGATAACAGAACGGATAGGGCCGATTGCTTATAAATTGGTTCTGCCCCCTGAGCTATCAAAGATTCATAATGTATTCCATGTATCAATGCTTAGATGGTATAGATCGGATCCTTCACATGTGGTTAGTCCATCTGAAATTGAGATTTAATCGGATTTGAGCTATGAAGAAGAACCGATCTGTATCTTAGCTCAGGAAGTGAAAGAATTGCGGAATATGAAGATTCCTTTAGTAAAAGTATTATGGGTCAAACATGGAGTAGAAGAGGCTACTTGGGAGCTCGAGGATTCTATGAAAGAACGTTATCCAAATTTATTCGCTGGTAAGATTTTCGGGGACGAAAATTTTTAAGTGGGGGAGAGTTGTGACAGCCCTAATTCGACCCTAGTCGGAATGTGGTTTCGGGACCACAAAATCGAGTCATAAAATTTATTTAAAATTTAGTTGCATATCCTCTATGTGTATTAGTACATGTGTGAAAATTTGATGTTTTAATTTAGACTTATGAATGTGAATTTTTCTTGAAAGGACTTAGTTGAGAAACTTAGAAAATATGATAGGTAAATTGTAAGGACAAAATAACTACGAAGTGTGGAAGCTTGGGTTTGCATGTCAAAATACCCAAAAATTCAATAAGTGGCCGGCCAAGTAATGATGCCGCTCCACTAAGTTTAATTAATTATAATATTTGGCTAGAAAATGATTAAAATTTTCTAAATAAAATGCCTTAATAAGAAAAATAGATGAATAAAGAAGAAATTCAAGGAGAGAGAGTGTGTTCATCTTCTTCTTCCTCCAAAAACTGAAACAAAAGAAAAGAAAAAGGAAAATTTTCACTAAGGCAATTCGGCACTTTCTTCTTGCTAGTAGGAGGTAAGTTTTGAAGTGTTAGTTAAATCTTCTTACATGTTTAAGTTAATTTGTAAATGTATTTTGGGCAATGTTAAGAAAATTCAAACTTTTATGGTGGTTTGGGCACTAAGCCGTGTATCAAAGTGATAGAATTAGAAGTTGTTTCATGTTGTATTGAATAAATAGACAATAGAATGGGGTTGAATTTGTTGAATTAGTAATTGGATAATACTTGTGCATTCGGCTATATGGGGTTTAAATGGAAGGTTCATTTTATTATTTTGTCCTTGTATGATAAGTTGTTCATTGTTAAGGCCGAATGAGTCATGCTAGATTAGTTGAAATGCAAAAATTCATGTTATGAGATAATTTGAGTAATTGACCGAAACATGGAAGGAAGGGTAAGACTTATAATTTATGTTTTAGGAGTGAAATGTATAATGAAAATGTACTAAGTTTAATGTGCATACTTTAGTCTAAGTGTTGTGGAGAATTCGGCTAAAATAGTTGGAATGTGTGTTGCCGAATTTAAATTTAGATTATGGGAGTGTTTCACGTGTCTATGTTACATTGATACAGATCTGACCCTTCGTATGTGATTGTGCCTACTAAAGTTGAAATTCTTCCAGATATGATTTATGGTGAAAAACCGGTCAAGATCTTAGCTCGAGAGGTTAAACAGTTAAGAAATAAGGGTATACCACTTGTGAAGGTTTTGTGGCATAGACATGGAGTCGAGGAAGCCACATGGGAACTTGAGGAGTCTCTAAGAGAACAGTATCCGAGTTTATTTATCGGTAAGATTTTCGAGGATGAAAATCCCTAAGGGGGAGTAATGTAACAGCCCGATTTAGGGCCTAGTCGGAATAGTGGTCTTAGGACCACAAATCTTAAGTTAGAAAAAAAATTATTTTATTATTTTTATGAGGTTATAGTATGATTTTATTAGTGCATGAAAAATTTGGTGAGCTAATTTTAATATTTTCTAGCCCGATTTTGAAAAAGGACTAGATTGCATAAAAGATAAAAGTTGCATTTTAGTACCCAAATGTGTTAAATAGCTAGAGAACTTAAAATTTGGGCTTTTAAAGGGCAATTACACCCTTTTATTAGTGTTGGTCGGCCATATGATGAGTTTTAAACAAATAGTCAAAGTATTAGGTGGATGATGTCATGATTTGGTGATAAAATAATGCCTAAAAGCCTAGCTATCATTTCTTTCTTCTCCATATCTTTTCTCCACCAAAAATATCAGAAAAAATGGAGTTTTGAAGGCTAAAAACTTTCAGCAACTTAAAGCCCTCACAAGTAAGTGATTTCCATACCCTTTGTTGATGATTTTTGCATTTTTGAGACCCTTGAAGCATGAGTTTTCAAATGAGGGTGATATCTTGCAAAATGGTCAAGAGTTTAAGATTTTGCCATGGATTTTTTTGAGATGTTTATTGAGTTTTTATGGAAGAATATGAGTCCTAGTTGGGTTATAAACAACTTTTGTGAAATGTGTTAGCATGAAAACACTTAAAGGGACTATTTTAGATAAGTTGTAAAATAGTTAATAAGTATGTGAAATAGTGATAATTTAAAGTTTCCATAAGAGTAAAAATAGTTTGTTTAGGCCTAAGATACAATGAAATTCGATGAAAATCGATTTTCGGGCATAGGGGTGAAATGGTCATTTGGTCAAAGTTTAGGGGCAAAATGGTTATTTTACCAAAGATGTGAATTTATGATTCCTTAATCCTAATTAGTGACTAAATGAGTGCACATTGTCATTATAGATCAAGATTTACCAAATCCAAACCTAGATAGGGGGAAGGCCAAGCAAACCGACTAAATCGAATAGTCAAGTACTTTTTGTAAACCGAGGTAAGTTGTATGTAAATAATACAACTACACCGTTAATATTTGTATCCATATAGCCATTGAATTGATATTATATGAGTTGTTAAGTTATAAGTTGAGAATGCTGTCCCGTTGAAACATTAAGATACGAACTGGATATTTGTGCCAAGGCATTGGGTGATTTGTGCGCCCGTGTAAGACATGTGTGGGACATTTTTCGGCCACATTCTGAGAGCCAGTGTAAGACCATGCCTTGGACATGGCATCGGCTTCTAGACAAGGGCTAGTGTAAGACATGGCTGGGACATGCATCAGCCATACTATGATAGCCAGTGTAAGACCATGTCTGGGACATGGCATCAAAGACGCAGATGAGTGCGATGTAAGACATATGTCCGGGACATGCATCGGCCTCGGCAGAGATAGCCGATGTAAGATGTGTCCGACACACGACGGCGCTAAGAGTTGTGCTAGTGTAAGACGTGTCTGGGACATGCATCAACACGTATATATGAAAGCCAGTGTAAGACCATGTCTGGGACATGGCATCGACAATATATCCCATGTTGAAGGTTCATAGAATATCCAGTAGTATTCCAAACATTTCAATGGTGAGAGTTATAGATCAATTTTGATAAAGAAAGAATAATCATGTTGTGAGTGTTACAGGTACCTATATGGTAAGCATGAGTAACAAGCTTAATTTAAAAAATGTGACTCGAGTAGAGGGTAATGAGTAAGTTAAATTGTGTTTAACTTTGAGCTATAAGTATGATGACTACTGGTGAGATTGTTGTTGTATATTTATTTATGTGCAACTTACTAGGCTTTATCTTACCCTCTTTCTTTTCCCACTTCTTTCAGTGTCGCCAAGCTAACTTAAAGATCCATTAAAGTCAGAGATATCAATCACATTATTGGCCGCAATATTTGGCATAGTTTGATTTATATTTTTGAAGGTGGTATGTATAGGGCTAGGCTAGGGTGTGAAATTAAGAGAATGATTCATGTATTTTGGCTTAAGTCAAAAGCCCTTTATT
This sequence comes from Gossypium anomalum, assembly GCA_025698475.1. Taxonomy (NCBI): domain Eukaryota; kingdom Viridiplantae; phylum Streptophyta; class Magnoliopsida; order Malvales; family Malvaceae; genus Gossypium; species Gossypium anomalum. The sequence goes on from CM046957.1 coordinate 18,670,806, forward strand.
TTGTATCAAGCCTAGAATAATGGCTATTATTCATTTTGATGAATGCGTATGATGTTCTTTCTATGGATGAATTAGTGTCCATTATGATGAGACTTGTATATTGAAATGATCTCGTGTAGGTTGTGCAAAAAGGGTGACAAATGTGCTTGGGAAATAGCCTAGTTCGTCCACACGGGTAAGACACACGGGCATGTGTCTAGGCCGTGTGTGACACACAGCTCACGGCCATGGGTGTGTGTTATGGCCGTACGTCCCCTGCACTTAAAATTTTGAAGTCATTTTAGCACACGGGTAGGCCACACGGGCGTGTGTCCATGCCGTATCATAAAGTCAGTATGCATGCTAGTAGTACACAGGTAAGAGACACGGCGATGTGTCTCGGCCGTGTGAAGGACACAGTTATAGGACACAGGTGTGTGCTTGAGCCGTGTGGTTTTGGCAGAATGCCTAGGTTTTCAGACTCGGGTACAGGACATGGCCGTGTCCCAAGCACACGGTCGTGTGCTCTATACCCACACAGGCGTGTAGAGCCTTGTTGCTTGAAATTTTTCTAAGTTTTAAATGAGTTCTCAGTTGGGCTCCGAACCACCCCGGATGTATATTTTGGGACTCGTAAGCCCATGTTTGGGACAGATTACATAAAAAAGGAAAAGTTTTTAAATTGTTTGAGATTTCATGGCCTGATTTTATATAGTGGTTGAGTTTAAGTCAGGTAATACCTCGAACCCTATTCAGGCGTCGGATACGGGTGAGGGGTGTTTCAGTGTGTGGTTGTGCATGTTGAATGTGATTTATAAATAGTGTGGGAATGCCATGGTGTGGTTATTGGGATGCCTAACAATGTCATGTTGTGTGTTGATAAACTTAGTATGGGTGTGCAAGTGTTGTTGGATGGAAAAAGGCTTGGTAAATAGCCTAACTATCATCCACACGGGCATGTGACACGGCCGTGTGATCCTAAATGGGTGATGATGTCATAAGCAGAGAGTTACATGGGTGGAGGACACGGGCGTGTCCTGAGCCACACGGGCATGTGTGACCACATGGCCTGCCCATATAGGCGTGTAACTCTCCAAAATGTGAAAATTTTCTTAGTGTCTCAAAAGTTTCAAAAGTTCTTGGTTTATTCCCTAACCACCTCCAATGTATGTTTTGGGCCTCGTAGACCCATATAACGGGCTTTAAGATAGATATTGAAAATTTTTAAATTCGAACGAAATTTTATGACCTGGAAATGTTTGTATGCATAAGTTTGAATCTGGTAATGCCTCGTACCCTATTCCGTCAACGGACGTGGGTAAGGGGTGTTACAAGGTCATTGGTTGTCTAATGTTTAAACTAAAACTAAGCAGTATTACATTGTCAGATCGTAATACAGAAAAATAACTTATGTTAGTAGACGTACCTAAGCTTGTGTTCTAACAACCCTTACTCGTATTCAATGTCAAAACAGGGTACGAGGCATTATTGGACTTACAACACAAGCATTCACAAAATTTCTGAGTCATAAATTTGCGTCCAATTTAAAACCATTTGTGATTAATCATAAAGTCCCTAATACAAGCCTACGAGGCCCAAAACATGCTTTGGAAGTAGTTCGAGAGTAAACCGAGAACTTTAGAAATTTTTATAAACTTAGAAAATTTTTGCTATAAATAGGGGTCACACGCCCGTGTGGTTTGGGACACGCCCGTGTGGGTAGGCCGTGTGGTCACACACTATAACAGCCCGATTTTGGGTCTAGTCAGAACAGTGGTTTCGGGACCACAAATCTGAGATAGAAAAATTTATTTTTATTATATTTTTATGGTCTACAGTTTTATGGAATGATTTCGTGAAAATTTTGTTCGAAAATTTTGACGTTTGGACACTCAATTTAGTTAAAGGAATTAGACTGTAAAAAGTGCAAAAGTTGAGTTCTACATGCTAGAGGTGTCTAATTGCTATGAAATTTTAAATTAGAGGTCCTTAAATGGTAATTAGACCATTGGTTAATTTGTTGGACAAAAATGGACATGGTTAGGTATGTTTCTAAAGTTTTTCATTAAGGGTATTTTAGTAATTTGGTAATTAAATGAATTAAAAGGACAAATTAAAAGCCAATTTTTGTCCATCTTCCTCCCATGGCCAAATTTTACAAGAAGAAACCATGGCTAGGGTTTTTCAAGCTTCCAAGCTCGATTGTAAGTCCTTTCTAGCCCCGTTTTTAATGATTTTTATGTTTTTGAAATCCTTGTAACATGATCTGTCTATTTCTACCACTAATTTAAGACATAATCAAAGTCTAAAATTTTACCCATGATGGATATTTGTGTATTTTGATGTCTAATGGTAGAAAATGTATGGTTGGTGTATGATAAATGACTTTTGCTAAGTGATTTTCGATGAAAATGCCTAAAAAGGCCTTATTTGTAAAAAGTTGTAAAATGGGTGTTAAAATGTGAATAAAAGAATAATGTGGGTTGTTATAAGCATGTATAAGGTTTGTCTTGGCATGGGTATTGAAGAAATTAAGTACATTTCATTTTATGAGCCTAGGGACTAAAATGTTAAAATGTGAAACTTTAGGGGTAAAAATGTAATTTTTTCCATAATATGATTTTGGGCTGATTTGAATAGTATAATGATTAAATAAGTTAAATGTGATATTATAGATAAAGAAAAACGAGGTTTAAAATTAGAACGGGGGAAAAACGAGTATTTGACGATTACCCTTTTCGCCATTTTTATGTCGAGGTAAGTTCGTATGATTAATAAGCATTAAATTATATATGTATAAATGCTTAATTGATATAATTGTAGTAAATGCTATATTATTGAAATGAAATGTGAATGCTATTGAGTACAATATTACGGAAATGACCGATAACGATTTGATACAGTAAAAGTCCCGGTTGAACCTTAAGAATAGATAGGATACAAATGTCATGACATTTGGGTTACTGAGATTACGTGTAAGACCATATCTGGGATATGGCATCGATATGAGACTTTGTGTAAGACCTTATACGGGACATGGCATCGATATGAGACTTTGTGTAAGACCATATCTAGGATATGGCATTGATATGAGACTTCGTGTAAGACCATATCTGGGATATGGTATCGATACGAGACTTCGTGTAAGACCATAACTGGGCTATTGGCATCGATACGAGATTTCATGTAAGACCATATCTGGGACATGGCATTGGTATAGTAAAATGTGTACGAGATTCCCAAGTATCCTTTAGTATTCTAAGTGGTTCAACGGGAAATTCAAAGGGTATGTTAAATAAGAGAAAAAGTATGTAAGTATTACGAGTTGGTACAGGTATGTACGTAAAGTCTATACGTATTGACTTCATGAAATTGTGAGTTCATGATTTCCAGGAGAATGATTTTGTGAAAACCTTGTGATTTTTGGCCTATACTTGTGACTTATGAAATTCATGATAAATTTGGTTGAGGATCATGTGATTAGCTTCAGGGCCAAATTGAGTTATGATATAGCATGTTTTATTCACACAAATTGTGATTTATCAGATATGAGAAAAAAGAATGATTGACATAATTTCCTATTAAAATGACTATGGAAGTATAGGAAGATAAGAGTTTTAACAATTGAAAGATGTTAAAATATATGCCTGAAAAGTGAATACTCATAATTAATTGTATGTTTATTATGAGGTTTGAAATGATTGGTTGATTGTGGTAATTGATTATAATGGAGAGATTACAGTTGTTAGGCTAAAGTCAAGACATGTTAAATTATGCTTGCAAATTGATATAGCAAACAATGTGACTGAATAATTTATAACTATGAGGTTTATAGCAATTTATACTATTTTGTTTTGTGTTATTATTGTAGACTTGGTAAATAATTGGTAAAAGTTGCTTATTATGTTTATACTGACTTACTAAGCTATATAGCTTACCCTCTTCCTTTCCCATGTTTTATAGTGCCTTGAAGCTAGCTCGAGTTGGAGATCGCCGGAGATCCTATCACACTATCAACCTATCATTTTAAGTATTGATGAAATCAAGTATTTTGAGTTTATGGCATGTATAGGGACTCAGTCTTTTGGTCGATTCATGGTTCATTTTGTATATAGTCTTGGAAGTTGGCTAATCTTGGTTATAAGTATATTCATATATATGTCAATGCCTTCGGTGATATGATCATGGTATGCTTGGTGAATGTGAATTGTTTGGAAATGTGATTTATGACATGAATGTGAAATATTTGGTAATGTCGTCTATTGATGAGATGATAAATTTATAACTAGAGAGTAGTTAAATGAAGCCTAATGAAGATGAAATTGACATGAATGATTTATTATAAAGCCCCACTTTTTGGGATTTTCGAGGTTTCTGTGATTTTTGGATAATTTTAGGATTCTTGTGTTTTGGCTGCTTGATGTAGGCCTGAGTATGTTAGTGGGCCTCTAGAAGGCCCAAGTCTAAGTTAAAAACCGATAGATTTAACTAGTTTTAATTCAAAAGGGAAAAGGGGTTCTGGTAATTTGGGCTTTTAAAATTTAATGGGTCAAATAAGCCAAAAGAAGGCATGTGATGCCACTAGGGGGCTAAAAAAAGTGGCGTGTGGATGATCAGGGGGAGCTAGGGTTCAAGTCACAAGGTAAGCAAGTTATAGTATTATTTTTATGTACAGAAAAGGGATGTAATGGAACTCAAGTGGAAATCTGTTAGGAAGAGTTTAAGCTGCTCATGAGATTGAGTAAGGAGGGGATAAGGGAGAAGATTTAGAAGCTGATTAGGGAGTGCAGAATTGGCCGAACGGTGGACTCTTGAGGAGAAAGAGTTGGCCGGCCAAGGGTTTCTAGTATAGGGGAAACTCGGCTAGTAAGGGGGGAAATTCAGCTTTTGTTCTGACAATTCTTTTTTTTTCTTTTTCTTTCTCCTCTCTTCTTCTATTCTCTTTTTTTCTTCTTTTTTTTTTCTTTTCTCCCGAGCTGAACCTTCCTACCATTCTACCTTTCCATTCCATTCGTTTCTAAGCCCTTATAACCGATTGCCATAAAAGCTAAAATCCCGAAAACCTGTTGCTTGTGTCGATTTCTCCTAGTGAACTTCTCTTATTTTTCTTTCATCTTTCCTGGCTGATTTTCACACCCTCTAAATCCCAACCTCTGTCGACATCAACATTGCAAAAACCCCCATATCTAATCATCTTTTCTTCACTGTTTCAAAAAGCCAAAAACACCATAGTCACAGGGGCATAGCCGAATCTTTAGACCATTAAAGATTTGATTTTTATTAATATTTTAGGGATTGATCTGCGTTAGTTTTGAATAGGAACTATGGTGGAATCGTTGATTGAAAGAATTGGTGGTAAGTACTCAAATCTATTTTTATTACGGGATTTAAAAATGCCGAAATCCCTAAAGGCTTAGGGAGGCTGTCGATTGGGCCTTATGGCTCTAAGGGTTGTGACAATTGTTTTGTTATGATGTTAGTGTGATCTAGAGTCTGCTGATCGAAGGCTTGGACAAGCGGAACGACTGGATCTAGATCTAATCGCTAGTTTCGGCAAAGGTAGGATCTCTAGTGCCTAAAGTGTTAATAGCCGACTTATGGTAAGGAGATTTGTATATAATTTGTTATGGATCCATCGTTAACGTATTAGTAATTGACTGTAGGCAACTCGTGTGTGGAACCTGTCAGCGTTTCGTCGCAAACAAGTGTGTAACTGACACCCCCTCATAGACTAGATCGGCAAAAGCCGAAAAGCTAAATTACCGAAAAATCGGTATTTTGTGAACTTACAAATGTGCGAATGCTCGTGAGATATATTGACTAACATATTCGGTAATCTGAAGTGATGAGTCTGCAGTGCGCGCGATTTCGTGCACTTCGATATATTTGGGCTTAATGGGCCAACGGGCCCAATACGGTAAGGACGCTCGGTAAGTGTTTCTGTTAACACGTAAATGGTAGAAATATGCATGAAATCCCTAAAATAGTTAAATTACTAGAATACCCTAAGTATGAAAAATTACCATTATACCCCTAGGTGCAAAATGACCATTATACCCCTAGGGTTAATTTTGACTGAAAAGCATGATGCTCTGATTCTGTATGATGTATGCCATGATTTGTATATCTGTTGCATGGGGACATGGGATATAATTATGGAGGAAACGTCCTGGTGGCTATGCCACAATTATCTGATCTGGTGGCTATGCCACAATTATCTAATCTGGTGGCTCTGCCACAATTATCTGTTCTGGTGGCTCTGCCATGATTATCTGTATCTGGTGACTCTGTCACATTATCTATTTCTAGTAGCCATGCTGTAAATTATGTGGCGTGTAGCGGTTGGGTGGGTCGAGTAGTCTCCTCACATGGTGTAAGGTTGGTACGGGGGTGTATACGGTTGGATGTGGTTGGGTTTCTGCATAAACATGTAATATCTGTTATGTTCTGTTATGGGCCTATGGGCTTCATTCTGAAATTTATTCTGGGCTAAGGCCAACTTAATCTGTTTCTGTGGTTTGAGCTGATATAGACTATGGTTGGGTTATTTACACACTGAGTTTCCAAACTCACCCCTTATTTTCATCCACGCAGGTAATCCCCAACCATAGTGGGCTTGGGGCTGTGAGGGATTCAGAGTGGCCACATGTTCTGGAAATTTGGTTTCCTTCTGGTGAATTGGACATCTTTTCATTTACTTTTATGATTTGGGTTTTAAGTTGTAATAAGGCTGCTTTGATGATTTTGAATTGTTTTAATATGTTTTACTAGAATAGATATGATATTATCTTAATCGCTGAAACTGATTAGCTTTAAGGCGCGGTTTCAAAAACAGTAATTATTTTCAAAATATCACGACAACAAAGCAAAATGTCTGCAACGAAAACGTTTTTCAAAATTAAACACTTTTCTTAAAATGGACTTAATCGAATTGGTTTCCTAAGAATATACACTAAGTTAAGGTGTGGCAATGGTGGCGTGCATGTCTAGGATTGGATCCGAAGGGAGCTTGGTACTTAAGCAGTCTGATGGACTCACCTCCTCTTTTCCAGTTTCCTACCTGGTGCACAGCTTCCATTCACTTTAACCTATAATGAAATTATCCTTTAAAACAGTAAGTAAGTTTTTCTAGATCAAAAATATAATTTTTTTTTCACTTCGACGTGGCACGTCGGATTCGGTCAAACGTCTAGGCGGGGTTTGGGGTGTTACATTTAGTGGTATTAGAGCCCGGTTGCAACAACTTGGCTGTGGAATGGGTTTACAAAAACAAAGATTTTTGAAAACAAAAATTTTATAAAGATTGCAAAACTCGGTATCTAAAATTTAGATTCCAGGAAGGAGGCACCCGAATCTCCGGCCCAAGTCTGTAAGTATTATTCTGAACTTTTCTGAATATTTCTCTGAATTATCTGTCTGTACTGAAACCCTATTAGGATAATCTAGTAGGATGAAACTGAAACTATAGGAAATCTTGGTAATAGACTGAGATTGTAGCTAGACTTCGATTCTGCGGAAAACAAACTCTGAATTACTGTCTGTTCATAAAATAGCTGTAATAAACACTGGAATATTTAATTGATGCATAAAAATTCCTAATCAGATAATACGATATGAGTACGAGGGTGGCTCGTGGAAGAGGCCGTGGACGTGGCTGAGGTAGTGCTCGAGCGGGATCTTCGTCTTCAGGGCATATGCCGGTGGCAAATGCACCAGTACCACCAGCAATAGAAGTGGAGTCTCATGATCATGGTGCCGGGGATGACGCTCTGTCTCAGACAATGCTTCGTGTTTTGGAAAGGGTTACCAGGGTAAGTACGGGCAATAGGATTCGAGGATCTATTTCTGAGCGACTCCGGGCTAATGGAGAGGAGATTTTTAAGGGCGTATCTGGTGTAGCCCCGAATGTGGCAGAATATTGGTTAGAGGCCATGGAACGGATTATGGATGATTCGGAGTGCTCTGTGAAGCAAAAGCTGAGCGGAGCTATATCGTTGCTTCGGGACGAGGCTTATCAGTGGTGGCTCACTGTGAGAGATGGGACCCCAACTGATGGGGTAACATGGGAGCTATTTAAGACAACCTTTAAGGGGAAATATGTTGGGGCGAGTTATGTGGATGCCCGCAGGAAGGAATTCTTGAATCTGGTTCAAGGAGGTAAGACGATTGCGGAGTACGAGGCAGAGTTTCTAAGGCTGAGCCGGTATGCTGTGGGGATAGTCGCTACGGAGTATGAGCGTAGTGTGCGCTTCGAGGATGGTCTTAGAGATGAACTTAAGGTGCTAATTACTCTGCAGAGGGAGCGTGACTTCGCAGTTTTGGCGTAGTTCTTAGCTGAGGAAGTGAAGCGTGCGGAGAGGTAGAAACGTAAGAAGGATCGAAACCATTTTCGGAAGGATTCAGGACCTTCAGGTGGTGCAAATAGGAATGTCAAGAGAGCAAGAGTGGAGGAGCCAGTTCGAGTAGTTCTGATGAACGTTGTTAGACCACCAATCTGTGGGGACTGTGGCAAGGTACATCTGGGCGAGTGTAGGAAACGTTCCGGTGCTTGTTTCTGATGCGGATCTATGGAGCATAGAGTCAAAGACTGTCCTCAGAAAACTGATTAGGTTCAAGTTGCTGAACAGAGGGTTGCTCAACCAATGAGAGGTGGACCACAACCACCGAGAGGACGTGGACAAGTTAGGGGCAGAAATGGAAATGGTCGAGCTCGAGGGGCACCTGGCAGGGGTACCGAAAATGCTGAGGCTCGACAGCCAGCGTTGGTGTATGCAGCTCGTCGTCGAGAGGAGGGCGATGCACCCGACATCATAACTGGTACGTTCTTGGTTTCTAGCATGCCGTATACTACCTTGGTTGATATTGGATCCACTCATTCATATGTTGCATGTGCCATATCTGGGTCGTTGGGTGTGCACTCTGAGAAGATTGTGAGTGGGGTATCTGTACTAAGTCCTTTGGGTCACTTGGTTAGGCTAAACAAACTGTATAGGGATGTGCCCTTAGAAACCCAAAGTAATATTTTCTCAGGAGACTTGATGGAGTTACCGTTCAGAGAATTCGACTTCATTCTGGGAATGGACTGGCTGGTTAAGCATAGGGCGACTCTAGATTGTGCTGCTAAGCAAATGGTGTTAAGGACCACGGAGGGTGAGGAGGTTATGGTGATAGGTGAACGAAGGGATTATTTGTCCAATGTGGTGTCGGCATTGAGAGCTGAAAAGTGGATCCGTAAGGGTTGTGAGGCTTATTTGGCATTTGTAAGTCAGTCGGAAGCTGAGGGACTGACGGTGGATAAGGTTAAGACCATTAAGGAGTTCCAAGATATCTTTCCAGAGGAGCTTCCGGGATTGCCTCCGAACCAAGAAGTCGAGTTTGTAATCGACTTGTTGCCGGGAATGGCACCAGTGTCCATGGCACCGTACAGGATGGCACCGAAGGAGTTAATGGAGCTGAAAGCACAAATTCAAAAGTTATTGGATAGAGGCTTTATTAGGCCGAGTGTGTCTCCGTGGGGAGCACCAGTGTTGTTTGTGAAAAAGAAAGATGGGACGATGCGGATGTGTATTGATTATCGGCAGTTGAACAAATTGACGATTAAGAATAAGTACCCTCTGCGAAGAATTGATGATCTGTTTGACCAACTTAGAGGAGCTTCTATATTTTCCAAGATTGATCTTCGATCTGGATATCATTAGTTAAGGGTCAAAGAGGTAGATATTCATAAGACGGCATTTAGAACTCGGTATGGTCATTACGAGTTCTTGGTTATGCTATTTGGACTGACGAATGCTCCTGCAGCATTTATGGATCTGATAAATCGTGTATTCCAACAATTCTTGTTTTGATTCGTAGTCGTCTTTATTGACGATATTCTGATATACTCTGAAATTGAGGAGAAGCATGATGAGCATCTTCGCATTATGCTACAAGTGTTCAGGGAGACGGAACTCTATACGAAATTCAGCAAGTGTGAATTTTGGTTGAGGGAGGTAACCTTCTTAGGGCATGTTGTCTCTGCTGAGGGGATCAAGGTGGACCCTCAAAAGATTGAAGCAATTTTGGAATAGAAGCCACCTAGGTCAGTGTCAAAAATTTAGAGTTTCCTAGGGTTGGCAGGATACTACAGAAGGTTTGTGGAAGGTTTTTCTATGATGGCAGCGCCTTTGACAAAACTCATAAGGAAAGGAGTACCGTTTGTTTGGATAGAGAAGCAGCAGGAAGCTTTTGAGAAGTTGAAGAAAGTTTTGACTGAAGTACATGTATTAATTCAGCTGGAGTCTGGGAAGAATTTTACTGTGTACAGTGATGCATCACATGTGGGTTTGGGCTACGTGTTGATGCAAGAGGGTAAGGTGGTTGCTTATGCATCACGACAGCTTAAGCCTTACGAAGGAAACTATCCTACTCATGATTTGGAGTTGGCAGCAGTAATCTTTGCACTTAAGATTTGGAGACACTACTTGTACGGAGAAAGGTGTGTTATATACACAGACCATAAGAGTGTCAAGTATTTGTTGACTCAGAAGGAGCTGAATCTTAGACAAAGGAGATGGATAGAGTTATTTAAGGATTATGATTGTTCGATTGAGTACCACCCAGGCAAGGCTAATGTGGTAGTCGATGCTTTAAGTCGAAGAGCCGTATCTGATCTGAGAACAATGTTTGCTCGTCTGAGTCTGTATGATGATGGTAGTCTATTGGCTGAGTTGCAAGTAAGGCCAACCTGGGTGGATCAGATTAAGGAAAAGCAGTTGAGAGATGAGTCTTTGGTTGCTCGTTTCCAACAAGTTAAGAAAGGGGAAACTTCTGAGTTTGGGTTGAAAAGCGAAGGAGTTTTGTGTTTCCGAGGGAGAATTTGTGTTCCGAAGGACTCTGACTTGACGCAGTCAATATTGAAGGAAGCTTATGGGGGATGTTGTGCTATGCATCCTGGAGGGAATAAGTTGTATCACGACTTGCAAGAATTGTATTGGTGGCCTGGGCTTAAACGAGAAGTAACAGAGTTTGTGGGGAAATGTTTGCCATGCCAGTAAGTGAAAGCTGAGCATCAACTACCTTCTGGACTTTTGCAGCTAGTAAAGATACCACTTTGGAAGTGGAAGAGGGTAACCATGGACTTTGTGAGTGGGTTACCCTTGAAACCAACAAAGAAAGACTCAGTTTGGGTGATTGTGGATAGGTTGACCAAATAGGCTCATTTCATACCTGTCTGCACTGATTATTCACTTCAAAAGTTAGCCAAGTTGTATGTGGCGGAGATCGTGTGACTTCTTGGTGTCCCAGTTTCAATTATTTTTTACCGGAATCCCAGATTTACATCTCAGTTTTGGAAAAAGTTACATGAAGCGTTGGGAACGCGATTGAACTTTAGTACGGCTTTCCATCCCTAGACTGATGGTCAGTCAGAAAGGGTTATTTAGATTCTGGAGGACATGTTAAGGGGATGCCTTATTGACTTCCGAGGTAGTTGGGAGGATTACTTGCCATTGGCAGAGTTTGCGTACAACAACAGCTATCAGGTGAGTGTTCGAATGGCACCGTATGAAGCGCTGTATGGACGAAGGTGTCAAACACCTAGTTGTTGGACCGAACTGGAAGAGCGACAGGTTCTTGGACCTGAGTTGGTAGCTAATACTGAAGATAAGGTTAAAGTAATCAGAGAACGATTAAAAGAAGCATCTGATAGGCAAAAGTCATAAGCGGATTTGAAGTGTAAGGAGATTGAGTACTCAGTAGGTGATATGGTATTCTTGAAGGTTTCTCCTTGGAAGAAGATATTAAGGTTTGGTAAGAAGGGCAAGTTGAGTCCACGGTTCATTGGGCCTTATCGGGTTTTGAAGCGAGTAAGACCAGTGGCATATCAATTGGAATTAACTCCAGAATTAGACAGGATTCACGATGTTTTTCACGTCTCCATGTTAAGGCGTTATCATTCTGACCTTACTCATGTCGTGCCGGTTGCAGAGATTAAGGTGCGGCCTGATTTGACTTTCAAGGAAGAGCCTGTGCGGATATTGGACCGAGATATCAAGGTGTTAAGAAGGAAATCTATTCCTTTAGTAAAAGTGCTTTGGCGTAATCATGGCAGAGAGGAAGGTACTTAGGAGCCAGAAGAGGCGACGCAGCAATAATACCCTCATATGTTTGGATCAGGTAAATTTCGAGGACGAAATTTCTTTTAGGAGGGTAGAGTTGTAATGCCCCAATTTTTGGGATTTTCAGGATTTCTGTGATTTTTGGCGAATTTTAGGATTCCTGTGTTTTGACTGCTTGATGTAGGTCTGAGTATGTTAGTGGGCCTCTAGAAGGCCCAAGTCTAAGTTAAAAACCGGTAGATTTAACTAATTTTAATTCAAAAGGGAAAAGGGGTTCTGGTAATTTGGGTTTTTAAAATTTAATGGGTAAAATAAGCCACAAGAAGGCATGTGACAAAGTGGCATGTGACGCCATTAGGGGTCTAAAAAAAGTGGCGTGTGGATGATCAGGGGGAGCTGGGGTTCAAGTCACAAGGTAAGCAAGTTATAGTATTATTTTTATGTACAGAAAAGGGATGTAATAGAACTCAAGTGGAACTCTGTTAGGAAGAGTTTAAGCTACTCAGGAGATTGAGTAAGGAGGGGATAAGGGAGAAGATTTAGGATCTGATTAGGGAGTGCAGAATTGGCCGAATGGTGGACTCTTGAGGAGCAAGAATTGGCTGGCCAAGGGTTTCTAGTATAGGGGAAATTCAGCTAGTAAGGGGGAAAATTCGGCTTTTGTTCTGACAATTCTTTTTTTCCTTTTTCTTTCTCCTCTCTTTTCCTATTCTCTTTTCTTCTTTTTTTTTTCTTTTCTCCCTAGCCGAACCTTCCTACCATTCTACCTTTCCATTCTATTCGTTTCTAAGCCCTTATAGCCGATTGCCATAAAAGCTGAGATCCCGAAAACCTGTTGCTTGTGTCGATTTCTCCTAGCCAACTTCTCCTATTTCTCTTTCATCTTTCTTGGCCGATTTTCACACCCTCTAAATCCCAACCTCTGTCGACATCAACATTGTAAAAACCCCCATATCTAATCATCTTTTCTTCACTGCTTCAAAAAGCTAAAAACACCATAGTCACAGGGGCATAGCTGAATCTTTAAACCATTAAAGATTTGATTTCTATTAATATTTGAGGGATTGATCTGCATCAGTTTTGAATAGGAACTAAGGTGGAATCGTTGATTGAAAGAACTGGTGGTAAGTACTCAAATCTATTTTTATTACGGGATTTAGAAAAGCCGAAATCCCTAAAGGCTTAGGGAGGCTGTCGATTGGGCCTTATGGCTCTAATAGTTGTGACAATTGTTTTTTATGATGTTAGTGTGATCTAGAGGCTGCTGATCGAAGGCTTGGACAAGCAAAACGACTGGATCTAGATCTAGTCGCTAGTTTCGACAAAGGTAGGATCTCTAGTGCCTAAAGTGTTAATGGCCGACTTATGGTGAGGAGATCTGTATATAAGTTATTCTGGATCCATCATTAACGTATTAGTAATTGACTGTAGGCAACTCGTGTGTAGAACTCGTCAGCGTTTCATCGCAAACAGGTGTGTAACTGACACCCTTTCATAGACTAGATCGGCAAAAGCTGAAAAGCCGAAATGCCGAAAAACTGGTATTTTGAGATCTTACGAGTGTGGGAATGCTCGTGAGATAGATTGAGTAACATATTCGGTAATCTGAAGTGATAAGACTGTAGTGCGCGCGATTTCGTGCACTTCGATATATTTGGGCTTAATGGGCCAAAATTGGGTTAATGGGCCAACGGGCCCAATACGATAAGGACGTTCGGTAAGTGTTTCTATTAACATGTAAATGGTAGAAATATGAATGAAAACCCTAAAATAGTTAAATTACTAGAATACCCTAAGTATGAAAAATTACCATTATACCCCTAGGTGCAAAATGACCATTATACCCCTAGGGTTAATTTTGACTGAAAAGCATGATGATCTGATTCTGTATGATGTATGCCATGATTTGTATATCTGTTGCATGGGGACATGAGATATATTTATGGAGGAAGCGTCCTGGTGGCTATGCCACAATTATCTGTTCTGGTGGCTCTGCCACGATTATTCAGATCCGTGACTCTGTCACATTATCTATTTCTCGCGACCATGTCAGAAATTCTATTGCGTGTAGCGGTTGGGTGGGTCGAGTAATCTCCCCACATGGTGTAAGGTTGGTACGGGGGTGTATACAGTTGGATATGGTTGGGTTTCTGCATAAACATGTAATATCTGTTCTATTCTATTATGGGCCTATGGGCTTCATTCTGAAATCTGTTCTGGGCTAAGGCCAACTTAATCTGTTTCTGTGGTTTGAGCTGATATAGACTATGGTTGGGTTATTTTACACACTGAGTTTCCAAACTCACCCCTTATTTTTATCCACGGAGGTAATCCTCAACCATAGTGGGCTTGGAGCTGTGAGGGATTCGGAGTGGCCACACGTTCTGCAAATTTGGCTTTCTTCTGGTGAATTGGACATCTTTTCATTTATTTTTATGATTTGGGTTTTAAGTTGTAATAAGGCCGCTTTGATGATTTTGAATTGTTTTAATATGTTTTACTAGAATAGATATGATATTATCTTAATCACTGAAACTGATTAGCTTTAGGGCGTGGTTTCAAAAACAGTAATTGTTTTCAAAATATCACGACAACAAAGCAAAACGTCCGCAACGAAAATGTTTTTCAAAATTAAACACTTTTCTTAAAATGGACTTAATCGAATTGGTTTCCTAAGAATATACACTAAGTTAAGGTGTGGCAATGGTGGCGTGCATGTCTAGGATTGGATCCGAAGGGAGCTTGGTACTTAAGCAGTCCGATGGACTCACTCCTCTTTTTCGGTTTCTTACCTGGTGCATAGCTTCCATTCATTTTAACCTATAACGAAATTATCCTTTAAAACACTAAGTAAGTTTTTCTAGATAAAAAATATAAAATGTTTTTTTTCGCTTCGACGTGGCACGTCAGATTCGATCAAACGTCTAGGCTGGGTAAAATGTCATTGTTCCGATTGAACTTTGTGTTTCGATGGATTATGGTGATTTTATGAAATGAAATAAAATTTTATTGTGATAAACTCATCCATGTTTGTTTGGAATTCACATGATGTTATGTGCCTGACTTGTTTGATTAAGTGAATGCGATAAGTAAACTTACTTAAATTTATGGAATGTATGTACAAGTGCACTTGTTTGAATAAGATAATCGGATAATTCGTGTAATATAAATATGCATGTTAATTTGCCTGAAGTAAATTGTATAAATGTGATGATATTATGATGATGATGAATGTTAAGTCACATGTGTATATATGAGAGTCAAGTTAGAGGCTTTACGACCTCACCGCCATACCAATGTGGTATTTTATAATGAAATTTCATGAGATTTATGTTGAATAAGCTCACAAGTGAGAGACTAAAGAGTTCAGTAGCGGAATAACTAATAATGTGGTCAGAGTTGAGAATAGTGTGGCAAGTGAATACAGTTTGGAAAAGATGTCAGGTTATTCTAAAGATCATTCGGATTTCACAATGTCACGGTTAAGGAAAAAGTTAATTTCGGCTAATCGACTCATTCAGGTATGATTGCAAAGTATGTATTTGCTAGAATATCTTTGTAATGCCTCAATTTTCGGGATTTCTGTGATTTTTGACGAATTTTAGAATTTCTGTGTTTTGACTATATAATGTAGGTCTGAGAATGTTAGTGGGCCTTTAGAAGGCCCAAGAGTAAAATTAACCAGAAGCAATTTTAGAATTTTGATTTTTAAAAGAGAAGGGGTTCTGGTGTATTGGGCTTTTAAGATTTAATTGGTAGAATAGACCACAAGAGGACCTGTGGTAAAGTGGCTGGGTGACGCCACTAAGGTACTAAGAAGATGGCGTGTGGAAGTCAAGGGGAGCTAAGGTTCAAGTCACAAGGTAAGCAAATTAAGGCATTTATTTTTGTGAACAGAAAGGGTATGTGATGGAACTCAAATGAAACTCTGTCAGGAAGAGTTTGAGCTGTTCAGGAGATTCGGTAAGGGAGAGATAAGGGAGGGAATTTAGGAGTTGATCAAGGAGCGTGGTGTTGGCTAAATGTTGGACTCTTGAGGAGCAAGAGTTGGCCGGCCAAGGGTCTCTGGTATAAGTAAATTCGGCGAGGTCCTTGAAGGAGAAATTTCGTCATTAGGGAGGTGTTGTGCCATCTCTTGGTAATTCTTTTTTTTCTTTTGGCTTGCCGAAATAGGATTGTGCTAGGGTCTCTCTTTTTCCCTTTCATTCTTGCTAGTAGCCAAAACATGGAACCTCATAACTCTCTGTGCCATTTTCCCCTTGCCATAACCGAATACTACTTCCCTTCTCACCTTTCTTTTCTTTCATGTTTTCTTTTTCCCCATAGCCAAACCCATACTCTCCTCTCTTTTGTCTCTTCCCTCATTTTCTTTCCTCCATTGTTCCTCAGCAGGCCGAATCTTACTAATAGCCGGACCTCTTTCTTTTCATCTTTAAAAAGCCAAAAATACCTATGGTTTAGGAGGCCGAATCTTTGGCTACTTGAACCTGTTCCTTCTTGTAACTATGGAAGATCGGGGTTAATATCATAAGATAAGAACACTCTTTTGGGTAGAACAACAATTGGTAAGTTTCTGAACAACTTTCGTCAGTTATTTATGCTTTAAGGAAAAGCCGAAACCCCTTAAGGGTGGCTAACGTTTGGACTAAGGGCATATTTTCCTCTTTCTTCTACTTGTGTGTACGCTAGTGTGAACAAGGGGGCGTACAGCGAAGGGCTTGAAGGCTAACTCGGTTGGACATTTAGATCTAGTCCATATTTCGGTAGAAAGGTAAGAACTTTTGGGTCTAAGGTAATGTTGGCCGAATATTGTGAGGAGATTAGTACGTAGTTTGTTTTGATATGTAGACTGACGTTTTAGTAACTCGATTGTAGGCAACTCATGTGTGGATCTCACCAACATATTATTACAGATCAGGTGTGTAAACGACACCCACTTTAGACTAGATCGGCAAAAGTCGAAAAGCCGAAATGCCGAAGAGCCTGTATTTTGTGAACTTGCGAGCGTGCGAGATCTCGTGAGATAGTTTGTTTGTTAATCTTGGTAATCTCAAGCGGTAAGATTGCAGAGTGCGCAATTTCGTGCACTTCGGTATATTTGGGCTTAATGGGCCGAAATTGGGTTAATGGGCCAACGGGCCTAATTCGGTAAAAATGGTCGGTAAGTGTTTCTGTTAATACGTTAATGGCTGTAATATGCATGAAAACCCTAAAATAGTAAATTTACTAGAATACCCCTAAGTATGGAAATTACCATTATACCCCTAGGTGTAAAATAACCGTTATACCCCTAGGGTTAATTTTGACTGAAATGCCATGACATGTATATTTTTTGCATGGGATATGGGTTATATTGATGGAGGAAGCGTTCTTGTGGCTATGCCACAAATATCTATTTCTGGTGGCTATACCACAAATATCTGTTTCTGGTGGCTCTGCCAGAAATATCTGTATCTAGTGACTCTGTTACATTATCTATCTTTGCGCGTACCATGCTGCGACTGCGTGGTGTGTGTAATGATGGGTGGGTCGAGTTGTCTCCCCACATGGTGTAAGGTTGGTACGGGGGTGTATACGGATGGATATGGGTTGGGTTTCTGCATACATAGAATATCTGTTCTGTCTCTGTTATGGGCCTATGGGCTTTATTCTGAATTCTGTATAGGGTTAAGGCCCAAGTTAATCTGTTTCTGTGGTTTGAGCTTATTTGGACTATGGTTGGGTTATTTTACACACTGAGTTTTCCAAACTCACCGCTTGTTTCCATCCATGCAGGTAATCCCTAACCATAGTGGACTTGGAGCTGTGAGGGATTCGGAGTGGCCACATGTTCTGCAAATTCAGTTTTTCTTCTTGTGATTTGATCAGCTTTTATTTACTTAGTAGTTTGGGTTTTAAGTTGTAATAAGGCCGCTTTAATTATTTTTAATGGTTTTTAGTATGTTTTGTTAGCTTAGATATGATATTGTTTTAATCATTTGGAATTGAATAGCTTTAGGGTGCATTTTTAAAAAAGTTACTTGTTTTCAAAATATCGTGATAACAAAGCAAAGCTTCTGCAATGAAAATGTTTTCAAAATTAATAACATTTTCAAATGGTTTTAAACGATTTGGTTTTCCATGAACAATCACTCAGTTAAAGTGTGGCAATGGTTGTGTACATGTCTAGGATTGGTTCCGTGGAGAGCTAGGTACTTAAGCAGTCTAATTGACTCACCTCCTCTTTTCTGGCAACCTACCTGGTGCACAGCTTCCATTCACTTTAATCTATAATGAAGATATTCCTCAAACACTAAGAAAGACTTTAGATAAAACATGACTTTTCTAGTAATGCTTCAATGTGACACGCTGGATTCGGTCGTAACGTCTGGACCGAGTTTAGGGTGTTACATTTAGTGGTATCAGAGCCTGGTTGTAACAACTCGGCTGTGGAATGGGTTTTAAAAAAATAATAATTCTACAATAAATGATTTCAAAGATTGCAAAATTCGGTTTTCAAAAATTTAAATTCTAAGAAGGTGGCACCCCGAATCTCCGGCCCAAGTCTGTAAGTATCATTCTGAATTTTTCTGAGTGCTTTTGAATTTTCTGCCTATACTGAAACCCTATTAGGTTACTCTAGTGAGGGTGGTACTGAAACTGTAGGAAATTTTGATAAGTAGACTGAGACTGTAGCTAGACTACGATTCCATGAAAAAAATAAACTTTGAATTATTGTCAGTTCATAAAACATCGGTAATAAACACTAAAATATTTAATTGATGCATAAAATTTGTAATAAGATAAAACGATATGAGTACGAGAGTAGCTCGGGGAAGAGGCCGCGAACGTGGCTGAGGTAGTGCACGGGCTAGATCTTCATCTTCAGGATATATGCCAGTGGCAGATGCACTGGTACCACTGGCAACAGAAGTGGAGTCCCATGATTAAGGTGCTGGGGATGATGCTCTATCTCAGGCAATGCTTCATGTACTATAAAGGGTTGTCAGGGCAAGTACGGGCAACAGACTTCGAGGATCTATTTTTGAGTGACTCCGGGTTAATGGAACGGAGATCTTTAGGGGCATATCTGGTGTAGCCCCGAACGTGACGGAGTATTGGTTAGAGGCCACGAAATGGATTATGGATGGTTTGGATTGTTCCGTAGAGCAGAAGCTGAAGGGAGCCATATCATTGCTATGAGATGAGGCTTATCAGTGGTGGCTCACTGTGAGAGATGGGACCCCAGCTGACAGGGTGACTTGGGAGCTGTTTAAGATGGCCTCCAAGGGAAAATATGTTGGGGCGAGTTATGTGGACGCCTGCAGGAAAGAATCTTTGAATCTGGTTCAAGGGGGTAAGACTTCGCTGAGTACGAGGCTGAGTTTCTAACGTTGAGTCGGTATGTCGTTGGGATAGTCGCTACAGAGTATGAACGTAGTGTGCGCTTCGAGGATGGTCTTAGAGATGAACTTAGGGTGCTGATTGCTTTGCAGAGGGAGCGTGACTCTGCTACTTTGGTGGAGAAAGCTAAGATAGCTGAGGAGGTGAAGCGTACTGAAAGACAGAATCGTGAGAAGGATCAGAACCGTTTTCAGAGGGATTCAAGACCTTTGGGTGGTGCAAATAAGAATGCTAAAAGAGCGAGAGTGGAAGAGCCAGTTTGAGCCATTCCAATGAACGTTATTAGACCACCAATCTGTGGGGACTGTGGCAAGGTACATCTAGGTGAGTGTAGGAAACATTCTAGTGCTTATTTTCGATGCGGATCTATGGAGCATAGAGTCAAAGACTGTCCTCAGAAAACAGATCAGGTTCAAGTTGCTGAACAAAGGGTTGCTCAACCAGTGAGAGGTGGACCACAACCACCGAGAGGACGTGGACAAGGTAGGGGCAAAAATAGAAATGGTCGAGGTCGAGGGGCACCTGGCAGGGGTGCCAGAAATGTTGAGGCTCGATAGCCAGCATTGGTGTATACAGCTCATCGTCAAGAGGAGGGTGATGCACCCGACGTCATAACTGGTACGTTCTTGATTTCTAGCATGCCGTACACTGCTTTGATAGATATTGGATCTACTCATTCGTATGTTGTATGTTCCATATCTGGGTCATTGGGTGTGCACTCTGAGGAGACTGTGAGTGGGGTATCGGTACTAAGTCCTTTGGGTCAGGCGGTTAGGGTAGACAAACTGTATAGAGACCTGCCTTTAGAAACTCAAGGTAAGATTTACTCTGAAGACTTGATGGAGTTACCGTTTGGAGAATTCGACCTCATTCTGGTTATGGACTGGCTTGTTAAACATGGGGCAAGTCTGGATTGTGCTACAAAGTGAATGGTGTTAAAGACCACGCAAGGTGAGGAGGTTATGGTGATAGGTGAACGAAGCGATTATTTGACCAATGTGGTGTCGGCGTTGAGAGCCAAGAAGTGGATTCGTAAAAGTTGTGAGGCTTATTTAGCATTTGTAAGTCAGTCGAAGGCTAAGGGACTGACAGTGGATAAAGTTAGAACCGTTAAGGAATTTCAAGATGTCTTTCCAAATGAGCTTCCAGGTTTGCCTCCAAATCGAGAAGTCGAGTTTGGAATCGACTTGTTGCCTAGAACAGCACCAGTGTCCATCGCACCGTACAGGATGGCACCGAAGGAGTTAATGGAGCTGAAAGCCAGATTCAAGAGTTGTTGGATAAAGGCTTTATTAGGCCGAGTGTGTCTCCGTGGGGAGCACCAGTGTTGTTTGTGAAAAAGAATGATGGGACGATGCGGATGTGTATCGATTATCGGCAGTTGAACAAATTGACGATTAAGAATAAGTACCCTCTGCCAAGAATCGACGATCTGTTTGACTAACTTAGAGGAGCATCGGTATTCTCCAAGATCGATCTTCAATCTGGATATCATCAATTAAGGGTCAAAGAGGCAGATATTCATAAGACGGCATTCAGGACTCGGTATGGTTATTACGAGTTTCTGGTTATGCCATTTGGACTGACGAATACTCTTGCAGCATTCATGGATCTGATGAATCGTGTATTCCAACCATTTTTGGATCGATTCGTAGTCGTTTTTATTGACGATATTCTGGTATATTCTGTAACTGAAGATGAGCATGATGAGCCTCCGCATTATGCTACAAGTGTTGAGGGAGAATGAACTTTATGCGAAATTCAGTAAGTGTGAATTCTGATTGAGGTAGGTAACCTTTTTAGGTCATGTAGTCTCTGCTGAGGGGATCAAGGTGGACCCTCGAAAGATTGAAGCGATTCTGGAGTGGAAGCCACCTAGGTCGGTGTCAGAAATTTGGAGTTTCCTGGGTTTGGCAGGTTACTACAGAAGGTTTGTGGAAGGTTTTTCTGTGTTGGCAGCACCATTAACAAAGCTTATAAGGAAAGGAGCACCGTTTGTTTGGACCGAGAAGCAGCAGGAAGCTTTTGAGAAATTGAAGAAAGTTCTGACCGAAGCACCTATATTAATTTAGCCAAAGTCTGGGAAGGATTTTACCATGTACAGTGACACATCACATGTGGGTTTGGGCTATGTGTTGATGCAAGAAGGTCAGGTGGTTACTTATGCATCACGATAGCTTAAGCCCCACGAAGTAAACTATCCTACTCACTACCTAGAATTAGCAGCAGTAATCTTTGCACTTAAGATTTAGAGACACTACTTGTACGGAGAAAGGTGTCTTATATACACGGACCATAAGAGTCTCAAGTACTTGCTGACTCAGAAGGAGTTGAACCTTAGGCAATGAAGATGGATAGAGTTGCTTAAGGATTATGACTGTTCGATTGAGTATTACCCAGGCAAGGCTAATGTGGTAGCCAATACCCTAAGCCGTAGAGTTGTATCTAATCTGAGAGCAATGTTTGCTCGTTTGAGTCTGTATATAATGGTAGTCTGTTGGCTGAGTTACAAGTAAGGCCAACTTGGGTGGATCAGATTAAGGAAAAGCAATTGAGGGATGAGTCTTTGGTTGCTCGATTCCAGCAAGTTAAGAAAGGGGAAACTTCTGAGTTTGGGTTGAATAGTGAAGGAGTTCTACATTTCCGAGGGAGAGTTTGCGTTCCGAGGGACTCTGACTTAAGGCAGTCAAAATCAAAACAAAATAGGATATGTGGTATAAAAATAGGGAATCTATTCTCTTCTGTTTCCAAAAAAATGCTCTTGGAGATTGTGTAATGCTTACTCTTAAACTCTTTGTTTACACCATAGTAATATTCTTTCTTTCTCTCTTCATCTTCAGATTCCTATCTAATGATCTGGGATGTAATCCTAGACGCGAAGAATAAAAAAGGGAGAGTTCCTTGCTTCATTTTAGAAATGGCATTAGGATTTGATCGGAATAAGTTGTATCACGACTTGCGAGAACTGTATTGGTGGTTTGGGCTCAAATGAGAAGTAACGGAGTTTGTGGGGAAATGTCTGACATGTCAGCAAGTGAAAGCTGAGCATCAACTATCTCCCGGACTTTTGCAGCCAGTGAAGATACCACTTTGGAAGTGGGAGAGGGTAACCATGGACTTTGTGAGTGGGCTACCCTTGACACCAACGAAGAAGGACTCGGTTTGGGTGATTGTGGATAGGTTGACCAAAACTGCTCATTTTATACCTGTTCGCATCTCGGTTCTGACAAAAGTTGCATGAGGCGTTGGGAACGCGATTGAACTTTAATACAGCTTTTCATCCCCAGACTGATGGTTAGTTGGATTATTCAGATTTTGGAAGACATGCTGAGGGGATACGTTATTGACTTCCGAGGTAGTTGGGAGGATTACCTAGCGTTGGCAGAGTTTGCCTATAACAACAGTTATCAGGCGAGTATCCGAATGGCACCGTATGAAGTACTATATGGACGTAGGTGTCGTACACCTAGTTGTTGGACCAAATTGGAAGAGTGACAGGTTCTTGGACCGGAGTTGGTAGCGGATACTGAAGATAAAGTTAGAGTAATCAGAGATCGGTTAATAGAAGCATCTGATAGGCAAAAGTCGTATACAGATTTGAAGCGTAAGGAGATTGAGTACTCAGTGGGTGATATGATCTTCTTGAAGGTTTCTCCTTGGAAGAAGATATTAAGGTTTGGTAAGAATATTAAGGTTTGGTAAGAAGGGCAAGTTGAGTTTGCGGTTCATTGGGCCTTAACGGGTTCTTAAGCAAGTAGGTCCAGTGGCTTACCAATTGGAATTACCACCGGAGTTAGACAGGATTCACGATGTTTTTCACGTCTCCATGTTAAGGCGATATCATTCTAACCCTACTTATGTCATACCGGTTGCAGAGATTGAGGTGCAGCCTGATTTGACTTTCGAAAAAGAGCCTGTGCAGATAGTGGATCAAGATGTTAAGGTTCTAAGAAGGAAGTCGGTTTTATTAGTAAAAGTACTCTGGCGTAATCATGGTAGAGAAGAAGCTACTTGGGAGCCAGAAGAAGCGATGCGACAATAATACCCTCATCTGTTTGAATCAGGTAAATTTTGAGGACGAAATTTCTTTAAGGATGGTAGAGTTGTAACGCCCTAATTTTTGGGATTTCTGTGAATTTTGACAAATTTTAGAATTTTTGTGTTTTGACTGTATAATGTAGGTCTGAGTATGTTAGTGGGCCTTTAGAAGGCCCAAGAGTAAAATTAATCTGAAGCAATTTCAGAATTTTAATTTTTAAAAGAGAAGGGGTTCTGGAGTATTAGGCTTTTAAGATTTAATTGGTAGAATAAACCACAAGAGGACCTGTGGTAAAGTGGTTGGGTGACGCCACTAAGGTACTAAGAAGGTGGCGTGTGGAAGTCAAGGGGAGCTAAGGTTCAAGTCACAAGGTAAGCAAATTAAGGCATTATTTTTTGTGAACAGAAAGGGTATGTGATGGAACTCAAGTGAAACTCTGTCAGGAAGAGTTTGAGCTGTTCAGGAGAATGGGTAAGGGAGAGATAAGGGAGGGAATTTAGGAGTTGATCAAGGAGTGTGGTGTTGGCCGAATATTGGACTCTTGAGGAGCAAGAGTTGGCCGGCGAAGGGTCTCTGGTATAGGTAAATTTAGCTAGGTCCTTGAAGGAGAAATTTCGGCATTAGGGAGGTGTTGTGCCATCTCTTGGTAATTCTTTTTTTCTTTTGGCTTGCCGAAATAGGTTTGTGCTTAGGGTCTCCCTTTTTCCCTTTCATTCTTGCTAGTAGCCGAAACTTGGAAACCTCATAACTCTTTGTGCCGTTTTCCCCTCGCCATAACCGAATACTACTTCCCTTCTCACCTTTCTTTTCTTTCATCTTTTCTTTTTCCCCATAGCCGAACCCATACTCTCCTCTCTTCTATCTCTTCCCTCATTTTCTTTCTTCCATTGTTCCTCAGCAGGCCGAATCTTGCTATAAGCCGAACCTCTTTCTTTTCTTCTTTAAAAATTTGAAAATACCTGTGGTTTAGGAGGCTGAATCTTTTGCTACTTGAACCTATTCCTTCTCATAACTACGGTAGATCGGGGTTAATATCATAAGATAGGAACACTCTTTTGGGCAGAACAACGATTGGTAAGTTTTCGAACAACTTTCGTCAGTTATTTATGCTTTAAGGAAAAGCCGAAACCCCTTAAGGGTGGCTAACGTTTGGACTAAGGGCATATTTGCCTCTTTCGTCTGCTTGTGTGTGCGCTAGTGCGAACAAGGGGGCGTACAGCGAAGGACTTGACGGCTAACTCGATTGGACATCTAGATCTAGTCCATATTTCGGCAGAAAGGTAAGAACTCTTGGGTCTAAGGCAATGTTGGCTGAATATGGTAAGGGGATTAGTGCGTAGTTTGTTTTGATATGTAGACTGACGTTTTAGTAACTCGATTGTAGGCAACTCCTTTGTGGATCTCACCAACGTATCGTTACAGATTAGGTGTGTAAACAACACCCACTTTAGACTAGATCGGCAAAAGCTGAAAAGCCGAAATACCGAAGAGCTGATATTTTGTGAACTTGCGAGCGTGCGAGCCCTCGTCAGATAGTTTGTTTGTAAATCTTGGTAATCTCAAGCGGTAAGATTGCAGAGTGCAAAATTTCATGCGCTTCGGTATATTTGGGCTTAATGGGCCGAAATCGGGTTAATGGGCCAACGGGCCCAATTCAATAAAAACACTCGGTAAGTGTTTCTGTTAATATGTTAATGGCTGTAATATGCATGAAAACCCTAAAATAGTAAATTTACTAAAATACCCCTAAGCATGAAAATTACCATTATACCCCTAGGTGCAAAATGACCGTTATACCCCTACGGTTAATTTTGACTGAAATGCATGATATTCTAGTTCTGTATGATGTATGCCATGACATGTATATCTGTTGTATGGGATATGGGTTACGTTGATGGAGGAAGCGTTCTGGTGGCTATGCAACAAATATCTGTCCTGGTGGCTATGCCACAAATATCTGTTTCTGGTGGCTCTGTCACAAATATCTGTATCTGGTGACTCTGTCACATTATCTGTTCTGTTAGGCATGCTGCAAATTCTGTGGTTTGTAGCGGATGGGTGGGTCAAGTTGTCTCCCCACATGGTGTAAGGTTGGTACGGGGGTGTATACGGATGGATATGGGTTCAATTTCTGCATACATGGAATATCTGTTCTGTTTCTGTTATGGGCCTATGGGCTTCATTCTGAATTCTATATAGGGCTAAGGCCTAACTTAATATGTTTCTGTGGTTTGAGCTGATTTGGACTATGGTTGGGTTATTTTACACACTGAGTTTTCCAAACTCACCCATTATTTCCATCCATGCAGGTAATCCCCAACCATAGTGGACTTGGAGCTGTGAGGGATTCAGAGTGGCCACATGTTCTGCAAATTTAGTTTTTCTTCTTGTAATTTGATCAGCTTTTTTTTGCTTAGGAGTTTGGGTTTTAAGTTGTAATAAGGCCGCTTTAATTATTTTTAATGGTTTTTAGTATGTTTTGTTAGCTTAGATATGATATTGTTTTAATCGTTTGAAATTGAATAGCTTTAGGGTGCATTTTAAAAAGGTTACTTGTTTTTAAAATATCGCGATAACAAAGCAAAGCTTCCGCAACGGAAATGTTTTCAAAATTAATAACCTTTTCAAATGGTTTTAAACGAATTGGTTTTCCATGAACAATCACTCAGTTAAAGTGTGGCAATGGTTGTGTGCATGGCTAGGATTGGTTCTGCGAAATCTAGGTACTTAAGAAGTCTAATTGACTCACCTCCTCTTTTCTAGCAACCTACCTGGTGCACAGCTTCCATTCACTTTAATCTATAACAAAGATATTCTTAAAACACTAAGAAAGACTTTAGATAAAACATGACTTTTCTAGTAACGCTTCAATGTGACAGGCCGGATTCGGTCGTAACGTCTGGGCCGGGTTTGGGGTGTTACAATCTTCCGAATTAATTTTCATTAGTGAATGGAATAATATGGGATTAGTAATGACAGAATTAGTCAGAGAATTGATATTTGAATTGTAAAGATGTTTGAGTGTAACAGTTATAATTGAATAGATTATGATGATCTCTCCAGGGTATTTTATATATTCATTTATCCTCAGAGATATGTGTGATTGCTCTTTTTTGATGAAATTCTTTTCGTACGAGAATGCTATATGATTATAATGTTAGATGAAAGTTGTAATAGCCCGGTTTTAGCTAAATTAGAATAGTGGTTTTAGAACCACAAATATGAGGTTGTAAAATTATTTTAATATTATTTTCAGTGTTTATAGCATGTGATTATTTATGTATGAAAATTTTGTGAGCTAATTTTATCGTTTAATAGCTCAATTTTAGAAAAATGACTAAATCGCGTAAAATACAAAAGTTGTATTCTACTTGTTTAAAGTGCTTAATTGACATGGTATATTAAATGAAAGGTCATTTTGTTGTTATTAGACCATTGATAGTGGGAATGGACATAAATGAGCATATATTAGGTGATTTTATAATGGTTTTATTAAGGGTAAAATAGTAAAATATGTATTAGGTATAATAAAATAAAAACAAATGTAATTTGTGCTCATGTTTCTTGCTATCAACTGAAATTGAGAAAGAAAAAGAATCCATTTTAGGGCTTTGATATTCGGCTAGCATATTCCTTGGTTAAGGTACGGTTTTAGCTCAGTTTTTGATGATTTCTATGTTTTTTTATCGTTGCTTTGAGTACTAGCTAGCCCGTGCCTTAATTTTGGTTTGTTGGTGATTTTGTAAAATACCATTGATGATAGCTTGATGTTTTTGAATGTTGATGATGAAATGTGAAAGTTTGGTGTTTGATATACATGTTTTGTAAAGTGATTTTGAGTAAAAATGCATATTAGGGATTAAATTGAAAAATGTGTAAATTTAGGAGTTGAAATGTGAAATAAATGAAAGCTTTGGGCTGGTAAGGACCTATATGAAATTTGGCACACATGGATTTGTAATAAATTGGTGTAATTTTTGTGTTTATTAAAATAAGGACTAAATTGTAAGAAATGTGAAAATTTAAGGCCAAAGTGCAAATTGGCTTAAATATGTGTTTGTGGATGATTTGGTGATTAAAAGGATTAATTTTGAATATATATAGATCAAGAACGAAAGAAATCGGACTTAGATTGAGGCAAGAACAAAGTACTCGATTAATCGTTTAGTTTCATTGTTTCTACGATCGAGGTAAGTTCATATGCAAATAAATGTCTTTAAATTGAATTATAAATGTTTATTTTTCCTTAGACTACTATGAATGTTGAACGAGTAAATACGAGCAAGAATCAACGAAGTTACGATATCCGAAAGTCCCTACGAACCTTAGGAATAGTATAGGATACAAATGTCATGACATTAGGTTACCGAGATGTGATTATATGTAAGACCATGTCTAGGACATTGGCATTGTATTGTGATTACGTGTAAGACCATGTCTAGGACATTGGCATCGTTAATCGATTTTTTTTATGACCCTGTCTGGGATAGTAGCATTGATATGTGATAACATGTAAGACCATATCAGAGATATGGCATTGTACGAGCTATATGTGATTGCCGAGTATCCTTAATGATTCTGAACGGTTCAACGGGCAAAGTCAAGTCAAGAAAGAGTGTGTGAATGAGTTAAGTGACTCAGGTACATACGAGATTCATACGAGTATTAAAAAAGGAAGTATTTAATGAATTCAATTATGATATTGAATATGGGTACAATGAAAAAGGTTTGTGATCTTGTATGTGTTTAGCTATACTTAACACATTTGAATTAATATACAAATATTTATATGATGACTTTATTTGTATATGGCTTACTAAGCTTTTAAAACTTACTTTGTGTGTTCTTTCCCTATTTTATAGATTATCGAATCTAGCTCAGACTCGAGGATCATCAGGAAACATCATCACACTATCGATCATCTTGTTGGTACTTTTAACGCTTTATAAATATGGTATATGGCATGTATAGGCTAGTAGTTTGATGATAAGTTTTGAGATATTGTATAAGCCATTTGAATTGGCTTGTGAAATGATGTAAATGTTGGTGTGTATGGCCATTTAAGTTGGCTTGAATTAGGTGTTTGGTATGGTTATATGGTTGCTCAAGTAACTAGTTGTCATTTGGTGAGATAATGCTTGAATGATGATATGTTGTGGCATGGTTTATAAATGGTACGAAATGTGTATGAATTGGCATGTTTTGGCTGCCTATAAATGTATTGAAATGGTACCATATTGGTTGCTAGGTGTGCTTGAGAAAAGGGTGGCAAATTGGCTTTGCAAATAGCCTATTTTTGTCCACACGGGCAGAGCCACAGGTGTGTGTCTTAGCCGTGTGCGACAGACAATCATGTTACACGGTCGTGTGTCCCCTAAGGTACCCTTTCGAATTAAGTCAGTATACCCTACAGGTTTGACATGGCTTAGTCACATAGGCGTGTCTACTGGCCGTGTGTGACATACGGGCTGGCACATGGGCGTGTGGTCAGCCATGTGACCCAAGCTAGTAACCCCTCCAGTTTTCACACAGGCTGGTGCATGGGCGTGTCCTCGGCTGTGTGGTGCAGGTCAGAATGTATGCCCTGTTTTCATTCAACCTGTGACATAGGCGTGTCTGGTGGCCGTGTGAGGCACACGACCTGTTCACACGGACGTATGACCCTTAAATGATTGAAAATTTTATAAGTTTCACAAAGTTTAGAAATGTTATCAGTTTAGTCCTGAACCACTTTTAAGCATGTTTTAAGGTCTCGTAGGACCTTATAAGGGACAATGTGGATGAGTTGAATGGATATTGATTATGAATGCATAAATGTATATGAATGATGTATATTATCTGGTAATGCCTCGTAACCCTATTTTAGCTACGGATACAGGTTAGGGGTATTACATTTTATTGGTATCAGAGCTATATATTAGTCGATTCTAGGACTAACGTAGCATGTGAGAGTCTTACTATACATGACATATATATATGAACTGCGATAGTGTGATGATTCCTGACAGCTTAAAATGTGTTTTCATATAGTAAATGGATCCTGAACGAGCAATAGCCGATGATGTGGAAAGTAATGCTCCAGCTCCTGCTCAAGGGGCAGCACTGGCTGATTCTAGGCCGATTTCAAGTAGTCAAGGGGGAGAGGTTAAGTAAGCCTTCTTCCAAAAGATGAGTGAGTGGTTTACGGAGTTCGTTCAAACGAATTTGGCTGCTCAACAACCTCCACCCCCACCTATTCTTCAACAAATCCTTATCAATCCTCAAGTCATAGATCCGATACGGTTGAACAAGCTGCCAGTGGATAAAATTCGTAAACATGAGGCTAAGGAGTTTCGGGTTACCGTTGATGATGATGCTGAGAGAGCTAAGTTTTGGCTCGAGAATACTATCCAAGTATTCGATGAATTATCCTGTACGCTTGATGAGTGTATTAAATGTGTGGTATCTTTACTTAAAGATAATGCGTACCATTGGTGGAAAACGTTGATATCAGTGGTTCTAAGAGAATGAGTTACTTGAGAGTTCTTTCAATCCGAGTTTCGAAAGAAATACATAAGTCAAAGATTTCTCGATCAAAAGCATAAAGAGTTTTTAGAATTAAAACAGGGTCAAATGACTGTGACAGAGTATGAAAGAGAATTCGTATGTTTAAGCAAGTATGCTCGGGAATATGTTTCTACTAAGGAGATCATGTGTAAAAGGTTCGTTGATAGACTGAACGAGGATATAAAATTGTTAGTCGGGATTCTTGAATTGAAAGAATTTGTTGTTTTGGTTGAAAGGGCTTGTAAAGTCGAGGATCTCAGCAAAGAAAAAAGAAAAGCAGACTTAGAAGTTAGAGACTCGAGAAAAAGGTCAATGAGTAAGCTGTATCAATCTTCATCGAAGAAATTCCAAGACTCATTTAATCATTCTAATGCATCAGTGGGACATTCAATCAGGGATCGTGAAAAGCAACCTGTGAGTTTTAAAGCTCAAGCTACATCTATTGCCAATGTTGGCAGTGTGAGACAAAACCGACCTGTGTGTAGACATTATGGAAAATAGCATATCGGTGATTTTAGATTGAATGATTGGTCCTGTTTTAAATGTGGATCATTAGATCATTTCATATGTAACTGTCCTGAGTTGGCTGAGTAAGATACAATACAAACCCGAGGCCAAGAAACACTGCAGCTAGAGGTAAACCACCCAGAAATGCTGTTAATGTGATGGTAGTTAGAGAATGACCAAAGACTCTGCTGTGAGGTCTGAAGCCAGAGCACCTGTATGAGCCTACGCTATTCATGCTTGCAAAGAAACGTCATCTCCAGATGTTATTACCGATGCTTTTACTCTCTATGATACTAAAATTATTGCATTAATAGATCCAGGATCAACTCATTCGTATATATGTGTGAATTTAGTATCCAATAAGACTTTGCCTATAGAGTCTACTGAATTTGTAATTAGAGTATCGAACCCCTTAGGTAAGTGTATGTTGGTTGATAAAGTGTGTAAGAACTGTCTGTTGATGATTTGAGATTTCTATTTTCCAGCTGATCTAATGTTGTTACCATTTGATGAATTTGATATAATTCTGGGTATGGATTGGCTAACGCTACATGATGCTATAGTGAACTGTAAAAGAAAGACGATTGATCTGAGATGTCAAAATAATGAAATTATCCAAATTGAGTCAGATGTTTTGAATGGTTTACCAGTAGTGATTTCTTCAATGTTAGCTCAGAAATATGTGAGGAAGGGTTGCGAAGCTTATTTTCCTTATGTGCTTGATTCAAAAGTGACTGAAAAGAAAATAGAATCAGTGCTAGTTGTGTGTGAATATCTTGATGTGTTTCCTAAAGAGTTACCGGGTTTACCACCGATCCAAGAAGTTAGGTTTGGCATTGAGTTAGTGCCGGAAACAACAACGATATCTATAGCTCTGTATCGAATGACCCCGACAGAGTTAAAAGAATTGAAAGCTAAGTTGCAAGAATTAACAGATAGAGGATTTGCACGACCGAGTTTCTTGCCTTAGGGTTCTCCCATATTGTTTGTGAAAAAGAAAGATGGCACGATGAGAATGTATATAGACTATCGACAGCTTAACAAAATGACAATCAATAATAAATATCCTCTGCCCAGAATAGATGATTTGTTTGATCAGTTAAAAGGGGCTACAGTATTTTTAAAGATAGATTTGTGATCGGACTATTACCAGTTGCAAGTTAAAGATTCTGATGTGCCAAAGACTGCATTTAGAACGAGGTATGGTCATTATGAATTCTTAGTTATGCCTTTTGTACTAACAAATGCACCTGCTATCTTTATGGACTTAATGAACCGGATTTTCAGACCCTACCTAAATCTATTTAAAGTTGTGTTCATTGATGACATTTTAATTTACTCACGAGATGAAACTGAACGTGTCGAGCATTTGAGAATTGTATTGTAGACTCTGCGTGATAAGCAGTTATATGCAAAGTTTCGTAAATATGAATTTTGGTTGCGCGAGGTTATTTTTCTGGGTCATATAGTGTTAGTCGTGGGTATTCGAGTCGATCCGAGTAAGATTTCTGCAATAATAGATTAGAAGCCTTTGAGAAATGTATCCGAAAGCCGTAGTTTTTTGGGACTAGCTGGCTATTATAGATGATTTGCAACAGGCTTTTCAATGATTGCGACTCCGTTGACAAGATTGCTTCAAAAAGATGTAAAGTTTGAATGGTCTGAGAAATGTTAGAAAAGTTTTGATCAGCTGAAATCTCTTTTGACTGAAGCTCCAGTGTTGGTACAGCCAGAATTGGGTAGAGAATTTGTAATCTATAGTGATGCATCGTTGAATGGTATGGGTTGCGTTTTGATGCAGGAAGGCAAAGTCATAGCTTATGCCTCGAGACTGTAACAACTCGTTTTAGACCTAGTCGGAATAGTAGTTTCAGGACCACAAATTTGAGTTAGAAAAAATATTTTAATATTATTTTCCGTGCTTATTATATGTGAATTAGTATCTGTGAAAATTTCGTATGAAAATTTTATCATTTCTGTGCTTAATTTGCAAAAAGAAGGACCTAATCGCGTAAAAGGTAAAAGTGGCCTTCTATTTGTTAAGTGTGCCTATTTGCTATGTCTTATCAATGAAAAGTCCTTATGTTGCAATTAGACCATTGAAAGGGTTAATGGACATTAATGACCATCCATTAAGTGATATTTATATGGTTTAATAAAGGTTATAATTGGAAATTTTTATTAATATGTATTATAATAAAAGAAAAACATGATAATGGATGATTTATTCATCCTTGTTAAGTGAAAATAAAAAAGGAAAAGAAAAGAAAACTTAAGCTAGGGTTCGGCTATTGATATTGGTGATTAAGGTATGGTTTTTGATCTGTTTTCAAAAATTTCTATATTTTTGTGATCGTTGCTTTGCGTTTTACTAAGCCCATGCCTCAATTTTTGATTTTGTTGATGATTTTGAGTTATTCCATTGATGAAATTATGATTTTTATAAAGTTTAATGATAGTTTATGGAAGCTTGATGTTGGGTTAATATGTTTTGTCTTAGAATTTTTGATGAATTTGAGTAATTTGGGTTAAATTGTAAAAATGAGATTTTGAGGGACTAAAATGTGAAATAAATAAAAAATGTGGATTTATATGAACACAATGAGTATTCAGCCAAGCATGTGAAAATGGAAATTTTGTATATTTTGTGATTTTATGAATTAGGGGCTAAAGTGCTAAAATGTGAAAATATGAGGGCTAATTTGTAAAACTCCCTAAATATGTATTCATGGATTGAATTGAATGATTTGTTGTATAAAAGAGTTAAATTTGAAATTATATAGATCAAGAACCAAAGAAAATAGATTTGGATTGGGGAAAGTCAAAAGTTGTTAAGTAGTCAATTCCATTCGTTTGAATCCGTACAAGGTAAGTCAATATACAAATAAATGTGTTGAATTGAATTATTAATTGCTTATGTGATATTTAAATTGTGTTGAATGGATTTCGAGAACTCAAAATGTGGAATCTGAGAAAGTTTCAATATTGTGGCGACGTCTGAAAAGCCCAGTACGAACCATAGGAATAGTTAGGATACATATGTCATGACATAGGATTCGATTTGTGCTTTTGTGTAAGACCACATCTGGGACATTGGCATCGATTTGTGATTTACGTGTAAGACCATGTCTGGGACATTGGCATCGTATTTGATTTCGTGTAAGACCCTGTTTGGGACAGTGGCATCGATATTTGATACATGTAAGACCACGTATTGGACGTTGGCGTTGTACGAGCTTTCCAAGCTATCCGCGTATCCTATTTGATTCTGAACGATTCAACGGGCATTCTAAGAAAATGGATGACTGTGTGAATGTGTATCCAATTCAGGTACGTTTGAATTGTATACTATGTTTGAAAATGAAAGGTAAGTACATGTACCTTGGTGAACATATGAGATAAGTATGAGTTGCTATGAGAATGAGATATGATATATATATGTGATTCATGATCAAATAAACTATAAGGGACATTTGGCTATGTGGATGTATTTTGTCTTGAGTTATATGAATAAGTTGATCAAGATTGATGTTATGTGTTAAGTTTAGTTGTATATGGGTTACTAAGCTTTTGAAAGCTTACTTTGTGTGTGCGCGTGTGTTTTTAATTGTTTTATAGATATCAAAGCTACTGGGAGCTCGGGGATCGTCAAGGATCATCACCACACTATCGAACTCTATTTTGGTACCTCTTGAGAATGTATATATATTGAAGTATGGCATGTATAGGCTAGAACTTTGTGATTATGTTGGTATTGTGTTTATCTAGCCATGTGATATGGATTGGTTTTGGTTATAATTATGAATGTCTTTTAAGCATAAATTATGTGATGCAATTATGCTAATATGATGTGATCATGAATGGCCAAGAGAATTGGTCAAATTGGTAAGTTTTTGGTATGTGCCCATTGTGGAATTTGGTAAGTATTGGCATGAGAATGAATGAAGTAAATTGAGGTTATGGAACAAATGTTTTGGTATGATTTTGACTTATGATTTGGTATGGATTATAAGCAAGAAATTGGTCGGTGATTATATGACATGAATAATGTATGTTTTGTGATTGAAATTAGTTAGAAATGTGGTATATTTGATACTTGAATTTGGTTGGTATGAATGACCCAATAAGGGTGGCAAATTGGCCTTACAAATGGCCTATATTTGCCTACACAGTTGAGCACACGGGCATGTGTCTTGACCGTGTCCTTCAATGTTTCTTTTAGAAGCAAATTAGACTCGAGCACGGCCTAGACACACGGGCGTGTCTGGTGGCTGTGTGAGGCACACAACCTTGGTACGTGGGCGTGTATGGCCATTTCGAAGGGTACATAGGCATGTGGTCAGCCGTGTGACCCAAGTCAGTTTCGACCATGGCCAAGGCACACGGGCGTGTCTCCAGCCGTGTGGATAAGTCAGTATGCATGCTCTGTTTTTCCACAGCCTAGACACACGGGCGTGTCTAATGTCCTGTGAGGCACATGGCCTGTTCACACGGGCGTGTGACCTTTGTAACTTAGAAAAATGTTTAAGTTTCGAAAGATTTTGTATGAGCTTGGTTTAGTCCCGACCCCTTTTTAAAGCTTGTTTAAGGTCTCGTTGACCTACGTAAGGGACTTTATAATGATGTGTGACTTTATGCTATGTTGATTATGAAATGAATGTGAATTATTCTGATTTGTCCGGTAATGCCTTTCTAACCTTAGTCCGGCGACGAATACGGGTTAGGGGTGTTATAAAGACAGTTGAAGTAGCATGAAAAGAATTACTCGACGCACGATTTGGAGTTAGCAGCTATTGTGTTTGCATTGAAGATTTGGCGCCATTATTTGTTCAGTGAGAAATGCCATATTTATTCAGATCACAAGAGTTTGAAATATCTGATGACTCAGAAAGATTTGAATTTACGACAGCAGAGATGGCTAGAATTGCTAAAAGATTATGAGTTAGTGATCGATTACCATCCGGGAAAAGAAAATGTTGTTGCTGATGCATTAAGCAAGAAATATTTGTTTACTCTTCGTGCAATGAATACTTAGTTGTCTCTATCTGATGACGGCTCGGTTATAGTTGAGTTGAAAGTGAGACCGTTATTTTTACAACAGATTTGTGAAGCTTAGAAAGTTGATAATGAAATGTTAGCAAAATGAGCTCAATGTGATTCAAACCTTGATTCAGAATTTCAAGTTGACATTGATGATTATTTAAGATTCAGAGGCCGAATATGTGTTTCGAGAAATTCAGAGTCGATTCGAATGATTTTGAATGAAGCATATAGTAGTCATTTATTGGTTCATCCTGGAAGCACAAAAATGTATAACAATTTAAAACTGCTCTATTGGTTGCCTATTATGAAATGTGACATCTCAAAGTTCGTTTCTAAATGTTTTATTTGTCAGCAATGTTTGATTTGTGACTATGCATTTTGTGTCGGGATTGCCCTTATCTCCGAGAAAGAAAGATGCGATCTGGGTTATAGTTGACAGATTGACAAAATCGGCTCATTTCATTCAGGTACGAACGAACTATTCACTTGAAAAGTTAGCTGAGTTTTGTATCTCCAAGGTTGTGAGATTACATAGAGTACCTATTTCTATTGTTTCAGATAGAGACCTGAGGTTCACATCGAGGTTTTGGAAGAAACTACAAGATGTGCTGGGTACAAAATTACATTTTAGTACCGCATTTCACCCACAGACGGATGGTCAATCCGAGCGAGTTATACAGATACTCGAGGATATGTTGAGATGTTGTATTCTTGAGTATGAAGGTACGTGGGAAAAGTATTTGCCATTGATTAAATTCGTGTATAACAATAGTTTCCAATCGAGTATTAAAATGGCATCGTACGAAGTTTTATACGGTCGAAAGTGTCAAACACCATTGTACTGGACTGAGCTAAGCGAGAATAAGATTTACAGGGTCGATTTGATTAAAGAGACCGAACAAAAAGTGAAAGTAATTCGTGATAGTCTGAAAGCAGCGTCAGATTGTCAGAAATCATACGTAGACCTGAAACGGAAAGCTATTGAATTTCAGATTAAGGATAGAGTGTTTCTGAAACTATCTCCGTGCAAGAAAATACTTCGATTTGGTCGTAAAGGAAAATTAAGTCCAAGACTTATCGGACCGTATGAGATCATCGAGCGAGTCAGACCAGTTTTTTATCGGCTAGCATTGTTGTCTGAGTTAGAAAAGATACATAATGTATTTCATGTTTTGATGCTTCGACGATATCGATCTAACCCTTCACATGTAATTTCCCCGATTGAGGTTGAAATTCAATCAGATATGTCGTATAGTGAAGGACCGATTCAGATTCTAGCTTATGAGATCAAAGAGCTGAGAAATAAGAAAATTGCATTAGTGAAATTATTATGGCATCGACACAGGATTGAAGAAGCTATGTGGGAACCCGAGGATGCTATGAGAGAACAATATCCAAACCTATTCACTGGTAAGATTTTCGAGGACGAAAATCCCTAAGGGGGAGAGTTGTAATAGCCCGGTTATAGCTAAATCAGAATAGTGGTTTTGAAACCACAAATTTGAGGTCGTAAAATTATTTTAATATTATTTTTAGTGTTTACAGCATGTGATTATATATGTGTAAAAATTTCGTGAGCTAATTTTATTGTTTAATAGCTCAATTTGAGAAAAATGACTAAATCGCGTAAAATGCAAAAAGTTGCATTCTATTTGTTTAAAGTGCATAATTGACATGGCTTATTAAATGAAAGGTCCTTTTGTTGTTATTAGACCATTGATAGTGGGAATGGACATAAATGGGCATATATTAGGTGATTTTATAATGGTTTCATTAAAGGTAAAATGGTAAAATATGTATTAAGTATAATAAATTAAAAACAAATGTAATTTGTGTCCATCTTTCTTGCTATCAATCGAAATTGAGAAAGAAAAAGAAGCCATTTTAGGGCTTTGATATTCGGCTAGCATATTCCTTGATTAAGGTATGGTTTTAGCTCGATTTTTTTTTATTTCTATGTTTTTGTGATCTTTGCTTTGAGTACTAGCTAGCCCGTGCCTTAATTTTTGAGTTTGTTGGTGAATTTGTAAAATTCCATTGATGATAGCTTGATGTTTTTGAATGTTGATGATGAAATATGAAAGTTTGGTGTTTGATATACATGTTTTGTAAAGTGATTTTGAGTAAAAATGCATATTAGGGATTAAATTGAGAAATGTGTAAATTTAGGGGTTGAAATGTGAAATGAATGAAAGTTTTGGCCTGCTAGGGACCTATATGAAATTCGGCACACAAGGGTTTGTAATGAATTGGTGTAATTTTTGTGTTTATTGAAATAAGGACTAAATTGTAAGAAATGTGAAAATTTAAGGCCAAAGTGTAAATTGGCTTAAATATGTGTTTGTGGATGAAATTGATTGAGTTGGTGATTAAATGGATTAATTTTGAATATATATAGATTAAGAACGAAAGAAATCAGACTTAGATCGAGGCAAGAACAAAGTACTCGATTAATCGACTAGTTTCGTTGTTTCTACGATCGAGGTAAGTTCATATGCAAATAAATGTCTTTAAATTGAATTATATATTTTTATTTGTCCTTGAACTGCTATGAATGTTGAATGAGTAAATACGAGCAAGAATCAGTGAAGTTACGATATCTGAAATTCCCGTACGAACCTTAGGAATAGTATAGGATACAAATGTCATGACATTAGGTTACTGAGATGTGATTACATGTAAGACCATATCTGGGACATTGGCATCGTTAATTGATTTCGTGTAAGACCTTGTCTGGGACAATAGCATCGATATGTGATAGCATGTAAAACCATATCAGAGATATGGCATTGTACAAGCTATATGTGATTGTCGAGTATCCTTATCGATTTTGAACGGTTTAATGGGCAAAGTCAAGTCGAGAAAGAATGTGTGAATGAGTTAAGTGACTCAGGTACGCACGAGATTCATACGAGTATTGAAAAGTGAGGTATTTGATGAATTCAGTTATGATATTGAATATGTGTATAATGAGAAAGGTTTGTGAACTTGTATGTGTTTAGCTATACTTAGCATATATGAATTGATATACAAATATTTATATGATGACTTTATTTGTATATGGCTTACTAAGCTTTTAAAGCTTACTTTGTGTGTTCTTTCCCTATTTTATAGATTCTCAAAGCTAGCTCAGACTCGGGGATCGTCGGGAAACGTCATCACATTATCGCTCATCTTGTTGGTACTTTTGAAGCTTTGTAAAAATGGTATATGGCATGTATAGGCAAGTAGTTTGATGATAAGTTTTGAGATATGATATGAATGATTTGTATTAGCTTGTGAAATGATGTAAATGTTGGTGTGTATGGCCATTTAAGTTGGCTTGAATTAGGTGTTTGGTATGGTTATATGGTTGCTCAAGTAACTAGTTGTCATTTGGTGAGTTAATGCTTGAATGATGATATGTTGTGGCATGGTTTATAAATGGTATGAAATGTGTATGAATTAGCTTGTTTTAGCTGCCTATAAACGTATTGAAATGGTACCATGTTGGTTGCTAGGTGGGCTTGAGAAAAGGGTGGCAAATTAGCTTTGCAAATAGCCTATTTTTGTCCACACGGGCAGAGCCACAGGCGTGTGTCTCAGCCGTGTGCGACACACGGTCATGTTACATGGCCTTGTGTCCCCTGGGATACCCTTTCAAATTAAGTCAGTATACCCTACAGGTTTGACACGGTCTAGACACACGAGCGTGTCTACTGGCCGTGTGCGACACACGGTCATGCTACACAACCGTGTGTCCCCTGGGGTACCCTTTCAAATTAAGTCAGTATACCCTGCAGGTTTGACACAGTCTAGACACACGGGCGTGTCTACTAGCCGTGTGTGACACACGGACTGGCATATGGGCATGTGGCCGGCCGTGTGACCTAAGTCAGTAACCCTTCCAGTTTTCACACGGGCTGGCAACGAGCGTGTCCTCGGCTGTGTGGTGCAAGTCAGAATGTTGCTAGTAATGCACCGGCTCCTGCAAAAGGGACTGGGCCTGTAGAAAGTCGACCTGTGACAATGAGACAAGGAGATGAGGCTTAGGATGCCTTTCTCCAAATGATGAACAATTGGTATATTGAGTTTATTCGAGCAAACCCAAATGCTCAACCTCCTCCACCCCCTCCCATACCTCAGACGGTTCTTGTAGCTGCTCAAGGCATAGATTTGGTAAGAATGAACAAGCCTCCGGATGACAAGATTCGAAAACAAGGGGCCGAAGAGTTTAGAGCAAAGATCGATGATGATCCTGAGAAAGCGGAGTTCTGGCTTGAAAATTCTACCCGTGTATTTGATGAGCTCTTATGTACACCTGAGGAGTGCTTAAAGTGTGCTGTATCACTTTTGAGAGATTCAACCTACCACTGGTGGAAGACTTTGGTAGCAGTGGTGCCAAAAGAAAGGGTTACTTAGGATTTCTTCCAGGAAGAATTTAGAAAGAAATACATAAGTCAGCGATTTATTGATCAAAAATGGAAGAAGTTCCTCGAATTGAAGCAGGGCAAGATGTCTGTGGCAGAGTGTGAACGCGAATTTGTAAGACTCAGCAAGTATGCCCAGGAATGTGTGTCCACCGAGGCCATTATGTGCAAAAGGTTTGAGGATGGGCTAAATGAGGACACTAAAGTGCTTGTGGGAATTTTAGAGCTGAAAGAATTTGTAATATTGGTTGATCGAGCTCTTAAAGCCGAAGAATTGAACGAAGAAAGAAGAAAAGCTACTATTGAGGCTCGAGATGCCAGAAAGAGGCCGATAACAAGTCATTTCAATCTCAATCAAAGAGGTCCAAAGAGACAAACCCTCGAATGACAGTTTCAGCTGGGGATTCACACAGAGATCGTGGTAGGGCATATTCGGGGTTTAAAGCTCAAGCTACTTCAGTGGCAAGTGTGGGTAATGTGCGATCTAAAAAGCCCGAATGTCAACAATGTGGCAGGCAACATTATGGTGAGTGTTGGGGAAACGAGCGAGCTTGTTTCAGGTGCGGTTCTCGCAAGCATTTTATCAGGGACTGTCCGGAGAGAGTTAAAGAAGAAAAATTTCAGAGTGCTAGACAGAGTACTACCGCTAGCAGAGGTAGACCATCAAGAAATACCGGAAGTGGAGCTAGCAATAAAAATCAGTAATGAAAGATTCAACAATGAGATCGGAGGCTAGAGCGCTGCTGGAGCTTATACCATACGTGCGAGAGGATGCATCATCTCCCGATGTGATCACTGGTACATTTTTTCTTTATGATACTATTGTTGTTGCATTGATTGATCCCGGGTCTACTCATTCCTATATTTGTGTGAATTTAGTGTCTAATAAGAAGT
This sequence comes from Gossypium anomalum, assembly GCA_025698475.1. Lineage (NCBI taxonomy): Eukaryota > Viridiplantae > Streptophyta > Magnoliopsida > Malvales > Malvaceae > Gossypium > Gossypium anomalum. The sequence goes on from CM046957.1 coordinate 18,711,704, forward strand.
TGCCTATTGAGTTTACTGAGTATGCGATTAAAGTGTCGAACCCCTTAGGCCAATATGTGCTAGTTGATAAGGTTTGCAAGAATTGCCCATTAATGATTCAAGGTCACTGCTTTTCGGCTAATTTGATGTTGTTACCATTTGATGAGTTTGATGTTATCTTGGGAATGGATTGGTTGACATTGTATGATGCCAAGGTAAATTGTAAATGTAAAAACATTAGAGTTGAAATGTGAAAACGGTGAAATTACGTGGGTTGAAACAGATGAATCAAATAAATTGCCTATGGTGATTTTGCGCATGTCTGCACAGAAATACATAAGAAAAGGGTGCGAAGCTTATCTTGCCTATGTAATGAATACTGAAATGTCTGAATTGAAGCTTGAAGAAGTGCCGATAGTCTGTGAATTTCCAGATGTGTTTCCAGAGGAATTACCTGGGTTGCCTCCGAACAGAGAGATAGAGCTTGCCATTGATTTGTTACCGGGGACTACACCGATCTCAATTGCTCCATATAGAATGGCTCCGACCGAATTAAGAGAATTGAAGGCTCAGTTGCAAGAGTTAACAGACAAGGGGTTTGTGAGACCGAGTTTCTCTCCCTGGGGTGATCATGTATTGTTCGTAAAGAAGAAAGATGGCTTAATGAGGCTTTGCATTGATTACCGTCAGCTCAATAAGGTGACTATAAAGAACAAGTACCCGTTACCGAGGATTGACGATTTATTCGATCAGTTGAAGGGGGCAACAGTGTTTTCAAAGATCGATTTGAGGTCCGGTTACTACCAGTTGAGAGTTAAGGAGTCGGATGTGCCGAAAACTGCCTTTCGGACAAGGTATGGACATTATGAGTTCCTTGTGATGCCTTTCGGCTTAACAAATGCTCCAGCTATATTTATGGACTTGATGAACCGAATTTTTCGACCATATTTGGATAAGTTTGTGGTAGTATTTATAGATGACATCCTAATCTATTCTCGAGATGAGTCTGAGCACGCCGAACACTTGAGAACCATATTGCAGATCTTAAGAGAAAAGAAACTGTTTGTTAAGTTTAGCAAAAGTGAGTTTTGGCTTCGTGAAGTCGGATTTTTGGGACATATAGTCTCAGGTGATGGTATTCGGGTGGATCCGAGCAAAATTTTCGCGATCGTTGATTGGAAACTGCCAAAGAATGTATCCGAGGTTAGAAGCTTTTTAGGCTTGGCCAGGTATTATAAATGTTTTGTCGAGGGATTTTTGATGATTGCCTCTCCTATGACTAAGTTGCTGCAAAAAAATGTTAAGTTTGAATGGACTGATAAATGTCAGCAGAGTTTTGAAAAGCTGAAAGCACGATTGACTGAAGCACCAATTTTAGTACAGCCCAAGCCCGGGAAGGAGTTCGTAATTTATAGTGATGCATCATTGACAGGCCTTGGATGTGTACTAATGCAAGAGGGTAAAGTGGTAGCTTATGCCTCGAGACATTTAAAACCGCATGAGAAAAACTATCCTATGCATGATTTGGAATTGGCCGCTATTGTCTTTGCCTTGAAGATCTGGCGACATTATTTGCATGGTGAAAAATGTCGAATTTTTACTGATCACAAAAGTTTGAAGTATTTGATGAATCAAAAGGATTTGAATCTGCGACAATGGAGATAGCTTGAATTATTGAAGGATTATGATCTAGTGATTGATTATCATCCGGGAAAAGCTAATGTAGTTGCTGACGCCTTGAGCAGGAAATCTCTTTTTACTTTGAGAGCCATGAATAAAAGGTTAGCATTGTCTGATGATAGGTCAATCTTGGCAGAGATGAGGGTTAAACCGTTATTTCTCCAGCTAATTTGTGATGCTCAAAAGAACAATAGTGAGTTGCGAACCAAGAGAACTCAGTGCGAATCGAGTTACGACTCAGATTTCCTAGTTGGACCAGATGATTGTTTGATGTTTCGAGATAGGATTTGTGTACCAAAACATGATGAATTGATTCAGAAAATACTACATGAGGCACATAGTGGCTATTTGTCAGTTCACCCTGGTAGCACAAAAATGTATAATGATTTAAAGAAGTTATATTGGTGGCCAGGCATAAAAAGGGACATTTCTGAATTTGTAACCAAGTGTTTGATCTGTCAACAAGTAAAAGCTGAGCATCAGGTGCCTTCAGGATTACTCCAATCGGTAATGGTACCTGAATGGAAATGGGATAGGATTACCATGGATTTTGTAACCACGTTGCCTCTGACTCCTAAAAAGAAGGATGCTGTCTGGGTAGTGGTTGATAGGTTAACAAAGTCGGCTCACTTTATACTGGTACGTACCGATTACGCACTTGATAAATTAGCTGAATTATATATTGCTTTGAAATTGTGAGGTTGCACGGGTACCTATGTCTATAATATCGAGATAGAGATCCGAGATTTACCTCGAGATTCGGAAAAAGTTACAAGAAGCTTTGGGCACAAAATTGAACTTTAGTACCGCTGTTTCATCCACAAATAGATGGTCATGGAAAGAGTAATCCAGTACTCGAAGATATGCTTAGATGCCGTGTTTTAGAATTTGAAGGCAGTTGGGAGAAATATCTATCTTTGGTTGAATTTGCCTACAATAACAGTTTTTAGTCAAGCATACAGATAGCACCGTACGAAGCCTTGTATGGTTGCAAGTGTCGGACTCCTTTATATTGGACTGAACTTAGTGAGAAACAGATTCATGGGGTTGATCTAGTTAAAGAAACTGAAGAGAAAGTAAAAGTAATTCGTGATTGCTTGAAAGCTGCTTCAGATTGACAAAAGTCATATGCAGAATTAAAAAGAAAAGAGATTGAATTTCAGGTGGGTGATAAAGTGTTCTTGAAGGTATCACCATGAAAAAAGGTTCTAAGATTTGGCCGGAAAGGCAAGTTGAGTCTGCGTTTTATTGGGCCATACGAGATTACTGAGAGGATTGGACCAGTGGCATATCGGTTGGCCTCACTGACAGAGTTAGAAAGAATTCATAATGTGTTTCATGCATCAATGTTGCGACATTATCGTTCTGATCCTTCACATGTGATTTCTCCAGCAGAAATTGAGATTCGATCGGGCTTGACCTATGATGAGGAACCGATTAAGATTTTGGCTTGAGAAGTAAAACAGTTGAGAAAGAAAAGTATAGCTTTAGTAAAAGTGTTATGGCAAAGACATGGAGTAGAAGAAGCTACGTAGGAACCGGAGGAAGCCATGAGAAAACAATGCCCAAATCTCTTTACAAGAAGATTTTCAGGACGAAAATCCCTAAAGGGGGGAGAGTTGTAACAGCCTCATTTAGGGCCAAAAACGAAACGATGGTTTCAAACCACGAATTCGAGATTTAAAAAATTATTATTATGATTAAGTTTTAGCATTTATATTATGATTTCATAATTGTGTGAAAATTCATTCTAAAATTTTATCGATTGGATGTTTAATTTGACGTTCGGACTAAATTGAAATAGGTGAAAAATGTGTGTGTCTAATTCATAAAGCACTAGATTGAAATGGGGGTTTTAAGTAGAGGTCCTTAAATGGCAATTAGACCATTATCTTTTATATGGACAAAAAATAGGACATGGATGGAATTTTTAGAAAGTTTAGTATTAAGGGCATTTTGGTCATTTGCATATAAAATGAAATAAAATCGGAAAAATAACACAAAAATGTGTTCATCTTCATTAAGCTTGGCCGAAATTTGCATGTTCTCCATAGCTAGGGTTTTTCCCAAGCTTTCAAGCTCAATAGCAAGTGCATTCAAGCCCCGTTTTTAATGTTCTTTACATTTTTGAAATCCTCGTAACTCGGTCTACCTATTTCTACCAGTATTTCGAGTTAGGGTTTATGTTTAAAAATTTACCCATGAATGAAAATGGCGCCCTCTTTAGTGAGATTATATGAACAAATGCCCGAACCTAAATATGTTATTGCTATGGGCACATGTACAATTACAAGAGGGATGTTCATCTTCGATTCTTATAAAATCTCATTAGGGGTCGATAAGCTAATTCCCGTGGATGTCTATTTGCCGGGCTGTCCCCCTAAACCCGAGGATATGCATGTATTTTGATGTTTGATGGTAGAATATGAATGTTTGAAGTTAGGAGAACGATCTTTTCTAAGTGATTTTTAGCGAAAACGAGCAAAACGGCATAATCGGTAAAAATACCTATTGTTCATAACTATGTGTTAGAGTGAGAATTTGATGTTGCCATAGAAGATAAAAATGATCAGCATGTCATTAAACATAAGAATAAGGGCTGAAATTAAATTTCCGAGCCTAGGGGAAAAATTGTAATTTTGTAAAAGTTAGGGGCAAAAACGTAATTTTTCCATAATGTGATTTTTGGATTGAAATAAATAGTATGAGTGTTAAATGAACTAAATGTGTTGTTATAGATCAAGAAAGGCATGGAATCGATCTCGAACGGGGGAAGGAAAAAGTTTTGGACTAAATTGCAAAATTTCTATATTTTGCACCGAGGTAAGTTTGTATGTAAATAATACATTAACTTCATTTACATTTTTATATTTCAGCCTATTATATATATATTTTAGCCGATTTTGAAGCATAAATTGACTATTGGAAGAATGGAAATAAGTAATAGAAAGAGAAATCCCGGTTGAACATTCGGAAAGATTGAATAATATAGATGGAGTGTAGCTAGGTCACATGTATGATGCCGAGTGCACATCATGTGTACCAGAAACCTACGCGATACTATGTAGTAGCTAGGTCACATGTGTGATATGGGAAGTATCACACGTAAACAAGAGAGCTACGGGAGAGATAAATGTAGCTAGGTCGCATGTGTGATTCCAAGTGAAGGATACCATGTAGACAAGAGAGCTACGAGATAAATTGGCTAGGTCACATGGGTGGTACTAAGTGTTCACCATGTGTACAAGAGAGCCGAATTATATGAAATATGATGGTGGAGCTGTGTGCTGAAACCATCAAATATCGGAAATTGATCTGAACTGTTCAACAGGATGGCTTTATGGTGACATTGTAATCATGGACCTATACTTGTGATGTATGAAATGTGGTGAAAAAGAATTGTGATATGCATGTTAAAATGAGATTAATATAAAGAAAGTGTGAAAGAGAGAATTAGCAATAATACTGTTTTGGACAGACGCAGTGTTGTGAATTTTAAAAATCACCAAAAATAATGGGAATTTAATTAGAGGCTGAATGAGATATGAATTTAAATCTTAATGAGTCTATTTTCATTTAAAAGAAACATAGAAAGTAAATGAATCTTATATTTTGAGAAATTTATATTTTCGTGAGACTTGTTCAGAATGACTGCATGATCCCCTGTTCAGACTTAAAAATTTACCATAAATTTTAAAGAAACAATTAGGAGTTTTATCTTACATGTATGAAATCCTTATTGAGTCTAGTTTTATAAAAAACAAACAGCATAGTCATTGAAACTCTGAATAGAGAGATATATGAATCGTAATATACAGGGGTCAGAGTGGCCAAAACCTAAAATAAGGGAGATTTTAACTAATAAACTGTACTAATTGGCTTGACCAAAAATTCTAGAAAAAAATTAGTAAGTAGATATATAAGTCTAGTTTCAAAGAAAATTTACAGAATTGGATTTCGAGTTTCGTAACTCGAGTTATGATTTATTTAGTGAACATGACACAAGAGAGACAGCTTGACCAAAGTGGAGTAAATAGTGAAATTAAAAGTAGATACACTTGAGTTATTATGTAATCATATTAAATTCTTTATTCATTATTTATGTTCTTGCTTACTAAGATATAAGCTTACTTTCTTTTCTCTCTTTTGTCTTATAGTGTCATCCAGCTTGCACAAGAGTCAAGGATCGTTGAAGATCTGCCTACACTATCAATATTTTTGGGTATTTGAACTAAACATTTTGAATTATGGCATGTATAGTAGGCTTAGTTATTTTGTTACGTGTCATAATTGCCTAGGCTAAAAATATTGGCTACAGTATGTGATCGAGTATTTTTTACAAAGCCATTGAAGTTGGCTAATATTGTTAAAGGCATATGTTATAATGTTTCATGATCCAATTGGATGCCATATTTTTGTTTCGGTTTTATTTAATGGTATGTGTTATGTTCTGGTAATATCTCGTACACTGTTTCAGTGTGGAATGCGTGTATGGGGCGTTACAAATATCATAACTCAAAACATACCAAAATAACGCTAGCCTATACATGCCATATACCATATATACAAAGCTCCCAAAAGTACCAACGAGATGATCGATAGTGTGATGATGATTCCCGATGATCCCCGATATCTGAGCTAGCTTCGAAAATCTATAAAACATGGAAAGAACACACAAAGTAAGCTTTAAAAGCTTAGTAAGCCATATACAAATAAATTTACCACATGAATCAAAACATTTTTTATCAATAGACCAAATACAAGTAAACTCATATAGATACACAAACCTTTCTCAATGAATGTATATTCAAATACACCTATAATTTCATCAACCATTTTTTTTTCAAATTCTCATATGAATCTTGTACATACTTGAGTTGTTTAACTCATTAAATCATTCTTTACCAACTTGTCTTTACCCGTTGAACCTTTTGGAGTCGTTAAGGATACTCGGCAATCACATATAGCTCGTACAATGCCATATCCCAAATATGGTCTTACATGCTATCACATATCGATGTCACTGTCCCAGACAAGGTCTTACATGAAATCAATTAACGATGCCAATGTCCCAGACATGGTCTTACACGTAATCTCAATACAATGCCAATGTCCCAGACATGGTCTTACGTGTAATCACATCTCGATAACCTAATGTCATGACATTCGTATCCTATGCTATTCCTAGGGATCGTACGGGACTTTCGAATATTGTAACTTCGTCAATTCATGCTCATACTTGCTCATTCGACATTCATAGCAATTCAATGATAATAAAACATATATAATTCAATTTAAAAACATTTATTTGTATATGAACTTACCTTGTAGTCGGAATAGAGGGACTGGATCGACTATTCGATAACTTTCGACTTTTCCCGATCTAAATCTGATTTCTTTCGTTCTTGATCTATATACATTCAAAATTAACTCTTTTATTCATCAACACATTAAATTTCATCCACAAGCACATATTTGGGCATTTTTTCACTTTAGCCCCTAAAGTTTCACATTTATTCAATTTAGTTCTTATTTCAAATAAACACAAAATTCAATAAGACCCATGCTTAGTCAAATTACCAAAGTACCCCTAGCAGCCCATATTTCACATTTATTCATACTTTTAACCCTTCAATTTGTAAATTTCACAATTTAATCCTTTTTTTTCAAAAATCACTTTACAAAACATAATAATCTATCAACAATTATTCAATTTCCATCATCAACGTTCAAAAACATCAAGCTATCATCAATGGCAATTCACAAATTCATCAACAAATTCAGAAATTAGGGTACGGGCTAGCTAGTACTCAAAGCAACGATCACAAAAACGTAGAAATTATCAAAAACCAAACAAAGAACATACCTTAATCAACCAATGCAAGTGTCGAATACCTAAAGCTTCAATAGCTTATTTATTTTCTCTATTTTCGGCTAAGGATGATGATAATGGAGTTTATTTTAACTTTGTTTTATTTTAATTAAACTTAAATCACAATTTACTATTATAACCTTAGTTATAAAACATGAAAACTAATTAATACATGTCCATAATGGCCCACTCAAGCTATTAACGGTACAATAACATCATAAGGACCTCATATTTAACAAATCATAGCTAATAAACACTTTTAACTTATAACATGCCACTTTTGCATTTTACGCGATTTAGTCCTTTAGTCAAATTAACCACTTAAACGATAAAATTATCACACGAAACTTTCACACATATATAATCACATATTGTAAACACCAAAAATAATATTAAAATAATTTTACGACTTCAGATTTGTGGTTCCAAAACTACTATTTTGATTTAGCTAAAACCAGGCTGTTACAGCGACCATGGGAACAGAGGTTTAATGTCGTGACACAAACAGGGGATGTCGTGACTACGAAGGTAGTTCCCTCAATTTTTCATCATTTTCCTCAAACCTGCCAAGCATCAACACTAAATGGTTAAAATGACCTGAAAGCTCAACTCACATATTATAGCCATTACTACAAATGCCAAATTAACATTCTTGGCATATAAAATACCTACCTATTTCATGATTACAAGTATACATACATGTTCATTTACTTAGCATGCAAGAAATAACTTAATCATGAGCATAACATGAGCAAATGGACAAGTAAACCATCAACTCACTAAATTAATATATATAATGCCACCAACATAATGGTCATATTCAAAATATAAGCACTTCGTATCATATGGACCAAAACTTCCATAATGAACCTAAAGATCAATTCAAGACCTTAGGTACATGCCACTTGTTATAACATGTCAAAATTTATACAAACTTTACGAGTCAAGAGCTAAATCTAGATGCTGCCTATCATTTTAAGACTTCGAGATCTACAATACCTACTCGTAGATATAAAAAAACCATATGCTAAAGAAATAGGACTCACTGGTGCTAACATGATTTAAATCAATAATCACATATAAGCAATACAAATAACGTACAGTATGAAATCCAATGCTATCTATATCACAAGTTCATTTCTTGTCTCATGTACACAAAACATCAATCTTTAAAACTATTCAACATGCCATGTTCCATCATTCAATATCTTTATTATTAAATTTCATTTACACGAATGTCATAGCATATCACAAGGGTTACAACTCCCTTTTTTTTCCATTCTTAAATCTATTGATTCGTTATATAATTAGATCGGCCCTCAGGGCTTGTATTAAGCAGATCATGTGTCATTTCTCATGCCATCATTTATTGTTTAAAATAAAGATACCATTATGTAAATTAATAACCAAGAACATTAGGCAAGATACATGTTTTCATAATCCTTAATAACCAGACACCTAATCAAGACAAATACATGGATTATCCAACCATCAAACCAATATATCCAACACCCAGTGCCTCATCTGTACGTCTGAAGTATAATATGCACTCCACGCCTCATTAGTATAAACTGAAGTATAATTCCGTACACTAATCCTATGGCATGCCAACTATACCCGACTATGCTCGAAAGTATTAATATGGTATCTAATGTTTCAATCTATGTACATGGTTCACGTATCATAGTTTAATACATATCAATTCATACCATACTCAAATCAATTCATACCATTTCATATAATCATTTACATATCATCACATTTCTTCACAAGTTACACACCATTTCATACTTACTTATTCATGAGACAAATAAATTCATACCTTAAATAAGCTAATTGCAACAATCCATGTATGATTTTTAAATTTAAATCACGAAAACACAAACCGTAATAACTACTTATCTACAACTCATGCCTTTCCTTTTTCTCAAGACAATCTGCATCGTCTTTAGCTACGCACAATAATCAATTATAGAAAATATATTAGTTTTCAGCCAATCACATGAAAAATACATAATTAAACATAATTTGTATTTTATTCATTTTAGTCCCTATATCTGAAATACTCATGTTTTTTATATTTAACATTAAATTAAAATCAAATTTCATATTTTTTCATTAGGGACCTTTTATTTTTAATATATAGCATAACTTCTTAGCAACTTTCAATTTATTCAATTTAGTCACTAATGTCATAAATAAACTATATAGCTTAATTGAATTTCTAATCAATCCAAACATTTTCTTAACTCTTCAACTTGGTCCCAACATGCTCAAACTCATACTTTAATTTCTGATCAAAATTAAGCTTAATTTCACAAGAAAAAAATACTAATGGGAACTTGAAATATACTTAACAATTTGATAATCTAAAGCGTGGGTTATCTTAATCAAGCTGTCATGATCAAGAATTTATAAAAGTTTTAAAGAAATGGCTTGATTACCTTGATGAATTGATGGCCGAAAGTTAGCTAAAGAAACTTGAAATTTTATTTTTATTTTAGTGGCTATAAACGGTCTAAGAAAAAGAGAAATGACTATCTTGTTTCATTCCCCCAGTCACTAGTATATATACTTAAATTAATGTTATAATTAAAGCTTAATTAACTTTTAACTTTTAACTTTTCTTAATTAACTAAATAAGCTTGCTTAATGAAAGATAAGTGGATGCCATCAAATTCCACTAATTCACAAAACTTTAATGGTTAAATAACCTTTAATCCTTTTGCATGATTGCACTTTTATAATTGAGTCCTTGTACTACAATTAATGATTTTCACTATTTAATTAACTGATCGTTTATTAATATATTTTTATACTAACTACGTAAATCATTCTATTATAATCTCATGGGCTTGATTTATAAAATTGGGTTCTGAAACTGCATTTTCGACATCGATTAAAATTGGGTTGTTACAAATATAGTCCACATCCACTTGATTAATCATGTCATCCCTTTGAGGCTCATCTAGTGCACTAAGTTCAATGGGTACTTCACGTTCACACAATTTAGGCTCTACACTAGACATGGTATCCACCACAACAGATTCACAAACTTCTTAACCTCCTGGATTGCTTCTTAAAAAGATTATTAAAATTTTGAGTTAACAAAGCTATCTACTCTAATAAGTCTTCAATGATAGTGGAACTTGTAGTGGGTATTGCATTTTTCATTTGTAAAGTAATGCTCTTTTCACCCTTGAACTTTTCCTCCTTGATTCTTCAAGATTGATTTCAAAAGTTTGCAATCAATTCATCTATCATAATGTTATCAATGTCTTTCGCCTCCCTAGTTACAATGACTAAGATGGAAACTCTTTTGGGCAAGGATCTTTACACTTTCCTTATCAGTTTGGAGCTTGAATACTCATTTCCAAAGGGAAAAAAAAAAAAACTAGACTGGATATGTTACAAAGTTTATCATAGAACTCACCAAAATTTTCATTCTCTTGCATCTTCAATGTTTTGAAATTTATGGTAAGCCTAAGAACTTTAGATTGCTTTATTTTATTAGTTCTTTTATGAGCAATCTTAAGAATATCTCGAGCCTCTTTAGTAGTAGTACACTTAGATATTCTCTTGAGCTCCTGTCCCTCTAGTCCAAAAAAAAATAACATGCATTGTTTTTTAATTGACATTTGCAAGCTTTTCTTTCTCTATAGTCCAAACCAAATCAAATTTTGGTGTTCTTGTAGTTGACTCAATAACAAGAACCTCCCATCCAACGAGTACAACATGCCATACCTTTTCATATGTAAACTTGATGAATGCCTTCATTCTTTCCTTCTAAAAAGCATAGTTGGATCAATCCAACATAGGAGGAAGGACCACAGATGATTCTTTCATTTCTAACAATTATCGACACTAGGAATACCACTTGATCCAATTCATTGGATGGATTTGTAATCTGTCGCAATTCATTGTAGCTGATTAAACTATTTTCCATGCTTAATGAGCTCTTATGAAGGAAATTTGAGCAATGTTTTTGTTTAGTTTTTTATTTTAGTTCATAGTTAATAAAAAGAGCATTTTGAGCTATTTATATGACATTGGGGGGCCAAAGTAGGCGTAAAGGTAGACTAATGTATTCAGTGAGTGTGCAGGACACCATTCAGAGGAATAAGGACAGGAGATTGCTTGCAATATTGCAACAGAAAGCTTTAATGTCACAACACAATGAGTAGAGTACCTAAAAGGAGCAATCTGCCTTTGTTGTCCCGAAACAACCAGAGGGTGCACAACACAGCTCTAAAATCATGCCCTAGCTTGTAAACTACCATCAGTGTCATGACAAAGTCCAGAGGGTGTCACAACACCGACGTGACGTGAGGAATTAATGAGCCAAGTGTCTTATCCCGAAAATCAGGTTAGAAGAAATTGGATTAGTGGACCAAGAGTTGTCACGCTCTGATTTTTTTAAAAATTTAAAGTTTGTAAAATTAGAAAAAGAATGAATTACTGGCTTGATGGTTAATAGAAAGTAAGGAGAGAGTGTGGTTGGCTTAAAGACCTGAGTTCAAATCTCTTCCTTTTCAAATTAAATAATTTTACTATTTTTGATCCCACTCTTTACTAATGCCATCCAACCTAGTTTAACCTAGGTATAAATACAAATTTTTCTTTAATTTTTAAGTCTTTCCTCATTATTATTTTTTATGTTGCCATCCCTCTCTTCCTCCTCTCCCTTTTCTCTTAAAATTCTCTTCTTCTTATCTCTTGAGCCACCCAAAACCCTAGCTTTTTGCTCCCCTCTTTGCCATCCAATTCTCTTCCCTTGGTGGTGGTTTGTTGTTCGTTTTCTTCACCTTCTTATTGTTTTTTTTCCATTTATTTTCTAGATTCTGATCTGTTGTTTTCTTCACTAAAAAATAGCCTACATTGCTGCCATTAAAATCACCATTGCTACCCCTTTCTCTTCCTTATGTAAATGTTGTTTCCTCTATTTTTTCCTCTATTTTTAATATCATTTATTTAATGATTTAATTCTAGAATTTTGGTGTTATTTTTTTTGATCAAAATAGCCTTCCTTTAGCCCTTACACATTCCCTAAAGACTACCCATGGCAGCCCCTTAAGCCTCCACCATTAGGGTCTTTATTGCCCATTAAAACCTCTCTTGTGATTGTTAGTTTTTTTTCTTTTAAAACAATGAATTAACCTACTATTTCCAACCTTCTATTCCTTTATTTTTCAAGCTTAAAATAGATACTAACCCTTTAATCCCTTCATTGTGCCACCCCAAAGCAACTCTTCTTTATGTCATTCATGGTGGTGTGCCACCCCTTAAACACCACTTTGGGGGCTACTGTTTTTATCACTTTTTCCATCCTTTTCCAGTAAATAAATATCATTATTCCACTCTTCTAATCAACACTTAATTGTGTCATTTTTAGGTGTATTTGATTCCCCTTCATTTGACAACTTGAAGTAGTTAACAATTAGCGTAAGTGTGGAATTTAGTGAAAACTAGAGTCGTACTAATTTTGTATAAAGTTGTTGACCTGGCCGAATATTTCTAAGGATTTTTAGTAAATTTTAATTACTAATTTTTTATATGAAACTAATCGTAGGTGTTGATTGTAACATCCCAGACTAGTAGTAAAAATTGGAACCTATTCGTACTTTCGCTAGGCATTATTTTAGTGTAAGATTGATCATTTTTTCGAATCTAAAAATTTGTTATTGAAACATTTTTTTGGTCGAAACCTTAAAGGTGTTTCAAGTCTGGTCTTGAGTGTAAAACTAATGTTTTAATGTTGTTTTTGGATTAATATTTGTTTAAGGTTTAACGTGCAGAAGTGCGGATTTTTACGAAGTAGTGCTGCAAGTTGCAAAATAAGGTGTGGATTATTCCCCTATATTTATTAGTTTAAAAATTGTATAATATATATTTTAATGGTTAATTTGCTTTTTGATTTTTAGGCCTAAATGTAAATTAGTGAGGTGCCGAGCAAGGTACGTAATTAATTAGGAAGCTTGTTTACTAAATGGCCTATGAAGCGATGAAACTGTGAATTGAATACGTGTATAGAATATCTGATTTTGAAACACTGTTTGAGGTGCATGATCAATGCCATGATTGTTATTGACTATATGAAACCATTTGAGCATGCCATTGTTACTGTTAAATGAAAAGCATGCAAAGTACATGTTGACATAGAATATTGACAAGCATGTTAAACATGCCAATTTTACCGAAATAATCACTGAAAGCATGATTGCTTACCGATTGTATGACATATTGCATCTACATGGTGTGGGAATTTGTAGTTGATGAAGGAGTTCTATGGTGATCTGCTGTCATTTAAAGTCCGCAATATTGTTGTTAGTGCATTGCACTGGAGATTTGAAGATATTGGGTGATTTATCACATTTTTACTGGCAGCTTGTTTGCATTTTTATTGGCAATTTTATCTACATATTATTAATGGTGGTTTTAACCATAATAAGCTTAAGCCCTTACTGTTTTGGAGTTCGGTAAATGGGTTTTGGGGAACTCATGGTGTGTAGTGAATGGTTAGGTAAGAATCTTTTGCATTTCATCATTTGCATCATACCATACTCGTACTCTATTTTCTTAACTGTTATGGTTTAATATGAACTCCATGAGATGACTTTATGGTCTTTTGGTTAATGCATATATGCACTGATTGATAAATTGTTTTATTTTGTTATGGTCACTGTGTTGATGTCCCTACGTCTTACGTATTGTTATATGTTTACTTAAATAACTCTTAGACTCACTTTGAGCTTTCATAAAAGCTCACTCCTCCCACAGTGTTTAACTTTTTAGGTAAACCTCAAAATTAAGATTGGACCCGACATACGGAGTATCACCTTAGACAATGAACTATTTTTTTTAAATAAGTAATTTTAATAAGTTCTTTATTGGTTTTAGATTGTAATTCTATGTTTTTAGTCTGTGGCTTGATTATTTTTTATTTGGGGGTTTTTGCATACATGTGTATTCAAACCTAATCAAACCTAACAATCGATAAGTGCATGCTATTTGACGTAAAGTAAAACTTGACATATTTATCGGTTTCGTTGTATCAGTGCATTAGATTTAAAATGGGTTTTTATAAAAAAAAAGCGAAAACACAAATGGTTTTTCTTTTCTAAAATGTCATTATCGACAATAAAATAAATCTTAAGTACAAACAACCTATTAAATAGATGTTTTACCTAACCTAAATCATCGACAATGATTTTCTTACAATTAGACGAATTAAGGATTATCAAAGGACAAATGGTTTACTTGGCCATTCCAATGGCTAATATAACCTTCTCAATCTAGCCATAACATCTAGGTCGAGTTAGAAAGTTACACCAAGGATGCTTCATTCGCACAATGAACTTTAACGCAAAACTGTCAGCCAAATTAGGTCAATGATCAACGGCAAACTCTAAACCTATAAATAGAAGGTTGTAAACAATTTATGGAAAATTTTTATTCAGTTTAGATTTTACTTTTAGTTGTAATTTAGGTTTTTCTTTAGTTTAGTTTTCTTTTAGTTTTCTATTTTTTTCTTTGCAGGTATCAGATTGTAGATCACCAATACTCTTCAACAGATTATTGTTTGCACATCATTAATATACTATCAGGATTTTTCTCATCTTTCTTCTTGATTTCTTTCATACTGTTTAAATTTATTATCAATTACTTTGCATATGTTAAATCCTTGGGGAACTAAACTGATAGGGGACACTAACAAGGGGATGTGGGATTAATTGGCTTCTATGTAGGGTTTCTTAGTAGATCAACTAGTTGGGATAGGAATAACTTAAAACCCTAGGCTTGACAACCATAGGAAATCATATAGGTGGGAATGAACCCGAAATCAATATTGCCTATCTATGAAAACCTTACCGCAATCCAATTTGGATTGTAACATCAAGAGATAAATTGTTGGAAAGACAAAAATATATAGATTTTTTTAGCACTTTTTGAGCTCTAATTTTTGCAGTTTCGTAGTAATTTTTGTCGAAATTCATAATTTAACTATAAAATAATTAATTTGCACTTAAATTATTAACATATTCAATTTTAATTATTTTTATAATAAATTTACACAAATTTGGTTTATTTTCGACAGTTTTGTAGAAAGGGTGAAAATTGGCTTGGCAAACACCTCGAGAGGCCTGAGCCGTTGGGGCAATGTTGTGCATCAAGTGATCAAGAGTAAGGCTAATAATATTTTCCAACGATGGGCGGTCCAAAAATATGTATTAAAAATATTTATAATTAATTTTGATCCAAAATTAATTATAAGCTTGAATATGAAAAGAGGCCCAATTGTGCCAAGTAAAGAAGACTGATCCACTTAGCAAATGGAGTAGCCCAAACCATCCATAGATCTGACCCAATCAGCTGATCTTAGTATATTTCCACACTTGCAAAATAGCCGTTGAAGTTTCCTTAAAATCCTATTCAAACCCCTCCACTTTTTGTGCCTTCAAACTTTTGCCCCTTACTTAAAATAGCTAGTTTGAGCGATCCAAACTTGCACCATATGTGGTCGGCCAAGGGAAAAGGAGTGGCTGCTATTTATTTGCTATTTTTAGCAGCCATTCTACCCTATAAATACCTCTCTTACCTTCCTCATTCAACATTTTCTTGTCCGTGGGTACTATAACTCGACATTTTCTTTTCATTTTATTACTTATTGGGATTGTGTAAACTTGTACATTTCTGTCGTTCCAAGTTTTTGGTGATGTTGCCGAGGATTGTTTTAAAATATATTGTTCATGAAATTGTTAATTTTTCATTTTGGTCAATTTTTTTCATGTTAAATTTTAATTCCAATATATTTTTTGTGTTTTTTTAGGTGTTTCTGAGTATTGATCAAATTATTGACTTACTCCCCATAGACCCTGAAAGTCAAAACCAAAATCAAGGAGGAGCATTCCCTTATAATACTTAGAATTCGATCATTGCTGCCAATGATAGAAACCGCGTCATTCGATAATATGCCATTCTTCTCTTCAACAAGCTCAATCCGAGTATTGTGAGACCCGAAATTGAGGCACTGCAATTTGAACTAAAGCCAGTCATGTTCCAAATGTTGCAAAATATAGGTCAATTTAGTGGGATTTCTATTGAAGATCCACATATTCATCTTTGGCTATTCGTGGAAGTGAGTGACTCATTTAAACTAGTCAGGGTGACTGAGGATGCCTTGATACTGAGATTATTTCCATACTTCTTAAGAGATAGAGCATGAGCGTGGTTGAACTCCCTACCATCAGGTTGCATTATTGCATGACAAGAATTGGTTGAACGTTTCTTAATGAAATACTTTCCTCCATCTCTAACCGCCAAGCTCTGAAATGAAATAACTTCATTTTAGCAACTTGACGAAGAATTTTTATATGAGGCATGAGAGCACTTCAAGGAGTTATTACAAAAGTACCGTCATCATGGCATGCCTTACTGCATTCAAAAGGAGACTTTCTATATTGGTCTCAATATTCATACTAGAATGATGGTGGATATTTCGGCAAATGGAGCCCTTCTTTCTAAGTCTTATAATAATGCTTATGAGATTATTGAAAGAATTACCGACAATAACTATCAGTGGCCAACCAACCAAGTAGCCACAGAAAGACAAGTAGTAGAAGTACATGAAATAGACACATTTGCTTCTTTCGTAGCCCAACAGAACCAGCTCAAGAATATTTCTTGTGAATACTATAGAGATGGCCATTTCTTTGAAAATTTCCTATTGAATCGAAAGTCAAAATATTATATGGGAAATTAGAATTTGAATGGTCCGCAATCAAATTCTTACAACTCCTTATGGTAGAATCATCTAATTTCTCCATGAAATAATAAATGGGTGGACCATAGTGACTCTTCTATGTCATTTGAACCAAATTATCCACCAGAATATTCTCAACAAGAGCAACAACACCCACCAACCGAATCTTCAAGTAATCTTGAGAATTTCCTAAAGGCATACATAACGAAGAATGATGAACTAATCCAAAGCCAAGCAGCAACATTGAAGAATTTAGGAAGCCAAATGGGACAGCTAGCCAATGAGCTTAGAAGCAGATCGCAAGGTATTTGGCCAAGCGACACAGAAAATCTGAGAAGCACGAGCAAAGAGCATTACAAAACCGTCACTTTACAAAGTGGGAAGACATTGGAACCTAAAGCTGTCGAGGTTGAAGATGAGCTTGTTATAACTCAAGGCAAAGAGGAAGTTCAACCGAGTGTTGAAATTCCTATTTCATGGAAATCAGATTTGGTAATCCTTGATAAGGTAAACTCTAAACCAATTAGTTCTGATTATCTAACACCGTTGTCAGATGTAGAAAAATTTCCACAGAAGAGTTGTCCAGTTAAAGCTAAGATTCCATCACTGCCACATCCTCAATGATTCCAAAAGTAGCAAAAGGATACTTAGTTGAAAGAAATATTTGATGACAATGTGACTTTTAATGACTTTGATGTTGTTAAATCCCCAAATATAGTTGAAGACTGCTCTGCTATTTCCAATATTGAATCATTGACTTCTACAAAATTAGAGCTCAATTCTTTAGACGATCTATTAGAACATATTCTACTAGAGGATTCACCAAGTGATGATGAAGACTAGGAGTGTTTGGCTTTGTTAGAAGCTAGTTCGAAGGAATTCACTTAAGAAGTTCCACTCGAATCATTAGAGTTATCATCTCAAGAGTATACACAACCAAAGTCATTGATTGAACAGCCAGATGCATTGGAACTGAAGATTTTGTCTCCTAATTTGAAATATGAATATTTGGGTCTGTCTTCAACTTTACCTATCATTATTTTTGTTGAGTTCACCAAAGATCAAGAAGAAGAGGCACTTGTGGTTTTGGAAAGGCAGAAGAAAGGTATTGGATGGATTATTTCATATATTCGAGTCACGGGTTGGAGGATTTATAGGAATTACAGGAAGTTAAACAAAACCACTAGGAAAGATCATCCCGAGTTTTCTTTCCCTAATAAGATGTTGGACAGATTTGATGGGAAAGAATATGATTACTTCCTAGATTATTATGGTTGGTATGGAAAATAGTCATTTGACACCACCATTGTCAATGACGATCCTAAATAAAATAGAGGGGGTGCTCTTCACTTTCTCTATTGTTATTTTCTATATTTTGTTTCATTTTTCTCATTTGAATAAAACGGTAGACTTAGATAAAATTTTCTTTGGTCATTACATTAATTAAATTCTTCCTAGGATATTGGGACTTAAGCGGGACCATCTGTGACCCCTCCAGTCTTTCTTGGGAGTTTAATTTAATGTAATTTTTCAAAAAATATTTTTCTACGTAGCTCGAAGTACTTGAATATTTGTTTTGTTAAATAAAGGGTCAAATTTTAAACCAAGCACTAATTTCTTTGAGTTTTTTTTTTTAGTTTACTTTCAATACAGGAGCTTAGGATCCAAAAAAGAGCTGCCATTGGGCTTAAAACACTGCTAGGAAGGGAAATATCAACCCTTTTTCTGCACAAACCTATAGCCCTTACCTTGCTCCACCGTCACTCTCAAGTAGCCTAATAGTGCATCTCACTTAACCCCTTAATGTCGCAACCCTTAACTCCCTAAATCACCACCCCGAACACCTTTATTCGATGTCACCAACTACTGCAACTAAACTATCCTTAAAACCACACCTTTATTCGATGTCACCAACTACTGCACCTAAACTATCCTTAAAACCACCACCCCCTTCAACTCTAAACCTTACCATCGGCTACTCAACCACTTGCCCAAAACTGAAACCACCCTTAACATATTTTCTAAGTCTAATGCAGAGAGTCTCTTCGTCTAGCACAATTTCACGAAGTGAACAATTTTATATAATGATTATGCTACAACACATGCAGTTGTAGCAACAAGCTTACTAGAGATACTAAAAAATACATGATGATTTAATCAGATATGCATTTAAAAAAATATATATTTCATAACCCGTTTGTTTTTGTACTTGAATTTATAGAATTTATACTCAAACCATAGACTCCAATGTCAAGGAAGGAATGAGGCGATCATATTCAGAGGGGTCTGCAAATAAATAAAAAGGGGGAATCTTGTCTTTACTTTGTAACAGCCCGTTTTTAGTGAAATCGAAACAGTGGTTTCGGGACCACAAATTTTAAGTCAAAATATTTATTTTATTATTATTTTGAGGTCTACAGCATGATAGTATGATTGTATAAAAATTTTGTTAAGAAATTTTATCGTTTGCATGCTTAATTTTATAAAAATGATTAAATTGCATAAGGTGTAAAACTTGTGTTCTATTAGTTAAAAGTATCAAATGGATATGAAATTAATTAGTAAGGGATTTATGAGGTACATAGACCATTTTTTATTTGACTAGACAAAAATGGACATTTAATAGGTGAATTTTAAAGTTACAAGTAAAGGTTAATTTGGTAATTGCATAAATAAATATTAAATCAAAATAATGAAAAGATTATCATCTTCTCATTTGAGCTACACCATCGAAAATAAGGAAGAAAAATACTCCATTTCTATGTTTTTGAAGGTTCGGCCATAGTCTCATTGCATGTAAGTGCATTATTGCTCGGTTTTTAGTGATTTCCATGTTTTTGGAGTCATTGTAGCTTAATCTAGCTAGCCTAGGGACTAATTTGCAAAACTGTTAAAAGTCTAGGGTTTTACCATTGCTGAATGTGTATGTGTTTTGAAGTTTAATGGTAGAAAATGAATGGTTGTTGTTAGATAAACAACATTTGTTAAATGATTTTGAATGAAATTGCAAATTAGGGATTAAATTGAGAAATGCGATAAATTATGTGGTAAAAGTGTGAATATGTGAAAAATATGGGATGCTATGGGTCTAAACAATATTCAGCTATAATGTTTGAAATTCAATTGCATGAATTTGTATTTTTATTAGCTAGGGACTAAATTGTAAAGTAGTTAAATGTTTAGGTGTAAAATAATAATTTTGCCATAATATGAATTTTGGGTTGAATTGAATAGAATAAATACTAAATGAATTGAATTTGATTTATTTAGATCAAGTTAAGCTTTATACGGATCTAGAATGAGGAAAAGATAAAGTTTTGGACTAGTCAATCCATTTCATTGTTTTTGTGATCGAGGTAAGTTCGTATGTTTAATAAGCATTAAATTACATGTGTTTGAATGCTGAATTGATATGATTGTGATGATATGACACCACGGAGATTCTCGACAAGTTATCGGCAATGTATAAATCCCAGTTGAACCTTAGGAATAGATAGGATACAAATGACATGTCATTAGGGGTTACCGTATTTTGGGTGTTGGTCCGTACGTTCTACCGATGGCTGAGTTTTTTGGCATGTGTTGCAGTTACTCATCAGCTTGTGTGAGCAGCACTGTGTAGCTAAGTCTTGATAGTCAACTAGTGTAAGCAAACCCGGTGATAGCTCGAGAGTGAGCATTTATCTGATATATGAGATTGAGATGGTTTCGACCATGTATTGGCACTTAGTGTGTGAGATTCCCTAGTATCTAATATTATTCCAAATGGTTCAACGGGTATATTGATGATATAATAGGGTAAGAGATTGATACATATCAGTATAGGTATGTACGTAAATCATATAAGCATTAAATCCATGAAATTTGTGAGTTACATGATTAGCTATGTGAATGAATATATGTTAGCCTTGTGATTAAACGAAATTGTAGTATATTATGTTTATATTACTTAAATTGTGAATGAATGGTAAGTTATACTTATTAGCCATAAGAGCTTAATAAGCTTAATAGCTTACTCTGTTCACTTTTTCGTGTTTTATAGTGATTTCAAAGATTGCTCGGATTGGGAGTTGTCAGAGATCTCATTACATTATCCAGCCGTTGTTTTGGTACTTTTGAACTTGTGTACTTGGTTATATGGCATGTATAGGTATTGTAGTTAATATGGCCTATATGTTTGTGTATATAGCCAATTGATTTGGCTTATAAATGATGTATGTTTTGGTTATGTGTTTAGCCATGTGATTTGGCTTATTTTGATAAACTTGATTATGTAAATATGTCTAAATGGCTTTGATATTTGGTTTATAGTTGCTATGTGAATGCTTTGTTGTGAATTGGTATTTTGAGTACAAAATGATTGAATTTGAGAATGAGGTATGCATGTTGATTTAGGCTCAAAGTATAATAGGTGAGTTTGATCATTTAGGTATACTTTGGAGGCCCATTGGTATGTTTTTGAATGGCTAATTGTGATGCTTATGAGTATTGTGGTTGTTGTATTGATAGTACATTATATAGGCTTGAAATTGGTTGGTTATAAGTGTCTATTTAAGCATTGATTGTATGTACATTGTTGAACCTAGGTTGACAACAATTTGGGTGAGAAATGTGGCTTGAAACAAAGCTTATTTTTATCCACGCAGCCGTGTGTCACGCACTGCTAGTTGACACGGCCGTTCGTCCCCTGGTACTTAATTTAGAAACCAAGTCAGTAGCTTTACACGGCCTAGTACACGAGTGTGCGACTTGTCCATGTGGCATAAGTTAGTATACCCTCCAGTTTTCGCACGGCCTGGCATAGGGGCGTGTAAGGCCATTTTGAAGGGTACACAAGCTAGTCACATGGGCGTGTGGTTGGCCGTATGACCCAAGTCAGTGAGTTACACGGGGTAGGACACGGGCTGGGACACGGCCATGTGATCCCATTTCAAATGTCCATACGGCCTGTGACACTAGCGTGTCTTTGGCCGTGTGAGACACACGGCCAAGCCACACGGGTATGTGTCCCCTATATTTTAAAAATTTTTCATATTTTCCCAAAATTTTCATGAGTTCTCAGTTTAGTCCCGAACTACTTTTAATGTTTGTTTTAGGCCTCAAAAGCTTGTATTAGGGACTATATGATTGTATTTGAATGATGTTTGTTGGGATATGAGAATTGTATGATTATTTAATTAATAAGTCCAGTAATGCTCTGTAACCCTATTCTGGCTACGGATACGAGTTAGGGGTGTTTCATACTTTATTTTACTTTTTAGGATATTTTAAGTTTTTAGTTTTAAGATCTTTTAGGAATTTATTTCTAGCATAATAAAATAAGAGGTGAAAATAATCAATAAAATTGAACAAATTGCAAAATAAGAAGTGTGGTAATAGATATGTACATGTCTAGGATTGGATTTGCTTTGGAAAAGCTTGGTATTTAAGCAGTCAAACTTGACTCGCCTTCTTTTCCTGAGGTATTACCTGGTCTACACTATCTATTCACTTATATATTTTCATTCTTTCATTTTTTTTAACAATAGGGACATTGTTCATCTTAAGTAAGGGGACCAAAAATTGAAATTGTTTTTCAAGATACATTATTCTTATAATTATGATTAAATTATATTTTGTTCAAAAATTTGAATTTTTGTTAATTATGCTAACTTCTA
Source organism: Gossypium anomalum (assembly GCA_025698475.1). Lineage (NCBI taxonomy): Eukaryota > Viridiplantae > Streptophyta > Magnoliopsida > Malvales > Malvaceae > Gossypium > Gossypium anomalum. The sequence goes on from CM046957.1 coordinate 18,734,652, forward strand.
GTATAAATAAAGTTCTATTACCTCAATAATTGCTATGTTAGTTGAACTATGACATAATGTTACTCTTAATAAAGTTTACAAATCATACCATAAAATTTTTACTTCTTTAGGAGAGCTAGACATGCATGAAAGTTTAAGTCTTTAGAATTGGCTCAGTAATTTCTTGAGGCGAAATCCTAGGAAGCATGGAATTTTGAAAATGAATTTGGCAAACTTTTGTTTGGATCGATTAAGCCTTTCAAGCCAACCTTAATGAATATTTATCCCTTGAAACTCAACTTTAAGACTATATGGCCTAATTTTATTTGAACCTTTGCAATATTTAGTCATCACTCAGAACGAGCAATGGATTAAGTTTAGGGGTGTGGAAACACAAAAATATATATACTTTTTCAACACCTTTTGAGCTCTAATTCAGGCAGTTTCGTAGTAATTTTTTGTTGAAATTTATATTTTAATTATAAAATAATTAATTTGCACTTAAATTATTATCATATTGAATTTTAATTATTTTTATAATAAATTTACACAAATTGGGTTTATTTCCGATAGTTTTGCACAAATGGTGAAATTGGCTTGGCAGACACCTCGAGAGGCTTGAACCGTTAGGGAAATGTTGTACATCAAGTGATCAAGAGCAAGGCGAATAATATTTTCCAACCATGGACGGTCCAAAAATATGTATTAAAAGTATTTTAATAATTAATTTTGATTCAAAATTAATTGGGTTAAAAATTAATTATCAGCATGAAGATGAAAAGAGGCTCAATTGTGATAAGTACAGAAGACGATCCACTTAGTAAATGGAGTAGCCCAAACCGTCCATAGCGCTGACCCAATCAGCTGATTTTAGCTGATTTCCACACTTTTAAAATAGCCTTTGAAGTTTCCTTAAAATCCTATTCAAACCCCTCCACTTTTCGTGCCTTCAAACTTTTGTCCCTAACTTAAAATAGCAAGTTTGAGCCATCCAAACTTGCACCATATGTGGTTGGCCAAGGGAAGAGGAGTGGCTGCTATTTATTTGCTATTTTTACCAATAATTCTGACCTATAAATACCTCTCTTCCCTTCCTCATTCAACACACCTTCATTCCCACACATCTCTCTCTTTCACTTGTTTTTCTCTCTTCCATTCCCTTCCTTATTTTCCCATTTCCCTTGCTCATTTCCCTCTTGAAAAAAATCCTTCTTCCACCTTGGAATAATATCATTCAATTGTTCGTAGAGTCCTCGATTCAACACAACGAGCAGAGAAGAAGGGGAGTGCACTAGTCTGACTTCAAAGAAATACTGGATTTGCTTCCTAGTTCCCTTCTCTTTAATTTTCTTATTTATGTTGTGATCATGAATATGAATAATTTTTTTGTTGTTGTTCTTATTCTAATTAAAATGATTTAAATTAATTCGTGTTAGATTGATTGCATTTTTTCCACTTGAATTATTAAAATCATAGTTGTGTTGTTATAGGCCTTGGTGAGTTGTTTAATTAAATAAAACCATGCTTATGTTATACTTGCATTATAAAATATAAGGTAATGAATTCATTAATTATTAAACGTATTGAAATTATAATTAATTGACACACTATTTAATTGGTGCATATTTAATCTTCTAAGGTAGCTGAAGGTTAAATTAACGATGGTTTAAACGGTACATTAGCCTTGCATAACTTGCAAGATTATTGTGATTAAACTGTTTCAATATAGAATAGATATATTGTTACCTCACTTAGTCTTATATGTGTTTATGAAGATTGATTAATTGTTTAAATTGACATTGAAAAATATTCAAGAGATTGGTTAATTTAGTATGTATGTATTTGCAGTAGTTAACAAATTACCAAGTTGTCATGAAAATATTCATAGCAACATGAACATGGATTTAGTAGTTCTAAGTTAAGGAATGTAATTGGTCTAACACAATTATGTCATATTGATTAAAACTCATCTTTTTAAAATCGTGCATTGGAATTTTTGCTTTTTATTTTTATTACTTAGTTAATTTTTAGTTTTTAAATCACGCCATCAAAACATCATATTTTTTTCATCACCAACGTGTTTGATTTATATTTCATAAATATTTTTCTTTTACAGTATCTGTGAGTACGATAACTCGACATTTACTTGTCACTTTATTACTTGTTGCGGTTGTGTACACTTATACTTTCCGTTGTTCCAATAGTTCTTGCCAACTCTTTATGTTTGTGGAAGGCCAAGAGGCCCTGCTAGGTTAATGACTAGTTAATTGACTAGAACCCGAAATAATAATAAAGTATAAAAACTGAAACAAGTTAGCCTTCCATCATTAGAATTGATAGAAATTGCAATCTACCTCCATTGTTACTTATTTTATATTTTTACAAAATATATTTCCTCATCACCTTAGTATTAATCGTAATATAATTTGATTAAATTACTAACTAGACCCATTAGCATAAGAATTAATCTTAGTTTAGTATCGCCTTCCTTGGGTATGAGCAGTGATATGAGTAGTGACATAGGTAATGAGATCAGGAGTGTAACTACGATAAACAAAGATGAAATACAATGAGACTGCTTACGCAGTTCGATTTCCCTACATTTGTGAGGCATTGTCTAAAGATAAAATCCACTATCTTTTAGGCTCATACAAGTAATTTAAGTCTTAACACTTCCCGGTTTTGCAACTTAACTTTGTACCTAAAGATCTAAATTTTTTTCTCTATTCCCCCCCTAAAAACTTAGAATGTAAACAAAGAAATAAACCTGTTTAAACTATCACTGCACTCTCAGCTCCCAGATACTAAATGAATAGACAAGTGCTAAAACTCTCAGTACATAACCTATACAAGCCTCCTCATTGTATAGTGATTTTGACTTGCTAACATAATAGATCAATTACAATCAATCTCCTCTACAAAAATGAAACTAAAACAACATATACAATATAATAATAAAATCCAAGGTAATGTATAGATGTAAGCGATAAGTCTTCAAGGTATCTCGATCCAATCTCCTTATTAAAAGGGTTTCGATTGCTTGATCTGATCCAATCCAATCTTCAAGATATGTTGCTTTAAATGGATTGGTTTTGAAAGATAGCTATCAGGAGTCCACAATATCAACAACAATTACAACCCAAAAATTTTGTTTCAAAATATTGCCAACATTCAATATGGAAAATCATTCAAACCTCTTACACAGTGATGACTGCAATGGCCACTGCTTGTGACACTACATGAACCACTTTTCATACTTGCCTCAACAAGCATAATGATCTAATAAACATATAGCTCTACATTACATACAAAATGAAGGAGAATACATATGAATTAAGGCTTTAGGGGAAAATAAGTCATTTTCTTTTAAGAGTTATTTGTTCTCTCACAGACTTTGTTAACAAATCTAACTAGTAGAACTCTTAAGATGCAACGAAGATTTACGAGTAAATTAGCAATACTGATAGACTCTCAAATATCTTTTTTTTTTTTAATAATTTCACAATCTCTACCAATGGCAAATGATACTTATAGACAATCAAGAACATCTACCTCCTTTGGAAATTCAGTGTTCCAATAAAGTATGCAAAAAGGGTAGCACAAATAACAGGGAAGATAAAGAGAAAAATAGCGACAATGCCTAAAGAACTGTGGTGAAAACCGAAGTAATCTTCAATAAAAGCTGCAACAGTTTTTGTTTCTCCAAAAGCTAGTATTTGTTTATCAACATCTCCATACTGGGAAGTAAGCATGCCATTCATTGCCCAAGATGTGGGACATATATAATACAACCAAATCCACCACTTTGGTATTTGCTGCAAAAGAAATGGGCACACATTGAGTTGGTATAGACATATACATATATTTCCAAACTTGGCCACAATATGCAATGATCACATTTTTTTGTGTATTTTATCAGTTTATGTACGAGATGGCAAGATTTGACATTGTCTCCCTTGTACATGAACCATCATTATGAATAAAACAAATAAATTAGAGGTCAAACTGGTGAGTTATCTGGGTCATCTGTTCAACGAGTTGTGCGGTTTTCTAAAAGGTTAAATATAGTAATTAGTTGATAGCAATATGTATTTAGCTTAATGCTGTAGTTTTCAATATATGGCTAAGAGGTTAAAAGTATCATTTACAAAAAGAAAAAAAAAAAAAGTTCAATAAAACAATCAGTTTTTTTACTAATTGAACCGGTTCACTAAAGTCCCCATTTATTGATATAAATTGGACTGAACAAGTCACTAATTTTGGATTGAACTGATCGAACAAACAAGTTTGATCATCAACAAAGATTTTAGGAAATTACTTGGCTAAGTAATTAAACTGATCTAACAAACTAGTTTGATCATCAACTAAGATTTTAAGAAATTACTTGGATAAGTACTTTGTAGGTACGCAAAAATCCTTATTTATAGTATATATTGGATCAAAGAGGTCATTAATTATCGCTTGATCGAATTGACTAATCCAATCATCAACTACTTAAGGATAAGTACTTTGCAAATTAGAAACTTACTGATTTTGGAATTATGAATCCAGCAAACAAATTCAGCATGGTGTAGGCAGATGAAACCACAATGGAAGCCACTTGATTATTTGGAGTGAGTGAAACCAGCAACATCCCTAAGTAATTGAAATATAGCAGTGTACAAAACATGCTGTAGAGTGCCCAGAATAACTTATAGGCTGACCATTCATATCCTATCATTGGATATGTGATGATCACATAAATAATTGCTAGGGTTAACAAGTACGGAATCTCAACAAGCACCTACAATGTCAAAAACCAAGTCTTTAGGATGAATCAAGAAGCTATGTTACTCAAATTCAGTGTCAAATAGGAGGGATGTGTTTAATATTTCTCTAAGTCCATTTATGTATTTGGACTTAGGGGATCCTTGAAGGGTGTTATACCCATACGGATATTGGTATATATGCCAGATATGGATATTTCAAGAAAAATGAAGAGTCAGAGCAACATCAAGAAGCTATTTACTTGGACTGTATGCAAGTGTAGCATATGGATATGTACCCAACACAAGTATGTTCAATTGTCTAGATGCTTCTTTTTCCATGGATCTAGAGTCCTTAAAAGTTTATAACCTCATACGCATTTTCAAAACTATGTTATACACAGAAACGAGATAAAGGAACTTCATAAGAAAGAAAAAAACAAACAAACAAAAAGAAAGTCCGACCAACGTCATCGAGAAGAGCCAGTAGAAAAACCCTTTGATTATTAGCTTGCAAACCAATTAAAGTTGTTGAGGAAGTATGAGAAGTTTAAACCTGTGCAAAAGAATAGGCCCATGAAGAGTACATTCCTGCAAATCTTTCCCGGTATAAAACTGTGCGCTCCGTTGAAACAAATGGCAGAACTGTCGAACAATTGTTTATGCCAAAGAAAATTATAACTGCATACATCGAACCAGCTATCCTGAACAGGTCTTGTTGGTTATTTCTGCAAAACAAAGGAACAGACCATGAAATTCAGTCCTTTCCAAATGGTATACTCCTTCAACTATATGCAATAAGCATTTACAGAATCCAATGCAAAGGTTTCCACATCGTATCAGTAATGATTTTAATATAGAAAGAGAGCTCTGGTTGCTCACTGTTAAAAAATTATTGTTTAGACGGTTCATACCATTCATACATAATGTTTTGATCTAAGATCTTAATTCTTCCATGTTTACGCGCAAGCATAGAAGAAAACAGGTGTTGCACGGTATTGTTTGCTTTGACTCGAAAGCATCACGACGTCCAAATACGGACTAAGTCTCTCTCTATATATCGAGAGAATTAAAGCTTGACATCCTTATCAAACCCAATATGGAACAAGCAAAGCCAGCTTGCACAGTGTAGCACTTAGTCCTGGGTTCTTAGTGGTAATTGCTCGATACGTTTGCGAAGACCAACACCCAAAGTATTATCCATTTGACGAGAAAGATGCCTCACAAATGTAAGCTTAAGCCTTTACATATATATTATGTATGAATGGTATGAACTGTCTTAATGTAGAATTAGGGTGTTACACTGCCATCCAATCAATGTCGTTCCACTTGATTCCTATTTTCATAGCCACATATCTTTCGGACCAAGTAAATGGAAACCTTCATGCAAGAATGCATTCCTGATTGCTATGAGCTAGAGAAGATCCAGAGAGAGCAAGCAGTTTCAACCTTTTAAGCATCATTAGCCAAACAAATGTAAAATAAGGCTGCACCAATGGAACGTATATACTAACATATTCTTTCCTTGCTGCCAGAATAGCACGCCGAACATAAGAGATGAGGCTGTCATAAAAACAATGCGCGTCAAATTGTATGCAGGGCTTCGCCAATAGGATAAACACTGTTTCCAGAGGCATGCTTTGAACTGCTCCAAACCATTCTGGGGGAAGCGAGTAGGAAAATATAGATCTTTTGAACCAGGAGTTGGTGAGCTCAACTGCTTAACCAGCTCCTTGTTTTCCCTTCAAATGCAAGACCAAAACAATCACACTCATAGCTAAATGTAAGATTTCCATATTAAATGGTTTATACATATAAGATTATAGTTTAACCTTCAAGATTAAAAGTACGTTTTTAGCCCACAATATGCAGTCTATGTTGCATAATAAGATGATGCAGTAATGCAAAGTTTTCACCTTCTTTTTGCGTTTGATAAACCTGGTTATTTTGTTAACGACAGCCGATAAAAAATCCTAGTATCTTTACTTACTTGCACAAGGTGGAGCCTTTATAAATTTGTGCAAAATCTATGCCATTTCCAACCTCTACGGATGTAGAAGTGACTTCCAACATCCATGTTGCTGGATTGTAGTTATCTTTAATCTTGGGCACTCCAGGTATATTCTATACCAACAATGGGGAAAAGAGTTAATCAGCTTCTGGACTGAAGTTATTCTTATCGAATACCACAACATATTGAATCTCAGACAATAAGGAGCAACATTGCTCAAACACGACCATGAGTGCCGGATGCGGGTATGTTTTCAACACAGATATGTTTAATTTTTTTCTATTCCTTTTCATGTATTTTAAGGTTCTTTAGAGGGCAGTATCGCAAAGCAGTGTCGGAAAAAAACTACTCTTATAATTCCACAAGTTGACTGACCTGAAAGTATTCAACAACTCTCATGGAGTTTTGCCCCAATGGCCCAGAATAGATAATATGTCCCCCGGTTTTCATCAAAATCAACTGCAAGAAGAGAAAAACAGAATGATTTTTCTCTTGGTTTTGTTTTCCACATATGGAGCTTTTGGAAAAATAAGGTCTCATATAAGCTACAATTTCACCGTTAACCCTTTGTTTTTTGGCAAAATAAAAGGTATACATAATTACTATTACCTCATCAAATGCCTCAAATATGTCAATACTTGGTTGATGGATTGTGCAAACAACTGTTCTTCCCATTTCAGCAACATTTTTGTTGGAACAATGGCAGCAACTTAAGCAAAATCAGAACAAAGTCAAGAACCAAAGATGGAAGAAAAAGAACTTGATTCAAAGTGTTGTAACCGGATATCATCTTCATTGAAAAATGAAAATCAAATATATGAGTAGGTTACATGAAATTGGACAGTTACCTAACAATGTAACTGCTCCCACTAATACATCACTAATACAAGTTAAATTTCAAAATAAAGCTAGCTGATATATCAGCCATTACATCAAGTACAAATCAGGAACTAATCCTATTGACTTTGATTACAAGTTACACACTAACTAAACAAGTTACATTCAAACAAAAGAAACAAAATGAACCAAACTAGCTGCTTCACTCGGTTCTGCTTCATGTTGGTCTGCTTGGAGAGCTGCTGGTCACATGTTGCATTGCAGGCCAATGCTCAACACTCCTCCTTGGACTGTATGCAACATACACCAATTTTCCTTCTTAAGTCTTCAAATCTTGTTACACCAAGTGGTTTGGTTAAAATGTCAGCCAATTGTTCCAATGAGCTGCAATGAATAAGGCTGATTTCTCCGGATTGCTCAGCCTCTCGAACAAAATGTAACTTGATTTTAAAGTGCTTAGTCTTGCCATGAAAGACTGGATTTTTAGCTATGGCAACTGCTGATTGATTATCAACCATAATTTCAGTAGCTTCACTTTGTTCTTCATTCAAGTCAGACAATAACTTCCTGAGCCAAATGGCTTGATTTACTGCTGCTGCTGCTGCAATATACTCTGCTTCAGCTGTGGATTGAGCAACGGTTTGTTGCTTCTTTGAACTCCAGCAAAATACCCCTGAGCCAAGTGTGAAAAAGTAACCAGAGGTGCTCTTCATGTCATCAACAGAACCAGCCCAGTCACTGTCTGAGTAACCAATTAGCTTAAGCTCTTTCTCCTTTTTAAACATAACTCCATGGTTCAATGTTCCTTTGACATATTTGAGGATTCTCTTAGCTGCTTTAAAGTGAGTCACATTACAGCAGTGCATAAACCTTGACAAGAGACTAACACCAAACATGATATCAGGCCTGGTTGCAGTTAAATAAAGCAGACAACCAACTAGGCTTCGATATTCTTTTTCATCAACTCTTTCTACACTTTCACTTCTAGATAGTTTCTCCCCTTGTGCCACTGGTGTATTAACTGGTTTGCAATTTGCCATGCAAAATTTACTTAGAATCTTTAATGCAAAGATATGTTGGTTGATAAAAATACCTTGATCAGATTGATTTACTTCCATGCTAAGGAAGTATGTCATGACTCCCAAATCTGTCATCTCAAACACTTTCAGCATTTGCTCTTTAAATTCATTGATCAGTTCCTCTTTGCTTCCAGTCACAAGTAGATCATCTACATAGAGTGACACAATCAATAAGGTTTCACCTTTTAATCTCTTCACATATAGTGTAGCTTCACTAACACTCTTTTCAAATCCGAGCCTAGACAGATAAGTGTCTATTCTGTCATACCAGGCTCTTGGTGCCTGTTTCAGGCCCTATAAGGCCTTTTTTAGTCTGTACACCTTGTCTTCTTGTCCTTGAACCTTGAAACCCTCTGGTTGCTCAATGAAAATCTCTTCCCTCAGAAAGCCATTGAGAAATGCTGACTTAACATCAAGCTGATGAACTTTCCAATGTTTCTGTGCAGCTAAGGCAAATAGCAGCTTGATTGTATCAAGCCTTGCTACTGGTGCAAAAGTTTCCATAAAATCGATGCCATACTGTTGACTGTAGCCCTTCACCACGAGCCTTGCTTTGTATTTGTTTAAAGAGCCATCAGCATTATATTTGGTTCTAAAAACCCATTTGACACCAATTACCTTCTGATGATCTGGTCTGTTTACTAATTCCCAAGTCTCATTTTTATGAATCATGTCCAGCTCAGCTTCTATGGCCTTCTTTCAATGTTTATCCTTGACAGCTTCTTCATAGTCTGATGGTTCAAGTAGAGCAGCATTGCATCTTTGGTAAATATCTTCAATGGTCCTGGTGCCTCTCACAGGAGTATCATCAAAGTCTTCATTACTTGGCTCATCTTCAGCTGGTTCTAAGTTGTCGTTGGACTGATCTTCCTCAAATAGTTTAGCATTATCACCATTCCAACTCCAGATTTTATCTTCATCAAACTTTACATCTCTGCTTATCAGAATTCCTTTTGTTGAAGGGTTATACACCCTATACCCTTTCTTTGTACTACTATAACCAACAAAGATTACAGGGACAGCCCTTTCCTCAAGTTTGTTTCTTTTTTCAACAGGAATGTGTGCATAACAGAAACATCCAAACACTTTGAGATGAGAAACTGTTGGCTTGAGTCCATGCCAAGCTTCAAAGGGGGTCTTATCCTTAACAGCATGAGTTGGTAGTCTGTTGAGAAGATATACTTTGAAGTATTGACCGCTTGACCCAAAAGTTGTTGCTTGGTAGTTTGCTCTGGAACAATGACACTGCCATGTTCAAGATGATTCTGTTTCTTTCTCTCACATACTCCATTTTGTTGAGGAGTATAGAAATTTGTGAGTTGATGATGAATACCAGATTCCTCACACAATTTCTGAAATCTTTCAGACAAGTACTCACTGCCATTGTCTGTTCTCAAGGCTTTAATTTTGCAGCCTGACTGATTTTCAACCAGTGCCTTAAACTTATTAAAGGCATCAAATACTTCAGACTTCTGCTTCATGAAGTAGACCCAACAAAACCTGGTTAGATCATCTATGAACAGCACAAAGTACTTACTGTCATTTAAGGATGAATTCTTCATTGGTCCACAAACATCAGAATGGACCAATTCAAGCTTGTCTCGAGCTCTCCATGCCATGTTGGCTGGGAAAGGCAATCTAGCCTGCTTGCCAAGTTGACAAACTTCACACACAGTATCTTTTACTTCAACTCTCGACATGTCATCCACCATATTCATTTTATGTAACAGATCAAGTGATTTGTAATTAACATGGCCTAGTCTCCTATGCCAAAGATCAGTATTATCAGCAAGGCTAGTATAGGCCTTTTTTTCAAGCTGATTCATATTAAGCATGAAGCACTTATCAGTCATAGCTACTGAGATCAACTCCTGACCATAAGTGTCCTTAACAACACAGGCACCATTCTCAAAAACTAATGAATACCCTTTTTCAACCAATTGACCAACACTCAATAAATTCTGATCAATGTCAGGTACAAATAACACATCTGAAATAACTTTGTTACCTGATCTAGTGTTGATCACAACATTACCCTTGCCCCTGGCTTGAATCAAATCACCATTTCCAATTCTAATCTTGGAGACATAGCTTCGTCTGGGTCTCCGAATGCACTTCATCATCAGACCATATGATGTGTACACCCACTATCCACTAGCCATTGGATTTGACTTTATTTGAAGACACAAAACAGAGGTCGTGAAGACATGCTCCTCCCGAACTTGAAGATCCTCAACACTGAGCTTGAATTTTTGTTTGTCTTGGTGCCTTTGGTTTGTTTTTTACAAACTTTCTCAACATGGCCGAATCGCTTGCAGCTTCTACATTGAATGTCTGGTCTAAACCAGCAAAACTTTTTAGAATGTGTGGTCTTCTTGCAGTGGACACATGGTGGAAACGTCCTCTTGCCTGAATCTCTCCTCGGCTTATCCCTCTTGTCAAGCCAAGGCTTCTTTCCTTTGTGGCTTGAGCTGGAGTTTTCTTTGGCCTTTGCTTGGAAGGCTCCTTCGGATGATCTTCCCGCTGTGTGGCCCTTCTCTGCTCCAATGCATAAAGGGAGTTCACCAACTCAGACAAAGAAATGGTTGTCAAGTCCCTTGAGTCCTCAAGTGATGAGATTTTGGACTCAAATCTTTCAGGAAGTGTGATGATAACCTTCTCAACCACTCTGCATCCTTTGAAATCCTCACCAAGCGACCTTATCTTTGTGTGTGGTGGCCATGATTACATGTCTCGTATTGCTTAATGCTCTCGGACTCTTTCATCTTCAGTTTTCAAAGTCCCTCCTTAAGTTGATGACTTGTTGTTTGCCTAGTTTTATCCGACCCCATGAACTCCTCCTTCAGCCTCTCCCATGCTTCCTTAGGTGTGCAGCAGGCCATAATCCGTGTGAAGATTACATCTGACACTCCATTCTGCAGGCAAGCTAAGGCTTTGTGCTTCTTGGTGCTCTCCTCAGCATGCTGCCTTATCTGAGCAATTGTGGGATTAGCCCTCAATGGAGGTGGTTCAATGTCGTTTTCTACTACACTCCACAAGTCTTGAGCTTGGAGATAAGTCTTCATTTTAACTACCCAAATGTGGTAGTTTTCACCAACAAACACTGGAGGTGGAGGTGGAGTAAAGCTCATCTTGCTGAAAACTCAACAGCCTCGATTTCTTCCTTCTCAAGCTTATGTTTTTCTCAACTAAGCAACCAACAAACAGAGGCCCTCAAAGAATTAGGCTCTCGATTACCATTTGTTGGAACAATGGCAACAACTTAAGCAAAATCGAGACAAAAAGTCAAGAACCAAAGATGGAAGAAAAAACTTGATTCAAAGTGTTGTAACTTGGATATCATCTTCATTGAAAATGAAAATCAAATATATGAGTAGGTTACATGAAATTGGACAGATTACCTAACAATGTAATCGCTCCCACTAATACATCACTAATACAAGTTAAATTTCAAAATAAAGCTAGCTGATATATCAGCCATTACATCAAGTACAAATCAGGAACTAATCCTATTGACTTTGATTACAAGTTACACACTAACTAAACAAGTTACATTCAAACAAAAGAAACAAAATGAACCAAACTAGCTGCTTCACTCGGTTCTGCTTCATGTTGGTCTGCTTGGAGAGCTGCTGGTCACATGTTGCATTGCAGGCCAATGCTCAACAATTTTTCACTGCTCTCATTACAATTGCAGCCGCTCTTGCATCTAAACCTGAAGTGGGCTCATCCATGAATATGATAGACGGATTGGCAACAAGCTCCACAGCTATAGTTAGCCTTTTCCTCTGCTCAGTTGATAACCCATTGACTCTTGGAATGCCAACTAAACAATCTCTAACCCCATCAAGCTCTATAGTTTCAATGACCTTATTGACAAATTCCTGAGTAAAAATCAATAGAAAAGTTATCAAATCCTGCAACAAACTATAAAATGTTTATTCATGAGCTGAAAGAAGAGGTATCGACTCATACATCCTTAGTTTTTGAATCAATCTGAGATGGGAGGCGCAATCAAGCAGAATATACTACCGATTCTTCCACAGTAATTAGTGGAGAGTGTATATCATTTTGGTCACAGTAACTTGAAACCCTTGCAAATGTGTCTTGAACCTTTGGGTACCCACCAATTCTAATATCTCCTTCTATAATACCACTAGTTTTTCTTCCAGAAAGAACATCCATTAGAGTTGTTTTCCCTGCTCCACTGACACCCAGCAATGCTGTCAAAACACCTGGCCTGAATGCACCAGTGATGCCTGAGAGAAGCTGTAGCTTTTTATGCTTGTAGCCCCTTTCTTTCATTTCCTGGGAAAAAAATGGCATTGCCGACTTGAAATTAAGAACTGCAGGTGAGAATTACATGAAAGATAAATGTAAACCAACTCTAGAGTATCTACCTGAGGAATGTTTACATAGTACTGCACATCCTGAAATGTCACAGTTAAAGGCTCGAAAGGCAAAACCATTTGTCCTATGAGATTACAAATAACAGAAGTAAGAAAACTGGAAAGATGTATATAATCAACAAATCCGATGTAGGGGAAAACAAGAATTCTATTGAAATGCTCACCAGTTTTTGGTCCTGCCACATTTCCTGGATCATTAACAGCATGTTCACTTTCTTTATGTAAACCTTCTTTGTCATCTTTTCTCTGTAGTTGAGAGTACCTTTCAAAAGAAATCATTGTGCGAGACTTTCCAGGGGCTGAATGCATATAAATGTATGGCTTAGCACATATGAAAGAAAAGTTTATGCGTATTAAAGAACTTACAGTTCAGAAGAAGATGAACTCACGGTTCAAAAAAGTTAATGCAAAGGTAAAAACAGCATTGAAAAGTAATATGAACCAAATAATGCTGCGACTGATATCCAGTAAAAGTAGCCTTCAAAGCTCAATCCTCGACTTTCCAGAGTTTGTTGCCCTATGCTTGTATTTCCAGACATGACCTGTAAATATAATTGAATAGAGATGACAATCATTTACAAATGAATTAACTGCTAGAATTTACACTTTTTTTTTCCCAAATCTAAACAGAGATTTAATATAACGGTTGGTCATGAACATGAGAGTTCTTAGTGGTGGACAAACAGATTAGATAACTTCATACCAAATCCTTTTTAGGAATAAAAGAAATAATGGAAGAAGTCATAGCAAACATCCATGACTCTTCCTTTTCTCGAAGTAACCATATTTGACACATAACTAGATATTGATATGGAGATGTGACCCTCCAAATATATTGAAAAAGTTCAACGAAAAATAAACCTACCCATGTTGGACACATACAGTATCCAACACTCACTCGAGTCTGAGTAATATAGGACTATACCAACTACAGCACCTTTGCTACAATTATTATGGTTTGAGCAGCCAAACATTACCTTTTCCCACCGTGGAGCAAGAAACTCGTTCAAACTCAGGCCAATCTCACCATACGTCAATGGAGAAAGCCAAAATCCCCATTCCAACCAAGAAGGCAAAGATGCTGCAATCAATAAAAGCAAGGGTGGAAATAAACAGAAAAGCTTAGTTCTTAGGTAAACAAAATGTTATTCACATGGACTATTCATTGCATCTAAAATCTTACGTCTCGGGAGAATGAAGCCACCGAACGGCAAAACAATCATAATTGCTAGAGCACCAACTGTTGTGGAAGCAACTATAGTTTGGAAGAGAGAGGCAATGCAACGAAACATGGATATGGATGTTAAGCGAACACCAAAATATATAAGGAATTGGCGGAAGAACCTAATAAGAGAGTATAATATAAACCAAATTAGATCATATATGAAATTCAAAATTTCTAACATTAGGCTTGAAGGAATGAGAAATGGCCTTGACATGGAAGTTAACTTCCCTTGTGGTTTTCTTGAACTTGATCCATGTCTAAAAGTGCATCATTTGAAAATGAGTTAAATGATTGAACTCATTACTAGGTCATCCATGAAGTTAGTTTAGATATCCTCAGACTTAATGTCACTATGCCACATGACCGGTATATGACTTTAGCTTTTCTTGAACAACAAAAGTTTTCTAAATGCAACCTTAGTTACTGAGACTTGGGTATAAGTGTCCAGTGCATACACAACTGGATGTTCCATTTTCTTTCATGTACTTGCAGTCCATGAAGGATCACATCTTCATACCATGTCTGTATACGTGCTAGATGACATCCATGAAAGTTAGTGTTGATATTGTCGAAATTCATGTTACAATGCCACATTACCAGTATAAGACTTCAGTTTTTGTTGAACGAAAAAAGTTCTCTAGATACGATCTATTTTACTTAGATTTGGAAATGAGTGTCAGACACTGGTACGTGTCCGATAAGAGTATGCTCAATTTTTTCCAAGATTTTCATACAATTGGAGTCCTTGGAGGATCATATCTCCCATACCCATATCCAGATATGCAGAAGACAGGGGTACTTGAAAGAAGATTTGAACTAACAAAGAATGCAACTGACCTTCCAACCTCAGGACTGTAGCCAATGACATAATAAGTCATAGATGTCCACACAAACGACTCCAAAAGTGAAAGAGGAACTTTAAGGATTGCCGCAGGAATGGCATAAGCCCATGCAGGGTAGAAGCACAACTCTCTCTGCTTGTAGAACACTGCAATTCTTGATACAGTCATGCTTAATTTCGGAAACCCATCGACATGAAGTATCACAAGAGCACAGAACAAAGAGCCCATAAAGTAACTTGAATGGATGACATCAACAGCCATCCGAGTTCGCAAGAAAGTAGTCATTGTTATTGAGGCAATTATGACTAGCTGCATAAAGAAACAATCCAATAATATTTTCTTTCAGCTCACAAATGACAAAAAAGAAAACAAGGCAACACCAAAGGGAAGTTACCTGTACAGATTTAAACACATAAGTGAAAGAGTTTCTCTTCATTAGAAGTAATTCTCTCATGGAGCAGGCTTTGAAAAGCTCCCATTTACTTAGGAAGTATGGTTTGAAGGATAGAGCATCTTTGTGACTTTGAGACTTGTCAAATGGCTTTGAGAGTTCTTCATCTAAATTCTGACCAATATGATGCTCTATGAATTTTTTTATGAAATGATCAACTGAAACATAGCTGTAAGGCTGCTGTTTATGGTACCAATACTGTTCTTGATCTTTTCTAGAGATTACCTGAATAAGTTTTAAAATATAAAACTAACTATCAAAGAAATGAATGAAAAACAAGAAGTTAGGCTATGTTGCACCAACTACTTTTTTTTTCTTGAAATACCTTGTCAGGCACATGTTCCTACTCGACACTTGCTACTATAAATCTCAAAAGCATACCTCCTGAAGGAAGTTAGCAATGCCCTTTCTTTCTGGGCACTTAAATCCACAGTCCTCAAAGAACTTGCAAATGTTAGTGCGAGGGCCTTGATACACAATTTTCCCTTCTGCCAATAAAATAACATCATCAAAGAGATCAAAGGTCTCTGGGGCAGGCTGAAGAAGTGATATCAATGCATTAGCATCAGTAATATACACGAGATGCTGAAGGCAGGACACAATCTGGAAAGTGGTTGAACTGTCAAGGCCATTTGATATTTCATCCATGAACAAAGCTTTTGCTGGCCCCACAATCATCTCACCTACACTCATTGAGAAAAACTTGACAATCATAACAGCAGAGAAAACAATGCTGTTTCCAAGAACTTATCAAATGTTCACCCGCAAACATCCACTACCTGTTGTCAATCTTTTCTTTTGACCACCTGATATTCCCCTTCTTATGGCATCCCCAACCTTGGTGTCAGCACAGATGTCTAGTCCAAGAATCTGAAGATCATTTAAATAACAAAAATCACTCACAGTCCATAAGAAGTTTGTTAAAATATTCAGCTGTATAAAAGAGAGGTGGTGAACTACCTTCAAAATATAATCAGTTCGGAGAGTACTTTCCTGACCTTTAACTGATATTGCCTGTGAAAACAGTTTCAAATAATGGTTACAATCACCAAAAGCATATATTCCACTGTGTCGAGCAAGAATAAGGAGGAGCAAAAAATTCTAGAAATTTATAATTAGAAAGGCATTAAATATGTAACGCCCCCACGCCCGAAACCGTCACCGGAGTCAAGCTTGAGGTGTTACTAAACTTATCTTACCTTTTAAACAACTCTAAACCACTTATTTTAATTTTCGGAATAAACTATTTTTCTGCATCATAGCTGCTTAAAAATTCATTTCTCGAGTTTCAAAACTCGAAATTAAGATATGTAAATTTTTCCTAAAACTAGACTCATATATCTATCTACTATTTTTTTTCTAGAATTTTTGACTTAGCCAATTAGTACAGTTTATTAGTTAAAGTTACCCCTGTTTCAGAATTTGACTGCACTGACCTCTAGTTACTACGAACCACTTTTCTCCCTATACAAAATTAATATAACTATATCGTTTGTTTCTATTAAAACTATATTCAATAAGGATTCTAACCATATAAATTAAACCACCTAATTATTTTTTTACAATTTATGGTGAATTTCCAAATTTGAAACAGGGGATCTAGAATTTTCTCTGACCCTGTTTCACTAAAACTCAGATATCTCATAAAATATAATATCTTTACCTATTTTGCTTATTCCATAAGAAAATAGACATAATAAGCTTTAATTTCATATATTATTCACCATCAAAACATGTCTCTACGATTTTTAGTGATTTTTCAAAATCACATTATTTCTGATACTTGAATCTGTTTTTAAGTTACTTTCACATTTTTCTTAGTTTTCATGTGATAGTTACTACTTATTCATACATACAATTAAACATGTATATCATCAACCATTCTATTAGCGAATCACTAGCAAGTATTTACACATCATTCATTGATCATATCATATCAAAAGAAACCAAGTTCCTATACATGCCATACACAAAACTAAACGTCTAACTATACCAATGTGATTCCTTCGATAGTGTGATCGGGTCTCCGACGTTTCCTTCGATCCCCGAGTGGCTTGATAAAAACTATAAGAAAAAGAAAATAAAGAGAGTAAGCACTAGGCTTAGTAAGCTTACAAGCAAATAAATTACAACATTCAAATAATGAATGATTATACATAATGTCACCTAGCCTCATAAACTTTCTTTACTTCTCATTTTCTACCTTCTTCTTTACTTACTTACCTTCTTTCTTACCTGACCTTTCACTATTCATAAATATAATCTACCTTCCCTTTTGCTGATAATTCACTGTAATTTAACGTATACAATGACCCATTGAACCACTCGGAATACTAAGGATCTGGGGGTCGTTCTCGTCTATCAATATCTCGCTAATGCCATGTCTTCGACATGGACTTACATGAATTATTCCTGTCTCCAATGCCATATATATATCTAATATGGGCTTACATGGCTCATTCCTGTCTCCAAAGCCATATATCTGATATGGACTTACATGGCTCATTTCTCATCTGTCTGTCTGTCAACCCCAATATCCTAACATTCCTAAGGTTCAAACGGGGCTTCCTAATGCTTTTTCTCTCACACTTCTTTAATTTGACTTTAAATATTCTCATAAAATAAGTATATAAATGCTGGAAATTTACAATAATAATGTAAAATAAAAGAATATTGCATTTATTTACCAGTAAACTTACCTCGTATGCAAAAATAGCTACTTTTACCATTTCGTCCCACAACTTGGTATTTTCTCCATTTTAGCTTGAATTTCAGTTTTCCTTACTCTATCATTTAAAATATAGTCTAATTAGGACTCACATTATTCAAATTGACTCAAAATCATATTTTGGCAAAATTACAATTTTGCCCCTAAACTTTTACATATTTACACTTTTGCCCCAAAGCTCGTAAATTAAACTTCAGCCTATTTTCTTATGTTTTATGACATGCTGGTCATTTTTCCCTTCTATGGCAGCATCAAATTCATACTCTAACATGCACTTATGACTATTAGGTATTTTTACCGATTAAGTCCTTTTACTCGTTTTTGCTTAAAACCGAAGTAGTACAAGTTGTCTAACATAATTTAAAACCTCATATTCTATCATAAAACATCAAAATACACAAATTTCACCTATGGGTATTTTTCCAAATATGAACCCTAACTTAAATTATTGCTAGCATAAGCTTTATCGAGCTCTGGGACTCAAAACGTAAAGAACATTAAAAATGGGGCTTGGAATCACTTACCATGGAGCTTGAAAGCTTGAAACAAACCCTAGCTATGGAGAACCCTTGAAATTTCGTCCTAATGAAGAAGATGGACAAAAATTGGCTTTTAATTTTGTTTTTAATTCATTTTAATAACTAAATGACCAAAATACCCTTACTACTAAACTTTCAAAAATTCCTTCCATGTCCTAATTTTTGTCCATAGACTTAGAAATTGGTAAAATTACTCTTTAAGGACCTCTAATTAATAATCTAATTCAATTTTATGCAAAATACTTCTAGAACACAAGTTTTGCAATTTATTCAATTTAGTCCCTAATTTCAAATTAAGTACTTTATGCATAGAATTTCTTCACGAACTTTTCACACAATCATGCAAACATATCATAGACCTCAAAATAATAATAAAATAAATTTTTCTACCTTAGATTTGTGGTTTCGCAACCACTGTTCTGTTTAGGCCCTATTTCGGGATGTTACAAAATATTTTTCCTTTATCAGTTTCCTGTCATATAGCAAACTCTCACTTTGGCCTTTCTCAAATTCCAGTCTGAATTGTGGAACATTATCTCCATAAAATCTTATGACTTTGAAAGCAACTAAGCTTGATGATTACCTTCATGTAAGCATCTATGTCGGGATCAGGTACAATTCCGGGCTGCTTTTCTCTTCGGCTGACTTCTTTCATGATTTCTTCATACACCAAAAAAAAATTTATAAAAATGAAACAGTACTAGTTGAGAACCTGACAGGACTACAACATTTACATGAAAATCACCAGTAATATTTGTCAAGGAACTCTTACCAGTTCGGCTGCCTATTCCTTGAAAACGTGCAGAAAAATCAAGTATCTCCCTAACTGTCATCTCTGGGGTATGCAGATCATATTGGCTAATATAAGCAGAGGTTTTCTGAGGAACAAATTCTTCTAGTCGGTAGCCATTATATGTTATTTCCCCCGCAACATTTAAAGGAGGAAAGAGTGGGAAGAAAACAAAAGTTATAAGCAACACATGATTGGCCTGGTGATCAAATTCCCACTGAGCACTTCTTTGCAAAATTTTCAGCTATAATACGCGTACAAAATAAAATTGTACGAGAAGAAGTTTAGAACGGTGAGACAAGAGTTACAAACAAATATGATTATTGGAAAAACCTATCTTAACTACTAAGACTTGGGCATGGTTGTTGGATACGGGTAATTGTCCAACATTGACATGCTTAGTATTTTCTAAGGACTTTTTTTTATTTGGAGGGTTATATTTCTAGAACAATGTCCAAATGTGTGTTTGACATGGGTGTTGGATACTAATACCTCAAGAAAATGAAGAGTCTGAGCAATATAGGGAAAACAATTCCATGGTGAATAACCAAGCAAGAATCATAATCAATATCATGAAATGCAGCATAGATGGGGTTACAGAAATCTTAACCAACCATGTTTTAATCTTTTTAAATGTTCTTAGGAAAAACAACAATACGTAACCGCTAAATTTAATTTACATAAACATCAGTATACCAAGTAAACTCTGGAATGGTTGAACCAAGTTCCAAAACATTCTTAAAGTGAACTTTTGCTTAAATGTGGTGAATTATATACTGTAAAGTTTTCTTATCTTTCTCTTCTATTTTCAGTATGTAACTGCATCAGTTCATGTTGCAATCAACACTTCCAGATATTTCTAAGATATTACCTTTAGGGAATGACTCAGCTTCCCAGAAAGCGCCAGCAATAACGTGCTTTTGCCACATCCTGGAGGGCCAAGCAATAAAGTCATTCTGCATGAAGAAAACTAGTCATAGTCAACCCAGGTCAGATATGTGGACTATGTTACTGTTGGAGTTTGAGTGTACTTTAACCGGGTAAAGTAAGAGTTTCGAATAGAGAACCAGCAGCAACGTATTATACCCGGATAAAATGTGAAGGAAAAATGCTTGAAGTTCAAGCTTTTAGCTACTGTCAAGCTTAAAGAACAGAACTTAGAACTTTTAGAAGGCAAAGAAAATATGGAGCATATGGAAGAAAATCTGATGTTTTCATTCATTTGAAACATTGGCTTAAAGCCATTACATATACCAGTCATTTGGCTTGTCAAAATAAATCAATCACATTACCTAATGCATACCTAATACCACTAATTACATTGGAACTTACAAAACTAAACTTGTACACTTAAACAAAGTTGATTTATCAATCTATCAGCACCTAACTACATCAATCATGTTACCAACTTAGTTCAAATCAAACTAAGCAACAAAACATTAGCTAAAAGTAACAAAATGAAACTGGAAGAAACAGTAGCATAAACATCTTCAGTTGCACGTACTTTACCCGGGTAACTTATGTGTATTTGTTCTTGCGTGCTTGAATCTGCATGAGCTGCATATCCACCTTTGTTGTTGCATGTGATGCATGGGAACTAACTTCAACACTCCTCCTTAGTTTCCATGCTTGTAACACCTAGCTGCTTTCTCAGTTTTACAAACCTTGACACACCAAGAGCCTTTGTGAAGATATCAGCAACTTGTTCTTCTGAATTACAATGAATCAGCTCCACTTCTCGAGCTTGTTCCATCTCCCTTATCACATGTAACTTGATGCTGAAGTGCTTCGTTCTACCATGGAAGACAGGATTCTTTGCAATTGCAACAGCAGACTTGTTATCACAGAAGACCTCTGTTGCCTCCCTTTGATGTAGGTTGAGATCAGCTAGAATTTTTCTTAGCCAAATGGCTTGGTTTACAGCATTTGCAGCTGCAGCATATTCAGCTTCTGCTGTTGATTGAGCCACCATCGATTGTTTCCTTGAGTTCCAACAAAACATGGTTGAGCCAAGGGTAAAAGCATATCCAGAAGTGCTTTTCATATCATCACTTGAACCAGCCCAGTCACTATCGGTATAGCCTTTCAATTTCAAGGTTTCAGCTTTGTTGAATAACACACCATAGTCAAGAGTGCCTTTGATGTAACTTAGCACTCTCTTTGCTGCTTGAAAGTGCTGGACATTGCAGCAATGCATAAACCTTGATAACATACTCACAGCAAACAAGATATCTGGTCTAGTTGCTGTTAAATATAACAAGCAGCCAACTAGGCTCCTGTAAGTAGACTCATTGACTGGTTCATGATCTCCTTGGCTTGACAACTTCATTCCAACAGCAATAGGAGTGCTTGTTGGCTTACAATTCTCCATCGAGAACTTGGACAAAACCTTCAAGGCAAATGTTCTCTGTCCCAAGAAGATTTTTCCTTCTATTTGGCACACCTCTATTCCTAAAAAATATGTCATTAGCCCCAAGTCAGACATTTCAAACATGTCCATCATTTTGGCTTTGAATTCAGCCAACATATCTTGATCTCCTCCAGTCACCAAAAGGTCATCGACATAGAGGGATACAATAAGCTGTATTTCAGCTTCATTCTTCTTGACATATAGTGTTGGCTCATTAACACTTCATTAAAATCCCAAACCCGACCAAGTAGTCATCAATTCGAGCATACCAGGCTCTAGGAGCCTGTTTCAGGCCATATAATGCCTTCTTAAGCCTGTACACCATTTGTTCTTTGCCAGGCACAACAAATCCTTGTGGCTGATCAATGTAGATCTCTTCTTCAAGGAAGCCATTAAGAAATGCAGACTTCACATCAAGCTGGTAGATTTTCCATCGCTTCTACGAGTGCGCCAAGGCAACCAAAGAACCTTATGGTGTCTAGCCTGGCCACTGGTGCAAATGTTTCCAGATAGTCCAAGCCATATTTTTGGCTGAATCCTTTGACTACAAGCCTGGCCTTCAGTTTGTTTAAGCTCCCATCAACATTTTGCTTGGCTCGATAGACCCATTTTACTCCAATAACCTTCCTCTTGGCTAGTCTAGGAACCAATTCCCATGTCTGGTTCTTCTCAATCATGGCAATTTCATCAACCATTGCCTGTTTCCAGCCTTTATCATCTTCAGCTTCTTCAAAACTGCATGGCTCCACTATGGCAACTTGTGCTCTTTCATAAATTTCAGCCAAAGGTCTAGTGCCTCTGACTGGCATGTCATCAACATCCATTTCAGGACTAACTTGATTAGGTTCAGCATGATCGATATCGCTCTTGAGTAAATGACCTCTCAGCTCATTCTTTTCCCAATTCCAGCATCCTTTTTCATCGAAGATCACATCTCTGCTTACATGAATTTTGTTTGTTAAAGGGTCCAAAATCCTGTAGCCCTTCTTAACCATACTATACCCGGCTAAAATACCAGGAATAGCTCTTTTGGATAACTTATCCCTTTACAAATTGGTATTTGGTCATAACATAGGCAACCAAAGACTTTCATATGAGCCAATGATGGCTTGAACCCGAACCAGGCTTCAAAAGGTGTCTTGTGAGCAAGTGCTTTGGTTGGAAGTCTATTCTGAATGTAGACAGCAGTGTTGACAGCTTCAGCCCACATAGTCTTAGGTAAATTTTTCTCAAACAATAAGCATCTGCCCATATTCATCAAACTCCTGTTCTTCCTTTCACTTACACCATTTTGTTGAGGTGTATAAGTGTTGGTGAGCTGGTCTCTAATGCCAGCTTCATCACAGAAGATATTAAACTCGGATGAAGTATACTCTGTTCCATTATCAGACCTAAGGGTCTTGAGTTTACAGCCTGTTTCAGTTTCTGCTGCAGCTTTAAATTTCTGGAATATTGAGAGTACTTCATACTTACTCCGGTGAAAGTATGCCCAACAATACCTGGAGTAATCATCAATAAATAAAATAAAGTATCTGCTTCCATTTAATGATTCAGTCTTCATAGGACCACACAAATCTGTGTGTACAAGCTGCAGCTTCTCAGAGGCTCTCCATGCTTGATTTGTAGGAAATAACAATCTTGCTTGTTTTCCTAATTGACAGACTTCACATACCTCTACTTCTTCAACAGAGTTGGTGAAGTTTTCAACCAAGTCTTCGCTGATCATCTGAGTCATCGATCTGAAGTTGGCATGCCCAAGCCTTTGGTGCCAAAGCTTGGAGTCTTCAGAAGAAACAACATAGGCATTATCAAAGCCTTTATTCCAGTCCACAACAAAGCTCTTTTCTGTCATGGCTACTGACATGAGCATGGATCCACTCGGATCACTAATCTGACATTCATTTCCTTTGAACACCACAGTATAGCCTTTTCAACTAATCGAGCTATACTTAACGTGTTTCACAATTTCGTGAACTAGCAAAACATTTGAAATGATTTTGTTACTGTTGGAGTGCAAATAACCACATCTCCCTTTCCTTACGCTTTCTTGATAAAGTGGCCATTGCCAACTTTAACTTTTGTTTTGCACTTTTTCTATCTAATGACTTGAAAATAGCGCATCTGGTGACATATGATTGGTGCAAACACCATCAGGAGCCAACCATTTGAGACTTTCTTTTGAGCAAATGAAGCGGAGACTCGCAAAGACACGCTCTTCATTTTCACCGCCATCTTCATTTATTCGAGCTTCACTTTTTGGCTGCTGATTCTTGGTCTGCCTTGGTCTTCCTTTCTCTTTGCAAACTTTTTCAACATGGCCCTTCTTCTTGCAGTGTTGGCACACAAAGATCTCGGCATGAACCAAAGATCCGCCTCTAGATGACCAAGTTTTTACAAAATCTGCAGAGTCGATCTTCTCCTCTTGCAGCATCAGGCTTAGGCCTGCTTTCTCCGATTCTTTTTTTGCCTTTATAGGCTGAGGTGCTCGAGGCTACTTTGGCCTTAGCTTGGAAAGCACCCTCCTGGTGCTCCTCCGATCTGCTGGCCCTCCTTTGCTCTTGTGCATATAGAGCATTGATCAGCTCTGTTAAAGAGATCTTTGGTCGAGATCCCTTGAATCCTCTAAGGAGGATATTTTTGCTTCGTACCTCTCCGGTAAGGTAGAGAGCACTTTTTCCACAATTCTTGCCTCATCAAATTGCTCACCAAGGAGCCTTATGCTGTTAACTACAGCCATGATTCTGTAGAATACTTCTTGACAGTTTCTTCTTCCTTCATCTTCAAGTTTTCAAAATCCCTTCTTAGGTTCAAGAGCTGCTGCTGCCTTGTCCTCTCAGTACCTTGGAACTCCTCCTTAAGCTTGTCCCAGGCCTGCTTTGGAGTCTCACAAGCCATGATCCTGGTGAAAATAACATCAGAAACACAGTTCTGAATGCAAGACATGGCCTTGTGCTTTTTGGTTTTTTCTTCAGAGTACTGCTTCATTTGAGCCACTATTGGATTTGCTCTCAATGGTTCTAGCTCAACATCTGAGTTAACAACCTCCCATAGATCAAATGCCTGGAGGTAGGTTCTCATTTTGACTACCCAAATGTGATATCCTTCTCCATTGAAAACTGGAGGTGCAGCTGGTGAGAAGCTTGATGAAGCCATCAGTATGTGATATATAACAGGTCCCTTAAGAATGCAGCTCTGATACCAATTGTTGGAGTTTGAGTGTACTTTAACCAGGTAAAGTAAGAGTTTCGAATAGAGAACCAGCAGCAACGTATTATACCCGGATAAAATGTGAAGGAAAAATGCTTGAAGTTCAAGCTTTTAGCTACTGTCAAGCTTAAAAAATGAACTTAGAACTTTTAGAAGGCAAAGAAAATATGGAGCATATGGAAGAAAATCGATGTTTTCATTCATTTGAAACATTGGCTTAAAGCCATTACATATACCAGTCATTTGGCTTGTCAAAATAAATCAATCACATTACCTAATGCATACCTAATACCACTAATTACATTGGAACTTACAAAACTAAACTTGTACACTTAAACAAAGTTGATTTATCAATCTATCAGCACCTAACTACATCAATCATGTTACCAACTTAGTTCAAATCAAACTAAGCAACAAAACATTAGCTAAAAGTAACAAAATGAAACTGGAAGAAACAGTAGCATAAACATCTTCAGTTGCACGTACTTTACCCGGGTAACTTATGTGTATTTGTTCTTGCGTGCTTGAATCTGCATGAGCTACATATCCACCTTTGTTGTTGCATGTGATGCATGGGAACTAACTTCAACAGTTACTCAATAAAGCAGAAAATTCACTATTCCTATCATGGGTGCCTCTTTAGCTATAAAATATTAACTTAAAAACTTAACAACTTCTGAGTACTCCATGGATATACCTTCCCGGTTTAATGATGCCACTCACACCATTTAGGATGCTTATCTTAGCTTCTTGTTTTGAACCTGGTAGATTGGCTAAACCCTGTTACAATAAGGACAAATGAAACTTAGCTGGTCTCCTATATGTGATTATGAGAGAGCATAGCAAATAAAAGGCTCAATTGCTAGACGAGTATATGACAAAATCCAGTATTAGACCCCTTAATGCATATAAAGAAAATTTATATTAAACAATTCAAGGATTCTTCAATAGATAAATGCAGAATTGTCAACAACCTTGCCTTCAGAGAAAGCTTAAGCCATATCTGGATCCTCTATTCATACAATTTCCGCTTATAAAAGAAGGATTTTTGTTTTTCTAAAGTTACGAAACACGAAAAGCTTCGAAAGGTGATTTCCATATCTATGATGTAGTCAGAAAGTTAATCCAACTAAGGAGAAAAGGTTACATCACTTAAAGTTTAGTGTGAGCGTTGGATATAAGTATATGTCTGTTGCGAGGCGGCAAACCATACAACAACTCGCACAAATGGCGAACAGTTCAAATGCGAATCACTTGGTGGACAATCATCTAACAAATTACCTCGCGGACCATTATGTGAACATGCAAACTATCATGTGGACAATCATGTTGCGGAAAGTTCATACGCAACAAGCCTAGCGGACTGTCCAAGTGAGAACAGAGTTGTGATCTATATGGCGAGATTGAAAAAATACTGAGTATATCCACAAAATGTGCTTATGAACTGTATCCGCGGTTAGAATGAAGATGTCTTGGTGCACGCTACCAATGATGAGTGTGTGTGATACGCTATAAAATTAACATATTTTAATCTCATTCTTAATGCATTTTAGGATGATTAATTATGCAAATGAGTGAATTTGATTCTCCTAATCCTTTAAATTCATGTTTCTATACTTAGGAAAGCGTTTGGGAGCGAAATGAGCGAAAAACGAGCCACAATTAGACAAATAGAGTTGCTTTCAGGATCCACACGACCTAGGCATTTTCACACGGGCAGGGCACACGCTCGTGTGTGCCACATGGGCTAGACACACGCCTATGTGCCAGCCCATGTCGCTTTCGCACCCTCCTTCCCAAATACATAGAAAAACCAAAATTTTAGGGTTTTTAAGCATTCTAAAGTCTATAAATACCCATTAGAAGAAGACATAAGAGGGCAATCAGAGAATATCAAAGAAAACACTCGAAGAGCACTATCGGAGCCAACTCGGAAGAAAATCTCCATCAAGATTGGAGATCTCATTTTAATTTCTTTTGAAGTTTTATTGAGTTTCTTTGTGTCTTGTGGTTTTCCTGACTTTGAGATGTTTTCATTCAAGATTATGAAACCTATGATGAATCTTATTATTTAATTTTTATTTTATGTGATAAATACTTGATTCTTGTTCTCAATAATGTATGCTTATTTCTTGTTTTAATATTTTTAATATATTAATTCATGTTTAATATGCTTAATTCAGTGGAGCAAAAGTCCCTATTTAAGAGTAGATCTAATATAATTGAGTGGAGTTGCATACAATCCTAGAAATAGGATGACATAAATCTACCGGATTATAGTCAAATCTAATAGGGGAATCCATAAATCGAGTTAATGCGACGATAGGGGTTTTAATAAGAAAGAGATTTCAATTAATCAATCTAGAGTCAGTTGTTCTTACTCTCGAAAGAGATATTAACATAATTTAGGGATTTCCATAGATCAAGTGACAAGTGAATAAATCATTTAATTTAGATTCATAATAATAGGTGAAGTCTAGGTGGATTCTTTCCTGGGTATTGTATATCTCATTGGCTAATATTTGATTATTTTCTTGATTCATTCTCTTTTGCGTTCATAGTTAAATTAGTTTAGTAAATTTAGATTAAAACACATCTCTCCAAATTGTCGACTAAATAATAGAAAAATAGTAATTACTAGTACTTTTAGTCCTCGTGGATATGATATTCCCTACTCACCATAGCTATACTATTGTTTGATAGGTGTGCTTGCCTTTTTCGTATTTATAGTTAGTTTAGTGACCATCAGTGTGTTTGTTTTAGGCAAAACCAATCTTAGTTGGTAGATTTTTTTGATATGTTTAGGTATTGAATGACATATTTAATTTGTATATAAGAAATGCTTTTTCAAGTTTCAAGATTTTATTAGTGAGGTTTTTTAAGTTCCCTTGGAAAGAAACTTGTATATACTGTAAAGTTTGAAGAAAATGAAATATACAGTAGACTCGTTATACTACTAATTTTCTATTTTGCTTTCTTTCTTTATTCATAACACCAACAATTGGTATTGAGAGCCATTGATCTTTGAAGACAATTTTTTTGTGTTTCTACAAAAATGTCTTCAACAAGTTTTTCACCTCCTCCACCGCTTGTTTTCAATAGTGAATATTATCATACTTGGGTAGTAAAGATGAAGACCTACCTTTAGGTTTTTTGATTTGTAGGAGGTAGTGAATGCTAATATTGAGCCACCACCATTAAGGGCGAATCCTACCATAGCACAGATGAAACAACATAGTGATGATCATTTTAAGAAGTACAAGGTGATGTCGTGCCTACAAGGTGGCATTTTAGATGTGACTTTCACCAAGATTATGGCCTATGAGTCTCCCAAAAAATCTTGGAATAAGCTAAATGAGGAGTTTTATGGCTCGGATAAAACTAGGCAACAACAATTCATTAATCTTAGAAGAGATTTTGAGAACTTAAAGATGAGGGAGGCTGAAATAGTGAAACAATATGCAAACAAAATCATGGTAGTGGCCAATAACATTTGATTACTTGGAGACCAGTTCAATGATAGTAAGGTGGTTGAGAAGGTCATAACCACACTTTCAAGGAGGTATGAGTCAAAAATTTCCTCTTTTGAAGACTTGATGGACCTGTCAACAATATTACTACTAGAGTCGATCAATGTATTGTATGCTCAAGAGTAGTGGAGAACATCAAGACAAGAGGAGTGTGCTGAAGGAGCCTTTCAAGTAAGACGTAAAGAAGGCTCGACCTTCACAAATTACAAATTAAAGAAGGTCTTGATAGAGAAGAGGGAAAAACCTAAGAGAGATGGTGGAAAGAAGAAGTATCCATCGTGCTTTCATTGTAAGAAGACATGTCAATCGAAAAGGTTTTGTTGGTTCATGCCTGATGTTCAATATAGAGCCTGTAAACAACTTGGCCATATAGAGAAGGTATGCAAGAATAATGGGCAACCACAACAACAAAAATTACAATAGTAAAATGCTCAGGCATAGGGAACTGATGGAAACCAAGCTCAAGAGGAGCTGATGTCCACTGCCTCATGCCTTCCCACTAGTAACAGTATTGGAAAACACTGACTCGTTAACAGTGGTTGTACAAATCACATGACCTCAGATGCAAGAATCTTCAAGAGTACTGACACAAGTTTCAACTCCATGGTCAAAGTTAGAAATGGTTAGTTCATCAAGATAGAAGGGAAATGAGATGTTTTAATAAACACTCTATTAGGTATAAAACTTATTTCAGATGTTCTTTTTTTACCCGAAATTGATTAGAATCTGTTAAGTGTAGGTCAGTTACTTGAAAGAGACTATTCTGTTATGTTTAAGAATAGAGAATGCTTGATTGTTGATCCATGTAAATGTGAGCTTATACCGATGTTTGATAGAAGCTTTGTTATGGATTGGAACTTAGCAATATCTAGAGCCTATGCAGCTTCAATAGATGAATTTAAGTTATGACATAGAATAATGGGCCATGTTATTTACAGGTCATTATCTCTATTGTCTAATGATAAGTTGGTTGAAAACCTATTAAAAATGGTTGAGCATGAAGATGCCTGTGAAGAATGTCAGTTGGGAAAGTAGAGTAGGTTATCATTTCCTATTAACAAGGCTTAGAGTGCCTCTAAAAAGCTTCACTTGGTTTACATCAATCTGTGCAGACCTATGAGAACTCAATCATTAAGTGGAAGTAAGCATTTTAATTTGTTTATTGATTATTGTATAAGGTTTTACTGGGTTTATTTCTTGAAAATGAAGTCCAAGGTTACTCATGTATTCTAGAAGTTCAAGTCTGTAGTTGAAACTCAGTTTGGGTGCAAGATCAAAATCGTGAGGTCTGATAATGAAACTAAATACACCTCAGGGATGTTTGAGAAGTTTTGTGAAGATTTAGGGATTGAACACCAATTCACTAGCACTTATACATCTCAATAAAATGGTGTAAGTGAGAAGAAAAATAGAACTGTGATGGATATGACCAGGTGCCTCGTCTTTGAGAAAAATTGCCTAAGAGATTTTGGGTTAAAGCCGTAAATACAACTATTTATCTTCAGAACAAATTGCCAACCAAGGCTGTGAAGGAGAAAACTTCGTTTGAAGCTTGATTTGGCTTCAAACTTTTAGTTTCTCACTTGAAGATTTTTAGATGCATCTGTTATGCTCATATTCCAGCTGTCAAGAGGGACAAGTTGGAGAAGAAGGCACAATCTAGTATTTTTGTGGGCTATAGCAACAACAAGAATGACTATAGAGTTTTTGATCCATCATCTAGAAAGTGTTTGCAAGTAGAGATGTTGTGTTTTTTGAAAATGCAATATGTAATTGGGACAAATCAGAACCAGAACAATACAGTGGAAGTTAGATTGTTATAATTGATGAAGCTAAAGTATATGAGCAAGAAAAGATCGATGTTGATGATTTTTCAGTAATAAGGACTCGACCTATCAGTGAAATTTATGAAAGGGCTAATATGACAATTCTTTAACCCTCAAGTTATGAAGAAGTTGCATTAATAGAAGGTTGGAAGGAAGCAATGCAAATTGAGCTGAAAATGATTCACAAGAATAAGACTTGGGAGCTTGTTGATAGACCATCACACAAAAGAGTTATTGGTGTCCAATGAGTGCATAGAACCAAGCTCAATGCTGATGGTTCACTCAATAGGTTGAAAGAAAGGTTGGTTGTGACGGGGTTCAGTCAGCAATATGGGGTTGATTACATCGAGACCTTTGCACCAGTAGCTTTGGTAGCATAGATGGGATGAAAAAATAATCGTCTGGATGTTAAATAAGCTTTTTTTTAAATAGTTACTTGTAAGAAGAGATTTATGTGGAACAACCACCTAGTTTCAGAGTTAGAGAAAATGAAGAGAAGGTTTACATGCTTAGGAAAGCATTGTTTGGGCTAAAATAGACTTCAAGGGTCTAGTGTGCAAGGACTGATGAATACCTGTATAATTTGAGATTTTAGAAAAGCCTAAGTGAACCAACTCTATATATGAAGATAGTTGAAAAGGTCACAACATTAATAGTTTTTTTTATATGTTGATGACTTGTTGGTGATTGAGAGTAGTGATAACTCGGTGAAGGAGTTTAAGCTACAGATGAAGAAAGTATTTGAGATGTCAGATCTTGGAGAAATGAGGTATTTTCTTAGGATAAAGGTACTACAAGTCCAAGAGGGGGTATTTATCAGTGCCTTGAAGATTTTGAAAAAGTTTTGCATGGAGAGATGCAAATCTATTAGCACGCTAGTGACACTTGGAGAAAAGCTTAGCAACAATGAAGAGTTTGAGAGGGTCGATTAGAAGAATTACAGAAGTCTCATTGGCTGATTGTTGCATTTAATAGCAACATGACTTGACATTATGTATGCAGTGGGCTTGTTATCAATATTTATCCACTATTGCAACATATTGCATTTTAAGGCTACTAAGAGAGTGCTAAGATACATAAAAGGGTTCATTAACCTTGGTGTATGGTTCAAGAAGGTAGAATCATTGAAGCAGGTTGGCTACACCGACAGTGATTAGGCAGGATCGGTGGATGATATGAAAAGTACCACTGATTATCTCTTTTCAGTTGCATCTGGCATATTCTCATGGAGCTCTAAGAAGCGACAATTTTTTTCTCAGTCATCAGTTGAGGTGAAGTATGTAGTTGTAGAAACAACGATCAACCAAGCAATTTGGCTGAGAAAACTTCTTGGTGACTTGAATCTCGAGTAGACCGAAGCAACACAGATTTTGTGTGACAATCAATCTGCCATTGCAATTGCAAAGAATCATGTTTTTCATGGGAGGACAAAGACCTTAAAGGTAAAGTATCACTTTGTGAGAGAATTTGAACAAAGTAAGTGACTTTGGTTTATTGCAGCTTAGGAGATCAGGCAGCGGATATTCTAACTAAGCCTCTGGGAAAGGCAAGGTTCGGAAAGCTTAGAAAAGGAAATTAGTGTTGGCAACATGGTGGCCAAGGAGGAGTGTTGCAAGATGGCCAACCATGCAATAGCTTGCACAAATGGTGAACAATCCAAATGTGAACCACTTGGTGGAAAATCATATGACAAATTACCTCGCGGACCATCGTTATGCAGCCATCATGTGAACATGCGAACTATCAAGTGGACAACCATGTTGTAGACAGTTCATACGCAACAAGCCTAGCAGACTCTCCAAGTGAGAACAAAGCTGCGGTCTATATGGGAAGATTGAAGAAATGCAGATATATCTGCTAAATGTGTTTGTGGATTGTATCCACAATTAGAATGAATATGTTTTGTTGCACGCTACCAGTGATGAGTGCGTGCTTGCTATAGGTAAAACCAATCTTAGTTGATAATTTTTTTTATATGTTTAGGTATTGAATTGCATGTTTAGTTTGCCTATAAGAAATGTTTTTTCAAGTTTCAAGATTATATTAGTAGGGTTTGTTGAGTTTCTCTTTGAAAGAAACTTATTGTAAAGTTTGAAGAAAATAAAATATAGGGTAGACTCATTATACTGCCAATTCTGTGTTTTGCTTTCTTTCTTTGTTCATAACACCAACAATGTCCAACATCAGTATATTCAATATTTCTAAGGTTTTTTTCCATGTATTTTTGGTAGGCACATATGTTCGAAATTGTGTTTGAAATAAATAAAAAGTGTAAGAGGAGAGGTACTCACTGAAAGCAGGCTTTTAGTTGTGTTCCAGAGTATGGGAAGAGGCTTGCCACAAACTAACTCGCATTGTGCTTCAACATGTAGATTCTTATATCTTACTTCCACAGTCGACAACTTTACCCCAACCCTGAAAAACAAAGTTATAAAAAAGGATAACATAATGTTTCACTGAGTTATATTATTTTAGCTATTGTCTATGCATAAAAAAACTAAAGCAAATGTGTGAGAAACGAATTGATTACTTGTCAATTCTATGTCTAAGCTTCTTCAACAAATGCAAGTTATCATGTTCGATTTGTTTGATGAGCTTCTCAATAAACATGTGGCGTTCATCAGCTCCAAGTTTGGTGACATTAACAACCCATTTCCCTTTGACATAATTCCCACTGCCTGACGTTCCATTTTCTTCTTCATCGTCAAACAAGGCAGTATTAATCATTCAAACGTCGGCAATCTCTGAACTTCTGCCCATTGCAACTCATATTCACTATGATCACCATCACAGAAACTTGATGTTCGACTTCTAAACGACAACCTGATGCTCCTTCCGATCTGTGCCAACTCAAATCGCAAAGACTCTATCTCATCGGAACCCACCAGTTGAGCCATTGTAGGATTGGATTGCAAGCACTTAAAAAGTTAGAGCAAGAAAGAAGTTAGAACAAGAAACACATGAGTGTACATGAGTTATATATATAAAGATGTGCATAAACTGGAAGTTGAAGAGGAAACGCAATGAGTAATGGATAATGTCACAGTCGCTAACGATAAGCAAATAGGCGTTGAAAATGCCGGTGCTGGCACAAATGATTTGTCTCGGGTCAGTTTGATTCCTTACAAATTTTTTTTTTTAAGGGTTCCTTGCATATTTTGTTGACGATAGCAGAAAGCCATTGATGGTTAAACAAATATTGTGAATAAATAAAGAACTTAATGAAGTCTTATGTAACAAACATTATAACATTTAGACCGGCAAGT
Organism: Gossypium anomalum; assembly: GCA_025698475.1. NCBI lineage: Eukaryota > Viridiplantae > Streptophyta > Magnoliopsida > Malvales > Malvaceae > Gossypium > Gossypium anomalum. The sequence goes on from CM046957.1 coordinate 18,768,526, forward strand.
ATCACACTGAAATTATTAAATATTGAAACTTGGACCCAGCAAAAGAAATTGAAACTCGGAAATGTTCACTCCATTGACTTTAATCTACCCAAATATTTTATTTAATCGTATTTATTAATTTTTTTAAAATTACTAGTGTTTTGAAGCACAATTTAGTCCTTAAGTATATCGTTTCCCTTTTCTGTTTTGATCTTTAAAGATTCTTTTTAGCTTACTTTTAGTCATCTAACGTTATAAAATATTCATGGGTTTAATCCTTCCGTGTTAAAAACACCAAATAAGATATTTAATCAGTGTCATGACTCAATCCTAAAGTATCATGTATTGGAGAATGATGTTATAATTAAAATTTTAAATTTTAAAACAGTGAAACTATAAAAAAAATTAATTAAAACTATAAAATTTTATTAAAAATAAAACAAATTGTAAAAAAACTTAAACATTATAAAAATATAAAAATATAAAATATATATATATATAGAAGGTTATAAAAAATTAATTAAAAATTATAAACCCTTAACCCCTACCTTTTTTTTTCCTTATCTTTTGCTAACACTAGAATCTCTCTATTTCTCTCTTCAAAGTTTGTAACATCCCTCATTTGCCCTGTTGGTCGGTACGGATGAAAGATATCACCAGAATACATATATGACAAAAACCTCAACTTTTCAAAAAAAAAACTTAAAAACAATTTAATAAAACCATTCAACAAAGATAAAATCAATTTGGAGGTTTTAGAATCATCCTAAAATAATTTAGAATCAATTTGTGGTTGATTGGAGGTTTCCAAAACCATATGCGAGCTTAAGAGAGCTCAAAACTTACAAAACAATGTTGTGGCACCATCCAAGAGGCCAAGTACTTATACATAACCCTAGGTTTCGATACAGTGGAGTTATGCCTTACATTTTTTCGACTTTTTTTCTTCCAATTAAACTCTGTTTTTAGTTTTCAACTTAACCTGTAACACCCCTAACCCGTATCCGTCACCGAATTAGGGTTACGAGGTATTACCAGTCAAGAATACAAATTAAAACGATCACATACACGTACCTAAATTTCAATAGTTAATTTAATCTCTACTACCACCTAGCTAATGATACTTTTAATTTAAACTCATAATACATACAGATAAACAAACTTCATTACACTTTAGTCGCATACTATAACCAAACACAGATGGATTACACGAAATGTACTACTTATAATCGTTTGTTAAAGATCATATCATTTTCGGTATTCGTTTAATAATAAGTTAAACATTTATACGTAACATAAAACACATATAATTTCATAATAGTAATTGACAAAAGTTACTATTCATTTGGTTAGTTTTCATCTTATTAACAAATATGCACATACTTATCATCATTTTTCCTTCCAACTTATTTCATCACAAACACATATACAACCGCACATGGAAACATGTATATATGTTTTATAATTTGCATTTTCTAAATACATCATTCATATATATATATATATATATATATATATATATATATAAGAAATAGCTAAATCATTTAACAACCATATTCTTTAACTCATTCTAACATATAACTAAAAATATTTATCAATTAAATAAAATTATATCTATCGTTACAAGACGTTATTCACTTATAGACATATTTAAAACATAAATATTAAATACTATGTATCAAACAAATCAAGTCAAATTATCATATGCATGGGTATTTATATAAGCAATATCAAATCATGATTTAAACTTAACGATCTTATTCAATTCCATCCTATGTCCGAATGTACCAATACATTATTGAAATAAAATTCATATCAATTCATATATTTTTACCTAAGTTAAAACCTTAGCCGAAACAATTAATTATGCTATGAAATTGTACCAGACTAAATTGCAAAATTTATATATTTTGCACCGAGGTAAGTTTGTATGTAAATAATATATTGATTCTTTTTATATTATTATATTTTCATTATTATATAAGATGTGGCTACCTATAGAATGATCATTTGATGTAAATTACGAATCGAAATAGACAATGCATGAATTTGTTAGATGTTGGAAAGTGAGGAATTTCTCGGTTGAACCTTCGGAATAGAAATGATACGAACGATCCATTGTGAGAACACATGTGTAGTACTAAGTGCAGGCTACTACGTGTACTAGATAGTTAGGTCGCATGTGTAGTACTAAGTGCAAGCTACTAGGCTACTACGTGTACCGAATTGTTGGTCGCATGTGTAGTACTAAGTGCAGGCTACTATGCGTACCAGATAGCTTCGGTTACAAGGTGGTAATATGTGCAGGCAATCATGTATCTGTTATTATTCCGATGAGTTCAACGGGAAATCGACTAAGTGATAATACATGTGAACATGACCATGTGATGAATAAGTGCAAGTATATATTTGTGGAAATTTATGTGTAATGTACTCAATAGTTGAGCGAACTTTCTGTAAGATGGAATGGAGTAAGTTAAAATATGTAAGAGTGAAATTTGTAATAAAATAGTTTTGGACAGAAGCAGTTGTGTAACTTTGAAAAACCACCAAAAATCATGGAAATCGAATTAGGGGTTGAATAAGATATTAACAACTCTACTTTAATATAAAGGAAACGGTGTAAACAAAAGAATTCCATATTATGAGTTATTTGATTTGTTTTGAGACAGGGTCAGAATGATTTTGGAATCCCATGTTCTGAATTGGGAAAATCATTAAAAATTGTAAAACAATAATTATGGGTTATAATTTATATTCTTAAAATCTTTAATGAGTTTATTTTCAAAATAAATAAACAAAAAAATCATCTAAATCTCGTATGAGGAGATAATTAATTTTTAGTGAAAAGGGATCAGAACTGTCAGACAGTAAAATAGGGGTGACTTCAAAGAATAAAATATACTTATTGGCCAAACCAAAACTTCTGAAATTTTTATGGTAAGAAGATATGTGAGTCTAGTTTTTGGGAAAATTAGCAAATCTTAATTTGGAGTTTTTTAGCTCTGGGTATAAATAATTTAGTGACTGTGACTCAAGAAAATAGCTTGGCCTGAACTTGTGTATATTTATTATTATGATTGTTTTATCTTGAGAAATATGTTCATAAATCATTTATTGTTTACGTACTTACTTACTAAGCTTTATGCTTACTCTCATTACTTTCCTTTGTCTTATAGTATCACCAAGTCGGCTCAGGATTCGGAGATCGTCGGAGATCCAACCACACTATCAATACTTCTTGGTATTTTGAAAACAATATTTTGGATTATGGCATGTATAGAGGACTTGGTTATTTTGTTTTATATCATAATTAATTTGTCCTAAAATGTTGGCCTTCAATATTTGGTAGCTCATTTTGTATATGATGATTGATATTAATTAATATTGTTCAGGCTATAAGGTATGATGATGCATGATTAAGTATGAAAATTGAATTGTTTTAACTTGGATAAAAAAAATCTAGGTCATGGTTTCGTACGATTGCATGTGTTATGTTTCGGTAATGTCTCGTACCCTGTTCCTGCGTAGGACATGGGTAAGGGGTGTTACAGTTCAGATCAGGATGCATGACGGGACAATTAGGACACTATCAGATGTCAGGAATGTGCCTGACTTAAAGAAAAATCTCATCTCCTTAGGAATTTTGGACTTGAAGGGTTGTAGAATTAATAACGAGTCAAACAAAATTAAGGTACCCCGTGGGGATCTCATTTTGATGAAAGGTAAAAACATTGACAGTCTTTATGTTTTGGAAGGATTAATGGTGACCGATGAAACAGGACATCCCTCATCTGTTAAGAAGTCGAAGTCAACTTATTTGAATCGGAACTTGGTCATAGGAGGGATAAATGTATGATAGTTTCGTATAATGGAGGTTCTCTTTGGGATATAGGTTTTGAAAAGATAGGCCATTGCATTGCGTTCATGGAAATCAGACTTGAGTCAATTTTGATTTGGCAGTGCACAAGTCAAAGACTAGAAGTCTTCCAGCTTCTAAGCACAACTTCAACTCAATTAAGATCCTGCATATTTTGAGATAAGTCCGTGACGGGCTTTGGCAAAGAAGGCGTTGTGAAAATACGAGTCAATGTGGAGATTTGTGGAGTTATACCTCACATTTTTTGGCTTTTCTTATTCCAATTAAACTTTGTTTTTAGTTTCACACTTAAATTGTGATTAGTGTGGGTTATTTTGATATTATTTAACCTACGAATTTAGCCCATAAATAGGCCATTTTTTCACCCTAGAAAAATAACCCATAACACATTTAGGTACTAGCTTGTAACTATCATAGAATTTTGTGTTTATGTTTTGAGGGTTTTTATTTTGGGGTTTAGTTTTATTTCCATCTTTATACTCTTCATTTATACATAATAGTGAAATTATCTTTACCTATGATTTTCTATCCTCATTTGAGGATTTTTTCCACGTAAATATGTGTGCTCGATCTTTTCAATTTTATTTATTATTTTACATTTTCGTTGCTTAATCAGGTTTATCCCCAACAGGTACCAAGAGCTATGTATTGGTACCTAGTAGCAAGGTATCGACACTTACACCCCTGCACTATTGTAAACTAAAAAACATATAGGATTTTTCCTATATAATTCATCACCTTTTTACTTAAATTTGTTGTTAAAACCAAGTAATTGTTTAATAAATTAATGAAATATATGAAGATATGAAATTGGGACATCGAAATTATTAAAATGTGATTTTATGCTTTATTATATAGTTTTCATGCAGAAAATGGCTTCTTTTACATTAATTTGAGCATATTATATTTTCAAGCTATAAAGTGGGCTATGCATGATTAAATTAAATAATAAAATATAAAGTTATATTTAATAAATTATTTTAATATATTTCATTAATAAATTGGGTTTTAATTAATTAAGTAAATTGATTAATTAAAGTGGTTAAATTATATTCTTTGGTCCTCTAAATTATCTACTATTTTTGGACAGGTCTAAGAGCTTTATTTTGATTACAAAACCATCCAAATGGAAGACCAATCAACCCAAAATTCGGCTGCATATGGATGTTCATAAATCAAATTTTGGTTTAATTACACAAGGTCCTCGAAGAGTTGAAGAAATCAGAGATTTACCCAGAGATTTGCAATTGACCGAGTCTTGATCCTTATGATGTTGTGGCACTTAAATCAAGCAAAAATCAGCCACACTTCCACAAATCATGGCTGGCCACCCTTGAATGAAGTTTCAAATGGTGGACACTCCTATTTTTAGAAAACTAGCTCCCTTGCCTCACCTATAAATAAGACCCCATTTCTCACTTTTCTAATCATCCCTCACTCATTCATCATTCTCTCCTCTCTCAACTCTTTTAGCTTTCTTTCTCCCTCACGCCTATCATCATCTTCCCATAAGGATTTTTAGCAAATTAGCCTCTTAAAGAGTCCTTGGTCGGCCACGATAGAAAGCCATCAGCAAAGGAGCAAAGCAAAGGAACGAAGGAGCCCTCTTCAGTCAGAGTCTTGGGTGACAGCCACTTTGATTTGGGTTTAATTTTTCTTTTTTTTTAATTTAATTCAAGAATGTTTGCTATGTGTTCACTGTTCTTGTTTACAACAATGATGGCTTAATTTTATTTAAGTTAGGATGATTTCTTTGATTAAATAATAATTACTTGATTCATGCTTATAATGTTTGTGCCTCAATTGATCATGTTTTCAATTAAAATCAAGTCTGTATTTCGTTCATATGTGATTGAAATGCACCTGAATTAGCTGAGCGATCCTAACAAGATGACGGCTAGTGGACGCATAATTGAAATGTGCATGCTCAATTTAGATCCTAACCCGATTAAAGTGCAGGTTATATAACAACCCTAACCAGGCTCTATTATCTGCATAGTTTTTAGATTTGTGTGACTAAGCTGTTTCAAATCTAACACGTCCCTGTTACTCACACGAATCCTAAGAAACCTTTAGTAAATAAGGATCAGTAAAATGCGTATTTACTAAGTAAATGATTCCAAAATGACCTAATGTGGTTTCCAAACTCATGAAAGATCAAGTTGCCATAGGATGTTTTTCCGAATATTGATAAGCATGTTGATAATAATTTGAGTTTAATTAAAGTAATTGTCCTAGCTTATTTATGTTATAATTGTTGCTTATTGTGTTAATTCTGCTAAAATCTATTTCATTCATATAGTTGCATGTTAGGATAAATCACATTAGGGATCATTGCATCTAGATTAACTTTACATAGTTTTAATCAATACTTCCAAATCAAATTGTGTTTCTATTTACCAAGTTGTTAATAATATTTTTATAATTGACTGACTTAGCACGAATACAATCCTTGTGGAGACGATAACTCGATACTTACTTATTACTTGATAACGACTGTGTACACTTGCACAAACACGAGCGTTACAACTATATCTTTTTAGCTACTAACTTCAAAGGTTTCAATACCTTTACTATAGGTTCTGAAACTGGGACCCCTAGAGCCAAATTTCTGTCACTAGTTAGTAAAGTTCTGATACCTACTCCCAAAGTTTCAAAAGTTAGGTGCAAAAGACCAAATTCAATTCTGAAAACACCTTAAAACAACTTCCATACACCTCTTAACCATTCCATTACACAAAGTAATCAAATATGCAAATAAAAGGGCATAAAAACCCAAGTTAGAACATGAATCACCTCTTCATCTCATCGAAAATATTTTAAGATCAAAATCAAATTCAAAGCTCAATATCAAATTAGAAATAGCATCCTTGCCATATTTTCTTACAAAGCCATTCAAGACTCATGGCCACCTTGTTGCCATTTCGGGAAGCTCATAAAGAGCCTATCGGGAAGCTTATCTGGGCTATATAACGGGAAGCTCATAAGAGCCATACTTGAGAAGTTCACAAAGAACCATATCGAGAAGCTCACGAAGAGCCTACCAAGAATCTCACAAAAAGCCATATAACAGGAAACTCCGGATAGCCATATATCAGGAAGTTCAAACGAGCACTATCGGGAAGCTCACTAAGAGCCAACTTAACAGGAAGCTCATGAAGAGCCTATAATCGGGATGCTCATAAGAGCTAAGGTGTGTCCACAACAAATGTAGGATCACAACCTATCGGGACGCTCCGAAGAGCTATAACGAGAAGCTCACAAAAACCTTATATGGGAAGCTCGAGAGGGCTAGTAACAGGAAGTTCAAGACTCATCGCCGGAATAAGATTACGAGGCATTACCGATCAATACACAGCATTTACTTCATAACGTATTCATTTATGCATTCATATATATAACTCATTCAAAACATTCACATTGTCCCTTATAAGGTTGTACGAGACCTTAAAACATGCTTATGAATGGTTTGGGACTAAACCGATCACATATTAAAATTTCCAAATGGCCTTGTGAAAATAGGGTATACATACTAACTTGTACCACACGGCCGGAGACATGCTCTTGTGACTAACCCATGTACCCTTCGAAATGGCCACACACGCCCATGTGCCAAGGCTGTGTGACTCACACGGCCACCAGACATGCCCATGTGTCTAGGCAGTGCTCAAGACTGACTTAAATATGAAGGACTACCCCATGGGACACATGGCCGTGTAACATGACCGTGTGTCGCACACGGCTGAGACACACGCCTGTGTCTCTACCCATGTGGACAAAAGTAGGCTATTTGCAAAACCAATATGCCACCCTTTCCACAAGCATACTTAGCAACCAAAATGGTACCATTTGAACACATATATGAGCATCCAAAACATGCTATTCCATACACATTTCATGCCATCTATTCACAACCATTTCAACTACTCAATTCCACAACCAAGACATACCATATCAATACGCCAAAATCACCAAACATGCTTATCTTCTAAATGCATTTACTCATCTTTCTTTCAACCAAAACATGCTTCTCAACATACCAATTCACCATCTATAAATCATACCATTTCTCGAGCATTAATGTATCAACTAATAACTAATCAAAAGAACATCCATACAACCATTCCAAGCAAACCAACACTTAGGACATTATAAACATCATCATTTATCCAACATATAATTCAAGCCAACTTAAATGGCCATATTCCAACATTTACAAGCCAAATCTCATGGCTAATATCATAACTCATAACAAACCAAGATGACACTAGCCTATATGTGTCATATACCATATATACAAAGCTTCATGAATACCAACAAGTAGTCGATAGTGTGATGATGGTTCCCGATGATCCCCAATGTCCGAACTAGCTTCGATGATCTATAAAACATAGAAAGAACACACAAAGTAAGATTTAAAAGCTTAGTAAGCCATATAAAAATAAATCTATCATATAGACTTTTTTCATATCAATTTCATATATGTTAAACTTAATTAATCAAACACAAGTTCACAAACTATTCACATTGAACACATATTCAATATCATAATCAAATTCATCATTTACTTCACTTCTCTATACTCGTATGAATCACATACGTACCTGAGTCACTTAGTTCATTCACATATTCTTTCTCGATTTAACATTACCCGTTGAACCGTTAGGAATCATTAAGGATACTCGGCAATCACATAAGCTCGTACAATGCCATATCCTAGATATGGTCTTACAGGTTATCACATAACGATGCCACTGTCCCAAACAGGGTCTTACACAAAATTGATTAACAATGCCAATGTCCCAGACATGGTCTTACATGTAACCACATCTCGGTAACCTAATGTCATGACATTCGTATCCTATATTATTCCTAAGGTTCGTACGAGACTTTTGGATGTTGTAACTCCGTCGATTCATGCTCGTATTTGCTCGTTCGATATTCATAGCAATTCAATGATAATAGAACATATATATTTCAATTCAAAGACATTTAATTTCATATGAACTTACCTCGTAATCGGAATAAAGGGACTGGATCGACTATTCGATAATTTTGGATTTCCCCCGGTCTAGATCCGATTTCTTTCTTTCAGGATCTATATATATACAAAATTAATCTATTTAATCACTAATTCAAACAATTTCACCCAAAAACATATAAATGAGCATTTTGCACATTAGCCCCTAATATTTCACATTTCTTACAATTTAGTCCTTATTCACAAAAATCACAATTTACAACAAATTTCAATATATCCATTTTTAGCCAAAATTCATGTGAGTTCCTAGAAGCCCTTAACTTTCATTTATTTCATATTTCAACCCTTGAATTTGCAAATTTCACAATTTAATCCTTATTTGACATTTTTGTCAAAAATTACTTTACAAAACATTAAAATCTATCTACAATAATTCATTTTCCATCATGAAACATTCAAGAACTTAAGCATTCATCAATGAAACTTTACAAAATCATCAACCAATTCAAAAATTAAAGCACGGGCTAGCTAGTACTCAAACCAACGATCACAAAAACGTAAAAGTCATCAAAAATCGAGCTCAAAACATACCTCAATCAAAGACAACGAGAGACGAACCCTAAAATTCTCTCCAAGCTTTATTTTCTTTCGATGTTCAGTTAAAGAAGATGAGAAATGGCCAACATTTTGTTTTCTTTTATTATTAATGGCATTAATAATTCATTTACTAATTTACCCTTTATTAAACCATTTAAAAACCACTTAAAGAATGCCCACTAATGCCCATAAACATTATTAATGGAATAATAACATCATAAGGACCTCATAATTAACAAACCATAGCAATTAAACAATTTTTAACAGTTAGAATGAAACTTTTGCATTTTACGCGTTTTAGTCCTTTGGTTAAATTAAGCACTTAAATGATAAAATTAGCACACAAAACTTTCATACATACATATTCACATGCTGTAAAAACATAAAATAATATTAAAATAATTTTACAATCTCGAATTTGTGGTCCTGAAACCACTATTCCAATTTAGCTAAAATCAGGCTGTTACACAGTTATTTTGTCATTTTGCTTGTAATTTTTCAAATAGATTGGTTAATAAAATTTCATAATTAAATTATCAGCTTTTGTGTAATTGTCCTCACTGGTTTTTACACAAAAATAAAAATGAATAAAGAAAATATTGGCTCATTGATTACTTAAGGTTTAACTAATACTAAATTGCATCAAAGGAATGAATTATGATGCAGCAAGACAACTTATTAGTAGCTAATCTAAATGGTACATAGTATCAGAAATCAAAATGAACAATTGATTCAAGGGACTATAATTTTGTTTATCTAGTCCAGTTGGGGAGTAACACCCCTTACTTGTCCTAACATGAAGTACGAATGGAGGTGCTACCGAAACACTTTGAACTTAAATAAAAAATTATTTTAATAAAATACCATTTGGAAAATTCATAAAACTTCTTAAAACCATTGTCAACATTTTAAAAAGAATCAAATGTGATTTGAAATCATTTTGGGTCATTGAAAATATAGGGACCTTACCAAATCATAAGGAAACTGTTTGAAAACTTTTAACTTAAATAAAGGTCATAAAATGAGATAAAATCATTTTTAAGAACTTAAAATGATCTTAGAATCTTTTAGAAACCTTTTGTGGGTGATTTGGGGTGTCCAAGGTAAATTTCAAGCTTTAGAGGAGGCAAAACACCCAAAATAGTGCAAGGGCCTTTTTCATGGGCTAGGTGTCAATACCTAGACTTGAAACTGTAAAGTTTTAGCTACTGACTTGTTCCAATCCAATACCTATGGTAAGGTTACCAAACCTTGGGCCCTTGAAGCTAAAAGATAGTCCAAATATATTTAAAAGTCTTTGCCTAAATATTTCTATACCATTTCCATATATCCCAAAGCATTATGAACCATTTTCAAATCTCATTTAATTTCATGATGCTATCTATAAAGACATTCAATGTAAACTATGGGATAAAGTTTGAGTAAAAATGCATAAATGGCTTGAATTACAAAACTATGTTTTACATATTTAAATCCAAACTAAGTACTAGTGTACATGCAATAATCTTAATGTCAAGAATAATGAATTACTAAATTACAAACTTTAAAACCTAAAACAATGACATGATGATCCCAAGTCAAAGTCCAAGCTCTTTGACCAGTCTTATCCTTACGCGTTTTAAACCAATAATACATGAGCTCAGCAAGTAACTGACCGCGTTCACACATGCGCGTAAAACAAACGATTTTATAAAAAAATTTTAAAGCGCGATCTTACTGCAAGCGTACAAGTCAGTTGTACTATTTGCAATGTTACAATGGAACACTGGAGTATTCCAAGTAGGGGTGTTCAGATTTCGATTAAAACTGAATTAACTTACCGGATTGATCTAATTCGGTTAATCGGTCGATTAATCGATTTAATTCGTTAAGTGGTCGGTTAATGATTTTTTGAAAGTTCGGTTAACGATTAATTCGGTTCGAAATAAGATACTTAACTGAACTAATAATTAATATTATATATCAACCCACTACCTACCTAGACCTCGGCCCCAAACACCAGCCCACTCCCAAAATAAACCCAATCCAATATATATCTATAAACCTAACCCAACCCAATCCTAAAACTAAAAATAATTTAATAATTTAATAAAGAAAACATAAAATCCAAAAAACTAAAGTCTAAATCTAATACACACTACTACACTCACATAGAAAATCAGAAATTCCCAACCCTAAATTGAAAATCTTTAATCTGAAATCTCCCAAAATCCCTACTCCCTATTGCTAGTCACCACCGTCTGACGTCCACTAGTCACACTATTCGACATCCACCAAGTCACCATCATCGTTCGATATTCGTCCATCATCAATTTTGACTTCACCCAAAATCCCTAATTGAAATATCCCAAAATCCTTAACCCAAAATAGTGACGCACCTTTGGTTTCGACTTCATTCACCACTATCCAGCACTCACTTTGGGTTTTTTAGGTGTTTGTTGTCAAAGGCCTCTTCTTTTTGTTTTTACCTAAATGGACTCTTTCAGATATATGTGTGTATGTATTTGGTTTGGGGTTTCTTGTGGTTTGAATTTTGATGTGTGTTTTTTAGACATAGATATGATATTTGAATGTTAAGACATGGTGGAGAGTGTAACACCCCTTACCCGTATTCAACGCCGGAACAGGATACAAGGCATTACTAGACTTACATCGCAAGTAAACATACAATTCCGAGTCATAAATTTCAACCAAATTAAAAAACATTTGTATTCAATCATAAAGTCCCTAATACGAGCCTATGAGGCCCAAAACATGCTTCGAAAATGGTTTGGGACTAAACCGATAACTCAGGAAATTTTTACAAAACTTAGAAATTTTTTGCTATAAACAGGGATCACACGCTCGTGTGGTTTGAGACACACTCGTTTTGGCAGGGCCTGTGGTCATACATGCCCGTGTCCCTAACCCGTGTAACTCTCTGACTTGCAAGGCATGAAAAAATTGAAATCACATGGCCAAGTCACACGCCCGTGTGGTAGGTCGTGTGGTTAATCTAATTTTCATAAAATAGGTGCAGACGTCACACGGCCAGGACACACGCCCGTGTCTCTACCCGCGTGGACAAAACAAAGGCTATTTACCAAGCCATTTTCCACCCTCATTTATATATACACATACACAAATTCAATGACATAAATCATGGTGTACTTAGGCAAACAAAACATCCACAATCATGGCCAATACATGTCAAAGAAATACCGTCATCTAGCATGCTCATGACATCTAATTATGCTAATCCAACATACCAATTTCACATTTAAAACACCACTAAGAATACTTTCAATTTACATTAACTTGTCAAGATAATCCCTCATACCAATAAACCAAACTTATCCATTTCACAAATCAAGTCATTAAGGCACAATCAACATTTAGCAAATCTATATAAACCACATCACCAAAGGGGCATTGGCACATACATGAGCTCATTTAAATGGCCAAATACCAAATCAAGCCTTTAACTATTACAAGCCAATACATTTGGCCAAAATCATGATGACACATATAACAAAATGACCAAGTCCCTATACATGGCATATACTCAAAATATTAAGATCATCAATACCCAAAATGACAGTTTGATAGTGTGATGTGATCTCTGACGATCTCCAGTTCGAGCTAGCTTGGTGACACTATAAAACATAAAAAGTAAAACGAAGTAAGCTATATAGCTTAGTAAGCTCGTATAAAAGAAATAAGCAAATCTTACCATACATTTAACATTCAAGTAATAAATTTAAGACAATGTAATTTACGATAATCTCATAATCATAGTTCATTCCATCACAAGTCACCTTGAGTTCATCATTTCTCGAATTTAATAATCATAAGTTTTATGCACATACCTGTACCAACTCGTAATGGTTTCATACTTATTCTCATCTTTGACATACCCAATGAACCACTCGAAATAATAATATCGGATACTCGGGAAGACTTGCACACAAGGTTCCACATATGTAGTCATTGCTACCTCTATCTCATAACACATATATGCTCGCTCTCGAGCCATCAACAGGCCTGCTCACACAAGTTGTCAGTCAAGACGTAGCTACACAGTGCTGCTCACACAAGCTGTCAAGTAACCGCAACATATGTCAGTATACTCAGCCACCGATAGGACGTACAGGACCAACACCCGAATCACATAACATAAAACCCTAATGACATGTCACTTGTATCCTAATATATTCCTAAGGTTCGATTGAGATTTCTCGCTTGCTAAGGCGTCGTCGAACGTGTCCATAAAGTGGTTTACACAATTCATGCAAAATTAAAACATTTAAAATACAATTATAATAAAGCTGTTTTACATACGAACTTACCTCAAATGCAAGAACAACAAAAGGGATCTATTCGTTAATTATTTTATTTTTCCCCCGATCTACACCCGAACTTTGTTTTTCTTGATCTATAATACCACATTTAACTTATTTAATCATCAAGCTATTCAAAATCACATTATGGAAAAAATTACATTTTCGCCCCTAATATTTTAACATTTTACGATTTAGTCCCTAGGCTCGTAAAATGAATTTCTTTCAATTTCGTCATAACCCAAGCCTAGCTAAACCTTACCCTTACTCATAACAGCCCACATTTTACATTTATTCACACTTTACCATACATTTTTCAACACTTAACAAATGAGTCCCTATTTGACATTTTTACCAAAAATCACTTTATAAATGTTGTTTAACAAACAACAAACATGCATTTTCTATCATCAAACGTCAAAATACAAGCATATTCAACATGGGTAAGATTTTAGACTTTAACTTTCTTTCAAATTAGTCCTTGAAATAGCTAGATCAAGTTACAACGATATCAAAATTATAAAAATCATTAAAAACGGGACAAGAACAGACTTACAATCGAGCTTGAAAGCCTGGACAAAACCCTAGCTATGGCTTCCTCCAAAATTTTGGCTATGGGGGACTAAATTGAAGAAGCTGAACATATTTTATTTGTTAATTTTGTCTTTATTTACCAAATTACTAAAATACCCTTAATGCATAACTTTAAAATTTCACCTAACCATGTCCATTTTTGTCCACCCTAAAGTATAATGGTCTAATTACCATTTAAGGACCTCCAATTTCAAATTTCATAGCAAATAAACACTTTTAGCTAAGGGAACTTGAGTTTGACACCTATTGCAATTTAGTCCTTTTAGCTAAATGGAGCACTCAATTAATAAAATTTCTTAACGAAATTTTCATACAATTATTCTATCATGCTGTTACCCTAAAATAGTAATAAAATAAATATTTCTACTTCAGATCTGTGGTCTCAAAACCACTGTTTCGATTTGACCTAAAAACAAGCTGTTACAACTCTCCCCCTTAGGGATTTTCGTCCCCGAAAATCTTACCAGAAAAGAGGTTAAGGTACTGTTTTCTCATAACTTCCTCAGGTTCCCGCGTAGCCTCTTCAACCCCATGTGTTGCCACAAAACTTTCGCTAGAGCTATACTTTTATTTCTCAACTGTTTAACCTCTTGAGCTAACACTTTGATCGGTTCTTCACCATATGTCATATCAGGTCGAATCTCAATCTCTGACAGTGAGATTACATGCGATGGATCCGATCGATATCTTCATAACATTGACACATTTCTAATTCCAATGACAAAGCTAGTCGATATGCCATTGGCCCTATTCTTTCAATAATCTTACACGGCCCAATGAAACACGGATTCAACTTGCCTTTGCGACCAAATCTAAGAATTTTCTTCCACGGTGACACTTTTAGAAACACTTTATCACCAACTTGAAATTCAATATCTTCCGTTTCAAATTCGCGTACGATTTCTATTGATCCAAAGCTACTTTCAAACACTCACGAATTACCTTCACTTTCTCTTTGGTTTCTCTAACCAAATCAACCCTGTGAATCTGTTTCTCACTAAATTTTGTCCAGTACAATGGAGTTTGACACTAGCCATACAATGTTTCATACGATGCCATTTTTATACTCGATTGATAAGTGTTGTTATAAGCAAATTCGACCAACGGTAGATATTTCTCCCAACCACCTTCGAACTCTAAAACACAACAGCGAAGCATATCTTCAAGCATTTGAATCACTCTCTCAGATTAACTATCAGTTTGTGGATGAAATGCAGTACTAAAATTTAACTTGTACCCAACGCTTCTTGCGATTTCTTCCAAAATCGCGACGTAAACCTCAGATCTCTATCTGAAGTAATAGAAGTAGGCGCCCCGTGCAATCTAACAATCCCAGCAATATAAAATTCAACTAGTTTATTAAGTGAATAATCAGTACATATTGGAATGAAATGAGCCAATTTCGTCAATCTATCAATAATGACCCAAACAACATCTTTCTTCTTCGGAGTCAGAGGTAACCTCGATACGAAATCTATCGTAACTCTATCTCATTTCCACTCAGGTATAGTCACAGGCTAAAGTAAACCCTAAGGCACTTATTGTTTGGCTTTCACTTGTTGACAAATCAAACATCTCGATACAAACTCTGAAATGTCTCGTTTCATGCCTGACCACCAATACAATTCCTTCAAATCGTTATACATCTTTGTACTTCCAAGATGAATAGATAGACAACCATTATGTGCCTCATGAAGAATTTTCTAAATCAGTTTAGTATTTCTCGGTACACAAATCCTAGCTTGGAACCTCAAACAATCATCTGACACAATCTGATATTTTAAATCACTATTCGATTGGCACTGAACTCTTTTAGCTTGCAACTCATTATCACATTTTTGAGCTTTACAAATTTGCTAAAGAAATACCGTTCTAGCTTTCAACTCGGCCAAAATTGATCCATCATCAGATAAGTTTAATCATGTATTCATCGCTCTAAAAGCAAATAAAGACTTTCTACTTAAAGCATCTGTGAATACGTTCGCTTTCCCCGGGTGATAGTCAATCACTAACTCATAATCTTTCAACAACTCGAGCTATCTTTGTTGTCGCAAATTCAAATCTTTTTGAATTATCAAATACTTTAAACTCTTATGATCGGTAAAGATGTGACACTTCTCACCGAATAAATGGTGTCTCCAAATTTTTAAAGCAAACACAATACCGGCTAATTCCAAGTCATACATCGGATAAATCTTTTCGTACGGTTTCAACTGTCTCGAGGCATAAGTTATCACTTTACCCTCTTGTATTAACATACAACCAAGACCGTTTAATGATGCGTCGCTGAAAACCACAAACTTTTTCCCTAACTCAGGTTGCACTAACACTGGTTTCTCAGTCAACAACGCTTTCAGATGCTCAAAACTCTATTGACATTTCTCGGACCACTCAAATTTCACATCTTTTTGTAACAATCTGATCATAGATGTAGCAATCATCGAAAATCCCTTAACAAAATGTCGATAATAACCAGCTAAACCCAAAAAGCTTCTAACTTTGGATACATTTCTTTGTGGTTTCCAATTAACAACTGCTGAAATCTTACTCGGATCAACCCGTATACCTTCCACTGAAACAATGTGTCCCAAAAATCTAACTTCTCGGAGCCAAAACTCACTTTTGCTGAATTTAGCAAACAATTTTTTATCTCTCAAAGTCTGTAAAACAATCCTTAAATGTTCGGCATGCTCAGACTCATCTCAGGAATAAATCAGGATGTCATCAATAAATACAACCACAAATTTATCTAAATACGGTCAGAAGATTCAATTTATCAAGTCCATAGAAACTGCATGAGAATTTGTTAACCCAAACGGCATAACAAGAAATTCATAATGCCCGTACCTTGTTCTGAACACGGTCTTCGGCACATCCGAATCTTTAACTCTCAACTAATAATAGCCTGATCTCAAGTCTATCTTTGAGAACATTGTTGCCCCTTTCAACTGATCGAACAAATCATCAATTCTCAGTAAAGGATACTTGTTCTTTATCGGAACCTTGTTAAGCTAACGATAATCAATACAAAGTCTCATGGATCCGTCTTTCTTCTTGATGAATAACACAGGTGCACCCCAGGGCGAAAAACTCGGTCTCGCAAAACCCTTAACTGTTAACTCTTGCAACTAAGACTTCAATTCTTTCAATTCGGTCAGAGCCATTCTATACGGAGCTATTGATATCAGTGAAGTTCCCAGTACTAAATCAATAGTAAACTCAACCTCTCTGATCAGTGGTAATCTAAGCAACTCTTTTGGGAACACATCCGGGTATTCACAAACTATCGACACAAATTCGATCTTCAATTTAGACACTTTCGTATTCAGTACATACGCAAGATAAGATTCACAACCTTTTCTTACATACCTCTGTGCCGACATCGACGAAATCACAATAGGTAACTCACCCAACTCATCCGGTTTAATCTGAAGAATTTCATTATTTTAACATTTCAATTCAATAATCTTTTGTCTACAATTCTCTACAACATCATGTAGAGTCAACCAATCTATTCCAAGAATTACATCGAACTCATCAAATGGTAAAAGCATTAAGTCAGCCGAAAAACAGTGACCCCGAATCATTAAAGGACAACTCTTGCAAAGTTTATCAACTAAAACATATTTACCCAAGGGGTTCGACACTTTAATCACATACTTAGTAGACTCAACAGACAATTTCTTACTAGATACCAAATTCATGCAAATATAAGAATGAGTCGATCCAGGATCAATCAGTACAACTGTATTAGTATCATAGAGAGAAACTGTACCAGTGATAACATCAGGAGATGACGTATTTTCGCGAGTGCGAATAGCGTAGGCTCTAGCAGGTGCTCTGACCGTTGATCTCGCAGTTAAATCTTTTGTTACACCTTTGCTATTGGTCCCATTTCCCGTATTTCTCAGTGGCTTCCCTCTAGTGGCAGTGTTGCTCGATCTTGCATTCTGAAAATTATCTTTCTCGGTCATTTTAGGGCAATCTCGAATGGAAGTGATCTTGGGAGCCACACTTAAAGCAAGCCCAGTTATTCATCCTACATTCATCGGGATGTCATCTACCATAGTGTTGACATTTGGATCTATTAGACCTAGTATTACCAACGCTCGCTATTGATGTAGTTTGCGCCTTAGAACCTGAATATTGCTTCTCACGATCTCTGTTCGGATACCCAGCTGAAACATTCAAATGAGTATACAAATCCATTGATTTCTTTGATGAATATTGAAATGACTTATTCATCGGTCTTTTTCTCAAATCTCTAGTCTCAAATTCAGCTATTCTCTTTTTTTTTCTCAACTCTTCGGCTTTGCAAGCTCGGTCAACCAGCATGACAAATTCTTTCAACTCTAAAATCCCAACTAACAATTTGATATCCTCATTCAACCCATCTTCGAATCTCTTGCACATGATAGCTTTTGTTGAAACAAATTTTCGAGCATATTTACTGAGTCTAACAAACTCTCACTCGTATTCAGTCACAGACATGCGACCCTGTTTCAGCTCTAAAAACTCTTTACGTTTTTTATCAATGAATCATTGACTGATATATTTTTTTCTGAACTCATCTTGAAAGAATTCTCAGGTAACTCTTTCTCCCAGTACCACAGATACAAGAGTACTCCACCACTGATATGCCGAGTCCCTCAGAAGTGATATAACACCTTTCAAGCACTCATCCGGTGAGCAAGAAAGCTCATCAAATACCTTGATAGAGTTTTCAAGTCAAAACTCTACTCTCTCAGGATCGTCGTCTACATTAGCTCTAAATTCTTCATCCCCTTGTTTTCTAATCTTATCAACTGGAGGCTTGTTCAGTCTCAACAATTCCACACCTTGAGGAGCTACGGGAACCAATTGGGGGTTAGGTGGGGTGGAGTATATTGGGCAGCCGGATTTGTCCGTACAAACTCGGCAAACCACTCATTCATCCTTTGGAAGAAAGCTTCCCTAGCCTCTCATCCCTGACTAGCCGTTACTAGTCTATTTTTTTTTAAAAATGACGCTGTCCCTTGTGCGGGAGCCGGTGCATTACTTTCAATATCATCAGCTACATCTTAGTCGAGACCATTTACTATATGAAAGCACAATTTTAAATTATTAGGAGTCATCACACTATCATCAATTATATGTGGCATGTATAGCTAGACTCTCACACACATTACGTTAGTCTGAGAATCGACTAAATCGTAGCTCTAATACCACTAAATGTAACACCCCTTACCCGTATTCAATGTCGAAACAAGATACGAGACATTACTGGACTTACATCGCAAGCAAACATACAATTCTGAGTCATAAATTGCAACCAAATTAAAAACCATTTGTATTCAATCATAAAGTCCCTAATACGAGCCTACGAGGCCCAAAACATCCTTCGAAAGTGGTTCGGGACTAAATCGATAACTCAGGGAATTTTTTCAAAACTTAAAAATTTTTTGCTATAAACAAGGGTCACATGCCTGTGTGGTTTGGGACACGCTCATGTAGGTAGGCCGTGTGGTCACACATGGCCATATCCCTAACCCATTTAACTCTCTGGCTTGTAAGGCATGAACAAATTAAAGTTACACGCTAGTGTGCTAGGCTGTGTGGTTAATTTAATTTTCATAAAATAGGTGCAGACTTCACATAGCCAAGACACATGCCCATGCTTGAGGCCGTGCCCCTCACACGGTTGAGATTCACACCTGTGTCTCTACCCGTGTAGACAAAACAAAGGCTATTTACCAAGCTATTTTCCACCCTCGTTTACACATACACATACCCAAATTCAATGAAATAAATCATGGTGTACTTAGGCAACCAAAACATCCACAATCATGGCCAATACATGTCAAAGAAATACCATCATCTATCATGCTCATGAAATTTCATTATGCTAGTCCAACATACCAATTTCACATTCAAAACACCACTAAGACTGCTTTCAATTTGCATTAACTGTCAAGAAATATATAAAAATTTGGATTTTTATGCAAGAAAACTTAAAAAACATGAAACTAAAGGCTTTCAACAGGAAAATAAAAAGCAATAAACATAAATGGAACAAACTTCAACTAATTTAAAGTAAAAAGAATTGAAGTAAATTAAACTAAAGCTAGAAATATCTTACAACCAAGGTATAGGGACTGAAAGTTCAAATAAACCTAAGCTATAGTTATAACTAACTTAACTAACACTAAGTACAAGATGTAAGTGCAAGTAAATAAACCCTAAAACTAAGAAAGAAGAAGAGAAAATAAAAAATCCTAGAAAAGTTATAGAAAAACTAAGAGAAAACTTAAAGAAACTAAAACATAGAATTAAACTAATGTGTGTGTCTCTCCTCCTTAGCCAAAATTGGTTATTTTAGGCTGAATGCTGATAAATTTTCATTGCCAAAATTGCCCCTACATGGCCCTTGGGTGATTGGTGGATTGGGTGGACAAAAAATACATTTTTTGTCCAATTTTGTCCCCATGACAATGTCGGTGTCACAATACCTAGAAGAGGATATTGCGATACCTCAGATCATTTCAAACCTTGGGGGTCTTCTTTGAAGGGTGGATATCGTTATAACATTAAACAATGGTGTCCAATCTTCCATCTTGTAGGAGGTATCGTGATTCCAAGGTATCGATATTGCGATATCCTTTCCTTTGTTACTGTTTTAACTCGTTTTCAACCTCCAACATGTCCCTACACCACTTAACCACATGTTAGTGTTAGAGTATGCCCAAAGACCAATAATGAGATGATTATATCTCATGCTCATTTTACCTTATTTGTTAATATAAGGCATTGCCATTTTTATTTTAGTTTCTTTTTTCGTATGTGTAAATAAATTGATTAATAATAAAGTTCTGAGAATAATATGATTATTCTTAAAAGGTCCTTAGTCAAGTATTATTGTGGGCCTGAACAATAATAATGCATTGAGACTGACGTATAGTTTGTTGATGAAAAAGTGTTGCCATTAACATAGGGATGTCAAAAATCAATACATAGGTATGTGTTAGAGAACAACATATTTGATTGACCCACTATGAGTATGTTTCTTGGATTATTATGTAATAGTCACAACATTACTCATAGTGATAACTATGTATACGATCCTTAGACTTGAGATCATCATTCCCCCAAATTCATGAGTTGTATATTTTGATATAGTCAAATATCTACCGTAATAGGTTGTACTATAAAGACTGATGTTGGGTATGCCACAATCTATGTAGTGGGATATGATTGATCAATATAGGATTTATCCTTCCTACATAATGGAAGCAATATCTTAGGCCACTTGATGGTGTGAGACTAGAAATGCATGGTCATACTCAAATAAGTTGATGTGAGATATTACACTTACTTGTTTATTGTAATCTATTCATAATATCAAGAAATATGATATTGGATTATACAAGTGTGATTATTCCATGACTTGAGTCCAATATAGATATAAATGAGAAAATGCTATAATACATGAAAGATTTATCACAGAAAGGTTATGTCGAATCACAACTTCTTGTAACTTAGGTAGCAATGATGCATTGCTGGATACCACTCATTGCTTGTAACATTAGAAATGTTCTAGTCTTACTACTAACATTACAAGAGCCTATAAGATCACACCCTATGGTTAAAACGAATAGAACCCAAACATAATTGTTATTCTGTTTGGCTATCACATGAATTAAATTAATTTTTGAATTAAATTAATTTGATAGTTAAATATTGAACACATTATATGTACAAACTAGTTGTACACAAATAGAGAGTATAGTTAAAATTAATATATATGAATTTGTTTCATATAAAATATTAACTGAGTATTGTTTACCAAAATTATTAAAATAAATAATAATTTTGATCAAAGAGAAGTTAATATTCTTTTAGAAAGAATATAACATTTTAATACCTTCCATAGTTTTCTCTAAAAATAAAAAGGAAATTATTCTGTTTTTATTATGGGTGATTAATAAAAAGGAATATTGTATACATGCCATATTTCCAAAAATTACAAGTCGTTATACCGTGATTATCCAGTGATAGTCTGAGCGTATCTCCGACCGCCCCGATCTCCAAATTGACTTGTCAAAACTACAAAGAAAGAAAAGGGGGGAGTAAGCATAGGTGCTTAGTAAGTCCACATGCAAATAACAAATATCTTAACAAAACAATTATACCAACCAACTTTAGCATAATATCACCAAAACATATATCACATTTCTATTCATCATTCATCATCTTACCATATTATTGTTTTCGTATCAAGTCTCAACCCGAGGGTTAAGTACATACCTGTCCAAAGTGCCCATTCCACAACACTTACCAATACGTCACTTGCATCTTGAGTATTCTTCCATTTCACTAAAATTTTACCTGTTGAACACATCGGAATATAACTCAGATGTAGCCAAGCTACCATGTAACCCGCCCATAAGTGAACTTGGACTCAACTCAACGAGCTCGGGCGTTCGCATCCATAAGTGAACTCGGACTCAACTCAACGAGCTCGGACATTAACATCCATAAGTGAACTCGGACTCGACTCAACGAGTTCGGATGCCCAAATATCCTATTGACATGTCACTTGTATCCTAATCTATTCCTAAGGTTCAACAGGACTTTCCTCGTTCGTACTCCTTTACCATTCTCCTTGGAATACCAATGACGATACTTCGGTAGTCTTTCACATTTTCCACATAATTCATAAAATTTTTACATGTTGTCCAACAATGACCACAAAGCATAGAATTACATGATAACAATCATAATATCGTATAAATAACATTAAATGATTTAAAATAACCGTTATATTACAATATTTACATATGAACTTACCTCGATACAAAATGAGAATAGTCGAGCCTATTCCTCGTAAATTTTATTTTTCTTGCGATCTTGACTCGAATCTCTTTTCTCTTGATCTATAATACCAAATTAATTCATTTAATACACACATTCATCAGAATAGCCCCTAATACAAAGTTTGGAAAAATTACTATTTTGCCCCTAAACTTTCACATATTTACACTTTTACCCCAAGGCTCGTAAATTAAACCTCATCCTATTTTCTTATATTTTATGACATGCTGATAATTTTTCCCTTCTATAGAAACATCAAATTCACACTATAACATGTACTTATGAATATTAGGTATTTTTACCGATTATATCATTTTACTCGTTTTTACGAAAAATCACTTAGCAAAAGTTGTTTAACACAATCTCAAACTTCATATTCTACCATAAAACATCAAAATTCATACATATCATCCATGGGTAAATTTTTAAATATAAACCCTAGCTCAAAATATTGGTAGAAATAGGTAAACCGAGCTACGAGGATTTCAAAAATGTAAAGAACATTAAAAACGGGCATAGAAATCACTTACAATCAAGGCTTAAAAGTGTTGAAACCCTAGCTATGGTGAAGAGCAAAATTCAGCAGCAACTTATGGAGAAGATGATCATTTTTGTGTTATTTTTCCCATTTTATTTCATTTAATATCCAAATGACCAAAATGCCCTTTCTTACTAAACTTTCAAAAATTCCATCCATGTCTAATTTTTGTCCATAAACTTAGAAATTGGTCAAATCACTATTTAAGACCTCCTAATTAATATTTCAAAGCAATTTCATATTAGAAACTTCTAGAATGCAAGTTTTGCAACTTATTCAATTTAGTCCCTAACTTCAAATTAAGCACTTTATGCATAGAATTTCTTCACGAAATTTTCACACAATCATGCAATCATATCATCGACCTCAAAATAATCATAAAATAATTATTTCTATCTCAGATTTGTGGTTCTGAAACCACTATTCTGATTAGGCCCTAATTCGGGTTATCACAAATATAATCCCTAATAGTGTGTAAGTTACCAGAAAAATAAAATAAGGTCTAGCAGTCGTTTTGAAATTTCTCTCTAAAAAAGTTCAAGAGAGTTTTGTTGTTCGTTCTTGACTAGGTGGATTACGTAGAGGCCGAGACGTTATTTTTGCTACTTGATTTCAACATTGTAACACCCCTTACCCGTATCTGACATCGGGACAGGGTCCAAGGTGTTACCAGAGTCAAACATAAACATTCATACGAAACCAGGCCATAAAATTCTTCTCAAATTAAAACCATTCATTAACATACATATCATCCCTTAAACGAGCCTACGAGGCCCAAATCATGCATTAGGAGTGGTTCGGGACTAAACCAAGAACTTTAGAAAACTTTACGACACTTAGAGATTTTTTAATAAAACAGATGTCACACGCCCATGTGTGTGTAACACCCCTTACTCGTGTTCGACGCCGGACTAGGGTATGAGGCATTACCGAAACATACACATGCAATCGTACAAAATTGAGACATAATTTTTACATCCAAATTAAACTTTTCAATTTTCATCACTAAGTTCCTGATATGGATCTACGAGGCCCAAAACATACTATGGAAGCGGTCTAGGACTAAACCGAGAACTTTGGAAAACATTGGAAATTTTCTTGAAAATAGGGGCATCCACCCGTGTCCAAGGCCGTGTCCTTCACACAACCATTCACATGCCACATTTTCCATACTTAGTCATTACACATTTATTCAATCAACTCATGCCTCTCACAAAATGCATCATCATAACATATAACTTAACTAATATTAGCCAACATCGATGGCCTTATACAAAATGAGTTATACTAAGATCTGCTAATTTTTCCAGAAACTAGACTCGCATATTTTCTTACCATAAAATTTTTAAAATTTTTGGTTTAGCCAATAAGTACATTTTATTCTCTAAAGTCACCCCTGTTTTGCTGTCTGACAGTTCCGTCCCCTCTTCATCAAAAATTAATTATCTCTTCATACGGGATTCGGATAATATTCCTATTTGTTTATTTTGAAAATAGAATCATTAATTATTTTAAGCATATAAATTATAACCCATAATTATTTTTGTACAATTTTTAATGATTTTTCCCAAATCAGAATAGGGGATTCTGAAATCATTCTGACTCTGTCTCACAAAAATTCAAATATCTCATAATATGAAATTATTTTGCTTACAACATTTCCTTTATATGAAAATAGACTCAATAAGATTTAATTGCATATCTTATTCAACCTCTAATTCGATTTCCACCATTTTTGGTGATTTTTCAAAGTCACGCAATTGCTACTATCCAAAACTGTTTTATTACTAAATTTCACTCTTTCATGTTTTCTTTGTAGTAACTTTCATTGTAACACTTACTCCATATCAATCTTACCAAAGTTTGATCACATATCGAGCAACTTGCTCATAAGTTTACACACACATGCCTGCACTTATTCATCACATTCATATTCAATTACGCCTAGTCATTTCCCGTTGAACACATCAGAATAATAACGGATACCCGGTGGCCTGCACATAGTACCACCCTTGTAGTCAAAGCTACGTTCTTCACAAAGTGGCCTTCACATAGTACTACACTTGTGACCAAAGCTATATTTTTTCACAAAGTGACTTTCACATAGTACCACACTTGTGACCAAGCTATCTCTTCTCAAAGTGGCCTTCACATAGTACCACACTTGAGTCACTAGTGACATGTCACCTGTATCCTATTCTGTTCCTAATGTTCAACTGGGAAATTTTTCACTTTTCGATACTTGTCAGTTTCATTCAATATTATATCACATTTCATAAAACATAATAAAATGTGATAACCTAAGTAAAAATGATGCATTATTTACATACAAACTTACCTCGGTGCAAAATATGACGAATTTGCAATTTAGTCCACAACCTTTTCTTTTCCCCTATCAAGGTCAATTCCTCGTCTTTCTTGATAATCGAGCTTGGAAGCTTGAAAAACCCTAGCCATGATTTCTTCATGGTAATTTCGACCATAGCTTGAAGATGGACAAAAATTGACTTTTAATTTTGTTTTTAATTCATTTTAATTACCAAATGACTAAATTACCCTTAATAAAAAACTTTAGAATTATACCAAACCATGTCCATTTTTTCCACCAACTTAAAAAATGGTCTAATTACCATTTAAAGACCTCCAATTTAAAATTTCATAACAATTGGACACCTTTAACATGTAGAACTCAACTTTTGCACTTTTTACAATTTAGTCCTTTTGACTAAATTGAGTGTCCAAACGTCTAAATTTTTGAACTAAATTTTCACGAAATCATTCTGTGAAACTGTATACCATAAAAATATAATAACAATAAATTTTATTACGTCGAATTTGTGGTCTCAAAATCACTATTCCGACTAGGCCCAAAATTGGGCTGTTACATAGCTCTTAGGTGCAATTAACCTAACACTTAAATTAAGTTAGTGCGAAGCTTTAATCAACTCCATTAATATCCACTAACTTTTCTCATACGTGATTATAGCCATTAGATGAGATAATTTATATAGTTTTTATTTGATTATTAGAGGAAAAATATAAAGGAAAGATGAAAGAGAGTTGGTTCATTCATATTTTCCAAATGATAGAAAAAGAAAGGAAAGAAAAATTCTCAAGTCTTCTTCTCCATTGTCGTAGGTTTCAATTCAAAAGGTTAGTATTCTTTTCTTTAAAATTATTTTTAGATTAATGCTTAAAATGATAGATATAAGTGAACTTATTCAAGTGAATGCAGGATTTGGAAAGAAAATGCTTAGAAAGTCAAAAGAGAAAAAGCTTTGGTTATGAATGTTTAGTAGTTTTAGTCTTTATTCATGATAGGAATAAGTTTTGAGTAAAGAAAGTAAACTACAAATGAAGTTAAAACAAAATTATGCTAAGGTTTGTTTTAATGGCCATTTTTTAGATTAAGGGAGCTTAATGAGAGAATGAAAAAAACGTTGAGCAATGAATATGTTTTTGGGTAGCTTGAAGCCCCTAAATTATAATTTTAAAGTTTGAATTAGATTCAAATGGGAGAATTTTGAGTTATGTGAAAATTAGACATTAGGGTTCTAGGTAGTCAAGTTAAGCTAATATGTCTCATGTTTGATTCTAGTGATGTCTTTGTTTGAATTTGTGACTAACTTTGTTTTAATATTTGAATTATCGAGTAGCTAAAGACATAGCTGAGACCTCGAAAAATAAAAGAAAGGAAAAGGCGGCTTATGCTAACCTAATTTGCTTTTATTACATGATCTTAATAAGTAGTTAAACTAAAGAATTAGTAGTGATGATTATTGGTATAAAATGTATGACTATGCTTAATGACCTTGGAAATGGTTGGTGTTATGTTAAGCATGAATATATTTGTGATTATGATACCATGATGAAAACTATAATGAAATGTGTTTTGATGCTAAATTATATTGAGAATGCTCTATTATACGATGTCAAATAGAGTTTTGGATATATTTAGCATGTCATAAGATTCATTTGTGTTGAACAAAGCTTTAGTGCTTATACGCATTTTATTGGAATCTCATATAATACCCTAAGAGTATGAGCGATCTCATATAATACCATAAGGGTCGAGAATATATTATTTGGCTTTTATATAATACTGTTATACCATGCTTTATTTGATAAGGTATTTTGATATAAAAAATTAAAATGTTTTTGAATAAAAGCTAAAGTTGAACAAAAATTGGCAAAATTGTATTTCAAATGATGTCTAAAAGATATAATTTTGAACATACTAATTTGAACTCGTAGAAAACTTTTTGAATCAACATTTAATCAAGTTAAAATGGTTTCAATCATGTTAAAACTATTTTAAACAATTCAGTATTGCTCCAATACTTTTTGGCCTGTATCGATAGTTTCTAAAATATCAATACCTCTCCAAAAATAGATACCAAATTGACATTCTGGTTCTCAAACACTTTAGCTAAGTATCGATCCAGTATCAATACTTTTCATGTGGTTTCAATAAAAGTTTACTAGTATCGATATTTCTGGCTCCAACAGTCATTGAATTTTGCATTAAATGCTAAAAATATCTATACCTTTTTTAGCAAGTTTCGATACTCATGGTTGCAAGTGAATTAAATGCACTGGTTATTTCATCCCTAACAATTCTATTCATTTCTCTAACAACTACAATGGTTGAAAATCAATTAGGGGGAGAGATTATCAAGCTTAAAGATCAATCAAAACATCCTTATGCTTTCAATTCTCAACATTTTTCTTTATACACACTTGTGAGCTTTCGTTGTATTCATTCAAATAAAGTGTTTCTCTTTGTATTTGTGCTTAATTTACAAACACTCTGATCTTGTAAGGATTACTTCTTAATTTGCTATTTGTATTCACTCTTTGAGAGGGTTTTGTTTGAAGGTTTGGGTAGAAACCCTAAGGGAGTTTGTAAGGTTAAACATTAGCCTCAAAGGTTGTCAAATTAGAGAATTTGGAAAAATCCCTAATTGTGGAAAACTAAGGTAGTGTAGGCAATTAGGGCCAAACCATTATATATCGTCATGTTCATCGTCTCTATTTATTCTCTTAGCTACCAAAAGTTTTTAAAAGGCTAATTCACCCCTCTTTTGGCAATTTCGAGTTGATTAATCGAGCTAATAAATACCTTGAGGGTCAAGAGAACATATTTGGTGTTTTGGTGGATAAATCTGTGTATCCATTCTTGAGTCCCTATTCAGTTAATAAGGACTAAAATATGACAATGAAATGTGGCAAAACGAAATGGTTCAATAATATAATGATTTATGATATGAATTTTTTAATGACATTGAAATATGATGTGTGTATATGTGTGTGTAAAAGCTCATTGACAATGTTTGAATACCTTGAAGATGAATTCATATATGCTATTCAATTATGTGTTTATATGATGAACTTTTAAAAAAG
The DNA here is from genome assembly GCA_025698475.1 of Gossypium anomalum. Classification (NCBI taxonomy): domain Eukaryota; kingdom Viridiplantae; phylum Streptophyta; class Magnoliopsida; order Malvales; family Malvaceae; genus Gossypium; species Gossypium anomalum. Next base: position 18,797,667 of record CM046957.1, read on the forward strand.
TGATATGTGTAAGATCATTGATAGTGCAAGTTCAAGTACATTGAGGGTGATATGATATAATGATATGTTACCATGTGTTTATGGTTAGATATTATGAAACTTGATTTTATGATATATTATAATGTTATGTTGGTATGCTTTACTTTTTAATACTTTTATGTTTTGAAGTCAAATTATATTAACATTACTGAGCTTTCAATGCTCAGTGTGCGAATATGTTTGTTTCGTGTGTAGGTGTTGAGTAGACTTTTTGAATTTCTTGTGATGTTCCACAGCATCCAATGGCTCATATCTCAGTTCAACCATATGATTGTAAAGTCTAGTTTCAAAATTGTTAGTAAATGACATGTACCTAAGTCTATGAAACTATATGAGTCTTATAAGATGCTTTTGAATAGTTGAACGATATGTTCATATGGCATAAATGAAGGTTATGCTTTGTATATGTAAATGTCTATATGATGAGCATGTTTGAGATAAATGATGGTTTAATTTAAGTAGGTTTCGCAAAGAAATTTTCCTTGTAATTGGTTGTTTTTTAGCATGTTTTATGTTCATTATGTTTGGAGGTATTCCGGTTAGTGTATTTTATGTTTTAAACTTAATTTTTGAGTTCCCTAAGTTCATATTTTAGTTTTAAGATTTTAGGTATCAGAACAAGTGGGTTTTAAGAAAATTTTTGGCTTCAGGGATAGAGGTGCCAATACTAGTCCCTTCTTTTGAGTATTCTTGACATTTTGAGACTCGTTTTTGGTTCTTAACACTTTCGAACCTTAATAACCCAATTTTAAATTGTTTCAACATTATTTTAAAGTTCTATAAACGAATTTATCTATTTATTTATGTTTTAATAAAAATATTTTAAAAATTAATTACTAAACTTGATGAAATGGATGATCATCGTCTGAGTTGCTTCAACAATAAATGTGACATCTTACATTCAAACTTGTCGTTAGGGTTGAGTTTGGGATAGAACATGTAATTTGGTACCTCAACTTTTATAATGTCATTGGTAATTTAAATATTTTATTTTGATTAAAATGTTTATGTATACATGTCCAAATACGTAGTGTTTGCTTCGTCTTTTTTAGATTAAATAATAGTGGACAATTTTCAACTTTAGTATCTATGGTATGTCCAAATTTGAAATTTTATCTTTATATTTAATTTTTTTTACATAATTTGATATTCAACTTTTCTAGTCAATCTAAATACTTTATTTTAATTAAAATATATTGATGTTAATTTTTAAGAATTGACAACACTATTAAAATTCTTTATTAAACTTAAGTCTATTACAATGTCAATTTTTTTTGTTATATGGGTGTCAATTTAGTAAATTTTTTTTTTTAATTTTTAGTATGTTACACCGACGACTTTAACAAAAGAATTGTAGCGGTCTTAACAACTTAACTAAAAATTTTTAAATCCAAAAAATTAAAATAATAAATTCCTAAAATTTAAACTATTGAGATTAAATTAAAAATGTAATCAGGGCATATTTTTACCTTCAAATATTCAGTCTATAATTTGGTAAAAAGAATCAATTCATCCCACATGAAGGTTAGTGAAACCATACTAGTTTTTTAAGGGAATGCAAATTAGATTTTAAATAGGGGCGTCTTTGGAAAAGAATTGAGTTTAGGTGGCAGAAAACTGAAGAACTTGTAACTGTTTGCAACAGAATTTGGATTTTTTTTTTTTTTTGGAGAAAAGATCACTCGAATTTTCAGTTCCTCTTAAATTTCTCTGAAATTATAGATGTTTTTAAAAAAATATATAAAATACTAAGATTAATAATCAAAGTCGAAAATTGAATCCCATGGCTTCTTGTCGGCGTATGCTTCTAAAGGTCATAATTCTCGGTAACAGTGGGTAAATCTTATTATCATTTCACTTTAATTCTTAAATTTATTGTTTACATTAGAATTTAACTTTTTTATTAAATTTTCATTGATTGCGATTTTGATTTTGAATTTTGTTAACAAGCTTTTTCTTTTGATTTTAAAATTTCTAGGGTTGGAAAGACATCTCTCATGAATCAGTAAGCTTTAAAACTTTTTTTTAGGTTTTTGAAATTTAAAATTGTTCGTTCTAGTGTTTTAGTTATTATTATTTTTTATTTGAATTAGGTATGTTAATCGTAAGTTTAGTAATCAGTACAAAGCGACGATCGGAGCCGATTTTTTGACAAAAGAGGTTCAATATGAAGACAGACTGTTTACATTGCAGGTAAAATGTTGTTCTATTCGAAATAGAAACAACTTATTTTCTTGTTTTTACAAATAAATAAGCTATAAATATATTTGAGTGACATTCACAATAGACACTCACTTCTAAGTTCATATAACACCGGTAGTAACCAAGCCAACCTTTATCTCTTCTTTGTGAAGATTTTTATTTTGATTGGAAGTATTGAGAATAAGCCTTCTTTACATTTGTTGGCATTGATTCTCTGTTTGTGTGTGTAGATATGGGATACTGCTGGGCAGGAAAGATTTCAAAGTTTAGGTGTGGCCTTCTATCGAGGTGCCGATTGCTGTGTACTCGTGTATGACGTAAATGTAATGAAGTCCTTTGATAATCTTAATAATTGGCGGGAAGAGTTTCTGATTCAGGTAACTTTCTACTACATGACGTGTAGAATATTTTAATTGGAAGAATGAAGTAATAATGTTGTGGATGTTAAATGTTCAGGCCAGTCCATCTGACCCCGAAAATTTTCCGTTTGTTTTGCTGGGAAATAAGATTGATGTTGATGGTGGCAATAGTCGAGTGGTAAGCTGTCATGCGCCGCGCCCTCCCCAATGCATTTCTCCTCTCGGCTTCCACCTAAACCTTTCATAGTGTCAAATAGGAGTGTGTGACTTAGTTTTCTGACAGTTTAAGAATGTGGTTACTTCTTTCTGGTTTAGGTTTCTGAAAAGAAAGTAAAAGCATGGTGTGCTTCAAAGGGAAACATACCGTACTTTGAGACCTCTGCAAAAGAAGGATTCAATGTTGATGCAGCATTTGAGTGCATAACTAAAAATGCTTTGAAGAATGAACCTGAAGAAGAAATGTAAGTATCATATGTGTCTGAATAATTTAGGCTCCGTTTTATTGGTGCTTTTCTTCTCTTTTTTTTTTTTTTTTTTTTTTTTTTTTTTTTTTTTTTTTTTTTTTTTTTTTTTTTTTTTTTGCAAATAGAAAACTAGTGAATAGAAGGGAGTTCTGTTCTTGTACTTATGTTCTTTGTCTTACTAAGAGATGTTTGATTTTCGGAAGCAAATTTTGCAGAAATCAATGATGTTCCACAAAGAACATGTATGCTTAATAAAATGTTAATGCTGATGGGTCAGTTTTCAGAGAAATAAAATAAAATATTAAAGTAGAAGAAGATGAAAATAGAGTAGACTTGCAAAAAATATGTGAACTGATTTTTCTATGATGTATCAATTTGTACTTCAATTACAATGGAATGCTTTTTAGATGAAGACATTGCTCAGGAAATTATGTGGTAGATTCATCTTGCATTGTGACTTATTCACGCCGTTAATTGAGTAACTTAATTCCATTTTTGAACTACTTTGTTGTCTGTATTCGTCCTCAGAGAGCTCTGATTTATGTGCATGAGATTCATTTACTTCCCTGTACTCATGGATCATGGGTTGTTGTTAAAGTTGAATAACAAATTGAACCCTTTATATGCTGAAATAGGATATTTCAGTGACCAGGATGATAAAACAGAGAAAAATGTGATGTTCACTTATATGCGCGATTAGTTTATAGAAAAACATTATGAATATAATATTAAGATGGGTAACCACTTTTTTTGTTGGATTTCTAATTGGTGTTGTTCCAATTGTTGTTTTGATCACGGCCAAAGATACATTCCTGAAACCATTGATGTTGCGGGTGGTGGACGGTCACAGAGATCAACGGGGTGTGAGTGTTAAGAGTTGTGGATGGGTCTCTTTTTTATTCGAGTGCAAAAACAGCTGGAGTGGATGTCTTCATTACCAGGTTAGTGGTGCAGTTTCTCATTACTAGCTTGTGTCTGGAGTGAAGGTCAAATGTCTACTTGCTGTTCGCTTGGTTATAGAAAGTTGCATTCATCCAGACGACTTCTTATTTCTATTTAAAAGCAACAATTGATTGTTCATTACTAGTAGAAAGTAATTTTACCGCTGTTCCTACTTCCTCTGTCTTCATCGCTGATGTTCTATTGTGCTGTAATAAAATATAGCCGTTGTTGTATTCCTTATTATCTTTGTTCTCAGGTACCAAGTAATTGTATAGCCAAGTGGAGTTCAAGCTGCCTTGAAGCTTGGGTTGAGTCGATTGCGATAAAAACCAAACTATTTGAGTGACCTCACTCAATTAGATTAAGATAGTTTTACCTAGGAAAATATTATTGGCTTTCTATCTCTCACTTCAAATTTAATTATCTATACTATTATTTAAATATGTGACTGAGTTGAAATTACAAATTAATTTGTATTAAAAGAAAACAATTTTTAAAAAATTATAACATAACTCAATACCAACTCTTCTTTCCTTGTGTAAGTACAAGCTTGATTAGAAGATTATTGATAAATATCTTGAGACTGAGCACATCTATTATTCATTTGAAGATTATCCTCATAAAATCTATCAAAAGGAATTCTTGAATTTCTTTTATCCAAATGGCTTGAAAAAAAATATGTTTTTTGTCATGCTTTTCAGGAATATAGATCTAAAAGTTGGGTTATATAATAAAACACGAATAATTTGTTGTGATTTGTTTAGATAATGTGATAAATGTTTGACTGGACAATTGTGGGAATTCAAGCTTTTTACACCATATCTCTTTAATGTCAACCATAAATGTTAATCTTCCATTTCGAATCAGTAGAAGGCAATTTCTCATGCGTTTGAGTTTTGCTCTTACAATAAATAAATTTTAAGAACAAACAATCCAAACGTTGAAATCTTCTTTCAAATTATGTTTTGAGTAATGTATTGCTCTTACAATATGTAGCATTGTTAAAAGGGATGTTGTGGAGATTTCAAAGTCTGCAATAAAGAAATCTTTGGTTAAGAAAGGCATACAAAATGAAGAAATATTTTCTTCTCAAAAAATATCGTGTACAAGGATGTCTTGATAAATATAAACTAAGACTTGCATTAGGGCGAGTAGGTTGAAATTATTCACGTTTCACTTTGAAAACCTAAAGGGGTAACAAGAAAGATGAATATACATATTAATTAGAGTTTTTGAATGTTTGGTAAAGGATAGGATTGGAATGCTGAATATATGATATTATGATAATTTAAATAAACAGAACTAAATCCGATATTATTATTACTAGCTTAAACTGCAAGTGAGCCTTCAATCCATACATCTTTTAAGTTGTTGGTAGGTTCAAAATCAAATTTGGATATTTTGTTGGCAAGCAATGCAATGCAATCCACTTTGTTTTTCTTTTAAAATACTATCCAGGATGTGAGTGGCTTCTCACAAACATTTCCAGAACTTCTATGGTCGCTAGGTGCTCCTCCGACACTGTCTTGTTTCCCCATTTTGTTCTGACGGAGGCTCTCCCTCGGCTTACGTCAGAAAAGGGAGGTGGTGATCTTCGGCACACTATTGGATTCGGGTCAAGCCTGATGTTCATTTTATTTTAGTAGCCGACTTCAGCTGTGGACTTATTTTGCTTGAGTTTAGCCCCTCAATTTGACATTTCTTCTTAGTTTCCTTTTACAGTAATTCCTCTCTATATTCATTATAACAATTAAGTTTTTAATAAAATCGATTTTTTATATTTTATTTTAATAAACTATAAAAGTTTTTTTACTTATAACAGCAACATACATAGTTATGAACTACATTCACTATTAAATTAGTTCTCTATAATAATATATTATTTAAAATTTCAAGTAAAATTATAATTGTTTCATATAAACATGCCTATTAAATATAATTTATTAAATAAAAATAATCTTAATTAGAATATTATTTCATTAAAATGTTTAATTTTCACATGAAAAATTCTATTAATAATATTTTATTAAATGAGAATAACCTTCAATGAGTGGAATTAAATATATCAATTCAAGAGAAGAGATTGTATGAAATTGTGATTCTACGTCCTCTTTATCCCTTTTCAAATAGAGAATAACAAATCAGATTTTTCCTTCTGATTTTCAGCTTTTTCTTCTCAAAAAATTCAAATCCAACTGAAAATGCTAAAAATTCAAATCTGATTTGTCATTTTTTCATTGAAAAGGGATAAGGATGACGTGAAATCACAGTTTCTTACAATCATTTCTCATCAATTCAAGAAACTATTATGTTTCTTAATTAAATATTCTACTATAAATTTGGAACATCATAAATTTATAAATTTATTACTTTAATTTAACAACTCATGGTAAAATAAAATATGCATAATAGCAATAATGCATGCATCTATTATACGCTTTTTCAATTTTGTTGATTGATTCATACATTCTTTTTCTTTTTCTTTTCTTTAAAATAATTCTCATTTCCTTTATTTGATGTAAATTCACGATACGAATTTTATGGTAAGTTTGTAACAATTATCTCTCTATAACAACATATTGTTATAGGCGTATAATATCTACCTCTTTATAACAGGTAAAATTTTGACAAACAAATAAGACTATTATAGAGAGGGTTCACTATATAAAAGCCAAATTATTATTTTTCTGTCTTTCGGTTAAATTTTAGATTTATTTTTTATATTTTAATTTAATATAATATAAATTCTTTTTTTTTGAAATGCCATCAAATAATTAACATAATCAATATAGAATTTTAAAGTGAAGTATTTTTTTTTTAAAGTATCATCTATTCTTACACATCTTGATGACATAGATTTTTTATATTCAAATATTATAAATTTATTCAAATTATATTATAAAATTAAAAATTAAATTATACCAAAATTAAAATATATAAATTTAAATTTAAATTTGAGTATAAAAAAAAATCAAAACCGTATTTTTACCATCAAGTGAGCCCATGTTATAATGGCAAGTGAAATCAAGACTTCTTGATTGACACTATGTTTGGAGAATCCCCTCCCCTCGCCTTATTAACAAAAAAAACCCTTAATTTCACTTATATATTTTAAGATTTTCATACTCGTTGATATTTTTATTTTTAGATTATAAACCTAGAAGCCTATAAATACATATGGTTTAATAATGATCATGTAATTTAATTTAATTTATTTTATTTTTGAGTAAGGTTAATTAAATTCAAACTTTCATCTCCCTAGATTAAAAAGTCATTGCTAATAATTAATTGATTTTATAATCTCTAAAACTTAATTGATTTTGTTTGCATCATGAAAAAGAAAACTATGAATACCTTGAAGATGGAATTGTAAAAATCTTTTGATATTAATATTATGCAAACTAAAACTTTAATATTGTATAAATAATTATTTTAAAATATTTAAAATAATATGATTTTCATAAGTTTAAAAATCATGTGATGCGATATTGAAGTTGGCTATTGAGTTTGACAGATAAGAATATCACGATAAATTGATTTCTCCCTCTTGATCCTTTCTCTTAATTTACACAAACCCTAAGTGATGAAAACTATAATTTTTATGTGTTGTGCGTAACCCTAATAAGTAGAGCAAGGATTAAATTATAATGATCAACATTTAATCCAGTACGTCCATCAACTAACTAAATGGATGGATAAGATTTAATTTCTATTAAAGTAAAATTCTTATTCCCTTTAAATTGGGCCACATGATTTTTGACTTAATTGGGTTCATATAATGGGCCAAAGATCTTATATTCTTCTACTTAGCCAATACGATAAAAATAAACTTTAATAGAACAATTATCAAATGCTCATAACAAAATAACACTCATCATTATTACCATATTATAGTGAATTGCAAATGTAAGTTATGATAGTTGTAAATTGTTTAAGGGCCCCTTTAGATGGCGTTTACCTCCAGTGCGATGCGTTTAGCTTTCTTTTAATCTTACACTATAGTATCTAATCTCACTGCCACTGCTGTTTTTACACTAATCGTAGGTAAACGCATTGCCCATCCAAAGGGGTGCTAAGTTACATGCCTCTTTCCTTATACTACAACATTACAACTCATTAGTAGGTTTTTAATTAACTATAAGTATTTTCATATTTTAATTTATTTCAAAATTTTGTGCAGATAATCATAAAAACAAGAAATACGTCAAGTTTTTATTCTAAAAACACAATAATTGAGCTTAAAGTGTCACAATATCATAAAATTTTAGTCATCAAGACAACCAAGACTAGTTCTATGTACATGTTCTTTAATTGTCTTTGGTTGTAATGTAACAACCTGAAATTCAGTGGTGTCGAAAAATGTGGTTTCGATCACTGGGTCCAAGCTACAGGATGTCACATTCGTTGCCTAAGAAACTACAATCAACTATAACAAATTTTTTGTTGATTCAATATATTACAACCACTAACATGGTCATTAAATCATTATGTTATAATATATTACCCTATCTGGGGTTTATACGAGCTGATGAAAGCTCTTTTCAATAACTCAAGACCAATGAAGGACTAAACAACAAGGTATTAACACTTTTCAGGTCGACGTCGCAACTCCATGGTATGGTGTCGTGAACTTGAAGACAATAGGCTAGCTTCACACTTTTGAAGACTAAAATGTAAAGTTTCTAAAAATTCATTGAGTTAATGTCATGACATCAAACAGGGGACATCACAACAATAATGGTTGGTGTTGCGACTCCATAGGCAAAATACAAGAATCCGATTTCGCATTACTTTCAACCTAACTTACAACAACATATGAATTATACCAAGATTCAACTTGACAATTCAACACAACCAATAATTTCAATATAAAACTTAAACTCAATAGGGACCCTTTCCATCATGATACATTACCATTTTTATTCATTCACAACTCAAATACACAAATTGGTAGTTTTCTACTTACTAACCATTTGAAATATATGCATATGTATATAAGTCACAAGTATTGCAACCTATCATGCACTTCAACTATGTGCCAAACTCAATTATATAAACCAACCATTTGACTATTTCCAATTTACCATTTCTGGTTTCATATGTTGACATGTTCACACATTATGCAAAAACTGACTCAACCTAGGTACATGTCATATATTAAACAAAAAAGTGTTATACAAACACTACAGAGTTGAGGACAAAAGATTGGATGCTGAAATCACTTCTTGAAACTTCAAGTTCCACCTATACATGTGCACAGAATAAACAAAGATACGTTAAGTGATAAAGCTCAGTGGTATTTTCATTATTCAAGATAATATAACTTTAGCATTAGTAAATCACAAGGAATTCATGCTTAATGTCTAACCCATTTACATCCTATCATGCCAAGTAATTCCATTATCATTTGTGTGTGCATACATATAAAAAATGGCAAAATGAAACCATTCAACATTTGCAATAGAATTGACCAATTCATGTTATTTGTCAAGTGCCAAAATTTATATCATTTAAACATGCAATACCATTTATGAATTAAACATATATACATTTGACATTAAGCCATCCAATTCCATGTTCAATCAACATCATTTAACCATTTAACTTACCATTTCAATTCAAATCATACATTATAATAGCTTACCATAATTTGATTTATATTATTTCCAGATTTCTAGATTTGATTTCAATGTTTCGTCCAGTAGAACCCTAGTGGAACGGAGCCAGATACATAGGTAAACTACACCACGCCAAGATAGCTCGTATGAGCAAAACTATACCACACCAAAGTACCAAAATGCCAAGCCCGTAGGCATTAAATGCTTCTTTATATGCAAATATATCCCTCCACCACACCAAGGTGTCCGAAGAGAAATAATACTCGATGATCCACAACAAATCCTGGATCTCAATATAACTTATCATAATTTTCATATCATCAAATATCTCATACAAGCGCGCATAAGACCCTATTGGCATTTATTAAGTTCACACGGGTATTGTATAATCGTATTTGCATTATTATACCCTGTAATCATTTACATTTACCTGTCGTACCTTATAATCGATCACATTTGCATTTTCATACCTTGTACATTGTACTATCACATAACAACCATTTATCTCATTTCATTTTAATCTGATTCATATATATATATATATATATATATTCACATTCAATTTCAAAATCACATTTCAATTCATCATCAACACACAATATCTCATATCATTTCAATCCATTCTTACATTATAAATCATGTCCCACTAAATCATACTACTTTCTATTTTATTTGATTCAGTCCACTATCTTGATATTAAATATCAATCATAGCAAATCAATTTATACAATCATTATTAACTCACCTCAATACTTAATCATGAAAAATGACATGAATATGCAAAGAAATAAATTGACCTCGAATCATAAAAGACCAAATCGATATCTTGCGTCACTCGTTGATAACTCTCCCTTTTCCTTTCCTTTTAAACGACTAAAAATTTAGTAGTATCAGGGCTATAAGCTTCGTTGATTCTTGGACTAAAACGAGCTTGGAGTTGAGTCTAGTGATACAAGCAAGGTTGAGTTGAGTCTAAGTAGATATTGGACGTTGATCATGAATTGTTTTGTTATATAATTGATAATGTTAGGTGAATTGAGAAATGCTATTAAAGGAGAATTTAACAACAATGATCACCCCGTTGATATAAAGTGGTTTTGGAATTGCCTTACTAGGAACCCTATTTAATAAGTATATAGTGGTTTTGAGTGCATGCATTCATTATAGGTAATGAGGAGTTACTCATCATACTTCTAACCATATGCAATAAAGTTTGATTACACCTTTTTGCAACACCAATTTGTTGAGGTGTGTCTGGCATAGTATATTATGCACAAATGCAATGACTTTCGAGGAATTTTGCAAATAGACTTGAATATTACCCGGACTTAGTAAATTTTTTTCATAAAATTCACCATCTCTATTAGATCTCACTATTTTCACTTTTCTATCAAATTTCCTTTCAACCTCATTAATGTATACCTCAAGGGAATTTTTTGATTGAGAGTTTTCATCAAGCAAATAGATATAATGGTGCTATGAAAGTTCATTAATAAATGTTATAAAATTAAAAGATGGAGCATTAAAAGGTCCACATATATCGATGTGTATTATCTCAAGAAGTTGAGTACTTCTTGTGGCACATTTCTTAGTATTTTTTATTTGTTTTCCTTTAATGCAATCTACACAGACACTAAGACTGGTAAAATTTATATTTGGTAGAATATTATTCTTTACTAATTTTTCTAGCCTTTCTTTGGATACATAACCCAAATGTTTATGGTATAAGTAAGAAGAATTTTCATTTAGCATACTATGCTTAATTCCAACATTGATATGATCAACAAGTAAGGATTCTATAAAAACATTATCAAGCTTCAATTTATAGCAACCATTAGTAAGGTTTTTAGAACCTATAACAATGTTATTCTCAAACAAATTGAAACAACCATATCCAAACTAAACATTAAACCCAAAAAGATAAAGTTTTGAAATAGATATAAGATTCCTAGAAACCGAAGGTACATAAAGTGTCTGAAATAGGTCTAAGTGATATCTAGCATCCAAGACCAAATGACAAGTCCCTATGCCTTTAATCAAAGCCTTCATATGGTTCCCAATGTATAGGAAATCTTTAATAGGGTTTATAGGTTGGATCAAAAGGAACTTTGCATCATGTTGGATACATTAGTAGTAGCACTAGAATCAAAGCACAAATTATTATTAGGAACTTCAATTAAGTTTCGATATGAAACTTAACAAAGTATAAATTTACCTTTCTTTCATAACCAAGCTTTACATTTTTTACAAGTTTTTTGATAATTTCCTATTTTCTTATAAAAGTGACACTTATTTGCCATTCATTCCTTTTTCTCACCATTAGAGGCATTGACAGGTTAAACTTCTTGGTTTTTTCCTTAGGTCCTTTTCCATCTCCTTGACACACAAGGTTAATGGAATTACTTTCTTGACTCTTTAATCGTGCTTCCTCCTGAACAAGCTCACTAGCCAGTTTATTAACATCTCACTTGTCTTTAATAGTGTAATAGTTAATTTGAAATGACTCATAATTTGGAGGTGATGAGTTCAATATGAACTCCACTAAAAAGGAGTCATCCACTGTCATCCCTAGGGTCTTTAGCTTTGCTGCAATGTTAGTCATCTAGATGATATGATCTTGCATTCCCATTAACCCATCATACTTCATAGTCGTGAGTTGTGACATAAGATATTCTCTCGTACTTTCACTTTGTGGAATCGTTGGCTTAATGTTGTTGGTAACAGTTATTCATAAAAACATAAGGCTCAATTTTTTTGATAATTCATATTTATCATTTATGGTAAAACATCTCTTCCTCACTACTTAAGTCAATAGTAGCAGTGAGTTTATCTTCTAATATTGTCAAATTGATCGTTGCCAAATGTACGCAAACATTAGGATTGGAAATACTGTAAGAAAAAGATATATAATAAAGCAGCAATGTTCACAAGTATACGGGTCAAATTGTAATATAGTATTGTACAACAGGGTACAAGAAGTACTCTGAGGATCGTACCCAAGGGAGAATAGCTTAAGTCCAAAATAATTTCTACAATAATAAGACTAAACAATATTAAAAAAAATCATATTACGATAAATAATAAAGAAGATTAATATTATGAAATAAAATAAAATTACTATAAAGAAATTAATCAACAAAGAAATCTTGATTAAAATGGAAAATATTGGCTCGCTTTAGTTGTTGTAATTAACTTCAAAACTTGGGTTTTAGTGAATTAACTAATAACTAATCAATGATTACCTTTCGCCCTGTAACTGACTAAATAATCGATAAATACTCACTAATCTTTCGACCTCGCTTTCTAAATTGAAATAAATACGATTTACTCAACAAACTTATCTTTAGACCTTGTTTTACCTAGATGAGTTCCTAGGGTCATCAATCCTAGGGTTAAAGCATGCAAAATTTAAGCCAACTAATTCTATGGGGAACCCTATTTCTTTTGTTAGTTACTCTTATGTCCGCTCGTTAACCTTTCTAAAGGATTTAGCTACTTATGAATCTCAGGACCATTTTCCTAAGAACTAATTTAATCATGCAAAAAAATAAAAAAAACTAAAATGAAAAGAAAATAGAAATTGATCCATTTGATAAACTGGATGTGCTTGATTCTACAAAACCCTTTAATAGCTAGTGAGTATCGATGTTGACAAGCAATAAGTGAAAGAAAAATATAAAATTACTTAATAACGAAGTCTTGGACTCAAATCAAATCCAAGTTAGAACAAGAAATAAAAACTGTTCTGAAAAGAAAATAAAAACCTAATTAAAATCTGAATTAAAACTAAAACTATAACTAAAACCTAAAATCTTGCCTCATTTGCTCAGCATAAGCTTTGCTATTCATAGACAAAGTTAGCTGCTCAAATAGGTCAGTTACAAGCCTTAATTATGCTAAATATGGATTGTGCGGACGAATAGACTGTTAATTAAGTTTTACCCTCTGTCAGACATGTGTTGGGACAAAGGCTTATGCGTGTCGTGACACACAACTTCGAACTTGACTTTTGGATTTTGTTCAACTATCTCGCGAGCCCGGAAGCTAGTGTTGTGACCTAGTTGTTGTTCCTGATGCTTTTGGGCTTGAAAGTAGGTGTCCTGTACACTCAATTAACTTGTTCAAACTACTTTAAGACTTGTATTGGCCTAAGTGGTCAACTAACTCAAAAAATGATTAAAAACATTTATTTTGCAAGAAATTAAATCTAAGCTTCTAAAACTGAAAATGCAATAAAATAACCTAAAATGACTTTAAAACAAGCTCGTTAAGTTTCAGAAAGTACCTAATTTGCCAATACAAATTGTGGTAGGTCACAAGTCAAGATCCAAAACACCTAAATAGAACATGAATTGTCTTCTCCTTTTAGAGAAGTTTAAGCCATCAAATAAAGTAATAGATGAAGTTTACAAATGAAGAGAAATAGTTGCAAAATAATACATAAAATAAAAACAATACATAAATGTTCAAAATATCGAATTTGTATCCAAGCAATCCAAGTATATCCTAGTAATGCTTTGTGTAGATGCTAGAATATACTATTATAAATAAATGCTAATAATCTTAATGGATAAATAAATAATTTTTTATCAAATGTACATGTATTTGGATATTCATGTATATATATAACAAAAATATTAATTTGCACCATAACATTTACTATTCATAGAATAAATAATTTACCTTCAGGAAAATGTCAAAGTTGTAATGAGTAGTGAAAGTCAACTATCCATTTTTTCCATCATAAGCATTTAATTAATTAATTATATAAATATTCACAATTTACGCATAAATATAATTCAATTAGCATCTATAAAACTTTATAATGTGATCACTCCAGTATATCATATAGACATCAAAATAAATAAATATTTAGTTTTAAAAGATAAAAACCTTTAATTCCTTTTTATGTAAAAAAAATAAAATTAAAGACTCCTTATGTATCCTCAATTCTCACCATAGTAATGTAATGGATAGCGAATAATATACTTTTCAAACATGATCTATATATATAACATAATTAGATAACAAACTTTATTAACGAATATGAGCACATACAATGCAATTATCCATACATCATTTAACAATATTTTACCAAACCAACAATTGTCACCACCACGCAATGTTTGACAATATCTATAAGAAAACCCTTGTAATCATTGTAATCTATTTATAAAAAAAAACACTAAATTGGGGTTTTGTACTGAAAGCAAAAATCTAATATTTTCAAATTCAAAACTTATCATCAACTGATGTCAAAACATTGAAACAAGATTTCGATTCTTTCACCATGATTTGACAAAAGCAAAATCTCATTACAATTCTTAAAAGTTAACTTCCATTTTCATAAGGAAATATTTGAATAATTTATAATCATCAACATTTAATTTGGTATGCCGATCAAATAATTGAATAAACGTATAAGATTTAATTTCCAATAAATTAAAACGTTTATTCTCTTTAAACTAGCCACGTAATTTTAGATTTAATTGGATTCTCATAGTTGAGCTAAATATCTTATACGAATTCCTAAACATTTCAAGAGATTTGAGTTAGCCCAGCTTTTAAAATTGAAATGGTGGTTGAGCTAATCATATCATAAAATTTTAGTTCAATTGGTTTAATCGTCAGGTTCAATTTTAATTCAACAAATTATTTAAAATCAAAATAAAAAACCGATTCAATTGCTTTTGAGTGGTTCGCTCAATATTCGATTCAAATTCAATTCAATCCTTTTTTAAATCGATATACTAATCTACTCTTAATCCAATCAATCCAACTGAATGTCAGATTTTAATATCACTAGAGGTGATTGTATATTAACCAGAACTAAACACAAGTATTTTGTTACGCATTCCTGGCTTGGTTTATTTAATTAAACAAATTAATATATTATTTCTTAAAAATAATTCTTTTTTTTTCAATTTATAAACAATAAATTAATGTCTTATATACCACAAAATCTTACCAAGTACCATTAAGTTTGATCTAATGTATTATGTTATACATGAATTTTGTTTTTATGCGGTTTTGTAAATGAAATTTTAATTTAATTTAATTTTCACAAATCATTAACAATATTATTGAATTAACACCATTTTACATTAGTATATTACATACGTGGATAATTATATTAATGCAATATGAAAATAAATAAATAAATGTATGTATTCATTTATTTCAATGTATAGAATTGAATCAAAATCACAATTTCTTGAACATATATGACCCACAATTTAAGTTTCATATGTATAATTGTATCAAATCAAAATTTATGTATCAAATAGCAATTGGATTAAAAATTATTTATAAATTTGATATTTATCCCAAGATAAAATTATTATTAACTTTTTAATAATTTTGTGTGTTGTTTGATTATTTAGTATATTAACACATAAGATAAAGAAGAGTAAGTCTTATAAATAGCTAAAATCTCGAAACAAAACTAAATTATCGCAAATTCATGTATTAAAATTACCAAACGTATATTGAAAACGATATTTTAGTATACAAAGTAAAAGCATAGCTTGTCAGACAAGGGGAAGAAAACTTATGTTTTTTCATAAATCAAATTCATTTATAATTTTCCATGCTTCTTGAAAAACATGCATATGGACCATGTTAATTTGTTTGATTGTATAAAGATAATGTATTAAGTTCCATCAATGATAAATGATGTTTGTTAGTTTGTGGTATCTTCTTTTCGAAGATTAGGAAGTATAATAATCCCAATAATTGATCTAGGTAATTGTTTAAATATCATCCTACAAATTAAGATTGCTATTCTTTTGACGGCCGAATCCGAATTTTATTGTATTTGTAAAAATGGTATAATTCAAAAATTGGTTCAAATCATCGTAAATTTATAAAATCTTAAAAATAAAATTATCTATATTTAAGACGCAAATTGGTTCGGATATCCAATATAAAAATATATGAACTCTTTATTTCCATAAACCAGAAATATGCACATTTGCTATATTTGTAGCTCAAAACCCTATAGTTTTCACAAATTATGTCTAACTTTTTTCAGGTAAAGCCATGGACAATTATGTAGCTTCTCAAGGAAGAAAGGTGGGTATGTCGGTTTGTTCATCATTGTTTCTTGCTCGAGATGAAAACGTGAAGCCAGTTCTTTTACAATCACATGAAATAAGATAGTGTTATCAAACAATTCCTCCTATTGATCATGTGGTCCTACTTTTTCATTGTTTCCTTCATTTCAGTTTGTTTGATTGTATAAAAGTAATGCCTCCAATTCTATGAATCATCAGTGTTGTTTTGTTCGTTAGTGCCATCTTCTAAATGAAGATTGGGAATGATAAGTATTAAAGTTAGCTTCTATTTGCCTAAATTTATGTCATTCATATATGCTTATCTATTCATTATGACTGGACGAAAATGGGATCTCTAATTTGTGCAGAAAAAGGTCATTTAAATGATTTGGATTTTAGTCCCGATAGTGTTCATTCTTCAGCTTGAAGATTGGCATATTTATATACAACTTATTTTGGTATATCAAATTCTCCCTCAAATCATGGGATCATTTCTATTGTCTTCATAAAATAAGTAATAGTTATCTTTTATGTATTGTATCATATACTAGATAAGTAACTATAAAAATTTAAAGTTGAGTCCGATTAGTTAATGCAATTAGATTACATTCAATAAATATGTAATTTGAATCTTAGCATTTGTATAATTACATCTTCTTTTGTAGAGAGAGGAAAAATACATATTTTAACAAGACTCACTGAATGAATCAGTCGGACTAAATTAAGTTTTGCGTTTGGAGCCAATAGAGCCGAGTTTAAATGTATTGTTAGGACCAAGGTTGTCTAAGAATGATGCGGTCGTTGAGAGCACAAAAAATATCCTATCCCTATAAAATATTGAAAATAATAAAAATAATACTATAAGGGAAGTAGGGTCAAATCCTCAAGGACTGGATTTGCACAATTGCTTGTTCCTCGAAATCCTGGTCAAAATCGTGCCCAAGAAAACCTGCATACCTGGGAAAAAAATAAAAAAAACAGAATTAAAAGTTTTGATCTAGAAAAAAACAAAATAAAAACAAAATTAAAAGTTTTGATTGAAATTCTAAAAATTAAAATTAAGATTATAGAGATAAATAAAGTTGAGGAAAATGTGTTATTATGGAGAGATTCCAGCCTTCGATTGTCTCGATTCGCCTTGGGTTCACTCCTCGACTTTTAGGTGATCTTTCTCAAACAGAATAAGCCAGTTATAGTGGAAGAGAATGCCTACAACCACCAGCTCCAAGAATTTAGACTTACAATTTAGCAGAACCTGACTCTAGCCAATGATCGCTTCTGTGGGATCATCTTATGCTAGATCATCACGTCTCAATGGAAAATCCCACGCCATTTTGTCTCTTGGGTTCACCAACCTCTGACGCGGTAAGATAACGAACCGACTATGCAACCTTCCCAAAATGTACAATTCAGTCGTTCCTTGCACACGTTGAAAAGATCACTTTTTAAGGGACATGAATGGAAGCGTTAGCCCCGTAATGCGGAAAAATGATGAATACTCGTTAAGAAGGCTAAGTACAGATTCTAAGCCTCATGAATCCTTTTGGGAACTTTGACAACCTTCGGCTAGATAAATTTAGTGGCTCATGGTTTGTGGGAAAAATGAAATAAGTGTAATGGAAATAGAATTTTTATCGAAAAAAATGGAAAGAACAAAAGAGGCTAAACTTTATGGGGAAGAGAGTGTTTACAGAAAAAAGATGGATACAATTTGTGTCACTTCATCCCCTATTTATAATATTAAGAAACCTAGCCTATTCATAATTAAATTCTAAAAGATAAATACAAATAAATAAAGATAATTAAATATAAATGAAAATAAATCCTAAAATTAAATCTAAATAATTATCCTTAATAATTATCCTAATATAATTAAACATTAAATAGAGCCCTGTGTTATAAAATCTCTTCTTTTGCGCTTTTGCCCTTATGTCTTCCATACTTGCATTTTTGGCCCCACCTTTTTCCCTAATTCGCATGTTGGCCTATTTTATCTTCAAATTTGCACTTTTTACCCTTAAATTTCCTTTTGCCTCCAATTTAGTCCTTGAAATATAAAAGACCATAAATAGCTCAAATTAGTAGGGTCATACTCAAAATAAACATGCAATTAACACATAAAAATATATCGTTATAGAGTATTATCAAATTCCCCCTACTTAGCCCATGCTTGCCTTCAAGTATGCTTCCTATCCACTGTGAAATTTAGAAATTGCCATGAAAGAAGTACCACTCCAAAGTTTTATAAAAATTAGTCAAAATGTATATGAAAAATAAAGAGAACCCTTAGCTTGCTTTAAGCAAAATTGAAAAGTATTCCAATTAACAAAAAAAAATTAAGATCGACTTGAATTATTTCATGAAAATTAGGTAATTTACCAAAATTACCAAGACACCTTATTTGTTTCCACCTTTAGTCCCCAAATGCAATTTTATTAATAATACCTTTTTTTAAAGTTATTTATTTATTTTTGCTTAAGAATATATTGAACCTTTTGACACGAAGAGAGATGACAGCTAAGCACCCTACCCAGGTTACTCAGCCCAACGCACTCCTAATTTTCATTTTTCTTAAGAACATATCAAACCTTTTGACGCGAAGAGAGATGACAACTAAGCACCTCACCCCAGTTACTCAACCCAACACATTCTTAAAAATTAATTCCGATTAGCGGAGTTTTACCTAACACGTCACACAACCTTTTGACGCAAAATAGGATGACAACCTAAGCACCCTACCTCGGTTACTCAGCTAGTCATGTCTTAAGCTGCACTCATAACCACGGAAACATTATTATTAAATGAAATTTTAAATTTTGGAGGACTTAGGAGCAACAATCAAGTGTCAAAAATAAGTTTCAGCTACCATCTTAATAGTCATGAACATATTTTAAGCATGTTATTGTATTAAGTGCCCTCTTTTTATTTAGACTTAATCAATTATACTATAAGCAAGATAGGGATAACTTTATTGATCATAATTATTCAGCCTAAAAGAAATAAAACAATGGAGATGAAATCAAATAGGCAAAATCATAACTAACTCAGTAGACAAAAAGCATGCATGTGGGTCAAACAATGGGCAAGTTGTTGTCAAATTCTTGGGCATGAAAAGAGGTAGAATATTCTTAAAAAAAATTATATGGGCAGCAACGACCGTAGCAGCAGCATCAACAAAAACAACATCTAAAGCGACAAAAATAATGAGGAATGCCTCTCCCTACTTAGAACACATAGTCCTCAATGTGGAATAAATAAATAAATAGGCGAAAGAAAAGTTTAGAAGAACTTTTCGCGTAATTACTGTCGTTCGCGCATAATGGCAATGAGTTCGACTAGTTGTTGGCCAAAAGTGTCGAGTCGAGCCTCGATGCGCTCTATGTGTTGCTCAACGATCATCGAAGGTTGGGCTCGAGTGGGTACTTCGTTTTGATTTTGCTGTCAAAAGACTTGTTCAGCCGGTGTGGAGCAAATGCCTAGAGGGACAAAACGAAAGGAAGATAGAGTGCCAAGAAGCAGTCCCATCGAGTCGAGGCATCGAGCATCCAAAGTATCGGCCTAACAAGCAACATGCAAATCTGAAATAGGAGCATTAGAACCATGTAGAGAAAATAACAGTTGTGTAATAAATGAGCCTAAAATTAGAGGACGCTTTGCATTTATAACATGTTCAAATTGAAACGCATACCAATAGCCCAAATTTACCGGATGACCAGTATACATACACCATAATAAGAATAATTCCATTTCGAGACAGTAGCCGGAGCATCTCGATAGCCTAAAATATTATAAGCCAAATAAAGGTGTATGTAACATAAGGTGGGGTTACGAAACCATAAATCTTTTGATGTTTTTGGGCTACACATGGATTCGACATTATTAGTTAACAAAGCAAAGGCCTCGACAGCCTTAAAATCTACAGGAAAAGTACATAGGCTGTTTTTATAATCAGTAGACATGGTATAGTCCTCAGTCATAAAAGATAATGGAATATTAAAATCAGTGAGGGATAAACTATGCATGGTACTAAGTAACCAAAATTTGACAACACCAAGTGTATCCAATGATATTTGACTGTGTCGTTGAAAATGAAATGTGGAATAAAATTCCAAAACCAGCTCATAATAGGCACAATGAGTAGTATCAAAATTTCCAACCCAACCAATATTGTGAAAATAATTAGTATCAACAGTTTCAAGATGTAAAGCATCCAAAACAGGTAATGATAAACATTTGCAACGCAAGAGTAGTTTATGGCATAAATGCGAGTAGTTTATGGCATAAATGATCATACTTGTTTCTGCTGGTAGTAGTATCAAATGATAAGTTACCGTGTAAGTGGCACTTGGGTGGTAAAATATTTGCTCGAGATCGGTAGGTTCGACCACGTGGAGGTATTTGGCAATGGTCGTCGAGATTGGTAGAGAAGTCGGCATACGTGGGCTAGTCGGGAGTGTCGGCAGTGGTGTTAGAGGAAGAGCCCTTGAGTGCCTCTGCTGGTTGGGCCAATCGGCGTGGTGGACGACGACGAGACCAGTGTCGTAATGGTGTGGGAGCCATGTCCAGTGGTGGCATTGATACGTGTGAAGCAATGGGTAGGGGAGACGGTGGTGGAAGGTAAAGAAAAGGGGTTGAGGGTGATGGTGTGTGGTCGGTGCGTGGAGGAGAGGAGGAAAGAGGGGCGGTGTGTGAGGAGGAAAATAAAGAGGGGGACGGCACCAGCATCGCGTGAAGTGGAGAAGAAAAGGTAAAAGTCGGTGTGGTCGGCGTTTGTGGTGGAGGCGATGACGTCGAGGAGGGTGAGTCGTACGACGATGATGGGGAGGAGGCATGCAGTGGAAAAGAAAAAGAAGAAGATGCCCCGTCGGTCAAATCAACAGCTTGGGGAGCAGAGAAGTGGCATCAACAGGACGGTGAAGGAGGGTTCAGCGGCGGCGCGGCTGCGGGTTCTCACCATGGGTTGTGGTAAATCGACTGTTGGAGGGGTGGGGAAGAGTTTTCGGCTACTAAGGAGAAAAGAAAGGAAAAAAAATTGGTAAAACTCTTTTAGGGTTTGCGATTTTATTTGGTTGAAATAGGGTGTTTGGCTGCAGGTTTTGGGGAGTCTAAGGTAGGAATGCGCTATTCCTGGCTAGAATAGGGATGGAATAAAGGTTGTTTGGCTGTAGGTTTTTTTTGTTTCTCTCTTTCTTTTTCTCCCTATTTTTGCTTCGGTTTACCTAGACAGAAGAAGAGAATTTTATCAACATCCAAAAATAAAATAATAAATATTAAATATTAAATATTAAAATAATAAAATAATAAAATAATAAAAATATAATATAATAAATAATAAAATAAAACTAAAAATGGTTGCTTCCCAACAAGTGCTTGTTTAACGTCGTTAGTTTGACGCCATGAATGGTTTTATAGTGGCTCCAGATGAATCTTTTCAACTGTGTGGGCTTGAAAATTCTCGTAAAACAGCTTCAACAGTTGGCCATTGACTATGAATCGCTTTCTTGATTCTTCACTTTCTATTTCAACCGCACCATGTGTAAATACTTTAGTTACAATAAAATGTCCTTTCCATCGAGATCGAAGCTTACCTGGGAATAACTTTAATACGGAGTTATAAAGAAAAAATTTTTGTCCTAACGAAAAATGCTTCTGAGCTATTTTCTTACCATGAAACAACTATCTTGTCTTTATAAATACGAGCATTTTCATAGGCATCATTACGAATTTCCTTCAATTCTTGGATGTCTAATTTCCTTGCCTTCCCTGCAGGTTCTAACTCCATGTTACATTGTCAAACAACCCAATAAGCTTTATGTTCCAATTCTACCGGAAGATGGCAAGCTTTGCCAAAAAAAAGTCAATATGAGGTCATGCCAATTGGTCCTTTATACGCCGTCCGATAGGCCCAAAGTGCATCATTAAGCCGAAGACTCCAATCCTTTTGGTTGGGCCGAACTATTTTCTCCAAAATAAACTTGATCTCCCTGTTCGAAACCTCTACTACGCCATTCGTTTGGGGATGGTAGGCTGTCGCTATACGATGATGAACTCCGTATTTTGACAATAGTGCCTCTATGACTTTGTTGCAAAAGTGGTGCCACGATCACTGATCAGAGCTCGAGGTGTGCCAAACCTAGAAAAAATAGTTCGTTTTAGAAACTCCACAACAGTTTTAGCATTATCATTATGAGTGTGCTTTGCTTCTATCCACTTAGAAACATAGTCTACTGCAAGAATTATATATACGTTTCTAAATGAGGAAATAAATGGGCCCATGAAATCAATTTCCCATACATAAAAAATCTCACATACATGAATCGAGAATAGGGGCATTTGATTTTATTTAGTGATGTTACCTGTATGTTGGCATTTATCGCAAGACTTACAGAAATTATATGCGTCCCAAAAAATTGTGGGCCAATATAGCCCACACTCCAATACCTTGTGAGCAGTTCGTTTAGGGCTAAAGTGACCTCTGCAAGCTTCTGTATGACAAAAAGTGAGGATAGAGGTTACCTTGGTTTCTAGAACACACCGTCTTATTATCTGATCTGAGCAGTGTTTCCACAAGTATGGGTCATCCCAAATGTAATATCGAGCTTCTCATCTAAGCTTGTCCTTCACGGGACATGCTAGCTCAGTAGGCAACGAACTTATGGTTAAGAGATTTACTATATCTGCATACCATGGATAATGAGCCCCGGTTGAAAGTAAGCTCTTATCAGGGAACTCATCCTTTATAGGAGTGTCATCATCAAGTATTTTTAACCTACTCAAGTGGTCGGCTACCAAGTTTTTGCACCCCTTTTTGTCACGAATCTCGATGTCAAATTCTTGGAGCAGTAAAATCCATCTAATGAGCCTTGTCTTTGCTTCATTCTTTGCAATCAAGTACTTGAGAGTTGCATGATCAGAAAAAATTTTCACCTTAGATCCCAATAAATATGACCGAAATTTATCCAAAGTAAATACAATAGCTAAGAGTTCTTTTTTTGTGGTGGTGTAGTTGCTTTGTGCAGCATCTAGGGTTTTTGAGGCATAGCAAATGACATGAGGCTCTTTGTCTATCTTTTGCCCTAACACGACTCCCACACTGCGTTCGCTTGCATCCCACATAATTTCAAAGGGGTAGTTCCAATCTGGTGCTTGTACTATAGGAGCGGACACCAACTTCTGCTTGAGTGTATCAAAAGCCTTTTTGTATTTCGGGCTGAACTCGAATTTCTTATCTTTCTGCAATAACTCGCATAGTGGTTCAGCTACTTTGGAGAAGTTCTTTATAAAACACCTTTAAAATCCTACATGGCCTAGGAAGGAACATATCTTTTTTACAGTAGAGGGAAATGGCAAAGAATTTATAATGTCAGTTTTGGCCTTATCGACTTCAATTCCCTTAGCTAAAACTATATGACCTAGAATCAAACCTTCATCTACCATAAAATGACACTTTTCATAATTCAAGACAAGATTAAATTCTATACACCTATTTAAAATTATCGTGAGGTTTTTAAGGCATTTGTCAAAACAATTCCCATACCTAGTAAAATCATCCATAAAAACTTCGATAATTTTTTCCACATATTTGAAAAATATACTCATCATGCATCTCTAGAAAGTGGCTGGTGCGTTGCAAAGTCCAAATGGTATCCTTCTGTGCGTAAATGTACCGAATGGGTGCATAAAAGTGGTATTTTCTTGGTCCTCTGGTGCAACAGGGATTTGGAAGAAACCTGAGTATCCATCAAGACAACGAAAATGAGTCTTACCAGCTAATCGCTCAAGCATTTGATCTATAAAAGGAAGAGAGAAATGATCTTTTCTAGTGTAAGAATTCAACTTCCTGTAATTAATGCAGACACGCTACCCATTTTGTACACGAGTTGGTACCAAGTCACCTTCAGCATTTTTCTTTACTGTCACGCCCGTTTTCTTGGGCACAACTTGTACTGGACTTACCCATCTGCCGTCAGAAATGGAGTAGATTATGTCAGCATCTAGTAGCTTGATTATCTCCTTTTTTGCCACCTCTATCATATTCGGGTTCAACTGTCTTTGCGTCTCTCTTCTTGGTTTAGTGTTTTCCTCCAAGAAAATTCTGTGTGTGCATGTCAAAAGGCTTATCCCTTTTAAATAGGCAATGGTCCAACCAATCGCCTCCTTATGATTTTGTAGTACCTAGATTAAACTTTCTTCTTCGAGCTTAGAGAGTTTATTTGAAACTATGATTGGTAGGGTATTACCTTTCCCAAAAAATGCATACTTAAGATGTTCAGGAAGCGATTTCAATTCCAATTCTGGAGCCTGCACAATAAAAGGTAAAAGTTTAGTGTTTGATGGAGATAATAATTCATTAACAAATTCATAATCATCAAATATAAATTTAGATTTATCTTCATAAATGGACTCAAAAGTCTCCTCTACTAAAGAGTCAATTATGTTGACACGGTTTACGTTCAAGATTTCGCTTGGATGAGTGATAGCATCGTAAACATTAAACTTCACGATCTCCCCATCAAATTCCATTGTAAGAGTTTCGCTTCGAACGTTGATCTTGGTGCTAGTGGTGCTAAGGAAAGGTCAGCCTAGCAAAAGGTCTAAAGATCCAGGAGTGTTATCCTCTTCCATTTTTATCACATAAAAATCTGCAGGGAAAATAAGTTTGTTAACTTTTACTAATACGTCCTCGAGGACTCCTTCGGGATGCACAGTAAACTTGTCTGCCAACTGAATGATAGCACCTATTTTTGTCAAAAACCCGCGTTAAGTGATTCATATATAGAATAAGGCATTACATTTATTGAGGCCCCTAAATCACACATAGCCTTCTTATTTCCCAAATGGCCTATCTTGCATGGTATGCAAACATGCCCCAATCTTTACATTTTCCTGGCATTTTCTGCTGTAACACTGCAGATTCATTCTCACCAACAGTTACCTTTCCAATAGTGGTATATTGATCTCGACACTTCTGAATGTTTCGAGGATCTCCTTGTCTTCTTTTCCCTTTCGACATTGATTTAATCGTCCTGGAAATGGAGGTTGAATTTTTGGCAATAGAGGTTTCGCTTGGACCTGTTAGTCATTTTCAGGATTTTCTTGGGTGATTTCTTGGCCAAGATTCCTGCCAGGAATTGGTTCCAGTACCTTTCCACTTCGCAGCGTCACTAAATTCACGTTTTGTCTGGAGTTCAGTTCTGTTTGTGATGGTAGCTTCCTTTGAGAACTCATTTTCTCAATTGATATGATCAATTCTCTTATAGATGCCTTGATTTTCTGTTGAAAATCAAGCATATTAGCTGCTAATTTATTGACCAACGTTTCCAGAGAATTACCTGAATCTCATGGCTATTGTGGAACCCGATTTTGGTATGGCTGGTTATATCGTAGATTGGCCCCATAACTCAAGTTAGGGTGGTCCCTCCATCCTGGGTTGTAGGTATTAGCGTAAGGGTCGTATTGCCTTTGTGGTAGCCCAGGAAAATTTCCCACAGAATCTAAATGATCCATAGTATCATCATTCAAATTGGGATATGCATCAATTGTATGTTCATGTGTAGTACATATTCCACATACTCGGGCTGGTTTTGCTTTTTCTGCAACAATGAAATTCACAATATTAGTAAGTCTATCAACTTTATCTTCTAAGGTTAAATTACTTAGCTGGTGAACCCTTCTAGGGGGTTTAGGATTGGCACAGAATTGCTGAGTATTTGTAGCCATCGTGGAGATCAAGCCTCTTGCTTGTTGGGGAGTCATGTTGACCAACGCTCTTCCAGTAGCGTTGTCTACCATATTCATTTCCATGGGTTTCAGGCCTTCATAAAAATATTGGAGAAGATATTGTTCTATTATATCATGTTGTGGGCAGCTTGTACACAATTTCTTAAACTGCTCCCAATAGTCGTAAAGAGACTCTGCTTCTTTTTGCCTTATTCCAACGATTTCTCTTCTTAACTCAACTGCTCGTGATGCTGGAAAAAACTTGTTGAGAAATAAACGAGAAAGATCAGCCCAGGTTGTAATAGATCCAGGAGGTAAATAAAATAGCCATTCCCTAGCTGAATCTGCTAGGGAAAAGAAAAAAAGAAAGCACATAATTTAATTTGATCTTCAGTTACCCCCTAAGATTTCATACTAAGACAGACCACAGATGTTTGTGGGGATTTTCATTTTGCAACCCATGAAAAGTTAGTAGTAGCTGGATGAAACCTGAGTTTAGTTCAAAATCAGTATCCATAGTAGGATACGTGATGCGCAATGGCAGTTGTACTACTGAAGCTTCGACCAGTTGCCGAATCGTTTGAGCCATTGGTTGATGTGCTAGATTCGAGTTTTCGTTGACCCTAGTGTTAAGCACTTCTTCTGGGGAATCGACTTCTACTTTTTCACTTTCAAATGTTTGAGTAGAGTTTTCGTTAACCCTAGACTCTACTTCATTATCAATTCTGATTTTTAGAGGTGGGTTACTTTGAGTCTCAACCACTCCTGACTACTTTTTCTGTAACTTTGTTTCCTTGGGATTGGCTCTCGCAGTCTTCTTTATTTTCGAATCAAACGCAAGAGTACCTGGAGCAGATCTGGTCATAAGAAACAAAGAACAAGATTAGTACGTTACCGATCCCCGACAACAGTGCCAAAATTTGACGCGGTCATTGAAAGCACCAAAAATATCATATCCCTATAAAATATTAAAAATAATAAAAATAATAGTATAAGGGAAGTAGGGTCAGATCCTCAGGGAGCAAATTTGTACAATTGCTTGTTCCTCGAAATCTTGGTCAGAATCGTGCCCAAGAAAACCTGCATACTTAGGAAAAAATAAAAAAATAGAATTAAAAGTTTTGATATGAAAAAAAAATAAAATAAAAACAGAATTAAAAGTTTTGATTGAAATTCCAAAAATTAAAATTAAGATAATAGAGATAAATAAATTTGAGGAAAATGTGTTCTTATGGAGAGATTCCAGCCTCCGGTTGTCTCGATTCGCCTTGGGTTCACTTCTCGGCTTTTAGGTGAT
Organism: Gossypium anomalum; assembly: GCA_025698475.1. Classification (NCBI taxonomy): domain Eukaryota; kingdom Viridiplantae; phylum Streptophyta; class Magnoliopsida; order Malvales; family Malvaceae; genus Gossypium; species Gossypium anomalum. The sequence goes on from CM046957.1 coordinate 18,825,363, forward strand.
CGTTCTTAGAGAGAAAAAGCCAGTTATAGTGAAAGAGGACGCCTATGACCCCTAGCCCTAATAATTTAGACTTACAATTTAGTGAAACCTGACTCTAGCCAACGATCGCTTCTGTGGGATCATCTTATGCTAGATCATCACTTCTTAATGGTGAATCCCACGCCATTTTGTCTCTTGGGGTCGCCAACCTCTGACGCAGTAAGCTAACAAACTGACTGTGCAACTTTCCCAAAATGAACAAAGTAGTCGTTCCTTGCACACATTGAAAAGATCACTTTTTAAGGGACATGGATGGAAGCGTCAACCCCGTAATACGGAGAAATGATGAATACTCGTTGAGAAGGCTAAGTACGGATTCTAAGCCTCATGAACCCTTTTGGGGAACTTTGACAACCTTCAGCTAGATAAATTTAGTGGCTCATGGTTTGTGGGAAAAAAGGAAATAAGTGTAATGGAAATAGAATTTTTATAGAAAAAATGGCAAGAACAAAAAAGGCTAAACTTTATGGGGAAGAGAGCGTTTACAGAAAAAAGATGGATACAATTTGTGTCACTCCATCCCTTATTTATAGTACTAAGAAACCTAACCTATTCCTAATTAAACTCTAAAAGATAAATACAAATGAATAAAGATAATTAAAGATAAATGAAAATAAATCCTAAAGTTAAATATAAATAATAATCCTTAATAATTATCCTAATATAATTAAACATTAAATAGAGTCTTGTGCTATAAAATCTCTTCTTTTGCACTTTTGCCCTTATGTCTTCCATACTTGCATTTTTGGCACCACCTTTTTCCCTATGTCGCATGTTGGCCCATTTTATCTTCAAATTTGCACTTTTTGCGTTTAAATTTCCTTTTCCCTCCAATTTAGTCCCTGAAAGATAAAAGACCATAAATAGCTCAAATTAGTAGGGTCGTACTCAAAATAAACATGCAATTAGCACATAAAAATATGTCATTCTGGAGTATTATCAAAGACTAATGATTCATCTTTTGTTCAAACAACCTGTTGAGGCAAGTTGTGGAACAACATTTTGAGTGGAACCCGGTAGTGACCACTACCATTCATCCTTACGAGAGAGCAACAAAATTTTTCATATTTAGCATTGACAATTTATGGAAACAAAATCTTTGGGCTATAACTGTGTTGATATTTTGAAGATACAATAGCCCAATTATGGAAACCAATTCGTTGTCTTGTGTAGATTGGATTGGATAGAATTGAGGATATACAACCCTTTGATTATGGAGAATCATTCGGGATTGCATTCAAGATTATGTTGAAGAACAAATCTCCTTTAGATCATGTTTTATTGGAATTTATTAATATATTACTTTTTCTATTTTGTAGCTATTAATTTTAAGAGGATGCAATGTATTCAACCAATAATGAGTATATTGAGAGCACCTTGTTTGTTAATTGAGGAACATATTATGTGAGCGCAATTAAAGTGCAAGCAGTTTATGTTTATAGTCTAAATTCTCAAGGGGAAAATTTAGAGGTAAGTGTTTTAGACTTAGCTACAAAGGTAAGATCTCTATACCTGGGGAGTGATATAGCGTAATTCACTTGTTGTATTGTGGATTTAAAACAGTGAATTACTCTCTAAGCTAAGCTCCATTAACATAGGGAAACCGAACTACGTAAAAAGCTTTTATTTTTTTTTTGTTATTTTTTCACACAATTTTGGCAGTGCCAAGCCATAGTGGCCACTACAGTTTGGCACTTCCATTCTACTTAGACAGTTCAAGAAATTAACGACTTTAGGTCCCAATATTTGGTATTAGAGTCTAACACTTAACGTATTTAGTGGTGATTCCTTGTGTTGTTTTCTAGTAATTGATTAATCATCCCTTATGTTAGAATGTAGTAACTATCCCTATTGGAAGGCTAGGATGAAGTGGCATGGTTCGAAAATGTTTTTCTTGCATAATAGAAAATAAAAAATTTGAAAATTGATTCAATTTGTGATATTTATAGCAATAAACCCTTTATTGAAATTGCACCTGTGTTTTCAGATAGTGATCGCCTTTGGATGTACTAACGTTCAGAGTGTGAATACTACAATAAAAGATATATTAATGAGGTGTTATTAGCAAGTATAAGGGTTCAGTTGTAATATAGTTACAACAGAGTAGGTGAGTACTCCAAGGATCGTACCCAAGGGAGGCGAATGCTAGATCAATTTTATCCTAAACACTGAAATATCTAATTAAAACTTTCGTTTAATCATAGTACAAAGGTAAAATAAAAAGATTTTATAGGTTTTTTATAATAATAAAAATAAAAATAATATAATATAAAGAATTAAAATTTGAGATATTGAAGAATAGAAGTAATCAAATATGATTATGGGTGATTAGCTTGCTTCGGTAATCCCCATCAACTGTCGTTTTGGGTTCCTCGTCAATCAACTAGTCGCAATCCCAGCAGTATCTTCCGATCTTCTACTCGATTAATGAGTCAGCAAGAACTAATTATCTTCTGACCTCATAGTCCAGACTAATTTGGGGTAAAGGTGTTCATAGATGGGCCATACTAATTTTGTATTAATTCCCACGTTGATGACTTCCCAGGGTTGTCAAGCCTAGGGTTTATTTTTCCTTCTTCCTGTACCAAACAGCTGATCCATTGAGTATCCCTACAAAATAGTTAACAGATCATACTTCCACTTATTAATCCCCAATAGAAGGATTAGTTCGTCATGGTCTCTACAGCCAATATAAAATCGATATAAAGAGAAAACATGCTAAATAAATCGACAATATAGAGTTTACGAAAGAGCCTGATTATATTAAGATTGATCACGAATCCACAAGGTTTGATTGCCTCCATAATATGGATCTCTTAGAATAGAACAAGAACGAATGAAAATAAATCTAACCTAAGAAAAGAGAAAACTAAATTGAAATTATAAGACTAATTCTAGCCTAAGTGATTAGTGTACATAACATGTGACTAATGAGCCTATTTATAGATTTTAGGTGGTCTCCATTTTTAACACTAGGTTAGCTGACATTTCCAAGCTTTAAGTTTGATTGTGCGAACCAAAATGCCCCCTAGCTTGTGTTTTATTTCATCCAGAGTTGATGTCATGACACACCAAGACTTGTGTCGTGACATATTAGTGAGTGTACTCCTCCTAAATATCTTCATGAGTATGTCGTGACACCACTAGTTTGTGTCATGACATTGAATGCATTCTCATCAGTTCTCCATTCTATTCCTTGTGTTACGACATCGAGCCTTTTGTGTTATGACATAGTGACCAGTATTGATTTAGTACGCCTTCTAATGGTCTCCTGCACACTTATAGAGTTCATTAGCTCACCCTTAGGCCCCATTCGACCCCTAAGGTTAATAAAAGACTCAATTTGCACATTTTATTAACTTAAAAGAAACTTAAGACAAAATAATTAAAACTTAATGAAAATACTTGTTTTCAAGCTCCTAAAGTGTGGAAATTAATTTAATCTGCTACCTCGAATTATGGTAAATCAGACTCCCTCACACTTAAATCATTGCTTGTCCTCAAGCAATAAGAAATAAAAGTGACAACCCTTGAGTAAATACAGTACAAGTACTGATTTTGAAGCATATGAATTAGGCTTTTCACATTCACTAACAACTTTAATATGATGAATAATTGATTTACCACTTTTGACTACAAACATCTAAGTTTAGTATGTTACAAAGTATACAAGTATTAAGGGTCTCACCTGTAGGGATCTATCAACAAATCATACAAATAATTTGATAATTTGAGCAAAATACAAATGGTCGTTTATACAATTGTTTAGTATAATGTACCTTCATGCATGAGGATATTTAGGTCACATAGCACTTTTCAGCTTGTAATGTTCTGAGGCTTAGGACAGGTATGGAGTTCAAAAATAGTAAGCAATAAGAGGGTTACAAACACGAAAATAGTTTGGCACATCGTATCGATCCCTATTCTTCCCCCTTTAGTGACCCTTACCTGCTCACCGCCTTATTTCTTCTCTCACCTTCCTTGTTTCTCCATATAGGAAATCATAGCATAACATAGTAATTATGGCTAGCCTACGAGTTTTTGTGCATTAATGAACAAGTTTTTCTTATGCTTGTGATTTTTTGACTTTTCTCTTTCTCGATTCATCTCACTCATGAATTTTTTTCACTGTTTAAAGACTTTTTCTACTTGTTCTACTTTTTCCTTTTGAATTTTCTTTTGTTTTTCACTTTCAGGCTAACTTATAGTTCCCATATCACACCAATATTTCCTATTTTACCCTATTTTTACAAACTACACCATGATGTATCTACTTAACCCTCAATAGGTATAGCTAGACATCTATAGTCGTGCAGTGTAGGACCAAAGAAAAAGGGTAAATACAAATTAACGGTTTTAGGCTCAGAGTTTGTGATGAGGTTCATCAAGAAGTGTCAACAGGCTTAAAAATTGGTGCTAAAGTTGAATATGAATAGATCAAGTTTTTGGCTCTGGATGTGTTCCGAATAATGCCTTAGGTCACCCCTTAATATCTCAATATGCACAAATTTAATCAACCAAACAAACTCAAATTCAACCATTTATCATTCATACTAGCATGCTCATTTCCGTGTACTTTCTATATCATTTGGTGCAATTGATTGCTTAATGCCTATTTAGTGTAACATATAGAACTTAGTAGTATAATAATAAAAAATTTAAAATCACCTATCATCATGCCAAATTTATTTGCAAACACAAGCAACCTATATATATATATGCTCCTAACCAATCACTTGTATTTCTACAAGCTCAAACACACAAAAGATAAGAAAAATAAAAGAAAAAAAACAAAGTTTTCCAGATCTAGAATTTGAGGGATTTAAAATGATTTCAAAGGTATTTTTCTATATTTTAATAAAATCTCGAACGGTTTTAAAATTTAGCCCCAATTTTGGCCACCGCGGGTGGTGGTGCGTGTGCCTATGTGCAAGAATGGGGGATGTTTTGTTTCTTGGGTCTTGTCAATACTTTTCCATTATTAAATTTTGTTCTTGAACCCTCCTAATCAGTCTTTAATCACATGTTAATTAGGGAGAGACATTCTTGATCAATTAGCCAATTGGATCCCATAAATCATGAAGCGCAAGTGCAATTAAGGATAACTAGTTTGTTATTTCGACATAGTCATTGGGTAAAGGTTATGAATTAATTAAGTGAAGGAATTTAATCATTATTAGCTACTGATTTTCCAGTATATTATTGAATTAGGTGCTGACCCAAATGCCCTAAATCATCCGTAAAGGCGAAGAACGATTGTACGTATGATTCGCATTGATACAATGAGGAATCTAACTAGTTTGGATTCATAAAATAGTTACAATTTCAATGCTTGGTTTGAAATCATAAGTGGTTGTTTGGGGCATGGTTTAATGGTAAATTTATTGAATTTATACTGAATTTTGGTTTAGGTTTGTGTAACAGCCCGATTTTGGGCCTAGTAAGAACAATGGTTTCGAGACCACTAATTTGAGGTTGGAGAAAGTATGTTATTATTATTTTAGAGTTATAACATGTTTATATTAGTGCATGAAAAATTTGGTGAAATAATTTTAGCGTTTGTGAGCTTAATTGCAAAAAAGGACTAAATCGCATAAAGTTCAAAAGTCTTAATTTGATAGCTAAGGGTGGTAAATTGCCATGAAACTTAAATGGGGGGTATTTAAAGGGAAAATAGACCCTTAGACTATAGCTTTTCCGACCATGAGACAAAGAAAATTAATTGGTCAAAATGTTAGGTATTTGATGACATAATATGTGATAAAATAATGCCCTAAAGCCTATCTATCATCTTTTTTCTCCACCCTTTCTTCTTGATTGAAAATATCAGTCATTAGAGGATTTTTTGAAGCTGGAATTTTCAGCCGCTTAATCTCTCTACAAGTAAGTGATCTTGAGGGTTTTTCTTGATGATTTTTGTACTTTTAGAACCCTTGTAACATGAGCTTTCAAATGAGGGGACTATTTTGCAAAATGGTTGAAAGTCTAGGGCTTTACCATGAGTGTGTTCATGTTGTTTTCTGAAATTTTATGGAAGAATATGAGTTATGGTAGTGTAATAAACAACTTTGGTGGAGAGATTTCTCATGAAAACCCTAAAAGGGACCATTTTGCATAAGTTGTAAAATAGGTGATAAATGCATGAAATATTGAGAATTTTGGACTAGTTATAGTATAAAAAGTAATTGGCTAGGCTTGGCTAGTTAGAAAATGTGATAAAAATCGATTTTCAGACCTAGGGGTAAAATGGTCATTTTGTGAAAGTCTAGGGGCAAAACGGTCATTTTACCCAATTATAAATTTTCGAGTGTCTAGAGTAATATACTGATGAGATAAATGAATTTCTATCATTTTAGATCAAGAATTACAAAATCTGGGCATAGACTGGGGAAAAGCGAAGTAAGTGGACTAAGTCGAGCTGGTCGTCTACATTTTGTAATCCGAGGTAAGTTGTATGTAAATAATGCAACTACATTGTTATTATACGTGCTTGAATTGATATAGCATACATTTCTTGTTTGTGGAAATGATTATGTATGATGAATATTGAGATAGTAGAACTCCCGTTTAAACCTTAGGAAATAAATCGGATATTCATGCCCTGACACTTGGGTTATTTGTGTGCTAGTGTAAGACATGTTTGGTACATGCATCGGCCACATCATGAGAACCAGTGTAAGACCATGTCTCAAACATGGCATCGGCATTGAAGCTAGGACATGCATTGGCTACAAGATGTGTCAGTGTAAGACCATGTCTGGGACATGGCATTGGTACGGATACGTGAGTGTCAGTGTAAGACCATGTCTAGGAAATGGCATCGACTTGACGTCTGAGCTAGTGTAAGACCATGTGTGGGACATGGTATCGATATTATACCCTATGTTTGAGGCTTAATGAATATCCGATAGCATTCCGAATGGTTTAATGGTGAGAATTTCAGTTTAAGTTCAACAAGAAAAGTGTAACCATGTTGTGAGCGGTACAGGTACCTATTTCAAATGTATAAGATGTGAACTTAGTATATGCTATGTGAATGGTATTGGATAGTGACGAGTAAGTTGTGCTTATGCCTACTTTTGTATTATGAGCATTATGATGGATGGTAAAGTTGTTGTTAAATTTATTTTTATGCAACTTACTAAGCTTTATGCTTACCCTGTTTCTTTCCATTTTCTTTTAGTGCCGCCTAATTAGCTCATGGATCAATGGACATCGGAGGCATCGATCACACTACCAATCGAAGCACTTGGTATAATTAGTTCTTAAATTTTGATTATGGCATGTATAGGACTCTCTGATTTTATTTTAGTGTCACATAGTTTTGGGGCCAAATGTGTTGGCTTGTTAACATTTGACTCATTTTGTATAAGGCCATGGAAAATGAATAATATTATAAGTTATTATATGAATGCAAAGTAGCTTTTCATGGATGTGAAATCTTTGGTATGGTTGAATACATGAATTATATATAGGCCTTAGCTATGATCATTTGGTTGTGAAATCATATTAATTTTAGACTTTGATAGGTTGGTTGGTGCTCGATGGTGTTTCAGGGTGGCAAGGGCTTGGTAGATAGCCTTATATTGTCCACACGGGTAGACACACGGGCGTGTGTCTAGGCCGTGTGTGACACACGGTCAGCCCCATAGGCGTGTTGTCTGGCCGTGTGTCTCCTGCACATAAAAAATTAAAGTCAGTATGCATGGTAGTGAGCACACAGGTAGAGACACGACCATGTGTCTCAGCTATGTGGAGGACACAGACTCTGGCCATGGGCGTGTGCCTCGGTCGTGTGCTCCTTATTGGATGCTAACGTCAGAAATAGAATGTCAAGCTTTTTAGACACAGGCTAAGACACGGGCGTGTCATAGTCGTGTGAGGGACACGGGCCATAGACACGGGTGTGTGCCAGGCTGTGTGAAAATCCTTGTAGGTTCGAATTTGGAATTTAATTCACACGGGTATGGGACACAGGCGTGTCCCTAGATGCTTAGGTCATGTGTGTCACACGAGCCATCCACACGGCCATGTCATAATGACCACACGGGCGTGTGCCCTATTTCAAGGGTTATTTTTCTAAAGTTGGTTAAGGACCCGAGCTAGTCTCGAATGATTTTCCAACAGTCGTTTGAGGCCTCGTAGGCCCATGTTAAGAAATTTAGACAAGGTTTGAAAAAGTTTTAATTTTGGTCACGTCTTGATGATTCGAGAACGTTGGAATGCATGTGTTTAAGTGTGGTAATGCCTCGCATCCCGTCCCAGTGTAGGACTTGGGTGTAAGGTGTTACAGTTTGTTTAAAGAATTATTAAGGAAAATTGAAAGATTCACTAGTATGCTGCGAGGAAGCAAAAAATAAGGTGTGGGTCCTAAACTCATAAAATTGTTTGAAAATGTTAAATATCATGTTATATTTGATAAATTAGTTTTTTGATTGGATTGGCTTAATAGCCAAATTATTGATTTTGTAAGTGACCGAACCAGGTATGGTTCGAGCCTTAAAAGATTGACATGTTGGCAAAATTGCTAGTTTGATAGTATGAATGTTTGATTGAGTTTTTAATTGTATATTTGAGTTATTAGATATGAGAATGTTTGACTAAATGGTATAATGTGTTGAGATATTATGATTATGTATGATTTAAGCGCATGAGATATTTTTTATATTGTGTACTAAAAAGGGTATTATTTGTGCACAATGAAAATCCGTAAAGTATGTGAAATTGAATGATATTGACTGATACCAACACAATGGTAATTTGAAAGATTGGAAAACTATTTTCATTTACTAAAAGTATGTGATTATTAAGGACATGCTGAGCATGTCAAATGAATGTGAAAAGTATTGAGATATGATTGTGTACGAGATTGTGTAACATATTGCATATGCATTGCGTTGGGATTTTGTGGTTGACAGAGGAGTTCTATGGAGTACCGATGGTATATTAAGTCTGCATTATTTGTAGTCAATCACTGCACCTAGAGTACCAAGGGGAATGGCAATTTATCACATTTTTAGTAGCAACTTGTCTGCATTTTTGTTGGCAAAATTTTCTGCATACTGTTATCTGTGGTTTTAACCACAACGGGCTTAAATCCACAATATTTTGGAGTTCGAATGACGGGTTTTGGGGAACACATGGTGTTTAGCAGATGGTATGGGTAGGAACCTTTTTGCATTGCATCATGCTCACGTCATATTTGAATGTTTTTGATTTATGCTACGTATTGTGTTGTGTTGTATTGAATGGTATTGAAATTAATGATTGTTACTTGAATGAATGATGACCCATGCTGATACACCGTTTGACATCAATTTGATAATGTCGATATAATGATATGAAATTTCAATGATGGTTATGTGTTATTGAGTTAATGCTAATATGCTTCACTGTATTTGATATTTATGTTTTTCTCTGTCTAAATAATTGTTCGACTCACACTGATCTTTTCATAAGCTCACCCCCCAATAGTGTTTAACTTTTTAGGTAAACCTCAAAATTAGGACTAGACTCGACACTCGGAGAATCACTTTGGACCTTGGATTATTTTTTTTAATAAGTATTAATCAGTCTCTATTGGTTTTGTTTTGTAATTTTTAATGACTACTGGTCCGTGGCTTGGTAACTTTTCTTTTGGGATTTTTGCATGCATGGATTACTCAAGCATAATAACCAGATAATGCATGATATCAGGTTTAAGTAAAATTTGATATTGTTCCCTTGTTTCTGTTGTATTGCAAAGGAACCATTTTTGAAAAACAAATCGATAAGGCAACTAAGTTTCCAAAATGACTAGAAAAATGGTTTTTTCGCTGCATTATTTTACCACCGAGCTTTTTTTGAAGAAGAGTGACAAGCAAATGATTTTTCTAAAACAACACTATCAACAATAAAATGAATCCTAAGTATACACAACCTAATGAATGAATGCTTTTAAGCTAACTCAAAGTACAACTATGATTTTCTATAAAATGAGTTTATTTAAGGTCTTCAAAAGTAACGTAAGTTAGCTTAGCCATTTCGGTGGCTAATGTAGCCTTCTCAATTTAGCCATAACGTCTAGGTTGAGTTAGGGAGGTTACAAATATACTGCACTCAGGCTACTAGATCAAACATAATGGAAACTAGGTTCACCAAAAGAATAGCATGTGTGAACCTAGGTTTGCTTGTGTTTATGTATAAGTTTTAATGTGCTTCAACTGTAAGTGACTTGTGTATGTTTGTGAAATTACAAACCTAATAGAACCGTCTACAAGCAAAGACAAGGGAAAGGCGAAGCTTGTTTAAAGCTTTCAACAAACTATTAAGTGTTCAGGGGTCGCCACTTGCATGTGTGAACCATAGAGTTAATCAGGAGCTTAGGGCTTTATCCTATGTTCCAAAAGTAATTCTTTTCTAAACTCTATTTTGTGATTGTGTTTAAATTTGTGTTTTTCTGAATAGTGATATGTGAGCTCTATATTGCGATCTACTTATGTACAATGTTTTGCAAGGTCCTCATATTTTGCGAGCTCTATGTTTAAGAAAATGTATTGACCTTATAATCTTTTTTAAATCGTTGGACATAATGGCATGCCATAGGATTGTGAGTACCCAACTTTATGTTTCGTGATTTGGGCGAGAAGCCCTAGGAAAGGTTAGGGGAAATAATGGAATGGGGAGCCAAGCTCCATTCAATTTGATATGTAGGTGTATTGGAGAGTGTTAACTTAATGCTACACTTATGGGATATGTTTGACTCTTTGAGTCAAATTGAGGGGTTATAAGGAGATCTACTTATCCAACTGGAAAGAACATGTGGATAAAATTGTGTTTTCCAAAATATTATGTTTATTGTTTTAAGCTAACTAATAGCAGGTAACTGCGAACCAGGCTTCACGTAAATATAGAGAACCCAGTTCACAGAACAATAACTTTGTTAAAAATATTATTTAACTTATGTTTTTATGCATACTATGTGGTTTTCCTATACATTTAATGACTTTGCAAGAGCTCACACACTCCTTTCTAAACACTGCAGACAATTAGATCACATGGTGTGTAGGGCCGAAGCGAGTGATCCAAGTGAGGCATAAACACTGAATAGGTGGTACAAATGAAATCTGGACTTAAAAGCAATGTTGGATTCCATTTGGTCTTAGAGATAGCTTTCTATCTATAGACTTCACCGATTCCTCTAAGACAGTTTTTTTTTTATTTAATATCTTTTGCGAATCGATTAAGTATATGCATATATTTCAAAAACTACCTTGATGCTTTCTAAATCTACAAGCTCTTGCCTAAGTAATTAATTTCTAATAGAGTGTTCGTCACAAACAAAAGTAAGAAATAATCAAAACTGACTAACTTATATAGAGTTCACCAAAGTTGTTGCGTTGTGACAAGGTTGTCAAAATGTACGCAGTACGAACACTAATAATTAGCAATTTACTACCTCCGAACCCTTAATAACTTATGATATGAGGAGACCTTGCGAAAGATGTTCGCAAAACCTAAACGCGTAGGGGCGTTTGCCATACCTACCTTATTCAAAGAGACTTAGATCACGAAGACTTAGAATGCAAACTTGATACGTGAAAGTTGAATTATTATATTCCGCGAGGTTCATTATTTTGCATGACTTAGGGTTTGCATGTTCTTAAATTCTTTTTATCAAATATCTATGTCTTCAGGGAACTTGCAAGCAATGTAGGTTCGCATATTAATATTGTTGCATACCATGAAGCAAGTGTTGTGAGTTCGCGAGCTTGTGTTTTCTTAAATCTGAACATTTTTTGTGTGGTGTGTTGGAGATACAGTTGGTGTTTAACTAGAGAGTCATCTAAGTGGCTAATATTGCGCTCCAGAGTTTAGGTAAGATGACCGAACTTAGTATGGGCTGTTACAGAACTTATAAACATGCAACTAACGTTAGAGTTATAGCTTCTTTGTCAAGTATGGTTATATATAAGTTTCTATAGAAATATGCTAAAGTTGCACTCCTTGGATCAAATGTAGAACTTTCTGAAGTGTCTAGCATTTAATATGTGTGGTACTAGCTTCCTACTCAAGTTTGGTAATTGGTAAGCTCCAAACCCAATCTTCTTGATTTCCTTGTGTGGACCTTCCAATTAGGTGTTATTTTTCCTCTCTAACACACTAGAAGATTGGCTTTTGTGTTCCTCATCACTAGGTCCTCTAATTGGTATTATTTATTTTGAAGTCTAGTGTTGTAATAGCTGCCAACTTATTAAGAAGAAACCACAAGGAGGATCTTACCCTAATATTTCTTCTTTTCTAAGAAATCCAAGTTCTCCTGGAGCATAATTTCATTAGTCTGATTTGTATATTTGACGATCCGGTGCATGTTTATGGCAAACTCTATTGGGATGTATGCCTTCGAACCATACACTAGGATGAATTAGGTTTCCCCAATAAACGTGTGAAAGGTGGTCCAGAGGGCCCATAGGATGCTTGTAATTCTTTCGTTTTTCCTCATCAATTATCTTCTAAGTGCATGAAGGATCTTCTTGTTAGTAGCCTTCGCTTGATCATTTTTCTAAGGGGTCTTCATGAAACTATGAGTTAGGGTACTTTGAAGGTTGCCATAGGATTCCTCGAACTTACCCTAGAAGTGATTGCAATTATCCGTGATGACCAAGAGTAGAACTTTATATCGACATATCACTATCTTCCTCATAAAATTCTTCATCTATTTTTTTTTTTTTGATTGTGGTTAATGCTTTGATTTCTATGCAATTGGTGAAGTACCCAATGGTTATCTTGATATATTTCTTTTGGTTAACTGTTGGTGGAAAAAGACCCACAATATCTAATCCTCAGATTGCAAAAGATTAGGGGCTAGATATGAATTACAAGGGCTCAACTAGCTGGTAGGGTATGGGTGAGAATTTCTAGCATGACTCATACTTGGCTACAAATTCCAAGGCATAATTTTGGAGGGTAGACCAATAGGAACCCTACCAGAGAACTTTTTTTGCAAAAGGGCTCGGGGCACCCAGATAGTGTCCACAAATCTCTTTGGATCACTTTTCACTACTCACATTCTCAGTGGTTGTGCTCGCTGATATGTTTTAATGAGATATGCTCACAGATGTGATGTGCGAGCTATGCTTGTGAATATGTTTTGGCAAAATATGGTTGCAATTATGTTTATCGAGCTTTGAATGCATAACTGTATATGCTTATTTTCTTGCTTAAACTTTTTTCTTATGAATGTTTAGAGTTAATAAAATGCCTCCTAAAAGAGTAAACGCAAACCGGGTTAATGGAGCTGTAGACCCTCTAGAGGGTGACAAGACTTTGACATCACCCGTATGACCTAGTAGGAAAATATTCTGGATGAGGGTGTTGAACCGTTGGTACAAGAAATGATCGGGGCTTTCCAACAAATCACTAGTGCCAACACTGCTCCTGCCAATCGAAGATTGCCACTAGAACGCCTTTGAGCTTTAAGTTGTGGTCATGGACTTGATGAATTGAGTGTTCCATGAGTATTTGGATCAATGTGTGGTGGTCATCATAGATGACATTATGGTGTACTCACAAGCTGAAGAAGAGCATGATACTCACCTGTGAACTATGCTATAATTCTTGCAGGAGAAGAAACTATTTGCGAAACTAAGTGAGAATTTTGGCTAAAGAAGGTAGCCTTCTTGGGTCATGTTGTTTTGGTAGAGGGAGTTTGTGTAGACCCAAAAAAGATCGAGGCAATTTTAGAGTGAAGATTGTCGAAGAGTGTTACTGAAGTGCGAAACATTCTAAGGTTAGCAAGATATTATCACAGGTTTGTTAAAGGGTTCTCCACCATAAAGGCACCCTTAATGAAGTAACTGTGGAAGGATGTGGAGTTCTCAAATGAAAGATAGAAAAGTTTCAAAAAAACTTAATGTGATACTTACTAAAGCATCGATACAAATTCAACTAGAATTTGGAAAAGACTTTGTAGTTTACAGTGATGCCTCCACATAGGACTTGGTTGCATGCTAATGTAGGAAGGTAGGGTGGTGGCTTATGCCTCGAGATAGTAGAAGCTTCATGAGTAAAACTACCCAACCCATGACATGGAGTTAGCAACAGTAGTGTTCACACTCAAAATATTGCGACACTACATTATGGCAAGTGATGTACCATCTATATAGACCATAAGAGCCTCAAGTATCTCCTCACATAGAAAGAGCTGAGCTTACGACAGAGAATATGGATAGTAATACTAAAGGACTATGAATGTGTGATAGAATATCACCTTAGAAAGATGAATGTGGTTGCAAATTCCTTAAGTAGGAAGTCGATGAATAAACTGGGACTCAATTTGTACGTTTGAGTTGATGAGTGATTGGGGATTGCTAATCGAATTTCAAGTAAAATTAACCTTCTCACAACATATAAAGGAGAAACAAGTCATGGATAAAGACTTGGCGAGGTGGGTTCACCAAGTAGAACAGGGGGTTCAGGGAAACTTAGCCTAAATGAAGAAGGGATACTATGTTTCCCTAAGAGACACTGCGTACCCTGTGATGAAGAGCATAGACATATAATCCTTACTAAATCCCACAACAGCCCTTACGCAATGCACTTAAGAAGCATTAAGATGTATTATGACCTCTGCAAGCTATATGGTGGCTTGGGTTGAAACGAGACGTCACAGACTTCGTGGTGAAGTGCCTAGTCTATCAGAAGGTGAAAGTAGAGCATCAATTTTCCTCAGGATTGTTACAACCACTAAAAATTTCAAAGTAGAATTGGGAAAAGATTACCATGGACTTTGTTCTGGGCTTGGCCCTAACTTCAAAAAAGAAAGATGGGATATGGGTGATTGTTGATTGAATTACAAAGAGTTCACTCTTCCTCAAAGTTCAAAGAAATTATACTTTGTAAAAACTGGTAGAATTGTACATCACAGAAATAGTGTGACTTAATGGGGTCCCAGAATCCATTACCTCTGATTGATATCCTCGATTCACTTCAAGATTTTGGAAAAGTCTACAAGAAGTTTTGGGTTCAAAACTTAACTTTAGTATTGCTTATCATCTACAAACAAATGGTCAATCAGAGAGGGTGAGACAAGTACTTGAGGACATGCTGGGAATATATCCCATGTAGTGGTATTAGATGAAATTGAGATGTGACCCAATCTTCCTTATGATGAGGAATAAGTTGAAATTATAGCTCACGTGGAAAAAAAATTTACGAAACAAGAGAATTCCTTTGGTTAAAGTGTTGGTGAAACCAAAAAACTAGCAAAGCCACTTGGAGACAGAAGAAGAGATGAGACGTCAATATCCTTATCTGTTCTGACATAGGTAATTTTGAGGAATAAATTCCTTAATAGGGTGAGAGTTGTAACATCCCGATATAAGGCCTAGGAGTTTGGGGCCTGGCGAGCTTGTCATGCCCCATCTCTTTTATATAATTTTTGTTAGTTCATGTACAAGTAAGATATTTAGCCTAGTGGTTAAGAACTTAAATAAATCCCATTAGGTCCTGTGTTCAATTCATCACTCCCTCATATTTTTTTTAAAAAAATTAGCATTAAATCATTGGTCAAACACCCATTGTCGTCCCCTCCTAGTTGACATGTACGGAAGATTCTTTCCTCCCTTGTTTCACTTCACTTTACCTCCTTACTCCCCTTTCCACTCCATTTGTCCCCTCATTGATCCACCATTTTCTCTTATGTTCCCCATTGTTTCCATTTGTATAAGTGGTTTACTAGGGTAGTTGTCCAACCTAGCAACCCATGCTCTAATTTTTTTAATTTTTCTTTTGGCAAAACCTCCATTTTCTCTCTTTTCTCCTCCCTTGAGCAACCTTGTGCCCCCTTACTTTGTTTTCCTCCTCCATCTTTTACTTTTTTTTCATTTACTTTTGGAAACCACCAATTTAACCACCACCACACGCCACTCTCCCATTCTTGAACCACCATAATGTCGCCCTTATTAGCCACCACCATCACCTAAAGCCGCCATCTCTACACCTTTCCCCACACTATTTTCTATTCTTTTTTAATCCATTTTCTCTATTATTTTCTCCTCTCTTTTAATATATACTTTTCCTTCTTCTACTGTACCACCTTATTGCCTCCCCTTTTACTCTTTTTGGATTTGTCCCATTACTATTGTCATTCATAATCGTCGCTGTCCACCGTTGCCAATTGTTGATATTAACTACCGTGCCGGGTCTTGTCAAGATCATAAATACTCTTCATATTGGATATCATCAATGTTTTCTATCCTTTAAAGTGTTGACCGAATGCCATTTTATCTAACTTCATATTTCTGGGAGGGTTGAAGGTTCGTTGTGGGTGTACGTAATCTTTTGTGAGTTAAGGAGCAAAAAACATATCTAATCATAGAAGTGTAAGTAATAATCATGATCTAGTTTCTATTCAAATCTCATATGGTTAGGCTCGATTCAGTAACAACTAAAAATATTATTAAATGTTAATATTCAAATTTGGTATTTTCATCACAACAATTTAGGTTTGAGACTTTGGATGATTAAATAGAGGTGTGTCTTACCTTATGAACTTGTGTGTAAAAAATAGGTGTTGTGATGAATTTAACATTATTAATATAAAATAATAGATTAAATCTATGTTGGTCAGTTATGCCAATTATAATGTTCACACACAGGATCTTTTATTAAATTGTTTGACGATGGATGATATAATATGTATGATCTGACACTCATACTATGTGATTAAATGGCACATTTTTTATTAAGAAAAATTCTTTATCTTGGTGAAATTATGTTAACATTGTATTTTGTTCTACTAAGCATGAAAAGTAAACCATGCCTACTGTTTTTGTAACAAAATCTGATCACATGATAAACATGCCCATTGAGATAATTTTTGTTTCTGTATGGCATATCACATGCATAAGGTTGGGATGATATTGAAAGGAGGAAGATTCTGGCAGTTTAATGATATGCATATTCTGGTGGTTTAACCACATTTCTAGCAGTATATATACGATTATAGTGGCTTGTCCATACATATTTGTATCTGGCAGCTTGTCTACATTATCTGGTGGCTTGTCCACAATTTTGGTGTGTTATTGGATGGAAAAGTTCTAGAACTCTTATATGGTGTGTAGCAAAGTTGGGTAGGAACGTTTTCCAAAAAAATTCTACACTAGTTTTTGAAAAAACTTTACATTAACATCATCATGCATATTGACATTGTGAATTTGGATTACTTATATGTATTTTCTATTATTTTTCTAAAATGTATGTTTAAAATACTGTTGTACTTAAAATAAGACTCACACTGCGCTTAATAAGTTCACTATTTAGTTTTTTGACTTTTCAAATAATCCTCGAGTTAAGGATTGGGATGCGACTTTTGGAGGAGTTCTCGGATGGATTTCACTTTAAATACTTAAACTCTTTTATATGGTATTTTGGGACCGTGTTATTTATTTTATAGACTATGGCATGGGACATTATTTTTGGTATTTTAAGTTATTCTTGCACAACATAAGGATTTTAAATTGCACAATTATGTTTTATCGAGTAAGTATGAAAAATTGATTTTTATGTAAATGTGATTTCCATGCAATTTCCCTAAAATATTGAGAAATTGATTTTCACAAAATATAACATAACTTATTTGAAATAATTAACACTTCGCATGAAATACTAATTTTTATTAAATTTTGGTTTTAATATAACTTCCACTATGATGATTTAAAATCCGTCATTTTTCTTCAAATGTTGTTTATAATAAAGTATTTTATCTTTATGAAAACGATTCCAAAGTCACTTGATGGATTTATTTTTGAAACTAATTAAGTTTTCTCAAGACCAAACAATTTGGAAAAAAACATTGTGTTCAAAAGTAAGACAAATGATTTTAAAGAAAGAATTTAAAAAATAACGTTTACCGTGCCAAATCAATGGCCATTATAATCTTTAGGATTCGGCCATAACGTCTAGGCCAAGTTTGGAAGGTTACAGAGATGTGGTTCACTGAAAGGCCTAACGAGCTAGGGTCACTAGTGGGCCTGGCAAGCTACAATCGTTGGTTTGGGTAGTGAAAGGGGTCTCAACTGTTAAATAAGTTAAAATTAGGAATAGAAAAAGGGAATTATACCCAAGTTAGGAAGTCAACTTATTTTCCTCTTCACAACACCATTCAAGCACATAACTCTTTCTTACATCTACTAGGGCATCCTAAGAACATCAAAACACATAGTGCCTATAAATAAAGCTCTTTTTATTAAAAATTCCATATTCCTTTGAATGGAAAAATTCTGTCAAATTCTATCATTGATTAATTCTTTCTCTTATTGTCAAGTTTGTATGAAAACAAGAACCCAACACTTAGCTTTTAAGATGACAAGTAAGATATTGTTTCTCTATTGGGTTAGAATTATAGAAGTAACTAAGAAAGTTCACAAAAAAGAAAACTAGGTTCACCAAAAGAATAGCATGTATCAACTAGGTTCTCTTGTGTTTATGTATAAGTTTTAATATGCTTCGATTATTAGTGACTCATGTATGTTTGTAAAATTGCAAACCTAACAGAACTATCTACAAGCAAAGACAAGGGAAAGGCGAAACATGTTTAAAGCTTTCAGCAAACTAGTGAGCGTTCAGGAGCCACTTGTATGTGTGAACCATAGCGTTAATCAAGAGCTAGGAGATTTATCCTATGTTCTGAGAGCAAGTATTCTCTAAACTCTATTAGTTGATTGTGTTTAAATTTGTGTTTTTATGAACAATGATATGCAAGCTCAATACTACGAGCTAGTTATGAATAGTATTTTACGAGCTTCTCATGTTTTGGGAGCTCTATGTTTAAGTAAATGTATTGACACTATAATCTTTTGTAAACTATTGGATATAATGGCATGCCAAAGGATTGTGGGTACTTACCTTTATATTTTGTGATTTGGGCAGAGGCCTTGGGATAGGTCAGGGGAAATAAGGGAATGGCGAGCCAAGCTCCATCAAACGAGATATGTAGGTGTGTTTAAGAGTTTTAGCTTAACTCTACACTTATGGGATATGTTAGACTCTTTGAGTCAAATTGAGAGGTTATAAGGAAATATGCTTATCCAACTGGAAAGAACATTCAAATAAGATTGTGGTTTCCAAAATATTATGTTTTACTATTTTAAGCTAACTAACAGCACGTAACTGCCAACCAGGCTTCGCGTAAAGATGACTAACCCAGTTCATAAAACAATAACTTTGTTAAAAATATTGTTCAACTTATGTTAGATCGCACAGTTACTGTTTTTAACAAAGATTTTAACAGAAGTTAAATAGTAACTTTTTTAAAAATTTTGTTTAACTTATGTTAGATCACGCACTCCTTTCTAAACACTGCAGATAGTTAGATCGCATAGTGTGTAGTAGTGAAGCGTGTGTTCTAGAAGAGGCATAAACATTGAATAAGTGGTACAAAACAAACTGTAAACTTAAAGGCAATGTGGGATTCCTCTTGGGATTAGAGATATTTTTTCTATCTATAAACTTCGTCGGTTGCTTTAAGACTTAGTTTTTTTATTTAATATCTCTTGCGAACTGATTAAACTATATATACATACCTAGATTTTAAATATATGAATATAGTTTAAAGTGTAGTTTGATGCTTTCTAAACCTACAAGCTCTTATCTAAGTATTTAATTTGTAACAGTGTTCGCCACAAACAAAAGCAAGAAATAATCAAAACTGACTAACTTATATAGAGTTCGCCAAAGTTGTTGCGTTGTGACAAAGTTGTTGAACAGTGCACAGTGCAAACCCTAATGATTGGGGAACTACTACCTGTGAACCCTCAATAACTTACGATACTCAAAAACCTTACGGAACGTGTTCGAAGAATCTAAACACATAGGGGTTGTTCGCAAGACCTTCCTTGTTCAAAAAGACTTAGACCACAAAGTCTTAGAATGCGAACCCTGATACCTAAAAGTTAAATTACTGTATTCTGCGAGGTACATTATTTGCATGACTTAGAGTTCGTATATTCTGAAAATCTTTTTATCAAATATCTAGTCTTCAAGGAACGATAAGTTAAGTTTTGCAAACGATGTAGATTCGCATATTACTACTATTGTGTACCATGAAGCAAGCAATGTGAGTTTAAGAACTTTTGTTTTCTTAAATCCAAACATGTTTTTTGTGGTGTGTTGGAGGTACGATTGGTGTTCGATGAGAGAGTGATCTAGGTGGCTAATGTGGCATTCCATAGCTCGGGTACAGCGATCGGACTGGGCATAGGGTGTTACAGATCTTATAAAGATTCAACTAAATTTAGAGATATAGTTCCTTTATCAATTATGGTTATATTCAAGTATCGCTAGAAATAAGCTAAACTTGCACTCCTTAGATCAAATGTAGAACTTTTTGAAGTGTCTAGAATTTCATATATGTGGTACTAGCTTCCCACCCAAGTGTGGTAGTTGGTAAGCTCCAAACTAGATCTTCTTGATTTCCTTGTGTGGACATTCTAAATCAGGTGTTATTTTTCCTCTTTAAACTATTGGAAGACTGGCCTTTATGTTCCCCATCACTAAGTCCCCTACTTGGTATTGTTTGTTTTGAACTCTAGAGTTGTAATAGCTGCCAACTTATTGACCACGAACCACTAGGAGGGTTTTAGCCCAATATTTGTTCTCTTCTAAGAAATCTAAGTTCTCTTGAAGCATCATTTCAGTGGCCTGATTTGCATATTTGAGGATTCGATACATGTTTATTGCAAGCTCTATTGGGATGTATGCCTTTGAACCATACATTAGGTTGAATTAGGTTTCTCCAATGCCTATGTAGGAGGTGAGCTAAAGGGCCCATAGGATGCTTGTAATTCTTTTAAGTACCTGTCTTTTTCTTCATCAATTTTCTTCTTAAGTGCATGAAAGATCTTTTTTTCGGTATCCTCTGCTTGACCGTTTGTCTAAGGGGTCTTCCCGAAGCTCCAAGTTAGGGTAGTTTGGAGTTGCCATAGAATTCCATGAACTTACCCTACAATTGAGTGCCATTATCCGTGATGATCAAGTGTGGAACCTCATATTGACACATTATTGTCTTCCACATGAAATTATTCATCTGTTTTTTTTTTTTTTGTGATGGTAGTTAATGCTTTTGATTCTATCCAATTGGTAAGTACCCAATAGCTACCATGATATATTTCTTTTGGGCAACTGCTGGTGGAAATAGACCCAGAATATCTAACCCTCAAATTACAAAAAGCTAAGGGCTAGATATGAATTACAAGGGCTCGACTAGTTGGCAAGGTATGAGTGAGAATTTTTGGCATGACTCTTATTTGGATACAAATTTCATAGCATGCTGTTGGAGGGTAGGCCAATAGTAACCCTACCCAAAAACTTTTTTGTGCAAGAAGGGCTTAGGAATTTGGATGATGTCCACAAATCTCCTTATGTATCTCTCTCAAACTGTAATTCACCTTAGAGGGGTTGGGACATCTTAAGAATAGCTAAAAACTCTTTTTTATAACACCCCATCAATAACAATGTACCTCACAACTTTGCAGTAGAGCTTGTCTAATACTCAAGGATTGAAGGGTGTCTTATCGGTCACCAAGATTTTAATTAAGGGGTAATCTAATAACTCTCTTCATCAACACTAAAATTTTTTTTTAATGTAACTTTGTTTAAAAGTTCCTTACGCTCAAGTAAAATTTTGCCCTTCTACTTGGTCTCAATCGAAAAAACTAATGTAGGAAAGGAATTTGTCCAAGTGTTTTCGATTCTAAAGAAATTGTCATCTTAAACCTCAAGAAACATAGGTAATAAGCTTTTGACCAAACCATGGTACTTGGCTAAAGTAGACTCTCGAGCCTTGTATTCACCTTAGATTTACTTTGCCACCAATTGAGAATCTGTATGGACATGCAACTTACAGACCTTCAATTTTTGTGCCAACTCTAGCCCTGTTATGAGTGCCTCATATTCTACAGCATTGTTCGAAGTGGAAAAGGAAAACGACAACCCATACTACCATTCGCACCCTTTGTATAAACTAACAATATTCTAACCCTTGACCCCTTCTTTCCAAATGATCCTTGTAGCACCCTCAAAATTTTCAATTAAACACACGACACTATTCTGATATGGGATAAGTGAATCTATGAGAAAATATGAAAAAAAGTCAAATAAAGGATTCTTTTGGGATCAAGTTGATATTTGAGAAGCAAATTGAATAAGAGAATTTTAGAAATGAGGATGTGGCAAAAAGGACTAACTTGTATATTTTGAAAAGTTTGAGGTCAAAGTGCAGTTTGACCAAGATAGGAAACATGTGTTATTAATGATTAATTGGAATAAGAATATTTTGGAATTTGTGTTAGTGTGATGAAAATCACTTCTGGAACCAAATTGGAAAGATTGGAAAGTATAAGGACTAAATTTGTAAATTTCCCCTGTTTGTCGAGAAATGGGTAAAAGTGTAATTTTTAGTATCCAAGGATTTATACTAAAGGTTATATGTGGATAATAGGATTTTGATTTGATAAGTGACTATTTTTGTGAAGAAATTGTGCAAAGTGACAAAAAAGGAGAAAAATAGTAATTTTTTCATACAAGGGTATTTTGTTCATTTCTCAATATTTTTATAATGAAAATAATATTTGGATAGTATATTTGAGATTTGAGTTTAATATGGACCCTTGGATGTGATTATTTTGATAAGATGAATTTTGGACCACACATTTTAATATGTGTTGACTTTCAGTTGGCATAATATTTTGGTTAAAATGAGGAAAAAGGATAAGAAAACCCATCCACCAGCTTGTTCTAGTCGACCACTCTCTCCCCATTGCAGCCTTCTTCCATCCTTCATTTTTCTCAAAATCTCTTCAAAAATCTCATCACCCATTTTGAGCTTTTGCTAAAATCTATTACAAAACCCATTTTAAAGCTTCAACACCCCTTTATAACCTCCACTTTAGCAAGCGTTTTCTTGATTATAGAGAGAGAAAGTTTCATAACGGTTAGTAATGATGTTTTCTACTTCTCCAAGTCTATAATTTTAGATTTCTATTCAGAAAATGATTAAAAAGTTTGAGCGTTAATATTTTTGTTATATTTTTAATTGATGAAAAATTAAAAATGATAGAAATTGATCTTTCAAGCTTCTTTGGTGGAAGATTCAAGGTGTTGGAAGCTTTATTTTGATTTTTGACTCATCCAATGGTAAGTACCCTTGGATTTTCTAAGTTTATCTTTAATAACATTATTATGTGAGTGGATAAATTATGAAATAAACTATAGAAAGAATAAAGTGTATTAATATGTGATTATGCAAGCTTGATAGGTTGATTAAATTTGAAAGAAATGGTAAATTTGGTGAATTTTGCATTGAAACCTATAGAAATGATGAAAATGAGATTGTAGTAAATATGAAGAATATAGGTATCATGGAATTAGTTTTATGGCTAGAAATGAATATGTATGGGTTAATATGTTATAACAAAGAAAAATGGTGAAAATGTAAGATTGAGGTATAGCAAAGAGAAATTTTGGGCCTAATGGGATAAGGACGAATTATGAAAAGTTATATACTATGGAAAGTGGAAGGATGGAAACACAAAAATATACACATTTTTTCATGCCCTTTTTAACTTAAATTCATGCAATTTCGATAAAATTCCTATCGGAAAATAATTAATTTTTATAAAATAATTAAAGTGTACTTAAAATATGAACATGTTGAATTTTATTAATTTTATAATTAATTTTGATGAATTTTGGTTATTTTTGACAGATTTGCACAAAGGGCGAAAAATGGCTCGATAGACACTGCTAGAAGCACAAAACTGAGAAGCAATTTGAAGTATCAAGGCGAATTAATTTTCAGCCTAAGACGGTCCAAAATTATGTGTATTAATTCATAATATAATTAATTTTAATTTATATCCAATTTAATTAGGGTTAATAAATTATTATTAATATATTATGAAAAGCGGTCCAGTTGAGCCGAACCGAGTGAGCCGAACTGACCAAATAATGGACAGCCCAAAACCGCCCCATGTGCTGACCCAAATCAGCTTATTGTCTGATTATTTAGCTTGCAAAGAGGCCCTTGAAGACTTGTCCAAATAGCATTCAAACCCCTCTACAAATGGTGGCTTTCTAGATTTGCCCCAAGCTTAATTTAGTAAGTTTGAAACCATCAAACTTGCCACATGTGTGGTTGGCCAAGGGAGGGCTCTTTGGCTGCTAATTTTACCTATTTTTAGCAGCCCTCTTCAGCTGCAAAAAACCCCCTTTAAGCTAATCATTTGAAACACACCTCAAGCATTCACATATTTTCTCTCTTCTCTCCACTTTCTCTTTTCTTTTCCATTCAAAATTCTCTTGCTCTCTTGCTGATTTCTCCTCTTGGAAAAGGGGCATTCATCAGCCATTTGGAGTAGCAATTAAGTGTTCATAGCAGCCTTGGTTGACGAGGACAACAGAGAAGGAAGAACAGAGCAAACGAGTCAAGCCATGAAAAAACACTGGATTTGATTCTTGTTCCCTATCTCTTTAATTTTTGTTGTTGTTATGATGAACATATCTATGAATATTTATGTTGTTGGAATGGTTAATTTAATTAATTTAGCTTGAATTTAATTCGTTTTAGTTTGATTGCATTTCGTTTGCTAAAGTTGTTAAAATTGTGTTCATGTTGTTATAGGCCTTGGTAAGATGCTTGGTTAAGTAAAATCATGACTAAGTTACTCTTGCATTACAATTGTGAGGTAGCTAATGAATTAATTATTTAAACTGATTGAAATTGTAATTAATGGACACAGTACTTAATCAGTGCATGTTTAATCATCTAAGGTAGCTGAGGGTTAAATTAGCAACAGTATCTGATGATACAATTGCCTTGCATAACTTGCAAGATTTTCGTGACTAAACTGTTTCAAGGTAAAGATACCTTGTTACCTCACATAGTCTTTTATGTGCTTATTAGATTTAATTAATCATTTGAATTGACATAGGGATATGTACAAGAGATTATCTCGATTTAATAAGTATGTATGTGCAATAACATATTTGCCTATTAAAGATTTGTTCAATCAGTTGAATTGACATAGGGATATAGTCAAGAGATGAATGGATTTTTGTAGGTGAGTATGTTCATAAGTTAGAAAATTACCGAGTTGTCGTGAATTAATTCGTAACAACATAAACATGAGTTTAATAATTCTAAGTTAAGAAATGTAATTGATCTAACACAATTATGTCATCTTGATTAAAATCATATTTCGAAATCGTGCATTTAAGATTTATTTATTTAGTTTACTTAGTTTAAAATCTTAGTTTTTAATGACCCTCTTCAAACAAAATATTTTTCTTCACCAAAGTGTTTTAAATAGCATTCATAAATAATTCTTTTCATAGTCCTTATGGGTACAATAACTCGACATTTACTTGTAACTTTATTACTTGTTGCGATTGTGTACACTTGAACATTTCCGTCGCTCCAAGGTTTTGGTGCCGTCGTCGGGGACTGTTTTAAAAAGTCATTATTTGTGAATTTGTTAGTTTTGAATTTTGGTTTATTTTTCTATTCAATTTTTAACTTAATTAATTTCTCTGTGATTATTTCAGGTGTTTATGAGTATTGACTGAATTATTGATTTACTCTTTGTAGACCCTGAGATTGAACGAACTTTTCGACAGCGAAGAAGACAAGTAAGTCAAAGAAGGACCGAAGAGATAAACTTTGAAAATTCGAATCAAGGAAACGGAGTAAACCTTGCTCAAAATCCTATCCTTATTGCTAATGATAGGGATAGAGCTTTAAGACAGTATGCCGTGCCAGTATTTCATGATCTTAATCTGGGTATTAGGAGACCCGAAATTGAGGCACACAGCAGCCCAAATGGCTTGATCATGTTCCGGATGCTTGAGGCGATTGGGTCAATCGGTGGAATGCCTCATCAAGATCCTCACCTACACTTAAGATTGCTTATAGTGGTGAGTGATTCTTTCAATTTAGCTGGAGTACCCGAAGATGCATTGTTGTTCCCATATTTGCTAAGGGACAGAGCTCGAGCCTAGTTGAACTTATTGCTACCAAATTCAATTTCCACATGGCAAGAGTTAGCAGAAAGATTCCTTATGAAGTATTTCCCGCCTAGCATGAATGCTAAGTTGAGAAATGAGATCACTGCCTTCCAACAAATGGATGATGAGTCCTTGTATGAGGCATGGGAAAGGTACAAAGAGTTATTATGAAAGTACCCTCATCACAGAATCCCACATTGCATCCAACTTGAGACATTTTATAATGGTCTCAATGCCCACACGAGGATGGTAGTGGACGCTTCTACTAATGGTGCTCTCCTTTCTAAGTCTTATAATGAGGCTTATAAAATCATTGAGAGGATTGCTAGCAACAATTATCAATGGCCAACCAATCGAGCAGTGTTAGAAAGACGAGTTGCTGGAATACATGAAGTAGACGTTCTTACTTCACTCGTATATCAGGTATCATCAATATCCTCAATGTTAAAAAATTTTAATACTAATGGGTCTAATAGTTTTGCAGCACAGCCACCAAATCAATTTGAAAATATAGCCTGTGTCTATTGTGGGGAAGGACATTTGTTTGAAGAATACCCGTCGAACCCAAAATTCATATATTACATGGGTAACCATAATAAAAATTGAGGAAGGCAAGGACTACAATCCAATTCTATAACCAATCATGATGAAACCACCAGAATTTTTCCTAGAGTATCCAAGGGGCTGGAACTAGAAATACTTACGCCCAACCTAGATCAACCCAGCCACCTAGTTTTCCCCCAACAAGTTTAGAAACCAACCCAAGCTGAACCATCCAATTGCTTACAAAATTTGTTGAAGGCATACATGGCGAAGAATGATGCCTTAATTCAAAGCCAAGCGCTAGAAAACCAAATGGGCCAGCTTGCAACTGAACTTAGAAACTGACCACAAGATGCTTTACCTAGTGATATAGAGTATCCGAGGAATCCAGGGAAGGAGTATTGTAAAGCATTAACATTGAGGAGTGGAAAAACATTAGAGCCCAACACCATCGAAGTTCAAAAGAAGCCACCTGATGCTTAAGACTCAAAGGACATTCAACTAAGTGTTGAAATTCCAATTTCACAAGAACCAAAATCTACAAAATCTGACAAGATAACTTTAGAACCAGCTAATTCTGATCAATTAGCAACTCCGTTAGATGCAGAATTACAACAGAAGATGAATCAACTAGTTCTAGTAAAGAAAGCTCCACCACCCTACCCTTAAAGACTTCAAGAGAAGAAGCCAATTCAAGAAGTTCCTAGACGTACTCAAGCAACTTCATATCAACATCCCATTGGTTAAAGCACTTGAACAAATGCTGAACTACGTCAAATTCATAAAGGATATCCTGTCTAAAAAAATGAAGGCTTGGAGAATTTAAGATGGTAGCCCTAACAAAGGAATGCAGTGCATATCTTCAAAACAAACTACCCCCGAAATTGAAGGATCTTGGATGTTTTACCATACCTTGCAACATTGGAGCAACATATTGTGGTAAGGCACTATGTGACTTGGGTGCGAGTATCAACTTGATGCCCATGTCAATATTTAAGAAGTTGGGGATAGATGAAGTTAGACCTACTACGGTAACACTTCAATTAGCAAATCGACCCCTAGCACATCTAGAAGGAAAAATCGAGGACGTATTGGTACATATAGACAAATTTATCTTTCTTGCTAAGTTTGTGATTCTAGACTTTGAAGTAAACAAAGAGGTGTCAATCATCCTAGGAGGATCGTTCTTAGCAACCAGAAAGACCCTTATTGATGTGCAGAAGGGGAATCTTACTATGCTTGTTTAGGATGACCAGGTAACATTTAACGTTTTTAAGTCTATGTGATTTTCTAATACAATTGATGATTGTTCTGCAGTTTTTGATTTAGAGGATTTAATCGTGGAGAAGGAACTCAACTATGTTGAGGACCCATTGGAACGAATTTTGACATCAGATCCTCCAAATGATGAAGACGAGGATGAATACTTCGCTTTGTTAAAAGCTAATCAAAGGGGATTTAATCTGCAATCCCGCTTTGAATCTTTGGAGTTAGAGAATGGGGATTATGCCCAACCAAAAGCGTCAATCGAGGAGCCACCTAAATTAGAACTCAAGGTACTTCCTTCACATTTAAAATATGTTTATTTAGGTAACTCTTCTATTCTGCCTATGATTGTTTCAGCAGAATTAACTACTGAGCAAGAAGAGAAACTCATCCTGGTATTGAAACAATTCAAGAAGGCTATCGGATGGACCATAGCCGATATTCGTGGAATTAGTCCATCTGTATGCATACACAACATTATCCTAGAAGATGGCGAAAAAGGTATGATTGATGGACAATGAAGATTGAACCCGATCATGAAGGACGTAGTCAAGAAAGAAATCATCAAGTGGTTAGATGCGGGTATAATCTACCCCATATCAGATAGTTCATGGATAAGTCCGGTCTAGTGCGTGCCAAAGAAAGGAGGTATCACAATCATTGAAAATGAGAATAATGAGTTGATACCGACTAGAACGGTTATGGGATGTAGAATTTGCATCGATTACTGGAAGCTGAATAAGGCAACTAGGAAAGATCACTTTCCTTTGTCATTTTTGGACCAGATGCTGGATAGACTCGCAAGGCGAGACTATTACTATTTTCTCGATGGATACTCGGGGTATAATCAGATTATAGTAGCACCAGGAGATCAGCAAAAGACAACATTCACTCGCCCGTAAGGTACATTCGCATTTAGATGTATGCCATTTGTTTTATGTATTGCACCTGCTACATTTCAAAGATGTATGATGTCTATTTTTACTGACATGGTTGAAAAATACTTGGAAGTCATTATGGATGAATTTTCAGTATTTGGAGATACATATGATGATTGCCTAGCCAATCTAGCCAAGATCCTAAGGCGATGCGAAGAAACAAACCTCGTACTCAATTGGGAAAAGTGCCAGTTCATGGTACAAGAAGGTATTATTCTAGGACATCGAATAATAAGACATGGAATCAAGGTAGATAAATCAAAGGTAGATGTTATTGAGAAACTCCCACCTCCAACATCTTTAAAAGGTGTTAGGAGCTTTTTGGCCCACGCCGATTTCTATCGAAGATTCATCAAGGACTTCTCCAAAGTTAATAAACCCTTATGCAAATTATTGGAGAAGGACGCGACGTTTAAATTTGATGAGGAGTGCTTAAGAGCTTTTAAAGATTTGAACGGTCGACTAGTTTCAGCACCCATAATCGTCACACCAGACTGGGATTTTCCATTTGAACTGATGTGTGACGCAAGTGACTTCGTGATAGGAGCTGTCATGGGCCAGTAAAGGAACAAAGTTTTTCATCCCATCTAATACGCAAGTCAAACTTTGACAGGAGCACAACTGAATTATATGGTAATAGAGAAAGAGTTACTTGCTATTGTGTTTTCTTTTGACAAGTTTTGATCTTATCTTGTAGGTACCAAGGTGACTGTTTATATGGACCACTCGACGATTAAATATTTGCTTGCCAAGAAAGACGCTAAGCCAAGACTGATCCGATGGGTACTTCTACTTCAAGAGTTCAATTTAGGAATTCAAGATCGAAAGGGAGTAGAAAATCAAGTAGCAGACCACTTGTCCAGATTGGAGTCGCAAGAAAAGAATTCTCTACTTATACCCATTCAGGACACATTTCTAGATAAACACATACTGAAGGTATATCATGTCCATAATACCCCTTGGTTTGCTAGTATTGCTAACTATTTAGCTTGTGGTTTGATGCCGATTGATAAGACATATCATCAAAAGAAAAAGTTTCTCCATGATGTGAAGTACTATTTTTGGGAAGAACCATACTTGTTTAAAAAGTGTGCAGATCAAATGATCAGGATGTGCGTGGCAAAAGATGAAGTATATAAGATTCTATACCACTGTCACTCAGCTCCGAGTGGGGGACACTTCGGAGGTACACGCACTGCGGCCAAAGTATTGCAAGATGGATTCTTTTAGCCAACTCTATTTAAAGACACATATGCTTACTTAAAGAGTTGTAATCGATGTCAAAAGGTTAGAAATGTCACCAACAGAAACAAGATGCCTCGAACATACATCATTGAGGTAGAGTTGTTTGATGTTTAGGGTATTGACTTTCTCGGTCCTTTGCCTCCGTCTTTTGGTCACAAGTACATCTTGGTAGCTGTAGACTACGTGTCTAAGTGGATTGAGGCTGAAGCATGTTCGATAAACGATGCTAAGGTTGTGATGAAGTTTTTGAAGAAGCATGTGTTCACAAGGTTTGGAACCCCACGAGCCATCATTAGTGATGAAGGGTTCCATTTTGTGAACAAGTGGTTGAAATGGTTACTTGACAAACATTGAGTGAAGCACAAGGTTGCTACAGCTTACCATCGACAGACGAATGGGGAAGCTGAACTGGAAAACAAAGAGATCAAAGGTATATTTGAGAAGGTAGTTTGCCTAAATCGACGAGATTGGTCTAAAAGACTAGATGATGCTTTATGGGCTTACAGGACAACATGCAAGACACCTTTAGGGATGTCACCTTATAAGTTGGTCTTTGAGAAAGCCTATTATCTGCCTTTGGAGTTAGAGCACAAAGCTTACTGGGCTCTCCAACGACTCAACTTGGATTTTAAAATTGCTAAAGAGAAACGGATGCTTCAACTTAACAAGTTAGAAGAGTTCCGAATGTCTTCATACAAGAATGCCAAACTACTTAAGGAGAGACTCAAGAAATGGCATGACAAGCACATTCAAGTCTGAGAATTTGAAACAGGTCAGCAAGTCTTGTTATTCAATTCCAGATTAAGGTTCTTTCCAGGTAAGTTAAAATCACGTTGGTTCGGTCCATTTATGATTCATCGAGTCTATCCATACGGAGTTGTTGAACTTCAAAGTAAGGGAGGTAATTTTCGAACTAATGCTCAACGCTTGAAACATTATTGGGGAGATAAAATTGAACGGGATCAATTTATCTTGAATTTAATTTGTGTTAGGTTGATTGCATTTCGTTTGCTAATATTGTTAAAATTGTGTTTATATTGTTATAGGCCACGGTAGGATGCTTGGTTAAGTAAAATCATGACTAAGTTACTCTTGCATTACAATTGTTAGGTAGCTAATGAATTAATTATTTAAACGGATTGAAATTGTAACTAATGGATGCAGTACTTAATCAGTGCATGTTTAATCATCTAAGGTAGCTGAGGGTTAAATTAGCAACGGTATCTGACGATATAATAGCCTTGCATAACTTGCAAGATTATTGTGATTAAATTGTTTCAAGGTAAAGATACCTTGTTACCTCACATAGTCTTTTATATGCTTATTAGATTTAATTAATTGTTTGAATTGCATAGGGATATGTACAAGAGATTATTTCAATTTAATAAGTATGTATATGCAATAACATATTTGCCTATTAAAGATTTGTTCAATCGGTTGAATTGACATAGGGATATAGTTAAGAGATGAATGAATTTTTGTAGGTGAGTCTGTTCATAAGTTAGCAAATTACCGAGTTGCTATGAATTTGTTCATAACAATATAAACATGAGTTCAATAATTCTAAGTTAAGAAATGTAATTGATCTAACACAATTATGTCATCTTGATTAAAATCGTATTTTGAAATCATGCATTTGAGATTTATTTATTTAGTTTACTTAGTTTAAAATCTTAGTTTTTAATCACCCTCTTCAAACAAAATATTTTTCTGCACCAAAGTGTTTTAAATAGCATTCATAAATAATTCTTTTCACAGTTCTTATGGGTATGATAACTCGACATTTCTTTGTCACTTTATTACTTGTTACGATTGTGTACACCTGCACATTTCCGTCATTCCAAAGGACAATAAATTTGTTAACTTAACAAGTATTTGCATGTGAATTGACTTGTTGGTAACCTGGATAAATATATGAAAAATTATCCAAAAAGAGTAACATGGTGATTCAATCACCTAATGGTTAAAGGGGTAAGTGAAATAAGAATGATTTGTACCAGGTGAAATGAGGTAAAATGGTAAATGCTTATGTAATTATACGAGGCTTTACATGGCAATACAGGTCACATAGGTAACATTGTGAAATATGAATATGTATACGTGATTTTTGGGTGCTATTGAGCACAAACTCTATATTATGTGTTATACAAGACCGTTAAATGAATTTGAGAATATTTTAAATTACTAATATTATGAAATGTCCTTGTTAGCTTGGTAGGTTAGCTATGATACAGTTAGCATGCCATAAGGATTAGATGCATTCTTGAATGGGTATAGGTGAGTGTACGTCAACGAGAAAAATAAATTGCCTAACCCTCACCAACATGTCATCAAGGATTCCTTTAGGATGTACCAAAGATCGGTTGACTAATTGCAAGGTGACTACTTTCCTTAAGCTCCCCCAAACTTAGCCTCCTATTGATAGATAATGGCATGAGGTTAATAATTGCCCTAGGTAACATAGGGCTTTCACAAAACTAACTCCACCTATCTCTATTATGATGGTGAAGCTACTGGGATCGTTGAGCTTTAGAGGTACTCTTCTAGACACAACCATGCTACATTCCTCATTAAGAGCTATTTCTTCTCCTCTCCCTATTTTCTTCCTATAGGACATGACATCCCTAAGGAACTTGGTGTATTTGGCATTTTCTCAAGGATCTCTAGCAAGTGGAGGTTCACATTCAAAGCCTTAAACATATTGAAGAATTGTAAGAACTCTTTGCTCGTTTTTCTTCTTCTTCTTCTTCTCATCTAGACGTGAAGGAAATATATAGGCTTTAGACACAGTGGTGGTGGTAGAATAGTTCTATCCTTTGGTTCTACTTGTGTAGGTTCACTCTCAGGTCCTATCTTCTCTTCCACCTCATATCCAACACTAAGAGTGCGAGTGCTCTCATCCTTCTTACTAACTTCCTTCTCCCCACAATTTGGTCAGATAAGTTCCTTAACCATAGCCCCAGATCTAAGGGCGATTTCCTTGGCATGTTCCTTTCCTTCCCTCTTCGAATTAGGTTCGGTATTACTAGGTATCCTAGAGGCTAAATTGTTTTGCAAAATTTCAAGACTTGATCTAATTGACCATGGATTTGGTGTACATCGACTTGCACTACATGCAAGCCTTCCTCTACCTTACTTACCCTAATCTACAATGGAGGGTTGCTACCATAGTTTGGTTTTCTCTCTTGATCTTGGGTTTCCCTAAAAGGTAATGGAGGCTGGTATAGTGCATTGGGTTTTGGAGGATTATGGTTTTCGTTTCCTCCCCACCTAAGGTTAGGATGATCACGCCATCTTGAATCATAGGTGTTGAGGTAAGGGCTATATCCTCTGTTCCCCACATAATTAACCTCTATATGATTTCCCTCATCATCGTTTCTTGCATTAAAATGGGCTAGATTTGGATGATTTTGGACTTGCGTGTTAGTCAAACTCATCTCTAACTGATTAAGCCTTTCGAGGACTTGTTGATACTTGTTCTCGCTACTAACAACGTGCACTACCACATGTAGGAATTTATTGCCATATCCTCAATAAGTTGGTAAGCCTAAGCGTATGTCTTTGACATGAATGCTTCTATGGACACTCTATCAAGACTACAGCGTATGTTTTCATCAAGCTCAATATATAAAACTTGAAGTTGCAGCCAATCTTGTAAACCACAATATGGACACTTGAGGAGCATTAGCTTAAAGCGCTCACATGCTTCCTATAATGACTCTCCTTCCAATTGCTAAAAATTTTTCATATCCATTTGGAGCTTCAATGTCTTACTCGGGAGAAAGTACTTTGCCAAAAATTTGCTCGCTAGCTCATCCCAAGTGTTGATAAAATCTATCGGCTGTGAATCTAACCACATAAAAGCATCATTAGTAGGAGAAAAAGGGAATAGTCAAAGATGGATAGCATCATTGGATACCCTATTATATTTAAAGGTGTCACAAATGGTTAGAAATCTCTTAAGATGTTGGTTTGGATCCTCATTCATTGACCCTCGAAATTGATGTTTCGATTGTATCATCTGGATTATTACCGGTTTGATTTTAAAGTTATTAGCATTAATCATTGGGCAATGCTACCTTGAGCAACAACTAAGATGGGCATTGCGTAGTCACGCAAAGTTCA
This sequence comes from Gossypium anomalum, assembly GCA_025698475.1. Taxonomy (NCBI): domain Eukaryota; kingdom Viridiplantae; phylum Streptophyta; class Magnoliopsida; order Malvales; family Malvaceae; genus Gossypium; species Gossypium anomalum. The sequence goes on from CM046957.1 coordinate 18,859,559, forward strand.
TTGCTCCATGGGTAGGTGTGGTGGTTATGGAATCTCTACCCATAGATCTTTGACAGGCTGCTCCCTTTGTGGAGGTGGGGCATCTCTAATATGTTGCACCCTCCTCATGTGTCTGATGATATGTTTTGATTCTTGCTAAAATGGTAGGATGCCATTTTTGGTCCAAGTCATATAATGCCTCCTACAAGAACAAAAGAGTGAAGAAAATTAACCAAAAATTACAAATGAAATAAACACAAATAAAAAAAATGTTGTATCTATAAATCCTACTTTTGCTACTTATCTCTACTTAAATCTACACTAAAAATTACTCAACCTTACACCGTCTCCCCAATAATGGCACCAACAATTTTACCAGTACGTGCTTGTGCACAGAAAAATGAACGATTGTATAAAACAATTTTATAAGTGCAACTTTACAGCAAAGGTACAAGTCAGTTGTAATATTTTTAGTGTTACAATGGAACATAGGAGTATTTCAAGTATCGAACCCAAAGGAGATGGCGATTGAGTAATAAATAGCATACACGATAGAGTCTAAGTGGCTACTAATATAATTTTATATTCTGACAAATCATAACATGGAAATTTTGCAAGAAAATTCAATATTCTTATCTAGAGACTAAATTGCAAAGAGTACAATTCTAAGATATCAACCAAATAAATGACTAATGGTAGTTGTTTGATATCAATGTGGTTCACTGATTCTCGAACAAGGGACTTAAATCGCTCAAATTACTAAGTGACTCTATTTTTTTATCTCAATTTTATCGATTTAGACAAATTAGTTGATTTATCTCTCGATCTCACTAGTTAATCCAGGACTAATGAACATGTGTGCAACAAGATTACTTTTCGGTCTCACTTGCCTATATATTCCTTTCGGGATGTCACTTTCTAAGTTTTCAGGTCTATTCAATTTAGTCCAATTTATTACGATTTAGCCTTTTGTCCAAAAATCAGCCTACCCATATCTCCATCATCCAACCCCCTTTCAGATTTAGCTACTCATGTTGAAAATAAAGAGAACGAACATGGAAATGAAAAGTAAAGAAGCCATTAAAGCAAAGCCTAAGAAAGATATAAAAGTTGGTATTTTTATGCAATAAAACTTAAAAAAGATAAAACTAAAAGCATTCAACAAGAACATCTAAAGCAAAAAATATAAAAGGAACTAACTTTTACAGATTTAAAGTAGAAGAAATTGAAATACATTAGACTAAAGCTAGAAATGTCTTACAACAAAGGTATAGAGAACGAAAGTGTAAATAGCCTTAGCTACAGTGATAACTAATTTAAGTATTGCTAAAAAACCTAGAGAAAACTAATGATAAAACTAAGCTAATGTGTGTCTCCCTCCTGCTCAACCAATTTTGGCTGTTTTAGGCTGAATGTTAATGGATTTTCATTGTTAAAATTTCCCCTACACGAGCCTTGGGTGATTGGTGGACCGGGTGGGCAAAGGCTATCCTTTTGTCCAATTTTGTCCTCTTGACGATGCCAGTGTTGCGATATCCAGAAAAGGATATCATGATACCTTGGTTAGTGTCGAGCCTTAAGGTCTTCATAGAAGAGCGGATATTGCGATACCCAAAATGGATATCATGATACTACTAAAGGGTGTCTCCAATCTTCCATACTGTTGGAGGTTTTACGATTCCTAGGTGTAGATATCATGATACCCTTTTCTTTGGTGTCATTCTCGCTCGTTTTCAACCCCCAACATGTCCCTATACCACTCAATCACACATTAGGTCCCCAATGGCACTATTAGCCAAATTGGGTCACAAAATGAGCAAAAATGAAAAATTTTCACTTATTAACTTAAAAGCTAAAAATTATGAAAAACTATGCAAAAGACATTTTTTGCTCAAGAATAAGCTCCTTAAGTATACTGAAAAAGCTTAATTATTATATCAATTTATGGCAGATCACTAGCGCAAGTCGGAGACTATTTGATCTGGTGCCTTAAGTGTAGTATATTCATTTGTAAACTTATAGTTTTTTCAAACAAATTGGTTAATAAAACAATTCATGGATTACACTAATACACTTTGTATAATTGTCCTCATCTGGTTTTTGCATGCAAAACAAAATAGAAGCAAATATTGGCTCATTGGTAGTCTAATGTTTTAAAATGATACTAAGTGATATTATGTGGTCGGATTGTAATCCTGAAAGACAACTTATTTTAGTAGACAAAGTAGACAAACCAATTGAAAGACTAATATGTCAAGATACTATAGTGGAATGACTTCGTGACTAAATGAGTTCATAACTAATAAGTGAAAATCTGGAACTTAATTAAAAATAATTTGAGCCAAAATTACATAAGTCCAACTGGTCCCTCCGCTAGCTCATTGAAAGAAAAAAATGAATTGGATGTTGAATCAAATGGATAGAAATGGTGAAAAGAGAGAAATGGAAACATTTGGAAATGAATGGTGTTCTCTCCAAAATGGAAATAAAAAATGAAAATAACCTGGAAATGAATTTATGATTTTCAAATTAAATGAAGTTCGAAAATGAAAATAAATCATTTGTTCATAGTAAACTCTTGATTATAGAAATATTAAATTTATTTTCCCATAGATTATTTTACAATAAAGTCTTAATGATTTTAATCGAACTAGAATTAGGTTAAGAAGATTATTAAATTGGTAAATTAATAGAGGTGTTTATTTTGGGAAATAGAAAAACAAATATCAAGTTGGATCGAATTATAAAGTATTGAGTTAAAAGTTCAAGAAGTACTTGTAATTGGACCCGATATGAGAGAGGCCCAAAAGCCCATAATCTTAAAATGGAGGGATGACAAACTCTAGTATTGTAAACTAGGGTTGCCACCCCCTTATACTTTTAGTTAAACTAAAAGTTTATTTTTCTATCTGAAATAGACTTCTACAATTCAAAAAGAGTTTTACTTCTTTTTCCTATAAATAGAAGGCATTGGTAAGGCTAAAAATAAAACTCTAAGATATTGTTACTTGGCCCAAAAATAGTGAGATTATTCTCAATAATCAAATCTATTTTCCAAATAAAATTTTTTCGGTCTCTATGGAGAAGAGATTTGTTTTCATAATAAAAGTAAAGAAAACTATTTCTAGTTCTATTTTTTATTTGAATTGTTTGAGCCCAAACTCGAAGCAGGTCGTGGTAAAATAATAATAGAGACCAAGTATTTTTGTTAAGTTTCAATTATGTTTTCTTAATTTTCTTTTAAGTTAATAAAATGTGCAAATTGAGTCTATTATTGACCTCAGGGCCGAATGAGGCCTAAGGGTGAGCTAATGAACTCTAAAAGTGTGCAAGAGACTATTAGAAGGAGTACTAAATCAATACTGGTCACTATGTTGCAACACGGAAGGCTCTTTGACGCAACATAGTGAACAGAATGGAGAATTCATGAGACTACCTTCAATATCGTGACACAGACTAGTGGCGTCACGACATACCCTTGAAGATATCCCACGAGGAGTACATTGACTACTATGTTACAATAGAGGTCCTGATGTGTCTCGACATCAAATCTGGATGAAACAAAACACAACCTAGGGGGCATTTTGGTCTGCACAATCAAACTTAAAGCTCAAGAACGTCAGCTAACCTGGGGTTTAGGACGGCGGCCACCTAAGATCTATCAATAGGCTCATTTGTCACATGTTATGTACACAAATCACTTAGCCTAGAATTATTCTTTTAATTTCAGTTTAGTTTTCTCTTTTCTTTGATTAGATTTAATTTCATTCATTCTTATTCTATTTTGAGAGATTTGTATTGTGGAGACAATCAAACCTTGTGGATTCGCGATCAATCTTAATACAATTAGGCTCTTTTGTAAATTGTATATTATCGATTTATTTAGCATGTTTTCTCTTTATATCAATTCTATATTGTCTACGGAGACCACGAGGAACTAATCCCTCTATAGGGGATTAACGAGTGGAAGTATGATCTGTTAACTATTTTGTAGGGATACTCAATGGATCAGTTGTTTGGGACAGGAATAATGTAAAACAAACCCTAGGCCTGACAACCTTAGGAAGTCATCAAGGTGGGAATTAACCCAAAATTGGTATGGCCTATCTGTGAACACATTCACCCCAAATCGGTCTAGAATGTGAGGCCGGAAGATAAGTAGTTCTTACTGACTCATTATTTGAGTAGAAGATTAGAAGATCCTGTTGGGATAGTAACTAGTTTATTGATGAGGAAACCGAAGTGACTATTGATGGGGATTACTAAAGAGAGTTAATCACCCACAATCAGATTTGATTATTTCTATTCTTCAATCTCTCAAATTTTAGTTCTTTATAATATTTTATTTTTATTATTATAATACCCCGATAAACTCCTTTTATGTTACCTTCTTACTATAACTAAACTAAAGTATTAATTAGATATTTCAATGTTTAGGTTAAAATTGATCTAGGACTTGCCTCCATTGGGTATGATCTTCAGAATACTCAAGATAATTAAATGGAGACAAATTAACCAATAAGTAGGGAGAAAACGTATGTTCTTTCTACTACTATCAAAGACATAGATATGACTGATTGGATTGATAGTACATTGGACAGGACCCAAGCAAAATAGAACCTGAATCCGTTTATGGGTTTATTCAGTTGTGATGTTCATATTGTGGTATACCTAAATCTTGAGTGGATGGCAGACTATGAATGTGTAACTCAAACACTTTGATGTAAGCAAAGGCATGAGTTCAAATAGATAAGAAACCTAAAGTTGGTGTGTTGCTATACAACTTGTGTAGTATGTAGTGTCATTAACAATAGTGGAATTCATACCCCAAAACATAGGTAAATGATATCCTCTCATTAACATTACATGGCTGATGAAAAGTAAATGTGGCAACGGGTCGTCTGTCTTTGTGATGGATAACTTGATCACCATTTAATAGTGATAGAATTTTCATAAAGGAAGGTGTAATGGTTACCATGAGATAAAATAATATCATATTGGGAGAACAAATTTTATCCCAAAAATATCAAGGATATCCTATGAGGGTAACACACTAACGACAAGGTCATTGGAGGAGCACCAAGTACTTGCTTTCGTAATGGTATGTCATTGGGGAGAGCTCAATCATGATACTATAGTAGAATGACTTCATGACTAAATGAGTTTATAATTAATAGGTAAAAGCCAAAACTTAATTATAAATCATTTGAGCCTCAACTTCATATGTCCAATCGATCCCTTCGCTAGCTCATTGAAACCATAAATGAATTGTGTGTTCGAATAAAAATAAATAGAATGAATAGAAAAAGAGAAATGAGAAACACTCAGGAATGATAATGGTTTTCTTTAAAATGGAGAAATGAAATCATTTGGAAATAAATGTAGGTTTCCAAAAAAGTAAATGGAAATTTGCAATCCTATATAGGATTACTTAAAAAATGATAGAAAAATGAGTTTATATTTTTGGACTGTTTTGAAACCCAAAAATGAAAATAAATCATTTGGTCATAGTGAGCATGTTGAGTTGTGACATATTGAACGAAATTTCTCAAATTTTTATCAGGGGTAATCATCAAAATTTTACAATGAGTAAATTTATAAAAAAAAATTACTGGGTTAAAATGGTATGAGAAAATGATTTAATATGTAAATATTAAATTTTATTTTAGGAAATAGAAAAATTAAACTGGGTTGGTACGTATTACAAAGTATTGGGTCAAAAAGGCCTAAGGAGCACTTGTAATTGGACCTGATGTGAAAAATACCCAAAACCTAACATATAATATGAATGGGTGGCTACACTAGTAGAAAAACAAGGGTGAGTCGTTCACCCCTCTCCTACTTAAGTACGATGTTGTTTTTCTATTTAAAATAAACCTCTACAACACTACAAGAGTTTTACCTTCTTTTCCTATAAATAGATGACACCGGTAGAGCTATTAGCACAATTTTTGAAAGATTGTTATTTAGCTGAAAAATAGATTCTCAATTTATAAATATATTTTTCAGAATAATAATTTTATTGATTTCTATTAAAGAAAAGAGAATTTTTTTCACCCTAAAAGAAAAACCTTTTGTAGTTTTGTGTTTTGATTCAATTGATTTAAGCCCACACTCGAAGCAATTTATGGTATGAGAATAGTGGAGAAGATTGCTTGGTTGAAAGACAAAAATCATCAAGGATTAGCTTATCTGAAAACATAGGTACGAATTCGGTTAAGGTTTATTGCTATAAATATCACAAACCTGGTCGATTTTCAAAAGTTCAATTTTCTGTTGTGCAAGAAAATTGTTTGCAAGCCGAGATTTTTCCAACAATTGATATCAGAGCCAGGTTGTGCTATGTGTATGGTGTAAACCTAGACGAAATATTTCTCTTCATCTTGTTTGATTAATATTTGATAAGATGTGACATCCTTATAATTATTCGCATGTTTAAGGAAATATATGTGAATGAATACAATATTATATTTTTGTTATATAATTATTATTTTTTCCAAGGTTGTGATTCTTAAGAAATAGACCATAGAATATCATCTCCACGTAGGATTATTTATTTATTTATAGAATTCTTGTGAGCCGAAAACAAACATAGTACATAAATGTATTTTTTCTAAAAATGAGTTCATGATGGGTAGAAGATGAAGTGATAGCGGTCGAAGACATGATGAATGCCTTGTGGTGAAAAATATATAATTTTTGGTTTTTCATTTATTTTGTAGAAATAGAACCATGGAAACCTTTGTTGCCAATTTTATTTTATTATTTATCTCTTTATATATTTGTTTAATAATTATTGATGATATAATTGTGATATATATGTTAAGATGATCCACAGTTTATCTATCAGAGATAAGAAGTGTGATAATGAGAAAATACACGTGTTGTATTATTACATTCACTTATTCAAGTTATTATACTACTATGAGAAGTGTGGTAATGAGAAAGTGCATGTCTAAGATTGGATTTGGAAATGAAAGACTTGGTTTTAAAGTGGTCAAATACAACTCACCTCCCTTTCCTGGGAACCTACTTGGTGCATGATTCACGTTCACTTGTTCAGTTTTTCCCTTAAAAGAAAATTTGTGGAGAATCAAAATTGTTTGATTGACTCTTGTGAATAATTAAATGTGAATATTATAAAATTGTCATAACATGTCATGCATAAATTATATAAGCATGCCATATACTTTAGGAAAGAATGTCACATGTACTTTAAATGCATATATTGATCATAAATGAATGAAACCATAAATTAAAAACCTTGCATGTTTTTAAAAGATTTAGTGGGAGAAGGTTCCTAAACAAGACCTACGGCCTCCATCAATGGTCTCTTGTGATGCCATGCCAAGTGCACTACCTCACGGTAGGATTGCTATGTCGATTTCACTAAGGATATTTCATGAAAGTAAGAAGAATTCTCTTGTGAAAATGACAATTGGACTGATCCTTATGGTAGGCATTATCATGCGATAAGTCAAGAAATTTTATCTTCAAAAGAGGACAACTAGTCAAAGCATGATGTGGTAGGTGTTGAGTTGATAGTTGTACACTCAAGATCTTCTAGTTAAGTAACTCCCAATGGAGCTCTACTTAAGTTAGAATGACGGTCAAACGTTACATGATTATTAGTATGTGTGAATGCCTAAGGAATTAGGTTCATGTACTAACTAGATGGAAATCTATGGTCTCACTAGTTGATCATGATCACCCCATGGTGGCTTGATTCAATAAGTGTAGGAATTATTGTTGCAATGGCTTACAAATGTTTTCAAGGTTTAATGTAAGACGCATGTATCATCTTAGTGCATATCGAATGTTGCAAAACATTGTCAAACATTTGTTTAATACAATGACATTAATGTATGAATGTTTTATCGTAACACCCCCGACCCGTATCCCTCGCCGGAATCGGGTTACAGAGCATTACCGGAGTTTACAGATCAAACAGACAGAAATTTCAAACATTTCATACCATCAAAACAAGTCATCAAAGAATAATTTTAATCCAAATTATAAACATATCAAATCTAAATCAATTTTGCCTAGTTCATGAGCACTTCAACATAGAATTAAATTCACATGCACCTATCTAGATTTAGTTCAATTTACCATGCCATAATATGACTTCAAAATCAAACACATATTTATATGTATAAAATCGAACAAAATTATACTTATACCCTCATTTACAATCAAACCACAAAATAGCTATTATTTAGACACCCTAGGTACATGCCGACACAAAGGATAAACATCACCACATTTGAGTTCGGGATTGTTGTTGGATGCTGAATCGGCAATCAAATATAAGTACCTAACCTGCTCACGGAAAACAAAATCGTATGCTGAGTATAAACTCAGTGGTATTTCTATAGTCTGAATATTTAAAGATAACAAATTACAAATATACAATTGAAATATAAACACATTAATATTTAATTATTACAACAACCATATCATATTTCATTTGTTTCACAAATATCTCAATTCTCATACTTGCTACATAAATAGCTTGTCACAATTTATTTCACATTTCATTATACAATTGCAATATTCATTCCATAGTCATTTCATGAGTATATAACTCATATATTCCATATATTTGCAACATATTTCACATTCTATTTTCAATTCACTATTTCATTTCCATTTCTCATATCATACCATTTCAATATCAATTATAAAACTTTATTGTTCATTTACTCCTATTAACATGACTCGGACTCGGACGGATACACGAATCTAACCAAAACACACCAGTTTGTCACCTAGTGCCTCATCGGATAATTCGAAGTAATAAATTTACACCTAGTGTCTCATCAGCTAAACTGAAGTAAATTGGCACCTAGTGCCTCATCGAATTAATCTGAAGTAGTAAATTGACACCCAATGTCTCATCAACTAGAGGTTGAAGAATCCCTGAATTCTTCCAATCCTATGGCATGCCATCTATATCTGACTCAGCCCGATACAGTTAATAGGGTTTCAATTCACTTTTCAAGTGCAAAAAACATCCAATATTCAATTTCCACATTAATCATATATACATATAAATTCAATTCAATATCAAGATGCTAACACTCAACTTAATTACTTACCATAAACATTTAAATCAAAATACAACATTTAATAATTAAATTCAGATTATAGAAATACAAACCAGAACTTCCAAGCTATTCCTCGTCAACTTTATCTTTTCCCTTCTTAGTCGAAGTTTCCGGCACAACGTTAGCTACGGAATTAAAACAATTAAAATTCATCAATACAATACAATTCAATTTCACATTGAATATTTCAATTTTTTTATTCAACATTTGCCTAAATTTCAATTTCGTCTCTAAACCGAGACTAACTTTATTTCTTTACAATTAATTCTATATTTTCATTCAATTTTCAATTTAAACTATATATAACTCTCTAATTTCACTTAAATCCCTAATTTCCAAAATTTTCACAATTTAGTCCCTATTACTCAAAATTTACAATTTAATCCTTTTTTCATTTCTAGCTTAAAAATCTATCAATTTAGTCCCTAATACTAAAATTATCCAACATAAACAACACTTAAAAACTCAATAATTTCTAAAATTTTGACATGGGCCGGGTAGTATTTAACACTAGGACTCCAAAAACATAAAAATTACAAGAAAAAAGGATTAAATTGACTAACCAATTGAATTTGAAACTTTTGAAACCCTAAGACCCTTCGTTTGTTTCTTTCTCTTTTTTTTTTTTTTTTTCCGTTTTGCTTATCTGTTTTGTTTGCACCTTTCTATTTCTATTATTTTCTTTCTTTATTTTGTTTGTTTTATTATTATAATAATATATAATATATATACTTATATATTAAGCAAACTTATTTTAATATAATATATATATATATTAAATTCACATATATTTAACTTATGCTGCCTCACCTAAAGAACAATGGCATAATTGCTTATTTAGTCCCTTTTAGTTTTTCTTTAATTTATAATTCAACTTTCACCCTATATGTAATTTAATCCTTATACCTAATTACTCTTAATTTATACAAATTCACCTAACTAAAACCTAATTAACTACACAACTAGCTTCGTAAATATTTTTAATAAATATTTAAGAGTCTAATTTACGAGAATAGAGTCCCAGGAATGCACTTTTTTTAATTTGATCCTTTTTAATTAATTAACCATCGAAACATTAAAAATTCTTAACAACACTTTAATACCACCTTAATGACACTCTGTTAATATTTATAAATATATTTACGGCTCAGTTTATAAAAATAAGGTCCCGATACCTCATATTTTAAAACCACTTGAACTTAATAAATTACTTATATAACATAAATTATCAAATAAAAAATCTTTTTAAAAATCACATTTGACTCGTAAATATTAAATTATAATATTTATGAACTTACTCGTCGGATTTGGTGGCCCCGAAACCACTGTTTCCAACACCACTAAAAAACAGGCTGTTACAACTCTTCCCCCCTTACAAAAATTTCGTCCTCGAAATTTCTTGCTTGGTACAAGCTATTAAGTTAAGTCTTTCTTCCACCTTTTCAATCGAAGTCCATAAAAATGAATCATAACTCATATCATTTTCAAACAAATATCAGAACTTATTTTAGAACTTGATACTATACCTTAACTTAACTGAGTAGCTCTGATGTCCTCCTGTCATCACTTTATCATTAGTAGTATAACTACCGAGAAATTTCGAGTAATCGTCTGTCGAAACATAACCGAGAAACCCAAATTATCAAACTCTGACTGATGTTTCTAACATGGTTGCATCTGTAACTTTCACCTGATATTTGTTTCCCTTTTTCTAGGAAAGTGTCAAGCAATAACATTTTACACAAGTGCAATAACTTCAACAATCAGGACAGCTTTAACCCATAATAACATTTCCCAATTGGAACTGACTTGATAGATATATTTCTATATCAAGTCTTCTAGAATCTAAATTTCTCATTCTAACTATTCATCTATTTACCCATGAATGCACAAAATTTATTCCTGAACCAGAGGATAGACTCAAATGCGTATAACTCAATTAACTTTTCAATGAATAACCCACTTTGATTAAAACAACTGAGTCAATTTTATCTATTAGATAATAACATTTCAGAATAATCCCTTCTTCTTGTTGTCAAGACAACCCAGACATACAATCTATCACAATTCCCTTAGAATACTAATCAAAGATCCTTAAAAATTGCATTAACTTAAACGAAATATAACATCTCGTTTTAACTTGTTGACATTAATCAAGATTACCTGAGGAATAAGTTTACTTAATATAAGAGTATATATATTATATATATTAAATTCACATATATTTAACTTATGTCGCCTCACCTAAAGAACAATGACATAATTGCTTATTTAGTCCCTTTTAGTTTTTCTTTAATCTATAATTCAACTTTCACCCTATATGCAATTTAGTCCTTATACCTAATTACTCTTAATTTATGCAAATTCACCTAACCAAAACCTAATTAACTACACAACCAGCTTTATAATTTACAGGAATAGAGTCCCAGGAATGCACTTTTTTTAATTTGATCCTTTTTAATTAATTAACCATCAAAACATAAATTTCTTAACAGAATATTAATACTACCTTAATGACACTCCGTTAATATTTATAAAAATACTTACAACTCAATTTATAAAAACAAGGTCCCGATACCTCATTTTCTAAAACCACTTATATAACATAAATTATCAAATCAGAAACCTTTTTAAAAATCACATTTGGCTCGTAAATATTAAATAGTAATATTTACGAACTTACTTGTCAAATTTCGTGACCCCGAAACCACTGTTTTTGACACCACTAAAAAAATGGGCTGTTGCATTTATTTTCAGTTCAAAAATGACACCAACTCCCTTATTGAACATACTCACTGAATATAAATTGAACGAACATAACCATAAGAAATGGAAAAGGAACCTGATAATTGTCCTGAGTAGTGAGAAACTTAAAATAGTTCTTGATAATAAGTGCCCACTAGCTACTCAAGCTAATGCTAGAAAACACTGGGAAGTGTCTGCTGAGATAGCTCGTTGCTATAAGCTGGTAAGCGTGACCAGTACTCTGCATAAGCAACTGGAGAGCTGTAAGACTATTAATGCAATTCTAGATAATCTAGAAGACATGGTTAGAGGTCGACAGTCTGCCATAACTAGCTTGATGAATGCCTAGCAAAAGGTCGACACTCTGGTCAAAGACTATATGGTCACTTTTATATGCTACTTTGCCGTGGCTACAAAAAATGAGGCCAATCTGGACAAAGGCATTCAAATTGATATGGTGTTCAAAATATTTTCAAAAGAGTTTTTTGGTTTTCAAGCCGTATATAACCTTGGCAACAAAAGCCTGACGCTTTCACAACTCATGAATGAGTTACAATCCTATAAGTTGATGTTGAACGATAGTCAACTAGTCTAAAAAGCATAAGCGAATATAGTTGTCGCTTCTTCTTCAAAAGGGAAAGGAAATCGCACTAAGAAAGGAAATGATAAGGTCTCTAGGCCACAACAAATGGAAAGGAAGAGAACTAGAAAAACTTATCTAAGTTTAAATGCTTCTCTTACAACAAGAAATGACACTTCAAGGCAAACTGTAAAGAGTGGAAGGAATACCTAGCTACCAAAGGCAAAGGTATAGAACTCTTGATGATAGAAGCTTGTTTAGTGGAATACTCAATAGACCACTAAGTCATTGATTGGGGAGCCACTAATCATGTTTGTGTTTCTCTACAGGGGTTCGAGGAGACGAAAAATCTTAAAGATAAGAGCTTATCGTTGTGGATCGAAAAGGAGGAAAGTGTGGCAGGTGAAGTAGTGTGAGATTTACATATTTATTTTGATAATTTTAGAAAGATTATTTTAAGAGACGTTTTCTATGTATAAAGTTTCAAAAGAAACTTAATTTTCATTGCATATTTATATAAAGATAGGTTGATCGTGACTTTTAATAATGGAATTGCAATAGTTAGAAATTGCAATCTTATCTATAATGGATGGATGTCAAACAATCTCTATTTTATCAAAATAAAGATATACGCACTGCTTAAGACTGAAATATTGAATAAAAGACTTAAAACATCTCACTCTAATTAGGGTACCTTTGGCATTTGAGACTTGGTCATATTAATCGAGAAAAAATCACAAGACCTGTGAAAGGCAACATTTTAAGTTCACTTAAATAAATTGATCTTACACAATGTGAATCTTACTTTGAAGGTAAGATGACTAAGCGATCTTTTAATGCAAAAGGAACGATGTTCGAAAGACCCCTAGAACTTGTGCACACTGACGTATGTGGCCCCATGAGCTTTAGTGCAGAAGGTGGTTACGAGTATTATGTAACCTTTATTAATGACTATTCCAGATATGGGTATGTATACCTGAAGCATCTGTAACACCCTTTACCCGTATCCAACACCAGGACAGGGTACGAGGCGCTACCTATCTCAACACATGCAAACCTACATTTTCGAGTTATGAAATTTTGCTCCAATTTAAAACTTTTCACAATTCACCTTAATGTCCCTACTATTGGCCTACGAGGCCCCAAACACACTTTGGAATTGATTCGAGACTAATCTGTGCACTTTAGAAAACTTTGAAAAATTTCAAGGCAACCAGGGGCACAGCCTATGTGGATGAATGACACGCCCGTGTGTCCTCTTAACATGGCTGTGTTGAAGGCCTGTATAGCTTACACGGCCTGAACATATTGGGACATGCTCGTATCGCTACCCTGTGTGGAATTATTTCTCAATTCAAACCTGCAGGGGTTTTCACACGGCCTGTCACATACCCGTGTCCATAGTTCGTGTCCTTCACACGGCCATGACACCCCTGGGTCTCAGCCTGTTTACTAAAACCTTGACATTTTTTTTTTGACGTCATCAACCATTTAGGGGCACACAGCCAAGGCACACGCCCGTGTGTTAGGCCATGTGGCAAATTTAATTTCACATTTATGGTGCAGACTTTACATAGCCTGGGCACATGCCCACGGGGCAGACTATGTGTCACACACAGCCTAGACACACACCCGTGCATCTCCCTATGTGGACAAAAACAAAGCTATCTACCAAGCCTCTTTTCCACCCTTACTAGCACCAACCTACACAACATCAAACATCTATAATTCCAAGCATAAACTCACATAACCAAATCATCCACATCCATGAAAATCCTCATTAACTACATTTAGCAATAATAAATATTTGCCATTTTCCATGGCCTTATACAAAATGAATCAACCTTCATGACAAGCCAACATTTTTGACCAAAACATTATGACACTAACAAAAGAGACCGAGTTCCTATATATGCCATACTCAAAATGTTAAGTCTAACTATACCAAGTGCTTTAGTTGATAGTGTGATCGATGGCTCTGACGTCCCTTAGATCCCTAAGCTAGCTTGGCGACTCTATAAGAAAATGGAAAAGAGAAAGAGTAAGCATAAAGCTTAGTAAGTTGCATGTAAATAAGTAACAACATTGGCCATGCATATTTAAACACATAGCTTATTATAAGCCGACACAACATTCTTGATTTAACAAAGGTAGATCTCAATACATACTTATACATCACAAGTATAAGCCAAAGATTACAAGATCGTCCCGAAATCATTGTCATAGATAGGACTTACTCATGTCATCCTTACCATTAAGGCATCATAACTAGACTCATATCTCATGAGTTTCAAATAAGAACCTGTACCACTCACAACATGATTATATCATTCCATATATTTATCATAAGCTTTAAAATAACCTGTGAAACCATTTAGAATACTAAAGGATATCCGATAAGCCTCACACAAGAGGGTGAATTATCAATGCCATGTTCTAGACATGGTCTTACACTGGCTCACATGTCGAGGCCGATGGCATGTACCAGACATGGTCTTACACTAGATCTCGTCACAATGCCGATGCCATGTCTCAGACATGGTCTTACACTGGCTCTCATAATGTGGCCGACGCCATGTCTCAGACATGGTCTTACACTGGCTCTCATAATGTGGCCGACGCCATGTCCCAGACATGGTCTTACACTAGCACACATATCACCCAAATGTCATGGCTATGGTGGCTAACTCTAAGTCATGAGTCAGATAATTTTTCTCATGCGGCTTCAGTTGTCTCGAGGCATATGCTATTACCTTGATTTCTTGCATAAGCACGCATCTCAATCCATTCAAAGATGCATTGCTATACACTACGAATTCTTTCCTCGGTTCTGGTTGCACTAAAACCGGTGCTTCAGTTAATAGTGCTTTCAGTTTCTCAAAACTCAGCTAGCACTTCTCTGTCCTTTCGAACTTGACATCTTTTTGTAGTAACCTTGTCATCGGAGTAGTAATCATAGAAAATCCTTTAATAAATCGTCTGTAGTATCCGGCTAAGCCTAAAAAGCTTCTAATCTCTGACACGTTCCTTAGCGGTTTCCACTCAACAACAACCGAAATCTTACTCGGGTCAACTCTAATCCCATCACCCGACACAATGTGTCCCAAGAATCTGACCTCACGAAGCCAAAATTCACTTTTACTAAACTTGGCATACAACTGCTTATCTCTTAAGGTCCACAAAACAGTTCTCAAATGCTCTGCATTTTCACTCTCATTATGAGAATAAATTAATATATCATCAATAAAAACCACAACAAATTTATCGAAGTATGGCCGGAAATACAATTCATTAAATCCATAAACACTGTAGGAGCATTCGTTAGGCCAATGGGCATGACAAGGAACTTATAATGCCCATACTTCGTCTAAAATGCAGTTTTCGGCACATCTTGCTCCTTAACTCTCAACTGGTATAAACCAGACCTCAGGTCTATCTTAGAAAACACCGTGGCCCCCTTTAATTGATCAAACAAGTCATCGATCCTTGGCAAAGGGATACTTGTTCTTCACAGTCACCTTGTTGAGCTGTCTGTAGTCTATACATAACCTCATCGACCTGTCCTTCTTCTTCAAAAAAGTACTCGAGCACCCCATGAAGAATAGGTCGGTCTCACAAAACCCTTATCTGTTAACTCTTGTAGCTGAACCTTCAACTCTTTTAACTCCACAGGTGCCATCCTATACAGGGCAACCGAAATAGGTACCGTACCAGGGACCAACTCAATACCAAACTTGACTTCCCTAGTTGGAGGCAATCTGAAGAACTCTTTCGGAAATACATCCAGGTACTCACATACCATAAGCACTGACTCAATCTTTACTTCTGACTCTTAGGTATTTAACACACATGCAAGATTGGACTCATACCCTTTCCTCATGTATCTGTCAATAGTCATAGAAGAAATCAGTACAGGTAAGCTCTTCGGTTCACCTGATTCAACACAAATAATATCCTCAGTGTCACACTTCAGTTCAATAAACTTACTACCACAGTTTACTAACACGTTATAAACAGTCAACCAATCCATGCCAAGAATTAGGTTAAATTCATCAAACAGTAGTAGCATGAGGTTAGCCAGAAAATAATGACCTTTAATCATCAAAGGACAGTTTCTACAGACTTTGTTAACTATCACATGCTTCCCTAATGGGTTTGACACTTTTATCATAAATTTTGTAGACTCAACAGGCATATTCATGCTAGATACCAATTTCACACAAGCATACGAATGGGTAGACCCCGGATCAATCAAAGCAACAATAGAAATATCGTGAAGAGAAAAAGTACCCGTAATCACATCCGGTGACGATGCCTCTTCGCGAGCGCGAATGGCATAAGTCATTGCAGGCTCTCGGCCCTCAACCTCATAGTGGAATCTCTAGGTGTACCTCTGTTGCTAGCCCCTCTTCTCGGGTTCTTCTGTGGTTTATCTCTCGAAGGAGCATTACTTGCTCTCACATCTTACTTTTCGTCTTTCTCATCCATTTTAGGACAGTTTCAGATGAAATGGTTTAGCAACCCACATTTAAACAGCCCCTTTCATTTCCTCGGCACTCACCAAAATGGCGTCTACCGCACTGTGAACATCCTAGTCTATTCTATCGAGCACTACCAACACTCGCGATAGAAGTGGTTTGAGCTTTAGACACCGTATACTGCTTATTCTTATTTCTACTCGAGAATCCCACTGAAGCATTCGATCGGGTAGTGAACTCTCTCGATCTCTTGGACGAGGTCTAAAATAATTTTCCCATTTATTTTTCTATGAGTTACAAGACTCGTTATTAGCTTTTCTCTTCTTCTTGACCAATTATTCTGCCTTGCAAGCTCTCAAAAAGCACCACAAACTCCCTTAACTCTAAGATGCTAACTAGTAATCGGATGTCTTTGTTTAATCCGTCTTCAAATCTCTTGCACATGATGGCTTCTGTAGATACGCACTCCCTAGCGTATTTGTTGAGCCTTACGAAACTCACGTTTATACTCTGTTACTGTCATTTGGCCTTGCTTCAGTTATAGAAATTCCTTCCTCTTCTGATCTATAAACCTCTGACTAATATATTTCTTTCAGAATTCCTCTTGGAAAAACTCTTATATAATTATTTCCCTTGGTACAACCGACACAAGGGTGTTCCACCATTGGTAGGCCGAGTCTCGCAGGAGTGACACAACACACTTCATGCACTCTTCAGGTGTGCAAGACAACTCATCGAATACCCTAATGGTATTTTCTAGCCAGAACTCTGCCCTCTCTAGGTCATCATCTATATTTACTTTAAATTCTTCTACTCCTTGCTTCCTAATTCTATCAACCGGAGGTTTCTCCCTTCTTAACATCTCCACCGCTTGGGGAGCTATGGGGTTAGGCTGAGGAATTGGAGGGGGTGGGAGTGGTGGAGTGTTCGAATTTGCACGAAAAAACTCTAAATACTAGGCATCCATCATATGGAGGTAGGCTTCCCTAGCCCCTCCGCCCTGACTCAGTGTCACGGGCCCACTTTTGACTGGTGCGGTCCCCTCAACGGGTGCCGATGCATTACTCTCTACATTATCTGCCACTATTCCGTCGGGATCCATTTACTATATGAAATCACATTTTAAAATTATCAGGAGTCATAACACTATCATAGTTCATATATAGCATGTATAGTTAGACTCGTACTCATGCTAGGTTAGTTCGAGAATCGACTAAACTATCGCTCTGATACCACTAAATGTAACACCCCTTACTAGTATCCGATGCTGGGACAGGGTAAAAGGCGCCACCTATCTCAACACATGCAAACATACATTTCTGAGTTATTAAATTTCGTTCCAATTTAAAACTTTTCACAATTCACCTTAATGTCCCTACTATGGGCCTACGAGGCCCCAGACAAACTTTGGAATTGATTCAGGACTAATCTATGCACTTTAGAAAACTTTAAAAAATTTCAAGGCAACCAGAGGCACACGCCCGTGTGGATGAATGACACGCCCGTGTATCCTCTTAACATGGCCATGTTGAAGGTCTGTGTAGCTTACACGGCCTGAACATATCGGGACATGCCCGTATCCCTACCCTGTATGGAACTATTTCTCAATTCGAACCTATAGGGGTTTTCACACAGCCTGTCACACGCCTGTGTCCATGGCATGCCTATGTCTCAGCCCGCGTACTAAAACTTTAACATTCTATTTCTGATGTCATCAACCATTTAGGGGCATACGGCTAAGGCACACGCCCGTGTGCTAGGCCATGTGGCGAGTTTGATTTCACATTTATGGTACAGACTTTACACGGCCTAGGCACATGCCCACGGGGCAGACCGTGTGTCACAACGGCCTAGACAGACGCCCGTACGTCTGCCCGTATGGGCAAAAACAAAGCTATCTACCAAACCTCTTTGCCACCCTTACTAACACCAACCTACACAACATCAAACATCTCTAATTCCAAGCATAAACATGCATAGCCAAATCATCCACATCCATGAAAATCCTCATTAAATACATTTAGCAATAATAAATATTAGCCATTTTCCATGGCCTTATGCAAAATGAATCAACCTTCATGACAAGCCAACGTTTTTTACCAAAACATTATGACACTAAAAAAGAGATCGAGTTCCTATACATGCCATACTCAAAATGTTAAGTCTAACTATACCAAGTGCTTTAGTTGATAGTGTGATCGATGGCTTTAACGTCCCTTAGATCCCTAAGCTAGCTTGGTGACTCTATAAGAAAATGGAAAAGAGAGTGAGTAAGCATAAAGCTTAGTAAGCTGCATGTAAATAAGTAACAACATCGACCATGCATATTTAAACACATAGCATATTATAAACCGACACAACATTCTTGATTTAACAAAGGTAGATTTCACTACATACTTATACATCACAAGTATAAGCCAAAGATTACAAGTTCGTATCGTAATCATTCTCATAGATAGGACTTACTCATGTCATCCTTACCATTAAGGCATCATAACTAGACTCATATCTCATGAGTTTCGAATAAGAACCTGTACCACTCACAACATGATTATATCATTCCATATCTTTATCATAAGCTTTAAAATAACCCGTGAAACCATTTGGAATACTAAAGGATATCTGATAAGCCTCACACAAGAGGGTGAATTACCGATGCCATGTCTCAGACATGGTCTTACACTGGCTCACATGTCGAGGCCGATGCCATGTCCCAGACATGGTCTTACACTGGCTCACATGTCAAGGCCGATGCCATGCCCAGACATGGTCTTACACTGGCTCTCATAATGTGGCCGACGCCATTTCCCAAACATGGTCTTACACTAGCACACATAACGTGGCTGTTGCCATGTCCCAGACATGGTCTTACACTAGTAGACATATCACCCAAATGCCATGGCATGGATATCCAATCTATTCCTCGGCTCAACCGGGAATTTACCACATTAAATTTCATCATGCACTACTCATAAGCATATTCAACCATATTATGCAAAATTGATCATTCAATACATAATAACGATAAAGTTTCCTTACTTACATACAACTTACCTCGGTGTATAAAATGTGGGCAACTAATCAATTTTTTATCCACTAGCTTGGCTTTCCCCCGGTCTAGGTCCGAATTTCGTATTTCTTGATCTAAAATGATAAAATTTACTAGTTTAATCATCACATTAATCAAGACATTTTATAAACCACATTTTTGCAAAAATAACCATTTTACCCCTAGACTTTCACAAAATTATTGTTTTACCCCTAGGCTCATAAATAGATTTTCATCAAATTTTCTCACTAACCAATACTAGCCGTATTCTTTTTATACTAGAAGTAGCCCAAAATTTCAATTATTACTCACACTTATCACTCATTTTATAATCTTTACAAAATGGTCCATTTTAGGAGTTTTCATGAAAATCCTTTCACAAAAGTTGTTTATTTAACAACCATGATTCATTTCCTTCCATAAAATTTAAGCAAACAATGTGAGTACTCAAATGGAAACACCCTAGAATCTCAACCATTTTGCAAGATAGTTCCCCCATTAGTTAGCTTATGCTACAAGCGTCCCAAAAATACAAAAATCATCAATAAAGACCATCAAAATCACTTACTTGCAAGAGTAAAGAGTGGCTGAAATTTTGAAGCTCCAAAACCCTTAGAATGGCAAATATTTTCGTGGTATGGGCAAGAAGATGAAAAAGATGACAATCTTTTTTTTTGTTTTAGTTTACTACAAATTAAGCCACATACTACTACCAAATTTTTTACTTTTATTTTTCTTTGTCTCCATGTTCAGCCACTAATAACTTCGGGGTCTATTTATTAAATAAGGACCTCTACTTTAATGTTTCATAGCTATTTGACACCTTAGCTTGTAAAATAAATCTTTCACACTTTATGCGATTTAGTCCTTTTTTTTTTTAAATTAAGCAAGAAATCACTAAAATTATTTCACCAAATTTCCATGCACTCATGTAATCATGCTATAACACTTAAAATAATATTAAAAGTAATTTCTCCACCTCAAATTAGTGGTGCTGAAACCACCGTTTCGACTAGGCCCAAAATCAAGCTGTTACAGCATCGCAAGAGTGAAAACTTTGATAAATTCGAAGAGTTTCTTGCGGAAGTAGAGAAACAACTAGGTTTACCCATAAAGACATTTAGTTTGATCGAGGTGGAGAATATTTATCTTATGATTTCTTAGGGTACCTCATAAAGAATATGATTCTATCCCAAGTAACCGTGTCAGGAACTCTACAGTAGAATGGTGTGGTAGAGAGAAGGAATTGAACGTTGTTAGACATGGTACGTTCGATGTTAAGTTATTTAAAGCTATTAATCTCTTTCTGAGGATATACGGTACAAATGACCTGTTATATTCTGATTAATGTGCCAACTAAAGTAGGAATTGTGGCATGGTAGGAAGCCAAGTCCAAAACATTTAAGGAGTTGCGGATGCCCAAACCACGTACTGGATAAAGATGCGAGGAAGTTGGACTCATGGACAGCATTGTGCATGTTTGTATGTTATCCAAAGGGAGCAAAGGATGGTTTGTTTTATAACTCGAAAGAGCAAACTATTATAGTGTCAATTCATACTACTTTCCTTGAAGAAAATTACATGAATGACTTCAAACCTCAGAGTAAAGAGGTACTTAATGAACTTTTGGGAAATATATAAAACCCTACAGAAATGGTTCCAAAACTAACTCTTAATAGTAGACCTACAAAAGACCAGTAGCACAGGGAGCTTCGTCACAGTGGGAAGGTCTTTCATAGGCTTAAGTTCTTCCAATTTGGAGGAAGTATTTTTAACACTAAGTCTGCCAAACAGGAAGATGACGACCCACTCACATATGATTAAGCAATGTAGAGTGTTGATTCCAAGCTCTGGGAAATAACTATGAAATCTTAGATTGACTCTATGTATTCCAACTCAGAGTGAGAACTTGTAGACTTAACGGAAGGGATAAAACCTGTAGAGTGTAAGTGGATCTACAAGAGGAAAAGAAATATGGATGGAAAAGTGGGAACTTATAAGGCCATACTTGTAGAAAAATGTTATACTCAAAGAAGGTATTGATTATGAAGAAACCTTCTCTCCAGTTGTCATGCTTAAGTAAATTAACATATTACTATCCATTGCGGTGACTCTTAATTACGAGATTTAGAAAATAGATGTGAAGACAGTGTTTTTGAACGGCTATCTTGAAGAGAGCATTTACATGATGCAACCCACCGGATATATAGGTAAAAGAAATGAGCATAAAGTTTACAAACTACTTAGATCCATATATGGACTTAAGCACGCATTCTACTTATGGAATCAAATATTTGATCAAGTGAGCAAAACTTTTGGATTTGAGCAAAGCGTAGATAAATCTTATGTTTACAAATTTTTAGGGGATGGAATTGTTGTCTTTCTCATTTTAAATATCGATAACATTCTACTAATTGGAAATGATTTAGAGACATTTTCATCAGTTAAACTATGGTTAACCCAATAGTTTAGCATGAAGAACTTGGGAGAAACTAATTTTGTTCTAGGTATTCAAATCCTACAGGATGTAAAGAATATAGTGATATCACTGTCTCAGGCTATATACATAGACAAGATGTTGGAGCATTATACAGTGACCGATTCAAAGAAGGGAAATCAACCATCTGTATCGAGATTTCATTTCTCTTTAGAAGACTGTGCTAAGACAGTGGAAGAAAGAGAGAACATGAGAAAGGTTTCTTTTGCTACAATAGTAGAAAGTCTCATGTACGTTATGCTATGCATACACCTAGATATCTGTTTTTAGTGCAGTTGGTAAGTCCACATCAAGTGAATCCAAGACCAAGGCACTGGCAAGCAGTTGAGCATATACTCAAGTATTTACGGAGAACGAGAGATTATATGCTTGTGTATTTTGGAGGAGATCTCACTCCTATTGCATATATTTATTTTAACTTCCAAGCATGTCGAGATTTGAGGAAATCGACATCGAGCTGTGTTTTCGTCCTAGCCAACAGGTCTATTTTGTAGAGAAGTGTAAAACAGATTTGTATGGTTGAATCCACTATGAAGGCTGAATGTATGGCTACTTCTGAGCCTACCAAAGAAGTAATATGGCTTCGAAATTTCCTCACAGATCTCGAAGTCATTCCTAGAATGGGAAAAGCTACTAGACTATATTGTGACAACAATGTAGCAATAACTAATACCAAAGAGACAAGAAACCATAAGATGACAAAACATATCAATCAAAAGTATTATATCATAAGGGAGGCAGTTGTAGACGGATGTAGTTAACGTCGCATATGAGGACAACCTTACGAACCTGTTTACCAAGACTATACTAGCTAGGAGTTTTGATAAACATGTAGAGAGCATGAGAATGCGAAATATGGCTCACCTACTTCACTAGAGCAAGTGGGAGACTATTGGATCTGGTACCATTTGTGTATTATATTAGTTAATAAACTTGTAATTTTTCTTAACATATTGATTAATAAAATTATTCATGAATTAAATTAATATACTTTGTATTTTTGTACTCACATGGGTTTTGCACATAAAGTAAAATTGAAGCAAATATTGCTCATTGTTTAACTAACACTAAGCAGTATTATGTGGTCATATCATAGTACATAAAGATAACTTGTTTTAGTAAACAAACCTAAACATGTCCTTAGTCCAATAAAAAATTATCAAACCGATTGAAAGACTAATATGTCGTCTATCAAGTCCAATTAGGGAGATGTCTTGTCTTAGGCATCAGAGTAGATCACTCCTAGAAGATAGAGATATAGATGTTACTGACTGGACTGACAGTACATCGGACAGGAACCAAGTAGAATAGATCCTGAATCTGTTTATGGGTTTGTTCACTTGTGATGCCTTGTAAAAGACTGAGTTCAAATACATAAACAACCGAAAGCTAGTGAATTGGGTGTACGACTTCTATAATATGTATTGTCATTAACAACAATGGAATTCATAGCCCAATACATCGGTTAATTATATCCTCTCATTAGTATTACAACGGGTTGTCTGTCTTTTTGATGGATGACTTGATCACTATTTGATAGTGATAGAGTTTTCATGAAGGAAGATGTAATGGTTACAATGAGATAAAATAATGTCATATTGGGAGTACGAATTTTATCCCAAACAGATCAATAATATCCTATGATGGTAACACGCTAATGACAAGGTCATTGAACGAGCACTAAGTAGTTGTTTTCGTAATGGTGTGTCGTTGGGGAGAGCTCAGTCACGATACTGTAGTGGAATGACTTCATGACTAAATGGGTTTATAATTAATAGGCGAAAAGCCGAAACTTAATTATAAATCATTTGAGCCTCAACTTCATATGTCCAATCGGTCCCTCTGCCAGCTCGTTGAAACTAGAAATGAATTACATGTTTGAATAAAAATGAATGGCATGAATACAAAAAGAGACATGAGAAACATTTAAGAATGATTATGGTTTTCACTGAAAGGGGAGAAATGAAATCAATTGGAAATTAATGTAGTTTTACTAAAATGAAAATGGAAATTTGCAATCCTATATAGGTTTACTTAAAAATGATGGAAGAATAAGTTTATGTCTTTGGACTGTTTTGAAGCCTGAAAATGAAAATAAACCAGGCGGTCATAGTGAACATGTTGAGTTTTGACATTCTGAATAAATTTTCTTAAAATTTTATTGCTAGTAAAATCGTTAAAATTTTACTAGAGTAAAATTTGGATGAAAAATTTATTTAATATGTAAATATTAAAGTTTATTTTTAGAAATAGAAAAACTGAATCAAGTTGGATCACATTACTAAGTACTGGGTCAAAAAGGTCTAAGAAGTATTCATAATTGGACCCGATGTGAGAGAGGCTCAAAACCCTCATATAACATGAAAAGGGTGACGAACCTAGTAGAAATATACAGGTGAGTTGTTCATCCCTCTCCTACTTTAAGTGGGATGTTGTTTTTCTATTTAAAATAAACCTTTACTACTCTAAAAGGGTTTTACCTTCTCTTCCTATAAATAGATGACACCAATAAAGCTATTAACACAACCTTTTAGAGTTTACTATTTTACCGAAAAATAGAGAGAATTTATTCTCAACTTATAAATATATTTTTCAGAAAAACAATTTTACTAGTTTTTATTAAAAAAGAGAGAATTTCTAATTTCACACCAAAAAGAAAACTTTTTTTAGTTCTGTGTTTTGTTTCAATTGGTTCAAGCCCACACTTGCAGCAGTTTGAGGTACAAGAATAGTGGAGAAGATCACGTGATTGAAAGCCAAAAAAATCAAGGATCTACTTATCCAAAAACACAGGTACAAATTCTGTTAAGGTTTATTGCTATAAATTTCACAAACCAGGTCGATTTTCAAAATTTTAATTTTTTGCCATGTAAGAAAACCCTTTTCAAACCTAGTTTTATCAAAAACTTTGTTGTGAAATTTTTTAGTTACTTCTATACATCTAACCGAATAGATAAGGTGTATTACCTTTAATCTGAAGAGCTAAGTGCTGGGTTCTTATTTTCGTAGAAACTTGATAGTAAGAGAAAAAAGTAAACAATGAAGAAATTTGGGAGAGTTTTTTTGTTCAAAAGAATATGGAATTTTTAATGAAGAAGCTTAATTTATAGGCACTAGGTGTTTTGATGTTCTTAGGATGCCCTAGTACACGTAGGAGAGAGTTAAATGCATGAATGGTGTTGTGAAAAGGAAAATAAGTTGACTTCCTAACTTTGGTATAATTTCCCTTTTTCTACTCCTAATTTTAATTTATTTCATAGTCAAAACCCTAGTTTCACTCTCGACCCAAACCAATGATTGTAGCTTGCCATGCCCACTGGTAACCCTAGCTCGCCAGGCCCTCTGGCGAGCCCTAGCTCCCAAGCCTACTGGCGACCCCAGCTTGCCTGGCCCCAAACTCTTAGGCCCTATTCTGAGATGTTACAAGTTCTCTTCTAAATTTGATTACACATGCCTATGTTCCATATTGTCATTTATTACACCATGGAATCTCTTGTACAATATTTTAAAAATGCAAATGGATGAATAAACAACATATGAAGCATATTATTCAATTCTGATATTTCTTACTTGTTTGATAGTATTGAAAGTGTAATCCTAAGTCATTAAGTCAATTATGGCACACATATAAAGTGTAATTTCGGCTTGTTAAGTCAATGGTTGTACACATATACAAAGAGTAATGTTGAGCTGTTAGGTCAAAGGTTGTATATATATAAAGCATAATCCCGGGTCGTCAAGTTAAAAGTTGCGTATACAAAGTGTAATCTTGGGTCATCATGTCAATGGTTTCACAAATATACAAAGCATAATCTCGGGTCATCAGATCAACAGTTGCGCCTAGGAGAGTCTCCAAACATGCACTTAATGTTATTATCAACCATCACATTTGATAAGTATTAAATCATTGCATTAAAAAATTGAATTTTTAGGGGTTATACCCTCCGTTAAGTCACTGAATGACTTTGTTGTTTTATTAAACTCCTTAATATGGTGCAACTCTCGAAAAGGGTCTGTGGTGAAGTCCCAAGGGGACCTTTTGTGACTAACGTTGGAACATATGTGTTGATTAAGGCTTTAGAAGCCCCTTCAGTCTCCATAATAGATGTTGTGAGGGCAATTGTACTTGGAGAAACAAGTCCCTAAGTGGTCAGCCTCTGAGGCTTGAGCATACTAAATGCATTGGCTAAGTCACTGTTGGTCTTCAACTTCTTTGACAAAGTGTTAGGTTGCTTGCTAGCCCTTTTCTTGCTTGAAATGGCCTTGGCCCTACCAAGAATTGAGTTTAAAAAAGCTTGAATCCATCCATCTTGAGCCTAAAATTGATGTAGTTTTATGAAGAAAATAATGATCAAACTCAACAAAATGAAATACAATTCAAATACTTAAAAAATTTTGAATAACTCAAGGAAAAGGTACAAAACAATTTCAAGAGGGCATCATAATGACCCTCCAACCCTGTTTTACCCACACCTACTGTTCAACAAAATTCTAAAGAGCCTCTCTATCCATAATCATACCTAAAAGAGGGACATTCAGGGGGCTTCCTCTTCCTCTTCCTCTTCCTCATCATCTAAGGAAATTTCAATTGTGGTAAAGTTTGTAGAATACATTTTCTTAATTGAAGCTTGAGCTTGGCTACTCGACACAAACAGTTGAGTGGTCCTTACACCAATAGCAATAGTTGTGTTAGTCCCCACAACAATGGGTACCCTTTATCCTCAAAGGAAATGATGGGCAACGGATGTGGCATATCTTCCGGAATCCCCCATCTCTGATCTGGAAACTTTTCATACTCCACAATGTATTGTCAAAGGTCCTCCATCAACCTATAGAGGATTAGGACCATTGTATCATCCGTATCAAAGGGCTATGACTGATCACAAGGCTTTTAGGTCTCATCGTTGATGAAACTTAACCCAAAGCCACTCTAGCAATAACCATTTGTACCCCCAATTGACAAGGAAATATTTGAACACCTTTCGAAGGATAATGACTCATGGAACAACAAGGATACCTCACTTACTCAACACATCAAATTGCCTTGTAACCTTCTAATGGAGGCTTCAAGTTGCATAAGTCTGTAGGAGGAAAAGTCCACTCAATTGGGAAGTTGAACCTATCACCAAGCTTTATCTCCATAAATACATACTTATAGTTGTCTAGACTTATGTTATTAATCCTCTCGTAGAGAAGATTCCCCACCGAAGGGTTCCCTTCCTATTTGGAGAAGTATAGCAACCTCAATTGGTTAGCACTCTATCCTTGGTCAACATTAACATATTTTAAAAGATTCTTAGTTGGGGACACATTCCTTGTTCTTAGAAATGAATGATGAATCATATTATTATCCACCAAGAAGTTGTAGCCAGTTTTCTTGGAGCAACCCCATAACAACTCAACACTTCATCCATAAACGGATGGGGGAAGATCAAACCCTGCCTCAAGCACGTAAAGAGGCAGATAGAAACCTAGCCTCCTACCATTGTGCTTAGGACCATACATGGTGCTTAAGGCATAAGACCCCTCTGTGATGTTGAATTTATACCTATAGCGTTTGATCAATAACTTACAGAAATAGTGTAACTGCTTCATCTCCCTCTAGTTGGTGGTGCATTCAAATGTGACACATACCATGGGCTCCCTCTCCAATCATAGAGGTTTCCTCACCCCCTCCCAACCACCTTGGAATTTTCTACCTCTCTGCTATAGTTGTTTCCGACCATTGAAGGTTTAAGAAAAGGTAAAGACTCTAAAAAAGGAAAACTTACCCAAAAAACCCCAAAATCGAGCAAATAGACAATGATGAGGGAAGAACGAGAAAGAAAGGAAGGGAGTAAGAAGAATAAAAAAAACATGAATAAAAAGAATAGCTCGAAGAAAGTAAACAACACTCAAGATGATTTTTCAAGTTGCAGAGAAAGCTCTCGAACGATCAAGAAACTTTAAAGAAAGCAAACAGACTTGTTGTTGAATAAGGAGGACTATTACAAAGCCTTCCTAAAATTGTGTATTTAGTAGCCTAAGAGCCCTAATGATTCATTGACCAATCACAGCAGGGCACATGTCCAATGAAAAGATGCAAAAGCCCATTCCATTTTGGGCACCATTTCCTTAGGCACAACTACAATACCTTAATATTAATGCAATTATTCCATAACCTTTGATGCAACTCTCCTTTCTATGAAGTATCCTTAACATGCAAAAAAGACAACTCTTGGTAAGCCAAACTATATGCTCTTTCATCTGCTCGAACACCCTTCGTGGAGAGCCTATTTAGATGGGTCTTGAGATAGGTCATTTTGTAACCTAACTCTCAATTGAAGGCAAACTATTATACTCCTACGTCAGTAATGACATGTGGCAGAACAAGGGATTGCTTGGAATGAACCTGGGCAAGCACCCTCCACTAGTTGCAACCTATGGGCAACCCTCCATCTCATACCCTTTAAAGTGACCCTTCGTCCAAAGTCATTCTTGGCTAACCATTTTTCAAATTCCACTTATGCCATTTCAAAAGCTACTCGCTATAAGCAACCAGATATAAGCCCTCCTTGAAGGCCACTAAGAGATCACTAGGGCGTAACAACCTCATACAACCTCAGCAAGGAGAATGTTAAGGACAATATTGTGTATGACAACAACTAACATGCAATGAACTTGCCATACAGTTGACTGCATGAGCAGGCCTACCACCCATATTGTAGGTGACATGGCATTACCTGACAATAGACATCCCCAACATATTCCCTAGAGCATGAGGAGCAAAGGATTCATTCTCCTCCTTTAAAAAGCCCGAGTGTTCTCTAGCCTTCTCCCTCTTCCTTCCTCTCTTTTCTTCCTCCCTTAACATCTTATTCCAACTCTTTATCTGTCACAGGTGAATCAACTCTCCAATCACCATTACCATCTCCCACTAATCTCCTCATTGTTGATTCCCGATATCAACCGTACCAAAAAAACAAATCAAAGGATGAAAGTTTTGATGCAATATTTTCTTAGGTGCCATTTATAAATCTTAAGATAAATCATTTACTAATCTATTTATAGAACTTTCACTACAAAAACCATGTGAACACTACGACCCCCAGCCAAAACTATCACTATCAAATCTATAAAATCACATGAAATTACATAACTTCCGAGAAAAAATTTCATCATTTCAGGGATATTTTCTTGAGTTCAAGAACAACAAAGTAAGGGAGAACTTGCGTTTCTGTTTATCTCTTCGATCTTCTTTTTATAACTCTAGTTTAGTTTAGTTTGAGTTAGCTTCTGTTTACATTGATGCATTGCTTAAATGAGACTGTCAATTCATGTTTAAAAAGTGTCCCAAACAGTTCCTTGAATGGAAATATCAAATCGACAGCTGAATCCCTCTCTTTTCTTGTTCTCTATTCTGTTCCCAAGCATCTGCTTTGATCTAAATAGAAACCAGTCAAGCACAAGCTATATTTCTTTGTCTATTATCATGTTAACTACTTCCAAAAATGTCTACTTGAGATAGATTTGAATGTGAATATTATAGTATGCCCAGGCTTGTGTTCAAACATCGCATGTCCTGTCTGTTTTATGGCTAGGATTCATGTTGAATTGGAGAAAATTGGATATTTCAGACAGAACCATGTTGGCTGCTCGATCAAAAGTATGGTGGTTGATATTTACAGCTATAACGATGATTGGATTCTTTGTCGTGGTATCTGCGCTTGTTGCATCAGAACCAAGTTCGAGTCCTAATCAAGCTCCGGAGAACAACTATGTTAGGAAAGCATTCATGTTCTTAGAGCTTAACAATAGACAACGTTATGAACATCAATGGCCAGTAAGACCAATACTTTTTATGTTGTTTCATGATGTAGCACTTTTTTGGAGTTTCCTGTGGATTGTCTTGTGAGTAAACAACGAATTTGTATATATATATATATATATATATATATATATTTTGGGCAGAACATGAGATTTTGCTGGCAAATTGTGGTGGGTTCAGTACTTGGATTCCTTGGGGCTGCATTTGGGAGTGTTGGAGGTGTTGGTGGAGGAGGTATTTTTGTTCCCATGCTTGCCTTAATCATTGGGTTCGATCCCAAATCATCAACAGCAATCTCTAAATGTAAGACTCATAAATCAAGTTTTGGAATTTCCATACATTTTGAAACATCTTAAATATTTTCATCTTCTGTTTTTGGGGGATCTGGTTAGGTATGATTACTGGTGCAGCAGCTGCAACAGTGTGCTACAATATAAGGCAAAGGCATCCTACACTTGAATTGCCTCTTATTGACTATGATTTGGCCCTTCTATTTCAACCAATGCTGGTTTTAGGAATTAGTATTGGGGTTGGCTTCAATGTGATCTTTGCTGATTGGATGATCACAGTTTTGCTAATTATTGTCTTCATAGGTATCACAATGTTTGAATTCTGTTGATTTTTATTCATACTCCTAGTAAACCTCTTTTCTGATAGCCTCTACCGGTTCACAGCTATGTCAACTAAGTCATTCCTCAAAGGTATTCAAACATGGAAAAGGGAAACAATAAAGAAAAAGGTAGATATATATATACATATATATATATATATATATATCCTTTCTACGCCCGTTAATATGCATGCATGCATGCGTGCATATATTTATGTGGTTCAGCTTAATTCTTGCTCTAATTCCTTTTATGATCTGATTTTCAAAGGAAGCTGCAAGGCATCTAGAATTAAATGGTGAGTTAACCCAACATGAAGTTACCACAGAAGGCAAAGAAGGAAAACCCAAGGTAGGTTCACAACCGGCTAATTTCACCATTTTGTTAAACCAAATCATATTAGGGATAATCACAAAGTTCCCCATGGCTTCCATCTTCTTCGTCTTCAGGTGTCTCTTACTGAGAACATATGCTGGAAAGAACTTGGACTTCTCGTTGTTGTTTGGATTTTAATCCTTGCTTTACAGATTGCAAAGGTGTTTCTTCCAAGTAATCAATTTCCTATACAAGTTGTGTGCTTCTTAACATTCAACTAACTGAAAATCCAAATTTCGAACACAGAATTATTCGACAACATGTTCAGCAGAATACTGGGTATTGAATTTCTTACAGGTACTTTAAAATTTCAAATACATTAGAAAATCAAACCTATAATATAATCTGTGTTATGTAATGTTTTGAACATTGGATTTAGATCCCGGTGACGGTGGGTGTATCATCATATGAAGCAGTGTTCCTTTACAAAGGGCGGAGAAAAATAGCATCCAAAGGGGATGTAGTGGCTAACTGGCGAGTTCACAAGCTTGTGATTTATTGTGGATTTGGTGTTTTGGCTGGTGTACTTGGTGGGATGCTTGGTCTTGGAGGTGGCTTCATCTTGGGTCCTCTTTTTCTTGAGATGGGAATCCCCCCTCAGGTCACTTCATACTTTCACTTTTATCTTTTTCCTTCTCAAAGTTCTATAAATTTAATCACCCAAGTACCTTTTTTCTTAATACGGCACCCTAATTTACCCGAAGTGTGTTCAGGTACTATACCAAAAAATTATATCTGAACACATATTTGGGTGGAAAATGGATAGGTGTGAATTCAAATATTAGCAAACATTCTATTTGTTTTTGTTTTTGTTTTTTTGAATTCTAATAATGAAATAATATTTGAACTTGGTATTATAATTATTATTTAGATCATATTTATATATTTATATAGTTATGCGAATAATAATAATTATTTGGATCATATTTATATATTTATATTTATGCTAATAATAGATTTGAATATCTAAATTTGTTTTATTTTTAAAATAATTTATTTGAATATTCAAATTCAAATTCATTGTTATCTTTCTTTTTATTTGTAATTCTTTTTTTAAAATAACCTTGGAAGATAATAGTATCTTATTCAAATTCCGATAGTAATACTCAACTTCAATAGAAATAATAAATAAAATCAAATTTTATAATAATTATGTATATATAGTTACATATGTCACTTAACGTTCATCAGAAGAAATGACAAGTGTCGCAAAACTTTTTGTAGGTATCAAGTGCAACAGCCACTTTCGCGATGCTATTTTCAGCATCAATGTCGGTGGTTGAGTATTATCTTCTGAAAAGATTTCCAATTCCTTATGGTATATACTGCTCTTGCTCTAAATGGTTTAGTGCAATTGAATGTATGGCTTGTTTAAAATCACGTAGAGATATATGCTTATATGCGTTGCCGCCTTTGTCTTGAACGAAACAGCTCTTTACTTTTCTGGGGTGGCCACAATTGCTGCATTTGTTGGGCAACATGTCGTGGGAAAAGTCATCAAAATACTGGGGAGATCATCCATAATCATCTTCATTCTTGCTGGGATGATCTTCGGCAGTGCCATTTCATTAGGTAAATATTTGATTTCCCAACTCTGGCTTTTGAAATTCTCACGATAAAACTGATAAAATTTATTAAAATTACGAAAAATATATATATATCATCGTCTGAATGCAACAGGTGGGTTAGGCATTGCAAAGATGATCAAAAGGATTGAAAGAAAGGAGTATATGGGATTTGAAGACATTTGCTCGTATCGGCCTTAGTAGCAAAATTTGAATATTATTCAATACCAGAGGCGAATTGAATTACAAATCTCCTTCCCTTAATTCTTAAGATACAAGACAATTCATGGCACCCATAAGTTGTGTTTCAGATTTCGATTATAGAGTCAAAGAGGACAAGCCTCAGCATCCATTTCCTTTTCTAATTTTTTTTTCTGACTAATTTCCACTTTTTTCCCCTTAATTGTTATTATCGATATTATTTATGATTACTTACTGAAAAAAAATTTATCACATGTAATAATTTATGAGACTTAATTGCACCAAACATCTCAAATTGTGTTCTCATTTAAATTGGTATTTAAACTTTAAAATATTCTAATTATATCTTAAAACTATCGATATTAGATTAATAAGATCCTTTTGTTACTAAAGTCGTTAATTTAATCATTAAATCAGACGTCGAATCTTATTTGACATAATTTAAAATGAAATATTTAAAGAAAAATAAATATCGTAAAAATCTTGATTTTGAGGTTTTCAAAACTTTTACAAAAAACTATTGTTTACTCTTTTTTTTTTTTTTTGGGATTCTACTTTATTTTTAGTTTTAATTTCAATAGTTATGTGGTAACATATTACTTTTCTTTAAAATTTTATTTTATATTATGTTACATAAGATTTTACGAGTTATTTAATGATTAAATTAATTGTTTTAATAATGAAAGGACCTAATTGATATAACATCGATAGTTTAAAGATGTAATTAGAATATTTTAAAATTCGAGGACCAATTTAAAATGAAAATCATAATTTAGATACAACTATTACAATAATAACTAATAAATTCAAAATTAAAAGTATCAAACTTACATTCGATGCAAAATCAGTCAAATAAATAAATTTTAAAAATTTTTTTTATTATGTAACCTTATGTGATGGCTTGATGGTTAACGTTATTCACCGACCTAGGTGTACCCTAGGTTCAAGTTGCACTAGTTGTGTTCGTTGTTTGGGCTCTACCTTGTTATTGTAATTCATTAAAAAATATATTTTAATTTTAAGTTAATTTTTTAAAATTATAATATTTAATATAATTTTTTTCAATTACATATTATAAGTATATATTTATATTTATAAAAATATATAATTTTTCACTTAATTACGAAGTTACATAGATTTTTGCAATTACAAATTACTATTATTTTTATTTTATATATTAATTACTATTATGTTATCCATAATATTTTTTAGTCATGTATTATAAAATATTTATTAATATATTTACCTTTATGTTATTAAATTAGTTACAAATTTTTATTTTTTACTAATATGTTATGCATCATATGTTGTTAATTTATAACTATTCAACTATAAATTTATTAATATTTTATCAATCATTTACTAACTTTCTAAATTTTCATTAATAATTTTATTAAATAAAAATTTCAATATCTAAAAGTGTACATAAGTTAACAATTAACTACTCTAAAACATGCAACTTGATTAATATATTAAGGGTAAGCTACAAAAATACTCATTTTTATTTGCCTCATATTACATGTTAGTCATTTATGTTTGAAATGTTAAGTTTTAGTCACTTATGTTATCGTTTTGTTACAAAGTGGTCACTCTATCGTTAAACTCCGTTACCTCCCAAACGGCAGTCCTACGTGGCAGTCCAAATGAGTTTTAAATGCCAATTTGGATGTCCAGCTGAGATGAGAATAGGTTTTTAATTAAATAAATTTAATTAATTGAAAGTTTTAAACCTTAAACCTTAGATTGAAAAAAACTGTTTGTCCCCTTTTTCTTTTAGTTTTCTTTTCCATTTTGATTGAAAAAACTATTTTAATATTTATTGAATAAAAATAGTAGAAATCAAATTGAGTGCTTCATCAATCGATTGGATTTTTTATTCAACATGGAAAAACAAAGGATGAATTCAATAGAGGGTCCAGGTATATCTTTTTTGCATCGATTTGTCTCTTTTTCTGAATAAGTAGTTTTACAAAATAGCATATTGTTTAATGACAACCCTAAACTAAAAACCTTGATATTTTTTTCCTTTGCATCCATCCATCCTGGTATACCTTCCTTTTTGATATTTTTTCACAAAAGAAAAAACCCTTAAAAAGAACCCCAAAAGATCCAATCTTTAATAAGTATCCATGTGGTTTGAATACTGTGAAGTTTAGAAACTACAAAGTTTAGAAAGATATGTAGCCATGTCTTAATTAACTTTGTTTTCTTATCGTGAAGGTGTGGAAAGGAAATGTTAATAATGGTAGAAAGTGTCATTAATGAGTAATCCGATCCTTTTTTTTATTATTAAAATGTTTTGATTGTTAAGTAATCCATAAATGGTTCTTACAGTGGATTACAAATGTAGTTATTGACTTTTCTTGATTTACATGTATTCAAGTCATAATATTTGCCCTAGTTATGCTTATAACTATGCATGTCCTCTAATTTTGTTGCTCTTTACTTCATTTTCCTCAGTTTATATTGTTGTGTTTTATTAGTAACTTGTTATCGGTGTTACAAGCAATGTTCAATTATTTGAAAGAAAAAGATATGTTTGATTATGTTAAACTTTATCTTTTGTGTTATTCAATTTCTTATTTTTTGTTTTGTTGATGTCCTTCTTTTTCAGTTTTTATCCATAGAATATACATAGTCAGTTGCAACACTGATAGGCTCGACAACCTCTAAGATACAATAACTTCAAAAAGCATTTGGTAAACTTGAAAGTCAGTATGCTCTGACACTTAATCTAAATGGAAAGAAATTGAGGAACATCTTAGTGGTCTTGAAAAGTCTTTGAAGAGACACTTCCATGAGTTGGAAGACTAAGAAAAGGAACTAGAGACAAAAACAAAGAAAGCGCGAGAAATGCTACAGAAGCGTGAAGCAGCTATTGTAGCTAAAGAACAAGCCTCATTGGTGAGGTTACAAGAAAAGAGAGATGATGTTGTTTTTTTCCATTAGAGCAACATCTCTCTTTTCTTGTAACCTCACCAATGAGGCTTGTTCTTTAACTACAATAGTTGCTTCATTTTTTTTAGCATTTCTTGAGCTTTCCTTGTTTTTGTCTCGAATTCCTTTTCTTGGTCTTCCATCTCATGAAAGCGTCTCTTAAAAGATTTCTCAAGACCGCTGAAATGTTCATAAAGTTCTTTCCATCTTAGATTAAACGTTAGAGCACATTGAATTCCAAGCTTAGCAAATGCTTTTTGAAGCTCTTATATATTAGAGGTTGTCTATCACACCCGAATTTATTTTCTTATGAATTTAGTTTAGATGATATCAAACTAAGGGCCTTTAATTGTCTAATTATTTACGAATGATTTGAAAAACTTGTCTTCTAGTAATATTTGGTTAATTAAGTTAGTAAAGATGTGAGTAGAACCCATAAAGACTAACTAAATAAGTAAAGCTACACTCTTATGGGGGAATTCTATAAGTTCTCTTGGACTTCTTTTAAATTGTTGAATGAATAAAATGACATGCATGGTTCAACAATTTGTAGCGTAACCAAATTTACGTTCAAAGACTTTATTATTTAGGTGGTGCCTTAAGTAAGGTAAGGTTCAAATTAACCTGGTAAGGACCGGTTGTTCTTAGAGGAAATAAATGGTGAAAATTTTGATTAAATGTCCTAAGTTTTATCATTTTATATGATACTCGTATATCCTTTATTCTAGAAGTTTCTAGCTTGATTGTGTGTAATTGTATTAACATTATTGACCATGGAGCTGCTACCAATGTTTTTTACTGCACTATTTCTACATTTATGTTGTCTTAATGTAATTTATAGTTGCTGTCAAAATGTCTCTTAATGTGCATACTTATGTTGTCCAAATGTAATTTATAGTTGTTGTCATAATGTCTCTTGATGCACATATTTATGTTGTCAAAATGTGCATAATGATTGTTGTTTTAATGTACTAGATTATGTATTTTAATATTGTCTAATGTGAATATCGATTACTGTCTAAATGTCCTAAAATGTTCATGAATTCATCAGTGGTGTCGCTTGAAATTGAATTGGAGTTGATATAATTTTGTGTTCAGGTTTGAATTGTTGTGGAATTTGTTGCTACTAATATACCATTTCATTCTTCTTTTTTGGTTTAGGGTTTGATGTTGAACAAAATATTTTAAGAGTAGATTTTGGAGCAGAAGCATCTAACTCAGATGATAGTTCATATAAAGGATATGAGTGTAACACCCCTAACCTGTATCCGTCGCCAGATTAGGGTTATAAACCATTACCATACAAACTAAACATTTAATCATTCATAATATAAAACAACCATTCTTATACATGTCGTCCCTAAATCGAGCCTCGAGGCCCTAAAACCACATTAGAAAGAATTAGGGACCAAATTGAAAACATTTAGAAAGTTTAAGAAAAAGTTGCAAAATTTTTACTATAGGGGTCACACAGCCGTGTGCCTCACACGGCTGGGACACACACTCATGTCTCAGGCCGTGTAACATTTAAAATTTCCCCACATGTCTATGTGTCAGGCCGTGTAACTCACTGACTTGCATGCAAAGAAACCCTCAGATGACACACGGTTGTGTGGCCAAGCCATGTATCTTACACGACTAAGTCACACGCCTATGTCTCAGACCGTGTAGACTTAAAATGTACCTAAAATCAAACCATTTCATACCATTTCATACAAGACCTTTCCATCAATATATGCACACTTTTTATGAGCCTAAACAGTTTCAAAACATACATTAATATGCCATTTCAAGTTCTAAATTCAATAAACAAATATGCCATACAAGGCATCTCAATATATACACCAAAACATAACATACCAATCAAGCCAAACTTACCATATTTCTAACATCATAATCTAGTTTCATACCTGCCAAAACATACCAAAAATGCTACTTTTCATGTCAACCAACCTAAACCAAATAGATGCTAAAGCATTCCATCAATGACCAATTTAAACCATTCAAACATACCATAAAAGGAACCTTATGTACAACTACATAGAAGTGACCACAAGGACTTATTTAAACAAGCATGATAAGTCCACCAACCATTCATAAACATAATTATAAACCACCCTATACATGCCATTATAAACCTTAGCCAAAAATGCTCAAAAACTACAAAATTAACTGTTGGATAGTGTGATAGGTCTTCGATGAGCTTCCAACCAAATCAAACCTTCCAATGATCTATAGGAAAAGAAAACAACTAACGTAAGCAATAATGCTTAGTAAGTTCATAAAAGGTGACTTAACTGCTAACATATTAGAATAAACAACTAAGCATAATTTTTATTATAATAAAAGTTAACTTTTGTTTTCTATTCACTACACCTCTCATGGATAATTGGTGTAGCCTTGTATATACATGTATATTTTTTCCCCTATAAGCATTTCATATAACCATTTCACTTAAACGTTTCTTCTTACATAACACTTACACATTTAACATATAATCATTCTATAATTCTTCTTCCGTTTCAAACTTTTATATAAACATAAATCACTTACTTTTACTAACAGAGTGAAAGCTAAATAAATAGATTAATCATACTTTTTATTCATTTACAAAGCAGTTATAGGATTAGTACTAGAAAAGGTTTATCATGCTTCATGTGCTATAATAATTCAATCCAAACTCATACACATATGTGTATAAACATCTATCTTTAACTGAATAATCATTTATTCATCAATGTAATGATACCCACATATGATCAAGTAATTCATTGAACATTTAACATTTAACATTCAACATTTATTAATATCTTGACTATACATTAGCCTTTAACATTTAAATAATTTGGTAAACTCTATTCACATTTAGCTCGATGAACTAGTAACTTGACTCGAATACTCAGGTAACTACACCACACCAGAGGTATCATAGATGCATAACAAGAGCACTGAAGTGTAGACAGGGGCACAAATGTACAAACAAGGGCACTGTAGTGTGAATAGGGACACTAAAGTGTATACAAGGGCACCAAAGTTCAAATAGAGGCATCAAAGTGAAAATCTCGTACAAGCGCACATACTAACCCTATTGGCATGCCAATCGTATCCTAATCGTTTACTATATCCCAACGAGCATTTTAACAAAATTATAACTGTCATGAATTAGAGGCAATTCCATATTTCTCAATACACATGCTGTAACAATTCATAATCATTCAAAAAATCACATATATCATATTTAATAAATATTCAATAGTTTTCAAATAAATCCTTTATCACCTTATATTCTATTATAATATGTCGATTTCCAGTTCACATATTAAACATCATATATTTATATATACATTCATAAATCAGCAGTAACATCATGTATATATATGTACAATTCTATACTTATGAACTTACCTCAACAATTACAGTTGTAAAACGAGGGCGCCAACTAATCTGACACATTAGCTTTTCCTCTGCTTAGATCCATTTGATTCATTTCTGGATCTAAATAATAAATTTTCGTTCAATCAATACAATTCTAGCACTTAAATAATATGTCTAATACAATTAAGTCCTTTCATAAATATTTTACAAATTTATCCCTGTAACGCCCCAAATTTTAAGTGTTTATCTTTGTATGTTATGTTGCATAAATGCATGCTTGCTTCAGTGGTTAAGTGTCCTAAGAAGTGTTGGAGAAGTCCTGAGTTCAAGCTTTGACTTATGGAAATTTTGTTTTTACTTGAATAAACCCTGTCTCTAGTCAGTAGGCTTATTAAACAATTATGGCTAAAACATGACATAAAAAACCTGCTGGTCCAAGGGATAGTGGCGTGTTATTGCTACTAAGGGTCTTGAGTTCAAGTCTCGCTGTGCTCGAGGAGTGTTTTATTTTGCTTTTCTTTCTGTGAGAGAAGTAGAAGTTGACTGAAATACTGCTAGTTGAGGAGAGTTTGAATTCAGTGGTTGAGGAGGTAATGGTGGAGTGATATTAGGAGGATTTTGTGGGATTTGAAAGTGGGGTGAGTTGTAGCCGAATAGGGCTTTGACCACTCTGGAATTCGGCTATGAATTGGTAATTGGTCACTTCATTTTGGGTTTTTTCTAATTGTGGTTCTTTTCACTCTTTGTTTCTGAAGCCGAATATTGCTATTGTTATTTTATGCATCTTTGGTTCTAGTGTGTTTCAATTATTCTTTCTCCCCTTTCCACTTTTTTTCCTAGGTTGACTACCTTATTGCTTTGTTTCGATTTTGGGCAAGTGCTCTTTGACTCCTTTTCATCTCTTTCTCCCCCAAATCAATTCTCCTTTGGCCAAATATATCATCTCTCCCTCTTTTGACTCTCGTGGTTATCAGAGTTCACTTCTATCCACCTTGCTATTATGACCAAATACCCCTTACTTTTCCTCTCTTTTCTCCCTTCAAACTGTTCTTCTTATTTTCTCTTCCTATTTAGTAGCCAGGCCGAATACTCCATCCCTTTAGTTGCGGTTTCATTTTTGTTCTCTGACAAATCGGTAAGTACTCTCGCACTGTTTAAAGCCGAATACTCATTTCCTTTCTTGTCAATTCTTATCTTCCTTCTTTCAGGTGTGGTGTTTCTTTCGGTTTCTAGAACTTCTTAGGGAGTGAAGAAGTTTCCAAGTAAATACTGAACCAGTCGAAACCTTTCCCTTATCACTTGATCAAGGTAACTCTATTTGCAATTATTGTGTTCAACTGGACATGACTTGTATAGGAGGGTGTTGGCCGATTGCCCTATTTTCCCCTATCCTTGGTTTTGTGTTTTCAATAACCCATTATATAGTTTCAAGTCATGTGTTTATGTAATCATTGTTAATGGGTTTTGTTGTCAATGCAGCTATTCGATTAGGAGGGTAAATCAGCCTTCGTCAACGGTTCAAACAGGGCTAACCACACTCTTGCAATCACGGCAAGTATTGGATGTTATTTTGAGTTAAGTGATAGAAAAGGGTGATTAACCCTAGTATCAAGCAACTAACGGAATATCTTGATTAAATGTAGGTTTGGGGAACTCTTGAGCTAGACGCACGTTTTCGCAAACAGGTGTGTAATCACACTGCAATAACTGTTAATCGGCAAAAGCCGAAAAATATGTCTATTGATGCTATACGAGCGTGCGCTCGCTCGTGTGGTGATCCGAACACATAAAATGTGGGCGTTTGACAGTAGATGCCACCATGAGCGATTTTATACGCTTAGGTCGTTCTGGGCCACGTTGGGCAGAAATGGGTCGTGTGGGCCCCACATAGGTAAACCGCACTGAAGTGTGGAGATTAGTGGGCTAGGCTGTGTAGTTCACACGGCCAAGGTCATTTTTGGGCTTATTGGGCCACAAGGGCATGTGGGCCCACATTGGTCGCATC
The DNA here is from genome assembly GCA_025698475.1 of Gossypium anomalum. Lineage (NCBI taxonomy): Eukaryota > Viridiplantae > Streptophyta > Magnoliopsida > Malvales > Malvaceae > Gossypium > Gossypium anomalum. Next base: position 18,900,870 of record CM046957.1, read on the forward strand.
ATGGGCTTTGGGGCCATTATCATTGTTTGACTTATAAAGTTGCACGGGTCACTCGAAATGACTGTGGACCTACTGTTGGGTCGGTAAGTATACCTAGACCCCAATTTGATGAAATGACTGTTACACCCCCGTGAGGTAAATGATTGATATGCCCCTATGATATGTATGACCGTATTCAAGCATGACATTTTGCATACACGTATGATATTATGACATGACATGATGCATGGGGGTGGGTTTGATATATTTGGAGGAAGTGTACTGTACTGGCAGCTCTGCTGCAAATACTGTTTAGTGTCACAACCGGTGCTATATTTTGGAGTGTAGGGAGGGGTAGGTCGATTTTATCCCCACATGGAGTGTAGGGCTGGACGGAGTGAAGTGTAGAGGATGGATGGGTAGGATTTCTACTTGCATCTCCAAAACTGTTAATGTAATGGGCTAAGGCCCACACTGATACTGAACTGTCACTGAAACGGGCTTAGGCCCAAACTGTATTTGCCTACTGTTGGACTAATTGTTGTAAAGGGATTACACACTAAGTTTTCAAAAATTCACCCTTCTACTTTCCTGTGCAGGTAATCCTTAGACGGATCGGTGCTGTGAGGGACTCGATGGAGGCCACACAACTGTTTCTGCTACTGTTTCAAACCTTTAATTTTTAAGCGAATTAATTTGGGTATTTGTTATGTAATAAGGCCTTTAAAAGGTTTACTTTTGATTTGGGTTTTATTTGCCTTGGATCATATCTATTAGAAGTAGGTCGTGGTTTCCATAAGAATAAATGTTTTCAAAACACCACGCTATTGCAACATATTTTAAAAGCTTCCACAATAAACATTGTTTAAAGTGTAATAACAATCTAAAATGATTAAACTTTTTGCTAAACCTACTTGAGTTCTAACAATGAACAAGTTACCCTAAAGTTTTGTAAAAGATCACTACGAGGGTTTTAATATAGCACATATTTTTCAAACAGAACGGTGATTTACAAAACATACTTCAATGTGACATCGCAGATTCGGTCATAACGTCTAGGCCAGGTTTGGGGTGTTACAATCCCAATATTTTACCTTTTATGCAATTTAGTCCCTAAACCCAAAACTTGCAAATTTATCATTTTTTGATAAAAAAATCATGCTAGCCAATTTTCATAAGTTCATAATCAGCCCATTTTTATCATCATTTCATAATATTTACCTTGAATTTTACTATTTTCACAATTTAATCCCTAATCATTAAATTCATTAAAAATTACTTAACAAAATACTTATAAATAATAACTAATACCTCAAATTCATCATTTAACATCTAAAATCACAAAGATTCATGAATGGAAACATTCAAAATCTTTAATAGTTTTAAAAACGAAAGCACAGGCTAACTAGACCTAATTGCAACAATCTCAAAAACGCAGAAAAAAACGAGAAACGAGTAGTTTAAGGGCTTACATGAAAGGAAACATTGTTAGCCGAAACTCTAAAGCTTACCATGGTGGTTCAGTGGTAATAAAAATGAAATGGAGAAGAAAACATTATGTTTTCTTTTTTTTTTTTTTACTTTTTAACCTTATTATTATAATAACCTTTAATATAATATAACATATAATATTATTGAACCATTAAATATAAACCTTGCACTGTCCTCAATTATGGCTAATTGCCATGTCAAATCATCCCATTTTAATTAAAAACTCAATTGGCACTAAAACACTAATAACAATTGTCTTTTACATTTTTTATGATTTAGTCTTTTTCATTTAATTAACCATTTAAACGTTAAAATTTCTTAACGAAACTTTAATATGACCTTAATAACACTCTATAAATATTTAATAAAATACCTGCGACTCGATTTATAGAAATGAGGTCCCGATACCTCATTTTCTAAAACCACTTGACTTTAAGGTCTTACCACTTGAACTTAATTGTTCTTCCATTTAACAAAAAAATCATTAAATTAAAATTTATTATTACACCATATATTATTCATAAACATTAAATAATAATATTTACAGACTCACATGTTAAATTTGTGGCCCCGAAACCACTGTTCTGACACTTCAGAGAAATGGGTTGTTACAATGAGTTAGATGCTTCTTATTCTAATTCTTTTGAGTCTGATGGTAATAGGGTAATGAACCAGAGGTTGAACTAGTAGGTGAAATGATACAGAAGGAATTAGCCACTTACTGAGCTTAGATTTTTTGGGTTTAGGAGATGATTTTGATAGTAACAGTGATGAATATTTGAACAATGACATGGGTTCTAATGAAGATGGGAATAAAAAGTACCCTTTGTTCAATCCTCAAAGTGATATGAGGAACCTTATATTGATAAAGGGTTTGATTTTCCCTAGTAGAGACATTTTAAATCATGTAATTAAATAGTATGGGAGGATAAATAGGGTGGTAACCAAACTAACTAGGAATGACAAGCTTAGGGTGAAAATAGTTTGTGTACCTAGTTGTCTATGGACGTTGTGGGCATCCAAATTAAGTCCCAAGGATCCAATGGATAGGAGTTGGCAGATTAAAACCTTAATCAACCACCATAAGTGTGGTAAGGTAATGCAAAATAGGAATATTACTTCAATGTGGATGGCTAGACACTATTTACACAAATTTCAAGTTGATCCCAATAATTCTTTAACATCTTTACAGAATGATATTAGGGTGGATTTTGGAAAAATAGTGTCTCTAACTAAATGTATGAGGGCTAATATTAGGGCCTTGTAACTAGTTGAAGAAAATTACAAAGCCCAATATGCCAACATATACAATTATTTACTTAAGTTAAGGAGAAACAACCCTGGTATAACAACCATTTGTAAATTATATTGTAGCCTATTTCAAAGGCTTTATATATTCCTTGAAGCATGCAAATTAGGTTGGTTAACTAGTTGTAGGAGAATTATAGAGGTAGATGGGTGTTAGTTGAAGGGATATTATGGTGGACATTTGCTTCCAGCTATTGGGGTTGATGCCAACGATTGTATATATCTAGTGGCCTTTGTTGTAGTTGTGTAATATCCCTAAACTGAGTCTAGTAGTTTCGGGTATATTTTTTAGGTTTTGAACGTATATATCTAGTGGTCTAAGGTAATTATTATTTCTAAACTTATTTTTATGATGATTAGAAGCACATTTACATGACTTGAGAGATAATTACAAGATTAAACATATTTTGTCAGGTAATTTAAAGAAATTCGAATTTTATCATCTTCATGAACCAATTTTCTAATTTTTTGTGAAATTGATTTAAATGTGAAATTGATGCTTAGATTACGTTTACTTGGTCTAGTATTGACGTTTGGAAGTGATTAGGAGGGCTGAGTGATCAATTTTGTAAGGAATCGAGTTTTCAACTTGATGATACAAATTTGGTAAGGTAACTTTGAGTGAGAATTTTGTATAGCCTAGTTGATGAAAATTTGTGTTTATTATATCTTTTGAAAAGTGGTAATATCTATTTTATCTTTGGTGAAGCTTCGAATCTTGAAGAAGATCGAGCTAATAGAATTCGAAGCTTGGATTTGCTTGGTTGATCATGTAACACCCTTAACCCATATTCATTGTCAGAATAGGCCTACGAGGTATTACCGAACCATACACAACATTCACACACACATCCATATGTATATGCATTCATAATCAAATTCCATTCAATCACAATTACATTGTCCCTTATAAAGCCCTATTAAGCCTTAGAACATACTTGAAAGAGGTTCGGGACTAAGCTGACAACATTCAAAAACTTTAGAACTCTTGAAACTTTTTCTTACCTGCACATGTCACACGCTTGTGTGAACAGGCCGTGTGCCTCACACGGCAACCAGACACTCCCGTGTCTTAAGCCGTGTAGATACAGGGCATACATATTGACTTGCCTACACGGCCAGGTCACACGCCCGTGTGCCTAGCCCGTGTGAAAACTAAAGGGGTTACTGACTTGGCCACACAGCCGGCTAGAAGCCCGTGTGCTAGTCCGTGTGCCTCACACGGCCAGTAGACAGGCCCGTGTGTCTATGTCGTGTCAAAAATGTAGGGTATACTGCCTTAATTCGAAAGGGTACCCCAGGGGTCACATGGCCATTTACCAAGGCCATGTCTCACACACAGTTGAGCCACACGCCCGTGTGCTCAACCGTGTGGAGTGAAGTTAGGCTTGGTTTAAACCACACTTCTTACCTTTAAACAAGCATACCTAAACGCCATATTTCATACCAATTCATTACATCAATAAGCAACCAATTTAGCCATTTCAATCATATTACAAACCATTTAAAATATCATCCAACTCACCACTCAATTTCACAACCAAAACATATCTAAACAATGTACTAAATCATCACAACTTTCATACATTTCAAATACATAAACTTATCACTTCCTCTATTACGTTATACCACAAAACTAGCCATCTCAACTTTTCATAACTAATCCATCACATAAGTAATATACATGCATTATATTAATTACCCATCAAACATATCATTTAGGCCAACATAAGAGGCCATACATACCAATATTTACAAGTCAACTCTCATGGCTAATATTCATATCACAAAACATACCAAAATGACGCCAACCTATACATGCCATATACCATATATACAACTCTTAAAATGATACCAAAATAGATGATCGATAGTGTGATGACGTTTCTTGATGATCCCCGAGTCCAAGCTAGCTTTAAAATATCTATCAAACATAGAGAGAGCACACAAAGTAAGCTTTTAAAGCTTAGTAAGCTAGCATGATAAAAACTCATCTATATACATAAACATTAGCAGTTTAAAATAATATACACATCTTCCGAGATTTCTAATGAACCTTTCACCAACTTATTTTTAAACTTGTACATACTCGAAGTTTGTCGTTGCATAATCAATGTCTTACAACCAAGTTATTGTTCTTGAAGTTTTGCACACTTAGTGCCTTCACGGATGTATCGCACACTAAGTGCCATCTTGGATGTCTCGCGCACTAAGTGTCATCCTCAAAATTCACACACTAAGTACCATTTTTACAATCAATATACCATCCATCAATCTAGTAACCACAATTATACAAATTAACCGTTCTCAAAGCATTAATTATATAAAAAAATAATATTCTTATGACATACTAACTTACCTCGGGTTTGAAAATGGCGAGACAATTCAATTACTCGATAACTTTGTCCTTCCCTCGATCTAATTCTGAATTCCTCTTTTCTTGATCTAAATGTATTTAAAATTAACTTATTAATTCATCAAATCATTCAATTTCACCTAAAAACACATAAATGGGTATTTCGTACTTTAGCCCCTAACATTTCACATTTATTCAATTTATTTATTCAATTTAGTCCTTATTTTACAAATACACAAAATTCATCAAAACTATGCCTTAGCCGAATCTTCCTATATTCCCTACCAACCCATAACCTTCATTTATTTCATATTTTATTCCCTCAATTTCTCATTTTCACAATTTAATCCCTAATATGCATTTTTACTCAAAATCACTTTAGAAAATATGTATATCAAGCACTAAGCTTTCATAATTCATCATTTAACATTACAAAATTCATGAATTCATCAATTGAATCTTTCAAAATCATCAATAAATTCAAAAATTAGGGCATGGGCTTGATAGATTACTAAGCAAAGATCTCAAAAACGTAAAAATCATCAAAAATCCGAGCTCAAAACATACCTTAATTCAAGCTCAAAGTGCCAAAACATTAGCTTGAGTTTTTCTTTCTTTTTGTTTAGTATATTCAGCCAACATGGAGAAATAATGAACAAATTTCATGCTTTGTTTTATTATTAATTACATTAATATACATTTTACTATTTTAACCTTATTATAAACATTAAAACTTACCAACTACATGTCCATAGTTGTCCACCATTAAAATAATGGTAAATTTGACATGCAAGGACCCTCATTTAAATAAGCCATATCAATTTAGCACATCAACAAATAGAAAGCCACTTTTGCATTTTACGCGATTAAGTCCTTTTTCAAAATTAACCATATAAACGATAAAATTATCACACCAAAATTTCACATATATAAATTCACATATCATAAATACAGAATATAATATTAAAATATTTTTCTGACATGGATTTGTGGTCCCAAAACCACTATTTCGACTAAGGTCTAAATCGGGCTGTTATAGATCATTTAGTCATGGTTGAGTTAATTGTGTGGTGAGTGTCATTAAAGGTCAATTTGGAAAATTGGCCCTCACTTATGCTTAATTGGATGATTATTTACTGATTGAAAATATTTAATTGAGTTTTGGTTGGTTAATTTTGCAAGATTATTGATATATGTTTAAATGATAAATTTTTTTTTAAGTGTTGGCAAGTAAGCATCTAGTGATTTTATGTACTTGATTTAATTGATTATAATGGTGAACTAAGTAAGCATGCTAGAGTTTTTGGTTCATGGTATGTTAATATTTCAATTGATAAAAGAACGTTGATAATGGGCAATTGGTATGTTATTTGTGAGTTCTGATGCTCTAGGTGGACTGATTTGGGGTAGATAAGGGAGTGTTGAGCTTGTGTCTCCACTCAACAGGACTAATTAGAGGCGATATAAGGAAGCGTGTGGCCTCAGCCCGCTCAATCTGGGACTGATTCTGATAGGGAGCAAGGAGATCCATTTATCCGATGTATGATCACCCGATTAAGCCATGATTGTATATGCCAATATAAATGTATGAAATGTGATATGCTAAATTGATGATTATATGCAATGATTAAATTATGATTTTTGATACATGGTTGAGCACATGACATTGAACTATTATGGATTGATATTTTGATTGAAAATTTATATTTGATTGGTTTCAATTTAAGCATGATTTGGGTGCTAATTTACTCATCGTTTTGATAACATTCACCGAGCTTTTTAAGCTCACACCATCACATTCGTGCAGTTAACCGACGGGATTGAGGAGCTGAGGAGCCGAACAAGAGAGTTCCAAGAGATTAAGGCCTAGTAGAGATTTAGTTACATGTTTTAGAGATGTTAATTATGCATTGTGGAACTTCTAGGACTTAGTTTAATTTTGGTTGTAATTGGACTTGGACATTGGACATTTTTAATTTTGGATGGTTTTATAATATCCTATATGGATGTTTAAGTTTGATTATTAAATAATTTATGGTGTATTATTGCTTGGTAACAAAGTGATAAATAACACGGTATGTGAGGCATGATGTTTACACTAACCATTGTTTCAATAAAGCTTCCATGGAGTGGTTTACTAGTAACTAAGTTACGCCACTTATTTGAATTAATAAGTGGGTGATATGCATGAAATTGAATGTTTAATTCAATTTAATTGAGGCTTAATCGGTGTTAATAAATTCAATTGAAGGTGTATGCATATGTATGATATTTAACTGTAGCTAAATCAGGTTTAATTGGCCATTAAAATACTTAAAATCGGGTTTAAAATTGAATTTTTCGCGCAAAAAAAATTGTACTAGACTATTGGGGTTTGAATTCTGGTCTTTCTAAATTGGTTCTCTAGTCCGTGTAAATTAGTAATTAGTCTTATAACTTGATAAGTCAAATTAGAGTCTTAAATGATAAGGAAACTTGATAAATTTTAGGATTAGACTTGCAATTGATAAAATTTGTTAGAAACACAATTGAATTAAACTTAAATTAAATTTAAGGCTTACATAAATTGAATAAAAGAGGGTTGGTAAATGTATAGATCTAAATTCGGGTTAGTTTAACCATATGTGGTAAAATGACAAAAATACCCTTAGGTTAAGTTACTTATAAAAAGAGTAAAATTGGTTCACAAATTGCTTTCGCATTAATAAATAATTAATAAATGGATAAGATTGTGGTGTTATAAGGTCGGGGTGTGTCTTGGGAGGTTGTTAGTCGGAGAATCACTTAGGTGGCCAATGTAACGCTACGAATTCAGGCTGGTCTGTCTCGATGGGGTTTGGGGTGTCACATTTGGTGGCATCATATATAGGTTAGGATTAAAACATTAGGTTAGCCTAGGGTTATTGAATATTAAACTTGCGATCTTGGATTTATGATGTTTGCTTGCTTATGTTGTTTGAAACTGCATTTTTTTCCTATGCATGTTCTTTTCGATATAAATTGTTATTTGGGTAGGATTTGGGAACACAATGCCCTATAGGAATTGTACTTAGATAATCTTGGACCTCTTGCTGCTACTAACTCCTGGTACATTTTCTTTATTCTTATTTTTAGTATACGATAGTCGTTATGCCTCTATGTCATGATCGGGGTAGTATGAAGGATGATGCGCTGCCACAGAATGATGCTCAGATGGGCCGCATTGAGCACTTCATGTTAGAGATGGTCGAGGCAATTCAGTGTATCACTGGTACCAACATTGCTCTGACTCGTCAAGGTTTGCCATTGGAGTGCTTGTGAACTCTAGGTGGTAAAGAGCTTTGTAGTGTTAGGGGAGGTGATCTGACATGTACCGAATACTAACTAGAGGGTGTCATTTGTATTCTTGGTCAGATTGGTTGTTCTGACGAGGATAAGTTAGGTTGTGATGTGTCGCTGCTGACGGATAAGGCTCACAGATGGTGGTTGACTATCGAAAGGGGTGCTGCACTGGATCGTTTGACTTGGGACTTCTTCTTATCATCGTTCTGGAGGAAGTTCATGTGCAAGCAGTATCACTAGGCTATGAGACAGGAGTTTATGGATCTCATCTAGGGTACTCTATCAGTAGATGAGTATGAGGCCGAGTTTGTTCAGTTGAGCCAGTACGCTCCTGAATTGGTGGTTCATGAGGTGAGCCGTTGTTAGAGGTTCAGGTTCAGACTGAACCGTGAGATTAAGCTCTATTTGGTTGCTTAGAGTATCGAGGTCTTGGAAAAGTTGGTTGACAAGGCTCGTATGCTTAAGGAGACTTTGGGGAAAGAGCTTAAAGTTGTTTCATCTGGAGCTATTAAGAGGATGACCGATGCTACTATGGTTCTGGTTGTAAGGGGAAGAGAGGTCATTTTGGTAGATCTAATCGACGTTTTGTTTGTAGCCATGGTCAAAATAGACAGGCCGCGAGTGTTGAGGTTGGTCCTACTGATCAAGGTTGTGCTGTGTGGACTTTGTGTGAGCATTGTAATCGTCAACATCTGCGAGAGTGTTGGAAATTGATGGGTGCTTGTCTGGCTTGTGGTTCAATGGAGCATTGCCCAAGGAGAGCACTTTTTGTTTGTGATCAACCTATTGTTGCTACTGCTGCACCTACTCCGGCTCGAGGTAGAGACCGTGGCAGAGGTGATGGTGGTAGAGGTGCTATTCAGCGTGGTGCTGTTTGAGGTTGAAAGTTGGGGATTGCTGTTGTAATATCTTGAATTAGGGCTTAATCGGAATAGTGGTTTCATGACCACAAATCTGGGATAGAAATAATTATTTTATAATTATTTTGATGATTATGATATGATTGCATGATTGCGTGAAAATTTCGTGATGAAATTCTATACCTAAAGTGTTTAAATTGAAAATAGGGACTAAATCGAATAAGTTGCAAAATTTGCATTCTAGAAGTTTTTAGTATGAAATTGCATTGAAATATTAATTAGGAGGTCTTAAATAGCAATTTGACCAATTTTAAGTTCATGGACAAAATTAGGACATGGAAGGAATTTTTGGAAAGTTTAGTAGTAAGGGCATTTTGGTCATTTAGTTATTAAAATGAATTAAAAACAAAATTAAAAGCCAATTTTTGTCCATCTTCTTCATTAGGCCGAAATTTCAAGGGTTCTCCATAGCTAGGGTTTGTTTAAAGCTTCCAAGCTCCATATTAAGTGATTCCAAGCCCCGTTTTTAATGCTCTTTACGTTTTTAGAATCCCGGAAGCTCGATTAAGCTTATGCTAGCAATAATTCAACCTAGGGTTTATATTTCGAAAAATACCCATAGGTGAAATTTGTGTATTTTGATGTTTTATGATAGAATATGAGGTTTTAAATTATGTTAGACAACTTGTGCTACTCGGTTTTGAGTGAAAACGAGTAAAAGGGCTTAATTGGTAAAAATACCTAATAGTCATAAGTACATGTTAGAGTGTGAATTTGATATTGTCATAGAAGGGAAAAATGATCAGCATGTCATAAAACATAAGAATAAGGGATAAAGTTTAATTCCCGAGCCTAGGGGCAAAAGTGTAATTATGCAAAAGTTTAGGGGCAAAAGTGTAATTTTCCAAAGTTCGTATTAAATGCTGTTTTGATCAATGTATGTATTAAATAAGATTAATTTGGTATTATAGATCAAGAGAAACGGGAATCAAGTCGCGATCGAGGAAAAGAAAAGATTGTGGACTAAATTGCAAAATCTTTATATTTTGGTACCAAGGTAAGTTCATGTGTAAATAATGTAGCATAATTGTTATTTTTAATTTATTGATGTTAATTATATGATATGCTGATTCTTTATCGTGAAATATTATGCTTTGTGGTTAATGTTGAGTAATATGCAAATTATGTTTACTACTTGATAAATATGAATTGCTACCGAGTATCGGTTCCGATATTCCATGGAAGATGGCAAATGTCAGATCGAGGGAAAAAGCCCGTTTGAACCTTAGGAGTAGATTAGGATACAAGTGACATGTCACTAGGATGGTTGAGCATCCGAACTCGTTGAGTTGAGTCCGAGTTCACTTATGGATGCGAATGTTCGAACTCGTTGAGTTGAGTCCAAGTTTGTGAGATGTAACTAGGCATCCGAACTCGTTGAGTTGAGTCCGAGTTCACTTATGGATGCGAACGCCCGAGCTCATTGAGTTGAGTCTGAGTTCACTTATGGGCGGGTTACATGATTGCTTGATTACATATGTGGCACTTATGTGCAAATTATCCATGTATCTGAGTTATATTCCGATGTGTTCAACGGGTGAAAATTGCTATGAAATGGAAGAACACTTAAGATACAAGTGACGTTTTGGTAAGTGTTGTGAAATGGGCACTTTGGACAGGTATGTACTTAACCCTCGGGTTGAAAATAGATACAATGACGATAAAGTGGTAAGATGATGAATGATGTTTAGAAATGTGATATATGTTTTGGTGTTGCCATGCTAAGGTTGTTTGGTATAATTGTATTGTTATGTTACTTGTTATTTGCATATGAACTTACTAAGCATTTATGCTTACTCCCTCCTTTTCATTCATTGTAGTTTTGAACAAGTCAGCTCGGGAATCGGGACAGGTCGAAGTTTCGATCACACTATCCTAAGGATTTCTATTGGTAAATGGCTTGTAAAACTTAAGTATGGCATGTATAGCAATGTACCTATTTTGTGTAAATAATTTTATGATATGACCATGTTTGGTTGAGAAAATGTTTGATATTGATAAGTCATGGTGATGGCTAATTAGATCATGTTTGATATCATGGAAGTATAATAGGTTATCTAGTTCATAAAAAAATTCATGGAAAGATGAAACTTGCCTTAAAATAGAATATTGCTGCAGCAATGACATGAATTTGAAAAATCACTAAAAATAGTATAAGTGGAACTAGATGATAAGTAAGTTATGAAATTTAAGCTTAATGAGTCTATTTTCATGTGGATTGAACAAAATAGGCATATAAATTATATTTTATGAGATATTTAAACTTTTGTGAAATAGGGCCAGAATGATTTCTGGATCCCCTGTTCTGAATTTAAAAATTTATAATAAATTTTAAAAAAATAATTATAAGTTTTTCTTTACATTTACAGATTCCTTATTGAGTCTAGTTTTAAGAGAAACAAACCTCATGGTCATTGAAATTTTGTATAGAGAGATATCTGATTCGTAATACACAGAGGTCAGAGTGGTCGAACCCTGAAACAGGGGAGACTTTAACTAATAAACTGTACTAATTGGCCCGACCAAAAATTTTAGAAAAAAATTAGTAAATATATATATAAGTCTAGATTTAAGAAAAATTTACGGATCTTGATTTTGAGTTTCGTAACTCGAGATATGATTTTTCTTGTAACTGTGATGCAGATAGCTAGAAAGCTATGAATGTAGAAACAAATGATTCGAAGTACTTAAATTGATAAATTATGTTCGGTAACACCTCAAGCTAGATTTTGGCGTCGTTCTCGGGCGTGGGGGCATTACAGCTATAGAGACTTATAGTTTGAGTGTTGCGGTTAAGAGCCCTCTAGGTGATAGTGTAGTGGTGGATCAAGTACATCGTCGCTGTCCTCTGATGGTTCAGGGACATGTGTTTCTAGTTGATCTACCTGAGTTGCCATTTTGGGGTTTCGATGTCATTCTTGGCATGGATTGGTTGTTCAAGGATTGGGAAAAGGTGATTATGAGGCGAAGTTGGTGACCTCGTGTGGTGCTAGTGGTTCTGAAGTGGTTGTTGTGGGAGAGAATTTTAAGCTGTTTTCCAATGTGATATCTTCGCTCCGTACTGAGAAGTTGGTCAGGAAAGGTTGCAAAACTTATCTAGCCTATGTCCTGAATGTCGATTGTAAGGAGATAAGGTTGGATGAGATTCGAGTTGTTTGTGATTTTCTAAATGTGTTTACTGAGGAGTTGCATGGTTTACCGCCGGATAGAGAAGTCAAGTTTAATATTGAGCTCTACCCCGGTACTACTTCGGTGTCTGTTGGCCCCTACCGCATGGCACCAAAGGAACTGAAAGAGTAGAAGTTGCAGTTGTAAGAGCTTTTGAATCGTGGGTTCATTCATTCGAGTGTGTCTCTATGGGGACCATCAGTGTTGTTCATTAAGGAGTAGGATGGGATTTTGAGGCTGTGCATCTACTATCACCAACTAAATAAGTTAACCATCAAGAATAAGTATCTTTTACCGAGGATTGATGATATTTTTTTTCAGTTTCAAGGAGCTTCAATTTTCTCAAAGATTGATCTGTAGTCTGGGTACTACCAGTTGAAGATTAAGGATTCGGATGTGATGAACCATTCGGATTGACGAATGCACCTATCATGTTTATGGACATGATGAACCAAGTTTTCCATTCCCACTTGGATTAGTTCGTGGTGGTCTTCATAGACGATATATTGGTGTATTCTCGATTAGAGGATGAGCACGATGAGCACTTAAGACGGTTCTGTAAGTTTTACGGGAGAAGCAGTTGTATGCGAAGCTGAGCAAGTGTGAGTTTTTGGCTTCGTGAGGTGGGTTTTTTGGGTCATGTTGTTTTAGCTGAGGGCATCCGGGTTGATTCGAAGAAAGTTGAAGCGATTTTGGATTGGAAACTGCCAAGGTCTGTTTCTCAGGTTAGTAGTTTTATAGGGTTAGCTGATTATTACTGTCATTTTGTCAAGGGGTTTTAGAGCATTGCTACTCCTTTAACGAAGTTGCTTCAGAAGAACACTACCTTTGAGTGGACTGTTTAGAGGTAAAAGTGTTTTGAGAAGCTGAAGTCAGTTTTGACTAAAGCATCTGTGTTGACACAATTAAAATCTGGTAAGGAGTATGTCATATACAGTAATGCTTCTTATACGAGTCTGGGTTATGTGCTGATGAAGGAGGGTAGGGTAGTTGTTTATGCATCGAGGTAGTTAAGGCCGCATGAGTATAACTATTCGACTCATGATTTGGAGTTGGCTTTTGTAGTCTTTATGCTCAAGATTTGCCGTTACTATTTGTACGGTGAGAGGTGTGTGATTTACACCAATCACAAGAGTCTTAATTATTTCCAAACCCAGAAGGAGTTGAACTTGAGATAGAGGCGTTGGATCGAGTTGCTGAAGGACTATGATTGTGTGATTGAGTACCATCCGGGGAAGGCGAACATAGTTGCAGATGCTCTGAGTCGTAAGTCTCTGGTTGATTTGAGGGCTATGTTTGTAAAGCTATCTATTTTGGAAAATGGTGGCCTGTTGGCTGAACTTCAAGTGAGACTGATTCTTTCGCAGTAGATTCGTGAGCATCAGCCTTTTGATGAGAGTTTAGCCCGTTGGATTTGTCAGGTTGAGTCGAGAGTTCAGGGAGATTTTGATTTCAACTCTAATGGCGTTCTATGTTTTCGAGGTCATTTGCATGTTCTGAAGGATGAGGATCTGAGGCTCTTGATTCTTACTGAGGCTCATAGCAGTCCTTATGCTATGCATCCCGGTGGGAACAAGATGTATTAGGACCTTCGGGTTCTATATTGGTGGTCTAGATTAAAGAAGGATATTGCCGACTTTGTTGCGAGATGTTCTTTTAAAGAGTGAAAGCTGAACATCAGTGTCCGTCTAGTTTGCTTCAACCTATTCAGATTCCTGAGTGGAAATAGGAGCGGATTATGATGGACTTTGTTTCGGGTTTATCTTTGACTCCGACTCATAAAGATTTGATCTGGGTGATTTTGGATAGATTTACGAAGTTTTCTCATTTTCTACCGGTTCGTACGACATTTAGTTTGATTTAGTTAGCTAAGCTCTATATCCGAGAGATTGTTCATCTTTATGGAGTTCCTATTTTGATTATATCAGACCGAGATCCGCAGTTTACTTTGAGATTTTGGAAGGCGCTGCATGAAGCTTTGGGTTCGAAGCTTCATTTCAGTTTAGCTTATCATCCTCTATCCGATGGACAACCTGAGAGGATGATTTAGGTTATTGAGGACATGCTCTGTAGTTATGTTATCGACTTTGGAGGTAGCTGAGATCTTCACTTGTTGTTAGCAGAGTTTGCTTATAATAATAGCTTTTAGAAGAGTATACAAATGGCACCATTCGAGGCTTTGTATGGTCGGAGGTGTAGGACTCCTCTGTGTTGGTCCGATATGGAGGAGAAGAGGCGCTTGGGTCCGGAGTTGGTTCCGAAAATTGAGGATATGGCGAGACTTGTTTACGGTCGGTTAAAAGCTGCTTCTGATCGGCAGAAGTCTTACACTGACATGAGACGTCAAGACATCCAATATCAGGTCGGGGATAAGGTCTTCTTTAAGGTTTCACTGTGGAAAGGTAAGCTCAGTCTGAGATTTGTTGGCCCTTAAGAGGTTGCCAAGAGTATTGGACTGGTTGTTTATCTTTTGTTGCTGCTGCCTGAGCTGGATTGTATTCACGATGTCTTTCATGTTTCCATGCTACGAAAGTACTGATTTGATTTTTCTCACATTGTGTTGGTTGAGGAGATCGAGATTAGGTCTGATCTTTTGTACGAGGAGGAATCGGCTGCGATCCTAGATCGTGAGGTCAAGGTGCTACACAATAAAACAGTTCCATTGGTCAAAGTTTTGTGGCGCAACCACAAAAGAGAGGAAGCCACCTGGGAATCGAAAAATGTGATGAAACATCAGTATTCGTACTTGTTCGATTCAGGTAAAATTTTGAGGACAAAATTTCTATTTAGAGGGGGAGAGTTGTAATATCCTTAAACTGGGTCTAGTAGTTCCGGGTATTTTTTTGGTTTTCGAATGTTAATTTAGGAATTTATCATGTTAATAGTAATTTTTTTAATTTAATTTAAGATGTTAATTTCATCTAAAATTGATTAAAAAATAATCTAGAAGAATAAAAATATTTTTGGAAAATTAATTTTAAAGTAATTAAATAATTATAAGTGAAAATAATTAATTTGGGTCGAAAAAGAATTTTAAAATAATTTTTATTGGGGGCTAATTTGAGTTAAATTTAAATATTAATTAAATTAGATTTAATTGTAAAATAAGGGAAATTTTGGAGTTCTTATTTTTCAAATAAACCTTTAAATTTGGAATTTTGGAGGGAAAGGATCAATTGGTAAAGTAAGAGAAAATGTAGGAGTAGCCATTGGGCAAATTTCCCAATTTTTAAATTTCTGGTAGGTTGTTTCAATTTTAAACACAATGCATCTAGCCTACTTTTCACACCATTTACATCAGATTAGAGACGTATAAAATTCGTTTTCTTTGCATGGTTTTAAATAACTATCATCAGAGAATAAATTTGACAAATTTTCTTATCAAAATACTCTCTCTTTTCACCCAAAATTATTCACAAAAGTAGCCAAAAAGATTCTGAAATTTCTCAAAATTCTTTAATCAAGATTTTTAATCAAATGATTTGGAATGAATCAAAGGTAATTATTATTTCTAAACTTATTTTTATGATGATTTAAAGCAGAGTTACATGATTTGAGTGATAATTATATGATTTTTTATCAATGCCATCTTCTTCAAAAGCTTAAGGTGCTTTAATGGTGGATCTTGAATTTTGAGAGGAAATCCACAAATCAATGGATGTTCTAACTCAAAATGGATTTATTAGAAGGTTTTTGACCTTATTTATCACGATTGAACATGTTTTGCAAGGTAATTTAAAGAAATTCGAATTTCATCATCTTCATGAACCGATTTTTTAGATTTTTGTGAAATTGATTTAAATGTGAAATTGATGCTTAGTATATGTTTATTTGGTCTAGTATTGATGTTTGGAAGTGATTAGGAGGGCTGGAGTGATCAATTTTGTGAGGAATCGAGTTTTTGACTTGATGATACAAATCCGGTAAGGTAACTTTGAGTGAGAATTTTGTATAGCCTAGTTGATGAAAATTTGTGTTTATTATATCTTTTGAAAGCTAGTAATATCTATTTTATCTCTGTTGAAGCTCTGAATCTTGAAAAGGATCAAGCTAATCGAAATTGAAGATTGGATTTGCTTGGTTGATCACTTGGTTGTGGTTGAGTTAGTTGTGTGCTGAGTGTTATAAAAGGGCAATTTGGTAAATTGACCCTCACTTATGCTTAATTAGATGATTAATTATTGATTGCAAATATTTAATTGAGTTTTGGTTGGTTAATTTTGCAAGATTATTGATATATGTTTAAGTGATGAAATTTTTGTTAAGTATTGGTAAGTGAGCATCTATTGGTTTTATGTGCTTAATTTAATTGATTATAATGGTGAACGAAGCAAGCATGCTAAAGTTTTTGGTTCATGGTATGTTAATATTTCAATTGATAAAAGAATGTTGATAATGGGTAATTGGTATGCTAGATTTAATTTGATGTTAAAATGGCTATGTTACATGATTCACATATGCATTTTGGCACTTTCAATTGAGCACATTATTGACTGAAATTATGGTATGATTGATTGGTTATATTGGCATTATAGCATGGTAGGTCTATTTGATATAGCTGGCATGCCATAGCATTTGTGAGTACTGACTATATTGACATGTTATTTGTGAGTAATAATGCTTTAGGTGGACTGATTTGGGGTAGATAATGGAGTGTTGAGCTTGTGTCTTCACTCAACGGGACTAATTTGAGGCGATATAAGGAAGCGTATGGCCTCGGCCCGCTTAATCTGGGACTAATTCTGATTCTGATTGGGAGCAAGGAGATCCATTTATCCAATGTATGATCACCCGATTAAGCCATGATTGTATATGCCAATATAAATGTATGAAATGTGATATGCTAAATTGATGATTATATGCAATGATTAATTATGATTTTTGATACATGGTTGAGCATATGAAATTGAACTATTATGGATTGATATTTTGATTGAAAATTTATATTTGATTGGTTTCAATTTAAGCATGATTTGGATGCTAATTTACTCATCGTTTTAATAACATTCACTGAGCTTTTTAAGCTCACACCCTCACATTCGTGCAGTTAACAGACGGGATTGAAGAGATAAGGAGCCGAGCAAGAGAGTTCCAAGAGATTAAGGCCCGATAGATTTAGATATGTTAATCGTGCATTGTGGAACTTCTGGGACTTAGTTTAATTTTGGTTGTAATTAGACTTGGACATTGGACATTTTTAATTTTGGATGGTTTTATAATATCCTATATGCATGTTTGAGTTTGATTATTGAATAATTTACGGTGTATTGTTGCTTGGTAACATAGTGATTAATAACACGGTATGTAAGGCATGATGTTTACACTAACCATTGTTTCAATGAAGCTTCCATGGAGTGGTTTACTAGCGACTAAGGTACGCCACTTATTTGAATTAATCAGTAGGAGATATGCATGAAATTGAATGTTTAATTCTATTTAATTGAGGCTTAATCAGTGTTAATAAATTCAATTGAAGGTTCATGCATATGTATGATATTTAATTGTAGCTAAATCGAGTTTAATTGGTCATTAAAATACTCAAAATCGAGTTTAAAATTGAATTTTTCGCACAAAAAAACTGCACTAGACTATTGGGGTTTGAATTCTGGTCTTTCTAAATTGGTTCTCTAGTCCGTCAAATTAGAGCCTTAAATGATAAGGAAACTTGATAAAATTTTAGGATTAGACTTATAAGTAATAAAATTTGTTAGAAACACACTCAATTTGATATTTGGGTATAGTACTAATAGTTTGAAATTGTTACGATTTAGTCCTTAATGATAAAACTTGAATTAGACATAGAAAATAAACTCGAATTAAACTAAAATTTTTAAGGCTTACATAAATTGAATAAAAGAGGGTTGGTAAATATATAGATCTAAATTCGGGTTAGTTTAACCATATGTGGTAAAATGAAAAAAAATGCCCTTAGGTTAAATTACTTATAAAAAGTGTAAAATTGGTTCAAAAATTGCTTTCGCGGTAATAAATAATTAATAAATGGATAAGATTGAGGTGTTATAAGGTCGGGGTGTGTCTTGGGAGGTCGTTAGTCAGAGAGTCACTTAGGTGGCTAATGTAATGCTTTGAATTCGAGCTGGTCTATCTTGGTGGGGTTTGGGGTGTCACATTTTGTGGTATCATATCTAGGCTAGGATTAAAACATTAAGTTTGCCTAGGGTTATCGAATATTAAAAATTACGATCTTGTATTTATGATGTTTGCTTGCTTATGTTGTTTGAAACCGCATTTTTTGCCTATGCATGTTCTTTCCGATATAAATTGTTATTGGGGTAGGATTTGGGAACACAATGCCCTATAGGAACTGTACTTAGTTAATCTTGGACCTCTTGCGGCTACTAACTCCTAGTACATTTTCTTTATTCTTATCTTTAGTATACGATAGCAGTTATGCCTCTATGTCATGATCGGGGTAGTATGAAGGACGATGCGCTGCCACGGAATGACGCTCAGATGGGTCACGTCGAGCACTTTATGTCAGAGATGGTCGAGGCAATACAGCGTATCACCGGTGCCAACGTTGCTCTAACTCGTCAAGGTTTGCCACTGAAGCGCTTGCAAACTCTGAGTGGTAAAGAGTTTTGTAGTGTTAGGGGAGGTGATCCGACATGTTTCGAGTACAAGCTAGAAGGCATCATTCGTATTCTTAGTCAAATGGGTTGTTCTAATGAGGATAAGTTAGGTTGTGATGTGTCGCTGCTAACGGATGAGGCTTACAGATGGTGGTTGACTATGGAGAGGGGTACTACACCGGATCGTTTGACTTGGGACTTCTTGTTATCATCGTTTCGCAGGAAATTCATGTGCAAATAGTATCTCAAGGCTATGAGACAGGAGGTTATGGATCTCGTTTAGGGTACTCTGTCAGTAGAAGGGTATGAGGCTGAGTTTGTTCGGTTGAGCCAGTACACTCCTGAGTTGGTGGTTCATAAGGTGAGCCGTTGTAAGAGGTTCAGGTTCAGACTGAACCGCGAGATTAAGCTTTATTTGGTTGCTTAGAGTATCGAGGAGTCGAGTAAGAGAGTTCCAAGAGATTAAGACTCGGTAGAGATTTAGCTACACATTTTAGAAATGTTAATCGGATTTAGTTCAATTTTGGCTGTAATTGGATTTAGACATTGGACATTTTTAATTTTGGATGGTTTTATAATATCATATATGCATGTTTGAGTTTGATTATTGAATAATTTATGGTGCATTATTGATTTATAATACGGTGATTGATAACACAGTATGTGAGAAATGATGTTTACACTAACCATTGTTTAAATGAAGCTTCCATGGAGTGGTTTACTAGCGACTAAGGTATGCCACTTGTGTAAATTGTGTGGTGGGTGATATGCATGAAATTGAATGTTTAATTCTATTTAATTAGGGCTTAATTGGTGTTAATAAATTCAATTGAAGGTGCATGCATATGTATGAAATTTAATTGTAGCTAAATGGGGTTTAATTGGCCATTAAAATACTCAAAATCGGGTTTAAAATCGAATTTTTCGCACAAAAAAAATTGCAGTGGACTGTTGGGGTTTGAATTTTGGTCTTTCTAAATTGGTTCCCTAGTTCGTTTAAATTACAAATTAGTCCTGTAACTTGATAACTCAGATTAAGCTAAATTTTTAGGGCTTACATAAATTGACTAAAAGAGGGTTGGTAAATGTATAGATCTAAATTTGAGTTAGTTTAACTGTATGTGGTAAAGTGACAAAAATTCCCCTAGGTTAAGTTGGTTCACCAATTGCTTCTAAATTAATAAATAACTAATAAATGGAGAAGATTGAGGTGTTATAAGGTCGGGTGTATCTTGAGAGGTCATTAGCCAGAAAATCAATTAGGTGGCTAATGTAACGCTTTGAGGGGTGTCACAAGTTGAGAGTGAAAAGAAATAATCATCGTTTTGGTTCATCAAGCTATTATAGAGGGACATGGAGATCAAAAACTACAATTTATGTTTCATGTTTGACAAAAAAAAGGTTTCCCTAAACTGTTTATATAAAAATTGTTGCTTATCATGTTATTTTAATTGTTTTACAAGGCCTAATAGAAGCGGTTTCTGTGTTGTTCCTGCTAGAGTATTCCCAATGACAAATCATGAGATGGTTGTAATTACATACTCATTTTACCTCATTATTAATATAAGGCATTGTCATTATTATTTTGGTTTTTTTTCTATGTATATATATAAACTGATCAATAATAAAGTCCTAGGAATAATATGATTATTCTTAAAAGGTCCTCAATCAAGTATTATTATGGGCTTGGACAATAATAATGCATTGAGACTAATGTGTAGTTGATTGATGACAAAGTGTTGTCATTGACATAGGGATGTCAAAATCAATACATGAGTATGTGCTAGAGAGCAACATATTGGACTAACCCGCCATGAGTATGTTTCTTGGATTATTATATAATAGTCACAAACATTACTCATAATGATTACTATGTTTATGATCCTTAAACTTGAGATCATCATTGTCCCAACATCATGAATCGTATGTTTTGATACAATCAAACGTCTACCGTAATAGGTTGTACTATAAAGACTGATGTTGGATATACCACAATCAATGTAGTGGGATATAATTGATCAAGATAGGATTTATCCCTCCTACATATAGGAGTAATATCTTGGGCCACTTGATAAACTGAAACTAGAAATGCATGGTCATTCACAAATAAGTTGACATGAGATATCAAACTTATTTTTTTATTGAAGTCTATTCAAAATATCAATAACTATGAGATTGGACTATACAAGTGTGATTATACCATGACTTGTGTCCAATCTAGATATAAATGATAAAAGGATATGATACATGAAAAGTTTATCACAGAAAGGTTATGTCGAATCATGACTTCTTGTAACTTGGGTAGCAATGATGCATTGCTAGATGTCACTCATTGCTTGTAACATTAGAAATGTTCTAGTATTACTACAAACGTTACAAGAACCTACAAGGTCACATCCTATGGTTAAAGCGAACAGACTTTATGCCAATAGAATGGGCATATACCCTCCTACATACAACTATGGAGGATTCTTATCATTGGCAAATAAGTATCATCTAGCGGATAGTATCACTCGGCAGACAGCATCGCTTGGAGAACAGCATCACCTGACGAACAATATTACCTACTGGATACGATTTGCAACTTTTTTCCAGAGTCAATATTTATAGAAGTTAGTTTTCTTTTGGAAAGAATATATTTTTAATATCTTCCATGATTTTCTCTGAAAATTAAAAGGGGAATTATTTCATTTTAATATATGATATTAATAAAAAGAAGATAATCCTTGATCATGTGTGTAAAAATAACTAAGAAAAATTCAAAGGGTCTAGAAGCTAGATTTTGAATTCTCTCTGAAAGAGTTCAAAAATTTTTTGTTGTTCATGTTTGACTGGATAGACTACGTAGAGGTCAAGACATTTTTGTTGCGGCTCAGATTGACATTATGCGAAGAGATCAAACCATTAGAGTTTTTCATCATTTTCCAGTTTGAAAAAAGATATATCCTCAACCCTATTTCAATCCAACTTGTTCCTCGTACATGGATCCGTGGTTGATGATCATCAGAATAATTTTTTTGCTATGCCGCAGGGCTTACCAACAATCCAACAATGGTATCAAAGCCACTTGTAAGATATGTATTCGGGATTAAATTTATTTGATTGATGCAATTGTATAAGATACATGTTGTTTGGTTTGTTTAATCGATGTACTTTATGTTTATTTGATACATGAAATCTATTTAATAAACCTATGTGACTATATGTTCGTCACAATCATTGATTAAATGTTAATCATTTTTTTATGCCTATTGAGTTTTATATATGATTTGTGTCGAAACCTCCTTAAAAACGGGTTTTAAAAAAAAAATGAAAATGGGAGTCACCACCAATCCTTTTAAAGTGTTATTGGATCACTTTATAAAACATTTTGGTCTACGAAATTATGAGAAAATAGGTTCAGGAGTCGGTTACGTACGAGGAAGGATTAGCACACTCGTAACGCCCAAAATTGGTACCAAATTGAATAATTTTATCTTAGTGTCAGAAGTTTGAAAGAATTTAGAAATGAGATTCCCTTAAAACCGTAATGCTTTAAAAAGAATCAAGCTTCCTTCATTTTAAAAGAGTACAAACATCACATTCAGCATGATTGAACACGATATCTTTAAACTTTCGTAACTAAAGTCATCTTGTGATTTGTAAAACTTGTTCAAAAGGATATTTTAGATATTTAGACAAACGAGAAATCGCAACCCAGCATGTTAGGGCACTACTTCCTGAATTCCTAAATATCAAAACATTTCCTCACATCTTTTTTAAAAAAAATTCCTTTTGAAATGAGATATTTTTGTTTTGAAAGTAATGATGTATTTTACATTTTACAAGAAATTAACATTTAATAAACCTAACTACATAGTACATGCTTTATAATTTTATGCAAATATAGTATAAAGAATAATAAATAATGGCGTAAATTACACAATATACATTATCACTTTATGCATATATCATCATAAAAAAACATAAACGTTCATGCATTATTGTTACATACAAAACTCAATGTAGTGCATAATGAATACAACAAATATAAATTGCAATATACATATATGATAATATCTTATGCAAATCATCATAAATAAGTAATTTCATGCGATTATACAAAAATAAATGATATGTAAAATTTAACCTACTAAATAATATCAAAATAAGAGAAAAATAAATAAGTAAATTAAAATGTATAAAATATAAATCAAATAAAAATAAGATATTTAGAAATATATTAAATAATATAAGATTGATAAAAGAGAATCCCTTTTTTTTTAAAAAAAGGGATATATACATATATGTTATACTATAGAGTATAATAACTTAATATAAAAATATACTAAATATTGATATTATACTTATTTATAAAAAAAAAATTTAAAAATGTATATAATTAATGAGTAATAATATATATTTTATAATAAAATAAAGGTAATGTAAGGAAATATGGTAAAATATAACATGTAATAAATTTATAAACATATATAATGATATAAACTATATAATAGATGAAATATAAAATAATAAGAAGGATATATTAAGTAAATTTACATACAAAGATATAATAAAATAATTAATATATATAATATAAAAATATATAATAAAATATAAATGGAATAAGTAACAAATAATAAAAATATAACATATAATAAAATATATATAATATTATAAATACTATAAATAAAATAATATATTATTATACATATAACCTATATTTTTAAAAAAAAAAATATATATATATATATAAGGTATTTTAATTAAATTAAATATATAAAAGGATTAAAATTGAATTTAATTAAGGAATTTAGGGTTAATTACAAATAAATAAAGAAAACTGGGCCTAATTGGAACACGGACTAAAGCCGAGGGACTCACTGGGCAAATTGCCCTAACCCTAAAACGACACCGTTTTCCCGAATTTAGTTTTAAAGGTACTGTGAGGACCAAATTGGATCAAAATTAAAGTATTAGGGTTAAATTAAAAATAAATAAAATGAAATTATAAAGATTAAAAATACGGGAGGACCAATTGCGAAATTAACCCATTTTCCAAAAACACGCGGATCCTCTCCGGGTAATCGGGTCAACACGCGGATCCTAAGCCTCGAAATGACGCCATTTTATGCTTATTGAATTAAACCAAAACGACACTATTTCAAATGGGCTATATAAGACAAATTCTGAGCTTTAAAATCATTTTGCACCCGATTAGAAAAAAAAAACGAGAGAAATCCTCTGAAAGAGGACTTGGGGTCGGCCTCGGAGCTCTGTCGAGCTACCGTTTTCAGGTGCCCATGCGCCACCGTGAATGCTGCCACATACAGCGGTCAGAATCTGGAAAACTCCCTGTTCAACGCCGACTAGAAACGGTCCGTATCCTTCATTCCCCTTTTATATTATCAGTATGTAAAAAAAAAAATGAAATATTTCACCTTAATATCCTTTTATAATCTGCCAATATTTCTCTTCTTTATATATATCAACTGTTTGTATCTGTGTATCCTTTATATTCTCCAAAAAAATCCCCTTTTTACAAATCGAAAGAAAGGCTTTATAGACTTTAGACTATACATGTTTAGGAAAGAAATATTTTATTTCTTTCAGTTTATCTGCTGCTATCTCTTATTATTTTTGTCTGTTTGGTTTCTTTTTTACCTCCCGTCTCATTGGTTTCTTTTGTTCGTCTTGCGTATTCGAGAATATCATGGTGGTGTCGATTCACGCGTTGATCGCGGCGTGGTACGAGGCCGAAGTCACGGCGTCAATGGAGCCCACTGGAACGGCACGAGACGAACGATCATGATGCTTGGGATGCTCGCGGCGCCTAGGGTTTTTGAAACCCTAGGTCTCTCTGCTTCCTGTTAACAGATTGGGCCATTTGGGCCTTGTGTATTTTGGGTAGCATACGGGCTTGGGAGTAATTGGGTCTTGGGTCAATAGACTGTAATCGGGCTTCAGGTAGACTTAAATTTTGGGCTATGTATATGGACTGTTTAATAATAAATATTCATTTATTATTTATTATTTTCATTTTTTGGTTTTAAAGCCCGGGCAGAAATGGGCTACTACAGCTACCCCTCTTTGCTCATTGTCGTGTAACAATAATAGAGTAAAGACTATAAAAGGACCCATTTTGCCTTGTCTGGCCTAGTCTTGAGATCTTTCTTCAAATGGTCTTCATCCTGTTTGCAACTTCAGAAGTATTGGACCATAAATATGATAGCTTCAATTTGCTTTTACTGTAACTTCAAAAGGGCAATATTTGCTATCTTTCACTTGCTCCCTGCCACCTCAGGGATGCTATGTTGATACCTTCGATCTGCTTTTTGACAATACAGAGATGTCAAATCTGTTATCTTCAATCTGCTCTCTGACAATACAGAGACACCAAATCTGTCATCTTCAATCTGCTTTCTGACAATACAGAGACGCCAAATCTGTCATCTTTGATCTGCTCTCTGACAATACAGAGATGCCAAATCTGTCATCTTTGATCTGCTCTCTGACAATATAGAGACGCCAAATCTGTCATCTTCGATCTACTCTCTGACAGTACAGAGATGCCAAATCTGTCATCTTCGATCTACTCTCTGACAGTACAGAGACACCAAATCTGTCATCTTCGATATGCTCTCTGACAATACAGAGACGTCAAATTTTCTATCTTCAATCTTCTCTCTGACAATACAGAGACGTCAAATCTGTCATATTTGATCTGCTCTCTGACAATACAGAGACGCCAAATCTACCATCTTCGATCTGCTCTCTGACAATACAGAGACGCCAAATCTGTCATCTTTGATCTGCTCTCTAATAATACAGAGACGCCAAATCTGCTTTCTTTGATCTGCTCTCTGACAATACAGAGACGCCAAATTTGTTATCTTCTCTTCGATCTGCTTTCTGACAATACAGAGATGCCAAATCTGCTATCTTTGATCTGTTCTCTGACAATACAGAGATGCCAAATCATCTTGGATCTGCTTCAGCATAAACACTTGAAGATCAGACCTCCTATGCTTTAGCCTATTACCCTACTGCTTAGGGTGTTAAGGTGCATCAATCTTCATTGTCCCTTGAAGGACATGACCTGTATACTGTGTATGAATTCATGCCTAATGATTAGGATGCTATGATCGAAATGAGTCAAATGCTCTTAATTAAACCTGTTATAATGCAAAATGTTTATGAATATGACCCCTATTCCAGACGTCCACTACTCATTCCTTCATCAAAGCTCATCCTTATTTCTCTCGAAATATCATTCTTACTCAGCCTGAGGGTTTGTACCATTCTTCAAATGTTATGACCCATCAAAAATGTTTGTAAGATGATCCTCTCTTAGGATCGAATCGTTTGATTTGTTTAATCATCATTCTGGACTTAAGAAAGAAATTCCTCGAGTTCTTTCAAACCTTACTTGCGTGAATTCCTCTAATAATTGTTCAGAAATTTCCAGAGTAATGAGCAAAACTTCATTTGTGAAATTTATTTAGTTCATCTATCATTATTTTAATGAAACATACTTTAAGGATAATGGAAGATGAATTTAATCTAGATTTGAATGAATTTGTCAAAAATACAAAGGGAATTAATCTGAAAGCCTATCTTTAAGAAGAAATAGAATCTAAAGATAGCAAACAGGATAAAAGTTAGATACTTTAGATATCGCCGCTTGAGCGTCTATACACCAACTCCATGAAGTCTTTCTTGAGTTCAACATGTGTTTAAAAATCAAAGTACTTTGTTGATGCCCCGATATGCAACGCGCTTCGCTCTTTGTTGAATCAGATATAACAAGATTACTGTATACCCTTCAAAATTTGAGCTGCCCTTTTGGGTTTTCAACTCAAAACCCCTTTGGTCACTAGGCGCCCTTTGCGGGT
Organism: Gossypium anomalum; assembly: GCA_025698475.1. NCBI lineage: Eukaryota > Viridiplantae > Streptophyta > Magnoliopsida > Malvales > Malvaceae > Gossypium > Gossypium anomalum. The sequence goes on from CM046957.1 coordinate 18,927,880, forward strand.
TTTCACCTTGACCTCTCTATTTCTTTTTTTTCTTTTTTCTTTTTTTGAAATCTCAAGGTGCCCTTTGCGGGTTTTCACCTTAGATTCTCCTCTCCTTTAGACAAAGTACTTTTTTACTAAGTCTGAATTCACTGGGTTGGGTAAACTCTTCCCATCCATTTCTGTCAAAATCAATGTGCCTCCAGAGAAAGCCTTCTTCACGACATATGGCCCCTCCCAATTCGGCATCCATTTTCCTCTAAAGTCCTTCTGAATGGGAAGAATCTTTTTCAATACAAGGTCCCCTTCGTGGAATTCTCTTGGATGAACTTTCTTATCATAAGCTCGCATCATTTTCTTCTGATACATCTGACCATGGCGAATAGCTTTTAGCCTCTTCTCTTCAATCAAGTTTAATTAGTCATACCATGATTGAGTCCACTCCGCCTCATCTAGTTCTATCTCTAACAAAATTTGAAGAGAAGGTATTTCAACTTCAATGGGTAATACTGCCTCCATTCCATAAACTGGCAAGAAAAGAGTTGCCCCAGTAGAGGTTCTGACAGACGTTCTATAGGCTAAAAGTGCAAACGGTAACTTCTCATGCCAATCTCTGTAAGTTTCAGTCATTTTCCCCACTATCTTCTTGATGTTTTTGTTAGTAGCTTCCACTGCCCCATTCATCTTTGGGCGATATGGAGATGAATTATGATGCTTAATCTTGAACTGACTACAAACTTCTGCTATCATTTTGTTGTTCAAGTTCAGTGCATTGTCTGATATGATTCTCTCAGGCATTCCATACCGACAAATGATCTCTTTCTTCAAGAATCGACTTACAACCGACTTAGTAACATTTGCATAAGAGGCAACCTCTACCCATTTCGTGAAGCAATCAATGACCACAAAAATAAAGGATATCCATTTGAAGCTTTTGGTGATATTGGCCCAATGACATCCATGCCCCACATAGAAAAGGGCCATGGAGAAGTCATTACATGTAGAGGTGAAGGTGGTACATGAATCTTGTCTCCGTAAATCTGACATTTATGGCATTTCTTGGCGTAGTTGATACAATCTCCTTCCATAGCAGACCAATAATATCCAAACCTCATGATTTGTCTAGCCATTGTAAAACCATTAGTGTGCGTCCACAAACACCCTCATGAACTTCTACCAAGATTAACTTAGCCTCCACGGCGTCAACACATCTCAACAGTATTTGGTCCTTTCTCCTTTTGTACAAGATGTCCCCATCCAAAACGTAATCGCAAGCTAATCTCCTTAAAGTTCGCTTATCATTTTCAGTTGCCTGTTCTGGGTATTTACGATCTTTCACATATCGCAATATATCTTGATACCAAGGGTTATCATCCTTTTCTTTTTCCTCAAAGTTACAACAGCGAGTTGGAGCATCAAAGATACTCATCTGAATAGGTCTCATCTCCTTCTCTTTATTCACTATAATCATTGAAGCCAAGGTTGCTAGAGCATCTGCCATCTGGTTTTCTTCTCGTGGGATATAATTGAAAGTGATGTCATCAAACTTCTCAAGTAACCCCAAAACTACCTTTCGATAATTGATTAATTTGGGATCCCTTGTCTCCCATTCACCTTTAAGCTGGTATATTACCAATGCAGAGTCTCCATATACTTTCAAAGTTCTTATTCCTCGTGCTACAGCCGCTCGGAGTCCCATGATGCATGCTTCATATTCGGCCATATTGTTTGTGCAATCAAAATCCAACTTACATGTGAATGGATAATAATCACCATTTGGGGATACCAGGACTGCCCTAATTCCATTTCCCACTGCATTGGATGCCCCATCAAAACTCAACTTCCAAGGATAATCCTCTGTAATTGCAACACACATCAACTCTTCATTTGGGAAATCAAAATTCAATGGCTCATAGTCTTCTAGAGCTCTACTAGCCAAAATTTTCGCTATCGCACTTCCTTTTATAGCCTTCTGGCTCACATAGACTATGTCAAACTCTGAAAGTAGAATTTGCCACCTCGCCATTCTCCCATTCAATGCTGTTGACTCCATCATGTACTTCAAAGGATCAAGTTTTGAAATAATCCAAGTAGTATGATACAGTATATATTGCCTCAACCTTTGAGTCGTCCAGATTAAAGCACAGCACAATTTCTCAATTGGCGAATATCTTATCTTACACTCTGTGAATTTCTTGCCGAGGTAGTATATTGCCTTCTCCTTTCTTCCTGACTCGTCATGTTGGCCAAGCACATATCCCATAGAATTGCTAAACATTGATAAGTACAGGATTAATGGTCTACCTAGACTAGGTGGAGATAACACAGGAGCATTTAACAAGTATTGCTTAACTTTATCGAAAGTATTCTGGCATTCCTCATCCCAAGTACCTTGGTTGTGTTTTCTAAGGAGGCGGAATATAGGATCACACTTCTCAGTTAATTGTGAAATAAACCGAGCAATATAATTCAACCTTCCAAAAAAACCTCGAACTTCCTTCTGAGTACGTGGTGGAGGCAAATCTCGTATGGCTTTAACTTTGTCCGAGTCAACTTCTATTCCTTTTTCGCTGACCACAAAGCCTAGTAATTTCCCTGGTCTAGCTCCGAAAGTGCACTTTACCGGATTAAGTTTCAACTGAAACTTCCTTAATCTCAAGAATAGTTCCTTAAAACTTCAATATGTTCCTCCTCTGTTTGAGATTTGGCAATCATATCATCGACATACACCTTAATTTCCTTGTGCATCATATCGTGAAATAAGGTCACCATAGCCCTTTGATATGTTGCCCCTGCATTCTTCAACCCAAAGGGCATTACCTTGTAGCAGAATGTACCCTACAATGTTATGAAGGTGGTTTTATCCATGTCTTTAGGATGCATCTTTATCTGATTATACCCTGAGAAACCATCCATAAAAGAGAATAATGAATATCCTGTTGTATTGTCTACCAAAGTGTCTATGTGTGGCAAAGGGAAATTATCTTTTGGGCTAGCTTTGTTCAGATCTCTGTAATCAACGCACATTCGTACCTTTCCATCCTTCTTAGGAACTGGTACAATGTTAGCTACCCATTCAGAGTACTTCACCTCTTGTAAAAATCCTGCATCGAACTGCTTCTTAACTTCGTCCTTTATTTTCAATACGATACCTGGCCTCATTCTTCGCAACTTCTGTTGGACTAGCTTACAATCCCGTCTTATTGGAAGATGATGCACCACAATATCGGTATCTAACCCTGGCATATCTTGATAGGACTATGCGAAGATATCCTTGAACTCACGTAGTAACTCAATCAATCCTTGCCTTATGTCCTCGGTAATATGCGTGCCAATTTTCACTTCCTTCCCTTCCTCTAGGGCTACATTCTCTATTGCCTCTTTCTCATGGGGCATGATTTGTTTCTCCTCCTTTTTTACCATCCTCAAAAGATCCAAAGACACATCACGGTCCTGGACATCTTCAAAATCCTGAAATTCCTCTAAAAACATGTCTTACACACGAGAAAAATCAGGATTTGCAATATCAGTGCTCATGTCATTGATATCTAGGGATCTGTGAAGTATAAAGAATATACAAAGAATGAATGAATTTAAGAATGATTACTTATGTGCTATGAATGAAAGAATAAGAATTACCCAAAATTTAACAGAATATTGGTTGATAAAAGTGAAACAATACTCGTTCAAATTGATAAAAGTTATGTTTTATTTTAAAAAAATAACAGATGATCGTAAGCCTATTTCATAAATGTAACCCTATTACTCCTAGGCCCTAGAGTAACAAGAGTGTTTTGAAAATTACTTTGAAAAATTCCTAAAGACTACAGGAAGTTCCTCCGCAGTCCAATTATTCAGAGAGCTTTCCAGTTCGTAAGGGCGAATGTCCTCAATATTTCCTTGTTTCGATTTTTCATCTTGTATAGCATTGATCTAATGAATTTCTTCTATGATTAACCCTCTTAATATGAAGGTTTTGGATATTTGAGGGAATGTCATTGGCTCTCACTCCACTTCTCTTCTATTAAGGTGCGCCCTTCTTCCCTCTTGGCACTTCTCAACTTCTTTCCTACTTTGCTTATAGTCTGGCTTGAAGCCCAGAACAACGTGATCTCTCTTCTCTTTCAATTCTGGAATTTGAGCCCCTCCTTGCAAGTATTTTCCTAACCCTCTTCCTGGTAAGGCTCCTTTTCCCACCATCATTTGTAGAGCCATCCTCGTAGCTCTTGCTATTTTTGGCACCGATAGCTCACTCCCTTCTGAAATGAAGGTTGCATTTACAAATTCTAAAGAGCGAAAGGAACACTCAATAGACCCTTCGTTTATCTCAACATAAGGGGCCTTGCTAGTGACTGTGGCTATAATGTCTTCCTCTGCATTGATAGTTACTAACCGTCCATCCGTCACTAACTTTAATTTCTGGTGTAACGACGAGGGCACCGCTCCTGCTGAGTGTATCCATGGCCTGCCTAATAAGCAATTGTAGGAAGGCTTGATATCCATCACCAAGAAGTCTACTTCGTCTATATTCGGCCCAATTTCCAAAGGGATGTCGATCCTTCCCGTCACCTTCCTTTCTATACCGTCAAAGGCTCTTACAACATTTTGACATGTCTTCATGTGAGAATCGTCAATAGGTAATCTGTTCAATGTAAAAAAAGGTAGAACATTCAAAGCTGATCCATTATCAACGAGCACGCTTGGGAGTGTGTACCCTTTACATCGAGTGGTGATGTGCAAGGCCTTAGTTGACCCCCTGCCCCCCAGTGGGATTTCATCATCATTAAAATAGATAAAATTATTCGCACTTATGTTATTCACCAACCGGTCCAGTTTGTTAACACATATGTCATGGGTGACATATGTTTTGTTGAGCACCTTCATCAATGTATTCCGATGCACCTCAGAACTCAGAAGTAGGGCCAATACTGATATGCGAGCCGGCTACCTACGTAACTGCTCAACCACGCTATACTCTCTATACTAAAGGAACTTTAGAAATTCCTTAGCCTCCTCTTCTTTTACTGGCTCATTGACAGGCATTTCAGCCTCTTTCTCCTTTTTCGAACTAACATTCTTTTTTGTAGGCTCTTCTCTGATGCCCATCGTATCATACCGCTTCCCACTCCGTGTATGGGAACCCTCAACTTGTACATCTTTAGACGTACTGGCTACATCCTTCTTCTCCGGCATTGACACCTGGCAGTTATAACTCCATGGTACCCTCTTGTTATCCTTATAAGGAAGGAAATAAGTTTATGGATAATGACCTTTGGCACCGTTTGTGTCCCCACCTCATTGTTCCCTAATAAGGAAATAATAATCCTTGGCCGACTAGTTCCTTTTTGTTCATCCTCTAGCGCACATACTTGTTTTTCACAAGAGCTATCTTCAAAATTTTGTAGCTCTTTATTGTCTACAAAGCCTTGCACCAAAGCCTTAAACTCATCGCATTCCTGGATCTTGTGCCCCTCTTCAGCATGGAACTCACAATAGTCCCCTGCTCCTTTATTTCCCTCTTTAGAGATGATCATATCTCTTTTCACCATTTCTTCCCAAATTACCTTCATAGGCATCCTCACTTCAGCAACGTCTTCCTTCATTCTCCTCTCACTGGCTTCACAAATGGCATTCACTCATTGGTCGCTATGATTTGGCAATGGGTTTTTCGTATTAAGGGTATTGTCAAACTTTACTACTCCTACCTTAATAAGCCTCTCTACGGCCTTCTTAAAACCAGTACAGTTTTCGATTGAATGCCCCGGTATTCCAGCATGGTATTCGCATCTGGCGTTTGCATCATACCATTTGGGATATGGGGGCTGCAACGGTTTCAGATGAAAAGGAGAAATAGCATGTGCATCGTATAAGCTTTGATAAAGCTCACGATACATTATGGGGATGGGTGTGAATTGCATTTTTTTAGAATTCTGCCTTGTACCCGACTCCTTCTTTTGAGAACTTTGTTGCTCAACCGCAGCTGTTTTAGGATGACCAACTGTGATTGCCCTCGTGTTGTAAGTGCTTGTGTTATTCACTTCACCATCCTTTCTCCTTGGAGCCGATCTTTTAGCTGCTTCCTCCTCGATTTTGCCACCTCTTATGGCATTCTCGATCATCTCTCCCGCCATGACTATATCCGTAAAACTTTTAGTAGTACTTCTAATCATGTGAGTGATGAATGGAGCCTTTAAAGTATTGATAAACAACATGGTAGTCTCTTTCTCCAACAACGGTGGTTGAACTTACATCGCCACCTCTCTCCATTGCTGTGCATATTGCCTAAAATTTTCATTAGGCTTTTTCTCTATGTTTTGCAGTGTGATTCTATCCAGAGTCATGTTAGTCACATGATTGTACTACTGCATGAAGGCTTGTGCAAGATCCCTCCATGAACTTATTCTGGCCTGGCTCAGTTGATTATACCACTTGGCAGCTGCTCTTATTAAACTGTCTTGGAAACAGTAGATCAACAATTGATCGTTATTCACATACTTGGTCATCCTCTTACAGAACATCGTAATGTGGGCTTCTGGGCAGGTAGTCCCGTTGTATTTCTCAAATTCTGGCATCTTGAATTTGTGAAGAAGCACCAAGTCTGGGACCAAGCTTAGATCTTTGGCATCAATTCTATGATGACCATCAGCATTTTCTAAAGCATTGAATTTTTTCCTCCAACCATTTGCAGCGTTCTTCTAACTGTCGTGCAGCCTCAATCTTTAAATCATCTTTTTCAGCCATGTCTAAGTCAGGAATGACAGGATTTGCAGGATTGTCGACCAAATTGAATCCTAAACTAGTTGGGAAATTTATGGGGATCCGAGTATCGACTTGACCCTGTTGAGGCCTTATTGTGATAGACGGCCCTCGGGGGTATGACTCAGGTTGGGTTTGTATGTGAGGTGGAGTGAAACTAGGAGGATGACCCTCGTTATCCTCTTTAGTGATTGCCATGGGAGCCTTTCCCTTATCAGTGGCTCTCAGTAGTTGAGCCATCTCAGCCATCATGTTCATTTGAGCCTCTAACATTTGCTCCCTCATGTCATTTTGCATTTTTGCCAATTGCTCTTGCAATTGGTCTTGCATGTCTTTCTGTATCTGTTCAAATCTTTGGTCCATATTCTTTGACTTAGTGCGTGTACCATAAGGATGTGTTGCTTCCAAATTTTCTTTCTCTTACTCTCTTTCTCCCTAATAATTTTAACTAATTAAGGTCTTTCTATAAACTTGAATGCATATGATGTGATGTGATGCAAATGCATGAATGCAAGAAGATGTCGATTCTGATTCAGTTTCATTTTAGAAAACGTTATTTAAGGAACAAGAATCTTTTCATAAATCGGATTACAAATACACTTTTGCCCGCAGGCCTAGAGTCCTAACCCTATCTAATAACAATGCTAACTCTCGTCCTCTGTCTGATGATGACTCATACATTATACTCGTGGTTCTAGCTTGTATTGCCAAATCCACAAAGTATTCAAAGCAACCTCTCGAATGCGAATTAAGGCACATTCCATGACATGATCTCTATCCCCCACTTGATCCCGAAGATGGTGAAGTTCTCCCTTCCACTGTTTTTCTCTCACCTCGAGCTGCTCAATCCGTAGCTCACAGTCCTGTAGTGCTACTTCCAACCCTCCAATATTGTGCTTCATTTCCTCAATCTTGTTTAGACTTGCTTTTAACTCAGCTGCGAAATTACGACTTCGATGATGATGAAGAGATCGTCCAAGCTCTGTCACCTTAACTTTTAATCCTTGATTTTCCTTTTCTAGAGCCTGATTACGCGACTGCATCTCTTGGAACTTTTTCTCCCAATACTCGACATTGGCTCTTTCCTCTTGAATCTCTTGTTGCCACTGCTCTGAAGATCTCCCTAATCCGACCCTTTTCAAGGTTACCTGGGCCTTCTTGTAGTGCATCTTTAAATTATCTCAATCTTCCTTAATCTTTCTCTTTTCCTTTTTCATGTAACACCCCTTACCTGTATCTAAGGCCGGAACAGAGTACGAGGCATTACCAGACTTAACAATACACGTAGATGAAAACCGGGCCATAAAATTTCATTTAATTCAAAACTTTTCGAACATATGCATAACAAACAAAGTTAACTATATCATTACATCAAAACATAGGACATAGCACGATTAATTAAACTTATAAACCATAATGGATAAGGACCACATCTCATAATCATATACGATAACTCAATGCAGACTGATACGTATGGTCAAAATCATAATAAAAATACATATCACAAACCAACTTTCTATACATGCCACTCACTCAATATTTCTAATATTTGAATTAATTCTCCCAAAAATAATAGTTTGATAGTGTGATTTTGCCTCTGACGATCTCAAACCCGAGCCGAGCTGCCAATAATAAAGAAATGGAGAGAATGGGTAAGCTTTACGCTTAGTAAGTTCATATGAAAATAATAAGCAATTACTACCATGCTTTTCAAGATAAAACACTATAATTGTACAATTACGCATATTCAGGTTAAGCTGTGTTATCGAGTTATAGTTACTAAATCATTCATATCTGAAGATAAAAAACTCCAAATTTAGTTTTGTTAATTTTCCTTGAAACTAGATTGATATATCTTTCTCTCATAAAATTTCCAGAATTTTTGGTTTAGCCAATTAGTACAGTTTATTAGTTAAATTCTCCCCTGTTTCAGAGTATGACTACTCTGACCTCTGTGCACTACGAACCAAATTTCTCCCTGTAAAGAATTTCAACGACCATGAAGTTTGTTTTCCTTAAAAATAGACTCAATAAGGAATCCATTAATTTAAAATGTGACTCTTAATAATTTTTGAACAATTTATGGTGAATTTCTAAAGTCAGAACAGAGGATCTCGAATTCATTCAGACCCTGTTTCACAAGAATTCAAATATAACACAATATAGAATTCTTTTGCTTCCCCTGTTTCTTTTATGTGAAAATAGACTCATTAAGCTTTATTTTAATATATCATTTGCATTTTTATTCAACTTCCACAATTTTTAGTGAATTTTCAAACCCTGTTTCTTTCATGTGAAAATAGACTCATTAAGCTTTATTTTAATATATCATTTGCATTTTTATTCAACTTCCACAATTTTTAGTGAATTTTCAAAGACACGTCACTGCTGCTGTCCAAAACAATTTTATTGCTAATTCACTCTTTCACACTTTCTTTTTATTAACCTCATTTCATTTTCATCACATTTCATACATCACAAGTATAGACCCATGATTACAAAGTCACCATAAGATCCTCATGTATAACTTATTTGTTTATAACCTTACCACATCCCTGTCACTTAATGAACACATCATTCACATAAGTAAATTCCTGCACTTATTCATCACAAAACTCACAAAGCAGTACATAGTAAGTCTCCCGTTGAACACTTCGGATCAATCCTCGATACTTGGTGGTTTTAGAACATAGCTCCACCCATCATTAAGTTCGGCTCTCTTGTACACATGGTGAACACTTAGTATCACCCATGTGACCTAGCCAGTTTATCTCGTAGCTCTCTTGTCTACATGGTGTCCTTCACCTGGAACCACGCATGCGACCTAGCTACATATATCCCGTAGCTCTCTTGTCTACATGGTGTACACATAGTATCACCCATGCGACCTAGCTACATCATAATGTCTCGTAGCTCTCTTGTACACATGATGTGCACTCAGCACCATACATGTGACCTAGCTACATACCATCTATATCATCCAATCTATCTGAAGGTTCAACCGGGATTTCTCTCTTTTCCAACAATTTCACCAATCAAGTAATTATCAACAAACATATTTCCAATATTATTATAAAATATCATAATACAAGTAAAATTGATATATTACTTACATCTCATTTAATATCAAGGCAATAACATTAAATTACACATTGCATTATTAAAAATCATATGAACTTACAATTGCTCATAATATCCATAATCATAGAAATCATATTTATGTATGATAATTCAATGCACTTCATGTACCATAAACATATTTTTAAATCAATTCATAAACTTAGCACCATAACATTTAATTTAACATAATTCAATTAATTCACTAAATTTAACTTTCAAATATAAATTACAACATTATTGCAGTATTATTATCATACCAACTTACCTCGATCCAGAAACAGCAATTTACTATTTTAGTCCATAACCTTGTATTTTCCTGATTTAAGCTCGAATCTCAATTTCCTTCATCTATAATATCACATTTATCCTAATAATTAGTCACATTATTCATACGGCTCAAAAATCATATTTTTACAAATTTTCATTTTGACCCCTAAACTTTTGCATATTTGCACTTTTGCCCCAAGGTTCGAAAATTAAAATTCATCCTATTTTCTTATGTTTTATGACATGCTGATCATTTTTCCCTTTTATGGTAACATCAAATTCTCACTCTAGCATGTACTTATGACTATTAGGTATTTTTACCAATTAAGCCCTTTACTCGTTTTTACTTAAAACCGAGTAGCACAAGTTGTTTACCATAATTTAAAACCTCATATTCTATCATAAAACACCAAAATACACAAATTTCACCTATGGGTATTTTTCCAAATACAAACCCTAGGTTGAATTATTGCTAGTATAAGCTTAATCAAGTTACCGGGATCCTAAAAACGTAAAGAACTTGAAAAACGGGGTTAGAACGGACTTACTATTGAGCTTGGAAAGCTTGAAAACCCTACCCATGGCATCCCCCATGCTAATTTCGGCCTCCATGAAAAAGATGAGTCAATTTTGGCTTTATTTTCCCTTTTTATTTCTTTTAATTACCAAATGACTAAAATGCCCTTACTACTAAACTTTCCAAAAATTCCATCCATGTCCAATTTTTGTCCATAGACTTAGAAATTGGTCAAATTTCTATTTAAGACCTCCTCAATAATATTCCAAAGCAATTTCATACTAAAAACTTCTAGAATGCAAGTTTTGCAAATTATTCGATTTAGTCCCTAATTTCAATTTAAGCACTTTATGCATAAAATTTCTTCACGAAATTTTCACACAATCATGCAATCATGTCATAGAGCTCAAAATAATCATAAAATAATTATTTATATCTTAGATTTGTGGTCACAAAACCACTATTCCAATTAGGCCCTTATTCGGGATATTACATTTCACCTTCTTGACTTCCATCTTTTGAACATCAACGTCGAGACTTAAGCACATTTTTTCCTCTTCGAGCTTCTCAATCCTCTTTTCAAGCTTTGAATTCTTTCTCTCGAACTCTTGCTCCATAACCTCCAACTCTGATGGAATCACTCGTAAGCTCTCCTCTAATGATCGAGCCACCCCCAAAATTGGCCTAGGGACATTATCGTTGACTCTCCTACTAAACCACCCTTTATACTCAAAGGTTGAAGTTGAGCCTTCGGTTAAGATCTTCATAAAAAAAGGCTTCTTCCAAGCCTCAGAAATCTCTCGCATCCTCTTCTTGTAGTGATCACCTTTATAAGAGAAATCACTCTGAACTAAACCCTGTGTAGCCGATATGAACTGTCTCGCTCGATATTACCTTAGAACAAGCAATGGTGTATATCCAACGGCTCCCCAAATTCCTGGTAGAGGGACCCAATCAAAACTGCCACATCGGTAAAGGACTTCACTAGGAACCAACTAAGGAGCCTTCCACATAACATCTTCCTCTCGAAGATTTTGAAGAATGTCTATCATCTCTCCACTGAAATGTCATCTCTTCTAGGCATGTCTACTTCTTCCTTTAAGGGAGAATAACCCTCAAAGAATACTCAGAAAGGAACCTTATCAAGCTTCCAGAAGTGGCTATGAAACCAAACCAGCAGCAACTGTGCACATCCAATGAACCTTCCTTCACCAGCTCTTCGACATGCGCTCAAAGATCTTATCATCTCAGCTAAGATTGCGGGTACAGGTGTATTATGTTTACCAAGTCGATCGAATAAATTTGCAACCACCTCATCTATATGCCCCAACGCCTTTGGGAAAATCACCATGCCGTAAATACTCAAAGCCAGGATGTCGACCCTTTTCTTCACATCTGGATGCGTCGATATCAAATCCCTCAAAACGGCCCATGGAATGTACTTACTATCACCCTTTTGCTGCACACGAGCTATAACCCATTGCTCACTCATCCCAGTAATCATCACCAACTTCTTCATGAAAGTTGGAAGGCTAGCAGGCCTAACATAAGTCTTGTAACCCTGAATTCTTGGGCAACGCAGTAAAGTCGTATACTCCTCCAAAGTAGGTACAAGATCAACATCACCAAATGTAAAGCAACTATAATCAGGGTTCCAGAACTGTACCATAGCTCGCAATAAATGCTTATTTACTTTGACGTTTAGCAAATAGGGAAGGTCTCTGTAATTCTGATAGAAAAGCTGCTTAGCCTCGTTATCCCATTGGGCCCAAATGTCTCTCAACTCTTGAAACTCATTCTGTGCCGAATTAATACGAGTGAAGTCCCATAACTCTGATGTATATCCCTCGGTGACACTATCTTCCTTCTCTAACTGGGTTTTCTCTGACCAGGTACAGACAGAGGCGTTGTCCTCCACTTTATTAAAATATTCGTTCCTCATTACAAAACTTTCTAACTCAAAAATCGAACCGTGAATCGATACCTTTAAATGCCAATGATATGCAATGACAGCAAAATAAAAATAGGTTAGTATCATATATATAAAAAAAATGATAAACAAGTACTTAAAAGGGTAGCTTACTAAAGGCTATCATTATCTTTCCTAGGGTAAGCTCTTAAAGTTCACTATATGAGTTTTAGTTCTAAAGCAAGGGTACCTGAACCAGCAGATTCCTCGGTCCTCACCAATTATAGGCTCATATGGACCAAGTTTAGCTCAGGGGGACACATTTCCCTATGGCCATACGGAGATGAAAATCTCACGAAGACATAGGTACAGTATCCTGAAAGCAATCCACTAGCTCATACAAAGGTGAAAACCTCACGAAAGCATTGTTTCTCACTCCCACTTAAGGGTGTGACCACAACGGCCATGCAAATGCAATGTACAGCAATAAGGTAACAAACACATGTAGCAAACACATGTAAAAAGGATCAAATTTTAAAATTTCCAAACTTCTGACATTAAGACAGAAAATACTCAATTTCTTGGCTTGACTCTCTTAAGTCCCCAGTGGAGTTACCAAGCTGTCGAAACCTCCTTAAAAATGGGTTTTAAAAAAAATGAAAACGGGAGTCGCCACCAATCCTTTTAAAGTGTGATTGTATCACTTTATAAAACATTTTGGTCTACAAAATTATGAGAAAATAGGTTCGGGAGTCGGTTACGTACGAGGAAGGATTAGCACCCTCGTAACGCCCAAAATTGGTACCAAATTGAATAATTTTATCTTAGTGTCAGAAGTTTGAAAGAATTTAGAAATGAGATTCCCTTAAAACCGTAATTCTTTAAAAAGAATCAAGATTCCTTCGTTTTAAAAGAGTACAAACATCACATTCAACATGATTGAACACGATATCTTTAAACTTTCATAACTAAAGTCATCTTGTGATTTGTAAAACTTGTTCAAAAGGATATTTTAGAGGATATTTTAGATATTTAGACAAACGAGAAATCGCAACCCAGCATGTTATGGCACTATTTCCCGAATTCTTAAATATCAAAACATTGCCTCACTTTTTTTTAAAAAAAATTCCTTTTGAAATGAGATATTTTTGTTTTGAAAGTAATGATGTATTTTACATTTTACAAGAAATTAACATTTAATAAACCTAACTTCATAGTACATGCTTTATAATTTTATGCAAATATAGTATAAAGAATAATAAATAATGGCGTAAATTACACAATATATATTATCACTTTATGCATATATCATCATAAAAAAACATAAATGTTCATGCATTGTTGTTACATACAAAACTCAATGTAGTGCATAATCAATACAACAAATATAAATTGCAATATACATATATGATAATATCTTATGCAAATCACCATAAATAATTAATTTCATGCAATTATACAAAAACAAATGATATGTAAAATTTAACCTACTAAACAATATCAAAATAAGAGAAAAATAAATAAGTAAATTAAAATCTATAAAATATAAATCAAATAAAAATAAGATATTTAGAAATATATTAAATAATATAAGATTGATAAAAGAGAATCCCTTTTTTTTTTAAAAAGGGATATATACATATATGTTATACTATAGAGTATAATAACTTAATATAAAAATATACTAAATATTGATATTATACTTATTAAAAAAAATTTATAAATGTATATAATTAATGAGTAATAATGTATATTTTATAATAAAATAAAGGTAATGTAAGGAAATATGGTACAATATAACATGTAATAAATTTATAAACATATATAATGATATAAACTATATAATAGATGAAATATAAAATAATAAGAATGATATATTAAGTAAATTTACATACAAAGATATAATAAAATAATTAATATATATAATATAAAAATATAAAATAAAATATAAATGGAATAAGTAACAAATAATAAAAATATAACATATAATAAAATGTATATAATATTATAAATACTATAAATAAAATAATATATTATTATACATATAACCTATATTTTAAATATATATATATAAGGTATTTTAATTAAATTAAATATACAAAAGGATTAAAATTGAATTTAATTAAGGAATTTAGGTTAATTACAAATAAATAAAGAAAAGCTAGGGCCTAATTGGAACACTGACTAAAGCCGAGGACTCATCAAGCAAATTGCCCTAACCCCAAAACAACACCAGTTTCCCGAATTTAGTTTTAAAGTTACTGTGAGGACCAAATTGGATCAAAATTAAAGTATTAGGGTTAAATTAAAAATAAATAAAATGAAATTATAAAGATTAAAAATACGGGAGGACCAATTGCGAAATTAACCCATTTTCCAAAAACACACGGATTCTCTCCGGGTAATCGGGTCAACACGCGGATCCTAAGCCTTGAAACGACGTCGTCTTATGCTTATTGAATTAAACCAAAACGGCACCGTTTCAAATGGGCTATATAAGCCAAATTCTGAGCTTTAAAATCATTTTGCACCCGATTAGGAAAAAAAACGAGAGAAATCCTCTGAAAGAGGACTTTGGGTTAGCCTCGGAGCTCTGTCGAGGTGTCGTTCTCAGCTGCCCATGCGCCACCGCGAATGCCGCCACATACAGCGGTCGGAATCTGGAAAACTCCCTGTTTCAACGCCGACTAGAAACGGTTCGTATCCTTTATCAGTATGTAAAAAAAAATGAAATATTTCACCTTTGTATTCTTTTATAATCTGCCAATATTTCTCTTCTTTATATATATCAACTGTTTGTATCTGTGTATCCTTTATATTCTCCAAAAAAATCCCCTTTTTACAAATCGAAAGAAAAGATTTATAGCCTTTAGACTATACATGTTTAGGAAAGAAATATTTTATTTCTTTCAGTTTATCTGCTGCTATCTCTTATTATTTTTTTCTGTTTGGTTTCCTCTTCTGCTCTGTGTCTGTTGGTTTCTTTTGTTCTGTCTTGCAGATATTCGCGAGAATATCACGGTGGTGTCAATTCATGCGTTGATCGCGGTGTGGTACGAGGCCGAAGTCACGGCGTTGATGGAGCCCACTGAACGGCACGAGATGAACGGTCATGATGCTTGGGATGCTTGCAGTGCCTATGGTTTTTGAAACCCTAGGTCTCTCTGCTTCCTGTTAACAGATTGGGCCATTTGGGCCTTGTGTATTTTGGGTAGCATACGGGCTTGGGTGTACTTGGGTCTTAGGTCAATAGACTGTAATCGGGCTTCGGGTAGACTTAAATTTTGGGCTCTATATATGGACTGTTTAATAATAAATATTCATTTATTATTTTTTATTTTCATTTTTTGGTTTTAAAGCCCGAGCAGAAATGGGCTACTACAATTTGTTCAGTGTTAACAGATTTTTCTTGAGACAACGAGGTTTATGTTATTTGTAGTTAATAGTTAACCTTTTGGTAACATACGTAAGTTTGGAACAAAAGTTGTTCTAGTATGAAGACTCATTGATCTAAAGTTTGAAAATATTTTATTTTTGAAATATACTCGAATTTTGGTAAAAAAAAATTCAATATGTGATGTTTTTCCTATATAGATCGAAGTGCAGTTTCTTTTTTTTTTTGTTGAGGCTTGCCTCTGACTAGCTAGTAGTGCCGCCGTAAGGGGCTCCGCCCCCTGACCCCCGCAAAGGGCTTCACCCGCTCTGCCTCCTGATCCACGCAAAGGGTTTCACCCCCTGACCCCTTTGCATAGGCAACATTAATTAGTTGGGACAATTTTTATAACTCGCATTATGAAACAACTGAATAAATTATATCATATGTTGTTTTCTATGGTTGATATGCATGGTGTTTGAAATTCATGGATATATCCCAATATCCCATTTAATTTATAATTTACAAAGGCTGTAATTTTATAAATACGGCCTGTGTGTCGTGCCTTTCTATTTTTCTCTTGTATTTCTCTTCTCATCCTACTCCATTGTATGTAAAATGAGTTTCTATAATTTTAAATTGTACGAGTTGTTGAGGTCTAAAGGAGAAGAAGCTTGTAAAAAAAATTACACCATTAGGATTCCTTTTGGTTCTCCCATTGGCTTGGGAGGGACCACATTAGTTTTATGGGTTATAACTGTAGTATTTATTTACTGCTTTATATTATTCATGATTAGTGATACCACGGATGATATGTTACCATGTATGTTGGTGCAATCAACTTTAATAAATAAATAAAATGGATTAAAGTTTAACATTAAAGGTGAGATCAATTTTATTTAAAAACCCTCAATAAAATGTTAAGTTAAGATTGCCTTACAATATTTACCCTCGTTGAAGCCCCGATCGATACAAAGTAGGTTCTACTAAAGTGAAGTACTTGTATCTACCTTGGTCAAACGCGAAGAATAAGCAAGTGATATTTTTCGATTATAATAATGGTTAGTAACTTAACTAGGTTACTCTAATAAGATTAGAAACCTAGAGGCAAGGGATTTGGATGATCATGAGATGATTGGAACCAAATTTGTTCAACAAATTAATAGTTACATAGGATGTAATTAGCAATTGTTTCTTACCTAAATAACCATAATCTTGAGAGAAAAGCCAAAGTTGATTTTAAAGGAGGTGAAATATGGATCTTTGCCCATTAGAAAACTTTAGAGAAAGAATTTTCAAAATTAATATCTGAGGGTTATTAATTTTGAATAAAATAGTGGGAGAATAAATTAATAAAGCCCTGTTAAATGTTCATAGTAAACTTGGTAAACTTACTCATAAACATGTTTTTATTATTGTAGATTTATTATGGCAAATAATTTAAACTCTTTAGCATTGCGATCTGTCCTTGAGAAGGACAAGTTGAACGGGTTGATTTTCCTTGACTAGTTTCGTAACTTGAGGATTTTCCTCAAATAAGAACGAAAATTATATGTCATTAAAGAACTCGTTCCTAATGAACCAATACGCAATGCCTCTATAGCTGATAAGGATGCTTATAAGAAGCACCTTGATGATATGTTACACATAGGATGTTGAATGCTTGCCACCATGACTACTGAGCTTCAAAAGCAGCATGTACCTATGATATAATCCAGCACCTCAAGGAATTATATGAGGGGCAAGCACCTCAAAAGAGGTACGAGACCTCTAAATCTTTGTTTCGATGCAAAAGGTGGAGGAACTCATGTGGGAGCTTACGGTCTCAAGATGATAGGCTATATTGAAAGCCTTGGATTCCCTCTAGGTGTGGAATTGGCCACCGATGTTATCCTGCAATCATTGTCAGATAGTTTTCGCCAATTTTCCTTAATTTTAACATGAATTAGATTAATAAGACTTTGCCAAAATTACCTAGCATGTTACGAACTGCTAAAAGTAACATGAAAATGGATGGACCTAAGCCTATTCTGATGGTCCACAAGGACAAGGGCAAAGGGAAGCTTAATGCTAAGGCAAATCCTAAGGACAATGGCAAGACCAAACCTAACAAAGGAAAAAATGCATTAAAACCTAAATGAGGAATTGCTAAGGAAGGAAAAATTTTCTATTATGGTAAGACCAGCCATTGGAAGAGGAACCGCCCTACCTATCTTGAAGAGGTCAAGAAGGCAAAGGAAAATGGAGCATCCATTTCAAGTATTTATATTACTGATATTAATTTATCAATATTTGCTTATTAGGTATTAGATATCAGTTATGGTTCTCATATTTTTATTTTTGTACAACGACTGCAAAGGAGTAGGAATTTGGCTAAAGGAGATCTGGAATTGTGAGTTAGAAATGGAGCAAGAGTTGTTGCATTAGCTGTAAGAACACATATTTTATCCTTGCCTAGTGGGCTTGATTTATTTTTGAAGGATTAATATTTTGTGCTCAGTTTGACTAGAAACATTATTTCAATTTTTTATTTAGACAAAATTGGTTTTGAGATAATTGTTAAGAATAATTTTTGTTCATTTTATCGCGATAATTATTTCTATGGTTCGACACAATTAGTAAATGGCCTCTACATTTTAGATCAAGATATGCCCATTTATAGCATAAATACTAAAAGATCAAGAATAAATGACCCTAATAAAACTTATCTTTAGCATTATTATTTGGGCCATATAAGTGAGAAGTGCATATCAAAACTCCATAAAGATGAATTTTTGGATTATTTTTGTTTTTGAACAAATTCATATATGTGAGTCTTGCTTGTTGGGTAAAATGACTAAAGCCCCTTTTAATAGTAAAAATGAGTGAGCTAGTGATTTATTGGGTTTAATACACAGCGATATGTGGACCAATTAACACACAAGCCAGGGGAGATTTTCAATACTTCATTACTTTCACTGATGAATTTAGTAAATATGGGTATATTTATCTTATGCGCCATAAATCTGAAGCCCTTGAAAAGTTCAAGTAGTTTAAAAATGAAGTATAAAATCAACTAGGCAAAAGTATTAAGACACTTCGATCAAATTAAGGAGGAGAATATTTAAGCTTAGAGTTTGATGAGTTTTTAAAGGAATGTAGGATTGTCTCCCAACTTACACCTCTTGGGACTCAACAATGGAATGGAGTTTCAGATAGGAGAAATTGAATATTGTTGGACATGATTTGATTAATGATGAGTCATGTTGATCTTCCTACTTCCTTTTGGGGACATGCACTTAAGATAGTTGCCTTCACACTAAATCGTGCTTCATCTAAATTCGTTCAAAAGACACTATATGAGATGTGGGCTGGAAACCGTCCTAGTATGTCTTTTATAAAGATTTGGGGTTGTAAAGCTTATGTTAAATGTCAGACGTCTACAAAGCTTGAACCTAAATCTCAAATGTGCATCTTTTTAGGATATATTAAGGAAACTAAAGAACATTATTTCATCAATCCTACTGAGAACAAAGTGTTTGTTGCTTGAACAAGAGTCTTCCTTGAGAGAGAATTCGTCTCTAGAAAAGGAAGTGGGAGAACAATTAGACTCGGAAAAATTTGAGAACAACAACAAATCATTGAACTAGAGATTCAACAACAACAAGTTTCAAAATTGTTGTAGAATAACCAACTGTTCTAAAAACACAACTACCACGTAGATCTGTAAGAGAATGCTATGTACCTGAGAGATATGAATTTCTCATTACAACACATGGTGATATTCTACTTATGAATCAAGATGGGCGTAAAACTTATCAAGAAGCGGTGGCGAGCCCAAATTCTGAGAAATGGGTTGAGGCCATGCGGTCTGAGATGGATTCTATGTTAGAAAACCAAATATGGATCTTGGTTGACCCACTTAAAAGGGTTAAACCTAAGTGGGTTTTCAAAAAGAAAATTGACATGGATAGTAATGTACAAACATACAAAGGGCGATTAGTCGCTAAACGTTTTCAACAAGTTAACGGTGTCAACTTTGATGAAAACTTTTCTCCTATTTCTATGTTTAAATCCATTCAGATCTTACTTGTAATAGTTGCATTTCATGATTATGAAATCTAGCAAATGGATGTCAAAACAACATTCCTTAGTGGGAAACTAGAAGAGGATGTGAACATGACACAACCTAAAGGTTTGTCAATCCGAATGATGTTGGAAAAATATGCAAGCTACAGAGATCCATATATGGATTGAATTAAGCTTCTCGAAGTTGGAATCTTCATTTTAATGATGCAATAAAAGATTTTGGTTTTAACAAATATGAAGATGAGCCTTGTGTTTACAAGAAAGTTAGTGGGAGCAGTGTAGCATTCTTGGTACTGTATGTAGATGACATACTTATCATAAGAAATGACATACCTACCTTACAGTCTATTAAGGCTTAGTTAGGAAATTATTTTTTATGGAGGACTTGGGCGAGGCTTCATACATATTAAGAGTCAAAATCTATAGAGATAGATTAAGATGACTCCTAGGTTTAAGCCAAAGAACATACATAGATAAAGTACTGAAAAGGTTCAAAATAGAAGAATCTAGGAGAGGATTTTTACCTATGAGACATGATATTTCACTCTCAAAGGAAATGTGTCCTTCAACTCCACAAGAAAAAGAACATATGAGTAAGATTTCATATGCTTTGGCTATTCGATTTGTCATGTATGCCATGCTATGTACTCGTCCAGATGTATCGTATGCTTTAAGCATGATGAGTCAGTACCAAGTAGATCTTAATGAAGGTCATCAGGTCACAGTTAAAAATATCCATAAGTACTTGAGAATGACTAAAGATACATTCCTTATATATGGAGGTAAGGAAGAGCTAAGTGTAAAAGGTTACATTGATTCTAGCTTCTAAACTGACAAGGATGATTCACAATCATAATCAAGTTTTGTGTTTTGCCTTAATGGTGGTGATGTGAGCAGGAAAAGTTCAAAGAAAGATACAGTAGTTGATTTTACAACTAATGCCAAGTACATTAGAGCTAGTGAGGCTGCAAAAGAGGTTGTTTGGATCAAAAAGTTCATATCTAAGCTAGGGATTGTGCCTAACATATCAGATGTTATAGAACTTCATTGTAACAACAACAGATCCATTAGACAGGCAAAAGAACCAAGATCTCACGAGCGATCCAAACACATACATAGGCACTTTCATCTCATTCGAGAAACCATTGACCGAGGAGATGTGGAAATATGCAGAGTATCAATGGATGACAATGTTTGTTCCACTAACGAAGCCTCTGACACAGTAGAAGCATTATCGTCACACTAAGTCACTTGATATAAGATTTATGATTGATTGGTCTTAGTGTTAGTGGGAGACTATTAGATTATACCCAAAGACCAATCATAAGGTGGTTGTAATTACATACTCATTTTACCTCGTTATTAATATAAGGCATTTCCATTATTATTTCAGTTTCTTTTTCTGTGTATATATATAAACTAATCAATAATAAAGTCCTAAGAATAATATGATTATTATTAAAAGGTCCTTAGTTAAATATTATTGTGGGCTTGGACACTAATAATGTGTTGAGACTAATGTGTAGTTGATTGATGACAAAGTGTTGTCATTGACATAGGGATGTCAAAATCAATACATGAGTATGTGTTAGAGAACAACATATTGGATTAACCCGCCATGAGTATGTTTCTTAGATTATTATATAGTAGTCACAAACATTACTCATAATGATTACTATGCATATGATCCTTAAACTTGAGATCATCATTGTCCCAACATCATGAATCGTATGTTTTGATACAATCAAACGTCTACCGTAATAGGTTGTACTATAAAGACTGATGTTGGATATAGGACAATCTATGTAATGGGATATAATTAATCAAGATAGGATTTATCACTCCTACATAATGGGAGTAATATCTTGGGCCACTTGATATAGTGAGACTAGAAATGCATGACCATGCTCAAATAAGTTGATATGAGATATCAAACTTATTTGTTTATTATAGTCTATTTAGAATATCAAGAAATATGTTATTGGACTATACAATTGTGACTATACCATGAGTAATGTCTAATCTAGATATAAAGGATAAAAGGATATGATACATGAAAAGTTTATCACAGAAAGGCTATGTCGAATCAGAACTTGTTGTAACATGGGTAGCAATGATGCACTGCTATATCACACTTATTGCTTGCAACATTAGAAATGTTCTAGTATTACTACCAATGTTACAAGGACCTATAGGGTCACACTTTATGCTTAAAGCGAACGGACTTTATGCCAATAGAATGGGCATATACCCTCCTACATACAACTATGGCAGATTC
This sequence comes from Gossypium anomalum, assembly GCA_025698475.1. NCBI lineage: Eukaryota > Viridiplantae > Streptophyta > Magnoliopsida > Malvales > Malvaceae > Gossypium > Gossypium anomalum. The sequence goes on from CM046957.1 coordinate 18,950,147, forward strand.
TTATCATTGGCAGATAAGTATTACCTAGCAAATAGTATCGCCCGATGGGCAACATCACGTGGAGAACAATATTGCTTAGCGGACAATATTACCTAGTGGATATGATTCGCAACTTCTTTCTTGAGTTAATTTTTATAGAAGTTAGTATTCTTTTGGAAATAATATAATTTCAATATATTCCATGACTTTCTTTAAAAAGTAAATGGGGAATTATTTCTTTTTAATATATGATATTAATAAAAGGAAGATAATCCTTGATCATGTGGGAATAAAAATAAGTAAGGAAAATTCAAAGGGTCTAGCGACCAGATTTTGAATTCTCTCTAAAAGAGTTCAAAGAGTTTTTGTTGCTCATGTTTGACTGGGTAGACTACGTACAGGCTGAGACATTTTTGTTGTGACTTGGATTGACATCACTCAAAAGGATCAAACCATAAGAGTTATTTGTCATTTTTCAATTTGAAAAAAGGTATATTCTCAACCCTATTTCAACCCAACTCATTCCTCGTACATGGATCCATGGTTGATGATCACCAGTATAATTTTTTCGCTGCGCCACGAGGCGTACCGACAGTCCAACAATTCCCTAATGCTGAAGCAAAAACAATGAAGGATTTAGAGGCCAAGCTATGCATCTCACTTACTGGAAAGTTGCTAAAGAAACTTTTTCAAGACAAATTGAAGTAGAAATTTCTAAATGAGGTCATTTTCAGAATCTATTAAGGCTTGGCTATGTAAAAAGGATCCAAGGATATGGTTAAGAGCCCACTTCTCAACCAGATGCAAGTCTAATCTGCTACTAAACAACAACAGTGAATGTTTCAACAAGGTTAAAATTTGTTTTTTAATCTAATTTGTTATCACTTCATGTTGTCTAAATGTTGTTGGAGTTATTTAAGGACCTGTTCTCCTTGCAGATCATTTTAGAAGCCAGAGATAAACCTATCCTAACGATGTTAGATAGAAGGAAATTCTTGACTAGGTTGGTTTCCTTGAGGGAGGCTGCTGAGAAGTATTCTACACCTTTTTGTCCAAGGATACAAAAAAGTTGTCTAATATTGTTAGTTAGTCCGATAAGTTCAACTAACTCTTCTTTACTTAGCTTGAATTTTGTTAGTTGGATGTAAAAGTGTTAAATTTAAAATGTTTTTTTTTTTTTGTAGTGTATGGCCAGTATATTCTGGAAATGGGAAGTATGTGGTAGACTGTGGATTAGGCAATGAGCACGTGGTTAACCCTCTCAACTCCTCCTCTTTAGAACTCTTAAGAAGGTTTGCAATAAAAAATACTAGGTTCGCCAAAACATTAGCATGTGCGAACCTAGGATCGCTTGTATTTATTAATGAGTTATAATGTGCTTTGTCTATTAACGACTTGTGTATGTTTATGAAATTGTGAACCTAATTGAATCGTGTACAAGCAAAGTCTAGGGAAAGATTAAGCTTGTTTAAAGCTTTCAGCAAATTGGTGAGTGTTCAGGGATCGCTACATGTATGTACGAACCATAGTGTTAATCAAGAGCTTCGGTTTTATCTTAAGTTTCGAGAGTAAGTCTTGTCTAAACTTTTTTTTGAATATGTTAAATATGTGTGTTTTATGAACAGTGATATGCGAGCTCTATATTGTAATAACCCGTTTCTGCCCGAGCCCATAAATAAAACCAAAAATAAAATAAATAAATAAATGTTTATTTATTATAGTCCAGTTACAATAAATAGCCCAAAATTAAATAACACAATAACCCGTTTTAGCCTAAACCCAGCAGACCCATTACACCCGGGGCCCAAGAAGCACAAATGGTTAACAGAATATGGAAGGGCCTAGGGTTTCAGAAACCCTAGGTGCCGCAAGCACCAACAGGCGTGACTGTTCGTCTCACAGTGACCCACCATCAACGCCGTGACTTCAGCCTCGGATCACGACATAATCAACGCGTCTGTTCATCTCACAACGTTCCAGCTACCCTCCATCAGCACTGCAAGTAAATGCACAATCAATGCCCGGTCTATCCCCACCATCGTCAAGCCTTCATCACTGCCAGATTTTTCATCATCACCTGCAAAAGAAGAAAGAGCCAACAGCAACCAAAGAAATAGATTTGGAAAGAAATCAAATGATTTCTTTTCCTAAAATGTAGCAAAGGGTTATAAAAACTCCTTCTTTTTCTAATCTGTAAGGACATTTTTTTTGATAAATACACAAATACAAACAGTCGAAAAATAAGAGAAATATTGGCAGATTATCAAAGAATACAGAGGTGAATACTCAATTTATTTTTTATGAAATATATACTGGTAACATAAAAAGAGGAAAGGGAGACGAACCTTTTAATCTACGCTGAAGGAGGAAACTTTCCAGTTTCGACCGCTAAAGCGGTGGCGATTAGCGGGCGCGCGCGCGTGCGTGCGTGCAAACCTCGAGCGAGTCCCGATAGAACTCTGGAGGCACCTTCCCTAACCCTCTCAGAGGGTTTTCTTTCTTTTTTTTAAAGACAGGTTGAAAAATGATTTTACAACTAACAATTTGGTTTATATAGCCCTAACGAAACGGTGCCGTTTTGGTTTGATCCAATAGGCATAAAACGGCGTCGTATTGACGCTTAGGATCCACGCGTTGACCCGTGACCCGGGGAGGATCCGCGTGTTTTTGGAAAATGGACTAATTGCCCGATTAGTCCTCCCGTGTTTTCTGTATTTTCAATTTGATTTGATTTTATTTCTTAATTTAGCCCTAATATTCAAATTTTGTTTCAATTCGGTCCTCATAGTGATTTTAAAACGGTATTCAAGAAACGGTGTCGTTTTGGGATTAGAGCAAATTGCCCAGTGAGTCCCTCTGGTTTAGCGAGTCTTTTAATTTGGCCCAAAATTTTAAATTTGATTATAATTAACCCTAAAATTTTAAAATTAAATTAAATTTAAGTTTTTTTTAAAAAAATTCAATATATTTGAAAAACTATATATATATATATATATATATTCTTTATATTAATTTATTTATATTATTTATAATACTATATATATTTATATAAATTTTATTATATGTTATATTTTTATTATATGTTATTCATATTTTATTATATATTTTCATATTATATATTATTATATTATTTTATATGGTATATGAATTATTTATATTTTATCAATTAAATATTTTTTATATATATGTATTATATATTCTTTAAGTGATAAGTATATATAAAAATAATAAAATTATTTATGTTATTATATTATTACATATGTTTCTTATAAATTCTATATATTTTTATATATTTCACTAGATTTTTATATATATGTTATATCATTTTTGTTATTTATTTTCATATTATTTTATTATTAACTATTTATTATATATGTTTCTTATAAATTTTATATACATTATATATTATTTTATTTTATTTTATATTTATATCTTAATGCATATCATCATGTATAGTTTTTAACTTTTTTAAATTACTATTAAACATTATTTTTATATATATTATTAAATATTTAAAATTCATTTATCGTTACATTATTTTATTATTTTTATATTTTATATGTTATTTTATTAATATATATTATACTATTATGAAATTTTTTTTTTGTTATTATTAAGTATTATGTTTATGTGTACTAAACATGTAATATGTATATTATCATAAAGTTTTATTATTTATATATATCATACTATGTTTTAGTATTTATTAAACACTTTAAAATTTCCCTTATTTATTTATTATGTCAAATATATGATTCTTTTTAAGTCTTATTTTCTTTATATATGTTCATATGATACTAATATATTTTTGTTAATATTTAAATTCATTGCACGAGTTATTTGTTATCATTGATTTTATATGTTTACATGAAAATTATTTATTTATGTAGGTTATTGTCATAAAGTATGGTTGTACATTTTATCCTTATTGTTTATTATGTCGTATTCTTGCATGAAATATTATTATCTTTGCCATTTTGTATTTGCTTGCATGAAATAATAATGTGTTTATTAATATTATTTATGATTACATATGCATGAAATATCAAAGTATTATGTGACGTATGTCGTAATTACCATTTTTTTGTATGAAGTACTAAATACGTAGTTTAACTAATCCAATGTTGACTTTTTTGCAATAGGTTAAATACATCATTTTTTATTATTATTTTTAAATTTCATTTAACCTAAAGGAATCTTAAAAAACAAGGCAATGTCTTTTGTATTTAGGAATTTGAGAAATAGTGCCCTAACATGCTGGGTTGTGATTTCCCGTTTGTCTAAATATCTAAAATATCCTTCTAAACGAATTTTACAAATCACAAAATGATTTCAGTTACGAAAGATTACAGATATTGTGTCCAATCATGCTGAATGTAATATTTGTACTCTTTTAAAACAAAGGAATCTTGATTCTTTTTAACTCAAAGCATTACGGTTTTAAGGGAATCTCATTTTTAAATTCTTTCAAATTTTTGATATCAAGACAAAATTATTCAATTTGGTACCAATTTTGGGCGTTACGAGGGTGCTAATCCTTCCTCGCATGCGTGTGACTCTGAACCTATTTTCTCATAATTTCAGTAGACCAAAATGTTTTATAAAGTGATCCAATCACACTTTAAAAGATTGGTGGCGACTCCCGTTTTTTATTTTTTTAAAAAAACCCGTTTTTAAAGGAGGTTTCAACAACTTGGCGACTCCGCTGGGGAAATCAAGAGAGTCGAGCCAAGAAATTGAGTATTTTCTATCTTAATGTCGAAAGTTTGGAAAATTTAAAATTTGATCCTTTTTACATGTGTTTGCTGCATATGTTTGTTACCTTATCACTGTACATTGCATCTGCATGACTGTTGTGGTCACACCCTTAAGTGGGAGTGAGAAGCTACGCTTTCGTGAGGTTTTCACCTTCGTATGAGCTAGTGGATTGCTTCCGGGATACTGTACTTATGTCTTCGTGAGATTTTCATCTCCGTATGGCCATAGGGAAATGTGCCCCCCTGAACTAAACTTGGCCTATATGAGCCTATAATGGGTGAGGACCGAGGAATCTGCTGGTTCAGGTACCCTTGTTTTAGAGGTAAAACTCATATAGTGAACCTTTAAGTGCTTATCCAAGGGAAATAGTGATAACCATTAGAAAATTACCCTTGTAAGTATTTGTTTATCATTTTCTTATATATATGATACTGACCTATTTTTATTTTATTGTCATTGCATGTCATTTGGCATTCAAAGGTGTCGATTCAAGGCTCGATTTCTAGATTAGAAAGTTTTGTAACGAGGAACGAATACCTTAATAAAGTGGAGGACAATGTTTCTGTCTGTACCTGGTTAGAGAAAACCCAGTTAGAGAAAGGAGATAGTGTCACCGAGGGGTATACGTCAGAGTTATGGGACTTCACCCGTGTTAATTCGACGCAGAATGAGTTGCAGGAGTTGAGAGATATTTGGGCCCAATGGGATGACGAGGCTAAGTAGCTCTTCTATTAGAATTACGGAGACCTTCCTTACTTGCTAGACGTCAAGATAGATAGGCACTTGTTTCGAGCTATGGTACAGTTTTGGAACCCCGCTAACAGTTGCTTTACATTTGGTGATTTTGATTTTGTACCTACTTTAGAGGAATATACGTCTTTACTGCGTTGCCCGAGGATTCAGGGTTACAAGGTTTATGTTAGGCCTGCTAGCCTTCCAACTTTTATGAAGAAGTTGGAATTGATTACTGGGATGAGTGAACAGTGGGCTGTAGCTCGTGTGTAGCAAAAGGGTGATAGTAAGTGTATTCCATGGGCCGTTTTGAGGGATTTGATATCGACGTATCCAGACGTAAAGAAAAGGATCGACGTCTTGGCTTTGAGTATCTACGGCATGGTGATTTTCCCAAAGGCGTTGGGGCACATAGATGAGGCGGTTGCGGATTTATTCGATCGACTTGGTAAACAGAACACACCGGTGCCCGCAATCTTAGCTGAGCCAATAAGATCTTTGAGCGCATGTCGAAGAGCTGGTGAAGGAAGGTTCATTGGATGTGCACAGTTGCTGTTGGTTTGGTTTCATAGCCACTGTTGGAAGCTTGATAAGGTTCCTTGCCGAGTGTTCTTCGAGGGTTATTCTCCCTTAAAGGAAGCAGTGGATGGGCCTAGGAGAGATGACATTTCAGAAGAAAGGTGGATAGATATTCTTCAGAATCTTCGAGAGGAAGATGTTATATGGAAAGCTCCTTGGTTGGTTCCTAGTGAAGTCCTTTACCAATGTGGCAGTTTTGATTGGGTCCCTTTGCCAGGAATTTGGGGAGTTGTTGGATATACACCATTGCTTGTTCTAAGGTAGTATCAAGCGAGGCAATTTATACCTTCTACACAGGGTTTAGCTCAGAGCAAATTCTCTTATAGGGAGATCACTATAAGAAGAGGATACGAGAGATTTCTGAGGCTTGGAAGAAGCCTTTCGGTATGAAGATCTTGACTGAAGGCTCAATGTCAACCCTTGAGTATAAAGGGTGGTTTAGTAGGAGAGTCAACGATAATGTCCCTGGGCCAATCTTGGGAGTGGCTCGATCATTAGAGGAGAGCTTACGAGTGATTCCATTAGAGGTGGAGGTTATGAAGCAAGAGTCTGAGAGAAAGAATTCAGAGCTTGAAAAGAGGATGGAGAAGCTTGAAGAGGAAAAAAAAGTGTTTGAGTCTCGATGTCAATTTTCAAAAGATGGAAGTTGAGAAGGTTAAAAAGGAAAAGAGAAAGATCGAGGAAGATCAAGATGACTTAAAGACGCACTACAAGAAGGCCCAGGTAACATTAAAAATGGTCGGATTAGGGAGATCCTCAGAGCAATGGCAACAAGAGATTCAAGAGGAAAGAGCCAAAGCCGAGTATTGGGAGAAGAAGTTCCATGAGATGCAGTCGCGTAATCAGACCCTAGAAAAGGAAAATCAAGGATTAAAAGTTAAGGTGACAGAGCTTGGACGATCTCTTCATTATTATCGAAGTCATAATTCCGCAGCTGAGTTAAAAGCAAGTCTAAACAAGATTGAGGAAATGAAGCACAATATTGGAGGGTTAGAAACAGCACTACAAGACTGTGAGCTACGGATTGAGCAGCTCGAGGCAAGAGAAGAACAGTGGAAAGGAGAACTTCACCATCTTCGGGATCAAGTGGGGGATAGAGATCATGTCATGGAACAGGCCTTAATTCAGATTCGAGAGGTCACTGAACACTTACAAGATTTGGCAATACAAGCTAGAACGCTAAGTATAATGTATGAGTCATCGTCAGACAGAGGACGAGAGTTAGCATTATTATTGGATAGGGTTAAGACCCTAGGCCTACGGGCGAAAGTGTATTTGTAATCTGTTTTATGAAAAGATTTTTGTTCCTTAAATAACGTTTTCTAAAATGAAACTAAATCTGAATCGACATCTTTTTTGCAGTCATGCATTTGCATTTCATTACATCATATGCATTCAAGTTTATAGAAAGACCCTAATTAGTTAAAATTATTAGGGAGAAAGAGAGTAAGAGAAAGGAAATCTGGAAGCAACACATCCTTACGGTACAGCGCTAAGTCGAAGAATATAGACCAAAGATTTGAACAGCTACAGAAGGACATGCAAGACCAATTGCAAGAGCAATTGGCAAAAATGCAAAATGACATGAGAGAGAAAATGATGGAGGCTCAAAGGAACATGATGGTTGAGATGGCTCAACTTCTGAGAGCCACTGACAAGGGAAAGGCTCCCATGGCAATCACTGAAGAGGAGAATGAGGGTCATCCTCCTGGTTTCACTCCACCTCACGTACAAACCCAACCTGAGGCATATCCCCGAAGGCCATCTGTCACTATAAGGCCTCAACAAGGGCCGGCCGATGCTGGGATCCCCATAAATTTCCCAACTGACTCAGGATTCAATTTGGGTGACAGTCCTATAAATCCTATCATTCCGGATTTAGACATGGCTGAAAAAGAAGATTTAAGAACTGATGCTGGAAGACAGTTGGTAGAACGCTGCAAATGGTTGGAGGAGAAATTCAAAGCTTTAGAGAATGCTGATGGGCATCATAGAGTTGGTGCCAAAGATCTAAGCTTGGTCCCAGACTTGGTACTTCCTCACAACTTCAAGATGCCAGAATTTGAGAAGTACAATGGGACTACTTGCCCAGAAGCCTATATCACTATGTTCTATAGGAGAATGACTGGGTATGTGAATAATAATCAACTGTTGATCCACTGTTTCCAAGAAAATTTAATTGGAGCAGTAGCCAAGTGGTACAATCAACTGAGTCGGGCCAGAATAAGTTCATGGAGGGATTTGCACAAGCCTTCATGCAGTAGTACAATCATGTGACTGACATGACTCCGGACAGGATCGCGCTGCAAAATATGGAGAAAAAGCCTAATGAGAATTTTAGGCAATATGCACAGAGATGGAGAGAGGTGGCAATGCAATTTCAACCACCGTTGTTGGAGAAGGAGACCACCATGTTGTTTATTAACACCCTGAAGGCTCCATTCATCACTCACATGATTGGGAGTACTACTAAAAGTTTTACAGATATAGTCATGGTGGGAGAGATGATCGAGAATGCTATAAGGGGTGGCAAAATCGAGGGGGAAACAACCAAAATATCGGCCCCAAGAAGAAAGGATAGTGAAGTGGATAACACAAGCACCTACAACACGAGGGCAATCACAATTGGTCAACCTAAAACAGCTACGGTTGAGCAATAAATTTCTCAAAAGAAGGAGTCGGGTACAAGGCAGAATTCTGAAAGGATGCAATTCACACCTATCCCCGTGACATATCGTGAGCTCTATCAAAGCTTATATGATGCACATGCTATTTCTCCTTTTCACTTAAAACCACTACAGCCCCTATATCCCAAATGGTACGACGCAAACGCCAGATGTGAATACCATGCTGGAATATAGGGACATTCGATCAAAAATTACACTGGTTTTAAGAAAGCCGTAGAGAGGCTTATTAAGGTGGGGGTAGTGAAGTTTGATAATACCCCTAGTACTAAAAACCCGTTGCCAAATCATGGCGATCAAAGAGTGAATGCCATTGGCGAAGCCAGTGAAAGGAGAATGAAGGAAGATGTTGCTGAGATAAGGATGCCTATGAAGGTGATTTGGAAAGAGATGATGAAGAGAGGTATGTTAACCTCTAAAAATGCAAGAAGAGGAATGAGGAACTATGGTGAGTTCCATGAAGATTGCGAGGAATTCAAGGCCTTGGTGCAGGGCTTTATAGACAACAAAGAGCTACAAATTTTTGAAAGAAGCTCTTGTGAAAAACAAATATGTGTACTGGAGGATAAATAGAAAGGAACTAGCCGGCCAAGGATTATTATTTCCCTGCTGGGGAATAATAAAGTGGGGACACAAATGGAACCTAAGGTCATTATCCATAAGCCTACGCCTTTCCCTTATAGAGATAGCAAGAGGGTACCATGGAGTTATGACTGTAGTGTGACAGTGCCAGAAGAGGAGAATATAGCCAATACGTCTAAGGATGTACAAGTTGAAGGTTCCCATACACGGAGTGGGAAGCGATATGATACAGTGGACGTTAGAGAGGAGCCCACAAAAACAAAGAATGCTGGTGCAGAAAAAGAGAAAGAGGCTGAAGTGCCTGTCAAGGGGCCAGTAAAGGAAGAAGAGGCTAAGGAATTTCTAAAGTTCCTTAAGCATAGCGAGTATAGCGTGGTCGAGCAGTTGCGTAGGCAGCCGGCTCACATATCAGTATTAGCCTTACTTCTAAGTTCTAAAATGCATCGGAATGCATTGATGAAGGTGCTTCACGAAACATATGTCACCCATGACATATCCGTTAACAAGTTAGACCAGTTGGTGAACAACATAAGTGCGGATAATTTCATCTATTTTAATGATGATGAAATCCCACCGGGGGGTAGGGGGTCAACTAAGGCCTTGCACATCACAACTCGATGCAAGGGGTACACACTCCCAAGCGTGCTTGTTGATAATGGATCAGCTTTGAATGTTCTACCATTATCTACTTTGAACAGATTACCCATTGACGATTCTCACATGAAGACATGTCAAAATGTGGTAAGAGCCTTCGACGGTACAGAATGGAAGGTGATGGGAAGGATTGACGTCCCTTTGGAAATTGGGCTGAATATATACGAAGTAGATTTCTTGGTGATGATATCAAGCCTTCCTACAATTGCTTATTAGGCAGGCCATGGATGCATTCAGCAGGAGCGGTTCCCTCATTATTACACCAGAAACTGAAATTAGTGATGGATGGACGGTTAGTAACCATCAATGCGGAGGAGGACATTATAGCTGCAGTCACTAGCAAGGCCCCTTATGTCGAGACGAAGAGTCTATTGAGTGTTCCTTTCGCTCTTTAGAATTTGTAAATGCAACCTTTATTTCAGAAGGGAGTGAGCTACTGGTGCCAAAAATAGTAAGAGCTACGAGGATGGCTTTACAAATGATGGCAGGAAAGGGAGCCTTACCAGGAAAAGGATTAGGAAAATACTTACAACGAGGGACTCAAATCCCAGAACTTAAAAAGAAGAGAGATCACTTTGGTTTGGGCTTCAAACCAGACTATAAGCAAAAGAGGAAGGAAATTGAGAAGTGCCAAGAGGGAAGAAAGGCGAGCCTTAATAGAAGAGAAGTGGAGTGGGAGCCGATGACATTCCCTCCAATATCCCAAACTTTCATATTGGGAGGATTACTCATAGAAGGAAGTCATCAGGTTAATGCTATACAAGATGAGGGATTGAAGCAAGGAAACCTTGAGGGCATTCGCCCTTATGAACCAGGAAGCTCTCTGAACAATTGGACTGCAGAGGAACTTCCTGTAGTCTTTAGAAATTCTTCAGAGTAATTCTCGAAACATTCTTGTTACTCTAGAGCCTAGGAGTAATAGAATTACATTTGTGAAATAGGCCTACGATCATTTATTATTTTTTAATAAAACATAACTTTTATCAATTCGAACGAGTATTGTTTCATTTTTATCAATCAATATTCCGTTAAATTTTGACCATTCTTTTCTTTCATTCATAGCACATAAATAATCGTTCTTAAATTCATTCATTCTTTGTATATTCTTTATACTTCACAGATCCCTAGATATCAATGATATGAGCACTGATATTACAAATCCTGATTTCTCTCGTGAGCAAGACATGTGTTTAGAGGGGTCTCAGGATTGTAAAGATGTCCAAAATGATGATGTGTCTTTGGATCTTTTAAGAATGGTAAAACAGGAGGAGAAACAAATCATACCACATGAGAAAGGGGCAATAGAGAATGTAGCCCTAAAGGAAGGGAAAAAGGTGAAAATTGGCACGCATATTGCTGAAGACACAAGGCAAAGACTGATTGAGTTGCTTCGTGAGTTCAAGGATATCTTTTCATGGTCCTATTAATATATGCCAGGTTTAAATATCGATATTGTGGTGCATCGTCTCCCAATAAGATAGGATTGTAAGCCAGTCCAACAGAAGTTACGAAGAATGAGGCCAGATATCGTGTTGAAAATAAAGGACGAAGTCAAGAAGCAGTTCGATGCAGGATTCTTACAAGAGGTGAAGTACTCTGAATGGGTAGCTAATATTGTACCAGTTCCTAAGAAAGATGGGAAGGTACGAATGTGCGTTGATTACAGAGATCTGAACAAGGCTAGCCTAAAAGATAATCTCCCTTTGCCACACATAGACACTTTGGTAGACAATACAGCGGGATATTCGTTGTTTTCTTTCATGGATGGTTTCTCAGGGTACAATCAGATAAAGATGCATCTTGAAGACATGGATAAAACCACCTTCATAACATTGTGGGGTACCGTTTGTTATAAAGTAATGCGCTTTGGGTTGAAGAATGCAGGGGAAACATACCAGAGGGCTATGGTAACCTTATTTCACGATATGATGCACAAGGAAATTGAGGTGTATGTCGATGACATGATTGCCAAATCTCGAATGGAGGAGGAACATATTGAAGTTTTAAGGAAATTGTTCTTAAGATTAAGGAAGTTTCAATTAAAACTTAATCCGACAAAGTGCACTTTCGGATCTAGGTCGGGGAAATTACTAGGCTTTGTGGTCAGCGAAAAAGGGATAGAAGTGGATTCAGACAAAGTCAGAGCCATACAAGATTTGCCTCCACCACGTACTCAGAAAGAAGTTCGAGGTTTTCTTGGCAGGTTGAATTATATTGCTCGGTTTATTTCACAATTAACTGAGAAATGTGACCCTATATTTTGCCTCCTTAGAAAACACAACCAGGGTACTTGGAATGGGGAGTGCCAGAATGCCTTTGACAAAGTCAAACAATACTTGTTAAACGCTCCAGTACTATCTCCACCTAGTCCAGATAAACCATTAATTCTGTACTTGTCAGTGTTTAGTAATTCCATGGGATGTGTGCTTGGTCAACATGATGAGTCGGGAAGAAAGGAGAAGGCGATATACTACCTCAGTAAAAAATTTACAGAGTGTGAGATGTGATATTCGCCAATTGAGAAATTGTGTTGTGCTTTAATTTAGACAACTCGAAGGTTAAGGCAGTACATGCTATATCATACTACTTGGCTTATTTCAAAACTTGATCCTTTGAAGTATGTGATGGAGTCAACAGCTTTGAATGGGAGAATGGCGAGGTGGCAAATTCTGCTTTTAGAGTTTGACATAGTCTATGTGAGCCAGAAGGCTATAAAAAGAAGTGCTATAGTGGAATTTCTGGCTAGTAGAGCTATAGAGGATTATGAGCCGTTGAATTTTGATTTCCCAAATGAGGAGTTGATGTGTGTGGCAACTACAGAGGATTGTCCTTAGAAGTTGAGCTTTGATGGGGCATCCAATGCAGTGGGAAATGGAATTGGGGCAGTCCTGGTATCCCCAAATGGCGATTATTATCCATTCACATGCAAGTTGGATTTTGATTGCACGAACAATATGGCCGAATATGAAGCGTGCATCATGGGACTTCGAGCGGCTATAGAGCAAGGAATAAGAATCTTGGAAGTATATGGAGACTCTGCATTGGTAATTTACCAGCTTAGAGGAGAATGGGAGACAAGGGATTATAAATTGATCAATTATCGAAAGGTAGTTTTAGGGTTACTTGAGAAGTTTGATAACATCACTTTCAATTATATCCCGCGAGACGAAAACCAGATGGCAGATGCTCAAGCAACCTTGGCTTCAATGATTAGAGCGAATAAAGAGGAGGAGATGAGACCCATTCAGATGAGTATCTTTCAGGCTCCAGCTTGCTGTTGTAACATTGAGGAAGAAGAAAAGGATGATAATCCTTGGTATCAGGATATATTGTGATATGTGAGAGATCATAAATACCCAGAACAGCCAACTCAGAATGATAAGCGAACTTTAAGGAGATTAGCTTGTGATTACGTTTTGGATGGAGACATCTTGTACAAAAGAAGGACCAAGTATTGTTGAGATGTGTTGACGCCGTAGAGGCTAAGTTAATCCTGGAAGAAGTACACGAGGGTGTTTGTGGGACGCACGCTAATGGTTTCATGATGGCTAGACAAATCATGAGGTTTGGATATTATTGGTCTACCATGGAAGGGGATTGTATCAACTATGCCAAGAAATGCCGTAAATGCCAGATTTACGGAGACAAGATTTATGTACCACATTCACCTCTACATGTTATGACTTCTCCATGGCCTTTTTCCATATGGGGCATGGATGTCATTAGGCCAATATCACCAAAAGCTTCAAATGGGCATCAATTTATTTTTGTGGTTATTGATTACTTCACAAAGTGGGTAGAGGCTGCTTCTTATGCAAATGTCACTAAGTCGGCTGTAAGTCGGTTCTTGAAGAAAGAGATCATTTGTCGGTATGGAATGCCTGAGAGGATCATATCAGACAATGCATTGAATTTAAACAACAAAACGATAGCAGAAGTTTGTAGTCAGTTCAAGATCAAGCATCATAATTCATCTCCATATCGCCCAAAGATGAATGGGGCAGTGGAAGCTGCTAACAAAAATATCAAGAAGATAGTGGGGAAAATGACTGAAACATACAGAGATTGGCATGAGAAGTTACCGTTTGCACTCTTAGCCTATCGAACGTTCATCAGAACTTCTATTGGGGCAACTCCTTTCTCACTGGTTTATGGGATGGAGGCAGTGTTACCCATTGAAGTTGAAATACCTTCTCTTCAAATTTTATCAGAGATAAAATTAGATGAAGCAGAATGGATTCAATCGCGGTATGACCAGTTGAACTTGATCAAGGAAAAGAGGTTAAGAGCCATTCATCATGATCAGATGTATCAGAAGCGAATGATACGAGCTTACGACAAGAAAATAGGACCAAGAGAATTCCACGAGGGGGATCTTGTTTTGAAAAAGATCCTTCCCATTCAGAAGGACTTTAGAGGAAAATGGATGCCAAATTGGGAAGGGACATATGTCGTGAAGAATGCTTTCTCTGGGGGTGCATTGATTTTAACAGAAATGGATGAGAAGAGTTTGCCCAACCCAGTAAATTCAGACTCGGTCAAAAAGTACTTTGTCTAAAGGAGAGGAGAATCCAAGGTGAAAACTCGCAAAGGGCGCCTTGAGATTTCGAAAAAAAATGGAGAGGCTAAGGTGAAAACCCGCAAAGGGCGCCTTGTGACCAAAGGGGTTTTGAGTTGAAAACCCGAAAGGGCAGCTTAAATTTCAAAAGGTATATAGTAATCTTGCTATATCTAATTCAATAAAGAGCGAAGCACGTTGTATATTGGGGCATCAACAAAGTACTTTGACTCTTTTAAACACATGTCGAACTTAAGAAAGTCTTCATGGAGCTGGTGTAAAGACGTTCAAGCGGTGGTATCTACAGCATCTAACTTTTGTCCTGTTTGCTAACTTTAGATTCTATTTCTTCTTAAAGATAGGCTTTCAGATTAATTCCCTTTGTATTTTTGACAAATCTATTCAAATCTAATTATTCTCAAGATTAAATTCATCATCCATTATTCTTAAAATGTGTCGCGTTAAATAATGATAGATGAACTAAATGATTTTCACAAATGAAGTTTTGTTCGTTACTCTGGAAATTTCTAGATAATACAAGAAACTAAAACAGAATAATTGTTCAAGAAATTCACGTAAGTGAGGTTCGAAGGAACTCGAGGTGATTCTTTCTTTAGTCCGAAATGATGATTGGACAAATCAAACGATTCGATCCTAAGAGAGAATCATCTTACAAACATTCTTGATGGGTCATAGCATTTGAAGAATGGTACAAACCCACAGGCTGAGTAAGAATGATATTTCGAGAGAAATAAGGATGAGCTTTAATGAAGGAATGAGTAGTGATGTCTGGAATAGGGGTCATATTCATAAACATTTTGCATTATAATAGGTTTAATTAGGAGCATTTGACTCATTTTGATCATAAGCATCCTAATCATTAGGCATGAACTCATACATATTATACAGGTCATGTCCTTCAAAGGACAATGAAGATTGATGCGCCTCAACCCCCTAAGCAGTAGGGTAGCAGGCTAAAGCATAGCAGATTTGGCTTTCACGTGTTTACACTGAAGCGAATCTAAGATGATTTGGCGTCTCTGTATTGTTAGAGAGCAGATCGAAGATAGCAGATTTGGCATCTCTGTATTGTTAGAGAGTAGATCAAAGATAGTAGATTTGGCATTTCTGTGTTGTCAGAAAGCAGATTGAAGATAGCAGATTTGTCATCTCTGTATTGTAAGAGAACAGATCGAAGATAGTAGATTTGGCATCTTTGTATTGACAGAGAGCAGATCAAAGACATAGCAGATCTAACTTTCAGATGTTTCCGTATCGAAGTAAATCCAAGATGATTTGGCATCTCTGTATTGTCAGAGAGCAGATCGAAGATAGCAGATTTGGCGTCTCTGTATTGTCGGAGAGCAGATCAAAGATAGCAGATTTGGCATTTCTGTATTGTCAGAAATTAGATCGAAGATAGTAGACTTGCCATCTCTGTATTGGTAGAGAGCTGGTCGAAGATATTAACATGGCGTCCCAGATGTTGCAGGGAGCAGGTTGAAGATAGCAGATATTGCCTTCCTGAAGTTACAAGTGAAGCAAATTGAAGCTATCATATTTATAGTCCAATACTTCTGAAGTTGCAGATAGTTTGACGACCATAAGAAAGATCTCAAGGACTGGGCCATACCGGGCAAAATGGGTCCTTTTATATCTTAGCTCTATTCCTGCTACACAGCAATGAGCAAAGAGGGGCAAACAGTAATAACCAAGTTTACGCCCCATAAATAAAACCAAAAATAAAATAAATAAATAAATGTTTATTTATTATAGTCCAGTTACAATAAATAGCCCAAAATTAAATAACCCAATAACCCGTTTTACCCTAAACCCAGAAGACTCATTACACCAGGGGCCCAAGAAGCACAAATGGTTAACAGAATACGGAAGGGCCTAGGGTTTCAAAAACCCTAGGCGCCACAAGCACCAACAGACGTGACTGTTCGTCTCACAATGACCCGCCATCAACGCCGTGACTTCAGCCTCGGATCACGACGCAATCAACACGTCTGTTCATCTCACGAAGTTTCAGCTACCCTCCATCAGTGCCGCAAGCCAAGGCGCAGTCAATGCCCGGTCTGTCGCCACCATCGTCAAGCCTTCATCACTGCCGGATTTCTCATCGTCACCTGCAAAACAAGAAAGAGCCAACAGCAACCAAAGAAATAGATTTGGAAAGAAATCAAATGATTTCTTTTCCTAAAATGTAGCAAAGGGTTATAAAAACCCCTTCTTTTTCTAATCTGTAAGGACTTTTTTTTTTATAAATACACAAATACAAACAGTCGAAAAACAAGAGAAATATTGGCAGATTATCAAAGAATACAAAGGTGAATACTCAATTTATTTTTTACGAAATATATACTGGTAACATAAAAAGAGGAAAGGGATATGAACCTTTTAATCTACGCTGAAGGAGGAAACTTTCCAGTTTCTGACCGCCGTAAGTGGCGGCGATTGGCGGAGGCGCGTGAGCCCGTGCAAGCCTCAGACGGAGTCCCGATAGAACTTCGGAGGCACCTTCCCTAACCCTCTCAGAGGGTTTTCTTTCTTTTTTTAAAGACAGGTTGAAAAATGATTTTACAACTAAAATTTGGTTTATATAGCCCTAACGAAATGGTGCCGTTTTGTTTTAATCCAATAGGCATAAAACGGCGTCGTATTGACGCTTAGGATCCGTTTTGGTTTATATTGCTTCCCAAAACTCAAGTGTTTTATAATGAAGGGAGAGGCCTCTATTTATAGTTGAACCTCCTCAAATCCAATGGTACAGATCAATTACATCAACGGTTAAGATTAAAATGTATCTACAAATTAAATCTCTAAGATTACAAAACCATATCTTCTAAGATTGCATATCATATCTAAGATTGCAATCATATCTAAGATTGTATCATATCTAAGATTGCATATCACATCTAAGATTGCATATCATTGAAGATTATATTTCCATATGAGTCAAGCTTGTAGATGGACCTTAAATCTTTTCAAGTAATGGGCCATTCCGATCGGGCCAAATTATATTTGTAATTCTGGACTAAACTTGGACTTTATTTTTTGGAGATTTATTAGTTTAAATACTGAAATGGGCCGAGCAAAAATGGGCTATTACAATCCTCATTGTTTATTATGTCGTATTCTTGCATGAAATATTATTATCTTTGCCATTTTGTATTTGCTTGCATGAAATAATAATGTATTTATTAATATTATTTGTGATTACATATGCATGAAATATCAAAGTATTATGTGACGTATATCGTAATTACCATTTATTTGTATGAAGTACTAAACACGTAGTTTAACTAATCCAATGTTGACTTTTTTGCAATAGGTTAAATACATCATTTTTGTATTATTATTTTTAAATTTCATTTAACCTAAAGGAATCTTAAAAAACAAGGCAATGTCTTTTGTATTTAGGAATTCAAAAAATAGTGCCCTAACATGCTGGGTGGCGATTTCCCGTTTGTCTAACTATCTAAAATATCCTTCTAAACGAGTTTTACAAATCACAAGATGATTTCAGTTACGAAAGATTAAAGATATTGTGTCCAATCATGCTGGATGTGATATTTGTACTCTTTTAAAACAAAGGAATCTTGATTCTTTTTAACTCAAAGCATTACAGTTTTAAGGGAATCTCATTTCTAAATTCTTTCAAATTTCTGATATCAAGACAAAATTATTCAATTTGGTACCAATTTTGGGCATTACGAGGGTGCTAATCCTTCCTCGTACGTAACCGACTCCCAAACTTATTTTCTCATAATTTCGTAGACCAAAATGTTTTATAAAGTGATCCAATCACACTTTAAAAGATTGGTGGCAACTCCCGTTTTTCATTTTTTTTAAAAACCCATTTTTAAAGGAGGTTTCAACATATATTACAAGCTAGATATGAACAATGATCTGCGAGCTCTATGTTTAAGTAAATGTTTTGACACTATAATCTTCTGAATCTGTTGGGTATAATGAAATGTCATAGGATTGCAAGTACTCACCTTTATGTTTCGTGTTTTGAGTGAAAGGCCCTAGGACAGGTTGGAGAGATAAAGGAATGTCAAGCTAAGCTCCATTCATCGGGACATGTTGGTGTGTTAGAGAGTGTTTAGCTTTATGCTACAATTATGGCACATGTTAAGACTCTTTAACTCAAAGTGGCGACTTATAAGGAGATCCTCTTATCCAACAGAAAAGAATATGTGAATAAGATTTTATTTTCCAAAATATTATGTTTTACCATTTTAAGCTAACTGACAGTGAGTAATTGCAAACTAGGCTTCACATAAGTATGGCGTACCCAATTCGCAGTTTAGTGACCTTGCCAAAGCTTTTGTTTAACTTATGTTTTGTGTGCTATGTGATTATTATTTCCTGCATGTTCATTAGGTTTGCAAGATCTCACACATTCCATTTTACACACTACAGATAGTTAGATCGCACAGTATGTAGCAGCGATGCGAGTGATCCAGGCAAAGCATAAACACTGGAAAGGTTGTACAAGTGAACTCTGGACATAAAGGCAATGTGGGATTCTTCTTGGGCTTAGAGATATATTTCTAGTGACTTCTCTAATTATCCTAAAACTTAGTTATTTTTTTGTTTCATTATGTTTTTCTTTATGTTTTTAATTACGAACCAATAATACCTTATAAACGTATTTGAATTTTAAATATATGAATATAGTCCAAGTTTGATTGATGTTTCCTTAATTTATAAGTTCAGTTCATACTTAAGAAATTAATTTCTAAACATAGTGATAACCATAAGCAGTAGCTTGAAATATTCAAAATTGAAAAACTTATATAGAGTTCACTAAGGTTGCTGCGAAGTGACAGGGTTGCCGAACTGTGCAAAGTGCTAACCCTAATAATTGATGAGTTGTTATTCGCAAACCCTAAATAAATTTTGATATTCAAAATAGGAGAAACCCTGTGAACTGAGTTCGCAGTATCTAAAGAATAAAGAGCAAAGTGACAAAATAAATGAAAGATTACTTGTACTCTATAACCAACAAACTGAACAAATCATTACAAGCACCACGGTTATCTATTTCTCAACAGGAGTAAATTAGATTGATTTGACCTCCCGTGACCAGTCAACAATGAGGTTAACCTTCGTCGGATTTTCTTTTACCTACCTTGGATTTGGTAAAGAAACCAAGGGGTTCGAGAGTATATTTATAGGAGGGGACCGTTTCAGATGGTTTTTATTTATGCTTAATGTTCAGGTTCTTCTTTCTAACCTCAACATTCTCTACTTCTTTTTCTTCTTCTCCTTTAAGATTGGAATAGGATCTCGTCTAATGGGTAGATGATTCTGCCCTATGGTAAGTCTTACAGCTTTACATGTAATAGTTAGAGAAGGGAAAGGTGTTACAGGAGGGTATAGGGTGTTACAATAGCTCTCTTATTGAAAACATTACCATTTACTTTATCTGATACGACATAATTAGACTCGACCGACATAGTAAATCTATAAGAAAACAGAGTCAAATCAGATCATATTGCATCACACTATCCCAAATTAATGTGGCATGTATTTCTAAACTTAACACATGCTACGTTCAGTCCTAAAATTGACTAAATTGTAACTCTGATACCACTAAATGTAACACCCCTCACCCGGCCTGGTTTTCAGACCCGAGTTATAGGATGTTATAATAATTAACGAAGCAACTACATACAATTCCAGCTTTAAACATTCAATTAAACAATAAAAACAATTCATAATCCTTATTTCAATTAAACATGAAACTATTTCATAAATTCACACTTAACATTCAAATAAAACATGAGTCATACAATGATGGTCAATTTAATGCATAATCATCAAATATAGCTTTTCACATCCTTAAGTAGGCTTACATATGCCAGAATATCAACCTAGAATTTAATTAGGACTAATTTGCAATATTTTCAAAGTTACAGATCGATTAAAGCATAAATAAATTCTTTAAATAATCAATCGTGTCATAAACATTAAAATATTATTATATACAATTAAATTTGAGTCTTATTCGAGCTTACGAAAGCTCTTAAGTTGACTCGAGTACAAATAAGGACTAACTTAAAAACTTTTCAAACAGTCAGGAAATTTTCAAAGCAAGGTCACACAATCGTGTGCCTAGGCCGTCCTACAATCAAAGACTGTATGGAATTGGAGTCACACGAATGTGTATCCAGGCCGCGTAACTCATTAAAGTCATGTGGATCTATATGTAAAAATTCCATAAAAAGTTATGTGTCTTGTGGCTGGGCCATGAAAAAAACTAAGACCATTTGCATTATAGATGAATGAACTTACAGTACTCACACGCGTGTGTAAGGTTAAATATGGTATTTTGGTATTTTAATGTTATTTTTAATTAAACAAAACATAAAGATGAATTTCATTCATCTTTCTTAGCCATGAATAGCAAAGAAGAAATCCATTCTAGGGCATGAAATTTTGGCACTCTACTAACATGATTAAGGTACGGTTTTAGCTCAGTTTTTGATTATTTTTATGTTTTTGTGATAGTTGCTTTGTATTCTAGCTAGCCCGTACCTTAATTTTAGAAACTGTTAAAGAATTGTCATTTTACCATTGTTTAATGCTTGAGTATTTTGATGATTGATGATAGATTATGAAAGTTTGTTGATAGTTAAAATAGTTTTGTAAAGTAATTTTTGACAAAAATGTCAAAAAGGGATTAAATTGTGAAATATGCAAATTGAGGGGTTGAAATGTGAAATAAATGAAATTTTTAGGCTGATAGGGACTCATGTATAAATCAGCTAAGTATGGGTTATGTTGAATTATGTGAATTTTGTATATTTGTGAAATAGGGACTAAATTGATTAAATGTGAAAGTTTAAGGGCTAATCTGTAAAAATGCCCAAATGTGTATTTTTGGACTAAATTGAATGAGTAGGTGATTAAATGAATTAATTTTGAATGCATTTAGATTAAGAAAAGAGGAATTCAGAATTACATTAGGGGAAAGGCAAGATTATCGTGTAATTGACTCGTTCCGCCATTTTCATACTCGAGGTAAGTTTGTATGTGGTAATTTTATTATAAATGAATAAATTTTAAATGCTTTGATATTGCATAAACTGTGATTATGAGATTATGGATAATGTGAATACGACTCTACGGATGTGTTCGACAATGAAATCGACAAGTGTAAATTCTCGGTTGAACTTTAGGAATAGTTTAGGATGCTAGTGACATGTCATTAGGCTATTATGTTGGCTTCAAGCCATGATATCGGCACTTCGGGTGCAAATGATACCTTGATTTGGCTACGGTCTATGGTATAGGTACTCCGGGATAAGTTACCTTGATTTGGCTATGGGCCATGGTATAGGTACTTATCGATTGTGATCCTTGAGTATCCAACTTCTATTCCAAATGGTTCAACGAGTAAACGAATGATGTGGTTGAGAAAGAGGTTAGTACGAGGTGACACAGGTATGTACGGAACCTATTTGAGTATTAAATAGAGAAAGTTCAACGAGATGGTACTTAATCATGTTTAGACATGAGAAAGGTTTGTAGTTAATGTGGCTATGATTTGGAAATGTGTAATTTATTAAATACATTTATTTGATGAATTGAGTTATTCACTTACGAACTTACAAAGTTATGAAGTTTACTTTGTGTTACTTGTCTATGTTTTATAGTGAATCAAAGCTAGCTCGGATCCGGGAGTCGTCAGGAACATCATCGCACTATCAAACACCTAAGTTGGTACTTTTGAATTGTGTATATATGGTATATGGCATGTATAGGCTACTTGTGATATTTTGGTTGTGAATATAGCCATGAGAGTTGGCTTGTAAATGATGTTAATAATGTGGTGTGCTTAGCTCTTAAAAATGGCTTGTAAATATATATGTTTCAGTTATGGAAATAGCCATGAGTGATGGCCAGAATATGGTTTTTATGGGCGGTTTAAGAAAGCACGTGCCCATTACCCAAATTGCCTTATTTTGGCATGTTTGGTATGAAAATGGTTGTGGTTTTATAGTTGCAAATGGTTAATTGAATTATGGAGTTTAATGCTTGTGAAATACATTTGGTGAAGTATGATTTTATAAGTTGGGTTAATAATTATTTGAATAAGTATTTGGTATTGACATGAGTAATGAATTTGGTTGAATTAGATATGGTATAAATTGTGCATTTGAATAATGATTTTGGTTGCTTATTGTATGATAAAATGGTACCATTTTAATTGTTTAGGTGAAGCATAAATAAGGGTGGCAATTTGGCCTTGTAAATGGCCTATTTTTGTCCACACGGGCGTGTATCTCAGCCGTGTGCAACACATGGTCATGCTACATGGCCGTGTGTCCCCTGGTGTGGAAATTAATTTGAAGTTAGTATGCTCCACAAGGTCTCACACATGGGCGTTTGACTGGCCGTGTGGTACAAGTCAGTGAGTTACACGAGCTAGACACATGGGCATGTGGTCGACTGTGTGACCCAAGTCAATATGTATGCCCTATTTTCACACGGCCTGTGACACAAGTGTGTTTGAAGCCGTGTAAGGCACACGGTCTATTCATATGGGCATGTGGCCCTTGTATGTTTGAAATTTTTCTAAGTTTTCAAATTTTTTGTATATTATCGGTTTAGTCTCGAACCACTTCTATTGTATGTTTAAGGCCTCGTAGGCCCTTATAAGGGACAATGTGATTGTGTTGAATGGTATTTGAAAATAAATGCATAAATGTATGTATTATGTTTGATAAATGATGTGTATTGATTGGTAATACCTCGTAACCCTATATTGATAGTGAATACGGGTGAGAAATGTTACACCTTTCCAAAACAACCAACCAATAGCTTGAGGGATGCTGATACACGAAAGATTTCTGAGAAGGAAAGAAAATAGTATGAAAAAGTGTAACAGTTCGGTTTAGACCCTAGTCAGAATAGTGGTTTTAGGACCACAAATCCAAGTCCAAAAAATATTTTTATATTATTTCCTGTGTCTGTGATATGTGAATTTATAACTATGAAGTTTTTGTGATTTAATTTATTTGTTTCTGTGCTTAATTATGAAAAAGGACTTAATAATTGTTAAAGTGCCTATTTGGCTTGGCTTTTTAAATGAGAGGCCCTTATGATGCAATAAGACCATTGTAATAATGCATGGACCATTATGGACATTAGTGGATGGAATTTTTATTTGTTAATTAAAGGGTAAAATTAGAAAATGGCTTATAATGGATAATTAAATAAAAAAAGCATGAAACAAGCCATTTTCATACTCATCTTGCCGAAAATCACAAGAAAAAAGAAAGAAGAAGACCACCTAGGGTTCGGTCATTGTTTTGGTTGAGTAAGGTATGTACTTTGGTCCATTTTTGATAATTTTTACGTTTCTGTGATCGTTACTTCTTGTTCTTCAAAGCCCATGTCTGAATTTCTGTTTCTGTTAAAGATTTCATGAAATTCCATTGTTGATATCATGAGTTTTGTGATGTTCTTGGATGAATTTTGAGGGCTTAGTAGATGATTTATAAGTTTTGTCTTTGAATTTTGATGAAATAGAGTTATTTGGGCTAAATTGTGAAAATAAGTTTTGAGAGACTAAATTGTAAATTAAATGTGTTATTTGGAATTGTATGGAAGCCATGTATATTCGGCTAAGCTATAGTCTTAGTGAATTTTGCATATTTGTGATTTTGTGAAAAATAGATTAAATTGTCAAAGTGTGAAAATATAAGGGCTATAATGTAAAGTGCCCTAAATATGTGTTCATGGATTATTTTGAATGAAATAAATGATTGAATGGTTGAATTTGAATTGTATTAGATCAAGAACAAAGAAAATCAGACTTAGATCGGGGGAAGTCCAAAATAGTCGAATAGTCGACTCATTTCCGTCCGAGATCAGTACGAGGTAAGTCAAAAATACAATTATGAGTTAAATTGATTGAATGTTGTATGCGTTAGTCATAATCTATATTGGACGGCTATGAGAGCCTAATGAAGGAGCTTTGACATTAATTTGAGATATCGTATAAGACCGTGTCTAGGAAACAGGCCTCGATTTTGGACTTATGTGTAAGACCATGTCTGGGACATCAGCATCATATATGATTACGTATAAGACCTTATCTGGGACAGAGGCATCGATACTGAATTACATGTAAGACCACGTCCAGAACGATGGCATTGTACCTATTTATGAGTATATGTGTCGTTTCTGAATCATCTGAGGATAGAGTATGAGATATGGGAATGAATATATTAGGAAAAGTATAATCTATACAGGTACGTATGTATCGTACTAAATCTCTGAATATGAAAAACTCTGTTCTATGAAATAATGAAAGTGAAGTAAGTATGAAATCATGCATTACTCTGTGAAATAACTTTGAATTCTTACTGTAACACCCCAAACCCATCCCGGACGTTATGGTCGAATTTGGCATGTCACATTGAAGTGTTTTAGTGAAAACCGTGTTCCCATTGAAAACCCTTTTTAAAAGAAAAGAAACCTTAACTACCTTTAAAAAAAAAAAACTTCTTTCAACCACTTGTTTAAAATATATGATTTTATGAAAACATGTTATTTTAAAATGTAGTTGCGAAAACGTGGAAGAGACATACTATAGATTAAGAAACCATGCTCAACTTCTTATAATTACATCACATAAAAATAATAATCCAAAAAATAACAAAATGGAAGGTCTTATTACAATCTAGTCTGAAATCACTTAATAATCAAAAACTTATATGCTTTAAAATGAAAAAAAAAAAATCTAAATTGTCTTGCTAGCTGGCCACCCAGAGTCCCTCCAAACATCGAACCTTCTACTAAGCATCACCTGAAAATAAAATAAATGAGGGGGGTGAGTTTTCGAAAACTCAGTATGTACAACCCTCATCAAACAAACATGCAACAGACAAATCATTTTGGGCCTAAGCCCAATTCACATACGGTGGCCTTTGGGCCTTAGCCCATTTTGGCCTCAGTAGGGCCGTAACCCATGTCAATTTCCACATATCACATTTAACTGGGCCAAGCCCTTTTCATAATCCAATCATGACGTATGTATGCAAATGCTTATATCCCCATCCAACCTGTACACCCCCTTTCCAACCAACACTTACTGTGGGGAGATACTCAACCCACCCATCCTTATTACAACCCGGTGTGGAACTAGTGCGGCCCCACTTAACGGTGTAGCATAGTTGCTTATAAACGGTGTAGCACCTTGCAAGACTATTTAACTTAGCAAAGCGACAAGTCGCTCGATGACTAAAAAGCCTTCGGTGGATCCACAGTCATCAAGTAACCATGCGATCCTTATACACTTCCTCTAATCATAAACCCAGCCCATATGCAACATAATAATGTATGGATGCAGCATATATCATACATAGATCATACTCATAACACATAGGGGTATTTCAGTAATTTCTACCCTACAGGGGTATTTTGGTAATTTCTTAGCAGTATGGCTCTTAATTACGAACTTTGGCCCGTCAACAAGTCCTCATTGGCCAAAGTGAACAGACACTATGCACCAAGTAAGATTCTAGAGAAGAGAAGGTGGGTCATTAAGACTGCTTAAGTACCAAGCTTTGTCTAGATCCAATCCTAGACATGCATATGCCCATTGCCACACTTTACCCTTATGACTTGTCCACAGACGAATTTGATAAGTTAGTTAAGTTTTATACTTCTTAAGGATTTATTAGAAACTAGGCCTACAAGTCCATAACAAAACCCTAGCAAGTCTACAGGCTTCCATACATTCATATGGCCCATCAGGCCCAGTCACATTTATACGACCCATTAGGCTCAATCACACTTATATGAACCATCATGCCCAAATCCAATCCAAACCATTCAACAAACTTAATCAGCTCATCACATATTACCAAATTATCAACTTTTGCTTATTTGGGCTCACGGGTCCGTCGGGCCCATTTGGCCCATTCTCGCCCAGTTGGGCAAAACGTGACCCAAGTCCATGAGATCTCTCATGGGGTCTCTGGTATCGTATCGAATACCCTCTTACAAGTGTTCGCGCACTCGCAAGACTACCGTATCCAAACTTTCAGTTTTTCGGCATTTCGGTATTTCGGTATTTCGACTTTTCGGCATTTCAGAATTTACCGATCTACTGTGTGTGCGAAGTATGTGTACACAACTGGTAAGCAAGCATACTGCAATTCCCTTAGCCACCAACCTACAAATGATATCACCCTTCAATTAATCGCATGCTTCATACATATCTTTACTAAAACTGAAACCTCACATTAACCTTACCTTGCACGATAAGTATAACAGCCCCTTCTTAAATCACTAACCACAATCAACTCCTAGATCTGCACCAATCTTAACTATTAAAACCAGAATAATAGGCGACTCGTATCCAACACAAGTCCCCTTAGCTTAACTATAAACATTCGGCCACCTTAGCCAATGGAAGAGGAACACTTACCAAAATTGCAAACACCTAACAAGCAATTTCGGCAGAAAGCTAAGATCTGAGATCCGATACTAATTCCCTACCAAATTCGATTAGAAAGAATGAAGGAGAGGAGTAATCAGCCCAAGGGAGATTTGACTTTTTGGCTTTTAAACTAATATGGTGAATAAGGTTTATTTGGTACAAATTAAAGAAGAAAAGTAGAAGAAGGAATCAGCTAACCTAAAGGGTAAATCAAAAAAGAATTGAAGAGAGAAAGAATGGAAAAAGAACCAAATAGCAAAGATGGAAAAGCCAATTGGCACTTTAAAAAAATGAAGAATTTGGCATTAGCCTAGGATCCCAAACTCAGCACATATTTATAGCCTATAGCCAAATTGCCTAACCCTCAATTCCCAATTCAGCTCCATCACTTCCCCCTTCTCATCTCCTCGTTTTTCTCCCTGATAACTCCCTAATCTATTTCCTAATTTTTCCTCCTGAACACTTCCCTTAGAGTCCATCTTCATGCCACTTCCAACCTTCTAGAAGGCCAAAATTAAACTCCTAAAAATACTAAGCTAGGATTCGAACCTAGGATCTCTTTGCTAGCCACTAACGCCACCTCCCCACACCCTAAGTGGCATCACTTAGCCACTCCACCACAAGGCTTTTTGATGCCATTTTCCCCTATTTTTATTTAAAAGCCCCAACTACTCACAACCCTGGTTCTTT
The DNA here is from genome assembly GCA_025698475.1 of Gossypium anomalum. Lineage (NCBI taxonomy): Eukaryota > Viridiplantae > Streptophyta > Magnoliopsida > Malvales > Malvaceae > Gossypium > Gossypium anomalum. The sequence goes on from CM046957.1 coordinate 18,977,838, forward strand.
TAATAATTAAATTAAAATTCCTCCACCACAAAACTCTAACCCAGAACTTCTCTAACACACCAAGACACTCCAAATTCATTAAACCCTTAAAGCCAACATATCATTTATCATTTTCTTGCTCACTTAAAAATTTTATGAGACCTAAAGCCCAAAGCCCAATTCTTCTAGGCCCAAAATTTCGGGGTGTTACACTTACTACTGACTTTTACTTATATGTTTTAATAGATGGACTAGTTGTTTTTGGCTTACTAAGCTCTATGTAGCTTACTTTGTGTGATTTCTGTCTGTTTTACAGTTATCGTAGCTACTGAAAGCTCGGGATAGTCGAGGATTGTCACCACACTGTCAAACTCTTTTGGTACTTTTGGAAATGTACATATTTTAAGTATGGCATGTATAGGCTAGAATGTTTAAGTATATAAGCTTGATATGTATATATATGTTATGCCATGTCAATTGGCTAGCAAATGATAAGTTTGTCTATAGTTTTGGTGTATGTTTGTAATGTGCTATATTCTAATGTGAATTGGTCATCTTTAAGCATAGAATTGGTTAAAAATTTTGGTATGAATGTTGTATATTATTACTTGTAGGATTTGACCCAAAAAGGGGTGGCAAATTGGCTTAAACCAAGCCTGTATTGTGCCACACGGTCAGGGAACATGGGCGTGCCTTGTGGCCGTGGGCTTAAGTCAGTAGCTAGCTAAATTTTACACGGTCATGGCACACAGCCGTGTCTATTGGCCGTGTGAAAAAGTCAGTATAAGAACTCTTTTTGGCACGGTTGGACTACATGGGCGTGTCTTGTACCCGTGTGAGTCACATGGTCTAGGTACACGGGCGTGTGACTTTGACAGTTTGAAGATTTAGACAAGTTCTGAAAATTCTGAATATGTTCGGTTTAGTCCTGACCTTTCTTAAATGTATGTTTTAGGTCTCGTAGACCAACTGAAAGGATGAATGCCTATGTATTAATGTTATATGATATCTGTGATTCTGTATTGTTCTGAAATTTCTCTGTCTGTCCGGGGATGCCCCTTACCTATTCCGATGATGGTTACGGGATAGGGGTGTTGCATTTTATTGGTATCAGAGCTATGGTTTAGGCGGTTCTAGGACTACCATAGCGTATGTGAGTCTAGCTATACATGTCATATGTCTAAAATTGTGATAGTGTGATGAATCCTGATATTGAATTGTGCTTTTTAGCAATGGATCCCAATAGAGCTGTAGCTGGTGATGTTGAAAGTAATGCGCCTACTTTCGCGCAAGGGACAGTGCAAAATGATTATCGACCGCCTAGGAGTAGCCGTGATAGCAAGGCTAAGCAAGCCTTTTATCAGATTATGAATGATTGGTTCACTCAGTATATTAGAACCAATCCGGCTATTCAACAACCTCCACCCCCGGTTAATCCTTCTCAAATTCCTGTTATGACTACCGTGAATCCAATTCAGTTTAGTAGACCACCAGTTGATAAGATTAGAAAGTATGGGGCTGAAGAGTTTCGAGCTACAACGAATGATGATACTGAAAAAATTGAATTCTGGCTAGAAAATACGATACGGGTATTTGATGAAATGTCTTTGAATCCAGAGGAGTGTGTAAAATATGTTATTTCACTTCTGAGAGATACAGCATACCATTGGTGGAAAACTTTAATATCTGTGGTCCCGAGCGAACTGGTTACTTGAGATTTCTTCCAAGCAGAATTTCAGAAGAAATACATTATTTAGAGATTCATTGATTAGAAACGTAAAGAGTTTCTCGAGCTTAAGTAAGATCGTATGTCTGTTACTGAATATGAACGGGAATTTGTCAGATTGAGCCAGTATGCTCGAGAATGTGTATCGAATGAAGCATAATGTGTAAAAGGTTTGAAGATGGACTAAACGAAGATATCCGTTTGTTAGTGGGAATTTTAGAGATTAAAGAAATGGTAGTGCTCGTTGAGCGAGCTTGTAATACTGAAGAATTAAGCAAAGAGAAAAGAAAAGATGACTCTAAAGCTAGAGACGTTAGAAAGAGATCTTCGGGTAAAGGATTTCAATCTGAGTCAAAGAAATTTCGAGATGATTGAAACCATTCAAAGACGGATGTAAGATATTCGAACCGAGCTCAAGCTAGATCTCATTCAAATTCCAGAGCTCCAGCTACTTCTGTTGCAAGTGTTGGGAATGTCTGATCTGAGAAACCCGAATGTAAACACTGTGATAAAAGACATCCGGGAAATTATAGATTGAATGACTGAGCCTGTTTCTGATGTGGATCTCTGGATCATTTTGTAAGAGATTGTTCTGAACCTGCTGAGCAAGAGAATATACAAAATCAGAGACCGAGTAACACCTCAGTTAGAGGTAGACCTTCCAGAAATACGAGAAATACAAGTGGTGATCAAAGAGCTACTAGGGACACTACTGTTAGATCTGAGGCCAGAGCACCTGCCAGAGCCTATGCAATCCGAGCTCGTGAAGAAGCCTCGTCTCCAGACGTGATTACTGGTATTTTCACTCTTTATGATACTTCTGTGGTTGCATTGATAGACCCTGGATCAACGCATTCTTATATCTGTATGAATTTAGTACATAGTAAGACTTTGCCTGTAGAGTCTACTAAATTCGTAATTAGAGTATCAAACCCCTTAGGCAAAAGTGTTTTGGTTGACAAATTCTGCAAGAATTGCCCGTTATTGATTCGAGATATTTGTTTTCCTGCTGATCTGATGCTTTTGCCTTTCGACGAATTTGATATAATTCTGGGAATAGACTGGTTAACTTTACACGATGCTATTGTGAATTGCAAACGAAAAGTTATTAATCTAAGATGTAAGAATGATGAGATAATACGAATTGAGTCTAGTGATCTGAATGGACTACCAGCTGTGGTATCTGCAATGAAAGCACGAAAATATGTAAAGAAAGGTTGTAAAGCCTACTTAGCTTATGTATTAGATTCAAAAGTGAATGATAAGAAAGTCGAAAAAGTGCCTGTTGTCTATGAACTCTCTGATGTATTTCCTGAAGAATTACCTGGGTTGCTCCCTATTCGAGGAGTCGAGTTTGGCATTAAATCGGTACCTGGTACTACTCTGATATCGATAGCTCCATACAGAATGGCTCCGACTGAACTAAAAGAATTAAAATCTCAATTGCAAGAATTGATCGATCGAGGATTTGCTAGACCGAGCTTTTCACCTTGGGGTGCTCCTGTTCTGTTTCTAAAAAAGAAAGACGGCACAATGAGAATGTGAATTGATTACCGCCAACTTAACTAAGTGACTATAAAGAAAAAATATCCTCTGCCCCAGATTGATGACTTATTTGATCAGTTGAAAGGTGCTACTGTGTTTTTAAAGATAGATCTAAGATCGGGTTACTACCAGTTGCGAGTAAAGGACTCTGACATTTCGAAAACTACTTTTAGAACTAGGTATAGGCATTATGAATTTTTAGTTATGCCTTTTGGATTAACGAATGCACCTGCTATTTTTATAGATTTGATGAATAGGATTTTTAGACCGTATTTAGATCAATTTGTTGTTGTATTCATTGATGACATATTGATTTATTCACATAATGAAGCTGAACATGTCGAGCATTTCAGAATAGTGCTATAGACATTGCGAGATAAATAGTTGTATGCAAAGTTCAGTAAGTGTGAATTCTGGTTGCGAGAAGTTGGTTTTCTGGATCATATTGTATCAGCCTCTGGTATCCGAGTTTATCTGAGCAAAGTTTCAGCTATTATGGATTGAAAACCTCCGAGAAATGTATCTAAAGTCCGTAGTTTTCTAGGACTTGCTGGTTACTATAGAGGATTTGTAAAAGGTTTCTTGATGATTGCGACTTCATTGACAAAATTACTTAAAAAAGATATGAAGTTTGAGTGGTCAGAAAAGTATCAGAACAGTTTTGATCAGTTGAAAGCTTTGTTAACTGAAGCTCTGGTATTAGTACAACCTAAATCGGGTAAAGAATTTGTAATTTACAGCGATACTTCGTTGATTGGTCTGGGATGTATTTTAATGCAAGAAGGAAAAGTCGTTGCTTATGCTTCGAGACAGTTAAAGCCCCATAAAAAGAACTATCCGACGTACGATCTTGAATTAGTTGCTATTGTGTTTGCTTTAAAAATCTAGCGTCACTATTTGTTGGGTGAGAAATGCCACTTGTTTTCTGATCATAAAAGTCTGAAGTATTTAATAACGCAAAAAGATTTGAATCTGCGAAAAGAGAATATGGTTGGAATTGTTAAAAGGCTACGAGCTAGTTATTGATTATCATCCGGGCAAAGCAAATGTGGTAGCAGATGCTTTGAGTCAGAAATCATTGTCTGCATTGCGTGTGATGAATGCTCATTTAGTACTGTCTGATGATACCTTGGTTTGTGCCGAACTGAAAACGAAACCCTTGTTTATACAACAGATCTGCGAGGCTCAGAAATCTGACAATGAATTGATAGCTAAACGAGCTCTGTGTGATTCTGAATTCTGGGTTGATGTTGATGATTGCTTGAGATTCAGAAATAGACTTTATGTTCCAAGAAATCCAGAGTTAATTCAGATGATTTTGAGTGAGGCTTACAAAAGTAGATTTTTTGTACATCCGAGGAGTACAAAAATGTATAACAACTTGAAACAACTATACTGGTGACTGGGAATGAAAAGAGATATTTCTGATTTTGTTTTTAAATGTTTAATCTGTCAGCAAGTTAAAGCTGAGCATCAGGTGCCATCTGGTCTGTTGCAACCAATTATGATTCCGGAATGAAAATGGGATCGAGTGACCATGGATTTTGTCTCGAGTTTGCCTTTGTCTACGAGAAAGAAAGATGCAATTTGGGTTGTAGTTGATCGGTTGACGAAACCAGCTTATTTTATTCCGATTTGATCTGATTATTCACTTGATAAACTAGCTGAGTTATACATTTCTGATATTGTAAGGTTGCATGGTGTGCCATTGTCGATAGTATCAGACAGATACCCGAGATTTACATCGCGATTCTGGAGGAAATTGCAAGATGCTCTAGGTACTAAATTGCATTTCAGCACTGCTTTTCATCTGCAAACAGATGGTCAATCTGAGCAGATTATTCAGATACTCGAGGACATGTTGAGATGTTGCATTCTTGAGTTCGAAGGTACGTGGGAACAATATCTACCTTTGATTGAATTCGCTTATAATAATAGTTTTCAATCGAGCATTAAAATGGCACCGTATGAAGCCTTATATTGTAGAAAGTGTAGAACTTCGTTATACTGGTATGAGCTCAGTGAGAATAAGATTTACGGCATAGATCTGATAAAAGAAACAGAACAGAAAGTGAAAATAATTCGAGATACTCTGAAAGCTACCTCTGATCGTTAGAAGTCTTATACAGATTTAAAACGGAAGGATATCGAATATGAGATTGGTGATAAAGTGTTTTTGAAAGTATCTCCGTGGAAGAAACTGTTTCGATTTGGTAAAAAGGGCAAGTTGAGTCCGAGGTTCATCGGACCATATGAAATCATTGAGCGAGTTAGGCCGATTGCTTATAGATTGAGGCTATCATCTGAGTTAGAAAAGATTCATAATGTATTTCACGTATCGATGCTTCGACGATACAGATCTGATCCTTCGCATGTAATTTTTCCGTCTGATATTGAAATCCATTCTGATATGACTTATGAAGAAAAGCCGATACGTATTCAATCCCGTGAGATTAAAGAATTGGGTAATAAGAGAATTTAGTTAGTCAAAGTGCTGTGGCACCGGCATGGTGTAGAAGAGGCTACGTGGGATCCAGAAGATGCAATGAAACAGTAATATCCAAATCTATTTAACGGTAAGATTTTTGGGGACGAAAATCTTTAAAGGGGGATTTGTAACAGTCTGATTTAGTCTCTAGTTAGAATAGCGATTTCGGGACCACAAATCCCAGTCCAAAAAATATTTTTATATTATTTTCTGTGTCTGTGATATGTGAATTTATATCTATGAAGTTTCTGTGATTTAATTTATCTGTTTCTATGCTTAATTATGAAAAAGTACTTAATTGCGTAAAATGCAAAAGTTGCATGCTAATTATTAAAGTGCCTATTTGGCTTGGCTTTGTAAATGAGAGGCCCTTATGATGCAATACGACCATTGTAATAATGCATGGACCATTATGGACATTAGTGGATGGAACTTTTATTTGTTAATTAAAGGGCAAAATTGGAAAATGGCTTATAATGGATAATTAAATAAAAATAAAGGTATGAAACAAGCCATTTTCATACTCATCTTGCCGAAAATCACAAGAAAAAAGAAAGAAGAAGACCACTTAGGGTTCGGTCATTGTTTTGGTTGAGTAAGGTATGTACTTTGGTCCGTTTTTGATAATTTCTACGTTTCTGTGATCGTTGCTTTGTGTTCTTCAAAGCCCATGTCTGAATTTCTGTTTCTGTTAAAGATTTCATGAAATGCCATTGTTGATATCATGAGTTTTGTGATGTTCTTGGATGAATTTTGAGGGCTTAGTAGATGATTTATAAGTTTTGTCTTTGAATTTTGATGAAATAGAGTTATTTGGGCTAAATTGTGAAAATAAGTTTTGAGGGACTAAATTGTGAATTAAATGTGTTATTTGGACTTGTATGGAAGCCATGTATATTCGGCTACACTATAATCTTGGTGAATTTTGCATATTTATGATTTTGTGAAAAATGGACTAAATTGTTAAAGTGTGAAAATATAAGGGCTATAATGTAAAGTGCCCTAAATATGTGTTCATGGATTATTTTGAATGAAATGAATGATTGAATGGTTGAATTTCAATTGTATTAGATCAAGAACAAAGAAAATTGGACTTAGATATGGGGAAGTCCAAAATAGTCGAATAGCCGACTCATTTCCGTCCGAGATCAGTACGAGGTAAGTCAAAAATACAATTATGTGTTAAATTGATTGAATGTTGTATGTGTTATAAAAAATCTGTATTGGACGGCTATGAAAGCCTAATGAAGGAACTTTGACATTAATCTGAGATATCGTATAAGACCGTGTTTGGGACACAGGCCTCGATTTGGGACTTACGTGTAAGACCATGTCTAGGACATCGACATCGTATATGATTACGTATAAGACCCTGTCTGGGACAGAGGCAACGATACTGAATTACATGTAAGACCACGTCCGGGACGATGGCATTGTACCTATTCATGAGTATATGTGTCGTTTCTGAATCATCTGAGGATAGAGTACTAGATATGGGAATGAATATATTAGGAAATGTATAATCTATACAGGTACGTATGTATCGTACTAAATCTCTGAATATGAAAAACTCTATTCTGTGAAATAATGAAAGTGAAGTAAGTATGAAATCATGAATTACTTTGTGAAATAACTCTTAATTCTTACTATTGACTTTTACTTATATGTTTTAATAGATGGAATAGTTGTTTTTGGCTTACTAAGCTCTATGTAGCTTACTCTTTGTGACTTCTATCTGTTTTACAGTTATCGTAGCTACTGAAGGCTCGGGATAGTCGAGGATTGTGACCACACTGTCAAACTCTTTTGGTACTTTTGGAAATGTACATATTTTAAGTATGGCATGTATAGGCTAGAATGTTTAAGTATATGAGCTTGATATGTATATATATGTTAAGCCATGTCAATTGGCCAGCAAATGATAAGTTTGTGTATAGTTTTGGTATATGTTTGTAATGTGCTATGTTCTAATGTGAATTGGTCATCATTAAGTATAGAATTGGTTAAAAATTTTGGTACGAATGTAGTATATTATTGCTTGTAGGATTTGACCCAAAAAGGGGTGGCAAATTGGCTTAAACCAAGCCTGCATTGTGCCACACGGTCAGGGAACACGGGTGTGCCTTGTGGTCGTGGGCTTAAGTTAGTAGCTAGCTAAATTTTACACGGTCATGGCACACTGCCGTGTCTGTTGGCCGTGTGAAGAAGTCAGTATAGGAACTCTTTTGGCACGGTTGGGCCACATGGGCGTGTCTTGTACCCGTGTGAGTCACACGGTCTAGGCACACGGGCGTGTGACTTTGACAGTTTTGAAGATTTAGACAAGTTTTAAAAATTCTGAATGTGTTTAGTTTAGTCCCGACCTTTCTTAAATGTATGTTTTAGGTCTCGTAGACCAACTTAAAGGTTGACTGCCTACGTATTAATGTTATATGATATCTGTGATTCTGTATTTTTTTGAAATTTCTCTGTCCGTCTACTGATGCCCCTTACCTATTACTACGACGGTTATGGGATAGGGTGTTGCAAGAAGAGCTGCTGCAAACCTATGATAGAGTCTGCATCAACAATGCTAGTACCAAAAGATATGCCTCTTTAACCTAGAACAACATTATCGACGAGTAAAACATCGATTAGAAAAGCTTTGGTGACCATGCCATCGTCTCAATTTTGGAGAAGAATGATCTGGTGATCTTTGCTCAGTTTGTCAAGCCCTATGTCAAGTACTGAAGATCTATGCTAACCTACTTCAAAGCATTGATGACCCCACTAGCAAGGTGCATCACAAAGTATATGTGAGAGGAAAATGGTACAAATTCGGTGTTGCACAAATCAATAACTTACTCTACCATCTTTACATCAAGGATGTGAAATTTTGGGAATTTGAAGGCACTATTGCTACCCATATTACAAATGGAGTTCACCTCATGTGGCCTATTGGTTTAAAACTTCACTCATCAACCCTGAAACCAACTTATGCCGCACTTTAGGCCATAGCCACAAGGAATTGACTTCCCAATCGCCAAAGGCATAATGTAATCAAGAAGATGGTTGTTTTGCTAAGGAAGGTGGCAGTAGGAATCCAATTTGATAATGGAGACTTGATATTCACAAAGATATATCTTAATGTTGAAAATTTTTATAGTAAGCTTAGTCTCCCCTATCCATCTCTCATATTTCAAATCTTGTTTTAACAAAGTGACAAAATTTTCGATTCTATTGAGAAGTATGAGAAGATGCCTCTAGAACTGAAGTAAGCATGAGAAAATGCCTCTAGAACTGAAGTTCTCTTACAAGTGGTTATAAGGCAAGCATGCTCCCCTGGACCCTGGTAATATGCAAGAGGAAAAAGCCCCTACTAAAGACACAATAATGCTTGAAACTACTGGCATAGATTTTGGCACAGTTCTTGGTTCCTCAAGCATATCAACTATTGTTGATCAAAGGCTTCTCAAGTTGCATTTTGGTGAGATTGATGCCATTGAGAGGCAAATCAAGGACCTTAAAGCTCACAACAGTAAGCTATTGGTCATGAAGTTGGATATTTAAGCCAAATAGCTCTAATGATTCCTTTGTAATCATGAACAAAAATATGGAGTAGTGAGTGAGTAGTGTGCAATATTATGCGGTATGATGCTTTTGCGCAACAATAACCACAAACTTAGGATTTCAGTTCTTGTCAATCCAGTGTAGTGGTTCACTCAGTCCAGTAATCGTGTACTCCTTCCCTTACATGTTTTGGATCATATTAACAAGCCTTTAGTTTTGTCTTTCTTATGTTAATAGCTACTTTAATGGTTTGAGATAAAGAAGTTATGATTGTTTGATTAAGGGAGAGATTCTTAATGGGAGAATATGTAATTGTGATGATTTTATTATTTTTTCTTCTATATTTTTTGTTCAAAAATTGTCAAAGGGGGAGATTTTTGACACATTTGAAGGTAAGGAAAATTTTTTTGGCTGTTCTTGTGGCTGAAACAGTGGTCACAATTTGAGGCATTATTTCATTGTCGTACTTGTCTATTTTCAAAGTTGGAAAATTTTAGAACAAAAGCATTGGACTATTTGTTTTGACCATATTTGGATGAGTTAGAGCCCAAAACATGAAGACCAATTGAGTTAAAATTGAAGACTTGAAGTTTAACTACTTGCCGTTCAAGTTTGGTTACTTGTGGAACAAATCACTTTCTATAATTGAATATATTGGATTACACCAAGACTCTTATGGAATTATTATCCTATGCTGATTTTTAGTTTTAGTTTATAGAAGAGTGATTAGACTATGACTCTTATATAAGCAAAACTTAAGTAGTATATAAACTTAAGTTTTGTCTAGGTTAAAAAGTAATAGAGAGATTGAGAGAGCACAAAATTTGTTCAAGCTAGAAACATTTTATGTGTGCACTATTTTTGTAAGAAATCAAGAGAGTCTTTTGTATTTCATAACTAAACTTTCGAAAAGGAAGCTTAGTGGGAGAGTGATATAGTTTTTATACAACGGTGAGGTCGCTAAATTGGTGAGAGTTAGCTTAATGTTAGGACTAAAATCATTGGTTGTATTGTGATAAAGATAGTGGATCATTGCTCTAAGCAATACCCCGTAGACGGAGGTTGAGGTTGAACTGCATAAACAATCTCGGTATTCATCTTTATATTTTCTCACTTTTGATGTTGTGGTTGAAATTGTGGTCATAGTTCCAAGCACTATTTTAACCATAGTTTATGTTTACAAAGACAAGTAAGTCCTTATTTCTACATAAAATTTTAAGATATACTTATTCAATTATGTATCCATTTATTATAATTTTAAGTTCACCTAATATATTATAATTAAAATGACAAACTTTATTTTTTATATGTATAGTTCATTTAAATTTAAATAAATTAATAAAAATTACATACTTGAATAAGAGTTTAATTAATTTTAATTTTAAATGAATTAATAATATTATATATTTATATTTTATGATTAACTATAATGTGAATTAATTTCTTGTGAACTCTATTTTTAATGAATTATTTTTTTATAGTTTAAATAAAATAGTAAAAATACATTTAAGAGATTTTTATTTATTTATTTTAAAATTTAAAAGGTATTTAGATCGTTGACTTTTAGTAAACTTTAAAATATTATTTAAATTATGAGAAAATATTTGGTAAATAGTTAGTGGAGTTTTTAAACTCCACAAGCAGAGTTAAGAGGTTAACAAGTGTCTTAAGAATATATTAAAATATTAAAAAAAAGACACATGTCAATTTTTTAGTGCTACTTGTAAAATAAAATAAAAAGTATATTGCATGTGTATCAAAAATTAACCCTAAAATTATAGGTTTAAAAATTAATATTAAATAAACTCTATTTTTAAATATTCGTTAATTTAATTTTATATAAAATATTAAAAATATATGTTTAGATAAAAAAATTATTAATATTTAAAATTTAAAGGCATCGTTCACTTCTATAGTTTTAAATTTCACACTTACATAAAATTTTAAAAACTTACTTTCAACACTAGTTTCATAATGACCAACCGGATAATTATATTTTAATAAAAAATATTTATTTTTTTTTTCGTAAAAACAACGTTGATTTAACTTATGGTTAACACATATTTGTCAATAATTAAATTATTTGTTCACATTTCATAGTTAGCAATTCTTAGAAAATTCAATGTGCAATTGATTCTCAGTTATCAATTATACGTAATGAGTTGTAAAATTCATAATATAATTCTAAGAATTCCGATTATAAATGGGGATGAGTTATAATCAAGGTATTTTATTTCGGTATTGATACGTTATGGTATTAGTATATTTTTGTGTATCATTTTGAATTTATTGATATTTTAAAGTATTTTTATACATATATTTTTAATTTAATTTTTAATTTCTTAATAAGTTATATGTTAATTTGATAAAAAAATAAATTATATATTTTCTATACATGCAAATATATCTCAATTACATCAATATAAAAATATCTATATATTAATATAAGTTTTAAAATTATTAATTAAGTTCAATAATTGAATTTAATAACTATTAATTTTAAATTTAAAAGTAGAAAAATTGGAATAGTTAAGATAAAAAAATTTAGAAATTTTTTTAAATTATCACAATTTTGTACCAACAGCTACATGCAAGTACAAGCCAATATTGAAAGAAATAGGCCAAAATACATTGAAATGGTTCAAACACACCAATATTTTAATCAAAAGGGAATATAGATTACTTGTTATTGGTTTAGGACTAGAACGACATGTATCGACTGATACCTATACAATACCAACTACTATGGTTATAATTTCCATATAATTGTATAATTGATTTTTTAAAGAAATATATAAATTAAATTAATGATATGATGCATGATGAATTTCAAGGCACTCAAGTGTTTTTGACTGTAACACATTTTACTTGGTTCGGTCACCGAACCTGAGTAATAAAATGTTACAAACAGTTAAAAACCATTTTCAAACAAATTATAACTTAAATCTCAATTAATTATCATACCATTCATAAACAATCAAAATAACATATATTTCAATCAATTTTAATTTAATATCGAGCTTACGAAAGGTTAAAATTAAGTAGACAATTAATAGGAATCAAATTGAAACAAATTTAAAAAGGTAGGAAAAATTTACATACAGGGGTCACACGGCCGTGTCCCCTAGCCATGTGTGAAAGCTTAACCCATCTGTGATGAATCACACGGCCGTGTCCCTAGATCATGCAACTAACTGTTACCGTCTGCACCAAAATCACCTAATTTTTTACGGACCACATGGTTGTGTGTTAGGCTATGTGAATGTGTAGTTACCTTTCAAAACAAGTTTTCTAGCATAATTCACTTAGGCTATAAGTCATCCATTTAAAACCATCTTCAACCACTTCAAAAACAAATCAAAACAAGTTAAAACCATCATTTAAAATCACCACCGCCAAAATTGGCACCTTAATTCACAATTTAAATCTAACCAAATGAATATATATACATGATAAACTACAAAAGTAACATATTTTAATCATATTCTTAATGCATTTTTGGATGATTAATTATGCAAATTAGTGAATTTGATGCTCATAATCCTTTAGATTCATATTTCTATACTTAGGAGAGCATTTGGGAGCGAAAGGAGCAAAAAACAAGCAAAAATCAAACAAATAGAGTTGTTTTCACGATCTACACGGCTGGCCACATGCCCATGTGCCAGCTCGTGTTGATTTTGCACCCTACTTCCCAAATACACGGAAAAACCCATTTTTTAGGCTTTTTGAGAATTCTTAAGTCTATAAATACCAATTAGAAGAAGACCTAAAAGGGCACTCAGAGAAGATCGAAGAAAACACTCGAAGAATGCCATCGGAAGCGGATATCCCTTAAGATCAAATATCTCCATTTAATTTCTTTTGAAGTTTTATTGAGTTTCTTTATGTCTTGCGGTTATCCTAACTTTGAAATGTTTCTATTCAGGATTATGAACTAAATTCCCTAGATACCTAGGGAAGATGAAACCTATAGTGAATCTTATTATTTGATTTCTGATTTACATGATAAATACTTGATTCTTGTTCTCAATTATGTATGCTTATTTCTTGTTTTAATATTTCTGGAATATTAATTCATGTTTAATGTGCTTATATCGATGGAGCAAAAGTCCCTGTTTAAGAGTAGATCTAGCATAATTGAGTGGAGTTACTTGTAACCCTAGAAATAGGATGACATAAATCTACTAGATTAGAGTCAAATCTAATAGGGGAATCCATAGATCGAGTTAATGCGACAATAGGGGTTTTAATTAGAAAGAGATTTCAATTAATCAACCTATAGTCAGTTGTTCTTACTCTCGAAAGATATATTAACATAATTTATGGATTTCTACGGATCAAGACACAAGTGCATAAATCGTTTAATTCAGATTCATAATAATAGGTGAAGTCTAGGTGGATTCTTTCCTGGGTATTGTCTATTTCATTGGTTATCTTCGATTATTTTCCTATTCCATTTTCTATTGTGTTCTTAGTTAGATTAGTTTAGTAATTTTAGATTAAAAACAATCACTCCAATTTTTTGGCTAAATAATAGAAAAACAGTAATTACTAGTACTTTTAGTCCTCGTGGATATGATATTCTCTACTCACCATAGCTATACTATTGTTCGATAGGTGCACTTGCCTTTGTCGCATTTATAGTTAGGTTAGTGACCATCACATAGTTGTATTATACCAATATATGTTTAAGGCAACTCAACCATTTCTATTTTACCAAGCACAACCAAAAGAACATACAAATATCAATTCAATAATCACTAAATAACATATTCACCTTTAACTTCTCAAGCACCAAATAACCATTCAATCAATCTCCATTGTTAAGCATTAACTTACCAAAACATCTCCTAAACATAACCTAAATGTATATCATCCATCATTTCACATCCAAGCATCAAACAAAACACAATGCATATCATGATATTATCTCATCCATTTGGGCATTAAGCATAAAAACCAAGAAACCTAACAAGCTATCAACAACATGACCTTTACCATCTCATTTATACACAGATATATACATAACCTTCAAAATGCCAACAAAACACAAAATGACCATTGTAAGTGTAAAAACATTCATAGGTACATTCCTAGACCCAAAAGGAACAATTCACCAACACTTGAGTTTGGGATTGCCGCTGGATGTCAAATCAATGATTTAATATTTAACTAACTAACCTACGCATGGAAAACAAAACCATACGCTGAGTATAACTAAGTGATATTTGTATAATTCGAACATCAAAACATAACATATATTATAAAGATGCATAAATTGAAACATATGGTAATATGTAATATATCAATTCAATTATGCTATCACATACATTCCTTATTTCATATCTAACACATTTTCTCAATAATAGAACTTAACAATTATACCACATATATCATTTGGTAACTCAAAATCATATAATGACATCATCCATTTCACTTTAGAATTTCTTGATTTCATTGAACGTAATCCAACTATATTTATAATTCATTCCATAATTTCATTTTATTCCATTTCACATTTCACTTCCATTCTTATCATTTGCCATTTCAATATCAAGGATTTTGTTTTTACTATTTATTCTCCCATTAACACGACTCGGACTCAGACAGATACACGGATCCAACCAACACACCAGTTTGGCACCTAGTGTTTCATTGGATAAATCCAAAGTAAATAGTTGCGCCTAACGCTGTCAATGAATTTGACACCCAGTGTCTCATCGGTTAAAGCAAATTGGCACCCAGTGCCTCATCGGCTCGTAGTCGAAGTAACCCTGAACTCTTCCTATCTTATGGCATGCCAACTATATCGGACTCTGCCCAAACAATTAATGGGGTATTCAATTCATATTTCATTATCATTCAATATCTCAATTCACATCAATTTTTATCATGAATTCATTTATTCAAACATATGGCAGCATCAAATATCTCATTTTGTATTCAAATCCATATTTATATAAACATACGCATGTTTTTCACATGTAATCAATTTAGTCCCTATAATCATCAACGAATTCAAATCATCTCAATTAAACAAAGAACCTCACCTTACATTCTTACCATGCATAACCAAATCAAAATGCAACAATTACAAGTTAGTCCGGATTATAGAAACATAAATCGTAAACTCCGAGCTACTCATCAACAACTTTGTTTTTTTCCTTTCTTTTTTGAGGAATCTAGGTCGACTTTAGCTACTAATTAAAACAAATATAATAAATTATCAATACACAACCAAATTCGTATTCAATTACTAAATATACAAAATTTTCATATTATTCAATTTAGTCCCTAAAATCGGGACTAACATAACTTTCATATTTAGCCCTCTAATTTAATGCCGAATTCACTAGAGTCCCTATAGGGCTTCCTATTTTTCTATTGTACCAAAAAATTCACATTTTGTTTTCATTTTAATCCCTATTGCAAAAAATCATCAATTGACTTTATAATTTAGTCCTTGTTTAATACTAAACTTAAAATCTATCAAATTAGTCCCTAAAACCTCAACTATTCAACAATGGTAACATACTAAAACTTTAACAATACCAAAAAATATGACATGAGTCAACTAGCTTGAACTATTGGGATTCTAAAAACATAAAAATTACAAGAAAATGACTAAATTGAACTTGAAATATTAAAACTTTATGCCGTGTGTTCTCTCCGTTGTTCTTTTTTTTGAAAGAATTGACTGGAATTTATTAAAAAAAAAGAATAAACTCAGTTTCTTTGAAACTGTTTAAACATATGGCCCATAAATGAAAACAAAGAAATGACCCGAAATAAAAAACAAGAGACAAAAATTAAAAATGGGAAACTAAGTCCTAGAACCTAATCCAGTCATAATCCGCAGCTGGTCTCTACTAAATTGTTGCCTTTTCATCTCCCTGTACCAGTAATTTCATTTGATAGCCATTTCCAAAAATCTTTCAAATCTTGCTATCCTTTTCTTTTACAGATCTTGCATCTTGGAAACTCGTCAGTATGATGCTGCACCTATATTCTTCTTTGATGGCATCGACAACCTTTATCACCATCCTCTATCAATCTCCGCTTCTGTGATTTCTAGGTCAGCTATTCTATGATTGAGGTTAGCCACTCCTCCCATTTTTAGCCCGTTCACTACCAACTTATGTGCCGTTTCGTTTGCTGATCTTTTTACATATTGGAAGTTACTCTTTAGGAAAATCTTACTATGTTCTTGAATGTCTCGGACGTACGGACCTATTATTGATTTGTCCTTGTTTGTGCTCTTGGCTTTCTTAATCACTGTCAAGGAATCTCCCTCAATGTGTACAAATTATAGTCCCAGATCCCTTCCTAAGATAATTACTTGTAAACATGTAATGGCTTCGGCTGCAAAACTTGAAGGTATGTTCTCATGGATTATGGATTTCGTAGCTACCACATCCCCATTACACTCCCTAACAATGATTCCTGAACATGACTTGTGTTCTTTAAGATTGACAGCAGCATCGAAGTTTATTTTGTAGAATCCTTGCTCCGGAGGTCTCCATATAGTATCGCTTGGTCTTGAGGTAACCCGTATTTGATTAATATTATCCAGATCCTGTAGATATTTTAATATAAACCTTGCTACCTCTGCTCCTAACCTCTTTTGGCCTTCATAAATGCATTTATTCCTAACAGACCAGATTGCCCAGATGGCACATATAAAGTTTCGACAGGCCTCAATTTTGCTATTCAGCACAATCTAGGTGAACCATTCCGTAAAACCCACATGAGATATATTTTCAGGCCATGCAAAGTTTAATTTATCCCATTTTTTCCTTGTAATAACGCATTCACGAAATATGTGTTCTCTGTTCTCCACTCCTTCCTTGCATTTTGGACAGACTACCTCGGTTGTTAATCTTTTAATTCGTAGGTTTGCTAGTGTGGGTAGGTAGTTTAGAGTGGCTCTCCAAGCTGTAATCTTTATTTTTGAAGGGAGGTCACTCGACCATAACTTTTTGTAGTATGTCTTATTTTCAGTCAAATTGTAGTTGCTGCTAAAATTACCAACTAATAATAATTTGTATCTACTCCTCACTGTATACTCGCTTGTTGGTTCGCCCCTTCAAGCCAGGAAATTATCGTGTGGGTTGTTAGCAAGCGGAATATGGAAGATTTTTTGAGCATCTTCTTCAGAAAAGATATTCTTTACCAACTCTACTTTCCAAGATCTACGTTACTATCAATCAGGTCTGCTACCGTTGTTATGTTTTGTCTTCTAACTGGTTGTTGAAAAAGCAGATTATCGATATTTGGGATCCATCTATCAGTTTCAATTCGAATGTTGCGCCCGTTACCTACCCTCCAACATAATCCTGTCTTCAGAAGTCCCTTTGTGGCCCATATACTTTTCCAAGTATATGAAGGTAAGTTCCCTAGCTCTGAGTTTAAGAAGTTAGAGTTTGGGAAATATTTTGCCTTTAGTGTTTGTGCAAGAAGCGACTTAGGATTTTCAATTAGTCTCCATCCTTGCTTTGTGAAGAATGCCACATTAAATTTTGCAAAATTGCAATAGCGAAGACCACCAAACTTTTTTAACTCGCATAGGCTACTCCATGAGCACTAATGTATCCCACGCTTTCCATGATCTTTTTGCCACCAGAATTTTGGTATTATTTGTTCTATACCTTCACAAACTATTTCCGGCAAAAGAAAACATCCCATTGTGTATGTTGGGATAGCTTGCAACACAGCTTTAATAAAAATTTCTTTTCCCCCTGTGACAAAAATCTTGTGCTCCAGCAATCAATTTTCATTTTTACACGATCTTTTAGATGTTGAAGTGCTAACCTTTTCTTTCTTCCCACCATGTTCGGCAATCCCAAGTATTTTTCGCAATTATTTGACCACTTAACCCCCAGCCTGTTTGAGATAGCTAATCGGATTGTATCAATGGTGTTTGAGCTAAAAAAATAGTTGACTTTTTATAATTTACGCATTACCCCGAACAATTTTCATATTCTTTTATAACATTTTCAAAAGTTTCTGTACCTTTGTCCGTTGCTTCTCCAAATAGGACACAATTATCTGCAAAAAGGAGGTGAGTGATCTGAGGACTTCTTCTGCTCGCCTTTACCCCTCTTAGAACTTATTTTTCATTAGCAAGTCATAAAAGAGTAGACAAACCTTTGTTGCATATTAGGAACAAGAAGGGACTCAGTGGATCACCTTGACGTAGACCTCTCGTTGGCTTGAAACCCTTTCCTGGTATCCCATTTAAAACCACCAAGTATGAGATCGTACTAATGCATTTCATAATGGGTTGTATCCAAGAATCGTCGAACCCCATTCTATCCATTATTAGCTTTAGAAATTCCCATTCCACTGGATCATATGCCATACTCATATCAATCTTTAGAGCCATTAGACCTTTTTTCCCTATTCTTTTCTTTCGTATAGAGTGAAGAATTTCGTAGGCTAGAAGAACATTATCTGTAATAAGTCTTCCTGGTACAAAGGCGCTTTGTACCGGATCAATGCAGTAATTCAATACTTTTTGGAGTCTGTTTGCTATAGATTTTGAAATTATCTTGTACAAGACTGAGCAGAGACTAATTGGCCTAAATTTTGATGGATTTTTCAGATGGAAATTCTTTGGAATTAAAACGATATTTGTATGATTTAAAGAATCAAAAGATTGTCCTTTATTTAGAACATCTAAGCAAAATCACTTACCTCCCGTCCCACTATATGCCAGAATTTTTGAAAGAAGATGATTGGAAATCCATCGGGTCCGGGGGCTTTTGTCGGCCTAATATTGTTTATTGCTTCCTTTATTTCCTCCTTTTTGTAATTCGCACTTAACAACTAGTTCATATTCTCATTGATACTTCTCTAAACACCCGAAAGGACATAGTTTGTGTCACCAACTCCGCCAGTTTCAAAAAGCTCCATAAAATAATCCCGTATAATGTTTTCCATATCTTCATCCTCTATTTTAAAGGTTCCTCTACTATCTTCCAACCCTCGTATTTTGTTCATTCTACGTCTTTGTGATGCCTGACTATGGAAGGAAGTCGTGTTTTTATCCCCTTGGCGCAACCAATTCATTCTTGCTCTCTGTTCCCAATACATCTCCTCTTTTTCCATTTCCTAGTTTAACTCTAACTTCACGTCAATCATCTTTGCTAGAGTATCATCCTCCCTCACCATTCCCTCAAGTTCAACCAATCTTTCTCGAAGAAGTTTTGATTTCTTAACTCGGTCTCCCTTAATGTTTTTTCCCCATCTCTGTAAACCACTTCGGGTATGCTCAAGTTTATCCAATACACTGCCAGTTTTTTCTTGCCATAAATTTTTTACAACTTCTTCACAAGAAGGCTTAGTTATCCACCGTGATTCGAATTTAAATAGATTACCTCCATATTGTTTTACGTTTGACCTTGTTTGGATTAAAATTGGGCAATGATTAGAGAATGAGTGTGGTAGATGTTGTACCAAATAATCAGAGAATAGATTCAGCCATTCCTGGTTTGCTACTCCCTTATCGAGCCTTTCCCTTATATTTGTCTCCGTAAAATTACCTCTTTCCCAAGTAAATTTTTGTCCACTATATCCCATATCAATTAAATCACATTCTTTTAGGGTTTTCCGAAATTCCTCCATCTACCTTTTGTCTCCTATTGCCCCTCCCCTTTTTTCGTGTGCATACATGATCTCATTGAAATCTCCACAGACACATCATGGTATTGAACAATTATTTCTTAGTCGGTGAAGTAAATTCCATGACTCCTGCTTGTTTGAAAGATTGGGATTGCCATAAAACCCAGTGAATCGCCACATATATGGATTATCTTCTTCCTTAATTTCCACATCAATGTGATTTTTTGAATAGCTGCAAACATGAACTAACTTGTTTCCATTCCATGCAAGACTTAACCCACCTCTCGAGCCATTAGCTGGAATATCCATCCTATTAAAAAAACCACATCGTTTTCAAAAATGTTCCATTTGGATACTATCAATCTTTGTCTCTATTAAGAAGACCATTTGGGGTTTTTTATATCTTCAACGTGTGTTGAAGCCTTAGGATAGCCCGAGGATTCCCCAAACCTTAGATGTTCCAGCATAGAATTTTCATTAGTTCCAGTCAGCTGGCCATTTGCCAGCTGCTGATATAATTTGTGAAAAAACCTCTTTATCCTCCGTATTAGACCTCATCCTTTCCATTATTGTGCTGCCATCCAAATTTACTTCATCCGTTCTTACTTTTTTAATTATGTCTTCAACAAAAGGTCCAAAATCGGACGCTTCCTCTTGATTTAGTTTTCGCTTACCTATTGTAAGTTCAGTCATATTTGAGTCACTATTTCCCTTATGGTTTAGTCGGCGCCAACTTCTTTTTTTGTGGCCCAATTGAAATAATTCTGCTGGATTAGTGGGCCATTTATCCTCATATTTGTTTTTAACATTTTTCGTATCACAATACCAATTTATGATGGCCTGCTCCACCTCTTTTGTAAGTCCCACTTCATTAAAGTTTGCATTTAAAGTATCTACTGTCGGGCACCAATTCTTGTTGGACTCTTCTTCCTCTTTTGTAGTCGAAACTTGGGGCGAAAAATTAGCATCTCTTTCTCTGGAATTTTCCTATATTTTCTTTGTTTCCAACTTCTCGAAATTCTTGATGGAACTAACTTCCTTCTCCGGCCGACGATGTGGAATTGATTTTTTCGACAAAAAAAATCTTCTTTTTTCCTCGTTTCCCCTCCCGTGTAAAACCACTGCTTCATTGATTTTTTCCGTATTTTTCCAAAAATTAGAAATTCTTTCCCTATCATGGAAGATTCTGCCTTGAGTGCTATCGAAAAGGCTGTTCATCGTCTCCCTTTATATGATTTTCTAGGTTTGTTTCCTAACATTCCTTAATCCCATGGCCCATTCTTCCGCAACCAAAACAGAAAATTGGGAGATTTTCATATTTAAAGGATATATATTTTCTCTTGCTCATTCGGAGAAACAAAGACACCCCTTCTTAATTGTTTTTGAACATCTAGGTTAACTTTGATTCAGCAGAATTCCCCTTTTATCTCAGATCTAATAACTCCCCCAAAAGTTGATCCAATTGCATGCATCAAATCCTTTTTGTCACATTCTGGTGGACACGGGCCAACCTTCAGCCAAAACAGAGAGCAGGTCAGTTGAATCTTGTTTCTCTCTATAGGTTGCGTCAGTCTATCAAAGATGATTAGTTGTTTTCGAAATAGCCATGAACACCCTTCTAAGATCTGTTCCAAGTCCTCCTCATCTTCAAAGGTGATCGTAAACAGATTTTGCCCTGCGATAAGAATCTCGAACTTCTTTTTTGTTTTCCATATGCTTCGTAACTGTGCTCGCAAGCTATATGGATTATACGTTTTCTTCGTCCAAACATAGCAAATCAACTTCGAATTTTCTGATGGAGTTACTAATGAATTTTTCACCGTTAGTTGGATTAACTCCTCCTCAAGGAGAACAATTTCGTTACTTTCTTCTTTCGATTCGAAGTCACCCTCATCTTCTTCCCAACCACAGTACTCCTTGTTTCTTCGGGAAGTTCAAAGAGAGCACTCTTGACTCCTCTCCCCGAAACAATTTCGTTACTTTCTTCTTTCGATTCGAAGTCACCCTCATCTTCTTCCCAACCACAGTACTCCTTGTTTCTTCGGGAAGTTCAAAGAGAGCACTCTTGACTCCTCTCCCCGTTGTTCTTTTTGTTTCGAGATGAAGAGAGAATTAAGAGAAATTGGTTTTCTTTCACCCCTCTTAATTTATTTGTCTTATTATAAATTTCATTTTATAATTTAATTTAACTCATATTTTATAAAATAAAATAAAATATCTATATAATTCATTAACCAGCCATTTGATTGTAATTTAGTGTATAATTCTTATTTTAACCCCTTCATTTAAGTTCTAATTATAATTCATTAGTAAATTACATTTTTACTACTTATGCGATTTAGTCCCTGTACTTAAATTAAGCACTAATTCTATGAAATTACCTAATCAAAATTCAATTCACTTCAATTATAACTCCATAAATATTTAATAAAAATATTTGTGGGTCTGGTTTATGGAATCAAGGTTTCGGAACTACACTTTCCGACACTACTAACTTTTAGGTCATTACATCGATAAAGTCTTAACTTAATTGACATGATAAATTTAAATGCACTTATGTGTTAAAAGAAGTAAACTTTCATATAAAATTGTTTATTTTTTAGATTATTTAATTTTAAATATTCTATATAATATATAAAATATTTTAAAAGCTTAAATAAAAAGTTGGTCCCAAATTATAACATTTTTTCTATCTAGGTACTTTAATATTGTTACAAAAATTGCCCTAACCTATTTGTTTGGTTACAAAAATTCTCTTAACCAATCATTTAATGACACATGATTTTTTAATTAAATAAAAAATAATTTTAATATTAAATGAAAATAAATTAAATTAGACAAAAAGTTAATT
Organism: Gossypium anomalum; assembly: GCA_025698475.1. Lineage (NCBI taxonomy): Eukaryota > Viridiplantae > Streptophyta > Magnoliopsida > Malvales > Malvaceae > Gossypium > Gossypium anomalum. The sequence goes on from CM046957.1 coordinate 19,000,602, forward strand.
TTTATTTTTATTTTTCTTTTACATTCTCTCTTTCATCTTCATTTCTTTCATACTTCAACAAAATTCAGAAATTATAAGGCCAACTTAGAAGGCACAAAAAACTTCGGGATGAAACCCACCATCTGAGCACATGCAAGTAGCCCCCGCATTGATTGGCTTTGAGCTATTTCAGAAGATGGCAACAGTTGGAGTTGAGAAACTCAACGCCCAAATTTCATCTTCGATGACTCGGGAAGAAATCTTGAGTAAAGCTGTAGAGCAGATAGCTTTCAGGGGAATTGCTTATGCAATTATCCAAGGGAGAAACAAGGTAAGCGCTACTCAAATGCAGCTTGTACAATTGTTGCTTTGCGAAGCATGGCAAATGCAATGAGCGCTGAGAGGAAAGAGAATATCACAACTAGGATCGAGAACATGAACAAAAATCCATTAACGACAAAGGAAATTTTAACGTTTTCACTGCAAGAGATTGAGGAAATGGCAATTTATGGTCTGCAATGTCTAGGAGAATGGGTCTTTACCAATTTGTTAACAGGGAGCCTAGAAAGATCCTCACAAATTTGGTGATTAAAAAGTAAAAAAGAGAAAAAAAAGTTTATCTAAGTCCATAGAGAAGAAACACTTGCGGTATGGAAGGTTTTTAGAATTAGATAGTTGATCAAATCGGTCAATCAACGATTTTTGATATGATTTATTTGTTAAATTTAATTAAATAAATTATTAAAAATAATAAAAATTAAAAAAATTATATATTTAAGAGTAGAGTAAATTGATTTAAATGATTTTTTTAACTTGATTCGTAGGTTTACAGGCCAATTAATTCAACTTTTTACTCACATCGGTTCAATTCTCAAAACAGTGATGAGAAGGAAATGCAAAAAATTTGAGTAGTAAATTTGATTTTTTTTTTATAATTTAATATAATTATATTTTTTAAATTAAATGTATCATGTGTTAATTAAAAGAATTTTTTTAAGGGAGAAAAAAGTTGACACAATTTATGTAACAAAATCATTGTTTAGGTAAAATTTATAAGTTAGAGGGCAATTTTTTATTGAACCCGTTCTGGAACCTTTAAAGATAATAAAAAATAAAATAAAGAAGCTTATTTGTTTTTGGGGTTTTTTATTAAAAAATATAAAAAAATTAAAAATTTCGAAAATAATACACCTAAAAAATTAAATACGAAAATGGTATGGTTAGGGTGGTCACGTCACTCTGACAGGCGGCACCACCCTGACGTGACGGTAAACAGTAACCTCCAACAGTAAAAAAAATTTGAAAAAGAAAAAAAATAAAAAATGGGTCATGTTGGTGCCAGAGGTGGCACCAGTGTTGCCTCTGGCAGAGGCGGCACTAGTGTACATTTTTTATATTAATTTAATAAATAACTCTGATTTTGGCACTTTCTTGTTTTTTTTATTTTTGTATCTTATTTTTTAAAATATATTATTTTCATATTTTATTTCATCATATTATTTTAGTACATAATGTTTTAAATATATTATTTAAGTGTTTTTTATATTTTTTATTAAATAACCCTGATTTTGGCACTTTCTTCATATTTTTTTATTTTCGTATCTTATTTTTTAAAATATATTATTTTCGTATTTTATTTACGAAGAAAGTACCAAAATCAGGGTTATTTATTAAATTAATATAAAAGAAACACTTACATAATACATTTGAAACATTTTTTGCTAAAACAATATAAAAAATAAAATACGAAAATAATATATTTTAAAAAATAATATATGAAAAAAATACGAATAAAGTGCTAAAATCAAGATTATTTATTAAAAAAATATAAAAAATATTTAAATAATACATTTGAAACATTATGTACTAAAATAATATGAAGAAATAAAATATGAATATAATATATTTTAAAAAATAAGATAAGAAAATAAAAAAATACGAAGAAAGTGTCAAAATCAAGGTTATTTATTAAATTAATATAAAAAATATACACTGGTGCCGCCTCTGCTAGAGGCAACACTGGTGCCGCCTCTGGCACCAACATGACCCATTTTTTATTTTTGTTTGTTTTCAGTGTTTTTTTTTCATTTTCAGTTGTTCACCGTCACGTCAGGATGGTGCTGCCTATCAGAGTGGCGTGACTACCCTAACCATACCATTTTCGTATTTAGTTTTTTAGGTGTATTATTTTCAAAATTTTTAATTATTTTTATATTTTTTTTAGTAAAAAACCCTTGTTTTTTATTTCTCAAATTATTCAATGGACGGGTTCTGTAAAGTGAGTGAGATGAGATTCTATCAAAATCATAAAAGTTTAAGAGGAGACAAGGACAATATAGTTGGACAAAGTGCCAGCCTAATATTGCGAATTTCTAAGATATGACTCACTCCTCCAATTGTGGAAAAGCAAGAGAGAGAACTTAAGAAGCCCTCGGGAAAAGCCTAAATTTCTTCCATTTTTGTTGGTTTCTAGCCTGGAAAAGAAAAGAGTGAAATTTGATCCAATTCTTTTTCTTCTGGTCTTGAAAGATAAGAACCAGTTACTCATTGATAAAATCCCAAACCTCAGATTCTTTTCTTTGCTGGTTTTCTGGTTTTCCTGAGACAGAAAAGAGAGGAAACAAACATGTTAGAAGGGAAAGCTTTGGTGGATGACTCAGATATGCCATTGAAGATGCAGATTGAAGCAATGTCTTTTGCTTCTCAAGCTCTTGACCTTTATGATGTCTTTGACTGCATTTCCATTGCTGGTTATATAAAAAAGGTTAAATTTTGGGGAATGGTTTCCCTCTGGTTTAAATCCATTATATGATAAGCTTCTGTTCTTACGAGGGTAAATTTTGTGCCTTTTTGTTGGCAGGAGTTTGATAGCAAGTATGGGAATGGATGGCAATGTGTGGTGGGTTCAAATTTTGGGTGTTTTTTCACTCATTGTAAAGGGACTTTCATTTACTTTACATTAGAGAGACTCAAGTTCCTTATCTTCAAAGGGGCTTCACCTTCAACCTCTCCTTAAAACCCAACGCCATGGTTTCAACTTCATGGTTTTGTTGCAGTCTTGTACAGGCAACAGTTGAAGAAGAATGAAGGCTAAAAAAGTGCTCTCAAGTTCCTTTTCTGTCAACTTTTTCCTTCTGTATGTCAAACTATATGTATATAATATGAGCTCTGGAAGAAGAGGAAAACATCACAAGAGGCTCACAAGTATAATTGATGTCATGTTTATAATAAGAATCTGGATTATCCAAATCTGCAAGGTTCTTCTTTACTTTTCGACCTGAGATTAGTAGATAAACTGACTCTAGTAGGCTTTTGCTTTATTTGATTAATCAATTTAACTTCATTGACTCGATCGATTATCTCAAATAAAGTCGATTAATTCGGTCATGTTCAAGCAATTCATAAAATTCCAAGACTTGAGCTTTCGGTTGTGTTCAGGCATCATACATTACAGACAAAAGAACTGCATTAGAAAGGAAATCTTAACATCCCTCCAGATGCAGACAGCTAACCGACCAATTCATCTCCAGAAGCTCGAAAAGACGGTCTGAAGATTATTAGAGCAACAGCCCACCGTATTACACCACTATACAAAGCTAATATAAATATCAAATATCAAGTGAGTGGGTGGTTATGAAAATATGTGCTTCATCTATTTGGTTATTATTCTTATTTTATTTTTCTTTTCCCAATATTCTTTTTTCCCCAAGTAAAAAAAAAAATACGTGTTCCTTCTTCTCCATTTTTTTTTCCACTTCTTCTTTCTTAGTGCTTTTCAATTTCGTTGCATGGGTTTTAGTGTTGCTACTGGGCGATTGGACTATTGAGTAAGTGATGTTCCATCTTCTTTTCGTTTTTCTCGACTTAGAGAATATCTTTTCCATGAGAAATCTGTTTATTTAAGGAGTATGAATTCACTGTTATTTTTTTCTCTCTTTGGGTTATATTGTTAGGTGAAGTTCAAGGAATCCGAAATTCTTCAATTACGAATTAGACCTTAGGGGCTACTGATGGTTGCTAAACTAACTAAAACTTCAACTAAGGCAAGCGCACCTATCGAACAGTAGTATAGTTATGGTGAGACCGGTAATATCGTATCCATAAGAACTAAAAGTACTAGTAATTACTATCTTTTTATTATCTAGCATAAGAATTAAAGGATATTTTTAAACTAAAACTAATTATCTAATTAACTAAGATTACGATAGAAATTAAAGTTGGAAAATACTTTTGGGAAACTGATGGAGAAGACAATACCCAAGGAAGAATCCACCTAGACTTCACTTATTACTTCTGAATTAGACGATTTATTCACTTGACTTAATCCGTAGAAATCCCTGATTTATGTTAATATTTCTCTTGAGACTAAAAACAACTGACTCTAGGTTGATTAATCGAAATCTCTTTCTAATTAAAACCCCTATTGTCACGTTAACTCGATCTATGGATTCCCTTATTAGATTTGACTCTAATCCGGCAGATTTATGTCGTCCTATCTCTAGGATTGCATGCAACTCCGCTTAATTATGAAGGATCTACTCTTAAACAGAGACTTTTCCTCTACTGAATAAATACATCAACAACTTGAATTAATATCCTGGAATATTAAAACAAGGATTAAAACTCACAATTAAGAATAAGAACAAGTATTTATTATATAATTCAAATAGTAATAAGATCTGTCTTAGGTTTCATCTCCGTTAGGTATTTAGGGAGTTTAGTTTATAATAATGGAAAACATTTCAAAATTTGAAAAACAGCAAAACATAAAGAAACCCAAAGAACTTCTAGGAAATTGGATGAAAATCTTCAGTCTTGATGTAGATCTTTCTTCTGAGCAGATTTCGATGGCTATCCTTGAGTATTTCCTGCCTTCTACTCTGTGTGTTCCCTTTTGATTCTCTTCTAGGGTGTTTATATAGACTTTGGAATGCTTCAAAACCCTCAAAAATTAGCCTTTTTTGAGTAGAATTAGACTTGGGCTTGACAGGGACACGGCCGTGTGCCACGCCCGTGTGAAGGTGCTCAGGCCGTGTGCAATTTTGACTTGGTTTAGTGTCGACACAGCCATGAAACACGGGCGTGTGCTATACCCGTGTGTAACACACGGGCGTGTGGATCACTCGTGTGGAAGTGCCTAGGCCGTGTGCTACGCTGAATGAGGTCTATTTTGTCCGTTTTTGGCCCGTTTCTTGCTCTTTCACCTTCCTATGCTCACTTAAGTGTAAAACATGAATTTAAAGGATTAGGAGCTTCGAATTCAATAAAACCAAGGAAAAATAATCCATAAATATGTCAAGCATGGGGTAAAAATATGTATATATTACGGTGTATCAAATATCCCCATACTTAAGCATTTGCTTGTCCTCAAGCAAAATCCTCAACTCACAATTAAAATAAATCCTTCTCAACTTATAATTCTCATCAATAATGTTTGAAATAATCCACAACTAATCATATATTAAAAGCTTAACTATAAGAACATTAAAGTTTTAAACAATCCAAATTGAGCATTTCAATCATAAAATCATAGGTATCCCCCTTTATCTAAGTAATCACCTTTAATTCCAAATTGACAAGGTTGACATTCTCACTAATGATTCACTCAAATCACTCAAAGTGTTTAAAGTTCAATAATTAAGCATTCAATAGTCAAACATGAAAAGTTATTACCATAGGCTTGTATGAAAATCAAATCTCCACCACTAAAAATGAGATTATACACAAATCAAAAAGTCTTTGAAGGGTTGTAATGGGGCTTGGGTTAAAGGTGTGGATAAAGGATGAAAAAGAAAGTTAGAATTGAGATTAATTTAAATAAATTACCAAACTTAGAAAAATAAAGCTTATTGCTAAATTACAAAAAAGTGCCAGAATTCGAACTATCCGAAACTAATGATGTGAGCTTTTTCTTAATAAAACAACTTTAACTTATCCAAGCTCTTTAAAATAATAAGTAACTGAATGAATATAAATATACGGTTTTTTTTTAGAATAAGAACAAGTACAATAATGGAAAATACATAATAAGAAATAATTCAGCAACTGGAATGAACGAACATAATTAGGTAACTAGTCAAATCAAATCTCGATAAAAAGGAGTCAATGAAAAGGGAGAAATTCTTAACGAATCAAACAGGGTTAAGTTGTGGGTTAATATTAAGGGGAAAATCAAGAAATAATAGTTAAGGCTCAAAGGGGTTCACTAGGGGTCAATTATGTGGGTAGACTTTTTATGGGGTAAATGGGTTAAAACCTAAATGCCTTTATCATTTTAGAATATCAAATCAAAGGTGTGGTCTCGACATGTATAACTGATACAAGTTCTAGAATAACAAATCAATATTGACACACTCATAACCAATAAAATCAGTGAAGAAGAAAGATATATGCTCTAAAAGGCTCAAAATCTTACGAAAATTATGGGTATTTGATGTCAATACTGTAAATTCAAAACTTCAAGATAATACCTCAATTTAAGGAGACAACCTAGCAATTTTAATTCTCAAAAGTCAATGTATCATCTTGATCCTCTAATGTCTTAAAGTTTAAACAATCAATGCACAATTACCTATGATTTAATTCAAAACATATCAATAAAAATCATAAATCAATCAGAATTCACTCTAATAATGGTATGAGAAAATTATTTGAGAACAAGATAAAAATTCAGGGATTTTCTGATAATCACATAAATAACCTCCCCACACTTAAGATGTACATTATCCTCAATGTACAAAGATAGATAATAGCAATATAAGTATAATATCAAAAGAGAGGGAGAGAAGCGAAACTGCCCTGAATTTTTGGATGAAATCCTTGAAAAAGCGAAAGTAAGAATTGCAGAGGAAGCCGAATGAAAGGTATGATTCTGAGTTACTAATAATAAAATAAGCAACACTGTGGAATAGAATTAAAGGATTACTTGATAATAATTATAAAGATAAACATAGTTAAAATATAAAACATAAGTCTTCAAAAATAAATAAAAGACAAAATAGAATTAAAATGAAAATAAAAATAAAAGTAGTAATAAAAGGACTCAAAGGTCCTCATCATTAGTTGCCTCGTGGGTCGGAGGCGCCGAAGGAGAGATGTGGATGTGGTGGCAAATCTGTCGAACCGCTCAAAGCACTGCTGCTCAAAAGCGAGTGAATCACTCGGATAAATCTGTCAATGTGGCAACAGGAGGTCGGTGACTCAGTGGTGGTGGTAGGGGTGGGTCCTCGTGACGGGAGGGACATCATCAGTAATGTCCTCTGACTCATCCTGGTCATCAGACTGAACGAGTCTGTAATGAGGGGGGTCGAATCCACGGCGTCGCTCTATCATCCTCATGTAGATCATGCTAGATATTCCTTGAGGAGACATCTGGCCTACTAGTGTGAGTGTCGATGACATCTCTGGAGTGTCGAAGAGGCCGAAGTGTTGAGTGAGGCGGGTTACGTAGGGGCCAAGGCAGATGGGACCCCTCCTATGGCGGTCAATTTGGTGGCGAAAAGTAAGGGCAATAAAGTATGCCAAATCATATACATGACCAGTTGCCATGCTCCAAAGATAATATGCGACAGTAGTGCTTACAACTCTTGTGCTCTCTCTCCTACAAGTCAACGTGTGAGCTAATAAGGCGTAGATGTATCGCAGAGCTGGAGAAAGAGATGGCGCCTTCGAGTGACTCGGGTCATAATGGATATGACTAGCTATGAGATCGGTCCAACAGCACGAAGGTGAGTAATAGATGTGGCAGTGGAGGTGAAAAAAGTTATCGGTATCTATAAACTCATTGGTGTAGATGCCCAAAGCTACGCTAAACTCAGGGATGCTTATATGTCGCACTAATCCACCAAGTCAAAAAGTGATGGTACCGGTCTCGTCATGGGTATTCATCACATACTATAGATGGAACGTAGTGCAGAACTCCAAGGTAAGCTCTAAATAAGTGGGCTCGATAATTGCAAAGAATCGATCCCACGGGACAATGGTAATGAAGGCACGGACCTCATCAGCTAGCACAACTTACTCCAATGCAGTCCAGTCAATACATCGGCCCACTCCTAATGGTCGTACTCGAAGAAGCTGAAGCAAGTTGTCCTGTGGGCCTGACGAGAATTGAAGTAGAGGGTGATGAGCTTCAGTTGAGGCGCTTGAAGAGGTTGCGCCAGGACCCTTCCTCTTTTTCGAAGCGGGGACGATAGTCTTTTTGCCTCGTGTGTTTGTCATGATGTACCTGAAATAAAGGGAGTAAATAAATCAAATTATCGAGTCAACACAATAGACAAGTTCATAAGAATGAACTCAATTTGGCTCAACAACGTGGACAAATTAAAGATAATAATCAAAATGCCAACTACCAAACAGAAACCTAATAAGCTGAATTAAAACTAATAATGATCATAAATTAATAAATAAGTAAAAATGAAGAACAGAGTGGCAAGATAATAACATAAAAATAGGAGCAAAACTGAAAAAAAAAAATAGGAGTGTAAAATGGAGCCGATAATAATCATGACTGAATAAAAGTAGAATAACTATACGGAATACCACCAAAAGAAGAACAATATCAACCCAAAATAATAATCAGCATGTCTAGATTCAATAAACAATCATATGAAGAACAAGTAAAGCAATAAAATCAAATAGTAATAAACATAACAGAATAGGAAATAATAAAGAAAGAAATAATAATAATGAGGAAGGAATGGGTAAAGGAAGTGTGACCGACGGTGGTGGTGGCCGGTCGTTAGATGGGCACGGTCGGAGTTGGTTCAAGCTGACGATGGTGAACGGGGTAGGACACGGGCGTGGGGAGTTAGGCCGTGTGGGTAAGGGGGAGAGGGAGGAAGAGGAAGAAAAGGAAAGGGGAAAAAGGGAGAAAGATGGGGTGGGGAAAAAGAAAAAGGGAAAAAGAGTATGGTGGTCAGCGGTAGGGGTTGGTGTTTGGTCGGAGATAGGGGGTAAAGCTGTGGCGGTGGTGTGGGGAAGAAGAAGACAAAGAAAAGAAAGAAAAAATTAGGGTTTTTGGGGGTTAAAATAGGGGCACGGTAGTGTTAGGGCCCCGTGTTGGTCCACATGATAGTGTTACATGCTCGTGTGGCTCGAGTATTGCCCGTGTGTGTCGCAAAAATTTAATGACTATTCGTCACACGGTATTGGGACATGCCCGTGTGTCCAACTACACAATCGTGTTGCATGAACGTGTTCTTCGTTGTTCGCTTCTCCAATGCCCTTGTGGTATCCCACGCGCCCGTGTGTCTGAACACAAGGTCATGTGCCTGGCTCGTGCACGCCGTGTGTCTAGGCCGTGTGGTCCACATGGCTGTGTCGCACGCCCGTGTGGTTCTATCGTAGGCCATGTGGCTCGATTCTTGGAATTTTTAGCCCTGTTTCCACACGGCCAAGGACACGCTCGTGTGTCTAGGCCGTGCAGGTTACTATTCCTGCATAAAGCTAAAATAAACTAGTTAGTGGTGTTAGTGCTCGGGTTGCCTCCCAAGAAGCGCTTATTTAGAGTCTAAGCTTGACTTACCTTAATTTCGTGTGGTTACGGTGGATTCAGGAGTTGAAACTCCTCACTTTTGCTATCAATTTTATCAAAATCAGGTTTGAGTCGAGTATTATTTATCTTGAAAGTTTCGAATTCAGTGTGTATTACCTCAACTGTACCATGTGGGAAGGTTTTCAGTACCTTGAAAAAAATTGCTCCGTTTGTATTGTGCTCTAAAGTGGCAATTCGGGGGTCCTTTTCATCTAACAATACTTTTCCCTGACCTTAAATTGTGTTGTTTCATCCTACGCTTGTCGTGATGTTTCTTTGATTCATCGTGTGCTTTTGGTTTCTCCTTGACATGTGTTCGCCATTCGTCTAGTTCATCGATTTGTAGTCTTTGTTCCTCATGACTCGTTCTGTTTTTGCCACATGCACTAGAATGTGTCTCCATCACATTCTTCCTAGGGGTTTCCTGAAAAGAAGCTTGAGCCATAATGTTATTTATATCAACAGAACTTGCATAGCCATCTTTCTTACTAGATAATTTAATCGAATCACGAGCTTGGAGAGTAATCGTGTCATCTCCTACATGAACTATTAGTTCTCCTGTGCCAACATCAATGATAGTCCTAACAGTTGCTAAAAAGGGTCTTCCTAAAATTAGAGGTACGTCACTTTCCTCATCCATGTCTAGGACAACGAAGTCAACTGGGACTATAAATTTATCAATTTTGACAAGCACATCTTCGATAATACCCCTAGGAAATCTAATTGTTTTATCTACCAATTGAATGCTCATCCTAGTTTGTTTGGGTTTCCTAAGACCTAGTTGTTTAAACATTTTATAGGGTATGACGTTAATGCTCGCCCCTAAATCAGCCAACATATTCTTAATATTTAAACTACCAATTAAGCAAGAAATCGTAGAACTCCCTGGATCCTTCAATTTGTTAAGTAGCTTATTCTGTAGAATGGCTGAACAAACTGCGTTTAATTCCACATGTGACATATCATCTAACTTTCGTTTATTAGCCAAGAGCTCCTTTAAGAATTTCACTACGTTTGGCATCTGCGAAAGAGCTTCAATAAACGGTAAGTTAATATGTAATTTTTTTAATAGTTTGAGGAATTTACCAAATTGTTCGTCCGTGTGGTCTTTCCTTGTCGCACTGGGGTATGGCACACGAGGTTTATACTCTCTACTTACCGGTTTTTGCTCACTGTGGTTCACTCATCCTTACCTTTATCTTCTATATTGTCTTGCCACGGTTTCGGTTCAGCTTCAACTAACCCTTCATTATTGTGCACGGTAATGGCATAAAGTTGCTCCCTTGGGTTAGTTTCAGTGTTACTTGGTAGGCCACCTTGTGGTCGTTCCTAGATCAACTTAGCATGCTATCCTATTTGAGTTTCGAGCCCTTGAATCGATGCTTGCTCATTCTTAAGCGCTATTTCAGTATTCTGAAAATGAGTTTCTGACACTGAGATGAATTTTGTAAGCATCTCTTTAAGGTTTGGTTTCTTCTCTTGTTGGTAGGGTGGTTGTTCAAAACCTGGAGGATATTGTGGTCTTTTATTTCCTTGACCACCCTACGAGAAATTGGGATGGTTCCTCCAACCTGCATTATAAGTGTTACTATGCGGGTTATTTTGAGGCCTAGAATTATTACCGCGTCGAGGTTGAAAACACCAGCTGCTTTTGTCGGTTTCATTCTCATGACTTGCCACTGATAGTTATTCAGTGACATCTCTTCAATAAATTCGTAAGCCTCTTCAGGTGTTTTGTTGTTTAAAGTTCCACTGGCGGCTGCATCGATCAATTGCCTTGTTGAGGGGTTCACACCATTGTAAAAAGTCTGAACCTGTAGCCATAGAGGTAACCCATGGTGAGGGCACCTTCTTAACAAATCTTTGTATCTCTCCCATGCATCATAAAGAGTTTCTAGATTCATCTACACAAAAGAAGAGATATTATTCCTTAATTTAGTCGTTTTAGCCGGAGGAAAATATTTAAGCAAAAATTTTTCGGTCATTTGTTCCCAAGTGATGATTGACCCTGGCGGTAACGAGTTCAACCACTGTTTAGCCTTATTCCTCAATGAGAATAGGAATAACCGAAGGCGAATGGCATCATCAGTAACACCATTGATCTTAAAGGTGTCGCAAAATTCCAGAAAATTTACTAAATGAGTGTTTGGATCCTCGTCCTACAAACCATCAAACTAAACAAACTATTGTATCATTTGAATCGTGTTAGGTTTTAGTTTAAAATTATTTGTAGCAACAGCAGACCTAGGTTTTAGTTCAAAATTATTTGTAGCAACAGCAGACCTAACTATACTCGATTCAGTTCCTGTTAAAGTAAGTTTAGCATAATCATACATAGTAAGAGGAGCAAGATTCTAATCTACCGGATTTGCAGCAACCACAAGAGGTAGCAGATTATTCTGATTATCAGACATCTCCTCGGTTATGGTATGAATATCGTCCTCTTACCCTTCCTCTATGTATTGTAGGCTTCACCTTTTTTCTCTTCAGTTTTTGTAAGCTCTGTTTTCAATCTCACTGTCAAAAAGTAGAGGTCCTGACGGGTTTCTTCTAGTCATAAACTATAAAAACCTGTCAGAAGTAAATAGAAGAAAATTTAGTAATTAAAAATAAAAGCAAAATTAAATAAAAAATAAAAAATGGCTAAAGTAATAAAAATTAAGCGTTCCTAATATATTAGTTCCCGGTAACGGTGCCAAAAACTTGATGGTCGCTAAACTAACTAAAACTTCAACTAAGGCAAGCGCACCTATCGAACAGTAGTATAGTTATGGTAAGACCGGTAATATTGTATCCATAAGAACTAAAAGTACTAGTAATTACTATCTTTTTATTATCTAGCATAAGAATTAAAGGATGTTTTTAAACTAAAACTAATTATCTAATTAACTAAGATTACGATAGAGATTAAAGTTAGAAAATACTTTTGGGAAACTGATGGAGAAGACAATACCCAAGGAAGAATCCACCTAGACTTCACTAATTACTTCTGAATTAGACGATTTATTCACTTGACTTAATCCGTAGAAATATCTGATTTATGTTAATATCTCTCTCGAGACTAAAAACAACTGACTCTAGGTTGATTAATCGAAATCTCTTTCTAATTAAAGCCCTATTGTCGTATTAACTCGATCTATGGATTCCCTTATTAGATTTGACTCTAATCTGACATATTTATGTCGTCCTATCTCTAGGATTGGATGCAACTCTGCTTAATTATGAATGATCTACTCTTAAATAGGGACTTTTCCTCCACTGAATAAGCACATTAACAACCTAAATTAATATCCTGGAATACTAAAACAAAGATTAAAACTCACAATTAAGAATAAGAACAAATATTTATCATATAATTCAAATAGTAATAAGATCCGTCTTAGGTTTCATCTCCCTTAGGTATTTAGGGAGTTTAGTTCATAATAATGGAAAACATCTCAAAATTTGGAAAATAGCAAAATATAAAGAAACCCAAAGAACTTCTAGGAAATTGGATGGAAATCTTCAGTCTTGATGTAGGTCCTCCTTCCGAGCGGATTCCGATGGCTATCCTTGAGTATTTCCTGCCTTCTACTCTGTGTGTCCCATTTTGATTCTCTTCTAGGGTGTTATTATAGACTTTGGAATGCTTCAAAACCCTTAAAATTAGCCTTTTTCGAGTAGAATTAGACTTGGGCTTGATAGGGACACGGCCATGTGCCACGCCCGTGTGAAGGTGCTTAAGCCGTATACAATTCTGACTTGGTTTAGTGTCAAAACGGCCATGACACACGGGCGTATGCTATATCCGTATGTAACAGATGAGTGTGTGGATCACCTGTGTGGAAGTGCCTAGGTCGTGTGCTACACTGAATTAGGTCTATTTTGTCTGTTTTTAGCCCGTTTCTTGCTCTTTTCACCTTCTTATGCTCACCTAGGTGTAAAACATGAATTTAAAGGATTAGGAGCATCGAATTCAATAAAACCAAGGAAAAATCATCCATAAATATGCCAAGCATGAGGTAAAAATATGTATATATATATATTACGGTTTATCAGTTACCATGGATGTGGGTAAGTTTTGAAGCGACTGTAGATGCATTCTTTAGTTGAAATTGATTTTGATTGCGTTGTTGTCAAGATGTTACTCGATTAAAATTGTGGAATGAATATTGATTCTAGACGTTCTATTATCGATTTTTAGGTTTTGGTTATCTCGTGGGAGCATTAGCATCAAATTGAGCCAGGTGTGTAACGAGAAACTCGAAAAATGGCGATAGGCTAAAACCAAAATTAGGGTCTGTCGGTGCTACACGGCCGTGTACGACACACTGTCGCATGATGGTCGTGTGGACCATGTGGGCCACACGGGCAAGGCTATTTTAGGCGTGTGGGCCCAAATTTCTTAATTTTTTTCCTAGGGTCTTATATGTCATCTCGATCAACTGTGAGCCTTCTATAGGGTCGGTATGTGTGGTATAAGCCTTAAAGCATGAAATCTGCTACGCTGTTAGAATGAAATTGACAGAAAGAACATTTATATGAGTACTATGAAATATGGTATGTATGATCTGCTCTGTTATGTATAAGCATGTGTAATATTTGTTATACGAGCAAGCATGATATTTAATCTATTTTTATCTAATATTCTATTTGTATCTGGCTAAGGGGTGGGATTTGCATTACGAGGAAGTGTTCTGTGTGAGGCGATATCTCGCCATTATACTAGCAGCATTACTGTGATTACTCTGAAAAGTGTTGTATAGGCACTACGCGCTGTGTAGGGATGGGTGGGTGTTTTAAACCCCACGTGGTATGTTGGGATGGTCAGAGTTGATGTGTAGAGGATTGGGGTAAAATTATGCATATATGTATTTGTATGATTCTATATAATTCTGATTCTGTAAAAGACTTACATTTGTGCCTGTTCTGCTATGAGATTAAATCTGGGTTACTATTTATATACACGTTACACATTGAGTTACCAAAACTCACTCACTCATTGTTTGTTTGTTCTGTTAAGGTAACCATCAAATTTAGGCGGATTGGTGCGACGAAAGCTCAGTTGTGATCACTTTTCAGTAAAATTTTAATTTCATAAAATTTGCTTAATTTTCTGGTTTTTGAGAGTTTTATAATTTTAGGACTATTTTTGGTTTTGAATTTTATTTCGGTTTTCTAGCATAACAACTGATAAAATAGTTTTTTCTGAAAACAACAACTTTCTTGAATTAATGGTTTCAAAGTCTAAAATAGTTTTTTCTGAAAACAACAACTTTCCTGAATTAACGGTTTTAAAGTAACAATTTAAATTACCAAAAATATAACAATTTATGAACTCCACTGCAAAATACTCATTTGAATTTGTAGACGTAAACGAACAACAATTTTAAATTAAATAAGTATATCAACACGTTTTCCAAACAAATTGGGCATACTAAGTAAGAACAGTTTATGATGATTTGCGAGTAATAAATAAGTTGTTTTTAAGTTTTCTTTGTAACACTTCCAGATTCGGCCATAACATCTAGGTCGGGTTTGGGGTGTTACATTTAGTGGTATCAGAGCTAGTTGTAAAACTCGAGCTGTGAAATTTTGGATTCAAAATTTTGTTTGTAAAAAATAGTTTCTGAGTAAAGTTTATTTTTATATATATGAAAGTAAGTATATGGTATATTGAGTCTCCGGCACTAATCCTATAAGTATTTCTAAGTTAGAAATACTTTAGTTAGAAAATTTTGAAATGACTAAAACTGTATTGAGTTAGTTAGAGACTGAAATTTTTGAACTTTCTGAAATAACTTCAAATAATTATTTGAAGCATAAGATATTGCTAATAAATACTAAAACTGATTCATAAAACTTCGTAATGTAGATAAAACATTGAATATGATGAGTGCTCGTGGAACGCGTGGTCGTGGTACTCGTGGGCGTAGCGGGCGTCGTAAAGGGACTTGAGTTGAGTCATCCTCGATGGGTAGTATACCTAATTTGGATACGAGTGAGACACTGACTACCACTATAGCTGCGATTGGGTCTCAAAGCCGCTTGGCTCAGGACGTCGCATTATCCTAAGCCATGCTTAGAGTATTGGAGAAGGTCACTGGGCTCCATTCTGGTTTTGGGAGCCGTGGGTCGGTAACTGAATGACTCCGGTCTAATGGTGCTGAGCTATTTAGGGGCATTACTAGAGTCACCCCTACTGTGGCTAAGTACTGGTTGGAGGCCACCGAGAGGATAATGAATGATATTGACTGTACCCTTGAGCGAAAATTGAATGGTGTAGTATCTCTGCTTCGCGATAAGGCGTACCGGTGGTGGTTATCGATTGATGAGGGTACTCAGCCAGATCGAGTTAATTGAGAGTATTTTAAGACTGTCTTACAGAGAAAATATGTGGGAACGAGTTATGTGGACGCTCGCAGATGTGAGTTCAAGAACCTTACTTAGGGGGATAAGACAGATGCCGAGTATGAGGCTGAATTTATGATATTAAGATGTTATGCTCGTGGGATGGTGACGTCTGAGTATGAGGGATGTGTCCATTTTGAGGATGATTTAAGGGATAATTTGAGGGTTCTGATAGCTCTACAGAGGGATCGGGAGTTTGCCTTTTTGGTGGACAAGACAAAGATCACCGAAGAGGTTAAGCAGGTTGAGCGCCAGAATAGAGACCGGGAAAGAGGTAAGAATAAGTGGGATTCAAAGCCCTCTAGTTCTATTTAGAGGCTTAAGAAACGGACCAAATCTGATGGGCCTTCTAACGTTGGAGTTCCAGCTGCTTCTATTGTGGCCTAAAGATGCGGTGACTATGGTAGACGCCATCCGAGTGAGTGTTGGAGGAGGTTGGGAGCGTGTTTTTGATGTGGGTCAATGAAGTATCATATTAGAGATTGCCCACAACATTCTGATCAGGTGCAAGCTTTAGTTTTGGGTTTTGTTTAGCCTCAGAGGGCTGTTCAATAGCTGCTTAGGGGTCGTGGTCCGGCCAGGGGTGGTAATGGTATGGGTAAAGGACAGAGAGCATTGGGCAGAGGTGCTAATCAGACTGAGGTTAGGCAGTTAGCGCTAGTTTATACTACTAAACGTCGTGAGGACAGAGATTCCACTAATGTGATTACATTCTTTATTTTTGATGCCTTTTATTTTGCTCTAATAGACATAAGGTCAACATATTCCTATGTAGCTAGTTCTGTTTCTGTAAATTTGGGGATTCTTATTGAGGGCACTTCTGATGAAATTTTTGTACTAAGTCTGTAGGGGCAATCTGTTCAGGTGAATAGACTATATAAGAATGTACCGTTAGAGGTACAAGGGGTTGTATTTCTGGCTAATCTAATAAAGCTACCGTTTGGGGAATTTGATTTAATTCTAGGTATGGATTGGCTTGTGGAGCATTGAGTTAGTTTGGATAGTGTGTATAAGAGGGTAGTTTTGAGATCTGAGAATGATGTGGAGGTGGTTATGATCGACGAGTGTCGAGATTACTTATCCAATGTGATATTCGCTCTTGTGGCCGAAAAACTAGTTCAAAAAGGGTGTGAAGCGTATCTGGCTTTTGTAAGTGATTCATTTTCTGTGGACTCTTCTGTTGGGAACATTCGAACAATTAAGGAATTTCTAAATGTTTTTCTCGAGGAATTATTGGGTTTACCTCCAAATCAAAAAGTTGAGTTTCGTATTGAGCTTCTACTGAGTACAGCTCTGGTGTCTATCGTTCCTTATCGTTTGGCACCGAAGGAGCTTATGGAGCTAAAGGCTTAGTTTCAGGAACTTTTAGATCATGGATTCATCCGTCCTAGTGTGTCTTCGTAGGGGGCACCAATTTTGTTTGTAAAGAAAAATTATGGTACCATAAGGATGTGCATTAACTATTGACAATTGAATAAGCTAACTCTGAAGAATAATTACCCACTTTCGAGGATCGACGACTTGTTTGATCAATTCCGTAGGGCTTTGATATTTTTCAAGATAGATTTCCATTCTGGGTATCATCAACTTAAGGTGAAGGAAGTTGATGTCTATAAAACTACTTTTAGGACTCGTTATAGGCATTACGAGTTCTTTGTCATGCCCTTTGGTTTGGCGAATACTCTGGCTGCATTTATGGATCTGATGAATTGGGTTTTCTAGCCGTATTTGGATCAGTTCATCGTAGTTTTCATCAATGACATTCTGGTATACTCTAAGATCGAAGATGACCATGATGAACATCTTAGAGTAGTTCTTTAGATGATTCGGGAGAAATAGCTTTATGCTAAGTTGAGCAAATGTGAATTCTGGTTATGGGAAGTAAAGTTTCTCGAGCATGTAGTTTCTGTAGAGGGGATTCGAGTTGATCCTAGGAAAATTGAGGCTGTACTCAATTGGAAACAACCTAAGAATGTTTCTAAGATATACCATTCTTTAGGTCTTGTGGGCTATTATCGGAGATTTGTTGAGGGGTTCTGGTTTATTATAGCTCCTCTAACTAAGCTATTGTGTAAGAATACCCATTTTGTCTGGACTGATGGGTAGCAATCAAGCTTTTGAGAAGCTCAAAACTGTTTTGACTTAGGCTCCTGTTTTGATACAACCTGAATCTGGTAAAGAGTTCGTGGTATATAGTGATGCGTCGCATGTCAGTTTTGGCTGTGTTCTGATGCAAGATGGTAAGGTTGTAGCTTATGCGTGCTGACAACTTAAGTCACACGAGGGGAATTATCCGACGCACGATCTTAAGTTGGTTGTCGTGGTTTTTGCCTTAAAGATTTGGATGGATTATCTATATGATGAGAGGTGTATCATCTACAGCGATCACAAAAACCTTAAGTATCTCTTTACTTAAAAGTGGTTAAACCTTAGGCAGCATAGATGGATTGAACTGCTCAAGGATTATGATTTCACTATAGAGTATCATCTCGGTAAGGCCAATGTGGTTGCTGATGATCTTAGTCATTAGGTAATATCTGATTTCAGAGCGATGTTTCTCGCCTAAGTCTATTTGGTGATGGGAGTCTGCTAGCTGAGTTACAAGTTAAGTCGATTTGGATTAATCAGATTCAAGATAAAAAGTTAGGGGATGATTCTCTTGTTCTTTGTTTCCGTCAGGTAAATGATAGTAGTACATCTGATTTTGGGCTAAATAATGATGGGGTTCCGTGTTTCTGAGGATGGGTTTGTGTACCAAATGACTCTGATTTGAGACAGTCTATTCTGAAGAAAGCGCATAGTAGCCTATATGCTATGTATCCCATTGGAAATAAGATGTATTGGGATCCTCATGAACTGTATTGGTGGCTGGGTTTAAAAAAAGAGGTAACAAATTTCGTTTCTCGTTGTCTGACATGCCGACAAGTTAAGGCTGAGCATCAGTTGCCTTCATGTTTGCTTCAACCTATTAAGATTCCCTTATGAAAATGGGAACATGTAACTATGGACTTTGTTAGTGGGTTGCCCTTAACATCTACTAAGAAGGATTTTGTATGGGTCAAGTGGATTGGTTGACCAAGTTTTCCCACTTCATTCCTATTCAGACAGATTATTCTCTTCAGAAGTTGGCCAAGCTGTACATTTCTAAGATTGTGAGACTTCATAGGGTTCAGGTTTCAATTATTTCTAATAGAGATCCTTGTTTTACTTCTTAATTTTAGAGGCAGCTTCATGAGGCTCTAGGTTCGAGATTGGATTTCAGTACGGCGTTCCATCCTCAGACAAATGGTCAATCTAATAGGGTGATTCAAATACTGGAGGATATGCTTCAGAATTGTGTGAGTGATTTCTAGGGTAGTTGGAAGAATCTTTTGCCATTAGCCGAGTTTGCCTTCAATAACAGTTTTCAGTCTAGCATTCAAATGGCACCTTATAAGGCTCTGTATGGTCGTAAGTGTTGTACCCTACTGTGTTGGACTAAGTTGGGTGAACGACGAGTTTTGAGTCTTGATTTGGTTTCTAAGACTGAAGACAAAAGTAGATAAATTTGGGATCGTCTTAAGGCAACTTCTGATAGGCAGTAGTCTTATGTGGACTTAAAAAGGAGGGACATCGAGTATTCTGTAGGGGATTGTGTATTTCTTAAGGTTTCACCATGGAAGAAGGTTTTATGGTTTGGTCATAAGGGTAAGTTGAGCCCTAGGTTCAATGGGTCGTATCAGATTCTAAAATGTGTGAGACTGGTTGCTTATCAGTTAGAGCTACGTCCAAAGTTAGACCGTATTCATGATGTGTTTCACATCTCCATGTTGAGGCAATATCGGTCGGACCCATATCATATTGTTCCTATTAAGGAGAATGAGGTTAGACCAGATTTGACTTTTGAGGAGGAGTCGGTTCAGATTTTGGATCGAGATGTGAAAGTTTTGAGGATGAAATCTATTCTGTTAGTGAAGGTTCTGTGGCAGAATCATGGCACTGAGGAAGCCACATGGGAACCTGAAGATCGTCAATAGTATCCACATTTGTTTAAGTCAGGAAAATTTTGAGGTCAAAATTTCTTTTAGGAGGTAAAATTGTAACGCCCTAGTTTTCTAATTTTGTTTTTACAAGTTTTGTCATAACTAGGTATCTACATCAGTGGTTAAAGTGCCTTAATTCAGTGTCTAAAGTCGTGGGTTTGAACCTCCTCGCAAGCAAATGTTATGTTTTTATGCTTGTGTTGTCAAGTGGTTAGGTTTTGTTTAAAATTCAAAATTTTGAAAAAAAAAATCTGGGTAGTTATCTAAGTGAGTGGCTGGTTATCAGAATATATGATTCATCTATTTGGTTATTATTCTTATTTATATTATTTTTCTTTTCCCAATATTCTTTTTTACCTAAGTAAAAAAAATACGCATTTCTTCTTCTCTAATTTTTTTTCCACTTCTTCTTTCTTGGTGGTTCAAAGCAGTACATGCTATTTTGGGTTGCTTCTCGATTCCGTTGCACAGGTTTTAGTGTTGCTACTGGGCGATTGGACTGTTGTGTAAGTGATGTTCCATCTTCTTTTCGTTTTTCTCGACTTAGAGAATATCTTTTCAGTGAGAAATCTTTTATTTAGGGAGTATGAATTCACTTTTTTTTTTCTCTTTGGGTTATATTTTTAGGTGAAGTTCAAGGAATTTGAAATTCTCCGGTTACAAATTAGAGCTTAGGGGCTGCTGTGGACGTGGGTAAGTTTTGAAGCGATTGTGGGTACATTTTTTAGTTGAAATTGATTTTGATTGCGTTATTGTCGATAAGTTACTTGATTAAAATTATGGAATGGATATTGATTCTAGACATTCTATTGTTGATATTTAGATTCTGGTTATCTCACGGGAGCATTAGCATTGAAATCGAGCCAAGTGTGTAACGAGAAACTCGAAAAATGGTGATCGACAAAAGCCAAAATTAGGGCCTTTCGATGCCACATGGCCGTGTGCCTGGCCGTGCGGTAGGTCGTGTGCGAAACACGACTTCGTGACGAGCGTGTGGGCTGTGTACTAGGCCGTGTGGGCCCACACAGGCATGTGGGCCCAAATTTATAAATTTTTGTCCTAGGGTCGTACATGTCGTCTCGATCAATTGTGGGCTTTCCGTAGGGTTGGTACGTGTGATGTAAGCCTTAAAGCATGAAATCTGCTACTCTGTTAGATTGAAATTGACGTAAATAACATTTAAATGAGTATTATGAAATACGGTATGTATGATCTGCTCTGTTATCCATAAGCATGTGTAATATCTGTTATACGGGCATGCATGATATGTTAATTCTGGTATTTGTTAATCTATTTTATCTGATATTCTGTCTGTATCTGACTACGGGGCCAGATTTGCATTATGAGGAGGAAGTGTTCTGTGTAAGGTGATATCTTGCCATTATACTGGCAACATTACTGCGACTACTCTAATATCTGTTATACGAGCAAGCATGATATGATAATTCTAGTATCTGTTAATCTATTTTATTTGATATTCTGTCTGTATCTGACTATGGGGCGGGATTTGCATTATGAGGAGGAAGTGTTCTGTGTGAGGTGATATCTTGCCATTATACTGGCAACATTCCTGCGACTACCCTAAAAGGTGTCGTATAGACATTACGCAGTGTGTAGGGATGGATGGGTGTTTTAAACCCGACGTGGTGTGTCGGGATGGTCGGAGTTGGTGTGTAGGGGATGGGGGGTAGGATTATGCATATTTGTATCTGTATGAATCTGTATAATTCTGATTCTGTAAAAAACTTACATATGTGTCTGTTCTGCCATGAGATTGAATCTGGGTTACTGTTTATATATGAATTACACACTGAGTTACCAAAATCCACTCACTCTCTGTTTGTTTGTTCTGTGCAAGTAACCCTCAGACTTTGGCGGGTTGGTGCGACGGCAGTTGTGACCAGTTTTCAGTAAAATTTCAATTTCATAAAAATTGCTTAATTTTTTATTTTTTGATTGTTTTGTAATTTTGGGACTCTCCGGACTTTTTGGGACTTTTTTTGGTTTCAAATTTTATTTCGGTTTTGTAGCCTAACAACTGAAAAATGGTTTTTTTGAAAACAACAACTTTTTTAAAGTAACAGTTTCAAAGTAACAATTTGAATTACCAAAAATATAACAATTTATGAAACTCCGCTGCAAAATTCTCATTTGAATTGATAGACGTAAATGAACAACGATTTAAAATTAAATATGTATATCAACATATTTTCCAAACAAATTGGGCATACTAAGTAACAACAGTTTACGATGATTTGTGAATAATAAAGAAGTTGCTTTTAAGTTTTCTTCGTAGCACTTCCAAATTCGGCTATAATGTCTAGGCCAAGATTGGAGAGTTTTAATTTGATGCAGATTATTTCAAAGTATCATTAACTTTGGATTGAACAAATTTATTTATCTCATAGTTAATTTAGTGTTAATTAAAAATGTGTGTTTTTTCTGAGTAGGAACCCCACAAATTAGGTGGCACTTCAATTTGGATCTAAACTGGAATGAGGAGGACAACTTGATTACATCCGAGGAACATCGTTGCTTAAACTAGGTAGTCTCTGTTGGACCTAGTGCCTTGAATGTAGTATATTCGTTTGTAAACTTGTAAATTTTTCGAATAGATTGGTTAATAAAACAAATTTATTTATTATATTAATATACTTTGTATAATTGTCCTCAAATGGTTTTTGCATGCAAAACAAAATGGAAGCAAATGTTGCCCATTGGTTGTCTAAATGTTTAACTAATACTATGCGGTATTACATGGTCAGATCGTAGTACAGAAAGACAACCTGTATTAGTAGATGGACCTAAACATGTCCTTAGTCTAATCGAAAATGAGCAAATCGATTAAAAGACTAATATGTTGTCTATCAAGTCCCATTAGGGAGATGTCTTGTGCATTGGAGTGGATGACTCCCTGAAGATAAAGACATAGATGTGAATGATTGGACCGACAATACATCGGACAAGACCCAAGTAGAATAAATCTTAAATCTGTTTATGTATTTATTCACTTGTGACGTTCATAGTGTGACATACCTAAATCTTGAGTGAATGGCAGATTATGTATGCATGACTTGTTTGTATTTGTGATGGATGACTTGATCACTATTTGATAGTGATTGACTTTTCATGGAGGAAGATGTAATGGTTACCGTAAGATAAAATAGGATCATATTTGGAGAACAAATATTATCCCAAAGAGATCATGGATATCCTATGAGGTTAACAAACTTATGATAAGGTCAATGGATGAGCACTGAGTAGTTTCTTTCACAATAGTATGCCGTTGGGGAGAGCTCAGTCACGATACTATAGTGGAATGACTTTGTGACTAAATGAGTTTATAATTAATAGGAAAAAAGTTGGAACTTAATTATAAATCATATCAACCTCAACTACATATGTCCAATCGATCCCTCCGCTAGTTCGTTGAAACCAGAAATGAATTGCGAGTTTAAATAGAAATGAATGGAATGAATATGAAAAGAGAAATAGGAAACATTAAGGAATGATTATGGTTTTCTCTAAATTGGAGAAATGAAATCATTTTGAAAATGAATGTAGGTTTCCAAAAATGGAAATGGAAATGGAAATGATCATGGATTACATAAAAAAAATCAGAATAATGAATTCATGTTTTTGGATTGTTCTAAAGCCCAAAAATGAAAATAAATCATTCAATCATAGTGGACATGTTGAGTTGTGAAATATTGAACATATTTTCTCGATATTTTATCAGGGTAAAATTGTCAAAATTTTACTAGGGTAAAATTGTCAAAATTTTACTAAGGTAAAATCGTCAAAATTTTGTAGGGGGTAAAATAGGGATAATAAAATTATTTTATATATAAATATTAAAATTTATTTTTGGAAATAGAAAAACTAAATCGGGTTGGACCAAATTACCTAGTATTGGGTCAAAAAGGCCCAAGAAGTACTCGTAATTGGACTCGATGTAAGAGAGGCCCAAAAACCCCTCATGGACATGAAAGGGGCGACAACCCTAGAAGGAATACTAGGATGTGCAACCCACCCTAGTCCTATTCTAAGTAGAATGTTGTTCTTCTATTTGAAATAAACCATTACAACTCAACAAGGGTTCTACCTTCTCTTCTTATAAATAGATGGTTCTGGTAGAGCTATTAACACAACTTTGAGAGGCTGTTATTCTACCAAACAATACAGAGAATTTATTCTCAACTATTACATAAATATTTTTGGAATAACAATTCTACCGATTTCTATTAAGAGAGAATTTTGTTTTCACCCCTAAAAGGAGATAAAACTTTTTCTAATTCTGTGTTTCAATTCAATTGGTTCGAGCCCACACTCGAATTAGTTCGTGGTACGAGAATAGTAGACAAGATTATTTGGTTGAAAGCTGGGAATAACGAACGTCTACTAAGCTGAAAACATATGTGCGAATTCAGTTAAGGTTTATTGTTTTAAATATTGCAAACCGGGTTGGTTTTTAACATTTCAATTTTCCTCTGTGCAAGAAAACCATATTCAAACCTGGATTTTTCCAACAGTCTCTTCTCCTATCTTTTGGGTTGAACATTAGGGACAATGTGCCAAATAAAATGTGGGGGGTAACATAGAATTTTTCACCTTTATTTTTTGAAAATTTTTAAATTCAACTACTTATTTTTAATTGTTTTTGTAGTTAATTTCAATTTCGTGTGCTTGTTTGTACGCGAGCTTGTAGAAATACAAGTGATTGGTTAGGAGCATGTAAATAAGAGTTTATGTTTAAACTCTAAATCTAGTATAATCGTAATTGATTTTAGGTTATTTAATGTTAGACTAATTAGTTCACTTTGTTACAATGTAAATAGGTAAAAGTGTGTTAAGTATACCAAATGAAAAATGAGTGCATGAAAAGCATATATGTTTGTTTGAATTATAAGTTGTTAGATTGCTAAAATTTAGTTAATTGATTCCATGAAGTGAGGCACCTAGGGATGACTTAAGGCATTGTTTGGTCACCCATAGAGCCAAAAAGTCTACCCTATATGTAAATTCCCCAGTACCTAAAATTTGAGCCTAATTCCACTTTTTGATGAACCTCAAATGAAACCATTAGCCTAATGCATAAATTTTTGATCCTTTCTTTTTTTTTTTTGTCCCAACACGAACTTAGAAATTGGCCCATTAATATTGAGGGTTAGGTAGATACATCATAGAGGTTTCAAAATGAAAATAATTAAGAGTGAAAACCAAGGGATAGTATAGTATAGTGAGTATAAGATTCTTGCAAAGTTGTATGTGAATGAAGAAAATCAAGTGTAGAAAAACTTTGAAAAGGCCAAAGCCAAGTGAGAAAATCTCAAATGAATAAAAGCAAAGTGAGTAGAAAAGGAAAAAAAAGAAAGAAAAATCCAAAATAGAAAAAAGAAAAGAAATACTCGTTAAGATGATTGTACTCATGAATATTCTTGTACCTTAGGAAATGGAGAGAAAAGAAATGTGAGGGAAGTGAATATAAGGTGGTAAGCTAAGGGATATAATTATAATGTGCCAAACTATTTTCATGCTTAAACAGTTTTGTAGAGTTAGTTCTTAAACTCTGAACCAACCTAAGACATAGAACGTTACAAGCAAAAAAGTCCTAATTGACTAAAGTGATACGACTTATGGATGAAATTTAAACTAAATATTGACATTTCTGACTACTTGTATTTTTCGAACATATATGTAAATTTTGTGTACTTGTTTCGATGGAATACTATGCTTAATATTCTTGAATTTGTTTACCTTGTAACCTCGTGAACTAACGTGTTTGATATTGCAAATTTGAAGTCAATTATAATTCATGCTAGAATTACTTGTTTAAGTACATTGTCTTATGCATATTGTTCCGAACTAGTCTCATGTACTCATCATGCTCAAGCACTGTTTAGTTATTTTGTTTTCGTATTTTGTGTGTATTTATTTTCTTGCTTGAGGACAAACAATGAATTAAGTGTGGGGGAGTTTGATCTGCCACAATTCATTGTGGCAAACTAGAGTCTTTTTGACACTTAACGACCTTGTTTTCTAGCTCTTTTACATGTTTTTATTACATTTTTTATTTTTTATTAGTTTTAGTTTTATTTCCGCAAAATAAGCATTTTTACACAATTTTTAGCCATTTGATGACCTAATGGGCCAATACGGACCTAGGGATGAACTAAAGAGCAATTTGAGTGTGTAGAAAACTGATTTCAGGCTGAGAGCACGAAGGAAGATGGCAGCGTCGTGACACTGGACTTCAAAGCCAAGGAATTTAGCCTCAAAAGGCAGTGTCCCGACACCAGTCCTGTGGTGTCACGACCCCGGTCGATGAATCAAAATTATTAAGCCAAGGGTGTTTCTGTTCGCATTATTTATATTTATTAGTTTTAGGCTATTAATTAAACCTAATTAGGTAAGACATTTTTTGCTATAAATAAGAGTGCTTAGCCTCATTTGGGAATGCTTGGCCAAGTGAGCCACTTAGTTTAGGTTTAGGTTTTATTTTTAGTTTTTATTTCATTTCAATTTAGTCCTAAACATGATTTTGTTCTTTGTTTAACTTGGATTCGATTTCAATCCAAAACTTTAATTAAGTAGTTTTTATTTATTTCTTTATGGTTTTCAATTGCAATCGTGGTTATCTCTGCAACTGTAAAAGGAAATCCAGATTTTGCACATAAATTGACATTGAAACATATTTATTTTCTTATTTAATTTACGGCTTTGCAGTTAAATATGGAATTAGGAATAATTGCATCTAGATACATAAGTGGCTAATTTCCTTAGGGAGATTAACGAGTAGATGTATGAATAATTAATGGATGAATTAGGGTTTCAATCCAAGTTAGTTGGTTTAGATTATGTGTGATTGAACCTTATGATTGATGACCATAGGAAGTAATTTTAGGATAAACGAGACCGAGAGATAAGTTTACTAAGTAAATCATAATATGTCCCAATCAAGAAAGTGAGATCGAGAGATAAAGCGTGTATTGGTCGATTAGTTAATTAGTTAGAGGTTGAGAGGTAATAACTGGTTAATTAATAGCTAACTCGATAAAATCCGATTTCTGAAGTTAGTTAAGAGCACTAAAGTGAGTTAATCTTCTGCCTACTTAATTGGATTTAATTTCAGTTGTTAAATTGATTGTCTTTAATTTTAGTTAGTTTATTTTATTTCGATTGATTACCTTTAATTTGGTTTTTCGTAATATAGTTTTAGATTATTACTATTTAACCTTGTTAGTGTAGAAAATTAGTCTTAGTTTAATTCAACCTCTTTTGAGTATGATCCTTAGAATACGTCCCAGAGTGTTCTGTTGTAACATTCTTCTATATTACAATTTGACTGTAAACTTGCAGACATCGTTGTTTTATCTCTTATATGTTTTGTTGTAGTATTTCCAGTCCAAACATTTGCAGGTTTAGCGGTGATCAATTTTTCGGGAACCACTCTTATGTTAATTGCTCCGTACCATATAGCGCCAATGGAGTTAAAAGAGCTAAAAATTCAGTTGCAAGATCTCCTTGACTGCAACTTCATACGTCCTAGTAAATCACCCTGGAGAGCTCCAATATTTTTGTTAAGAAGAAAGATGGATCAATGTGGCTTTACATTGATTACCAGCAACTGAATAAGTTGACAATCAACTGGTATCCTTTATCGCGTATTGACTATTTATTCGATCAATTGAAAGGTACCTCTGTCTTTTTTAGGATTGATTTGAGGTTGGGATATTATTAGCTGAAGATAAAGGAAAGTGATGTAACACCCTGATTTTGGGCCTAGTCGAAATAGTGATGTCGGGACCACAAATTCGAGATAGAAATAATTATTTTATGATTATTTTGAGGTCTATGATATGATTGCATGATTGTGTGAAAATTTCGTGAAGAAATTCAATGCATAAAGTGCTTAATTTAAAGTTAGGGACTAAATTGAATAAGTTGCAAAACTTGCATTCTAGAAGTTTTTAGTATGAAATTGCATTGAAATATTAATTAGGAGGTCTTAAATAGCAATTTGACCAATTTTAAGTTCATGGACAAAATTAGGACATGGAAGGAATTTTTGAAAGTTTAGTAGTAAGGGCATTTTGGTCATTTAGGGGTAAAATGAATTAAAATACAAAATTAAAAGCCAATTTTGCTCATCTTCTTCATGGAGGCCGAAACTAGCATGGGGGAGGCCATGGCTAGGGTTTTCAAGCTTTCCAAGCTCAATAGTAAGTGATTCCAAGCCCCGCTTTTTAATGTTCTTTACGTTTTTAGAATCCCAGTAGCTCGATTAAGCTTATTCTAGCAATAATTTAAGCTAGGGTTCATATTTGGAAAAATACCCATAGGTGAAATTTGTGTATTTTGATGTTTTATGATAGAATATGAGGTTTTAAATTATGTTAAACAACTTGTGCTACTCGGTTTTAAGTGAAAACGAGTAAAACTAAGATAATCGGTAAAAATACTTATTGTTCATAACTATATGTTAGAGTGAGAATTTGATGTTGTTGTAGAAGAGAAAAATGTTCAGCATGTCATAAAACATAGGAATAAGGGCTGAAATTAAATTTTCGAGTCTTGGGGCAAAAGTGTAAATATGCAAAAGTTTAGGGGTCAAAATGCAAATTTGTAAAAATATGATTTTTGGACCCGTATGAATAATGTGACTAATTATTAGGCTAAATGTGATATTATAGATGAAGGAAATCGAGATTCGGGCTTAAATCGGGAAAATAGAAGGTTATGGATTAAAATAGTAAATTGTCGTTTCTGAATCGAGGTAAGTTCGTGTGTTAATAATAATGCAATACCATGCATGAATTGTAATTCTCTATTGATATGGCATAAATTGTATGATTTAATATGTTTAAGAGAAGTTGATGGATGGTATGTATGATATAAAAAAAAAAATGTAATGCTAGTTGTGTCATGTGAAATTGAATGGGATTATTGTTACAAGAATTGAGTGTTAAATTACTATTAACTGGGTTGTATGAATTGTTTTACGGTTGTACCTGATGAGATTTTGATAAGTTTGTACGTAAATAATTTATCGATTTATTTTATTTTATTTTATTTTATTATATTTTGTTATCATATGAAATGTGGCTACCTATAGATTGACTATTTGCTGTAAATTGAAAATTGAAAAAGGACTATGAATAAATTTGTAACATATTGGAAATATGTTTGTTGGTAATTACTTGATTGGTGAAATTATTAGAAAAGAGAGAAAATCCCGGTTGAACCTTCTGGAAAGATTGGATGATACAGATGGTATGTAGCTAGGTCACATGTATGGTGCTGAGTGCACATCATGTGTACAAGAGAGCTACGAGATATTATGATGTAGCTAGGTCACATGGGTGATACTATGTGTACACCATGTAGACAAGAGAGCTACGGGATATATGTAGCTAGGTCGCATGCGTGGTTCCAGTGAAGGACACCATGTAGACAAGAGAGCTACGAGATAAATCGGCTAGGTCACATGGGTGATACTAAGTGTTCACCATGTGTACAAGAGAGCCGAACTTTATGATGGGTGTAGCTATTTGGCAAAACCACCAAGTATCGAGGATTGATCCGAAGTGTTCAACGGGAGACTTATTATGTACTGCTTTGTGAGTTTTGTGATGAATAAGTGCAGGAATTTGGTTATGTCAATAATGTGTTCATTAAGTGATCGGGTTGTGGTAAGGTTATAAACAATTAAGTTATACATGAGGATGATTTTATGGTGACCTTGTAATCATGGGCCTATACTTGTGATGTATGAAATGTGGTGAAAATGATTTGTGATATGTATGTTAAAATGAGGTTAATACAAAGAAAGTGTGAAAGAGTGAATTAGCAATAAAATTGTCTTGGACAGCAGCAGTTGCTTGACTTTGAAAATTCACTAAAAATTGTGGAAGTTGAATAAAAATGCAAATGATATATGAAAATAAATCTGAATGAGTCTATTTTCACATGAAAGAAACAGGGGAAGCAAAAGAATTCTATATTGTGTGATATTTGAATTATTGTGAAATAGGGTCTGAATGTATTCGAGATCCCCTGTTCTGACTTTAGAAATTCATCATAAATTGTACAAAACTTATTAAGAGTCATACCTTACATGCATAGATTCCTTATTGAGTCTATTTTTAAGGGAAAGAAACGGCATGGTCGTTGGAATTCTGTACAGAGAGAAATTTGGTTCGTAGTACACAGAGGTCAGAGTAGTCATACTCTGAAACAGGGGAGAATTTAACTAATAAACTGTACTAATTGGCCAAACCAAAAATTCTGAAAATTTTATGGGAGAAAGATATATGAATCTAGTTTCAAATAAAATTAACAAAACTAAAGTTGGAGTTTTGTAGCTTCAGATATGAATGATTTAGTAACTGTAACTCAATAACACAGCTTAACCTGAATATATGTAATTGTACAATTATAGTGTTTTATCTTGAAAAGCATGGTAGTAATTGCTTATTATTTCCATATGAACTTACTAAGCGTAAAGCTTACCCATCCTCTCCATTTCTTTATTATTGATAGGTCGGCTCGGGGTTGGAGATCATCGGAGGCAAAATCACACTATCAAACTATCATTTTGGGAGAATTAATTCAAATATTGGAAATATCAAGTGAGTGGCATGTATAGGAAGTTGGTTTGTAATATGTATTTTTATTATGATTTTGATCGTGCGTATCGATCGCATTGAGTTATTGTATATGATTATGAGATGTGGTCCTTATCCATTATGGCTTATAAGTTTAATTAATCATGCTACGTCATATGTTTTGATGTAATGATATAGTTAGCTTTGTTTGTTATGCATGTGTTCGAAAAGTTTTAAATTAAATGAAATTTAATGGCCCAGTTTTTGTCTATGTGTGTTGTTAAGTCTGGTAATGCCTCGTACTGCTCCGCCTTGGATACGGGTAAGGGTGTTACATTTAGTGGTATCGAGCTATGGTTTAGTCGGTTCTCTGACTAACCTAGCATGTGAAAAAGTCTAGCTATATATATGCCACGGATCTATGATAGTGTGATGTCTTCCGACGTGTATGAGGACCGTCTTGTTTAGACAGAGGTACTCTCCAACCGAGCTGCACCGACCATGTTTAACGTGATGCAAAGGTAATTGAGTAAATTACGATTATAATAAGTTTAGATTCAGAAAGGTATGAATAAAGGTTTATAATATTTTAATACGAATAAAAATGTCATTGTCCTGGTTGGACGTTGAATGTTGATGAATGACAATGATATTTTTTTTATGAGATAAAGGATTATAATGAAATGAACTTATCTATGTTAAATTGTTTGGACCGAATTATATGATTGTAATGATATGTACATGATGATGCATGAAATGAAAGTTGTAATTGTGGTACAAGTATCTATGGTTGTTTGGCCTTATATGATGTCATGAGAGCATGACTTAATTTAATTAAATGAATCGATAAGTAAAGCTATCTAGAAAACATAGAATGTATGCATAAGTATATTGTCTAAATGGGACAATAGGAAAAATTTGTGTAAGCCAACATGAATGTTGCATTGCTGAATGAATGACATGATTTTGATGATGTTGCTATGATGATGGAAATTGTGTCATATGTGTATGTATAAGAAAGACGAGTTAGAGGCCCTATAACCCCTCCTCTTATAGAAGTGGTGCTTATGATTGAATTTCATGAGATCCATACTCAATAAGTTTCCGCTTGAAAATTTAAAGAGAGTTCAAAGATAGAATAATTATAAGTATAATTAGAGATTAAGAATGAATTGATAAGTAAAGAAATAAGTGATAAAAGATCGGGTCTCAATCGATATGGTGGATTACTTCTCTCAAATAAGTCAATTATAATTAATGACTTCAATTGAGATATTTTGGTTACTTGAACTAATGCAATTGAGATGGTTTTAGTTAGCGTAATAAATGAACAGCAAAAGATTACTGGAAATGTCATTCACTGATGATTAAGATCGACTCGAGTGTTCAATCAGTGTGAATTATTTATTTGAAATATTTCATGTGACAATTATGTCAGGATTATTTTTCTCAAGTTTGATAATAGAATTTTATTTCATGCGGATAAAAGGCAAATATTCTGAACGAGAAGTGTATATCTCTTAAAAAAAAAATTATATGAGTAAAAACCACTACGAATGATGAGGTTTTCATTTCGTGAAAGCTGAAAAGTTTATTACATGTTGGTAAAGTTTGAACAGATGAGAATATTGTTAATCGAATATCCGAAATGGACTAGTCTCAGATTGAGTAAAGACTTCCGATTTTTTTAGTAATGTAATCGTTGTATGAATTGTGATGTGTTTCAAGACAATAAGGTAATGTGATAGTATAGAGCATTCGATGCCACAGAGAATCTAAATTGTTAATGGGGTTAAAGCCGAGCATCGAATCTACCGAATTATCTTTGCCGGATTGATATTAGGATGGAAATGAGAAATTAAAGAGATGTATTGGAAGCACTTTGCTGAGTTAAGGTACTTTATTATTGAGTATGAGATTGAGGAATCTAAGTGAAGACCACTTTTTCGTAAAGATTTTCTGGGACGAAAATCCCTAAAGGGGGGGAGAGTTGTAACACCCTGATTTTGGGCCTAGTCGGAATAGTGATGTCGGGACCACAAATTCGAGATAGAAATAATTATTTTATGATTATTTTGAGGTCTATGATATGATTGCATGATTGTGTGAAAATTTCGTGAAGAAATTCAATGCATAAAGTGCTTAATTTAAAGTTAGGGACTAAATTGAATAAGTTGCAAAACTTGCATTCTAGAAGTTTTTAGTATGAAATTGCATTGAAATATTAATTAGGAGGTCTTAAATAGCAATTTGACCAATTTTAAGTTCATGGACAAAATTAGGACATGGAAGGAATTTTTGAAAGTTTAGTAGTAAGGGCATTTTGGTCATTTAGGGGTAAAATGAATTAAAATACAAAATTAAAAGCCAATTTTGCTCATCTTCTTCATGGAGGCCGAAATTAGCATGGGGGAGGCCATGGCTAGGGTTTTCAAGCTTTCCAAGCTCAATAGTAAGTGATTCCAAGCCCCGTTTTAATGTTCTTTACGTTTTTGGAATCCCTGTAGCTCGATTAAGCTTATTCTAGCAATAATTTAAGCTAGGGTTCATATTTGGAAAAATACCCATAGGTGAAATTTGTGTATTTTGATGTTTTATGATAGAATATGAGGTTTTAAATTATGTTAAACAACTTGTGCTACTCGGTTTTAAGTGAAAACGAGTAAAAGCAAGATAATCGGTAAAAATACTTATTGTTCATAACTATATGTTAGAGTGAGAATTTGATGTTATTGTAGAAGAGAAAATGTTCAGCATGTCATAAAACATAGGAATAAGGGCTGAAATTAATTTTCTAGTCTTGGGGCAAAAGTGCAAATATGCAAAAGTTTAGGGGTCAAAATGCAAATTTGTAAAAATATGATTTTGGACCCGTATGAATAATGTGACTAATTATTAGGCTAAATGTGATATTATAGATGAAGGAAATCGAGATTCGGGCTTAAATCGGGAAAATACAAGGTTATGGATTAAAATAGTAAATTGTTTGTTTTTCAATCGAGGTAAGTTCGTGTGTAATAATAATGCAATACCATGCATGAATTGTAATTCTCTATTGATATGGCATAAATTGTATGATTTAATATGTTTAAGAGAGTTGATGATGGATGGTATGTATGATATAAAAAAAAAATGTAATGCTAGTTGTGTCATGTGAAATTGAATGGGATTATTGTTACAAGAATTGAGTGTTAAATTACTATTAATCAAGGTTGTATGAATTGTTTTACTGGTTGTACCTGATGAGATTTTGATAAGTTTGTACGTAAATAATTTATCGATTTATTTTATTTTATTTTATTTTATTATATTTTGTTATCATATGAAATGTGGCTACTTATAGATTGACTATTTGTTTGTAAATTGAAAATTGAAAAAGGACTATGAATAAATTTGTAACATATTGGAAATATGTTTGTTGGTAATTACTTGATTGGTGAAATTATTAGAAAAGAGAGAAAATCCCGTTGAACCTTCTGAAAGATTGGATGATACAGATGGTATGTAGCTAGGTCACATGTATGGTGCCGAGTGCACATCATGTGTACAAGAGAGCTACGAGATATTATGATGTAGCTAGGTCACATGGGTGATACTATGTGTACACCATGTAGACAAAGAGAGCTACGGGATATATGTAGCTAGGTCGCATGCGTGGTTCCGTGAAGGGCACCATGTAGACAAGAGAGCTACGAGATAAATCGGCTAGGTCACATGGGTGATACTAAGTGTTCACCATGTGTACAAGAGAGCCGAACTTTATGATGGGTGGAGCTATTTGCCAAACCACCAAGTATAGAGGATTGATCCGAAGTGTTCAACGGAGACTTATTATGTCTTGCTTTTGTGAGTTTTGTGATGAATAAGTGCAGAAATTTGGTTATGTCAATAATGTGTTCATTAAGTGATCGGGTTGTGGTAAGGTTATAAACAATTAAGTTATACATGAGGATGATTTTATGGTGACCTTGTAATCATGGGCCTATACTTGTGATGTATGAAATGTGGTGAAAATGATTTGTGATATGTATGTTAAAATGAGGTTAATACAAAGAAAGTGTGAAAGAGTGAATTAGCAATAAAATTGTCTTGGACAGCAGCAGTTGCTTGACTTTGAAAATTCACTAAAAATTGTGGAAGTTGAATAAAAATGCAAATGATATATGAAAATAAATCTGAATGAGTCTATTTTCACATGAAAGAAACAGGGGAAGCAAAAGAATTCTATATTGTGTGATATTTGAATTATTGTGAAATAGGGTCTGAATGTATTCTGAGATCCCCTGTTCTGACTTTAGAAATTCATCATAAATTGTACAAAACTTATTAAGAGTCATACCTTACATGCATAGATTCCTTATTGAGTCTATTTTTAAGGGAAAGAAACGGAATGGTCGTTGGAATTCTGTACAGAGAGAAATTTGGTTCGTAGTACACAGAGGTCAGAGTAGTCATACTCTGAAACAGGGAGAATTTAACTAATAAACTGTACTAATTGGCCAAACCAAAAATTCTGAAAATTTTATGGGAGAAAGATATATGAATCTAGTTTCAAATAAAATTAACAAAACTAAAGTTGGAGTTTTGTAGCTTCAGATATGAATGATTTAGTAACTGTAACTCAATAACACAGCTTAACCTGAATATATGTAATTGTACAATTATAGTGTTTTATCTTGAAAAGCATGGTAGTAATTGCTTATTATTTCCATATGAACTTACTAAGCGTAAAGCTTACCCATCCTCTCCATTTCTTTATTATTGATAGGTCGGCTCAAGGTTGGAGATCATCGGAGGCAAAATCACACTATCAAACTATCATTTTTGGGAGAATTAATTCAAATATTGGAAATATCAAGTGAGTGGCATGTATAGGAAGTTGGTTTGTAATATGTATTTTTATTATGATTTTGATCGATGCGTATCGATGCATTGAGTTATTGTATATGATTATGAGATGTGGTCCTTATCCATTATGGCTTATAAGTTTAATTAATCATGCTACGTCATATGTTTTGATGTAATGATATAGTTAGCTTTGTTTGTTATGCATGTGTTCGAAAAGTTTTAAATTAAATGAAATTTAATGGCCCAGTTTTTGTCTATGTGTGTTGTTAAGTCTGGTAATGCCTCGTACTCTGTTCCGGCCTTGGATACGGGTAAGGGGTGTTACATTTAGTGGTATCAGAGCTATGGTTTAGTCGGTTCTCGGACTAACCTAGCATGTGAAAAAGTCTAGCTATATATATGCCACGGATCTATGATAGTGTGATGTCTTCCGACGTGTATGAGGACCGTCTTGTTTAGACAGAGGTACTCTCCAACCGAGCTGCACCGACCATGTTTAACGTGATGCAAAGGTAATTGAGTAAATTACGATTATAATAAGTTTAGATTCAGAAAGGTATGAATAAAGGTTTATAATATTTTAATACGAATAAAAATGTCATTGTCCTAGTTGGACGTTGAATGTTGATGAATGACAATGATATTTTTTTATGAGATAAAGGATTATAATGAAATGAACTTATCTATGTTAAATTGTTTGGACTGAATTATATGATTGTAATGATATGTACATGATGATGCATGAAATGAAAGTTGTAATTGTGGTACAAGTATCTATGGTTGTTTGGCCTTATATGATGTCATGAGCATGACTTAATTTAATTAAATGAATCGATAAGTAAAGCTATCTAGAAAACATAGAATGTATGCATAAGTATATTGTCTAAATGGGACAATAGGAAAAATTTGTGTAAGCCAACATGAATGTTGCATTGCTGAATGAATGACATGATTTTGATGATGTTGCTATGATGATGGAAATTGTGTCATATGTGTATGTATAAGAAAGACGAGTTAGAGGCCCTATAACCCCTCCCTCTTATAGAAGTGGTGCTTATGATTGAATTTCATGAGATCCATAATCTTTGAATAAGTTTCCGCTTGAAAATTTAAAGAGAGTTCAGTGATAGAATAATTATAAGTATAATTAGAGATTAAGAATGAATTGATAAGTAAAGACATAAGTGATAAAAGATCGGGTCTCAATCGATATGGTGGATTACTTCTCTCAAATAAGTCAATTATAATTAATGACTTCAATTGAGATATTTTGGTTACTTGAACTAATGCAATTGAGATGGTTTTAGTTAGCGTAATAAATGAACAGATAAAAAAGATTACTGAAATGTCATTCATCGATGATTAAGATCGACTCGAGTGTTCAATCGATTGTGAATTATTTATTTGAAATATTTCATGTGACAATTATGTCGAGGATTATTTTTCTCAAGTCCGATAATAGAATTTTATTTCATGCGGATAAAAGGCAAATATTCTGAACGAGAAGTGTATATCTCTCTTAAAAAAAAATTATATGAGTAAAAACCACTACGAATGATGAGGTTTTCATTTCGTGAAAGCTGAAAAGTTTATTACATGTTGGTAAAGTTTGAAAGGATGAGAATATTGTTAACTGGAATATCTCGAAATGGACTAGTCTGTATTGAGTAAAGACTTCCTGATTTTTTTAGTAATGTCTTGTTGTATGAATTGTGATGTGTTTCAAGACAATAAGGTAATGTGATAGTATAGAGCATTCGATGCCACAGAGAATCTAAATTGTTAATGGGGTTAAAGCCGAGCATCGAATCTACTGAAATTATCTTTGCCGGATTGATATTAGGATGGAAATGAGAAATTAAAGAGATGTATTGGAAGCACTTTGCTGAGTTAAGGTACTTTATTATTGAGTATGAGATTGAGGAATCTAAGTGAAGACCACTTTTTCTGGTAAGATTTTCTGGGGACGAAAATCCCTAAAGGGGAGAGAGTTGTAACACCACGATTTTGGGCCTAGTCGAATAGTGATGTCGGGACCACAAATTCGAGATAGAAATAATTATTTTATGATTATTTTGAGGTCTATGATATGATTGCATGATTGTGTGAAAATTTCGTGAAGAAATTCAATGCATAAAGTGCTTAATTTAAAGTTAGGGACTAAATTGAATAAGTTGCAAAACTTGCATTCTAGAAGTTTTTAGTATGAAATTGCATTGAAATATTAATTAGGAGGTCTTAAATAGCAATTTGACCAATTTTAAGTTCATGGAAAAATTAGGACATGGAAGGAATTTTTGAAAGTTTAGTAGTAAGGGCATTTTGGTCATTTAGGGGTAAAATGAATTAAAATACAAAATTAAAAGCCAATTTTGCTCATCTTCTTCATGGAGGCCGAAACTAGCATGGGAGAGGCCATGGCTAGGGTTTTCAAGCTTTCCAAGCTCAATAGTAAGTGATTCCAAGCCCCGTTTTTAATGTTCTTTACGTTTTTGGAATCCCTTGAGCTCGATTAAGCTTATTCTAGCAATAATTTAAGCTAGGGTTCATATTTGGAAAAATACCAATAGGTGAAATTTGTGTATTTTGATGTTTTATGATAGAATATGAGGTTTTAAATTATGTTAAACAACTTGTGCTACTCGGTTTTAAGTGAAAACGAGTAAAACAAAGATAATCGGTAAAAATACTTATTGTTCATAACTATATGTTAGAGTGAGAATTTGATGTTATTGTAGAAGAGAAAAATGTTCAGCATGTCATAAAACATAGGAATAAGGGCTGAAATTAAATTTTAGAGTCTTGGGGCAAAAGTGCAAATATGCAAAAGTTTAGGGGTCAAAATGCAAATTTGTAAAAATATGATTTTTGGACCCATATGAATAATGTGACTAATTATTAGGCTAAATGTGATATTATAGATGAAGGAAATCGAGATTCGGGCTTAAATCGGGAAAATACAAGGTTATGGATTAAAATAGTAAATTGTCGTTTTAGATCGAGGTAAGTTCGTGTGTTAATAATAATGCAATACCATGCATGAATTGTAATTCTCTATTGATATGGCATAAATTGTATGATTTAATATGTTTAAGAGAAGTTGATGGATGGTATGTATGATATAAAAAAAAAATGTAATGCTAGTTGTGTCATGTGAAATTGAATGGGATTATTGTTACAAGAATTGAGTGTTAAATTACTATTAACTGGGTTGTATGAATTGTTTTACGGTTGTACCTGATGAGATTTTGATAAGTTTGTACGTAAATAATTTATCGATTTATTTTATTTTATTATATTTTGTTATCATATGAAATGTGGCTACTTATAGATTGACTATTTGCTGTAAATTGAAAATTGAAAAAGGACTATGAATAAATTTGTAACATATTGGAAATATGTTTGTTGGTAATTACTTGATTGGTGAAATTATTAGAAAAGAGAGAAATCCCGGTTGAACCTTCTGAAAGATTGGATGATACTGATGATGGTATGTAGCTAGGTCACATGTATGGTGCTGAGTGCACATCATGTGTACAAGAGAGCTACGAGATATTATGATGTAGCTAGGTCACATGGGTGATACTATGTGTACACCATGTAGACAAGAGAGCTACGGGATATATGTAGCTAGGTCGCATGCGTGGTTCCAGTGAAGGACACCATGTAGACAAGAGAGCTACGAGATAAATCGGCTAGGTCACATGGGTGATACTAAGTGTTCACCATGTGTACAAGAGAGCCGAACTTTATGATGGGTGGAGCTATTTGCCGAAACCACCAAGTATCGAGGATTGATCCGAAGTGTTCAACGAGAGACTTATTATGTACTGCTTTGTGAGTTTTGTGATGAATAAGTGCAGGAATTTGGTTATGTCAATAATGTGTTCATTAAGTGATCGGGTTGTGGTAAGGTTATAAACAATTAAGTTATACATGAGGATGATTTTATGGTGACCTTGTAATCATGGGCCTATACTTGTGATGTATGAAATGTGGTGAAAATGATTTGTGATATGTATGTTAAAATGAGGTTAATACAAAGAAAGTATGAAAGAGTGAATTAGCAATAAAATTGTCTTGGACAGCAGCAGTTGCGTGACTTTGAAAATTCACTAAAAATTGTGAAAGTTGAATAAAAATGCAAATGATATATGAAAATAAAGCTTAATGAGTCTATTTTCACATGAAAGAAACAGGGGAAGCAAAAGAATTCTATATTGTGTGATATTTGAATTATTGTGAAATAGGGTCTGAATGTATTCGAGATCCCCTGTTCTGAATTTAGAAATTCATCATAAATTGTACAAAACTTATTAAGAGTCATACCTTACATGCATAGATTCCTTATTGAGTCTATTTTTAAGGGAAAGAAACGGCATGGTCGTTGGAATTCTGTACAGAGAGAAATTTGGTTCGTAGTACACAGAGGTCAGAGTAGTCATACTCTGAAACAGGGGAGAATTTAACTAATAAACTGTACTAATTGGCCAAACCAAAAATTCTGAAAATTTTATGGGAGAAAGATATATGAATCTAGTTTCAAATAAAATTAACAAAACTAAAGTTGGAGTTTTGTAGCTTCAGATATGAATGATTTAGTAACTGTAACTCAATAACACAGCTTAACCTGAATATATGTAATTGTACAATTATAGTGTTTTATCTTGAAAAGCATGGTAGTAATTGCTTATTATTTTCATATGAACTTACTAAGCGTAAAGCTTTACCCATCCTCTCCATTTCTTTATTATTGATAGGTCGGCTCGGGGTTGGAGATCATCGGAGGCAAAATCACACTATCAAACTATCATTTTTGGGAGAATTAATTCAAATATTGGAAATATCAAGTGAGTGGCATGTATAGGAAGTTGGTTTGTAATATGTATTTTTATTATGATTTTGATCGTACGTATCAGTCTGCATTGAGTTATTGTATATGATTATGAGATGTGGTCCTTATCCATTATGGCTTATAAGTTTAATTAATCATGCTACGTCATATGTTTTGATGTAATGATATAGTTAGCTTTGTTTGTTATGCATGTGTTCGAAAAGTTTTAAATTAAATGAAATTTAATGGCCCAGTTTTTGTCTATGTGTGTTGTTAAGTCTGGTAATGCCTCGTACTCTGTTCCGGCCTTGGATACGGGTAAGGGGTGTTACAAGTGATGTACTGAAAATAGTGTTATGCATGCGATATGGTCAGTACGAATTTCTTGTGATGCCATTTAGGCTGACAAATACTCTTATGGTGTTCATGGATCTGATGAACCATATATTCAAACTTTCTTTAGATCAGTTCGTAGTGGTATTCATTTATTGTATCTTGATATATTCTAAATAAGAAGGAAGCATGATGAACATC
Organism: Gossypium anomalum; assembly: GCA_025698475.1. Classification (NCBI taxonomy): domain Eukaryota; kingdom Viridiplantae; phylum Streptophyta; class Magnoliopsida; order Malvales; family Malvaceae; genus Gossypium; species Gossypium anomalum. Next base: position 19,041,351 of record CM046957.1, read on the forward strand.
TAAGAATTGTATTACAGTTGTTGCGTGAAAAGAAAATTTATGGGAAACTCAATAAGTGTGAGTTCTGGCTATCTAAAGTTGTCTTTCTAGGACACGTTATTTTTCCCAAGGGAATCTGTGTGGATTCCAAAAAGATTGAAGCTATTCTGCAGTAGAAAGCGCTGAAAAATGTGTCGAAAATTTGAAGCTTCGTAGGCTTAGTTGGCTATTACTGTGGGTTCATGAATGAGTTTTCCAAAATAGCCTTACCTATGATCAAACTTCTACAAAGTAAGGTGTCATTTGTATGGGATAATTAATTTCAAGAAAGTTTTGAGAAATTGAAGGTAATGTTGATACAAGCGTCGATCTGGATCCTACCCGAATCGAGGAAAAAATTTTTGGTATTCAGTAGTGCTTCATTGAATAGTTTGGGTTGTGTCCTGATGCAACATGGTAAAGTGATTGCATATGCATCCCGATAGTTAAAACCGTATGAACCCAATTCCGCACCGCACGATTTAGAGCTAACAAATGTGATGTTTTCTTTAAAGATTTGGAGGCATTATTTGTATGGTGAGAAATGTCATATCTTTAGGGATCACAAAAGTCACAAATATCTGCTCTCCCAAAAGGATTTGAATCTGAGACGACATCGTTGGATCTGACTATTGAAAGATTATGATTGTATAATCGATTACCATCCCAAGAAATAAAATGTTGTAGCTCATGCTTGTAACGAGGTTTGTGCAAGTGTACACAGTTGTTCAAGTAATAAGTAAGTAAAATGAGTTATCGTCTCCACAGGGACTGTATAGCTTAACCAAATATTTGTAAAATTATAACTTCACAATTTGATGTAAAAATTCAATAATTTGGATGGTGATAAAAATAGGGCTAATTAGCTATTTCTTTCATCACCCCAAACAAGCCAATGATTAAACTAAGTAAATTAATTAGAAGCAAAGATTGATCCCTATGCAATTCTAATCTAGATGCAATTTACCTATATGTATGAATGAATGGCTTTAGCAAAAAAAAAAAAAAAAAAAAAAAACAATCAACATTAAATGGGTTTGGATAATTATATTAATCAATTCAATTTACTTTATCATGCTTAACAATGTTTGGAAATACTTCCACAACAACTCGATCTTTCATGAGTTTGGAAACCAAATTAAGTCTTTTTTGAGTCTTTTACTTAGTTAAATATGTATTTTACTAATCATATTAACGAAGGGTTTCTTAGCATTTATGTAAGGTCACAGGGACATTTACATTTGCAACAGTTTAATTACATAAACATAAAAACTATGCAAGGAAATAAAGCTAACTAAAGATATTACGAACCTCTTAGTCGGGTTTAATGACCTAAATTGAACATTACACTTTTCAATTATGCATCTACTAGCCGTCGTCTGGTTAGGATCACTAAGATAATCTGAGTGTACCCAATCACGATTGAACGGAATGCATTATGATATTAATTGAAAACATGACTGACTGAGGCCTAAACATCTTAAACATAAATAAAATAAATCTTATTGAATTAGCATAATCATCCTAGAAAATAGGATTTAAAATATTTGCTGATGTCAAAAACAATAAACTCAAATCAAACATGATTAAAATAAATAACAAGAGGAAAGAGTAAACTCTATTCCGTTCAGCAGCCTTTCATATCTATTCTAACTGATTCAGTTCAATAGCCTTTCGGATCTATTCTAACTGATGTGCTCCTTCGTTCTGCTTGATGTTTCTTTGCTAAGTGTTTAAGGAGTAGCTAGCTAAGGAGTGCTTTTGAAAAAGCTTTTGAGGCTAAATAATGGAGGAGGGGTGGACAACTATGCAAGGGAAAAAGGGAAAAAGAATTGAGATAAAAACTAGTGAGAGTGGGAGAGGAATGTTGAGGGATGAGGGATGATCCTAGAAGTGAGGGATGGCAAAGTATTTATAGGTGAAGGTAAGGGTCTGTGTTTACTAAAAATAGGTTTAAATTTCCTTCATTCCCTCTCTCATGTGGCCTATCATGCTTCAAAGAACAAGGGATGACCAAGTATTCTCAACTTGAATTTCAAAATTAAGCTAAAAATAGCTATGGAGTGGACGGTTACAACAAAAAAGTTGTTAGGTTGAATTCTGATTATTTTCCAACTGTAAGGACCTTCAATTAATTATCCCAAAACATATTTTGGGCAGCCACCTTTAAATACCGAATTTGGGCTCTTAGTTCCCCTTGTTGGATAGTTCTTCAGTCCAAAACTTAGCAGGCATGTCCGTCTTTCATCACCTTCTTTATTGGGTCAAGTAGTAAACCTCATGCCCCAAATTGCATGGTCTTGCCGTCCATATTGATAACTTGTACATGTCTATGTTTTGTTTATTTAAATCATGTCTCCAATGGACCTCCTACATAGTGAAAAATACATACATTAATAAATTATCATGAATTAATATAAAATATGCATGAAAATCTTGTAATTAAGCATAATTTCACATACTTTCTAAATCCATATCTAAAATTACTAATGAAGTAAAACTCACTTATTTCAATAATAATTACTCAACGTAAACACATTTATTAAGTAAAAAGGTGATAAAAATATATAGAAAAAACCTATATAATTTTGAGTTTACACACCCCCAAACTTAAATCATTGCTCGTCTGGAATAATGTTCATGCACAACATAATTTTTACTAAGGTAATTTTGCAAAATAATAAAGCAACATCAATCTTCGCACAAAATCATGTATCAACAAAATCATGCTCAAAAATTATTCTTTATTGATATGTAGCTCGAATGCAAATATTATTTCTAACTTTATACTAACTACATCATAATGTCAACATGAATCATAGTTTGCATGCATTTTCAAAGTTATACATAACATTCACCAATCAATATGCTTTCCTTATCAACTAAACATAGCAATCCTAAGGTTTAATTAGTGTTTTCATATGTTGAACTTAGTAACTCCTCTCCACTAATGTAGTAGGTATAATCATCCAATCAATACGTCTTTTACTAGGTTGTAATGGAGCTAGGCTAAAGGTAAGTATAAAGAGAAGTGATTTTTAGGTTCAAAACACCTTAACCCTAACTTTGTCTTGAATCCTTTTTGTGTCACAACCTTCATATAATTGAGTATTTGGAACACCCCAAACTTATTCTGAGCTCATATTCAGCCTTTATTATTTTTCAGACTTTGAACAAACTTTTCTCATTATTTTTGAGAATTTGAGAAATCTTTTCTTTGCTTTTTATTATTCTGAACAAACTTACATTCATCATTTTTTTTTTGAATAATTTGAAGAGCATGTACATCTTTTCATATCCTTCCTCAAACTTTGAGCACCAAGACAAATTCAATTAAGATAGGTGCAAAAGAATAGGATGGAATAAAAAAGATGGTAATGTGGCTTATAATATACGCACTTGGCAATAAATAGGTCATTATGCTTAAAATTAAATTTCAAGGGTTAAATTCATAAAGTTGGCTTGAAATGCTCAAACGATCCAAAGAAAGTGTGCCTATATCATATTAGATTCTTACACCTCCTAAGATTTCACCTCAAGAAAGTTACTAAGTCCATTCTAAAGACTTAAACCTTCATACATTTTTATTTCTAAAGAAATCAAATTTTCATGGCAAATCCTACATAAGACTAAGATCACACAAGCATTCCATCACTCAAAATAACATACGAATAACTTAGATAAAATAAAAAATCATGCTATCATTTGAACATACTTATGAACAAAAATTATTTCTAAACATTCATTTATGTCAACATACTTAAGTAAAAAGATTGAAACATACTTAAAATTTCATGTGAAATGCCTTATTAAAAGTTCATGCGAAATGACTTACCCCCATTTAAAAAGAAGCAATGTTCTCATTGCAAAAACAAAGTAATGAATGAAAACTGAACACCAGGTAGGGTTGCAAGAAAAGAGAGGTGAGTCATAAATATTGCTTAAGTACCAAGTCTTTCTTCACAATCCAATCTTAGACATGTTTATTCCTATCACTACATCACTTTAATTTTCTATTGAAGAGGCATTGAGCTTATTTTATTCATGCTTACTATTTATTATGCGAAAGAAAAATTCTAACTAAGAAATAGAAATAAACACCTAAAAAAGAAATAAAAACCAAAGGAAAAATTTTTTTGACTCATCCTCCTCGTTTTCCTTATGCTTCGTCCTTGCTTTCTTTATCATCTTCCTTCCATGAATCGAAGACATAATCTGGAAAATTAGGAACAAAATAGTTAGAGATGTTTTTAAAAGTATTTCTTACAGAATCATCTCTAACTTTTGCATATTTCCAAGAAGCCTATTGTTGGCTATGCATAAACTTCATCATATCTATCATAGTTGACAATTCTGATTTCTTTACAGTGTTTGAGGAAATGGGCATTGGAATAGTCAACTTAGGATCAATACTTGGTTCAACTAACTCATGAAAATTTGGCTCATCTCTTGGTTCAAAAAATTCTAGTTCCTTTATCGGTTCAGGCTCATTCGGTTCTTCCTCCAATTCTACCTCTTTCATTTTAGTAACTAAGTTAGCTTCAGTTTCAAATTTGTCTGATGACTTATCAATTTTTTGTTTTGTTGGCTCACTTGGTTCAATTGGGTTTAATTCATGGATATTTTCCACTAACCTTTCAAGATCATGAGTTGTGATCCAACCTTGAACATATGGGCCCTTTAGGTTTGCTTTTGTCTTATCTTGGGCCCTTAATCAAAGTGAAGTTATCAAGGATAGGAAGTAAGCACTTCCAGTCTTCTTTCTAGCACAGTCATGGATCTCTTTAAGAATAATCTTCCCAACATTGATGGACCTTTCTGTCATAATTACATACAACAAAAGTATTCGCTCTATTGAGATGGTCAAACTATATGAGATAGGCACGAAACTATATCGAACAAAGTAAAACCATACCTTAGCCAACGACTTTAAATATTCCTTTCAGCAAGAATGACTGCCATACTTCTTTATAATCCATTGGGATCTTGGATTTGTCACAACATTAAGTACTTTTTGAAGAAAATCCCAATTTATGTTTGTCATCATAGCAAAATATTCATCTTCTTCAACATTAGGTAGGCTAAACAAATCATTAATGGACTTAGAAGTTAGGGGTACCTTTTTCTTATGAACAAGAACTTCAATAGTATCTGACTTAGTCAAATTGGCATAGAACTCTCAAACTAACTCCTTATCGGCTAATGATCATTCATTGCAAAAATAATTCCAATTGAGGGCATCAATGGTCTTTCAAATCAGCAAAGGCACAACTATCTTCTCATTACTTTCCAAGTTGAAACCTTTTTTCCGCATTATAGGTTGATTCTTAAAGATTGAATCAAACCTCTCTTTCATTTCTTTATCTTGAATCACAATGAGATTTTCGGCAGATGTCTTGGAAGATCTAGTTCTTTTGCAAGATGTGGACATTTTTCCAAAAAATTAAGCAAAATTTTGGGAAAAGGAATGAAAAAAATTGGCAAAGGTTGAGAGCAAGGTTTTGCGGCAGCGACTGGAATGGAAAGATGAAAGAATGCAGCGGTAATAGGGATGCAACAGTGAAAGGGTTGCTCTCGCAAAAGTCATGCGGCAGGAGTACTAGGGGCTTGCGACAAGGAAGAATTTTGGGAATAAATTTTGTGATTTAGGCCGACGGCTAAGAGGGAAAACAATGAGTGGTTTAGAGTTTAAACTAATAGCTTAAAGGGTTGTAAAAATTTTGAAGGTAGAGAGGGTTTTATATAGTGATGAATTAGGGCAATTTTTTAGCTAGAATATAGCTAATTTAAGTGACTTGGACGGCAAGGTGGTATTGTAGCTAAAATTTGGCTAGTTTTTAGTTGCTTGGGCTGCAAGTAAGATGGACGTAAAATATGATAGAAAAATTTAGGGTTTTAGGGAACCCTTATAGATGACATTGATGGGGTAAATTTCTTTTCTTTGTTGTTCAGGCCTTGAGCCCAAACTGTATTTACAAACTAGACTGCTTAAAAATAAATAAATTGATTAGTACTTGAGCCAATTTGACCTCCATTATTAAACATAAACAAATTAAATTAAAATTGAAGGTAAAGATAAAAATGGAAAATAAAAATTTAAAATTAATTAGAAATTTTCTTCTCAAAGAATTACATTAAATTAATTTCTAGGAAAGGTTGGAGGGGTCACAATGGTCTCACTTAAGTTCCAATCTCCTTAGACAAAATTAATTAAGTTACTAATTTAAGAAAACAATTTCTAACTTTTTATTAAAAAGTGGGTTTATGAAAAATTAAGGGTCTTTTAATTTGAACGAGGTTTTAATTCGCTCAATTTCACCATCCCAATAGTGCTTGAAATGTTGACCATTAACTTTAAACATACATCCATGGTTGTAGTACAATTCTACAACTCTATATGAATAAATTCTGTGGATGGTATAAGGTCCTTTCATTGAGACTTGAGCTTTCCAGGAAATAACCTTAGCCTCGAATTAAACAACAACGCTTTCTGACCTTGTTTGAACTCACGAGGTTGTATACGATTATCATTCCATCTCTTATAATTTTCTTTACACAACTTAGAATTCTCGTATGAAAATAACCTCAACTTCTCCAACTCATCTAGTCGTAACATCCTTCTTTCACCGGCTTGCTTAAGATTAAAATTCATTTACTTTAAAGCCCAGTGAGCTTTATTCTCCGATTCAAGAAGCAAATGGCATGCCTTTCCAAAAACTAACTGATAGGGAGTCATTCCTAACAGTGTCTTAAAAGTAGATCGATAGGCCCATAGTGCATCAGCCTTCGAGACCAATATATTCTTTTAGGGCGCACTACTCTTTCAAGAATACCTTTGATTTCACGATTCACCCTATCAACTTTCCCATTTGATTGTGGGTGATAGGCAGTAGAAATCTTATGTTTCACATCATACTTTTCAAGCAATCACTTAAGCCACTTATTTACAAAGTGAGATCCTTCATCGCTAATTATAGCTCTAGAGTCCCAAACCATGTAAATATGTGCTTATGTAGGAATCGCATGACTACCTTAGCGTCATTTGTTGGGTATGTCTCAGCTTCAACCCACTTGGACTCTTAGTTCACAACTACCAAGATATACTTGTTCCCATAGGAAAAAGGAAACGGGCCTAAAAAATCAATGCCCCATACATCGAAAAGTTCTATCTCTAAAATATTTGCCAAGGCATCTCGTACCTTCTTGATATGTTTCTGGTTCTTTGGCATCTATCATAGTTTCTCACATATGCATAAGCATCTTTGACCAATGTAGGTCAAAAGAACCCAGCTTGTAGAATCTTTGCTGCTCTACGTGAACCACCAAAGTGTCCCCCACTCGGAGATGAATGATAGTGGTACAAAATCTCGTCAATCTCACTTCCAGCTACGCATTTCCTGATTATGTTATCTGCACATTGTTTAAACAAAAACGGGTCCTCTCAGAAATAGTACCAACTATCATTAAGGAATTTCTTCCTCTGTTGGTACGTCATTTCTCGAGGAATTATTCCACATGCTAAGTAATTGACGAAGTTAGCAAACCAAGGTGTTTCTAGATTTGTCTTACCTCGAAGATATGCTCATCAAGAAAATTCTCATTAATTGGAACCGCAGACATCCATTTTTGTCCGAGCCCAATTGGAGGCCTTTGTTTTACCTTTCTTTTTCTTTCCTTTTTTGGGCCTACCAAGGGCCCAAATGATTGTTATCATTACTATTATTATTATTATTATTATTAAATGTTATTATTATCTTCTTTTTTTTTACAAAAAAACAAGATTGAAAAGTAGTATATATACATGAAATAAAATGAAAGAAAAAGAGGAGGCTTTTCATATTTTATTCTTAAAAAAAAGGTAAAACAACAACAACAACAACAATCATTCTATTTCTTTTTTTTTTCTTTTTTTTTTTTCGTTTTTTTGCCATATACATATCATGAGAGATCGAGTTTTGGGCTCTGATGAAGGGGATGTCACTAGACCGTCGGTCCTCTACCCCAAGGAGCCCCAAAAATCCCATTTTTTTCCCTTCCCCTTTCTAAAATAAAGGTTTTTTTTCTTTAAAAGAAAAGGCTTGATCTTGGGGAAAGTTTTCTTTTTTTTTTTTTAAAAAAAAAAGAGAAAGTTTATATTTTTAAAATAAAAATATGTTTTTAGTCATATTAAAGGAAAATCTTAAAATTTTAAAATAAAGTTTTGATCTTTTTCAACTATTTTGAAATAAAGCTTTGATTTAAGAAAAATAGTGATTTTTTTTAAAAAGAGAAAGTTTAGATTTTTAAAATAAAAATATGTTTTTTAGTCATTTTAAAGGAAAATTTTAAATTTTTTAAAACTAATTTTGATCTTTTTCAACTATTTCGAAATAAAGTTTTAATTTTTAAGAAAAATAGTGATTTTTTTTAAAAAAAAGAGAAAGTTTAGATTTTTAAAAATAAAAAAATAGTCATTTTAAAGGAAAAGTTTAAAATTTAAAAATAAAATTTTGATCATTTTCAATTATTTTCGAAATAAAGCTTTGATTTTTTAAGGAAAATAGTGATTTTTTAAAGAAAAATTTGATTTTGGAAAACAAAAATTTTCGGCCACCGTATGCAGCAGCTCCACCACCGGAGGCCAAAGAGTCATCAAGCTCTCCGGTGGTGGAGCCATGGCCAACATAGGAGGATGAAGAGTTTTTTTTTTTAATGGGGTTAAAAATGAAAGAATGAATAGTTTTTTTCCCCATTTATAGGTGCAAAAAATTGGTAATTTATTCTCACCCCCTTACTTTTTAAATTTACAAAAAATACCTCTTTTCTGCAGCACCGCCCTCACTCTTTGGCCTATTTACACCCATAACCCATTTTTTTATTCAAACCTTTGATTTAATCCGAAATTTCAAAATTAAAAGCAAATTAATTGCCAATCACTTCTCTATCTTCCACATTTTTTATCTTTTAGTCCCAAAATCAAGTTATGTCATCTTGTTTACATCTTTAATAAATTATTTACACTTTTATCTTCCCTTTGATTTGCATTTATACCTTATATATTTAATGTCAATTATGCACTTTATTTTAATATTTTATATTTATTCACACTTGTATAATTTTTATTTATTCTTATTTCGTCTTTATTTATTTTCATGTCCATTTATATTTATGTTTTTTTTTACACATTCCCCTTACATACATTTTAATATTATTTGTTTATATTACTTTTATTCTTTTACTATATTATGAATAAGGTGTATTATTGTTATTATTATCATTATCATCTCAAGATATTATTTATTTCTTTTATTTAAGCTTTATTTTTATTATTGCCATTTTTTAAAGAGTTTTAACTGTTCATTAACTTTAGCCAATTTAATTAATTTTTCTATTTTATTACTATTCATTTTAAAAGAGGGAACTTTAGGTCATTTTTCCATCCTATAAATGTTGACATGAAGTTAGTTAAGTAGGTTTTACATTTTAATGAAACCATAAGGTTTTTACATTTGGTGATGAGATTGAGTCTAGACTTTTAGGATTTTTTCTTAGTATTAATTCTAGACTTTTAGACGATAGGTGGCTAACCAACCTAGCCCTAATTGGTTAGCAGTGACTCTATGTTAATTTAGGCCCTCTGTGTCTAGCTATGCTTACTAGGCCCCCATACTCTTATGTAGGTAATGTTATGATAGGAACAAGTGAATAAGTTACCTCATTTAGTTCCAACCTTGACAGATGATAGGCTACTTGGATTTTCAACACCATTTCTATCTTGGATCTCAAGGTCAAATTCTTGGAGTAAAAGTATCCATCGAATTACCCTCGGTTTAACATCTTTCTTTGTGAGGAAGTACTTAATAGTAGCATGATCATTAAATACTATAACTTTGGTACGTACAAGATAACTTGTCAAAAGAAAAAACTATAGCAAATAGTTCTTTTTCAATTACTATATAATTGATTTAGGCTCCTGCCAAAGTTCTGCTTGCATAGTAGATAGGGTGAAGCACTATGTTCCTTCTCTGGTCCATCACAGCTCCAACAGCGAAATTGCTTGCATCACACATAAAATCAAAAGGCATATTCCAATCAGGTGTGATAATTATTGTGGCTGAAAGTATACATAAAGGTTTAGAAATTTTTGAAAAATCATTTATAAATCTATGATAAAAACGTGGCCAAAAAAACATCTAACTCATTTCACACTAACTAGGGCCGATAATCTTTCTTTACGTCCACCTTTGCTTTATCCACTTCGATTCCCTTCTTGGAAATTTTGTGCCCTTGACAATTCCCTTCTTAACCATAAAATGAAACTTTTCCCAGTTAAGGACGAGATTCGTCTCCTCACATCTTTTGAGTACCTTAGCCAAATTATTCAAGCAAATATCGTAAGTATTACCAAAAATAGAGAAATCATCCATGAAAACCTCAACATAATTTTCAACCATATCAGTGAAAATTGCCATCATACATCGCTGAAATGTGGCAATTGCATTACATAATCCAAAAGGCATTCACCTAAAAGCAAATGTACCATATGGACAGGTAAAAGTAGTTTTATGTTGGTCTTTTGGGGCTACAACTATTTGGTTGTATCTCAAATATCCATCTAAAAAGTAATAAAATTCGTTACCTACCAGTCGATCTAGCATTTGATCCATCAAAGGTAAAGGAAAATGATCCTTACGAGTGGCTTTGTTCAGCTTTCTATAGTCAATACGGATTCTCCAATCAGTGACAGTTCTCATCTGGATTAACTCGTTTCGTTCATTTTCAACGATCGTGATTCCACTTTTTTTCGGTATACATTGTACCGGACTTACCCAAGAACTATCTGAGATGGGGTAAATAATTCTCGCATCTAACCACTTAGTTACCTCTTTTTGAACCACTTCTTTCATGATAGGGTTAAGTCTCATTTGCCGATCAATCTTACCTTTTTCACCTTCCTCCAAAATAATTTTATGCATACAAAAGGAAGGACTTATACCTCGTATGCCAGCTATTGTCCAACTGATTGCCTTTTTAAACTTCTTTAAAACAACAATCAATTACTCCTATTGATGTTCTGTCAAGTCCATCGAAATAATCACAGGCAAAGTAGAACTATTACCAAGATAAATGTATTTTAAGTGGGACAGATGTACCTTTAGTTTGAGTTTAGGCGGGTCCTTGATTGACAACTTGGGTTGTGTAAATTCTTGAACTTCTGACTCTAGCGGTTCGAACTGTAGTGATTGAATATAACTCCTTGGATTGGCTTCCATCAAAGCCAAACCCTGATTACCTTTTTCCTTTTCGAATGGTTCAAACTCTAAAGCGTTCTTCAATGGGTCTTCTTCAAAATTGTTTCTCATAGAAACTAAGGTTTCTAATTCCTCCACTACTTAACACTCTTCTATTGAATCGGGAAATTTCATTACCTTCAAAATGTTAAACGTTACCTTATCGTCTTGAACTTACATCATGAGTTCTCCTTTTTGCACATCTATCAACATTCTTCTCGTGGCTAGGAAAGGTCTCTCAAGATGATCGAAACTTCATTGTTTGCTTCAAAATCCAAAAACAATGAAATCAACATGAAAAATGAATTTATCAACTCTTACCAAAACATCATCGATCTTTCCCTCAGGATATGCTAATGAATGATCCGCTAGTTGAAGTGTCACAGTAGTGGGTCTTACTTCACCTATTCCTAATAGCTTGAAAATAAATTTGGGTATCAAGTTCACGCTTACTCCTAAGTCACACAAAGCTTTACCGTAATATGATTCACCAATGTTGCAAGGTATTGTAAAGCTTCCAGGATCCTTCAGTTTCACAGGGAGCTTGTTCTATAAAAATGCATTACACTCCTTCGTCAAAGCAATAATCTCATACTCAATAAGTCGTTTCTTATTGGAAAAGACATCCTTCATAAACTTCATTTAATTGGGCATTTGTTCTAAAGCCTCCACCAATGGAATGTTGATGTGTAATTGCTTTAAAACATCCAAGAACTTCTTGAATTGTACCTCTTTTTTTGTTTGTTCTACTGAAGTCTATGAGGAAATGAAAATCTAGGTTGATATGGAAAACTTCTCTAAGGAGTTAAATATGCAAAAGTAGGTGTTAGGTTTTTAGAATTCACTAGTTTAGGGTTTACCTCATTAGATTTTTTAGCATCTAATTTTTCTATTGTAGGAACTCCAACTATTGGTTGACTTTCCTCATTTTCAATAGGCTCGTCTTCAACAATAACCTCCTTTGGTTCCAAAATCTTACCACTTCGTAACTCAACCACTTTGCAATGTTCCTTACCCAAATTTCTCAAATTTTTTGTATCTCTCGGCAAGGCTCCTTGTGGTCTACTACAAAGCTCAGTAGCTAACTGACCCATCTGGTTCTCTATATTTTTTAGTGTTACTACTTGGCTTTGGATTGTTGCTGCTTGACTTTGGATCAAAACGTTGTTTTTCACCATGTACGCCTTCAACAAGTTCTCCAAGTTGTTCGATGATTCAACTTGTTGTGGTTTTGGGGCTTGTTGGTTAAATCCTTTAGGTTGGTTAGATCTATGCTGCATCTGATTGTTGTTTGGTCCATTTCCTTGGTTACTCCAGGAAAATTTCAGATGGTTCCGCCATGAAGGATTGTAGAAGTTGGACTGTGGTCCTTGTCCACTTCTATTTTGATACTGGTTCCTTACGTAACAATCTAATTCTGGATTTGAAGGGAAATTCTCAAAAGAATGACCTATAAAATTATTGCTTGCAAAATTATTCAAACCATTAGTGGTAAACTATTTTAAGATAGAGGAAATAAAAGATACCTGAGCAGAGAGTGAAGTCAGTGCATCCACTTTATGCACTCTGACTACACGTCTTCCTAAAATTGCTCGATTCATTGGCCATTGGTAGTTATTGCTTGCAATCCTTTCAATGATCTCATAAGCCTCGTTATATGACTTAGAGAAAATCACACCATTCGCAGAAGCATCCACCATTAATCATGTATGTGTGTTGAAACCATTATAAAAAATTTCCAATTAGATACAATGAGGAATCCCATGATGAGGACACTTATGAAGTAATTCCTTGAATATTTTCCACGCCTCGTATAAAGATTCATCATCCAATTGTTGGAAAGTTGTTATCTCATTATGCAACTTTGCGTTCTTACTTAGTGGAAAATATTTTACCAAAAACCTTTCTGTTAATTCTTGCCAAGTAGATATTGAACATGGTGGCAATGAATTCATCCATGCTCGTGCTCGATCTCGCAATGAGTACGAAAATAGCTTTAACCTCAGTGTGTCTTCAGTCACACCATCTATCTTGAATGAAACACTTACCTCTATGAATAATCGAAGGTGTAAGTGTGGGTCTACTGCGGGCATACCACTAAACTGGACCACTATTTGGAGCATTTGAAACATCACTATTCTCAATTCGAATTAGAGTGCCTCGATATCCAGCCTTCTAATTATCTGATTTAACTCATTAAAGAGTGGCACAGCGTATTGTCAGATGGCACAATCCCTATCATTAGCAATAAGGATTGGGTTGTGCACTTGATTGACTCCATTACCTTGTCCATCATTTTGATTTCCAAGGTCCATCTCAGCTTGTCTTTGAGTGGATCTCTCACATCTTCATTGTCTAAAAGTTTGCTCAATTTTAGGGTCCACGGGTAATAGATCAATGATTCGATCTATGCTCATAAAACACTTGATAAATAAATCACAAATAAATAATAAATAATAAATTAGTAGAGTTCAAAAATAAATAAAAGAAAAATAAAAGCCAAATTGTAAAAATAATTTCACAAAGAATGATTAAGGCAACAGTCCCCAGCAATGGCGACAAAAACTTGTAACAAGGTTTGTGCAAGTGTATACAGTTGTTCAAGTAATAAGTAAGTAAAATGAGTTATCGTCTCCACAGGGACTGCATAAGCTTAATCAAATATTTGTAAAATTATAACTTCACAATTTCATGTAAAAATTCAATAATTTGGATGGTGATGATTAAACTAAGTAAATTAATTTGATGCATAAATTGATCCCTATTCAATTCTAATCTAGATGCAACTTACCTAAATGTATGAATGAATGGCTTTAGCAACAAAAACAATCAATATTAGATGGGCTGGGATAATTATATTAATCAATTCAATTTACTTTATCATGCTTAACAATGTTCAGAAATACTTCCACGGCAACTCAATCTTTCATGAGTTTGTAAACCAAATTTAAGTCCTTTCGGAGTCTGTTACTTAGTTAAATATGCATTTTACTGATCATATTAACTAAATGTTTCTTAGCATTTATGTAAGGTCATAGGGACATTCACGTTTGCAGCAGTTTAATTACATAAACCTAAAAACTATGCAAAGGCAATAGTGCTAACTAAAGATATTACAAACCTCAACTTAGTCGGGTTTAATAACCTAAATTGAGCATTGCACTTTTCAATTATGTGTCTACTAGCCATCGCCTGGTTAGGATCGCTCAGCTAATTTGAGTGCACTCAATCACGTATGAATGAAAGGAATCATGATATTAATTGAGAATATGATTGACTGAGGCCTAAACATGTTAAACATGAATAAAATATAGCTTATTGAATTAACATAATCATCCTAGAAAATAGGATTTAAAATATCATTGCTGATGTCAAAAATAATAACCTCAAAGTAAACATGATTAAAATAAATAACAAGAGAAAAGAATAAACTCTATTCAGTTCAGCAACCATTTAGATCTATTCTGACTAATACAATTCAGTAGCCTTTCAGATCTATTCTGACTGATGTGCTTCTTTGTTTTTCTTAATGTTTCTTTTGCTAAGTGTTTAAGGGGTAGTCAGCTAAGGAGTGCTTTTGAAAAATCTTTTGAGGCTAAAGAATGGAGAAAGGATGGACGGCTATGCAAGGAAAAAAAGGAAAAAGAATTGAGATGAAAACTAGTGAGAGTGGGAGAGGAATGTTGAGGGATGAGGTATGAGGGATGATCTTAGAAGCGAAGGATGTCAAGGTATTTATAGGTTAAGTTAAGGGTTCGAGTTTACGAAAAATAGGTTTAAATTTCCTTCCTTCCTTCTCTCATGTGGCCGGACATACTTCAAGGAGCAGGGGATGACCAAGTCTTCTCAATTTGAATTTCAATTTCAAGCTAAAAATAACGATAAAGTGGACGGTTTCAACAGAGAAGTTGTTGAGTTGTATTTTGATTATCTTCCAATTATCCCAAAACATATTTTGGATAGCCAACTTTAAGTACCGAATTGGGCTCTTAGTTCTCCTTGTTGGACAGTTCTTCAGTCCAAAACTTAGCAGACATGTCCATCTTTCATCACCTTCTTTATTGGGTCAAGTAGTTAACCTCATGCCCCAAATTGCATGGTCTTGTCATCCACGTGGATAACTTGTACATGTCCATGTTTTATTTATTTAAATCATGTCTCCAATGGACCTCCTACATAGTGAAAAATACATACATTAATAAATTAACATGAATTAATATAAAATATGCATAAAAATCATGTAATTAAGTATAATTTCACATACTCTCTAAATTCATGTCTAAAATTACTAATTAAGTAAAATTCATTTATTTCAATAATAATTACTTAAGCTAAACACATTTATTAAGTAAAAAGGTGATAAAAATATATAGAAAAGCCCTATATAATTTCGAGTTTACAATGCTCTAAGTAGAAAAGTAGAATTTAAATTGTGAGCAATGTTTGCTCAGCTCGATGAAAACAAATTTCATTTGTGTGATTGTTGATTGAGTTAGGAAGGATGCTCACTTTCTAGCGGTAAAGATTGATTGGCCATTCCAAAATTGGCTGAAGTATATATCCGCGAGATAGTTAGATTACATGGTGTGCTTGTATCTATTATCTCTAATCGAGACCCTCATTTTACCTAAAGATTCTAGAAGCACTTGCATGAATTCTTAGATATGAGGTTGAATTTCTAATAGCTTTTCATCCTTAATCTGATGGCCATTCAGAGTGTGTTATTTAGATGCTGTAAGATATGTTACGAGACACTGTGATTGATCTCAAATCTAGCTGGGATGTGATTTACTGTTATCTGAATTTGAGTATAATAATAGTTTCTAGTCAAGTATCCAAATGGCCCATTATGAAGCATTATATGGTTGGGGGTGTAGAACACCTTGATGCTAGTTAAAATTGTGTGAAAAGAAAAAAATCTGGTTAGAATTGATTCAGGAAGTAGGAGAGGTAGTTAAGTTGATCTGAGGCAGATTGAAAGCAGCTTCCAATAAATAGAAATCCTATATGGATCTAAAATTGAAAGATTTTGATTATTTAGTGGGTGATAAGGTATTCTTGAAGGTTTCTTTGTGCAAAAAAAAAGTCCTACGCTTCAGTTGCGCCTGACCCAATAGGTAGAGCTAAATGTAACATGCCATACCGAACCCAAACCTTGGGTTTGAGCTATAAGGTATCATATTCATTCCTAAAGCAACTACGATAATTTTACACTCTATTTGAACTATTAAACAATTAAATATAAGAAAAAAATTGTGTAAAATGATATGTATTCATTTCTGGGTATTATACGAGCTTACAAAAACTCTATTTCTAACCCGAGTCGAGTTAGGACCAATTTGTAAATGTTTCAAAGCTTGACACTGACATCGCGGCTTTAGGGGTTCCTCATTGTGACATCATATACTGACTTAGCCTCACCATAGCGACCATTACTTGACGTCATATTGTGACACAAAGACCTAATTTTGTCACGACAATAAATGCTTGACATCGCAATGTGACAAACTATTTCTAAAAGATTAAGGTGACACCAACCTGTAATTGACCAAAGCAACCAACCTATATTTTTCAACCACATTTCCCACCCAAATACTCATCATAAACAAGTTTAATTCTAAACATTTATACCACACCTATACAATCACATTTGTAATTTAAGTATCTAACCAATTCATTCAACATATAAACTATATTCATGGTTCTAACTATATTAAACAAGTGACATGATTTCACACTTCATTTTACCATAGTATAATAGCATTCCTTACATTTCAAACTCTATAGTAAACTCAATTACAGATTTCTAACATTTGACTACTTACAGAATATCATTTCAAGCTTAAATCATTTGTAAGCACATCTTATGCCCAAAAATGACTCAACCTAGGTATATGCCATACTTAAACAAAATGAGATTTATACAGATATTTTTGAGTCGAGGGACTACTTCCTGGATGCTAGAACTATTGCTTAAACTCTTAAGAATCTATTATACTTGCGCACGGAGAAAATAATCCGTACGCTGTGTGAAAATATCAATGGTACTTCTATGGTTCAAGATAATATGAAACAAGCTTAAACAATTGAACACATTCAACTCATAACCTAATCTCATGCCATTTCATGTCAGACATCTTCATTTTCATATGGTCATGCATATAATAAAACTTATGCACCAATTCATATACATATTCATGCCAAATCTACTTTTACTACATAACTTGAACATATTCATTTTACACTTCAGTTCATTTTATAGGTACCTAAACATACCATTCATGTTATTCATTATTAAGTACCATTTCTTTCATTTGTAACAAGTTAACTAATAACTAACAAAATAACCAATTCATGTAATTAAACTATTTTGTCTCTCTCTATATATTTGCCATATCACGTTTTACTCATTTCACATTATCATTCACAAGAATACAATCATCAATTTATATCTATATAAATACGTATAAAATCATTCACATATTACCATTTCAATCATTTTCGAACCCATAAGTTCATTCATATTCAATTGGCCTTAGGGTTCATTTTTAAACTATTTCACACGATCTTTCACATGTTGTTGCATTTTACAATTCAATATCATTCCACTTCATATATCGTTTAACCAGACTCAAATTTAGAATGGATACACGGATCCGTCACCCTGAGTTTCTTGGTAATGATGACGTTATACATGTACATGCTACCACCCCAGGTTGCCTAATAATGATGGTTTTCTCAATTTGATTAATCAGTCACCCTAGGCTACCTGACAATGATGACTCTATGTGTGAAATCTACCACCCTTAATTGCCTAACAATGATGGTTTTTTTTATCAATAAGCTGACCTTATGGCATGCCAACCATATTCGACTCTGTTCAAACAACTAATGGGGTAACCACCATTCCAATTCATTATATAGTTCAAATTATATACCAATATCCTCAATTCATCAACAATTTAAAATTTCATAACATTTATAACATGCTTCAATCCAATTTCATACCAATTATCACATATCAAATACGTTATTAAACTTTCTATTTTATTCAATTTAGTCCATATCTTGAAATTCAATCTCAATCATAGTAGTAACACCCTGTCTGACGTAATCCTAATTTGTGTTTTGTGTGGGCAGATTGTTGGCTAAAGTATAAGCTAAGGAAGATTAATGTACTCCATATTCGCTAGGTTAAATTATTGCTAGTTGTTGCGCCATGATTGGTGGATTATTTGGTTAATCAGGTAAATATGTAAAGACTTGGTTGGAGGTTCGTCTTTTGGCAAAGTAAATGTTATTGATCTCTACTTCTTAGTGTGGTTGTTGTGGAGAACCTACCAATCAATGGATTTCCTTGGCATGCCTTGTGTTGGTGGACCCGTCTATTAGTATCCACTAGTGGTAGATTGTTAGGTCATGGACCCGATAGTTTCTTTATGAGCACGTGGGTATACTATTTAGTTTTAGTTGATTCCTTATTAAGATTTAATTGGAAATTAACTAGAGTACAAGGATGTTTAAGGAAGGATTTGTTTAAAAATTATTATGTCCGGCACAAAAATGAGCTAAGTTTGCTTTGCATGGTTGGCCACGTGTAGGGTTATTGTGAGATTCATGTAGGCTATAAATAATAGTGTGGTTGTTGTAATGGGGGTTCTTTTCTTCCCTTTCTTTGGCCTTGTTTTTATTATTCTACCATAAGAAAAGTGGGAATAACCTCATTTGGGAAGAACCAGCGAATGCCGAAACAGTAAGTAAATTTTAAGATCTTTTATGAGTATCCAGTTTGTGTTAGTCATTTGTGAGCCTCTGAGTCTTTGTATACTTTTAAGTTCTAGTTGTCATAGTTATCGCTTATGAATTCAAATGAAATTGGCCTCACAAAATATGGTAAGTTGTTGCATGTAATCATCTACATGTACATGTAAGTGATAGGAAACATACACGACTTCCTTGGTGTGCTAACTTAGTATTTGGATAAGATGAGTCACTGGTAGGGCATGTTAGTTGCTAACTAGATAGGAAAATAAGGGGGGCCACTGGTCGAGCATGTTAGTTGCTAACCAGATTGGTGATATTGGTCTTGCCATCGATAGTGCAGGTTAGTTTTTAACCATGACAAATAGCCTTGAACTTACGGGACATGCATGTGTTCGAAATAACGTGGATTTTGATATCTTTTCTGATGTATAAATATGGGATCTGAGGTTAGCACAAGGAAAGGCGAGAAAAAGAGTAAGAAAATGTAAATTTTGATTTGTGTTTGTAATACATGTTATGTATATCTAAAGAGAGGAATGAGACGCTCAGTAGGAATGTTTGACAATGTAATTGCAGTGCATGATAAGTGGTAAATCTTAATCCTATTACTAAGTTGAGTATGCAGTATATCCGCTAAGTTATTTTTCTTGGCATACGGTATCTGCCCTAGTGAAATTAAATTCGATAGGCATGTAAGTACCATTTGATCAATATGTTTGAGATGATAAAAGTAAGAGTTGATAACATTCATGTTCCTTAAGGGAATAATTTGCTCTATTGATGCTAAGGCAACTGTTCTCTAGGAAAGTTGTTGTATATTGTATTTGATAGATGATAGAGTCCGAGAGAGGATACTATCTGCTAGAGATAGGTATCCACCATTGTCTTATGTAAGAGGGTAGAAGCCAATTGTATCTGGGAGAATTTTGTTAACTTATTGTTATATATACACCCAAATTATTCCTGCTCATAAAATTTTGTTTGGAAAGGGTTGAGCAATTTTATTGCTAGACTCATTAAGCTCTTTCGAACTTACTCCCTTTCTTTCCCTTTTTGCAGGTGGTATCTCAGCGTAATAGAGCTTATAGAAGGGAGTCAGCCAGATAAGGTGACCTTTGTTGTAAGCCTCGCGTACGTTTGTTTTGTAACATGCATATAATTTCATTTTGGGCGAGCGGTGTGTAGCTCTATTTTGTAACCAACATTTGTAATAATTTACATCTTTCTCCAAATCACTGTTTTAAGAGAATGTTTGCATACTCTTGAAGTATAGGTTAAACTTTTTTGAATTATGGTTTATGATATCATCTTTAAACATATATGCTAAGATGATTTAAATGATATTTAACTACCAGTGATGCACTTGAAACTTTTGTGTGGGAAATAACTTGCCTTACATTTTATACAAACTTATCAGTTTTGTAAGGTTTCTACTGAAAAATTGTTTTCAATTATGTTTTATATTATATAGCACATCCCTGATTTGATTTCTTTGTCATCTAAAACTTTTGGGCTAATGCCCCAATTCAGTGGATATACGTTGAAACCTTAATAAAGGTACAAACTAAGTTTAAGATTATTTTTAGTGTAACACCTTTGTCTGCCAGCGGGGGTTGGGGTGTTACAAGTTTGGTATCATAGCTTAGGCTGAGCTAATTCTCAAAAAACTAAAAGCTAAGTCACACCCTGATATGCATGTTACATGTTTCTGGCTAGTCTATTGTAGTTTTGGTATAGTGTTTTTATGGATGTAGTTTAGAATGTCTTTGAATTCACATGATGTTGTTGGAGAAGGAATGAAGAGTAATATTCCTCAAACTTGTGGTTCAAAACATTCAACTGATCAAGGGGCAATTAAAAATGCCATAAGAGGTGTTTATCGAAACCATTTTTGGAAAAATGGGATTGACTTTGATTTTGAAAATGAAAACAAAAAAAATGGGAGTCGCCACCAATCCTTTTTGCTAAGACGTGATCGGGTCACCTCGAAAAGTTATTGTTTTCAATAACCAGTTTGATTTATCAAAACAACAATTTTAGGTCTACGAAAATCAGAAAGACGGGTTCAGGAGTTGATTACGCACGAGGAAGGATTAGCACCCTCGAAATGGCCAAAATTGGTACCTAGTTGATTAATTAGTGTCTTAGTGTCGAAGATTTGAAAACTTAAAATACGATCCCTCTTTGTATTAAAAAAGTGATTAAATAAATTGAAACGGATGTTAAAGACCTTCTCATCTCGAAGTAATAAAATGTCACATTCAGTAAGTTAGGACACGACATCTTGAGCGTTCAAGAATGAGTTTGCCTTTTATATAAAATTCATGTATTTTAACCCTTTTTTAAAAGGATATTCAGTTATTTAGGGTAAACAAAAAAAATCGAAACCCAGTAAGTTAGGGCACGATTTCTCGAATTTCCAAATACCGAATATTACCTTTATTTGCAAAAAATCTTATCTAGAGGTAACAAGATGTCATATCCAGTAAGTTAGGGCACAACACCTTGTATCTCCGAGAATAAGCATTTTATTCAAAATTCATATTGCGATTTCAAAAGAATATTCCATTATTTAGGTTAAATGAGAAAAATTGAAACCCAGTAAGTTAGGGCACGATTTTCTCGAATTTCCAAATATGGAATATTGCTTTTACGAAAAAATTATTTCTGTCGCGTAAAGGTTAATATAACATAAATTCGTAATAAAATAAAATAATGAAGAATGAACAAACAAATAAAAAAATCGATATTAACAATCATAATAGAATAAAGATAAACGCATAATAAGAATAATTAGAACAGAAATTGAGAAATAAAACGAACAAGCAATGTAAAAGAAAAATAAAAGGTTAATAATAATTATAATATTAAAAATATAAAAATAAAAATAAAAATAATAATAATAATAATAATAGTAGTATCAAACTTAAACATTTAAGAAATATATATTGGTGAAACAAATATACAACCTATGTATTTTAAAAGGTAAAATAATAATATATAAATGAGTATACGTAATATTAAATTTGAACGCTCTAAAAATAAAAGTAATAAATAAATAAAATAACAGAAACAATAATTAAATAAATAACATGAAAGGGGAAGCGAATAATTAAATCTAACACGCAAAACATTAAATTTAAAATATATAAAAAACGAATAAGGGCATAGTAGATAAACAAGTATATAATTAAATAATATTTCTCATTAGTGGGCTGAGGACTAAATTATAATTTAAAGAAATTTAAGTATAGATTTAAAAATAAAAATAAAAAAAAACAAGCTGAAGGGCTAAGATGGAACGCGCGCAAAGATACAAGGACTAAATGAGAAATATTCCCGTGTCCACAAAACGACTCCGTTCCAATGTCGAACTTTCAGATGGTCAGAGGACCAAATTGAAACAAACAGAAAATTATACGGCAAGATTTAAGAAAAATAAAAGAAACAAGTAAGGGCCAGATCGCACTACGTCACAAAAGCGGAGGGGCCTCATGCGCACATAGCCCATTCATCGCAAAAACACGTGGATCTTGATGGTCGCGGGTCGGGTCGCACGGGTCTGGCGCCTAAACGGCGCCGTTTTGGGGTGTTTTGTAGCTAAATGAAACGGCGTCATTTTGGTAATGTTATAAAAGGCCAAATTTTTGCAAAAACCTTCATTTTTCCTTTTCTTTTCTTTAATAAACTGATAGCCCCTTTTAGGCCCTCTCTCATTCCCCTCTGGCCCGGTCACCGGACCATCATCGTCCGTCGCATCGGCAACCGTACACGGTGGCCGAAAATCGAAAAAGGTAAAATTTTTATTTTTTTACCATATTTATATATAAATATATATATATATATACTATTTTTAAAAGAAAAAAATAGAGAAAACAGGTATGTATGTGTAGTCGAAAAATGAAAATAAAAAGAAAAAGAAATGGGACCTTGGCACGTTTGAATCTATTTTTTTCTTCAATGCTTCCTTTTTTTTTTTTTTTTTTTTTTTTTGTTTTAAATGTTTACTGCTTGTATTCCTTTAAAACAAAAATCTTGTTTTACATTGATTTTGCTTGGCTTATATAGCCATTTACAGTATATTTCTTTGTCACTTCTGTCTTTATTTCTTGCAGGTGCAAGTGGCGAGGGTGGTGGTGACGCGACAGTGGCGGTGGTAGCAGGCGGCGCAGCAGTGGTGGTGGATGTGACCCGAAGACCCTAGGTGCGGCACCGAAATTAGGGGGGCTAGTTTTTTTCTTTTTTTGTTTTTTTTATTGTGGTTTGGGCTAGGGTTTGGTTGATTGGGTTTTTAGTCTGGGTTTTAAAATTGGGCTTTGGGTTTGGGTTTGTAATTGGGTATTTTAGCCCAGGCAAAATTTGGGCTGTACAGCTGCCCCTCTTTGCTTGTTGTCGTGTAATGAGAACAGAGCAATGACTTTCAAGAAAGACCAATTTTGCCCGGTCACGCCGAGTCTTGACTTCTTTGGTACTCCTCTTCTTCATGTAGCCTCGCTCCAATCCACTGGGTCTTGTTGCTTTGATCCACTCCACTGCAACTTTAGAGAAATAAGAGTTGTAACTTTGATCCGCTCCACTGCTGCTTAGAGAGACAAGATTCGCCACCTTCGATCTGCTCCGCTACTGCTTAGGGAGACAAGATCTACAATCTTCAGCCTCCTCCACTACTACTTAGGGAGATAGGATGCTGGCTTAAATCTGCTGCACTACTGCTTAGGGAGATAAGATCTGTAATTTCCAACCTATTTCCCTACTGCTTAAGGGGATAAAGCTCATCGTCTTTGATCTGCTCCACTACTGCTTAGGGAGATAAGATCTGTAATTTCTAGCCTGTTTCCCTACTGCTTAGGGGGATAAGGCTCACCGTCTTCGATCTACTCCACTACTGCATAGGGAGATAAAATCTGTAATTTTCAGCCTGTTTCCCTACTACTTAGGGAGATAAGGTCTGTAATTTACAGCCTTTTTCCCTACTACTTAGGGGGATAAGGCTCACCATCTTTGATCTGCTCCACTGCTGCTTAGGGAGATAAGATCTTATGGATTTACCGATGTTGCTATACCATCCTCTAGGGATATGATCCGTAGAATCGATTTCATGGGCCTATGTTTATGTCAAATAATTAGGATGTAATGATCAGAATGAATCAAATACTCCTAACTAGATGTGTATGAATGATATTTGCATGAATACAGAATGTCATGAGAATGATGCCTTTTTTTGGGTTGCCATTGCTCTTTGTTCATCAAGGTTATATCACTGAAACAATATCCTGTCTTTTTGTTCAGCTTAGATCTTAGACAAAAAACCCGAAGGGGTAGTCCCAATTTAAACTTTTCTTTCTCAAATGTTTCCAACCCTTAGGTTTGGTTAGTTCTAAATAACAGTCCTGTTTCAGGTTCCTGTACTATTTAGAAGCTTTCAGACTAATATGTAGAACTCCCTTTTGTGAAAGTATTATAAGTCTAATAATAATTCTTTCAATGCAAAATGCTTGAAAAAGATCGTAATGATGGACAAAACTGAAATTTATCAGAACAAATTTGAAGAGAGAAAATTCATCAAAGAAAGCAAACATTACTGGAATACAAAATAAATAAAAGGCAAATAGGTGCCCCAGATATCATAGCATGAGCTTCTCTGCACAGCCTTCTTGAAGACCCTTTTTAAGCTTAAAATGCGTTTAGGAGATCTGAAGTACTTCTTCGATGCCCCAAGATATAGCGTACCTCCTCCTTCTTAATTTGGGTATCGCAAGACTATTGCATGCCCTATTTTTTATCAAAATTTGAGTTGCCTTTTACGGGTTTTCAACTTAAAACCCTCTTTGGTCTCAATGCGCCCTTTGCGGGTTTTCACCTTGGCCTATCTTTTTTTTTTTAGGTGAAGTATTTCTTAACCGAATCTAAATTCACAGGATTGGGTAAAGTCTTGCCATCCATTTTGGTCAATATCAATGCTCCTCCAGAAAAGGCATTCTTTACCACATAAGGTCCTTCCCAATTCGACATCCATTTTCCTCTAAAATCCTTTTGTATGGGCAGGATTTTTTTCAATACTAGGTCCCTCTTGTGGAATTCTCTGGGAAAAACCTTCTTGTTGTAAGCTCGCATCATCCGCTTTTGGTACATCTGACCATGATGAATCATATCAGGATTAGATCCATTCTTCTTCATCCAACTTCAGATCTGACAAAACTCGAAGGGAAGGAATCTCAACTTCGATGGGTAAAACTGCCTCCATTCCGTAGACCAATGAGAAAGGCATTGCCCTGGTGGAAGTCTTGACAGACGTTCGATAAGCATAGAGGGCGAATGGTAACTTTTCATGCTAGTCTTTATAAGTCTCAATCATTTTCCCCACAATCTTCTTAATGTTTTTATTGGTTGCCTCAACTGCACCGTTCATCTTCGGGCGATACGGTGACGAGTTGTGGTGTTTGATCTTAAACTGACTGCTGACCTCCGTTATCGTACTGTTGTTCAAATTTAATGCATTGTCAGATATAATCCTTTCTGGCATTCCATATCGACAAATGATTTCCTTTTTCAGGAACTTGCTAACTGTCGATTTTGTAACGTTGGCATATGAAGTGACCTTTACCCACTTGGTGAAGTAATCGATGACCATAAAGATGAATCGATGCCCATTTAAAGCTTTTGGCGAAATTGGCCCAATGACATCTATGCCACACATAGAGAAAGGCCATAGAGAAGTCATAACATGTAGAGGTGAAGGAGGCACATGAATCTTGTTCCATAGATTTGGCACATATGACATCTTTTCACGTAGTTAATAGAATCCTCTTCCATGGTGGACCAAAAATAACCGAACCTCATAATTTTCCTAGCCATTGTAAAGCCATTAGCGTGTGTCCCATAGACGCCCTCATGGACTTCTTCCAAGATTTTCTTAGCCTCTATAGCGTCCACACATCTTAATAGCACCTGATCCTTTCTTCTTTTGTATAGGATCTCCCCATCTAAGACATAATCACTGGCCAGTCTTCTCAACGTCCTTTTGACATTTTTAGTAGCTTGGTCGAGGTACTCACAATTCTTCACATATTGCAGTATATCGTGGTACCAAGGATGATCATCCTTTTCTTCTTTTTCCTCGATGTTGTAACAATGACCTAGAGCCTCATATATACTCATCTGGATGGGTTTTACGTCCTCTTGTTTGTTGACGTTATTCATGGAAGCTAAAGTTGCTAAGGCGTCAGCCATCTGATTTTCTTCTCACGGGAGGTAGCAGAAGATGATATCATCAAACTCTTTAATTAATTCAAGGACCAAAATTCGATAGTTGATCAACTTGGGATCTCTTGTCTCCCATTCACCTTTAAGCTGATGGATCACTAGCGCAGAATCCCCAATACCTCTAGCACTTTAATCTTGCATTCTATGGCTGCACGAATTCCCATGATACATGCTTCATTTTCGGCCATATTGTTCGTGCAATCAAAATCCAATTTACTAGTGAAGAGATGATGATCTCCGTTTGGGGATACCAAGACTGCCCCAATTCTATTACCCATAGCATTTGATGCTCCGTCGAAGTTTAACTTCCAACAATGACCTTCATGAGAGTCTTCTTTAGTGGTTGCCACGTACATTAGATATTCATTTGGGAGCTTAAAATTCAGAGGCTCGTAGTCTTCTAGAGCTCTACTGGCTAGAAAATCTGCTATTGCACTCCCTTTTATAGTTTTCTGGTTCACATAGACTATATCAAATTCGGAAAGTAGAATTTTCCATTGGGCCATTCTCCCATTCAAAGCAGTCGACTCCATCATGTACTTCAGAGGATCAAGTTTTGAGATGAGCCAAATTGTGTGATACAACATATACTGTCTCAATCTTTGGGTTGTCCAGATTAAGGCACAACACAACTTTTCAATTGGCGAGTATCTCATCTCACACTTAGTGAACTTCTTACTGAGGTAATATATTATTTTTTGTTTCTTTCCTAACTCATCGTGTTGGCCAAGCACACATCCCATAGAATTTTCAAATACTGCCAAATACAGTATCAGTGGCTTATCTGGACTAGGTGGTGTCAACATTGGGGCATTGGGCAAGTATTGCTTAACCTTGTCAAAAGTCTTCTGGCACTTCTCATCCCAAACACCTGGGTTATGCTTCTTAAGGAGATGGAATATGGGGTCACATTTCTTGGTTAGTTGTGAAATGAACTGAGCGATGTAATTTAGTCTTCCTAAGAATCCTCAAACTTCTTTCTGAGTACGCGGTGGAGGTAACTCTTGTATGGATTTGACTTTATCTAGGTTAATCTCAATCACTTTTTCGCTGACTACGAATCCTAGCAATTTTCCTGACCTGGCCCCAAAGGTACATTTTGCTAGATTGAGTTTTAGCTGGAATTTTCTCAACCTCAAAAATAATTTCCTCAAGACTTGCACATGCTCCTCTTCTTTGTGCATCATATCATGGAACAGGGTTACCATGGCTTTCTGATATGTTGCTCTTACGTTTTTCAGTCCAAATGGCATTTCCTTATACCAAAAGGTTCCCTATATGGTTACAAATGTGGTCTTATCCCTGTCTTTAAGGTGCATCTTTATCTAATTGTATCAAGAAAAACCATCCATAAAGGATAACAGTGAGTAACCTACCGTGTTGTCCACTAAGGTGTCGATATGGGGCAATGGGAAGTTGTTCTTCAGGCTGGCCTTGTTCAAATCCCTGTAATCTACACACATCCGTACTTTTCCATCTTTTTTAAGGATGGGAACGATATTGACTACCCATTCTGAGTACTTAACCACTTGTAAGAAGCCACCATCGAATTATTTCTTGACCTCTTCTTTTATTTTCAACAAAACATCAGGCCTCATTCTTCGAAGCTTCTGTTGAACTGGCTTGCATTCTTCTTTTATGGGGAGTCAGTGTACCACGATATCAGTACTTAGTCTAGGCATATCTTGATACAACCATGCGAAAACATCTTTGAATTCTTGGAGTAACTCCATGAAGTCCCGCTTTGTCTCTGTGGTAATGCAAGCTCCGATCTTTACTTCTTTCTTTTCTTGTTCGTCTCCCAAGTTCACAATTTCTATTAAGTCTTTGTGAGGTAGAATCTGTTTCTCCTCTTATTCTACCGTCCTTAACAAACCAGGAGATAAGTGTATGGTATGATTATGAATGAAAGAACAAAAGAATATTTGCTCGGAATAAGACAAGGATACATTTCATTGAAATAACGATTTTGAACATAAGCCTATTTCGCAAGAGGGACTCTTATTACTCCTAGGCCTAGAGTAATAAGTGTGTTTTGAATGTTACTCTGTGTTAGTTCTAAAGACTACAGGAATCTCTTTCGCAGTCCAATTATTCAGAACGCTTCCCGGCTCATAAGGGCGAATGCCTGACAAATTTCTTTCCAAAATTCCTACTTCAGATATGGCATTGATGTTCAGATTTCTCGCTATTCCTTCAGCAGCTTCTTTCTCATCATCTTTCGGTCAGGGTGAATAATTCCTCCTGACACAAATGTTCTAGATATGTGGGGAAAGGTTATTGGTTCCCATTTGATTTCTACTCCGCTCAATCATGCTCTCCTCTTCTTTTGTGTCTTCTCCAACTCTTTTTTCGTTTGCTTCACATCCGGCTTATAACCCAGACCAAAGCGATCTCGCTTTTCCATCAGAGTTGGTACTTTGAACTTCCCTTGGAGATATTTCCCGAGTTCTTTTCCTAGCATGGCTCCCTTTTCGACTATTAATCGTAAGTCCATCTTCGTAGCTTTGGATATTCTGGGCATAAAGATCTTGTTCCCTTCGATGACGAAGGTTGCATTTACGAATTCCAGTGATTGAAAAGAATATTACGTTGCAGGTCACAGATGCAATGATGTCTTCCTTCGTGTTTATCGTTATCAGTCGGCCTTCATTTACTAACTTCAGCTTTTGATGCAGTGATGACGGTACTGCCCTAGCCGAGTGAATCTAAGGCCTCCCTAATAAGCAATTGTAAGAAGGCTTGATGTCCATCATCAAAAAGTCTACCTCGTACGTGTTTGGACCAATCAGGAGTGGAATCTCAATCCTTCCCATTAGTTTCCTTTCAGTACCGTCGAATGCTCTCACTATGTTTTGGCACGTTTTCATATGAGAGCTGTCCACAGGCAACCTATTCAGTGTAGATAAGGGTAGGACATTCAGTGCAGATCCATTGTCAATCAACACCCCTGGCAGTGTATATCCCTTACAACAGGTTGTGATGTGCAAAGCCTTTGTCGATCCTCTGCCTCCTGGCTGTACTTCATCATCATTGAAGAAAATAAAGTTGTCGGCACTTATATTATTGACTAGGCGGTCCAGCTTGTTTACCAAAATATCACTAGCGACATAAGTTTCATTCAGTACATTCATCAATGCAATACGATGGGTTTCTAAGCTTAAGAGTAAAGCCAGTACCGATATACGAGCTGGCTACTTATGGAGTTGTTCCACGACACTATACTCGCTGTGTTTTAGAAATTTCAAGAATTTCTTGGCTTCTTTTTCTATTACCGATTCATTAACAGGCGGTTCAAGTCTAACCGACTTTTCTTTCTTTTGCTCGATCACCAATGATTTTCCTTTAACAAGCTCAACTTTTGTATTTGGGGTATCATAGCGCCTTCCGCTGCGTATATAAAAACCCACATCTTGATCTTCCTCTGATGTATTAGCCGAGATTTCTTCTCCCGGAATTGTCACATTGCAATTATAGTTTCAAGGAACCCTTTTGCTATCTTTATAAGGAAAAGCAACAGGCTTCTAGATTATGACTTTTGGTGTGACTTGTGCCCTAGCTTCGTTAATTTTTGGTTGCGAAATTATAAACACTGGGTGGTTGACTTTGTAGATATTCTCTGTTGACCTATCTTCTGAGGCACATACATCTTTTCCTTCTGGGTTTTCGGCGTACTCAAAGAACTCTAGCTCTTTATTATCCATCAATCCTTGTACTAGAGCCATGAATTCACTGCATCTTTGAATCTCATGATCCTCTTGACCATGGAACTCACAATAATTCTTTGCTCCTCTAGATCTGTCCCTTGAATTCTGCGTAATTAACTCTCTTTGTACCATTTTCCTCCACATTTTTTTCAGCGGGTATTGACTTCTACGATATTCATCTTGATTTCCTTTCCCAAACTCTTGATTATCGTATTTACTCCCTTATCCACATGGTTAGGTAACAGATTTTCTGCACTAGATGTATCATCAAATTTCACAATGCCCATTTTGATGAGTCTTTCGACCAACTTCTTAAAAGTGATGCAATTTTCTATCGAGTGTTCCATGATTCCTGTATGGTATTCACATTGGGCGTTTGCATCGTACCATTTAGGGTATGGGGGTTGCATTGGCTTTAGATAAGAGGGGGACACAACATGTGCATCATATAAACTTTGGTACAACTCTCTATACGTCATTGGAATATACGTAAATTGGAGCTTCTCCATATTTTACTTTGTGTTGGGCTCTTGTCTGGGTGGACCTTGATGACCAGTTGTTGTCGTCTTCGGTTGGTTTATGGTGATCGCTCTCGAATACATGCTCACATTATTTACCTCGAACTCATTCTTCCTCGGGGCTATCTTTTTGGCATTTTCCCCAGCCTCTATTTTTTCACACCTTATCGCATTTTCTATCATTTCACTAGACATTACTATGCCTGAGAAACTTTTAGTTGCGCTTCCCAGTATGTGATTAATGAAAGGTGTCTTCAGGGTATTAATGAAGAGCATGGTTGTTTCCTTTTATAACAGCGGTGGTTGGACTTGTGTGGCTACCTCTCTCTACCGTTGGGTATATTGCCTGAAGCTCTCATTATGTTTCTTCTCCATGTTTTGCAAAGTAATCCTATCAGGGATCATATTCGTCACGTGACTATACTGCTTCATGAAAGCTTGGGTTAGATCATTCCACGAATTGATTTGGGTACGGCTCAGTTGGTTGTACCATTTGGATGCTGCCCCAACCAGACTTTCTTGGAAATAGTGAATCAATAGTTGGTCATTATTGACATAGCCTGCCATTCGTCTGTAGAACATGGTGATGTGAGCTTCGGGACAACTAGTCCTGTTATATTTCTCAAATTCCATAGTTTTGAACTTGGGGGGAAGCACCAAGTCTAGAACCAAGCTTAATTCTTTAGCATCTATTCCACCACGATAGTCGGCATTTTCTATTTCTTTAAATTTTTCTTCTAATCATCTACACCGATCCTCTAGTTGTTTCGGAAGCTCCACCCTTGTCTTTTCTGTTTCCATCATATTATCAAGATTGGGGACAATAGGGTTAGTTGGGCTATCCCCTGGATTAGAGCCTGAGCCGGGTCGGTAGTTCATTGGCACCGAAACACCGGCCTAAAACTGTTGGGGCCTGATTGTAACAGATGGCCTTCGTGGGTACACTTCGGGTTCTATCTAAACATTCGTTGGGGTAAAACCCAGAGGGTAGAGAGGTTTTTCTTTATCATCTCCAGCATTGATCATGGGGTTTTTTCCTTTTTCTAATCCGCCAACCAGTAGCAGTGTTAATTGATCCATCATACTTCTTTGGGACTCCAGCATCTGGCCTCTCATATCTTGCTAGATTTTGGCTAGCTGTTCTTGCATATGTGTTTGTAGTTGATCCTGCATCTCTTTTTTCATTTGTTCCAATCTCTCCAACCTTTGGTCCATCGGTTTGGTTTTTCCTCGTGTACCGTAACGATGTTCTAGGGTTTTCTTGTGAGTTTTAGTGCATATGATGCAATGCTGATGCATGAATGCGATGAATGCAAAAAAAAAAAGCGCTGATTTTGATTCAATTTCATTAGAGTAACTTTTCTAGAAACAAATTTCTTTACATAAAACAGATTACATATAAGGCTTTGCCCTGATACTTAAGGCCTTGACCTGCCTAAGAAGCCAAGCTAGCTCTCGGCCTTGGTCCGATTCTGACTCGTATTTTAAACTCAGCACATTAGCCTGGACTGCTAAGGTTTGTAGTTGATCGGTCACTTCTCGAACTTGAGTCAAAGCTTCGCCCATGACGTAATCCTTATCCCTGACCTATCCTTGAGATTGATGAAGCTACTTCTTCCACCATTCATTATTTGCCTCAATGAGTTCAATCTGAAGTTCACAGCTTTGCAGCGCGGTTTCCAGTTCTTCTATCATTCCCCTCTAGCCCTCTTCATTTTTCCTTTTCTTTTCTTCAAAAAACTGAGAGCTCCTTTTAGGCCCTCTCTCATTCCCCTCTGGCCCAGTCATCGGACTGTCTACGGTGGCCGAAAATTGAAAAGGGTAAAATTTTTATTTTTTTCTATATTTATATATAAATATATATATATATATATACTATTTTTAAAAGAAAAAAAATAAAGAAAACAGGTATGTATGTGTAGTCGAAAAATGAAAATAAAAGGAAAAAGAAATGGAACCTTAGCACGTTTGAATCTATTTTTTTCTTCAATGCTTGCTGGTTTTTTTTTTTTTGTTTTAAATATTTACTGCTTGTATTCCTCTAAAAAAAATTCCCGTTTTACATTGATTTTGCTTGGCTTATATAGCCATTTACAACATATTTCTTTATTATTGTTGTCACTTCTGTGTTTATTTCTTGCAGGTGCAAGTGGCGAGGGTGGTGGTGACGCAACAATGGCGGTGGCAGCAGGCGGCGCAGCAGTGGGGGTGGATGTGATCCGAAGGCCCTAGGTGCGGCGCCAAAATTAGTGGTCTAGGGTTTTTTCTTTTTTTTTTATTTTTTTCTAATTGTGGTTTGGGCTAGGGTTTGGCTAATTGGGTTTTTAGTCTGGGTTTTAAAATTAGGCTTTGGATTTGGGTAGTTGATTTAGGTTTGGGTTTTGGGTTTGTAATTGGGTATTTTAGGCCGGGAAAAATTTGGGTTGTACAGTGTTTTTTTCAAGATGATGGAACAATTTTTTGACCTATTTATGGACCTGCTCATATGCCTCACGCCAACCTCAATCTCAGTCAGATGCTACTCCACGAAGGGCACCTATTCTAGTTATACCAGATGTGAACCAGTTTCGAGCAGATCTCGTGAGTGAGATACATAAGGGTGGTGCTAAGAAATTTTTAGAGGCTAAGAGTGATGACCTCGTCGAAGTAGAAAAGTGGCCATCTCGTCTAAGAAGGGTGATTGCAGAGTTGAAATGTATGTCAACAGATAGTCTATTATGCGATGTTTCTTTATTGGAGGGAAAGACATATCAATGGTGGGAAATGTTAGTAAGCATGACCCTAAAAGAACATGTAGACTGGGAATTATTTTTATTCAAATTAAGAGAGAAATATGCGAATATGATGTATGTAAAACAAATGAAGAATCTTTATATCTTAGACAAGGACGAATGTCAGTGATGAAATATGAGCGAGAGTTCGCCAGGATAAGTCGATGTGTGAGAGATATGTTCCAAACTGAAAAAGCTTTGTGCGATAAATTTGAGTGGGGTTTAAGAGACGAAATTTGTGCTCTGGTGGCAACTTTAGAAGTTTAGAGTTTAACAGCCATGATAGCCAAGGCTCACAAGATGGAAACAATTATTCAAGATAGATGTAAAGGGACGCAAAGAGAAAGAAATGAGTGTGAGAATATTGAACTGCTCTCTACCAAAAATTTTAAGAAGCCTAAAGATGTGAAGAATTTATCCTATGAGTCAGTAAGAGATTCTCAAATGATGGGAAGTCGTCGTGATAGTAATGAGCGTTGTACTTCATATGGCAAGTTCTGGTGGATCAAAAAAGATAAAGACTCATGTCTGTCATACTTGTGAGAGAAAACATGTGATAATTTGTTGGAACACGACGAAAGTCTGTTGCAAATGTAGGTCACTTGACCATTTGGTTTGAGATTGCCTAGAAAGGATTGGAGGCCAATCTAAATGATTAGCCCAAGCAATTGGTAGAAATCAATGTGACGTGAGAGCAATGGCTACTTTGAGATCGAAATATTTCCTAGGAACCAGAAGTAGAAGTTCTACTAAGACTAGCTCGAGAGAAACAGTCAGTGTTTGTGATTTGAGAGTTCAAGAAGATATTGTACATGATGGTAAAGAATTTCGTGGGCAAAATTCTTTTTTCGGGTGAGATAATTGTAACACCTTGCTCGGTGTAGTACTAGTTGGTGTTTAGTGTAGGCGAACTTTTGGTTAAAATATAAGCAAACGAAGATTGATGTACGCCCTATCCACTAGGAAAAGTTAGTGCTGGTTGTTACGCCATGATTGCCTGATTATTTGGCAAATCAGGTAAGTATGTAAAAACCTAGTTGGAGGTTCATCTTTTGGCGAATTATAGGTTATTGTTCCATATGTCTTAGCGTGGTTGTTATAGAAAACCCACTAGTAAGTGGATTCTCTTAGCATGCCTTGTGTTGGAAGACCCTTTTATTAGTATTCGCCAGTGGTGGATTCTTAGGTCATGGACCCGATAGTTTCTTTACGAGCACATGGGTATACTGTTTAGTTGTTTCCTTGTTAAGATCTAGTTGGAAATTAACTAGAGTGCAAGGATGTTTAAGGTAGGATTTGTCTAAAAACTATTAGGTCGGCCACAAAAGGGGGTTGAGTTTGCTTTGCATGGTGAGCCACGTGTAGGGTTATTATGAGAGCCATGTGGGCTATAATTAACAGTTTAGTTGATGTAATGGGGGTTCTTTTCTTCCCTATCTTCAATCTTGTTTTTATTCTTGTACCTTGAGAAAAGAGGGAATAACCTCATTCGAGAAGAACCAATGAGTGCCCAAATAACAAGTAAAGGTTTTAGAGAATAGAAAAAGACTTGTGATTTAACCAGCTACTTTGAGATCTTATAACGCCCCAAAATTTCTATTTCAGATTTTTTTTTAAAATGTGACAAATGTGTATCTGCTTCAGTGGTTAAATGTTTTGTATGTGCATGAGAGGTCCCAAGTACAAGCCCTGCATTTGGTAAGTTTTGTGATTTTTAGAATAAATCTCTACCCTTGTTCAGTGGGCTTATATTTAAGTATTTGTAGAAACATATCATAATAGGCTGACTGGTCTAGTGGTTAAGTGGAGTGTTAGGATTGCTGATGGTCAAGTGTTTGAATCCCTGTGCGAGCGTGGGAGTTTATTTTTGCTGGGCGTTGCACAAGTGTTTCAGTGCTGATGGAATTCTAAGTAGTGGGTGAGTGGATGAGTGAATTTAGGGGTTTGGGTAAATCTGTCTTCCCCAAAGAAATTCTCTACAGAAAATTGTCGTTCTTTTCTCCTCCTTCTACCGAAATTCTGCCTCCCCCTTTTTTTTTTCTTCTTTTCTTATTGTTTGATCTCTTTCATTTTGATTTCTATTTCAACTATTTCCTTTTTGCGCCCCTCTATTTAGTTGAGCGGTAAGTGGAGGTAAATGTTCTTTTTGGTAATCTTGTTTTCCAAATGTTGTTTGGAGACTTATTGGTTGTTTTGGCAACAGCAAATCAAGAGGTTAGGGTCTCTCCTCGTTTAGAATCATAGATGAATCATTCGAGGTTATTGCGTAAGTGTTAAATGTTTGATTAAAATACTGTCGGGTTCGTAATTTCAGTTTAATCGAGATTTATAACTGATTTGGGGAAGATTGTGGTATTGATTTTAGGTGCTGGTCTGTTTGGGAGTGTTTTTGCATCAAATCAATACCAGGTGTGTACCCGAAGCGCAAGAAAATGAGTTTTTGAAAAAAGCCAAAAAACTTATTGTCGACGCCTATATGCGACACCACAGCCGTGTGATCGATGAATGCCAGGCGGTGCATTAGAAATGACTATATGATGGCCAGGGTGTGGCCGTGTGGGCCACATGGGCTAAATCAAACTGGGCGTGTGATATCTAGTCTAGGCCGTGTGATCCACACGGGCAAGGCCAAATTGGGCGTGTGGGCCCACACAAGCAAACCACATGGGCATTAGCTAAAATGTTTCCTAGGGTTGCATGGGTCGCCTAAGACGACTGTGAACCTACTGTAGGGTCAGTAAGTGCTACTTAGACCCTAAAATTGTGTGATCTGAATATATAAAGTATGTATTGAGCATGACAAGTTTATGCATGTTTACTAATCTGTATGTGTGACTGATGACTGAATCATAGCATGTAAAGGAGTATTTTTGTAAGTCTGCATTGAGTATGTTAGTCGCATCTGCATTCGAGTGGGACGATTGATTATTGGATGAAGTGTACTGAAAAGCTTTCATGCCTGTGATCTGGCAGCTCAACTACAATATTACTGATATGTGTCGCATTCGGTACGACTTGGTGTGTAGGGCTAGGTGGGTGTTTTAAACCCCACATAGTGTATAGGGATGGTCGAAGATGCTGTGTAAAGGCTGGTGGGTAGGACATTGATTTCTCATTGTTGTATGCATCTTTGTGTCTGAGATGGAATGGGCTAAGGCCTAAATCAGATCTGAATCATGAACGCAGCTTAGGCCCAGACCGTATTTGATTGATAACTGTTGTTTGACTGTATGCATCTCTTCTGTGGGGATTACACACTGAGTTTACGTAAACTCACCCCTTTCTATTTTAATCATACAGGTAATCCCAGATTTAGACGGACCGGTGCAGTGTAGGACTCAACGGTGAGCACATGTTTATCGCACTATTTAAACTTTTTTTTTATGGTTTTTATTCTCTATTCTTATGGGTAATTTTTTTATGTAACTCAGGACTTTTGGACAGTTTGCATTTATTTTGGATTTTAACTATTTCATGAAATTTCGAACTGCAACAAAAACTCAATTTTATTAAACACAATGTTTTTCCCAAACGCAAACGATTTTTTTTAAATATCATGGTTTTAAAAGATTCCACCACAAAATATGTTTTAAAACGAATCAATTAACGAGAAAATAGTTTTGAGATTGACAAAGGCTTAATAGAAGCTAACAAATGGTTACGGTTTAACTTGATAAATTCAATTTCAAATTCCATTCCATGTGACATCGCCAGATTCGGCCATAATGTCTAAGCCAGGTTTGGGGGTGTTACATTTAGTGGTATCAGAGTCAAGTTACAAAACTCGGTTGTGGATTTTGGGTTTTAAAACTTGATTTTTAAGAACTGATTTTCAAATGATTGAAATGATTTTACTGAGAATGTGGTACACTGAGTCTTTGGCGTCGATCCTGTAAGTATTTTGATAAATTTTTATGGTATTATAGATAGTCTATTCTGAAAACACTCTAGTTAGTGTATCTCAAATCAGTGGCCCAAAATTGATAGAGATCGTGTGCTTATGAAAAACAAATTCTAAATTTATGGTACTGCTTTACATAAAACATCTGTTAATAAGTACTGAAACTGAAACTGTAACTGATTCATAAAATTTGTAATACCAGATAAATTCGAATAGACATGAGCGCGGGAGGTATCCGTTGATAGGGTACCAGAGGCTGTGGTAGAGGCCATAAAAAGGCTCGAGCTAAGTCCTCTTCTCTGGGCAGCATGCTGAACTTGGATACGAGTGAGGCACTAGTGTGACCTGCTACTGAGACTGGGTCTGAAGATCGTATGGTTGGGGATGACGCATTGTCCCAGGCAATGCTAAGGATACTGGAGAGGGTCGCTGGGCCCAACACTGGATCTGGGGGCTGAGGGTCAGTTACGGAATGACTCCGGTCCAATGGAGCTGAACTTTTTAGGGTGTCACTAGAGTCACCCCTAATATGGCTGAGTACTGGATGGAGGATACTGAGAGGATAATGGATGATTTAGACTGTACCCCTGAGCAGAAATTGAAATGTGCAGTCTCGTTGCTTTGAGATGGGGCCTATCAGTGGTGGTTGACCGTTAAGGAGGGTACTTAGCCCCATCGTCTGTCTTAGGAGCTCTTTAAGTCTGCCTTCCAAGGGAAGTATGTGGGAGCAAGTTACATTGATGCTCGTAGGCATGAGTTTCTGAACCTCACTTAGGGAGACCGATCAGTGGTCGAGTATGAGGCCAAATTTCTGAGACAGAGTCGCTATGCGCGAGGTATGGTGGCATCTGAATATGAGAGATGTGTCTGTTTTGAGGAAGGCTTTAGGGATAATCTGAGGGTACTGATAGCTCCGCAGAGAGAGCGAGAGTTCTCTATTTTAGTAGAGAAGGCGAAGATCACTGAAGAGGTTAAGTGCACTGAGCGCCAAAACAGAGATCAAGAAAGGGGTAAGAACATGAGGGATTTGGAGGCCTTGAGTTTGGTACAGAGGCCTAGGAAAAAGGCCAGGGCTGATGGGCCGGTTAGAGCTTGGCCCCTTATTACTCCTACTGGATTTCAGCTGTGTGGAGATTGTGGTAGATGTCATCAGGGCGAGTGTTGGAGGAGGACTAGAGCATGTTTGAGGTGTGGGTCGTTAGAGCACCGCATTCGGGAGTGTCCGCTGAGGGTTGATCAGGTGCAAGCTCTGGGTTCTAGTACTGCATAGCCATAAATGGTAGTTCAGCAACCACCGAGGGGCCGTGGCTAGGCTAGGGGTGGTAACGGTATGGGCCGTGGGCGTGAGAGCATCGGTGTAGAGGTCTTTGGACAAACCGAGGCGCGACTTCCTTCCTCTTATTAATGCTTTCCGTTGTTGCAGAGGGACAGAGATTCTCCAGACGTCACTATCGGTACGTTCTTAATTTATGATATACCTTATTTTGCTTTGATAGACATAGGTTTTACACATTCCTATGTAGCTAGCACTATGACAAAAAACTTGGGGATTTCGGTTGAGAGTACTTCTAGTGAGGTGACTACGCTGAGTCTACTAGGGCAATCGGTTTGAGTTATCAAACTGTATAGAGATGTTCCGCTAGAGGTTCAAGGGTCGGTATTTCTGGATAATCTGATGGAGCTTTCATTTGGGGAGTTCGACCTGATTCTGGGTATAGACTGGTTGGTCAAGCACTGTGTCAGTCTCGACTGTGCGACTAAGAGGGTCATCTTGAGAACTGAGAAGGGTAATGAGGTAGTCATGATTGGAGAATGTTAGAATTATTTAACTAATGTGATCTCTGTACTGGTGGTTGAGAAACTGGTTCGTAAGGGATGTAAGGCGTTCTTGGCCTATATTAGTGTTTCCGTTTTTGGGGCATTTAATGTAAAGGACATTAGAACTGTAAGGGATTTTTCAGACATTTTTCTTAAGGAGCTATCGAGTTTACCTCTGAATCGAGAAATAGAATTTGGGATTGAACTTCTTTTAGGTACAGCTCTGGTGTCTATCACCCTCTATCGAATGGCACCAAAGGAGCTTGCGGAGCTTAAGGCTCAAATTCAAGAGTTGTTGGATCGTGGGTTCATTCGTCCCAGTGTGTCTCTGTGTGGAGCACCTATACTATTTGTTAAGAAGAAGGATGGGTCCATGAGAATGTGTATAGACTATCGGCAGTTGAACAAGCTGACCATTAAGAACAAGTATCCACTTCCGAGGATTGATGATCTGTTTGACCAGTTCCAAGAAGCTTCTGTTTTCGCCAAGATTGATCTGCGTTCTGGGTATCATTAGTTGAAGGTTAAGGAAACTGATGTGCATAAGACGGCATTTAGGACTCGTTATGGACACTACGAGTTCCTAGTGATACCTTTTGGACTGACTAATACACCAGCCATATTCATGGATCTAATGAATCGAGTGTTTTAGCCCTACCTGAATCAGTTCTTCGTAGTTTTTATCGACGACATTTTGGTATACTCTAAGACTGAGGATGAGCATGACGAGCATCTTAGAGTTGTGCTTCAGATTCTGTGTGAGAAGCAACTGTATGCCAAATTTAGCAAGTGTGAGTTCTGGCTTCGTGAAGTTAATTTTCTGGGCCATGTGGTCTCTGCTGAGCTGATCCGAGTTGATCCTCGAAAGATTGAGGCTGTACTGGATTATAAACAACCTAAAAATGTGTCTAAGATTCGCAGTTTTCTGGGTCTAGCGCGTTATTATCAGTAGTTTGTGGAAGGTTTCTCACTAATTGCAGCGCCTTTAACTAAGCTACTATGTAAGGGTGTTCCATTTGTCTGGACAGTAGGAGAGCTTCGAGAAGCTCAAGACTGTTCTGACTGAGGCTCCTGTTTTGATACAGCCTGAACCTGGGAAAGAGTTTATGGTTTACAGTGACGCGTCGGGTGTTGGTTTGGGTTGTATTCCGATGAGGGTTAAGGTTGTGGCATATACGTCTCGTCAGCTCAAGATGCATGAGGCAAACTATCCGACACATGATTTGGAATTAGCTGCAGTAGTCTTTGCTTTGAATATCTGAAGGCACTATCTATACGGTGAGAGGTGTATTTTCAACACTGATCACAAAAGCCTCAAGTACCTCCTGATTTAGAAGTAGTTGAATCTTAGGCAGCGTAGATGGATTGAGCTACTTAAGGACTATGACTGTACTATTGAGTACCATCCTAGCAAGGGCAATGTGGCAGCCGATGCATTGAGCCGTAGGGCGATGACTGATTTGAAAGTGGTGTTCGCTCGACTTAGTTTGTTCGATGATGGAAGTTTGTTGGCTGAGTTGTAGGTTAAACCGACTTGGATAGAACAGATTCGGGATAGGCAGTTAGAGAATGAATCGTTGAGTCTTTGATTCAGTCAGGTTGAGAGTGGCAACACTACGGACTTTGGGCTGAATAATGATGGGGTACTCTGTTTCCGTGGTCAGATTTGTGTATCGAATGATACTAGTTTGGGGTAGTCCATTCTGAAAGAGGCGCATAATAGCCCTTATGCTATGCACCTGAGTAGGAATAAGATATACTAAGATCTCCGAGAATTGTACTAGTGGTGGGGTTTGAAGCGTGAGGTTACTGATTTTATAGTGCGATGTCTAACATGCCAATAGGTTGAGGCTGAGCATCAGTTACCTTCGGGCTTGTTATAGCCAGTTAAGATTTCGCTATGGAAGTGGAAGCGAGTAATGATAGAATTTGTTAGTGGGTTGCCTCTATCACCTACAAAGAAGGATTCTGTTTGGGTCATCATGGACCGGTTGACCAAGTCTGCGTACTTCATTCCGGTTAGGACGGACTATTCTCTTTAGAAGTTGGTGAAGCTTTACATTTCGGAGATAATGAGACTGCATGGGGTACCGATCTCAACCATTTCTGATAGGGATCCTCGCTTCATGTCTTGGTTTTGAAAAAAGTTACATGAGGCTCTAGGTTCAAGATTGGACTTCAGTACTGCGTTCCATCCTCAGACCGATGGTCAGTCTGAGAGGGTGATTCAGATAGTGGAGGATATGTTAAGGAGTTGTGTTATTAATTTCTGAGGCAGTTGGGAGGATTATCTTTCGCTAGCCGAGTTCGCTTATAATAACAGTTTCCAATCGAGTATTCAGATGGCACCTTACGAGGCTCTGTATGGCCGTACTCCTTTGTGTTGGACGGAGTTGGGTGAACACCGAGTGTTGGGTCCTGAGTTAGTTTTCGAGACTGAGGATAACGTTTGACTGATTAGGGATCGTCTGAAGGTGACTTCTGATAAATAGAAGTCCTATGCAGATTTGAAGAGGCGTGAGATTGAGTATTCTGTGGGGGACTTCGAGTTTCTCAAGGTCTCGCAATGGAAGAAGGTTCTGAGGTTCGGTCGCAAGGGCAAATTGAGTCCTAGGTTTATTGAGCCTTACCGAATTTTGAAGCGAGTGGGATCGGTCACTTATCAATTGGAGTTACCTCTAGAGCTAAATCATATTCATGACGTATTCTACGTCTCGATGTTGAGGCGTTATCGCTTCGATCCTACTCATATTGTCCCTGTGGAGGAGATTGAGGTTAGGCCTGATTTGACCTTCGAGAAAGAGCCAGTTCAGATTCTGGATCGCGATGTGAAGTTTCTTCGGAAGAAATCTATCTCATTATTGAAGGTGTTGTGACGGATGACTAAATGTATGACTGACCAAATCATATTAAGGTTAGGCCCGATTTTATGCATGTTTACTGATCTGTATGTATGACTAATGATTGAATCATAGCATGCAAGCGTGTATTTTTTTAAGTCTGCATTGACCATGTTAGTCGCATCTGCATTGGGGTGGGATGATTGATTATTAGAGAAAGAAAACTGAAAGGCTTTCATGCCTGTGATCTAGCAGCTCAGCTGCAATATTACTAATATGTACCGCGTTCAGTACAACTTGGTGTATAGGGCTAGGTGGATGTTTTAAACCCCACATGGTGTGTAGGGATTGTCCGAGATGGTGTGTAGAGGCTGGTAGGTAGGATACTAATTTCTGTTACTATATGCATACTGTATCTGAATGGGCTAAGGCCTAAACTGTATCTGAATCTGTAACGGGCTTAGGCCCAGACTGCATTTGATTGATAACTATTGTTTGACTATATGCATGTTTTCTGTGGGGATTACACACTGAGTTTACGTAAACTCACCCCTTTCTATTTTAACTGTACAGGTAATCCTCAGACTTAGACGGACCGGTGCGGCGTAGGACTCAACGGTGACCACATGTTTATCGCACTGTTTAAACTTTGTTTATGGTTTTTATTCTCTATTTTTATGGGTAATTTTTTATGTAATTCAGGACTTTTGGACGGTTTGCATTTATTTTGGATTTTAACTGTTTCATGAACTTTTGAACTGCAATAAAAACTCAGTTTTATTAAACACAACGTTTTTCCCAAACGCGAATGATTTTCTTTAAATATCACGGTTTTAAAAGCTTTCGCTACAAAATATGTTTTAAAACGAACCAATTAACGAGAAAATAGTTTTGAAATTGACGAAGGATTAATAGAAGCTAACAAATGGTAACGGTTTAACTTGATAAATTCGATTTCAAATTCCATTCCATGTGACATCGTCAGATTTAGCCATAACATCTAGGCCGGGTTTGGGGGTGATACATATCTTTTGTGAGTATCCAGTTTGTTGTAGTCATCTGTGAGTTCCTCTAAGTTTTTATATATTATTAAGTTCTAGTTGTCATAGTTATCGCTTATGAATTCAAGTGAAACCGACCTCATGAAATATGGCAAGCTATTGCATGTAATCATTTGCATATGCATAAAAGTGACAGGAAACAAACACGACTTCCTTAGTGTGCAAACTCAGTATCTGAATAAGATGGGCCACTAGTAGGACATGTTAGTTGCTAACCAGATGGACGATTAAGGTGGGCCACTGGTGGGGCATGTTAGTTTCTAACCAGATTGGCGGATGTGACAGACCATTGGTAGGGCATGTTAGTTGCTAACCAGATGGGTGAATAAGGTGGGCCACTAGTTGGGCATGTTAGTTGCTAACCAGATTAGTGTGAGTGCTGGGTTTCTAGTAGGGCATGTTAGTTGCTAACCATGGTAAAGAGCCTTGAACTTATGGGAACACACATGTGTTCGAAATAACGTGGATTATGATATTTGTTTTGATGTGTAAATATGAGATTCGAGGTTAGTACAAGGAAGGGCGAGAAAAAAAGTAAGAAAATATGTGTTATCAATTGAACTTTAATTCATCATTTATTTTAAATATGTTTATGATGTGTCTTAAGCTTGAAGGGGGGCTTAAATTTATTTTATGATGTCTTATAATTTCTAAAAATGATATGTTTGTGTTTGGACATGTTTTTAAGTGTTTTTGGACTAATTTTCAACTTTAGGGGCCTAGGTTTTAGTACCCTGGCTATAGGTATTGGA
This sequence comes from Gossypium anomalum, assembly GCA_025698475.1. Lineage (NCBI taxonomy): Eukaryota > Viridiplantae > Streptophyta > Magnoliopsida > Malvales > Malvaceae > Gossypium > Gossypium anomalum. Next base: position 19,085,034 of record CM046957.1, read on the forward strand.
AGAAATCAAGTCAGTAGCTAAAAAGATATAGTAATTGGGCTAGATACCGATACATAACCCTAGGTATCAAAACTTGGGGGATATATATCGAGACCTAGGTCTCTGGGTAGGATTCCTACCATTTTTTGTGAATTTTGAGCCCACCAAAGCTCATTTTTACCCCTATATACTTCCAATGTAACACATTGAAATTTCTGATTGGACACGTAGCGATACTAGTGTCAAATAAGTGAATTAATAAAAAAATTTGATAAAAAGTAAAAAAAATTATTATGGGAATAAAGTTGATTTTGAATATGGGAATTAATGAAAAGAGTTTTGGAACTAGAAAGGGTGATTTAAGGACTAAATAAAAAATTTTGAAAAAGTTAAAGGACTAAAGTGCAAGTTTGACAAAAAAGGGAAATTTAAGTTATTAGTGACTAACTGGGATAAGAATAAGTTGGATTATAAGTAATTTTGAAAAAACTCCCTTTTTGGACCAAATAAGGAATAATTGATATTATAAGGACTAAATTATAAATATCCCAATTTTATTGAAAAAAATGGAAAAGATGTAACTTTCACCATCTATGGCTTTATACTATGATATTTGGGATCAATAATTGTCTATCATTAAGAAGAAATTGTGCTTTGAGATAAAAAAAGGGTAAAATGGTAATTTTACCTTAAAAGGGTATTTTGGTCATTTCTCAATTGTTTATGATTAAAATATTATTTGGAAAATATATTTGGTATATGGACGTTATTGGGACCATTGGGTTATGATATATGTAAACTTAGCTTCAATTAGCGAACTTGGGCTTGAAATTTTTGTGTGTAGGCTTAGGGGCTAATTTGTGTGATTTTTAAAGGAAAGAATAGAGGGAAATAAAGCCCCATCAGCTCTTACATGCTGCTTTGACCATCATCTCACCACCTAGAGGTTCTCTTCATCCTTTTTCACTTTTTTTCAAGTTTTCTTACAATTCCTTAAAAAATCTCAGCTCCCATCTTGAGATTTTGCTAAAATCTTTTAGAAAACTCTTCCATAAGCTTCAATCTTCTTGAAAATCATCATTTTCAACAAGGGTTTTCTTTATTCTAGAAAGAGAAAGTTGAAGCTTAAGAGTGAAAGCTTTATTAAGGTAACATATGGTGATTGCCATCGCTCCTAGCTAGTTATTTGAATTTTTTTTTTTGTTGACTAAAAGCTTGGAAAGCCTAGGTTCTAATGTTGGTTCAATTTCTCGCCTGGGGTTTTGGATTTCCAAGCTAGGATGAGGATGGGAACAAGTGTTGGAAGGCTTGATTAGGTGTAGAAAGGAATCCAAGAGGTAAGTACCCTTGGATAATCTTACTTCTCCTATGCTAATATGTTTAGGAATTAATGAAATCAAGTTATGAATATAAAATTATTTAGATAATGAAAATGTATAAATTTTGTGAGGTTTGGTGATTTGATTTAACTTGAGGTCACAAGGACTTTTTTTGGACCATTACTGTGAAAATTGTTGGTAAATGAAGGAAACGGTAATAAATGATCCCATGAAAATATAGTGAGAACCACAAATGTAAATTTAAGGCATAAGATGATTTTGTGAGAAATGTATGTGTGCTAGGCACTTAGTGTACTAATTTGTGTGTTTACACAGGAATGGTCTAAACAGTTTTCAAATTCTGTAACTCTGATTATGTTTCTATTTGAAAAATTGAATAAGTTAGTGGCCTTAAATAATTTATGCTATTTGCGACCTTAAGTTCCCTAGTAAAACATAGAGAAATGGTTAGGAAACGGTTGGCATGCCAATAGGTATTTATGTGTACCTGGAGTATTATTTCCTGCAGGCTTAGAACTTTGGTATTCTCTGGTGTGTTTAGAGGGATGAGTTTCATTGCCTTCTATCGAAACCATTTTTAAAAGTGAGAATTTTGAAAACGGGAGTCTCCACCAACTTTTTTAGGTGTGATTGGATCACCTTATAAAACGTTTTGGTCTACGAAAATATGAGAAAATAGGTTCGGGAGTCAGTTACATACGAGGAAGGATTAGCACCCTCGCAATGCCCAAAATTGGTATCGAATTGAATAATTTCTGTCTTAATGTCAAAAGATTGAAAGAATTTAAAATGTGATTTTTAAACCAGAATAACTTGAGTTGAAAATCGAGATTCCTTCACTCCAAAAGAGTACAAACATCACATCCAGCATGATTGGACACAATATTCTTAAACTTCCGTAATTGAAATCATCTCGTGATTTACAAAATCTATTTAGAAAGATACTTTAGACATTTAGATAAACGGGAAATCGCAACCTAGCATGTTAGGGCACTACTTCCCGAATTCCTAAATATAAAAGAACATTGCCTCATTTTTAAAATTCTTTTGGATTAAATGAAATATAATTTTTTTTAAAAAAACAATGATGCATTTAACATTTACGATATATCGATACTAGATAACATAAACCACATGGTACATACTTTAACATTTCATGCAAATATTAAAATGATAAATAACGACATAAATTACATAATGTACCTTGACATCTCATGCAGATATAATCATAAATAACATAAATATACATACATTAACATTTCATGCAAGATACAACATAGAAAACAATGAATATAACAATACTGATTACGTAATATATATACAACAATATTTCATGCAAATATAACTTAAAATAACAACATGAATAATCAATTTTCATGCAAATATATAAAAACAATAAATAACATAAAAATACAAATAATTTACGAAATAAATTACATAATAAAACAATACTAAATAAAAAAACCGAAAATGAATCAATACATTATGGACATATATAAAATAAGTCAAAAATAAAGATGAAAACTAAATACCGTTAAAAAATAAACGAGGTGTCAAAATATTTAAAACAATATATATATAATAAAGGAAAATTTTTAAAAAAATGATTAATTAATTAATATATAAAAAAACTATATGATATAATAATTTAATATATTTTAAAAAATAACATTATATATAATAGGAACTAAACTTTATAGTAAATTTTAGAGTATTACATACTAAATTTTAATAATGATATAAAAATGCAATATTTAAAAACGATTTACAAATTTTTTAAAATTATACGTAAAAATGAATAATAAATAATTATATAATGTAAAATAATATAATGAATAATATATAATAAAATGATATATAATAAAATGTATAAATAAAATATATAATAAAATATGAATAATACATAGATAAAAATAATATATAATAATTTTTTACATATAAATAATATTTATAGTAAAAATAAATAATATATAAATTATATAAAATAAATTATGTAAAAAATTTAAAAAGGATTAAAATGAAATAAAAATAAAACTCTGAGGTTAATTTTAAAATAATAAAATGAATTTTAGGCCCAATTGAAACGCACACTAAAAGCCGAGGGACTCACTGGGAAATTTAACCCTAAGCTCAAAATGACGTCGTTCCCAAAATAGGCCTTATTATTGTAGCTAAGGCTAAATTAAAACAAGAATAAAAGGTCAGGGCCAAATTATAATAAAAATAAAATGAAATTATAAACATTAAAAATGCGGAAGGGCCAATTGGGAAATTTGGCCATCAACCAAAAACACGCGAATCCTCTCCGGGTCACGGGTCAGTGCACGGGTCCCTAATTTAAATGGTGCCGTTTTAGTGCTTATTAAACTAAGCAAAAAGATACTGTTTTTATAATACTATATAGGTCAGATTTTGGCCCAAAATTCATTTTTACAACTAGTTTTTAAAAAAAAAAAAACTTAAAATCCTCTGAAAGAGGAGAAGAGAAGAGCCCTCCAGACTCCGGCCTCCGTCAGGCCAAGCCCCGATCATCGGGCACACGCGTCCACGCGTCGTCGTTAGCCCCACCGGATACGGTGGCCGGACGCTGAAAAGCTTCAATTTTTAGCGCAAATCCGACGGTACGCCCCTCTTTGCTTTATTTTTAGTAATATTTATATGTATTCATAAAGAAAAATAAAGTAAAAAAATAAATCACCTCTGTTTCTTCAATCAACTGTTGGTATTTTATTGTATATGTGTATATATCAAAACCATCCTTTTACATCGTTTCGATTCGGGCTTTTATAGCCACTGAAAATCATCATAAAATAATATTTACAATGTTTGATTTTATTTCTTGCTATATTTGTATTGCCTCTGTTGTTCTTCTTTCTTTTTTTGCAGGTACCAGCGAGAAATCCGGCGATGATGGGGTGTTAATGGTGATTCATTGGCACGCTAATTGAGGCGATGATGGCACGAATTTGTCGGTGATGGGATTGGCGCACCAATTGCGGTGCGAGTTTGGGGCCTTCATCTGGTGCTTGCGGCGCCTAGGGTTTCAGAAACCTTAGGCCTTCTGTCTTCTGTTTATGGTTTGGGCCCCTTTGGGCCGTGTTCATTTGTTGGGTTTAATGGGTGTAACCGGGTCTTGGGTCATCAGGCCTTTAGGCCTGTTTATTGTAAATTGGACGTTACAGGGACATTTTATTTATTTATTTTATAAATTTTGTTTTATTTCATTTCACGGGCCTGGGCAAAAATGGGTTCCTACAGTTGCCCCTTTTTGCTCATTGCCGTGTAACGGGAATAGAACAAAGACTATAAAAGGACCTAATTTTGCCCGGCCTAGCCAAGTCTCAAAATCTTGACCCTCATCTTCTTCAAAGATATTCTGATAGCTTTGAACTGCTTCATTGTAACTCAGGAATGTCAAATCTGCTATCTTTAACCTGCTCCCTGCAAACTTAGGGACGCCATGCTGAAATCTTTGATCTGCTCCCCGCCTAAATCAGAGACGTCAAATCTGTCATCTTCGATAAATGTCAGATCTGTTATCTTCGATCTGCTCTCCGTCTAATACAAAGACGCCAAATTTGTTATCTTCGATCTGCTTCGATGTAAACACACGAATGTCAGATCTACTATCCTCGATCTGCTCCCTGTCTAATACAGAGACGCCAAATCTGTCATCTTCGATTTGCTTCGATGTAAACACATGAATGTCAGATCTGCTATCTTCAATCTGCTCCCTGTCTAATACAGAGACGCCAAATCTGTCATCTTCGATCTGCTTCGATGTAAAACACATGAATGTCAGATCCGCTATCTTCGATCTGCTCCCTATCTAATACAGAGACGCCAAATCTATTATTTTCGATCTGCTTCGATGTAGACACACGAATATCAGATCTGCTATCTTTGATCTGCTCCCCATCTAATATAGAGACACCAAATCTGCTATCGGTGATCTACATTGCCCCTTAAAGGACATAACCTGTAGAATGCGTATGTGCTTATGCCTAATGATTAGGATGCCATGATCGAAATGAGTCAAATGCTCTTAATTAGACATATTATGATGCAAAATGTTATGAAAATGACTCCTATTTCAGATGTCTTTACTCATTCATCCATCAAAGTTTCATCTTTATTTCACTCGAAATATCAATCATACTCTGCTCGTATACTTTGAATCAAATTGGTCCTATTGTACCATTCTTCGAATGTTACGACCTGTTGGAAATGATCCTCTCCTAGGATTGGATCGTTTGAATTGTCCAATCATCCTTTGGACTGAAGGAGAAATTTTCTCGAGTACCTCCGACCTTCACTCATGGGAATCCCTCAAACAATTGTTTAGTTTTAGTTTCTGATATTATCTAAAGATTTTCCAGAGTAATATGCAAAACTTCGTTTGCAAAAATTTAGTTCATCAATCATTATTTCAATGCAACACACTTTATGAATAATGGAAGATGAATAATTTGATCTTGAGAATAATTAGATAAATCATCAAAAATACAAAAAGGAAATTAATCTAAAAACATATCCTTGAGAAGAAAAAGAATCCAAAGATAGTAAATAGGACAAAAATCAGATGCCCTACACATCACAACTTGGGCTTCTGTATACAAACTTCATGAAGATTGTTTTGAGTTTAACATGTGTTTAGAAGATCCAAAGCACTTTATTGATGCCCCGGTATATAACACATTCCACTTTTTATTGAATCTGGTATAGCAAGGTCACTGCATGCTTTTCAAAATTTGAGCTGCCCTTTCGGGTTTTCAACTCAAAAACCCCTTTGGTCTTAAGGTGTCCTTTGTGGGTTTTCACCTTGGCCTCTCCATTTTTTTTTCAGAAGTCTCAAAGCGCCTTTTGCGGGTTTTCACCTTCGATTCCCTTCTCTTTAGACAAATTACTTCTTGACTGAGTCTGAATCACTGGATTGGGTAAACTCTTTCCATCCATTTCTGTCAAAATTAGAGCACCACCAGAGAAAGCCTTCTTCACAACATACAGTCCTTCCCAATTCGGCATCCATGTTCCTCTAAAGTCCTTCTGTATGGGAAGAATCTTCTTCAGCACAAGGTCCCCTTCATGAAATTCTCTTGGATGAACTTTCTTGTCATAAGCTCGCATCATTCGCTTCCGACATATCTGACCATGACAAATAGCCCTTAGCCTCTTTTCTTCAATCAAATTCAATTGATCATACCGCGATTGAATCCATTCTGCTTCATCCAGCTTTATCTCTGACAAAATTCGAAGAAAAGGTATTTCCACTTCAATGGGTAACACTGCCTCCATCCCATAAACCAACGAGAAAGGAGTTAACCCAGTAGAGGTCCTGACGGATGTTCGATAGGCAAAGAGTGCAAATGGTAATTTCTCATGCCAATCTCTGTAGGTCTCAGTCATTTTCCCCACTATCTTCTTGATATTTTTTTTGGCAGCTTCCATTGCCCCATTCATTTTTGGGCGATATAGAGATGAGTTATGATGTTTGATCTTGAATTGGCTGCAAACTTCTGCAATCATGTTGTTATTCAAGTTCAATGCATTGTCCGATATAATCCTCTCAGGCATTCCATACCGACAAATAATCTCTTTTTTTAAGAATCGACTTACTGCCGACTTGGTAACACTAGCATATGAAGATGCCTTTACCCATTTCGTAAAGTAGTCGATGACCACAAAAATGAAACGATGCCCATTTGAAGATTTTGGTGATATTGGCCCAATGACATCCATGCCCCACATGGAAAAGGGCCATGGAGAAGTCATAACATGTAAGGGTGAAGGTGGTACATGAATCTTGTCCCCATATATCTGGCATTTATGACATTTCTTGGCATAGCTTATACAATCTCCTTCCATAATAGACCAATAGTATCCAAACCTCATGATTTGTCTTGCCATTGTAAAGCCATTAGCATGTGTCCCACAAACACCCCCATGTACTTCTTCCAAAATTTGTCTAGCTTCCACAGCATCAACACATCTCAAAAGTACCTGATCTTTCCTTCTTTTATAAAGGATGTCTCCATCTAGTACATATTCGCAGGCTAACCTCCTCAAAGTTCTTTTGTCATTCTCAGTTGCCTGCTCAGGATATTCACAATTTTTCACATACCGTAATATATCTTGATACCAAGGATGGTCATCCTTTTCCTCTTCTTCGATGTTACAGCAATGAGTTGGAACCTCAGAAATACTTATCTGAATTGGTCTCACATCCTCTTTTTTATTTGCTTTAATCATGGAAGCCAGTGTTGCTAAAGCATCTGCCATCTGATTTTCGTCTCGTGGGAGATAATTGAAGGTGATGTTATCAAACTCCTCAAGTAACTCTAAAACTACCTTTCGATAATGAATCAATTTGGGGTCCCTTGTCTCCCATTCACCCCTAAGCTGATAAATTACCAACGCAGAGTCTCTATATACTTCCAGGGTTCTAATTTTTCACTCTTTGGCTGCTCGAATCCCCATGATGCATGCTTCATACTCGGCCATATTGTTCGAGTAGTTAAAATCAAATTTACATGTAAATGGATAATGATTACCATTTGGAGATACCAAGACTGCTCCTATTCCATTTCCTACCGCATTGGATGCGCTGTCAAATTTTAGCTTCCATGGATATTCTTCAGTAGTTGCCACATACATCAACTCCTCATTAGGGAAATCAAAGCTCAATGGCTCATAATCTTTTAGAGCTCTACTAGCTAGAAATTCTGCTATCGCGCTTCCTTTTATAGCCTTTTGACTCACATAGACTATATCAAATTCTGAAAGCAGTACTTGCTACCTTGCCATTCTTCCATTTAGAGCTGTTGACTCCATCATGTACTTTAATGGATCAATTTTCGAAATTAGCCATGTCGTATGATATAGCATATATTGCCTCAACCTTCGAGTCGTCCAGATCAAAGCACAACACAACTTCTCAATTGGCGAATATCTCATCTTGCACTCAGTGAATTTTTTACTGAAGTAATATATCGCTTTCTCTTTTCTTCCTGACTCGTCATGTTAACCAAGCACACATCCCATAGAATTACTAAACACTAATAAGTACAGAATTAATAGTTTATCTGGACTGGGTGGTGATAATACTGGAGCATTTAACAAGTATTGCTTGACTTTATCAAAGGCTTTCTGGCATTCCTCATCCTAAGTACCTTGGTTGTGTTTTCTAAGGAGGCGAAATATAGGATCACATTTCTCGGTTAATTATGAAATAAACCGAGCGATATAATTCAACTTCCAAGAAAACCCTAAACTTTCTTCTGAGTACGCGGTGGAGGTAGTTCTCGTATGGCTCTAACCTTGTCTGTGTCAAATTTTATTCCCTTTTTGCTGACCACAGCCCAATAATTTCCCCGACCTAGCTCCGAAGGTGCATTTTGCCAGATTAAGCTTCAACTGAAACTTCCTCAATCTTAGGAACAACTTCCTCAAGACTTCAATATGCTCCTCTATTCGAGACTTGGCAATCATGTCATCAACATACACCTCAATCTCCTTATGCATCGTATCGTGGAATAAGGTCACCATAGCCCTTTGGTATGTTGCTCCTGCATTCTTCAGCCCAAAGGGCATTACCTTGTAACAAAAGGTGCCCCACAATGTTATGAAGGTGGTTTTATCCATGTCCTCAGGATGCATCTTTATCTGATTGTACCCTGAGAAGCCATCTATAAAGGAGAACAACGAATATCCCGCTGTATTATCCACCAAATTGTCGATGTGTGGTAAAGGAAAATTGTCCCTTGGGCTAGCTTTGTTCAAATCTCTATAATCAACACACATTCGTACTTTCCCATCCTTCTTAGGGATAGGCACAATGTTAGCCACCCATTTTGAGTACTTAACCTCTTGTAGGAATCCAGCATCAAATTGCTTCTTGACTTCCTCTTTTATTTTTAGCACAATATCAGGCCTCATCCTTCGCAATTTTTGTTGGACTGGCTTGCAATCCTGTCTTATGGGGAAACGATGTACCACAATATCAGTATTCAACCTTGGCATAACCTGATATGACCATGCAAAGATATCTTTGAATTCACGTAGCAGCTCAACAAGACCCTGTCTCGTTTCCTTAGCAATGTGTGTCCCAATTTTCATCTCTTTTCCCTCCTCTAAGGCTACATTCTCTATTGCCTCTTTTTCACAGGGTAGGACTTGTTTCTCCTCTTGTTTCACCATTCTCAACAGATCTGGAGACACATCACAATCCCTGTCATCTTTGAAATCCTAAGGTTCTTCTAAACACATGTCTTGCTCAAAAGAGAATTCAGGATTTGTAGTATCAGTGCTCATGTCATTGATATCTAGAGACCTGTGGGATATGAAAGAATGTACAAAGAATGAATGAATTTTAAGAATGTTTATTTATGGGTTATGAATGAAATGAAAAAAAATGTGAAAGAAAAAGGGTCAAAAGAATATTAATCGGGATACAAGAATATTCACTCGAATTGATAACACAAGTTGTGTTTTATTGAAATGCAAAAATCCGAACATGAGCCTATTTTACAAATGAAATCTTATTACTCCTAGGCTCTAGAGCAACAAGAGTGTTCAAAAAATTACTCTGAAAAATCTTTAAAAACTACAGGAAGTTCTTCTGCAGTCCAATTGTTTAAAGAGCTTCCCAGTTCGGAAAGGGCGAATGCCTTCAAGGTTTCTTCATTCAGACTCTTCATTATGTACAGCATTGATGTGATAACTTCCTTTTTCGAGCAACCCTATCTTAGGGTGAATTATCCCACCTGATATAAAGGTTTGGGATATATGAGGGAATGTCATCGATTCCCATTCTACTTCTCTTCCACTTAAACGCGCCCTTCTTCTTTCTTGACGCTTCTCTATTTCCTTCCTCCTCTACTTATGATCTGGCCTGAAACCCAAGCCAAAACGGCCTCTCTTCTCCTTCAGTTCAGGAACTTGAATCCTTCCTTGGAGATATCTTCCCAATCCTTTTCCTGGCAAGGCTCCTTTCCCCATTGTCATCTGCAAACCCATTCTTGTAGTTCTAGATATCCTAGGCACCGACACCTCATTCCCCTCTAAAATAAATGTTGCATTAACGAATTCTAAGAAATGAAAAGAACACTCAACGGCCTTCTCGTTTGCCTCTACATAGGGTGCATCACTGGTGACTGCTACTATGATGTCTTCCTCCGCATTTATGGTGATCAGCAGTCCGTCTATTACTAGCTTTAATTTCTGGTGCAAAGATGAGGGCACCGCTCCTGCCGAATGTATCCAAGGCCTCCCCAACAGGCAATTGTAAGAGGGCTTGATGTCCATCACTAAAAAGTCTACCTCATACGTGTTTGGCCCAATCATCAAAGGGATATCAATTCTTCCCGTGACCTTTCTTTCCGTGCCATCGAATGCTCTCACTACATTATGGCATGTTTTCATGTAAGAACTGTCTATGGGCAATCTGTTCAATGTGAACAATGGCAAGACATTTAAGGCTGACCCATTATCAATAAGCACACTCGGTAATGTATATCCCTTGCAGCGAGTGGTGATGTGCAAAGCTTTAGCTGATCCCATGCCACCAGGTGGGATTTCATCATCATTGAAATAAATGAAGTTATCAGCGCTTATGTTACTAACCAATCGATCCAACTTGTTGACGGATATATCATTAGTAACGTAAGTCTGGTTGAGCACCTTCATTAATGCTTCACGATGTACCTCTAAACTCAGAAGTAAAGCTAACACTGATATGCGAGCTGGTTGTTTGCGCAATTGTTCAACCGCACTGTACTCACTATGTTTTAGGAATTTTAGAAACTCTCTAGCTTCTTCTTCCTTCACTGGCTCATTAACAAGTACCTCAGCCCCCCTCTCTTTGTCAAAGGCTTTTACTTTCGTGGGCTCAGCACTGATGCCTTCTGCATCATAACGCTTCCCACTACGTGTGTAGGCGTAATATCCTGATTTTGGGCCTAGTCGAAATAGTGGTTTCGTGACCACAAAATCCAAGATGGAAATGATTATTTTATGATTATTTTGAGGTCTATGATATGATTGCGTGATTGTGTAAAATTTTAGTGAAGAAATTTTATGCATAAAGTGCTTAAATTGAAATTAGGGACTAAATCGAATAATTTGCACAACTTGCATTATAGAAGTTTCTAGTATGAAATTGTTTTGAAATATTAATTAGGAGGTCTAAAATAGCAATTTTACCAATTTCTAAGTCTATGGACAAAAATTGGACATGGATGGAATTTTTAGAAAGTTTAGTAGTAAGGGCATTTTGGTTATTTAGGGGTAAAATGAATTAAAATACAAAATTAAAAGCCAATTTTGCTCATCTTCAACCCCATGGCCGAATATAGCAAGGAGAAACCATGGCTAGGGTTTTTCAAGCTTCCAAGCTCGATTGTAAGTCCGTTCTAGCCCCGTTTTTCAAGTTCTTTACGTTTTTGGAATCCCGGTAACTTGATTAAGCTTATTCTAGCAATATTTTAAGCTAGGGTTCATATTTGGAAAAATACCCATAGGTGAAATGTGTTTATTTTGATGTTTTATGGTAGAATATGAAGGCTAAAATTATGTTAAACAACTTTTGCTAAGCGATTTTAAGCAAAAATAAGTAAAACGGCTTAATCGGTAAAAATTGTTATTGTTCATAACTATGTGTTAGAGTGAGAATTTGATGTTGTCGGAAAAATGTTCAGAATGTCATAAAACATAAGAAAATATGCTGAAGTTTAATTTACAAGCTTTGGGGAAAAAGTGTAAATATGCGAAAGTTTAGGGGCAAAATTGTAATTTTGCCAAAATATGATTTTGGTTTAATTTTAATAATGTGAGCCCTAATTATACTATATTTTAAATGATAGAGCAAGGAAAACTAAAATTCGGGCTAAAATGGGGAAAATACCAAGTTGTGGACGAAATGGTAAAAGTAGCCATTTTCACATACGAGGTAAGTTCATATGTAAATGTTGGTAACATAGTTATTATTTGAAATGTTTTTATGTTATTTAAATGATATGATAATTATTATGAAATATTATACTCGTGATAATTGTTTGATAATATGTCAAATTATGTGATATACTTGGAAAATGTGAAATACTACCGAGTATCGATATCGGCAATCCGTAGGAGATGGTTGAGACACATGATTGGGAAAATGGTCCCGTTGAACCTTAGGAATGGATTAGGATACAAGTGACATGTCACTAGGATATTTGGGCATCCGAACTCGTTGAGTTGAGTCCGAGTTCACTTATGGATGCGAATGTCCGAACTCGTTGAGTTGAGTCCGAGTTCGAGAGATGTAACTAGGCATCTGAGCTCGTTGAGTTGAGTCCGAGTTCACTTATGGATGCAAATGTCTGAACTCGTTGAGTTGAGTCCGAGTTCGAGAGATGTAACTAGGCATCCGAGCTCGTTGAGTTGAGTCCGAGTTCACTTATGGATACGAACGCCCGAGCTCGTTGAGTTGAGTCCGAGTTCACTTATGGGTGGGTTACATGGTAGCTTGGCTACATATATGGCACTTATGTGCAAACTTTTCGTATATCCGAATTATATTCCGATGTGTTCAACGGGTAAAATTCTACTCAAATGGAGGAATACTCGAGATGAAAGGGACGTATTGGTAAGTGTTGTGAAATGGATACTTTGAACAGGTATGTACTTAACCCTCGGGTTGAAAACTTGATATAACAACAATATGGTAAGATGATAAATGAAAATGTGATATGAATGTCTCGGTGATGATCATGCAAATGATGTTTATGTTTGCTTATATAGTTGTGTTACTTGCTATTTGCATGTGAACTTACTAAGCATTTGTGCTTACTCCCTCCTTTTCATTCCTTGTAGTGTTGACAAGCTAGCTCGGAAATCGGAAACGGTTGGAGGCACGCTCACACTATTTGTATACCATCTTGGCATAATGGCTTGTCTATTTTGAGTATGGCATGTATAACATTATAATCATTTTGTATATATGGTCTTATGATATGGTTATTGAGTGGTATGGAAATGCTTGGTAATGATTAGCCATTGGAATGGCTAATCATGATCATATTTGGTGTTATGTATGCTAAATTGCTAGCTAATCCATGGAAACCATGAAATAGGTAAAATTTATCATAAAATAAATTCAGACAGCAGCAGTGATGTGAGTTTTAAAAATCATTAAAAATATTAGAGATATAATTAGATGATGAATAAAATATGGAATTGAAGAATTATGAGTCTATTTTCATATGGATGGAACAAAATAGGCATATGAGTTATATTTTATGAGATGTTTAAATTTTTGTGAAACAGGGCCAGAGTAATTTCTGGATCCCCTGTTTTGACTTTGGAAATTCACCATAAATTTTTCAAAGATAATTAGAAGTCATGATTTATATTTATAGATTCCTTATTGAGTCTAGTTTTATTAGAAATAAACGGCATAGTCATTGAAACTCTGTACAGGGAGATATCTGATTCGTAATACACAGAGGTCAGAGCAGTCGAACCCTAAAATAGGGGAGATTTTAACTAATAAACTGTACTAATTTTCTTGACCAAAAATTCTATAAAAAAATTATTAAATAGATATATGAGTCTAGTTTCAGGGAAAATTTACAAAATTGTATTTTGAGTTTCAGACCTCGAGATATGAATTTTTAAGTGACTGTGACGCAGATTGCTAGCTTGACTGAAAATTTTTAAAATAAATTGTTTGAGCTGTTTAAAGTAATGAATTAAGTCTGTTAACACCTCGTGTTCGACTCCGGTGACGGTCTCGGGTACGGGGCGTTACATTTGGTGGTATCAGAGCAGGTTTAGTCGGTTCTCAGACTAACTTAGCATGCGTAAAAATTTAGCTATACATGCCATTGATCTATGATAATGTGATGTCTTCCGACGCATATGAGTACCGTCTTATTTAGACAGGGTACTCTCCAACTGAGCTGTGCCGACCATGTTCAATGTTATGTGAAGGTATTTGAGTAAAATTATGATTATGATAAGTCTCGGTTCAGAAAAGTATGAATAAAAATTTATGATACATATGTGATAAATATCCATATTTGTTTAATGCTCATATGATGTAGTGTATATGGCTTACTTGATAAGATGAACAGAATAAATAGAAAGTAGTAGAGGTATGAATAAAAGTCATAATATTATGATATGAATGAAAATGTCCTTGTCTTGATTTGGACGTCGAATGTTGATGAATGCTAATGATATATAATTTTTATGAGATAAAGGATTATAATGAAATGAACTTATCTATGTTAAATTGTTGGACTGAATTATATGATTGTAATGACATGTACATGATGCACGAAATGAAAGTTGTGATTCTGATGCAAATATCTATGTTTGTTTGGCCCTATATGATGTCATGAGCATGAATTAATTTAATTAAATGAATGGATAAGTAAAGCTATCTAGAAAACATAGAATGTATGCATAAGTATATTGTCTCAATGGGACAAGAGGGAAAATTTGTGTAAGCCAACATGAATGTTGCATTGCTGAATGAATGACATGATTTTGATGATGTTGCTATGATGATGGAAGTTGTGTCATATGTGTATGTATAAGAAAGTCGAGTCGAGAGGTCCTACAACCCTCCCCCTTACCAAGTGGTACTTATAATGGAATTTCATGAGATTTGTATTGAATAAGTTTCCGGTTGAGAACCCAAAGAGTTCAGTGATAGAATAATTATAAGTATGATCAGAGATTGAAAATGAGCTGATAAGTAAAGTTAGAGCCAGTAAAGTATCGGATTGACGTAAAGATTATTGGAGTTATGCACTGTCCCAATTAGAGAAGGAATTCTCTTTGGTAAATCGAATTACTCAGGTGCAAGGTCGAGAAAAGTGTAAATTGAAATTTATTCAGAACTGGCCTTCTTTAGTGAATTGTTTAATATGAAATTTGTAATGGCATAACTAGTTGGGGAAATGATATTTGAAATGTGAACTATCTGAGTGTGACAGTTATGACTGGACAGATTTAGCAGTCTCTTTTGAGATGTTCTATGTGTTTACCCGTTCTCAGAAATATTTCTATGGCTATTGATCTTCAAAGAAATTCTTGTTATATAGGAATGTCTTCTAATTACAAAGTTGGATGAAAGCATTGGTAGTCCGATTGGTTTATAATTTATATTGCTCTATTTCATCGGGTATTCTATTTCATTTCAATCGATAAGAATTGATGAGAGAATACATATGATATTATAATTGTTTCTTTTACTTGATGCTTCATCTGATATATATATGTATGGGAAGATATACTGATATTGTTATATTTGATTTCAAAGTGGGATTAAATGATGTTTTCTTTTGGACTTTCTTTCTTTGAAGAATTATCGGGTATTCTATATTTTCTCTATGAGTTTGGTTTTCGATTCTCCCGCATAGTATCGTATCTTGGGTTTCTTTATCCTGAATCTTTTTATTCTGGATTTCTTTATTCCAGGTTTCTCTATCTTGGATTTCTTTATTTGGTTTTCTTGTTATCTTTTTTCCATAATTTGTCAATTACGACTCATGTTTGAAGTGCGTTCTTCAGCTCGTGATAATCATGTCAAATATGACTATACTTCTAATTTGATCTTGGTAATGTGGTGATTTTAGTATTGGGATTTTTTTCTAATTTACGTGTAAGGATTTGACATCGATAAAGGCATAGGTGATAAAAGCGCGAGTTTCAGTCGGTATGGTGAATTATTTATTTGAAAGATTTCATGTGACAATTATGTCAAGATTATTTTTCTTAAATCTGATAATAGAATTTCATTTTTGTACTGATAAAAGAGTAAATAGTCTGAACGAGAAGTGTATATTTATTAGAAAGAGTTGGATATTAGTTAAAGTCACTACGAATGATAAGGTTTTCATCTTATGAAAAGCTGAAAAGTTTATTACATGTTGACAGAGTTCGGATAGATGAGAATATTGGTAACAAAGCGTCCGAACTAGACTAGTCCATTGAGCAAAGACTTCCTAACTTTCGATGAATGTCTTGTTGTATGAATTGTGATGTGTTTCAAGATAGTGAGGTAATGTGATAGTTTAGAGCATTCGATGTTACATAAAATCTGAGTTGTTAAAGAGGTTAAAAGCCGAGCATTGGGATCTATCAAAATTATCCTTGTCAATGTTGATATTGGGATGGAAATGAGAAGGATTATTCTTGAGGCCATATCGAATTATTTCTATGGCAGAAAGAGGAAAATGTGATGTATCCTATTCTTAAATGTTTGGAGAAATCTATAAATCATATCGGTATTGAATGAATTCCTACTCATCAGATTCATGGAATTTTAGGTCTCTTTGATTGTTGGATTTCTTGGAATTCCGGTCTCCATTAATCAAGTTAAGATCCTGGTTTTATATCATGATATCATGGGAAACTGAGAAGGGTTGAAAATTTAAGAACAGTTGAGAGTTGAGACTATAAGCTTTTAGACCATATGAGAAATTAAAGAGATGTATTGGAGGTACAGCCTAAGTGAAAGTTCTTCAGCACCGAATATGAGATTAAAAGTAAAGACCACTTTTCCGGTAAGATTTTCGGGGACGAAAATCCCTAAAAGGGAGGGAGAGTTGTAATATCCTGATTTTGGGCCTAGTCGAAATAGTGGTTTCGTGACCACAAAATCCAAGATAGAAATGATTATTTTATGATTATTTTGAGGTCTATGATATGATTGCATGATTGTGTGAAAATTTCATGAAGAAATTTTATGCATAAAGTGCTTAAATTGAAATTAGGGACTAAATCGAATAATTTGCAAAACTTGCATTCTATTAGTTTCTAGTATGAAATTGTTTTGAAATATTAATTAGGAGGTCTAAAATAGAAATTTTACCAATTTCTAAGTCTATGGACAAAAATTGGACATGGATGGAATTTTTGGAAAGTTTAGTAGTAAGGGCATTTTGGTCATTTAGGGGTAAAATGAATTAAAATACAAAATTAAAAGCCAATTTTGCTCATCTTCAACCCCATGGCCGAATATAGCAAGGAGAAACCATGGCTAGGGTTTTTCAAGCTTCCAAGCTCGATTTTAAGTCCATTCTAGCCCCGTTTTTCAAGTTCTTTACGTTTTTGGAATCCTAGTAACTTGATTAAGCTTATTCTAGCAATAATTTAAGCTAGGGTTCATATTTGGAAAAATACACATAGGTGAAATGTGTTTATTTTGATGTTTTATGGTAGAATATGAAGGCTGAAATTATGTTAAACAACTTTTGCTAAGCGATTTTAAGCAAAAATGAGTAAAACGGCTTAATCGGTAAAAATTGTTATTGTTCATAACTATGTGTTAGAGTGAGAATTTGATGTTGTCATAGAAGGGAAAAATGTTCAGCATGTCATAAAACATAAGAAAATATGCTGAATTTTAATTTACGAGCTTTGGGGCAAAAGTGTAAATATGCGAAAGTTTAGAGGCAAAACTGTAATTTTGCCAAAATATGATTTTGGGTTAATTTGAATAATGTGAGCCCTAATTAGACTATATTTTAAATGATAGAGCAAGGAAAACTAAAATTTGGGCTAAAATGGGGAAAATACCAAGTTGTGGACGAAATAGTAAAAGTAGCCATTTTCACATACGAGGTAAGTTCATATGTAAATGTTGGTAACATAGTTATTATTTTAAATGTTTTTATGTTATTTAAATGATATGATAATTATTATGAAATATTATACTCGTAATAATTGTTTGATAATATGTCAAATTATGTGATATACTTAGAAAATGTGAAATACTACCGAGTATCGGTATCGGCAATCCGTAGGAGATGGTTGAGACACATGATTGGGAAAATGGTCCCGTTGAACCTTAGGAATGGATTAGGGTACAAGTGACATGTCACTAGGATATTTGGGAATCCGAACTCGTTGAGTTGAGTCCGAGTTCACTTATGGATGCTAATGTCCGAACTCGTTGAGTTGAGTCTGAGTTCGAGAGATGTAACTAGGCATCTGAGCTCATTGAGTTGAGTCCGAGTTCACTTATGGATGCGAATGTCCGAACTCGTTGAGTTGAGTCTGAGTTCGAGAGATGTAACTAGGCATCCGAGCTCGTTGAGTTGAGTCCGAGTTCACTTATGGATGCGAACACCCGAGCTCATTGAGTTGAGTCCGAGTTCACTTATGGGCGGGTTATATGGTAGCTTGGCTACATATGTGGCACTTATGTGCAAACTTTTCGTATATCCAAATTATATTCCGATGTGTTCAACGGGTAAAATTCTATTCAAATGGAGGAATACTCGAGATGAAAGGGACGTATTGGTAAGTGTTGTGAAATGGATACTTTGAACAGGTATGTACTTAACCCTCGGGTTGAAAACTCGATATAACAACAATATGGTAAGATGATAAATGAAAATGTGATATGAATGTCTCGGTGATGATCATGCAAATGATATTTATGTTTACTTATATAGTTGTGTTACTTGCTATTTGCATGTGAACTTACCAACCATTTGTGCTTACTCCCTCCTTTTCATTCCTTGTAGTGTTGACAAGCCAGCTCGAAAATCAGAAACGGTCGGAGGCACGCTCACACTATCCGTATACCATCTTGGCATAATGGCTTGTATATTTTGAGTATGACATGTATAGCATTATAATCATTTTGTATATATGGTCTTATGATATGGTTATTGAGTGGTATGGAAATGCTTGGTAATGATTAGCCATTGGAATGGATAATCATGATCATATTTGGTGTTATGTATGCTAAATTGCTAGCTAATCCATGGAAACCATGAAATAGGTAAAATTTACCATAAAATAAATTCAGACAGCAGCAGTGATGTGAGTTTGAAAAATCATTAAAAATATTAGAGATATAATTAGATGATGAATAAAACATGGAATTGAAGAATTATGAGTCTATTTTCATATGGATGGAACAAAACAGGTATATGAGTTATATTTTATGAGATGTTTCAATTTTTGTAAAATAGGGCCAGAGCAATTTCTGGATCCCTTGTTTTGACTTTGAAAATTCACCATAAATTTTTCAAAGATAATTAGAAGTCATGATTTATATGTAAAGATTCCTTATTGAGTCTAGTTTTATTAGAAATAAACATCATAGTCATTGAAACTATGTACAGGGAGATATCTGATTCGTAATACACAGAGGTCAGAGAGTCGAACCCTAAAACAGGGGAGACTTTAAATAATAAACTGTACTAATTTGCTTGACCAAAAATTATATAAAAAATTAGTAAATAGATATATGAGTCTAGTTTTAGAAAAAATTTATGGAATTGGATTTTGAGTTTCGTAATTCGAGATATGAATTTTTAAGCGACTGTGACGCAGATTGCTAGCTTGACTGAAAATTTTAAAAATAAATTGTTTGAGCTGTTTAAAGTAATGAATTAAGTCTGTTAACACCTCGTGTTCGACTCCGGCGACGGTCTCGGGTACGGGGCATTACAGTAGGAACCCTCAACTTGAGCCTCCTTATAAGTGCTAGCTATATCCTCTTTTTCTGGCATTGTCACATTGCAGTCATAATTCCAGGGTACCCTCTTGTTATCCTTATAAGGAAAGGAAGCGGGTTTGTGAATAATGACTTTCGGCGCTGTTTGTGTTTCAACTTCATTATTCCTTGGTAGAGAAATAATCATCCTTGGCCGGTTGATTCTTTGATTCTTTGGTTCACCTTCCAATGTGCATACATGTCCCTCATCTGAGCCAGCTTCATAAAATTCCAGCTCCTTATTATCCATAAGGTTTTGTACCAAAGCCTTAAACTCGTCACATTCCTGGATCTCGTGTCCCTCTTCTGAATGGAACTTGCAGTAGTCCCTTACTCATTTATTTCCTTCTTCAGAGATTATCATCTCTCTTTTCATCATTTCTTCCCAGATCACTTTTATCGGCGTTCTTACCTCGGCCACGTCCTCTTTAATCCTTCTCATACTAGTTTTCCCAATTGCGTTTACCCCTTCATTACCATGGTTCGGCAACGGGTTCTCATTACTAGGGGTGTCGTCAAATTTTACAACCCCCATCTTGATAATTCTTTCCACTGCTTTTTTAAAGCCAGTGCAATTTTTGATCGAATACCCCGATATCCCTGCATGGTATTCACATTTGGCATTTGCATCGTACCATTTGGGATATGGAGGTTGCAGTGGTTTCAAATGAAAAGGAGCTATCGCATAAGCATTAAATAAACCTTGGTAAAGCTCTCGGTACGTCACCGGGATAGGCGTAAATGGGCCCTTTTCAGAATTTTGTCTCGTACCAGGTCCCTACTTTTGGGGATCCTGTTGCCCAACTGTAGTTGCTCTGGGCTGGCTAACCGTAATTGCTTTTGAGTTATAACAAATCGTATTGTTCACCTCATTATCTTTCCTTCTTGGGGCCGATCTTTTAGCAGTTTCCCCCTCTATCTTACCACCCCTTATGGCGTTCTCAATCATTTCCCCTACCATAACCATATCAGCAAAGCTCTTAGTGGTACTTCCAATCATATGAGTAATGAATGGGGCCTGTAAGGTGTTAATGAATAGCATGGTAGTTTCTTTCTCCAAGAGCGGTGGTTGAACTTGCATGGCAACCTCTCTTCACCTCTGTGCATATTGCCTAAAGCTCTCATTAGGCTTCTTTTCCATGTTCTGCAAAGTGATTCTATCAGGAGTCATGTCAGTCACGTGATTATATTGCTATATGAAAGCTTGAGCTAAGTCTCTCCAAGAACCAATCCTAGTGCGGCTTAATTGATTGTACCACCTAGTCGCTGCCCCAACCAAACTATCCTAAAAACAATGGATCAATAATTGATCATTGTTTACATAGCCAGTCATCCGCCTACAGAACATGGTGATATGGGCCTCAGGGCAAGTAGTCCTATTGTACTTCTCAAATTTCGGCATCTTGAACTTATGAGGAAGTACCAAATCTGGGACAAACTTAAGTCCTTAGCATCAATTCCTTGACGATTATCAGCGTTTTCCAATGCCTTAAATTTCTCTTCTAACCATTTGCAACGTTCCTCTAGTTGCTTTGATGATTCGAGTCTCATCTCTTCCCTCTCAGCTAAATCTAAATCAGGGATGGCTGGATTGGTAGGGTTATCTCCCGGGTTAGATCCCGAGCTGGTTTGAAAGTTCATGGGTATTCCAACATCGACTTGCCCATGTTGAGGCCTTATTGTGATGGATGGCCTTCGGGGATATGCCTCAGGTTAAGTTTGTACATGGGGTGGAGTAAAACCCAGAGGATGGTCCTCATTATCCTCTTCAGTGATAGTCATAGGGGCCTTTCCTTTATCTGTTGCCCTTTTTAGCAGCTGAGCCATTTCAGCCATCATATTCCTTTGGGCCTCCAACATTTGATCTTTCATCTCCTATTGGATTTTTATCAATTGTTCCTGCAATTGCTCTTGCATTTCTTTCTGGATCTGCTCAAGTCTTTGATCCATATTCTTTGTCTTGGTGCATGTACCATAAGGATGTGTTGCTTCTAGGTTTTCTCTTTCTCTCTTTCTCTCTCTCTGTGTGTGTGTTAATTTTAACTTAATTAGGGTCTTTCTATAAATTGGAATGCATATGATGCGATGAGATGTAAGTGCATGAATGCAAAAAGATATTGATTTTGATTTAGTTTCTTTTAGACAATGTTATTTAAGAAACAAAAATCTTTACACAAAGAAGATTACAAATACACTTTTGCCCTCAGCCCCAGAGTTTTAACCCTATCCAATAACAAAGCTAACTCTTGACCTCTATCTGACACTAGCTCATACTTTGCACTCAATACATTAGCTTGTGTAGCCAGGTCTTGCAAATGATCAGCAACTTCTTGAATCTGGACTATGGCTTCTCGCATGAGGTAGTCCCTATCTCTGACTTGATCTTGAGAATGGTGGAGCTCTCCCTTCCAATATCCTTCTCTTACCTCAAGCTGTTCAATCTAAAGTTCACAATTCTGCAATGCCGCTTCCAACCTTCCAATATTGTGCTTTATTTCCTCAATCTTGTTTAGACTTGCCTTTAACTCGACCGCAGAGTTACGACTCTGGTGATGATGAAGAGATCATTCGAGCTCAGTCACCTTATCTTTTAATCCTTAATTCTCCTTCTCTAGAGCCTGATTCTGCGCTTGCATCTCTTGGAACTTCTTCTCCCAATACTCGGCTTTGGCTCTTTCTTCTTGAACCTCTTGTTGCACTGCTCTAAAGACTTCCCCAATCCAGCTCTCTTCATTGATAGTTGTATCCTCTTATATTGCGTCTTCAAGTCATCTCGGTCTTCCTCAATCTTCCTCTTTTCTTTTCTCACTTTTTCGACCTCAATTTTCTGAACGTCGACATCTAAGCTTAGATATATCTTCTCTTCTTCCAGTTTCTCTATCCTTTTCTCGAGCTCCAAACTCTTTCTTTTGAACTCTTGCTTTATGACTTCTAAATCTGATGGAACCACTCGTAAATTCTCCTCTATTGATCGAGTAACCCTTAAACTCGGCCTAGGGATATTATCATTGATCCTCTTGCTAAACCACCCCTTGTATCCAAGGGTTGTTGTCGGACCTTTAGTCAGAATCTTCACACAGCAAATCTTCTTCCAAGCCTCAGAAATCTCTCGTAACTTCTTCTTATAATGATCCCCCTTATATGAGAAATCACTTAGAGCTAGCCCTTGTGTTGCCGGTGTAAACTGCCCCGCTTTGTATTGTCTTAGGATGAGTAATGGTGCATAACCAACAACTCCCCAAATTCCAGGAAGAGGTACCAAATCAAAGCTTCTGCAATGATAAAGGACTTCATTAGGAACCAACCAAGGGGCTTTCCATATAACATCTTCCTCTCAGAGATTCTGAAATATTTCCATCCGCCTTTCCTCTGTAATGTCACCCCTCCTCGGCGTAGCTGCTGCTTACTTTAAGGGAGAATAATCCTCAAAGAACACTCGGTAAGAAACCCTATCAACTTTCCAAAAGTGACTGTGGAACCATACAAACAATAACTGTACGCATCCAATGAATCTACCTTCACCCGCTCTCTGACATGCACTCAAGGATCTGAACGTCTCAACTAAGATTACAGGCACAGGTGTGTTCTGTTTACCAAGTCAGTTGAATAAATCCGCAACTGCCTCATCTATGTGTCCTATAGCTTTGGGGAAAATCACCAAACCATAAATACTTAAGGCTAAGACATCAACCCTCCTTTTCACATCTGGGTGGGCCAATATTAGATCCCTCAAACTTGCCCACGGAATGCATTTACCATCACCCTTTTGTTGGATTCGAGCTGGGCCCACTGTTCACTCATCCCTGTGATCATCATTAATTTCTTCATGAAAGTTGGGAGATTAGCAACCCTAACATAAGCTTTGTTACCTTGAATTGTCGGACAACGAAGCAAGGTTGTATACTCCTCCAAAGTAGGCACTAAGTCTACCTCTCCAAATGTAAAACAACTATAAGCAGGGTTCCAAAACTGTACCATAGCTCGAAATAGATGCTTATCCACCTTGATGTCTAACAAATAGGGAAGATCTCCATAATTCTGGTAGAACAGCTGCTTAGTCTCGTCATCCCATTGGGCCCAAATGTCTGTCAACTCTTGAAACTCATTCTGTGTCGAGCTGATACGAGTAAAGTCCCACAACTCTGACGTATACCCCTCAGTGGCACTATCTCCTTTCTCTAACTGGGTTCTCTCTGACCACACACAGACAGAAGCGTTGTCCTCCACTTTATCAAGATATTCATTCCTCATTACAGAACTTTCTAATCTAGAAATCGAACCGTGAATCGACACCTTTTAATGTGCAATGATAACAAAATAAGACAGGTCAGTGTCATATATAAAAGGTATAATAAACAAGCACTTATAAGGGTAGCTTACTAAAGGCTATCACTGTACTAGCACTTAAATTTTAATATATGTGTTTCAGATCTAAAGTGAGGGTACCTGAACCAGCAGATTCCTCGATCCTTACCCATTATAGGCTCTTATGGACCAAGTTCGGTTCAAGGAGACACATTTCCCTATGGCCATGCGAAGATGAAAATCTCACGAAGACATAGGTACGGATGTATCCCGGAAGCAATCCACTAGCCCATGCGGAGGTGAAAACCTCATGAAAGTGTAGTTTCTCACTCCCACTTAAGGGTACAACGACAGCGGTCATGCAAATGCGATGTGTGTAAAAAATAAAATAACAAACATATGCAGCAAACACATGTAAAAAAGATCGATATATATTTTAAAATTTTCCAAACTTCCAACATTAAGACAAAAAATAACCAATTTCTTGGCTTGACTCTCTTATTGTTCCCCAGCGGAGTCGCCAAGCTGTCGAAACCATTTTTAAAAGCGAGAATTTTGAAAACGGGAGTCGCCACCAACTTTTTTAGGTATGATTGGATCACCTTATAAAACATTTTGGTCTATGAAAATGTGAGAAAATAGGTTCGGGAGTCGGTTACATACGAGGAAGGATTAGCACCCTCGCAATGCCCAAAATTGGTACCGAATTGAATAATTTCTGTCTTAATGTCAAAAGTGTGGAAGAATTTAAAATGTGATTTTTAAACCAGAATAATTTGAGTTGAAAATCGAGATTCCTTAACTCCAAAAGAGTACAAACATCACATCCAGCATGATTGGACACGATATTCTTTTACTTCCGTAACTGAAATCATCTCGTGATTTACAAAATCTATTTAGAAAGATACTTTATACATTTAGATAAACGGGAAATCGCAACCCAGCATGTTAGGGCACTACTTCCTGAATTCCTAAATATAAAAGAACATTGCATCATTTTTAAAATTCTTTTGGATTAAATGAAATATAAATTTTTTAAAAAAAACAATGATGCATTTAACATGTTACGATATATCGATACTAGATAACATAAACCACATGGTACATACTTTAACATTTCATGCAAATATAAAAATGATAAATAACGACATAAATTACATAATGTACTTTGACATCTCATGCAGATATAATCATAAATAACATAAATATACATACATTAACATTTCATCCAAGATACAACATAGAAAATAATGAATATAACAATACTGATTACGTAATATATATACAACAATATTTCATGCAAATATAACTTAAAATAAAAACATGAATAATCAATTTTCATGCAAATATATAAAAACAATAAATAACATAAAAATACAAATAATTTACGAAATAAAATTTACATAATAAAACAATACTAAATAAAAAAATCGAAAATGAATCAAACAATACTAAATAAAAAAATCGAAAATGAATCAATACATTATGGAAAAATATAAAATAAGTTAAAAATAAAGATGAGAACTAAATACCGTTAAAAAATAAATGAGGTGTCAAAATATTTAAAACAATATATAAATAATAGAGGAAAATTTAAAAAAAATGGTTAATTAATTAATATATAAAAAACTATATGATATAATAATTTAATATATTTTAAAAAATAACATTATATATAATAGGAACTAAACTTTATAGTAAATTTTAGAGTATTACAAACTAAATTTTAATAATGATATAAAAATGCTATATTTAAAAATGATTTACAAATTTTTTAAAATTATACATAATAATAAATAATAAATAATTATATAATGTAAAATAATATAATGAATAATTTGTAACGCCCCCACGCCCGAGACCGTCGCCGGAGTCGAGTATGAGGTGTTACTAAGCTTAATTTAACATTTTTAGAACTTTGGATTATTTGTTTCTACATTCACAGCTTTTAAGCTACTTGCGTCACAGTCACAAGAAAAATCATATCTCGAGTTAAAAAACTTGAAATTAAGATCCGTAAATTTTTCTTGAATCTAGACTCATATACCTATCTACTAATTTTTTTCTAGAATTTTTGGTTAAGCCAATTAGTACAGTTTATTAGTTAAAGTTACCCCTGTTTCAGGACTTGACTGGCTTGACCTATGTTTACTACGAACCATATTTCTCTCTGTAAAAAATTTATATGACTATGAGGTTTGTTTCTACTAAAACTAGACTCAATAAGGATTCTGAGGATATAAAATACACCACCTAATTATATCTTTACAATTTATGGTGAATTTCTAAAGTTGGAACAGGGGATTCAGAAACTGCTACGACCCTGTTTCACTAAAATTCAAATATATTTTAACATATAATTCCTTTACCTATTTCATTTATTTCATGTGAAACTAGACATAATAAGCTTCAATTTGATATATATTCCATCACCAGATTCAATTTCTATGATTTTTAGTAAATTTTCAAACTCGGGTCAGTGTTGCTGCAGTATTCTGTTTATGGCAAATTTCATCCCTTTTATGAGTTTTTATGCACTAAGTATCTTAATAATTTTCCTTAACATCAAACATAATCTAAACTAACCATTTTCATAATTTATCATTGTCAAACATTTTCTCAACCATTCCATCACCATATCATCAGATCAGTTACACAAAATAGGTATATTGCTATACATGCCATACTTAAATTTACAAACCATTTACCAAAAGTCTTCCGGATAGTGTGACTGAGCCTTCGACCTATCCCGACTCCTGAGCTGGCTTGTCCAAAACTACAATGAGTAAGAAGGAGGGAGTAAGCATAAATGCTTAGTAAGTTCATATGCAAATAATAAGTAACATAACAAACAGTCATACCAATCAACATTAGCATGCATCACTAAAACACATATCACATTTCTAATCATTTTTCATCATCTTATTACCTTATCGTGATTGTATCAATACTCAACCCGAGGGTTAAATACATACCTGTCCAAAATATCCATTTCACATCACTTACCAATACGTCTCTTTACATCTCGAATATTCCTCCAATTGAGTAGAACTTTACCCGTTGAACACATCGAATATAATTTGGATACATGGATAACTTGCACATAAGTGCCATATATGCAATCAAGCAATCATGTAACCCGCCCATAAGCGAACTCGGACTCAACTCAACGAGCTCGGGCGTTCGCATCCATAAGTGAACTGGACTCAACTCAACGAGCTCGGATGCCTAGTTACATCTCACGAACTCGGACTCAACTCAACGAGTTCGGACATTCGCATCCATAAGTGAACTCGGACTCAACTCAACGAGCTCGGATGCTCAACCATCCTAGTGACATGTCACTTGTATCCTAATCTATTCCTAAGGTTCAAACGGGATTTTCCTCGAACACATATCCTTGCCATCTTCCGTAAAATACCGAAACCAATACTCGGTAGCACTTTATATTTAACAAATAATACAAATAATTTGCATTTTATTCAAAAATAACCACAAAGCATATATCTCATAATAAAAAATCAGCATATCATATAATTAACATCAATAATTTACAAATAACAATAATACTACATTATTTACACATGAACTTACCTTGGTACCAAAATACAAAGATTTTGCAATTTAGTCCACAATCTTTTCTTTTCCTCGATTGAGGTCGATTCCACGTCTGTCTTGATCTAAAATAACACATTTAGCTTATTTAATACTCACATTATCAAATAAATCCTTAACTCAAATTTTGGCAAAATTACAATTTTACCCCTAAACTTTTACATATTTACATTTTTGCCCCTAGGCTCGGGATTAAAATTTATTCCTTATTCTTATGTTTTACAACATGCTGATCACTTTTCTCTTCTATGGAAACATCAAATTCTCACTCTAACATGTACCTGTGACTATTAGGTATTTTTACCAATTAAGCCCTTTTACTCGTTTTTGCTTAAAATCGAGTAGTACAAGTTGTCTAACATAATTTAAAACCTCATATTCTATCATAAAACACCAAAATACACAAATTTCACCTATGGGTATTTTTCCAAATATGAACCCTAACTTAAATTATTGCTAACATAAGCTTTATCGAGCTACCGGGACTCCGAAAATGTAAAGAACATTAAAAACGGGGCTTGGAATCACTTACTATGGAGCTTGAAAGCTTGAAACAAACCCTAGCTATGGAGAACCCTTGAAATTTCGTCCTAATGAAGAAGATGGACAAAAATTGGCTTTTAATTTTGTTTTTAATTCATTTTAATAACTAAATGACCAAAATGCCCTTACTACTAAACTTTCCAAAAATTCCTTCCATGTCCTAATTTTGTCCATGAACTTAAAATTGGTCAAATTCTATTTAAGACCTCCTAATTAATATTTCAAAGCAATTTCATACTAAAAACTTCTAGAATGCAAGTTTTGCAACTTATTCGATTTAGTCCCTAACTTCAAATTAAGTATTTTATGCATAAAATTTCTTCACGAAATTTTCACACAATCATGTAATCATATCATAAACCTCAAAATAATTATAAAATAATTATTTCTATCTCGGATTTGTGGTCACGAAACCACTATTCCGATTAGGCCCTAATTCGGGATATTACATAATTTATAATAAAATGATATATAATAAAATGTATAAATAAAATATATAATAAAATATGAATAATACATAGATAAAAATAATATATAATAATTTTTTACATATAAATAATATTTATAGTAAAAATAAATAATATATAAAATTATTTAAAATAAACTATATAAAAAATTTAAAAAGGATTAAAATGAAATAAAAATAAAACTCTGAGGTTAATTTTAAAATAATAAAATGAATTTTGGGCCCAGTTGAAACGCATGCTAAAAGCCGAGGGACTCACTGGGAAATTTAACCCTAATCCCAAAACGACATCGTTCTCAAAATAGGCTTTATTATTGCAGCTAAGACTAAATTAAAACAAGAATAAAAGGTCAGGGCCAAATTATAATAAAAATAAAATGAAATTATAAACATTAAAAATGCGGAAGGGCAATTGGGCAATTTGCCCATCCACCAAAAACATGCGGATCCTTCCCCGGGTCACGGGTCAGTGCACGGGTCCCTTATTTAAACGGTGCCGTTTTAGTGCTTATTAAACTAGGCAAAACGACACCGTTTTTATAATACTATATAGGTCAGATTTTGGCCCAAAATTCATTTTTACAACTAGTTTTTTTTAAAAAAAAAAACTTAAAATCCTCTGAAAGAGGAGAAGAGAAGAGCCCTCCGGCCTCCGGCCTCTGTCAGGCCAAGCCCCAGTCATCGGGCGCATGCGCCCACGCGCTGTCGTTGGCCCCGTCGGATACGGTGGCTGGAAGTTGAAAAGCTTCGATTTTTAGCGTAAATCCGATGGTACGCCCCTCTTTGCTTTATTTTTAGTGATATTTATATGTATTCATAAAGAAAAATAAAGTAAAAAAATAAATCACCTCTGTTTCTTCAATCAACTGTTGGCATTTTATTGTATATGTGTATATATCAAAACCGTCCTTTTACATCGTTTCGATTCGGGCTTTTATAGCCGCTGAAAATCATCATAAAATAATATTTACAATGTTTGATTTTATTTCGTATTGCGTCTGCTGTTCTTCTTTCTTTTCTTGCAGGTATCAGCGAGAAATCCGGTGACGATGGGGTGTTGATGGTGATTCATTGGCGCACTGATTGAGGCGATGATGGCACGAATCTGTCGGTGGTGGGATTGGCACACCGATTGCGGCGTGAGGTTGGGGCCTTCATCTGGTGCTTACGGTGCCTAGGGTTTCAGAAACCCTAGGCCTTCTGTCTTCTGTTTATGGTTTGGGCCCTTTTGGGCCGTGTTCGTTTGTTGGGTTTAATGGGTGTAACCGGTTTTGGGTCATCAGGCCTTTAGGCCTGTTTATTGTAAACTGGACGTTACAGGGACATTTTATTTATTTATTTTATTAATTTTGTTTTATTTCATTTCACGGGCCCGGGCAAAAATGGGTTCCTACACCTTCAGTCCTAGCAATTTAGTACTCATTGGTGTGTCTGAAGGTTTGGCACCTAGTGCGTTTTGGTGTGTTTGGGAGGAATGTGATATGGTACCTGCCATTATGTGCTTCTTATTGTGTTTTGAAGGGAGTCCCATGTATCTAAGTCATTTCCCTAGTGTTTACTATAGGCTATTTGAATCAAAATATTGATAATAAGATATTCTTAAGACTATAAATTTCAAATGTACTCTAAAGTAGAATATGATAACGTATTAACAAAGTTAAAATACTATTTGTTTATAATAAGGTTACTTATGAGCCATAAGACATGGAATTGTAATTAAAAACTTTACAAAACTTTACGTCTTGGTATGCCCTTAATAGGAAATCAAGCAAGGAAAAAGTGACTTGAATGGTAAACTCATAGCCTTAAGCGAAACTCACATGTAGATAAAATAGAAATTTAAGATAAAAAGGCTATGGACTTAGGTTGGAAAATATTGGTAATCTTAAACAAGAATTCTCCATACAAATTGTTAAAACTATTAATTGATAAGTTGAGCTCCAAAATTTGGTAATTGAAATTTAATTTGTTGAAAATGGCTAAGTATGATGAAAATAGACTTTGAGTAATGCATTCTAAGAGGATTAACATGTATATTATGATGGGATATGCAGGGTTATACTTGAGTACTTACTGAGCATTGTAAGCTCACGCATTAGTGCTACAAAATGCATAGGTAATGGATTCAACGAGAAGATTAAGGTTCGAGCTTAGGAGTTTTTCATCACATTTCAATTGAGGTTGTAATATATTTATATTAGTTTTATTGTATAAGGTCTCTAGCATGTGCAAAAGGGGTTTAACTTGAATATGGTATTTGAAATTTTTTATTTGAAATTCAAGTCATTCTAACGTAATTATTCAAGCTTTATTTCGTTATTTGATTTAAATAAGTTTTTGAAATTGACTTTAATGTATTGGAATATGTGGAAAATCTATGGACATGTTTAGGCATGATTTTAAGTGTTTCCGGAATAATTTTCAGTTTAATGGACCCAAGGTCTGATACCCTGCCAAAGGTATTGCACCCTAACTTGGTATAATTCCAAAATATATAGTACATGGACCTAGGTACTTATTCCTAGACCCTAGGTACAGATACATAGGCCCCTAGGCAAGGCCACTCCATTCTTTTGGCCGTTTTGAGCCCTCTAAGGCTCGTACTTAACCCCAAGCACCTTCGATCACCCGAAAAATGTTTCTAAATGGTTTAAAGCTAATTTTAAAAACCTACAAAATGGTTTTTTTATATTATTTTTATCAATTTATTTAAATTGTTTGAAGATTTAACTCTTGATAAAACTTTTATTTTTTCTTCTCTTGGAGTCCCATTTTAAGTTCATGAGATTCAACAATTGTTTTTCGATTTGGATTTTCCCTCATAACTATTTAATTACCTACAATGATTCCAAATCATGTTTGATTATTTCTTACATATTGTGAATTGTTTTAAGGAATTTTATAAAGTTGTAAATTGATTTTTTTTAAAAGAAATTTTTTTATTTAAGTATGAAAATGCTTCGGTAGAAACTCTCACTCATACTATATATTGGGATGTGTAAAGGGAGTTACATCCAATCTCTATAAAATGATTCAAAATAGTTTTAATATGTTTCTTATTCCCTCAAATGGTTCCAAACTAAATTTTATGATTTTATAAAAATGGTTTAAGGTTCAAATTTTTTAAATAACTCTGAGGTTTTTGTTCCATACATACTCTAGTAGCATCTCCCTTTGGTGTCATATGTCGAGACGTGTGAGTGATATTCCAACTATAATGGCTATTAGGACAATCATAACCAACATGTCATTGATGGCGACTTTATCCAAAATAACAATTTCCAAACATCAGTGGCATATATAAAGTGGTTTATGCTAGACAATCAATCGTGTCTATATGTGAAAGAAAAAGAATCCTTTTGAACTTAAGGAACACCACATACTAATGAGTTAATTTTAGCAAGCACATGGCTAAGTTAGCAAACTTGTTAAATCGATTAGATTTTGCACATCAGCTAATATTGTGTACAATCCGACCACAACCACTTCCTTTATGTAAGTTTGGTACACTAAACTTGTTCTTTAATATGGACACTAATATTTGATATGACATGTATAGGGTTTGAGTTTATGCATCTCCTTGGAGTTCCACAATCTAGTTTGATGAGCTCATACACATGTCTTTTTCAGTGGCTATTAGTTTAGTAGCATACTTGCTTAACCGTACAAACTCTTGCTCACACTTTACCACTGTCGTATTACCTTGGTTCAGTTGAATAAACTCTCTTTTTCTTCTCAAAGTATAGGTGGCTAATGTGCTTCTTTCTAAACTCAATCAAAAAGGAATACCAATCCACTCGGTCCTTAGGAGTTACTATAGTCACTATGACCCACCATCGACGTGCCTCCACCTTGAACAAGGAGATTGCACACCTCAAACTATCATCGAGTGTGCATTGCAGTTCTTCAAGAACTCTTTGAATGTTTCCTAACCAATACACAGCTAGAAATGGGTAATCATCTTTAGCACCTTTAAACTCTTTAGCTCCATGCTTACAAAGCTTCACATACAAAGATCAATGTGCTAGTTTAGGGGCCATTTGAGATGGAGGAGGGAGCTAGAGGAATAGCCCTGATGAACTAATGATACCATTTATTCATCATTTTGAAAAATGCTTCTCTCTGGAGTCTCTCAATTGCAAGTGCCACTTCTTGTGCCTAAGGCGGTTTATTCCTCCCTTGCTCCAAGTTTGGAGCATTACTTTGTGTTTCTTCTTCATCAACCAATTCTCTAGAGTCTACAGACATGCTAAAATCACATTTAAAATTAGCTTGGGTCAGGATCACTATATACCATTTAATTTACTTAAGTGACATGTACTTTTAGATTCTATGGAATGTCTCAATTCAATCTTAGAATCAGTTAAATTTAAGCTCTAATACCATTAAATGTAATGCATCTCACTTGTGCCAATGGCTAGTGCGAATGAGAGGCGCTAACGAGACATTTTTGAAGCAAAATCAATACTTGATTTAAGAAAATAAATGATAAAACATTTTATAAAATTATAGAAAATGGATAAACTAAGTTTTAGAGTTTTAAAATCTTATTAAAATCATTTTAGAATGATTTATGGGTGTTCAAAAATGTATGAGACCAAATTTTGGCCTTGGAGGGCCCATTTTGTACTAAACAGTGCAATGACCCAAAAAGGTACAAGGGGTGCGATACATAAGGCCTTATGTATCGATACCTTAATCCCTGTACTACTTTTGAGGCATTTTTTCAATTGGGGTGTGGTACCTCTGAGGCCAGGTATCGATACCCTTACCATCGGGATAAAAAAACCCCAAAACTCCCCTTTTTCAGCCCCAAACTTCACCATATCAACAACCGAACTTTAGTAACTTAAAAATCACATTTTACTGAAAACAACTTTCGAAACACCTCCAAACTAGATTTTTGTAAAACATATTTGAAAAGTGGTTAAAATCCAACATAGTAAACTTACATAAAACCATTTTATAACCAAACTAAAGCATGGAAAACCAAAGCATACATGCATACATTCAAACTAAATTTAGCAAGTGGCTCAAGTCCAACCAAAATAAGTAAAATAGATATCACCATTACAAATTAAAGTAATATGAAACAATCATATATCACAACTAAATGATTTTTTTAGTACATGCCATTAGGTATCATTCGCAAATACAAATGTTTCATACTTTTCAATGATGACTATGGTGTATGCTTGTGATCATCGAGAAGCACCGAGCCTTGATTCAAAAGACTTACGCCTAAACAAAACAATGCGTTAAGCATAAAGCTTAGTAAGATAATATGGATAAAACATTAAATACTTACCTTCAAAACTAAGATTCAAATCATATACAAATTTTATAATTCATTTAGAAGCAATGCTAATGGAATCTAAATGTCAATTCAAAAAAACCATAAGCAGTTTCGTACCATGAGAACACATACAAGTAATTTCATCGAATGATGTACGTATAAGTTTATATCATGTTGTAATAAAGTCATTCCTAGAAATCAAAGATAGTTAACTTCAACCTTTAGTATGCCTAGAAAATAAAGATAGGATAGTTAACTTCAACATTTAGTATGCCTAGAAAATAAAGATAGGATACTTGGAACAAATTATCCAAAACTATATTAATAGGAGCACAGAACTGTAGGTGTCCAGGGACCAGGTCAAGATTACACTAAAATTCTAGGAACAAAGAACCAAGAACAAGTAATAGGAGTACCGAAGCACAAATCAATAGTCCCATATTGGCATCTCAATTGTATCCTAACCATTTAACTAAGTTACTAAGGCCTCATTTAAGAATTTCCATAATGTTAGTATAAGCATCTTCAATCAAGTTTACAAGTTTAGATCAATATTTCTAGGTAAAAATCACTATAATACGAAATAATAGTTTCATTCATAATATTAAATCACTAAGTCAAGATTCAACTCAAATTAACATTTCTGCAAGGAGACTTAACCAGAAAATCATTTATAAAGTTGTCTTTTTGTCATCAACCACATTTTCAAGATCATAGAACATTAATATAGTATAGTACATATTCAATTAAATAATAATAATTGAATTAAAAGTAATATTAATTTCAAATAAGAGTTTTAATAGTCTTTCCATATATATTACCACACAAAAGTATTCACATGAGTTGGAGAAGCTTATGTCCACATTAATCAACTAGTTTTTCCTTTCTTTTGCTAGCATTCCCCTTTCCTTTTTCAATTTATTAATTTCATCCTTTTGACTCCCTAACTCACTTTTTTTATACAAGTTCTCAAACCTTAAATTTTTAGATAATAAAGATGATGAATGGAGAAGTTAAATAATTGTTTTGTGAGGAAGGTTCTATAAGAAATTTGTATAAAATAGTAGGGAAAAGAAAGAGATATCAGTTGAGATGATAGAAAAAGAAAGAAAAAAGATGTGTGGGTTCTTTCTACAATGGTTGGCCATAATAAGATGATGAATAGAAGATATTTCTTTTATTTTCATCATGTTTTATAATATATTTAACTACTAGTTTGGTCAATTAGTCAACCAAAGTTTTTGCCATATGAATAATTATTTATTTTATCAATAAATTTAAAGTAAATGTGTTCCATCATCATCGTCTCACCATATGTCACAATTTACTCTTATATTTAATTCCATGCATGTTCTAAATGTCTAAAATACCCTTAAATAAAAAATTTACCGTTTTGCCCTTAGTCTCATATTTTTACCCAATTAGGCAAAAATGAATTAGCCAAAATTGCCTTCTAAAGGCTTCTTAATGATTTGAAAATTTATTTAATCCATCAAAAATAAAATTGTTTACATATCATTATTCTATTAGATTTCTCAATCTATCGATGTACGGTAAATCCAAAATTTTTGGGGTGTTACAAGATACAATAATAAAAATTTGGTCTAGGCCCCACCATGGTAGAATCCAACTCATAATCAATAGCCATCGAGTTGTGGAACTAATGAGTGTCCATATGTTCTACTTTTTTTGTGTCAAATTCACACTTAACATGTGTTGTCTTTAAGCAAAAATTGCTAATATTTTTTAGTGTTCTTAAGGATGTCATTAGTTGGTGTTGAATGTTTATGTTTTTCTTTAGTTTTATTTGTTTTAGGTTTAATGCTGAACAAAATCATTGTGTGCTTAATGTTGTAGATGAAAAGAGAAAAAAGAAGATTAAGAAAACTCAATTTGGATAGCCGTGACCAAATGTTGAGTAGGTCACAACCTTCATAAAGTTTAGAAGCTCAAATGGTGTCATTAAGGTCGATCATGATGCAAGAGACAAGATCGTCCTAATTGTTGTGGCTGAGAAAGATAAAATTTATGAAGTGCTAAGAAGACGTCACAATGTAGAGAGAGAAGGCCGTGACATACGAACCTGAGCTAAAACGGTTATTGTTAATTGTTAAGAACACTTTAAGAAATTTAATTTGACATTGCGACGTTGCGAAAGAAGACATTGTGATGGTCCAATAATATTTACACTTTCATTAAGGGCAAACTTGACTTTTCCTTTATTTGAAGGCAAATATATAGATATATATTTCATCCATTCTCAGCATTTTTTTTAGACTTTTAAATGTAATAAGATATTTTAGATTTTATATGCAAAGCATTTTTAGATTTTTTGTAGATATATTTTTTTATTTTCAATTACTTTTGTAATCAAACTTAGTTTCCTTTTATTGTTCTTGTAATTTTCTTTACTTGATCTCAAAGAAGATAGAGTTTAGAGAGGGAAAATCCTGGAATTTAGTATGGGCATCATCAATATTGATCTCTTCCACTATAATTAAGTCTTTCTTATCTATTCTTTTATTTTCTAGTTGCAATTACGGTTGGATTGATTTATGTTGATGCTTGTTTATGTTTAATTCTAATGTTTAGCTAAATTGTCATGTGATAAATACTTGGGATATGAATGTGAGGCAATTTGATGCTTGTTAATTGACTATGATTATGTTGTATTTGTTAGTTAGGCGAATAGACCCTAGTCGATTGACCTAGTTAACACGTTAATAAATAAGATTAGAAAGAGCCAGTGTATGCTAAGTCTAAATGTGAAAGTTGAGATTTAGAAATAATCTTTATATATGAAGATTTCTAGAGAGTGTTACGTTATAGAGGTAGTGTAAACATGTTCGTTAGCAATTGATTAAGTATGGAATAACCTAAGAATTCACTAAGTTCGATTGATCACTACACTTGAATCCAATTTGAAAGTTGCTTTAAGCTTGTGTTAGATTAACTACATAATTTTAGGTTAAAAATCATTGAAATTGTTAATCGTTTGTACTAATAATCACAAACCCATTTAGTTAGCAATTTTGAAGTTGTTTGACAAATGAAGTGTTAATTGAGATAAAACTTTATTTAAATTCCCCACATAATATTCTTGTGGGTACAATCAAGTACTTGTCAAGGCAAGTATTTTATTGTAAAATTTATTAGTACAATGACTTCATAATACTTTAAGGGACTCACTGTCTTTTAAACAAGCAACAAATGAACACAATAATATAATGATTATGATTCTACAATAAGTATAACTAACTTGAAAAGAACTAGAGGTTGCTTCACAATATGGAATTGATATCACATTTCTTCACTAGTGAAAGAGTATAGAAGAAATGCTTAGTATAAAAAAGAGAGAAAAAGAAGAAAACTGAAAAGAAAATTGAGGAAGAGAAGTTCAAAGATTCAAAGAATTAGGGACTATGATTAGGCAAGTTAAAAAGAGGCGAAAAAGAAACTGAAAAGAAAGAGAAAGTTCATAACTTTTCTACACATGCACCCTAACAACTTCGCCATTAACGCACCATTATTACATGCATTACCCATGTGTGACACATGGCACACACTGGTTTACCTTATTATTTGCATACAAAATTTTTCTCTC
Source organism: Gossypium anomalum (assembly GCA_025698475.1). Taxonomy (NCBI): domain Eukaryota; kingdom Viridiplantae; phylum Streptophyta; class Magnoliopsida; order Malvales; family Malvaceae; genus Gossypium; species Gossypium anomalum. The sequence goes on from CM046957.1 coordinate 19,122,687, forward strand.
TCAAACTAAAAAGTTGTTCATTTTCATTTTCTTTCCTAAAAAGTTTTCTCGCTCAAAAAGAAAATTAAATATTCTTTGACTTTCAAAGAAAAATGCCAAGATTGCCTTTTTGGCTGATTTAGAGGGGAAGATTTGGGCTGAAGTCTGACCCTATAATTTCCTCAAGGAAATTTATTAATTAATTTTTTTTAAAGTTTGGCCCCACAACTTCTTCAAGGAAATTTATTAATTCATTTTCACTAAAGTCGGGATATACAATGTCCTCAAGAAAATAATTTGGTTAATGTTTGAGCATAATGAACTTAACAATATACTCCCAAGAATGTGTATACACCAAATTTCTTGACAAAACTTTAAATACATTTGTTACTTTAGAATAAGAATGCTTATATCCAAAGCCTCTTAAAGCAAAAAACCTCTCAACATATCACTCTTCATCAATATAAGAAACAACCTAGCTACACATGTCTTGTCTGAAGATGATTAACATCAAGGTCTTCACCAGGTCACTTATAAACTGCTTCATACCTATGTGAGGACTATTATTATACCATACCCATAAGCCCATAAGCCTAATAATAAAAGGGTCCAAATAGTCCAAGAGGACATTATGAAATACTTAATGAGACAATTGGAAATTGATAACAAGTAGACAAAGGACTGAGCTATTAAGGTTAATGTCAAGTGGGCAAAAGACTGACGCAACCTTTCCACTGTACAGAGGAAACTGATAAGCCTGACAGAATGACCTAATCTCAAGGAACATTAGACTCTGAGGCTAATATAACTGTCAAGTGAAAGGTAGGAGCAAAAAATCAAGGAGTGTGGTGAGGAAGAACCAATGTTTTCCACATGGCATGAAGATATTCATTTTAATTATTTATTAATGTTAGACCTACCCAACACTAGAAATATGAACAAATATATTACATAGATTCGATAAAAGGTTATTGGATCCATCTCAATAAATTTAAGTTTGAATTTCTTGTGATGTCGTTTGGTTTGATTAATGCTCCTGATACATTTATGGACTTGATGAATCCGGTATTTCAATCGTATTTAGATCAGTTTGTTGTGGTATTCATTGATGATATTCTTATATACTTGTTAAGCGAATCAGACAACGCTGAGCATTTGAGAATTGTGTTACAAACTTTACATGAAAAACAACTTCATGTGAAATTCAGTAAATGTAAATTTTGGTTACGAGAAGTTGGTTTTATGGGTTACGTTATCTCAGCTAAAGGTATTCGAGTTGATCCGCAAAAAATATCTGTGATAGTTGATTGGAAGGTTCCCAAGAATGTTTCTAAGGTTTGTAGCTTTCTAGGCCGATAAATGCTAGAAAAGTTTCGAGCAGTTGAAGAGTATGTTAATTGAAACTCCTATTTTGACTCAACCTGAATCCAGGAAAGAATTTATAGTGTATAGTGATGTATCTCTTTATGGTTTAGGTTGTGTTTTAATGCAAAATGCTAAAACAATTGCCTATGCCTCGAGACAGTTAAAGCCTCATGAGTGGAACTATTCGACACACGATTTAGAGTTGGCTGCAGTAGTTTTTACTTTGAAGATCTGGTGACACTATCTGTAGAGTGAAAAATGTCATATTTTTACTGATCATAAAAGTTTGAAATACTTAATGACTCAGAAAGAATTGAATTTGTGTCAGCATAGGTGACTCAAATTATTAAAATATTACAATTTAATAATTGATTATTATCCCAGAAAAGCTAATATTGTTGTAGGAGTGTTGAGTCAGAAATCGTTGTTTGCTCTGAAAGCTATGAATGCAAATTTAACTCTGGAGTGTGATGGTTCTGTATTGGTAAAGTTAGTTGTAAATTCGGTATTTTTATCGAAGATACAAGAATTTCAAAAAGTTGATCCAAAATTGTTGTCAAAGCTTAATCTAGTGAAAAGTGGTCAAAAATCTTATTTTCGTATCAAGAATGGTGATTGTTTATATTTTCAAGATCGAATTTATATACTGAATGATTCCGAGTTAAAATAAGAAATGTTGAATGAAGTGCAAAATAGTGTTTATTCGATTCATCCTGGGAGTACAAAAATGTACAATGATTTGAAATAGCGTTACTGGTGGTTTGGTATGAAACGTGAAATAACAGAGTTTGTATCTTGATGTTTAATTTGTCAGCAAGAAAAAGTCAAACATCAGGTTTTGTTAGGTTTGTTACAATCTGTGGTGATTCCTGAATGGAAATGAGAACGAATTACTATGGATTTTGTTTCAGGATTACCTTTGACTCTGAAAAAAAATGATTCGATTGGGTTATAGTTGACAAATTAAGATCAACTTTTTATACATATTCAAACTAATTATCCGCTCGAGAAATTGGCTGAATTGTATGTTTCTGACATTGTGAAGTTTATGGCGTGCCATTATCGATTATATCAGATCGTGATATGAGGTTTACCTCTAAATTTTGGGGTAAGTTGCACAAAGCTTTAGGCTCAAGATTGAATTTTAGTATTACTTTTCATCCGCAAACCGATGGTTAGTCTGAATGAATTATCCAAATTTTAGAGGACACGTTGCGGTGTTGTATTATTGAGTTTGAAGGCAGTTGGGAAAAATATTTATTGTTAGCCGAATTTGTATATAATAATAGCTATTAGTCGAGCATAAAAATAGACTCATATGAGACTTTATACGGACGTAAATGTAGAAGTCCATTATTTTGGTCTGAATTGAATGAAAGGAAGTTAATGATGAGTCATTAAACTAACTAAACTTACGAAAAAGGCAAGCGCACCTATCAAATAGTAGTATAGCTATAGTGAGTTGGGAATATCGTATCCACGAAGACTAAAAGTACTATTAATTACTATCTTTTTATTATTTAGCCTATAAATTAAAGGGGATGTTTTTAATCTAAATTTATCTAAATTATTACTAAGATCGCGACAGAGAATAAAATGAGAAAATACTTGAATATAACCAAAAAGAAAGACAATACCCGGGAAAGAATCCACTTAGACTTTACTTATTATTCCGAATCTGAATTAGATGATTTATTCACTTGCCTTGAACCGTAGAAATCCCTAAATTATGTTAATATCTCTTTCGAGAATAAGAACAACTGACTCTAGGTTCATTAATTGAAATCTCTTTCTAATTAAAACCTATATTGTCCTATTATCTCGATCTATGGATTCCCCTATTAGATTTGAGTCTAATCTGGTATATTTATGTCGTCCAATTCTAGGATTGCATGCAAATCTACTCAATTATGTCAGATCTACTCTTAAACAGGGACTTTTGCTCCACTGAAATAAGCACATCACACTTGAATTAATATCTTGAAAATATTAAAGCAAGAAATTAGCATACATAATTGAGAACAAGAACAAGTATTAATCATATAATCCAGAAAATCAAATAATAAGATCCATCATAGGTTTCATCTTCTATAGGTATCTAGGGAATTTAGTTCATACTTTGGGAGGAAAACATCTCAAAAGTAGGAAAACAACAAAATATAAAGAAACCCAAAAACTTCTAGAGAAATTGAGTGGAGATCTTCAAGCTTGTAGGAGATCCTACTTCTGAGTTGATTCTGGCAGTGTTCTTCGAGTAATTTTTTCGTTCTTCTCTTCGTGCCCCCTTAGGTCTTCTTCTAGTGTGTATTTATAAACTTTAGAATGCTTAAAAATCCTAAAAATTAGCTTTTCTTTTTGTGTTAGGGAAAAAGGGTTCGAAATCAACACGGATTGGTACATGGGCGTGTGGCCAGCCCGTGTGGCTCACACGGGCATGTGCTCAGCCCGTGTGGGAATGCCCAGGTCTTGTGGTTCCTAAAAATAGCTCGTTTTGTTTGATTTTGGCCCATTTTTCGCTCCTTTTGCTCCCCTATGGTCTCCTAAGTATAGAAACATGAAATTAAAGGATTAGGAGCATCAAATTCACTAAATTATATAATAAATCATCCAAAAACATGCCAAGCATGGGATTAAAACATGTTACTTTTATGGTTTATCAAATATCCCCACACTTAAGCGTTGCTTGTCCTCAAGCAAAATCCTCAACTCACAATTAAAATTAAACTTTCTCAATTCATAATTCTCATCAATAATGTTTTGTCATAGTTCACAAATAATTATACATTGACAATTCAACTAAAAGAGCATTTATAGATCCAAACAATCCAAGTCGAAAATTTTAAAACATGAAAATATATGTATTTCCCCTTATCTAAGTAATTACCTTTAATTCAAAATTGACAAGAATCGATATCCTCATTAGAGATTCACTCAAATCACTCAAAGTATTTAAGGTTCAAAATTTAAGTACTCAAAAGTCAAATATGAAAAGTCATTACCATAGGCTTGCATGAAAATCAAATCTCCACCACTGTAAAATGAGATGATACACAAATCAAAATGTCTTTAAAAGGTTGTAATGTGCTTAGTTAAGGGTGTGGATAAAGGCTGAAAAAGAAGGTTAGGATCGAGATTGAATTGATAAATTGCAAAACTAGAAAAATAAACTAATACTGAATAATTACATCAATTGAAAACTTATCAAGAATAACATGAGCTTCTTCTCAAAATGTGAAATTAACCATTTAAGCTCAAATAACATAGAACTAGTAAAAATCAATATAAATGTATTTTTTTTACTTTTTTTGTTTTTTTAGAACAATGGATAATAAGAAATAATTTACCAACTGAACAAAAGAACATAGTTAGGCAACTAACCAAATCAAATCTCGACAGAAACGGAGTCAATAGAATAGGAAAAATTTGCAATTAATCAAAAAGAAAGAGTTATGGGTTAATATTAAGGGTAGATCAAAGAACTGCATTTTAGGCTCAAAGGGGTTTACTAAGGGTTAATTATGTTGGTAGGTTTTATGTGATAAATGGGTTAAAACCTAGGTTCCTTTATCATCTCAGTATATCAAATCAAAGGTGTGGCCTCGACATGTATAATCGAAGCAAGTTCTAGAATAACCAATCAGTATTGAAACATTCATAACCAATAATAAAGTGAGCAAGAAAAGTGTATGCTTTAAAGGCTCAAAATCTCACAAAAATTATGGTTTTTTATGTCAATCTTGCAAATCTCAAACTTCAAGGTAATACTTCAATTTAAGGAAACAACCTAACAAATTTTAATTCTAAAAATAGACTTATCATATTTGATTCTCTCATGTCTTAAAGTTTAAACATCAATGCATAATTACCTATAAATTTAATCTAAAACACATCAACAGAAATTATAAATCACTAAAAATTCATTCCAATAGTAGTATGAGAAAATTACTTAAACACAAGGCATAATTCAGGGATTTTTAAATAATAACCTCCCCACACTTAAGATGTATATTGTCCTCAATGTACAAACATAGATAATCATAGTAGAAACAAAATATCACAAGAGAGGGAGAGAATTGAAATTGTCTAAATATTGGATGAATTCCCCAGAATAGTGAAAAGCGAAATTTTAGATAAATGTAGATGTAGTTCATGATTCTGAGCAACTGATAAGAAAAGAAACACAATGTTTAAGAAGATTAAAGGGTTTCGAATTCGATTAGAAACAACCATAATAAATAAAATATAGTTCAAAATATAAAAGTGAAAAAAGTCTAGGAAAATACAAATAAACAGAAAAATAAAAATAAAAAATAAAAACTAAAAATAAAAATAAAATAAAATAAAATAAAAAAATAGACTAATGGTCCTCATCATCAGACGCATCAGCATCATGAATAGTCGGCGCTAGAGGAGAAATATGGAAATGCTGAGAAATCTACTGCAATGTCGCTTCAATACTATCAAACCTCTAAACGCAGTACTGACAGAAGCTAGCGAACACCTTGGTAGATACTCCTCGGAAGCTAGTAGCAGAAGGAACAGGTCGGTGACTCGAAGGTGGGTGGGTCCTCGTGATAGGGAGGAACATCATCAAAGTCCTCGGGTTTATTCTTAGCGTCAAAATGAAACAATCTGTACTGAAAGGGGTCCACTCCACGACGCCACTTGACTGTCCTCATAAGTTTCATGCTCGAGATGCCCTGAGGGGACATTTGGCCTACTAGTCTGAGTGTAAAGGACTTCTCCAATGTGTTGAGTAGACCGAAGTGTCGAGCAAGGCGAGTCATGTAAGGGCCTAAGCAGATAGGGCCCTTCCTGTGGCGATCAGTCTAATGGCAGAAGGATAGAGTGATAAAGTATGCCAAATCAAATATATGCCTATGCGCCATGCTCCATAGGAAATAAGCGTCATGAGTGCTAACGACTCCGGTACTCTTTCTCTGACCTGTCAAAGTGTGAGCTAAAAGTGCATGAATGTACCGTAAGTCCGGAGAGAGAGTAGCCTTCGAGCGACTCACATCATATGGTGTCTGGCTAACTATAAAATCAGTCCAACAGTGTGATGGCAAGTGATGGATGTGCCTATGAAGTCTAAGGAAGTCATCGGCACTCATAAATTCCTCCGTATAGAGTCTCATAGTCGCAACGAACTCAGGGACGCTTATATGTCACACTAAACCACCAAGTCAAAAACTGATGGTACCTGGCTCGTCATGAACCGTCATGACCTGCTGTACCAGAACTGTCATGCAAAACTCAAAGGTAAGCTCCATGTAGGTGGGCCTAATAATCGAAAAGAATCTATCCCATGGAGCTGTGGCGATAATGGCGCACACGTCATCAGCGAGTCGGACATGCTCTAACGTGACCCAATTAATGTAGCGGCCTAGGCCGAGTGGATGTACTCGAATGAGCTGACATAAATCCTCCTGGGTGCCTGCCAAAAATCAGAGATAGGGGTGGAAGGCCTTGGCTGAAGTGCCCAAGGAGAAGGTTGTACTAGGGCCCTTTCGCTTTTTCGAAGCCGGAACGGCGGTTTTGGACTTGCCATGAGTGTTCGTCATAATGTATTTGCAATAAATCAATCAAATAGATTTAATGGGCCAATCAACATAATAGATGCAAGCTACTAGAAAAAATCTAAGTGAAGCGCAACATTTGGACTAATGAACAGTGATCATTAGAAAATTAAGAAGTAGAATGCTAAAACCAAACAAGAACAGAGTAAGACTAAATCTAAGACTGAGCAATAATAAAAACGAATAATCAAAAATGGTATGAAATAGAAGCAACTAAACAAACTACATGCATAATATTGTTTAATTAGGAATAAATATAAGAAACTCAAATCAAATTATAGCAAATAGTCAAAATTTCCATAACCCAATAAGAACAGAAAATCAGTAGAAAAATTAGTAAAGTAGTAAAAAGAAGTAATAAAAATAAGATAATATGAAATAAAGGAATAAAAAAAGAAATAATAATAACAATAATAATGGAGTAAATAGAAGTAACCAATGGTGGTAAGGTGGTGAACAGAGACAGAGGCGCAGCGACAAAGGGGAATGGTTGTCGAACGGTGGGGGTCATGCGTTTGGGGGTTTTGGTCGGGTAAGAGAGGGAGGGGGTTCGGTTTGCCCGTGTATGGGTCGAAGGGATAAGGAAGGGTTGAGAGGTGAGGGGAAAGGGACAGCGGTGGCTAGTCGGGGAGAGGAAAAAAAGAGAAAGGAAGGAGGAGATGGGGCGCTTGGCTGGTGCAGGCGGTTTGTGGGGTTTGTTAACGGCAAGAGAGGAGAGGGAAAGGCATAAGGGAATAGGCCAAAAGGGGGGTTTGGTTGGTTTGATGGTAGATCAATGAGGAGAAGGTGCATTGAGGGTGGGGTACAGTAATGGCGTGGGAGTGGCTGGTGGCCGGACGGTGGGGGCGTGGGGGCGTTGCGGCGGCTAGGGTTGGAAAGTTTGAGAAGAAGATAAAAAATAAAAATTAAAAAGGAATTAGGGTTTTAAAAGGGTGGCACGATTGTGTGAGGCCTGTGTTAGGCCACACGGCCGTGTCACATGCCCGTGTGGTCTCTTGTTTAGCCTGTTTCGATTAAAAATAAAAGCCCAGTCTTCACACGACCTCTGACATGCCCGTGTGTCCAAGCCATGTGGTTCACATGGCCAAGTCGAACGGCCTTGCGCAATCTCTTTTGCTTCACCCATGCCCGTGTACCTTACCCGTATAACTCTCTGAATTGTTTTAAAATTGAAAAATTTAACTCCAAGTTTCACACGGCCTAGGACACGCCCGTGTCACATGCCCGAGTAGACTGTTTTAGGCCGTGTCTATGTCGATTTTTGGAAAAATTAAGTCCTAGGCTCCACACGACTAAGAACACGCCCATGTGTCCAGGCCGTGTATGTTACACGGACGTATCGCATGGTCGTGTAACTCACTCTCGATTTTCTTCAAATTTTAAAACTAAGTCATAGGATCCACACGGCCAAGGACACGCCTGTGTGTCTAGGCCGTGTGGTTTTAAAAACTCATATTTTTTTTAATTTTAATAAAAAATAGTATGATATAAAATTAAGCAATTAGCAATGTTAGCACTCAGGTTGCCTTCCGAGAAGCACTTATTTAAAATCTAAGCCCGACTTACCTCAGATTCACACAGTCATGGTGGTTTACGGAGTCGAAACTCCTCTTTCTCGTTGTCAATTCTTTTATTTAAATATTTACCTTGAAAGTACCGAATTCAGAATGCTTTACCTCGACTGTACTATATGGGAAGACATTGAGTACTGTAAAAGGAGTTGCTCCGTTCGCATTAAGCTTTGAATTGGTAATTTGAGGGTCCGTTGTATCCAACAATACCTGGTCCCCAACCTTAAAGTGGTTCTTTCCATCCATAGGTTCATCATGGCATTGCTTTGGCTCTGCATCGTGTATTCTCAGTTTCTCCTTGACATGTGACCGTCGTTTGTCTAGTTTATCGATCTGCAGCCTTTGTTCTTCATAAATTGTTTTGTTTTTGTCATGTAACCTGTAACGTAGCTACATCATGTTTTTCTGAGGGTTTTCCTGCAAAGAATGTTGAGCCACTAGGTTATTCATATTAACAGAACTCATATAATCATCTCAATCACTAGATGTCTTAACAGAATCACGAGCTTGGAGTTTTATTATTTTATTGTCTACGCGAAGTACTAATTCTCATGTACCAACATCAATAATAGTTCTAGCAGTTGCTAAAAAGGGCTGACCTAGAATTAAAGGTACGTCACTATCCTCATCTATGTCTAGAACAACAAATCAACTGGGAATATGAATTTATAAATTTTAACCAGTACTCTTTCAATAATACCCCTAGGAAATCTAATGGTTCTATCTGCCAATTGAATACTCATCCTAGTTTGTTTGGGTTCCCAAGACCTAGTTGTTTAAACATTTTATAGGGCATGACATTAATACTAGCCCCTAAATCAGCCAAAGCAGTATTAACACTTAAACTACCAATTAAACAAGGAATAGTAAAACTCCTTGGATCTTTTAACTTGTTAGGTAGTTTATTCTGCAAGATAGCTGAGCAAATTGCATGACATTAATACTAGCCCCTAATTTCTGCTTATTTGCTAAAAGCTCCTTTAAAAATTTTACTAAATTGGGCATCTACGAAAGAGCTTCATTAAACGGTAAGTTGATATGTAAATTTTTTTAGAATTTTAAGAAATTTACCAAAATTTTCATTTGTGTGGTCTTTTTTTGTCGCATTTGGGTATGGCACACAAGGTTTATACTCATTATCTACCTGTTTTTGTACACTGTGGCTCACCTTAAACTTAGCTTGACTTACTACACTTTTTTGTCTTAGTTCTAGTTCCGGTTCAACTAACCTTTCTATATCTCGAACCATAATTGCATGAAGTTGCTTTCTTGGGTTAGTTTTGGTGTTGCTAGGCAAGCTGCCTTGTGGTCTTTCTGAAATCAGCTTAGCAAGCTGACCTATTTGATTCTCGAGCCCTTGAATCAATGCTTGTTGGTTTTTAAGTGCTATTTAGGTGTTTTGAAAATGGGTTTCTGACACAGAAATAAACTTCATCAACATCTCTTCAAGGTTTGGCTTCTTCTCTTGCAAGTAAGGTTGTTGTTGGAAGCCTGGAAGGGGTTGTGGTCTTTTATTTCCTTGACCACCCAAGAGAAATAGGGTTGTAGGATAGACATTCTGGATTGTTCATCCCTCCTCCATTTATATCGCACTGCATCATCGAATGTACCTGCGTAGAACTATATAAACGATCAATCTTTTTATTCAAAAGTTCTACCTGATTTGACAACATGGTGGCTGCATCTACATTAAAAACACCAGCTTCTTTCATCAGCTTCGTTCTCATAACTTGCCACTGATAATTATTCAGTAACATCTCTTCTATAAACTCATAAGTTATTTTAGGTGTTTTATTATTCAGAGTCCCACCGGTGGCTGCATCGATCAATTGCCTAGTTGAGGGGTTCAAACCGTTGTAGTGAGTCTGAACCTGTAGCCATAAAGGTAACCCATGGTGAGGGCACCTTCTCAATAAGTCCCTATACCTCTCCCATGCATCATACCTCAACTTAGCTGTCTTAGCCGACAGAAAATACTTTAATAAGAATTTTTCGATAATTTGCTCCTATGTAGTGATAAAACCCCGTGGTAGGGAGTTCAACCACTGTTTAGCATTATTTCTCAACAAGAAGGGGAACAACCAAAGGTGAATGGCATCGTCAGAAACACCATTAATCTTAAAAGTGTCACAGAATTCTAGAAAGCTGGCCAAATGAGTATTTGGATCTTCATCTTGCAAGCCATTGAACTGAATGAATTGTTGAATCATTTGAATGGTGTTCGGCTTTAGTTCAAATTCATTTGCAGTAATAGCAGGTCTCACGATACTCGATTTAGCCCTAGTTAAATCTGGCTTGGCATAATCGTACATAGTACGAGGGGCAAGATTTGCAAAAACCACAGGAGGTAGCTGATTATTCTGATTTTTAGCCATCTCCTCAATAATATTAATAATGTCCTCTTGCTCTTCCGCTGTACTTTGTCGACTTTGCCTTGCTTCTCTACGATTTCTATGAGTGGTGTTTTTGGTCTCACTGTCGAACACTAGAGGTCCTAACGGGTTTCTTCTAGTCATAAACTAAAGGAACCTGCCAGAAGCAAACAAAATGAAAAATTAGTAAACAGAATTAAACTAAAAACAAAAATAAAATGTAATAAAAATAAAAAAGGCTAAATTAATAAAAATTTAGTGTTCCTAATATCTTAGTCCCTGACAACGGTGCCAAAAACTTGAGGAGTCATTAAACTAACTAAACTCACGACAAAGGCAAGCGTACCTATCGAATAGTAGTATAGCTATAGTGAGTTGGGAATATCGTATCCACGAGGACTAAAAGTACTAGTAATTACTATCTTTTTATTATTTAGCCTATAAATTAAAGGGGATGTTTTTAATCTAAATTTATCTAAATTATTACTAAGATCGCGACAGAGAATAAAATGAGAAAATCCGGGAAAGAATCCACTTAGACTTCACTTATTATTTTGAATCTAAATTAGATGATTTATTCACTTGCCTTGAACCGTAGAAATCCCTAAATTATGTTAATATCTCTTTTGAGAATAAGAACAACTGACTCTAGGTTGATTAATTGAAATCTCTTTCTAATTAAAACCTATATTGTTACATTAACTCAATCTATAGATTCCCTTATTAGATTTAAGTCTAATCTGGTAGATTTATGTCGTCCTATTCTAGGATTGCATGCAACTCTACTCAATTATGCCAGATCTACTCTTAAACAAGGACTTTTACTCTACTAAAATAAGCACATCACACTTGAAGTAATATCCTGAAAATATTAAAGTAAGAAATAAGCATAGATAATTGAGAACAAGAACAAGATTTATCATATAATCTAGAAAATCAAATAATAAAATCCATCATAGGTTTCATCTTCCCTAGGTATCTAGGGAATTTAGTTCATACTTTCGGAGGAAAAAATCTCAAAAGTAGGAAAGTAACAAAACATAAAGAAACCTAAAAACTTCTAGAGAAATTGAATGGGGATCTTCAAGCTTAAAGGAGATCCTGCTTCTGAGTTGATTCCGACGACATTCTTCGAGTAATTTCTTTGTTCTTCTCTACGTACCCCTTTAGGTCTTCTTCTAGTGTGTATTTATAAACTTTAGAATGCTCAGAAACCCTAAAAATTGGTTTTTTCTGTGTATTAGGGAAACATTGTTCAAAATGAACACGAGCTGGCATATGGGCGTGTAACCAGCCTGTTTGTCTCACACGGGCATGTGCTCAGCCCGTGTGGGAATGCCTAGGCCATGTGGTTCCTAAAAATAGCTCATTTTGTCTGGTTTTGGCTCGTTTTTCGCTCCTTTTGCTCCCCTATACTCTCCTAAGTATAGAAACATGAAATTAAAGAATTAGAAGCATCAAAATCACTAAATTATATAATAAATCATCCAAAAACATGCCAAGCATGGGATTAAAACATGTTACTTTTATGGTTTATCAGTTAACTGGTGTTGATTTAGTTCAGGAAACTGAAGAAAAAGTCATAATTATTCGAGATAACTTGAAAACTGCATCCGATCATCAAAAATGTAACAGTCCGGTTTAGACCCTAGTCAAAATAGTGATTTTGGGACCACATATCCGAGTCAAAAAATATTTAAATATTAATTTTCGTGCTTTTGATATATGAATTATTATGTGCGAAAGTATCGTATGAAATTTTAATCGTTTGTGTGCTTAATTTGGTAAAAAGACCTAATCGCGAAAAATGTAAAAGTATCCTACTAATTGTTAAAAGTACCTATTTGAAGTGTCTTTATAATTGGAAAGTCCTTATGTTGCAATTGGACCAATAACATGGTTAATAAACTTTTATGGACAACCATTATAGGTTTTTATTATTATTTCATTAAGGGCAAAATTGGAATTTGGTTATTTAAGTTAATATTAAGTAAATAAAATATAAAAAATTGGTTATTTGGTGTTCATCTTCAACCGAAAATCATAGTAAAAGAAAATAAAAAAATGAGTTAGGGATTCAACACGCACAAGGCTTAATTCAAGGTTCGTTTTTTATTCATTTTTAATAATTTCTACGTTTTTGTAATCGTTGCTTCATATACTATCAAGCCCATGCCTCAATTTCTGATTATTTATGATGACTTTGAAATGTTCCCTGGATGAATTCATGAGCTTTATGTTGTTAATTGATGAAATATGAACGTTTGATGTTGGGTTTATATATATTTTGTCTTTGGATTTTTGATAATTTTGAGTAAAATGGTCTAAATTATGAAAATTGTAAATTGAGGGACTAAAATGTGAAATATATGAAATATGTAGACTTGAATGAGAGCTATGAATATTCGGCCAAGCATGAGTATATGTAAATTATGTGTATTTTGCGATTTTGTGAATTAGGGACTAAAGTGTCAAAATGTGAAAATGTAAGGGCTAGTTTGCAAATTACCCTAAATATGTGTTTATGGATTGTTTTGAATGAATTTGTGATTAAATAAGTTAAATTTGGATTTATATAGATCAAGAATTAAAGAAAAAGGAACTAGATCGGGCAAAGTTAAAAGTTATCGAGTAACCGATTCCATCCATCCGAATCCGTACGAGGTAAGTCAATATACAATAAACGTGTTTGAATTGAATTCTTATTATTCATATGATATTAAATTGTGATGAATGAATGTTCAAGCTAAATATATGTTATTTGAGAAAGTATAGACAAAGTTCCGACGTCCGAAAGGTCCCATACGAACCCTAGGAATAGTTAGGATACATATGTCATGACATAGGATTTTCGATATGTGTTATTGTGTAAGACCACGACTGGGACGTTGGCATCGACTTTTGTTTTGCATGTAAGACCATGTTTGGGACATTGGCATCGTATCTGATTTCGTGTAAGACCTTGTCTAGGATAGTGGCATTGATGTTTGATTACATGTAAGACCACGTCTGGGATGTTGGCATTGTATATGCTTTTTAAACTATTCGCATATCCTTATATTTTCAAACGGTTCAAACGGTTCAAACGGGCATTCCGAGAAAGTTAATGATTTTATGAAATTGTATCCAATTCAGGTACTTTTTCATTGTATATAATGTTTGAGAATGAAAGGTAAGTATGTGAATAATTATTGATCTATGATCTAAGTATATGAATATGAGATTTGTGTTGGCATTTGGTTACAAAGTATAAATGATTTGATGATAATTAAATGCTTTAAATGATATATTTATTTGTATATGACTTACTAAGCTTTTGAAAGCTTACTTTGTGTATGTTTGCATTGTTTTATAGATATCAAAGCTACTGTGAGCTCGGGGATTGTCAAGGATCGTCACCACATTATCGAACCTTATTTTGGTACTTTTGAAAATGAATAAATTGAGCTATGGCATGTATAAGCTAGAATTGTTTTGGTTAGTTTTTGTAATGTATATATTAGGCCATGTGATATGGCTAGCTTATGTTTGATCTTATGGTTGGAAATGATATATGTTATGTGTGGCATTATGAATTATATGGTACGTTTTGAATGACCAAAAGAAATGGTCAATGTTAAGAAGTTTTGGTAAGTTTTGAGCATGATATTTAATAAGGTATTGAACATATGTTTAGATATGATTTTAGTTTAAGTTTTAGTACAAATTAATTGATGAATTGAGATTGAAATTTGTTGATAATGTTAAGTCATCAAGAATGTATGTTTTGGTATTGAGATTGGCTGAAATTGGTGTGCAAATATGCTTGTTTTATTACTTGGGGGTGGCAAATTGGCTATTCAAATGGCCTATTTTTTTCTACAAGGGCATGTGTCTCAGTCGTGTGTGACACACGGTCACGTTACACGTCCATGTGTCCCTTGGGGTACCCTATAAATTAAAGTCAGTATACCCTCTAATTTTGACACGGCCTAGACACACGGGCGTGTCTATTGGTCGTGTGTGGCACACGGGCTAGCACTTGGTCTTGTGTGGCACACGGGTCGGTCGTGTGGCCAAGTCAGTAGCCTCCCTAATTTTCACACGGCCTGGCACACGGGCGTGTCTTGTGGCCGTGTAGACAAGTCAGTATGTATGCCCTGTTTCACTATGGCTTAGACACACAGGCGTGTCTAATGCCGTGTGAGGCACACGGCCTCTCACACGGGCGTGTGACCTTTAAAAAGTTGAGAAATTTTCTAAGTTCTGTAACTTTCATATCTTATCAATTTGGTTCTGAATGCATGCTTTAGACTTTGTATGCTCGTTTTAAATTCATATTGAATATGAATGACTTATGTTTATTGAAAATAGATTGTAATTGTTATTTTGAACTGAGTTATAAGTCTAGTAATGCCTCTTAGCCTATTCCGGCGACAGTTACGAAGTTAGAGGTGTTACATTTTATTGGTATCAGAGCTATGGTTTAGTCGGTTCTAGGACTACCATAGCGTATGTGAGTCTAACTATACATGCCATATTTATGAAATGCGATACTGTGATGAATCCTGACATTGAAAATGTGCTTTTATATAGCAAATGGATTTCAAACGAGCCATAGCAGATGATGTCGAAAGCAATACGCCTGCTCCCGCGCAAGGGACGACGCCATCTGATTCTAGACTGGCTACGAGTAGCCATGATGGTGAGGCTAGACAAGCCATCTATCAAATGATGAACGATTGGTTTAGCCAATATATTAGAACCAATCCGCTGTACAATAACCTCCACCCCTGATCAATCCTCTGCAAGCTCCTGCTATGCCATCGGTGAATCTGGTTCAGTTAAGTAAGCCTCAGGTAGATAAAATTAGAAAATATGGGGCCAAAGAGTTTCGAGCTACAACAAATGATGATGCTGAAAGGGCCGAATTCTGGTTAGAAAACACAATACGAGTGTTCGATGAATTTTCTTTAAATCCTGAGGAATGTATAAAATGTGTCATTTCACTTCTGAGAGATACGGCGTACCACTAGTGGAAAACTTTGGTATCGATAGTTTCGAGTGAGCAAGTCACTTGGGATTTCTTCCAAGCCAAATTTTGAAAGAAATACATCAGTCAGAGGTTCATCGACCAAAAACTTAAAGAGTTTCTCGAGCTTAAACAAGGTCGTATGTCTGTCACAGAATACAAGAGGGAATTTGTAAGATTGAGTCAGTATGATTGTGAATGTGTATCTACTGAGGCGATAATGTGTAAGAGATTTAAAGATGGTTTGAACGAGGATATCCGTTTGTTAGTCGGGATTATTGAAATTAAAGAATTTGTTGTGCTTGTTGAACGAGCATGTAAAGCTGAAGATCTCGGGAAAGAGAAAAGAAAAGCTAATTATGAAACTAAAGAAGTACGAATGAGATCATCGGGCAAGTCATTTCAATCTGCATCAAAGAAATTTCGAGATGATAATAGTCGTTCAAAGGCTAATGTGGGACATTCAAATAGAGATCGTACAAGATCGCATTCGAGCTTTAAAGCTCCAACTACTTCTATTGCCAGTGTTGGAAATGCTAAACCCGATTACCCTGAGTGCAAGCATTGTGGTAAAAGACATGCCAGTAATTGTAGACTGTATGATCGGGCTTGTTTTAGATGTGGATCATTAGAACATTTTATTCGTGATTGCCCTGAATCTGTTGAGCAAGAAATTATGCAAAATCCAATGCCAAGTGGCAATGCTTCTCATGGTAAACCTCCCAGAAATATGGGAAATATGAGTGGTAGTCAGAGAGGAATAAAAGACACAGTTGTTAGATCTGAGGCTCGTGCACCTGCTAGAGCCTATGCTATCTGAGCTCGTGAGGAAGCTTTATCGCCAGATGTGATTATGGGTACATTTACTCTTTATGATACTTCTGTGATTGTTTTGATAGATCCTGGATCAACACATTCGTATATATGCATGAATTTAGTAAACAGTAAGACTTTGCCTGTAGAGTCTACTAAATTTGTAATTAAAGTTTCGAACCCCCTAGGCAGATGTGTTTTGGTTGATAAAGTCTGCAAGAATTGTCCGTTAATGTTTCGAGACACTTATTTTTCGACTGATCTGATGTTATTGCCCTTTGATGAGTTTGATATAATTTTGGGTATGGATTGGTTAACTTTGCATGATGTTGTTGTGAACTGCAAACAGAAAACTATTGATTTGAGATGCAAGAATGATGAAATAGTGCGAATTGAATCTAATGATTTGAATGGGTTACCTATTGTAATATCTTTGATGAAAGCTTTGAGTATTGTGAGAAAGGGTTGTGAAGCCTACTTTGCTTATTTGATCGATTCAAAAGTGTCAGAAAAGAAAGTTAATCTGTGCCTGTTGTCTGTGAATTACCTGATGTGTTTCCTAAGGAACTTTTGGGTTTACCTCTAATACAAGAAGTTGAATTTGGCATTGAGTTAGTACCAAGAACTACTCTGATTTTGATAGCTCCGTATAGAATGGCTCCGACCGAGTTAAAAGAATTAAAGTCTCAGTTACAAGAGTTAACAGATAGAGTGTTTGCTAGACCGAGTTTTTCACCTTAGGGTGCTCATGTTCTGTTTGTGGAAAAGAAAGACGGTACGATGAGAATGTTTATAGATTATCGTCAGTTAAAAAAAGTGACTATCAAGAATAAGTATCGTCTACCCCGAATTGACGAACTGCTTAATCAATTGAAAGGAGCTGCTGTGTTTTCGAAGATAGATTTGAGATCAGGCTATTATCAGTTGCGAGTAAAAGACTCAAACATTCTGAAAACTACTTTCCGAACGAGGTACGGACACTATGAATTCTTAGTTATGCCTTTCGGATTGACTAATGCACCTACTATCTCTATAGATTTGATGAATAGAATTTTTAGACCGTATTTAGATCGATTTGTTGTCGTATTCATCGATGACATATTGATTTATTCATGAGATTAAACCGAACATGCCGAGCATTTGAGAATAGTGCTATAGGCTCTGAGAGAAAAGCAATTGTATGCGAAGTTCAGTAAATGTGAATTTTGGTTGCGTGAAGTTGGTTTTCTGGGTCATATTGTATCAGCATCTGGTATCCGAGTTGATCCTAGCAAAATTTATGCTATTTTGGATTGGAAGCCTTCGGGGAGTGTCTCTGAAGTCCGCAGTTTTTTGGGACTTGCCGGTTATTATAGATGATTTGTAAAAGGCTTTTTGATGATTGCGACTTCATTGACAAAGATGATTCAAAAAGATGTTAAGTTTGAATGGTCTGAAAAGTGTCAAAAAAACTTTGATCAGTTGAAAAATTTGTTGACTGAAGCTCCGATATTGGTACAACCCGAATTGGGTAAGAAATTTGTGATCTACAGTGATGCTTCGTTGATCGGACTGGGATGTGTTTTGATACAAGAAGGTAAAGTCATTGCTTATGCTTCAAAACAGTTGAAGCCGCACAAAAAGAATTATCTGAAACACGATCTTGAGTTAGCCACTATTGTGTTTGCTTTAAAGATTTTGGCCACTATCTGTTCGATTAGAAATGTCATATATAGTCTGATCATGAGTTTGAAATATCTAATGAAGAAAGATTTGAATCTGCGACAGAGAATATGCTTAGAACTGCTAAAAGACTATGACATTGTGATTGATTATCATCCGGGTAAGGCAAATGTTGTTGCTGATGCTTTGAGTCGAAAATCACTGTTTACTCTGTGTTCGATGAATGCTCATTTGGTTTGGTCCGATGATGGTTCAGTTTTAGCTGAATTGAAAGCAAGACTTTTGTTTTTACAGTAGATTATCGAAGCTCAGAAGATTGATAATGAGATTTTAGCAAAATAAGCTCAGTGTGATTCAAAGTTTGATTCAGAATTCAGATTTGATAAATACGATTGTCTAAGATTTGGAGATAGAATTTGTGTTCCGAGAAATCCAGAGTTAATTCAGATGATTTTGAGTGAAACTTACAATAGTCGGTTATCTGTGCATCCTGGTAGTACGAAAATGTATAATGATCTGAAATAGCATTACTAGTGGTCCGGAATGAAAAGAGATATCTTTGATTTTGTTTCTAAATGTTTGATCTGTCAGCAAGTTAAAGCTGAACATTAGGTGACATCTGGTTTGTTACAACCGATTATGGTTCCGGAGTGGAAATGGGATCGAGTGATAATGGACTTTGTTTCGGGTTTGCCCCTGTTTTCGAGAAAGAAAGATGCAATCTGGGTTGTAGTTGATCGATTGATGAAATCAGCTCATTTTATTCTGGTACGATTCGATTACTTACTTGATAAGTTAGCTGAGTTATACATTTCTGATGTTGTGAGATTGCACGGTGTGCCATTATCTATAGTGTCAGATAGAGATCCGAGATTTACTTCACGATTCTGGAAGAAATTGCAAGATGCTTTGGGTACAAAATTGCATTTTAGTACAGCTTTTCACCCACAAATAGATGGTCAATCCAAGCGGATTATTCAGATGCTCGAGGATCTATTGAGATGTTACATTCTTGAGTTTGAAGGTTCGTGGGAACAGTATTTGCCTTTGATTGAATTCGCTTATAATAATAGTTTTCAGTCGAGCATTAAAATGGCACCGTACGAAGCTTTATATGCTCGTAAATGTCGTACACCTTTGTATTGGACTGAGCTTAGGAAAAATAAGATTCATGGAATTGATTTGATAAAAAAAACCGAGCAAAAAGTTAAAGTGATCCGAGATAGTTTGAAAACAGCTTCCGATCGTTAGAAATCTTATGCAGATTTGAAAAGAAAAGACATTGAATTTGAGATTGGTGACAAAGTGTTTTTAAAAGTATCTCCATGAAAGAAAGTACTTCGGTTCGGTTGAAAAGGCAAATTGAGTCCGAGGTTCATTGGGTCGTATGAGATTACTGAGTGTATTGGGCCAGTAGCATATAGATTGTTGTTGCCACCAGAGTTAGAAAAGATTCATAATGTGTTTCACGTATCGATGCTTTGACGATACAGATTCGATCCTTCGCATGTGATTCCTCCGTCTGAGATTGAAATTCAGTCTGATATGACTTACGAAGAAAAGCCGATCCGTATCTTAGCTCACGAGATTAAAGAACTGCGAAATAAGAAAATTTCGTTAGTAAAAGTGATATGGCATCGAAACGATATTGAAGAGGCCACGTGGGAGCCTGAAGATGCTGTGAGACAGCAATATCCGAATCTATTCAACGGTAAGATTTTTGGGGACGAAAATCCCTAAGGGGGGAGAATTGTAACAGTTTGGTTTACACCCTAGTCAGAATAGTAGTTTTGGGACCACATGTCTGAGTCAGAAAAATATTTAAATGTTAATTTTTCTGCTTTTGATATATGAATTATTATGTGTGAAAGTATCGTATGAAATTTTAATCGTTTGTATGCTTAATTTGGTAAAAGGACCTAATCGCGTAAAATGTAAAAGTAGCCTACTAATTCTTAAAAGTTCCTATTTGAAGTGTCTTTATAATTGGAAGGTCATTATGTTGCAATTGGACCATTAACATGGTTAATGGACTTTTATGTACAACCATTATAAGTTATTATTATTTCATTAAGGGCAAAATTGGAATTTGGTTATTTAAGTTAATATTAAGTAAATAAAACATAAAATTTGGTTATTTGGTGTTCATCTTCAACCGAAAATCATAGTAAAAGAAAAGCAAAAAAAGAGTTAGGGTGTCGGCACACACAAGGCTTAATTCAAGGTTTGTTTTTGATTCGTTTTTTATAATTTCTACGTTTTTTATAAACGTTGCTTCGTACACTATCAAGCCCATGCCTCAATTTCTGATTTTTTATGATGATTTTGAAATGTGCCGTGGATGAATTCATGAGCCTTATGTTGTTAATTGATGAAATATGAAAGTTTGATATTGGGTTTATATATATTTTGTCTTTAGATTTTTGATGATTTTGAGTAAAATGGGCTAAATTGTGAAAATTATAAATTGAGGGACTAAAATGTAAAATAAATTAAATGTGTGGACTTGAATGAGAGCTATGAATATTTGACCAAGCATGAGTATATGTAAATTATGTGTATTTTGTGATTTTGTGAATTAGGGACTAAAGTGTCAAATCGTGAAAATATGAGGGCTAGTTTGCAAATTGCCCTAAATATGTGTTTATGGATTGTTTTGAATGAATTTGTGATTGAATAAGTTAAATTTGGATTTATATAGATCAAGAATTAAAGAAAAAAGAATAGATCGGGCAAAGTCGAAAGTTGTCGAGTAACCGATTCCATCCATCCGAATCCGTATGAGGTAAGTCAATATACAATAAATGTGTTTTAATTGAATTCTTATTATTCATATGATATTAAATTGTGATGAATGAATGTTCGAGCTAAATATGTGTTACTTGAGAAAGTATCAACAAAGTTCCGACTTCCGAAAGGTCCCGTACGAACCCTAGGAATAGTTAGGGTACATATTTCATGACATAGGATTTTTGATATGTGTTATCATGTAAGACCACATTTGGGATGTTGGCATCGACTTTTGTTTTACATGTAAGACCATGTCTAGGACATTGGCATCGTATCTGATTTCATGTAAGACCTTGTCTGGGATAGTGGCATCGATGTTTGATTACATGTAAGACCACGTCTGGGACGTTGGCATTGTATATGCTTTCTGAACTATCCACGTATCCTTATGTTTCCGAACGGTTCAAATGGGCATTCTGAGAAAGTAAATGATTTTACAAAATTGTATCCGATTCAGGTATGTTTGCATTATATATAATGTTTGAGAATGAAAGGTAAGTATGTGAATAATTGTTGATCTATGATCTAAGTATATGAATATGAGATTTGTGTTGGCATTTGGCTACAAAGTATAAATGATTTGATGATAATTAAATGCTTTAAATGATATATTTATTTGTATATGACTTACTAAGCTTTTGAAAGCTTACTTTGTGCGTGTTTGCATTGTTTTATAGATATCGAAGCTATTGTGAGCTCAGGGATCGTCAAGGATCGTCACCACACTATCGATCCTTATTTTGGTACTTTTTGAAAATGTATAAATTGAACTATGGCATGTATAAGCTAGAAGTGTTTTGGTTAGTTTTTGTAATGTATATATTAGGCCATGTGATATGGCTAGCTTATGTTTGATCTTATGGTTGGAAATGATATATGTTATGTGTGGCATTATGAATTATATGGTACATTTTGAATGACCAAAACAAATGGTCAATGTTAAGAAGTTTTGGTAAGTTTTAAGCATGATATTTAATAAGGTATTGAACATATGTTTAGGTATGATTTTAGTTTAAGTTTTGGTATGAATTAATTGATGAATTGAGATTGAAATTTGTTGATAATGTTAAGTCATGAATAATGTATGTTTTGGTATTGAGATTGGCTGAAATTGGTGTTCAAATATGCTTGTTTTATTGCTTGTAGGTTTGACCCAATTGGGGTGGTAAATTGGCTATTCAAATGGCCTATTTTTGTCCACACGGGTATGTGTCTCAGTCGTGTGCGACACACGGTCATGTTACACGGCCATGTGTCCCCTAGGGTACCCTACGAATTAAAGTCAGTATACCCTCCAGTTTTGGCACGGCCTAGACACACGGGCATGTCTATTGGTCGTGTGTGGCACATGGGCTGGCACACGAGCGTGTGGTCGACTGTGTGGCCAAGTCAATAGCCTCCCTAATTTTCACACGGCCTGACACACGGGCGTGTCTCGTGGCCATGTGGACAAGTCTGTATGTATGCCCTGTTTCGCCACGGCTTAGACACACGGGCGTGTCTAATGCCATGTAATGCACACGGCCTGTTCACACGGGCGTGTGACCTTTGAAAACTTGAGAAATTTTCTATGTTCTGAAACTTTCATATGTTATCAATTTGGTCCTGAATGCATGTTTTAAACTTTGTATGCTCGTTAAATTCATATTGAATATGAATGACTTATGTTTATTGAAAAGAGATGATAATTGTTATATGATTATTTTGAACTGAGTTATAAGTCCGGTAATACCTCTTAGTCTATTCTGGCGACGGTTACTGGTTAGGGGTGTTACAAGAAATCTTATGGTGATCTAAAATGGAAAGATATCAAACTGTTGCTGAAAAAGTATTCCTAAAAGTCTCGCCCTGGAAGAAAGTGTTACATTTTGACAGGAAAGGAAATCTCAGTCCTAAATTTATCGGGCTGTATGAAGTTCTTGAAAGAATAGGATCTATAGCATATCGATTGGCATTACCTCTAAAACTTGATAGAATTCATAACGTTTTTCACGTTTTGATGTTTCAACGAAATCTTTCTAATTCGTCGCATATTTTGTCTATGAAAGAAATTGAGTTACAACCTGGTTTAACTTATGATGAATAACCTATAAAGATTTTAGCTCGAGAAAGAAAAGAGTTAAGAAATTAATCTGTACCGTTAGTTAAAGTGTTGTGGCAACTACATGGTATAGAAGAAGCGAGGTGGGAAACAGAAGAAAATATGAAATCTCAGTATCCAAACCTTTTCTCTAGTAAGATTTCGAGGACGAAAATTTCTTTAGGAGGGAGAGTTGTAATATTCCATTTTTCAGTGGTATCACAAAATGTGGTTTTGGGAAAACAATTCTGATATGTGGGGTCGCGTTTTATTGTTTGGTTAATGTTGGCGTTACATCAAGGTCGTATTAAATTTTGGCAAAGAAATTTTAAAGTTTACTTAGTTAATTTAAGAAAAAGGATTAGATTGCAAAAGATGGAAAACTCTTGTTATAAGTGAATTGTATAGATTAAATGGCTTAAATGTCGTAAAAAGAAGGATTTAAATGGTAAATATACCATTTGTGTTTGTGTGGGATGGTTATTAGGTGAATTTCATTTTTTTTAGACTTTATAATATTTATTATTAATGATAAATGATATAATAAAATAGAAAAATCATAAAACAAAAAGTGGTATCATCTTTATTTCTCTTTTGGACAACCGAAACCTCTATGGAAGGGAATTTTTAAGCTTCGGTCTTCTCCTTTAGGCTTGCATGGTATGATTTTTAAATTCATTTCTTATAATTTTTATGTTTTTGAGATCGTTACAAATAGGTTATTTGTTCATAGTGATGAATAACCTATAAGTTCATAGTGATTTGTTTTAAAAATTGTAATTACTTGTGTTAGATTACTAGTTTCTAGATAATTGATGTATTTAAATGTGAAGTTACTTTGGTTATTGGTATTATAATGTAAACTGCATGTATTTATGTTTACATGAAATGGAGAAGGGATTGTTTTTGTTAGTAGTATTCCTTGGATTTGTAATAAATTATATGAGAATAAAATGAGTTCTATCATGTATATAGAAATGACGAAGTGCTCTTGTTTGCACAATTGTGCCCCTGAATACACTTCAGTGTTCCTGTTTGCACAACTATGCCCTTGAATAAACTTTGGTGTCCCTGTTAGCACTTCGATGCCCCTGACTGCACGATATGCCCCTGTTTTGCATCTATGATGCCCTTGAAAATAGAGTAATGATCGAGTATGTGAACAGAGTATTGGTGATTTAGATTAAATGATATGGAGTGTTATATAGAATTGGTATATTATTGTTATGATAAAATTTCTGATAACTTGTTCATTTGATTTTGTTGATCATGAAAACTTATGTACAGTGCATTTGAAGATTTTAGTTTGTATGTTATACCTTGCAGTGCTTATGTTAACTAAAACAGGTCAAGTAGATATTATAATATGATTTTACTAAGCTATTTAAGCTTATTATTTCTCTCATGTTATTTTGTAGATAACAGTTGCGGACTGATCGGAAGGATCAACCATAAAGCTTACACTATCCAGCTATTTTAGTAGCTTTTGCATCTCTTTTTGGGTTGTGGCATGTATATAGGTTTTGTTGTAGATTTGTTAATGTTAATAGTCATAGATGATAAAGATTAGCTAATTTATTTTGAGTATGATTTGTAATGCTAGAGTAGGTAATCTTTATGTATCGATGAATATCTTAATGTGTATTTGGTAAATTTTGTGGTATGTTTAAAATGTGTCAATGTGGTTGGTTATAAATTGAGGCACCTATGAATGGTATATTGGCTAGAAGTTTAGGATGGATTTTTTTGGCATGTTTTAAGTATGTGTTTTGAGTGTTTTTGTCATGGGATTGTTTGTGTTATAGGTGTACCTTGTTGGGAAAGTTTTAGTACAGAATTAGCTTGCTTTAGGGGGTAATTTGATAGCACACGGCTTGGGACATGAGATGTCATAAGGTTTAAGACACAACCAAGTGTCTCAAGTCAGTATGTTACATGACCTAGCACACGGCCTACGACACGACTGTGTGAGCCAAGTCAGTGAGTTACACAGTTTGACACACGGGTTGGGACACGGCCGTGTGTCCCTACTTCGAATGCCCACATGGTTTGGGCTGTGTCACATGGCCGTGTGACCCTTTTTTTCCAAACGTTCAAGTTTTTCCAAAATTTTATGTTTTTATTCATTTTGATCCCCGATTGTTCTCAATCTATTTTTAGGGCCCCATAAACTTGAATTAAGACCCATATGAATATATATACCATGAATTATTTTCGATTTATATATGTTTATAAATCATTTGCATAATTGTTATGAATCTAAATAAAATGTTCTGTTTTGATCTATGACATTCCGATCCTTAACTTGGCAACAGAGATGGGATGTGGGTGTTACAGGCTATGGAAGAAACAAGCCTAACCCTTTCTTCTTCTAGTTTTGATTTTTGAGGAGCAAAAGGATGAATAAAGTATTTTTACTCTCCCTCCCACTTACATATATTTCTATACTAATTAATCATTAATATCACTAAATCAATGGCCATGACCATTCCTAATAATAATATAGTTGCAATCAATGGTTAAATTTCATGTTAACCTACTAAAGCCATATGTAAAATTGCTTTAATTACTATTACAACCTTAGTTCAATTACCACTTAAGCCATCAACCATTTCTTTTATTAAATCTCACTCGTGATAACACTTTGCAATTCACTCCCTATAATATAATTAAAGATCGATCTAATTTAATTGCATTTAAAATTTTAATACAAATCTCAAGTTTGCCTTATAACTTCTCAATAAATAATTTTCTTGATGGTTCGATTTAATGTACTCGGCTTCGAATTGCGTTTTTTGACCTTGACAAAAATCGGGTTCTTATAATTCTCTAATCCTTTAAGAAATTATGTCCTTGAAATTGACATAGAATGAGGTAGGAATATTGCGATCGCATCATTTCCTCGTATTCCCAAGTGGCTTCCTTAACTTTATGACTTTCCAAAGAACTCTAACCAATGGAAGACACTTATTTCATAACTCATTTACATCCTAAGCTACTAAATTTACCAACTCTTCCTCATATGATATATCGAGTTGAATTTCAATTGTTTCTACTGGGACGCAATGTGACGAATATGATTGATACCTTCGAAGCTTAGAAACATGAAATACAT
This sequence comes from Gossypium anomalum, assembly GCA_025698475.1. Taxonomy (NCBI): domain Eukaryota; kingdom Viridiplantae; phylum Streptophyta; class Magnoliopsida; order Malvales; family Malvaceae; genus Gossypium; species Gossypium anomalum. Next base: position 19,149,024 of record CM046957.1, read on the forward strand.
TGTGAATTTTCTCTGACTTCGGTGGTAGCATCAACCAATAAGCTACAGGACCAACTCCTTCAACGATTTCATAGGGTTCGATATACCTAGAACTTAGTTTTCCTTTATGACCAAACCATAATAACTTTTTTCGCAATGACACCTTTAAAAACACCTTATCTTTAATTACGTATTCAATATCCTTCCATTTCAAATCTGCTTATGACTTTTTTCGGTCTGAAACTGCCTGCAACCTATTTCTAATCAACTAAACCTTGTCTTCGATTTCTCATATCAAATCTAGCGCTACTTTCTCTTGTTTAATTCACTCCAACACAATGGACTTTGTTATGTCGATTGTATGTTTTTGTTATTGAAAGATGCAACTAATTATTTAGGCTTCATTTTATCATCGAAGTTCATTTTCTTGTAACTTTTTTGTACATCAAATATAAGTGGAGTGAATAGAACCTTGAAGATAGTGGCTTGATATACGCCTTGGAGCCTTGCTCTATTGATTGAATTTTTCTATTTGAGTATTTGTCCTTGTTTCATTTATGTGCTCCCAACTAACCAATAATTCAGATGTTCCACACTAACACGATATGTGAGTTTGATAGGAGCCCTTGATTTCAAACGTAACATCTACTTCTAATCAAATGGACGTGTGTGTTATAATTTCATATTTAGTTGAGTTGTTGATCACCAAAATATGTTGTACTTCAGTCAAGTTATATACAATATTTAGTATGAGTTTTTAGAGACTTCTTATGTGTTGGTTTTCAGTTTAGCATGATGTTTGTTACTTTGTATGCTTGTGAATTTTGTCATGAGTATGTGGTATTGTTACGTCTCAAATTTTTAAGTTTGGGGCATAACATATGATACGAATAATGAATATTGCAAATTTGTTTAGTATGAATTATTAGCATATCAAAATTAAATTATTAATCAAAAAGAATATTTATATTAATGTATAAATGGTGTAATGGTTTGATTCTTTTTTATACATTTTTTAATCTACCTTAACCCCCAAACAGTGGCAAAGCTAGAAAATTTTTTTTTCGAGGGGTGAGGGGTGAAATTAAATTGTATATTTTTACGATAGTAAAAATGTAATTTCAGCATTTTAATAGTCTATATCTTTATAATTTTTAAAGGATTAAATAAAATTTTTATTATTTTTAGGGGGCCAAAGTACAATTTCACCATTATTAATTTAAAATTTTATAAATTATAAAAGGCCTAAATGGAAAATTTTCTATTTTAGGGGGAGCAGGACCTGCCAACCCTTTTGGCTTTGCCACTGCTCCCAAACCTCTAAATATTATACTCAAATGACATTATGCGTCTAAATCTACTTAAACCCAAATCTACAACTATAAGATACTACTCTGTCGGCGTGTAATTATTAAATTCTTAAATAGATAAATTAAACTATTATGCTAAAACTATACAATTTATACAATAAACTAAATCATGATAAAAAAAAAAAAAGAGAGAGTAAAATATATCCTTACGAAAAATGAAATAATCATGACTTAAATTCACAAAGATGTCAAAATTATGTAAAATAAATTATTAATGTGTCAAAAAAATTAAATAAATTTATAATATTTTACTCAAAAACAAAAAATGAAACACGAAATAAACACTTTATTATAAAAAATTAAATTGCTATGATGAATTACACAAAATATGTTACCGATTAAAAAAAACAAACACGATGTTAACAAACAAATTAATACCTTAAAAGCAAATAAATTAATCTCTAAATTAAATAATTACGAATAACTATTCAAATATAACAAAATAAATACAATATGCCAAATTCTATATAAAATAAATTATGAACCATAAAAATACAAATCTAAATACTCCGTTTCTTGATGGTTGATTTTCTATGCCACATTTTAAGGGTACTATCTTCTAACAAGGCTTGTGTGTTTTGATCTTTTGGTGTCCTAAATGGGGCTAGTGATTGTTGCTTCTTGTTTCATCTGTTGCGGTGACTTGCTGCACTTCTTCCGTCCCGCTTATTGTGGAGCATATCTATTTTGTTTTATTTGATTTTCAATTGTTTGTGCTCTTTTTGTAAACTAAATCTGCCCTTGCTTTGAATGGTTTTTGCTGTCATGTTTAGGAGTTTTTTGTACTTGGTTGTTCATTTTGGCTTCAGCCTTTTGTAACGTTGTTTTGATTTTTTTTTTTATAGCTTTTCTTATTTATCAATTACTTTTCTTGAGAAAAAAAATATAAAAAATGAAGAAAATTATTAAAAAAAAAAACTTGTCAAGAGCAAGGTTGTTGAAAATGGATTGATAGGTCAAACGAGATGAGGTAAGAATTATTGGTACATTGGTCCAAATAAGGGAAAGAATTAATTAACCAGTGAATTGGAATAAAAAATTAGTTGAGCTTATAGTTGAATTAAGCTTTATAAATTTTTAAAATTTTTAATTTTTTAATAAAATTTTAATAATTTATTTAATTAAAATGACTATCAAACCGGTTAGACCAAGAACCGGTGTCGGTATGATTCCAAAAATATTGGTAACCAAAGATGGTTTAATTCAAACAAATTGGACATACAATTCTATGGAGACAAATAATATTTATTTTAAAGTTGAATACATTTTTTATGACCACATTTATCATTGGTTTTATTATTTAAGTCTAATCTTATAGTGATATTCAACAATTCCAAGAAAAAATCCACAATAATTTCTTTTTTACCAGTTGAATACCTTTATTAATTTAAATTATTAATTTAAATACAAATATCATATGGTAGCTTTTAAATTGAGCAATATCCTTTCTTGGGATAGCTTTTAAATTAGGTTATAGATATAAAATTATCAATTTAAATCCAAACATCATATGACAAATAGACTATACAAATCTGAGCCTAATCGAAACCATCCATCTGGTAGGTGAAGGGGAGTTAATCTTAGATGAAAGTTTAGGTATGAATAATAAAAATTGCTATTATTCTCTTGTTTTAATTAATCTCAATCAGACCTTGTTTTCAGCAGGAGCTTTGACTTTAAAACTGAAAATCAGCCATCCAATTCATAAACAATTTCACAGCTCATTTCTGAAAAAACATGCACCCCACGTTTAGTTTCAACCATTAATGGAAAACCCAAAGTCACTAAAATCCCCCTCTCCCCCATAAAAAATTCATGGCTTTGTTTTTTTTATAATAATAATAATATTATTTATTATTTTAACTCTTCCAGTTTGATTGTTCTTCGTTTTTGTTTAACAGAGATTGAACCATGGTTCGAGCTGTTGAACAAGAACAAGAAAGTAAAAAGTTGACGTCAATGATACTGGATTTCAAGGGTTCTAATGATAACAAAGACGAAGGTGACAATGGCTTGAATTCAAATGTGTCCATTGAAGAAATGGTCGCTGCCTTCCAAGCCAGAGAAAAACAATTATTAAATGGCAAGTTTCATGTATTTATATTTAAACTAGATAGTACAAAGCTGTCTTCGATTATCAATAATCTTTCGAGTTTCTCAAAATAAATGAAAACCCTGACATGTTATAGCTCCATTCCCTACTGAAACAATTTCCTAATGTTGGAAATTTTAGGTGTTCCATTACATTATTAAGTCACCTAGATCTTTTATATCTTTTGGTGGTTAATATTTATGTCTGATATGTATTTAAAGGTATAATTTTAGAAAACTTTGAGTATATATGTCTGAATATATTCTGAAACTGTCGTTAATATTCTGGCATGATTTTGATTCAGAGATGGACCAAATGAAGGAAAAGTTTGCTAAATTACTCTTGGGTGAGGACATGTCAGGTGGAGGGACTGGAGTTTCATCAGCTTTAGCACTCTCAAATGCCATTACAAACCTTGCTGGTACTTTCTCCCTTCCCTTATTTCTCGACTTGTTTAGACTTTACATCTATATCAGACAGATATCTAAATATGGGCATACGATATAATCCTTCCAAAACCTTCCAAGCATATCTTTTAAGAAAGAAACCTAGAAAATAACACAGAATATACCTTTATTAGAGATATATCCGGATTATTGAATTTGTGTTGATAAATGGTTCCAGCATCTGTTTTTGGTGAACAATCTCGCTTAGAGCCAATGTCAACTGAAAGGAAAGCAAGGTGGAGAAAAGAAATGGCCTGGCTATTGTCTGTAACTGATCACATTGTTGAACTTGTTCCTTCTCACCAAAAAAACAAGGATGGTTCTGACATGGAGGTATCTCTCTCTGCTTCCAGTTATATTCACATGATAATAATGAATATAATAAGTTCAGAATTCAGATATCTAATTTTAGATATCTTGGGAATCTTGATTTTTTCAGATAATGGTCACTAAGCAACGAAATGATCTTCTTATGAACATTCCAGCCCTGAGGACACTTGATAGAATGCTTATCGTAAGGACATAGATTTACCATATATGTTCTTTTCTTTCATTTGAATTTAGATTTGAAGTTGAACTATAAACAACAACCTAGTACCTGGTTCAATGAGAGCTTAACAATGATGAACAGGATGGTTTGGATACCTTCAAAGACCAAACCGAATTCTACTATTTGTCAAAAGATGCCTCAGACTCAGAAAAGGGAAATAACAAGAGAGAAGATGATAAATGGTGGCTGCCTACTGTTAAAGTTCCCCCGGATGGTCTATCAGAAGCAGCAAGGAAAAACCTTCAGGTTCAAAAGGAATGTGTCACTCAAGTTCTTAAAGCAGCAATGGCAATTAATGCTCAACTTCTATCTGAGATGGAGATCCCTGAAAGCTACATTGAATCCCTCCCTAAGGTAAACCAACAAAACTCTAGAACCTCCGCTTTTGTATAAAGTAAAAACCGCATGAAATGTACTTCCATAATGCGTTTTTCACATTGGTTTTTTGTTGATGCATTGATAGAACGGCAGAGCTAGTCTTGGAGATTCAATCTATAAGAGTATCACAGACGAATTCTTTGATCCAGATCAATTTCTTTCTAGTATGGACCTATCATCAGAGCACAAGATTTTAGACCTCAAGAATAGAATTGAGGCATCCATAGTGATTTGGAAGAGGAAAATGCACCAAAAGGATTCGAAATCATGGGGCTCTGGTGTTAGTATGGAGAAAAGAGAACTGTTTGAGGAAAGAGTTGAGATCATTTTACACCTTATCAAACATAGGTTCCCAGGACTTCCTCAATCTTCACTAGACATCAGCAAAATTGAGTACAATAAGGTAAGCTGTTGGGGATGATGGACCCATGTTTGGAATAAAACATTGAATTTGTTTGTTTAAATTGTATTGGCATTACAGGATGTAGGGCAGGCAGTCCTAGAGAGCTATTCAAGAATACTGGAGAGTTTGGCACACACAGTTATGTCCAGAATCGAAGATGTCATCCGTGCTGATTTACTTACACAAGATCCACCGGAATCCAACCCCACAAAAGATGATAGCCGGCCTAACTCGGTGCATGGAGGAGATGATTCGGAGAGTACCAATGCGCAGACCCTCTCCGATTTACTTACTTGGACTACAGACCAAAATGACAATGAAGACCAAACAGAGCCACAACTAGAGACACCCAAAGAGAATAATGATCAAAAGCACTTGACAAAACTTAACATGTTAATCACCAAGAAGATTTCTTATCTTGAGAGCTTGGGTGGATTAAGAAGTCCAACATCACGCCACTAACGGTGGAGAAGATGAAGACTAAGAACAAAAGAGAATAGAAAAAAGAAAATGAAAACTGGAAGCAGTTAGAGAGATAGTTAGAGGGTGATAGACCATGAAGTTTTAAAGCATCATCTATACACCATGAAAGCCATTTGTAGTTTGTTAGCTACCGAAATATGATTCTTTTTTTTGATTTGTCCTCAAAATTCATGTTTCTTAACTGTCAAATACTATTTATTATACCTAAAACCCAATCGCTATATACTTATCCAGATTTGATTGTGAATTTATACTTTTTACTGATATACTCTTACAAGTATTCAGCCTACAAAGTGCAAGGTGTTCGCATAATTTACGGTTATTTAACTACTAGTTTAATGTCGCGTGGTGATACTATCAAATTATAATATGGTAATATAATTCAGTAATATTTATCAAAAATATTTTTTAATATATAATAATTAATATAACATTTGGGATACCGTACTTGTGTAAAAAAAAAAAAGTGTTTTTTGAAGATATTGGTCCTTTTGGATGTAGTTGAATGAATTTAAGGTTGAAACAGGTCTGTCTTTTGGCACGTTCTTTGGCAGCTTTCCTTGTGTAGGTAGTGTTTATGGCAGTTTCTAGTCATGTTTATGCAGTTTTGTTGTAGCCTCAGTTGTGTTTGTGTAGATTCTGCAAGTGCTTTGCCGGTACTTTATGTGCTTCTAGTTTAGATGATGGAGTCTAATATTGTTGGGATTTCAATTCAGGACGAATGTTAAAAGGTGGCCACAAACAGCAGTATGCAAGAAATCCGGATGAAATACAGTAGCATGCAAATGTCTATGATGTTATCCGGATGAAGTACCTTTTTTTGTAATAGGTGACCTGTTTTTGATTTGACAGCAACTTTTTGACTGGATAAAGTTAGTCAAGTACTAAGCAGTTTTAGACAGGTCCTAGGTTATCATTAAGCTGATTTTACAACTTGTTCACTTGCACAAGCAAAATTTATTGTTCTTCAAATGTAATAGAACCATATATGTACGTTTTTTGCTGAATATAATATGAGTAAGAAAAGGAAATTTCTTCTCTCTTTCAACATCTGTTTTTTTGCTTATGTTTTTCATCTTTCAAGACAAATTTTAGTTCTTTTGTTCTTGTTTTGTGATTAAAAAACTCAACAAATGGTATCAAGAGCCTGTCATCTTTGAGGGTCTTTACTATGTGTTAGTTGTTTGTGTTGATTCTTTGAGTAAATCGTGCTTGAAAGAAAAGAAACATAAGCTATCTTTGTTGGCTTGTTTAGTTGCTGCAAAAGGATGAGTTTTTCACCACCACCACCACCTGTCTTTGCTGGTGAGAACTACAACATTTGGGCTGTGAAAATGAAGACCTATCTGCAGGCTCATGATATGTGGAATGTTGTTCTTGCTGAAACAGAGCCACCACCTTTGAGAGCTAATTCGACCATAGCTCAAATCAGGCATCATATTGAGGACACTTCCAAAAAGTATAAGGCTATGTCATGCCTTCAAAATGGAGTTTCAGATGTTATTTTCACAAGGATAATGGCTTGTGACTCTCCAAAACAGGCCCGGGACAGACCCAAGGAAGAGTTTCAAGGGTCGGGCAAGACCAGGCAGCAGCAGTTGATAAATTTGAGAAGGGACTTCAAAAATCTAAGGATGAAAGAGTCTGAAACTATCAAGCAGTATGCTGACAGGATTATGGCCACAGTCAACAACATAAGGTTGCTTGGAGATGAGTTTAGTGATAAGAGGATAGTTGAAAAAGTCATTACTACTCTACCAGGGAAGTATGAATAAAAAATTTCTTCTTTGGAAGACACGAGGGACCTATAAGCTATACCCTTGATAGAGCTGACAAATGCTCTCTATGCACAGGAGCAAAAGAAGAGCAAATAGAATGGATGAGCATTTTGAGTGTAACACCCTTCACCTGTATTCGACTCCGGAACAAGGTTCGAGGCGTTACCAGACTTAAACATTCACAAACATATAAAATCGGGTCACAAAGTTCTGCCCAAAATTAAAACTTGCAAACCACAATGAATAAAGACCACATCTCATGGCCATGTACAAAAGCTCAATGTAGGCCAATACGTAAACCAAATCATAATAATAATACATGACATGAAATAAACTTCTTATACATGCCACTCACATGAAAACATTTAACATATACTAGCCAATACTCCAAGGGTAATGGCTTGATAGTGTGATGCTGCCTCCGACGATCTCCAACCCCTGAGCTGACCTGACAAACTAAAAATAAATGGAAAGAAGGAAGTAAGCTTTACGCTTAGTAAGCAAGTACATAAATAATGAATAAAGAATTTAGTATGATTACATAATAACTCAAGTGTATCTAGTTTTAATTTCACTATTTATTCCACTTTGGTCAAGCTGTCTCTCCTGCGTCATGTTTACTAAATAAATCATAACTCGAGTTACGAAACTCGAAATCCAATTCCGTAAATTTTCCTTGAAAATAGACTCATATATATATTCACTAATTGTTTTCTAGAATTTTTGGTCAAGCCAATTAGTACAGTTTATTAGTTAAAATTTCCCCTGTTACACAGCTCGACTGATCTGACCTCTGTTCACTACGAATTTAATTTCTCCCAGTATACAATTCAAATAATCATGAAACCTATTTCATTTAAAACTAGACTCAATAAGGAATTTATTCATATAAACTATATTTCTTAATTTGTTTTGTACAATTTTTAATGATTTTTCAAAGTTGGAACAGGGGATCACATAGTCATTCTAAGCAAGTCACACACAATTATAAATATCTCAAAATATAGAATTCCTTTACTTGCTCCGTTTCTTTTATATGAAAATAGACTCATCAAGCTTTAATTTCACATCTCATTCAGCCTCTAGTTAAATTCCTACTATTTTTGGTGAGTTTTCAAAATCACGTCACTGCTACTGTCCCACAACAGTTTTAGTGCTAATTCACTCTTTCACACTTTCTTTGTATTAACCTCATTTTAACATACATATCACAATTCATTTTCACTACATTTCATACATTACAAGTATAGGTCCATAATTACATTGTCACCATAAAGCCATCCCGTTGAACAATTCGGATCAATTCTCGATACTTGATGGTTTCAAAGACACACTCCACCATCATATTTCATATAATTCGGCTCTCTTGTACACATGGTGAACACTTAGTACCACCCATATGACCTAGCCAATTTATCTCGTAGCTCTCTTGTCTACATGGTGTCCTTCACCTGGAACCACGCATGCGACCTAGCTACATATATCCCGTAGCTCTCTTGTCTACATGGGATACTTCCTATATCACACATGTGACCTAGCTACATTTATCTCTCTCCCGTAGCTCTCTTGTCTACATGGGATACTTCCCGTCACACATGTGACCTAGCTACTACATAGTATCGTGTACCTTTCTTGTACACATGATGTGCACTCGGCATCATACATGTGACCTAGCTACACTCCATCTATATTATTCAATTCTTCCGAATGTTCAACCGGATTTCTCTCTCTATTACTTATTTCCATTCTTCCAATAATCAATTTATGCTTCAAAATCGCTAAAATATATATAATAGGCTGAAATATAAAAATGTAAATGAATTTAATCTATTATTTACATACAAACTTACCTCGGTGCAAAATATAGAAATTTTGCAATTTAGTCCAAAACATTTTCCTTTCCCCTGCTCGAGATCGATTCCACGCCTTTCTTGATCTATAATATCACATTTAGCCTAATAATTAATCACACTATTCATGTGGGTCTAAAAATCATATTTTTACAAATTTGCATTTTGACCCCTAAACTTTTGCATATTTGCACTTTTGCCCCAAGACTAAAAATTAAACTTCATCCTATTTCCTTGTGTTTTATGACATACTGATCATTTTTCCCTTCCATGGCAACATCAAATTCTCACTCTAACACATATTTATGAACAATAGATATTTTTATCGATTATACTGCTTTTACTCGTTTTTCACGAAAAATCACTTAGCAAAAGTTGTTTAACACAATTTCAAGCTTCATATTCTACCATAAAACATCAAAATAAACACATTTCACCTATGGGTATTTTTCCAAATATGAACCCTAGCTTAAATAATTGCTAGAATAAGCTTAATCGAGCTACCGGGATTCCAAAAACGTAAAGAACATTAAAAACGGGGCTTGGAATCACTTACTATTGAGCTTGGAAAGCTTGAAAACCCTAGCCATGGCCTCCCCCATGCTAATTTCGGCCTCCATGAAGAAGATGAGCAAAATTGGCTTTTAATTTTGTATTTTAATTCATTTTACCCTAAATGACCAAAATGCCCTTACTACTAAACTTTCAAAAATTCCTTCCATGTCCTAATTTTGTCCATGAACTTAAAATTGGTCAAATTGCTATTTAAGACCTCCTAATTAATATTTTAAAGCAATTTAATACTAGAACTTCTAGAATGCAAGTTTTGCAACTTATTCAATTTAGTCCCTAACTTCAAATTAAGCACTTTATGCATTGAATTTCTTCACGAAATTTTCACGAAATCATGAAATCATATCATAAACCTCAAAATAATTATAAAATAATTATAAAACAATTATTTCTATCTCGAATTTGTGGTCACGAAACCACTATTCCGATTAGGCCCTGATTCGGGTTGTCACAATTCTCCCCCCTTTAGAGATTTTCGTCCCCGAAAATCTTACTGGAAAAGTGGTCTTCACTTAGATGCATAAATTTCAGATTTGGTGCTGAAGAACTTTCACTCAGGTGGTGCCTCCAATATATCTTTTTAATTTTTTTTATATATTATGAAAGCTTACGGATTCATCTCTCAATTGTTCTTAAATTTTCAAGCCTTCTCCGTTTCCCTTGTCATCTTGACATAAAACCAGATCTCAATTTGGTTAATGGAGACTAGAATTCCAAGAAATCCAACGATCAAAGGGACCTACACTCTTCCGAAATAATCATACAGATTTTATCATCAATAAATCATAATCCAATAACATCCGAATCAAATTATCAGTACACGTCATTTCTCTCTCAATGAATAGGTAAATTTCACTTGTGAGCTTCATACAATTCTTTCTGTATAAGCCTCGTAATAATAATATCATGAATCGATCCAATCAAAATTCAACATCGTAAGTCGATTCTCACTATACTCTTTTAGTTTATCGCTCACTATCATATTTTCCTCTTTCCACTACGGAAATAATTCTGATATAACCTCGAAAATAATCCTTTCTTCTAGTTACAAAATATTTCATCATGCCATCCTTTACTATTCATTCCTTACGTTAATAAAAACTATTTCAATTGCATTAGCTCAAGTAACCAAAACATCTCAATTGAAGACATTAACTATAATTGACTTACTTGAGAGAAGTAATCCACCATACCGATTGAAACTCGCACTTTTATCACTTATGCTTTTATCGTTGTCAAACCTTACACGAAAATTAGAAAAATCCCAATACCAAATCACCATATTACCCAAATCAAATCGTAGTATAGTCATACTTGACATGATTATCACGAGTGAAGAAATGCACTCCAAGCATGAGTCATAATTGACAAATTACGGAATAAAGATAACAAGAAAAACAAATAAAGAAATCCAAGATAGAGAAACCCAAAATAAAGAAACCCAAGATACGATACTATGCCGGAAAATTAAAAACCAAACTCATAGGAAAATATAGAAAATCCCGATAATTCCTTAAAGAAAAGAAATCCAATAGAAAATATCATTTAATCTCACTGGAATTAAATGCAACAAGAACAATGTATCTTCCTATATATACATATCAAATGGAGCATCAAGTAGATGAAACAAAATCATAGTATTATACATATTCTCTTATATATATATATATTTTTTTTAAATCAGGCAGAATATAATAGAATGCCCGAAAGAATAGAGCAATACAAATTATAAACCAGTCAGGCTACCAATGCTTTCGTCTAACATCAGGATTAGAAAACATCCTCATATAACTAGAATTTATTCAAAAGATCAACAACCCTAGAAATATTTCTGGGAACGGATAAAACATAAAACATCTTAGAAGAAACTGCTAAAATCTGTCGGTAACCAGAATCGTCACACTCGGATATTACACATCTCGGATATCATTTCCCCAACTATTTCTCATCATCACAAATTTCATATTATTTTTCACTAAAGAAGACTAGTTCTCAATAAATTTTGTTTTGCACTTTCCTCGACCTTGTACCTTAGTAATGCAATTTATCAAAATAATTTTCTTCTCTAATTGGAATAGTGCATAACTCCAATAATCCTTATGCCAATCGATTTTTTTTTTTTAGCTTTGACTTTACTTATCAACTCATTCTTCAATCTCTAATCATATTTATAATTATTCTAGTCTTCGAACTCTTTGGTTTCTCAACCGAAACTTATTCAAGACAAATCTCATGAAATTCCATTATAAAACACCACTTTGATAAGGGGGAAGGGGTCGTAGGGCCTCGACTCAACTCTCATATACATATACATGAAACACGCTTTTCATCGAGCAATCATATCTCAATCATGTCATTCATTTCGAGTAACTAACATTCATATTGGTTTAATGCCCACTTTCCAGCTTATCTCATTTAGTCAAGTATAATTATGCATGCATCATATTTTATTTATTTTTTGAATAGCTTGACTTATCCATTCATCTACTCGAGCAAATCATACTCATGACATCATATAAGAGTTAAACAAACATAGATATTTGCATCACAATGGCAACTTTCATTTCATGCATCATCATATACATATCATTATAATCACATAATTCAGTCCAAACAATTTAACATAGATAAATTCATTTCATTATAATCATTTATCTCATAAAAAAATATCATTCACATTCATCAACATTCAATGTTCAATCAAGGCAATGACATATTTATTCATATCATAATATTATGAACTTTTACTCATACCTCTACGAATTTCTATTTATCCCATTCACCTTATCAAGTAAATCAAATACGCTACATCATAGGAGCATCAAGCATGTATAGATATTTATTACAACATGACCTTTTCATCTTACGTGTTATCACTTATATATATATATCATAAATTTTTATTCATACTTTTCTAAATCGAGACTCATCATAATCGTAATTTTATTCAAACATCTTCGCATCACATTGAACATGGTCAGTGCAGCTCGGTTGGAGAGTACCTTTGTCTAAACAAGACGGTGTTCATACGCGTCGGGAGACATCACGCTATCACGGATCAGTGGCATGTATAGCTGGACTTTTACACATGCTAGGTTAGTCCGAGAACCGACTAAACCATAGCTCTGATACCACTAAATGTAACACCCTTCACCCGTATTCGACTCCGGAACAAGGTTCGAGGCGTTACCAGACTTAAACATTCACAAACATATAAAATCGGGTCACAAAGTTCTGCCCAAAATTAAAACTTGCAAACCACAATGAATAAAGACCACATCTCATGGCCATGTACAAAAGCTCAATGTAGGCCAATACGTAAACCAAATCATAATAATAATACATGACATGAAATAAACTTCTTATACATGCCACTCACATGAAAACATTTAACATATACTAGCCAATACTCCAAGGGTAATGGCTTGATAGTGTGATGCTGCCTCCGATGATCTCCAACCCCTGAGCTGACCTGACAAGCTAAAAATAAATGGAAAGAAGGAAGTAAGCTTTACGCTTAGTAAGCAAGTACATAAATAATGAATAAAGAATTTAGTATGATTACATAATAACTCAAGTGTATCTAGTTTTAATTTCACTATTTATTCCACTTTGGTCAAGCTGTCTCTCCTGCGTCATGTTTACTAAATAAATCATAACTCGAGTTACGAAACTCGAAATCCAATTCCGTAAATTTTCCTTGAAAATAGACTCATATATATATTCAGTAATTTTTTTCTAGAATTTTTGGTCAAGCCAATTAGTACAGTTTATTAGTTAAAATTTCCCCTGTTACACAGCTCGACTGATCTGACCTCTGTTCACTACGAATTTAATTTCTCCCAGTATACAATTCAAATAATCATGAAACCTATTTCATTTAAAACTAGACTCAATAAGGAATTTATTCATATAAACTATATTTCTTAATTTGTTTTGTACAATTTTTAATGATTTTTCAAAGTTGGAACAGGGGATCACATAGTCATTCTAAGCAAGTCACACACAATTATAAATATCTCAAAATATAGAATTCCTTTACTTGCTCCGTTTCTTTTATATGAAAATAGACTCATCAAGCTTTAATTTCACATCTCATTCAGCCTCTAGTTAAATTCCTACTATTTTTGGTGAGTTTTCAAAATCACGTCACTGCTACTGTCCCACAACAGTTTTAGTGCTAATTCACTCTTTCACACTTTCTTTGTATTAACCTCATTTTAACATACATATCACAATTCATTTTCACTACATTTCATACATTACAAGTATAGGTCCATAATTACATTGTCACCATAAAGCCATCCCGTTGAACAATTCGGATCAATTCCGATACTTGATGGTTTCAACCACACGCTCCACCATCATATTTCATATAATTCGGCTCTCTTGTACACATGGTGAACACTTAGTACCACCCATGTGACCTAGCCAATTTATCTCGTAGCTCTCTTGTCTACATGGTGTCCTTCACCTGGAACCACGCATGCGACCTAGCTACATATATCCCGTAGCTCTCTTGTCTACATGGGATACTTCCTATATCACACATGTGACCTAGCTACATTTATCTCTCTCCCGTAGCTCTCTTGTCTACATGGGATACTTCCCGTATCACACATGTGACCTAGCTACTACATAGTATCGTGTACCTTTTTTGTACACATGATGTGCACTCGGCATCATACATGTGACCTAGCTACACTCCATCTATATTATTCAATTCTTCCGAATGTTCAACCGGGATTTCTCTCTCTATTACTTATTTCCATTCTTCCAATAATCAATTTATGCTTCAAAATCGGCTAAAATATATATAATAGGCTGAAATATAAAAATGTAAATGAATTTAATGTATTATTTACATACAAACTTACCTCGGTGCAAAATATAGAAATTTTGCAATTTAGTCCAAAACATTTTCCTTTCTCCGTTCGAGATCGATTCCACGCCTTTCTTGATCTATAATATCACATTTAGCCTAATAATTAATCACACTATTCATGTGGGTCTAAAAATCATATTTTTACAAATTTGCATTTTGACCCCTAAACTTTTGCATATTTGCACTTTTGCCCCAAGACTCGAAAATTAAACTTCATCCTATTTCCTTGTGTTTTATGACATACTGATCATTTTTCCCTTCCATGGCAACATCAAATTCTCACTCTAACACATAGTTATGAACAATAGATATTTTTATGGATTATACCGTTTTACTCATTTTTACGAAAAATCACTTAGCAAAAGTTGTTTAACACAATTTCAAGCTTCATATTCTACCATAAAACATCAAAATAAACACATTTCACCTATGGGTATTTTTCCAAATATGAACCCTAGCTTAAATAATTGCTAGAATAAGCTTAATCGAAAGCTAATGGGATTCCAAAAACGTAAAGAACATTAAAAACGGGGCTTGGAATCACTTACTATTGAGATTGGAAAGCTTGAAAACCCTAGCCATGGCCTCCCCCATGCTAATTTCGGCCTCCATGAAGAAGATGAGCAAAATTGGCTTTTAATTTTGTATTTTAATTCATTTTACCCCTAAATGAACAAAATGCCCTTACTACTAAACTTTCAAAAATTCCTTCCATGTCCTAATTTTGTCCATGAACTTAAAATTGGTCAAATTGCTATTTAAGACCTCCTAATTAATATTTTAAAGCAATTTAATACTAGAAACTTCTAGAATGCAAGTTTTGCAACTTATTCAATTTAGTCCCTAACTTCAAATTAAGCACTTTATGCATTGAATTCCTTCACGAAATTTTCACGAAATCATGAAATCATATCATAAACCTCAAAATAATTATAAAATAATTATAAAACAATTATTTCTATCTCGAATTTGTGGTCACGAAACCACTATTCCGATTAGGCCCTGATTCGGGTTGTCACATTGAGGGAGCTTTTCAGGCCAGGAGCAAAGAGAGCTCAAGCTTAAGCTCAAGTTACAAGGGCAAAAAGCCTTGGCTAGAAAAGAAAGAGAAAAGGAAGAAGGATGCTGACAAAAAGAAGTTTCCACCATGCACTCACTGCAAGAAGTCCACTCACTTGGAAACATATTGCTGATACAGGCCTGACATTCAATGTAGAAGCTGCAAATAATTTGGTCACATTGAGAAAGTTTGCAAGAAGAAGGCTAAAGCACAATTACAGTAGCAGAATCAACCTCAGGCTGCTGAGGATGTCCAAGCTCAGGTGGAGCAAGTGTTTACTGCCTCCTGCTTTGCAAGCTCAAGCAAAGTCAGGAAGAATTGGTTGATCGACAGTGGTTGCACTCATCACATGGCTTTAGACAAAGGCATGTTCAGGGAGCTAGACACTAGCTTTGTGTCCAAAGTCAGAATTGGCAATGGTGAGTTCATAGAGGCCAAAGGCAAGGGCAAGGCTGTGATTTGCACTCAGTCAGGTAACAAAACTATCTCAGAAGTTCTTTTTGTACCTGATATTGACCAAAATATACTTAGTGTTGGTCAGCTGTAGGAGAAGGGTTACTCCCTTATTTTTGAAAGAAAGACTTGTGTGATCAAGGATGTTTTTGATCAAGTTCTGGTGACAGTAGCTATGTATGACAGATCATTCATTTTGGATGTAAATCAGCTAGAAGCAAAGGCACATACAGCTCTGGCTGATGAATCATGTTTTTGGAACAAGAGAATTGGGCATGTGAATTATAAGTCACTAAGTAACAAGAGAATTGGGCATGTGAATTATAAGCCACTAAGCCCGCTGCACAAAATGAGCTTAGTAGAAGACATGTCCAGGATCGAGCCTAAGAATGATATGTGTGAGGTTTGTCAACTTGGAAAGTAGACCAGACTACTTTTTCCTGTCAACAAAGCTTGGAGAGCTCAAGAGAGGCTCCAACTGGTCTATACAGACATTTGTGGACCTATGAAGACATCCTCTTTAAATGGCAGCAAGTATTTGGTGTTGTTATTGATGATTGTACCAAATTTTGCTGGGTGAATTTCTTGAAAAAAAAAAGTCAAATGTGGCTGATTTCTTCTACAAATTTAAGGCATTGGCTGAGAATCAAGCAAGTTGCAAGCTGAAGATGTTGAGGTCTGACAATGGGACTGAGTATGTGTCTCAAAAGTTCTAAAAGATTTGTGATGAAGCTAGAATTCAGCATCAATTGACCACCATCTATGCACTACAACAAAATGGTGTTTTTGAGAAGAAGAACATAACTATTCTTGATATGGCTAGTTGCTTACTATTTGAGGCCAAGATGCCTAACAACTTTTGGGCTGAGGTAGTAAATGCCTCTGTGTATTTGCTAAATAGGCTGCCAACTAATGCAGTTAAAGGTAAAACACCTTTTCAAGTCTAGTTTGGTCTAAAACCAAATGTCTCACACTTGAAAGTGTTTGGTTGTTTATGTTATTCACTGGTGCCAGCTGAAAAGAGGACCAAACTAGAAAAAAGATCTATGTCAGGAGTCTTTGTTGGCTACGACAATGAAAAAAGGGGTATAGGGTCTTCGATCCATCTACCAAGAAGATTGTTGTGAGCAAAGATGTGAAATTCAATGAAGGGAGCTATTGGAAATGGGATGGAATAGATGCAAGCTTGTTTAAGCAAGACCAAAGATGATCCCGATCAAGAAAGCAGTTAAAGTTGAAGTCGTCAAAGTCAAGATGATTTTGATGATGCACCTATTAAAGGCACCAGAACCTTAATAGACATCTATGAAAGATGTGATATGACCATTGTTGAGCCTTCCTGTTTTGATGAAGCTACAAGGGAGGGCTATTGGAAAAAAGCAATAGAAGCTGAACTGAGAATGATCCATAAGAATGACACTTGGGAGCTGGTTGATAGACCAGCAAACAAAAAGGCTATTGGTGTAAAATGGGTGTTTGGGACCAAAAACAATGCAGATGAGTCACTGAACAAATACAAGGCTATGCTGGTTGTGAAGGGATACAGTCAGCAGCATAGAATCGATTTCTTGAAACTTTTGAACCTGTTGCAAGGTTGGACACTATAAGGCTATTGCTTGCCTTGGCTGCTCAAAAGTAATGGAAAGTCCATCAACTGGATGTTAAATTAGCCTTTTGAATGGATTTCTCAAGGAAGAAATCCTTGTTGAACAACCTGATGGTTTCAAGGTCCCTGGTGAAGAACACAAAGTCTACAAGCTCAAAAAGGCTTTGTATGACCTAAAACAGGCTCCAAGGGCTTGATATGACAGAATTGATGCATACTTGTCAAGACCAGGGTTCGAGAAGAGTATTAGTGAACCTACACTATATGTGAAGAAGGTAGAGAATTAAACTTTTTTGATTGTTTCACTTTATGTGGATGACTTATTTGTTACTGGTTGCAGGAGTAAGCTGATTGAAGAATTTAAGAAGCATATGCAAAATGTTTTCGAGATACTGATTTAGGTTTGATGACCTACTTCTTTGGTATGGAACTGAATTAGAATGAGCATAGTATTTTCATAAGCCAGCAAGCTTTTGCATTGAAGGTTCTAAGCAAATTTTGCATGGCAAACTACAAACCTACTAGCACTTCTGTAGCACTAGGAGAAAAACTCTCTAGCAACAGTAATCATGATCGAGTGGATGAAAAAGCTATAGAAGTCTACTTGGTTGCCTTCTCTACTTGACGGCAACAATGCTAGACATCATGTATGTAGTCTGCCTTTTATAAAGGTCCATGCATTGCTGCAATGTAACTCATTTTAAGGCTGCCAAAAGAGTTTTAAGGTATGCCAAAGGAAACTTAAGCTATGGTGTGAAGTTTGAGAGAGCTAAAGAACTGAAGCTGGTTGGCTATTCAGACAGTGATTGGGCTAGTTCAGTTGATGATATGAAGAGCACATCAGACTACTTCTTCACTCTAGGTTCAGGATTTTTTAGCTAGAGTTCTAAGAAGCAACAGACAATAGTTCAATCCACTGTAGATACAGAGTATATTGCAGTCGCTACTGCTATTAATCAAGCTATTTGGCTTAGGAAACTTTTAAGTGATTTGAATGCTGATCAAGTAGAAGCAACAGAGATTAAAATTGACAATCAGTCAGCTATTGCAATTGCCAAGTATCCTGTGTTTCATGGAAAGACTAAACACTTCAAGATCAAATACCATTTTGTGAGGGAGGCAAAGCTATCAAAGGAAATCAACTTGGTCCATTGTTGCTCAAAGGTTCAATTGGCAAACATTTTGACCAAGCCATTAACTGCCGCATGGTTCGAGTATTTGAAGAAGGAAGTTGGAGTCTGCTATCTTGTAGCCAAGGAGGAGTGTTAAAAGGTGGCCACAAATAGCAGTATGCAATAAATCCGGATAAAATACAGTAGCATGCAAATGTCTATGATGATATCCGGATGAAGTACCTTTTTTGTAACAGGTGACTTGTATTTGATTTGACAACAACTTTTTGACTGGATAAAGTTAGTCAAGTACTAAGCAGTTTTAGACAGGTCCTAGGTTATCATTAAGCTTTTTTTACAGCTTGTTCACTTGCACAAGAAAAATTTATTGTTCTTCAAAAGTAATAGAACCATTTATGTACGTTTTTTTATGAATATAATATGAGTGAGAAAAGTAAATTTTTTCTATCCTTCAACATCTATTTTTTGCTTCTTTTTTTCATCTTTCAACACAAATTTTAGTTCTTTTGTTCTTGTTTTGTGATTAAAAAACTCAACAACGAGGAGGATGATGCTTGGTTGTATTATGTGAATAACGAAGCTCCTAGCTTTGATATAGGGTTATGTCTGGTGGGGTGCTTCCTGATGGCAAATGTAGTTAATTTTGAAGCGATGTGTAACTCTATGGCTAACTTACGACATTTCATTGGTAGAGTTGTGATATCTGATTTGGGAGAAAAGAAATTTTTGTTTCAGTTTTTCTCTAAAGTTGATATCATGAGAGTGATTACTGGGAGTTCCTGGACTTTCAATAATCATTTAATAGTGTGCCAAAGGCTAGTAAATGAAGAGGATCCACTCTAGGTTACTTTGGCTTATGTTGACTTTTGGGTCCGAGAGATGATCTTCCTTCTGATCTGTTTTCGGATCAAATGGCAAAACAATTTGGTTCTTTTCTTGTACTTTTCTTGATTATGATGCCAAATCAATTGCTCTTGGTGTCAAGAAATTTATGTGAATTCATGTATAATGGATGTTAGAATACCACTGAAATGTAGGAAACATATTGCACTCACTCCACAAAAGCATGTTTATGGTCGCTTTCAGTATAAAAAATTAGTGTTGTTCTATTTTATTTGCAGCAAATTTGGTCACAGTGAAAGTTTTTACCTAGTCCAGATTGATCATGGAGCAAAGGAATTGTCTATGGGATGAGACATCATGCTTAAGGCTTTACCTTATCAGGCTTTGTAACACCCCTCACCCGTATTTGACGCTGGAATAGGGTTACGAGGCATTACCAGACTTACATTGCAAACAATCATACTATTTTGAGTCATAAATTTTCATCCAAATTAAAACCTTTTTTTTCATTCATAAAGTCCCTAATAAGAGCCTACAAGGCCCAAAACATGCTTTCGAAGTGGTTCAGGGCTAGACCGATAACTCAGGGAATTTTGTTTAAAACTTAGAAAATTTTTGCTATAAACAAGGGTCACACGCCCGTGTGGTTTGAGACACGCCCGTGTGGGCAGCCGTTTTTGACCCACACACGCCCGTGTCCCTAACTTGTGTAACTCTTGGTTTTGCAAAGCATGAACAAATTGAAGTCACATGGCCAAGTCACACGCCCGTGTGCTAAGCCGTGTGGTTAATTTAATTTTCATAAAATAGGTGCAGTGTAACAGCTCGTTTTAGGGTCAAATCGAAACAGTAATTTTGGGACCGCAAATCCAAAGTGCAAATAGTTATTTTTATTATTTCTTTAAGGCCTACAGTATGATTGAATGATTGTGTGAAAATTTCATTAAGAAATTTTATCGATAGAGTGTCCAATTTGACTAATAGGACTAAATTGCAATAGGTGCAAAATGTGTGTTCTAGAAGCTAGAGGTGTCTAATTGAAATGAAATTTTAAATTGAAGGTCCTTAAATGGAAATTAGACCATTATACTTAAGTTGGACAAAAATGGACATGGTTAGATAAAATTTCAAAGTTTTAAGTGAAGAGCATTTTGGTCATTTGGTAAATAAAGACAAATAAAACTAATAAAAAGATGTCATCTTCCCCAATTTAGTCCCCCCATGGCTGAATTTCTCAAAATAAGACATAGCTAGGGTTTGGCCACTTTCAAGCTCGATTGTAAATCCATTCTTGTCTCGTTTTTAATGATTTTTATATTTTTGAGATCGGTGCAACGTAATCTAGCTATTTCAAGGACTAATTTGAAAGAAAATCAAAGTCTAGAATTTTAACCATGTAGAATATTTGTGTATTTTGATGTTTAATTATATAAAATGTATGTTTAATGTTAGGTAAACAACATTTACCAAGTGATTTTTGATGAAAATGTCAAATAGGGACCTATTTGTAAAAGTTGTAAAATGTGTGTAAAAATGTGAATAAATGAAAAATGTGGGCTAATATGAGTACTAACAATATTCTTCTAGGCTTGGGTAATGAAGAAATCGAATGAAAATTATTTTACGAGCCTAGGGACTAAAATGTAAAAAGTTGAAAAGTTAAGGGCAAAAATGTAATTTTTCCATAAGGTGTTTTTGGGATTAAATTGAATAATGTGATGATTGAATGAGTTAATTGTGGTATTACAGATCAAGAAAGACGAGGTTCTGACCTAGACCGAGGAAAGAACAAAGTTGTGGACTAAATCGAACTATTAGCCATTTTGTACCGAGGTAAGTTCGTATGTTAAAAAAACAAGCCTTACTATGATTGTATTTTATTGCTTTAATATTGCATGAATTTTATGTTTGATAAATGTGGATGAGCTTAATCCTATGAACGAGTCTGAAGATGATTCAACAAGCAAGAAATCTCGTTTAAACTTTAGGAATAGGGTAGGATACAAGTGACATGTCACTAGGGTCATTATGTGTTATGTGATTATGTGATCTGGGTGCTGGTCTTGTACATCCTACCGATGGCTGAGTATACCGGCATATGTTACGGATACTTGAAAGCTTGCGTGAGCAGCACAGCGTAGCTACGTCTTTACTGATAGCTTGTGTAAGCAGGCCCGTTGATAGCTCGAGAGCGAGTAGCTATGTGATATGAGATTTGAGGTAGCATTGGCTACATATGTGGCACTTAGTGTGCAAATTTCCTGAGCATCCGACATTATTATTCTGAGTGATTCACGGGTATGTCAAAGATGAGATTATGTGTAACTCCCTTTCGAGATGGGACAGGTATTTACATGAAGCTCATATCTATTAAATGCTTGAAATGATGAATATGAGGTAAGTTTTGTGATGGAATGAGTTATGATTATGAGACCATGGTAAATGTACATTTAATTATGTTATATCATTTGAATGTTATATGCATGGCAAGGTTGTTTATTTCTTGCATACGAGCTTACTAAGCTACATAGCTTACTCTATTTATTTTACATGTTTTTATAGTGTCGCCAAGCTAACTCGGATCAGAGATCATCGGAGATTTTCCTCACACTATCAAAACTGTTATTTTGGGTATTTGATGATCTTAGTATTTTGAAAGTATGGCATGTAGGACTTGGTCATTTTTTTATATGTGTCATTGTGTTTTGGCCAAAAATGTTGGCTTGTAATTGTCAAAGTTTGATGTGGTACTTGGCCATGTAACTTGGGTCATTTTGATTGGAATGGTTGTAAGCATATTTATATAGATATATATTTATGTATGCATGCATGTGCAATCATCCTTGTGTGATGTGGTCTATGAATCCTTGGTGAATGAGGGAATTGTGATTTAAGGCATGAATGTGAAATGTTTGCTGATATGATCTATGGATGAAATGATAAAATTTGTGTACAATTAGGTATCTTGAAAGTAGTCAATTGTGTGTATGATAGATGTTGATATTGTATTGGCATGTGTTGGTCATAAATGTGGATGTTTTGGTTACCTAAGTATAGTATGTTTTGCGCCTTTGAATTGATGTAGGTGTATGTGTGAATAAGGGTGGCAAATGGCTTGCCAAATAACCTTTATTTTGTCTACACGGGTAGACACATGGGCGTGTGTCTAGGCCGTGTGTGACACACAGTCTGCCCCATAGGCATGTGTATAGGCTGTGTGTCCCCTGCACCTTAATTTTGAGAAACAAAATGCTCAGAATTAAGCACACGGGCTGAGACACAGACGTGTGTCCCAGCCATGTGGACGACACAACCTCGAACATGGGTGTGTGCCCTGGTCGTGTGAAGTCTACACCTATTTTATGAAAATTAATTTTCCACACGGCCTAGCACACGGGCGTGTGACTTGGCCGTGTGATCTCAATTTGTTCATGGGTTACAAGTCAGAGAGTTACACGGGGCCGGCACAAGGGCGTGTGTGACCACATGGCCTGATAACATGGGTGTGTCCCAAACCAAATAGGCGTGTGACATTTGTTTAGTGGAAAACTTTTCTAAGTTTGTACAAATTTCTAAAGTTCTCGGTTTAGTCCCGGACCACTTCCAAAGCATGTTTTGGGCCCCGTAGGCTCGTAATAGGGACTTTATGATTAATTTCAAATGGTTTGAATTTGGACGCAAATTTATGACTCAGAATTGTATGATTTTTTGTTATGTGAGTTCGGTAATGCCTCATACCCTGTTCCAACGTCCAATACGGGTAAGGGGTGCTACATGCAGACTTCACATGGTTGGGACACACGCCTGTGCTTGAAGCCGTCTCCCTCACACGGCTAAGACACATGTCAATGTCTCTGTACATGTGCTTAATTCTGAGCATTCTGTTTCTTAAAATTTAGAAGCAGGGGACACACAGCCAAAACACATGCCCATGGGACAGGCCGTGTGTGACATGCCTCTGTGTCTACCCATGTGGATAAAATAAAGGCTATTTACCAAGCCATTTGCCACCCTAATTTACACATACACATACACAAATTCAATGGCATAAACCATGGTATACTTAGGCAACCAAAACATCTACAATCATGACCAACACATGTAAATGCAATGCCAACATCTATCATGCTCATGACATTCCATTATGCCAAATCAAACATACTAATTTCACATTCAAAACACTACAAAGACTTTTTTCAATTTGCATTAACTTATCAAGTTAATCCATCATACCAACAAACCAAACTCATCCATTTCACAACAAGTCAATAAGCCACAATCAACATTTAACAAATCAATATAAACCACATCATCAAGGGCATCGGCACATGCATGCATATAGGTATAAATATATATATATATATATATATATATAAACTTACAATTGATTTAACCAAAATGAGCCAATTTACATGGCCAAATACCAAATCAAGCCTTTGACTATTACAAGCCAATACATTTGGCCAAAATCATGATGACACATATAACAAAATGACTAAGTCCCTATACATGCCATATACAAATTCATGGGACAAGCCGTGTGTGACATGCCTCTGTGTCTACCCATGTGGATAAAATAAAGGCTATTTACCAAGCCATTTGCCACCCTAATTTACACATACACATACACAAATTCAATGGCATAAACCATGGTATACTTAGGCAACCAAAACATCTACAATCATGGCCAACACATGTCAATGCAATGCCAACATCTACCATGCTCATGACATTCCATTATGCCAAATCAAACATACTAATTTCACATTCAAAACACCACAAAGACTTCTTTCAATTTGCATTAACTTATCAAGTTAATCCATCATACCAATAAACCAAACTCATCCATTTCACAACAAGTCAATAAACCACAATCAACATTTAGCAAATCAATATAAACCACATCATCAAGGGCATCGGCTTATGCATGTATATAGGTATATATATATATATAAACTTACAATTGATTTAACCAAAATGAGCCAATTTACATGGCCAAATACCAAATCAAGCCTTTGACTATTACAAGCCAATACATTTGGCCAAAATCATGATGACACATATAACAAAATGACCAAGTCCCTATACATGCCATATACATAAAATTTTTAAGATCATCGATACCCAAAATGAGAGTTTGATAGTGTGATGCGATCTCTGACAATTTCCAATCCGAGCTAGCTTGGTGACACTATAAAAATTGGAAAGTAAAACGAAGTAAGCTATAGCTTAGTAGGCTCGTATGAAAGAAATAAGCAAATCTTACCATAGATTTAAAATTCAAGTAATATAATATAAGACGATGAAATTTACCATAATCTCATAAACATAATTCCTTCCATCACAAACTTACTTTAAATTCATCATTTCGTGAATTTAATAATCATAAGTTTTGTGTACATACTTGTACCATCTCGTAATAATTTCATACCTATTCTCATCATTGGCATACCCAATGAACCATTTGGAATAATTATATCGGATACTCAGGAAACCTTGCACACAAGGTGTCACATAGGTAGCCATTGCTACCTCTATCTCATAACACATATATGCTCGCTCTCAAGCCATCAACGGGCCTACTCACACAAGCTGTCAGTCAAGACGTAGCTACACAGTGCTGCTCACATAAGCTGTCAAGTAACCACAATATATGCCGGTATACTCAGCCACCGATAGGACCTACATGACTAGCACCCGGATCACATAACATAAAACCCTAGTGACATGTCACTTGTATCCTAATCTATTCCTAAGGTTCGATAGGGATTTCTCACTTGCCAAAACATTGTCGAATGTTTCCGTAGAGTTGTTTACACAATTCATGCATAAATTAAAGCATTTAAAATACAATTTTAACAAAGCTTATTAACATACGAACTTACCTCGATGCCAAAAACGGCAAAAGGATCTCTTCGTCAATTATTTTGTTTTTCCCTCGATCTAGACCCGAACTTCATTTTTCTTTATCTATAATGTCAAATTTAACTTAATTAATCATAACATTATTCAATATAGCCCAAAAAGACATTATAGAAAAAATTACATTTTTGCCCCCAACATTTTAACATTTTACAATTTAGTCCCTAGGCTCGTAAAATGAATTTTTTTCAATTTCATCACAACCCAAGCCTAGCCAAATATTACAAGTACTCATATCAGTCCATATTTTTCATTTATTCACACTTTTCTAGTCATTTTATAACTTTTTACAAATAAATTCCTATTTGATGTTTTTACCGAAAATCACTTTACAAATGTTATTTAACTAAAAAACAAACATGCATTTTCTACCATATAACATCAAAATACAAACATATTGAACATGGGCAAAATTTTAGACTTTAACCTTCTTTGAAATTAGTCCTTAGAATAACTAAATCAAGTTACAACGATCTCAAAAATATCAAAATCATTAAAAACGGGACAAGAACGGACTTACAATCGGGCTTGAAAGCTTGGCCAAAAACCCTAGCCATGGATTCTTGAGAATTTTGGCTATGGGGGACTAAATTGAAGAAGATGGACACTTTTATTTAGTTAATTTGTCTTTATTTACCAATTTACTAAAATACCCTTAATGCATAACTTTAAAATTTTACCTAATTATGTCCATTTTTGTCCATCCTAAAGTATAATGGCCTAATTACCATTTAAGGACCTCTAATTTAAAATTTCATTGCAATTAGACACCTTTAACTTATAGAACTCAAATTTTGCACCTACTGCAATTTAGTCCTTCTAGTCAAATTGAGCACTCAATCGATAAAATTTCTTAACGAACTTTTCACCCAATTATTCTATCATGCTGTAGAACTTAAAGAAATAATAAAATAAATATTTCTACTTCGAATTTGTGGTCCCCAAGCCAACCCAAAAATGGGCTATTACAACTCTCACCCCTTAGGGATTTTTGTCCCTGAAAATCTTACCAAAAAAGAGGTTAAGTTACTGTTTTCTCATAGCTTCCTCGAGTTCCTACGTAGCCTCTTTGACCCCATGTCGTTGCCACAAAACTTTCATTAGAGTTATGCTTTTATTCCTCAACTGTTTAACCTCTCGAGCTAACACTTTGATCGGTTCTTCACCATATGTCATATCAGGTTGAATCTCAATCTCTGACGGTGAGATTACATGTGATGGATCTGATCGATATCGTCATAACATTGACACATGAAATACATTATGAATCCTTTCTAACTCTCTAGTTGATATGCTACTGGCCTTATTCTTTCAATAATCTCACATGACCCAATGAAACGCGAACTCAACTTGCCTTTGCGACCAAATCTAAGAATTTTCTTCCACGGTAACACTTTCAGAAACACTTAATCACCAACTTGAATTTTGATATCCTTCCGTTTTAGATCCACGTGCGATTTTTGTCGATCCGAAGCTTCTTTTAAACAATCACAAATTACTTTCACTTTCTCTTCGGTTTCTTTAACCAAATCAACCCTGTGAATCTGTTTCTCACTAAGCTCGGTCCAATATAGCGAAATTCGACAGTTGCGGCCATACAATGCTTCATATGATGCCATTTTTATACTTGATTGGAAACTATTGTTATAAGCAAATTCGACCAATGATAGATATTTCTCCTAACTACCTTTGAACTCTAAAACACAACAGCAAAGGATATCTTCTAGAATTTGAATCGCTCTCTTAGATTGACCGTCAGTTTGCAGATGAAATGCAGTACTAAAATTCAACTTTGTACCCAAAACTTCTTGCAATTTCTTCCAAAATCATGATGTGAACCTCGGATCTCTATCTAAAATAATAAAAGTAGGCACCCCGTGCAATCTAACAATCTCAGCAATGTACAATTCAACTAGCTTATCAAGTGAATAATTTGTACGTACCGGAATGAAATGAGCCGAATTCGTCAACCTATCAAAGATAACCCAAACAACATCTTTCTTCTTTGGAGTCAGAGGTAACCCTAATACGAAATCCATCGTAACTCTATCCCATTTCCACTCGGGTATAGTCACAGGCTGAAGTAAACCTGAAGGCACTTGATGTTCGACTTTCACTTGTTGACAAATCAAACATCTTGTTACAAACTTTGAAATATCTCATTTCATGCCTGACCACTAATACAATTCCTTCAAATCATTATACATCTTTGTATTTTCAGGATGAACAGATAGACAATCATTATGTGCCTCATGAAGAATTTTCTGAATCAGTTCAGTATTTCTCGGTACACAAATCTTACCTTGAAACCTCAAACAATCATCTGATCCTATCTTATATTTTGAATCACTATTCGATTTGCACTGAACTCTTTTAGCTTGCAACTCATTATCACCTTTTTGAGCTTCACAAACTTGCTGAAGAAATACCGGTCTAGCTTTCAACTTGGCCAAAATCGATCCATCATCGGATAAGGTTAGTCGCCTATTCATCGCTCTAAAAACAAATAAGGACTTTCTAATTAAAGCATCTGCGACTACGTTCGCTTTTCCTGGGTGATAGTCAATCACTAACTCATAATCTTTCAACAACTCGAGTCATCTTCGTTGTCCCAAATTCAAGTCTTTCTAAGTCATCAAATACTTTAAACTCTTATGATCAGTAATGATGTGACACTTCTCACCAAATAAATGATGTCTCTAAATTTTTAAAGCGAACATAATAGCAGCCAATTCCAAGTCATGCATCAGGTAATTCTTTTCATGCTGTTTCAACTGTCTCGAGGCATAAGCTATCACTTTACCCTCTTACATTAACACATAACCAAGACTGTTCAATGACGCGTCGCTGAAAATCACAAACTCTTTTCCTGACTCCGGTTGCACTAACTCTAGTGCCTCAGTCAACAATGTTTTCAACTGCTTAAAACTCTGTTGACATTTCTCAGACCACTCAAATTTCACATCTTTTTGTAACAATTTGGTCAAAGGTGTAGCAATCATCGAGAATCCTTTAACAAAACGCTGGCAGTAACTAGCCAAACCCAAAAAGCTTCTAACTTCAGCTACATTTCTCGGTGGTTTCCAATTGACAACGGAAGAAATCTTACTCAACTCAACTCGTACTCCTTTCGCTGAAACAGTGTGTCCCTATACATGCCATATACTCAAAATGTTTAAGATCATCGATACCCAAAACGAGAGTTTGATAGTGTGATGCGATCTCCGATGATTTCCAATCTGGGCTAGCTTGGTGACACTATAAAACATGGAAAGTAAAATGAATTAAGCTATATAGCTTAGTAAGCTCGTATGAAAGAAATAAGCAAATCTTACCATACATTTAACATTCAAGTAATATAATATAAGACGATGAAATTTACCATAATCTCATAACCATAATTCCTTCCATCACAAACTTACCTTAAATTCATCATTTAATGAATTTAATAATCATAAGTTTTGTGTACATACCTGTACCATCTCATATTAATTTCATACTTATTCTCATCGTTAGCATACCCAATGAATCACTTGGAATAATTATATCGGATACTCGGGAAACCTTACACACAAGGTGTCACATATATAGCCATTGCTACCACTATCTCATAACACATATATGCTCGTTGTCGAGCCATCAACAGGCCTACTCACACAAGCTGTCAGTCAAGATGTAACTACATGGTGCTGCTCACACAAGGTGTCAAGTAACTGCAATATATGCCGGTATACTCAGCTACAATAGGACGTACATGACCAGCACTCGGATCACATAACATAAAACCCAAGTGACATGTCACTTGTATCCTAATCTTTTCCTAAGGTTCGTTGGGATTTCTCGCTTGCCAGAACTTTGTCGAATGTGTCTGTAGAGTCGTTTACACAATTCATGCATAAATTAAAGCATTTAAAATACAATTTTAACAAAGCTTATTAACATACAAACTTACCTTGGTTCCAAAAATGACAAAAGGATCTCTTTGTCAATTATTTTGTTTTTACCCCGATCTAGATCCGAACTTCATTTTTCTTGATCTCTAATCAAATTTAACTTATTTAATCATCACATTATTTAATATATCCCAAAAACACATAATGAAAAAATTACAATTTTGCCCCTAACATTTTAACATTTTATAATTTAGTCTCTAGGCTCGTAAAATGAATTTCTTTCAATTTCATCACAACCCAAGCCTAGCTGAATATTATAAGTACTCATATCAGCCCACAATTTTCATTTGGTCACACCTTTCTACTCATTTTATAACTTTTTACAAATAAATCCCTATTTGACGTTTTTACCAAAAATCACTTTACAAATGTTGTTTAACTAACAACAAACATGCACTTTCTACCATCTAACATCAAAATACAAACATATTGAACATGGGTAAAATTTTATACTTTAACTTTCTTTCAAATTAGTCCTTGGAATAGCTAAATCAAGTTACAATGATCTCAAAAATATAAAAATCATTAAAAACGGGACAAGAACGGACTTATAATCAAGCTTGAAAGCTTGGAAAAAAACACTAGCTATGGCTTCTTCAGATTTTTGGCTATGGGGGACTAAATTGAAGAAGATGGACACTTTTATTTAGTTAATTTGTCTTTATTTACCAATTTACTAGAATATCCTTAATGTGTAACTTTAAAATTTTAACTAACCATGTCCATTTTTGTCCATCTTAGAGTATAATGGCATAATTACCATTTAAGGACCTCCAAATAAAATTTCATTGCAATTAGACACCTTTAACTTATAGAACTCAAATTTTGCACCTATTGCAATTTAGTCCTTCTAGTCAAATTGAGCACTCAATCGGTAAAATTTCTTAACAAAATTTTCACACAATTATTCTATCATGCTGTAGACCTTAAAGAAATAATAAAATAAATATTTATACTTCAAATTTGTGGTCCTGAAACCACTGTTCTAATGTGACCCAAAAACGGGCTATTACAGGCTTCACCGCAGAACAGTATTTGGCTGCGGGAGGTTGGTAATTTGTGTAGTCAATCTTCTGGCATTGTCTTGAGTCCTAGTATTTGTGCTCCTGGAATTAATTCAACTTCTAACTTTGTGAAGATGATTGGCAAGCTCATGGGGTTAAATTTAGGTAGGGTTGCTGACAGGTTGAAGGAAGATGCTATGGATAATTCAGTACAAGACCATAAGGGCATGGATGTTATGGGCATTTTTCATGGGAATCACTGATGGAGGTGGTGCATGGGAATAAAAGGGAAAGGGTTCTATCTTTGGCCTCTATTTTTTCTATGAATGTTGATTCGATAAAGACTTCTTCTTACTCTGAAGTGGCTGGCTCTGTTATGTAGAGCAACTGGTCATTATGAATTTTCTGAGTTGAAACATTTATGGACTAGGGAATCCATGAAACGTTTAGCAGGTTCAGTATACGCTGAAAAAATATAACCCAAGTTGTTTTCTCTTATTGAAACGAAGGTTAATAGTAGACGAATGGAGAAAATTTGATGTAAATTAGGCTTTATTTTTGGCATCGATGTTCCTGCTTTAGGTTCTCGAGGTGAATTATTGATGGGTTAGATGAAATATTTTAATGTTCAGTTACGAAGCTTTTCGAGCTCTCATTTTTATGTGGTTATTAGGGATGATTCAGGTGATTCTGGTTGGCAGTTCACAGGATTTTATGGTGCTCTTGATGAACATACTCAGGGAGAGTCGTGGGATCTGCTTCGGTAGTTGGGTTTTGGTCAACCTTTACCATGGCTTGTTGTAGTGGATTTCAACGAGATTGCCTTCTCTTTTGAGAAAAAAAAGGGTGAACGAGTTTGACATGATTGTCAGATGAAGGAGTTTCACTCTATTTTGTCTTATTGTAATTTGTTTTATTTAGGTTATTTTGCTCAATGGTTCACGTAGGAGAAAGGTAGGCTTCAAGGAAAGAATATTCGGGAACGGTTGGATCAGTATGTTGTTAATCCAAGTTAGAGGGAACATTTCTACAATTACAAGGTTTTTAATTTCCCTCACTCAGTTTCAAATCATTGTCCAGTTGTTCTAACTCTTTATAGTACATTATTTTATGTTTCTAGAAGTTACACTAATAAATCATACCAGTTTGAGGCGCGCTGGATTCATGAGGCTTTCTATGAAGTCGAAATTGGATAGGTTTGGAGCTTTTATAAAGGAGATGTCCTACCCGACTAGCAGTTTTGGGGGAAAGTTTATTAAATTGGAGTAAGGTGATGGTTCGGGACAAACAACATCAGATTAAGGTTTCCACATATCGTTTAATTGAATTAAATAATGTCACACCTAAAATTCTTTGAGGTCCCAAATTTAAAGAAATGTTGGGAGTTAATTGAATAAAATGGTAGTTTGCGAACTCTATTAGAAATTTTTGAAATTTTATGGCTATTGGGCAGTTAGTTGAGTTTCACTTCTGGTTTGGTTAATATAGAACCGACTGGTTCCATAGTGGGAGACACAATGATTGCCGATGGATGGATAATTCAGATTTGGAGACCGTACAAGAGGAGTTATATATCTAGGTGAGAAGGGATATTCCTACTAAAGGAATTCTTCTCAATTCTCTTGGAAAATTTCTTCTTAACTACATCGTCTTCTTCGGTTGTTCCGAAGAAAAGGAAAATTTAGGAGAGCTTTGCATGAGGTAGTAGTTGTGAGATTTGAAGCCTGGAAGTAAAGAATTTGATAAACTGGTAAGTTTTCTTATTTTTTTGTGCTCATAGATTAGAAGAAGAGTGAGAGTATGGATTCCTAATAAATTTTTGTATAATGGATTCTAGGTTTAAGGGTTGAATTCCGTCGATTTAACTGATATATAATTGTCATGTTTAATTTCCAAGACGATGGAGGCTTTGGAAATTGGTAAAGCTAAGCTTACAAGGATAAAGGATTTAAGGTGAATTTTTGTACTCTACTCTTGGATGATTAATGGATGAGTGTTGCTTGATTGATTTGTGTTTATGTCTGCTCTGAATTTTTTTGAAACCTATGGTAATATATGATTTTGGTGGATAAGCATGGCATGCGTGTTTAAGGTAATCTGAATTCATGAAAGTCTGCATGTATGTTTTGTATGATAGAACTGTGCATGGATGTATTATAGTGTGGCATACTCATTAAGGTAATATTATTTGGATTGTTATGCATGAAATGCATCATTATATCATATGCGAAGTACAGAGGGAATTGTAACAGCCCATTTTCAGTGAAATTAGAATAGTGGTTTCAAGACCACAAATTTGATAAGTAAATTAATATTTTTATTATTATTTTAATGTCTATGGTATGTTAGTAGAGTCGTATAAACATTTCGTTAAGAAATTTTCACATTTGCATGCTCAATTTCGTGAAAAGGACTAAATCGTAAAAGGTGCAAAAGTAGAGTTCTAGTAGCTAAAGGTATGAAATAGCTTTGAAACTTTGATATAAGAGGACTTGGATGGTAAATAGACCATCTATATAGTTATTGGATATTCATGGATTGGTTTTGTTGAAATTAAGAATATTTTTAAAGGTTAAAAATGTAATTAAGTAAATAAAGGCTAAAATAATAAAAATAAAAGAAAGAAATGAGATATCATCTTCCTACCTTCATCTTCAACTGATTCTTCAAGGGAAAGAATAGGTAGGGTTCGACTACTTCATTTTTGCTTGCATGGAATGAGTTTTGATTCCGTTTTTAATGATTTTTATGTTTTCGAGATAGTTGTAGCTTAATTTAGCTAGCCCAAGGACTACTTTGTAAAATTTTAAAGGTTTAGGGTTTTGCCATGAACATGTTTTTATGGTTTTTAAAGTTTAATGAAATATTATGAGTATTTGATGTTGAATAAACAAGTTTTATAAAGAAATTTTTGATGAAATTTTCATTTAGGAACTTATTTGTAAAAGTAATGAAATACCATGGTAAATTTTTGAAATATTGATTTGTATGGATTGCTAGAAGTCCTTAGCAAGTTCGGATAGTATGAAATATGGATAAAATTGCTTAAATCTTATTTTATGAGCTTAAGGACTAAATTGTAAAAAGTTAAAATATTAAGGGTAAAATTGTAATTATGCATAAATATGAATCATGGATTGAATTGAATGTGTGAGATTGATTGAAACACTTAGTGGAATAATTATTTATTTAGATCAAGATAAATCTCAATCGGATCTAACCGAAGAAAGGCGAAAATCACAGATTAGCTCGATCGTACTTCTACGCTCTAGTTGTCAATGTAAGTTTATAGTATTTCTATACGTAATTGAATTTCTACATGCATGTTTACTATAACAGCCCAATTTAAACCCTAATCGAAACAGTGGTTTTGGGACCACTAATTTGAGTCAGAAAAATATTTTAAAATTATTTTCTGTATTTATTTTGTGTGAATTTATATCTATGAAATTTTCGTGATTTAATTTTGTCGTTTAGGTGTCCGATTAAATAGAAGGACTTAATCACGTAAAATAAAAAATTAAGTGGTAACTTATATAAGGGCCGAATTACTAATGGTTTTCTAATTAGGAGTCTTTATGATGAAATTAATCCATTATATATGATGTTGGACGGTAATGGACATGGGTTATAAAATATTATTATTATTTCATTAAGGGTAGTTAAGTAAAATAGTAATAATTTAATATATATGTTAATATATCATAAGAAAATAAGCCATAATCACATTGTTTTTCTTTGTTCTTGCATCGAATATAAACAAAAGAAAAAGAAAAAAACAAAAGAAAAAGAAAGAAAACTAAGCTAGGGTTCGGCATACATTCAAGCTCAATCAAGGTTCGTTTTTGTTTGTTTTTAATAATTTCTACGTTTTTTAGATTGTTGCTTAGTAATCTTCAAGACCCATGCTTTAATTTTTGATTTTTATGAATATTTTGAGTCGTGCCATTGTTGATAGCTTGTGATTTTTGTTGTTTGATGTTGAAAAATGGAAGATATATTTTAGATTAACATGTTTTGTATTGGAATTTTTGATGATTTTGAGTAATTAGGGCTTAATTGTAAAAATAAAATTTTGAGGGACTAAAATGTGAAATAAATTGAATAGATGGACTTTTTTGGGAGTGGGTAAAATTCGGCCCAACATAAGTATAGGGAAATTTGGTGTATTTTGTGTTTTGAGCAATAGGGACTAAATTGTAAAAATAGTAAATGTCAAGGGTAAAATGGTAATTTTTTCATTTATGTGTTTTTGGACTAAATTAAATGAAAATATGTTTTAATGAGCTTAATTTGAATATGTTTATATCAAGAACCAAAGAAATCAGATTTGGACCAGGGAAAACGAAAGTTATCGACTAGCAGCCTTGTCCCATTTTATGACGTTCGAGGTAAGTTTATAAGTGAATAGACATGTTAAATTGTAATTAAATGTAAATATTATATGCTGTTATGTAATGTAAGAATATATATAAGCTATAGCCGAATATGCCTAAGCTTGACTATCACATTTCTGAATTAATTTCGACCGAGTTACGACGTCCGAAAGTCCCGTATGAACCTCAGGAATAGTTAGGATACGTATGTCATGACATAGGATTCCGATATATGTGTACGAGTAAGACCATGACATCAATTTGTGATTCTGATATGTGTTTACAAGTAAGACCCTATCTAGGACAGTGGCATCGATATGTGGCTACATATAAGACCACGTTTGGGACGTTGGCATTGTACGATTTATGTGATTATCCGAGTGTCCTATCCAATTCTGAATGGTTCATCGGGCAAAGATAAGTTGAGTTCGACTATGTAAATCGAGCTGAAAGGCCAGGTATGAGTTAGTTTGATATTTCTTAAAAATAAGGTAAGTGTATTTGGTCTTTTGCACATTATTGAATAAGTCTTAATTTTATGTATGTGTGTTTATGTGTATTCGGCCAAATGATTAATATATGTACATGAGACTATATTATGATCTATGAGTCTATATATTTATGAGTATGTGAACTAGGTACTTAATGAATATTCGGCCTTGAAGGTTAAATAATGATTTGTTAATTTTGGCTATATAAGCATTCGGTTAAAGTGATAATATAATTGTATACAAATATATATGATTATATGTATGAACATGAATACATAACTGCCTGGATTTAAGTGTGAATTGACATAATAATCTAGTTTAATTTAGTTAAGTTGAATAAGCCATTGATTTGTTTATTTGCTTATGACTTGCTAAGCTTTAATAGCTTACTCTGTGTGTTATGTTTACTCTTTTTTATAGATTTTGAAGTCAAGCTACAAGCTCGGGGGTTGTCAGCCAAGTTCATCACACTGTCTACTGTTTTGATACCCTTAAGCTAAACTCTAATTATGGCATGTATAGGCTGAAATGTGTTTTGAAATGTTGGATTTTGGTTTTGTATAAATTGAGCCATGCGAAAATGGATTTAATCTTTTATGTTTGAATTTAGTTATATTTAGTTTGGTTGTGATTATTTCGTTTATGAAATTAGGTGCTATGACTAAATGATGTTCGTGTTAGGTGTTTTAGGTTTTGGAAATGGTAAATAACTTTGGGTAAGTATAAGGTTGATTCGGCTATGGTAAGCATAAAGTAAAATATGTGTGAATGTGTGATTGTATTAGGATAATATGTTATATATGACTTGGCGTAACAGGTTATTGAGTTAATATATTTGATACATAGTATGAAGTGTTTACATTCTGTATATGTCTATATGTGGGAAATGTTTCGAAATTATAGAAATAATCTTCTCTAGTATATAATTAATTTTGGTCAACTAGTTGAGTTATGCATGCATATTTTTGGATGAGTTTAAGCTGTTTAAATTCGGTTGTAATAGCT
The DNA here is from genome assembly GCA_025698475.1 of Gossypium anomalum. Lineage (NCBI taxonomy): Eukaryota > Viridiplantae > Streptophyta > Magnoliopsida > Malvales > Malvaceae > Gossypium > Gossypium anomalum. The sequence continues at coordinate 19,185,657 of CM046957.1, forward strand.
AATTAATGTTTGATCCAATAGTGAAAAGTTGTGGATATTATATGGAATCATTAATTTATTTTATTATGTTTAATACGTTGTTATATGTCTCGGCTATATAAAGTATAATGGTTGTTAATTGAACCAAGTATATTACCTACTAGTTAGATGACAAGTAATATATACGTATAAGGTATATTCGGTAATTCCTTATGGTTCGGAATAATGATATGTACAAATTATAGTTTGTTTATCATAGTAAAAGACAAGTGTTAATTTAATTAGATATGCTTTGTTAGTTAAATTTATATATGTATATGAATAAATGTACTTATACTGTGGTTGACATATGAGTAAAGTTGAATAATATTTGCTATTATGTTTAAGTTTGTCTTGGGATTGCATATGCATTTGTCATGCATATATGATTTGTAAAATAGGTATAAATGATTTCAATAAATATTGAGTACATGTTGAATATGTATAGTAAAATGGTTATTTAATAAATAATATAAATATAATATTTGTATGCAGATGTGCATTTGATAAATTTTTAACTTAAGTTAAATGATGAATTGTTATTATTTAAATGTTTAGTGTAATATTATTGATTATATGTGAAATTGATTACGCCATGTATGCTAAGAGACGTAATGCCCTATAATATGACTTAGTCGGTTATACTTGCGCCTGTATAGAATTAAGAAATAAAATCTTTAATTTTTATTATAGTATTCGCTTATCATTAAAGTGATTAACCTGTGATTTGTAAATGTAATATGTTTATATTTAATTAGTTATATGGTTTACTTGTATATAAGAATATGACCTATGATAATTTGAGAATGTTCGGAACTGTGTTTATGTTCAGTAATGCCTTGTGACCCTAGTCCGGCGACGGATACGGGTTAGGGGTGTTACATTTTATTGGTATCAGAGCTACAGTTTAGTCGGTTCTAAGACTAACGTAGCGTGTGTGAGTTTAGCTATACATGCCATAATTATATACTGTGATAGTGTGATGACTTCTGACATTTGGAATGTGTTTTCATATAGTAAATGGATCCCGACAGAGCGGTAGCTGATGATGTTGAGAGTGTAGCGCCTGCTCCCACGCAAGGGACAGCGCAGGCTAATTCTCGACTGACTTCGAGTAATCAAGAAAGTGAGGCTAAACAAGCCTTCTATCAATTGATGAATGACTGGTTCACTCAATATATCCAGACTAACCCAGCTACACAGCAACCTCCACCCCCAATTAATCCATCTTCGATGCCTGCTGTACCTCAAGTAAGTGATCCACTGAGATTATATAAATCACCTGTTGATAAAATCAAAAAACACGAGGCTGAAGAGTTTAAAGCTACTGATGATGATGATGCTGAACAGACTGAGTTCTGGCTGGATAATACTATCCGTGTGTTTGATGAGCTGTCCTATACCCCAGATGAATGTTTGAAGTGTGCCATATCTTTGCTTCGAAACACAACATATCACTAGTGGAATACCCTAGTATCAGTGGTTCCGAGAGAGCGGGTGACCTGGGGATTCTTTCAGACTGAGTTTCGTAAGAAATATATTAGCCAGAGATTTATTGATCAGAAGCGTAAAGAATTTCTGGAGCTAAAATAGGGTCGGATGACCGTAACAGAGTATGAGCGAAAATTTGTGAGACTCAGTCAGTATGCCCGAGAGTGTGTTTCCACTCAAGCCATAATGTGTAAAAGATTTGAAGATAGGCTGAATGAAGATATTAAACTGTTAGTTGGCATACTTGAGATAAAAGAGTTTGTGGTACTTGCTGAGCGAGCCTGCAAAGCTGAAGAGCTCGGGAAGGAGAAAAAGAAAGCTGATTTTGAAGCTAGAGACTCGCGTAAGAGATCATTCAGTAAGTTAGTCTAGTCAACATCAAAGAAGTCTCAAGATGATTTCAGTCGTTCTACAGCACTTCGGGTTACTCCAGACGAGATCAGAATAGACCACCTGCTAACTCGAGAGCTACCTCGGTAGCTAGTGTGGGTAATGTTAGATCTAATCAACCTGAGTGTGAGCATGTGGTAAACGACATCCCAACAGTTGCAGATTGCATGATCGAACCTGTTTTAAATGTGGACCGACAGATCATTTCATTCGAGATTGCCCAGGGTTAATTGAGGAGAATCCAATGCAGAACACAAGATTGGGTAATACTGCAACTTGGGGAAGACCACCTAGAAATGCGAGTAACGCGAGTGGCAGCCAGAGAGGAATTAAAAATACAGCAAATAGATCTGAGGCTCGTGCACCTGCCAGAGCTTATACTATACACGTGCGAGAGGAGGCTTTATCCCCAGATGTCATTACTGGTACATTTACTCTTGATGATACTAATGTAATTTCATTGATTGATCCTGGTTCTACTCATTCTTATGTGTGTGAGACATTAGTATTCAGCAAGACTCTACCTGTTGAGTCTACTGAGTTTGTGATTAAAGTGTGAAACCCTTTGGGCTGGTGTGTTATGGTTAACAAAGTGTGTAAGAATTGTCCTTTGATGGTTCGAGATTCGTGTTTTTTGGCTGATTTGATGTTGTTGCCATTTGATGAGTTCGACATAATTTTGGGTATGGACTGGTTAACTTTGCATGATGCTGTTGTAAACTGCAAGAGGAAGACTATTGATTTATAGTGCCAGAATGATGAGATTATTCAGATTGAATATAGTGATTTGAAGAGGTTACCAGCAGTGATTTCTTCAATGTTAGCTCAGAAATATGTGAGAAAAGGCTGCGAGGCTTACTTTGCATATGTACTTGATAGTAAAGTGGCTGAAAGGAACATTGAATCGGTACCTGTTGTATGCGACTACCCAGATGTGTTTCCTAAAGAATTCGGGAAGTAGAATTTGGTATTGAGTTAATCCCTGGGACGACTCCGATATCTATACCACTGTACAGAATGGAACCTACAGAATTAAAAGAATTGAAAGCTCAGCTGCAAAAATTGACAGATAGAGGTTTTGGGCGACCTAGTTTCTCTCCGTGGGGTGCACCAGTACTGTTTGTGAAAAAGAAGGATGGAACTATGAGAATGTGCATTGATTATAGCAGCTTAATAAGGTGACTATAAAGAATAAATATTCATGCCACAGATCGACGATCTGTTTGATCAATTGAAAGGAGCTACAGTATTTTCAAAGATAGATTTGAGATCAGGCTTCTATCAGCTTCGGGTTAAAGATTCAGACATACCAAAGACTGCTTTCCAAACAAGGTACGGGCACTATGAGTTTTTGGTTATGCCTTTTGGACTCACTAATGCACCTGCTGTTTTCATGGATTTGATGAATTGGATCTTTAGATTGTATCTGGATCGGTTTGTGGTTGTGTTTATAGATGACATTTTGATCTACTCTCGTGATGAAGCTGAACATGCTAAACATTTGAGACTTGTGTTGCAGACATTGCGAGATAAACAGTTGTATGTGAAATTCAATAAATGTGAGTTCTGGTTAAGTGAAGTTAGTGTTCTGGGTCATGTAGTATCAGCATCAGGTATTCGAGTGTATCCGAGCAAAATTTTAACTATACTATATTGGAAACCTCCGAAGAATGTTTCTGAAGTCTGAAGCTTTTTGAGACTTACTGGTTATTATAGACAGTTCGTGAAAGGTTTTTCTATGATTGCAGCTCCGATGACGAAGTTAATGCAGAAAGATGTTAAGTTCGAGTGGTCAGAAAAGTGCCAGAAAAGCTTTGATCAGTTGAAAGCCCTTTTGACCAAAGCTCCAGTGCCAGTTCAGTTAGAATCGGGCAAAGAATTTGTTATTTATAGTGATGCATCTTTGAATGGTTTGGGCTGTGTTCTGATGCAGGAAGGCAAAGTTATAGCTTATGCCTCGAGACAATTGAAGCCACATGAAATGAATTATCCAACACATGACCTAGAATTGGCAGCCATTGTCTTCACCTTGAAAATTTGGCGTCACTATCTGTTTGGTGAGAAATGTCATGTTTATTCTGACCATAAAAGCCTGAAATACTTGATGACTCAGAAAGATCTGAATTTGAGACAACGTCGATGGTTAGAATTGCTAAAAGATTACAAGCTTGTAATTGATTATCACCCCGGAAAAGCTAATGTTGTTGCTGATGCTTTAAGCCGAAAATCACTGTTTGCTTTGCGTGCAATAAATACACATATGACCATGTCTGGTGATGGTTCGATAGTGGCTGAATTGAAAGCAGGACCCTTATTTGTTCAACAAATATGTGATGCCCAGAAGGTTGATAATGAATTGATTTCAAAACGAGCTCAGTGTGAGACAAATACTGATTCAGAGTTCAGAGTTGATGCTGATAACTGTTTGAGATTCAGAGACTGAATATGCATTCCGATAATTTCAGAGTTGATTCAGATGATTTTAAATGAAGCTAACAGTAGTCGATTATCTGTTCACCTAGGTATTATAAAGATGTATAATGATCTGAAACAACTTTACTGGTGGCATGGTATGAAACGAGACTTTTCTAACTTTGTTGCAAGATGTTTAGTTTGTCAACAAGTAAAAGCTGAACATCAGGTGCTTTCAAGATTGCTTCAGCCTATCATGATACCTGAGTGGAAGTGGGATAGAGTCACAATGGATTTTGTATCTGGCTTATCGTTGACACCGAGCAAGAAAGATGCAATCTGGGTTGCTGTTGATAGATTGACTAAATCGGCTCATTTTGTTCCGATACGTACAGACTACTCACTTGATAAGCTGGCTGAATTGTATGTTTCTCAGATTGTGAGATTACATGGTGTGCCTATATCTATTGTTCCGGATAGAGATCTGAGGTTTACATCGCGATTTTGGAAGAAGTTGCAAGATGCACTAGGTACGAAATTACATTTCAGTACTGCTTTCCATCCGCAAACAGGTGGCTAGTCTGAGCGAATCATTCAGATACTTGAGGATATGTTGAGATGTTGCATTCTCGAGTTTGAAGGTATGTGGGAACGATACCTACCTACGATTGAATTTGCGTATAATAACAACTATCAATCGAGTATCAAAATGGCACCTTATGAGGCTTTGTATGGTCGTAAATGCTGTACGCCATTGTACTAGACTGAGCTCAGTGAAAATAAGATACACGGGGTTGACTTGATCAGAGAAACTAAACAGAATGTGAAAGTGATTCGTGAAAGCTTGAAAACAGCGTCAGATTGTCAGAAATCTTATGCGGACTTGAAACGTAAAGATATAGAGTTTCAAATCAGAGATAAAGTCTTCTTGAAAGTCTCGCCGTGGAAAAAAATACTCAGATACGGTCGTAAAGGCAAATTGAGTCTGAGGTTTATTAGGCCGTATGAGGTTATAGAGCGTATCGGGCCAGTTGCTTACAGATTATCGTTGCCACCTGAGTTAGAAAAGATCCCCAATGTATTCCACATTTCAATGCTTCAGAGGTATCGATCTTATCCTTCACATGTGATTAGTCCGTCTGAGATCGAAATTCAGCCTGATATGACCTACGAAAAAGAACTGATTCACATTTTGACTCGTGAGGTTAAAGAGTTACAGAATAAAAAAATTCTGTTAGTTAAAGTATCATGGTAAAAGCATGGAGTTGAGGAAGCAACATGGGAGCCAGAGGATACAATGAAAGAACGTTATCCGAACCTATTCACCGGTAAGATTTTCAGGGACGAAAATCCCTAAGGGGGGAGAGTTGTAACAGCCTGATTTAGACCCTAATCAGAACAATGGTTTTGGAACCAAAAATTTAAGTCAGAAAAATATTTTAAAATTATTTTCTGTGCTTATTTTGTGTGAATTTATATCTGTGAAATTTTCGTGATTTAATTTTGTCGTTTAGGTGTCCAATTAAATAGAAGGACTTAATCGTGTAAAATAAAAAATTAAGTGGTAACTTGTATAAGGGCCGAATAACTAATGGTTTTCTAATTTGGAGTCTTTATGATGAAATTAATCCATTATATATGATGTTGGACGGTAATGGACATGGGTTATAAAATATTATTATTATTTCATTAAGGGTAGTTAAGTAAAATAGTAATAATTTAATATATATGTTAATATATCATAAGAAAATAAGCCAGAAACACATTGTTTTTCTTTTTTCTTGCACCGAATATAAACAAAACAAAAAGAAAGAAAACTAAGCTAGGGTTCGGCATACATTCAAGCTCAATCAAGGTTCCTTTTTTTCGGTTTTTGATAATTTTTACGTTTTTGAGATCGTTGCTTAGTAATCTTCAAGATCCATGCTTTAATTTTTTATTTTTATGAATATTTTGAGTTGTGCCATTGTTGATAGCTTGTGATTTTTTTTTTTTTGTTTGATGTTGAAAAATGGAAGATATGTTTTAGATTAACATGTTTTGAACTAGAATTTTTGATGACTTTGAGTAATTAGGGCTTAATTGCAAAAATAAAAATTTGAGGGACTAAAATGTGAAATAAATTAAATATATGGACTTATTTGGGAGTGGGTAAAATTTGGCCTAACATAAGTATAGGGAAATTTGGTGTATTTTGAGTTTTCTGCAATAGGGACTAAATTGTAAAAATTATAAATGTCAGGGGTAAAATGGTAATTTTCCCATTTATGTGTTTTTGGACTAAATTGAATGAAAATATGTTTGAATGAGCTTAATTTGAATATGTTTAGATCAAGAACCAAAGAAATCAGATTTGGACTGGGGAAAAACGAAAGTTGTCGACTAGCAGCCCTGTCCCGTTTTACGATGTCCGAGGTAAGTTTATAAGTGAATAGTCGTGTTAAATAGTAATTAAATGTAAATATTATATTTTGTTATGTAATGCAAGAATATATATAAACTATAGTCGAATATACTTAAGCTTGACTATCACATTTCCGAATTTATTTCGACCGAGTTGCGATGTTGGAAAGTCCCATATGAACCTCAAGAATAGTTAGGATACGTATGTCATGACATAGGATTTTGATATATGTGTACGAGTAAGACCATGGCATTGATTTGTGATTTTGATATGTGTTTACGAGTAAGACCCTGTCTGAGAAAGTGGCATCGATATGTGGCTACATGTAAGACCTCGTCTGGGACGTTGGCATTGTACGATTTATAAGAATATGACCTGTGATAATTTGAGAATGTTTGGAACTGTGTTTATGTTCAGTAATGCCTTGTGACCCTAGTCCGACGACAGATACGGGTTAAGGGTGTTACATTTACAATATAATTATGTAATTAATTGCTTATACTTAATTATTCCCTGAATTGCACATACGTGCCCCTGTTTGTACTTCGGTGCCCCTGAATTGCATACTATTTGTACTTTGGTACCCCTAAATAGCACTTACGTGCCCCTGTTTACACTCCGGCAACCTTGAATCGAGTAAAATATGAGTTGTATTCAATTATTGTTAAGTTTGATAATAAACTATGCTCTTACTAAGCTCTATAAGCTTATTCATTTTTTTTTTGTGAATTGTTTTGTAGATCATTGTTTCTGACATTTGGATGGATTGAATCTACGGCTCACACTATACTTCGATGTTTGTATTTTTTGTGTCCCTTAGGGTTGTGGCATGTATATGTGGTTGTATATGTTGTTTTGGTACAATATGTACACTGACCAAGTTGATATGTATCTTTTTATATAGTTAGAATGGTATGAAATTGCACACTTGTGAATTGTTTTGGTTTGTGAGTGAATTAAGTGTTATGATAGAAATGGATCAAGGCTTATATGTTTTATATGTTAATGTTGAATTTAATTGTGGTGTCTATGAAGGCACATTGGTTGGTTGTTTTTAGGTCATTAAAATGGTATGTTATGTTAAGTTTCTTGTGATCTCAATTGTGGTATGCTTTAAGATGATATTGAATTAGTAGTGTATGTTTTTAGTATAGTAATGCATAGGTTTAGGTAAGGTTGTTTGTTTGTGATTGAGGTGCCATACATGGCATATTGGTTGAATGGATATTGGTCATTTTAACTAGTCATTTTAAGCATGTTTTGGTATGATTTTGATGCATTGGTCATAGGGGTAAACTAGTTGTAGGTATACTTTTAGCTTGGAGATGGAAATGGCTTGATTTTGGCAATTTCTTATCCACACAACCTAGGACATGGGCGTGTGTCTCAGCTATGTGTGACACACGGCCATGTCAGTTTTAAAGGTTGCAAGTCAGGTAGTTACACGGCTTAGCACACGGCCTGGCACACCGGCGTGTAGCTTGGGCATGTGACCCAACTCAGAGAGTTACACGAGCACAGAGACGGGCTGAGACACGGTCATGTGTCTCTATTTTGATTGTTACACAGCTTGAGACATGGACATGTGTCTCAGCCGTGTGAGTCACATGGCTGTATGACCCCTAAAATTTAAATTTTTCTAACTTTTTCCTCAATGTTTCAAATGTTTCTAATTTAGTCCCGATTCATTTTTAAACTGTTTCTAAGGCCTCGAGGGCCCGATTAAGGGACGATATGCATGTATATGAATGGATTATGTTATATATTTTTTATTAATGTTTAGAAATGTATGGTTCTATGCTTCATTTATATGGTAATGCGTTGTAACCCTATTTTGATGATGGATACGAGTTAGGGGTGTTACAGGAATCACCTTAACAGGGTAAATAAAGATAGGAAAAATTGGCTTAGTGAGGAAATGGGCGGATTGTTATGGGACTCAAAGGAGTTTGGTGGTATCATGGAAAAGTTATCTAGTAGCTCGCTAAAAACTCTTGAAAAGAGTTATAATTCATTCCTTTAGACTAGGTCAATTGTCTGTACTTAAGTGAACTTAGTTGTAATTTAGGATATTATTTTATAATTTTTAGAACACTGCATAAGGAGCTTGAGCAGTACTTAAATTTTATTATTTGTTACTTTTAATTGTCTACAGGAAAGATTTGTGTGGTAATAATTGGCAGCTGCAGAATATGGAAAAGGAAGTAGATGAGTGAAGGTTCGTCATGGCTCAAGGTTGGATAGTTTGTCATTACAGATGTCGTGGCAATTCTAGGAAGAAGACCGAGCCAGCACTCAATGCATACCAGTTTCAGCCCAACTATACTTGTACCAAAAAAATCTGCCTAAAAAAGAGGGAAGAAGGTCATGGGTTGTTGGATTTAGCCTAGGGAAAAAGATTATAAAAAGTTAAAGGAGGAAACCCTAAAGGGGGGAATACAAAAAAAAGGGGGAAATACTTAGGAAAAAAAGATAAAGGGTAGCGGTTGAGCAAAGTCGGGAAGAGAAAGACAAAGGTAGTCCCTTTCAACCACCAAAGCACACTGTATCGTCAAAGTGTGGGTTGGATAAGTAAAAGCTATCCTCCCAAAGTTCTTCCATTATTTCTTAATTGCTCTTCGTAAATTAATTTGATGAAAACGATGTTGAATGACATTCTGGATTTGAATTGTAATTGCCAACCCATGAGCCCATGAGCTAAATCTCATCAGGTTTGGTTTACTTGATGAAACTCTTATTTTTTTTAATGACTGAAGCGTAGATTTGCTTTAATATATTGTTTCATTCAATGGTTTTTATAAAATTGCATGTTCGAAAACTCTAGACATAGATGGATGTACAACATGTTCATTAAATTAATGTAATACTGACGAGGTTAGGTTAAGATATTTAAATTGAATGATAGGAGCAAGTGTTCAACCAAATACTTGCAGTAGCCTCTAGACATAGAGCAGCGTTCATACAAAAAAAAACAAAATAGTGCAGGGTACTGTGCCAAAGGCCTATAGACATATATTGCTTAAGGCAAGTAGGCCATTTTAGAGCTCTTTTGAGCAGTAGATTGAGTATGGTTTTGTCGTGACATTACTGTCAATAAGAGCAGATTCTTAGTAATCTCAACCTTCTAAATCAACATCATAGAGCCTCTATCATTTGCCATAGTATCTTCACCATAGCATTTTTAGTTGTTTACTTGTTCATTTGCATATTATTCACAGAATTATTCTTGATTTGCCATTAATCATACCTCATTATAATAACTCAACGAAATTATATCGTTCTATTCCCTGTGGAGATGATTTGACTTATCACTTTATTACTTGATCCGACATGTATACTTGCACAATCTGCATATCATTTCACATGCGACAAGTTTTAGGCGTCGTTGCTAGGGATTGGCAATTGGTGAAATTTAGTTTTGTTACTTTCTTTTGTTTTCTTAGTTTTAGCTAACTTAGTTGTATTTAATTACTACAGGTTTGTCATCAGTGTATAAAAAAAGGCATTCCTGCTAACGAAGAGTATCCTTTTGACCCAGAGATCGAGAGAACTTTGTGGAGGAGGAGAAAAAAGTTGCGAAATACGGCTAGGTGAAGGGATGATCCTGGTTTGAGTGATCATGGTCTCAATGATAATCCAAATGGTCAGGATGTTAATTCTCTTATTCCTCGTGTGCTAGATGATCAAGATAGACCAATTCGGGAACATATTGTTCCAATTTTGGATGATTTGAATATGGGAATAATAAGACCACACATATAAGCTCAATAATTCAAGCTAAAATCGATAATGTTTCAGATGTTGCAATAGTAGGGCAGTTTGGTGGGTTACCCGCTGAATATCTAAGACCGCATTCAAGACATTTTCTAGAAGCCTATGGCTTGTTTAGGCAACAGTGTTCTTGAAAAAACTTTGAGACTTAAATTGTTTCTATATTCCTTGAGAGACCGAGCAAGGGCATGGTTGAATGCTTTGCTGTCGGGGAAAGTGGCATCATGGAATGCTCTTTGCCAGAGGTTTTTACTATGTTATAATCCACCAAACATGAATGCCAAACTTATAAATGACATCACGTCTTTTTGACAATCAAAGGATAAAACGTTGTATGAAGCTTGGGAACGATTTAAAGAACTAGTTTGGAAATGTCCAATGCATAGGTTTCAGCACTAGACACAGATGGGGATGTTTTATAATGGGTTGAATACATATATGAGAAGGGTAGTTGATACTTCTGCCATTGGTACACTATTGGATAAATCTTATAATAAAGCATATGAGAGTTTAGAATGGATTGCCAACAATGATTATCAATATCCTACCACGCAAGTTGGGATTGGCAGAAGAGCTGGTGGTATCATGGAACTTGATGTAATCACTTCATTGACTGCCCATGTATCATCTTTAACTAATATATTCAAAACAATAAAGAGACCAACTGTAGTTTAGGAGATGAAAGCAGTCGAGCCAGTATTTTTTTATTGTGGTGAAGACCATGAGTTTGACAAATGCCCATCAGATCCAGCATCCGTGTGCTACATGGGTAATTTCAACCGAAACAAAATCCCCTATTCCAACACATATAATCCAGGGTGGAAGCAACATCTGAACTTTAGTTTGGATTAATGAAGGTGCGAGGAATTTTAACAATGCGGCAAGATAGAACGCCATCAGTGCATTGCTTGGTTATACCCAACCTATGACGAGGCAAAATGTCCAACAAGGCTAGGAATCGGCTTCATCATCATCATCATTTATTGAATCCTTTTTGAAAGAATATATGGCCAAGAATGATACCGTAATTCAAAGTTAAACTGTATCATTTTGAACTCTTGAGAATCAAGTGGGGCAGAGAGAAAATGCTTTGAGTTACAGACTACAAGGAGCTCTACCAAGTGATACTGAGAATTTGATATCACAAGGGAAAGAGCATTGTAAGGCAATTACTCTCAGAAGTGGTACACGGTTGAATGAAATTGTTAAAGATGCCATGGCAGAAGAGGGCAAATCAGATTGCAACAATGGCAAGATTTTAGAAACATCTGAAAATCAGACTGTGTCTAGAAAGGCTAAACAAAAGAATGTTGCAGAAGAATTAGATCATTTTGCCAATGGAAATGCTACGGTAAAATAGCATCAGCAACCTAAAGGATTACCACCTTCTCCTTTTCGTCAGCAGTTTAACAATTGTAAACAAGAGGCCCATTTCAAAAGATTTCTAGATGTCCTTAAGCAACTCCATATCAACATACCATTAGTAGAAGCGTTGGACCAAATGCCCAATTATGTGAAGTTTATGAAAAACATACTGTCAAAGAAGCGTAGATTTAGAAAATTTGAGACTGTTACTCTCACTGAAGGGTGCACAACAATATTGATGAATAAATTACCTCCAAAGTTGAAAGACTTAAGGAGTTTCACTATCTCATGTTCAATTCGAAATCAATATGTTGGTAAGACATTATGTGATCTAGGAGCAAGTATAAATATAATGCTTCTGTATATTTTCAGGAAGTTTGGAATTGGGAAAGCAAGACCTACTACGGTTACATTGCAACTGGCTGGTCGATCCTACGCATATCCGAAAGGTAAAATTGAGGACATATTGGTAAGAGTAGATAAGTTTATTTTTCCAGTAGATTTCCTTATCTAGAATGTGAAGCTGACCATGTTGTGCCAATTATTCTTGGAAAACCTTTTATTGCTACAATTAGGACTTTAATTGATGTGCAGAAAGGTGAACTGGCCATGTGGGTAAATGAATGTCAAATTACACTCAATGCATTCGATACCTTGAAATGAACTGATGAAAATGAAGAATGGTATGCCGACCTGATAGGGGCAGTAGTGGAGGAAGAGTTCACAAGATTTTACCACAGCAATTCTGGTAGTGATAAAAACTCACTTGAGTGAAGTGACGCAATAATTTTTGAGGACCTTAGTGAACTTACAGAAGCCAAGCAGTTTATGGACAGACCAGGGAAAAGTTTGAATCCTTAGATTTATCAAATCGCTCTTTCAAGCCTCCTAAACCATCTACAAAGAAACCTCCCACATTGGAGTTGAAGCCTTTGCAGTAGCATTTAAAGTATGCTTATTTCGGAGAAAAAACACTTTTCTAGTAGTTACTTCTATTGAGTTGACACCCGATCAAGAGGTAAGGTTGTTGGAGGTACCCTGGCGATCTAAGAAGGCATTAGGATGGACAATTACCAACATCAAGGGAATTAGCCCTGCTACCTGTATGCATAAAATTTTACTAGAGGATTGTCATAGAAATTCTATTGAACAGCAGAGAAGGTTGAATCCAATCATGAAGGAAGTTGTTAAGAAAGAGATTATCGAATGGCTCGACACTGGCTGTAACACCCCTCACCCGTATTCGACGCCGAAATAGGGTTCGAGGTATTACCTGACTAAAACTCAATCAACTATATAAAACTGGGTCATGAAATCTTAAACAATTTAAAAACTCTTCTTTTCACATGCAAGTTGTCCCAAACATGGGCTTACGAGACCCAAAATATACATCCGGGGTGGTTCGGAGCCCAACTGAGAACTCATGAAAACTTAGAAAATCTCATGCACCAAGATTCCACACGCCTATGTGGGCATAAAGCACACGACCGTGTGCTAGGAACACGCCCATGTCCCGAACCCGTGCCTAAAAACTTGGGTATTCTTCGAAAACCACACGGCCCAAGCATACACTCGTGCACTACAACCGTGTCCTTCACACAGCCGAGACACATGGCCATGTCTTTTGCTCGTGTACTACTAGTATGCATACTGACTTATGGCACGGCATGGACACACGCCCGTGTGGCCTGCCCGTGTGCTAAAATGACTTTAAAATTTTAAGTGCAGGGGATGCACGGTCATAACACACGCCCGTGGGTGTGAACCGTGTGTCACACACGGACTAGACACACGCCCGTGTGTCTTACCCGTGTGGACAAACTAGGCTATTTCCCAAGCCCTTTTGTCACCCATTTTGGACAACCTACACAAGGTCATTTCAATATACAAATCTCTTCACAATGGACACTAATTCATCCATAGAAAGAACATCATACGCATTCATCAAAATGAATAATAGCCATTATTCTGGGCTTGATACAAAATAAAGGGCTTTTGACTTAAGCCAAAATACATAAACAATTCTCATGATGAAACATCCTAGTCTAGCCCTATACATGCGACCTTCAAAATGTAAATCAAACTATACCGAATGTTGCGAATGATAGTGTGATCGATTTCTTTGACTTTAAGGAATCCTTAAGCTAGCTTGGTGATACTGAAAGAAGAGGGTAAGCATAAAGCTTAGTAAGTTGCATATAAATAAATATACAACAATAATCTCACCATTAGTCATCATACTTATAGCTCAAAAGTAAACATAATCTGACTTACTCATTGTCATCTACTAGAGTCACAATTTCTAATTAGGCTCGTTACTCATGCTTACCATATAGGTACCTGTAACACTCACAATATGATCATTCTTTCTTTATCAAAATTGATCTATAACTCTCACCATTGAAACGTTTGGAATACTACTGGATATTCTATGAACCTTCAACATGGGATATATTACCGATGCTATGTCCCAGACATGGTCTTACACTGGCTCTCATATATACGTGCTGATGCATGTCCCAGACACTAGCACCACTCTTAGTCGATGTGTGTCCCAGACACATCTTACACTGGCTATCTCTGTCGAGGCTGATGCATGTCCTAGACATGTCTTACACTGGCACTCATCTCTGTGCCGATGCCATGTCCCAGACATGGTCTTACACTGGCTATTATAGTGTGGCTGATGCATGTCCTAGACATGTCTTGCACTAGCCCTCATCTAGAAGCCGATGCCATGTCCCAGGCATGGTCTTACACTGGCTCTCAGAATATGGCCGAAGCATGTCCCAGACATGTCTTACACTGGCACACAAATCACCCAATGCCTTGGCACGAATATCCCGTTCGTATCCTAATGTTTCAACGGAATACTTCTATTATCTCAAATATTACTATGCATTCTCAACTTATAACTTAACAACTCATACAACATCAATTCAATGGCTATATGGATACAATTATTAACAGTGTAGTTGTATTATTTACATACAATTTACCTCAGTTTACAAAAAGTACTTAACTATTCGGTTTAGTCGGTTTGCTTGGCCTTCCCCCGATCTAGGTTTGGATTTGGTAAATATTGATCTATAATGACAATATGCACTCATTTAGTCACTAATTATAATTAGGCAATCATAAATTTACGTCTTTGGTAAAATGACCATTTTGCCCATAGACTTTGACAAAATGACCATTTTACCCCTATGCCCGAAAATCGATTTTCATCAAATTTCTTTGTATCTTAAGCCTAACCGAACTATTTTTACTCTTATAGCAACTTTAAAATATCACTATTTCACATACTTATTAACTATTTTACAACTTATGCAAAATAGCCCATTTAGGTGTTTTCATGCTAACACCCTTCACAAAAGTTGTTTATAACACAACTAGGACTCATATTATTCCATAAAAACTTAATAAACATCATAAATACATCCATGGAAAAATCCTAAACACTTCACCATTTTGCATGATATCACCTTCATTTTAAAACTCATGCTTCAAGGGTCTCAAAAATGCAAAAATCATCAACAAAGGGTGTGGGAATCACTTACTTGTGAGGCTTAATGTTGCTGAAAGTTTTTGAAGCTCAAAACCCCAACAATGGCTGATTTTTTCGGTGGTAAAGAAGAAGATGAGAAGGTGATATCATCCTTTTCTTATTTATTTCTACTTTAGTCAAAATTTAGTCATCTAATCCTACCAAAAGTTGAAATTTTGACCACACATGATTCTCATGGCCGGCCACCCTATTTCTAGGGGTCTAATTGCCCTTTTAAAACCCAAAAATTATATTCTCTATATATTTAACACATTTGGGTACTAAAATGCAACTTTTTTTATGCAATTTAGTCCTTTTTCGCAATCGAGCTAGAAAACATTAAAATTGGCTCATGAAATTTTTCATGCACTACTAAAATCATATTATAACCTCATAAAAATAATAAAATAATTTTTCTAACTTCAGATTTGTGGTCCCGAGACCATTGTTCCGACTAGGCCCTAAATCGAGTTGTTACACTAGCATTATTTATCCGATCTCCAATAGTTCATGGGTGAGTCCTATATAATGTGTACGTAAGAAAGGAGGTGTCACAGTAGTGAGTAATGATAACAACGAGCTCATTCTAACTCATACTGTCACAGGATGGATAGTATACATGGACTATCGCAAGTTTAACAAAGCAACTTGGAAAGACCATTTTCCCCTACCATTTATTGATTAGATGTTAGATAGATTAGCTAGGAAATCTTTCTACTATTTTTTGGATAGTTATTTAGGGTATAATTAGATTGTCATAGCTCCTAATGACCAAGAGACGGCCACCTTCAAGTGTCCATATAGAACTTTTGTGTTTAGACGAATGCTATTCGAGTTGGGTAATGCCCCAATAAGATTTCAGCATTGCATGATGGCCATATTCTCAGACATGGTGGAAAACTTCCTTGAAGTATTCAGACAATTCCTTTGTGTTTGGCAATGATTTTGAGGATTGCTTAAAAAAAATCTGGAATTGGTATTGTATCATTTTGAAGAAACAAGTCTTGTTTTGAACTAGGGCAAATGTCACTTCATGGTTCGTGAAGGAATTGTTCTGAGGCATCGGATATCGAAGAGAGGGATTGAAGTGGATAGAGAGAAAATTGAAGTAATAGAAAAACTGCCACCTCCCACTAGTGTCAAGGGTATTAGAAGATTTTTTAGGTCATACGGGATTTTATAAAAGATTCATTAAGGATTTCTCGAATATATCTAAACCCTTATGCACTTTGTTAGAGCAAAATAAACTTTTCAATTTTGATGAACCTTGTTTGATCGCTTTTGAGGAGTTGAAAAGAAGATTGGTAGTAGCACTGATTGTAATAATGCCAAAATGAACACTGCCTTTTGAACTTATGTATGACACCAGCGATTATGCCATGGGAGCAGTTTGAGACAAAGGAAAAACAAGGTATTTCAAGCAATTTATTATACAAATAGGACCCTAACAGATGCACAGCTTAACTACACCACTACAGAAATAGAGTTATTAGTTGTGGTTTTCGTATTCGATAAATTTTGATCTTATTTAGTTGACCAATGTAACATCTTATTTTTCAGTGAAATCGAAACAGTGGTTTCGAGACCACAAATTCGACCCAAAAATAAGTTTTATTTTTATTTCATTATATGATCCGTATTATAATAGGCATGTCGTGTGAAAATGTTGACATGTAAATTTTATCAATTAAGTGTTTAATTACGAGAAGGACTAAATCACATAAAATGCGAAAGTTGAATTCTAGTAGCTATAAGGATCAATTTGCTATGGGAATCAAAACTAGAGGTCCTTATATGGTAATTAGACCATTAAGAAAGGTATTTAGATTTTCTTGGTGACTCATCCATGGAAATATAGAAAATGGGGAATGACTAAATTGAAAATTGCAAAATACTTAATTAATTAAAAAGATGATAAAAGAAATCATCTTATTTTATGTCATCTTCAACCTAAAACACATGGAAACCCTAGGAGAGAGAAAAGAAACTTTCAAGGCCTAATTGGGTAAGTTCTCTTGTCCTGTTTTAGTAATTTTGGTATTTTTGAAACCGGGATAGTTTAATCTCTCTATTTGAGGGACTAATTTGAAAAGTTATCAAGGTATGAAAATGGGTCACTGATGTATATGCTGGAAATTAGAAATTTATGGTAGAAAATGAAAGATTATTGTTAGAAAAACAACTTTTACAAAATGATTTTTTGATGAAAACATGATTTAGGGACTAAAATGAAAAGTTGTAAAATTTGATGAAAAATTTTGAAAATTTATGAATACATGTGTTGGAAAATTTGTAATGGGTCTTTGGTTAGGCTTGGAAAAGGGAGTAATTTGCACAAGTTTCATTTTCCAAGCCTAGGGACAAAATTAAAATTTATGAAAAAGTTAAGGGCAAAATGGTAATTTTGCCTAGGACGTAAATTGAGTCCATTTAAATATGAAATGTGTGAAATTGATGATTAAATTCATTTATATAGATCTAGACAACACTAATTCGAGGTTAGATCGAGGAAAAGAAAAGGTTTTGGATTAGTAGACTTTTTACGCGAACAAGTGTCGAGGTAAGTTCGTGTAACTTAATCGGGTATGTAATTATGTTAATTGAATGTTGTGTTTGTATGTAATGTGATTTATGTTGATGTGCTTTACTGTATGCTATGATGGAAAATTGATATATGCTTGAACTGGTGATAAAGGGTTAAGTCCCGATTGAATGTGAATTCCGATGATTATATGCGCTTTCCTGAAACTAATAAGGTCCTTTATTTGTTGGGAACGAAATTTAGCTTGGACGAGTAATTCCATTGACCTTGTTATAGAAAGGATTTAATCCGAATGGGTAATCTCGATATAATATCTCTCAAGCATGTTATGATTAGGGTTTAGCCTGAACTAGTAATCCTAATCGAGCCCCTCTGAGCATACATTATATAAAGGATTTAGCCTGGACTGGTAATCTTGTTATATGATATGTGACTCGAGAGAGTGTTTCTTGGTTAAGTGCCCTAAGGGGTACCTTTGAATAAGGAATTGACGGATTATTGAATCGTACACTTCGAGTGTACTACTTGAGCATCCATCGAAAATTCAATGATTCAACAGACATATAACTCTTGACATGGCATGAAAATCTTGAGATGAAATGATAAAGACTTGAAAGAATATTGCTTGATGAGCTCATCTATATTACTTGATTGATATGAGGATTGTGGTGACTAACATGTTTGATTGAACGTATGTGATTAGGCAATTTAGCCAAATGGATGGAAACATAACATTGTATGCCTAGATTTAATAAGCAATATTGGTAAGTTTAGTTTCCGTTATACGAACTTACTAAGCATGTAACGCTTACTCTGTTTACTTTTCCCCTGTCTTATAGTGCTCGAAAGCTTGCGAGGGTTGGAGATCGTTGGAGCATCGTCACACTATCAACTAGTCATTTTAGGTATACTTAAGGCCTGTTCTTCTGTGCTTTAAAAAATCACTTCTGGATCCAACAGCACTTTTGGAAGAAAAGCTGTGCGGAATAAGCTACTTTTGGATGGAATTTTTGGCTTTTCAGAAGTGCTTTTGAAAAGCACGTCTGAAAAGGAGAAGCTAAAATTTTTAGCTTTTCCTCTCCCAAAAGCACTTCTAGTGCTTAATTACTTTTTCAACCCTCCAATAACATAATATTTTCCTTTTTTTTTCTTGGTGTCTAATTACAAATGTGTTAAAATCATTAATTAAAAATAAAAAATATATTTTTTAAAATACTAATTACAAATATTTAATGGTTATATTTAAATATTTAAAATGTAGTTTATATATTCTAATTAAAGTTTATAAGTAATTAATATGTATTACTTAAAAATATTTAAAATTTATATTTCATATATTAAAATATTAAAAACAAGTTATAATAAATTTTTTATATTCTTACTAAAATATAATAATATTAACTAATTTAAATTTTATTTAAATGCATATTTGTTATTTGATAATAACATGTCTAAAATGAACATTTTATTTCTCAAAAGCACTTTTTGACAACAATGCTAAACACTCAAATTTTAAACTAAAATTTTCAAAAGCACTTCTCAAAAGCACTTTCCCACAGCACTTTCACAAGCACTTTTCTAAAGCATTGCCAAACTAGCCCTTAATAAAATCATTTTGGTATAATGGCATGTATAGGAACTTGGCCAATAGTGGCTTAAAATGTTATTTTGTAACATAGCCATTGGAATGGCTAGTAATGGTTCATTTTGGTATTACTAAGTAGATTATTATGATATATATTTACACATGAGTTATGTTAAGAATATGTGATCAATGTTGTGTATGCCTAAGTTAAACTAAGGTAAGGTTGTGATCATGTATGCTTGTAGTGATATGCCTTGTGAATGATAGAAATTGCACAATTTGAATGCTTGAATTGGTTGGTTTTGGATGTATGTTTCAAGTGTAGGGGTGAAATTTTGGATGAGAAATGAAGCTAGAAATTGCTTCATTTTGTCCACACGGGTGTGTGTCTAGACCGTGTGTGACACATGGCCTGGTAACATGAGTATGTGGTTAGGCTATGTGTCCCCTACACCTTGATTTTGAGAAATAGAATGCTTAAAATTGGGCACATGGGCAAAGACACGGGCATGTGTCTTAGCCGTGTGTGCCAAACAGCCTAGAACATGGGCATGTGTCTTGGCCTTCTGAAACCTGCACCTAATTTCGAATTGAATTAATTAACCATACGACCTAGCACATGAGCGTGTGGCATGGATATGTGTGCAAGTCAGAGAGTTACACGGGGTCAAACACGGCCTCTAACACGAGCGTGTCCCAGGGTCACACGAGCTTGTCCCTTGGACCACACGGGTGTGTGAGCCTTGCACCTTGGAAAAATTTTGAAATTTTGTGAAAAATTCTTAGAGGTCCTAATTAAGTCTCGATTTAATTCTAATGCTCGTATTGGGCCTTGAGGGCCCGATCAAGGGACATTATGGATGATCTCGTTAAATGAATAGTAATTTACGTAGATTAATGGAAAAATGTTTTGAATGTTCTGTTAATGCTTCGAAACCTTGTTCTGACGAGGGGTACAGGTTAAAGGTGTTACATTTAGTGGTATCAGAGCTACGATTTAGCCGATTCTTAAATTTGACGTAGCGAACATGGGTTTAGCTATACATGCCATTATATAAATTGTGATAGTGTGATGACTCCTGATCATTTTAAATGTGTTTTTCATATAATAATGTCATCCAATCGAGCTAGGGCTGAATTCAAGAAAGCTGATAGCAATGCTTCAGCTTTACTACAAAGGGTTGTGTCTGTGTCTGGTAGTGAAAGGCCCGTGTCTGAGGGCCGAAGTGAGGAGGCAAAACAAGCCTTGTTTCAAATGATGAATGAATGGTTTACACAGTACTTGAGAACAAACCCTGCTGTACAATGACCTCCCTCACCTGTTCCCCAAATGATCCCTGAGGTACCACAAGGTGCTGAACTTGCTAGAATTGGTAAGCCTCCGATAGATAAAATTCATAAGCATGGGGCAAAAGAATTTAGAGCTACTGCAGATGATGATCCGAAAAGGGCTGAGTTTTGGTTAGAAAACACTATTTGGGTTTTTGATGAACTATCCTATACACCTGCCGAATGTCTGAAACATGCAGTATCCTTATTGAAAGATACATCTTATCATTGGTGGAATACCATAACTTCAGTGGTATCGAAAGAGAATGTTACATGGGAATTCTTCCAAGTTGAATTCTGGAAGAAGTAAATGAGTCAGAGGTTTATGGATCAAAAAAAGAAAGAATTTCTAGAGCTCAAACAAGGAAACATGACCGTATCGGAATATGAATAGGAATTTCTTCAATTGAGAAAGTATGCTAGAGAATAGGTTCTGCAACACCCCTCACCCGTATTCAACACCAAAATAGGGTTACGAAGCATTACTAGACTTAGAATGCATTTAATCATACATTTCACATACATTCAATCATTACAAATAATCATCATTCAATCTTACTCAATTTGTCCCTTATACAAGCCTACGAGGCCCTAAATATGCTTTGGGAGTGGTTCAGGACTAAACCGATATCTCAAGAAACTTCCACAAAACCTTGAAAATTTTACACAAAACAAGGGACACACGCCCATGTGGCCAGGTCATGTGCCTCACATGGCCACCAGACATGCCCGTGTCATAGGCTGTGTGGACATTCGAAATGGGAGCACATGGTCGTGTCCCAGCCCGTGTCTGACCCCGTGTAACCCTCTGACTTGGGTCACACGGCCAACACACATGCCTGTGTGCCCTAAAAATGGCCACACACGCCCGTGTGCCAGGTCGAGTACTAGGCCGTGCCAAAACTGTTGGGTATACTGACTTATGCAACATGGCCAAGTCACACACCCGTGTGCTAAGCCATGTGCAAATTAGGGGGTATGCTAACTTATGCCACACAGTCGATCACACACCCGTGTGTGAGACCATGTAGAGCATACTGACTTCAATTCAATTTAACCACTAGGCGACACACGACCGTGTAACATGATCGTGTGGCACATACGGCTGAGACACACACCCGTGTCTTTTCCTGTGTAGACAAAAATAGGCTATTTACCAAGCCATTTTGCCACCCAATTTTTGTGTATATCTACACAATTCAAATGGTACTCACTCATAGCATAAATAGTCATCCAATTCAACCAAAATCAAGACTAAAACATACCATTTCAATTCCATCAACTAGCATGCTTACTATCTTATGTTTTACTCATTCAAATCATACCAACTTTTCATATTCAAATCATCTAATTAAACATTTTCCAAACTTGCATTATCATACATCAATCCACAAGCACATATCTTTTCAATTATCAACCATTCGACATCTATAATACCAACTATCAATAACATTGCAAACCAACCTTAATCACTCAATATAAACCATATGCACACTTATATATACATAATCAAACTAGCCAAATTAAGCCAAGTCTCATGGCTATATATACAAATCAAAAGATAACCATTCACATCTCAAATGGAAAAACTCATTACCAAGATACATATCAAAATGACCATAATCCTATACATGCCATATGACCAAACCATAAACTCAAAAGTACCAAAGTGATGGTTGGATAGTGTGACGTAGTCTCCAATGATCCCCGAACCCGAGCTAGCTTCGAAATCACTATAAAGCATGGGTAACATAAACAAAGTAAGCTTTATAGCTTAGTAAGCTCGTATAAAAAAAACTCAACTAATCATAAATACATAATTCATCAATTTGAACTTGTTAATTCGTAATTCATAAATACTAATAAACCTTCCACATGCTTAATCATATGCTTATATGCAAACTTCATAACTTATTCAATTTAAAGCTCGTATGATTCATATACATACCTAAACCAATCCGTAACAAACTCAAGAAAAATGTCGACTACTCGAATTCTCACACATTAAGTGCCAATACATAGCCGAAGCTATTTCGAATCGCACACTAAGTGCCATACATAGCCGAATTGTTGTCAAATATGCCTGTAGTCTCATATATACAATTTATACAATATAAAAGCATTTAAAGCATAATTATAACAATGCTTATTAAATACGAATTTACCTCGGATGTAAAAATAGCTAAACTGATCGATTAGTCGAGAATTTTATTTTTCATTCGATCTATATTCGAGTTTTGCTTTTCTTGATCAAATTAACCATGCACTTTTCGAGCCCTAATTAGCATCCATGAATGTTTTTATTTTCTTAGTTTTGCTAGGATGAGAAAGATGACTAAAATTATGGTTTTTGTTTTATTTAATTATTACTTATTTATCTAATTACTATATTAACCTTATTAATAAACCTTTAAAACAAATTATAACATGCCCAAATATGTCCACTCATATTCCAAATGGTCAAATTAGAACATAAGGACCTCTAAATTAAGATTCCATAACTATTGAATACCTTTAGCTAATGGAACTCCACTTTATACTTTACGTGATTTAGTCCTTTTTAACAAATTGACCAATCAAACGATAAAATTTCTTAACAAAATTTTCACGCAATCATATTATCATGTTGTAGACATTAAAATAATAATAAAATAAATATTTTTTAATTCAGATTTGTGGTCCCAAAACCACTATTACGATTTGACTAAAAACGGGCTATTATAGGTTCTAACTGAGGCTGAAATGTGTAAACGCTTTGAAGAGGGCCTAAATGAAGATATCAAGTTATTGATTGGAATTCTTGAAATAAGGGAATTTACGGCGCTAGCCGATCGAGCACACAAAGCTGAGGAACTGAGTAAAGAAAAGAGACAAGCCGAAAGAATGGCTCGGGTTTTTGGAAAAAGAACTATGATTAAGTCAAATTATTTTCTTCTAAGAAATAAAGAAGTATTATGATAGTGTGACCACCTCTACGGGATATTCTGGAAGAGAGTGTGGCTCTCAACGTTCTAACTCAAGGTCGTCATCTCCATCTGTGACCAGTGTGGGTAGTGTTGGTAATCCCAAACCGAAATGTAAACATTGTAACAAATTTTATCATGGGAAATGTCGTCTAAAAGTGGAGCTTGCTTCGGATGTGGTTCACTTAACCATTTTCTCAGGGATTGTCTCGAAAGAGTTGAAAAGGAGATAGAACCAGCTCCAAAGCTGAGTAAATCTGTCTCGAGGGGCAGACCACCCCGCCATCCTGGCAATGTTGGTGGTAGTCGAGGTACTAGCAAGGATACAATGGTTAGATCAGAGGCACGAGCACCTGTAAGGACATATGCTATTCGTGCTATAGAATATGCCTCTGCACCAGACATCATTACTGGTACATTTTCTCTACTTGACACTGATATTACTGCATTGATTGATCCTAGTTTCACACATTCATATATATGCACGAACCTAGTGTCTGTTGAAAATTTACCTGTTGAATTCACTGAATTTTTGGTTAAAGTTTCAAACCCTCTGGGCCAGTGTGTTATGGTGGATAAAGTTTCTAAGAACTGTCTTTTGATGGTAAAAAGTTATTTCTTTTTGGCTGACTTGATGTTATTGTCATTTGATGAATTTGATGTGATCTTGAGAATGGATTGGTTAACCCAATATAATGCAGTGGTAAATTGTAAACAGAAATATATTGTATTGAAATGTGAGAATGGTGAATTGCTTCATGTTGAATCTCATAATCTGGATGGATTACCTAATGTGATTTCAGAAATATCAGCACAGAAATATTTTCAAAAGGGTTATGAAGCTTATCTCGCATATGTGTTGGATACTAAAGTATCTGAGTCAAAGATTCAGTTAGTACCGGTAGTATGTGAATTTCCTGATGTATTCCCAGACGAATTACCTGGTTTACCACCAGATAAAGAAGTAGAATTCTCTATAGACCTTGTCCCAGGTACAACACCTATATCTATAGCACCTTACAAAATGGCTTCTACTGAATTGAAAAAGCTGAAAGTACAGTTGTAAGAATTGATTGACAGAGGTTTTGCTCGACCTCGTTTCTCACATTGGGGTGCGTCGGTTCCATTTGTAAAGAAGAAAGATGAATCTTGAGGCTATACATTGATTATAGACAGCTCAACATAGTTACAATAAAGAACAAGTATCCATTGTCTCGTATTGGTGACTTGTTTGACCAGCTAAAATGTGCCATTGTATTTTCGAAGATTGATCTCCGTTTTGGTTATTATCAACTACAGGTAAAGGAATCGGATGTGCCAAAGACAGCTTTTAGAACTAGGTATGGACACTATGAGTTCCTTGTGATGCCATTCGGCTTGACAAGTGTTTATGGATTTGATGAATAAAATTTTCAGCCCGTATTTAGACAGGTTTGTGTTGGTATTTATAGATAATATTTTGATTTACTCTTGGAATGAAAATGAACATGCTGAGCATTTGAGAATAGTGTTGCAAACTCTACGAGAGAAACAATTGTATGCCAAATTCAGTAAATGTGAATTTTGGCTACGGGAAGTTAGTTTTCTTGGGCATATAGTATCTGCAAAAGGTGTCAAAGTAGACCCAAATAAAATTTTAGTCATTGTTAATTGGAAGCCACTGAAGAATATGTCTAAAGTCCAAAGTTTTCTAGGACTAGCTAGTTATTATCGGAGATTTGTAAAAAGTTTTTCAATGATAGCTTCTCCGATGACTCGTTTTTTACAGAAAGATGTGAAATTTGAATGGATTGAGAAATGCCAGCAGAGCTTTGATAGATTAAAGGCTTTATTGACAGAAACACATGTGTTAGTCCAGTTTGAATCGGGTAAGGAATTTACTATTTAGAGTGATGCGTCATTGAATGATTTAGGCTGTGTTTTGATGCAAGATGGTAAGGTAGTAGCTTATGCTTCACGACAGCTAAAGCCACATGAAAAGAACTACCCGACACATGATCTTGAATTGGCGGCCATAGTGTTTACATTGAAAATCTGGCGGCATTACTTGTTTGGTGAAAAATGTCACATATTCACTGATCATAAAAGTCTGAAATGTTTGATGTCACAGAAATATTTGAATTTGAGACAGTGCAGATGGCTTGAGTTATTGAAAGATTAAGATCTTGTTATTGACTACCATACGGGAAAAGCCAATGTAGTGGTAGATGCTTTGAGCAGAAAATCCCTGTATACTTTGCAAGCAATGAACACTCGATTGTCATTGTCTGATGATGGTTCAATCTTAGCTGAATTTAAAGTTAGACCAATATTTTTGCAACAGATTTCTGAAGCTCAGAGCAAAACATGTACAGAGTAAATTGACTCCTGACTCAGAATTTTAGATAAAGATAGATGGTTGTTTGTTGTTCAGAGGCAGAGCATGTGTACCAAAAAGTTCAGAACTAGTACAGAAGATTTTGAATGAAGCTCACAATGGTAACATGTCTATACATCCTGGTAGTAATAAAATGTATAATGACTTGAAAAAGATGTACTGGTGGCGGGAATGAAACGAGATATTTCTAAGTTTGTATCTAAGTGTTTGATATGTTACCAAGTAAAAGCTGAACATCAGTTGCCTTTTGGACTATTACAGCCACTTACGATACCGAAATGGAAATAGGAAATAATTACCATGGACTTTGTAACGAGATTACCCCTGTCTCCAAAGAAGAAGGATGTCATTTGGGTAATTATTGATCGGTTAACAAAATCTAGACACTTTATTCCGGTATGTATGGGTTATTCCTTGGATAGATTGCCTGAATTATATGTTTATGAGATTTTCAAATTGCATGGAGTGCCTGTCTCCACTATTTCAGATAGAGATCCTCAGTTTACATCTTGATTCTGGAACAAATTGCAAGAAGCTTTGGGTACTCAGTTACACTTTAGTACTGCATTTCATCCCTAGACAGATGGTCAATCTGAATGGGTAATATAGATCTTGGAAGATATGCTTCGGTGTTGTGTACTTGAGTTTGAAGGTAATTGGGAAAGGTATTTACCTTTGGTTGAATTTGCTTATAATAACAGTTATCAGTTTAGTATCAAAATGGCACCGTATGAAGCCTTGTATGGTCGCAAATGTAGAACCCCATTGTATTGGACAGAACTCAATGAGAAAAAGTTACACGGAGTTGACTTGGCCCAAAAGACCGAGGAAAAAGTAAAAGTAATTCGAGACAACTTGAAAGCAGTCCCTGATCGTCAAAAGCCTTATGCTGATTTGAAGCGAAAAGAAATAAAATTTCAAGTCGGTGACAAAGCATTCTTGAAAGTGTCGCCTTTGAAGAAGGTTCTCTGATTTGGTCGCAAAAGAAAACTGAGTCCACGATTCATTGGAACATCTGAGATTACTAAAAGAATTGGACCGGTTGCATATCGGTTAGCTTTGCCACCAAAGCTTGATCTGATTCATAATGCTTTTCATGTGTCTATGCTACGGTAGTATCGATCTAATCCTTCACATATTATCTCTCCGACAGAGGTAGAGATTTGGCCTAATATGACATATGGTAAAGAACCAATCAAAATCTTAGCCCGGGAAACAAAAGAGTTAAGAAATAAAAAGGTAGCATTAGTAAAAGTTCTTTAGCAA
Source organism: Gossypium anomalum (assembly GCA_025698475.1). Classification (NCBI taxonomy): domain Eukaryota; kingdom Viridiplantae; phylum Streptophyta; class Magnoliopsida; order Malvales; family Malvaceae; genus Gossypium; species Gossypium anomalum. The sequence goes on from CM046957.1 coordinate 19,213,117, forward strand.
TGACATGGTATTGAAGAAGCTACTTGGGAGTCGGAGGATACTATGAGGAAGCAATACCTGAATCTTTTTACAGGTAATATTTTCGAGGACGAAAATCCCTAAAGGGGGGAGAGTTGTAATAGCCAATTTTTTCAGTGAAATCGGAACAGTGGTTTCGGGACCACAAATCCGACCCAAAAATAAGGTTTATTTTTATTTCATTATATGGTCCGTATTATAATAGGCATATCATGTGAAAATGTTGACACGAAAATTTTATAGATTAAGTGCTTAATTACTAGAATGACTAAATTGCATAAAATGCGAAAGTTGAATTCTAGTAGCTATAAGGAACAAATAGCTATGGGAATCAAAACTAGAGGTCCTTATATGGTAATTGGACCATTAAAAAAAGTATGTAGATTTTTCTTGGTGACTTATCCATGGAAATGTAGAAAATGGGGAAGGACTAAATTGAAAATTGCAAAATACTTAATTAATTAAAATGATGATAAAAGAAATTATCTTATTTTATGTCATCTTCAACCTAAAACACATGGAAACCTTAAGAGAGAGAAAACAAACTTTCAAGGCCTAATTGGGTAAGTTCTCTTGTCCTGTTTTAGTAATTTTGGTATTTTTGAAATCGGGATAGCTTAATCTCTCTATTTGAGGGATTAATTTGAAAAGTTATCAAGGTATGAAAATGGGTCATTGATGTTTATGTTGGAAATTTGAAATTTATGGTAGAAAATGAAAGATTATTGATAGATAAACAACTTTTACAAAGTGATTTTTGATGAAAACATGATTTAGAGACTAAAATGAAAAGTTGTAAAATTTGATGAAAAATTTTAAAATTTTATGAATACATGTGCTGGAAAATTTGTAATGGGGCTTTGGTTAGGCTTGGAATAGGGATTAATTTTCCCAAGTTTCATTTTCCGGGCCTAGGGACAAATCTGAAATTAATAAAAAAGTTAATGGTAAAATGGTAATTTTGCCTAGGACATAAATTGAGCCATTTAAATATGAAATGTGTGAAATTGATGATTAAATTCATTTATATAGATCCAGACAACACTAATTCGAGGTTAGATAGAGGAAAAGAAAAGGTTTCGGATTAGTAGACATTTTACGCGAACAAGTGTCGAGGTAAGTTTGTGTAACTTAATCGAGTATGCAATTATGTTAATTGAATGTTTTGTTTGTATGTAATGTGATTTATGTTGATGTTCTTTACTTGTATGCTATGATGGAAAATTGATAAATGCTTGAAATGGTGATAAAAGGATAAGTCCCGATTGAATGTGAATTCTGATGATTATATACACTTTCTTGAAACTAATAAGGTCCTGCATTTGTTGCGGACGAGATATAGCTCAGACGAGTAATCCCATTGACCTTGTTATATCCTGATATAATACCTCTCGAGCATACATTTTGATTAGGGTTTAGCCTAGATTGGTAATCCTAATCGAGCCCCTCTGAGCATACGTCATATAAAGGATTTAGCCTAGACTGGTAATCCTATTATACGATATGTGACTCGAGAGAGTGTTTCTTGGTTAAGTGCCCTAAGGGGTACCTTTGAATAAGGAATTGACAGATTATTGAATCGTACACTTCGAGTATACTACTTGAGCATCCATCGGAAATTCAATGATTCAACAGACATATAACTCTTGACATGGCATGAAAATCTTGAGATGAAATGATAAAGACTTGAAAGAATATTTCTTGATAAGCTCATCGATATTACTTGATTGATATGAGGATTTTGGTGACTAACATTTTTGATTGAACGTATGTGATTAGGCAATTTAGCCAAATGGATGGAAACATAACATCGTATGTCTAGATTTAATAAGCAAGATTGGTAAGTTTAATTTTTGTTATATGAACTTACAAAGCATTTAATGCTTACTCCATTTATTTTTCCCCCATTTTGTAGTTCTCGGAAGCTCGCTAAGGTTGGAGATCGTTGGAGCATCGTCACACTATCAACTAGTCATTTTGGGTATACTTAGTAAGATCATTTTGGTATTATTGCTTGTATAAGACAACTTGGCCAATAGTGGCTTGAAATGTTATTTTGTAACATAGTCATTAGAATGGCTAGTAATGGTTCATTTTGGTATTACTAAGTAGATTATTATGATATATATTTACACATGAGTTATGTTAAGAATATGTGACCAATGTTGTGTATGCCTAAGCTGAGCTAAGGTAAGGTTGTGATCATGTATGCTTATAGTGATATGCCCTATGAATGATAGAAATTGCCCAATTTGAATGCTTGAATTGGTTTGTATTGGATGTGTGTTTCAAGTGCAAGTCTTGGGTGAAATTTTGGGTGAGAAATGAAGCTTGAAATGACTTCATTTTCTCTACACGGGCAAACACACGGGCGTGTGTCTAGACTGTGTGTGACACATGGCCTGATAACATGGGCATGTGGTTAGGCCGTGTGTCCCCTGCACCTTAATTTTGAGAAACAGAATGCTCAAAATTGGGCACACGGGTAGAGACACTGGCATGTGTCTCAGCCGTGCGTACCACACGGCCTAGAACATGAGCTGTGTCTTGGCCGTCTGAAACCTGCACCTAATTTCGAATTGAATTAATTAACCATACAGCCTAGCAGATGGGCGTGTGGCATGGCCGTGTGTGCAAGTCAAAGAGTTACACGAGGTCGAACACGGCCTCTAACACGGGCGTGTCCCAGGGTCACACAGGCATGTCCCTTGGACCACACGAGCATGTGAGCCTTGCACCCTTGAAAATTTTGACATTTCAGGAAAAATTCTTAAAGGTCCCGATTAAGTCCTGATTCAATTCTAATGCTCGTATTGGGCCTCAATGGCCCAATCAAAGAAAATTATGGAAGATCTAGGTAAATGAATAGTGATTTACATAGATTAATGGAAAAATATTCTGAATGTTCTGCTAATGCTCTGAAACCCAATTCCAACGGCGGGTACAGGTTAGAGGTGTTACAACCAAAGTCACGGTCTACACAAATCACTCTTTTATCAAATATTTGGTGGCCAAGAAAGATGCCAAGCCAAGATTAATTTGGTGGATACTTCTGCTACAAGAGTTTGATTTAGAAATTCAAGATAGAAAGGGAACTGAAAATCAAGTGGTTGGTCACCTGTTAAAGTTAGAAGCTGGAAATGGAGATGGAAAAATCCAACTTACTAAGGAAGATTTCCCAAATGAGAAATTTTTGGTTGCCACGGCATTACCTTGGTACTCCGATATAGTGAACTTCTTAGTAGGTGGGTTGCTACCACCTGATCTCAACAGCTAAAGAAAACGAAAGTTCCTTCATGATTCCAACCATTTTTATTGGGATGAACACTTTTTGTTCAAGCAATGTGCTAATCAAATAATTAGGAAGTGTGTCATTGATGATGAAGTACATAGCATCCTACAACATTGTCACTCAGCACCTTACGGATGACACTTTGAAGGAATGAGAATTGCTGCCAAGGTACTCCAATCTAGTTTTTATTGGTCAAGTTTGTTCAAGGATGTCCAGGAATTTTATAAGTTATGTGATCATTTTCAGAGGACATGAAATATATCTAGGAGACATGATGTATCGCTGCAAAATATTCAGGAGATTGAGTTATTTGACATATGTGGAATAGACTTTGTGGGCCTATTTCCACTGCCAGTGGGAAAATTGTACATACTTTTGGCAGTGGATTATGTTTCTAAGTGGGTTGAAGCTGTAGCCCTCACAACTAATGATGCCAAGTTAGTGTTGAAGTTTTTTTTACAACATTTGGTACACCTAGAGCCATTATTAGTGACGAGAGATCTCATTTTGATTGCAAATCAGTAGGCAATGCCTTGCATCGGTATTGGATGAAACATAAGATTGCCACGGCATATCATCCCTAAACAAATGGATAAGTTGAGATTTCTAATAAAGAAATTAAAAAGATTTTACAAAAAGTGGTGAATCCAACTAGTAAGGATTGGTCTCTCAATCTTGATGAAGTTTTGTAGGCCTATCGGACTACATTTAAAACACCATTGGGGATGTCACCTTTTAAGCTTGTTTATGGAAAGCCATGTCACCTACTTGTTGAGCTTGAGCACAAATCATTTTGGGCTATTAAGAAGTTGAATATGGACTGGGTCACTGCTGGCCCTGAAAGGTTGTTAGAACTAAATGAGATGGAAGAATTTCGGGCACAAGCATATGAAATGCTAAACTGTACAAGGAGAAGACCAAGTGTTGGCATGATAACAGAATTCTGTCAAGGCAATTTGAACCAGGACAATAGGTGTTGTTGTTCAACTCTAGGCTCAAATTGTTCCCTGACAAATTAAAATCTCGTTGATCTTGTAACACCCCTCACCCGTATTCAACGCTGGAATAGGGTTACGAAACAATTAAACAACATTTAGCATACATAACATCCTTTCATACATTTATCATTCAAACTCAATCAAATTGTCCCTAATAAGATCCTATGAGGCCCTAAACATACTTTGGAGTGGTTCAGGACTAAACTGAAAACCTATGAAACTTTCACGAACTTGGAAAATTTTTCTCAAAACAGGGGACACACGCCCGTGTGGCCAAGCCGTGTGTCTCACACGGCCACCAGACACGCCTGTGTCACAAGCTGTGTGGACATTTGAAATGGGAGAACATGGTCGTGTCCTACCCCATGTAACTCTCTAACTTGGGTCACACGGGCAACACACGTGTCCGTATGGTCAGCCCGTGTGCCCTAAAAATGGCCACACACGCTGGTGTGCCAGGCCGTGTGCTAGGCCATGCCAAACCTGTAGGGTATACTGACTTATGCCACACGACCAAGTCATACACCCGTGTATGAAGCCGTGTGGAGTATACTAACTTTATTTTAATTTCAACACCAGGCGGTTCAGGGTCATGCAACATGACCGTGTGTCATACACGGCTGAGACACACACCCGTGTCTCTGCCTGTGTGGACAAAAATAGGCTATTTACCAAGCTAATTTACCACCCAAATTTGCATATACCTATACAACCAAAATGACAACAATTCAAAGCCTAAATAAACATCCAATTTAGCTACAATCAAGACTAATTCATACCATATCCAATACCAATATTCCAACATTCTTATAACTTCAAATCTTACTATATCAAAACATACCAAAATACATATAAAAATCAACTAGTTAAACCTTTACTTAACATGCATCATTTTGCACCAACTCACAAACATGATACTAATTCCACAAACCTCATAATACAAGTTATTCACACATCCATTCATGAATTCAACTATCAACCATATATACATGATTGTGATTTTTCGTGATAAGTTTTATAAATTTATAATTAATCGCTCTTGAAACTAACTATTATCACGACGTATGCAAGTGTACCTATCAAACAGTAGTATAGCTTTAGCAAGACCGGATTGTCGAACCCAAAGGACCAAAAGTACTAGTAATGACTGTCTTTTTATTATCTAGCCTAAGAAATAAAAGGGTTTGTTTTAACTAATTAATTAAACTAAGAAATTGCAGAAAATAGAATTGGGAAATTACTTCTGGAAAATGATTGACTAAGGACAATACCTAAGGAAAAATCCACCTAGACTTTTACTTGTTATTCTGGCTCCAAACTGGACGATTTATTCATTTAACTTGTTTCGTAGAAATCTCTAAGTTGTGTTACTATCCTATTCAAGACTAATAACGTCTAATCCCTAGGTTGAATAACCGAGACTTTTCTCTAATTAACACCCTAGGGTTGCATTAACTCATTCTATGGATTCCCTTATTAGGTTTCACCCTAATCCGGCAAAATCTTGTCACCCTATCTCTAGGCGCGCAACCAACTCTGCTTAATTATGACAAAGTTACTCTTAGTCAGGTTCTATTCCTCCTCCAACTAAGAAAAGGTTAGAATCGAGATTGATTTGAAAAATTACTTAACTAGAAAAATATTTAATCATCACTTGCGTACAACATAGCTTCTTTTTTAACTATGGAATTTGAATAATGAAGCTTACAAATAGAAGATAACTATTAATATGTAAACATGTTTTTTTTTTTAAGAACAAGTCAAATAACATAGACTAACCATTAAGAACAAGACATAGCTAAGCAATTTATTCAACTCAAATCTCGATAAAAATAGGGTTCAAATTATTTAAGGGGATTTCAAAAATAAGGGGTTAAGGGTTAATATTGAGGGTCATATAAGGAATGGTTTGTTAGGCTCAAAGGGGTTTACTAAGGGTTAGTCGTAAAGGTAGGCTTTTCATGGCATGAGTGGGTTAATCCTAAGTGCCTCTATCATCTTGACATATCAAATCAAATGGTGTGGTCTTGACATGCATAATCAAGCAAGTTCTAGAATAACAATTTAATATTGACACACTCAAAGCAATAATAAAAGTGAGCACGAACGAATTAATAGATGCTCAAAAGGCTCAAAAATCTAACAAGAATTATGGATTTTTGATGTTTAAACCTGTGGGATTCAATTCAAGATAATACCTAAACTTGGGGAAACAACCTAAAATTTTAAATTCTTAAAAATCAACTTATCATGCTTGATTCTCTAATGTCTTAAAGTTTAAACAATCAATGCATAAATGCCTATGTTTTAGTTCAAGATAATCAAACAAAATCATAAGTCAATCAAAGTTCATCCTAAACATGATATGAGAGATTTACAAGAGAACAAAGCAATAGTCAGAGATTTTTCAGATAATGAAATGATTACCCCCCCCACACTTAAGATGTACATTGCCCTCAATGTACAAAAATAGATATATAAGAAAATATAAGATCATAAGATAGGGAGAAATTTAAAACTTCCTGAGTGTTGAATGAATGAATTCCCTAGTTTGGTGTTATGGAGGTGGAGGAGGATACTCCGGTGGTGGTAGAGGTTGGGTACCACAAGTGCTGTGCCAAAAGAATATTATCTCTCATCATTGAGCAGGGCATGGCAGTCGTGGAGAACCTTTTCCTATAGAGTTTGAAGTTCCTAAGTGATTGTGAGATTTGGAGCTCGTTATAACTATGATAAAAGCAGGAACTGTTTAGGGGATATTAGGTAGAATAATTACTCATAAAGAAATAGCCGAGATTGAAAATAATTAATAAAACCCAATAAATAAGATAAGAACAAAAAGAAATAACATTTAAATGTTAAAAGTGAAATTAATAAAAACTTAAAATGAAAATAAAAATAAAAGTAGAATTAAAAAAATAAATATAAAATTAAATTAAACATCATCATCGCCGAATGGTTCGCGAGGTGGTGGTGGCGATGAGATGTGAAAGTGCTGACAAATCTACTGGAGGGTAGCATCAATGTTGTCAAATCTTTGAAAACACTGCTGCTCGAATCGGTTGAGGCGCTCAGAGATGTCAACAAATGAAGCCGCCGCATGAACTGGACGAGAGGGTGGTGGTGGCTAGGAAGGTGGGTCCTCGTGTTAGGTAGGGACATCATCAGTAATGTCCTCTGGAGCCTCCTCCTCAGTGGATTGGGTGAGACGATATTGGGGAGGGTAGGTTCCTCAGCGCCTCTCGATCATCCTCATACTAAGCATGCTCGAGATGCCTTGTGGAAACATCTGGCCAATGATGGTCAGGGATAATTCTTGGGCCGCATTGTCGAGGAGTCTAAAGTGTCGGGCCAGTTGAGTCATGTAGGGGCCAATGGAGATGACCCCCCTCCAATGTCACTCTGTCTAGTAGTGGATGACAAAGGCTATAAAGTATGCAAGATCGAAAACATGCCCGTTTGACATACACCATAAGTAGTAGACATCGTGGGTAGTGATGACGCCAGTGCTCTTTCTCCACCCTGTTAAAGTGTGAGATAAAATAGAATGGAGATACCTTAAGGACAGAGGGAGAGATGATGCCTTGGTGCAACTGAGGTTGTGGTTGACCGAATGTGGGATGAGGGCGTCCCAGCAACATGAGGGAGAATGATGAATGTGGCGGTTGAGAGTATGTAAGTCATTCTCCTCTCTGAAATCCTCGGTATATAAACCCAACGCAGTGCCGAATTCTAGGACACTTAATTGGTAGACTAATCCGCCTAAGCGAAACTGGACTGTGTCGGGATCATCGTAGTTTGTCATTACTGTTTGAAGATGGAACGTAGAGCATAGTTCCATCGTCAGCTCTATGTATGTTGGCTCGGTGATCCCAAAGAATAGTTCCCACGGATCGATGGTAAGGAGGGCCCAGATTGCATCAGCCAATTGCACTTATTCGATAGCAGCCCAGTTGATACATTGGCCTGCTGTTAAAGGTCGGGCCCGTCGTATTTGAAAGAGCTCTTCTTGGGGCCCATTGGGGAACTGTAGGAAAGGATGGTGAATTTTTGCGGTTGGGCCCGAGGAAGATGATGCTTCTTTCCTTTTCTTGGAAGTGGGGAAGCCGGTTTTCTTCCCTCACGAAGACGACATAGTGAACCTAAAATTTGAACCATTAAGTCGTCTCAAAGAGTGGACAAGGTAGAATGCAACTAAAATCAAAAAGAAAAAACCATGAATATGTTCAGCCACAATTACTAAATTTACTAAGTTCAATAGCATATTTTTGTAGCATGAACATTATGGTGTGAGTAAAAATGACAAATATTAGAATGCAACCTATTCTTTATATGAGAAAATGGCACATAAAAGGGATAAAAATTTCAACTACCCTAATCATGCATATTTGTTTCTAACTAATCAAATGGAGTAAAGAAATCATGCAATGGGTGAGAATTTTAATATGAAAAAGAGAAAAAATGATGATGGGTATTCTAGATTATGACATTTAAATGAAAAAAATATAAAGATAAAATTAAAAACTTGCATATTATCATAATAAATAGCCCTAGAAATTAGTAAAATAGACAAGGAAGAAGTAAACAAACGCTAGGAAGAGGAGACATGGCGTCGAAAATGTAGTTGGAGTCGGCGCACGGGCGTAGCAAGGAAGCCGTGTGGACTTGCAGTGGCTAGGGTTAGGGTTTTTGAGTGAGGAAGACAATGAATAGTGCAGCCTATTTATAGATTTTAGGGCACACGGCCAAGTGACACGCCCGTGTGCCCCAATTTTAGCCCGTGTGTTTTGCGTTTTTCTTATTTTGGCACGTCTGAAATTTGACACACGCCCGTGTACTGTGGGCGTGTTGGTGCACACAGCCATGTCGCACGATCATGTCTAGCTTCGTTCGCTTCTCCCACGCCCGTGTACGACAGGCCCATGCCCGTGTTAATTTGTAAGGTTCGACCACGGTTGTTCGACACGGGCATGTCGCACGCCCATGCTAGTTTCTCAGTTTCAACCACGGTCCTAAGGCCCGAGTGTGTCGCATGCCCATCTTGTTTTGACAGGGTTGCCCACGGCCATGTCGCATGGTCATGGTAATTTATCGCAGCCCGTGTTTTGGGGAAATTTTTGCCCTGTTTCCACACTATCCTAAGCACGCCCGTGTGCTTGGCCGTGTCTCTTTGGTCTACCTATTTTCAAGAGCTCCGTTAGTAGGTTAGGTGTTTAAACACTAAAATTTAAAGAAGTTAATATAATTAGTGCTTGGATTGCCTCCCGAGAAGCGTTTATTTATAGCCTAAGCTCGACTTACCTCTCCGTTGGATGATCATGGTGGTTTAAGGAGTTCATACTCCTCATTCTTGCTATCAATCTTATCAAAATAAGGTTTTAGATGGGTGTTGTTTGCCTTAAAAGTGCCGAACTTGGGATGACTTACCTCCACTGTACTGAATGGGAAAATACTAAGTACCGTAAGAGGGATTTCTTCATTCTAGTTGGTGGTGACAATGTGAGGATATGCGGCATCTAGTAAGACTTTATCTCCAACCTTAAGTTGATTTAGAGAGGTATCGAGCTTGTTCTGGCGTAGTTTTGGTTTATCGTGTGTTCTCGATTTATGTGCTCGCCATTCGTCTATCTCCTCTATTTGTAGCCTTCGTTCTTCACGAATGGGTCCTCTATTTTTGCTGGAACATGGCTCGTGAACTTCTTTCAAACTCAATTTCTGTAAAGTAGGTTGCATCATATTATCAGTTTCAGTAAACTGGTATGGACAATTACCTTCAATATTCGATGTGTTGCCAGAATTACGAGCTTGAAGGGTGATCGTTTCATCTCCCACACGAAGTGTGAGCTTACCTGTGCCAACATCAATAATTGTTTTAGCAGTTGCTAAAAAGGTCCTCCCTAAAATCAAAGGGGTGTTGTTATCCTCCTCTATGTCTAGAACAACGAAATCAACGGGAAATATGAACTTATCTATTTTCACTAGTACATCTTCAATAATACCCTTAGGAAATCTTATAGTTTTATCTGCCAATTGAATGCTAATCCTAGTTTGCTTAGGTTTCCCAAGACTTAGTTGCTTAAACATTTTGTAAGGCATGACGTTAATACTAGCCCATAAATCCGCTAATGCATTATTCACATCTAAACTACCAATTAAGCAAGGAATTGTAAAACTCCCTAGATCTTTCAATTTGTGGGGTAACTTATTCTGTAGAATAGCTGAGCTAACTGCGTTTAGCTCCACATGCGACGCCTTATCCAACTTTCGCTTATTTGCTAAAAGCTCTCTTAAAAATTTTATTGCATTTGGAATCTGCGACAGAGCTTCAATAAACGATAAGTTAATATGTAATTTTTTCAAAAGTTTAAGGAATTTATCAAATTGTTTGTCTGAGCAGTCTTTTCTTATCGCGTTAGGGTATGGGACACGAGGTTTGTATTCTACATTCACCGTTTTGTTTTCATTATGACTTACCTCACCTTTACCCTTACTCACCACAGTTTCTTGCATCAATTCTACCTCAGGCTCACCGAATCCTTTTTTATCTTGGACATTAATTACGTTGAGCTGTTCCCTTGGGTTGGGTTCAGTATTACTTGGCAAGCTACCTTGTGGTCGTTCAGAGATTAGTTTGGAAAGTTAGCCTATCTGAGTTTCGAGTCCTTGGATCGATGCTAGTTAATTTTTAAGTGTTGTCTCGGTATTTCAGAAATGGGTTTCTGACACCGAGATAAATTTGGATAGCATATCCTTAAGGTTTGGTTTCTTCTCTTGTTGATAAGGTGGTTGTTGGAAGCCTGAGGGTGGTGGTGGTCTCTGATTTCCTTGTCCTCCCCATAAGAAGTTTGAGTTGTTCCTCCAACCTACATTATAGTTGTTACTATAAGGATTATTTTGAGATCGAGGATTATTACCCATATAATTTAATTGCTCGTTCTTCATGGTGTGGCCATAGGGTTGGTATTCTGGATTACTCGATCCACCTCCACTCGCTTCACATTGCATTACTAGGTGAACCTGCGTAGAACTAAATAAACCATCAATCTTTTTATTTAAAACTTCTACTTGATTTGAAAGCATAGTAACTGAGTCGACGTTATAAACGCCTGCTGTTTTCGTTGGCTTAGTCCTCATGACTTGCTTATTCAATGGCATCTCCTCAATAAATTTGTAAGCTCTTCAGGTGTTTTGTTGTTGATGGTTCCACCAGCAGCTGCATCAATCATCTGTCTTGACGAGGGATTCACACCATTGTAGAACATTTGAACTTGTAGCCATAGAGGTAATCCGTGGTGAGGGCACATTCGCAGTAGGTCCTTGTATCTCTCCCATGCATCGTAAAGTGTTTCTAAGTCCATCTGCACAAAAGAAGAGATATCATTACATAACTTAGTCATTTTAGCCGGCGGAAAATATTTTAGTAAAAATTTTTCAGTCATTTGTTCCCAAGTAGTGATGGACCCTCGTGGTAATGAGTTCAACCACTGTTTAGCTTTGTTCCTCAGTAAGAAAGGGAATAACCGAAGGTGAATGGCATCATCAGAAATGCCATTAATTTTGAAAGTGTCGCAAAATTCCAGAAAATTTGCCAAGTGAGTGTTACGATTCTTATCCTGCAAACCATCAAACTGAACAAACTGCTGTATCATTTGAATCGTGTTAGGTTTCAATTCAAAATTATTTGCAGCAATAGCAGGCCTAACTATACTTGACTCAGTTCCTGTTAATGTAGGTTTAGCATAATCATACATAGTACGAGGAGCAAGATTCTGATTTGCTAATTCAGCAAGTATTGCTGGAGGTAGCTGATTGTCTTGATTTTCAGCCATCTACTCGGTTGTGGTTGAGATATCGTCCACTTGCTCTTCCTCTGTGTATCTTCAGCTTCGCCTTATTTCTCGTCAGTTTCTAGGAGCTGTGCGATTGATCTCTTCGACAAAAAGCAGCGGTCCTGACAGGTTTCTTCTAGTCATAAACTATAAGAACCTGCCAGAAGAAAGAAATAGAAAATTAGTAAATTAGCACAAAATAAAGTTAAATTGCAAGAAAGATAAATGGCTAAAGTAATAAAATTGAGTGTTCCTAATATCTTAGTCCCCGGCAACGGCGCCAAAAACTTGATCGTGATTTTCCGTGATAAGTTTTATAAATTTATAATTAATCGCTCTTGAAACTAACTATTATCACGACGTAGGTAGGTGTACCTATCGAACAGTAGTATAGCTTTAGCAAGACCGGATTGTCGAACCCAAAGGACTAAAAGTACTAGTAATGATTGTCTTTTTATTGTCTAGCCTAAGAAATAAAGGGGTTTGTTTTAAATAATTTATTAAACTAAGAAATTGCAGAAAATAGAATTGGGAAATTACTTCTGGAAAACGATTGATTAAGGACAATACCTAAGGAAAAATCCACCTAGACTTTTACTTGTTATTCTGGCTCCGAACCGGATGATTTATTCATTTAACTTGTTCCGTAGAAATTCTTAAGTTATGTTATTATCCCTATTCAAGACTAATAACGTCTAATCCCTAGGTTGAATAACCGAGACTTTTCTCTAATTAACACCCTAGGGTTGCATTAACTCGTTCTATGGATTCCCTTATTAGGTTTCACCCTAATCTGGCAAAATCTTGTCACCCTATCTCTAGGCGGGCAATCAACTCCGCTTAATTATGACAAAGTTACTCTTAGTCAAGGTCTATTCCTCCTCCAACTAAGAGTAGTAACTTGAAGTGATATCCTGAAATACCAAAACAAGAATTAAGAACACATAATTAAGAACAAGTCAAATATTTATCATACGGTTCAGAAAATAATAACAAGACTCGTCTTAGGTTTCATCCCCCTTAGGTATTTAGGGGTTCAGTTCATAACTAAATAAGAAAACATCTCAGAATAATAAAGATTACAAAACATAAAGAAAACCCAAAACTCCTGAATGGGAAATTGAGGAGAAATCTTCAGTCTTTATGGTGAATCTGGCTTCTGAGATGGATCAATCGGCTTTCTTGGAGCAATTCCTTACTCCCTATTCTCCGTCTCCCTTTTCTTCCTCCTCTGGGGTGTATTTATAAGCTTTGGAATGCCTAAGAATCCTCAAAAGTGGCCTTTTTCGAATTGGACTCAACTTAGGCTTGGCAGGGACACGCCCGTGTTGCACGCCGATGTGCGATTACTTTAGGCCGTGTTTGAGCCTGTTAGATTGGCACGGGCATGTGTTCTACCTATGTGAGTCGTGCTTTTAATTCTGCCAAATTGACATGGCCGTGTGAGCTGCCCGTGTGAGAAGGTCCAGGCCATGTTGATTTCGTACTTTGGCCCATTTTCTCCGTTTTTGGCCCATTTCTCGTTCCTTTCGCTCTCCTATGCTTACCTAAGTGTAAAACATGAAATTAAGGCATTAAGAGCATCAAATTCACTAATTCTAAGGAAACATCATTCACAAAATGTGTTAAGCATGGGGTACAAGTATGTATAAATTACGGTTTATCAATACACATATATACACATAACCAAATACACCAAATTAAGCCAAGTCTCATGGCTATATATACAAACCAAAACATGACCATTCCCAAGCCATTTCGAATTTCAAGACTCACTACCAAAATACATATCAAAAACAACTATACTCCTATACATGCCATATGACCAAACCATGAGATCAAAAGTACCATAGTAATGGTTGGATAGTGTGACATAGTCTCCAACAATCCCCGAATCCGAGCTAGCTTTGAAATTACTATAAAACACGAGAAAAATAAACAAAGTAAGCTATAAAAATTAGTAAGCTCATATGAAACATACTCAACAAATCATAATACACAAATCATCAATTTGAACTATATAACATATAATTCATGATAACAACAAACCTTCCATATGCTTAATCATATGCTTATATGCAAATTCATAACTTCTTATATTTGAATCTCATACTTTATATGTACATATGATAAACCATAAGTTATACGTATTTTTACCCCATGCTTGACATATTTATGGATGATTTTTCCTTGGTTTCATTGAATTCGATGCTCCTAATCCTTTAGTTTCATGTCTTATACTCATGAGAGCATAGGAAAGAGAAAAGAGCAAGAAACGAGCCAAAGACGGACAAAATAGACAAATTTTAGTGTTCCACACGGACTGGTATTTCCACACACCCGTGTGTTATGGTCGTGTCGACATTAAATCAAGTCAGACTCGCACACGGCCTAAGCACCTGCACACAGGCGTGGCACACGGTCGTGTCCCTTTTAAACCTAACTCTAATTCTATTCTATTAAGGCTAATTTTGGGCTATTTTGGGCATTCCAAAGTTTATTTAAACACCCTAGAAGGGGGTCAAAGGGGAACACGCATGGTAGAAGACAGAGAATACTCAGGGATAGCCATCGGAATCAGCTCGGAAGCAGGATCTACTTCAAGACTGAAGATCTCCATTCAATTTCCTTAGAAGTTCCTTGGGTTTCTTTATGTTTTGTTGTTTTCCCAATTTTGAGATGTTTTCCATTATTATGAACTAAAATCCCTAAATACCTAAGCGGAATGAAACCTAAGATGGATATTATATTATTACTATTTGAATTATATGATAAATACGTGTTCTTATTCTTAATTGTGAGTTTTAATCCTTGCTTTAATATTCCAGGATATTAATTCAGGTTTTGATGTGCTTATTTAGTGGAGTAAAAGTCCCTATTTAAGAGTAGATCTTCCATAATTAAGTGGATTTGCATGCAATCCTAGAGATAGGATGACATAAATCTGTCAGATTAGAGTCAAATCTAATAACGGAGTTCATGGATCGAATTAATGCGATAATAGGGGTTTTAATTAGAAAGAGATTTCAATTAATCAACCTAGAGTCAGTTGTTTTTAGTGTCGAGAGAGATATTAACATAAATCAAGGATTTCTACGGATTAAGTCATCCAACCCAAGGCTCCACGAATTTTAAAGATAATGGAGAGGAGCTATAGCTCCGCGAACCTGCCTAAATATGCCCGCAAGGTAAAGTAGAGCTTAAACTTTAAATAAGCACTTCTCGGAAGGCAACCCGAGCACTAACCCCACTAAATAACTTTATTTTTCTTTCATTTCTCATAATTTAACTGTAGGTATTTTTGTCACACATGGCCTGACACACGGGCATGTCCTAGGCTGTGTGCTCATCACGAACTGGACACAGGGCATGTCCATGGTCGTGTGAAAATAGGAAAAATAGTTTTTCCAAGACAAAATGACACACGAGCTGCAATAAATTGACACGACCGTGCGAGGCGACCGTGTGCACACGGCTATGAGACACGGGCGTGTCCCAGACCGTGTTGAAATTGCACTTTAATTCCCCAAAAATCAGCAGAGGCATGGCTTGCGTTAAATCACCATGGCCGTGCGAGGCGGCCGTGTAAATCACACGGGCATGAACACGAGCATGCCTAAGGCTGTGGGGGAACTTGCACAAACACTGAGACTTTCAACAAGTCAGAATAGAACACAGGCTTATGCCACGGCCGTGCCCAAAAGCAGTGGGCAATCCTATCTACAAAACACGGGCGTGTGGACATAACATAGGCATGGGAGAAGTGAATGAATTAGCACATGGCCGTGTGATGCAGCAAAGTAGGCCACACGGCCTAAAGACACAGGCGTGCCGACAGACCGTGTACGACAATGACTTAAATCATCAAACCATAAGAACAAACCAAGACACGGGCGTGGGAGAAGTGAACGAACGAGCACACGGTCATGCGACGTGACCGTGCGCACCACACAACCTGGGGACACGGGCGTGTTTAAAAGGCCGTGTTCTATACTGACTCAAAAATTCACGAAAAACACGGGCTAGGAACACACCATACAGGCACGGGCCACAACTGTGTGGTCCAAAACGGGGCTTGCACGACTGTGGCCTCTTTTTATTCTTCCCTCTAACCCTAATTTCCCCCCATTCCTATTAAAACCCTATTCATTATTCACTATTCCTCCATCTTCTTCAACTAGCCCCCTTCTCCATCTCCATTTTTCTTTCCCTTTCTTTTTCCCTTCCTCTTCTCTCATCTTTCTCCATCTCTGTTCCTTTCCTTCTTCCTCTCTTCTTCCTCCTTTTCCTTCTTTGTTCCCCCTTTTCGCCTGACTTCTTCCCCTTGCTCCCTTCCCTCCAACCACCAAGCACCACCACATGTCTCCGTGCTCCACCACCGACCACCACTATCGGTTTCCTCTCTTGCACCTCTAACTCCTTTACATTATTTTAATTATTTTATTATTACTCTTGTTTTTATTATTATTATTATTACTCTTATTTCTTTATCATTGTTCTATTCAATTGATATATTTAATATTGCTTCATTGATATTGTTGGTTCTTATTGAGAATTTTATGCCTACATTAGTCTTAAATGTCTGCAATATTCTGCATATGTTAGGGTCATTTGTGTTGTTGATTTGATTCATATTTTGCTTGCTCATTTATATACATAAATTTAGTACTCAATTATTTCTCTACTAGGTAGTAAGAGTCTACTTATTTCGTCTGTTTGATTAAAGTTGAACTTGGATGGTTGTTTCGTACTAGTTTATTCATTATGTTGATGTGTCCAATTGAATTCTATGTTTACTTTTGCAGGACACTATGAAAAATACTCGCAGGAAAAAGTTTGCAGTCCCCACTTCTAAAAAGCGGAAGGGCCCAGGAGCGACATCCTCCAGTGCAACTACCAAAATACGCCATCCTTTCCTCTAATTTCCACTAGGTCCTCAGAAGGAGTTGTTTCAAATTCTACGTGCTCGAGCACTTGGTACGGGCCGATGCATTGATTGGGCCACATTAGAGCAGGTTCACCTAGCTGACTCAATACGGGCCCTCGTCGCTATTGCTCATTGGGACTGCTTTTTCGACATCATCGAGCCGACGTATTTGGAGTTCACTTTGGAACTTTGCTTGACGTTTCAATTGCAGACGGTGATGGCAGAGTATGACAACCAAGACACAATCCAATTTCATCTTGGCAGTCTAGTGCGGTAATTAAGCGTCCCAGAATTCGGAGTGGCCTTGGGACTTTATATAGAAGACTTTATGGAAGCTGACAATTTTCCCCATCTCCACCGTCACATCCATTATGCACTGTCTTCATGTTGGGCAGCTCTCATGCATGCTACAAGCATCTATGACCCCAGTCACTCCAAGGCATCGGCTCTATCTCCAGCATTACGGTACCTCCATACCCTCTTAGCACACACCTTAATAGGGCAATGAGAGAGCACTGGCATTGTTAACACTCACGACATATACTTCTTATGGAGCATAAGGCAAGGGCATTTTTTTATCTCGTATACTTCATCGCCCTTGCTATTTTCCATCAAACTGAGCGACACTAAAAGGGAGTCATCAGCATCGGCCTTTATATGACTCGTCTGGCTCGACACTTTGGGCTCCTGAACACATCGGTGCAGTCCTCATCGCTCACACTCATCGGCCAGATGTCCCTGCAGGGCATCTCAAGTATGCTCCATATGAGAATGATAAAGCATTGTCATGGGTTCGAGCCTCCTCAATACTGACTAGTACAAGCCACCAATAAGGATGACCCTGAGGATATTCCTGATGATATCCCTTCATTTCATGAGGACCCAACCTCTCAGCCACCACCGAGTCACTGACCAATTCATGCGGCTGCTTTATTGACAGAAATTTTTGACCAACTGAATCGCTTTGAGCAATATTACACTCAGCGATTCGACAGCATAGAGGCGACTCTGCAGCAAATCTGCCAACATCTCCACATATCGCCTCCAGCTCCACCTCCTCATGATCCAGCCACCGATGAGGACTTTTGAGTTCATTTATTTTTCACTTTATTTTTCTTTTTCTTTTATTTTTATTTTTAGGTTTATTTTTGTTTTTATTTTTCATGCTCTTAAAAGACTTTTATTAGTATAAATTAAATTTTTTTTTATCTAGCTGTCTTTTTATGACTAACCATAACAACCCCATTGATATAACTCCCTAAAACATTACTGAGGACAATGTACATTTTAAGTGTGGGGAGATTATTTATATATTTATTAGAAAATCCTTGAATTTTTATTTCAATCTCAAATAATTTTCTCATATTATTATTAGAATGAATTCTGATTGATTTATAACTTTTATTGATATGTTTTGAATTAAATCAGAAGTAATTATGCATTGATTATTATAACTTTAAGACATTAGAGAATTAAGCATGATAAGTTGACTTTTGAGAATTAAAATTGCTAGGTTGTTTCCCTGAATTAAGGTATTATCTTCAAATTCTGAATTCACAGGATTGACATCCAAAGCCATAATTCTCATGAGAACTTGAGCCTTTAGATCATATATCCTTTCTTGCTCAATTTTATTGTTGCTTATGAGTGTGTCAATACTGATTTGTTATTCTAGAACTTGCCTCGGTTATACATGTTGAGACCACATCATTGATTTGGTATACTTAGATGATAAAGGCATTTAGGTTTTAACCCACTCACTCCCTAAAAAAAATCTACATTCATAATTAACCCTTAGTTAACCTCCTTGAGCCTTAAACACCAATTCTTGATATTTTTCCACTAAAAGTTAACTCATAACACAACCCTTTTTGATTCATCAAGAATTTCTCCTTTCTTATTGACTTCCTTTTTATCGAGATTGATTTGATTAGTTACCTAACGATTTTCATCCATCTCAGTTGTTTCTTCCTTTCTCCCTTTCCACTTTATTGCTTTCGTTTTTCTCAAGCTCTCTTTTACTGCCGAAGTTTAATTTGGATTCCCATTTCCCACAATCCTCTGTCGACTATTCATTGTTGTTGGTACAGATTGTTGCTGCTCGACCTTCTGTCAATCTCTTTTTCCTTTGTTTTAACGATTTTCTTCCTTTTTCTGTGAAAAATATTGGGTCAGACTGTGTAGTTCACACAGCCAAGGCCATTTTTAGGCTTTGTGGGCTATATGAGTGTGTGAGCCCACATGGGCCCGCAATATGGGCCGTGGGCCCATTTTCACTATTTGACTGTTAAGGTTGCATAGGTTGCCTGAGACGACTATGGACTTACTGTTGGGTTGATAAGTGAACCTAGACCCCCTATATAATAAAATAACTATTTTGCCCTTATATGGTAAGATAAATGTTTTGCCCCTATGTGAAGTATATATATGTACATGTTTGACCGTATTTTAGCATGTTATTTAAACTGTAATGGGTACATGTATGATTCTATGATATGACATGACATGATTGTATGATGCATTGCATGGGGATGGGTGTATACTGATCGGAGGAAGTGTACTGAAAGGCTTTGAGCCTAAATTACTGGCAGCCCAGTTGCATATTACTGTTTAGTGCCGCAACCGGTGCTAATTCTGGAGTGTAGGGATAGGTGGGTTGATTATATCCCCACATGGAGTGTAGGGTTGGACAGAGTTGGAGTGTAGACGCTGGATGGGTAGGACTTATATACTGTTTTAAACTGTTATTGCACTGATTACTATTACTGCAATGGGCCAAGGCCAAACACATGACTGTTTCTGCATTGAGATGGGCTAAAGCCCAAACTGATATTGTCATTGTTACTGATATGAGCTTAGGCCCAGACAATTTTTGCTCACTGTATGATTGACTATTTGTTTATCAAGGGATTACACACTGAGTTTTCGTAAACTCACCCTTCTGCTTATCTACGCAGGTAATCCTTAGGCGGATCGGTGCTGCGAGGGACTCGAAGGTGGCCACACAACTGCTTACGCTTCCATATTTGACTTTTAATTTATGAGTAGTTTTATTTGGGTATTTTTACGTAATAAGGCCTCTTTAAATTTTGATATCTTTATTTTGGGTTTTTATTTATATTGATTTATATCTACTAACAGTAGGACATGGGTTTCCAAAAGATAAATGCTTTACAAAACATCACGATTACGTAACATGTTTCAAAAGATTCTGCAAGAGATACTGTTTTAAAATTAATAACAATTTAATATGATTAACTTTTGCCAAAAAACTTAATTTTTGAATAGGAACGAAACATCCTAAAATCTTCGTTAGGATCACAAAGAGGTTAAATATAAAGAATGGGTTTTTCAACGATATTATACTTTGCAAAAAGCACTTCAATGTGACATCGCTAGATTTGGCCATAATGTCTAGGCCGGGTTTGGGGTGTTACATTATCATCTTTCCAAATCTAATGATTTCCCAACATGAAGCATTACTTAACCATCCCATTGTTTGCACTAATAATAGACTTATCCTTTAGAAATTAACATGTATAATCACAATACTTACCCCAAGATGTAAAACAACCTTCTTCTTGAACTCTAATTCCTTGATTTCCATTCAGCTAAGAGGAGCTATCCTCATTTCTAAGAAAATAAACCTAGTATTAGAATGGAAGAGAGAAGAGGAAAATCCTCTTTTACTTATCCTAAATCAAGATATTTTATAGAGCCCATATTCTTTTAATAGAACCACGCACACATGTTAAAATCCTCTTTTACTTGTCCTATAAATAATTTACTGATAAGTCGTAATTTATACATATTTTTATCCCATGCTTAGCACATTTTTGGATGAATTATCATTAGATTTATAGAATTTGATGCTCCTAATCCCTTATTTTCACATTTTATACTTAGGTGAGCATACGAAAGTAAAAAGAACGAGAAACGGGCCAAAAACGGAGAAAATGAGCCTACGTGGGAAATCAAAACGACTTGGACTTCCTCACATGGGTAGATCACATGCCTGTGTCTTTTTAGCAGTCTTGAACATGGCCTAAAGTCACCCCAACACAGGCTTGTCTATTTCACAGCCTTGAACACGGTTTGAAGCATATGCACACGGGCGTGGCGCACTGCCGTAGCCCTGTCGAGCCCAAGTTGAGTTCTATTTTGAAAAGGGCAATTTGGAGGGTTTGAAAGCATTCTAAAGCCTATTTAAAAGACCCTAGAAGAGTATTGAGGAGACACATAGAGTAGGAAGCAAGGAATTACTCGAAGAAAGCTGATTGATCCATCTCAAAAGCCGGATTCTCCTTCAAGATGGAAGATCTGCCTTCAATTTCCTTCAGGGGTTTTTGGGTTTTCTTTATGTTTTGTCATTATTATTATTCTGAGATGTTTTCTTTTACCATTATAAACTAAATCCCCTAAATACCTAAGGGGGATGAAACCTAAGACAGATCTTATTAATATTTTCTGAACTATATGATAAATACTTGATTTGTTCTTAATTATGTTTTTAACTCTTGTTTGAATATTCCAGGATATTGATTCAAGTATTGATGTGCTTATTCAGAGGATGAATAGTCCCTGTCTAAGAGTAGATCATTCATAATTAAGCAGAGTTGCATGCAATCCTAGAGATTGCATGTAACGCCCCAATTTTTAGGAACCTTGTAAAATATGTAAAAATTAAAATGTTGTGTTCTGCTTGTTATGTGTAGGATTTCTTATGATAGTGGGCCTCTAAAAGGCCCAAGCTTAGGATAAAACCCGGTGGTTTTAATTAATTTTAATTCCATAGGAGAAAAGGGGTTCTGTTAAATTAGGCTTATAGGAATTAATTGTGTAAAATGGATCACAAGGAAGCATGTGGTAAAGTGGCTAAGTGACGCCACTAGGAAGGATGTAGGTGGCATGTGAAGCTTAGGAGAACCCAGGTTCAAGCCACAGTAACAGCAAAATAAGGGATTTATTTTTATGAACAGAAAAGGTAGGTGGTGGAACTTAAGTGAAAGTCTGTCAGTGGGAGTTTGAGTTGCTAAGGGGATTGAATAAGGATAAAGATAAGGGAGGAAATCTAGGAGCTGATCAAGGAGCAAGAGGTGGCCGGCCAAGGGACTTTAGCTTGGGAAATTCGGCTAGGTAGTGCAGTACTAGGAATTTCGGCATTTGGGTGTGTGGTGACCGATTCTCTGATCATCTTTTCTTCTCCTCTGTTCTTTCTTTCTTTTTTTTCCCTCCATCTATTTTTCCTTCTTCTTGCCCATAGCCGAATCCTACCATTATTCTATTCATCTTCACATTTTCATCATTTGTTTTTAAGCCTCTTACACAAAGCCGAAATCCCGAAATCCTATAGTTCTTCTGTGCCGATTTCTCCTAGCCAAACCCTGTGGTTTTTTCGTCTCATGGCTGATTCTTCCTTCTTCTAAATCTATAACTTCTGCCGACAAGTCATCACAAAAAAACCCTACCATACCGTATTTTCTTTCATTGTTACAAAAAGCCGAAAAAAAACCCCTATAGTCTAGGGAGTGTAGCCGAATACTGAAGTCACTGAAAGCTCGATTTTTGTTGTCAAAGGAGGGCTTAGATCTACATCAGGAGCGAGTGGGAAACTCGTTGGAAGCATTCACTAAAGAATCGGTGGTAAGTCTTCTCCAAAACTTAGTTTTCTTTCATATATTATAAAAGTCGAAATCCTAGAAGTTAGGAGGATGTCGATTTTGGACTTGTAACCCTAAGGGAGGGTTGTGTTAACTACTTTATTTTTGGAAATAGCATGATTTGAAGGCAGTTGATCAAGGGCTTGGACAAGTGGAGTGACCAGATCTTGGTTAAGACTCTACTTTCGGCAAAGGTAGGAATGATAAGGCCTAGGAGGGTTGTTGGCCGAATATGGTAAGAAGTTTATATGAAGTTCGTTTGGTGAGTGAGATTAACATGGTGGTATTATAATTGTAGGCGTTCATGCGTGGATCTCGCCAACGAATTATCATAAAAACAGTGTGTAACTTACACCCTTCTATAGACTAGATCGGCAAAAGTCGAAAGTCAAATACCCAAAAGTAGGTATTTTGGGAACTTATGAGTGTGTGAATGCTCGTAAAAGGAAAAGGGTTAATAATTCTACTATTCCGTGATGGTAAGATCGCAAAGTGCACCAATCCGTGCGTTTTGACAATTTTGGGCTTAAGCGGGCCAAAAGTCGGTTAATGGGCCAACGGGCCCAACTTGGTAAGAATGTGCGGTAAGTAGTTACGAACATATGTAAATAGTGAAAATATGCATGAAAACCCTAAGAATAGATAAATTACTAGATTACCCTCATGTATGAAAAATTATCGTTATACCCCTAGGTGTAAAATGACCTAAATACCCTAGGGTTGATTATGTCCAAAAGCATGTTAATGATTTTCTCAGATGATGTATGACATGAATGCATATTTGTTGCATGGGGATATGGGTTATATTATGGAGGAAGCGTCCCGGTGGCTATGCCACAAATTATTCTGCTACAGTGGCTTCGCCACATATATCTGTTCTGGTGGCTTTGCCACATATATCTGTATCTGGTGACTCTGTCACATTTTCTGTTTCTGGCAGCCATGCTGCATATTTCTGTGGCGTGTAGCGGTTGGGTGGGTCGAGTAATCTCCCACATGGCGTAAGGTTGGATGGGGGTGTACATGGTTGGTTATGGGTTGGGTTTTGCATAAGCATGATACATCTATTCTGTTCTGTTCTGGGCCTATGGGCTATATTCTGAAATTTGTTCTGGGCTAAGGCCAACTCATTCTGTTTCTGTGGTTTAAACTGATTTAGACTATGGTTGGGTTAAGTTATACACTGAGTTTCCCCAAACTCACCCCTCCATTCTCATCTTTGCGTAATCCCCAACCATAGTGGGCTTGGAGCGCGAGGAGTTCGGAGTGGCCACTTATTTCCGCAAATCGGTTTCTTCTGTCGAACTGCACGTCTTTCATTACATTTATGTTTTATTTGGGTTTTAAAGTGTAATAAGGCCGCTCTATTGTTTTAAAGGTTTTGATTTATATTCTGTTAGGTTAGGAATGATTTATGATAATTGGCAAAATGGACTAGCTCTAGGGCACGTTTTCAAAAGCATAAAACGATTTCAAAACAACGCAATCATGAGTAAGACTTCCGCAAAAACAAACTTTTTTTCAAACTTAATCATTTTCTTAAGATGGACTTAACCAAAATAGTTTTCTCAAACTCATACGAGATGTTAGAGTGTGGTAATGGCGGTGTGCATGTCTAAGATTGGATCCGAAGAGAGTTTGGTACTTAAGCGGTCCGATGGACTCACCTCCTCTTCTTCTGGTTTCCTACCGGTGCACACGACTTCCATTCACTTTAACCTAGTTTTAAAGTATCTTTTACAACACCGACTAAGCTTTCCAAATTAAGTAACACAGAATATTTTAAACGCTTGATGTGGCACGTCGAGATCCTGGCCATAACGTCTAGGCCGGGTTTGGGGTGTTACATTTTGTGGTATCAGAGCCAAGTTGCAACAACTCGGTTGTGGAATGGGTTTACAAAAACAACGATTTTTCTTTCAAAAATAAGATTTACAAAATTCAGTTAGTAGGTGGCATTCCAATCTCCTACCCAAGTCATGTAAGTAATTCAAACTTTTCTCAACATATATTTTGAATTATTCTCAGAGTAGAACCCTACCAGATACTCTAGATAGGATGCTCTTCAAAACGGTAGGAAGACTTGATAAAGGACTAAAATGATAGCTAGACATCGAATCATGAAAACAACTCTAAATTACATTATCTGAGTCATAAAACATCTGTAATAAACACTGGAATGCTAAAATTGATGCATAAAATTTGTAGTCAGATAATACGATATGAGTGCGCGAGCAGCTCGAGGTAGAGGCCGTGGACGAGGCCGAGGAAGAGCCCGAGCGGGATCTTCATCTTCGGGACATATGCCAGCGACAGAAACATCGGTACCATCAGCAACGGAGGTAGAATCACACGATCGGGGTGCCGGGGATGATGCCCTGTCGCAGGCAATGCTCCGAGTTCTGGAAAGGGTTGCCGGGGCAAGTTTGGGCAACGGAATTCGAGGATCGATTTCTGAGCGACTCCGGGCCAACGGTGCGGAGATCTTTAGGGGCGTATCTGGTGTAGCTCCGAATGTGGCTGAATATTGGTTGGAGGCCATAGAACGAATCATGGATGACTTGATCGTTTCAGGAGCGGCGACCGAAGGGAGCCGTATCGTTGCTGCGAGATGAGGCTTATCAGTGGTGGCTTACTGTGAGGGATGGAACCCCAGCTGACAGGGTCACTTGGGAGCTATTTAAAACGGCCTTTAAAGGGAAGTATGTTGGGGCAAGCTATGTGGATGCCCGTAGGAAAGAATTCCTGAATCTAGTCCAATGAGGCAAAACTGTTGCTGAGTACGAGGCTGAGTTTCTGAGGCTGAGTAGGTATGCTGTGGGAATAGTTGCTACGGAGTATGAACGTAGCGTTCGCTTTGAGGATGGACTCAGAGATGACCTTAAGGTGCTGATTGCTCCGCAGAGGGAGCGTGATTTCGCAGTTCTGGTAGAAAAAGCTAAGATCGCAGAGGAGGTAAAGCGTCGAGAGACGTAACCGTGAGAAGGATCGAAACCGCTTTGAGGGATTCTGACCCTCGGGTGGAGCAAGTAAAAATGTCAAAAGGGCAAGAGTGGAAGAGCTCACGTAGTCGTTCGATGAATGTGGTTAGACCACCAATATGTAAAGACTGTGGTAAGGTGCACATGGGTGAATGTAGGAAACGTTCTGGTGCTTGTTTCCGATGTGGATCGATGGAGCATAGGGTTAAGGGGCTCGCCCTCGAGAACTCGATCGTTTCAGTTACGGACGCAGGTTGCTCAACCAAATGAGAGGTGGACCACAACCACCGAGAGGACGTGGACAAGGTAGGGGGCGTAAATGGAAATGGAAATGGTCGAGGTCGAGGGCGCTGGCGTGGGGAGCCGAAATGCCGAGGCTCAACAACAGCGTTGGTATATGCAACTCGCCGTCGAGAGGAGGGCGACGACCGATGTCATAACTGCACGCTTTTTGGTTTCTAATTTGCCATTTATCGCCTTGGTAGATATTGGATCTACTCATTCTTATGTTGCGTGTGCCATATCTGGGTTATTGGGAGTGCATTCTGAGAATATAGAGAGTGGGGTATCTGTGCTAAGTCCTTTGGGTCACTCGGTTAGGGTAGACAAGTTGTATAGGGATGTACCCTCGAAACTCAAGGGAAGGTCTTTTCTCGCGATCTAATGGAGTTGCCGCTTGAGAGTTTGATCTCATTCTCGGGAATGGATGGCTTGTTAAGCATAAGGCGACTTTGGATCTGTGCTGCTAAGCGAATGGTGCTAAGGACCACGGAAGGTGATGAGATTATGATGATAGGTGAGCGAAGGGACTATTTGTCTAACGTGATATCGGCCTTGAGGGCTGAAAAGTGGATTCGAAAAGGATGTGAGGCTTATTTGGCATTTATAAGTCAAACAGATGTAGAGGGGCCGATGAAGGGATAAAGTTAGAACTCGTAAAAGAGTTCCAAGATGTTTTTCCGGAGGAGCTTCCGGATTGCCTCCAAACCGAGAAGTCGAATTTGGAATCGACTGCTGCACGGGACAAAGACCAAAGGTCTATTGCACCATATAGGATGGCACCAAAGGAGTTGGTAGAGTTAAAGGCACAAATCCAAGAGTTGTTGGATAGGGGCTTTATTAGGCCGAGTGTGTCTCCATGGGGAGCACCGGTGCTATTCGTGAAGAAGAAAGATGGGACGATGCGCATGTGCATTGACTATCGACGCTTGAACAAACCGACAATTAAGAATAAGTACCCTCTCGCCAAGGATTGACGATTTGTTCGACCAAACTTAAAGGGGCTTCAGATTTTCCAAGATCGATCTTCGATCCGGATATCATCGCTTAAGGGTCAAAGAGGCGGATATTCATAAGACAAAGATTCGTGACTTGTTATGGACATTACGAGTTTTTGGTTATGCCATTTGGATTGACAAATGCTCTCGCAGCGTTTATGGGCTGATGAATCGTGTGTTTCAACCATTTCGGATCGGTTAAGTGGTCGCTTTTATTGACGATATTCGTATATTCGAGATCAAGTAAAACATGATGAGCATCTGCGCACCGTGTGTTGCAAGTGTTAAGGGAGAAAGAACTTTATGCAAAGTTCAGCAAGTGTGAGTTTTGGTTGAGGGAAGTAACCTTTTTGGGGCATGTGGTCTCTGCAGAGGGGATTAAGGTGGATCCTCGAAAGATTGAAGCAATTTTGGAATGGAAGCCACCTAGGTCGGTGTCGAAAATTCAAGTTTCCTTGGGTTGGCGTTTATTACGTAAGGTTTGTGGAAGGTTTTTCTCGTGATGGCAAAGACTCCTGACGAAACTCATAAGGAAAGGAGTACCGCTTTGTTTGGACCGAGAAACAAAGGAAGCTTTTGAGAGGTTGAAGAAAGTTCGATCAAGCACTGTGATTAATTCAAACCAGAGTCCGGAAAGGATTTCATCAGTATATAGTGATGCATCACACGTAGGTTTGGGTTGTGTGTTGATGCAAGAGGGTAAGGTGGTTGCTTATGCATCACGACAGCCTTAAGCCTCACGAAGGGAATTATCCTACTCATGATTTGGAGTTGGCGCAGCAGTGATCTTTGCGCTTAAGATTTGGAGACACTACTTGTATGGGGAAGGTGTATCATATACACGGATCATAAGAGTCTTAAATACTTGTTGACTCAAAAGGAGCTGAACCTTAGGCAAAGAAGATGGATTGAGTTGCTTAAGGATTATGACTGTTCGATCGAATACCACCCAGGCAAGGCTAATGTGGTAGCCGATGCTCTAAGTCGTAGAGTCAGATCGATCCGAGGGCGCGATGTTTGCTCGTTTAAGTCCTGCTTTGATGATGGAAGTTTGTTGGCTGAATTGCAAGTAAGGCCAACTTGGGTGGATCGACAAAAGAGAAGCAGTTGAAGGATGAGTCTTTGGTCACTCGTTTTCAACAAGTTAAGGAAGGAGGGACTTCTGAATTTGGGTTAAATGATGAAGGGGTTCTGTGTTTTCGAGGTAGAATTTGTGTTCCGAAGGACTCTGACTTGAGACAGTCGATTTTGAGGAAGCTCATGGGGGATCATGTGCTATGCATCCCGGAGGGAATAAGTTGTATCACGATTTGCGAGAATCAGTATTGGTGGCCTGGACTTAAACGCTGTAACCGAATTTGTGGGAAAATGTCCGACATGCCGCCAAGCAAGTGAAAGCCGAGCATCAATTGCCTTCTCGATTATCGCAAACAAAGAAAATACCACTTTGGAAGTGGGAGAGGGTAACCATGGACTTTGTGAGTGGGCTACCCTTGACACCTTCAAGAAAGACTCGATATGGGTAATTGTTGATAGGTTGACTAAGTCGGCACATTTCATACCTGTTCGCGACCGACTTTTCACCACCGCAGTTTAGCCAAGTTGTATGTGGCGGAAATTGTACGACTTCATGGAGTTCCGCCGATCATCTCCGATCGAGATCCTAGATTCACATCTCGCTTTTTGGCAAAATTACACGAGGCGTTGGGAACGCGGTTGAACTTTAGTACGGCTTTCCATCCCCAAACCGATGGTCACGGAAAGAGTTATTCGGATTCTGGAGGATATGTTGAGGGGAACTGTGATTGAATTCCGAGGCGCTTGGGAGGATTACTTGCCTTTGGCGTAGTTTGCCTACAACAACAAATACCACAATGAGTATTCGAATGGCACCTTATGAAGCATCAGATGGGCGAAGGTGTCGAACACCTAGTTGTTGGACTGAACTGGGGGAGCGACAAGTTCTTGGACCTGAGTTGATGGCAGATACCGAGGATAAGGTCAAGTTGATTAGAGACCGGTTAAAGGAAGCGTCTGATAGGCAAAAGTCGTAT
This sequence comes from Gossypium anomalum, assembly GCA_025698475.1. Classification (NCBI taxonomy): domain Eukaryota; kingdom Viridiplantae; phylum Streptophyta; class Magnoliopsida; order Malvales; family Malvaceae; genus Gossypium; species Gossypium anomalum. The sequence continues at coordinate 19,242,153 of CM046957.1, forward strand.
GCAGATCTGAAGCATAAAGAGATTGAATATTCAAGGGCGATATGGTCTTCTTGAAGGTTTCACCTTGGAAGAAGATACTAAGGTTTGGAAAGAAGGGCAAGTTGAGTCCGCGGTTCATTGGGCCTTATCGGGTTTTGAAGCGAGTAGGCCCAAAGTGGCTTATCGCTTGGAATTGCCTCCAGAGTTAGACAGATTCACGATGTTTTCACGCTCCATGCTAAGGCGTTATCGTTCGACCCTACTCATGTCGTGCCTGGATTCATGTAAATTGAGGTGCGAATCGATTTAACCTTTGAGGAGGAGCTCAGTGCAAATATTGGATCGAGACGTTAAAGTTCGAGAAGGAAATCATCCCATTAGTGAAAGTACTTTGGCATAATCATGGCAGAGAGGAAGCTACTTGGGAGCCAGAGGAGGCAATGCAGCAACAATACCCTCATCTATTCGGACTAGGTAAATTTCGAGGACGAAATTTCTTTAAGGAGGGTAGAGTTGTAACGCCCCAATTTTTAGGAACCTTGTAAAATATGTAAAAATTAAAATGTTGTGTTCTGCTTGTTATGTGTAGGATTTCTTATGATAGTGGGCCTCTAAAAGGCCCAAGCTTAGGATAAAACCCGTGGTTTTAATTAATTTTAATTCCATAGGAGAAAAGGGGTTCTGTTAAATTAGGCTTATAGGAATTAATTGTGTAAAATGGATCACAAGGAAGCATGTGGCAAAGTGGCTAAGTGACGCCACTAGGAAGGATGTAGGTGGCGTGTGAAGCTTAGGAGAACCTGTGTTCAAGCCACAATAATAAAGAAAATAAGGGATTTATTTTTATGAATGAAAAGGTAGGTGGTGGAACTTAAGTGAAAGTCCATGGTGGGAGTTTGAGTTGCTAAGGGATTGAATAAGGATAAAGATAAGGAGGAAATCTAGGAGCTGATCAAGGAGCAAGAGGTGGCCTACCAAGGGACTTTAGCTTGGGAAATTCGGCTAGGTAGTGCAAAGACTAGGAATTTCGGCATTTGGGTGTGTGGTGACCGATTCTCCGATCATCTTTTCTTCTCCTCTGCTCTTTCTTTCTTTTTTCCCTCCATCTATTTTTCCTTCTTCTTGCCCATAGCCGAATCCTACCATTATTCTATTCATCTTCACATTTTCATCAATTGTTTTTAAGCCTCTTACACAAAGCCGAAATCCTGAAATCCTATAGTTCTTCTATGCCGATTTCTCCTAGCCAAACCCTGTGGTTTTTTCTGCCTCATGGCCGATTCTTCCTTCTTCTAAATCTATAACTTCTGTAGACAAGTCATCACAAAAAAACCCTACCATACCGTATTTTCTTTCATTGTTACAAAAGCCAAAAAAAACCCATAGTCTAGGGAGTGTAGTGAATCATCAAGTCACTAAAAGCTCGATTTTCGTTGTCAAAGGAGGGCTTAGATCTACATCGTGAGCGCAGTGGGAAACTCGTTGGAAGCATTCACTAAAGAATCGGTGGTAAGTCTTCTCCAAAACTTAGTTTTCTTTCATATATTATAAAAGTCAAATCCCTAGAAGTTAGGGAGGATGTCGATTTTGGACTTGTAACCCTAAGGGGAGGGTTGTGTTAACTACTTTATTTTTGGAAATAGCATGATTTGAAGGCGGTTGATCAAGGGCTTGGACAAGTGGAGTGACCAGATCTTGGTTAAGCCTCTACTTTCTAAAAGGTAGGAATGATAAGGCCTAGGAGGGTTGTTGGCCGAATATGGTAAGAAGTTTATATGAAGTTCGTTTCGGTAGTGAGATTAACATGGTGGTATTATAATTGTAGGCGAGTTCGCGCGTGGATCTCGCCAACGAATTATCATAAAACAGTGTGTAACTTACACCCTTCTATAGACTAGATCGGCAAAGTCGAAAAGCCAAATACCAAAAGTCGAGTATTTTGGGAACTTATGAGTGTGTGAATGCTCGTAAAAGGAAAAGGGTTAATAATTCTACTATTCCGTGATGGTAAGATCGCAAAGTGCACCAATCCGTGCGCTTTGACAATTTTGGGCTTAATCGGCCAAAAAAGTCGGTTAATGGGCCAACGGGCCCAACTTGGTAAAGAATGTGCGTAAGTAGTTCTCAACATATGTAAATAGTGAAAATATGCATGAAAACCCTAAGAATAGATAAATTACTAGATTACCCTCATGTATGAAAAATTACTTTGTTATACCCCAGGTGTAAAATGACCTAAATACCCCTAGGGTTGATTATGTCCTCAAAAGCATGTTAATGATTTTCTCAGATGATGTATGACATGAATGCATATTTGTTGCATGGGGATATGGGTTATATTCGGAGGAAGCGCCACGTGGCTATGCCACAAATTATCTGATACAGTGGCTTCGCCACATATATCTCTGCTCCGTGGCTTTGCCACATATATCTCATCCGTGACTCTGCACATTTTTCGCTTCTGCGCAACCATGCTGCATATTTCGTGGGCGTGTAGCGGTTGGGTGGGTCGAGTAATCTCCGCACATGGGCGTAAGGTTGGATGGGGGTGTACATGGTTGGTTATGGGTTGGGTTTTGCATAAGCATGATACATCTATTCTGCTCGCTCGGGCCTATGGGCTATATTCTCAAATTTGTTCTGCTAAGGCCAACTCATTCTGCTTTTTGTGGTTTAAACCGATTTAGACTATGGTTGGGTTAAGTTATACACCGAGTTTCCCCAAACTCACCCTCCATTCTCATCTTTGCAGTAATCCCCAACCATAGTGGGCTTGGAGCCGCGAGGAGTTCGGAGTGGCCACTTATTTCCGCAAATCGCTTTCTTCTGTCGAACTGCACGTCTTTCATTACATTTATGTTTTATTTGGGTTTCAAAGTGTAATAAGGCCGCTCTATTATTTTAAAGGTTTTGATTTATATTCTGTTAGGTTAGGAATGATTTATGATAATTGGCAAAATGGACTAGCTCTAGGCGCGCGTTTTCAAAAGCATAAAACGATTTCAAAACAACGCAATCATGAGTAAGACTTCCAGCAAAACAAACTTTTTTCAAACTTAATCATTTTCTTAAGATGGACTTAACCAAAATAGTTTTCTCAAACTCATACGAGATGTTAGAGTGTGGTAATGGCGGTGTGCATGTCTAAGATTGGATCCGAAGAGACTTAAGCGGTCCGATGGACTCACCTCCTCTTCTTCTGGTTTCCTACCTGGTGCACAGCTTCCATTCACTTTAACCTAGTTTTAAAGTATCTTTTACAACACCGACTAAGCTTTCCAAATTAAGTAACACAGAATATTTTGAACGCTTCGATGTGGCACGTTAGATCCGGTCATAACGTCTAGGCCGGGTTTGGGGTGTTACATTGCATGCAATCCTAGAGATAGGACAACATAAATCTGCCGGATTAGAGTCAAATCTAATAAGGGAATCCATAGATCGAGTTAATGCAACACTAGGGGTTTTAATTAGAAAAAGATTTCAATTAATCAACCTAGAGTTAAATGTTATTAGTCTCGAGAGGGATAATAATATAAATTAGGGATTTCTACGGATCAAGTCAAGTGAATAAATCGTCTGGTTCAGAGTCAAATAACAAGTGAAGTCTAGGAGGATTCTTCCTTGGGTATTGTCTAAATCAATCAGTTTTCCCAAAAGTATTTCCCCAATTTACTTTCTGTGCATTCTTAGTTTAGTTAATTAATTTAGATAAAACAACTCCCTTTATTCTTAGGCTAGATAATAAAAAGAAGGTTAATACTAGTACTTTTAGTTCCCTTGGGTTCAACATTCGATCTTGCTATAAACTATACTACTATTCGATAGGTACGCTTGCCTTCATCATGATAATAGTTAGTTTCAAGTACGATCAATTATAAATATTAAAACTTATAGTGAGTGACAATCAAGTTTTGGCGCCATTTCCTGGGAACTAAGATATTAGGAACACTCAATTTTTATTACTTTAGCCATTATTTTCTTATTTTTATTTAATTTTGTTTTTTATTTTTAGTTTTACTAAATTTTCTTTTATTTTTCTTCCGACGGGTTCTCATAGTTTATGACTAGAGGAAACCCGCCGGAACCTTTACTTTTTGATGGTGAGATCAAGAACACAACTCGCAGAAACCGAAGAGAAATTAGGAGAAGCCTACAATACATAGTGGAAGGGAAAGAGGACGATATTCCCACTACAACCGAGGAGATGGCTGATAATCAGAATAATTCGCTACCTCCTGCGATTGCTGCAGACCCAGTAAATCAGAATCCTGCTCCTCGTACTATGTATGATTATGCTAAACCTACTTTAACAGGAATTGAATCAAGTATAGTTAGGCCTGCTATTGCTGCAAATAATTTTGAACTGAAACCTAACAAGATTCAAATGATACAACAGTTTGTTCAGTTTGATGGTTTACAGGACGAGGACCCAAACACTCATTTGGCAAATTTTCTGGAACTCTACGACACGTTTAAGATCAATGGCATTTCTGATGATTCCATTCGCCTTCGATTATTTCCCTTTTCACTGAGAAATAAGGCTAAACAGTGGTAGAACTCGTTACCACGAGGGTCAATCACTACTTGGGAACAAATGACGAAGAGTTTTTACTCATATATTTTCCACCTGCTAAAACAGCTAAACTAAGGAATGATATTTCTTCTTTTGTGTAGATGGATTTAGAAACACTCTATGATGCGTGGGAGAGATACAAGGACTTACTGCGAAGGTGTCCGCACCATGGATTACCTCTGTGGCTGTAAGTTCAGACTTTTTACAATGGTGTTAACCCCTCAACTCGGCAGATGATTGATGCAGCCGCTGGTGGAACCATCAACAACAAAACACCTGAAGACGCTTACGAATTTATTGAATAGATGTCACTGAATAACTATCAGTGGCAAGTCATGAGGACTAAGCCGACCAAAGTAGCAGACGTGTAACAGCCCGGTTTTGGGCCTAATCGGAACAGTGGTTTCGGGACCACTATCCCGAGGCCAGAGAAAATTATTTTAGTGTTATTTTATGTGTTGTAATGTGATTTTATAAGTGCATGTTAATTTTGGTATATTAATTTTAACGATTTCTAGTCCAATTTTGAAAAAGGACTAAATCGCGTAAAAGGTAAAAGCTGTATTTTAGTGCCTAAAGGTGTTTAATAGCTAGATAACTAAAATTGGGGGCTTTTAAATGGAAATTAAACCCTTTTTATTGAGGCAGCCGGCCAAGGGAGACAAGATTGGTCAAAAAGCCATATTTTATGGGATTTAAAGTGACTTTTTGGGTAATAAAATAAAATAAAGAAAAAGTTGTCATTTTCTCTTCCATTCTTCATCTTTTCTCCACCAAAAATGGCAGCAAAGAATGGGGGTTTTGAGATTTAAACATTCAGCCACTTTAAGCCCTAACAAGTAAGTGATCTTTGGTTGTTTCTTGATGATTTTTACATTTTTGGAATCCCTAAAGCCTAAGCTTTCAAATGAGGGGTGTAGTTTGCAAAATGATGAAGAGTCTAGGGTTTTGCCATGAGAGTAAATGTGTTGTTTTCTGTATTTTTATGGAATATTATGAGTCCTAGTTGTCTAATAAACAACTTTTGTGAAAAAAAATTGCATGAAAACACATTAAAAAAGGCTAGTTTGCTAAGTTGTAAGATAAGGTGTTAATGTGTGCAATAATGATTTTTGTGAGTTGCCATTGTTATGAAAATGGTTTACCTATGCTTAAGGAGTAAATAAGTTGAATAAAAATCTTGTTTCGAGCCTAGGGGCAATTTGGTAATTTTGGCAAAGTATAGGGGCAAAATCGTAAATTTTTCCCAAGTGTGTAAATGGACTAAATTGATTAGTTCATGGTTTTAATTAGCTAAATGTGATGTTTTAGATGTTGAAAATTGCGATTTGGGCCTAGAACGGGGAAAATCGATTTATGGACGATTATGTCTTTTTCACCTTTGTGGTATCGAGGTAAGTTCGTATGTAATAATATCATGCTATACATGTATTTAAATGTTATCATTACATGAATTGTACAAATATTAATGTGTATGTGAATAATAGAAATATGATAAGACAAAGCCTTGATAGGCGAGGAAGAATCCCGTTTGAACCTTAAGAATAAAATAGGATACGAGTGACATGTCACTAGGAATTATGAGTCTAGATGACTAGTTCGAGAGTGAGCATTTAAATGTCATGGGATATGTGTGACAGCCCTAATTTGACCCTAGTCGAAAAGTGGTTTCGGGACCACAAAACCGAGTCACAAAAATAATTAACCATTATATTCTATGCTTATTATATGTGTAAGTACATGTGTGAAAGTTTCATGTTTTCATTTTATCATTTGTATGTGAAATTTATTAAATAGGACTTATGTGAGACATTTTGAAAATGTGATAGGTTAAATTATAATGGTTTATTAATGCATGATATAAAAAGAATGGACTTGCATGTCAAATTATCCATTTTAATATAGTGGCCGGCCATGTTTTTTTTTTATATAAAATATATGTATTATCTATTAGTATAATGCCAACTAAATGGCTTTATATTTTTTAATAATGATAATTAAAAATAAAAAAAGGGGTGAAGAAAACAAAGTGTTCATCTTTGTTCTTCTTAGCCGATTTTAAAGAAAGAAAAAGGAGCAAACCATTCGGTCATCTTAAGCTTGAGACAAGGTTAGTAAATTATGTTATATTTTGAAATTTTAGCTTATTTTAAGTTAATTATCAAGTTCCTTACTTAGCCCATGTCAAAATTTTGAATTTGGGTGATGAATTGAGCATTCGGCTATGGTAGATAATGAAGGGGTTTGATTATTGTCTTTATGTTTTGATGAATAATTGTTGATGAGAGAAGTTTGAACTAGTAAAAAATTTTAATTTGCTAGTACTTATATGTGTAATAGCCGAACTTGGACTTACTTAATGACTTGAACAAATGTTTTGTATTTAAATGCTAGAATGTGAGTAATTGCCGTTTGGGTGATTTGAAAAGAATAAAGTAGATGTTTGAATGTCTAAAGGTTCGGCTTTATACATTAATTTAATGGTATGATTTTGAATAATGTAAGTAATGGAATGTGAGTAATGTTTATGCATAGGTGAAATTATTATGTTCGGCTATGAGGGTATATTAAAGTATAATTAATCCATTTTGATAATATTATAAAATGATAAATAATAATGAGTGGAAGTGTATTGGTTAAATAAATATGTTATTAAGTGACAAATGTCGTATGTGGTTTGTGATTAGTTTTAAATGACTAAGCAATGTATTTTGTTTCATTAAGGTTAAGTATGTCTTTGGTATATGAGTAAGTGTATATCATGTATGTATCTATATATTGAGTTGGCTGAATATAAATGGTAAAGTTTATATTAAGCTTATATTAAGGATGTAGTCATAATATACACATTTATCATGAATACATGTACATTCGGTTATATGGATTTTTATGTATGTCACTAAGTTAATATGAATTATGGTATTTATATTAAGACATGCGCACTTGACCTTTCTAATTGTTTAATTTTGTATATTACTATGTGTCTCGAATGTGTGCAAGGTGTTTACAATTGTGAGTGTAACTTACCCTATTATGTGGCTAAATGGTTAAGTTGGTTTTTGGAATGTGTCTTAGTTGTGATAATTTCTCCACTTGAATTCGGTTTGGTATGTACAGGGTATGAGCTTAATAGGGTTTATATGTTGTGAATGAATGAAACTTTAGTTAAGCTGTTGTGTGATATGTACTTTAAAATAAATGAATTATGCATGTGGTCTTGAGGGTGTGTATAAATAAAATGTTAACTTGTTTGTATCATAGTGCCAAATGAAATGTTTGGCCAAGGAATGGTTCAAATTGATGAAAATAGAAAGGTCAAAGATGACCTATAATGTATTTTATTTTGTTTACTATGATCTATATATGTGAAAGTCGAATATGTATATATATTATAATTTGAAGTAATGCTTGAATAGTCGAATAATGATTAGTTTAAATTTTTGAATTAAGCTCAAGAGCATAGAGGGACAAATTCGAATAAAGGAAAAGCTAAAGTAGTTGAGTAGCCGACCCGTAGTTGCTCAAAAAATACTCGAGGTAAGTTTTCAGTATTTAAACATAAACTATTTATGAATGAATCATGATATGTCATAGGAATTTAGCCATACCTATAGCATGGACTAATGTGATTAGCTTATGTGAAATTCATAAATACAAAAAGTGTATATGTTATGAATTTGTGAAATTTATATTAGAATTATGATTCGGCCCTCTAGCTCAGCAAGCTTTTAGCATATGGAATTGTTTCTGGCCATGAGCCTAGCAGGCATATTGCCGGTGAATGAGTTTCAGACTTAATGTCTAGCCTGTGTTAAATTTAGGTTTATACCTAGCAGGCCTTATGCCGGTGTTAAGTTCAGGTTTATACCTAGCAGGCATATTGCTGGTGAAACAATAAAAGTCTATGAATATGAGATTATGCTATATGACATCTAAATTCATTCGATAGATTAAATTGTCCAGGTACGTATAATTTGTTATGCATATGAAGAAATGTGAATTAAAGTATGAATTGAAAATAGAAGCATATGATATGTGGTTGTGTATAGTTATATTCGGCCATTATGAATTTTGGTACATGAAAGTATATGTTATATAGATATACAATTATGATCTTTGAAATTATATATGAATGAAATGATTTGAATTAACTATATAAGGTCGAATCGATGAATTACTACGAGTCATTTAGAAGGTGTGCTTATGAAATTCAAACTCTGAAGAAATAATAAGTAGAGGAAATGGAGTTTACATGGTTATGTATTTTCGGTCAATTGGTATTATATTTCGAATATGATATAATATGTATAAATAGGTTTTGTTGTTTAAGATACTTGAGACTTACTAAGTTTAATGGCTTACTGTGAATGTTTTATGTTGTCTTATTATTTTTTTTAGATCTTTTTGAAAGCTACAAGCTCGGGGATTTCAAGTTCAAAATCGTCACTGTTTTGGTACTTTTGATAGTTTATATCTTGAGATATGGCATGTATAGGATTAACTCTCTTTTGAAGCAAATTATATTTTGATTAGCCATGCAAAAATGGCTTGCTAATTTACTAAATACGAGTTTATGGTTCTATGGACTTATGTGTCAAACATCTTGAAACTAACTTTGGTTAAAATTTTTTCATCGTTGAATGATTAAAGAAACTATATTTTGTTATGCATGATTGATTATGAATGGCTAGTCTGATCTGTTTCTGAGTGGTAATACCTTATGGACCTATTCCGGTGACGGATAAGTGTATAGGGTGTTACAATATGAGGTAGCTTTAGGTACAATCGAGGCACTTTGTGCAAAGGTTTTTTCGAGTATCCAATTAGTATTCTAAGTGTTCAACGGGTAATCCGAGGAAAGAGTTGATGATGGTCCCAATGGGGTAAGTCATTGGTGAGTATGCACTTGAGTTATGTTATGAGTTGTGCAGGTATGTACACTACGCTTATGAGAATGACTTGATATGTGATGATCTATGATGCATAAATATGTGTTCTTACCATGATGGATGAAATGATGTTATATTAATTTTTTTGAACAATGATCATGAATGAGTAATTAGCCTTGACAGATTTGGGTTACTGTAGTGGTGTAAATTTGAAAATACACTAAAAATAGTATAAAATGAGTTAGAAGCTGAATAAAACATGGAAATGAAGCTCATTGAGTCTAGTTTCTTATAAAGGAAACTATGTAAGCGAAAAGATTTCCTATAATGAGATATTTGAAGTTGTGTGAGATAGTGTCTGAATGATTTCGAAATCCCCTGTTCTTATTTGAGAAAATCATTATAAACTGTACAAAAATATTTATGAGCTATAATTTATATTTTTAGAATCCTTAATAAGTATAGTTTCAATAGAAATAAACGAAAACATTATTCTAGTCCTGTGTTATGAGATAATTGAATTTTAGTGCAAAAGGGTCAGAATTGTTAGACAGTGAATCAGGGGTAAATTTGAGGAATAAACTGTACTAATTGGCTAAACCCAAAATTCTGTAAATTTTATGGTAGAAATATACATGAGTCCAGTTTCAAGGAAAATTAACAAAACTTAATTTGGAGTTTCGTAGCTCCAGATATAAATAATTTAGTGATAGTTGCTTAGGAAGACAACTTGTCGTGAACTTGAGAGTATGTTATAAACATTGATAAAACATGTTAATGAGTTGCTTATTATTTTCATATGTACTTACTAAGCGTAAAGCTTACCCCCTTTCTCTCCCATGTTCCTAAGGTTGCCAGGTTAGCTCGGGTTGGAGGCCGTCAGGGATATTATCACACTGTTGAGTTAACACTATCGGCGTAAGTAAATCCTAGTGCTTCGAGTCTATGGCATGTATAGCGTTTTAATGTTGAGTATGTGATATTATGATTTAGCCAAAAGTGTTGGCTTGTATTGATAAAGTGTTGTAGTCATGTAGATTGGCCTATGTTGGCTAATGACGTTATGGGCCTATATGATTATTCTTATCCATGTATGTTGTTATCTCTTGCGATGTGGCTTACAGCATGTATGCCTATAGATTTAAATGAGATTCATTGATGAGTTAGTACCTTATGCATGATTAAGTGATTGGTAAATAGTTTATAATGCCTCATAAATGGTTTTTGGATATGATTATGCATGCTTACTGATGAACATGAGGTTTGATGACATGTTAATAGCTATAGCATTAATGTGGTATAGATGAAAGTAAAACCTATGATAATGGTTGCATGTGAAATTGCCATGGTCATGACATGTTAGGAATGTTTAAGTGTCTAATTTCGCCATGTTGTATGCTATTGTATAAGTATGCATGCATGTGTTGTGAGGGTGACAAAATGGCTTGGAAAATAGCCTTGTAATTATCTACACGGGTAGCCACACGGGCATGGACACACGGTCTGCCCCCATGGGCGTGTTGTCCAATCGTGTGTCCTCTGCACCTAAGTTTTTCAAGTCAGTATGCATGGTAGTAGTACACGGCATGTGTCACGACTGTGTTTTAAAGTCAGTGTTGCATAATGGCTAAGGTCACGGATGTGTCTTGAGCCACACGGGCGTGTGTGACCACACGATCTATAGCCACACGGGCGTGTGGAGCCTTGATGCATGAGATTTTTCTAAGTTTTTCATGAGATCTCGGTTGGATCACAAACCACCCTGGATGTATGTTTTGGGCCTCGTAAGCCCGTATAAGGGACAGATTGCATGTGAAAAGAAAAGTTTTTAATTGTTTGTGGTTTTATGGCCCTGTTTAGTATGGAAGTGTTAGTAAAAGTCAGGTAGCACCTCGAACCCCATCCTGGAGTCGAATGCGGGCGAGAGGTGTTACAAGGCATTTATAATGTCGACTTAGTTACTATGCTGTCAAATCAGGTAGAATTATTGAATAAAAAGATTGATGGTTTACTTGGTTCTACGCAGGTACATCCAGTGATGAGGTGTGATTCAAGTGGAGGAGGAGTACACACAGAATATCAATCCTTCAACCCTAGCACCGAGGAGGAACAAGTCCACTATATGGGTAATAATAACTCTAGACCTCAAAATAACCCTTATAGTAACATTTATAATGCAGGTTGGAGGAACCACCCCAATTCTCGTGGGGTGGCCAAGGAAATCAAAGGCCACAAAATCCTCAGGGTTTTCAACAACCACCTTACCAACAGGAAAAGCAGCCGAACCTTGAGGAGATGCTAACGAAATTCATCTCGGTGTCAGAAACTCATTTCCAGAATATCGAGACAGCACTTAAAAATTAAAAAGCATCGATCCAAGGGCTCGAAACTCAGATAGGCCTACTTGCCATATTAATTTCTGAACAATCACAAGGTAGCTTGCCAAGTAATACTGAATCTAACCCAAGGGAATAGCTCAATGCGATTAACGTTCGAGATGAAGAAGGGTTAGTTGAGCCTAAACCAGAACCGAGGCAAGCAATTGTGGTAAGTAAAGGTAAGGATGAGGTAGACCACAGTAAGCAAAAACTGGTAACTGAAGAATACAAACCTTTAGTACCATACCCCAATGCGACAAGGAAAGACCGTAGTGACGAACAATTTGGTAAATTCCTTAAACTGCTAAAGAAATTATATATTAACTTACCATTTATTGAAGTCCTTTCGCAGATGCCGAACGCAATGAAGTTTTTAAAGAAGCTTTTAGTGAATAAGTGAAAGTTGGATGAGGCATCGCATGTGGATTTGAACGCAGTTTGCTCAGCCATTCTACAGAATAAGCTACCCAACAAGTTGAAAGATCCAGGGAGTTTTACGATTCCTTGTTTAATTGGTAGTTTAAACGTTAAAAATGCTTTGGCTGATTTAGGGGCTAGTATTAATGTCATACCCTATAAAATATTTAAACAACCAGTTCTTGGGAAACCCAAACAAACTAGGATGAGCATTCAATTGGCAGATAAAACCATTAGATTTCCTAGGGGTATCATTGAAGATATACTTGTAAAAATCGATAATTTTATATTCCCAATTGATTTTGCTGTTCTAGATATAGAAGAGGACAGTGACGTGCCTTTAATTTTAGGAATGCCCTTTTTAGCGATTGCTAGAGCCATTATTGATGTTAGTACAGGTAAACTCACACTTCGTGTGGGTGATGAAACACTCACTCTTCAAGCTCGTAATTCGAGTAACAAGGGTGGTTGTATAAATCATGCTCCTAATACTGATCATGTGGTGCAACCCTGTTTGCAGGAAACACGCTCGAAGAGCATAAATGAGCCATGTTTACGTAACAACAAAGGGCCTATCTATGAAGAACGAAGGCTACAGATCGAGGAATTAGATGAATGGCGGACACAGAAATCGGGAACACATGATAAACCAAAACCACACCATGACGGACTCAATTCTTCACCTAATCAACTTAAGGTTGAAGACAAGGTACTATTAGATGCAGCAGACCCTTGTATTGCCACTTCTGAATCGAATAGAGTAATCCCTTTTGTGGTACTTAACATCTTCCCATACAGTACAGTCAAGGTAACTCATTCCAAATTCGGCATGTTTAAGGTAAATAGTACTCGTCTAAAACCTTATTTTGATAAAACTGATAGCAGGAATGAGGAGTGTAAACTCCTCAAACCACCATGACCACGTGAAATCAAGGTAAGTCGAGCTTAGACTATAAATAAGCTCTTCTTGAGAGGCAACCTGAGCACTAACAGTATTAACTTTTTTAAATTTTAGTGTTTAACATCTAAACCACTAACTGAGTATTTGAATGTAGGTTTTCTAAATCCACACGGCCAGGCACACGCGAGTGCCTTAGGCCGTGTGAAAACAGAGCAAAATTTTCACCAGACACGGGGTGCGATATGTTGCTATAGCCGTGCGACATGGCCGTGGTCAATCCTGCAAATTCAACACAGGCGTGCGGCACGCCCGTGCCTATAAGTCGTGGTAGGAACTGAGCAATCAGCACAGGCGTGCGACTCACCTGTGCCCAACATCCATGGTCGATCCTGTCAAATTAACACAACCGTGCGCATATGTACACGGGCGTGGGAGAAGCGAACGATGCAGCACGCGGCTATCCGACACGGCTGTGTGCACCAACACACCCAAAGAACACGGGCGTGGGCCAAATATCAAACGCGCCCAAATTTGAAAATCACGAAAAATACGGGCTGAAATCAGGGCACGCCCGTGTGCCCCAATATCTATATAAATCCCTCACTATTCATCATCCCCTTCCCCAAAGCCTAACCTAGCCGTCGAACACCCCTCCCCCACTCCCGTGGACGATCGACCAGCCACCCTAAGCTCCCTATTTTCTCCCCTTTTCTTCTTTCTTTTACCTCATTTCCTATCTTTTTTCACTTCCCCCTCTCTTTTCTTCCCTATCTCTTCACTTTCTCCTCTCTTTTTCTCTTTTCCCTTCCTTTTCTCCCTTCTACCTCCACCACACGTCCCACCTCCACGCCCGTGGTCAGCCCAACGCTCACTGCCCACGCCCGTGGCTGGCCCACAGCACCACCATCGATGACCAACCTCCTCCCTCTACCAAGCTAGTCCATTCTTTTCTCTCTATTCTCTTAATTTCTTTTACTAATTTTATGATTTTTCTTGTTTTATTTGACTATTTTTTATTAATATTCATGGTTCTAATGATAGTCATACTTATGCTCTTTGTTAGAAATTTGTCATATTAGTCAATGCATTATGATACATTAATTCATTCTTTGATTTCCATGGATTTCATGCTTACCCACACCATATTTCATATTATCATTCCCACATGCATTCATTCACTAGTTATTTCATTTAGCACTATTCTCATGTTCCTAATGCTAATAATGATTTGATATATCTTTCCATTAGGATTTGGTTATTTTTCAGTGTATCTTTCCTTTAGCCTATGATCCCCATGAAGTATTCTTATTTAGTTTTAACATGCTTGCATACTTGTCCATGTTATTCTTAGGGGTATTTTTATAACTTCGTCCTTCCAATGCAGATACCATGTCAAATCCACGTGGCAAGAAAACTGCCATCCCCACCTCAAAGAAGCGGAAACGAGCATCATCATCCTTGGGTCCTACTTCGGAGATCCGACACCCCTTCCTCCAATTTTCACTAGGCAATCAGGAGGAACTATTTCAGATATTACGGGCCCGACCCTTAGAAGTAGGCCGATGTATCGACTGGGCTACACTAGAACAGATACAACTTGCTGACGCAATCTGGGCCCTCCTAACCACCGACCCATGGGGGCTCTTCTTCAAGATCGTTGAGTCGAAGTATCTCGAGCTCACGTTGGAACTCTACTCAACCTTCCATCTTCAGACCGTGATGACTATCTTCGATGATCCTGGAATGGTCCAGTTCCACCTTGGAGGTTTAGTCTGCCAGTTGAGCATTCCCGAGTTCGGTATCGCATTGGACCTATATACGGAGGAGTTCATTGATAAGAACGACCTCGACACTCTCCATCACCACATCCACTATTCTCTTTCACAATGCTGAAGTGCCTTAGTCCCTGTCTCGGCCACCTATGACCCTAGCCGCTCCAAGGCATCGGCTCACACCCCATCCTTGAGGTACTTACACGCCATCTTAGCCCACACTTTGACAGGACGGTGAGAGAGAACCGACGTCATCAACACTCACAACGCCTACTTTTTGTGGAGCATAGCGCATGGGCTCATCTTCGACCTCGCCTATTTCATTGCCCTAGCCATACGCCATCAGATGGACCGGCATAGGAAGGGGGTCATCTCCATCGGCCCTTATATGACTCGTCTGGCGAGGTACTTCAGTCTCCTCAACACGGCGGAGCAATCATCCTCCCTCACTCTCATCGGTCAGATGTCTCCACAGGGCATCTCTAGTATGCTTCATATGAGGATGATCGAGCGACGATGCGGCTTTGACCCTCCTCAGTACCTCCTCGTCCAATCAGCCGAACAGGAGAACCACGAGGACATTACTGATGATGTTCCTCCACCATCTCAGCCAACACCTACTCACCGTCCAATTCATGCGACTGCTTCACTTTCTGACATTTCTGAGTGCCTAACTCGATTTGAGCAACAATGTTTTCAGTGCTTTGATCACATTGATGCGACCCTACAGCAGATCTGTCAACATTTTCACATTTCATCGCCACCCTCACTTCGCGAACCATCTGGCGATGACAATTTTTAAAGACTTTTTTATTTATTACTTTTGCTTTTATTTTTATTTATTTGTTTAACTTCCTTTTAATTTTATTTTTCTTTAAGACTAATTTTATTTCATTTTAGGTTTTACAATTTTTATTAAGTAATTTATGTCTTTGGCTATTTCTTTATGAGTAATCCTACGTCTCTATATTCCTAAAGAATCATTGATTTTATCGTAGTTATAAAGAGCTTCAAAGCTCACTTTTACTTAGGAATTTACAACTCCACTGGAAAAAGGTCCTCCACGACTGCCATGTCCTGCCTGACCACCACGATAACCTCTTCGCTGGACACTGTGGTTATAAGACCCAACCTCTACCACCACCGGAGTATCCTCCTCCTTGCCTTAGCCGATCACTTTCCATAACTACAATTCAAGGAATCCATTTAACATTCAGGAAGTTTCACTTCTCTCCCTATCTTATGATCTTATATCTATATTTTCTACTAACTTTAACTTTGTACATTGAAGACAATGTATATCTTAAGTGTGGGGGGGTTATTTATAACACTATTAGAAAAATCCCTGAATTTTGTCTTATTCTCTCGTGAATCACTCATATCACTATTAGAATGAATTTTGATTAATTTATGATTTTTATTTATATGTCTTGAATTAAAACATAGGTATTTATGCATTGATGTTTAAACTTTAAGTAATTAGAAAATCAAGCATGATAAGTTGATTTTTGAATATTAAAATTTTAGGCTATTTCCCCAAGTTTAGGTATTATCTTGGAATTGAAATTCACAGGGTTAACATCAAAAAGCCATAAATTTTTTGAGATCTTGAGCCTTTAGAGCATATATTATTTCTTTCATACTCACTTTTATTGTTGCTATGAGTAAGTTAATATTGATTTGTTATTCTAGAACTTGCTTCGATTATGCATGTCAAGACCACACCATTGATTTGATATATCAAGATGATAAAGGCATTTAGGTTTAACCCACTCACTCCATAAAAGTCTTCCTTCATAATTAACCCTTAGTGAACCCCCTTGAGCCTAACAAGCCATTCATTGATTTACCCCCAATATTAACCCATAACCCATTATTGTTGAAATCCCGTAAATTAATTTGATCCCTATTTTTGTCGAGATTTGATTTAAATAAATTGCTTAGCTATATTTTATTTTTGATAGTTAGCAAAATTCGACGTTACTTGATTTGTTCCTAAAAAAAAAATTATGCAATGTTTGGGTTAAAACAATGTTATCCATGAAGAAAAGCTTAATTATAGGAATATAATTTGGCAATTTTAGTATTTTTCTAGTTAAGTAATTTTTCAATTCAATCTCGATTCTAACCTTCTCTTTCAGCCTAAAACCGTACCCTCTAACCATAGCTACGTTACAACCCTCTAAAGACCTTTTGATTGATGTATCATCTCAATATATAGTGGTGGAGATTTGATTTTCACGCAAGCCTATGGTAATAACTTCTCATATTGACTGTTGAGTGTTAAATTTATTGTCCTTAAACACCTTGAGTGATTTGAGTGAATCCTTAGTGAGGATGTTAAACTCTGTGATATTTTGAATCAAAGGTGATTACTTAGATAAGGGGAGATACCTATGTTTTCCGCAATAGAATGCTCAACTAGGAATGCTTCAATGTATGATTACTTATGAATTATTTTGAGATATTATTGATAGGAATTATAAGTAGAGAAAAATGAATTCTTAATTGTGAGTTAAGGATTTTGTTTGAGGACAAGCAAAAGCTCAAGTGTGGGGGTATTTGATAAGTCATAATTTATACATATTTTTATCTTATGCTTAGCACATTTTTGGACTATTTATCATTAGATTTATGGAATTTGATGCTCCTAATCCTTTATTTTCACATCTTATACTTAGGTGAGCATAGGAAAGTAAAAAGAACAAGAAACGGCCCAAAAACGGAGAAAATAGGCCAATGTGGGAAATCAACACGGCCTGGACTTCCTCACACGGGTAGATCACACGCCCGTGTCTTTTTATCAGTCTTGAACACGGCCTAAAGCCACCCCAACACGGGCGTGTCTATTTCACAGCCTTGAACACGGTTTGAAGCATTTGCACACGGGCGTGGCACACGGTCGTGGCCCTGTCGAGCCCAAGTTGAGTTCTATTCGGAAAAGGGCAATTTGGAGGGTTTGAAAGTATTCTAAAGCCTATTTAAAAGACCCTAGAGGAGGATTGAGTAGACACACAGAGTAGGATGTAAGGAATTACTCAAAGAAAGCCAATTGATCCATATCAGAAGCCGGATTCTCCTTCAAGACTGAAGATTTCCTTTCAATTTCCTTCAGGGATTTTGGGTTTTCTTTATGTTTTGTCATTATTATTCTTCTGAGATGTTTTCTTTTACCATTATGAACTAAATCCCCTAAATACCTAAGGGGGATGAAACCTAAGATAGATCTTGTTAATATTTTCTAAACTATATGATAAATACTTGATTTGTTCTTAATTATATTTTTAACTCTTGTTTGAATATTCCAGGATATTGATTCAAGTATTGATGTGCTTATTCAGAGGATGAATAGTCCCTGTCTAAGAGTAGATCATTCATAATTAAGCGGAGTTGCATGCAATCCTAGAGATAGGACGACATAAATCTGTCGGATTTGAGTCAAATCTAATAAGGGAATCCATAGATCGAGTTAATGCAACACTAAAGGTTTTAATTAGAAAGAGATTTCAATTAATCAACCTAGGGTTAGACGTTATTAGTCTCGAGAGGGATAATAATATAAATTAGGGATTTCTACGGATCAAGTCAAGTGAATAAATCGTCTGGTTCAGAGTCGAATAATAAGTGAAGTCTAGGTGGATTCTTCATTGGGTATTGTCTAAATCAATCAGTTTTCCCAAAAGTATTTCCCCAATTTACTTTCTGTGCATTCTTAGTTTAGTTAATTAATTTAGATAAAACAACTCCCTTTATTCTTAGGCTAGATAATAAAAAGAAGGTTAATCGACATCCGATCTTGCTATAAACTATACTACTATTCGATAGGTACGCTTGCCTTCATCGTGATAATAATTAGTTTCGAGTACGATCAATTATAAATATTAAAACTTATCGCGAGTGACAATCATTTTCCTCATATTGTCTTAGTAAGACAATACACGTATGTCAAAATCCCCTTTTACTTGTCTTATAAATGGTTTATTGTTGTAGGAAAGATGTACACAATGACCCATATTTTAATATTTATTTCATCCCTTCATTCATCCTAATCATTTCGTTTGGAAATTAACTAGCACCATAACTAGGTAAACTTGATATACTATTCCTTGACGGTAACCACTATCTAAGATCCTTTGACATTCTTTCCAAAATCTCTTCTTCTTGCATCCCTTTTTATCCATATAACAACTCTTACTTGGTACTTTACTTCTAATTATGCGCCCAACATATACGCCAGAAGCATCAATCGGGCAAGCAAGACTACGCCATATAGGTTTCTTGCGGCTACTTGCCAAATTTAAGACCCACCAAGATTGGATGTTACACTGACAATGTTCAGATCAAGTAATCAAAAGATGCGTAGCTAAAGAAGAAATAGAAGATATTCTGATGGGATGTCATACGTCTCCATATGGTGGTCATTTTGGGGGGAAGAGAATAGCACAAAAAGTCTTCCAATCAGGATTATATTAGCCCACCATGATAAAAGACTCTTACGAGTTTGGACAACACTACGATAGAAGTCAACGGACGAGGAACATTTCAAAAAGGGATGAAATGCCGCAACATGAAATTTTGGATGTAGAAATCTTCAATATTTGGGGTATAGATTTTATGGGGCCCTTTCCCAGTTCATTTGGAAATCAGTACTTCCTTCTAGCTGTGGATTATGTTTCAAAATGGGTAGAAGCAATTGCATTGCCAAACAATAAAAGTAAAGCAATAGTCCATTTTTTACAAAATAACATATTCGAACGATTTGGAACACCAAGAGCACTTATCAGTGACTAAGGATCTCACTTCTATAGTAAACAATTAGAGGTAATTTTAGCCAAGTATAGTGTGAAATGTAGAATTATCACTATATACCACCCAAAAGCTAATGGGTAGGCAGAGGTTTCAAATTGAGAGTTAAAACAAATACTCAAAAAGAAGGTGAACCCAAACAGAAGATATTGGAGTACGCGACTATACGATGCATTATGGGCTTACCAAACTGCATAAAAAACTCCACTAGGGATGTTGCCTTATAAGCTAGTTTACGGAAAGAACGTTGCTTTTTACCACATCATTTCAAACAAAGTTTTACCATAACATTCCTCTAGTTTAGAGCATCATGAATAGTCATTGGTTCAATCGATACATAGTAATCTATCTATACTTTCTACGTGAAATCAATTTCCTTCCATATGTTTTATGAAATAAGTAGATAATTTAAGAAGAACAGGCCTCAATAAGAATTCAAACTAATCCATATTGTATGATTGTCTGAATGCAATGTTTTTTTTATTTTTTAAAATTTTATTATACTTTTCTATTCTAATTAAACTTTTCGCTTCTAATTAAACTTTTCGCTTCTAATAAAAAATAAAAATATAGAATATCATCAATAATATTACGAAAATACTAATAATATCACGAATATTATAAATAACACAAATAAACTAATATGTCATTTGCTAATTGAGCTAGAAAAGAGGGCATATTATGTAACACCCATAATACTAAGACTTTTAGTGAAATAGGTTTGTATAGCATACCAATAAAATATAAGTACGTTAACTCACAAATTAATTAAAACAACTAAGTATATTGATTGTCCATGACAAATTATATGCAACATTCATTAGTAGAAGATAACCTTTTTAACCAAAATGAATTAAACCATAACTAAACATGACCAAATTAAACTTGGTAGTTAAACCATATTCGCATGGCCAAAATTTACACATACAGGTTTAAACAAAATACATATTAACCTATAAATGCCGTAATGTTCACTTGAGTTCAACTAAAAAAAATACCAAAACGTTGCAGGTTGGTGTGATGACTTCGACGATGGTCCCGGGCACACAAAAATGGATCGAAGGAACCTAAATAAGTGACAAATAAACACAACAAATGAGTATATAACTCAGTAAGTCATAAGCATTACACTGCCGTCCATTTATAAAGTATCATGAAAGAAAACAAATATTGCAAGATTAGGTACTCTATCCATACCAACTACGCTATAATTTCACACACTTTTATCATTACACGCTCTCAAATAACCAAGCCCTCATCGACATCTCATATGATATTTTATATGATCTTCGATGCATTTCCACACATCATTTTGGTTTCGTTTAGTTTATACTAATAATAGCATTCCATCTATACCACAATGATCTTATGTTCTTAACTTCAAATATAATCACCACCTAGGTTCGGGACTTACCAAGCTCAGTTCCAAATATAAACATAACGTCTATTCCTTATGAACTCAAAGTATCTACTCATTTCACTGTCCATGATCTACTCGATAAAGTCACACACTTAACGTTAATAATTATTCAAAAATATATAGTAAGTCCGCACACTTAGTGCTTAATAATCAGACTCGCACACTCAGTGCTTGATAATCAAACTCGCACACTTAGTGCTTAATAATCAAACTCGCACACTTAGTGCCTACCTCATTATCGTAAATGTTTATACCCGCACACTTAGTGCCGAAATCAACAACTCAATACATCTCACTTCTTTTTATACTCGATAATTTTGTCACTACATGCATTTATATATAATTCCATTCGGCATACATACATACATTGGTATTATGATTATATAAATCAATACAAAATTTGTGCTTAATAACTTACCTTGTGTTGGGTAAAAAGCGGTTCCAACTCTGGCTACTCGATGTTCTTTCCTTTTGCCTTTGCTTGATTCTCCTCCTTTAACTTCTTGAGCTAAATCAATAAGTTAACTAGTTTAACTGCCTTGCTGAATATTTATATCAAAATATTAATGATTTCATCTCATAAGAGATACATGACTAATTCTTATCTTCCTACCATGTTTTTGAGCTATTCGGCTAATAACTATATGCTATCACCCTGCTATCAATAATCCGATCACACATGCATGTACACATTTAATTTGACATTCGGCAACCACTCTTGCTAACTACTCATTTCTAGTCGTTTATATATATATATAATCCAAAAGTGATATCATGAATGGGCATACATTTATATAGATATATATATATAGCCGAATGTGCAAAACTTAGACTCAACATCACCTATGCTCTTACTTTGATGGCCGAATATGCATATCTATATATGAAATCAACCATTCTCGTTCAAAACATTAGAACTTTAGTTAATTCTTACAAATGATCTCAAGGCCGAATGCATTCTTACTTCCAAAGTAACATAGTCTAGGATTTATTTCATTTCAAGGTTCATACTCATAATTCAAATTTAATCAATTAAACCAACATCACTCACTTAATCAATTATAAAGAGTTTAAGTTAATATCACACATGTACACTTTATGGCCATTTACACATAATCAAATTTAACCTCATCTATATATTAATTTATGTGGCCGAATATACATACTCTTATATAATGCCAATTTCATTTCATTTAACACCTAGTTTCTACCACTTAATCACTTGGCCGAATAGTCCTAAACTAGCAAAACTACACATTTGTTCATACCATAAACACAAAATCATTTATCACCTAAATTTAACTCTCAATAATCAAACACAAACTCTCATTTCCTACCACATTCAACAAAGAAAATTTAAAGCATTTCTTCATATCCATCTCATGGCCGAACACTTCATCAAGATACCAAGATTCATCATTTGCTAACTCACACAAACTCACATCCAATCCCTATTTATAACACATTCACAATCAACCATTTTCATGCTTCATCATCACAACATCAAAACTCTAATCAAGGAATACAACATCCATGGCCGAATTTCATTTCTATCAATTAGCAAAAATTTAAACCATGGGCTAGGTAGAATTCAAACTAGCAACTTAAAACATACATGAATTTCAAAGGATGAAATCAAACATACCTCCTCCTAGCTACAAGCATGGCCGAATCTCTTAAACTTTTCTTTCCTTTCCGTTTTTCTTTGTTTTCGGCTAAGGAAGAACAAAGATGAACATCTTTCTTTTTTTTCTTTATTTTACTAATATTATTATTTTATCAAATATAATTTAAAATTGTATTAAATTCAACTTAGTGGATATCATCATTTCATGGCCGGCCACTAATTGTAAAAAGGAAAAATTGACATGCAAAACCACATTTTTCTATTCATGCACTAATTGATCCTTGTTAAATATAAGTCCATATTAATAATTTCACATAAAAATGACCAAATTAACGCATGAAACTTTCACACATGCATTTACTCACATCATAACCATGAAATAAATTTTTAATTATTTATAAGACTCGATTTTGTGGTCCCGAACCCACTCTCCGACTAGGGTCAAATTAGGGTTGTCACAACTCTCCCCCACTTAAGGAATTTTTTCGTCCCCGAAAATCTTACCCGTGAATAGGTTAGGATATCGATCCTTCATAGTGTCTTCAAGTTCCCAAGTAGCTTCTTCAACCCCGTGTTTAACCCACAGTACTTTTACTAATGAAATTTTCTTATTTCGTAATTCTTTTACTTCATGCGCCAGAATACAAACCGGTTCTTCCTCGTAACTCAAATCAGGTTGAATTTTAATTTCTAATGGATTAATTATGTAGGATGGATCGGATCTATAACGTCGAAGCATTGAGACATGAAAAACGTTGTGAATCTTCTCAAGTTCAGGGGGTAAAATCAATCGATATGCAACTGGCCCAATTCGTTCGGATATCTCGTACGGCCCGATGAACCTCGAACTCAATTTGCCTCTACGGCCAAATCTAAGTACCTTTTCCCAAGGTGAAACTTTAAGAAACACCTTGTCTCTAACCTGATATTCAATGTCTTTTCGTTTCAAATCTGTATACGACTTCTGACGATCTGAAGCTGCATTCAAACTTTCACGGATTATCTTTATTTTCTACTCAGCATCCTTAATCAAATCAACTCCGAAGATTTTACTCTCACTAAGCTCGGTCCAAAATAACGGTGTATGGCATTTACGACCATACAAAGCCTCATAAGGTGCCATCTTAATGCTTGATTGAAAACTATTGTTGTAAGCGAATTTGACCAAAGGCAGATACCTTTCCCATGAACCGCCAAACTCTAGGATACAACATCTCAACATGTCCTCGAGTATTTGAATTATCCGTTCGGATTGACCATCAGTCTGGGGGTGAAAAGCAGTGCTAAAATGCAACTTGGTACCCAAGGCTTCTTGCAATTTCTTCCAAAATTGTGATGTAAACCTCAGGTCCCTATCTGACACAATTGAATTAGGCACTCCATGTAATCGAACGATTTGAGAAACATATAATTCTGCCAATTTATCGAGTGAAAAATCCGCATGCGGACAGGATATAAATGAGCGGACTTCGTCAATCTGCCTGCAATAACCCGATTGAATCTTTCTTACTTTGAGTCACCGGCAAACCAGATACAAAATCCATAGTGATTCGATCCTATTTCCATTCGGGTATCATGATCGGTTGAAGTAATCCCGAAGGCACTTGATGTTCCGCTTTCACTTGTTGACATATCAAACACTTCGCAACATAGTCAGAAATGTCTCGTTTCATACTAGGCCACCAAAACTGACGTTTTAGATCATTGTACATTTTTGTACTTCCCGGGTGAACTGACATTCGACTACTATGAGCCTCACCCAAAATCATCGAAATAAGTTCCGAGTTTCTTGGAACACATACTCGATTTCTGAACGTCAAGTAATCATTTTCGCCAATCTGAAACTCTGATTCCACATTTGAAACACATTCAGCTCGTTTCGCAACCAATTCGTCGTCGACTTTTTGGGATTCAAGTATTTGATGAATCAATAATGGTTTGGCCTCTAATTCTGCTATTATCACATTATTGGATGTAATGGATAAGTGAACGTTCATCGCCCTCAAAGCAACTAGCGATTTACGACTTAAAGCATCAGCAACTACGTTAGCCTTTCCCGGATGATAGTCAATAACGAGCTCATAATCCTTCAACAACTCAAGCCAACGCCTCTGCATCGCATTTCAAATCTCTTTGAGTCATCGGATATTTGAGGCTTTTGTGGTCCGAGTAAACATGACATCTCTCACCGAACAAATAGTGTCTCCATAATTTCAAAGCAAACACAATGGCTGCCAATTCAAGATCATGGGTCGGATAATTTCTTTCATGCGGCTTTAACTGCCTCGACGCGTAAACCACAACTCGACCTTCTTGCATCAACACACAAACCAGCCCAAGTAATGAAGCATCACTGTAGATAACAAACTCTTTTCCAAATTCTGGCTGTACCAACACTGAGCTTCGCTAGCGGTGTTTTTCACTCGACCAAAACTTTTCTGACACTTCTCAGACCATTCAAACTTAACATCTTTTTGAAGTAGTTTCGTCATCGGTGTGGCTATCATCGAGAAACCCTTCACAAACTGTCTGTAGTAACCGGCGAGCCCCAAAAAAGCTCCTAACTTCAGTAACATTCCTCGGAGGCTTCCACTCAATTATGGCTGAAACTTTGCTCGGATCAACTCGAATGCCCGATACGGACACCACATGTCCCAAAAAGCTAACTTCTCTTAACCAGAACTCACATTTACTGAATTTCGCGTATAACTGCTTGTCTCGTAAAATCTGTAATATCAATCTCAGGTGCTCGGCATGTTCAGATTCATCACGCGAATAAATTAGGATGTCATCTATAAACACCACCACAAACCGATCCAAATACTGTCTAAATATTCGATTCATCAAGTCCATAAATACCGCAGGGGCGTTAGTGAGTCCAAACAGCATCACTAAGAACTCGTAGTGACCATACCTCGTTCTGAAAGTAGTTTTAGGTATATCTGAGTCTCGAACCCGCAACTAATAATAACTCGATCTCAAATCTATCTTTGAGAACACGGAGGCTCCCTTCAGTTGATCAAACAAGTCATCGATACGCGGTAACGGATATTTATTCTTTATCGTCACTTTATTCAATTGACGATAATCGATGCACATCCTCATGGCTCCATCCTTCTTTTTCACAAATAACACTGGTGCACCCCAAGGTGAGAAACTCGGTCGTGCAAAACCTCTATCCGTCAACTCTTGTAACTGAATTTTTAATTCTTTCAATTCTGTTGGTGCCATGCGATATGGGGCGATTGAAATTGGTGTGGTTCTAGGTGCGAGTTCGATGCCGAACTCTACCTCACGAATGGGTGGTAATCCCGGTAACTCCTCAGGGAAAACATCTGAATACTCACTAACCACTGGCACAGATTCAAGCTTCTTTTCTAACTCTTTGTTATCAAGTACGTACGCAAGGTATGCTTCACACCCCTTTTTCATATATTTCTGGGCGGTCATCGAGGATATTATTGCTGTCATTCTATTCAAGCCAGTAGACTTAACTCAGATTATCTTATTATTCGCGCATCTCAAATCAATGGTCTTTCTTTTGTAATTTACAACTGCATCATGTACGGTTAGCCAATCCATACTGAGGATAACATCAAATTCATCGAACGGCAAGAGCATCAAATCGGCCGAAAAACAGGAATCTCGGATTATTAGGGGACATTTCTTACACACTTTATCGACAAGTACATATCGACCTAGGGGGTTCGACATTCGAATTACAAACTCAGTAGACTCAACAGGTAGAGTCTCACTGGATGCTAAAGTTTCACATACATAAGAATGAGTAGAGCCAGGGTCATCAATGCAGTCACATCAGTATTAAAAAGTGTGAAAGTACCAGTGATAACATCAGGGGAGGATGCCTCCTCTCGCGCGCGGATGGCATAAGCTCTGGCAGGAGCACGAGTCTTAGATCGAACAGCCGTATCAAAAGTCCCTCTCTGACTACCACCCCTACCTCCTATGTTTCTCGATGGTCTACCTCTAGCTGCTGCACCACTCGATCTCACACCTTGCATCTTATTTTTCCCGTCAGATTCCGTACAATCTCGAATGAAATGATCCCTCGAACCGCATCTATAATAGGCTTTGTTGATAGACTTACCCCAACATTCACCTACATGTCGTCTTCCACATTGTGGACATTCAGGTTTCTCTTGTCGATTATTACCAACACTTACAACCGAAGTAGCTCGGGAGTCCGTTGATGGTCGCTCCCTAATAGAAATCCCTGCAGTAGTCTTCATTTTATTACTATCATCTCTGAATTTCTTTCCAGCAGGAAAAGAAGTTTTACCCGCTGATCTTTTACGAAAGTCTTTGGCTTCAAACTCAACTTTCTTTTTCTCCTTCCAAAGCTCTTCAGCCTTGCAAGCTCGTTCAACTAGTGTTACAAATTCTTTTATTTCTAAAATACCCACCAGTAGCTTTAAATCTTCATTCAATCCTTCTTCGAATCTTTTGCACATGGCAACTTCATCAGCTACACATTCCCGAGCATATCGACTGAGTCTTACAAACTCACATTCATATTCAGTTACTGTCAAACTACCTTGTTTAAGCTCTAAAAATTCTTTACGCTTTTGATCCATGAATCGTTGACTAATATACTTCTTACGAAACTCCGCCTGGAAAAAGTCCTAAGTAACCCGTTCCCTCGGAACAATAGAAATCAGAGTCCTCCACCAATAGTAGGCCGAGTCCCGTAACAAGGATATGGCACACTTTAGACACTCATCAGGTGTGCAAGACAGCTCTTCAAAGACACGGATGGTGTTATCAAGCCAAAACTCGGCCCTTTCAGCATCATCAGTAGCTATGGCTCGGAATTCTTCGGCCCCACGCTTCCTAATCAAATCCACAGGAGGTTTACTCGGCCTCAATGGATCAGTAGTTGCTGGTATTATAGGCACCGTAGGCGAATTATTCAAATTCAGAAATGGTTGAGCAGCCGGGTTAGTTCGAGCATATTGTGCAACCCACTCGTTCATCATGGTAAAGAAGGCTTGCTTTGCCCCATCATTTTGAATATTCGCAGATGATTGAGGTTTAACTGGTGGTGTTCCATGTGCAGGAGCAGCCGCTACACTCTCAACATCATCCGCTAAGGCTCTCTCTAAATTAGGTTTCATTTACTAATCAAAACAATAATTTCCACTGTCAGAAGTCATCACACTAACATCTACCAACATTATGGCATGTATAGCTAGACTCATACGCGCTACGATAGTCCTAGAATCGACTAAACCGTAGCTCTGATACCAATAAAAATGTAACACCCATAATACTAAGGCTTTTAGTGAAATAGGTTTGTATAGCATACCAATAAAATATAAGTCACGTTAACTCACAAATTAATTAAAACAACTAAGTATATTGATTGTCCATGACAAATTATATGCAACATTCATTAGTAGAAGATAACCTTTTTAACCAAAATGAATTAAACCATAACTAAACATGACCAAATTAAACTTGGTAGTTAAACCATATTCGCATGGCCAAATTTACACATACAAAGTTTAAACAAAATACATATTAACCTATAAATGCCGTAATGTTCACTTGAGTTCAACTAAAAAAATACCAAAACGTTGCGGTTTGGTGTGATGACTTCGACGATGGTCCCGGCACACAAAAATGGATCGAAGGAACCTAAATAAGTGACAAATAAACACAACAAATGAGTATATAACTCGATGAAGTCATAAGCATTACACTCTGCCGTCCATTTATAAAGTATCATGAAAGAAAACAAATATTGCAAGATTAGGTACTCTATCCATACCAACTACGCTATAATTTCACACACTTTTATCATTACACGCTCTCAAATAACCAAGCCCTCATCGACATCTCATATGATATTTTATATGATCTTGATGCATTTCCACACATCATTTTGGTTTCGTTTAGTTTATACTAATAATAGCATTCCATCTATACCACAATGATCTTATGTTCTTAACTTCAAATATAATCACCACCTAGGTTCGGGACTTACCAAGCTCAGTTCCAAATATAAACATAACGTCTATTCCTTATGAACTCAAAGTATCTACTCATTTCACTGTCCATGATCTACTCGATAAAGTCACACACTTAACGTTAATAATTATTCAAAAATATATAGTAAGTCCGCACACTTAGTGCTTAATAATCGACTACTTTTACTCAATGCTTGATAATCAAACTCGCACACTTAGTGCTTAATAATCAAACTACGCACACTTAGTGCCTACCTCATTATCGTAAATGTTTATACCCGCACACTTAGTGCCGAAATCAACAACTCAATACATCTCACTTCTTTTTATACTCGATAATTTTGTCACTACATGCATTTATATATAATTCCATTCGGCATACATACATACATTGGTATTATGATTATATAAATCAATACAAAATTTGTGCTTAATAACTTACCTTGTGTTGGGTAAAACGGTTCCAACTCGGCTACTCGATGTTCTTTCCTTTGCCTATGCTTGATTCTCCTCCTTTAACTTCTTGAGCTAAATCAATAAGTTAACTAGTTTAACCGTCTTGCTGAATATTTATATCAAAATATTAATGATTTCATCTCATAAGAGATACATGACTAATTCTTATCTTCCTACCATGTTTTTGAGCTATTCGGCTAATAACTATACGCTATCACCCTACTATCAATAATCCGATCACACATGCATGTACACATTTAATTTGACATTCGGCAACCACTCTTGCTAACTACTCATTTCTAGTCGTTTATATATATATATAATCCAAAAGTGATATCATGAATGGGCATACATTTATATAGATATATATATATAGCCGAATGTGCAAAACTTAGACTCAACATCACCTATGCTCTTACTTTGATGGCCGAATATGCATATCTATATATGAAATCAACCATTCTCGTTCAAAACATTAGAACTTTAGTTAATTCTTACAAATGATCTCAAGGCCGAATGCATTCTTACTTCCAAAGTAACATAGTCTAGGATTTATTTCATTTCAAGGTTCATACTCATAATTCAAATTTAATCAATTAAACCAACATCACTCACTTAATCAATTATAAAGAGTTTAAGTTAATATCACACATGTACCCTTTATGGCCATTTACACATAATCAAATTTAACCTCATCTATATATTAATTTATGTGGCCGAATAAACATACTCTTATATAATGTCAATTTCATTTCATTTAACACCTAGTTTCTACCACTTAATCACTTGGCCGAATAGTCCTAAACTAGCAAAACTACACATTTGTTCATACCATAAACACAAAATCATTTATCACCTAAATTTAACTCTCAATAATCAAACACAAACTCTCATTTCCTACCACATTCAACAAAGAAAATTTAAAGCATTTCTTCATATCCATCTCATGGCCGAACACTTCATCAAGATACCAAGATTCATCATTTGCTAACTCACACAAACTCACATCCAATCCCTATTTATAACTCATTCACAATCAACCATTTTCATGCTTCATCATCACAACATCAAAACACTAATCAAGGAATACAACATCCATGGCCGAATTTCATTTCTATCAATTAGCAAAAATTTAAACCATGGGCTAGGTAGAATTCAAACTAGCAACTTAAAACATACATGAATTTCAAAGGATGAAATCAAACATACCTCCTCTTAGCTACAAGCATGGCCGAATCTCTTAAACTTTTCTTTCCTTTGCTTTTTTCTTTGTTTTCGGCTAAGGAAGAACAAAGATGAACATCTTTCTTTTTTTTCTTTATTTTACTAATATTATTATTTTATCAAATATAATTTAAAATTGTATTAAATTCAACTTAGTGGATATCATCATTTCATGGCCGGCCACTAATTGTAAAAAGGAAAAATTGACATGCAAAACCACATTTTTCTATTCATGCACTAATTAATCCTTGTTAAATTATCCTATCACATTCTAAATTGTTTCATATAAGTCCATATTAATAATTTCACATAAAAATGACCAAATTAACGCATGAAACTTTCACACATGCATTTACTCACATCATAACCATGAAATAAATTTTTAATTATTTATAAGACTCGATTTTGTGGTCCCGAACCCACTCTCCGACTAGGGTCAAATTAGGGTTGTCACATATTAGGCTATTAAAGAACTAAACTTAGACTCCAACTTGGTGAGGGAAGCACGTCTATTTTAGTTGAATGAGGTTGAGGAGTTCTGGTTTTTGACATACAAGAATGCAGAACTCTATAAAGAAAGGAACAAGTAGAGACATAACGCGATGATCAAGAAAAGAACCTTCCTACTGAGGCAATGTGTATTGCTTTTTAACTCTAGATTAAAACTATTCCTAGGCAAATTGTGTTCTAGATGGACAAGACCATACATAGTTACTCAGGTATTACCCCATGACACGAAAAATTAACAACCAAAGATGGGAGGACTTTCTTAGTTAATGGCCAAATAGTAAAACATTATTTCGGAGGCTCGTCTAAAATAGCAGTTGAGAAATAGGAATTAGAGTACAGAATGGTGACAAACATCGAAATTGAGGCACAAAAACCAGAAGAAGATTGGAGTTGGATATTGGACAAATCTAATAGCAATACATGACACTGTCATTAAATCAGTAAATAATTGTTGTACATTTTGTATAGGTAATCTTATTGAGTTGTGTAAATAATACTTTTAATGAGGCTAGGAATAAGGTTTTAGGATAGGAAATGTAATCTGAAAATTGAAGTGAGTAGGCACAACCGTAGGAGCTGACACGTCCCAAAAACATCAAGTTTGAAAATTCCAAGACATGTCGCAACACAGCCTTCCTTGTGTTACATCACGAAACTTCAAAGCAAAATACTTAGAAGTTCCAAGTCTGTGTCGCAACACACGTAGGTCTATGCCACGACACAACACTACAAACCTAAAACCTAGAAGTATTCAAGGTCTATGTCATGACACAGCCTACTTATCTCAAGATACATGAATGAAATTTGCAACTTTCCTCTTTTAAATTCATGCGATCTTCCGAGATTATTGGGTAAAAAGCACATCCAGGCACCCCTAAAACCCTACATAAACACTATTTACCAATTTTTTAAACCCCAAAAATTAAACCTTAGCCACCGAGTAACTTTGTCCTCACCGTTAGTGTGTTTTTGTTTGTGTGTTCTCTAGTTTGAATATACTTTGCTAGTTTACTTGTCTCTCAAGAAGTGAAAACAACAACTAACTTGTCTATCAAGCAATAGACTTCATGAAAAAGGTTTGGTGTTTCAAACTTGTGACTCTTCTAAAATTTTTTAATGAGAAATTCAATGTCTAGTAGGTAATAATAATGTAACGTCAAATGGTGCATCAATATGTGATGATAATTTTGCAATACTAAAAAAGATAATCTACATTCACCTGCTTGATATTCAAAGGAAAACACCACTTCAGGAGAGGGGATTTGAATCCCCAATGACTTTGAGTAGCGCAATCTAGGACAAGATTCAATATCATAGGTGGGATATTTCTATAGAATCCTAACAGGACCAACCTATATTTCGATTGTTCAAGAATTTTATGCATCTTAAAAAGAAATATAAACTGAGGGACCACAAAGCGAACCATGGTCACATGTCATAGTTAGGGGTACAAAAATTTCAATATCACTTTTGGAAATCAGTCAATATTATGATGTCTCATTCTACATGTACAATTTTATGCATTTGAACTAATTTAGAATTTTTTTTCCAAAACATAGACATAGACGTCATACTAGATTGTCTTAATGACGACAAGGGTGAGTGAAAAACTTCAGTTAGACACTAAGTTTCCAATATCATTCTCAAGTATTAGACTAACCCTGATAGTGAAAATGTGGCCACAGTTTATTAGCACTAGGATATTCCCTGCAATGAATATGACTCACATTAATACTTTCCTAGCCACAATGTTATACGTTGTTTTACAGAAGGAACAAATTAGTATTGGTACATGGATATACCAAAGCATGCTCCACTGTGTTCGTAAGAATAAAGTGAACCTAATTTTCCTACATCTCGTAACAGTATTATGAAAAGAAACACAAGTCCCCATGGGTCAATCAGAATTCCTTCTACAACCAATAGGAAACCCTATACGAGAACTCTGTGGAAGACAATGTTCAAAATTATGAAAGTGAAAACAAGAGTTTGAGGAGTGAAAAAATCAAAGCGGCAATAATATTAGTTCCTTCGAATGGATAATTTGATGGATGCAAGAAGCATGACCAATTTTTGAAGATTATGCACGAAGATACAACATGAGAATACCACAATTCCCACCAATTAAATACAGTTCACGACCAAATCTATGCAACGATGAAGACGAAGAAGATCCTGAGGAAGAGCCGGTGCACAACTCCAACTAAATTTGAACTATTTTATTTTTTATTTTTTTGGGACTGTATAATTTTTTTAAGGCTTGGATGATTATTATCTTTCTTCTTTAATTTAGATTTTATTTTATTTGTTTTAACTAATGAAAAAAATGTGTGTTTGCTGTGTAGGAACCCCATATTTTTACAACACAAAATTTTTAGAGCTAAATTGGGAATGACAAGATGACCCGGAATCAAATGTCCTATCAAGCCAAATCAAGTAATTTCAACCCTTAATTTAATTGTGAGCACATTAGGGACAACATACTAAATAAAGTGTGGGGTTATTGAGAAATGTTTAAGAATTTTAACTTTTTCGTTATTTTTCTTGTTAACTTTAAGAAATTTTAGAGTTAGATTTTTTATATTTTGTGTGTGCTTGAACTTGTAGAAATAAAAGTGATTGGTTAGGATCATGTAAATAGGATTGTGTGAATAAATTGTAAATTTAGCTCGATAATAATTGATTCTAGGTTATTAATTTTAGCCTAACTAGTTCAATTTATTTCACTGTAAATAGGTTAAAGTGTGTAGAGCATACCACATGATAAATAAATACACAAAAGGAATGCATATTAATTGAATTTTATGTTGTAAAAATTGATAAAATTGGTCAATTAAATCCATGTATTGAAATACATAGGGATGACCTAAGGCATTATTTGGTAGACTTTAAAGCTACAAGGTCGACCTGATACGTTTATTCCATAGTACCTTATCTTGAGTCGAATTCCATGTTCTTGATAAACTGTAATTGAAACCATGAGCCCAATTTATTATCTTGATCTTTTTTCTTGGTCCCAACACGAACTTAGTGTTGGAAAAAAATTTGGTTTGAAAACGGTTTTCTTGCACAGCGAAAAATTAAAATTTTAAAAATCGGCCCAATTTGTGATATTTATAGCAATAAACCCTAACCAAATTCATACATATGTTTTTGGCACAGTGAACGTTCGATGTTCTCAACTTTCAACCAAACAATCTTCTCTACTATTATCATACCACGAACTACTTCAAGTGTGAGCTTGAACCAACTGGATAGAAACACAGAAGTAGAAAAAGTTTTTTCTCTTTTATTTTGGGTGAAAACAAAAATTCTCTCTTCTTTAATAGAAACCAGTAGAATTTTTATTCTGGAATAATAAATTTAATAGTTGATAATAAATTCTTTCTATTTTTCAGCAGAGTAACAATCTCTCAAAATTCTATATTATGCCCTACTGGTGCCATCTATTTATAAGAAGAGAATGTAAAACCCTTATTGAGTTATAGTGGTTTATTTCAAATAGAAAAACTTCTTACTTAGAGTAGGAGTGGGGTAGACAGCACACCCTAGTATTCCTACTAGGGTTGCCACCCCCTTCATGTTATATGAGGGATTTGGGGCACATTGAGTCCAATTACGAGTGCTTATAGGGCCTTTTGACATAGTACTTTGTAATGTGATCCAACCTGATTCGATTTTTCTATTTCCCAAAATAAACTTTAACATTCTATATTAAACAATTTTCTCATCCCTATTTTACCTCAGTAAAAATTTTGACAATTTTAACCTGGTAAAATTTTGGTGATTTTACCTCTGGTAAAATTTCGAGAAAATATCTTTAATATTCCACAACTCAACATGTTCACTGTGATAGAATGATTTATTTTCATTTTCGAACTTCAAAACAGCTTAAAAACATAAAATCATTCTTCCGATCATTTTTAAACAAACCATATAGAATTGTAAATGAATCATTTCTATTTTGAAAATCTACATTCATTTCCAAATGATTCTATTTTTTCATTTCGGAAAAAATCATAATCATTCTTGAATGTTTCTCATTTCTCTTTTTTTTTTTATTCATTCCGTTCATTTCTATTTAAACATACAATTCATTTCTAATTTCAACGAGCTAGAGGAGAGACTGATTAGACATATGTAATTAGGGCTCAAATGATTTATGATTAAGTTTCGAATTTTTTCCTATTAATTATAAACTCATTTAGTCACGAAGTCATTTCACTATAGAATCGTGATTGAGCTCTCCCTAACGACATACCATTACGAAAGCAACTACTCAGTGCTCATCCAATGACATTGTCATAAGTGTGTTACCCTCATGGGATATCCTTGATAGTTTTGGGATAATATTTATTCTCCCAATATGATACTATTTTATCTCATGATAACCATTACATTTCCTTCATGAAAAATCAATTACTATTAAATAGTAATTAATTCATTCATCACAAAGATGAAAGACCCATGGTCATGTTTACTTTTCATCAATCATGTAATGCCAATGAGAGAATATCATTTACCCATGTCTCGAGCCATGAATTCCACTATTTTAAATGACACTACGTATTGCAGAAGTCATACAACCAACACATCAACTTTCAGTTCCTTATCTATTCGAACTTAGGTTGTTACTTGCATCAAAGTGTACGAGTCACACATAAATAGTCCGCCATCCACTTAGGATTTAGGTATGTCACACAATGAATGTCACAAGAGAAAAAATCCATAAATGGATTCAAGATCTATTCTACTTGAGTTCGGTCCGATGTACTGTTAGTCCAGTCAGTCACATCTGTGTCTCTATCTTCTAGGAGTCATCTGCTCTGATGCCCAAGATAATGCATCTCCCCAATTGGACTTGATAGATGACATATTAGTCTTTCAATCGGTTTGCCCATTTTCGATTAAGGTTCGTATACTAACACAAGTTTTCTTTCCGTATTACGATCCAATCATGTAATATCGCTTAGTGTTAGTTAAAGATTAAACAACCAATGAGCAACATTTGCTTCCATTTTGCTTTGCGTGCAAAAACCATATGAGGACAATATACAAAGTATTAATGTAATTTATAAATAATTTTATTAACCAATATGTTCAAAAAATTACAAGTGTATTTAGACAAAAATACTACACTTAGGGCACCAGATCCAACACTTAGGTGCTAGGCCATTGATATTGAGGGTTAGGTAGATACATAACTGAGGTTTCAAAAAAAAAATTGAGAGTGAACTTAAGGAACGATATGGTATAGTGAGTTCAAGATTCTTGCAAGCTTGTGCCTAAGTTGAAAAATCAGTTAAAAGAAAAGCTCTATGAAAGCTAAAAAGCCAAGCGAGACAATCTCGACTGTATAAAAGCAAATTGAGTAAAAAAAGGTATATACTCATTTTTGCATAAAAGACTCACTAAGATTATTGTACTCATGAATACTATATCGTGCCTTATGAAATGGAGAGAAAAGGAAGGTGAGAGAAAGGTGAGAGAAGTGGATATAAGGTGGTGAGATAATTTGTATAATATGCCTAACTATTTTCTTGATTAAACCATTTTGATGTATCTATTCTTGAAATCTGAACCAACCTAAGCTGCAGAATGTTACAAGTCAAAAAGTCCTATGTGACCTAGATGATACACTACATAGGTGAAAATTGAATTAAGGTTTGAAAATTTTTACCACTTAGACTTCTTTTAGCATAAATGTATATTCGTGTATATGTTTTGATGGACTACTTTGCTGAACAAACTTTAATTTGTTTGCATTGTAATTTAGCGAACTAACCTATCTGATATTAAAAATAGGACTCAATTACATATCGTGCTAGAATTATGTGATTATTTATATCATTTTGTTTGTATCACCCCGTCCAATATCCAATACAAAGCATGTTCAAGTACTCTATTTTTATCTTTGCATTTTTCTTTTTGATTTCTTTTTTATTTTCTTTTATTTTTATCCATTTGCTTATGGACAAGCAACGACTTAAGTGTAGGGGTATTGGACCTGCCACAAAATGTAGTGGCAATTTAAATACTTTTCGAGACTTAACAAGCTTGTTTTCTAGTCATTTTAATATTTTATTAAATTTTCACATTTTGTAGCTTAGATTCAAATTATTGCCAAATAAGCATTTTTACACATTATATTGAGTTAGTTGACCTACTGGGTCAATACCAGCCTTAAGGTAGTTTTAACGATCTAATTGAGTGTGCAGGATACTTATTTTTAAATCCAAGAGCGCCAGGAACAACAACTGAGTCATATCACAAGCTTTCAGAGTCGCAACACAACTGAGCCAATTCAGAATTTCATATTCGAAATTGTGTTGCAACATGCATAAGGTTGTGTCACAACATAGGTGCAACGTGGGGAAAAAAAATTAAGAAAAGGTGTTTCCATCCGCACAACTTATATTTTATGTGATTAAGGCTTGTATTTGACCTAATTAGGGCTACTAAACTTTGCCTATAAACAGTTAAGTTGAGGCAAAACTTACAGAGCTTTTGCCAAGTTTTTTTAGGTTTTAGTTTAGTAGTTTAGGTTTATTTTATTTTTAAAACAGTTTTGTAATAGCCCAAATTTAACCGGGCCTTAAAACCA
Source organism: Gossypium anomalum (assembly GCA_025698475.1). Classification (NCBI taxonomy): domain Eukaryota; kingdom Viridiplantae; phylum Streptophyta; class Magnoliopsida; order Malvales; family Malvaceae; genus Gossypium; species Gossypium anomalum. The sequence continues at coordinate 19,279,702 of CM046957.1, forward strand.
AATAAAATAGATAAATAAATAAATATTTATTTATTAAACAGTCCAAGTCCAGGTTACAAAGCCCAAACAGTAGGCCCAAAATCAAATACCTCAGACCCATTACCCGTGTACCCGGTTACTACCCAACAGGCCTAAAACTACCCAACAGATCCATTTACGCCCTTGACCCAAACAGAATACCAATAAACCAAGCCCAAATAACAGAGGCCCAAAACTTAAGTTACCAGCTAGGGTTTCTAACCCTAGCTCTTTCTCCTAGCGCCGCAAACAGAAGATTCCAGAAGACATCCCAACAGACACATTTGCTCACGTCGTTCCAGCTACCCTCCAGCAAGGCCATGATTCCAAGCTCCGAGTTGCGCCGAGGTCAACGCCACCGTTAGACCATCATTAGGCCTTCGTCTTCGCTAGAGTTCTCGCGAGCACCTGCAAAGAAAGGAAAGAACCATAACAGCAAACAAACAAAACAAAGATGGAAAGAAATAAAAAGATTTCTTTCCCAGTTTATGTAATAACAACAGTGGCTATAAAAGCCCGAATCAAAACAATGTAAGAGGACCGGGATTTTTACAGAAATAAATACATACAGAGATTTCACACAGAAGAAACAAGAAACGAATTTTATTTTAGAAGGTGATTCTTTTTATATTACGTTTCTTTTCTCTTTTCATAGAAATATATGAATCGTTTTTTTAAAAAAACTAGTAAGATTCAAAAGAAAAGGGGGGTTACCTGTGGAAGGACGACGGTTTTAGACCCTCAGACCACTGTGAACGACGACGCGTGGGGGCGTGTAGGATCAATGACCGGAACATAGCCTACGGAGGCCAGAGCCCGGAGCTCCTCTTCTCCTTCTCTCTTTCAGAGGAAATTTTTAAGTTTTTCTTTAAACTCGGGTTTCAAATGAATTTAAAACTAAGAATTTGGCTTCTATAGCCTTGACAAAACGACGACGTTTCGGCTTAAGTCAATAAGCCTAAAAAATGGCATCGTTTTGAAACCCAGGATCCGCGCGTTGACCTGATTACCCGGGGAGGATCCGTGTGTTTTTGAGGATTGGGTTAATTGCCCAATTAGTCCCTCCACCCTTTTTTATGTTTACAATTTTGTTTTATTTTATTTATGATTTAGCCCTGATATTTGGTTTCTGTTTTAATTTAGTCCTTGCAGTGACTGTGTTAAGTCCTGTTAAAACGATGCCATTTAAGGACAAGAGAAAATTTCCCGATGAGTCCCTAAGGTTCTAATGGCCGTTTCAATTAGGTCTGATCTCAGTTATTTTCTTATTAAATTAGCCACTGGCTTTTATTTGTGTTCAATTTAGTCCCTTTTATTCCTTTTAATCTATTTATAGCCTATTTATTTTAAATTTTACACATACTATTATATTTTAATATGTATATATGTATTATATATCTTATAATTATTTACTTACATTTATTTATATTATATTACTTCATATCTTTCTATTATCATATTAATTAACATATATCATTACTTATTATTTATATTTTTATCCCATAATGTTTATATATCTTTATATTATATATAATTATTTTTATATTATTTATATTATTGTATTATATATCACTTTTCACAAGATATTATTATTTCACATTCTTATTTATATATTATTATTATATTTTACTTGTATTATATATTATTAATTATTAATTATTTATATATATACATATATACTTTCATATTATATATTATAATTATTTTATATTATGTCATTTTTATATTATTATGTTTTTATCTATACATTATTATCATTAAAGATTTTAAATTGTATTGTATACTTATTTTTATTTATATGGTTAATAATTACTTTATTCATATTCTATTATTACACATTTTGAAGATATTATAATATTATAATAATACATATATTTCATCATTAATTACTTATTTCATATTATTTTAAACTTATACTTATATACTATATAATCATTTTATTATAAATATCAATTCTTTTACACATTTGATATTTTATATACCAATATATTTTATATTTTTCATATAATTATTATTCTTGTAAATATTTTTTTATTAAATATCACATTTTTATATATGCTCATTCTATTTATCAATTGTTTATATTATACATATATTTTTAGAACTCATGTTTTATTATTATACAATATTTGCTTTTACTTTAGAATTAACTGCTATGTTATGTTTTATATGACTTTTATAATCTATTTACAAATACATTTTTATATATATGTGTTAAAGTTATATGTCATGCATCATTTGTATGTTTAAATATATGTTGAATTATATGTTTAGGTTATTTTACCTATTCTTCTTAAATACATATTGTGTATTATGTATATTTTACTTATTTAAAATTTGTCATGCTTTATTTCTTATATATATATTAGTTAATGTATGATGTTTATGCTATTGTGCTTTTATTTACCTATAACGTGTTATCTCGTATGTTACGTTTATATACTCTTCCATGCATCATTTTTAAAAAATGAGACTTTAAAGTTTTCAAAAATAAAGGCAATGCTTAGTGTTTGGAAATTTCGAGAAAAATAGTGCCCCAACTTATTGGGTTGTAATTTTTCCCGTTAAGTTTTAAACAATCAAGCACCCTTCTAAGTTTTTTTAAGGTTTTCAAAGTACAAGCAACTGTCTCAGAATTTCAAGATGTTGTGTCCTAACTTACTGAATATGGCGTTTTGTCGTTTCGAGATAGGGATTTCCTAAAAGGCTAACTTAGTATCGAAAGTTTTAAAAATATTGTGTCCTAACTTATTGGATGTAATATTTTGATTCATTTGATACAAGTGAACCATAATTTTCAAAATCAAAATTATTAAAAGAGGATTGCATCATAAGATTTTTAAATTTTCGACATTAAAGAGACTTGATAATCAATTAGGTACCAATTTTTGGGCGTTACGAGGGTTCTAACCCTTCCTCGTACGTAACCGACTCCCGAATCTGTTTTCTCGACTTTCGTAGACCAAAATTAATGTTTTAAAACAAAACATTTTATAAGGTGATCCAATCACACCTAAAAAGATTGGTGGCGACTCCCGTTTTCGTTTTTCTTAAAGTCGATTCCCATTTTTAGAAAACTCGATTTTAAAAAATGGTCTCGACAAGTTTTATTTCTTAATCTTCGACTTAGATTTGATTTGAGTCCAAGTATTCATTATTAATTATTTTAGCAATTTACTTTTACTTCTGGTTTGCAAATGACGAGATCTCAATCACTGTTAAAGGATTTCGCAGATCTAAGTACATTTAGTTCATCAATGGACAATTTCTATCGCTTTTTCTTTTACTTTAATTTGTGTTATTGCATGATTAATTTAATTGTGAAAAATATGGTTATTGAGTCGATGAGTGGCTAAATCCTTATGAAGATTAACGAGCAGATGTTAGAGTGATTAATGGAAGACCGAGGGTTTCCCATATCAATTAGTTGGTATAATTATTGTATGCTTAAATCCTAGGATTGACGACCTAAGAAGTAATCTAGGTAAACTACTCTGACGACGTGTTTGCCGAGTAAATTGAGATTTATCTCAGCCAAGAAAGTGAGGACAAAAGATAAATGAGTATTCGTCAATTAGTTTGCTAGTAGAGGTCGAAAGGTAATACTATCTAGTTAATAACTAATTCCCTATTAAAATTCAAGTTCTGAAGTTAATTGCGACCACTTAAACGAGTTAATCTTCTACTTGTTACTTGAGAGATTTTCGCTTGTTAAATTTTGTTTTAGTATTTTAGTTTTTATTTTATAACCTTAATCTTTAATTTTAATTGTTGTAATATGATTCTTAATGATTATGGTTTAGACCTGCTACTATAGAAAGCATATTTAAATTTAATTCAACCTCCCTTGGGCACGATCCTCGGAATGCTCCCGATGTTCATTTGTAACACAAAACTATATTACAATCTGACATGTTCATTTGCAGATACCATATTGATTTGATATATTTTTATTTGCACGATTTTTACTATAAACGTTCACACGTTTGGAAGCAATCAATTAGGCTCAGTGCGCATTATTACATCAGACATCTAATGAGGTACGGAGCACATTTTACTTCGGTTATACCACTGAGGCATGAGCACAATATTTACTTTGGTCGTTTTGATGAGGCACTAGGTGCCGTATTAGTGTGATGGTTGGATGATCCGTAGGGGTGTTCAATCAATTAACCGACCGGTTAACTGACCCAAAATAACATTAACCGAAATAACCGACCCTTCAAAAATTTTAACCGTTAACCGAACCAAAATTTTTTCAAAAAAATTAACTGAAATTTTTTATATTTTTTTATTTTTGGTTAAAATAAGTATAAAATTAATCGAATTTATCGAATTAACCGAATTTCCTGAATTATCCAGATTAACCGAATTAACTGAATTAACCAAATTATTTGTATAAAATTATATGTTTTTCATATTTATTTTTAGTTTTAGATTTTTAGTTTTATTTATTAAATTAGTTGTAATTTTTATGATTGGATTGGGTACTTGGGTTAATATATATTAGATTGGGTATTTGGGTTTATGTTGGATTGGGTTTGAGTGAATAGTGGGCTATTAATATATTATAATTTTATTTATTATTTTTTCGGTTAAACCGAAAAAATTCGGTTAACCGACCGGTTTCGAACCGAATTAACCGTTAACTGAAAACTCAAAAAATTATTAACCGACCCCGACCGAATTAATTCGGTTAACTGACCGATTAACCGAATTCGATCGGTTAACCGAATTTTTTCAGTTTTACCCGAATTTTACACACCCCTAATGATCCGTGTATCTGTCTTGAGCCCGTGTCCAGTTAATAGGGATTATAAAACATGAACTTAATAAATGATATTTGAATTGAAATGATGATATGAAATGGTACCATATGTGTATATCTATGAAATGTATCAAATGACAGCATGTGAAAGACCATGTGAACTGGTTTAAACGAGCCCTGAGAGAAAATGTGGTAATCAAACGAATCAATAGATTCAAGAAAGAAATGAGATAAAAAATAAAAAAAGTGCATATTACAAAATGAATGAATGGTATGTTATGAAATGAATTTGAATAAGACTTTTTATTCGAAAGCATGACATTATATGTTTATGTAAATAGTTAAATGATATTGTACTTTAATTTGGTATATGAGACATGAATAGATGATATGATTTTATCCAAAAATGAATGTGATGCGATGATTGTAAACATCATATGTAATGTTTATATGTGTTGCCAAATGAGTTTGATACATGGGGCATGATTTGTGTATTGAAATGGTGGAAACTAAATTGTGCATTGATGGAAACTTTATCTTATTATTTCTAATATAATATTGATTTGAATCATGAAAGTACTGCTGAGCTTTATCACTCAGCGTACAGTTTGTTTATTCCATGTACAAGTATTAGTAGATCTCGAAGACTTGAGAATTGATCCAATATCCAAACTACAACTCTTGACTCAACAATATTTGTATAGTTCTTTAATGTTATGATATATGGAACGTACCATAAGTTGAGTCAATTTTTATCGTAAATGGTTATTTTGGAACTTTGGGTAGTTGATGTCAAATTGAATGAAAGAAAACAATATATTAATGTATGTATATAAATGGTATAAGGATGAAATTGTTGAAATAATGCAAATGGTTATTTGTGTTAGGTGTTGTGAATTGGTATTCAGTGAATATTGGGAAAACAATTGGTAACATTTAATCTGAGCTGCTAGATGAATTCTTCGTCATTCCAGGTCACACAAAGTGACTTTCTTCTTATTTAAAGTGTTAACACACGTATATCAGATATGACCATACCTTTGACATTCATAGCACTGGACACCCTTCTTTTCATCTTTCTTTGGTTCCTCCTTAATGACAATTCCCTTCTATTTGTTTCAAGGGACATTAGCATTGGCTTCAAACTTTTTGGACCTCATTGTTTGCTTCTTAAAAGCCTTATAAAAGTTCCCCATGAGTAAGGCAATCTGCTTCTAAAGATCTTCAATAGCAGCATTTTAGGAAGTTGGCACTTTCTTGCCAACTTGAAAAGCAATGTTTCTATCACCTTTTTCCATGTTGTGTTTAGCCTCATCAAAGTTTATCTCAAAAGTCTATAGAGAGCCAATGAGTTCATCAATAGCCAGTCTTTCAAAATCCTTAGTCTCCTCAATAATTGTAACATTGATGGAGAATCTCTCAAGAAGAGATCTCAGCATCTTCCTAACAAGTTTGACATTGGAGTATTCCTCTCCCAATGCAAACACCTAGTTTGAAATATCACACAACTTTACATAGAACTCTCTAACAGTCTGTAGTTCTTGCATTCTCAAGCTCTCAAATTTGGAGGTCAGCATTTGCATTTTTATTGTTTAACAATGGAGGTACCTTCATGTGCTATCTCCAACATATCCAAAGTAAATTTAGCAATCGTACATTTAGTAATTCTTTTAAGTTCTTACAAGTCTACTTCATAGAAGATGGTGTATAAATTTTTGAGTTGGCATTTTGCAAGCTTTTCTTCTTCAGTGATCCACTGTACCTAAGGTTAGCCACGCTCCCATTCTCACTATCCATCATGGATGGCTCCCATCTAGTAAGAATTGCTCGTCATACCTTTTCATCAATAGATTTTATATAAGCCTTCATATGTGCTTTCTAATATGCATGATCACCAATCTCCAACATTGGGGGACGTAAAGTAGAGGAACCTTTCATAACTTGAATTTAACTACACCATGAATCTCCACTAGCTACGTTAAGTGAAAAGCTTTGATACCAATTGCAAACTTGAAGGCAATTGCTAAAAAACAAGATTAGTGCCAGAAGAAGTTACTAGGGAAGTTGGCACTTCTTCAAGCACTACGAATAAAGAACAAAAATAGGGGACACAAAGAATGTTTACACAATTCAGTTTCCCTATGTCTGTAGAGCCTAACTCAATGAGAAATATCCATTATCTCCAAAACTTATAAGTGAACCTAAATCTATCACACCCAAGTGATAATTTCCTCATTTTTGTATCCTAAAAGATTGGTACTCTCACCACTAAATTAACCCCTATGAACTTAGCTTGTAAAATCACAACACACAAGTTTTACACTCAAATGCAATCTTACAAATAGTATCCCTCACTCGAATAGATTAAATTCTCTTAATTCTTTCAATTATATAGAATTTTTCGAGATTATCTATATCTAAACAAAATAAAAACAATAGAATAATAATAAACAAGCTAAACAAGGATCGTTGACAACTAATTGTCAATTACCTAAATATGAAAACATACCAATTTGTTGTAAGACTTCATAGAGTAGACATTTCCCTATGTGCATCTCAATTATTCCATATTTTTCAGAATTAGACATTACGTAATTAATTGAATTCTTGTGGACATGGATCCAGTCGTAGTCCAATCTCTTTATCCTTCAATCCAAATTTGACTCAGACCGATCTGGCAATCCGTCCCATAAAAACACACACATTCATAATTGGAGTACGAGCCAATTTGAAATTGCAAAATCCATTTCCGAAGTTCAACTAATACGAATTAAACCCCACAGATAGCAGCCCTAATTCGGTTGCATCGTAAGAACACTAACTTAAAGTGAGGATTTGCATACCTAAACAACAGAATAGTGAAGCACCGGAGTAATTTCATTGAACGTCCTCTATAGAGTTTGATACAGCACTCAACTTACTAGCCGTGAGCTACATTAAATATACGTGCAATAGAGGTTTTTACAACTCTAACCAATCAAATAATACTTTGAAATCGATGGAATTGACAAAATCCACCCAATTCCATTGTTTGCTGCCATATTTCGGATAGCAGAAATCTCGGATTTGCTTTAGAAGTGATGCCCTCTAGTTGCAAACAAGGCAATACAATGGTGAATATAAAACTGGATGGAAAAAGAATTTTTACTGTTGTCCAAGCAAATTTCGTGGTAGATTTTGTTACGAGCTTCCACTTACATCTTTGGTTTCTTTATCCCCTTTTGATGTTTCAATTTGGGTGCTTTGTTGCCCTTCAGTGCTGGAGCTAGATGGGTTAACACCATAATCACTGGTGACTACACTGTATTCACTGCTAGGAAGCTCTTGGCTTTCCAGTGCTATCTTCCTGAACTTCTTCATATCTTCCTTGTATTGAGCTGAGCTGTAATCAGAACTTTCAAAGGAACCAAACACCCTGCTGTGCCCAGGAGTGATTCCTTCGTTCAAATTATCCAGAGGCATATTTCCTTCCAGGACTCGAAGTACCTTCATTACGTAACAGAAAGGTGGTTACAAGCCAGCATTTATTCTACGGTCATGAATTCTCAAACCTTGTTGCTCTGACTTTTTTTTTTTTTTTTTGATGTACCCTTGTTCAAAACCAATGTCTGATATATTTTCAGACATGGGTATGGGGATATGACTCTCCAAGGACCTCCAAGTACATGGAAAAACATAGAAACCATTGAACATACTCTTGTCAGACAAATACTCAAATCCAACACTTAGACCCAATCTGAGTAGCATAAACTACAATTGATTTTGAACATGTAGATGCTATAATTAAGAAGTAAAAACATCCCAATTGTTAAAATATATCTAGTGTTAAAAGATGTTATTGAACAAGCATAGATACTAACAATTAACTTTTGCTAGAGACAATATGTTACCCTGGTTGAAAAACTAACTGACCATTCAAGTCTATGGAACATTTACCTAACTGATAAAAATAAAAAAGTGTTGATTAAGAACTAAAAACTTAACGTTAAGCAGTTAGTCAAAGAACCTGGCTCATCCGTGGGCGATTCCTTGCTGAATGACGCACGCAGGCTGCAGCACAAGCCACCATTCGGGTCATTTCATCAGAATCATAGTCCTTCTGTAACCTTGAATCCACAAATGCATCAAAATTCCCATGTTCCAAAGCTTGTGAGAGCAAAGGCCTTGCCTAGAATTCAGAAAAAGGATCTGTTATCCATCCCATGCCAGTCAAGCACTAATAATTCAGGATCTTAGAAAGGCTGTATAGTTTGTTAGAGAAAATTGGCCATTTGCATGTCCATGTTCTGGTGGGACCTAAACCTCTTTGTTTCCAACATTTGAAAAGAATAGAAGATCGCCTTTTTAATATTAAGAAATCACTTAAAATGGGAAATATGTAATGATTGAGTAGATTATATACACAAATTAAATGAACTAATACAGATAAAAAGAATACAGACCCAATCAACTATGCTATCATCAAAGAATGGCTGAGTCTTATCAACAGGGCGGCGTCCAGTAATCAACTCCAAAAGCACAACCCCAAAGGAGAAAACATCCGACTTCTCAGTGAGCTTCCCGCTAGAGGCGTACTCTGGAGCCATATAACTGCATGTATAAATTCTTGTGAGAAGGGACGCATGTGATATTTACAGATTATAGGTAAAAGGAAACATATTGCAAGATAGCATGGAGTGAGCCACAAATTTATTAGTGCAACAATATGCTGAGTATATACGTAAAAATACATATATTACCCAAAAGTTCCCATCACACGAGTGGATACATGAGTATCAGTATCTAAAGAAGACTTTGCAAGACCAAAATCTGCAACCTGGGAAAACACACATGCAAGAGTGTGAATACTTTTATTGAAAAAGAATCACAGAACTTAAGCCATCCAAATCAAAAAGAAATTTTCTTTATATCAATACATTCAGAACAAGTTTTCATCAAATTTTGAGATAAGGCATCTTGAAACACTAATGATCAAATACATTTTCTATTCATTGTTCCAATCTAAAGGATGATTCGCTCATTCAAGTGTCATACAGAAACTAAATCAACGGGTTTTTTTTTCAAGAAACACTGAAAGAGCTGATATAACATTGAGAAATGTATATGAATTTTAGTTTTTTCTCAGTCTCAGGAGGCAAAGGGACAAATCAATCCTGTGTCTATAGAAATAGCATTCAACTTGAAAACTGAAAACATACCCTTGCCTCAAAGCTTTCATCAAGAAGAATATTAGCTGCCTTGATATCACGATGTATGATCTTGGGTTTACCTGATTATATATTTATGTTTAGTGGAAAAAATATAAACCGTGAGACTAGAAACTGGAAGGTGCTTGAACTTCACGACTTAATGTAGATAAATAATTGTATCCTTACAGTCCTCATGCAAATATGCCAATCCTTTGGCTGCACCAAAAGCAATTTTCATTCTGGTTGACCAGTTCATAACTGGCCTCTCTTTTCCTGCGTGTTAAGTTTCATCCAGTTAAAACCTAAGAATCATGGATAAGATAAGCACAATACTACATCCTTAACCTAAGTTGCGATCTCAAAGTTATACTTCTGTCCACTATGCCTGTTCAAAAACTAGTTAGTATCATGATTATACAAAACACTTCTTGTTTCACACAATAGAATATGACTTACCCATCTATTATCCATCACATGCAAGAAAAAAATGCACAATCTCTAATGTTCATTTTCTCAGAGCCAGTTAGGTGGGTGGAGTGGGTTGGGGTGGAAGAGGGATTTAAACACCAACAACTCACCGTGTAAATGAAATTCTAACGTGTTGTTCGGGACAAATTCATAAACAAGCAACCTCTTCTCGCCAATAATGCAGTATCCAACTAGTGAAACAAGATGTCTATGATGAACACAGCTAATGATGTCAACCTCTGCTTGAAACTCGCGCTCACCCTGTCCACTTCCAGCTTTTAACTGCTTAATTGCAACTACTTTCCCATCTTTTAGCACTCCCTTGTGGACATAACCAAAACCTCCTTGACCAATGAGATTAGAATCAGAGAAATTATCCGTTGCCAATGCTAAATCTTCATAAGTAAATGTGCCCAATGACTGTCCCATGGCCAATCCTGAGGAAGGTGATGGATTAGATGGCTTTTCTGAGCCCAAACTAGTACTCGTTGAAGGAGGGTCAACATAATTATAAACATGTGGTGTGATTCCTGGAGGAGTAGTAGATTTCGGCAGAACAGCAATTTGAGGAACACTCTGCTGCCAATGTTGAGGATCAACTGGATGTATAACAACATGCAAGATTTAGTGTCGATTCCTTTCACTTTGAAAACCATTGGTTTCTTTTCTACCACATGAGACTGTAATCATAAAGCAAACGCTGTCCAACTAAAACATATAATACAAGAATGAAACAGAAGAATACCTTGACCAAATCAAAATAAAAGCAAATAGAAAGTACACAATATAATATTTGTTGCTAATCAAACATAAATAGAAACAAACTTCCAAATTACAACTGCTTATCTTTACAGCACTTGGGATAAAATTACTAAAGTGTTGATACCAGTGGACGCCTCCTTATCCCAGATATGCCTATGTGTTTGTTTACTAGACATGCATGCATGGATGTTCTTGTATGCATGTATGGGCATGCATGTATCATGGCTTGAAAGCTGAAATGGATCAAACTCATTCTTATGTAAATGGTTTAAAAAATCAAATTAGCATGGGAAAATTATAAATGACCACTATGATAAGAGCAATAAAACTGATTCTTGCATCCTAATTAACAAAAGACTACGATAACTTATAAATTCATGACAACTTTAAATCCTTAATAAAAGTAACTCGTTCAAGCTGCATACTTTAGGTCTTCTCAGTCAATTGATTCAAGTGAACTCCAAAAGAAAATTATGGCTTACCATATACCATTAAAGCATCAATAACGCAGATCTAGGTCATAAGCATATGTTCTTATATATACAACATAAACCAATGAAAACCAAAAGCCAATGTTTGAAGGAATTCCCAATGATATTATACTATAAAATACGGGAAGGAACTCAAGATTCACTATAATCTGTATTAAACCAAAAATCTTATTTTCTTTATTTTTAAACAACATTATTATACTCTAAACACTGATAAACAAACAAATAAATAGATAATACAAAGTTGACAAAATGTAGACAAATATAGTTGACATGATTTAAAAATAGCAACATTAAAAAAACAATAGTACGATACAATACAAACAAAACAAACACTTCAAAATTAAACCTAGATTCCATAAAAACAAATAATATTAAAAACTAAAGTCACATTTTCTAAGCCAACTGCAACTAATGGTACTTCAGAAATATAGGATTAATATACAGTCAGGAGGAAGTGTTATGAACTACATTAAGTGCAAGTAATTACTTCATAAAAAATAAACAAAGATGGACTAACTGACCTCCTTGAGGATAAGCTCCAGCAAGCTTCTTCTTTCTTCTCCTATAGAAAATTACGAAAATGCCCACTCCAATCAGCACAATTAACGCTCCCATCCCTGCCCCAACGATAAGCCCTGCTAATGTCCCAGGCGGCAAGCCCCCGCTGGGCGAAGGCGGCGGAGGTAGCGTAGCATTCGGAGAATCAGCCCCCGGCGGCGGAGGCGACACAGGGGTTGAAGTATTAGTAACTGGCGGCGTAAGGGAAGGAGAAGGAGGAGAAAAAGTAGTGTTGGGAGTGGAAGGCGGCGACGTCGGTGATGGAGATGGTGGTGTCGCCATCTCCGGTGAGGTTTCGATAAAATCGAGGATTTGAATTTTTTTTTTTCTTTCCTGTTATTTTCTTTATGCTTGAGGTTTTTTTTGGGGAGGGGAGTTCAATTCAACCACAATGCTTGAGGTTTGAACTTTGAAACAGAGGCGAAGGAATTTTGCTTATGAATGATTGGGTGGGAGAAAGAATTTGGACCAAGTGGGACCCGCTTCTGACAAAGAAATGAGTAAATCAAAAAGAGGCACAACGACGTCGTATTTGGCCTTTTATTGTTTTTTACTGACAAAACTCTGCTGTCCGTGTCTGATTGTAGTGAGAAAATGTTGCTTACTTGCAACGTGTGATTTATTTTTAATTATTTTCGGCGGTTTTATGTTTACAAAATATAAAATATAAAGTACCCATTAAATTCCTCGATCAATTTTTTCCGGTAAAAAAAAACAAATATCAAATAATTTTTTATTAATGTTTATCAGCTTAATATCTTGCTTTCTATTTTAATTTTTTTATAAAAATTTTAAATCTAAAAGTAAATATTATGCAATAGTTTTTTTTTAATATTTTAATTATATTTGGTGTTGTTGAAATAAAATAATATAAATCAAAATCTAAAATTTAGAATTTTTTTTTTGGTGATATTAGAAATATTTATTTTGATTTGATAGTTAAGATTATTTAGATTCTCATTATTCTTATTTTAAAAATTCTCATTTACTTTCAAATAAAAAATAGTGGGCATAAATTTATACTTCAAAGTTGAAATTAACAAAAATGGTAAATCTCTAGTAAAGAATAACGCATCTTCAAAATAAGAAAAAAAATATAATGAATTATTTAGTTCTTTAACTTTACAAAAGTAATTATTTTAGTCTCCATTTAATTTTTCACCTTTACATTTGTGTTTTTTTATCAAATCACCTTAAAATGGATACGTGAATTATCACATAAATAACACGTCTAACATGAACAACTGATCCATGTTGAGTATGAACTGACAGTTGAGAATAAATGATACTTCTACCAAATAATTATAATTTAAATTTAGTACACAATATCCATGTTGAGTATGAAGAATTTTTGGATATGGGACTGATTTTACTTGTTTCCAATAAAGATTTATTTTTAAAAAATAATACGAAAACTTGGTGAGATGATGAGAGGAGAAATAAAATTATGATTGCGGGTCGACCTAACTTCCGAGTAATATTAGGTTTTCCTAAAATGTTACTAATTATTATGGTTACATCAATTTTTTTACTTTTCAATTTTTGTAACATTATTTATTTGAAAAATGCAAAAAATAAATAATAATTTTATCTATTATTGATTTATATAATTATTTACACTCCTAATTGATTTGATGTTATTCTCCACGGTATCACTAATTCTGTTAAAAATTTACAATTCGAAGGTACTTTAGTCGTTAATTTATCACTAACTAAAGTTTTATTTTAATATTTTTATACATTTTAATTTTATTATGCACACTTTATTACTTCCATTAATTGTGTGTGTATATATATTAATAATATATTTAATTGAGTTTGTGTCACAATTTAACTCGACTCTGACTTAAGATTGATGACAACACAATGATAAACAATTTAATCTTTTCTTAATTTTAATATTGTACATATTTAGTATGTTATTATTATTTAGTTTCAAGCCATATGTTTCATCATTTATTATATGTTATTCTTAAACACACATTTATATTCTATATTTATGGTTTCTACATGTATATGCATGTGATAGGATTTCTAATAATTAATTAATGCTATTTATACATTGAATTCAACTTAAACTCAACTAAAAACTTTATTATTTAAAAAAATAATTATTTATATAATATCAATTTAGTAATATAATAAATAATAAAATTATTTTCAACTATTCAAAAGTTGCTTATATATTATAAACTTTGCAACTTCAAAATAAAAAATAATAATTAAAAACATCAGTAGTGTGTTTTTTTGGGATGGACTTAAAAGGATGAAATATATTTTTTCAAAATTTCAAAAATAAATTTACTTGTTTTGGATTAAAATAATGAAGAATTTTAAAATTTTGTAAGAAATTTTGAGAGGATTTGAGCAGCTCAAAGTTTCCTTAAATTCCGGTTTTTCAAATTTTTTGATAATATTATTTCATTTAATATATATGGTCCAACTATAGAATCAAAACTTTTATATTAAAAATACTTTTATATACAATATTGGAGTAAGGGATAAAGATCACATGGTTTAAACTTATATCAAATGAGTACTTAACAAAAATTTTAGTTACGTTGACGTATTAAAAATATTTATTAAATTTTATAAATGTAATGTCTAAAAAGTTTTTTATCCAAATAATACAATCACTATTGCTAGTATTTTGAATTGATAAATTCTGTCAAAATTTTAATTTTTTGGTACAAGCACATTTTTTATTTTATTTGATTTTAAAAAATAAATATTTGATAGAGGTGTAGTTTCTTAATTTCATAATCAAAGATTGCAAATATTTAATTGTTCTTTTTTATCAATAAACGAGAACATGGGAGATTTTTTTTTTTTAACCTATCTCGTGGGATTAAAAATTCTTTTTGAGTTGAATGTATTACATAATAGGATAAATCATAAGGATGGTGACTCAATTATAAAATTTTTTATTTCAAGCAATTAAAATAAAAAGTTTGTAATTTAAACACTCATGTTACATAATTCGGCCATTTTAGTCACTCCTGTAAAAATCACAAACAGTAAGCTAACGTGGTAATTAAAAAAATTAACCCACAAAACTTATAAATATTTTCAATTCGATCCTGATTCTAAAAAGATTAAAGAAATATATAAATATTTTAAAAATGAATTTTAAAAAATTTATAAAAATAAAACCATTGTTGACAATAAATAATAATATATATAAGAAATAAATAACTAAAAAATAATAATAATTTTAAATTTTTATATTAATAATATTAGTATTAATATTTAATTAAAAAAAAACCCTCCCCACTTCTGTCTGAAAATATTTATGCCTAATTTCCATGTACTTGATAAAATACATTCTATTTTATGTTTGATGTTAATGATGGATTTCCAAGAACAAATTGAATTTATCCATGAATCAAGGGATAAGTTTGTGAAGCTGTAGCAACAACAGCGTGAGAAGTTTGTCAAGCAGTCTACCCCTAATCCTTCAAATACAGGTGCAGGTTCATAATTTTGATGCTACTGTCAATTTCCATGTGAAATGGGATTAAAACAGGCGTTGGATTTTGTGTTTTTGATATAATTTGCAGAGAGTCTCACGCTGTTGCTGCGGACCGGTCGGGGAGAGAGGAGAGGTTTTTTTATTATTATGTAATATTAATATACTTTTTTTATTTAATATTAATATTACTATTTTATTATATTATATTATATTTTTTGAAATTATTTATTTTTATATATTTTTAAATTTAATATATTATATATTATTATTTTTTGTCAACAATCATTTTTTATTCTTATATATTTTTAAATTTATTATATATATATTAAAATATTTATGTATTTTATATAATTCTTTGAATTTTTTAAAATTAGGATCAAATTGAGAACACTTGTAAATTTTGTGGGTTATTTTTAAAAAATTATGACTAAATCAATATAACATGTAAAAATTGAGAGCTAAATTTATTATTATAAATGCTTTTTTAATTGTCATATCAGCTTGTCTTTTGTAATTTTTGATTGGAGTGATCAAAATGATCAAACTATATAACCTGAATGCTTAAATTTCAAACTTTTATTAGTATTATTTTGGATGTCTAAAATGAATTTTTGTTTATAGTTTGGTCAATTTCTGTGTAGTTTAATATCCTAAATAATAACTTTTACATAAATCAATATAGTTGTTATTGCACTCAAATACTACATAATCTTTGATAATATACACAATTATCTCGTTTGGTTACTTGTATAATAATATGGTAAAAAAAACTTATTTATTAGGTATATATTATAATAGTTAGACATCAAATAAAGAAGTGTTAATACAAATTTAAATTAGAAATTAGAAAGATGAATAATAATTCTTGTAAAAATTAAGACTTGTTAAAAAAAAGTGGAAAATTTTCCTCTTCTTTATTAAAAATAAGTAATGAGATTATTAAAAATTATCAATTAGATTAATTTATTGATATTTAAAAAAAATAATTTATTACTAATTCATGTAATAAAACATGAGTTGAAAATAATACTAGTTTAACTAACATCAAACAAGCCATGACTTAATTGATATCTAAATATATTCTGAATATAAATTAACATTTTTTTATTTGATGTATATAATAACATGCTTTAATATTTTATGGACATGATTAGACTTTAACTCTAGGAAAGTTTATGAAAGGTGGAGGGGAGGATTCCATAAATCTAATATGCGGGATAAAAAGAAATAAAAAATGGAAAAAAGAAAAGCATTGTTTTTATAATTGAGATTTAGAGATTGAACAAAGGGTTTTATCTGGGTTGTGATTTTTACAGCATTAATATGAATTTTTTTAAAAAAAAATCAAGATTTATAAAACAGAATAAAATAAAAAACGAACGATAATTAAGAATGTTTACTGTCTTAGATGTATATTGATTGTTTAAATTTTATGTTATTCAAAAATAATGATATAAATATACCAACTAGGAAGTTGGCATTGTGGGCACAATCACTAAAGCGGGACGGCATGCTTATCACTCATCAATTCCCAAACATGGCAAAAGCTTGTAGTAATTTCAGCATCACGTGCAATAATTATTCAAAACACTTTAATAATATATCAAGAAAGGAAATGGAAATATAAATATTCAACAAACCTTCTCTAGTTCTTTTAATCTTAATAAGAACTAAAATGAGCATATTAACTAGAGGGGCACCACTTCTCTCTCTCTCTTCAAAATTTATTTAAATATAAATTAAAAACTAATTTCAATGATAGTTAAAAGTTTATCAGTAGTGAAATATTTAAAATTTTCAATTTTTTAAAAGAATTATCAGATTAAATCGATTTCAAAAAATTAATTTAAAAATCGATTCAACTCTTCAGATTTAACATATGAAAAAACAAATTCCAACTTCAAAAAGTTCGCTTATTATTGGCTTCCAACCACACAGATGGGTTTGAAGTGGAAGGAGACTTGAAATACCATCGGCAGGGATTATAATGTGTTAGCTTATACTTTGAATGCACTGTTGGGGTTTCCTTAATCTCCTTTTAATTTGGTTAATTTCGTAAGCGATGCATCCCCTTTTTTTCGTATATACCACTAATTCCCTTCAATTCGGTTGGAAAATAGTTTTATATACAAAATATATTATACTATTACCAGAGTATTTTTGTATTTTTTATATTTTCAATAGATATCAGTAAAACTTCAATTTTACCATTCAACCAAAATTTGGTTTTGACTTTTATATAACGATAACTCTCATATTTAAAGTTATTTTACTATAGTTTATATATTATTTTAGGAGGTGATATTAGCATTTAGAGTAGTTTTTATTGCATTTTATTGTTTTTCGAATTAATTAAATTTCATTTAAATTTTGCTTGGTTTTTTTTTATCATTTTTGAAGTTAGTTCGAGTTTACTTACTATTTTCCTGTTATGTAGGTCTCAGATGAAGAGTAGAAAACTTAGAACATGGAGCAAAAAGTGGTGAAGAAAAGTCTTCTGCTCCACCGGATTTGATTCACTGCGGTGGAGCATACTCTTTAATTCAAAAATTAGCAGCAAGCAGTTCATTCCACCGCAATTTCTGTGTTTGGTGGAGTGGCACAATTAAAGATCCTAAAAACAAGGGTGACGAGATTTAAAGGAAAAAGAGAGGAGGAAATGAAAATAAAAGAAACCACTTGGAGGCTAAAGAACAATTCTCTCACACTAAGGAGAACTTCAAGCTTGCAAAGGTAAGAAGAAAAAAAGATATGGAGCGCTCGACATAAATTCGATAACTTTTTTTCTCTCTAGATTTTTTTTTTACTTTTTATTGATGCAAGTTTATTTTGAATCTCTTTTTGTGTGGTTTTCTCAACTCATTATGAACTAAACCCTATTTTATTGGAATAATGATGGATCATATGTTTTAGTTAATTAATTCATTTTCTTATCGATTGTTTCAATATTTGATAATTATTTTTTTTAAGTTATGTGCTTATTTAATCTGTTGTCTGCCCATCAAGTTGTATTAATTTGATAACCTTGATTTGTCTTGGAAGAGAAAATTAACGTTGAGATCTAGACTGAATAGGTTAGGGCCAACTATTGTAACGCTAACAAATGAATTAATTTGCTGTTAGGATAGGAATATACATGATGCACTAATCAATCTAATAGGTTTGTTCTTAGTGACTTCACCCTACTTGCCTAACGTAGGAATATAGTTATAGGGGAAAAATGATTGACTTAGCTAGATATTGGAAAATTCTAGTTAATAACATTGAATCTTGGGTTAATAATTACATAGATTGAGCAACTAAATGAGAAATAATTGATAAACTAGATTAGGTGAAGTTAGAGTTCTGAGATCTTAAAATTGATTGAGAAACTTAGAAATTTCCATTGTTTTAGTTTAATAAAACCTTTATAATTTACTTAGTTTAATTATAGTAGTAATTAGAATATATTTTTTATCTAAATTAGATAAAATAGAATAGTTGGTAGTTAGCAGCTTAGAATTTGATCCTCATGGGAACGATATCTTCTTATCACTTTATTACGTGATTGATACATGCACTTGCATTACGAATTTTCACTTGTCATATAAATTTTAATATTTGGCATAATGATAAATTTAACCTTTAATGTTTACATTTTTTGTCAATTTGACGCTTATTATTTTATAAAATTTTAACATAATACCAATTATTCGTAAATGATTTACTTTTACGAAAAAAAATAACTTGATTATATTTGTTACAATTAGAATATGACGATCAAAACTGCAAATTTAAGATAGTAAAGGACCAAATTTAAACTTCCAATCTTTTTTTGTCGTTCTACAATTTTATTAAATTTGGCTATTGTGCTTTCAATTGGATGACATTTTAGTAACCAATAGTAGAATAGTATATTTTGTTGACATAAAATAATTGCTAAGTAGCAAGTAAAATATTAGCAGAAGTGACTATGAAAGTTGACACTTCTGTAAGCACTACGAAAACACAAAGTAAACAGGGGACAACAAAGTTTGTTTACGCAATGTAGTTTCCCTATGTTTGTAAAGCCTAGCTTTGTGAGAAAAATCAACTACCTTCAAACACTTGCAACCAGTGATTCTAAATCTATCACTCCTCAATGATAATTATTCACTCTTACACCTTTGAAGACTAGAGCTCTCACCATTAAATTCTTTCCCTGAAAACTTAGCCTATAAAACAAAAACACAATGTTTTACAACCAGATGCACTCACAAATAATGTTCCTCCGTTGAACAAATTAAGTGCTCTCAATTCTTAGTGTTGGATTTGGTACCCTAAGTTTAGCATATTCATTTCTAATCTTGTAAGTTTTTCAAATAGATTGAGTAATAACATGATTCATGAATTACATTAATATTCTATGTATGAAGTTCATGGAAAATACTAGCTTTTATTCATTGTTGATTTTATTAGATAAGTCTTTTAGGGCTAGGTCTAAGTGAGAGCGCTCATAGGGAGTGTTTCACATCGAATCTACAAATCAGGTGTGGGATTTAACATTAAATATATTAAGACTATTATGATTAATTGATTTAAATATTGCTATTAAAATTATGTTGTTTGGTGAGGATACTATATGTATTCATAAAGTGAGATAAGCAATCCTTATGGATTTTTATCAAGTATTTGTCCCAAACCATATATTTGTGAAAAGCATGTTGTGTGATATTGATGTTTGCTAATATTGTGAAAAATATGTACATCTGATTCTCATGTTATATGTTATATGGCATATGTGATTTTCGAAAGAAAATAGAATGTGAATATTTGGTACCTTGAGTACGTATGTGATATGCATGCTAAACATGCCTATATGATTTCGAGTGTTTTGGCCATATCACATGCATAGGGTGGGATATATGAAAGGTGGGAGTATATGACAGTTTACCTATGTTAATGTGACACTGTTCATGCTTACGACTATATGGTAGTTTATCTACAATTCTAGTGGCTTGTCCACGAATTTGATTATATGGCAATTTATTTGCGTCTGTGACACTTTGCACAATTTGGTGTGCTGGTTGGATGAGCTTTGGAAAAAAAACTCAATTATAACATGTAATGGAGATGGGTAGGATCGTTTTCCAAAAAAATGCATCGTTTTTACAAAATATGCATTGACACGATCATACATGATATATTTATGAAAATTGAGTTATATGATTTTATGATTATCTATCGTATATGTTTATAAAGTATGTGATTGAGTTTGTGTTAATCTCACACTAGGCTTAAAAGCTCACCCCATTAGTTTTTCAACCTTTCAGGTAACACTCAAACATAGGACTTGGATTAGCACTTGGTGAAGCCTCTCAGAAAACTTTACATTTATGTATATTTATTGGATTTTTAACTATTTGAATTTTGGGTTGTGTTTCTATGGGTTTTTGGACTTTGGGCTTTACCTTTATTTTGGTTGTGATTTATATTTTTATGACTTTATAATTAATTTGCGTGCATGCAAAATTATAGGTTTTTAAGTATCTTTGATAAATTATATTTCTCTAAATTAATTATGTTTTTTCTTAAATTATAAACAAAATAATAATTCGTAAATTTCTTAAATAGTTTTATGAAAATCTGATACGAGTTTTCTCTAGTTGAACAATTCTTATGATTGCCCAATTTAATTCCACATCAAATAAATCAACTTAATTAAATTATATCTAAATTAGTAGAATTTTCTTCTAATTCAAAAGCAGTCCAATCGCACTTTTGTTGAGCTAGCGAAGGAACCAATCGAACATTTACAATTAGGCTCTAGTAATTGCAATTATGTCCAAAAGCATCGCTCCAATAATTCACAATTACTTAATCATAGAGTCAGTCCATAAGAAGTACCATGATTAAAAACTCCTTATTGTATACTCTTTACAAAAGCAATTCATCCAATTGCTTTGTCCAATGACCTTGTCATGTGTATGTTACCTTCATATGATATCCTTGATTCCTTTTGGTTAAATCCGTTCACTCAATACAATCTTATTTTATCTCATTATCACCATTGTGTCTTCTTAATGGTTAATATGATCACTGTAAAAAATGACTATGCTAAATTGCTCGTTCGAGAACAAGCAACCCATGACCACATTTCATATTTATCAATCCACACAATGCCAATGAAAGGATATCACTAACTCTTTAATTGAGTTATGAATTCTACTATGGCTAGTAAAGTCATGCCATACACAAGTCATGTACCCAACGTATCGGCTATCGACTCGATCATGTTTAGAGCATAAGCCTCCACTTATAACAAATCACATGAGTTACATATGCATGGTTAGTGACTAACTTAGGATTTAGGTAAATTACATCATGAATGTCACAAGTGAATTAATCCACAAACGAATTTAGAATTAATTAATCCTATATCCAGTCCAATGTATCATTTTTTTTCCAATGAATACATCTATGTCTCTACCCCGTGGAGTCAATTGCTCTGATAGCCAAGACTAGCCATCTCCTCTATTGGAGTTGTACACGACATGATAATCTTTCTCAATATTTGAATCAAATGCTCACTTTGATTTTTTTATGGGATTACGGACTCGTTTAGATTATCTATTGAAATAAATTATCTTTCTCACAATGTAAACGTTCTTAAAGTACCACTTATTACCAGTTTGAACTTAGATAATCAATGAGCTAATATTTTCCTGTCACAATTTTTCTATGCATGCAAAATATAAAAGACAGAAATTGTAACACCCCTCACCCATATTCAACGCTGGAATAAGCTACGAAGCATTACCGAACTTATAACACAAATAAGAGTATATTTCACATAAATATTCTAATATCATGTAATCATCATTCAACATCAATCATATTGTCCCTATTACGATCCTACGAGGCCCAAAACATACATTCAGAATGGTTCGAGACTAAACCGATAACTTACAAAATTTTAGGGAAACTTAGAAAATTTTACAAATTACAGGGGACACACACTCGTGTGGCTCAGCTGTGTGTCTCACAAGGCCAAAGACACGTCTGTGTCACAGGCCATGTGGACATTCGAAATGGGATCACATGGCCATGTCCCAGCCCGTGTCTGACCCCGTGTAACTCTTTGACTTGGGTCACACGGCCAACACACACGTCCGTGTGCCCTAAAAATAGCCACACACGCCCATGTGCCATGTGCTAGGCCGTGCCAAACCTGTAGGGTATACTGACTTATGCCACACGGACAAGTCATATGCCCGTGTGCTAAGCTGTGTGGATCATACTAACTTGATTTTTAATTCAACACCAAGGGACACATAGCCATACAATATAACCATATGTCATACACGGCTGAGACACACGGCCGTGTCTCTGCCCGTGTGGATAAAAATAGGCTATTTACCAAGACATTTTGCCACCCAATTTGCATATACCTATATCAAACCAAATTGCACAATTCATAGCATAAAAATAGACATTCTAATAGCCTCAATAAAACATAATTCAACCTATTTAAATACCAATCAATTCAAAACACACCAATCCAACAATATACCATTCAATTTCATACCAAAATTCCTAATCTCAAATCATTAATATGAACACTTCCAACTTTGCATCATTTAGCCTAATCTCATAAACATACCAAGTTTATTTCTCAACCATTTAGTTCCTCTAATTACCAAACATCAATTAACATCACATATCCCAATTCAAGCACATAATAAGAGCCATATACACAAATATATACAGAACCAAACCAACCAAGTTAAGCCAACTTTCATGGCTATATACAAAACCAAACTCTCAATATTTACAAGCCATTTCAAATGACTAAATTCATTAACAACACATATACCAAAATGACCAAACTCCTATACATGCCATATACTCAAAATGCTTAAGTTCAAAAGTACCAAAGTGATAGTAGGATAGTGTGATGAAGTCTCCGACGATTCCAGAATCCGAGCTAGCTTTGAAATCACTATAAAACACGAAAAAGTTAACAAAGTAAGCTATAAAGCTTAGTAAGCTCATATAAAGATAATAAGCAAAACTCTCCATTTAATTTACCATTCAAAATATGTATACAACATACCACAAAATAATTAACTACAATGTTAATATTTATTCAATCATCTATATAACCATGAGATCAATTCTTTCATATGTTCGATGCATATACAGTTTCTGTACATACCTGTACTGATACGTATCTATGCTCACCATTTCATATATTTGATATACCCGTTGAACCATTTTGAATAATACAGGATACTCGAGAATCTCGCACCCTAAGTGCCAATATATATATAGTTGAAGCTATCTCAATATCATATCTCAATAATGCTCACTCTCGAGCTATTAACGGGTTTGCTCACACAAGCTGACGGTCATGACGTAGCTACACGGTGTTGCTCACACAAGCTGACGAGAATCCACAACACATGCTGGATAACTCAGCCACTGGTAGGACGTATGGACCAGCACCTAAAACAATAATAACCCCTAATGACATGTCATTCGTATTCTAATCTATTCCTAAGGTTCAACCGGGATTTCTCGTTGCCAAATCGTTGTCGAACGTATCTGCAAGGTTGTTTTTACAATTTAGGCAATATCAAGCTATTTAAATTAAAATTATAACAATGCTTATTACATACAAACTTACCTCAGATGCAAAAACGGTGAAACGAGTAGATTAATCCAAAATATTGTTTTCCTCGATCTAAGTTCGTATTTCGCTTTTCTTGATCTATATAATATCAAATTTAGCTTATTTAATAATCTCTCTATTTAATTTAGTCCAAAATACCATTTAAATCCACTTTACACTTTTGCCCCTAATACTTCACATTTTTACAATTTAGTCCTTATTTCATAAAATCACAAATTCATGCAATTCAACCAAAATCCTGTTAGCCGAATTTCAATTAGGTCTATTCAACCAAAATCCTGCTAGCCGAATTTCAATTAGGTCCCTAGTAGTACATACCTTTCATTTATTTCATAATTTAACCATAAAAATTATGCATTTCACAATTTAATCCCTAATGGGACATTTTACTAAAAATCACTTAACAAATGTTGTTTATCTAACAAGAAGCATACATTTTCTACCATTTAACATCAAAATACACCAACATTCATCAATGGAAAAACCCTAAACCTTTAACAGTTTTTCAAATTAGTACCTGGGCTAGCTAGATTAAGCTGCAACGATCACAAAAACATAGAAATCACTAAAAACCGAGTCAAAATCGCTTACATGCAAAGAAAACTATGGCCGAAACTTTAAAGCCATAACAATGGTGTTTCCTTAGCTAAATTGAGGTTGAAGATGGTGAAGAAAGATGATAGAGATGTTTTGTTTTATTTAATTTATCTTTATTTACCAATTTACTTTAATAACCTTAATGAACATTTAAAATTTCAAAATTACCATGCCACTATCATATACTATCTCATAAATGGGTTAATTACCACATAAGGACCTCCACTATTTAATTTCATAGCCATTTAATACTTCTAGCTATGAGAATATCACTTTTGCACTTTACGCGATTTAGTCCTTTTTATCACATTAATCATTCAAACAATAAAATTTCTTAACAAAACTTTCACACAATTATTCTATCATACTGTAAACATCAAAATAATAATAAAATAATTATTTCTACTTTGAATTTGTGGTCCCGAAATCATTGTTTCGATTTGACTAAAAACGGGCTGTTGCAGAAATACAAAAGATATAATAGTGAAATGTGAAATTTATTTATTCATCGTTCAAATACATAGAAAACAATTACGTTTTTACTACAATATGGGCACATTTCCCAACACCAAACCCAATCACTAGGGTTAAACACAACTTGCTTGCGCCTCCTATTTGCTTTGTTAGCATTGGAAAAATTAGTTTTTTCAATTCGTTGTTTTGCTTTCTCAGGGATAATTCTTACCAACTTTGCTTTCTTTTCTCCATCTAAGCTAGAAACCTCATCAACAATTTCAAACAAAGAAAAATTCGGTGGATGAATGTTCACGTAAAATTCACTCATTAACTTTCCTTGAAAAGACATGTTCAACCATAAAAACATCCCACAATGAATCATAGGTTTAACATAAAAATTAAAATAAAAAAAATGAAGAGTTGTATGTAACGATTCATTTTTTAGAACATTAGACCACGCAAACAGCTTGTCGTAAGGAAATTCTTTAAAAACAAAACTAGTGACAAACTATCAAATTTCAAAGAACGCACTCTTAAATCAAAATCCATGGTCTCTTTATCTTTCTTACCTACCGAAACTCGATGAGTATCTTCACTTATCAACTTACCTTTCTCAATCAAGTGGAACCTTCTTTCGTTGGGTAAGTAATGAAGTGAAATGTTCAATAATGGTTATCTGAAAACCAAAAACAAAGAAACACTAAGCAATTTCGTGTTAAGCTTAAATAAATCACCCCTCCTCTTGCTTGAGTAATTTCTTGCTTTTTATTTCTTCTTCTCACCAGAGAACTCTCCTTTTTTACCTCATATTTATTTTCACTTTTCAAACTCTCATCACTCACACTCTCTTTACTTTCCTCAACCTCATTTTCTTTCTCTTTTTCAATCTTTTTTACTTCATCTTCTTTTTCATGCTCACGTTCTTTTTCTCTTTCTTTTTATTTTTCAAATTCTTTTTTTTTTCACTATCCGAACTTGATCTTTACAAGTTGGTTTTGGATTTGGAGAATCCCAACTATTGGACTTCCATTGGATCCAAATGGAAGACTCGTCATAAAGGATACATCCATCTCTCCTTGGTTGCAAATCCACGAGTGAATGTTTTAGAATACACGAGGTAACTATCTTATCTTTGACTTGAACATCTTCACTTTTATAATCACTACCACGAGCATGAGACCGTCGGTCTGAATTAGTCTCCAAATGAGTAACAACTTGAGTTAGTGACCACCTTTGAATGTACAAACGTCCAGAGTGTGAATACTGCAATAAAATATAGAATTACGAGGTGGTATCCGCAAATGTACGGGTCTAGTTGTAATATAGTTTTACAACGGAGTGGGTGAGTACTCTAAGGATCGTACCCAAGGGAGGCAAGTGCTAGATCAATTCTAACCTACACACTAAAATATCTAATTAGTACTTTAAATTTAGTTATAGTACGAAGAAAATAAAAGAAAAGATTTTTGGGGTTTTTATAATAATAAAAGTAAAACAACATAAAAGGATAAAATTCAAGAGATTAAAAAGAAAGAATAAATCAAATCTGGTTATGGATGATTAGCTCTTTCCACTAATCTCCATCAACTGTCGTTTTGGGTTCCTTGTTAATCAACTAGTCGCTACCTTGGTAGGATATTCTAATCTTCCACTAACATAATGAGTCTGCAAAAACTACTTATCTTCTAACCTCATAGTCCAGACTGGTTTGGGGTTAAGGTGTTCACGAATGGGAAATACCAATTTTAGGTTAATTCCCACCTTGATGACTTCCCAGGTTGTCAGGCCTAAGGTTTGTTTCACATTCTCCCTTTCTTAAACAACTAATCCGTTGAGTAACCCTACAAAATAGTTAACAGATCATACCTCCACTCGTTAATCCCCTATAGAAGGATTAGTTCCTCATAGCATTCATAAGCAATATATAATCGATGTAAAGAGAAAGCATGCTAATTAAATTGACAAGATAAAGTAAATGAAAGAGCCTAATTGTATTAATATTAAGTAGAAATCCACAGAATGGAACGATTCCACAATCCAGTTATCTTGAACGAAAATAATGAACAAATAAACTAACCTCTAGAAACCTAAGAAAGAAAGAAAATGAAACTAAATCTAAAGATAGAAACTAGGTTAATGGAAAGGTGTCTACAACATGTGCCAAAGAAGCCTATTTATAGCATTTAGGTGGTCGTCATCTTTAACCCTAAGTTAGTTGACGTTCCCAAGCTTTAAGTTTGATTGTATGGGCCAAAACGCCCCTACTTCGTGTTTAATTTCTGTCCTAGAGTCTATGTCATAACACACCAAGACCTGTGTCGTGACATAGTAATCAATATGCTCCTTTTTGGGATGTCTGCAGGGGTATGTCATGACACCCTTAATTAGTGTCGCGACATTGAAGGCAGTTTCATCCTTTCTCCATTCTACTCTCTATGTTGCGACATTAGACCTCCCGTGTTACGACATAGCATCTAGTATCAGCCTAAAATGCCTTTTAATGGCCTCTCACACACTCACGAAGTACGATAGCTCTCCGTTAGGCCTCATTCAGCCCTTAAGGTCAATAAAAGACTCATTTCGCACATTTTATTAGATATAAGTAAAACTAAAGAAACCTGACTAAATATAATGGAAATGCTTGTATTCAAGCTCTTTTAGTGTGAAAACTAGTTTAATCTGCTACACCGAATTACGAAAAATCAAACTCTCATACACTTAAATCATTGCTTGTCCTCAAGCAACATAAACCAAAAATAATAAAATGACGAATCTTGAGCAAATATGATACAAGTATTAACTTCGAAGCATATGACTTAGGCATTTCATGCTTTCTAACAACTTCAATATGATGAATAGTTGACTTACCACTTTTGACCATAAACACCTAAGTTCAGTATGTTACAAAGTTATACAAGTTTTAAGGGTCTCACCTGTAGGAATCCATTAACAGATCATACAAGTACTTTGATTATCCAAGCAGAATACAAATAATCATTTATGCATATATTCAATATGATGTCCATTCATGTATAAAGATATTTTAGGTTACATAGGTCTTTTTGGCTTGTAATATTCTAAGGCTTAGGGCAGGTATGGAATTAAAAAGTAGTAAGCATCAAAATGGTTACAAATGCGAAAATAGTTTGGCACATCATATTGATCCCTATTCATCCCCCTTAGTGACCCTTACCCATTCACCGCCTTATTTCTCCTTCTCTCACCTTCCTTATCTCTCCATATATAGGAAGCCATAGCATGACATAAATAGGATAACTTTTTGGCTGTGGATGTGTTCCAAACAATGCCTTAGCTCATCCCTAAATATCTCAACATACACAAATTTAATCAACCAAACAAATACAAATTTAACTATTTATCATTCGTACTAGCATGCTCATTTCCTTGTATTTTTTATATTACTTGGTACAGTTGATTGCTTAATGCCTATTTATAGTGTAGCATATAAAACTTAGTAGTCTAATAACCAAAAATTTAAAATCACCTCTCATTATTCCAAATTTATTCATAAACACAAGCAACCTATGTACATGCTCCTGACCAATCACTTGTATTTCTACAAGCTCAAGCACACAAAAGACAAGAAAAATGAAAGAAAATATAAAATAAAAAAATTTTCTATGTTACCCCCACAGTTTAGTTGACACATTATCCTCAATGTGTAGCCCATAAATAGATAAGGAAGGAAGTTACCCGATTGATCGTGGTTGCTCTAATTGCCAATTGTGGGTGCTTCCTCCTTTGATTGTGTTAGCTCGAATTGTTTGTGTCTCCTTTGTATTGGGTTCCTAAATATAAAGCTTAAACAAAATACAAGATACTAAAAATCCAATTATTAATCCTACTCCTACAAAATTTAAATTAAAATCATCCAAAAATTAATACAAGTCTTTTGAAAGTGAAATAAAAAAAAGTTCAATCCCCCTCCGAATCATCGAGGGGATGAGAATGTCTCTTCTCCATAAGGGCTTTTCCCTTTCCTTTGACATGCATTTTGTGGGAGCTCCCACCTATTGAAGGCGTATGGTGAGTTGGGCTTCGTACGATAGACCTTTTTGGTGTAGAAAATTGTGGCTGAAATGTCACTTCGTACTCGTTCTCTATTCTAGGGTATTCTTGAGTAGCACCTTCCTCCTCAGGATTCGCCTCTTCATCTTGATGAGTCAGAGTCAGTCTGAACATATCTGGAGGATAGCTTGGTGTGCGTAACCCATCCATCCTTGCGAATTCTTGAAGTACTAGTCCTGTTTCCTGCATCTATTGAATCATTCCATCAAGTTTTGCGTCTATGTATCCGCCAGCTCCCTTTCTAACCTTTGGGTGATCTTTTTGTTTGAGTGATACTGGTACATCCATTTTCATCCTCCTCCTTTGATTCCATTTAGTTATTTGCTTCTGCTAAAGCTTGACATTGTAACACCCCTTACCCGTACCCAATGTCGGGACAGGGTTCGAGGCGTTACCAGACTTAAACATAAATATTCATACAAAACCAGGTCATAAAAATACGTCCAATTTAAAACCATTCATACATTTCATCCCTATTACGGGCCTACGAGGCCCGAAACATAAATTAGGGGTGGTTCAAGACTAAACCGAGAACTTTTAAAACTTTTACAACACTTAAAAAATTTTCTTATTTTGGAGGGTCACACGCCCGTGTGGGTAGCCCATGTGGCTTGGGACACGCCCGTGTCCTCAGCTCGTGTAACTCTATTTATGACGTCATCAATAAAAATAAGGTCACACGGCCAAGTCACACGCCCTTGTGCTAGGCCGTGTGGCAAATTTAATTTTCATGAATTTTCATAAATAAGGTGCAGACACGGCCAGGGCACACGCCCATGTCCCAAGGCCGTGTCCTTCACACGGCTGAGACACATGGCCGTGTCTTGTACCCATGTGTTTACTACTGGGCATTCTGTTTTGCCTAATTAGGGTGTAGGGGACACACGGCCAGATCACACGCCCATGGGGCAGACCGTGTGTCACACACAGCCTAGACACATACCCGTGTGGACAACTTTGAGGCTATTTTCCAAGCCAATTGCCACCCTTATTTAGTCAAACACATACATCATTTCAAAGGCACTTATCATGGCATAAATGAGTACTTAATCATCCTCAAACAAGTCATGATTATGGCAATATCATATTATCTTATACATGCATAAGACACCATAGTTTGTCAAGCCCAACTTACCAATTCTCATTCAAGCCATGATTATCATCATACTAAACAAATCCCAATTTAATCATCAAGCATTCATAGCCACAACTTAACTCATCACATACACACAACCACATCACAATTGCATAGGCACATTCATGCATGAATAAATAGGTTTACAACCCAATAATCAATATGAGCCATATCTCATGGCCATATACAAAATGAATCATCAAGTCATTATAAGCCAACACACTTGGCCAAATTAATATGACACGTAAACAAAAAGACCAAGTCCCTTATACATGCCATACTCAAAATACTTGAATTCACTATACCAAAAAGATTAGTTGATAGTGTGAATCGAGCTCCAACGTCCTTCGATCCCCGAGCTAGCTTGGCGATACTATAAGAAGATGGAAAAGAAAGGGGAGTAAGCATAAAGCTTAGTAAGTTTGCATGTAAATAATTAACAACGTTAATCATGCATTATTATACACATAACCTAATATAATTTATCACAATGTCATCAAGTATCATCGATACATCTTAAATCAAGTCATTTACATAGCGTGAAATAAAAATCATAATCATGATTCATCCATTCACTTCTTATCGAAGTCACATCGATTCATAATCTCACTATTTATGAGCTTTGTGTACATACATGTACCCTTCCAACATGATCATACCTTGTTATTTCTTTGACATAATCTTTGGATTACCTGTTGAACCACTTGGAATACTAAAGGATACCCAGGAAATCTCATACACATAGTAAGATGCCAATGCCATATACCAGATATAGTCTTACATGGTACCACATATCGATGCCAACAGCCCAGTTATGGTCTTACACGATGTCTCATATCGATGCCATATCCCAGATATGGTCTTATATGAAGTCTCATTTTCGAAGCCATGTCCCAGACGTGGTCTTATATGGAATCACATGTCGATGCCATATCCCAGATATGGTCTTATACAGAATCTCAATAACCTAATGTCATGACATTTGTATCCTATCTATTCCTAAGGTTCAATCGGGATTTCAAAGTACCAAATCTTTGTCAGATTGTCATCGAGTCATCATTAACCAAATCCATAGAGACAAATATACATTTCATGCAATATTAAAGCATTAGATACATAATAACATGATGTTGAATTATTTACATACGAACTTACCTTAGTACCAAAATATGGCTAACTATTTGATTTAGTCCACAACTTTGTTCTTCCCTCGGTTTAAGTCCGGACTCTGTTTTTCTTGATCTATAATAGCAAATTTCACTTATTTAATTATCACATTGTTCAAAACAGCCCTTAAATCATACTTTGGAAAAATTATAGTTTTGCCCCTAAACTTCCACAATTTACAAACTAGTCCCTAGGCTTGTAAAATGAAATGTACTCATTTTCTTTGTTACCCAAGCCTAGCCGAACTATATCATACTTATAACAGCCCACATTTTCTTTCAAATTAGATTTTTACCACTTACTTTACAACTTTTACAAAAAGGTCCTTTTTAGGTGTTTTCTTGAAAATTCACTTTGTAAAAGATGTTTATCACACATCAAACTTTCATATTCTTTCATTAAACATCAAAATTTATGCATGTCACACATGGGTAAGTTTTTTAACATGAACCCTAGCTCAAAATAATGGTAGAAATAGCTAGATCGGTTGATGAAAACTTCAAAAATGCAAAGAACATTAAAAATGGGGCTAGGATGCACTTACTATCAAGCTTGGAAAGTGAAGAAACCCTAGATGTGGAGAGCCTCAAAGTTTCAGCCCTAGCTTGAAGAAGGTGAGCAAATTTTGATTCATTTTTCCCTTTTTAATCTTTTAATTACCAAATAACCAAAATGCCCTTTTTACTAAACTTTCAATTTTTATCCATGCATGCTCATTTTTGTCTAGAAAAATAAAAATTGGGCAAATTGCTATTTAAGGACCTCTAATTAATAATCCAAAGCTATTTCATACTTAAAGCTTGTAGAATATCATATTTTGCAACTTTTGCAATTTGGTCCTAAACACTTATTCACAAAATTTCTTCATGAAACTTTCACACAATCATACAAACATGTCATGGACATTAAAACAATTATAAAAAAAATATTTATACTTCAAATTCGTGGTCTTGAAACCACTATTCTGACTAGGCCTAAAATCGGGATGTTACAGACATATTGGGTTTATAATGTATCTCCCATGATACTCCTCATTGGTTTTATAAATTGCTCATTTTTGTTCATTGGCACCTCTGCTTGGTAGCATAGAGCCGTTACGAGGTGGGGGAAGAATAACCCAACTTTTCGACTCTGTAAGAACTGTTTCATTTCTCAAAAGATCCAGCGCCCTACACAGATTTATTTTCAATGCAGGATACCATATAACAAGACAACTCAGAATACATTAACCTTAGAAACATTAAATGCGGGTGCAATTCTAGTGCCAATGAATTGCATTCACATTTTAGTAACAGGAAACATAATAGCTTATTAAAATTCATGAAAAGCTCAACGTTTGGCTTGTAGTTCCAACTACCCTTACCTTTTGTTATATATTTTATAACATCTTCCATGTCAATGTTTTGAAATCCTTCTAGATCTGTATTACCAATAAAATCTTTTTCATAAAATAGGATGTTATAAAATTCATAGATATCATTAGGGGAGATTAGAACGTCTTCCCCTCACACTTCAACATCAGTTATTACTGTATTATAACCTCGCTTAATCATTTGGTCCTTAAGGGACACATAGAATTCTTGAACCAAAAATATATTTGCATTGTTCGTGGGAGTAACGTAAAACCGCTCCCATTGATGATAACAAGCCAAAGTCGAGATTTTTTTGTAGTGGATCATTGAGGGTTCGAACCATCATTCCTGAATTAGAAGTATCCCTTGTGGTTCCAGAAAATATTTTTTTCATATTGGCATTATGGAATCGAATAGGGTCGTAAACACATGGGGTTTTTAGAATAGAAGTTCTTTTGTTCTTATGTGAAGGCATTCACATTCTTACTAAAATTTATAAACAAAATAATAAAGATATTCAATAGAACAGTAAGAGAGGATTAAGAATACTTAAACCTCAACTCTTGTTGAACTCGTTTGCATTTCCTCTTGGTGTTTATTAATGTTAATTTCTTCCAATATAGCTTCTTGGATTGGGAAAGACGGATTAGGAACTTTTATTTTGAGAAGAAGAGGGGGTTTAGAGAGGTTTTAGAAGAGTAAGTGTTTAGAATGAAGTTAGATTATGTTAGAAGGGCATTTTTATTTTTAAAAAGGGTGTTTTTAAGGTTAAAAATCAGGTAAAATAAGGATTATTCTGCAAAGGTTGTGCAACTGGGTTGTGTTAACCCTGTAGAAAATTACATCAATGTCGCAACACTGGCAGACTACCATGTCGTGACACTAGGGTTTGATGTCGCAACACACCCTATAGTTTTAAGATTCTGAGAAACTATCTTCTATGTCACGATATGGGTTAGTAATGTCGCGACATTGGGTTGATTTTTGAACTTATTCATTACTACCCTAAATGTGGCGACACAAACAAGTCTGTGTCGCGACATTGACCTTGTTTCCTGAATTTTCGACTTTTAGAATCCTTTCTAGCGCTTTGTTAGACCTGTCTTTAACCTACATTAACAACTAGGTTAACAGGATATTCTGTTAGTATAGTTAGTAATAACTGAATGATGAGAAAATATTAGGTCTTGCTGTCGGACTCGTCATTCAGCTCAATCAATATGCACCGATGGACTCCCTTGTAATTTGTTTCTATCTGTATTAGTCCAACACCCATCATGCCATTCTATTCATCCGCAGTTGTCCCTTTCCTTGGATTTACCTTTTTGTCTTACTTTGATGACTGACAACTCTTTTCGCAGGTAATAACTATTGGTAATTGGCAAAGCCATATACCTACACAACTGTTTTACTTAATATTCAACATTTATGTTCTGAACAAATTTTAAAGATTGTGTCTTACGCTTGTTATTTATGGGGTCTTTGTCATTTTCATTGATTAGGTATGGCTTTTCAGAAGAACTTTGTAATGCACTTGGTAGAGGAATTGAGAAAAAATATTGTATTGTGCTAATGAAGTTCTGTTTCTGCAGGCTTTTAAGTTCATTCATTACCCTACAAATAATTCCCTTAGTTGGTTTTCGGAAGATTTGAACATTTCGTAGCGACCGTAACTCGATGCTTGTACACACTGATTGTTCTATTTGACTAAAACCTACTATATAATCGTAAGTTCTGTCAATATATATTTTCCTACTCTTTTCAATATCTGACAAATTCTCGAATCTATAGATGTCGGGGGTGCTTGGTTTAAGATTAGGGATGAAAAGAATGGTCAATTTAGGCTCATCCTTCGAGATTGCTGGTTTCTTATTTATTTGTTCTGTAAACTTTTATCGATAGGCATTCTTCTATTAACTCAGTCATAACTATAATCGTCTCTATTGGTGAGTCTAGATTATATTATTCTTGTGGTTCAGCTTTGTCAATATTACTAAGGGTTTCAGGGACGATGAGTTCCATGTCTATTTGATCCTTTGATTCAATGTCCATTTCCTCCACTAGCTCCATATCTTTTCTTTCCAAAATTCCATTTGATTCGTCTGAATATTATTCTGTCTGCTAAAGTGGATAATAGTCTGTGAGTTCTCCTTTTCTGCAAGCATCTATGATGACATTCTCCTCTCTGTTCAATTTTGAACTTAACACCTCTTGGTACCTTTTTGATGGCATATAATCGTAGTCATTATCATCTTGAGGAAGAACTGGGGTTTCTCCTTGGAGTTGACTTAATTTAAGCATTAGTAATCATTGATTTTTTTGGATCTCCCAATCTTCATAGACTCCTTCTTCGAAAAAAATTTTGTCATAATCAAAATCTTCATCGGACCGGATATAACAAAAGTCATCAATGACTTTGTGCTGAGCAATTATTGGGTTGATGATTTCTAGGATTCCTAAAAAGAAATAAACAAATATTAGAAGTGTTAATTAAAAGTCATAACTATAACCTGCAAATTTCCTACTTATTCTTTTAAAATGAAAATATTAAAATCAATCTAGTTACGTTGCCTCCCTTGTAACGGCACCAATAACTTGATTGCCTCTGGACGTACTAACTCCAAAGTGTGAATATTGTAATAAAATATAGAATTTTGAGGCAATATCTGCAAGTATACATGTCTAGTTGTAATATAGTTTTACAACATAGTGGGTGAGTACTATGAGGATAGTACCCAACTGAGGCGAGTGCTAAATCAATTCTAACCTACATACTAAAATATCTAATTAGTACTTTAAATTCAATTATAGTATGAAGAATATAAAAAAAAAGATTTTTGGGGTTTTTATAATAATAAAAATAAAACAACATAAAAAGATAAAATTCAAGAGATTAAAAAAGAAGAATAAACCAAATCTTATTATGGGTGATTAGCTCGCTTCAATAATCTTCATCAACTGTCGTTTCAGGTTCCTCGTCAATCAACTAGTTACTATCCTAGCAGGATCTACCCTAACAGGATCTTCTGATCCTCCACTAACATAACGAGTCAACAAGAACTACTTATCTTCTGACCTCATAGTCTAGACTGGTTTGGGGTTAAGGTGCTCACAGATAGGAAATACCAATTTTGGGTTAATTCCCACCTTGATGACTTTTCGGAGTTGTCAGGCCTAGGGTTTGTTTCACGTTCTCTCTTTTTCCAACAATTGACCCGTTAAGTAACCTTACAAAATAGTTAACAGATCATACCTCTACTCGCTAATCCCCTATAGAAGGATTAGCTCCTCATGGCATTCATAAGCAATATATAATCAATGTAAAGAGAAAAAATGCTAATTAAATCGACAAGATGGAGTAAATGAAAGAGCCTAATTGTATTGATATTAAGTGCAAATCCACAGAGTTGAATAATTCCACAATCCAGTTCTCTTGAAAGAAAACAATGAACAAATAAACTAAACTCTAGAAACTTAAGAAAGAAAGAAATTGAAACTAAATCTAAAGACAAAAACCAGGTTAATGGAAAGGTGTGTATAACATGTGCCAAATGAGCCCATTTATAGCCTTTAGGTGGCTATTGTCCTTAACCCTAGGTTAGCTAAAGTTCCCGAGCTTTAAGTTCGATTGTGTGGACCAAAACGCCACTGCTTCATGTTAAATTTTCATCCCAGAGTCGATGTCGTGACAAACCAGGACCTGTGTCATGACATAGCAAGTAGTATGCTCCTCCTTGGGATGTTTGCAGGGGTATGTCATGACACCTTTAATTAGTGTTGCAGCATCGAAGGCAGTTTCATGCTTTCTCCATTATACTATCTATGTTACAACATCAGACCTCCTGTGTTGTGATATAACATCCAGTATCGGCCTAAAATGCCTTCTAATGGTATCCTGCACAGTCACGAAGTACGTTGG
The DNA here is from genome assembly GCA_025698475.1 of Gossypium anomalum. NCBI lineage: Eukaryota > Viridiplantae > Streptophyta > Magnoliopsida > Malvales > Malvaceae > Gossypium > Gossypium anomalum. Next base: position 19,316,799 of record CM046957.1, read on the forward strand.
CTCTCCCTTAGGCCTCATTCAGCCCTTAATGTCAATAAAAGACTCATTTTGCACATTTTATTAAATATAAGTAAAACTAAAGAAACTTGACTAAAATATAATGAAAATGCTTGTATTAAGACTCATTAAGTGTGAAAACTAATTCATATGCTAAATCGAATTATGGCAAATCAATTAGTATTTAAATTTGATTGGGAAGTTGATTAACGCTCTCTTTTTGTTCCATTCGACAGTTCATCAAATTGACCTCAATTGTATGACATACCTTGTTCAATTTTTGATGTTGATAATTTACCATCCCCACAATATTCTTAAATGTAACTTCTGGTTGTTTGTCATCAGATGGTTTCTTATCATGATTTTTATGGTTACTAGTGTCACAAGTCATTGTGGAATTTTTGGAAAAAATATTAATACTCACAAGAAAATATATAAATTAAGCCTCACAGTTAACTTTCAAAAAGAAAACAAATACTCAATGAAGCAAGATATTAATCTTGTAAGTTTTAAAGTAGTCTTAACAACAACTATTTCAGATTTATGAAGATCGTGCACTAACAAAAGCAAATCTAGGCACTAAGAGTCCAAGGAAGAGCTAGACACCAATGAAGCTTGTTGCACGGATGAAGGAATGTGTAACTTCGTAAATCCTACTAACACAAGAAACAAGAAAGTGTTAAACAACATAAAAAAAAAACAATAAAAAGCAAAAACAAATAAAAACCTAAGGCTAAGAGTCAAGAAAGATTGTTGAAACTCGAAAAATTGTGAGCAACATGACAAACTTCGTTTGAGATGTTCCCAATTTCCAAAAATCATAAAATTTAATCTTGAGTTTCCTCAAATTATAAAGATATGATTTGGAAAGTTTTGGCACGAAATTCAACCCATGGAATACTTTTTTATTTTTTCTTTTTCTCGTATTTTTTTATTTTTCCTCTTTTTTGATCATTTTTTGTGGGAAATATTTTTTAACATTCTAAGAGAGTGCCAAGAATAAATATGTAAAATTTCATATCGATTGAAAAATTTTTACCCATTGAAAAATATTTTTTTCAAAAAAAAAAACTGGGTAACATTGTTTTGATGTTGTTTGTTGGAAATCAATCAACGTTTTGTAGGCTAACTTGATATAGGACAGCGGATTAGGATTGAAAGCTTTCAAGTTGCGAATTTGACTTAAGGTGTAGCTGACTTGAATGGAAAATTGTCACCTTAATACCTTGACATAAACAACAATGTTTTTAGACGAGAAATATCAAAACAGGAATGAAAAGAACAATAATGATCGAAATGGGAGAAGGAAAACATATTCAGTTAGGAGAAAAAAAATCCTAAATTTGATTGGATTTGATGTTCTTGGAGCAAAGAAAAATACAAACGAAATGGATTTTTGGTTTCTTGAACCTGGAAAAAATTGAACTTGAAGAGATTAGATTCAAGAAAGGAAATAAATAAAATAAACAAGTAAAACTAAAGAAGAGATGAAAAAGATGATGTATAGATGAAATTAAAGATAAAAGGAGGAGTATGGATGATTGAATAGTACCCCCTTCCTATGTGCATGACTTGATCTAATAGCGACCCCCGATCTCCACTCCATTTGGCTTGGTCCTTCCATTGAGTCATCGATCAATCTCGCAAGTCCTATGAACATCAGTCAACTCTGTAAGTTCGAGAGAACTTAGTGAGTTCCTTAACTAAGGCATTCACAAGTAAATCCTATCGCATGAGGGTAAAAAATGTAAAATAAAATAAACATAAGTTAACTCCCTGCTAGCTCAAGGCAAGTGCTCTTTACCAGGGTGGCAGACTCCACCCGATCCTTCGAGCTACTCGACTTACTATAATATTTCCTCTGGACATACTTACCTTCAACTGTATACTAGATACCTCACTATACCAATGAACCTATCCTTACTTCTCGTCTTTCCTTCCTTTCATACACCTTACATATAGGGTGCTCGAAGACCTCTATGGTAACTTTCTTGACTCCCTGGCCAAGTATCCTTAGAATATACTTTTCCTTAGCGGACTCCTATGTTTGGACTAGCCCTTGGCGGTCTTCCTACTTTTCCTACTACGGTCCTGGAGAACTCGTTAACATCTCTTCTAACATACCACCGCCTGTGGGAGTATTCGAGCCTATTATCCCTTTCTTGATTCTCCCTTACGGAGTTACTTCCTTAAGGTTGCATCTACAATAGACCTTCCTCTATGAGGAATAGTCTTGACAGCCCTTCATTCTCTTTAGTAGAATCTTTTCTCTGAGAGGGCACGTCTCTATCCTTCCACGAAACTCTCCTCATACAACTTCATTAAGCACTCTCTAGTGGCTTTTCATTACGGACCGTTGCTTGCGATCTCTGGATAGTTTCCCCTTTAAACATTTCCATACTTAGGCTCACTCTCACACAACCTATCTTTCTCTAATTCTTTTAGGTCATCGCCCATGCCTTATCGAGTTTCATATCTATCTTTACCACTTTTATCACTTTGGAAGATTCCTTCAGATCCGCTTGCCACCACTTACACTTTCTTCCACCTTTGTGGTTTCTTACACTTGTCGCACAGGCCTATACCCCGCGCTTGAGGTCCTAGAGGTCTTTTCGCGTCTATTTCCTTATAGGCTCTATAGGTTTCCATAGTCGAGCTATGGTCTTATACCCTTCTTACATCATTTCACACATCCCTATAATTGAATCCTTTGAAAACCACTTTTGAGCTGTATGGCCTATAATTTTTTAGATAACCCATCAAATAAATATTTTTTCCTAAATAATTATTTCTTTGACCTCTTAAACCATTGAATCTTAGCCTTGCTTACTTTGGAAGTCTTTGAAGTTTAAGTTTGAGGGAGTCTAAGAAGAACATTGGATGTATATGATAAAGCACTCAAGGATGAAGTTACATACGAAATGGTACATGTTGAAAGATTAATAGTGCAGTCACATGGTCTTCAAAATGGTGATGATCGAAAATGTATTTCAAGGAGGCCCAATATTGCCTATATTGGAGGTCCAAAACCAATTCCATTTATTGTAACACCCTTCACCTGTATTCGACGTCAGAACAGGGTTATGAGGCATTATCGGACTTACATCACAACAATCATACAATTTCAAGTCTTAAATTTTCAACCAAATTAAAAACCATTTGCATTCAGCCATATAGTCCCTAATACGAGCCTATGAGGCCTAAAACATGCATTAAAAATGGTTCGGGACTAAACTGAGAACTTAGGAAATTTTTACGGAACTTAATTTTTTTTGCATGAACAGGGGTTACACGCGCGTGTGGTTTGAAAAACACTCATGTGGGCAGGCCGTATGGACGCAAACTCCTGTGTCCCTAACCCGTGTAACTCTCTATTTTGCAAGGCATGAACAAATTGAAGTCACACAACCAAGCCACACGCCCGTGTACTAGGCCGTGTGGTTAAAAAAAATTTCATAAAATAGGTACAGACTTCACACAACCAGGACACATGCCCATGTTCGGGGCCGTGTCCCTCACATGGTTGAGACTCACGCCCGTGTCTCTACCCATGTGCTCAATTCTGAGCATTCTGTTTCTCAAAATTAAGGTGCAAGGGACACACGGCCGAAACACATGCTCATGGGGCAGGCCGTGTGTAATAATCTGGTTTAGACCCTAGTTGGAATAGTGGTTTTGGGACCACAAATCTGAGTCAAAAAAATATTTAAATAGTATTTTTTGTGTTTATGATATATAAGTTAGCATGTGTGAAAGTTTCGTATAAAAATTTGATCATTTATGTGCTCAATTTGATAAAAGGACTTAATCGTGTAAAATGTAAAATTTGCCTACTGTTTGTTAAAAGTGCCTATTTGACATGGCTTTTTAAGTATGAGGTCCTTATGTTGCAATTGGACCATTAACATGGTTAATGGACTTTTATGGAAAACCATTATAAGTTATTATTATTATTTCATTAAGGGAAAAATTGGAATTTGGTTATTTAAGTTCATATTAAGTAAATAAAACATAAAATTTGGCCATTGTATATTCATCTTGCTGAAATTAAAGGAAATAAAAGCTAGGGTTTTGTGTTTTAACATTCGACCGTTGACTTCCTTGATTAAGGTATGGATTTTGTTTGGTTTTTGATAATTTCTACGTTTTTGTAATCGTTGCTTTGAACACTATCAAGCCCATGTCTCAATTTCTGATTTTGTTGATGATTTTGAAATGTGCCATTGATGAAACTATGAGTTTTGTGAAGTTAGTTGTTGATAAATGGAAGATATGTTTTGGATTAACATGTTTTGTCTTTGGATTTTTTATAATTTTGAGTAAAATGGGCTAAATTGTGAAAATTGTAAATTGAAGGACTAAAATGTGAAATAAATGAAATGTACGGACTTGTATGAGTGCTATGAATATTCGGCCAAGCATGAATATATGCAAATTATGTGTGTTTTGTGATATTGTGAATTAGGGACTAAAATGTCAAAATGTAAAAATGTAAGGGCTAGTTTGCAAATTGCCCAAAATATGTGTTTATGGATTGTTTTGAATGAATTTGTGATTGAATAAGTTAAATTTGAATTTATATAGATCAAGAATTAAAGAAAACGAAATTAGATCGGGGAAAGTCGAAAGTTGTCGAGTAGCAAATAAATGTATTTGAAATGGTTTATTTATGCTTATTTTCCATTGAAATATGATGAATGAATATACAAGTTGAGAGAAATGAGACATCCGAGAAAGTCGACAAAGTTCCGACGTCAACGTCAGAAAATCCCCGTATGAACCTTAGGAATAGTTAGGATACATATGTCATGACATAGGATTCCGATATATATTATCGTGTAAGACCACGTATGGGACATTGGCATCGACTTTTGATTTACGTGTAAGACCATGTCTGGGATATCGACATCATATTTGATTCGTGTAAAAACCTGTCTGGGACAATGGCATCGATGTTTGATTACTGTAAGACAATGTCTGGAATGTTGGCATTGTATATACTTTTCGAGCTATCCGCGTATCCTTATGTTTCCGAACGGTTCAAATGGGCATTCCGAGAAAATGAATGACTTTGTCAAATTGTATCCGATTTAGGCACGTTTGAATTGTATATTATGTTTGAGAATGAAAGGTAAGTATACAAGCAAATAATGATAAATGATTTAAGCATGTGAACATATGTTATATGTGTAAATGAATTGAGATTGTGTAACATGTATATGAGCAAGAGGTTTGTGTTAGTTTTTGGCTACAAAGTATTGTACATTGATGATGCTTATATGTTTTGAATTATAAGTTTATTTGTATATGGCTTACTAAGCTTTTGAAAGCTTACTTTGTGTGTGTTTGCATTATTTTATAGATATCGAAGCTACTGTGAGCTCGGGGATCGTCGAGGATTGTCACCACACTATCGAATATCATTTTGGTACCTTTTGAAAATGTATATAGTAAAGTATGGCATGTATAGGCTAGAAGTAATTTGGATATGTTTTGTAATGTTTATACCATGCAATGTGATATGGCTAGTTTGTGTTTGAACTTATAGTTTGATAATGGTATATGATATGTGATGCTAATGTGCTATTGGGATATGTTTTTGGTTGGCCAAAGGAAATGGTCAATTTGGTAAGGTTTTAGCATGATATTTGGTTGTATGTTTGGAGATTACTAAATTATATGTTTTGATATGCTTTTGTCTTATGTTTTGACGTAAATTAGTAAGGTTTATGAGCATGAAATTGGTTGGCAATGATATGTCATGAATGGCTTATGTTTTGGTTGTGAATTTGTTATAAAATGTTGTGCAAATATGCTTGGGTTGGTGCTTGTAGGATTGACCCAATTGGGGTGGCAAATTGGCTATTCAAATGGCCTATTTTTGTCCACACAGACAAAGACACGGGCGTGTGTTTCAGCCGTGTGTCGTTGCACGGTTGTGTGTCCTCTGAGGTACCTACAATTGTAAGTCAGGCTCGAGCACGGCCAGGGCACACGGGCGTATGGCTAGCCGTGTGATCCAAGTCAGGTTCGAGCACGGCCATGGCACACGGGCGTATCTTGTGACCATGTGTTCAAGTCAATATGTATGCCCTATTTTTACACGGCCTAGACACACGAGCGTGTCTAATGCCGTGTGAGGCACACGGCCTATTCACACGGGTGTGTGACCTGTACTTGTTTGAAAAATGTTTAAGTTTTGGAAAAATTCTGTATGTGTTCAGTTTAGTCTCGACCCCTTTCAAATGCATGTTTAAGGTCTCGATGACCTATAGAAGGGACTTAATATTGATGTTTGAATTATGATATTATGATGCTTATAAAATGTATGTTAGTTGTTCCGTTTTGTCCGATAATGCCTTTAACCCTAGTTCGGCGATGGATACGGGTTAGGGGTGTTACATCGTGTATCAAACACGGCCTAGACACACACCCGTGTGGACAAAATAAGGGCTATTTACCAAGCCATTTTCCACCCTCATTTACACATACACATACACAAATTCAATGGCATATATTATGTATACTTAGGCAACCAAAACATCTACAATCATGACCAACACATGTCAATGCAATACCATCATCTATCATGCTCATGACATTTCATTATGCCAAATCAAACATACCAATTTCACATTCAAAACACCACTAAGACTACTTTCAATTTGCATTAACTTATCAAGATAATCCAACATACCAATAAACCAAACTCATCCATTTCACAACAAGTCATTAAGCCACAATCAACATTTAGCAAATCAATATAAACCACATCACCAAAGGGGCATTGGCACATACAGGCATATATATATGTATGAGCTTACAATCAATTTAACCAAAATGATTCCATTTACATGACCAAATACCAAATCAAGCCTTTGGCAATTACAAGCCAATACATTTGGCCAAAATCATAATGACACATATAAAAAAATGACCAAGTCCCTATACATGCTATATACCCAAAATGTTTAGAATCATCGATACCCAAAATGACAGTTTGATAGTGTGATTCGATCTCTGATGATCTCCAACCCGAGCTACTTGGTAACATTATAGAACATGGAAAAATAAAACGGAGTAAGCTATATAGCTTAGTAAACTCGTATGAAAGAAATAAGCAAATCTTACCATACATTTAACACTCAAGTAATATAAAATAAGACGATGTAATTTACCAAAATCTCATAACCATAATTCATTCCATCACAAACTTACCTTGAATTTATCATTTCATGAATCTAATAATCGTAAGCTTTATGCACATACCTATATCATCTCGTAATGGTTTCATAACTATTCTTCATCTTTGGCATACCCAATGAACCACTCGGAATAATAATGTCAGATACTCAAGAAATCTTACACACAAAGTGCCACTTATGTAGCCATTGCTACATCTATCTCATAATACATAAATGCTTGCTCTTGAGCCATCAACGGGCCTGCTCACACCAGCTATCAGTCAAGACGTAGCTACACGGTGCTGCTCACACAAGCTATCAAGTAATTGCAACATATGCCTGTATACACAGCCACCAGTAGGACGTACAAGGCTAGCACCCGGATCACATAACATAATACCCTAGTGACATGTCACTTGTATCCTAATCTATTCCTAAGGTTCGATTGAGATTTCTCGCTTACCAAAATGTCATCGGACGCGTCTGTAGTATCGTTTACACAATTCATGCAAAATTAAAGTATTTGAAATACAATTATAATAAATCTTATTAACATACGAACTTACCTCGGTTACAAAAAAGGTAAAGGATCTATTCATCAATTACTTTGTTTTTCCCCGATATATACCCGAACTTCGCTTTTCTTGATCTATAATATCACATTTAACTTATTTAATCATCAAGCTATTCAATTCAGTCCAAAATCATATTATGAAAAAATTACATTTTTGCCCCTAACATTTTAACATTTTACGATTTGGTCCCTAGGCTCGTAAAATGAATTTCTTTCAATTTCTTCACAAACCAAGCCTAGCCGAACCTTACCCTTACTCATAACAGCCCACATTTTACATTTATTCACACTTTACCACACATTTTTCAACACTTTATAAATAAGTCCCTATTTGACATTTTAACAGAAAATTACTTTACAAATGTTGTTTAACAAACAAAAAACATGCATTTTCTACTATCAAACATCAAAATACAAGCATATTCAACATGGTAAAATTTTATACTTTAAATTTATTTCAAATTAGTCCTTGGAATAGCTAGATCAAGTTACAACGATCTCAAAAATATAAAAATTATTAAAAACGGGACAAGAACGGACTTACAATCGAGCTTGAAAGCTTGGCCAAAACCCTAGCTATGGTTTCCTCCAACTTTCGACTAGGGGGACTAAATTGAAGAAGATGGACATCTTTTATTAGGTTAATTTGTCTTTATTTACCAAATTACTAAAATACCCTTAATGTATAACTTTAAAATTTCACCTAACCATATCCATTTTTGTCCATCCTAAGTATAATGGTCTAGTTACCATTTAAGGACCTCCAATTTAAATTTTCATAGCAATTAGACACCTTTAGCTTATAGAATTCAAGTTTTGCACCTATTGCAATTTAGTCCTTCTAGTCAAATTGAGCACTCAATCGATAAAATTTCTTAACGAAATTTTCACAAAATTATTCTATCATGCTGTTGACCTTAAAATAGTAATAAAATGAATATTTCTACTTTGGATTTATGGTCCCGAAACCACTGTTCTGGTTTAACCCAAAAACGGACTATTACATTTACCCATTTTTACTAGGAAAAAATAAATTGGAAATAATCCAATTCTAAACTTAGCAATCCTTAATCAACCAAATCTGAAAAAATTGACCCCAAGATTATTGAATAAAAATTAGCCAATTTTTCTCCTTGAAACAAGCTTTAATTGTTCCTTTTATTGTTAAAAATTAAAATTAAAACCATCACTATTTGACCACTCATTGGCCGACCATGCATAGAGAGAACAAAGCTAACTTCCTTGCAAAAATTAGCAAGGAAGACTCATTCTTCCTCACACCAAGGGACGACATCATAGGGGAGAGGGAATCAAGGTAACTTCCTTGCTAAATTTAGCAAGAAAGCAATCACTCCTCTACCATACAAGGGATGTCATAATCAAGAGGATTATGGTGGGATTTATTTACTATTTATGTCATTAAAAGTATAAATAAAGCATTCACTTCATTAATCTGGGACACTAATTATTTTTCACATATTATTTCTTAAGTGTTCTTGCCCTACTAATGGCTTGCTAAACACTTTGATTCCACAAAATAAGCCAACACTTGCCGAAATAAGAGTAGCTAGGAGGTCGACTTGAAGATGTTTAGGTGATTTTCACTTAAAGATTATAAAGAAAGCCACCATAGGAAGCTGTAAGCAGCAACCACAGATAGCCTCCTAGATTCAACTATTTACTCTTCGCATTGTGAAATGGTTGTGGATAGCCCGCTCTGCTACTCTTTCTTGCCTTTCTATTTATTGTTAAATTATTGTTTTCTATGTCGGGAGATAAGATTGCATCTTTATATTTTCAGTTTAATATGACATGACTTTATTTTGTTTATTCAAAATGGATATCAATATTAATTTGAGTTAATTGGTATTTGTTTTCTGACTATTCTATGCAAATAATTATTTCATTCATTTAGGTTTAGTTCATGTTTATACTTGTGAATGTATGGTCAACATTTGTAGGTACTTGAATTAACTATTTAATATGGGAAGAGGTAATAACGTAAGACTTAAATGGTGCATATCATGATGCTTTCGGAAGATAATTGTTGTATGCATAAACTATGTAAATGCCCGAGAAAGTGACTTCTAAGTTAGTTTTTTTTACATAGGGATATGTTAATTAACTTAGGAACATAATAGGACTTCAGGAAGAGCCTATGCCTTAATTAAAATGGGTTTCATGAGTTTACATATTTTCACGAACCTTTCGTGATATTCTTTTTATGACTACTAATGAATTCTTGTTAAAGTGAAATTTTATTTTAGTCTATTCATGTTGTGTTATATTATCCTTTGTATTTATTTCCTGTTGTGATTATTTTCTGCAAGGTATGTTGTTTTATTTTGTGGTGTTTAAATTCTGATTACTTTCATAACTCAAATTTTGGACTTTCATTATTACTATTCTCTCTTTATTTTGTTTTTAACCAAATTGATTAAAATTAACTTTGTAAATAATTCACTTAATAGTTCTTGTAGAGACGATACTCTTTTACTCACTACTTATTACTTGTACGATCGTGTACACTTGCATGTAACCATGAGACGCAACTAGTCACACTTAAGGCCTATGATACCAACATTCACAAGAAATTGCCTATATACATGCCATATAACCAAGTTTAGAATGAATTAAATGACTATCAAATTATCATTAGGATAGTGTGAGCTTTGTGATGATCCAACCAATGAGTTCCACAACCATCAATCTATAAGGAGATGAAAGAAAACGGGTAAGAATTTTAAATGCTTAGTAAGTCTATATGAAATTTATCTAACTTACCTTCGTATTACAACAATTAAAGCTATTGAAACACTTTGGCATAAACATTACATCCTTTAGCATCCTCAAACTTTCATATACATTTCAACAAAACAATCATTAAGTTAGTTTTCTTACACAACCAACACTTATAAAGAAAGTCACATGTAAATATCCAACAATTCAATATAACATGAGATGTGTCATACCACTCATACTCAATTCATAACTTGCATATTCAATTCTTATTCAAGTTATATTCAAATCATACTCATTTTGCAATATAATAGTACATAACATGATCACATGTTTCAACCATCTCATTTTCCATTAAATCACCGTTTTCATTTTTCTTTTTTCATCCAAAGGTCTAAGGCAATTGGAGCTCAAGTTCTCAGAACCAATTTGATCACATATACTGACTTATCGGGATGCTATCAGTAGCTTCAGATCAGGGTTGCTAACACTAGCTTGGTTTGATGTTTCTAACACTAGCTTCAGAGAATCCATAACAAATGTTGGATCTCAAGTCATGGAATTAATCCCCAGTCACAACACCTATTTGTTCATATAAGCTAATGTATTCGGGCTGCTAACACTCGCTTCTAATTAGGATTGCTAACGCTAGCTTAATTCGGTACTGCTAACACTAGCTTCTGAGAATCCGTAACATATATCGAATCTCAAGCCAGTTAATTAATCCCTAATCAAACACCCACATCGCTTTCGGGGATCTTAATGGCATGACATCGTTATCTCAATTGTTTACCATATTCATAAGAGCCTATTATCGAATTTGTATCAATTCAATCATTATAATCGTATATACACTTTTCATATTTCAAATAACAATCCATATAAATTTTAAACCTGTAACATCATCATATACATATTTTCCAACCACATAACAATTCCACATCCATTCAATGTCTTATATCTATTCAATTTTATCGAATGTTTCACGTATCACTGATTTAGTCCATTTGATGCCAAAATAATATATTTATATATATACCTAACAATTTAACTAAAAAGCAATGAAAAATAATACAAACCAAGAATGAATTAGAAAATGAAGTCTCATATGAACTTACCTAGCAAAAACAACAACAGATTAGGAATCGGGGACCAATTTAAAAAATTCTCTTTTCTGCGACTATCTTCGACTTGATTCAAATCCTAATATAAATAATGATTAATTTCAAATTATCAATCCAAATATCCTATAACATCAATTTATAAGCATATGTCAATATATTTTTTAATTTTACAAAAATTTCCTGAAATTTTGCAATTGATTCAATTTAGTCCCTAAAACTGAAATAGTTATATCTTTCAAATTTAAACTTTGTTTTTCAATATGATTTCAATTTCATACTTCTATAACTTTCTATTATCTATAATTATAGAAATTTCATACCAATTTTTAAAAATTTATGTTTTAGCCCCTATACTCAAAAATAGCAAATTTCACTTTACAAATTAGTCTTATATCGCATTTAAGTTTTTAATCAAACCATTTAACACCAAATGCTTCAAAAACAATAATGGAAACATTTCAAAACTTTAACATTTTTATGATTTAATGTACAGGTTAACTAAACCGAGCTACAACGATCTCAAAAATATACAAATTACAAGAAATGAGTATAAAAACACATACCATGCATATTGACCAAATAAAGCTTTAAAAATGGCTTCCCAGGTTTCTTGCTTGGGGTTTCGGTGGGAGAGAAGATGATAACTAAAAAAATGTTTCATATATTTATTCTTTTATGTGTTTTGCTATTATTATATTATACTTTAATATTTTAATTATAAGTTAATATAATTTTTAACTACAAGCTAAGTCTACCATCCACTAAAGTTCCAAAATGATATATTGCCATTTTGGACTTTAGTTAAATTGCTATGAAGATCCTTATGTCTTTGATCAATTACAAGTCTATATTTGTAAACTTTTACAATTTAGTCTTTGTACCTTAATTAATCATTAATTCGATAAAATTTATTTATTCAAAATTCAATTCACCTATATAATCATTTGAGAAATATTTAATAAAAATATTTTCAAGCTCGGTTTTTGAAAATGAGGTCTCTATACCTTATTTTCCAACTCTATTGACTTTAGGGTCAGTACACTTGTACTTTAACTAATTATCCAATTGACAAATTTCGCCTAACCAAATTTCAATATAATGTTATAATTAACTCGTAAATATTAATTAATAATATTTACAAACTCAACCATTAGAGAATGGGGTTTTAGAACCACCGTTTTCAGCATCACTAAAAATTGAGTTGTTACACTTGCTTTCTTTGGGATAATATTCGCTCTCCCAGTATGATCCTATTTTATCTCATGGTAATCATTACATCTTCCTTCATGAAAAGTCAATTACAATTAAATAGTAATCAAGTCGTTCATTACAAAGACGAATAACCCTTGGTCACGTTCACTTTTCATCAACCATGTAATGCCAATTAGAGGATATCATTTACCCATGTCTCGAGCTATGAATTCCACTGTTGTAAGTGACGCTACGTATGCCAATTAGAGGATATCATTTACCCATGTCTCGAGCTATGAATTCCACTGTTGTAAGTGACGCTACGTACTGCAGAAGTCGTACACCTAATGCACTAGCTTTCGGTTCCTTATCTATTTAAACGCAGGCTTTTACTTATATCAAAGTCTACGAGTCACGCATATATAGTCCACCATCCACTCAGGATTTAGGTATGCCATACTATGAATGTCACAAGTTAATAAATCCATAAATAGATTCAGGATATATTCTGTTTGGGGCCTGACTGATGTACTGTCAGTCCAATTAGTCACATCTATGTATCTACCTTTTGGGAGTTATCTACTCCAATGCCCAAGACAAAGCATCTCCCCAATTGAAATTGATAGACAATATATTAGTCTTTCAATCGGTTTGCTCATTTTTAATTAAAATAGGGTCATTTTTAGGTTTATCTACTAATACAAGCTATCTTTTTGTATTACGATCAAACCATGTAATAATGCTTAGTATTAGTTTAAAATTAGACAACCAATGAGCAACATTTGCTTCCGTTTTACTTTGCATGTAAAGTATATTAATTGTAATCAATGAATTTGTTTTACCAACCAATCTATTCAAAAAAATTACAAGTGTACTTAGACGAAAATACTACACTTAAGTCCACCAGCAAACTCAAAAGTGTTCTTCATTGATTACAGAGAAACTGATCTTTAAGCTTGTAAAAGCTACCTTCTTTTGTCTCCTAGTGAACTCTTAAATCTTTCTTTAAGTTTTACCAGATAGGAAGAGGTAGTTGTAGGAGTTGTTCATTAAGGTTTTCATCTGAAATACTAGACATGAAGAAAACTTTCTTCTAGAAACTATTTGCATGTTTATCGATTCTTACTATTATGTTGAGTTTCCCTTGTTTATGTATTTAAAATAGTTATTTGATTATTTTTAGCTAAATAAACTAGAGAAGGTCCCAGTGCAAAGGGAAAAGAACCTGTCGAGTAGATAAAAGCTTGTGTGAATATTTCTGTTTAGCTCTTTTGTTCTTTGTGTCTGTTAATGGTATCAACATGTTTAAACTATCCTACTGTTTATTCAGGTGAGTTGTCCTAACCTTTGCTTTTGGTACATCTATCAAAGGAATATGGAAATGAGATGATGCATGTTCTGTTGATGTCAGTAGATCATAAACATGAGTCTTGCATGTACATCGATATGAATACTCCTTACTTGATGTATAAGCTTCGTATCTGAATTGACGAAAAATGGTATTGGACGTATGATGGTGAAAAGAAGAAATGATAAACGTTATTATATGTTTCACCTCTGGTATGATACTTTGATGCAATCTGTGACTGGTGAATACCTGGCCTTGCGAGGGAACACTTACATGTTCAAATTAACAATGAGGAATTATAGAGGTTCGGTGGGTATAATTGGTCTATTGGATTAACGGAGTGGCATGATGGAAATGGAATGTTGGTTATTAGGAACAAGGATCAAAAGCTATGTCACACCTGAATTTTCAAAATACTTGAACTCAAGGAGGAGTTAGGGAGCTGATTGAATAGTAATGGAAAGTTAGGGGCACTAGCGAGAAATTTAGAGAATTAGGTGGCTGGTTAGGAGAAAGTTATACTCCTAATCTGGTTTGGTTAGATTGGAACCGGCTAGTTACATAGTGGGAAACATAAAAATTAGGACTATGTGGTGGTGATGGTCTGTGAAGATCGCGCTATGAGAATATATATAGGTAGGAGGACAAGAAAAGGGGGAATTCCTTAATCTTGTTTACACATTCTTCTCTTCAAAATTATCATATTCTTTTTTAGCCGTCTTGAAGAAGAAGAGGCTATAACCGCGAGAGGCTCTGCATGTTGCAATAGTCCTAGGCATGGATGTCTAGGAAGGAGAAAATTTAAGGAAATCTTGCTAGGTATAAGGAGAAAATAGCATTCGGGCAGCCATAGTAACAAGGATAATGAAATAATATGAGTTTCTGCACCCTACTTCTAGGTGATAAATGATTATATGTTGCTTGCATGAACTTGGGAATGCATGAATAATGTTATTGATTCATGATAAGCTAATTACTGTTGCTTTGAGATAGATGATGATTAGATGAATGTATTGCTAAATAACTGGGGAAAAACCTCTATGGGATAGATGAAGTTAGGAAGGGAAATGGGGAGAGAACCTATTAGTTACTACCTCAAGTGAAGTTCCGGGCCTTATAGAGGGAACATTGTAATGTTCGAGCATCAAGGTTAGGTGGTGTAAAAGAGGTAATGGAGGAGGATTTGGGAAATAAAAATCATGGAGCGGTATTTACCATGACGGAGGTATCGATTGGTCTTTCGGGGCGACACCGTGATGATATATGACGTAAGACCATAGATGAAAGATGCTATGGTAGCCTGGTATGAGTACGTGGCATAAGACCATTGATGAAAGGCGAAATAACAACATGGTACAAGGAAAAAGTATATGGCATAAGACCATGGATGAAAGACGTCATGGTGGCACGGTACAAAGTATAATGTATAAGGTATAAGACCATAGATGAAAGATGTTATGGCAGTCATATATAATGAGTAAAACCATGGATGAAAAACTCCATGACATCATATAATAGTAAACCATGATGGCAAACTGGTGTAAAACCATGGATGAAATACTCCATGACATCCACAAACACAATCCGTTGGGATAGTAAACATAGAACAAAGATAGTCTACTAGAACAATAAACACAGAACAGACAATCTGCCAGGACAATAAATATGGGGTGGTCCTCCAGGACCAAAAGAATACTTGGTGAGAAGGGTTTAAGACCTTAGCTTGACTAAGACAACCAAAGGAGTCCACCCTTATGCAGGAGCAGATAGTTTACTGGGATGTTAAACATGGGTATTATGCTAAGTCAAACTATAGTGGTATGGCATTGCGACATTATGAAAAGTCCGTCGGAACGGTAATGCAGAAAGGTTTACCAATATGTAAGACATGAGACCCTCAACAGGGAAGTTCACCACACAAGAGGTACACCATGGGCTAAGATCGAAAGAATAGTGTGAATTACAAGATAAATTGCAAATATGCAAAAATGAGGTGCACTCGAGGGGCGTAGATCTCCAGATTAATAAAGGGATACACCAATGACGATGCAAAATAAGGCTAACAGTACGATAATTGAGTTCTCTAGAGAAGCGATGAACCTTATGAAGAAAGCATATACAAGGCAAAACTCTATTGGCCTAACGTCATGAGCCTTATGTTGAGGGAAAGACCACTGACATTCTGTAGGGAGAAGAGGTGGAAAATGGCTAGTTGTTTAGAATAGATTATTAACATAATATGAGAATACTAATTAGCAATAGTTTATTAAGCGAAACCCAGATAGTAGGGATTCGCAGGTGAGGGTTCGCCAAGGGCGGAATAAGTCTATTGACAACCTAGCAGATAACGATTCACCAAGAATAGTAGAGAACAAGTAAAAAGGTAAAGCAGAGACTTAGATAAAATCTGTGATATATTAAGAGGAGATAGAGAGTCGAAATCTTTGCCCAAAACTTGTTTCTTATTATTCTCTTGCAAGTTGGTTATATTATGTTTTTTTAGCAAATTCTCACTAAGTTTATTAGAACTTATAGGTTTCATCACTTAATCACAGGATAAAGCGTGAGAAGGATTTGAGTGGAGGTACCAAGCCAGCCATTACTTGATCAATGTAGCGTAGTAGAAGCTGTATTTGTATATAGAGTGGCACCCACAGAGGCCTTGTCTCGAGGATTAAGGCAAACATAATAACTGTAGAATCATATTCAAACAGTGAAACTGTACACAGAAACTAAGGCCATAGAAAATCATTATAGATTTTATTTAATGTATGATGTTAAAGGTAATTAGGCCTTAGGCCTACATGTTATGTGGCTCTTATATGTAACTAAATTTATGATGGATGTATAGTAAAAGTACATGGGTTTTTGTAGCATCTGATACCTAGCCCTAATGATCAGGTTGGGTATGGGGTATTACAATTTAGTGGTATTAGAGCTTCTATTTACCTGATCCTCTGGACGTGTGAAGTTGGAAGACAACCCCTCTATACATAATATAGTGGCGATGGCTTAGTCCCTTAAGATTTATTGTAAATAGTGGGTATAACGAGAATGAGTACTATATTTGTAGATCATGTCCTTCTGAAACTCTTCCCACTCGGCTCTAGAAATATTCATGGCATCAAAGCATGGACCCTAGTTAATGAACTGGCGAAGACAACTGAAGTTTACATGACTCACATCAAAAGAGCCCACAACAACATGAGCATGGAATATGTAATTAGATTTTAACTTGGGAAGATAATCCATGATACTCGCCTCAATGTCTGTCTTGAATTGTGCCAGGGCTTTAATGTTTTCCTTTCGAATCTTCTCTAGGTCTACCAACCATTGCTCCTTCTATGCCTTGATTTGTTCCTCCAACTGACGAACCCTACCCTCAGACTCTATCTTTAGAGAGTTGTACCTAAACTCCCAATCGGAGGTAGATTTCTCAGATTTTTGCTCTTGAAGGGTTGTGACCTCTTACATTTGATGGTGCTTAGCCAGCTCTTGATCCTTAGAAGCTAATACTGTCTTAAATTGGGCATGTCTAACTTTGACCTCAATGCATCGTTCACAAAGAGCCTAACCAAGCAAACTGTCTTGCTCCATCCAGATATGGTGGGAATCCATCAAACCCCAGAGAGTAGGTTTACGAGCTTCTAAAGAATAACGGAGAATAAATTCTTTCAGTGCTTGGGGTAGGTCCCTCTCCTATCGTTGGTTAATCTTTCTTAGGTCCCTCTCCATGGCGTCCACATCCATTTTGTTTGAATTTTGAGAAGGAGTGGATGATTGAGTAGAACCTGCAAGAGAAAAATTAAGATCAGCCATACAAGGAACAAAATTCTTTATCTAAGGGACTTACCTGCGGCCCTTGTAGGAAGAATGGACTAGGGGTATATGCATAGCGTGTAGTAAGAATAAAAGAAGTTCGAAGGTTCCTCCTTCCTCTCAACCAAAATAGCGGCTAAGTCATCAAAAGCCTTGTAGGGCAACACTACATCTGAAGGGCGTGTGAGCCGATAAATGGCCGCAGGAGTATTTACTAAAGGCCTGTAACCATTAAGACTATGATTATCTAAGCATAAAAGAAAAAAGTTTCTGGAAGTAACAAGATCCTCCAACACAAGAGAGCGGCCTAACTTCAAGAGGTTTAACTGATCCTCCGTGGCCTCATTATCCAGTTGCTAGATGCGGGTACAAACATGCTTTGAGGGAATATACCTGTAACATATCGAAATAGGGCCTAGCCGAAACAGTAGTTTCGGGACCACAAATTTGACATTAAAATATTTATTTATGATTATTATGAGGTCTAGAATATGAGAACATGCATATGTTAAAGTTTCATGAAGGAATTCTATGAGTAAGGTGTCCAATTGGGAAATAAGGACCAAATTGAATAAATTGCAAAACTTGGGCTCTAGAATCAATTTGTATGAAATGGCTTTATAATATTAATTAGAGGTCCTTAAATATCAATTTACCCAGTTTCTAAGTTTTTGGACAAAAACGGGCATGTATGGGTAAAAATTTAAAGAAAAGGCTTAAGGGCATTTTGGTCATTTGGCATTTTAATGAAATAAAATGGGAAAACAAGCCAAAAATTAGCTCATATTCTTCATGTTACTACCAAAAATTTGGAGTTCTCCGTAGCTAGGGTTTTCAACATTTTAAAGCTCAATAGTAAGTGCTCCCAAGCCCCGTTTTTAATGTTCTTCGCATTTTTGAAATCCTGGTAGCTTACTCTCTCTATTTCTACCCATATTTCATGCTAGGGTTCATGTTTAGAAATTTATCCATCCATGATTTACTTGTATTTTGATGGTTTATGGAGGAATATGAAAGTTGGATGTGTGTTAAACATCTTTTCCTAGGTGATTTTCATGAAAAACCCCTAAAAGGATCTTTTTGTAAAAGGTGTAAAATATGAGGTAGAAATTGAAATAATGGAAAAATGTGGGCTGCCATAAGAGGAAAGAACATTCAGCTAGGCTTGGGTAATGTAGAAATTGCATGCATTTCATTATACGAGCCTGGGGACTAAATCATAAAAATGTGAAAGGTTAGGGGCAAAACGATCATTTGGACCAGGGTTGAAATTTAGACTCGAAAAGTATAATGTGAGGTGTTAATGATTTATTTTTATTGTTATAGACCCCAAGGAACAAATTTCGGAGGTCGATCGAGGAAAACGAAAGGTTTCGGAATAACCGAAACACGATACCAAAACGAGTACCAGGTAAGTTCAAATAACTTAAAGTAAACTCATAGTATGCTTAATTGCATGATTTATGAATGTATGATAAATGCATTTGGTAGTAGCATGAAAATCCATGAAATGTATCCTTAATAATAACACATTGATAAATATTCCCGATTGAGATTAAAAAAGGAAGTTCGGTGGATAAACCATGATTTACATGTTGATTGAGATCTTGCATGTGTTGCAGAAGGATTTAGCCTGGACGGGTAATCCGTTAATCTCAAATATAGAAAGGATCTAGCTCGGATGGGTGTTCCTTGAGTGCTCGAGCCTCCCAAAGAATATGTGCACACTGAGGATTTAGCCTAGACGGGTAATCCGATTAGGTTCTGAATATAGCCTGGACTGGTAATTCAGATCCGAACTCATTAAGGGTGTTTGTTGCTATAAGGGATTTAACCTGGACTGGTAATCCCGACATCACTTTATGAGTTTATATTACGGTGGATTTAGCCTGGACTGGTAATCCTGCTGTAAGATTTGAGGTTCGCAGAAGTGCATGCATAAGATGATCACTCTGATGGCTTGACGGATAATGGATAATCCATCAAGATTTCCTAGAAACTCAACGGGATTAACATGAGACATATGTATATATGGAAAGGATGAATGATGAGCTCATCTAATACCAAATTATATGATGTATTATTATGTGACTAACTTAATGATTGAGTGTATGTGATAGGGAAACCATTCATTGCTTATTGATTTTATTGCCTAATATGGTTGTATGCTAATTACTCGGTAAGTTTAATTTCCAGTTATTTGGGCTTACTAAGCATATAAATGCTTACCCCTCTCTTTTCCCTGTCTTACAGAGCTCGAGGACTCATAAAGATTGGAAGACTGTCAGAGAGTCAACACACTATCAACTAGTCCAGCCTTGGTATAATGACACTTTTATTTTGTTCAATGGCATGTATAGGACTTTGGTTCATTTTGTGATATGTGTCATTTGAATTGCCCATATGAAGGCTTGTAAAAGTTTATATATCTTTTTGTATTTGGCCATGGGAATTGGCTTATTTTGAAATAGGCTATGACGTACAAATCTATGCATGTTTACGTTTACATGGGATGGCTTGGCTATAATTGGCAATGAGTTATAAGAATGAGCCAATCTTATATGTGTCAATGAGAGATAGAAATCCTTAATACAAAAAGGAAATTAACCTATCATGTATAAAACCGATGATATGAGGTTTGCATGCAATGAGGTTTATCAAGGTTATATGTAAGTGTAAAATCTGGCCTTATTATGTGTTAAGATAACCTATAAGTGTGATTGGTTGATAGAGGGTGACCAAAGGCTTGGAAAATAGCCTTACAAGGTCCGCACGGGTAGACACACGGGCATGTGTCTAGGCCATGTGTGACATACGGATCGCCCTTATGGGCGTGTGGTATGGCTGTGTGTCCCCTGCACCTAAAATTTCAAGTAAGTATGCATGGTAGTAAACACACGGGTGAAGGACACAGGCGTGTCCTATATCACACAGGTGTGTGTCTTAGTCTTGTGCCCCTAAATGCATGCTGATGTCATAAAAAGAATGCTCAAGTTTTTGGACACGGGTGACCACACGGGCGTGTCTAAGCCGTGCGAAGGACAGGGGCCAGGGACACGACCGTGTGTCTCAACCGTGTGAAAACCCCTGTAGGTTCGAAATGAAAAATAATTTTCGCAAATTCAACACAGGTAAAGGACACGGGTGTGTCCCATAGCACACAGGCATGTGCATTACCTCTACACGGGCGTGTGAGGCTTTACTTAAAAATTTTTCATGAACTTTCGTAAGTTCTCGGTTTAGTCCTGAATCGTTCTCAATGGGTGTTTAGGGCCTCATAGGCCCATAATAGGGACATTATGATGCAATTTGATTTATTTTATATTGGAATGAAATTTTATAACTCATATTTCCTGAAAATGTTCAAGTACACATCTGGTAATGCCTCATATTTGGTCCCGGTCTCAGGTATGGGTAAAGGGTGTTATAGGGCCATTGGGTTAGGAACCCAAACCACCACTTAGCTTACACCTCACCCAAATAAATTTGTTTCTATTATGGTGATGGTTGGAAGCCTAGTTTTTAATTATGGGTTCATACCTTTGATGAGCACTAAAATAGGCCAACTCAATTAAAGCTCCCTAAGAAGTTACCTTTAATTGATATAATCACTAGAAAACACCAAGAATGGGTGGCTCGCTCCTTAGGCTACAATCAATGAAATAGGCAACCAGGGTCCACCAAGAAAAGCCAGTGAGTTGTCTAGGTGTGTTCCCATACTCATGAAGAACAGTGCAAAAGAAAAAATTAAAGGGGGAAGGGATTCTTCCTAAACCCCTCGATAATTGGGAAAAGTGAGAATGTTCGCCAGAGCCAAAGTTTTGTTAAGTATCCACCAGAAGTAATACACGCCCAAATAAACCCAATCCTATGACTTTGATACAGTGTGTGCTAAATACTTCACCAAGAAGACCGAGAAATCACTTGTCGACAGATGGCCTCTACTCGTGAACAATCCAGATTCACCACTTGGGCAGAGTGGTTTAAAATGTTGGGAACATACTAGACCACCCAGGTGAATAGGGATGTCAGCCTCTAAGTTAAAAGTGGGTTGTCTTAGGAAGGACAATTTTACCTAGTGACTGCTTCAGATCTACCTCAAGCAAAAATTTCGAAGACAAAATATTCTTTAAGCGTGGGGGAGTTGTCACGTCCAAATTTCCAAAATACCTGAACTCAAAGAGGAGACGGGGAGCTAGTTGAATAGTAATGGAAAGTTAAGGGCACTAGCAATAAATTTAGAGAATTAGACTCCTACTATGGTTTGGTTAGATTGCAACGAACTAGTTACATAGTGGGAAACATAATAATTAGGACTATGTGATGGTGACGGTCTGTGAAGATCACGCCATGAGGATAGGGGTGGCGAACTAATTAGCAAGAAAGCCCGTGTAATAAGATTCTCGCCACAACAAAAAACTCACCACTCCGCGAAGTGGAACTCTGTAGTATTGGCTAAGTTTAACAAAGTACTTCGCCACAAAGTTCCCAACCTTGTTTTGTCTAAGTCTCGTGACTTAGGCAGTCTTCGCCAGCTCAGTCTCTTAAAGAGCACTAGCTCGACAAAAGAGGGTGTGACACTATTCAACAAATTTGTCTTTTCTCCGATTATTCTCGATTTGATCCAATTTTTGATCTATATAGTTATTCAATTCAATTTATTAATTCAAAAAATTTTATAACATCTTATTATAAGTATGAATCAGTTCAATTTTTAGTTTTTTTGAATGCCCTTAAATTTTTGTACTTTATTCAATTTAGTCCCTAAAACCGAAATTGCAATATCTTTCAAATTTGAGCTTTGATTTGGAAACTGATCTTAATTACATCCTTTTAGGATCCTCTACTGTCAATAATTACATAAATTTCACACCAATTTTGGAATTTATACACTTTAGTCTCTTTTCATATCTAAGTTTAAATTCTAGCCATTTAACAATAATTTCATCAAGAGTTCATCAATGGAAACTTTTAGAAACTTTAACAGTTTTACAAACTGGTACATAAGCTAGCTAAATCAAGCTTCTACGACCTTAAAAACATAGAGATTACAATATAAAGGACTTGAATTACCTTAGCAATTTGAAGATAGATTGTTCTAAAATATGAAACCCTATATTCTTTTGTTTCTTAAGAACGAATGGTGGAAAAGAAAAGAATTATGACAATTCTCCATCATTTCTCCCTTTTATACCATGATTAAGCATTATTAATTTGGTTTAATTTAAGTAAATTTTACTTTAATTAATCTAATTAGCCTTTTAAGCATAACTTAATGAATTCATCCATCATTTCCCACTAACATACATTACAAATTGATCCAATTACAAATTGGTCCAATCACTCTTTTGGTCCTTTAACTAGTTAAAAATATATAATGTTTAAACTTTTATAAATTTTACAATTTAGTCATTGCACCTTAATTAACTATCAATTCGGCAAAATTAAGAAACCAAAATTTAATATATTTTTATACTGGTCCGTAAATATTAATATTTAATATTTAAGGGCTCAGACATCGGACATCAAAAATGGAGTTCTAAAATCGTCGATCTGACACAACTGAAAAATAGGTTTTTACAACTCTCTCCCCTTAAGAAATTTTGTCCTCAAAACTTTTACTTGAGAATAAGTTAGGGTATTATGATTTCATGTTGTCTTCCAGTTCCCACGTAGCCTCTTTTGTGCAGTGACAATGCCATAATACTTTCACTAGTGATATTCGTTTGTTTCGTGATTCTTTTATTTCTTGAGCCAAAATCTTAACTGGTTCTTCACTATAAATCAAATCAGGCTATAGTTTAATTTCATCGAGAGATATCAAGTAAGAAGGATTATATTGATATCATCGTAGCATCGATATGTGAAACACGTTGTGAATCTTTTCGAGTTTCGGAGGCAAAGCTAATCAATAGGCTACCAGACCAACCATTTTCTAGAATTTTGTATAGCCCTATAAATCTTAGACTAAGTTTTCCTTTTCTGCTGAAACCAGAACTTCCTTCCAGGATGAGACCTTCAAAAACACTTTATCGTCGATCTAAGATTCAAAATCTTTTCTTTTCAAATTAGCATAAGATTTTTATTGATCTGAGGTAGCTTTCAAACAATCCCGTATAACTCTGAATTTTTCCTCTATCTCTTGTATTAGATAATTCCTTGCCAACTTTCTTTCACTCAACTCTAACCAGTACAATGGAGTTCTGCATTTTATTTCATATAAAGCCTTGTACGGTGCCATTTTGCTACTTGACTGGTAGTTGTTATTTTATGCAAACTTAGCTAACGGTAGAAATTTCACCCAGTTGCCTTTAAATTCAATAATACAACATCACAACATCTCTTCAATTATCTGAATTACTTGTTCTAATTGTCCGTCAGTCTGAGGATTAAATGTTGTATTGAATTTCTGTTTCATGCCTAAAGCTTCATGTAACGTACCAAAAATCTAGAGGTAAATCTCGAGTTTTGATCTAAAATGATAGATAGTGGCACACCACGCAATCTGACAATCTCAGAAATATAGAGTTCAGCCAACTTCTCGAGTGTATAGTCAATTCTAATAGGAATAAAGTGTGCTAACTTGGTCAATCTGTCAACTATTACCTAGTTTCTAACTTGGTCAATCTGTCAACTATTACCTAGTTTCTATCTTTCTTTTCTAGTGATAAAGGTAAACCTGATACAAAATCTATGGTAACTTGTTCCCATTTCCATTTCAGAATATTCACAAGCTGTAACAAACCTGACGGAACCTAGTGTTTGACTTTAACTTACTGACACATCAAACACTTTGCTACCTATTATAAAATTTCTTTTTTCATTCCCGACCACCAAAACAACTAGTTCAAGTCATTATTCATTTTGTTATCGCTTAGATGTATTGAGTAAGAACTATTGTGAGCCTCACATAAAATGTCTCGTTTCAAGTCTATATTTCAACATACACAAATAGTTTCAATAGTATATATTCCCGTTATCACCAATATTAAACTCGATAGTCTGATTATCTTCTACAAATTCTTGTTTAGCTTGTAACTCAGAATTATCTTTTCATAACTCCTGAATTCTTTAAAGAAATATCGGTTTAATTCTTAACTTGACTAAAACAGAACCATTACATTCTAGACTCAAATGAGTGTTCATCACTTTCAACTGTTCAAAACTCTATTGGCACTTATCTGGCCAAATAAAAGTAACATTCTTCTGTAGTAGTTTTGTCAATGGGAGAGCTATCATCGAAAATCCTTTAACAAATCGCCGATAACATCTAGCTAGTCCCACAAAACTTTACACCTGTGTGACATTCTTTGGTAGTTTCCAATTTACAATTACAGAGATTTTATTCGAATTAACTCAGATACCTTCAGCAGAAATTACGTGTCCCAAAAATTCTACTTCTTGTAGCCATAACTCACATTTACTGAATTTTTGCATACAACTGTTTCTTCTACAATGTCTGCAATATAGTTCTTAGATATTGATCATGTTAAGTTTCATTCCTTAAGTAAATCAGAATGTTGCCAATAAACACAATAACAAATCTGTCCAGGTACGGCTGAAAAATTTGATTCATTAGATCCATAAAAGCGACTGAGGTATTAGTTAGCCCAAACAACATTACCAGAAATTCATAATGTTCGTATCGAGTTCGGAAAGCAATCTTTAATACATCTGGCTCTTTAACTCTAAGTTGATAAGCTTGATCGAAGATAAGTCTAAGATCCAAGATTTTGGAAAATGCAGTTTAGCCAAGTTATTTCTGACACCTCCACCTAAAAAGTCGAGAGATCTCCAAAGTCATTTATCCACTTCTTCAGGTATTTCGAGGAAAGACATGCTAAGATGTAATACTTCGCGACTCCAGGTTACGTTTGTAGTTACGCAAAGAATATTCACAATGTGGATAGAACATTTTACAAACATCACGGGAGAAACCACATAAGTGAGTGCAGGTTGAAAATGAGCTTGTTTTAATTGCGGTTCCAAAGAACATTTAAAAAGAGATTACCCGAGAAGAGAAATGTCTAAACAGAGTTACCAGAGGCCTCAAGATACGTCGGTGACTAGTACAAGAAGTGTTCAAAACATGAATAAACCAATTTGTGAGCATTGGGGTAAAAATCACTTCAGAGAGTGTAGACTAAAAATGAGAGCTTGTTTCAGATACAACTCCACCGAACATTTTATGCGAGATTACTCGAGGAAGTCAAATGTTATCAGTGATCAGGCAGCTAAGTCGATGCCAACTCCGCAAAGAGGCAAAAAGCTAGGAATTGGTAATAACGCCGGAGCCAGTCGAGATGGAATCAGAGATGCGACCGTGAGATCTGAAGCTCGTGCACTTGCCAATAGATTTTATATGTAAACAATATATTAATTGTATAAAAAAAACAATGGGAGGAACTTAAATTAAGATCATCCTGAAAAGCATAGTTTTTGGCACTAATAAAATAGTACCACATCATCAAATTTTAAAGAGGTACAAATAGTACTATACGCTCATCTATATATGACACTTTCTCTAACTTAATTTAACTTTAATTAAATTAAGAATTAAAATTTTGAGAAAAAAACAAATATGTTGGAACTATAGTGTAAAAAAACCATAAGTAAAAAAATTTAAAAACCTAAAATAAAAATTGAAAATTAAACGAAGAGATCAGAAAAAATTGAAATTAACGAAAAAAATTTAACCACCAAATAAAAAAAAACTAGGAAATTGAAAAATTATAGTCACCACAAATTGTATCATCAAACTTTGTTAAGTGATTAAAAATTTTAAAAAATGAAATAGAGAACAATTTAAAATGAAAAAAAAATTGACTATCTAGAAATTAAAAACTTTTAAAAAAATAATATCACAAAAAAATATTAAATTTTGAGAAAATAAAAAATAATTATAAGACTATAAAAAAAATGTTCGTTTATTTAAAAAAAATTAATTATTTTAAAATTAAATTAAATTAGAGAATACAGTATATATAAATGAGTGTCGTTATCTTTAAAAATGAATAAGGTGATAATATTTGAATGGTGTTTCAAAACGAAACCTTTTAGAATATTTTAATATAAATTATTATCAAAACAATATATTAATTAACAGCATTATGTTTTTTTGAACCTTAATTAATCGCATTGTTAACCAAATTAATCCCAGAAATATAATCCTAAGTCGAGAAGATTATAACAGAAAAAATAATGAAAGGTGTAGAAAATGTAAACACATACGCGAAAGCTAAATCAGCATCACTCCAAAACATAACCTAACGGTCCTCGTCTTGAAATTTTCCATAATTTTTTCTTTCCTTCCAAACACTGCCTTTCCTTTAGTTCCTTCATTTCATTTTCCCTTCACATTCTTTCATTCCTTCTTCTTCCGCTTTTCTATTAATTGGTTCTGTGTAAGCTTTGTTGTGGCTGTGGTTTGCAGTTTCCATGAATACAGAGATATAGAAAAAGGGGGAAAAAAACAATGATTCGTTCGATTGAGAGATGTATTCTTTGATTTGATTTGCTAGTTTTTTTACTTGGCGAGCAAAAAATGGACATGCCAAAGCAGGTGACGGTTCGTGACTTGGTGGAGGAAGCCAAGAAGCGGATCGTGATTTTAGCTATCTGCGTCGTTGGATTGTCCTATCTCATGTCACGTTAAGTTCTCAAATGCTCTTCTTTCTTTCTTTTGTATTTTTCATCTACTTGCTACTGAATTTACTATATACTTTTGATTGTTTAATTATTCCTTTTGATCTTCGAGTGTAGCTTGATTAATACTTTATTCAATTACTTACTTGCTACTGGATTTACTCCATGATTTTGATAGCTTAACTTTTAGTTTGATCTTCAAGTTTGGTTGATTAGTACTTTTATTCAATTACTTGTTATTGAGTTCAGTTAGGATTTTGACTCTGTTCACTTACTCTTTTAAAACTAAATTTTTAGTACTTTAATTTTGCTTCGTCTCATCGATTACTAATAGGAAATCGGACCGGTTATAGTTTATGTAGCCTGCAGGTTGTAGCATTGAAGTTTTATTAAACTTCGGTTTCAAATTAAAGTGGCACCAGGATTTCAAATAGTTATTTTTTCCTATTTACTGGAATTGATGTTCTATAACCTACCAGTTTAGTCAGTCTTGCATTCGACTGTCTAGGTGATGAATTCAAGCTGCATCCACCAAGTATTTAACTATTGTTGAGGTCACTCAGTTCGAAACTAGAACTTTAGTTAACATCATTTATGTGATCAAAAGTTTTACACTTGTTAAAGAACAAAAAAAAATTGCACTTGCTGGTGTTTCACTTCAGTTCCTTAATGTGAAATTGCCATGAACCATAGTCATAAAGAGAGAGCACTAGTTCCTTTTCCTTTATACACATTACCTGCCAGTTCAGTGTAATGCTACCAACTAATGGTGCTACTTTATTGATAAAATGGTAATCATTGTACAGATTGTTACAATTAGGGTAAAAAGAACCAATTGTTAAGAAAACTCTTTGGTTGCAGCTTAATGTAATGCAGTCAGTGGATTCTTTCACCGGACTTGTATGATTAAGAATTATGTTTTAATTCTGTTTTGTTTCAGTTGTTTGGAGTTTCACTTTCTTATGATACCTTTTACCCCTCTCTGGACCAAGCACACACTAGTGCGGTTTTTCATGGGTTGTTAAGTCAGTTTCTTTTTTTCTTATGGACACTTAGATTTGAATACTGAACAATGTAGGCACTGGGGGGATATAGCCCCAGAGATGAGCATTATATGGCATGATTCATGTAACTGACCTCAATTAGGTGGGATTGGATTTCTGTAACCATGAAAAATTGAAACATATCAAGTTCCTACCTTAAAATTTTCTTTACGTGGAAAGATTTTTAAAAGTAAACTTTCTTTACATCATTGCCACTGTATTTTGTTCATCATTTTAAAATATGCTTACTTTTTCCTATTTCTTATATCAGTGACAAGTTCCTCAGTTTTGGTTAATCTTCCTGCTGCTGCCTTCTTAATCATTCTCCTACGATACATTTCAATAGATTATGAAATGCGGAGGAAAGCTGCTGTATACAACAGAAAATCTGCATCTATGAGTTCATTGACTCCAAAGCAACCACCAGAGCGTCCTAAAGTTGTTGATCGTTCTGATTGGAGAAGGAAAGTGAATTCTCCTATTGTAGAGGACGCAATAGATCACTTCACAAGACATCTTATATCTGAGTGGGTGACAGATCTATGGTATTCTCGTTTAACACCTGATAGGGAAGGCCCAGAAGAACTGGTGCTGATCATAAATGGTGTTCTTGGGGAGCTTTCAGACCGGATGAAAAATATAAATCTCATCGATTTACTCACAAGGTATGAGTTCATTCCTCCACTGTTTTTGTTATGATTAAGACTGATTAAGAGGATACTGATCTACTTCTAGGGTGATGCAGGGACCTTATTAATCTCATTTGTACTCACTTGGAGCTTTTTCGTGTGAATAAAGCAAAAATTGAAAAGCAACAATCTATACCACTGACTATCGAACATCAAGATGCTGAAATAAGTCGTGTTATGGCTGCAGAGAACAAACTGCACCCAGCTTTATTCTCTACTGAAGCTGAGCACAAGGTTTTTGAGTTTTTCCTTTGACCTCCTAGTTCTACCAACATGGTCTATCTGTCTAATAGTACCTTATGCCCTGTTGTTTTAGGTGTTGCAACATTTGATGGGTGGTTTTATATCTTTCACATTCAAACCTGAAGATCTGCAATGTTCTTTCTTTCGGTATGTTGCCAGGGAACTTCTGGCTTGTGCAGTAATGCGACCAGTCTTAAACTTAGTGAGTCCAAGGTGATCAGTCTTTCTATTATTCTTGACTTCATTCATTAATATGCTATTGTTCTTGAGCATCTTGAATTTTGGTGATAGGTTTATAAATGAGAGAATTGAATCTGCTATTATATCCATGACCAAAGCTAAAGGAGTTGATGCTGCAGAAGGTGCATCTCAATACAAATCAAATGGCTCCTCAAGCATCCCTTCTGATCATTTTTCTAAGTTTTTAGATCCTTCTGTAACTGGTGTTGAACTGGTACAATTAAAAACTGATCAGTCCAGAGCTGCTGGAGGCACCACTGCAACAGATAACCTAAACAGAGCACATCTAATGAAGGATCCACTGCTTTCCATGGATACTCGATCTTCCCATTCTTGGAGCTCTGTGCCTTTGAACTCTCAAACTAGTGCTGGAAAAGGTATCGAGCAACATCGTACAGGAGGAGAATGGGGTGATATGTTAGATATCATTTCCCGTAGAAAGACTGAGGTACTTGCTCCAGAAAATTTTGAGAACATGTGGACAAAAGGGAGAAACTACAAAAAGAAGGAAAAACGATTGATTGAGCAAGTTCCTCGGCATCACTCTGCAGGGAGCCCTGCTACAGTGGATCATTCAAAAGCAATATCTAAGACAAGAGAGAAGTGTCCTACCAAGCTTAACACATCTGATAGGTGTGCAGCTCAATCTACATTAACTGATCAGCGCAAAATAGAAAAATCATTCCTAAAAGAAGCTAGCAATGTATCGTACTACTCTTCAGTTGCATCCTGTCAGGAAGATGATGAACACAGCCTTGTTGATTTGGAGGAGGTTGAATCAGAAAGCAGTGATTCTTTTACTTCAGAAGAAGAAACGGGAACTGTAACGGGTATTGGTTCTCCAGGAACCAAAGTTTGGGATGGCAAGAGTAACAGAAATCTGGCAGTTTCGCATATTCATCATCCACTTGAAAATCCTGAGGGCCATATGGCAAAGAAGGCTGGTGGAAGGCATGTTCAGTATCGAAGATTAACCAGAACCCCATCCAGCAGAAAAAGATCGAGATTGACCTGTCAGAAGTTGCCTGTCTGGCAAGAGGTGGATAGGTCTAGCTTTATATCAGGGGATGGACAGGACATACTTAATTCACCGAATGGACATGAGAAAGCTGATGACTCCAGCAATGATTCTGAGACTGAATTCTTTGGTAGACTTCACAGTGGAGCTACTGCTTCTTTGTCTGCTGCTTCTATCTCTAGTCATAGTTTGACTATTAATTCCTTGCAAAACTCGTTGGTGGTAGATTCTTTCTTTAAATTGAGATGTGAGGTACTTATTGATGATCAGAACAGAGTTCAGTATTCTTTCTTTGGTGGTAGATTCTCTTTTTACATGATTAATGCGATATTATTTCCTTTTGCAGGTTTTGGGTGCAAATATTGTGAAGAGTGGCTCCAAAACATTTGCCGTTTATTCCATATCTGTTACAGATGTAAACAACAATAATAGCTGGTCAATAAAGAGAAGGTGCTTAGAATGTGCTTTCTGGTCATGCACACCCATGATGCATTCTATATGGCATTCATTCTTCATCGCATAGGCATTTTGGTTGGAGTTTTTAACAACTGCAAATCAGTTATACTTACTTTTCACCTCCATCATTTGCTAATCATTTTAGTTGTTTTCCTTCAGATTCCGACATTTTGAGGAGCTGCATCAACGTCTTAAACAATTTCCGGAGTATAAGCTTCACTTGCCTCCAAAGCATTTTCTCTCAACAGGTTTGGACATTCATGTAATACGAGAACGGTGTAAATTGCTTGACGGATATTTAAAGGTTAAACACTTAACATTTTTCTTTGTCAATGGAGGCATATATGTTGACTGAAGTTATTCAAACTGATATTTTACATCCATATTGAGGTTTCTTCCTAAAATATATTTTGGACTGTTTGCTTACTAGTACTTCCATCTATCCAAAGTGCAAGTACGAGATCTATCCATGTTATATATGAGAAATAACTATATTTTTTGTTTGTTTGTTTTGAAAGTAGAAATAACTGTAATGTATGCTATATACAAGTTTTGCTTTATCTGACTACCTTTATAGTAATTATCAATATTTTTGCTGCTTCAGAATCTCCTGCAGCTTCCTACTATTTCAGGATCAATTGAAGTTTGGGACTTCCTAAGTGTTGACTCCCAGGTGAACTTCTATTTTCTTTTTCTAATGGAAAAATAGAGCTTCTCTCTCTCTCTCTCCCTCTCCCTGGGGAAGGGGTCAGTCTCAGATTTCTTCCCTTTTAAGCACAATCTCTTATAATATACATTTTGTAATGCAGACATATGTATTCTCAAATTCTTTTTCTATCATTGAGACATTGTCAGGTAATTCAGGTTTAATTTAGCAGACCATGCTCATAGTTTGGTTTTCCTTTCATTACCTGTATTTGGCTGATTCCATTTTTTGTGTTGCTTGGAACTTTCTAGTTGACCTTGACAGTAATCCATCTGAAAAGAGCAACAAGGCCTCAAGTGTTTTGGTGCCTCTGGTGGGTCCTTTTTCTTCTAAGAGAGAACAGTTAGACACTGAAAGCAAGGAATCTGCACGGCAGATGAAGCCAAATCTTGCAATGGATGGATCAAGAAATGCAAAAGATATGTCTTATCCTCCAAAAGTTCTCACTAAAGAACAGGGTAACTCCATTGAAGATTCAGGCAGTAATTCTGATACTGGAATGTCAAAGATTTCATTTGTAAGACACACAGGGAAGAATGTTAAAGGAAAAGCGAATGACAGAATGGAAGATGCTTCTGAGTTGGTTCTTGATGCTGTTTCGCACCCAACCTTTCCTACAGAGGTAATCAGTTTAAGGTCAAATATTTTATTTCCTCTCTGTCCATTTGTAGAGCTAAAATGGTCCTTATAACCTTGCTTAATGGAATGTAGAACTTTCTTGTTTAATATTTAGTATTTGTGAACTGACTTGAAATTGTGAGGCTTCTGGGCTCTTCAGAGGTTTAACTGATACATCTTTTGTGCAGTGGGTGCCCCCAAATTTAAGTTTCCCCATTTTAGATTTGGTGGATGTCATTTTCCAGCTCCAAGATGGCGGGTGGATCAGGTACACAAATGGTTTGAGATGAACTATTAACATATGTGTCAGCTTTATATTTTGATCTTCAGCTTGGCACTGTCGCATCTAGTTCTAACCAGATGCACATGTTTTATTGTTTTTATGTATGTGCATTTCAGGAGGAAGGCTTTTTGGGTGGCCAAACAAATCCTACAACTTGGAATGGGTGATGCTTTTGATGATTGGCTGATAGAAAAGATCCAGATGCTGCGCAAGGGCTCAGTTGTTGCTTCAGGAATTGAGCGTCTTGAGAAGGTATTTGTTTGATCTCAGAAATGATATTTCTTTTGAAAATTAGCAAATGTAATGGGTAATATCTTTTAGATCTATCAGCGGCGTAAAAGCAAATCTCATTTTGAGCAAGTTTGCTATAGAGGATTTAATGGAAGAGGCAAACCAGCTGCCCGTGATATAAGCAGACTGCCTCCTCATTTGTACCAGAACAAATTATGTCATTTGTAGTCAAGTTGCACCATTTTTTCTCTGTATTTCCTTGATGTTCTTAACATTACTACTTTAATCCTTGTTTTTGGGGACTTGAAGCAGTTTGTATTAAGATGTTTAGAATTCTGAAATGAAAGCACCAATTTTATGCCTGTGCACAGTACTAATATATGTCATTGTCATGCAGATACTTTGGCCTGATGGTATATTTATAACCAAACATCCAAGGCAACAACGTCCGCCATCATCCAGTAGCCCTTCCACGGCTTCACCTTGCAGTCCGCTACCTCCTGAAACATGTTCATCTAGATTGAGTGATGAGCAGCAACAACTAGAAGCAGAACGTCGTGCAAAATTCGTATATGAGCTAATGATTGGTAATTTTGTTTGTCATGAATGTTTCTTATTAATAATCTGCATTTATACAAGATCCTGTGTTATTAAAATGAAAATTTTCAACCTAAAGAAAGTAAATGAACTTGAATTTCTTGATACAGACAATGCACCAGCTGCTATTGTGGGTCTTGTTGGTCGCAAGGAGTACGAACAATCTGCTAAGGACCTCTATTTCTTCATTCAGGTAATTTAGGAGATAAGAGACTTGGAACAGGGTCTTACTTTCAGAAATAGCACTTCATTTAAGGCTAGGCAAGTTACAGTTGAGCATCATAAGTTATTAATAAAACACCAAACTAGATTGGTGCAACTGTTTAAGTTGTTAAGACTTGAGGGACACCTTGTTTCCCATTTGCCCATATTGGATGCATATCTAGTATGTCTGAGTAACAGTCTATTTGACCGGATGTTAGACATTATAAAACTCATTACAGTTGGTGATGGTTCATAGCTTAACGAATTTGACTTGTTCATATCCTAATTGCAGTCTAGTGTTTGTTTGAAGCTGCTGGCATATGATCTTCTTGAGCTCTTGCTGTTGTCTGCATTTCCAGAGATGGAGTATGTATTCAAGCAGTTCCATGTAGAAAAACACAAGTTTGGTGAGTTTAAAGCAAACTAAGTCGCATTTTCATATAGACAAGCCTGGCTTCATTGTTAACTCTAATCATTAAATCCTTCCGGCTTGGATACAAGAATACGAAGAAGTCCGGAGACTAATTGTATCTTACGCCTCCAAATTCTGTCTTTCTTTTTGTCATGGAAATTGTAAGTAAATCTTGAAATTATATGAAGGGATGGAAATGAATCAAGCTTGCATTTATATTTGTTTCTTTTTTTTTTTTTTTTAGGTTCAGAATTTTAATTTAAAGTTGTATAACTTTGTTTATTCATTTGTTCATGAATTTTAACAAATATTTTGAAGATTTGCGAACAATTAAAAATTATTTTCATGAATATTTAACAAACAATCTATTTTGTTCAAAATAAATAAATATATATATATATATATTAGAACTTATACTATAAATAAAAAAATTTAATAAACCCAACAATAATATTATGATCGAACAATAAATGTATTAAATATATTTATATTTTAAACGTCAAAATTTTGTTTTTATTTATTTATTTATTTTGATAAATGAAAATAAACCAACAAAATTTTATTTGTTCATCAAACATTCTTCTTCCTCTCAATTTAACTCTGCTGTCCATTTTTTTTTTTCCTATTCTATGCTAAAATATGCGGATATCCTCTATTGCCTTAAATTATGGAGATTATTATATGAACTATTTCTACCATATAACTAGTTCGGTTAATAATTATTTCAAATTACTACTAATTTAAAAATTTTAACTTTTAACCAAATCGATTTAATTTCAATTAATTTAGTTGGTTTTTGAATTTTTGAATTTTTTTTTTTTGTTAAAACAAGTTTAAATGTGACAAAAATTACAATGGTGATGTTTTTTTTTTCTTTTTTAATTCAAAGAAGTTCCAAACATGGAAAGGAAAAAGCAATACTCTGGCAATACTAAATTAAAAATATTACATTCAAAACATAAACACACACTAGGGGTCACAATCATAACATGAAAAGGAAAAAAAAAAGCTATTGAAATGAAAATGAAAAAAAAAAGGAAAAAGAAAACAAAGCCATTGAAGGCCCCAAAAAAGCAGTTGAAGAATGAAGGGAGAGTTCTCATCGGCTTGATTGAAAAGGAAAAACTAAAAAAATTGTTTGAAATTGAGGGTTTTCTAATGTTGGGTGTTTTTGTTATATTTTGATTTAATTTATAGGGTAAATTAACCCAACCTCGTTAAATTACTAATAAATTTACGTTTTAGTCACTAAACTTCAAAAGATTACAAAATGGTCATTGAATAATTTAAAAAATTTCAATTAAGTTGTTCAACTATTCAAAAGTTTTTATTGAAGTTGTTGAATTATTCGAAAGTTTTTATTTAAGTCACTAAGTTGTTAAGGTTTTTTTTTTTAAAGTCTGGAGCAATGATTTGACGATCAATATGGTGGATCAGTACTCATTGGCGAGTGGAAGAACATACCTTAGATCCAAGTCAATCTGACGATCAGCATCAAAGATCGGAGAAGAAAACTATTTAGATTTTGATTCGCAGAATCGTAACGCTCAAAGTTAAAAAAAAGGGTCATATTCAGGGACTAAATTGTATCCAGAGAAAAAAAGATAAAGTACCAAATTGGACAAAAAAAGTTTAGGTATTAAATAAAAAAAAAAAAGTCAAATTCAAGTACCAAATATTATATTAAACCATTGAAAAAGTGGCAATTTTA
This sequence comes from Gossypium anomalum, assembly GCA_025698475.1. Taxonomy (NCBI): domain Eukaryota; kingdom Viridiplantae; phylum Streptophyta; class Magnoliopsida; order Malvales; family Malvaceae; genus Gossypium; species Gossypium anomalum. Next base: position 19,352,871 of record CM046957.1, read on the forward strand.
AGTTTAAATAAATACATGTCATCATTAAGAAATGTCACATTAGTAGTTTTTAACACGGTAAGTGGAGAATTTATTTTATGGATTCTTTCCACCGTATCATCTATAGTCCTTCTCAATTAAAATAAGATACATCATCTTTTTTTTTTTTTTTTCCATATCATATCTACATTTGGACTAAACTTCAAAATCACCACATTCCCTTAATCTATCAAAAATTAAAAAAAAAATTAAGGTTAGTTTAATTTTTTTTTTACAGTAAAAACAAATTCTAAAACTCAAACAAAGTTGTATCTTCCCTTAATCTATATATATAAAAAAGGATTTTTTTTTTTTTAACAATAAAAACAAATTCTAAAACTCAATAAGACTTTAGTCCTCCAAGGCATCGTTTCGTCGGATGCAAATTCTTCACCTTCAAAACACCTTTCTATCGTAAGATTTTGCTTTCTTTATGTTTTAAATATAATTAACTTATATTGTTTTTCTATTATCTTCTTCACTTGTACTAAATTTGATATTATTTGTTGACTTTAATTTAACTTTTCTAAATTTTTACTTGTTTGCTACTTTAAAATTCACTTGTATCGGTAAACTCAAATTCAATTTTGATAAAATTCTAATATTAAAAAGAAAGGTTTCAACAAATTCATGTTTTAATTCTTATTAGTGAATTTGGAATATTGAAAGTAACATGAATGTGTTAAAACCTTTCTTTTCTTTTCTTTTTTTATCTTAGAATTTTATAAAATATCTTCCTAATTTTTATCCCAAAATTTTCCATCTAATTAAAATGTTAGGGTTTAATTTTGACTCCCACGTTATTTTTTCACAAAAATTGAATCCATAGACGATGGGTATTCAAGCCCCTAATTGACGATGACGATGGTCATGTTGGAAAATAATTATTGAGTTGAAGAATGATACTTGTATATTGTTGGAAAATAATTATTGAGTGATGAATGATAATTGTATCTCTTGGTTTAATACTGAACTTTTTTCATTCATTGTCTCTATTCACTCATGTCTATTAATTTTTCAACAAATCTCTTCATTCATTTTCTCTCCTCTATATAAAGTCAAGTTAGGAGATTTCAAAAACATATCATCAAAAACTATCAATATCAAAACTTCCTTCTAAATTCATTTCTCCTGGTAATAGAGAAAGGCAAGATTGTATTTAATTGATCAATGTTGTTCTGCTACTACTGTGATCGTTTGTTGTTGTATCCTGAGAGATAGACATCCAACGTTACTCAAAGCACCGAGGAGAGGATGAATCTATCTTAAGGAAACTGTTTATATAGGCTCCAACAAAATTCTTCTTCTAATTTTTAACTTTGTCTGATTACAGGTATTCTGTTGTGTTACTGTTACTGTATTGTTTTACATTATTATTGTTACTGACATATTAATACTACATACGGTATCAGATTTTCTTATAGATCATCTACTTCATCGTCTTCCTAAATCTTTATCCCAAATTTTTCGTGGAATTAAAATGTCAGGGTTTGATTTTGACTTTCACGTTATTTTTTCATAGAAATTGAATCTACAGATGATGGGTATTTGAGCCCCTAATTGACAACAATGACGATGCATCTTAGCAGAGCGATACATGCACGAATAGGGTAAAATTTATTAGATTCCAATCATCAAAACTGACAATTTTCAAGCTTGGGAAATCAGCAGAATTTTGACAACTTTTTGGATGGGATTCTGGCATTTTTGGGTTGAGATGTCTCATGGCGTTTGAATATCTATCTCTTAGCTTCGAAACACATTTTGAATCACTCGATTTTGAGTTCAAGAGCTCAAGTTATGACCGTTTTAGTGAAGACTACGCAAGTAGATTTTCTAAACGGGATTATGATGGGAATTACGAATTTCGGGATTTTAATTTGAGTTTAAATCGTATTGGGTTTGAGTTTTAGGCTTAATTATTATTATATATAAGCCCAATATTGTATTTATCTCTCTTATTATTTTATTATTATCTTATTCTAAATTTTTGATAATTATTAAGTATTTTAAATTATTTAGGAGTTTTATGTTAATAAGAAAGTTTAGTTTAAAACTACTTCTTGTTTAGTTTAAATTAGAGTTCTAGTATATTTAAGAGTTTTATTTAGATTTATTTAGCTAGCCTATATATAGGGCTTTGCATTGTACACAATTGAGACAATTCATTATTATTCTATTTCTCTTTTGAGTTAATAAATTCTCTTTAGGTTTTTCATTTCAAGAATTTCTCTTGAGTTTCTTTTAGAAGAGTTTTAACAATCTTTTTAGATTGTGGGGATCATCTTCAAACTTTTTCTTGCCAAGGTTTCAATCTTGGAGGGGAAATTAGAGCCGCTTGAAGGGGGTTGTGGATTCTTCGTGTTTCCAGGCTTCTTAGGACTTCTATACGCCACGTTCTATCTTTCCATTTATCTTCTTTATTCTCTTCCTTAATCTTTGATTTATTATTTTATTTTAGCTATTTATTTTAATTGTTTTATCTGACTTGGATTCAATTTGTTTCAGGTTGTGTAAAAATTCAAGTTTCTTTTCGAACGTCTAGAGCTCTAAGTCAAATCCGTAACTTGGACAAACTTTACGATCCGCTTTCGCGTTCATCCTTCTCATCCTTTATCACAGAGGGCTTTCATCCCCCTAGAAATTCTAAAATGTTCAATCTTCTCTTTGAATTGATTTATTCAAAATTATATAGCATAGTTTGGTTGGCAAAATTAATGAATAAAATAGTTTGGTTGCGGTTTGCTATTATTGGTTGATATAATTTCTTAATGTGCAAATGAATATCTTTTTTTCCAATTCAACATGTCTCACTATGGAAATTTCAAGCAAGTTGTCACTTATAATGCCATGATTTCTCCTCTTGATGGTTCTTGTTGTTGTTACTTATAAAGCACATGAGAATTATAATGCTAATAAAGATAAGTCATAGTCAAATTTTAGTGTTGGAGTTGTATTTATTGATGAAAGTTCAACCGATTCATGCCCTTCTTAATATATTAAGAAGGCAATTAAGGATATCATATTGATTGTGTCGAATCTAGCCCCATCGTCAACTAGTAAAGTAAATATACTTTCACAAGGGAAGGTTCAAGGGTTGATGTCTACGTATCCTATGCAAATATCAAACGTAGAATCTATCACCTCATTGAGTCTTTGAGTCTCGTTGATCCATCAATTTCATTCATGTGGGGGATTGTTGGAAAATAATTATTGAGTGATGAATGACAAATTGATACTCAAATTAAACAATTGTATCCCTTGGTTTAATATTGCATTTTTCCATAATCTCTTGGTTTAATATTGAATTTTTTTCATTCATTGCCTCTATGCACTCATGTCTATTAATTTTTCAACAAATCTTTTCATTCATTTCCTCTCCTCTATATAAAACCAAATTAGGAGATTTCAAAAACATATCATAAAAACTATTAATATCAAAAATTCCTTCTAAATTCATTTCTCCTAGTAATAGAGAAAGGCAAGATTGTGTTCGATTGATCATTGTTGTTTTGCTACTATTGTGATCGTTTGTTGTTGTATCCTGGGAAATAGACGTCCAATGTTGCTCAAAGCACCGAGGAGAGGTCGAATCTGTCTTAAGGAAACTATTTATACGGGCCTCAACAAAATTCTTCTTCTAATTTTTAACTTTGTCCGGTTACAGGAATTCTGTTGTGTTACTGCTACTACATTGTATTGTATTATCATTGTTACTGACATATTAATACTACATACAATATCAAATATTCTTACACATATTAATGATCATGTAAAAAAAAAAAGAAGTTAATCTAATATCAACTGCCATTAAGCACCAAATCTAGACTTTGTATTATCAATATAGCTTCACCATGATGTATGTTTTTGACTTTCAAAAAAACAATCCAAGGCTTTATCCTACTTCATTGGAACAAATACAAAAAAAAAAAAAAAAACACAAGTATAATTTATTGATAAAAGAATAAGCGTTAGTATGAAAATTATATACAAATATTATTCATTGATAAAAGAATAAGTGTTAGTATGAAATAAACATGTGGTTAACGATTAGAATCTAGATATACCTGATAACACGTAAGTGATTCCTATAATTAATTTATTAAAATAATTAAATTCATAAAAATAAAATATAAAATATATTTTAACAAAAAGTTTCACTTGAATATTTGATGCAAAATCAAACATACTATATATCTATAAATAAAATAAAAAATGAATATCTAACACGAATTTGGAAACTATTACACCGGTACTTTGTTGCATGCTATTTGAAGGTAAATTTGAATCACTTAAACACCAATTGCTACTTGGAATCTTAAAAAAAACAAATAGTTTCATTTATATGACATTCTAAGTATATGTAGATATAACACAACTATCACTTGTGGTTACCATGTTGAAATATTGCATTGAATTTTGACATGGATATGTATAGATATTGTTTTTCGGCATCATCATTGAAGGAATTACCTAAAATTCCAACAAAAAATAAGGAGTTAATAATGTATAACAACAATAAAAATACTTCTACATAATATGTGACTAATTAATTTTATACTTACAAAATTTTCATAACTTAGGGTAGAGCCAACGTGTACATCTAAGGATTCTCTAATTGCTAATTATTATTTTTTTTCCTATATAAAATGTAACATTTATTAAAATAAATATAGTTTTAAAAAAATATACCACAAGGTGTAACTTTAAAATAAAATAACTTGATGGACTTGTGCAATTGGAATGCTTTTGATTTTCTGTTCTCAATGTGACCTTTAAGTCTAGAATTAGAGATCCCTTAACACATGATAAATCTAAGATTGGAGAAGTTTTACTTTCACCCTCTTTTACAATATTATCATCATTGCTCGATAATTCTTCAGTTATTGATCCTTTCACGTTTTCTAAATTAAAAAAATAAAATAATTATCACTTATGTAACAATAACAGAAAGCATTTAAAATTCTTGATAAAATAGATAGCTTACTAAATTGAATATATGCTCTTACATTTGCCTCATTTTACTTGAGCTTATGATTCTTAGAGACACATAACTTCGTCAATTCTTTCTCAACTTCCATGTCTCCTTCATATAAAATCTTCTAAAAAAGTTGTCTTGTTTTTTTTTTTTTGTGTGTTTTCTTGGCTTTTTTATAATCAAGTTATAAGCAAATCGAATCATATGATTATGAAATACAACTTCAGCCATTTTTTTTTGGTTTTCTTTGATGACGATTACCCATTGATTTCAAGAAAGACTCGAACAACCATGCAAAGGAAGCAACAATCTCATCTAACAAGAATGCACCCCCAAACATTATTGTTTGTTGATAATGATTAATCCCTACAAAGGGAACACATATTAGGTTATATCTATTGTTACAATATGTTATGTCAAAAACCACATCTCCAAATCAATCATAATCAATTCTTGAGCTACCATCTCTCCAAAAAAAGTTTGTCATTCGATTTTTTGATCCACTTGAACTGTGTAAAAAAACATTGTATCTTCACTTGCTTTAACCTTGAAGTGGTTAAGTAAACTTTGACCATCTTTGGCTTCAATCATCATCATCTTATGTTTGTAATTATATACCAGCACTAACCATTGAATTATTGACATTAGCTTTAGCTATCGGAACTGATTGAGTTGACCTGAGTAGATGTCTTTTTGGAGGAGTTACTAGCTCATGATTATGCTCAGAAATAAAAACAAGTGAGTGTCCATTGGTCATTTTGTACTGTAAAGGGAATCATTGCCAGACATCCAATTCTTGTTTCCATTTTTTTTTTTTTTTTATCTGTAACATCTTCAAATTCTTTGAAACATTGTTTGGAACAATTAATGACATCTATTTTTTCCTTTTCAAACACTAAAACTAATGTGATGGCCATAATCTCTATACAAATTATAAGCTTCATCTTCATTACTTGCCACAAGTCCCTTCAAATTAGCATTATAAATTTCACTCCTTTCTACTATGTAAGTAAAACTTTAAGAATTTTTCCCATGCATGTCATGGAACATATCTGTATCAACTTAATCATATAATTATATAGAACAATTACAAAATCTAAAAAAAATTCAAATTACTCAAATCAATAGGGACCATGGATGATGTAGTAAAGAGGGTTCATAAAATAATTTCTCATTCACCTAGATATTGTGCAAAATTGTAAAAAGTCAAAAATAAAAATAAAAATTCACATGGAAGTCTAGAAAAAAAAAAGAGACAAATTAACCTGGATATGATGAAAATTGAAATATGAAAAATCGACAGGTAGAGTAAAAAAAACTTCAATTTCCTATTACAATCTGAAAGAATAACTGACAAGTCTTTACATTGTAAATTAACATAAAGAACAATTATAAAATCTAAAAAAATTATAAATCACTCAAATCAATAGGGGCATATGTTTTAAACTAATCGAGAAATATATACCAATAAAATATAAAAATTGTTATGAACTAAATTTAATAATTATTTTATAGCTAAATGAAAAGATTAAAAACCATTGATTTTAATCACTAAAAATAGCAACATAATTTTATACTGAAGAATAAAGCCTAGAATTAGAAAACAAAAGTAATATGTTTAATGAATAAAAATTTAGCAGAGTTAAACTAATGTCAACAAATAACGTCAAATTCAGTGCAAATAGAGAAGATAATAGAAAAATAATATAATTTAATTATGTTTAAAAACATAAAGGAAGCAAAAACTTACAATAAAGAGGTGCTTTGAAGTTGAAGAATTTGCGTCCAACGAAATGATGTCTTGGAGGATGATCACAACCTTTTTTAGTTTTAAAATTTATTTTTATTATAAAAAACAAAATAATCCCTATTTTTTTATAATTTTTTATAGATTAAGAGAAGGTACATCATTGTTGACTTTTAGAATTTCTTTTTACTATAAAAAACGAAATTAACCCTTATTTTAAAAAAAATTTTTGATAGATTGAGAGAAGGTGGTGATTTGGAAGTTTAGTCCAAATGTACATATGATGTGAAAAAAATGTAGTGTCTTATTTTAATTGAGAGGGACCATGAATGGTGTGGTGGGAATGATCCATTAAATAAATTCTCACACAAGTGTATTTGGCCCGTGTATTACAAATGCCCCACTAAGCTATTATTTGAATAAATTTGAAAACGTTAAGCCCTTACTCAAGAAAACCTAATAAAGTTAAACCCTTATTTAAGTATTTATCCAATTAGAAGTATTGTTGTAGATTGTTGCAGAATATTTTCTGTTGAGGAAAATTCTCTACTATTTTTGGAAATTAACATTGCTATTTTACCATTTTGCCCATTCTAAAAACAATATAAATAGCAGGCTATTATATTCATTTTTTACAACACGGAAAAACAAGAAAACACAGTTCTATTTTTTCTCTCCTGTTCTTGTTCTCTAAAAATTTCGGTGTTTTACTAAATAACATTAGTGCGATATTCTATTTAGGAGATTGGATTTTAAGTGGGACCGTTTATGACCCCTCCAATCTTTCTTGGGAATTGAACCTAGTGTGGTTTACCCAAGTTTCTTCCAATTTATTTCCCGACTTTTATGAGAAGCGCAATCCTTTTGAGTTTCATCTTCCTCATTCAGATGTACGAATTTGGAAGTACTGTGTTAACCTTGGGGGTGACGTCCATTTTTTATTACACCGACCAGGGTGAAATCACTTCTAAGGCAGTGGTTCTTCCATAGCATAGTGATTGCTTTATTTATTTACTCTTAGTTTGGTTTAATGTCAATGCTAATGGTTTTGTTTGCAATAGTATGTTTCCAACAATTTAGAAGCAACTTCTTTGCTACTGTTTAAATGTGAGTATGGTTTTCATTTCTCGTTGATGGAACCAATGAAGGCTTCTACAGGTAATTTAGAAACTGAGCTTAGTAACGCGAGCTTGTAACCTGAGTGAGGGGCTTTAAGGTGCTGGAACGCGAGTTTGGCTTTGTTGATTTAAATGTAACATCCCACACCCGTGCCCCTTGCCGGGTCAGAATATGAGGCAGTACCTAACTACAATTATGCGATTAAACGTCTTGATGACACCAAAACATGGTCTGATTAAAAAATTTTTTCAAACTTATCCATAAACTTTTCAGTAAGAACCTACGGGGCTCATAACATCCATTGAAACTTGTTCGAAAACAATTCGGGTTCTAAAACGAACTCTGAAAATATTACTTAACACAGGGGCACATGCCCGTGTGGGAAGGGCAACATGCCCGTGTGACATTACAACATGGTCGTGCTTTTGACCCGTGTCGTTCACACAGCCTAAGCAATACAGGGACACGCCCGTGTCCCTTACCCGTATGGAATTAATTCTAAATGCACACCTACAAGGGTTTTCACACGGCCAGACACACGCCGGTGTCCATGGCATGTGTCCCTCACACGGCCTCGACACGCCCGTGTGCAAAAACCTGGGTATTCTGTTTCTGACATCAGCATACCCAAAATATCACACGGCCGTGTGCTTGGCCATGTCTATTACACTGCTGAGACACATGGCCGTGTCTCCGCCCGTGTGTTTAGTACCCTGCATTCTGTTTTGAAAATTTTTTACGTGCAAGGGACACACGGCTGAACCACACACCCATAGGGCAGACCATGCGTCACACACGGCTTAGACACACGCCTGTGTGTCTACCCGTATGGACAAAAAGAAGGCTATTTACCAAGCCTCTTTGCCACCCTATTTGCACAATCTTACATACATTAAACATAACCACAATAGGGCACTCAAGGCCACTCCAATAGATACTAGATCATACATAACATTTACTCATTCAAGAACATATCATCGATTGAATATATAACAAAATGAATATTAACCATTACTTATGGCGTTACACGAAATAAGGGGTTTTATCCCAAGCCAACTCAATTTGGAAAATTTTAACCACAACACAATGATGACACAAAATTCAAAAGACAAGACCCTATACATGCCATAAACAAAATAAGGGATCTAATTATACCAAAGGGCTTCAGATGTTAGTGTGACTGACTCTCCTGACGTAACTGTTGATCCACGATCTACTTTGATGGCACTATAAGAAAGGAAAGGAAGGAGGGTAAGCTTAAGAGCTTAGTAAGTACATATATGAAATTAGTGTGATTAAAAATCATATACCAAATGATAACATAACATGATTAATATAAAAGATATAGTTCACTTAAAATCTTCTATCTTACTTTTTACTTTGTTCACATATACTTAACACATCCCATCACATACTTAGCCTTATATCTGAGTTCAGTATACATACCTCATCAGCATTTCATCACTAAGCCTTTGAGCTACCCTTTGAACTCTCGGAATACTTACGAACACATGGGAAGTTTGCACCCAAGTGCCTTATAAGTTCAGTAGTCCAACTACCTCCCACTATGAAATGCTCACATTCTGAGCTACTTACAGGCCTTTTATCAAGTCAGTGTCCGGACCCTATAGTGCTATCATGTAACATACACTCATTAAGCTACTCACAGGTCTGTACACAAAGTCAGTACCCAGACCCACGTTACATATATCATTTTCTCATGAACTCAGGCTTAACTCATGAGTTCAGACCACATGATGCTCTTAGCATATCCTTTTGGATCCTACGTTATATCCGAGGCTTAACGGGATTTCATTTCTAACCGAATAGCATCGTACTTGCTCACAACATAATTCACCCTCATAACATATCATTTACACTTTCATGGCATCAAAAGGGAATTTAAACATATGATAACAATAAGCCAATTTCACATGTATATTATCAAAATATTCCAAAGTAAGTTTTAATAAAACATTATTTTCATATGTACTTACCTCGATATCAAAATGATGGAAATAAGCTTAATCCTCGTAAACTTTGTTCTTACCCCGATCAAGACCCGAATCACATTTCTCTTGATCTATATTAATAAAATTCATTTATTTCATCAGCATAACAATCTAAACACCCGAAAATTCATAATTGGGCAAAATGACCATTTTGCCCCTAGACCCGAAATTTAATTTTCATCACATTTTCTTAAAAACTAACCCTAGACGAATGCATTTTATAACTAGAAGCAACCCAAATTCTCATTATTTCATATATTTATTATCTATTTTACAACTTATGCAAAATGGTCTTTTTTGATGTTTTCACACTAACACCTTTCACCAAAGTTGTTTATAACATACCCAAGACTCATATTCTTCCATAAAATTTCAGAAACACCCTAGATGTTCTCATGGTAAAACCCTAGACTTCCCATCATTTTGCAAAATAGTCCCCTCATTTGAAAGTTTATGTTTCAAGGGTCTCAAAAATGTAAGAATCATTAACAAAGAGCATGAAAATCACTTACTTGCAAGAGGTTAACCTAGCTCAAATTTTAAATCTTCAAAACTCTTCCTTTGCTAGTATTTCTAGTCAAAGAGGAAGGAAGAAAATGAAAAAGATGAAGCTAAGCCCTTAGGGTATTATTTTATCACCTAATATGACATCACTTTACCAAATGTTGACTTTTCAACATCCATATCTCCTATGGCCGGCCAAGCTTGCATTTTAGGGTATATTTTCCCTTTAAAGACCCCCAATTCTCATTATCTATCTATTTGACACCTTTAGCCATCAATTTAAGACTTTTGCACTTTATGCGATTTAGTCTTTTTTCACAATTTAGCTCACAAATGATAAAATTTCTCCACCAAAATTTTTATGCTCTCATAAGATCATGCTATCACATAAAAAAAATAATAAAATAATTTATTTGATACTAGATTTATGGTCCTTGTCGAGACCATTTTTTAAATCGTGTTTTAGGAAAATGGGAATCGACTTTAAAAACAAAAACATGAGTCGCCACCAATCTTTTTAGGTGTGATTGAATCACCTTTAAAACATTTTGTTTTAAAATCATTAGTTTTGGTCTACGAAATCAGAAAACGGGTTCGGGAGTCGGTTACGTACGAGGAAGGGTTAGCACCTCGTAACGCCCAAAGATTGGTACCCAATTGATTATCAAGTGTCTTTAATGTCGAAGATTGAAAAATTTTAAGATGCAATCCTTTTTTAAAATTTTTTTTGAAATTAGAGTTCACTTGTATCAACGTATTGATATTAAGTTAGCTTTTTAAAAATCCCTATCTCGAAGCAACAAAACGCTATATCCAATAAGTTAGGACATATTGCTTTGCAATCCCAAGACAGTTGCTCACATTTTGCAAACATTTAAAAACTAAGAAGGGTACTTGATTATTCGAACTTAACGAGAAAAGTTGCAACCCAATAAGTTAGGGCACTACTTTCTCGAAATTTCCAAACACCAAGCATTGCCTTTATGTTTTTTTTTGAAAACTTTGGGGCCTTATTTTTTAAAAAAAAATGATGTGTTATGAATTGTATTATATTATAGATGAATAATACATGCATTTAAACAGAATGGTGACAATAATATAAAGATCGTGCATTAAATACATACATATAAAAATCATATATTCATAGCAAATATTAATGATATGCATACAAAGATATATATATATAACATGTATTGAGAAATGAATAAACAAAATGTACGAACATACAAAGTAATAATTAAATAATGTATAATATACAAAAAGTAATAAAATAATGCATGTCATACAAAAAAGAGTACTATAATATTAATGTACATGTTCATGAAAGGTAAGGTCAAATAATAAAGATAAGATAATATATATAACACATGATATATGCAATATATATAAAAAATGAAATGGGTTATTATTAACAAAGTGTACATATAATACAAATAAAGACATAATATTTAATAATAATCTTAAAATAGTATTTGCTATACAATATATAAAGCATAATAACAAAATATTTATAAAAGAATAATAAATATATTGGGTTTAAAAAAATATATATATAATAAAAGTATGTAAAAGAATTTATAAAATAACACATAACATGAAAATATCATTACATAATAAATAAATAACTAATAATTTAATATATGTATAATATGAGCTAAAAAAAATAATTTAATTTACAAATTTTAAAATTTTAAATAATATAATGGATAACATAAATAATATAATAGATAATATATGATATATATGCCACAAAAGAAAAGAAAAAAAAGAAAGTAATATAGAATAAAAATACAGCAGATGTCGTATAATAAAATATAATTTAAATATATATAGAAAATAAGAAATATAATTGATATAATATAAAATAATGAAAATTTATATGTAAGAATAATGTATATGGATAATTAATAAATATATAATATGAGTAAGATATAAAATAATACTGTAAAATAATAATAATTTGTGAACAATAAGATATAATAAATAATATATATAGTAAAATAATTTTATAATGTACAATATAAAAATAAGGTAAAAACATATATATATATATATATATATAATAAATATAGGGCTAAATTGAAAATTCAGTAAAATTATGGGACGAATTTAAAAGAAATAAAAATGGATTAAGGCCTTAATTAAAACGTGCGTAAATCAAGAGGGACTCATTGGGAAAATTGCCCTATTCCTCAAAACGGCCACGTTTCCTAGAATGTAGTTTAACAACTGTTGAGACTAAATTGAAACAATTGTAAAGTATTAGGGCCAAATTAAAAAATAAAATAATACGTTATTATACATTAAAAGAGGCGAAAGGACCAATTGGGTAATTAACCCCATTCTAAAAAACGCGCGGATCCTCCCCGGGTAATCGGGTCAACGCGCAGATCCTATGGCTTAATACGACACCGTTTTGAGCTTATTGAGTTAAGCAGAAACGATATCGTTTCGAAGAGGCTATATAAGCCAACTTTGCAGCTTAAAAAATCATTTTAACACTGGTCTTTAAAAAAACAAAAAAAAAAGCTCTGCAGAAGGGAAGAGAGAGGTCCCAGCTTTGGCCTTCGGCCACAGTGCAGTGTTTGCACACGCGCCTCACGCGCCGTCGTACACGGTGGTCTGAAGGCTTAAAAACCTTCGTCCTTCCACAGGTAATCTCTCTTCCCTTAAATCCTTACTCATGCAGGTTAGAACAGTTCATATATCTTCAAAATAAAGCACGAGATATGCGATGTGAATCACCTTTTGAGAGACTGCTGATATTTTTGAATGAATATCTGTGAATATATCTTTTTATTTTGTCCAAAAAAGTGTCCTTTTACAATGTTTGATTCAGGCTTTTATAGCCACTACTGTGTTACATAAACTGGAAAAAAATTTTCTTTCCATTTCTTGTCTGCGGTATCCACCATATCTTTGATTGTGATCTGCTGAAATCTTTTTTATTTTAGTTTCATTTTTTGTTTTTCGTATCTGCTGTGTTTCTTTCCTTTTTTTTTTTTGCAGGTGCTCGCAAAAAAAATCCGATAATGGAAGGGTCGATGGCGTTGATGGAGGCCTGAAGTCTGGCGATGGTGTCGGTGAGGCACTGATTCGTAGCTGAGGAGTCGTCCAAGCTGTGCTAAGAAGGCTCATTAATGGCCTCGATTTTGGGGAATTCAACAGACACTCCCCAAGGCTTCCGAAAGTCTGCGCGCATCAGAGTCCTCGTGAAACCCTAGGGTTTCCTGTTTCCTTAAAGTTACTTGGGCTTTTGGGCCATTTCTGATTTGGGTTTGGTTTATTGGTATTCTGTTTAGGTTAAGGGTGTAAATGGGTCTACTGGGCAGTTTTAGGTCTACTGGGTAGTGACCGGGTTAATGGGTCTGAAATATTTGATCTTGGGCCCACCGTTTGGGCTTTGTAACATGGACTTGGATTGTTAAATAAACAATTGTTTATTTATTTATTTAGTTTTCAGCCCGGTCAAATTTGGGCTCTTACAGTCCTGAGACCACTATTTCGACTAGCCCCAAGATCGGGTTGTTACATTAAATTTCAGTGGTTTAACTCTGGCTTGCCCATTCCAAGTTGAGAGTTGAGCCTATGAAACTTGATTGTAAAATTTGGATATTATGAAATCCTAAAAGGTCTTAGGGTTCAAATATCAGAAGAGAGGAAAAAAATAGACAATGGATGAAAAATTGGATTTAAAAATATATTAGTGTGATATTGAAGCAATCAATTTGAAGGCACTTGAGTAGTGCAAGAGTGTTCCTAAGTAACATTGGAGCGATTGCAAGCTCCATCTATGTTGGCCAATGGGCTATTGCAGTGAAGATAAACTTGGAAGGCCTAGTGAGCTTGAGTTTAAGTGGGTCAAAGGACCCTTGAGTTTGTGTAACATCTCAAAAATCGAGGGTTAGTAGAATCGGGTTTGGGAATCGAAAGAGAGTGGTCATACCCTAATTTTTGAGATTATCTATGTGTTTTTAGGAATAAATGAGGTATTGGATAAGTGTTAGTGAAACGTTCCTTGAAACCCAAGTTCAAATCCCTTCTCTTTCACCATTTTTATTATTTTGCCTCAAACCCTAGTATGTGACACGCTTCCTTTTAAAATAAATATTACAAAATTATTTTAAAAATAAATAAATAGCCTAGTAGTTAATTGATAAATGCAAAAGCATGAAAATTAAATTGAGGTCCTAAGTTCGAATCCTTTCCTATGCAAAATAACTATATTTTTACAAAATCCCTTGTTTTTAATGTGTGTGTCATCCATACCCTAGGTATAAATGTTAATTTTACACAAAATAATAATATTTTATTCTATTTTTACTCACCCTAGTCATTCCTCTCCTCTCCTCTCCTCTTTGATCTTCAATTTTTTTTCTTTCTTCCTCTATTGTTACCGTCACCTACACCTAGTTTTACCATCTCTTTCTTTTTATTTTTGTCTTAAGATTTTTTAACATCTTCTCCACCATATTTCTTGTATTTTTTATTATTAAAATCAGCCCCAAATATGAAATCTTAAACTCCAAGATCAATCCCGAATATTGCCAAGAAAGTGTCATTGTCGTTTCCCTCAACTAGCTTGTGTAAGATCTCTTCTTTCTTCAATTTGTTGATTAATATTTTCAATTGAAAACCTAATTTTTCAGATCTGGAATTTAGGGGAATTTTAAATTCTTTAAAGGTATTTTTTCATATTTTTAATGGATCTTTAAATCATTTTTAAATTAGCCCCAAATTTAGTCACCACGGGTGGTGATGCGTGCGCCTATGTGCAAGAAAGGGAGCGATTTTGTTTCTTGGTTCTTGCCCATCTTTTCCTAGAATTAATTTGATTTCTTTAACCCTCCTAATCAGACTTTAATAACATGTTAATTATGGAAAGATGTTTTTGATCAATTAGCAATTCGGATATCATAATTCGGGAAGTGTAAGTGCGATTAATTGTAAACTAGTTTGTTGTTTCAACAAAGTTGTTGGGAAAAGCTTATGGATTGATTAAATAAGGGATTTTAATCAATATTAGCTACTGATTTTCTAGTATGTAATTGTTCTAGGTGCTTGCCGAAACACCCCAAATCAATCGTAAAGCCGAAAGACGTTTGCGCACACAATTCGTAACAAAATAGTGTAAGAAATCTAACTAGTTTGGATTCGTAAAATAGTAGTAATTTTGATGATTGGTTGGAACCCATAAGTGGGTGTTTAAGGTCTGGTTAAGAGATGAATTGATGGAATTTATATTGATTTTTTACTTAGGTTCATTCTAAGGTTTATTAAGGAAATTGAAAGGTTCGCTAGTGTGCTGCAAAAAAGTGTAAAATAAGGTATGGGTCGTATCGATTCTAAACTCAAAAAATTCAATTAAAAATGATATTTTTTATATATTTTATGATTTATATTTTTTATTGGATTGGCTTAATAGTCAAATAATTAATTTTGTAAAGTGGCCGAACCAAGTAGGTTTCGAGCCCTAAAAAATTGATATGTTAGCAAAGTTGCTAGTTTGACTGTGTGACTGTATGAATGGTATTGTGATGCATGGTTGTGTTATCTGGTATGAGATTGATTGTATATATAGCATGATTTGTTGAGATATGAGTTTATTCATGATATAATTGCATGGATAGTTTGCTATGTTATATTGGAAAGGTTGCTATACATGCACATTGGAAAATCGTAAAAGTTTGTGAAATTGTGTAATGTTGAATGATATCATCTTAACGGTAATTTGAAAGTTGGAACATTGTTTCTATTTACTGAAAGTATGTGAGGGCATGTTGAACATGTCAAATAAATGTGAAAATTATTGAGATATGATTATGTATGAGTTTTTATGACATATTGCATTTGCATTGGGATGGGATATCTTGTGGTTGACGGAGGAGTTCTGTTGAATACTGGCAGCATATTAAGTCCGTATTTATATGTAGTCAGTGCACTACACCTGGAGTAATAAGAGGATTGGCGATTTTATCGCATATTATATGTTATGGGTGATTGTATCGCACTATTTGATATCCAACATATTTTCTGAATTATTGATTATTCAGTGGTTTTACCGCACCAAGCTATGCTCACATTTGTTCGAATTTGGCAAAAAGGTTTTAGGGAACTCGTGGTGTGCAGCAGATGGTATGGATAGGAACTTTTTTGCATTGCGTCATGTGCACGACATATTCGAATGTTATTGATTTATGGTGGTATCGAAAGTAATGATTATTACTTGAATGAATGATGACCCATACTCATACACCGTTTGACATCGATATTGATAATGGTTATGTAATGATATGAAACTCCAATGATAGTTATGTGTTCTTATGTTAATGCTAATATATTTTACTGTATTCAATATCTATGTCTATTTAAATAATTGTTTGACTCACTGAGCTTTCATAAGCTCACCCTCCAATAGTGTTTAACTTTTCAGGTAAACCTCGAAACTAGGATCGGACTCGGCATACGGAGAATCACCTTGGACCTCAAACTATTTTTAATAAGTATTAATCAGTCTCTATCGGTTTTGGTTTGTATTTTTTTGAATTACTTCTAATCTGTGGCTTGGTAACTTTCCTTTTGGGGATTTTTGCATGCATGGATTACTCAAGCATAATAATCAAAAAATGCATGATATCAGGCTTAAGTAAAATCTGGCATTGTTCCCTAATTTCTGTTGTATGAACCGTTTTTGAAAAAACAAATCAATAAGGCAACTAAGTTCACAAAATGACTTGAAAAATGATTTTTTCACTTCATTAGTTTAACATCGAGTTTTTGCAAAGAAGAATGACAAGCAAACGATTTTTTTCTTAAACAACACTATCAATAATAAAATGAGTCTTAAGTATAGATTATCTAATAAATGAACTCTTTTAAACTAACTCAAAGGGCAAATACGATTTTTCTATAAAAATGAGTTTATTTAAAGTCTTCAAAAGTAACGTAAGTTAGCTTAGCCATTTCGGTGGCTAATGAAGCCTTCTCAATCTAGCCATAACGTCTATGCCGAGTTAAGGAGGTTACAGTTTGAGTGGGTTAAAGGACCATGAGCGAATCGCTGGATCCTTATGTTAGGATAGGGCTTACGATGCCTTTATCCATTGTGGAGCTAGTCTGTGTCACAAAATTTTTAACCAAAGTAGAATGGAGGATTATCGATTGTGAGAGCTTGAACAAGAGAACTAATGGGGGATGTCTTGTTCAGGCAACCTATGAGATTGTGCGGAAAAAGAAGCAACATGATAGAGTTTGCATGAATGAACATTAAAGTCTAAAATTGATATTAAGATCGACCTAGTTTAGTGGTGCCGCATGTGTCGTAGTTGGCCAATATGGTCACACCTAATGGAGTGACCCTGGAGGGACCGAGAGGGCCTAAGTTGGAGATGGCCAATATGTCTATATTTTTTATGTTGAGAACTTTAGTGTTTGGGCCACAAGAGTACAGCTAGTGCCACATCTAGAGGGATGCATTTTTAAGTATCAAAGGAACTGTAATATTCAATTGACAAAGGGTTATACCATTAAGGGTTCTTCAAGGTTGTAACCTAATGATTATATGTTGTGGCATTGAGTCCAAATTTTCGGTGGATGAATTGGCATAGACAAGACTACACCAACAATTGAGATGAGACCAAGTCCGATACACATTGAATGGATCATAACCTTAGGCCTTGAAGGCCTAAGATGGACTTGAGATTGAAATATCTCAACGCAACAAGGTTACTAAAAGAGTGGTTTCATATCGATAAGGGAATCGACATAGTAAGTAGGGTAAAGTGTCATGGTTCGCAAGTTACTATGCTATTAAGGTTAAACTTTCCCCAAATAATTTTGAGTAAAATTAAACTACAATAACTTGGAAGTTGGAATTTGTCAAATACCCTACAGTCCTAAAGAGATATTGTGATGTAAACTAGGTAACTGATAAAGTTAGCTCTGCAAGTGGGTATGTCTTTATTTTAGATGGAGTAACTATTTCTTGAAAGTCTGCTAAACAGACCTGTATTGCTCACTCCATGAAGGAATCAAAGTTTATAACTCTTGACTAAGCCAACCAAAAGGCCGAGTGGCTCAGGAATCTACTTGTAGAGATTCCTTTATAGAGGAAGCCTACACCTCTCGTGTCCTTATTATATAATTCACAAGCCACCATTTGTATTGCTCAAAACCAGACTTACAATGGCAATAAAAGGCATATACGAATAAGACATGAATATGTGAGACTTTATAAAGAATGGAGTACTTGTCATGGAGTACGTAAAATCTGAGAGGAATTTAGTTGATCCACTAACCGAAGGGTTATGTAGGAAAATGATTCTTGATTCATCGAGGGGGATAGGTCTTAAGCCCACTGGTTGAGGAATTCATGGTGGATACCTAACTTAGTCTTCTAAGTTCAATGTGGTCAAACGAAACCATAGAAAGACTCATAGTGTATATCTTTACCTATCCCTATGGCACACAATGTACATGCATAAGGATGAGCTTCTTGCTCTTAATGAGTTCATAGCCTAAAGTTTGGGTGGTCCTAGTGAGACGGACTTGATGAATTCACCGACATGTGAGATAATAAATTTATATCGCAAAATTTGGGTGGTTCTATTGAGACGAACTTGATGAATTCACCAAATTATAAAACTAAAAGGTTGAGCTTATTAAATGCTCTTAATGATTCCATAGCCTTGGTCCAGGTGGTCTATATTGAGATAGGCTTAATGAAATCACTTACGTAAGTGTAAAAGATTAACCGCCTTCTATGAAAGATGTTGGGTCATTTTTCTTGAGCACTTACTAGCATCTCGAGGTATATTGGCTAAATTGTTAATCTATTACGGAACTCAATTGGACCTGAGATTAGTCATGTGTCATGAGTTAACCCCTATATTAAAAAGTTCAAGATTCGTTCACTTGTTAAAGAGAAGAATCACTCATTTCACTACATACTAGTTCAAATCCACAAGATACTAGTGCTTAAGCAGCTAATTTCGCTATTTCTCTTCTCACGTTTTACCTTTTATCATGTTTACAAAATTTTCCAATTCTTTTGCATTAGTGGGGGAATGTTGGTAATGCAAAATCAGAAATATTTTTTTAAAATATTTTTTGTTGTAGAATATTTTTCGATTGAGGAAAATCCTCTTACTATTGTAGAATATTTTCTGTTGAGGAAAATCCTCCACTATTTTTGAAAACTGACACTGCTATTTTACCATTTTGCCCATTCTAAAAACAATGTAAATAGCAGGTTATTCTACTCATTTTTCACAATACAGCAAAACAAGAAATACTCAGTTCTCTCTTTTCTCTCTTGTTCTTGCTCTCTAAAAATTCTGGTGTTTTACTAAATTACATTAGTGCAATATTTTATCTAGGAGATTGAGTTTTAAGCAGGACCGTTTGTGATCCCTTCAATCTTTCCTAGGAATTGAACCTAGTGTGATTTACTCGGGTTTCTTCCAATTTATTTCTTGACTTTTACGACAAGAGCAATCCTTTTGAGTTCCATCCTCCTCATTTGGATGTTCGAATTTGGAAGTACTGTATTAACATTGGGGGCGATGTCCATTTTCGATTACACCAATCAGAGCGAAATCGCTTCTACAATAGTGGTCCTTCCACGGTATAGTGATTGCTTTATTTATTTACACTTAGTTTTGTTTCATATCAGTGCTGACAGTTTTGTTTACAGTAGTATATTTCCAACAGATCTCACATATACAAAAATATGTAAGGATGTATTAGAAATTGTGATATATATTTAAGAAAATTTATATTAACTTATAAAAGAGACGATGCGTTGTGGGAGTTATTGCGCAATTGTCTAAGGGCTAATTTAGGTCAGCAATAAGCACCAGTGAAGTAAGTTCGAAACTTTTAACTGGACTGATACTTCAGTTGAATTTTGAGATGATCTAAATGCACCAACCCCTTTATTTTTCACTGCCCCTCTCACCATCATCACTGGAAATTTTCTATCTCAACTGCAGCATTCATTTGTTTTTTTTATCATTTTTATTTTTAAAGAAATTCTTGTAAGACAAAATTACTCATATTTATTCTAGCTATTTTTTTATTACCTTATTTCAATCATTAATTATTTAGTAATTAAAATTTTAAAATTGCATCGATAAAGTTATTTTTATAAGATAAACTGACAGAACTATATTTATTATATAACTAATATAAGTTAATTAAAGTAAATAACTATATTTTAAACAATATTATAAATTTAAATAACATAATTTTAATACGTATCATTATTTAATATAAATATATAAGTATTTTTATACATTTTATTTTTTTTGTATAAATATAATTTTTAATTATAATTTAAAAAAATATAAATATATATTCTTTAATAATTTATTAAAAATTCTAATGTCTTTAATAGTCATTTTCACTTTTCACTCGACTATCATTGTGTTTGAATCCAAACACACGTCTCACCTCTTACCGTTGATTTTAATCTCATTGCTATAATATTTAATCTCACTACTATAGTAACTAATCTCATCACCACTACTATTTCTGACTTTTTTTAACATCATCAGAGACACTCCCACCGATGATAAAAAAAAAAAAAAAGGCTTCCTTTGGGAGTCCCATAACCTCTAGCGAAGCAATGACATTTCATCTTAAACCGGTTAAAATTTTTAACGCAGGGAATTTTAAACTCTAGTTAAAAAAATAAAAAGCTTTTATAGTGGGAAATATTTCTCCTAATTTAACCTTATAGTGTTATTATAAAAATACATATATAATAAATAAATATATTATAAATTTTATTACCATATAATAATTATATAAAATTATTTTTTATACAAGCAATCTAATAAATAAATAAATTCATTATAATAAATATATTTTTAATTGTTATTTTAATATAATTTGACTTTAATATAGTTTAATATAAATATAATCTAAACAAATATATCAAAAATGTTAAAATGATTTATTATTTTTATTATATAAAATATATTTTTTTGAGTTTTATAATAAGTTAATATATAAATTTTATTATAATAAAACTTGTATGAATTAGTCACAAATAAGTATTATAGAAATAATGATAAAAATTCAAATATAATAAATGAAACATTAGTTCCTTATTAATAAAATAATTATTTAAGATAAATACAAATTTAATATTTTTTTAATCTTTTAATATGAAATATGATTATTTAATTTACCCCTATAATTAAATCTAATATTTTTAATTGTCATTTTATACTTTCAACATACCATTACTATTGTAATTGAATCTAAACACATTTTAATTTTAATATTATAATATTTAATCACACCGTCACCATTACAATGAGAATCCAAAAAGGGTAAAACTCCTGGAATGAATTAACCTCCATTTGATTTTTGAAAATTTTATTCTATCTTCATTTAAAAAACTAATTTTCATTTTAAATTTTCAGAAATTTAAAGATACATTTAATAAATTGAAATAAAATTTCATTTTTAATAATAAAAATATGAAATAACATTTGGTAACTTAACTTCTAATAAATAAAAATAAAAAATTCTACATTTATATAAATTCAAACTAGTAGTTTTACAGTTATATATAAATATTTATCCATAAAAATTAAGAAAACTTGTTATTACACATATTATAGCTAAATATTTGAATTTAATAAGTTTTACATTTTTAATAGATTATTTGCATAAAAAGTGAAACAAATTAAAAGAAAGATTTGAATCTGTTGCAGAAATAACTATAATATTCTGATTATTATTATACAAATTTAGAAAAATAAATGAGAAAAAGGATTAAAAATCCGAACCTGCATTACCGTCTATCTAAAAGGAAACCATGAACCCCTTTCTGATCCATTGATTTAAGGGCATCTTAAACGAAACAAGAACATTGATCAAGTTAACAAAAAAAAAGGACAATGAAGAAATTAAGGGTCAAACATTAGCTCCAATAATTGTTCAAATTTTAAGACAGCTACATTCAAATAGAAACTAAATAACTAAAGCATCCAATGGAACATAATTTCACTCTTCATCACTAAATGTTTCCTCATAAACATGGTTTCATCCAAAACAAAACCTCATACCATTACAATTTGCCTTTTAAGCAGAAGCTGCTGCAACCTTCTTCCTTGGTGCTGCTTCAGTACCTATACATCACCCCCAATCGAAAATAAGAACATTTTGAAAGAAAAAAAAACCCAAAATTTCTTATAAGAACAGAAAATGTTCATACTTCATATGCAATGAAACTAAAATCAGAAAGCAATGAGCCTAAGGACATTAGCATTTTCCTACCTTCCCTGAAACCCGTCTTGAACCTGCGAGGAACGTGGCGAAGATACCTCATCCTACCAGTTCCAGTTGTCTTTCTTCGGATAGCCTTCACGCTCCAGTTATCTGTGAGTCCCACAAGATTTAACAATTAACACATAATCACAATCCATGCAGAAACATTCAGTATCCAATTTATAGCCTGGTCTACTTAGATTCAGGTTATATCTTCATAGCCATGTCCATGTGTGCGCATCGGACATGGCTACTTTAAGAAGAATTTACAGTCAGAGCAGCATTACAAATTCATACAAGCACATAATACCTCATGGCCATTTACCAATATAACAACATTTATTGTAGGATAAAACTAACAAAGACTGAAACGATGAAAGGTAACTATAAGTACTGCTATTCTTCTACAAATGAAGCAAAATTCAAAGCAGACCCACTTTTTCATTATATTTAGGCAAATGAAGTTTTTAATCAGAATAAGCAAATTCAAGGGGAAACAAGCCAGAAAGATACAAACTCAGATACACGCTGCCATCAAAGAGAAAAATAAACCCAGAAAATCAATTAGCTAAACAACAGAAAACCCGATGCGGAAGGAGATTCAATTAAAAAAAAAAAAAGCTTAAGAGGAGGAAGGGCAGCGGGCAGCTTACATGTCCTCTTACGGGCAGCGGGGAAAGCACAGGCAGAGCAACGGCTCTTCTGGAGGTGGAAGCTGCGGCGGCCACACCTGACGCAGAGCGTGTGGGTCTTGTTCCTTCGTTTACCAAAACTCCCAGTTCCCTTTCCCTGCAATTACCATAAATATGCACTTACATTACGAATATAATGAAAGAGATGAAGGGCAGAGAAGGACGAGAGTGGTATACCATTGGAGGTAGAGAGGAGGAGAAACCCTAAGATATGGTGTTGAAGTAAGGAAGAAAGAGAGCGGCGGACAAGAGATTGGGTTATTATATTTGGCGACTAAACCAAGATTCAACCAACTAACAACCCTTGGGGTTTTTTTTCTTTCAGGGTTGAGACGTGGCAGCCTTTGGACGGCTCGATTTTTTTAAGAGAAGATGGATCATTTTTGTATGGAGGTGACATTAGGGTTTTATTTTTTCCGAATATCCTATTTTACAAAAGAGAATTCACGAAACAACACTGTTTCTAAAATTATTTGTTAAAAAGAGGGTTTTAATGTGATTCCAAAAAAAAAAAAAAAAAAAAAAAGCTTTAATATGTGAAAGGTTTTTATATTTTTTTTAAATTTTAAATTAATTTTTTATACTTTGATTTTGAGCATTGAGTCCATGTAATTTTTTATTAAAAATTTTTGGTCTTTCTATTTAATTTTTTCATTAGTAAAATAATTTTTTTAGCTCTCAACATTTGTAATTTTTTGTCAATTTGGTTCTTACCTTTTAAAAGTATATAAAAAATTAATTTTTTAAAAGTAATTTTTTTTCATATTTTAAATAAAAAACATAAAAATTAAAATTTATATTTTAAAATATATATTTTAAAAATTATTAAAAAATTAAAAAATTTTTAAAATTCAAAAAAATAAATAAATATTTTTTTAAAATTAAAAATTCAATATTATCTAAACTGAGTCGAATCGAAACGACCAGTCAAGTTAAGAACTGGTTAGGTTATTGTAACACCCCTCGCTCGTCTTGATCATCGGGCTGAGCTACAAAATGTTATAGTTCAAAACAAAACAGTTACAAACATTTAACGGGCAGCTCAAGTAAAAAAAAACTTGATGATTTCAATCATATCAACCATTCAATACAATTTAAAACCTTTCACGAGTCTTATACGAGCATACATAAGCTCTAAAGTTGACTCGGAACAAGTAAGGACCAAACTGCAACATTTTCAAAAGTTCAGAACAACGTCGTGACGTGAAGGGTTCCCTCATCACAACGTGACAAACTGACTCAGTCTCGTTGCAACGACGGAGTTCTTCGCCACGATATGGCTTGAAGTCTATTTCTTATCACAATGAGCATTTCACGACTTCATGACGTCACGACATGATCTTTGTTTTTTTTTATGACAATTAGGCCTTTTTGTATTCATTTCAAACCATCATCCAATTCAACTCAAGGAAGCACTTAACACAACCACATACCATTTGAACATCATTCCGTCATCTAAACTGATATATCACATTTAGCACCAATTTACATCAAAACTATTTATAACATTTCAAGGTATTCAACATTCACTTTCTCAAGTCAATCCATTCTCAATATATCCAACATTAAGAAACAAATAAACATAACACTTCATGTTCTCTAGTATGCATACATATATCATTACCATTTATAACATAAGTTCAATTCAAGTGAAGTTTTAGACAAAATAAACATTATAATATATTATGACACTTCTAAGTACATGTCACATATAACTGAACACGAAACTATTTAAAGGTTACCAAAATGGAAGATGGATAGTGTGAGCTCCAAAAAAGCCCGATTGTCACGCTCCGTGGTCAACAATCTATAAGTAAGCGAAGTCAACAGTAAGTATAACAAATACTAGCAAATCTATATGAAATTTAACTTAACTTACCTAAGTTTTATATCAGTTATTCAATAGAAACTCAAGTTGCACAACATGGCAATTCTTTAGCATCCTTAAGCCTATTTATACAATTCAAAAAGCCATCAAGTAGTTTGCATATTTGTACCATACATCAAAGTGTTTAGATCACTTACATATACCAAATAGTACTATACTATCCCAACATATACAATGATACAAACATGTCAACTATGTTCCTTATTAGTTTTCCCAAGCATTCCTTTATCAATTTGTCAACATCCCTGCCCAAAAAACTATTGTAAATTTATTTCAAATACTTAGGATTGGATTGCTCACACGAGCTATAACATATAAATTGTATAACTCAGGTCTGTTCACATAAGATGAAGGTTAAGATTGTTCATATAAGTGTTATTCGATGTTGCTCACTCAAGCAGACGAGAATCTGCAACAACTGTTGGATCTTAGCCATCAATAACTAAATCCTTAACTAGTACCATGTCTGTATCATTTGGGTTTAGTCTCACAAGCTGTTGGTCATGATTGTTATGCTAACTTTATTCGATGCTGCTTATTCAAGCCGTCGAGAATTCGTAACTCATGTCGGATCTCAACTATTGATAAAGAAATCTATCACACCCCAAAAACAATATGTAACACCACAAACCCGACCTAGACGTTATGGCCAAATTTGGAAATGTTACGTAAAATAGTTATAAACCTGACTTTTTCTTTCTGAAAAACATCATGAACCTTTGCTATTTAAAAGCCCATTTTATTCGAAAACGTTTGTCATACTTAATAGTTAAAACCGTTAATTGTTTACATTTTCTAAATAAATCAAATAATTTGTAGCGAAAATTCTTAAGATGTTATATTTTGGAAAACCGAGTTTGTTTTCTCAAAAATTATTGGTTTTAGGAAAATAGTCATTTTATAGAACGTCATGCCAAAAATCCAGAATAAAAACCAAATAAAAATAACCCCAAATATCCAAAGAGTCCAAAATTTACAAAACTCTCAAACCAGAATTTAAAATAAGTCAAGTTTAAAATAAACTGTGAGTTTACAAAAATGTAGACATAACTGAGCTCCCGTCGCACTGACCCGCCTAAGTCTAAGGTTACCTGAAATTATTAAACAAACAAAAAGTGAGTCTTCATGACTCAATGTGTAAGTCATAAAAAACCAGAGTTTCAGATTTAACCATATGGCAGAACATATACAGACATACATCTTATACAGAATCAGAATCAAATTATAGTAGTACATATGCCGATACATATAATCCTACCCCCATCCTCTACACACCAGCTCCGACCATCCCAACACACCATGTGGGGTATGACACATCCACCCAGCCCTACACACCGCTTAGTGTCCTTACGACACTTTTTAGAAAAATCACAATAGTGTTGCCAATATAATGGCGAGATATCGCCTCACACAGAATATTTCCTCCACATAATATATGTCCCACCCCATAATCAGATACAACAGAGTTTATAGATACCAGAACTTACATCTCATATATGCTCGTAAAATAAACATAGATCATGCTTTATACATAAAAAATCATACATATCGTATCACTCTACATGAGCATCATACACGTTATACATGTAATTGCGTCAAATTTATACTAACATACTATCAGATTTTGTGTTTTATAGCATATATAATCACATACCATCCCCACGGAAGGCCTACAGTCGATCGGGACGACATGTACAACCTTAAGAAAATATTTTGAATCTTGGGCTCACACCCCCGTGTGGCCCACATGGTCCAAATTGCCATCCCTGTATGGCCCACACGGTTTGGCACAAGACCCACACACATCTGTGTGGCCCACACGACCCAAAATGGCCTAGACCGTGTGTCATACATGGCCCTGTGATGTTGACAGACCCTAATTTCAGCTTTTATCATTCGCTATTTTTTAGGTTTCTCGTTACACACTTGATTCGATTCTGATACAGAAGCAACTACGAAACCTTCAGTACCTAAAATCGATAATTAATGCTCAAATTAGCCACGATTCCTCAATTAAACCAAAATCATCCACTTAGTCACAATGAACATTAATACTTTACTAAGTCGAAACTCGAAAACCCAAGTGATCAAACACTTACCCAAACTAATCCACAAGGGGGAGTTTCGATCCTCATGATTCTTCGCTGTTCACAAACCCAAGAATATAATCAACAAAAATGATAATAAAACCGATTCCACAACAAACCTTAAAATTACCCCTAAACTAAACGAACCCAAATAAACCCTACTTACAAGATTGCAAGAAAAAACAAATGAGTCCAAGCCATAGCAATCCAATCGAGTAAAAGAATGTCAGACTTGAAGAAAGCAAAAAAGGAAGGGACTAAAAAAATAACGTCAAAGGGAAATTTGCAGAGAAACAAAATATGGGAAAAAGAGGGAATTTTAGAAAACAAATTAATTAAAAAATAAAAATAAAATTAATTTCAAGATAATACTCTCAACTCCCCACTACATTCACTACCAACCAAATCCCACAAAATTCGACCCACTAATCTTTATCCAACCACCACAGAATTTCAATTCCACCAAACCTCTACTATACACACACAAAAGGAAAAATTACTGTCATTTGCCCACACGGGGATTCGAACACAAGATCTCAAGGGAAGCTAACACCTTACCACTTGAACCAATAGGCTCATTCTGACACGAGTTGACCGAAAATATAATATAAGCCAAACACTTAAGGATAAAGCTAGGAACAAAATAATTGAATTTCCAAAGAAATGCAACTTGAACCCAAAACCTCAGACACAGAATTAAGGCACTTAACCACTGATATAAATACTTAATTATTACAAAATTTAACCAATCACACATACGAAATTTGAGGCGTTACAACTCTACCGCCTAAAAGAAATTTTGACCTCGAAATTACTTGATTCAAATAGATGTAGATACTGTTGATGAATCGAGTCCTCAAGTTCTCACGTGGCTTCCTCAGTGCCATGATTCCACCACAGAACCTACACTAATGGAATAGATTTCCTCCTTAAGACCTTAACATTTCGATCTAAAATTTGAACTAGCTCCTTTTTAATTGTCAAATCTGGTCTAACCTCAATCTCCTCGATCGAAACAATATGAGATGGGTTCGACCGATACTGCTTCAACATAGAGACGTGAAACACATTGTGGATACGGTCTAACTCCGGAGGTAGCTTTAACTGATAAGCAACTGGTCCCACACGTTTCAGAATTCGATACGGCCCAATGAACGTAGGGCTCAACTTGCCCTTACGTTCAAGCTGTAGATACTTCTTCCATGGAGATACTTTAAGAAATACATAATCACCCACAAAGTACTCAATGTCTCTTCTTTTCAGATCTGAATAAGACTTTTGTCTGTCAGAAGCCGCCTTAAGATGATCCCAAATCAGTCTAACTTTATCCTCAGTTTCAGAAACCAACTCAAGAGCCAAAACTCGTCGCTCACCCAACGCAGTCTTATACAATAGAGTACAACACTTACGACCATACAGAGCCTCATAAGGTGCCATCTGAATACTAGACTGAAAACTGTTATTGTAGGCGAACTCGGCTAATGGCAAAAAATCCTCCCAACTACCTCGAAAATCAATCACACAACTTCGGAGCATATCTTTCAGTATTTGAATCGCCCTCTCAGATTGACCATCTGTCTGAGGATAGAACACAGTACTAAATTCCAACCTCGAACCCAAAGACTCATGAAGTTTCCTCCAAAATTGAGAAGTGAAGCAAGGATCTCAATTAGAAATAATCGAGACCGGTACCCCAAGAAGTTTTACGATATCTAAAATATATAACTTGGACAACTTTTGAAGGGAGTAATGTAACACCCCTAATCCGTATCCGTCGCCAGAATAGGGTTACGAGGCATTACCGTTCAAACACAACATAAATCATCCATTTCTTACACATAAATCCATCTTTACATAAACATCAATCAAATATAAACATAATGTCCCCTATAAGGCTTTACGAGACCTTAAAACATGCTTGGAAGCGGTTCGAGACTAAACCAATAACATTTGCAAACTTTAGGAAACATTTAAAAATTTTCAAGCATTTAGGGGTTACACGCTAGTATGAACAGGCCGTGTGCCTCACACGGCCACCAGACACGCCCGTGTCACAGGTCGTGTGAAAACAAGGCATACATACTGACTTGCACCACACGGCTGAAGACACGCCCATGTGCTATGGTCGTGGGAAAACTTAGGAGGTTACTGACTTGGGTCACATGGCCGGCCACACGCCCATGTGCCATCCTGTGTGCCATACACGGCCAGTAGACATGGCCGTGTGTCTAGACCGTGTCAAAACTATAGAGTATACTTACTTTAATTCGAAGGGTACCCCAAGGGACACACAGCCTTGTAACATGACAGTGTGTCGCACATGGCTGAGACACACGCCCATTTCTCTACCCGTGTGGACAAAAATAGGCCATTTAAAAAGCCAATTTGCCACCCTTTCCAAAAGTATGCATAGCAACCAAAATAGTACCATTTCAATACATCTTTAAGCAACAAAAAATATGCCAATTCATACTCATATCATACCATCTATTCATAACCATTTCAACCATTCATTTCCATATTCAAAACATACCAAATTATTATGCCAAAACCATCACAATTTACCTAATTTCCAAATGCATTAACTCATCAACTTATCCTCAATTTCAAGTCACTTAATACACTATATCCTCATCTCAAATCAAACCACAATATGCCAACTTCCAAGCATTAGTACATCAATTAATAACCAATCAAATGAGCAACCATTTAGCTATATCAATAACTATGGCAAACATACCAAAACACAAGGTAACTTATAATTCACATATATCACTAAACAAGCACATAGTTTAAGCCAACTTAATGGCCATACACACCAACATTTACAAGCCAAATCACATGGCTAAAATCATAACTCGAAATATATCAATATTACACTAGCTTATACATGCCATATACCATATATACAAGGCTTCCAAAAGTACCAACGAGATGATCGATAGTATAATGATGTTTCTTGACGATCCCCGAGTCCGAGTTAGCTTTGATACCCTATAAAACATAGACAAATAACATACAATAAGCTTTATAACTTAGTAAGTTCGTATAAATTAACTCAATAGTTCACAATATTCAAATAATCAATTAATAAACACTTAATAAGTCTCATATCATCACTCAATTCTAACCATGACCATTTATCATATATATATATACAAATCCATCAAGTTTCGTACACATAGTATCAACTACCACATAGGTATCGTACGTACCTGTACTCTCCCGTATTTATTTATTACATTTTCATCTCTTTGTTCAATACGTTAATCCAACCAGAAATCTTTCAATACTCAAGGAACTTGCACACTTAGTGCAAAAATGATTAGCCGAAGCTATAACGATGTAGTACACTTAGTGCCATCACATTATACCAAAACTATCTCAGTATCACACACTTAGTGCCACATATAGTCGAAGCTATTCCAACTCGTACACTAATTGCTATATATAGCCGAAGCTATCTCGAAACGCACACCAAGTGCCAAACATAGTCAATTTGTCGTCATATTCAACCGTAGTCTCATATATACAATTTATACGATATTAAATTATTTGAAACATAATTGTAACAATGTTTATCACGTACGAACTTACCTCGGACGTAAAAACAACGAAACTAGTTGATTAGTCGAGTACTTTGTTCTTCCTCAATCTAAGTTAGATTTCCTCCTTTATTGATCTAAATACATTCAAAATTAACTTTTTTATTCATCAATACTTTCAATTTAGTCCATAAACACATTTTTGGGCATTTTTATGCTTTAGCCCCTAAAGTTCCACATTTATTCAATTTAGTCCTTTAATCACAAAAACACAAATTACACAAAAGTTAATAAAGCCCCATGCTTAGCCGAATTCTCTATAGGTCCCTAGCAGCCCATATTTCACATTTTAACCCTTTAATTTACACTTTTCACAATTAAATCTCTATTTGACATTTTTGTCAAAAATCACTTAACAAACTTTAATATCTATCATCAAGCTTTCATAATTCATCACAATCATTCAAAAGCTTAAGCATTTATCAATGGAAACTCATAAATTCATCAAAAATTTCAGAAATTAGGGTATAGGCTAGCTAGAACACGAAGCAACGATCACAAAAATATAGAAATCGTAAAAAATCGAGCTCGAAACATACCTCAATTAAGCTACACAAGTGTCGAATGCATGAAAGCTTCCTATCCCTTATTTTATTTCTATTTTCGATTGAAAAGAAGAATGAATGAATCATCTTTTGTTTTGATTTTTGTTTAATTAAACTTAATTTTATAATTACAAAAATAACCTTTATTAATCCATTATTAAAACACATAATGGTTGGTCATTTATGACAAATTCCATTAATCATGGTCTAATCGTATCATAAAGAGCTCACATTCAAGAAATCATAGCAATTAGGCACTTTTAACTATAGCATGCTACTTTTGCATTTTACGCGATTAAGTCCTTTTCTCAAATTAATCACTTAAACGATAAAATTAGCTCACGAAATTTTCACACATACATATTCACATGCTATAAACACTAAAAATAATTTTAAAATAATTTTAAGACCCCAAATTTGTGGTTTTGAAACCACTATTCTGATTTAAGCTAAAACCGAGTTGTTACAAGTAATCTGTCCGAACAGGAATGAAGTGGGCAAACTTGGTCAACTAATCCACAATGATCTACAAAAAATCTTTCTTAGTAAGTGTTAAGGGCAACCCACTAACAAAGTCCATAGTCACATGCTCTTATTTCCATAAGGGAATCTTAACGGTTTGAAGCAAACTTGACGGCAACTGGTGCTCAGCCTTAACTTGTTGGTACGCTAGACAACGAGAAACAAAATTAGTTACCTCCCATTTCAAACTAGGCCACCAGTATAATTCGCGGAGATCCCGATGCATCTTATTCCCACTGGGATACATAGCATAAGGGCTACTATGCGCTTCTCACAGAATAGACTGTCTCAAATCAAAGTCGTTAGGCATACAAACCCGTCTTTGGAAGCATAGAACCTCGTCACTATTCTGCCTAAAATCAGAAATACTACAATTCTCCACCTGACGGAATCACAGGACTAGAGAATCATCCTTGAACCATTTATCCGGAATCTAATTAATCCAAGTTAGTTTAACTTGTAACTCAGCTAACAGACTTCTATCATTAAACAAACTTAAACGAGGAAATATCGCCCTCAAATCAAACATTACACTACGACTAAGAGCATCGACCACCACATTGGCCTTACCAAGATGATATTCAATCGTGGAGTCATAATCCTTAAGTAGTTCAATCCATCTAAGCTACCTAAGGTTTAACTCCTTTTGGATAAGAAGATACTTGAGGCTCTTGTTATCAGTGTAGATGATACACCTCTCACCATATAAATAGTGCCTCTAAATCTTTAAGGTGAAGACAACTGTATCTAACTCAAGATCGTGTGTCGAATAGTTGCCTTTGTGTGACTTAAGCTGTCGGGAAGCACAAGCCATTATCTTACCATCTTGTATCAATACACAACCCAAACCAACATGAGATGCATCACTGTATATGATGAACTCCTTACCTAATTTAGATTGTATTAGAACAGAAGCCTGAGTCAAAACATATTTGAGCTTCTCAAAGCTCAATTGCTGCTCATTAGTCCAGACAAAAGGGGTTCTCTTATGCAACAACTTAGTTAGAGGAGCTACAATTAACAATAACCTCTCGACAAATCTCAGATAATAACCCACAAGTCCAAGAAAATTATGGATCTCAGAAACATTCCTAGGTTGTTTCTACTCAAGTAGAGCCTCGATTTTCCTAATATCAACATGAATCCCCTCCGCAGAAACCACATGCCCTAGAAAAGTCACCTCTCTCAACTAGAATTCACACTTGCTCAACTTAGTGTAGAGTTGTTTCTCATGAAATATCTGAAGAACTACTCTAAAATGCTCATCATGATCATCTTCGGTCTTAAAGTATATCAGAATGTCGTCGATGAAAACCATGAAGAACTGGCCCAAGTATGGCTGAAAAACTTGATTCATAAGATCCGTGAATGCAGTTAGAGCATTCGTCAGACCAAAGGGCATGACTAGGAACTCGTAATGCCTATAAAGAGTCCGAAAAGCATTCTTATGGACATCGACCTCCCTAACCTTAAGCTGATGGTACCCAGAATGAAGATCTATCTTGGAAAACACAGAAGCCCCATGAAATTGATAAAACAAGTCGTCAATCCCCGAAAGTGGGTACTTATTCTTCACTGTTAACTTATTCAATTGACGGTAGTCGATACATATTCTCGTGGTACCATCCTGTTTCTTTACAAATAACATCGGTACCCCATGGAGACATACTAGGATGGATGAACCCACAATCAATGAGCTCCTGAAGCTGAGCTTTTAATTTCACAAACTCCTTTAGTGCCATACGATAAAGAGTGATGCACACCAGAGCTGTACTCGATAGAAGCTCAATATCGAACTGGACTTCCAAATCAAGAGGCAAACCTACTAGTTTATATTCTCTAACCGTTCGGATGTCCTCAACAAATGAACCCACAGAAGCTGAATTACTGAAAAAAGCCAAGTATGCTTCACACCCTTTCCAAAATAATTTTTCGGCCACAAGAGCAAAGATCAGATTGGATAAGTAATCCCGACGGTCGCCGATCATAACCACCTTCACATCATCCTCTGATCTTAGAACTATCCTCTTATTAGCACAATCCAAACTGACTCGATGCTCTACAAGCCAGACCATTCCTAGAATTAGATCAAATTCTCCAAATGGTAGCTTTATTAGATTAGCCAAAAACACAACCCCTTGTATCTCTAATGGTGCATTCCTATCCACTTTACTAACCCGAATAGATTGGCCCAACAGACTAAGTACAGTAATCTCACTAGAAGTGCTCTCAACCGAAATCCCCAAGTTACAGAAACAGAGCTAGCTATATAGGAATATGTTGACCCTATGTCTATCAATGCAAAATAAAGGGCATCATAAATAAAGAACATACCAGTAATCACATCAGCGGCGTCTCTTTCCTCATGACATCTAACAGCATAAACCAGCATAGGCTACATCGCATCAGTTTGATTAGCATCTATGTCCGATGCTCTCTGCCCTTTAGCCATACCATTACCACCCCTGGCCAGACCACGACCTTTAGACAGCTACTGAACTGCCCGTTAAGGCTGAATAAAACCCGGAGCTAAAGCTTGCATCTGATCAGAATGATGCGGGAAATCTCTGATACGGTAGTCCATCGACCCATATAGTAGACACATCCCCAACCTCTTCCAACACTCGCCCAAATGGCATCTACCACAATCTCTACACGGCTGAGCCATAATAAGAGCAACTGGAACCCCAACTCTTGAAAGCCCATTAGACCTGACCCGTTTCTTAGGCCTCTGAATAGAACTAGAGGGTTTCAAAATCCTCTTATTCTTACCCCTCTCACGATCCCTATTCTCGCGCTCAATGCGTTTAACCTCCTTAGCAATCTTTGCCTTGTCCAATAAGACGATGAATTCCTACGCCCTCTACGGAGCTATCAGAACCCTCAGATTATCCTTTAATTCTTCCTCAAAATGGACACACTTCTCATACTCAGTTGACACCATCCCACGAGCATAACGACTCGGTCTTAGAAATTCGGCATCATACTCGACCACAGTCTTATCCCTTGCGTAAGGTTCATAAAATTACGTCTACGAGCATCCACATAACTTGCCCCTACATATTTACTCTAAAAGGTGTTCTTAAACTGATCCCAAGTAATTTGGTATGGCTGAGTACCCTCCTCAACCGTTAATCACCACTGATATACCTCATCGCAAAATAGAGATACTGCACCCTTTAATTTCTGCTCAGGGGTGCAGTCGATATCATTTATAATCCTCTCGGTGGTCTTCAGCCAATATTCAACCACAGTCGGTGTGACTCCAATGACGACCTTAAATAACTCAACGCTATTAGAATGAAGTCGTTCAGTTACCAACCCACGGCTCCCAAAACTAGAATGAGGCCCAGCGGCCCTCTCCAACACTCTAAGCATAGCTTGGGACAATACGTCGTCCCCAGCCGAGTGACTTTGAGACCCAGTCTCAGCAGTAGGTGTAGCCAGTGTCTCACTCGTATCAAGATTGGGCATACTACCCATCGAGGACGACTTAGCTCGAGTCATTCTACGGCGCCGATAATGCCTATAAATACTACGGCCATGTATTCTACGAGCACTCATTGTAATCACAAATTTATCTACATTAAAAAGTTTTATGTATCAGTTTCAGGGTTTATTATGCTTCAAATAAGTATTAGAAGGAATTTCAGAAATTTCAAGATTTTTCAGTCTCTAACTAACTCAATACAGTTTTAATCATTTCAGAGTTTTCTAACTAAAATATTTCTAAGTCAGAAGTACTTACAGGATCGGTGTCGCAGACTCGGTATTCCATAAACTTTTTAGATTCAAAATAAACTTCACTCGAAAAAATAGATTTTACAAATACAATTTTGAACCCAAAATTTAACAGCCCAAGTTTTGCAACCTAACTTTGATACCACTAAATGTAACACCCTAAACTCAGGCTAAACGTTGTGGCCGAATATAGAAATATTACGTAAAATAGATAGAAATCTCACTTTCACTTTCTGAAAAACATAGTGAACCATTACTATTTAAAAGCCAATTTTATTCTAAAACGTTTGTCATATTTAATAGTGAAAATCGTTAATTTTTTACATTTTCTAAATAAATCTATTAATTTGTAGTGGAAGTTTTTAAGACGATATATTTTGGAAAATCGAGTTTGTTTTCTCAAAAATTGTTGGTTTTAGGAAAATAGTTGTTTTATCGAACGTCATGCCAAAAATCCTGAGTAAAACCCAAACAAAAATAACCCCAAATGTCCAAAGAGTCCAAAATTTACAAAATTTTTAAGCCAGAATTTAAAATAAGTCAATTTTAAAATAAACTGAGTTTACAAAAATGTGGACATAACCGAGCTCTCGTCGCACCGACCGGCCTAAATTTGAAGGTTACTTGGAATTATCAGACAAACAGAAAGTGAGTTTTCATGACATAGTGTGTAACCCATAAGAAAACAGAGTTTCAGATTTAATTACATGGCAGAACATATACAAACATACATCTTATATAGAATCAAAATCATATTATAGTAGTACAGATGTAGATACATATAACCCTACCCCCATCCTCTACACACCAGCTCTGACCATCCCAACACAATATGTGGGGTATAACACATCCACCCAAACTCACACACACACTTTAGAGTTTTTTACGACACTTTTCGAAAAAATCACAAGAATGTCACAAGATAAGGCGAGATATCGCCTCACACAGAACACTTCCTCTACATAATATATGTCCCACCCCATAATCAGATGCAATAGAGTTAATAGATAACAGAACTTACACCTCATACATACTCATAAAATAAACATAGAACATGCTTTACACATAATAGATCATACATATCGTATCACTCTACATGAGTATCATACACATTATACACGTAATTACGTCAAATTCATACTAACATATTAACAAATTTTGTGTTTTATAGCATATATAACACATATCGTCCCCACGGAAGGCCTACTGTAACACCCCTAACCCATATCCGATGCTAAAATAGGGTTACGAAGCACTACCGAACTTACAGATCAAACAAACAAACATTTCACTTCATATCACATTCAAGTCAAAACCATTTAAATGCAATCATCTCATCCCTAACAAGAGCCCTCAAGGCCCAAAATAAACATTAAAAACAAGTCGGGACTAAACTGGGTACTTAAAGAATTTTTTGGAAAACATGGAAATTTGTCAAAATTGCAAGGGACATACGCCCATATGGCCAGGCCATGTGGGCATTCGAAATGGGGACACATGCCCGTGTCCTTGCCCGTGCCCTAGCCCGTGTCCAATTTAGTAAGCTTACTGACTTGGGTCACACAGCCAAGCAACACGCCCGTGTGCTAGGCCGTGTGAAAAATGGTGAGCATATTGACTTGTAACACGCTGCCAAGCTACATGCTCGTGTGCTAGGCCATGTGAAAACTGGACGGTATACTGACTTGTGTCACATGTCCAAGCCACACGCTCGTGTTCTAAGCCGTGTGAGGGTACTGACTTGTTTTCTTTAGAAGTTTTAAGGGGCACACGACCGTGTCACCTGGCTGTGTATCACACACGGCTGAGACACACGGCCGTGTCTCTGCCCGTGTAGACAAAAATAGGTAATTTTCCAAGCCATATTTCTCACCCAAATTGGTACCCACCTAAACACAACAATTTACATGTAACCATGACATAAATAGGCATTCAAAACCAACTAGTATCAAGCTTATAACATGTTATAACATTACATACAACCATGATACTTATAGGCACCTAAATTAACCATTTAAAATACGTCAAATATGTCTCCAAAATCTACCTAAATGGTCAAACACATATATGTATCATTGTGCCTAAAACTTGACATATATGCCACTTATCAAGATCAACTAAATGATACCCAAAATACCAATTCACAACTAGCACACATCCACATGATAAACATACACCAATATGATAAGGCCATTTACACATATATACATAACAAAATATACCAAATACAAGCCAAATCAAATGGCTAAATACATGACCAAAACATATAGGCTACCATTAGCCAAAATGACCTATACATGCCATTAAAACCAAAATATATAACTAAAAGTACCAAAATAAGCATTTGATAGTGTGATGCAATCTCCAACAACTTCCAATTCGAATGAGCTTTCGAATCATTATAAAACATGAAAAAATAAAACAGAGTAAGTAATTAAGCTTAGTAAGTTCGTATAGCTAAAAATACAACTTACCATTCAACCACAATTTAGGTAAGTAAAATTAAAGTAATACAACCCAATTTGGCCCAAATGCCTAACACATAATCATCAACCATGTTAGCTATGTATTCATATGTCAAATATAAACCACTTCCCGTATTTCACATAAATACATGTACTAGTTCAAATCGAACTCATATAACCTTGTAACAACATTGTACCCGTTAAACCATTTAGAATAATATCAGATACGCGGATATCTCGCACACTATGTGCCAACACGTGGTCAAAACCACTACTATCTCATATCAACACTCTCTTTTGCCATAACTGGGTCTGCTCAAACAAACTGTCAGTCAAGACGTAGCTACACGATGCTGCTCACACAAGCTGTAAAGTAACCATAACACATGCCGAAAACTCAACCACTAGTAGGACATATGAGAGCAACACCCAAAACAGGGTAACCCCTAATGACATGTCATTGGTATCCTATTTATTCCTAAGGTTCAACAGGGATCCATATGTAATAACCCGAATTAGGGCCTAATCAAAATAGTGGTTTCGGGACCACAAATCCAAGGTAGAAATAATTATTTTATAATTATTTTGAGGTCTATGATATGATTGCATGATTGTGTGAAAGTTTCGTAAAAAAATTCTATTCATAAAGTGCTTAATTTGAAATTTGGGACTAAATTGAATAAGTTGCAAAACTTGTATTCTAGAAGTTTTTAGTATGAAATTGCTTTGGAATATTAATTAGGAGGCCTTAAATAGAAATTTTACCAATTTCTAAGTTTTTGGACAAAAATGGATATGCATGGGAAATTTTGAAAGTTTAGTAAGGAAGGGCATTTTGGTCATTTGGATTTTAATGAATTAAAATGGGAAAAAAATCAAGCAAAAATCCATTCATCTTCTCTAAAGGGCTCCGAATTTTACAAGACACCATAGCTAGGGTTTCTTCAAATTTTAAGCTCAATACTAAGTCAATCCTAGCCCCGTTTTTAATGTTCTTTACATTTTTGAAATTCTCGTAGCTCGGTTTACCTATTTCTACCAATATTTTGAGCTAGAGTTTATATTTAAAAATTTACCCATGAATGATATGCATGAAATTTTGATGTTTTATGGTAGAATGTGAAGCTTGAGATTGTGTTAAACAACTTTTGCTAAGTGATTTTACGTAAAAACAACTAAAATGACGTAATCGGTAAAAATACCTAATGTTCATAAATACATGTTAGAGTGTGAATTTGATGTTGCTATAGAAGGAAAAAATGATCATCATGTCATAAAACATAAGAAAATAGGATGAAGTTTAATTTCCGAACCAGGGGAAAAATCGTAATTTTGTGAAACTTTAGGGTAAAATTGTAATTTTCTTTATCATAGGATGTTTTTGGAGTAATTTGAGTAATGTGAGACATTAATAAGTCAAATGTGTTATTATAGATCAAGAAAGACGTGGAATCGACCTTGATCGGGGAAAAGAAAAGATTTCAAGCTAAATTGCAACCTTTATACATTTTGTACCAAAGTAAGTTCATGAGTAAATGAGTTAACATAATTGTTGTTTATATGATATGATGCTTATTATCATGAAATGTTATGTTTTGTGGTTATTGTTGAATAGTATGTAATTATGTGAATTACTTGATGAGTATGAACTATCACCGAAGTATCGATCTCGACATTTCGTGGAAGATGGCAAAGGAGTATGGTCAAGGAAAATTCCGTTTGAACATTAGGAATAGATTAGGATACAAGTGACATGTCACTAGGAAATTGAGATCCGAACTCGTTGAGTTGCGTTCCGAGTTAGTGAGAATTATGAGGCATTCGAGCTCGTTGAGTTGCGTTCCGAGTTCACTTATGGATGCAAGCATCCGAACTCGTTGAGTTGTGTTCCGAGTTCATTATGGATGCGAACACCCGAGCTTGTTGAGTTGTGTTCTGAGTTCATTATGGATGCGAACACCCGAGCTCATTGAGTTGTGTTCCGAGTTCATTATGGGTGAAATTATGGTAGCTTGATTTCGTGTATCCGAATTATATTTCGATGTGTTCAACCGGTAAAGTTCTAGTGAAATGGAAGAATTCTCGAGTTGAAAGTGACTAGTTGGTAAGTGTTGTGGAACGGATACTTTGTACAGGTATGTACTTAACCCTCGGGTTGAGACTTCAATATAACAATAATATGGTAAGATCATGAATGAGAAATATGATATGAATGCTTTGGTGATATTATGCAAATGTGGATTTTGTATTATTGCATGGTTATGTTACTTGCTAT
Organism: Gossypium anomalum; assembly: GCA_025698475.1. Classification (NCBI taxonomy): domain Eukaryota; kingdom Viridiplantae; phylum Streptophyta; class Magnoliopsida; order Malvales; family Malvaceae; genus Gossypium; species Gossypium anomalum. The sequence goes on from CM046957.1 coordinate 19,393,351, forward strand.
TTACATGTGAATTAATTAAGCATTTATGCTTACTCTCTCCCTTCCATTCCTTGTAGTTTTGACAAGCCGGCTTGGAGATCGGGACGGTCGGAGGCACGCTCACACTATTAACGGACCATCTCGGTATAGTGGCTTGCATATTTTGGGAATATGGCATGTATAGCATTATAATCCTTTTGTGTATATAATCTTATGATATGGTGAATGAGTGATGTGGAAATGCTTATTGATGATTAGCTATTGGAATGGCTAATCAAAATTTATATTTAGTGTTATGTATGCTTAATGTATTACCTAATCCATGGAAATTTATAAAAAGGGTGAAATTGGATATAAAACAGTATCTTACAGCAGCAGTGACTTGAGTTTGAAAAATCACTAAAAATAGTAGAGACAGAATTAGATGGTGAATAAAATATTAAATTGAATCTTGTTGAGTCTATTTTAATATGGAAGAAAAAAAAACAAGTCAATAAGTTTTCATGATAAATTTGAGTTTTTGTGGAACAGGGTCAGAACGACTTCTGAATCCCCTATTCTGACTTTAGAAATTCACTAAAAATTGTACAAAAATAATTAAGAGTCATTATTTATATATATAGATTCCTTATTGAGTCTAATTTTAATGGAAACAAACGACATAGTCATCTGAATTCTGACTTTAGAGAAAAATGATTTGTAGTGAAAAGAGGTCAGAGCAGTTGAACACTGAAATAGGGGAGACTTTAACTAATAAACTGTACTAATTGGCCTAATAAAAAATTCTAGAAAAAAATCAGTAAGTAGATATATGAGTCTAGTTTTAGGGAAAATTTACGGAATTGGATTTTGAGTTTCATAACTCGATATATGATTTTTTTAGCAACTGTGACGCAGATTGATAATTTACTACGAGAATTGTTTGAACTTATTTAAATGTTAAAATAAGTTTAGTAATGTATCATGCTCGACTCCGGCGACGGTCTCGAGTAAGGGAGCGTTACCATAAGTCATCAAAACTTCGTCGAGTATTTTCGTGGAGTCATATCATCAAGAATATAATAATAAAGCATTTAAATCAAATATAATTTAATGCTTATTAAACATACGAACTTACCTCAAACTCGTACGAAGAAAAACGATCGTTCAGTCCAATACTTTATCTTTTCCCCGATCTAATTTCGTACGTTGCTTTTCTTGATCTATATAATCAAATTTAACTAATTTAATCCTCATTCTGTTCAATTCAATCCAAAAATCATTTTTTGAAAAGTTACCATTTTGCCCATATACTTTTGACTTCTTTATAATTTAGTCCCTAGGCTCGTAAAATGAAATTCATACAATTTCATCCATTCCTAAGCCTAGCCGAACTTTATACATGCTTAAAGCAGCCCATACATTTCACAATTTCATACTTTTACCACATAATTTTCACATTTCTCAATTTAACCCCTAATTGACAATTTCATCAAAAATCACTTAATAAAAGTTGTTTATCTAACAACAATGATTCATTTTCTTCCATTAAACTTCACAAACAACTAAAAGGTACTCATGGAAAAACCCTATACATTCAACCAGTTTGCAAATTAGTCCTCGGGCTAGTTAGGTTAAGCTACAACAATCCCAGAAACAAAAAAATCATTAAAAATAGGACAAAAATGAACCTAAATGCATAAGAGAGAGATGGCCAATTGTTGAAGGTCTCCAATGGCTTCCTAAGCCTTCAATATTTTTGTTGGTGAAGGAAATGAGAAAAATATGATAGCTTTGGCTTTGTTTTATTTATTTTTATCATTTATTTACCAAATTACCCTTACCTAACTTTAAAAATAACAAAAATACCAAGCCATGCACATCCACTATCACCTTTAATGGTCTAATTGCCAAATAAGGACCTCCACTTTAAAGTTCAATAGCTATTTAATACCTTTAGCTAATAGAACACAACTTTTGCACTTTACGTGATTTAGTCCTTTTCATCAAATTGAACATGTAAACGTTAAAATTCTTAATAAAATTTTAATAAAATAGTACTACAATGCTATAGATCACAAAATAATATAAAAATAAATTTTTTTACCTCGAATTTGTAGTCTCGAAACCACTGTTACGATTTCACTAAAACCGGGCTGTTACACCTACAGTCGATCGAGATGACATGTACGACCCTAAGGAAAAATTCTAAATTTTAGGCCCACACGCTCGTGAGGCCAACACAACCCAAATTTCTTTACCCATGTGACCCATATGACCTGGCACATGGCCCACACACGCCCGTGTGGTTTACATGGCCCAAAATGGCCTAGACATGTGTCATACATGGCCTAGAACACAGCCGTGTGGCATCAACAACCCCAATTTTGGCTTTCACCATTCGTTGTTTTTCAATTTTCTCGTTACACATCTAATTCAATTCTGATACGGAAGCAACTATGAGACTTCCAATACCTAAAATCGACAATTAACGCTCAAATTAGCCACGATTCCTCAGTTAAACCAAAATCATCCCTTTAGTCACAACAGACATTAATGTTTTACTAAGTCAATACTCGAAAACCCAAGTGATCAAACACTTGCCCAAACTTCCAGAACAATTCTTAACACCACTCATCCACAGTGGGAGTTTCGATCTTCATGATTCTCCGCTGTTCACAAACCCAAGAATATAATCAACAAAAATGATAATAAAATTGATTCCACAACGAACCTCAAAATTACCCCTAAACCAAATGAACCCACATAAACCCTACTTACTAGACCACAATAAGAAACAAAATAGTCCAAGCCATAATAATCCAATCGAGCAAAAAGATGTCAGAATTAAAGAAAGCAAAAAGGGAAGAGACTACAAAAAAAATCATAGGGAAATTTGCAGAGAAACAAAACGTGGGGAAAAAAGGGAATTTTGGAAAAAAAATAATTAAAAAATAAAAATAAAATAAATTTAAAGATAATACTCTGAACTCCCCACCAATCTCACTACCAACCAAATCCCACAAAATCCGACCCATTAATCCTCATCCAACCACCACAGAATTTCAATTCCACTAAACCTCTACTAGACAAATGACACACACACAGAAGTAAAAATTACTTTCATTCACCTTTGTGGGGACTCGAACATAAGATCTCAGGGCAAGCTAACACCTTACCACTTGAACCAGCAGGCTCATTCTGACATGAGTTGATCAAAAATATAATATAAGCCAAACACTTAAAGATAAAGCTAGGAAGAAAATAATTGAATTTCCAAATAAGTGCAACTTGAACCCAATACCTCGGACACATAATTAAGGCTCTTAACCACTGATACAGATACTTAATTATTATGAAATTTAACAAATCACACATAAAAAATTTAGGGCGTTACACGACGGATCTAAAAAGGTGAGTGAGGTATGCGTGTTAACTATTTTGGTGCATTATGGTAGCATAATCTGCCACCTTGTTGGCTTCTGGCGAGGTAAAGTATTGATGCATACTAACGTTAAAGTATCCACTTATTGGCGGTATCTATGGATTTAATTACAAGGAATCTTCAAGTCAAGAAAGAATATCCCTAAGAAAGAGTACGCCCCGGAGTTTTGGCTAAGCACAAAAAGCCTACCAATTGTATGAGAAAGCGTTGGGAGAGTTAATTGTCTTTAAGACCACGCCATACGTGAGTCATCACCAATGTGCAATACGCTCGGTTTGCATGAGCATTATTCAAGTTGATTCTCATAACGAGATTTGTTGGGAGTCAACTGAATTGATTTGACTCTCCTTATGATTGGTCAATTGGTAACTTCAACCTTCACCAGATTTTCTTTTATTTTTTTCACAAATTTTTGTAGGGAAATCAAGGGACAAATTTAGAAAGCAATGCCACTTGTCAAAATCAACTAAGAGGGACCGGGAGTATATATATAGTGAAGGGATGGACATTTGAGATGGTTTTTCTTTCTACTCTACGTTCTGATTCTTTTTTCTAATCTAAATGTTCCATTCTTCTTCGTTAAACTATAGCTAAGATTTTGTTTAATCAGTGGATGATTCAACCTTCTGGTAAGTCTAATAGCTCTGCATGTTACGATTGTAGAAGAGTAGGGATGTTAAAAAATTTAAGAACAATAAGGTATGAGTGGAAGGCCCTGCATAGGGGTCTCATGTAGTTGAAACATTAGTAAACTATCTATAAATCGGGATTCTAATGGAAAATTCATGATTCTTTTAAGTAGTTGTTATTATTGGATCTGGAAGGACGATCAAAATAGAAGCTTTGGGCCAAGGTAAAAGAAGGTCCTTGGTGAGTCTCTAGACCCGACTCCTACATGTTATCTTATGATGAATCTTTGTATGGTTGATGTCCTTTTACTTGTGCATATCTTCTTGAGTAGTTGTTGTATATATGTATGGGTATTTTCTTTGAAGCATCTGCATGTAGGTAAATGAAGTGTATGATTTGCTGTATGAATATGACAATATGTGGTAAGCATGCACGGGAAATTATGTGTTGGGAAGTATGATTCTGTTATAGGTACGAGTGAAATCTGTGTAAATATGTTCATTATGTTTAATATAAATAATGCATGACAAAGTAAGGTTAAAGTAAAGGGGTTTGAATAGAGTGTCGAGAAAATATGTGAGATGATAATGGACCCTACGGTGGTGCTTTGAAAATGTCTGACAGGACAGTGAACATGAAGGCTAATATAGCAAAAATGTAGTCTGACGGGACTGTAACCAAGAGGTCTGTCAGGACTGTAAACACGAAAAAATGGTAGTGTGGCAGATTTGTGAAAAGACCATGGCCATGCCATTTCTGGAAATAACGGATGAGCCGCATTTGTCTACTAGGGTTTTTACGTGTCCTGGGGACGTTGATTGGAAAACCTTAGGTGATGCTGAGTTTAGGCAAATCCATATCATCAAACATGACAGTTATGTGGTGCCTTAATGGAAAACCGAATAGAGCCTTAGTGGCAGAGTTATCTAGAAAGCCTATAAGGCAAATTTTGTAATGCCTAAATGACGAGTTGTTAGTTCACCTTTGTGGTGAGTTTTGGGTATGCCCTTGAGGCATTTTCTGAAAAGGTTTTTCGTAGTGTACCTGACTAATAATTTCATTGTAGTTATCCACCAGGACAGAAAGCTTGGCATATCCGAAATTATGGGTGGTGTAAGTGTCCGCCAAACCTGGGAATTCTCACGTTATGTATCGAAGTTATCTGAGATTCTATTAGATGATCTAAATTATTACATTCATCAGAATAAGTTTGTTGTCTGGATCGAGTAAAGATACGGTGTGACTGGCATTCTAATAGCCGCTAGAGCCAGTATAAGAATCCGCCAAGAGTAGTATCCGTATGTATATCATTCTGAGAAATGTATCCAACTTCTATCTTCAAAGAGATTGTGAAATAGGATCTGCAATATGGTCTGAAGTTTGTGATCTACCCGTTGGGTTGAATGTGTATAAGTGGTCAAGTGTAGAGATTGAGGTATAGTTATTCAATAGGAATCAGAAAACTATTTGCTAAAGCCTGAATGGAAGTCAAGAATCTTAAAGTCGAGGAATTCAACAACAACGTTTAAAGGTAATATTGGTTGAGACTCACTAAGTTCCAAATGAACTTACGAGCATCTATTTGTGATGTAGATTCTTGGGACTGAACCGATATGCCATAAGGGAGCAAGCCAGGAATGTGCCAAGATGACTGTTCGTAGAGCGATATTATGCATACAGAACGACACTCTTGGGTATATGGTGAATAATATTTTACACCAAGATTAAGTCTAGTTTAACAAAGATTTAAGTTGCAATGTCTTATACTACCTTTGAGAATCTGCTGTAATTAATAAATGTTTCATTTAAAATCTTTTAATTTAGATAAAAATAAAAAAATAGAATGTATAATAAGTATGCTCAGTATAATTTTCCTAGTCGTAATTTTTTTTTGTATTTGAGTATTGTGGCATCCTATATTCGAGTCCGGCAGATCGAGTTAGGTATAAGATATTACAATTTAATTGGTATCAGAGCATTCGATTTAGCCGATCCTCTAGAAGTTGAGATAGAGTCAGCCTTGTATGCATGATATGCTGGACCTGGCTTAGTCCCTCAGGTAAGTTAAATAGTTAAGTAATAGCAAATACCCTGGCACATAGTAAGTATCGAAGAAGGTGAGTTGTTGGAAAGAAATAAGATAGTTTTATAGATAAGAGAAGCAAAATGATACAAGCTAAATATAGAAATTTAGTACAAAAAAAAAGAGAAAGTCTTCAATCTCCCTCCTCTTAAGGCTAGTCGATAGGTTCAGTTGGAGCTCCTTCTAGCTTGAGGTGTTCTTTAGGGACTTCTACAGGAGCAACAAGTTTTTCTAAATTTGCCTCATTTATTTCTGGCCTTTTAGAGATGAAGAAGTTGGTCGATTGCCTCCATTCCCTCTAGAACTTCTCCCAATCTTCGCTCTCAAGATTATAAACATTAAAGTTCAAGGACTCAACAATAATCTTCTGTAAGCAGTTAAAGTTCACCTGACTCAAATTTAGAGGAACCGCGGCAACTTGGGTGTGAAGGATTAGGTTGGATCATCGTATGGGCAAGGCATCTGCCAGATTCTTTTTAGTGCCCTTTTGATATTTTTTCAAAGGTTCCTCGTTGGATTGGCGTAGATGTTCCAACTCTGTTAAATGTCGTTGGTCTTGAGATTTGAAATTTTCCTCCCAAGAGGACTCTCTGACCTTTAGTTGATTGTTTTCTTCCTCCATCTACTTGGCCAGAAGTCCTAAACATTCATATTTAGCCTCCCAGGAAAAGATGGAGGAGTCGAGCTCTTTGATTTGACTTACAACTTCCTCAAGAGTCCACTGTAGTTGAGCTAAAAATTGTTCGCCAAGATACATAATTTCTTCTATACCTATCATTTGATGTTATTGTTACTGCAAGTCTCCTGAAGGGCCCAACTCATAAGCCCACATTCAGTTGCCAAAACTTGAAAAGACCCCGCTAGCATCGAGAGTGGGGGTAGATGAGGTTTTGAGGAATAATAGAGGAAAACCTCTTTTACCCGTTGAGGCAAGTTGTTATTTTGCTACTGCTGGATGGCGTTAAGAGAAAACAGATATTGCCCCGACCTTAAGAGATCCCGTCATGGGAAGAGTTTACTCGTTTAGCTAGATGGAGTATTAATAAGTAAAAAACTAGTAGGGCCTCTGGCTGGCTTTGGTGTATAATCTCTGCCGTAAATATAGCCATAGGTGGATCCACAACGTGGAATAGAGACTCTACATAATTGGCAAACTCTACTAGGGTAGTAGAAGTAAGAGAAAGAGCAATAGTGAGAGGAGTGGTGGCATTTAAGGGAGTAGACCCTCTCCTAAGTCTATGACAAGCCAATTGAAGGCGGTCACTGCCTTCGGTATCCTAACTGTTTCCTTCCACCCTTAGCCTTTTTCTGACTTCTATCAGTCATTTTTCTTGATGGCGTGACGACAACTCCTTCATTTTTGTGAATTATGTCTAATAATGCTAAGGCATCTATGTCTGTTGCTGGAGTAGAGGGGAAGGTACGAGATGTGCAAGAAGGATAAGAAGACCCTGCAACAGTAACATGAGAGTTAGCCTGGTTGGGAGAAGGAGCGGTTGAAGTACCATACAAATAATATTTTAATGGCACGAGCATAGACCACATGTTTCATAGAAAAAGAAAGGAGGCTCCCTCATCCTCCTCACTAGAATTTATGTCAAATCATCATTAGCGTTGTAAGGTCAAGCCACCTCAGTAGAAGGAACATTCTGGGAATCCACCCATAGTAGAAGGTCATTCACTCGACGACCATTTGGACTCAGCCCTTGCAGGCAGTGTTGAAAAACATTTTGAACAGTAATGATCTACCCCAATTTTAGGATACACCCCATCCTTAATCACTTAAATTGCTTCCAAATAACTCCCAATCAACAGGTTGGCTTTGTAGACAAATGTCCTCCAGGGTATGGGCCAAAACGTGGGAAAGCCAATGTTGGAAAATCGGGTTTGAAAAACACAGTAGAAAATAAATTTAGGGAAAACCCAAAGTTTTAATTTTTTCTTCAAAAACAAAAACTTGGTTGTGATATCTAAAGTAATAAACACTTAATCAAAATTGTATCTTTTCAATTTTCCTAGGATGAACGCTTCAACCGTGCAGTCTTCTCCGTTATCCTCAACCTCACGTCTATCGAGTATGGGCTCGCTTCGAATAAGAAATTTTTTTACAAAATTTACCGGTGGGGTAATTTTGTAATTTCTCTAAACTTTTGGGCCAAGTTGTAAATAAGAAAAATATCTTTAGAAATTTTTCAAAATAACTTTTTTAGAGAATTATCTCTCTACAACTTTCTCTTGAATTCAAGTGTGTGTGTAAATAATGACCCAATGGTCTATTTATATAGGGAGAGTTTAAAGAGTTCAACTATAATTAAACTTAATAACTTTAATATTAAATTAATATAATATTTATCAAGATAAATATTAGATTAAATTTAATATTAAATCTTATTAAATTAATAAAAAATTTATCTACAAGAAAAACATTAAATTAAATTAAATATTAAATTAATAAAATACTATTAAATTAAGTATTAAATTAAGTTTAATATTAAACCTATTAAAATATTATTATTTTTAGAATAGTTAATCTAAAATCAAATTCTCTGGTAGAGCCCCATTTGGAGTGTAATTCTTCCACCGCTTAACCATCGAAGAACAGTTGTCGCCAACCATTTGCCGACCATTGGAATGCCACCGTCGCAACCACTGAAACCCCTAACTATTTCGATTTTTGCCGATTTGGTCTGAGCCGGAGACAACCCAACTGGTTCGATCCAGCCACCGGTTGGACCGTCGGCCCTATTTCACATACTTGGCCCGATTTAACCAATTTTTGGGTCTTGGTCTCGGTTTTGGGCTCCTGGGACCAATTTATGCTCTGGGGTCCAATTTTAAAGTTCAATTACCCATTGGATCAATTGTTTGACTTGAAAATTAATTTTTAAAAATATCATATTAATTTTAATTAATTTGATTAATTTAATTTTACTTAGTCTAAATCAATTTTTCCAAAAATCACTTAGATTTTCCAAATTATTTTTTCAAGAAAATTCTTTAATCAGATTCTCTAGTTGAACAATTCTTACGACCACCCAATTTAATTCCACATCGAATAAATCGACTTAATTAAATAATTTTCAAATTCGTAGAATTTTCTTCTGATTCAAATGCGGTCCGATTGAGCTTTTGTTGAACTACTGGAGGGACCAATTAGATATATACAATTAGGCTCTAGTAATTTCAATTATATCCAGAAGCATCGTTCAAATAATTCGCAATTACTTAATTATTAAGTCAGTCCACAATAAGTACCATGATTGAAAACTCCTTATTGTATACTCTTTATGAAAGCAATCCATCCAACTGCTTTTCTAATGACCTCGTCATGTGTGCGTTACCCTCATATGATATCCTTGATTCCTTTAAGTTAAATCTGTTCACTCAATACAATCCTATTTTATCTCATTGTCACCATTGTGTCTTCTTAATGATTAATATGATCACTGTAAACAACTAACTGTGATAAATTGCTCGTTTGAGAATAAGCAACCAGTGGCCACGTTCCATATTTATCAATCCGTTCAATGCCAATAAGAGGATATCATTAACTCTTTAACTGAGCTATGAATTCCACTATTGCTAGTAAAGTCATGCCAGACACAAGTCATGTACCAAACATACCGGCTATCGGCTCAACCAATTTTAGAGCATAAGCCTCCACTTATATCAAAGCACATGAGTTACATACGCATGGTTAGTGACTAACTTAGGATTTAGGTAAATCACACTATGAATGCCACTTATCTACTGAAGTAAGTTATGTTATCGCAACGTAAACGTTCTTACAATGCCACTTATCATCAATTTGAATTTAGATAATTAATGAGCTAATATTTGCTTGTCACAATTTCGCTATGCATGCAAAATATGAAAGACATAAATACAAAAGACATAACAATGAAATGTGAAATTTATTTATTCATCGTTCAAATACATAAAAAAATTATATGTTTACTATAATATGGACACATTTCCCAATAGCAAAAATTGGTTTCAAGCTTGCATGTGACTCTTACGAACTTATCCTTTCTGAGATGAAAGTTTGAGGCCCAATTTTTGATGATGGGAATGTACACCTAACGTATACTAAAATAGGCCTTCCCGGTCGAGGGACCCTGTTTTTTAATCTTCAGTTGATAAATCCTTTGGAAAATGCCAAATATAGGCGGCTCATAGTACAAGTAGCAGTCAAGGAAATAAGCCACCAATGTCTACCAAGAAAGGACGGAGAGTTGCCTTGGTGCAATACCATATTCGTTGAGTACCAAACAGAAGAAGACGTGAAGAGGCAAGTGAAAGCCAACCTCGTGCAAGAAAAAGGGAAGAATAAAACCCTCGATATTGTCATTGTGGTGACACTCCCTTTAGACTAAACAAAAATCGTAGGCAAAGTTCGGATGAAAGATACCTCTGGCCATTAAGTATCGAGTCAACTTTTCCTCAGTAGTGTTGCATTCATATAAGGGGGTGAGCACGCGATGGGTACCATTAGGACCTCTGGGTCCAATCTCGACAGCATTTCTAAGGCCATCACTTCTGCTGATTTAGGCACGACCACCACTGCCTCTTTCACGTAAAGTAGTTTTGACAATTTTGAGTAATAGTAAGAGAAAGAGAAGGAAGGTTGCCTCTGAAGGAAGTTGTGAACTGAAGGCGAAAAGAAGCAAAGAGGCTTTGACAGAAAAAGAAATCAGGTCTCCAATGATGTAGTGAAATATTTTGGGGAAAGTGTTGAATACCCAATACTTATAAAAAATCAAGTATCCGTGATAAGTTTCAACTTCCAAGCCAGCCGTTTGAATTTTTTATCAAAGCTTGACATTTGGTAAGTCTAAGGCTACGGGATGTGTAAAAATATGGGAGTACCCGCCAATTATGCCTACAAACTTGGATTTTCCAACCGAGACTGATTGTCTACATTTACGCTAGTTGGAATCTTAGAAGTGTCCGCCATAAATGGGAAGTCTCTTATGACTATGTTTGGATGTTTCGCCAAGCATAATACTACGTTTGATCTAAGAGGTTGGCCATGCATTATTTCCATGGTTGCAAGGTTGGTTAAAAAAATTCGACAACGAAATTTTCGTGATGGAGGAAAGAGTTGTCACACCTCAAAAACGACGGATCCAAAAAGGTGAGCGAGGTATGTATGTTAACTGTTATGGCACATTATGGTAGCATAATCCACCACCTTGCTGTTGAGTTAGAGTATTGTGTATACTAGCATTAAAGTATCTGCTAGTTGGCAGTATCTAAGGATTTAATTACAAGAAATTTTCAAGACAAGAAAGAATACGCCCAAGAAAGAGTACGCCCTAGAGTTTTCGTTGAGCACGAAGAGCCCACCAAGTGCATGATAAAGTGGTAGGGCACTTAATTGTCTTTAAGACCACACCATACACGAGTCACCACCAAGGTATAGTATGTCCAATTTGCATGAGCACTGTTCAAGTTGGTTCTCATAACGAGATTTGTTGGGAGTCAACTGGATTGATTTGACCCTCCTTATGACTAGTTAATCAATAACTTCAACCTTCACCGATTTTTTTTATTTTTTCCCCAAATTTGATACGAGTCGCAAGGCCCAAAATCAGGCTCATGAACGTGATGGGTTCAAATTTCCTCAACACCCAATAACAAGATCAAAAGCTAAGCAAATCCAAGCAAGATTGAACGAGACCATCCAAGACTTCGTTACCAAGGCCCTAGCTGCACACATGACCGAAAAAGAAAATCAAGAAATCGAATCTTGGCCCAATTTTGTTGGTTCAAACAGTTTCAACAATCAAGAAGATCAAGATTTCAAATCTTGGAAATCTTGGTCCAAGAAACCGAATCTTGTAGCCAAGGCACATTGGATTTCATGTACGAGCTTGAATGAGCCAATTTTGATAGCAAACGAATCAAAAGACCAAGTTCTTAAAAAATGGCCCATTAAGACATCTACAAGCCAATCCTGAAGTTTGAAAAGTAATTTAATTGAATATCAGACCAAATTATCAAAGTAGCCCAAATTGAAAAATATTTAAACTATGGGTCCAATTTTATTTTAATAGGTGGATCATCATGTAAGAATTCATCCCAAGAAGCCCATTTAATTCATTTGGTTGAATTCCTATTAAAAGTCCACATTTAGAATTATTTTGTTTTATTTTGTTTGGTGAATAGTCATGTTAGTTATTCCATTAAGGTTAGGAAAACTTATTTTGGGGGCCTATAAGGACGTTCACCCTTATACACATACAATTGATTTATGTTTTTTTGAGTTAATAATACTTCTCTTTGAGTTTTTCTTGAAGAATTGCTCTTGAGTTTCTTTTAGAAGCTGTTTTAACAATCTTTCATGTTGTGGGAATCATCTTCAAGCTTTTTCTTGCCAAGATCTTTTTCTTAGAGTGGGAATTAGAGCCATTGAAAGGAGTTGTGGATTCTTAATGTTTCCAAGGCTTCTTAAGGCGTCATCTTCTCTTTTATATCATTAATTTATCGTTTCTTTCTTATTTAAGTTAGTTCTTGCTGTTTTGGTGTGCTGATTTTATTGATTTTCGTTCTAGGTTAAAGTTGCTTCAAGAAAGACAGCCTCCTACCTTGTTCCATCAAGAAACGCATAAAAAATTAGGAGTTTTAATCTTTTCTTTTTGTTTCAAGCATTCTTGCACAAAATAGTTTGATCTTGTCTTTAAAATCACTTCTAACAAAACTGTTTGTGTTTTATTTTTCCAGATCTGGTTGAGGCATTTTCTTAAGGTCCAAAGACGGTTTCTTTCCATCCAAGAAACCCTAACTCATTCTCTTTTGGATTCTTTACCAATCGGTTCATCTTTCTTTCATTTTAATTTCATTTGACTCTCTTTTGTGACAACTAATCTGTTTTCGTTGTTTCTTGTTTCAATTTACATTCGTCTAGAGATCTAGGGTAAATCCGCGACTTTGACAAATTTCACGATCCGCTTCCGCATTCATCCACATCATTATTTTTCAAATTTTTTACAAGGAAATCAAGGGACAATTTTAGTAAGCATCGCCACTTGTCAAAATGCACTAATGGGGACCAAGAGTGTAGATATATAGTGAAAGGAGGACATTGGAGATAGTTTTTCTTTCTGCTCTACATTCTGATTCTTTTTTCTAACATAAATGTTTTCTTCTTATTCGTTAAACTAGAGTTAAGATTTTGTCTAATTAGTTGATGATTCAACCTTCTGGTATGTCTAATAGCTTTGCATATTACGACTGTTGAAGAGTAGGGATGTTAAAAGACATAAGAACAATAGGGTGTAAGTGGAATGCCCTACAAGGGGGTCGCATGTAGTTGAAACGTTAGTAAACTATCTATAAATCGGGATTCTAATGGAAATTTCATGATTCTTTTAAGCAGTTGTTGTTGTTGGATCGAAAAGGACGATCGAAATAAAAGCTTTGAGCCAAGGTAAATGTGGGTCTCTAGTGAGTCTCTAGACTCGACTCCTACATGTTATTTTATGATGAATCTTTGTATGATTGATGTCCTTATAGTTGTACATGTCTTCTTAAGGAGTTGTTGTATATGTGTGTGGGTGTTTTTTGTGAAACATTTACATGTAGATAAATGAAGTATAGGATGTGCTGTATGAATATGAAGATGTGTGGTAAGCATGCATGGGAAATTATATGTTGGGAAGTATGATTTTGTTATGGGTATGAGTGATTCATTATGTTTAATATGAATAATTCATGACAAAGTAAGGTTGGAGTAAGGTGGTTTGGGTGGAGTGTTGGAAAAATATGAGAGATGATAATGGACCCCGCGGTGGTGCTTTGAAGACGCCAGTCAGGATAGTAAACATGAAGACCAATATAGAAAAAATGTAGTTCACCGGGATCGTAAACACGAGATCCACCAGGACAATAAACACGAGAAAATGCTAGTGTGGCAGATTTGTGAAAAGACCATAGCAATGACATATTCTGGAAATGGTGGATTAGTCACATTTGTCTACTAGGGTTTTTACGTATCCCGGGGGTGATTATTGGAAAACCTCAGGTGATGTTAAGTTTTGGCAAATCCATATCGTCAAACACGATAGTTATGTGGTGCCTTGGTGGCAAACTGAACAAAGGCTTAGTGATGGAGTTATCTAGAAAGCATGTAACGTGAATTTTGTAACGCCTAAGTGGCGAGTTGTTAGTCTGTCTTTGTGGCTAGATCTGGGTATGCCTTTGAGGCATTTTCTTAAAGGGTTCCTAGTAGTGTACCCGACTGATGAATTCACCATAGTTATTCGCTAGGATAGAGAGCTTGGCGTATCTGGAATTATGGGTGGTGTAAGTGTTCGACAAACTTAGAATTCTCACGTTATGTATCGAAGTCATATGGGATTCTATTGGATGATCTAAATTATTGCATTCATTAAATAAGTTCATTGTCTGGATCGGGTTAAAGATACGGTGTGGTTGGCATTCTAATAGCCGCCAGAGCCAGTATAAGAATCTGCCATGAGTAGTATCCGTATGTGTATCATTCTGTGAAATGTATCCAGCTTCTACCTTCAAAGAGATTGTGAAATAGGATCTGCAATATGGTGTGAAGTTTGTGATCTAACCGTCTGGCGGAATGTGTATAAGGTGGTCAAGTGTCCGCCAAAGCTTGAATGGAAGTTCAAAATCTTAAAGTCGAGGAATTCAAAAACAACGTTGAAAGGTAATATTGGTTGAGACTTACTAAGTTCCGAATGAACTTATAGGCGTCTATTTGTGATGCATGTTATTGAGATTGAACTAGTATGCTAGAAGGTAGCAAGCTAGGAATGCGCCAAGGTGACTGTTTGTAGAGCAATATTATGCATATAGAGGAGCACGCTTGGGTATATAGCGAATAATATTCTACGCCAAGATTAAGTCTAGTTTAACAAAGGTTTAAGTTGTAATGTCTTATACTAGTTTTGAGAATTTGCTGTAATTAATAAATGTTTCCTTCAAAATATTTTGATTTACACAAAAATAAAATAATAAAATGTATAAGAACTATGTTCAGTATGGTTTTTTTCGGTTGTAACATTTTTTTATATTTGAGTATTATGGCATCCCATATTCAAGTTCGAAAAATCGGGTTGGGTATATGGTGTTACAAAATCCCTAACCAACACTCAATATCTTTTGAACTCTAATGGCATGCCATTCGTATTTAAATCGTTTACTGAGTTTACATAGGCCTATTATCAAATTTGTACCAATGCAATCTCTGTTGTCGTGTAAATACTTATCATATTTCAAATAGCAATTCATATACATTTAAAGCATGTAATATATTCATGTACAGATCATCCAATACATCATATCCATTTCTATATTGTTTCAAACCCTGTAACCGTGCACACTTTTTTTTTACATATTTTGGATAGAAATCTATAAACATTTATACCTTGTAATAACATCATATACATATTTATATCAAAATCATGTATCTATACATATTATTTTTTATTACGTATTTACGATTTAGTCCCTTTGTTGCCAAAAAGACAATATTTATAAAATAATTCAAACCAAAAAGCAGAATAATATAATAAAAACATAACTTGAATTAATAAAGTAAGTTTCATATGAACTTACCTGGGAAAACAACAATAAGCAAAAAATCGAGGACTAATCTACAATTTTTCCTTTTCCTTGATTATCTTCCATTTGATTCAAATCCCAATCTATAAAAATTCATTACAACTTATCAATTCTAAACATCTTTTAATAGCCTATTAGATGTATATGACAATTTAATTTCATTTTATAAAAGTTCCTTAAAGTTTTTCATTTTATTAAATTTAGTCCCTAAAACTGAAACAACTATAACTTTCATATCTGAGCATTGTTTTTCATTACCATTTTAGTTACATCCTTTTATAACCCTCTACTATTAGTTTCTATCAAATTCTCATGATAATTACACAATTTATTCATTTTAGTCCTTATACTAAAAAACTAGCATTTTACTTTACAAATTAATCCATTTTTCATTTCTAAGCTTAAAAGCTAACTATTAACATCAAAAGTTTCAAAAATCATTAATGGTAACATTTTAAAACTTTAACAGTTTTGGAAAATAAAACACAACTTAGCTAAATCGAGATACAATGATATCATAAACATAAAATTTACAAAAAAAAAGGGGACTTGATTTGGCTTACCATGCATAGACCGATTGCTTAAGCTTAAAAATGGCTTCTCCTTTCATTTTTTTTTCTTTGATGTTTCAACTCAAGAACAAGAATATGAACAATGACATCTTTTGTTTCTTTTATTTTATTAATATACACATTATATCATTTAAAGTTTCAATATTTTAACATTTTTCTTAACAAGCACTAGCAAACCATCCACTATTAATTAAATATGGTCTAATTGCCACCTTAACTCTTTTAACTAATAGAAATCATTAACGATTAACTTTCACAGTTTTTACGATTTAGTTCTTGTACCTTAATTAGTCATTAATTCGACAAAATCACTTATCTAAAATTTAATTCACCTAAATAATAACTCTACAAATATTATAATATTTATGGGCTCAATTTACAGAAATGAGGTCCTGATACCTCATTTTCCAACACCACTGACTTTAGAGTTAAAACACTTATACCTTAACTAACTAGTCAATTAATAAATTCGTCAAACCAAAATTCAATATAAAATCATAATTAACTCGATAATACTAATTAAAAATATTTACAGATTCGATTATTAAAGAATGGGGTTCTGAAATCACTGTTTTCAACACCACTGAAAAACAGCTTGTTACAACTCTTCCCCCTTAGAAAATTTCATCCTCAAAATTTTTACCTGTGAATAAGTTAATGACTGTGATTTCATAGCTTCATCTGGTTCCCACGTAGCCTCTTTAGTATCGTACACCTCATCACTAGTCTGAGATAATAGACAGTGGTACACTATATAATCTGACACTCTCAGAGATATTCTTTTCAGTTAGCTTCTTGAGTGAGTAATCTGTCCTGACAGAATTAAAGTTTGTTGATTTACCAAACTATCATCAATTACATAATTTTTATTTTCATAATTTTTATTTTTCCTATGTCAGATAAATCAGACACAAAATCTATAGAAACTTGTTCCATTCCCATTCTGGAATTATTACTGATTCAATAAACTTGGCGGAACCTAATAATCAACTTTAGCTCGTTGAGATCCCAGACACTTAAACACTAATTATGACATCTTCCTTTTTACATCCGATCACTTGTACTATTGTTTCAGATCAGAGTACATTTTATCAATGCCTGAATGATTATTCAAATAGGCATCACTTTGGGCTTCACGCAACATGTCTTGTTTCAACTTTGAATCTTTCAACACATATAACGATTTCGAAAACATAGATTCCTGTTATCATCAATACTAAACTCAAAATATGTTTTCAACTGTTCGAAATTCTGTTGACATTTACTTGACCAAACAAAATTAAAATCTTTCTACAATAGTTTCCTTATCAGTAAAGTTATCATAAATATAACTTTTATCAAACCATCTGTAATATCCAACTAGTTCCAAAAAACTACGCACTTATATCATATTCTTCGTAGGGTTCTAGTTCTCAATTATTAGAATTTTATTCAGATCAATACGGATTCCTTTAGCTGAAAATTTGGTGTCCTAGAAATTCCACTTCCCAAAACCAAATTTTACATTTGCTAATCTGTAATGTTGTTCTTGATGTTGATCATATTCAGTTTCATTTCTTGAATAAATCAAAATTTCATCAATAAATTTAACAACAATATTGTCTAGATACAGTTAGAAAATTCTATTCATCAGGTCCACGAAAATGGCTAGAGCATTGATTAATCCAAACGGGTTCACCAGAAACTCGCAATGTCCATATCGAATCCTAAAAGCAATCTTTGATACATCTGACTCATAACTCTGAATTGATAACAACCTGATAGAAAGTCAATTCTTGAAAATACAGTAGCTCTCTTTAAATAAACAAATAAGTCGTCTATATGGAATAACAAACTTGCTCTTTACGGTGACTTTGCTCAATTTTCTAGAATCAAACACAATTTCATAGTTCCGCCTTTATTTTTCACAAATAACATTATCGCACTCCAAGATGAAATGCTTGGTTGAATAGATCCCCTATCTAATAATTATTGCAACAATGCCTACAACTCTTTTAATTATGTATGTACTAATCTATACGAATCAATAGAGATCGAAGCGGATCCGGTACCACATCAATTACAAACTTAACTTCTTTCTTTGGTGGTAATCTAGGTTTTTTTTTTTTTGTAGAAATACATCAACAAGTTCATTAACTGTCGGTACTTGATGTGTCACGCCCCGAAACGTCAAGTTTAAGTTGGAATGGTGATTGTGGGAACTGAATTGAAAAGCTTACAAATTGAGTGGATTTTAGTAAAAATAAAAGGAATTAACAAATTGGTTGTGGAAAAGTTGGATTTCAACATTGGTTCCGTTAAGTTTGAACTAGGAATATATCTTAGTGGGAGACATAATTTTTATGGACGTGTACACTTGGCTGTTGAATTTGGTATTGGTGAAAAAGAGCAAGAGTGCTATATAAGGGAGAGACATTAATCTTCGGTGCTACTTTTTCATTTTTCAGTTTCTTCTTCATCTTTTTCACTGGTCTAGTTGAAAGAGAAAGATTAAAGAGCAATCTGCATAGAAGAAGGTAGCTAAAGTTTGTGCATAAGTAACTGATGCTTTCTCAAGCTGGTAAGCTTCGTAACCTTTCTATGATATCAGATTTAAGAAAATCCCATAGCAGTATTGAGGACCGCTTGCAACGAATCCATTTTATTACCAAGGGCCTCTATCATTTGTACCTTAAGCTGAACTTGCCTCCATTCCAACTCTGTAGTATGCCTATCAACTTCCTTGAGGGTCTCCTTCACATTACCCATAGATCCCTTAAGTTTGGCCACCCTACCATCTAAAGCTGATAGCTCCCTCGATCTGCTAGCTTTATTGGCCCTCCCACAAGTCTCAATTGGCTCAGCCTACTCGTCTACTCCTTTCGACATCTCAATCAGCACTTTCGAACACTTGCTCAGATACCAATGTCATGAGGCTAGAACTTAAGTTTGGCAAACCACACAGCCTAACTCTCAAAATATGAGAGGACAACAAAAGAACCGAAAAACCACAAGAAAGTAATGCACACAAAGTGTTTGAGTTAATGCTCTTAATATATTTTTAACTCAAAAAAATGAGTGAAGTACAATGAGATAATTACAAATGAAAGGAAGACATCTATTTATAGTTGAGTTCCCCAAATCTAACGGTATAGATTGAATTATATTAATGGCTAAAATTAGTTTAATTACCCTAGTAATACTGGAGTGTTTCTCTAGGCCACTAACACTTCAAGTAGATGGACATCTCCATAAGTTCCACGAATCGAGCCAGTTCAAGTAGGTGAAATGAGCTCCTTTTAATCAGTTGACCTCCATGAGACATTTTATGCACAATAATCATGGGCTTTAATCAACGGCCTATGACATATATAGATATGATAGGATTTCTAATATTATAGATATAGTTTATAGATTATATAGACAAAATAAAATAAAAGATTGTATAATAGTTTGAGAAATATCCAAATAATGAAATGAATTACAAGCAATGCTTCAAAATTTTACAATAGCATATGCAAACAAGGAATCTCAATTGATAAAGTAAAAGAAAGAACGAGAATTTGCGAAAGAAAGAAGAGAGCCTTGGAATTTAACTCGCTTGTGATTCATGTAGTCATTTTTAATAATACGATATTCAATGGATTTAGAGTTGGAATCCCTAAGTATCTATAACCTTTCGTTTTTTCCTATCTCCGAGCTACCAAGATTACATGATAACCGGAAAATCATCCAGCACACAGCTACAAATAATCAATACCCCGAAGAAGATACTAAAACATTATGCTCCTTTAAGCGCTTCTGGAAACGAGATAAACGAGTTTGTAACTGTGTAATGCCGACAGCTTTCTGAGAAAGAATGGCATTCAATCTCGATATATAATCATCAATATGGTTCCCAGGTTGGTCTGCTTCAACCAGCAGGTTCATCTCCTGTAAATGATGGATGCATATTTAACAAAAAACCTTCAAAAAGATGTTATAGCAAACCTATGGTGAAACAAAACTATGATACTTGGATGGATGTGTGTACGACACAGATATATGTTCATTTCATTTTAAGCATTTCCATGTATTTAGAAGGCCCTTGGAGGGTTTATATCCCGATGCTCTTATTTCGATATGAGTTGGACATGAATGTTGGATGCAAAATACTTGAAGAAAAACAAGAAGTTAAAGCAACACAGGTACTTCAATGAAATGGTCTAATTGCTTACCTCTTTGACAATATTCATGGTCTCCTCCACTTGTTGCCTGTGAGCATTTACAAGATCCTCCTCTTCCTGAGTAAAAGCAATGCACAAACTTTTTAATACATACAAATCACTGTTCATATCTCTAACAATAGTCATTCTCTTTCAAGAATTACCTGAAGGAGAGCATTCAAATCATCATCTGATTTTGAATGCTTGAAATCAGATCTTAGTGGTTCCTTCCATCTTGTCTCACCATTAGGTTTCCGTAACTTGTCCTCTGAAATTGAGAAATTGTATTGATCCGGCTTTCCATTTTTCTTCCACATCAGTTTCTCTGGCTCATAGGAATCTTCTGACGCAGCAACATCATCTCTTTCATTTTGGTCAGGCCATGTATCATTAATATAATCCTCCGAGGTCAATGCAGTTGGTAAAACAGAAGATAATGGCCGAGCAGTTGACTCTTTCAGGTTTAAGCTTGAAGATAATGCATCCTTCTTAGGATTTCCCCCTTTTGAAAGGCTCTTCACCCTGGATGTAGTTTAACATTGAATGTAAGTCAAATACATGAAAGGAAAGCAAACAAAACCAAAATAGGAAAAAACTGATGCTGAAACCATTTAACAATTAAGCAAGTCCCATTCACCTATCAGCATATCTCAAGGTGTTCAGAGTGTGTTCACATGACCCTGAGCTCGGTGAAATGCAAGATATCATAACAGTACGGGAATTTCCCATAAACGAGTCCCTTAGAACCTCCGTCAGTTTGCTGCCTCGGAAAGGAATGTGGCCCTGATCATTGTCAAGAGCTCTTATGCACTCTTTCAATGCAAGTAAGCTCTTGTTGATCTCTGCACCTTCCATTCTGCATCGTAAATAGAAGCGGCTAAATTAAACAAGCAGATCCAGCAAAATTAATTAAGTACACATCTAAGGTTTGTGCCGCATGAATGTATGTGTGTGTAGGGTGATAGAGCTGAACAACATGAACTGGAACCATATTTTATCTGCAAAAGTACAAACTCCAGGTGTATTTAGACTCCTTAAACACCCTTGTACTTTTAAATGTTTGACTTGATAATAAATCATTAAGTAAATTTAATTAAGAGAACTATGAAACTATGACACCTACATGACTTGGAAAAGCTGAGACAATCCAGAATCTCCAGAGTATTTGGAAAAACCTTTCATCTACGAGAATTTGTATGTTAGTTATATTTAGCATACGTCCGGTTACAATGCATTGTAAATCTAACTTTAATATCAGATGCAACATTTCTTTATTTCAACTACTGCCTCCGGTAATGAATCAAAATATCAACCATGGTCAATGATCATATCATTTTGCAATTGAAAGAATGCAGTGTACCTTGTCTGTTTATCATTATCCGTAGTATCAGCACCTCGCTCACTTCCGGCCAGATCTATAAAGGAGAGCTTGCCAACAACACGGGGAGGCTTCGATTCATTTCCATCAACAGATCGCTTGATAGCAAGTTGAAGTATGGCATGAGAACGGGAAGATTCCTCATTTGCACCTGTAGTACCAGTGCTTCTTGTGGCATTTCCTTTCTCAATAAGGTCCTTAATAGTCTCCACATCTGATGCCCTGTACTCTTGCAGACCCACAATGCAAACTTGCTGCTTACCATCCTCTCGCATAAAGAGTTTTCTGCAGAAGAAGGATCAGCTCTCGGCCAATTCATAAACTATAGCACTGACTAGAAAAGGGGCATGCTTAATAACTTACTTTCTATCACTGAGGAGATCAAATAATTTTCCGCCATATATCTCAAAGAAGCTCACAAACAACTGAAACCCTTGGTTCCTGTAAGTATGGTGCATCAACCTCAAGATATCCCGAGAAGCTTTAAGAGGAAGTGGCTTCATAGTAAAGGTTTTTCCGCTTCCTGAAGAAGAGAAAGACCTATAAGTTCAAGATGCTTACAGCTATAATCTAAAAATATAACATGACTTGATGAAGGTGGTAAATTTTAGTGTTCAACAAACAAAATTTGCAGTAAGAAATAATGAAGGCATCCTTTGACTTTGCCAAATTAGGCAGAAGAATAGAAAGGGAATGACAAAGGATTATGCCAAATACATCACTGAAAGCAAGATTTCATATAATTTAAAATTATACAAACATTACACAAAAATGAATAGTCATGCACTATCAACTCATCATAGTGTATATCCAAGATTTTGGAGAAAGTTATTCACCTGTTTGACCATATGCAAAACAAGTCGCTTTAGTGCGCTGAAAAATTATAGGAACTATGGGCTCCACAGTCTCACGATAGACCTACAAAAAACAAATGAGACCAAGATAGGTTGATAAAAACAACTTTTCAAGGAAAACCATGTCTTATAATATTTTCTTCCTTTTTCCACTAATAAATTTAGATCATCTACTTACCTCATCATTTGAGACCTCCTCATTCAGCACTGCATCAAAAACAAATTCATGCTTCTCCACATATTCTGTAAGGTCAACCTACAATATGTAAAGAATTAAAGGTTACTCAAATTCTAAATGTTACTAAGCAGATGAGTAATTGAAGTGCGTCAAAAGCCGAGTGTTAAATGAAGAGAACATAAACTATTAGTTTTTTGACATGCATGACATTATGTTTCTAGCAAGAAAGACTAAAACAACCATTGATGCTAAACCTCCAAAAATATAATTGAACCTCCCAAGAGGCTGCGGATTGGCATTGCAGTAACTGCAGCTTAAAATAATCTTGTGTGAAAACTGCGGGTCATTAGTCCCATTCACATTTGTTTAATATACCTCAGGGTAGAAAATTGGCATACACCTGTTGACGATTCTCTGGGTTTATATTGGATACCTAGGTTCTTATATAACCTTCGTAGAGTGGTATATTGTTGAGTTTGTAGAGGACAAAACAATGTTACTGTTACCTTAAGTTTAGTCTCATGGACTACTAGGGAATTGGAAAGTGTCTCTATAATATCTTCCTCATTCTTTGCTAACTCCTTTTTATTCAGAGGTCTTTTCCGCACCTGCAGTCAAAAACCCATACTCAGTCTCAGTGCGATAGTAGTATTCACATGTAACTTAAACATGATGTTAGTTTACTTGTGCAAAGCAAGTCTTGCATAAATGTGGTTTGGCATGAACCCAGAAGCAGTCAAAAGGCCACAGGTCCTGGTGATGTTCAAGTCCATTAGGTTAGAAAACGGAGCAGAATAAAAACATACCACAACTTTGATCTTTGCAACTGAATTGACCTTCTCTCTGTCTGCAGCAAAGCTTTTAAGGAGGCTATTCTCTGGCACACCACGAGCGTTGCCTGTTTGTTTGTTGTTTGAAATATAGGGTTCAGAGTCATCAAGGCTTCTACCTCGAACATGATTATAAAGAGGAGCATCATACAGGTTAGGAATCTGCATCTGTCACCAGTTAACAGAGTTCCATAACTAAGTATTAAACACTAAATTACTCCACATATGAATTTATAATTTTCTGTTGTCTCGGAAAAAGAGGAAAAAAATAAATTCATCAACAATATATGCAACACAGTTTTGCATCGTTCAGCATCACATCCCCAGGTTGAAGATCATACAATTAAATCCCAAAAGTTCGACCTGCATATTTCTTGATGAAACAAAAGTACAAATAGCTTCCAGTTTCATTGATTCTTTGCATTTGAAGGCCAAAGTATGACTTGCATACACACAAATCTACATTACATTCGCTAATTCTAACTCTAAGATGAAATGGCAAGTGACCAACCCCAGGCAGAAGCTCAGTATCAAAAGAATGCAGATCTAAGAGACCGGGACTGAACTCGCGGGGCGAGTCTTCACCATTCCTCCTCTGGCTTGGCGGACGCGAACTAACTGGAGGAGTTGTAGGCTCCGTGAAATAGTCGTTCCCCGTATTAGAACCCCTCTGTACATTCCTATACATTCTAGATCCTTGAGATCCTCCTCCTCCACCATAAAACGCATAATCCTGCTCTCGATCCAAGCAGCATAAGCAGCAAAATCATGCATTCGAAATAATAACTACTTTGTATTGAAATATTGATCCCTGCACATTCCATTTATTTATTTTTCTCGCAAATTAATTTCCAATCTAAAAAAGGGAAAAAAAATCAAGCATTTATCAATTTTTTTATCCAATAAAGTGTCATCTGGAAAACTTCATTCATTTTGTTTTCTTTTAATACCAAAAGGAAATCTCAAGAGTTAAAGCAGCCGGCTTAACTGTTTTTCCTTTCGCAGCATAAAATGTTAGAGACTTAAAATTATATAATTAAATCTAAAAAAAAAACACATTTTCAGTTTATTCTTACTAAAAAAAAATAGATTGCCATTTTCATTTTATTTCTCCAACAAAAAAAAAATAATTAAAAAGGAAAAAGTGTGAGACCTGAAGAGGAGGAACAGAGTTGTTGGAAGAGTGAAGATGCTGAAGACCAGCAGACTGAAGCCATCTCCCATTCGACGTCGTTTCCAAGAAGTTATCTGAATGTTGTCTCTGATGTTGCACTTGAACTCCTGCCGCATCAGATCTCTGCCTCTGTCTCCCCATTCCGTTCATCTCCCAACACTCTCCCCCCTCGCTTTCCTTCAATTATTTAATCAAATTAAAAACAAAACTTCGATCCTTCGATCTAAAGGTTTACCTCTTCAAAATAGAAATTATAAAGAGAGAACAATCAAATGCACCCGATTAACATTTAACCGGATCTTCCTCGATCTTTTTTAAGCTTTGGTTTCAGACAATGATCATTCAAAGCAAAAGGATTGAGTTATAAAGAAAATGGACTGTGTCAATGAGAGTAAGAGAAAGGGAGTGGATTTTTGAATTTTGAAGGCAGTTGGGAGAGACACGTGTGGCACGTGCCTTTGGGGGATGTGGAAGGAGGGACTATACGACGGCGGATTGAGCCGAAAATTGTGGAGAGGGGATCCAGTGGGCCCGGGACTTGGGGGTCTATACATGTGGCTTTTCTTTAAAAAGGTCTAATTCTGTCTTCAGTCCCTATATTCTTTAAAACTTTTAAAATTCAATCTCTTATACTTTTAATTTTAGTAATTTAGTCAAATATTAAAATATTAAAATCTAATTAAAGTTCAAGTCTTGGAAATAATATTATTAAGAGAGACAACTATAAACCCTAAAAAGATTAGTTTTTATGAATCATAAAACGAATATAGAGAGATACCTTTAGTTCCAACAAAAAATTTAAAATGCAATTGATAACCTTCTTAATTGATATTGTTTAATTGAATATGTGTTTTTCTCTAAAAAAAAGGTTGAATATGTGTTATTATTGGAATTTAATTCTTAAATAAAAACTTTCATTAGTGGGTTATAAATTAAATATTAATTTTTAAATTAAATAAGGAGAGGAATTAAATTTCTAAAATTAAAAATATAGAGTAAAGACTACGGAATTTCAATAGTTGAAAGAGTAGAGGGACAATGAAGGTGATTAAATCTTTGAATAATTTGAAGGAATTTGGAGGTTATTTGTTTTGCCGAAAACAGGGGCATTAGCAAACCACCGTCCCACATGGTGGGACCCTCCAAAGAAATCAATCAGTTGCGCGCTTTTGTGTCCATCCAGAGCTCCCACCTTGTAGGGATACAACTCTCCGACACCATGTGTTTCATCAAATTGAGTAAATCTTTTTACTTTTATTTTTCTATTTTAATTTTACATATATGCTGAAAAAAAATTTAA
Source organism: Gossypium anomalum (assembly GCA_025698475.1). Classification (NCBI taxonomy): domain Eukaryota; kingdom Viridiplantae; phylum Streptophyta; class Magnoliopsida; order Malvales; family Malvaceae; genus Gossypium; species Gossypium anomalum. The sequence continues at coordinate 19,419,537 of CM046957.1, forward strand.
TTGAGAATCTATACTAAATTTTTTAAAAATTTATCTATTTACATTGTTTTTAAAAATAGAAAGAAAAATACGTCTTATGGGGTGTGTTTTCAATTCTAATAAAAATGCGTCCTAGAGGGCGCGTTTTCACTTTGGTAATTTTTTTTTCCTTTTTCTTTTCTTGTGGTTGGAAATTAAAAATTTGTAAATTTATTTTTGTCCGTATTTGAGATAGACATGATTATAGTTTTAAGGATTGTTTAAATTCACGGTGGTGTCGTGGAGCTGGGTGACCTACAAATTTCATTTTTCATATGAGTATGGAGCCATCACCTGGGAAGTCGGATCGTGTTGCAACTCAAGGTCCCACTTGACGATAATTATACGATCTGAGGTTGAAGTGTAACTAGGGCTTCAAGTTTACAGAGGTTATATTGTCGAGGGATGGAGCATAAATAGGTTCGTAGTTGATAGTAGTTATGCGAGCACGACAACAAGTTTTTCCTCGTTAGAGGAGGATGCTTTATAAAACCCAAACAAATGTACAAAGAAGAAAAACGCAGTGGCCTTTTTACATAACCAAGTATTTTGTTTTATCCATGTCCACCAAAGGCTATGCCCCCGTTATTATAATCTATGACATAATTGGGGTGTAACAGGTTTTACTAACATGGCCACTGCTTTTGGTGGACATGAACAACACGAATTACTTTATTGTACTAGAAAACCCCTATGGTTTTCTTCCTTGCATTTCCATGTGGGTTTCATAAAGCATGCTCCTCTAACAAGGAGAAATTGGTTGTTGTGCCCGCATAACCACCATCAGCTAAGGCCCCAGTTATGTTCCATCCTTTGACATCATAACCTTTGTAACCTTGAAGCCTTAGTTACACTTCAACCCAAGACAGTATAATCACCGCCAACTTGGACCTCGAGTTGCAAAGGGATTTCGGTTTCTCAAGTGATGGCGTTATACTCACATGACAAGTGAAATTTGTAAATTACCGAGCTCCGTGACATCACTGTGAACTCAAACACAACTTAAAACTATGACTATGTCTCCCTTAAAGCGAGAGAGAAATAAATATTTAAACCTGAAAATTTCAACATGCAAGAAAAAAACAATTCAAGATATTGAATTGAGGAGATGAGAATGTGCATTTATATAGGGGATAGGGTGGGGTAAAAAGGGAATTTTTTTTCCCGAGTTGCAAGGGCTAAGAGGCAAAAGCAATCAAGTTGGCTTGGAGGTTGAAATGGCCAAAAAGGAAATGCTCCCAGGAGGACGCATTTTTATTTAACATGGTAGTGAAAACACTTCCTCCAGAACATGTTTTTCAGCGACATGTCAATAGAAAACGTGTCCTATAGAAAGCATTTTCATTGTTATGTAAGATGAAAAAGCGTCCTCTAGGGAGTGTTTTCTCTCTGGCCATTTCAACCCCCAAGCTAACTTAATTACTTCTACCTTTAAGCCCCTACAACTTGGGATTCTTAGGATAAAAATTTCATGATTCCTAAAAAACACCGCTACGAGGGAACATTTTCTCCCCCACAAAAGAGCTCTATAGAAAAAACTCAATACAGGCCTTTGATTTTCTATATTGACCTTCAAAGCAAATTGTTGATCTGAAGGATACTTGACATTAGGAGTAATTGGAGTTGTTGTGAAAACTTGAATTTCGTTCCTATGTTGTTATCGAAGCAAAGGTAATTCATTAAATTACATGTATGTTTAGGGTTTTAGGTGATAGGTACTATGTTTTTTACTATTCTCTTGATTTTAAACATGTGGAACAAGCTATTTGGTTAAAGATAAGTAAACGAGTTAAAGCTCTTATCGATTACAACAATCAAATTTGTGAGAAATTGGACCCATTTTTTTATCAGTACAATCTGAAGATCTGGTATTCAACCAGACCATAACGTTAAAAGAGCTTTGGATAAGGATTAGACGCAAAGTGAGGATCTAGAAAAGAATTTCGAGCCTCAAATGTAGATATCTTTTGTCATTGGAACCTGCTAGATATGTCATTTTTTATATCACTACGGACAACGATCTGGAGTAGGTGATCGAATCTCATTACTCTAGTGGGAGTGCTATACTAGAGTTGTATGCCAACTTTATCGAGAAGGATGAAGGTGGCCCGAGATTAATTACACCGTGTCCACCAAATTTCACGCCAGATCAAGAAGTTGAAAGTCCCACCACAGAGTTGTGCTGTGGATTCACATTATTGCTGCAGAGCTCATACCAAGACTCGCCGGAATCATCATCAATGGGGAGATATTCATCAGTCTCGCCCCTCGATTACTAAAGTGGGGGACTGTCAGGGGTATTTGGTCACCGGGCCTACAACACACCCGTATAACATTCTGTCAGTGCCTTTGATTTTAACTTTGGCACGCTGATGTTCAACACTGGTGATATTTACATGAGCAAGCCATCAAGTTACTAGGGTAGGTTAAACATAAGTGATTTTGGGGTTGACATCGAATTTATAAAAACAGATGATCTACTCTCGAAAAGTTCGATTGGCGAGGGCACATTTGACTCTAGACTTGCAACCAAGGTTGATAACGAATGAGAAGAGAATGAAAAGGACGAAGAAACATATAATGACCCAATAGAGGAGGTAGACCTTGATGGTGTGGAAATTGCAATAATTTCATAAACGAATCTCATTCCTACTAAACTACAAGACGGTGGATCTGACGGTAAAGCTTTGGACATTGCTCGATGGGATGACCTGGGTTTCACGGCGTACCAACCCCTACCCCACATGCGAACTCTCGGTCTTGTTGCTAAATGAGGTTTAGAATTTCCAAACCTCCCTTATAGAAGAATAGGGCATGTATCTTCATTGACAAATTTTGGCCATTTAGAGGTTGGGATGGAGTTTGAATCCAAAGATGCTTTTGTAACTACTGTTAAGTGGTATAACATACAGCTTGGCATCAACTTCACCTTATATACTCCCGATCCGAGAAATATGAGGCGAAGTGCGCAATGCATGAAATAGGATGTCCATGGAAAATCATGGCATATGTGAAGAAGAAGTCATAGTTCTTAACAATCAAGAAGTTTATCACACTACATACATGTGTTGTAGCTAATATGTATCATGATTAACAACATTGACTTGAATTCTGAACTTTTTTCCCATATTCTATTATGTATGGTGACCCAATTTATTATTTTTTAGGCATGTTGACCAATCATCCGAAATTGGATCCGGATATGATATCTAACTTATAGTACCCATGGTCAAAACGGGTCCTAGAATTTTGGTCCCAGTTTTGATCGTATACATCCATAGCAAGTTCGATTACACCGTGTCTTACCACAAGGCATAGTCCACAATTTAGAAGGCGTTGTAGAGGATGCACAACGGGTGGGACAAATCCTACAATAAACTGTGGAAATGTGTCAAGTAATAGAGCAGTACGTACCAGGTTCCATAACCGAGATGCAAACGGAGCCTGCGTATATTGGTGATCACTTGGTCCTTGGAAAAAGAGCTTTCCACCATTTTTTCTGGACTTTCAAGAAATGTGTAACTGTGCTTTGGCATTGTAAGCCACTTGTCCAAATTGATGACACATTTCTATGCGGGAGATAAGAGCATAAGTTGTTAGTAGTTGTTGCACAAGATGGTAACTGAAGAATCCTGCCAATAGATTTTTCAATAACTCTAGAAGAATCCAGTGATGACTAGATTTCTTCCTAACTAACCTGAGAAGGCATGTTATGCCATAGCACGATGTATGCATCATTTCTAACAAGGGCACCGAAATACAGGCTGCACTAGATCGACGTTCAAGCCTATGGGATCATGCACACCATAGGTATTTTTGTTTGCATCATATAGTGTCTAATTACATGGGTTGATACCATAAGTTTGCGAAGCGACAACATGTTATTAACATGGGTACATTGTACATAAAATTGGTTTCTTGTAAAACAATTTAACATATACATTTTAGGCCACTTTTTTCGAATGCATTGTTGATTGTCATCGACAGGATACGAGATCATCCAACATCGATTCCATGAAATGTTAGAAAGACTACGGGCTATAAACTGACTGGGTGCGGAGTACCTCAATGGATACCGAAGGAGCAATGGACGTAGTCATATGATAGAGGACTAAGATACGAGCATATGACCTCGAACCTAGCGGAATGCATTAATTCTATACTAAAAGGGACGCGTCATTTTCCAGTAACCTTAGTGGTCAAGAAAACGTATTTCCAGTGAGCAGCCTTGTTTCCAAAATAGGTTGAGACATACGTGGGACAAATAAAGGATGGTCATGTTTTGTACGAGTTGGTGTAGAAATATATTAGGGAAAATATAGAAATCGCGAACTCAAATAACTTCAATGTGTCACTTGCGACCAAATCTAGTATTTTGGGTCAAGTAGCCCTATAGACCTGATTGTGAAGTTATCGGTGGGGCGTATAACGTAGACCTCAAACAAATGACCTACGACTATAGGAGGTTACAAGCACTTTGTTATCCATGCGAACATGCAATTGCGACATGTGCCTCGAAACGTATAGATTGTATGAACTATGTTGATGAAATTTACAAACTTGAACACGCATATTGTAATGACCCAAAATTTACGGGCATCGAAAAAGTGTGTTATTGGGCCTTCGTTTTAGTAAAACGGATTCGTAAATATTTATTAAAAACATTTACGAAGCTAGTTGTGTGTTTAATTAGGTTTTGGTTAGGTGAATTAGCTAGAATTAAGAATAATTAGGAAAAATGACTAAATTGAAATAGGTGTGAAAGTTTGATTAAAGATTAAGAAAATAAAAAGGACTAAATAGAAAATTAAGCCAATTGCCAAATTTGGAGCTGCATAAGCATAAAAATCTAAGATTTTTATGTGTTAAAATATATTATTAGATTATTATTATTATTTTATATTATTATTAAATAAAATAAATAGAGACAAATATATGGTAATGAAACCATACATGTGTAATAGTAATAATAAATATATGTACACTTGTAATATAATTATATATTTACTTATTATATAAGTAAAAGATATTTATATTATTATAATATATTATTATTAAATTAATAAACAAAGGAATTAAAGTAAAATAAATGAAACAAATGAATAAAAAGAAATAAAGAATAGAATTGGGGGGCGAAAACAGAGAAGAAAAGAAGGAAAGAAAGGGAAAGAAAGAAAAAAAAAAGGAAATTAAGGATTTTAAATTTTGAAGTTTAATTGGTAAGTCAATTTAAGTCCTTTTCTTGTAATTTTTGAGTTTTTATGATCCTAGAACAAAATACTACTAAGTATATGCTGAAATTTTGGAAGTTATTAGACTTTTAGATACTAATTTTGTTGAGTAAAAGTGTGAATTAGAGATTGAATTAATAGAATTTCTAATTAGAATTGGGAGAAGGATTAAATTGTAGAATAGGCTATAAATTTTGTGTAATAGGGACTAAATTGCAAAAAAAAATTTAAAATTAGGTATTTATGATGAAAATTAGAGACTTACGTTTAAGTTTGGTTGAAAATTGAATATAAATAAGGTATGAATTGGGATGGAAAAATAGATGATTTTGGTTAAGGATTAAATTGGAATTAAGGTAGAAGTTAAATAGGAAATTCAAGTATTTGATGTGAATAATTGTTGTATTAATAATTGTAAATTATTTTAATTTTCGTAGCTAACATCGAACCGGAGACATTGGCTCAAAAGGGAAAGGAAAAGATTGTCGGAGATTAACTTAGGAGAAATTCTGGTTTGTATTACTATAATTCGAATTTATTTATTATTAATTGTGAATAGTGATTAATATGCATGGTAAGAAAAATTAAGGTGAGTATTGATATTGAATTGAATGAAAATGTATTGAATTGTGAAAATGTGTGAATATATGGATTGAATATTGATTTGAAGGTGGAAAAATGATTGAATTGAAAATGTGAGAAATTGTGATTGACTTGAGGTTATATGTGATTTAAATACCCTATTAACTAGTCTGGCTGAGTCGGATATAGTTGGCATGCCATAGGATTGGAAGTGTTCAGGGATACTTCGACCTCGAGTCGATGAGACACTGGGTGTCACTATATTACTTCGGATAGATTCGATGAGGTACTGGGTACCAACTTACTTCGGCTTGGTCGATGAGACACTGGGTGCCAATTATTTGCTTCGAACTATCCGATGAGGCACTGGGTGCCATACTGGAGTGTTTGGTTGGATCCGTGTATCCGCCAAAGTCTAAGTCTTGTTAATAGGGTTAATGAATGAAATGGTAAAATTGAATGAAAGAAAATGATCTTGATTGAGAAATGAAATAAGAAATTGAAATTGAGAAATGAGAATGAATGAATGAACCAAAGGTTCAGGGAATGATTAATGAATCAATGAAATGAGATTATGAAAATGCATAGTATGAATCATTGTTCATGAATAGACAATAGTGTATTGATGAATGAAATGTGTAATGAATAAGTATATTTTGTTGATTTGTAAATTTTAATAAGCATGATTTGTTGATTTGTAAATTTTAATAAGCATGATTTGTATGTTATATCAAGTAATTTGAATTATAGTAATACCACTGAGTATATCCATACTCAGCGTGTGGCTTTTTTCTGTGTGTAGATTAGTTGAAGTCAAACGTTCTGGTCCAGCATCCAAAGCCAATCTCAATCTCAAAAAACTTTGGTGATGTATATTTCTTTTGGTAAAAGTGGCATGTACCTAGGTTATGAATGAGTCATTTTAGAATTGGTAGTAAATGATGTATTTGAATGGTTATGTGAAATGATAAGACTATGAAATGGTGCTTTTGATATAAAGTTTAAAAAATGGAAATTAATGAAATTAACTAAATTAGTTTTGATATTATTTGTAAAATTCTTATGATTATACCTTGAGTAAATTAATAGATTGATGTTTTGATATGAATCAAGTGTAATTGTATATAAAATTGTATTGGTTGTGATATTGGTTTGAATTGGGTATGTTTTAAGTTTGCAGGGTTGTCTAGATGATTAAAAAAGGGTTATATTGAGCCCACACGGCCTAGTCCACACGGGCGTGTGAGCCCTGTATTTGAGAAAAATTTTGGAATTTCACAAAAAAATTTCTTGAGCACTCGAATTGGCTCGAATCACTTCTAACACGTATTTTGGGCCTCGAGGGTCCTTAAAAAGGATATTATGAATGTTTTACAATATGTATGTTATTTATTTGTATAATGTTCGTAATATGTTTGAAAGGTCTGGTAATACTTTGTAACCCTGTTTTGGTAACGATTTAGGGTTAGGAGGTGTTACATTTTTTAGTATCAGAGCTATTCAGGTTTAGTCGATTCTCGGACTAAATCGAGCTCGTAAATGAGTCTAGAGGTACATGCTACTGTTGAGTCAAAACTGAGTCAGGATTTGGATCTGATATAATTATTTGTTTTGTTTTATAGTTAAAATGTCGGATGAACATATGGACGATGTAGATAAAAAAATGTACACCAGAGATAGAGAATTAGATAAAACATAATCATCTACACTGAGTGTAAATCCATTAGCCAATCAACCTCTTAATATAGAATGGGAAAATGTTAGAGACAGAGATGAATCCCATTTATTGAGAGTTATAGCCAATGCCTTGCAACGAGTAGCAGGGACTGTACCTGTTACGACATCTACCCCTTCTACTAGACGGGCCTCAATCAAAGAATTACGTAAATATGGTGCCACTGAATTTTTGGGTCTAAAAGGAGTTGGTCCATCCACAGCTGAAAATTGGATGGAGTTAACAAAAAGAGTTTTGCAATAGTTAGAATGTACCCCTGAGAAAGTTTGCTATGTGCTTTCTCATTATTACAAGAGGAAGCTTACTTATGATGGGAATCAGTGATCCAACATTTACCGACAGAGCAGGTAACTTGGGATTTATTTCAGAAAGAATTTTAGAAGAAATATGTTAGAGAAATGTACATAAAAGATAAAAAGCAAGAGTTTTTAATGCTGAAACAAGACGAGATGTCAGTAGTGGATTATGAACAAGAATTTTCCAAACTTAGCAGATATGCCTCAGAATTTGTACCGATAGAAGCTGATAGTTGTAAATGGTTTTTTGCGGGCTTTGCGAGATGAATTAAGGGTACAACTGGTATCTCATCAGATTATAGAATTTGTAGACCTGGTTGAACGAGCCAAGATGGTAGAACAAGTTCTAAGCCTCGATAAAAAGTCTAAAATTGCTAATCGACTGGGAAACACACTGGAACTACTAGTTCAAATCCTCAACTGAAAAGATCAAAATAATTTCGTGGTGGTTGGAGACCAAGCTTTAGATCAGACAGATGTGATAAAAGTCAGGGAAAGCAGATGACAATCTCTACTGGTAGCGTGAGAGGTCCATCCAGGGACATTGAAATTCTGGATTGTGAGTACTGCGGGAAGAAACATAGAGGTGAATGCTGGAAATTAGCTAGAGGTTGTTTCCAGTGTGGGTTTACAGATTTTTTATTAGAGATTACCCGAAAGGTGAAAGTGTTGCACCCGTGACATCACAAAGGTCAGTATCTACTGCTAGAGGTAGAGGATCGAGTAGAGGCAGTTTAGTTTCTAGAGGAGAAGGTACAAGGAGAGGGAGCGATATAGTTACTCAGCAGTCAAAGGCTAGAGTACCAACTAGAGCATATGTAGTCCAGACTTGAGAAGAAGGCGATGCTCATAACGTGGTAACAGGTATATTTTTATTGTATTCAGAACCTATTTATGCTTTAATTGACCCTGGGTCTTCACACTCGTACATTAATTCAAAACTAGTTGAGTCGGGAAAGTTAGAATCTGAGATGTTTAGAGCATCTATAGAAGTGTCTAGCCCGTTGAGACAAATAGTATTCGTAGATCAAGTATGTTGAAGATACCCGTTAATGATACAGAATAGAATTTTCTCTGTTAACTTGCTGATAATGCCATTCGGTGATATTGATATAATTCTGGGAATGGATTGGTTGTCTGAGCATAGGGTGGTTTTAGATTGCTAGAAAAAAAATTTTATTATTTAGACTGAAGATAGAGGCAAGATTGAGGTAAATGGTATTCATACTGGTGGGTCAACACGTATCATTTCAGTGATTCAGGCAAATAAACTACTTCACCAGGGCTGTGCAGCTTATTTGGCGTATGTTATTAATTCTAATTCTGTTGAAAGCCAATGTAGTATGATTCAAACTGTTTGTGAGTTTCCTGATTTTTTTTCCTGAAGAATTATCGAATTTGTCACCAGATGGAGAAGTTGAGTTCGCAATAGAAGTTTATCCTGGTACAGTTTCGATATCTATACCTCCATACTGTATGTCACCCATAGAATTAAAAGAGCTGAAGGTACAGTTGTAAGATTTGTTAGATCGTGGCTTCATTCGACCGAGTATTTCACCGTGGGAAGCTCCAGTATTGTTTGTTAAAAAGAAAGACGGTTCGATACGACTTTGTATTGACTACCGACAGTTAAATAAGGTGACGATCAAGAATAAATATCCGTTATCTTGCATTGATGATTTATTCGATCAGTTGAAATGAGCTTCTTTGTTTTCAAATATTGATTTGAGATCATGCTACTATCAGTTGAAGGTGAAAGAAAACGATGCTTTCTGTACACGACATGGACATTATGAATTCTTAGTAATGCCTTTCGGATTGACTAATGCCCCAGCTGCTTTCATAGATCTCATGAATCGTATTCTCCAACCATATTTAGATCAGTTTGTGGTGGTCTTTGTTGATGACATATTGGTTTATTAAAAATCAGAATCTGAACACAATCAGCATCTCAAAATTGTACTACAAATATTACGGGAGAAACAATTATATGGGAAACTTAGCAAATGTGAATTTTGGTTATTAGAGGTGGTATTTTTGGGACATGTGTCTGCAGATGGAATCAGAGTTGATCTGAAGAAGATTGAAGCAATTGTTCAGTGGAAAGCACCAAGAAATGTATGTGAGGTATGTAGTTTCTTTGGATTTGCTGAATATTATAGAAGATTTGTAAATGGGTTTTCGAAGATAGCATTGCCAATGACAAAGATGCTACAAAAGAATGTTTTTTTTTATTTGGGATGATTAGTGTCAGAAAAGTTTTGAGATGTTGAAGCAAATGTTGACTGAGGCACTGGTTTTGACATTGCCAGGGTCAGGAAAAGATTTTATTGTGTACAGTGATGCTTCTTTGAGTGGTCTGGGTTGTGTATTGATGTAAGACGAAAAGGTAATAGCTTATGCATCTCTTCAACTGAAACCACATGAGCATAATTACCCGACACATAATCTGGAGTTAGCTGCTGTAATTTTTGTATTGAAAATCTGAAGACATTATCTATACGGTGAGAAATGCTACATTTATACTGATCATAAAAGTCTCAAATATCTTTTATCTCAAAAGGAGTTAAACTTGAGACAAAGACGATAGATTGAGTTTTTGAAAGATTATGATTGTGTTATAGATTATCATCCGGGAAAGGCAAATGTGGTAGCTGATACCTTGAGTAGGAAAGCTGCAATTGAATTGTGAGCAATGTTTGCAGGCTCAGTATCAATAATGATAGGAGTCTGTTGGCTGAGTTGAGAGTTAAACCAGTGATGTATGATCAGATTAGAGCAGCACAGCTAGAAGATGACAAGTTGATGAAGAAAAGAGAAGTGGTACAGAATAGCATGGTAGAAAATTTCATCATTGATGAACATGATTGCTTAAGGTTCCGAAATTGGATTTCTGTTCCAGCTGTTTTTGAGTTAAAAGAGTTTATTCCCCAAGAAGCACATGATAGTGCGTTTGCTTTACACCCCGGAGGAATAAAAATGTACTAGAATTTGCGGGAGTTGTATTAGTGGCCAGGGATGAAAAGAGATATAGTTGAGTATGTTAATAAGTGTTTGACTTGTCAACGGGTAAAGGCAAAGCATCAGGTTTCTATTGGATTATTACAGCTTATTAATATTCCTGAGTGGAAATGAGACTGTATTACGATGGATTTTATGACGGGGCTGCCATTATCAGCAAGTAAGAAAAATGCCATTTAGGTAATTGTTGATCGGCTTACAAAGTCGGCTCATTTTATAGCAGTCAGGACTGATTGGTCACTTCAGAAGCTTGCTGAGGTTTATATTCGAGAGATTGTGAGATTACATGGTATTCCTTTATCTATAATTTTTGATCGGGATCCACGGTTCATATCGAGGTTTTGGAAACAGCTGCATGAGTCTTTGGGTACTCGACATAATTTCAGTACAATTTTCCATCCGCAAACTGACAGACAGTCTGAATAGGTGATTCAGATTCTAAAAGACATGCTACGAGCTTGTATCATCAATTTTGAATAAGGTTGGAAACGTTATTTACTGTTGGCAATGTTTGTCTATAATAATAGTTTCCAATCAAGTATTAAAATGGCTCCGTATGAAGCTCTATATGGTCGAAGATGTCGATTGCCTATGTGTTGGATAGAACTGAATGAAAGGAAAATAATTGGGCTGGAGTTAATTCAAGAAATAGAGGAGATGGTTAAAAAGATTCAAGAAAGATTGGAGGCAGCCTTTGACAGACAGAAATCATAAGCGGATTTGAAACATCGGGACATTGAATACTCGGTTGGTGATAAGGTATTTCTTAAGGTGTCGCCTCGGAAGAAAATCTTGAGGTTTGGTCGGAAAGGAAAATTGAGCTCTCGTTTTATTGGGCCATATGAGATCGTGGAAAGAATTGGGCCAGTTGCTTATCGGTTAGCTTTACCTCTGGAACTACAGAAAATCCATGATGTTTTTCATGTTTATATGCTACGGAGATATAGATCGGATTATTCCCATGTCATTTCTACTGAAGACATAAAAATTTGACCTGGTTTATCTTATGAAGAAGAGTCGATTCAGATATTAGCCCGGGAAGTAAAAGAGTTAAGAAATAAACGGGTTCCTTTAATGGAAGTATTGTGGAGAAGTCATAATGTGGAGGAAGTAACTTGGGAACCAGAAGAAACAATGAGAGCTCAGTACCCCCATCTCTTTTCAGGTAAATTTCGAGGACGAAATTTATTTAGGAGGAGAAATGTAATGACCCAAAATTCATGGGCATCGACAAAGTGTGTTATCAGGCCTTTGTTTTAGTAAAACAGATTCGTAAATATTTATTAAAAATATTTACAAAGTTAGTTGTGAGTTTAATTAGATTTTGGTTAGGTAAATTAGCTAGAATTAAGAATAATTAGGAAAAATGACTAAATTGAAATAGGTGTAAAAGTTTAATTAAAGATTACAGAAAATAAAAAGGACTAAATAGGCAATTAAGCCAATTGCCAAATTTGAGGCGGCATAAGCATAAAAATCTAAGATTTTTATGTGTTATATATATATATACATATATAAATATATATACTTAGTCGAATATGTGATTATTGAATTAGTTTTGAATATGACTTTTGTTATTTTGTTTGATAAGTGATAATAGCATTTTAAAATTCAGTTTTGGTATGCTAAAAATGTTGAATGAATAATTATTATGTATTGAACCTATATATATATATAATTGGTATGTTGCTGTGAAAGTTATAATAATATGTTTGATTATTTGGTTTGGTTCTTGGAGATATTTTATGCGTATAAAGTGATAGAGCATAATGGAAGTTGATATTATATAAGGCATATGTTTTTAGCATGTTATATATATACTCAGCTAAAGTTTTGGCAAATGACCATATGAATAGTAACTTAGGTTTCTAGTAAGTAAGTTGGTTTAGATAAAATTTATAATAAGATTGCATGTATGTTTAGTCTTAAGTAATGAGTAATGAGATGTTTTAATCCATATGCTTATATCCGGTTTTTATGTGTTAAAATATATTATTAGATTATTATTATTATTATTATTATTATTATTATTATTATTAAATAAAATAAATAGAGACAAATGTGTGGTAATGAAACCATACATGTGTAATAGTAATAATAAAAATATGTACACTTGTAATATAATTATATATTTACTTATTATATAAGTAAAAGATATTTATATTATTATAATATATTATTATTAAATTAATAAACAAAGGAATTAAAGTAAAATAAATGAAACAAATGAATAAAAAGAAATAAACAACAGAATTGGGGGACGAAAACAGAGAAGAAAAGAAGGAAAGAAAGGGAAAGAAAGAAAAAAAAGGAAATTAGGGATTTTAAAGTTTGAAGTTTAATTGGTAAGTCAATTTAAGTCCCTTTCTTGTAATTTTTGAGGTTTTATGATCCTAGAACAAAATACTACCAAGTATATGCTGAAATTTTGGAAGTTATTAGACTTTTAGATACTAATTTTGTTGAGTAAAAGTGTGAATTAGAGATTGAATTAATAGAATTTCTAATTAGAATTGGGAGAAGGATTAAATTGTAGAATAGGCTATAACTTTGTGTAATAGGGACTAAACTGCAAGAAATTTGAAATTAGGTATTTATGAAGAAAATTAGAGAGTTAAGTTTAAGTTTGCTTGAAAATTGAATATAAATAAGGTATGAATTAAGATACAAAAATAGATGATTTTGGTTAAGAATTAAATTGGAATTAAGGTAGAAGTTAAATAAGAAATCCAAGTATTTGATGTGAATAATTGTTGTATTAATAATTGTAAATTATTTTAATTTTCGTAGCTAACATCGAACCGGAGCATTGGCTCAAAAGGGAAAGGAAAAGATTGCCAGAGAGTAACTCAGGAGAAATTTTGGTTTGTATTACTATAATTCGAATTTATTTATTAATTGTGAATAGCGATTAATATGCATGGTAAGAGAAATTAAGGGAGTATTGATATTGAATTGAATGAAAATGTATTGAATTGTGAAAATGTGTGAATAAATGAATTGAATATTGATTTAAAGGTGGAAAAATGATTGAATCGAAAATGTGAGAAATTGTGATTGACTTAAGGTTATATGCCTATTAACTAGTCGGGCTGAGTTGGATATAGTTGGCATGCCATAGGATTGGAGGTGTTCAGGGATACTTCGACCTCAAGTCGATGAGACACTGGGTGTCACTATATTACTTCAGATAGATTCAATGAGGTACTGGGTACCAATTTACTTTGGCTTGGCCGATGAGACACTGGGTGTCAATTATTTGCTTCAAACTATTCGATGAGGCACTGGGTGCCATACTGGAGTGTTTGGTTAGATCTGTGTATCCGTCAAAGTCCGAGTATTATTAATAGGGGCAACAAATGAAATGGTAAAATTGAATGAAAGTAAATGATCTTGATTGAGAAATGAAATAAGAAACTGAAACTGAGAAATGAGAATGAATGAATGAACCAAAGGTTTAGGGAATGATTGATGAATCAATGAAATGAGATTATGAAAATGCATAGTATGAATAATTGTTCACGAATAGACAATAGTGTATTGATGAATGAAATGTGTAAAGAAAAGCTATTTAGAATGGCTATGGTTGTTATGTAATGAATAAGTATATTTTGTTGATTTGTAAATTTTAGTAAGCATGATTTGTATGTTATATCAAGTAATTTGAATTAAAGTAATACCACTGAGTATATCCATACTCGGCGTACGATTTTTTTCCGTGTGCAGATTAGTTGAAGTCAAACGTTCCGGTCCAGCATCCAAAGTCAATCTCGATCTCAAAAAACTTTGGTGATGTATATTTCTTTTGGTAAAAGTGGCATGTACCTAGGTTATGAATGAGTCATTTTAGAATTGGTAGTAAATGATGTATTTGAATGGTTATGTGAAATGATAAGACTATGAAATGGTGCTTTTGATATAAAGTTTAAAAAATGGAAATTAATGAAATTAACTAAATTAGTTTGAATATTATTTGTAAAATTCTTATGATTATACCTTGAGTAAATTAATAGATTGATGTTTTGATATGAATCAAGTGTAATTGTATATAAAATTGTATTGGTTGTGATATTGGTTTGAATTGGGTACGTTTTAAGTTTGCTAGGTTGGTTAGATGATTAAAAAGGGGTTATATTGAGCTCACCCGGCCTGGTCCACACGGGCGTGTGAGCCCTGTATTTGAGAAAAATTTTGGAATTTTACAAAAAAATTTCTTGAGCACTCGAATTAGTCCCGAATCACTTCTAACATGTATTTTGGGCCTTAAGGGTCCTTAAAAGGGATATTATGAATGTTTTACAACATGTATGTTATTTATTTGTATAATGTTCGTAATATGTCTGAAAGGTCCTGTAATGCTCTGTAACCCTATTCTGGTAACAATTTAGGGTTAGGGGGTGTTACACGTATAATGTTTGGAAATCTGAATTCCCACATATCCCGGATAAAAGCATGTGGCTGCCTACCTCACACACTTCTTTCGAGTTGGTATCAGATAAGAACTCGCGGCGCGAGCCGAAAGGTTGACCAAACTCAACTTGGATACAAGGAATTATGGATATTCAAGTGCGGGGAGACACACCAAGGTTATACATATACTGTAGGAACCCAAGACATACAAAGCCAACATGTTCACACAACTTGAGAGCATCGAGGAGAATAGCTAATTAAAACACTAACTCATGCAGTGAAAACACTAACTTATTCGTTTATTAATTAATTTTTTCTATAAAGTGTAAGTTAATATTAATTCTTGAAGTAAGATATATTACAATACGCAAGCCAAAGTTTTAATATTTTCTCAAACCTCCTGAGCAATTCTTTGCTTTGTCAAAATATTGTACTTAACAAATGGATGGAGAAAAACTTAAATGAAAAAGTAACAAAAATAATTGTAAATTTTAAACTCACAATATGATATGGTACAAAGGAAACCAATTTAATATATATTGTAAATAAGTGTGCATTTGAGATGTAAAACAAACTATATAATTTGGGAAAATTACAAATAACCTAATCATCGGCGTTCAAAATATATTTATAACATTGTGAAAGTTTGAAACACTAAGGAAAACACACCCTGTAGAATGCATTTTCCTTTCTCTATCCAAAATCAACATAGGCCAGTAAACTTTTTGAAAATCAACATAATTTCTCAATTGTTATTTTTAGCATATTTACTTCAATTAACTCAATTATGATATTTCACTTTCGGTCAATCAATTCAAATTTTATATGTACAAAATAAAAAATAAAAAAAAATTCACTCCCTCTCAATTTTGATATTAAGTAAGTTGTGCTCTTTCAAAAAAATAGATAATTTAATCTTTGGCAATTTCGAAAGTGAGTAATTAAGGACAATTAGTTTCAATGTTAATATTTTTTTGTCAATTGTACATAATTTTGATTGGTAGAGTAACAAATTTAGCTCTTGAAGTTTAGACATTTTGTCAATTTGTGTCGATTTAGGAAATTTAGCTTGCAACATTTGTGTAAATGTTGATGCTAAATTTGTTGAGTTTTTTTAGAATCAAAATCAAATTGACAAAACATGTAACCATGAAGAGCTAAATTTGTTATACCAATCAAAATTATGTACAACTGATGACGGGCATTAATACCATGATTAATTGTCTTTAGTTGCTCGCCTTCAAATTTAACAATGATTAAATTGCTTTGATTTTTTTCTGAAATTAATCAATTTGTTCAATTTTAAAATTAAAAAAATTAAAAGATATGTATTCTCGATTCAATTTTTAATTTATTTAAGTTTTATTATGGATAAATTCTATTCAATTTAATTTTTGATTATCAATCTTATTTAGCTTTCTAATAATTGACTTTTGCAATAGAAATTAGGATGTGTATTATTTATAACTCTAATTGTTATTTAGTTTAATTGAATACATAAAAAAAATCTATTTGATTTTGATTTTGATTTTGATAATAGTTTAACTTATAAATTAAAAATATTAAATCTTTTAATCAATTTAAAAACTTTTCAATTTTATAACATGAGTTTTTATATATTTGCTTAATAAATGGGCTTTTTGCATGTTGTCTTGGAAAACGATTCAAGGACTGTTATATTGAAATTACAGTCAAAAGAGGAGGGCTATTCTAAAATTTGGTCGATTACCTAGGATGTGAAAGCATTTTGAAGCTTCTTAACATGTCATTTTAACTTCATTGCCAGAAGAGGAAACACTATTGCATATGCAATGTCGGCATAGGGTTTGGAAAACACAGAGGATTGGTTCTGGGTTGTAGACGCGCTTTTAGGGGTCATCGATCTCGTAGCACTTGACCACTGTTTCATAGAGCGGCCATGAGCTTTTGCATATCTAGGTCCTATTCTTTGGATTGAGGATTTTATTTATTTATTGAAGGATAACCTCAATCTCCCCTCCTGACTCGCCCCATTGATGGATTTTAATTCTTCAGATGGGTTTGATCATTTGGTCTCTCTAGTAACTTGAAAGGGGTTTTTTGGAAGAATTTTAGTTTTCCTTTTAGTTCAGTTTGAGAATTATTTTCTTTCTTGATTACCGTTCTTTTATTAGTTGTTTCGGATGTAATTAATTAATACTTATTCTCAGACCCTTATTAATAAAAACAAACGAGTTATTTTCAAAAAAAATAAAACCCAAACAGTTCTAATTATCAAAATAGAATATATTTTTATTTTTTAAATTAATAAGAAAACATTAAAATATTATAAGAATATAAATGTTTTAAATTTAAAAATGGGATGAATGTGAAGCAATCAAAATTGGTGGGGTTCAGTCATTTGTTTTGACTTGATTCTAACATTCAAATCCGAATGTCTTGAAAACATATTGGCCTGCTCTTTTAATAATCTATAAATGAAATTTTGCCATTAAAAGCCATTTAGTTTTAAATAATAAATTATACAATAACGAATAGTTTACTTCTTTAGCCCTTACAATGTTCGAAATTAGGCAAACAAAGAGTCATTCATTGTTTTTTTCAATAAAAGCTACCATGTTCAAAAGGAAAATTAATAAAAAAAAAAAGGCTTTATGATAAATTTGGCCACTAATGTTTTCATTATTTGTCAAAATGATCGTAATTATATTTTTGAGTTTTTTTAGCCATAATTTTTTTTTCAAACTGCTTTTTCTAATAGATTTAATGAATACAATCAAGATTTCAATTTTTCTTTTTTTCAAAAGATTTTAATTTTTCGAACGTTTGTTTACTGAGATGTTTTTCTACTGAGTTAATTTTTTTTAGATAATTACGTTTAGTTTCTTTAAATTAAGAGTTATTTTTTTTAATTTCATGTATTATTTATTTATTTTATTATTTTTCACATGTAATTATCTTATAGAGTTATTTAAGTAAGAAATTACATCCCATTAAAAATATTCCATATATGAAATTCCATATAATCCCCTTAACTTTTTTAAAAGTACTTTCATAAATCTATTGGAAAAGCAGTTTGAAAAAAAGAACAAAAGTTGATGGCTAAAAAATGCTAAAAAATACAATTAAGGTCATTTTGACAAAACATGCAAACGTTAATAGCTAAATTTATTATTAAACCTAAGAAAATATAACCGTAAATTTGCAATTGGTTGAATTTTATAAACTTTTATCTTCTTTAAAATATTATATAAGTAGTTTTTTTATTCGTGAGTAAAAATAAAATAAAATAAATTATATTTAAAACTCATAATAGAATACACCAAAGTTATAAAAATGTAAAAGTTAATTTAAAATTCTCTTGGAGAACTTTCTTTATGTTTTTTTGAAAAATAAAATAAGTTTATTGTTAAATATAGAATAAGAATTTCAGCAAATCATATATAATATAACAATGTACATACCCTAATTTGCATTAAGTGACGTGGTAATAACCCAAGGGGAATTAAGTGTAAAAATTAGCCAAATAAATAATTAGGCTTAATGGTTAAATGTTTAGTGCAGTTTTTTAAGGTTTTAAGCTCAAGCCACAATTTTTTCATTTCTTTTCTTTATTTTTCAGCAACCTATGATCAAAATTATACTTGAATATATATTAAATTGAGTAGAAAATAATCAAGTGTGGGTTGTAGCTCAATGGTTAAACATTATATCTTTCTTTCCTGATTCCTTAGTTTTAGTCACACCACCCTTCTTTTATATTTTTTTAATTTTGACAAAAAAGGAGAAATTGCCATGTAGCCCCCTAGGATTTCCAAACTCTAAGTATTTACTCTAATCTCTCTTAATTAGATATGGATTTTAATTTCTTTCCAACCCTAAATAGGAATTTTCATCTCTTCTCTTTATATTCTTTTTTTTTTCCTCTTTTCTTTTATCAAATTTTACATCTTTTTGCTATCCCAACTCAAAATCTATTTCCGTTAACTCGTTTTGTTCATCGGTTTGATAATTTCCGACAATCGCATCCCATATTTTCATCAAAAGTTAGGTAAGTACTATGGTTTCGATTTGTAAGAATTCGTAAATTCTAAAAAGCGTCAGATCTCACTAATCTTTCAATTCGATTACGATCCATTGCAAATTTTGCCAAAACTCTTGATAATCTTGTTTAAATCTTGGAATCTGTTATAAATTATTACGTAAATATCGTTTGAAGGACCTGATTTAGGTACCCCGTGTAGGAAAAAAATCGGTTTGAAAATAGTTTTCTTGTACAGCAAAAAATTAAAATTTTGAAAACTAACCCGGTTTGTGATATTTATAGCAATAAACCTTAACCGAATTCGTACTTGTGTTTTTTGATAAGTGTATCTTTGATGTTTTTCAGCTTTCAACCAAACGATCTTCTTTGCTATTCTTGAACCACGAACTGCTTCAAGTGTGGACTCGGATCAATTGAATCATAACACAAAACTAGAAAAAGTTTTCATTTTATGGTGAAAACAAAAATTCTCTCTTCTTTAATAGAAAACGGTAAAGCTGTTATTCTAAACAATATGTTTATAAGTTGAGAATAAATTCTCTCTATTTTTTAGCAGAATAACAGTCTCTTAAAAGTTATGTAAATAGCTCTACTAGTGTCATTTATTTATAAGAAGAGAAGATAGAACCCTTGTAGAGTTGTAAAAGTTTATTTCCACTATAGGGGGCAAAAACCCTAGTTAATGATACTAGGGTCTTGCCGTCCCACCTCTTTACATAAGGGGTTTTAGACCTCTTTCACATCGGATCCAATTACGAGTACTTCTTGGGCCTTTTTGACCTAGTACTATGTAATATGGTCAAACCCGATTCAGTTTTTCTATTTCTCAAATACACTTTAATATCCATTTATTAAATAATTTTCTTACCCTAATTTTACCCCAGTAAAATTTTAACTTTTTTACCCCTGGTAAAATTTTGAGAAAATTTGTCCAATGTGTCACAACTCAACATGTTCACTATGACCGAAAGATTTATTTTCATTTTTGGCTTCAAAATAATCCAAAAACATAAACTCATCCATCCATCATTTTTTAAGTAATCCTATATAGGATTACAAGTTTCCATTTTCATTTCCAATTTTGGAAACCTACATTCATTTCCAAATTATTGCATTTCTCCATTTCGAAGAAAACCATAATCATTCTTGAATGTTACCCTTTTTCTATTCATTTTGTTCATTTTTATTCAAACACGCAATTCATTCCTGGTTTTAACGGGCTAGCAGAGGAACTGATTAGACATATGTAGCTGAGGCTCAAATGATTTATAATTAAGTTTCAGCTTTTCGCTTATTAATTATAAACTCATTTAGTCAGGAAGTCATTCCACTATAGTATTGTAACTGAACTCTCCTTAACATCATACCATTACAAAAGCATTTACTCAGTGTTCGTCCAATGACTTTGTCATAAATTTGTTATCCTCATAGGATATCCGTTCCTTCAATATGATCCTATTTTATCTCATGCTAACCATTACATCTTCCTTCATGAAAAGTTAATCACTATCAACTAATGATTAAGTCATCCATCACAAAGGCGAACGACCCGTGGTCACGTTTACTTTTCATCATGTAATGCCAATGAGAGGATATTATTTACCCATGTTTTGGGATATGGATTCCATTATTGTGAATGACACTACATACTACGAAATTCGTACACCCAATGCACCAGCTTTCGGTTCCTTATCTATTTGAACTTAAACTTTTACTTACATCAAAGTGTACAAGTCACGCATACATAGTCCGCCATCCATTCAAGATTTAGGTATGCCATACTATGACCGTCATAAATGAATAAATCCATAAACAGATTCAGGATCTATTCTTCTTGGGACTTGTCCAATATACCGTCAATCCAGTCAGTCACATCTATGTCTCTATCTTGTAGGAGTCATTCTGTAACATCCCGATTTTAGGTCTAGTCAGAATAGTAGTTTCGGGACCACAAATTCGATGAAGAAAATTTTACTTTTATTATATTTTTATGGTCTACGATTTCACAGAATAATTTCGTAAAAATTTCGTTTGAAAAGTTCGACGTTTAGGCACTCAATTTGGTCAAAAGGACTAAATTGTAAAAAGTGCAAAAGTTGAGTTCTACATGTTAGAGGTGTCTAATTGTTATGAAATTTTAAATGGGAGGTCCTTAAATGGTAATTAGACCATTAGTTAATTTTTGGACAAAAATACACATGAAATGGGTGATATAAAATATTTTTAAGTTAATGGCATTTTGGTAAACTAATAATTAAAAGAATTAAAAAGGGAAGTAAGCCAAATTAGCTATCATCTTCTTCATTCAACTGTTTCTACCAGTAGCAGCCATGGTTAGGGTTTGTTCAAACTCCCAAGCTCAATTGTAAGTGATCCCTAGCCCCGTTTTTAAAGTTCTTTAAATTTTTGAAATCCCGGTAACTTGATTAAGCTTATTCTAGCAACAATTTAACCTAGGGTTTATATTTGGAAAAATACCCACAGGTGAAATGTGTTTATTTTGATGTTTTATGGTAGAATATGAAGCTTAAAATTGTGTTAGACAACTTTTGCTAAGCGATTTTATGTGAAAACGAGTAAAACGACATAATCGGTAAAAATACCTAATGTTCATAAGTACATGTTAGAGTGAAAATTTGATGTTGCTATAGAAGGGAAAAATGATCAGCATGTCATAAAACATAAGAAAATAGGATGAAGTTTAATTTACGAGCCTAGGGGCAAAAATGTAATTTTGACAAAGTTTAGGGGCAAAATTATAATTTTTCCAAATATGATTTTGGGTCAATTTGAATAATGTGAGTCCTAATTAGGCTATATTTGTAATGATAGAGCAAGGAAAATTGAAATTCGGGCTAGAATCGGGAAAATACCAAGTTGTGGACTAAAATGGTAAATTACCGTTTCTGGATCCGAGGTAAGTTCATGTGTAAATGTAGTAACATAATTGTCATTTTAAGTAATTTAATGTTATTTATATGATATGATGATTATTATCATGAAATATTATGCTTTGTGAATTATTATTTAGTAATATGCAAATTATGTGAGCTACTTGATAAATATGAAATGCTACCAAGTATCTGTTCCAACATTCCGTGGAAGACGGCAAAGATGTGTGATCGAGGAAAATCCCGTTTGAACCTTGGGAATAGATTAGGATACAAGTGACATGTCACTAGGATAGTTGAGTTCCGAATTTGTTGAGTTGAGTCCGAGTTCGTGAGATGTAACTAGGCATCCAAACTCGTAGAGTTGAGTTCGAGTTCACTTATGGATGCGAACGCCTGAGCTCGTTGAGTTGAGTCCAAGTTCACTTATGGGCAGGTTACATGGTAGCTTGGCTACATAATTTTCGTAGGCTATTGAGTTTGTCTAGCTGCGGGTATGGCATTTATGTACATACAATCCGTGTATTCGAATCATATTCCGATGTGTTCAATAGGTGAATCTTAAGTGAATAAGGAGAATACCTAACACGAAAGTGACATGTTGGTAAGTGTGGTGAATGAAAAAGTGTGGCAGCTATGTGCTTAAACCCTCGGGTTGAGAACTTGGTATGATGAATCGTGGTAAGATAGTAAATACACATGTAACATGAATGTCTTGGTGATATTTATGCAAATGATGTTTTATGTTGGATTGCATTATTATGTTACTTGTTATTTACATGTGAACTTACTAAGCATTTATGCTTACTTCCTCATTTTCATTCTTTGTAGTTTTATCAAACCAGCTCGGAAATCGGGAACGGTCAGAGGCTCGCTCACACTATCCGTGGACCATTTTGGTATAATGGCTTGTATATTTTGAGTATGGCATGTATAACATTATAATCATTTTGTGTATATAATCTTATGATATGGCTATTGAGTGGTAAAGAAATGCTTGGTAATTATTAGCCATTGGAATGACTAATCAAGATCATATTTGGTGTTATGTATGTTTAATGTGCTATCTAATCCATGGAAATTCATAAAGAGGTTAAATTTGCTATAAAATAGTATCATACAATAGCAATGATGTGAATTTGAAAAATCACTAAAAATAGTAGAGACAGAATTAGATGGTGAATAAAATATGACATTGAAGCTTATTGAGCCTATTTTCATATGGAAGAGACAAAACAGGTAAATAAGTTTTATTTTATGAGATATTTGAGTTTTGGTGGAACAGGGTCAGAGCAATTCCCCTGTTTTGACTTTAGAAATTCACTAAAAATTGTAAAAAAATAATTTAGAGTCATAATTTATATGTACATATTCCTTATTTAGTCTACTTTTAAGAAAAATAAACGGAATAGTCATTTGAATTCTGTACAAAGAGAAAAGTGATTCGTAGTGAACAGAGGTTAGAGTAGTCGAATACTGAAACAGGGGAAACTTTAACTAATAAACTGTACTAATTGGCCTGACCAAAAATTCTGGAAATAAATTTGTAAATAGATATATGAGTCAGTTTCAGGGAAATTTTATGGATTTGAATTTTGAGTTTTGTAACTCGAGATATGAATTTTTTTAGCTATTGTGACGCAGATGGACAGTTTATTACAAAAGGTGAAATAAATTGTTTGAAATTGTTTAAGTGATAAATTAAGTCTGTTAACGCCTCGTGCTCGACTCCGGTGACGGTCTGGGGTAAAGGCGTGTTACATTTGGTGGTATCAGAGCTACGGTTTGTCGGTTCTCTGACTAACGTGGCGTATGTACGGGTTTTGCTATACATGCCATATATATATTGTGATAGTGTGATGACTCCTGACCTTTAAAATGATTTTTTTATAGTAAATGGATCCCGATCTAGCTATAGTTGGTGATGTAGAGAGTAATGCGCCAGCTCTTGCTGAAGGGGCGGTGCCGACTGAAAATAGATTGAAAAATGTCATTGTCCTGATTTGGACTTTAAAAGTTGATGAATGTCAATGATATTTTTTTTATGAGATAAAGGATTATAATGAAATGAACTTATCTATGTTAAATTGTTTGGACTGAATTATATGATTGTAATGATTGTAATGATATGTATATAATGATGCACGAAATGAAAGTTGCGATTGTGATGCAAATATCTATGTTTGTTTGGCCCTTATACGATGTCATGAGTATGATTTGTTTGAGTAAATGAATGGGTAAGTAAAGCTATCCAGACAACATAGAATACATGCATAAGTATACTTGTCTAAACGGGATAACTGGAAAATTAGTGTACACCAACATGAATGACACATTGCCTGCATGAATGACATGATTTTGACGATGTTGCTATGATGATGAAAGTTGTGTCATATGTATATGTATAAGAAAGTCGAGTCAGAGGCCCTACAACCCCTCCCCCTTATCGAAGTGGTGCTTATGATGGAATTTTATGAGATTTGTACTGAATATGTTCCCGGTTGAAGAATCAAAGAGTTCAGTGATAGAATAATTATAAGTATGATTAGAGATTGAGAGTGAGTTGATAAGTAAAGTCAGAGCTAGAAAAGTATCAGGTTGACATAAAGATTATTGGAATTATGCACTGTTCCAGTTAGAGAAAAAATTTACTTTAGTAAATCGAATTAGTCAGGTACAAGGTCGAGAAAAGTGTAAATCAAAATTTATTCAGAACTGGTCTTCTTTAGTGAAAGGTCTAATATGAAATTTCTGATGGCAGAACTAGTTATGGGAAATGATATTTGAAATCTGTAATATCTAAGTGTGACAATTACGGCTGGACAAATTTTAGCAGTCTCTTCTAAGATGTTCTATGTGTTTATCCGTTCTCAGAAATATTACTATGGTTGTTGATCTTCTGAAGAAAATCTTGTTATGTAGGGATGTTTTCTAATCCTGATTTAGATGAAAGCATTGGTAGTCTGACTAGTTTATAAATTTGTATTGCTATATTCCCTTGGGCATTCTATTACATTTCGTCTGATAAGAATTGATGAGAGAATATGTATGATATTATGATTCTGTTTCTTCTACTTGAGGCTCCATTTGATATATATATATATATATATATATATATATATATATATGGAAGATACATTGTTCTTGTTGCATTTGATTCCAGTAGGATTAAATGATGTTTTCTTCTGGACTTCTTTTCTCTGAGAAATTATTGAGGTCTTCTGTATTTTTCTATGAGTTTCGTTTTCGATTTTCTAGCACAGTATCGTATCTTGGGTTTCTTTGTTCTGGATTTTTTTATTCCGGGTTTCTCTATCTTGGATTTCTTTACTCAATTTTTTTGATATCTTTGTTCCATAATTTGTCAATTATGACCCATGTTCGAAGTGCGTTCTTCAGCCCATGATAATCATGTCAAGCATGACTATACTTCTGATTTGATATTGGTAATGTGGTGATTTTAGTATTGGGAATTTTTCTAATTTCCGTGTAAAGATTTGACATCAGTAAAGGCATAGGTGATAAAAGTGTAAGTTTCAATCGGTGTGGCGGATTACTTCTCTCAATTAAGTTAATCATAGTTAATGTCTTCAACAGAGATATTTTGGTTACTTGAGCTAATGCAATTGAGATGGTTTTAGTTAGCGTAATGAATGAATAGTAAAGGATTGCATGATGAATTGTTTTGTAACTAGAAGAAAGGATTACTTGAAATGTCATTCACTGGTGATTAAAATCGACTCGAGTGTTCAATCTGTGTGAATTATTTAATTGAAAGATTTCATGTGACAATTATGTCAGGATTATTTTTCTCAAGTCTGATAATAGAATTTCATTTCTGTACGGATAAAAGGCAAATAGTCTGAACGAGAAGTGTATATCTCTTTGAAAAATTTTGATATGAGTTAAAGCTACTACGAATGATGAGGTTTTCGTCTCATGAAATCTGAAAAGTTTATTACATGCTGGCAAAGTTCGGACAGATGAAAATATTGTTAACCCAAGTGTCTGAGCTGGACTAGTCTGCATTGAGTAAAGACTTCCTGATTTTCAGTAATGTACTATTGTATGAATTGTGATGTGTATCAAGACAATAAGGTAATGTGATAGTATAGAGCATTCGATGCCACAGAGAATCTAAATTATTAATGGGGTTAAAGTCGAGCATTAGGATCTACCAGAATTATCTCTGTCAGGATTGATATTAGGATGGAAATGAGAAAGGATTATTTTCGAGGTCATATCAGAATTATTTTCGTAGCGAAAAGAGGAAAATGTTATGTATCTTATTGTTAAATGTTTGATGGGATCTGTAAATCATATTGGTATTTAATGAATTTCTACTCATCAGATTCATGGATTTCCAGATCTCTCTGATTGTTGGATTACTTGGAATTCTAGTCTCCATTAACCAAATTAAGATTTGGGTTTTATGTCATGATATCAGGGGAAACTGAGAAGGCTTTGAAAATTTAAGAACAATTGAGAGAGTTGAGTCCGCAAGTTTTCAGATCGTATGAGAAATTAAAAGATGTATTGGAGGCACAGCCTAAGTGGAAGTTCTTCGGTATCAAATATGAGATTGAGAAATCTAAGTAAAAACCACTTTTTCGACAAGATTTTTGGGGACAAAAATCCCTAAAGGGGGCAGAGTTGCAACATCTCGATTTTGGGTCTAGTCGGAACAGTGGTTTCGGGACCACAAATTCGACGAATAAATTTTTACTTTTATTATATTTTTATGGTCTACGATTTCACGGAATAATTTCGTAAAAATTTCGTTCGAAAAGTTTGACGTTTGGGCACTCAATTTGGTCAAAAGGACTAAATTGTAAAAAGTGCAAAAGTTGAGTTCTACATGTTAGAGGTGTCTAATTGTTATTAAATTTTAAATGGGAGGTCCTTAAATGATAATTAGACCTTTAGTTAATTTTTGGATAAAAATAGACATGAAATGGGTGTAATAAAATATTTTTAAGTTCGGGGTATTTTGGTAAACTAATAATTAAAAGAATTAAAAAGGGAAATAAGCTAAATTAGCTATCATATTCTTCATTCAATCATTTCTACCAGCAGTAGCCATGGTTAGGGTTTGTTCAAACTCCCAAGCTCAATTGTAAGTGATCCCTATCCCCGTTTTTAAAGTTCTTTACTTTTTTGAAATCCCGGTAACTTGATTAAGCTTATTCTAGCAACAATTTAACCTAGGGTTTATATTTGGAAAAATACCCAAAGGCGAAATGTGTTTATTTTAATGTTTTATGGTTGGATATGAAGCTTGAAATTGTGTTAAACAACTTTTTCTAAGCGATTTTATGTGAAAACGAGTAAAACGACAAAATCGGTAAAAATACCTAATGTTCATAAGTACATGTTAGAGTGAAAATTTGATGTTGCTATAGAAGGGAAAAATGATCAGCATGTCATAAAACATAAGAAAATAGGATGAAGTTTAATTTACGAGCCTAGGGCCAAAAATGTAATTTTGACAAAGTTTAGGGGCAAAATTGTAATTTTGCCAAATATGATTTTGGGTCAATTTGAATAATGTGAGTCCTAATTAGGCTATATTTGTAATGATAGAGCAAGGAAAATTGAAATTCGGGCTAGAATCGGGAAAATACCAAGTTGTGGACTAAAATGGTAAATTACCGTTTCTGGATCCGAGGTAAGTTCATGTGTAAATGTAGTAACATAATTGTCATTTTAAGTAATTTAATGTTATTTATATGATATGATGATTATTATCACGAAATATTATGCTTTGTGAATTATTATTTAGTAATATGCAAATTATGTGAGCTACTTGATAAATATGAAATGCTACTAAGTATCTGTTCCAACATTCCGTGGAAGACGGCAAAGATGTGTGATCGAGGAAAATCCCGTTTGAAACTTGGGAATAGATTAGGATACAAGTGACATGTCACTAGGATAGTTGAGTTCCGAACTTGTTGAGTTGAGTCCGAGTTCGTGAGATGTAACTAGGCATCCAAACTCGTAGAGTTGATTTCGAGTTCACCTATGGATTCGAACGCCCGAGCTCGTTGAGTTGAGTCCAAGTTCGCTTATGGGCGGGTTACATGGTAGCTTGGCTACATAATTTTCGTAAGCTATTGAGTTTGTCTAGCTGCGGGTATGGCACTTATGTTCATGCAATCCGTGTATTCGAATCATATTCCGATGTGTTCAATAGGTGAATCTCAAGTAAATAAGGAGAATACCTAACACGAAAGTGACATGTTGGTAAGTGTGGTGAATGAAAAAGTGTGGCAGCTATGTGCTTAAACCCTCGGGTTGAGAACTTGGTAAGATGAATCGTGGTAAGATAGTAAATACACATGTAACATGAATGTCTTGGTGATATTTATGCAAATGATGTTTTATGTTGGATTGCATTATTATGTTACTTATTATTGGCATGTGAACTTACTAAGCATTTATGCTTACTTCCTCCTTTTCATTCTTTGTAGTTTTATCAAACCAGCTCGAAAATCGAGAACGATCAGAGGCTCGCTCACACTATCCGTGGACCATTTTGGTATAGTGGCTTGTATATTTTGAGTATGGCATATATAGCATTATAATCATTTTGTGTATATAATCTTATGATATGGCTATTGAGTGGTAAGGAAATGCTTGGTAATGATTAGCCATTGGAATGGCTAATCAAGATCATATTTGGTGTTATGTATGTTTAATGTGCTATCTAATCCATGGAAATTCATAAAGAGGTGGAATTTGCTATAAAACAGTATTATACAGTAGCAATGATGTGAATTTGAAAAATTACTAAAAATAGTAGAGATAGAATTAGATGGTTAATAAAATATGAAATTGAAGATTATTGATCCTATTTTCATATAGAAGAAATAAAACAGGTAAATGAGTTGTATTTTATGAGATATTTGAGTTTTGGTGGAACAGGGTCAGAGCAATTTCTGAATCCCCTGTTCTGAATTTAGAAATTCACTAAAAATTGTAAAAAAAAAATTAGGAGTCATAATTTATATGTACAGATTCCTTATTGAGTTTAATTTTAATAAAAACAAACAAGATAGTTATCGGAATTCTGTATAGAGAGAAAAGTGATTTGTAGTGAGCAGAGGTCAGAGTAGTTGAATACTAAAATAAGGGAAACTTTAACTAATAAATTGTACGAATTGGCCTGACCAAAAATTCTGGAAAACAATTTGTAAATAGATATATGAGTCTAGTTTTAGGGAAAATTTACAGATTTGAATTTTGAGTTTCGTAACTCGAGTTATGAATTTTTTTAGCAACTGTGACGCAGATGGACAGTTTATTACGAAAGGTGAAATAAATTGTTTGAAATTGTTTAAGTGATAAATTAAGTCTGTTAATGCCCCGTGCTCGACTCCGGCGACAGTCTCGGGTAAGGGGGTAAAAGACAAGATATCTCTCTAATTAGACTTGATAGATGACATATTAGTCTTTTAATCGGTTTGCTCATTTTCGATTAGACTAAGGACATATTTAGGTTTGTCTACTAATAAAAGCTGTCTTTTTGTACTACGATCCGATCAAGTAATATCGCTTAGTATTATTTAAACATTAGACAACTAATTAGCAACATTTGTTTTCATTTTGCTTTGCGTGCAAAAACTATTTGAGGATAATAATACAAGATATATTAATTGTAATCAAAATTTTTTTTATTAACCAATCTGTTAAAAAAAATTTAAGTGTATATTGACAAAAATACTACACTTAAGACACCAGATCCAACAGTCTCCCACTTGCCCTAGTGAAGTAGATGATTCATATTTTTCATTCTTGTACCCTTCCATATGTTTCCCAAAGAGCTCTCTAGCTATAAAAGTCTTTTGTAACACCCCAAACTCGGCCTAGACGTTATGGCCGAATCTGGCGATGTCACATGGAATGAGATTAAAAATCAAATTTATTAAGCTGAAATCATTTCCGTTTATTAACTTCTAATTATCTCTCTTCAATTTCAAAATCATTTTCTCGTTAGTTTGATTTGTTTAAAAATATATTCTGCAGCGGAAGTTTTTAAAACCATGATATTTAAAGAAAACCGTTTGCATTTAAGAAAACGTTGTTTTTCATTAAACTGAGTTTTTGTTGAGTTTTGCAGTCTAAAAGTCCATAAAAATAGTTAAGAAGCCAAAATAAAGGTAAATAGTCCAAAGTCCCAAATTGCATAAAAAATACCCCAAAACTATATAATAAAAACCATAAATGAAATTAAAATCGTTCAGTAGATATATGGTCACCGTTTAGTCATCTGCCGCACCGATCCGTCTAAGTCTGGGGATTACCTGTATAGATAAAACAAAAATGGGTGAGTTTACGTAAAATCAGTGTGTAATCCCCACAGAAGACATACATACAGTCAAACAACAGTCATCAGTCAAATGTAGTCTGGGCCTAAGCCCATTTCAGTTTGAGTAGCAGTTCAGGCCTTAGCCCATTTTAGTTTCAGTATCAGATATACATTAATCAGTAAACAGAGTCCTACCTAACCAGCCTCTACACACCATCTCTTTCCATCCCTACACTCCATGTGGGGTTTAAAACACCCACCCATCCCTACACTCCAACTAGTACCGAATGCGGTACATAATCAGTAAATTGCAGTTGAGCTACCATATAATAGGCTTAAGAGCCTTTCAGTACACTTCCTCCAAATACCAACATCCCAACCCAATGCAATGTAACATACAGTATATGACATGCTAATACATGAATATCAGTTATACATACAGTTCAGTATTCATTCATATAATCATCATGCTCAGTACATACATCATACATATAGTTCACCTATTTATGGGTCTAAGTAGTGCTTACCGACCCTACAGTAGGTTCATAGTCGACTTGGGTTACCCGTGCAACCTTAGAACACATTTTAGTTAAATTGGCTCACACGCCCATGTGGCTTGCCCGTGTGGATTACACGGCCTGGCCCAGAATCCCACATGTCCATGTGGACTACTTATATGGACCCACACGCTTGTGTACCCATACGACCCAAATTAGTCTAGCCCGTGTGTCGTACATCACCTACCTGGCCATCACACGACCGTGTCTTACGCGTACGGCCTGGCCTCGTCGATCACACGCCCGTGTTATGGCACACGGCCTACCACACAGGCGACCACATGCCTATGTGGCGTCGACAGTTTATGATTTTGACTTTCACTAAATCTCATTTTTTGCATTTTCGGGTACACACCTAGTATCGATTCGCTGTGAAACCACTCCCGAGCCTTTCAAAGCCTAACATCGACATAACAACACCTAAAATCAGACTTAAAACACAATTAATTCGTGACTACAAAATTGGCAACAACTCAATTCGCACGATTAGCACTTACCCCAACTCACTGAACATTATCAACTATGATTCTGCAAGAGAAGAGCCCCGTTCTCCCTGATTCACTATTGTCAAAACTTAAAATCAGTCACTGAAACGAATGAGTAGAACGATTTGTACATGCTAAAGAACAACCACTCCAATCCACGCGAGTATCGCGCCTTATACTTACCAAAACACCCAATTACACGGAAGGATTTAAACCCTAGAATTGTTAAATGGATTCGACAGAATTTCAGACACGAGATAACAAAAGTATTTATTTTCCAGACAACAAAAAGAGAACGTCAACTTTTTGGGAATTTTTCAAAAAGAAAAGAAATAAAATGAAATAAAAAGATAAACCCACTAATCTCTTAATTCACTCTCCCACTTAACCACTACATCCACTACTCAGAATCCCACTCTCTCAAGACTCTAACAGGGAACTGAGAAAAAATATTACCAATCCTCCTTGAGCAAGGATTCGAACACAAAACCTCTAGCAAACCCACACTCCACCTAACCACCAAACCAGCAGGCTTATTTTGATATATTTCTACAAATAATTAAATATAAGCCCACTCTCCAAATGCAAGACTGAACTCAGAAAAATATCAAAATTTTCCAAAGATGGGGCTTGAACTTGGGACCTCTTACATACACCCAGAACATTTAACCACTGAACTAGATACACAGTTGTGTCACATTTTTACAAAAGTCGAAATAAAAATTTTAGGGCGTTACAACTCTACCCCCTAAAAAAAATTTTGACCTCGAAATTTACCTGATCAGAATAGATGAGGATACTGCTGATGCATCGCATCCTTAGGCTCTCACGTGGCCTTCTCAGTGCTATGATTACATCACAGCACCTTCACTAAAGAGATAGACTTCTTCCGAAGAACCTTTACATCACGTTCCAGAATCTAAACCGACTCCTCCTTAAAGGTTAAATCCGGCCTAACCTCAATCTCCTCAACAGGAACAATATGAGTAGGATCAGAGTGGTAACGCCTCAACATCGAGACATGGAATACGTTATGGATACGGTCTAGCTCTGGAGGTAACTCTAACTGATAAGCGACTGGTCCCACTCCCTTCAAAATTTGATATGGCCCAATAAACCTAGAGAATACTCAATCTTATGTCTCTTCAGATTAGCATAGGACTTCTGTTTATCAGACATTGCCTTTAGACGATCCCTGATCAGTTGGACTTTATCCTTCGTCTCGAAAAGTAACTTAGAACCCAAAACCCGTCGTTCACCCAACTCAGTCTAAAATAGGGGAGTGCGACACTTACTTTCATACAAACCTTCGCAAGGTGCTATCTGAATGCTAGACTTGAAGTTGTTATTATAGGTGAACTCCACTAGAAGCAGATAATCCTCCCAACTGCCTCGGAAATCAATAACACAACTCCTCAACATATCCTCCAGTATCTGAATCACCCTCTTAGACTGACCATCGGTCTAAAGATGGAATACAGTACTGAAGTCCAATCTCGAACCCAGAGCTTCATGTAACTTTTTCCAGAATCGAGACGTGAAGCGAGGATCCCTATTAGAAATGATTGAGATTCGTACCTCATGTAGTCTCACTATCTCAGAAATGTAGAGCTTCGCCAACTTCTGAAGAGAATAGTCTATCCTAACAGGAATGAAGTGTGCAGACTTGGTCAATCGATCCATGATGACCCAAACAGAATCCTTTTCAGTAGGTGTCAAGGGCAACCCATTAATGAAGTCCATCATCACTCTCTCCCACTTCCATAGTGGAATCTTAACCAGCTGTAGCAAACCCGAAGGTACCTGATGCTTGGCCTTAACCTGCTGGCATGTCAGTCATCATGCCACAAAATCAGTAACCTCACGCTTCAAACCCGACCACCAGTATAGTTTTCAAAGATCTCGATACATCTTATTCCCACTGGGGTGTATAGCATAAGGGCTACTATGCGCCTCTGTCAGAATAGACTGCCTCATATCAGCATCATTCTGTACACAAATCCGAGCACGAAAATAAAGTACCCTGTCATTATTCAACCCAAAGTCCGTAGTGCTACCACTGTCAACCTGACGGAACCGAAGACCCAACGATTCATCCTCTATCTGCCTATCCTGCATCTGTCCTATCCAAGTTGGTTTAACCTGCAGCTCAACCAATAAACTTCCGTCGTCGAACAAACTAAGTCGAGCGAACATCGCTCTCAGATCAGTCATTGCCCTACGGCTCAATGCATCAACCACCACATTGGCCTTACCAAGATGGTACTCAATAGTATAGTCATAGTCCTTAAGCAGCTCAATCCATCTACGCTGCCTAAGATTCAACTCCTTCTGAGTCAGGAGTTACTTAAGGCTTTTGTGATCAGTGTAGATAATGAACTTCTCACCGTATAGATTGTGCCTCCAAATTTTGAAGACAAAGACTACATCGGCCAATTTTAAATTATGCGTCGGATAGTTTGCCTCATGCGTCTTGAGCTGATGAGACGCATATGCCACAACCTTACCATCATGGATTAGCACACAACCCAGACCCACATACGACACATCGCTGTATACTACAAACTCCTTTCTAGACTCAGGCTGTATTAGAACAGGAGCCTAAGTCAAAAGAGACTTGAGCTTTTCAAAGCTCTGTTGCTGTGCATCAGTCTAGACGAAATGGACACCCTTACGTAGCAGCTTAGTTAATGGCGCTGCAATCAGTGTGAAACCTTCCACAAACTGCCGATAATAACCCAACAAACCTAGAAAGCTGTGGATCTCTAACACATTCTTAGGCTGTTTCCAATCCAGTACAGCCTTAATCTTACGAGGATCAATTCAAATCCCCTCATCAGAAACTACTTGCCCTAGAAAAGTGACTTCATGAAGCCAGAACTTACACTTACTGAATTTAGCGTAGAGCTGTTTCTCACGCAGACTCTGAAGCACAACTCTAGGATGCTCGTCGTGCTCATCCTTAGTCTTAGAGTATACCAAAATGTCGTTTGATGAAGACCACGACAAACTGGTCCAAATAAGGTTAGAATACTCAATTTATCAGATCTATAAATGCGGACAGTGTATTAGTCAGACCAAAAGGTATAACTAGGAACTCGTAATGTCCATAACGAGTCCTAAATGCTGTCTTATGCATATCCACCTCCTTAACCCTCAACTGGTGATACCCTAAACGCAGATCAATCTTGGAGAACACAGAAGCCCCTCAAAACTGATCAAACAGATCATCAATCCTCAGAAGAGGATACTTGTTCTTAATAAACTTGTTTAGTTGTTGGTAGTCGATATACATTCTCATGGACCCATCCTTCTTCTTAACAAACAGTACAGGCGCTCCGCATGGAGACACATTGGGACGGATGAACCCACGTTCAACAACTCTTGAAGTTGAGCTTTAAGCTCATTAAGCTCCTTCGGTGCCATGTGATAGGGGGCGATAGACACCGGAGCTGTACCAGAAAGAAGCTCAATCCCAAATTCCAGTTCCCGATTCAGAGGTAAACCTGATAGCTCCTCAAGAAAGACTTTCAGGAAATCCCTTATAGTTCTGATGTCCTGCACAGTAGAGTCCTCAGAAACGAAAACACTAATATACGCCAAGAATGCCTCACATCCTTTACGAACTAGTTTATCCGCTGCCAGTGGAGAGATCACATTACCCAAATAATTCTGACGTTCTCCAATCATAACTACCTCATTATCCCCCTCAGTTCTCAAGACGACCCTCTTAGTCGTATAGTCCAGACTAACACAGTGCTTGACCAACCAGTCCATACCCAGAATCAAGTCGAACTCCCCAAACAGAAGCTCTATCAGATTAGCCAAAAATACCGACCCTTGAACCTCTAGCGGAACATCTCTATACAGTTTGCTAAGCTGAACTGATTGCCCCAGTGGACTCAGTATAGTTACCTTACTAGAAGTACTCTCAACTAAAATCTCCAAGTTTCCAGATGCAGCGCTAGCTACATAGGAATGTGTGGAACCTATGTCTATCAAAGCAAAGTAAGGTACATCATAAATTAAGAATGTATCGGTAATGATGTCTAGAGCATCTTTGTCCTCTCGGTGATAAGCAGCATAAACCAGAGCAGGTTGCCTCACCTCAGTCTGCCCAGCACCTCTTCTTGGTGCTCTCTGTCCACGGCCCATACCGTTACCACCTCTCGCCTGACCATAACCCCATTGTGGATACGTAGTACCTGAACCCGGAGCTTGCATCTGATCGGCCCTCAATGGACACTCCCGAATGTGGTGCTCTAACGACCCACACCTCAAACATGCCCCAGTCCTCCTCCAACACTCGCTCTAATGGCATCTACCACAATCTCCACACAGCTACAATCTAGTAGGAGTAACAGGGGGCTCAGCTCTAACTGGCCCATCCGTCCTGGCCTTTTACTTAGGCCTCGATACAGAACTCTAGGGCTCTGAATCCCTCTTGTTCTTACCCCTCTCACGGTCCCTGTTTTGGCGCTCAACACGCTTAACCTCTTCGGCAATCTTCGCCTTCTCTACCAGAACGGAGAGCTCTCGCTCCCTCTGCAGAGCTATCAGTACCCTCAAATTATCCCTAAGGTCATCCTCAAAATGGACACATCTCTCATATTCAGACATCGCCATACCTCGCGCATAGCAACTCAGTCTCAAAAACTCGGCCTTATACTCGACCACTGATTGGTCTCCCTGGCTGAGGTTCAGAAACTCACGCCTACGAGTATCAATATAACTTGCTCCCACATACTTTTTTTGGAAGGCAGATTTAAAGAACTCCCAAGATAGGCGGTCGGGCTGTGTGCCCTCCTTAACGATCAACCACCCTGATAGGCCTCATCGCGAAGCAACGAGACTGTACCCTTTAATTTCTGCTCAGGGTATAGTCTAAATCATCCATTATCCTCTTAGTAGCCTCCATCCAGTACTCAGCCACATTAGGGGTGACTCCAGTGACACCCCTAAAAATTTCAACTCCATTGGACCGGAGTCGTTCCGTAACCAACTTTCGGCCCCCAAATCCGGTGTTGGGCCCAGCGACCCTCTCCAATATCCTTAACATAGCTTGGGACAATGTGTCGTCCCCAGCCATGTGATCTTAAGACCCAGTCTCAGTAACAGGTGACACTGGCGTCTCACTCGTATCCAAGTTTGGCATGCTGCCTAGAGAAAAGGACTCAGCTCAAGCCCCTCTACAGCCTCTACCTCGGCCTCTAGTAGCTCGTCCAAAGATACCTCGCATGCTCATGTCTATTCAGATTTATCTAGTATTACAAATTTTTATGAATCAGTTATGGTTTCAATATTTATTAACAGATGTTTTATGTAAAGCAGTATCATAAATTCAGAGTTTATTTTTCACAAGTACAGTTTCTATCAGTTTCAGTTTCAATATACATTAACTAGAGTATTGTCAGAACAGACTATCTATAACATCATAGCAGTTTATTAGAATACTTACAGGATCAGTGCCGAAGACTCGGTGTACCACATTCTCAATCAAATCATTTTAAATTATTTAAAAATCAGTTCTTAGAAACCAAGTTTTAAAACCCAAAATCCACAGCTGAGTTTTGTAATCTGGCTCTGATACCACTAAATGTAGCATCCCAAACCCGGCCTAGACGTTATGGTCGAATCTAGCGATGTCACATGGAATGAGATTTAAAATCAAATTTATTAAGCTAAAATCGTTTCTGTTTATTAGCTTCTAATTATCTCTCGTCAATTTCAAAATCATTTTCTCATTAATTTGATTCGTTTAAAAACATATTCTGCAGCGGAAGTTTTTAAAACCATGATATTTAAAGAAAACCGTTTGCATTTAAGAAAATATTTTTTTTCATTAAACCGAGTTTTCGTTGAGTTCTGCAGTTTAAAAATCCGTGAAAATAGTTAAAAGCCAAAATAAAGGTAAACTGTCCAAAGTCCCAAATTACATCAAAAATACCCCAAAACTAGATAATA
The DNA here is from genome assembly GCA_025698475.1 of Gossypium anomalum. Lineage (NCBI taxonomy): Eukaryota > Viridiplantae > Streptophyta > Magnoliopsida > Malvales > Malvaceae > Gossypium > Gossypium anomalum. Next base: position 19,457,062 of record CM046957.1, read on the forward strand.
AAAACCATAAATGAAATTAAAACCGTTTAGTAGACATGTGGTCATCGTTGAGTCCTCCACTGCACCGATCCGTTTAAGTCTGGGGATTCTTTGTATAGATAAAATAGAAAGGGGTGAGTTTACATAAACTCAGTGTGTAATCCCCACAGAAGACATACATACAGTCAAACAACAGTCATCAGTCAAATGCAGTCTGGGCCTAAGCCCATTTTAGTTTCAGTAGCAGTTTGGGCCTTAGCCCATTTCAGTTTCAGTATCAGATATGCATTAATCAGTAAACAGAGTCCTACCCAACCAGCTTCTACACACCATCTCCGTCTATCCTTAGACTCCATGTGGGGCTTAAAACACCTACCCATCCCTACACTCCAAGTAGTATCGAATACGGCACATAATCAGTAAATTGCAGCTGAGTTGCCAGATAATAGGCTTAAGAGCCTTTCAGTGCACTTCCTCCAAATACCAACATCTCAACCCAATGCAATGCAACATACAGTATATGACATGCTAATACATGAATATCAGTTATACATACAATTCAATATTCATTCATATAATCATCATGCTCAGTACATACATCATACATACAGTTCACGCATTTAAAGGTCTAAGTAGTGCTTCACAGTCGACTTGGGTGACCCGTGCAACCTTAAAACACATTTCAGTTAAATGGGCTCACACGCTCATATAGCCTACCAGTGTGGGCCCACACTCTTGTGTGGCCTATATGGCCTAATTTGGCCTTGGCAGTGTGGATCACATAGCCTGGCTTAGAATCCCATATGCCCGTGTGTCCTACACGACCCAAATCATTCTAGCCGATGTGTCACACAAGCTTACCTGGCCATCACATGGTCGTGTCTTGTGCGCACAGCCTGGCCTCGTTGATCATGCACCCGTGTTATGGCACACGGCCTACCACACGGGTGACCATACGCCTGTGTGGAGTCAATAGTTTGCAATTTCAGCTTTTGCCAAATCCCGTTTTCTGCATTTTCAGGTACACACCTGGTATCGATTCACTGTGAAACCAATCCCGAGCATTTCAAAGCCTAACATTGACATAACAACACCCAAAATTAGACTTAAAACACAATCAATTTGTGACTACAAAATCAGCAACAACTCAATTTGCATGATTAGCACTTACCCCAACTCATTGAACGTTATCAACTATGATTCTGCAAGAGAAGAGCCTCGTTCTCCCTGATTCACTGCTGGCAAAACTTAAAATCAATCAACAAAACGGTTTGTACATGCTAAAGAAAAACCACTCCAATCTACGCGAGTATCGCGCCTTATACTTACTAGAATGCCCAATTACATGGAAAGATTGAAACCCTAGAATTGTTGAACAGATTCGACAGAATTTCAGACATGAGATAACAAATGTATTTGTTTGCAAGACAACAAAAAGAGAACGTCAACTTTTTGGGAATTTTTCAAAAAGAAAAGAAGTAAAACAAAATAAAAAGATTAACCTACTAATCCCTTAATTCACTCTCCCACTTAACCACTACATCCATTACTCAGAATTTCACTCTCTCAAGACTCTAACAGGGAACTGAGCAAAAATATTACCAATCCAGCTTGAGCAAGGATTCGAACACAAGACCTCCAGCAAACCCAGTAACACCCATTACCCGTATTCGATGCCGGAACAGGGTACGAGGCATTACCGGACTTAAACATACACATTCATACAAAACCGGAGTATAGAAATTCCAAACCAATTTAAAACTTTTCAGTCACATGTAAATTGTCCCTTATAAGATCCTACGAGACCCAAAACATACATCGAAAGCGGTTCAGGACTAAATAGTGAACTTTCAAAACTTCGGGATAACTTTGAAAATTTTCATGTTTTGGAGAGTCACACGCCGGTGTGGGTAGGCTGTGTAGTCACAGACGCCCGTGTGGTTTGGGACACACCCATGTCTTTAGCCCTTGTAACTCTTTGACTATGGCGTCATCAACCAAATAAGGTCACACGGCCAAGTCACACACTCGTGTGCTTAGGCCATGTGTCGAATTAAATTTCAAAAATTAAGTGTAGACTTCACATGGCCTGGGTACACGCCCATGTCCTGAGGCCTTGTCCTTCACACGGCTAAGACACACGCCTGTGTCTCTACCCGTGTGTTTACTAATGGGCATACTGACTTGCATAATTAGGGTGCAGGGGACACACGGCCGAATCACACGTCCATAGGGCAGAACTTGTGTCACACATGGCCTAGACACATGCCCGTGTGTCTACTCGTGTGGACAACTTTGAGGCTATTTTCTAAGCCATTTGTCACCTTTAAATATTTACACACTTAATTCTACTTCATAACATGCATCATGGCACATTTATTTACACAATTATACACCATTATACTTCCAAATGACATTCCACACCAATTTCATACTTAACCATCTTTATAATTCTTCTTTCAAGTTATTCAATTACACCATAAATATGGTCATATCCATTAGTCCTCATTCATCCATTAAATACATATGCTATTCATCTCACATATCATCCACAAGTAACCAAACCACATCAACACATAAACACATTTGCATACATGCAAAAGTAATTAGGGTTACAACCTAAATAATCAATATGAGCCATCTCTCATGGCCATGTACAAAAATAATCATAATACCATCATGAGCCAACATATTTGGCTAATCAAGATGACACATAACAAAAAGACCAGGTCCCTATACATGCCATACTCAAAATGATAAGTCTAACTATACCCAATTATCCAATTGATAGTGTGATCGAGTCTCCGACGTCCTTCGATCCCCGAGCTAACTTAGCGGCACTATAAGGAAAGGAAAAGAAATGAGGGTAAGCTTTAAAACTTAGTAAGTTCATATGCAAATAAACTGTAACTTAAACAAGCATTAGTCATGCATTTAACATAATAAAGATAATCTTGCATTTTATCAATTCTCTTAAACTTATTCTTCATATACATCTAAATATACATATTCAAACCATACGTTCATCATATCTCATGTTATTTTCATGAGTTCTATGTACATATCTGTGCCCACTTGCACATAATAACTTACTTTCTCGTCTTCGACGTAATCATCAAGATTACTCATTAAACTTCTTTTAGAACTACCTGTTGAACACTTGAAACACTATCGGATACATCAGAATCTTGCACCTAAGTGCCTCATATGTAGCCAATGCTACCTCACATCACATGTTGCTCGCTTTCGAGCTACTCAGGGTCTGCTCATATAGGCTGCCAGGTATCCGTAACATATTCCGGACTACCCCGCCACCAGTAGAATATACAAGACCAGTACTCTAACGCCAAAACATGTGTCATATATATCATTAACTTAGACCACAACTCAATGAGCTCGGATGTCACGTACATCATGAACTCAAACACAACTCAATGAATTTAGATTACATAGTTCCTAGTGACATGTCATTTGTATCCTAAACTATTCCTAAAGTTCAAATGGGATTCTTTGATACCACATTTCTGTCAAACTTGCTTATATCGTCAATTTCAATACCCATAGTACCAATCTCTTCTTCATGGAATAATCAAAGCATAATTCATGATAACATTTAGGCAATAAACACATAATACAACATCATATTAAATATGTATAGACTTACCATTCATGCAATATTAAGGCATTTAAAGTATGGTACATGTTGCATTATTTGCAAATGAAATTACCTCGGTACAAAATGATAGAAACGAGTCTAATCCTTGTAAACCTTGTTTTTCCCTCGATCAAGACCCCAATCACATTTTTCTTGATCTACAATGCCAAAATTAACTTATTCAATACATACATTGGTTAAATCGACCCAAACATATATTTTGGTAAAATTACCATTTTACCCTTAACTTTTTACTTATTTATAAATTGTTCCCTAGGCTCATAAAATGATATGTGTCTATTTTCTTGGTTAGCCAAGCCTAGCTGATTCATATTCCCTCTTATAATAGCCCACATTTTTTATCATATCACATTTTTAACACCTATTTTTACATCTTTTGCAAAAAGGTCATTTTAAGGGTTTTCATGAAAAATCACTTAGTAAAAGATGTTAAAAACACATCAAACTTTCATATTCTTCCATTAAACATCAAAAGACATGCATGTAAAGAGCATTAAAAACAGATAGATCATGCTTCAAGAATCTCAAAAATGTAAAGAGCATTAAAAACGGGGCTAAGATTGACTTACTTTTGAGCTTGAAAGATGAACAAACCCTAGCTATGGTGACCCTTGAAATTTCACACAAGCAAGAAGAAGATTGACAAATTTTGCTTTCTTTTTCCATTTTTATTCTTTTATTAACCAAATGACCAAAATGCCATTAATGACTTTTCTTCAACTTTTTCCTGTTCATACCCATTTTTGTCCAAAATTTTAGTACTTGGTCAAATTTCTATTTAAGGACCTCTAATTAATGATCCAATGCAATTTCATGCTCAAAGCTTCTAGAACACAATTTTTGCAACTTATTCAATTTAGTCCCTAACTTCAAATTGGATACTTTAGGCATAAAATTTCTTCATGGAATTTCTACATAAACATGCATTCATATCATAGACCATCAAATAATCATAAAATACTTATTTCTACTTCAAATTTATGGTCACGAAACCACTATTCTAACTAGACCTTAAATCAGGATGTTACAAATCCACACTCCACCTAACCACCAGACCAGCAAGCCCATTCTGATATATTCCTATAAATAATTAAATATAAGCCCACTCTCCAAACACATGACTTAGCTCAAAAAAAATCAAAATTTGCCAAAGATGGGGCTTGAACTTGGGACCTCTTACACACACCCAGAACACTTAACCACTGAACTAGATACACAGTTGTGTCACATTTTTACAAAAGCTGAAATAAAAAATTTAGGGTGTTACATCTTTGTTAAACAAATCCTCAGTTTTTGTTATCATATGCGATTTTTGACCACATCTACAACTCCATCAAACACTACCGTCTCCCTTATATGTTTTGTCCTTATTTATTTTATTTGGGTTTAGTTACATCCACACTGTGAAGTTAGCAGTGCAAACTTACTTGGCACTTATTCACACTATGGACCCAGTGTATAGGACAAAACCACAGTCCAATGTCAATTTTCTCGAATCTTGACACGTTTGGAAGTTAGAATATTTATATCCAATAGGAGTGAGATCTCCTCTAAAATTCACAAGCATATAATCCCTTATTCTCTGTAAATACTTGAGTACATGCTTAACTACTTGCCAATGCCTTGGTCCTAGATTCGCTTGATATCGACTTACCAACCCCACTGCAAAACAAATATTTGGGCGTGCGTATAACATAGCATACATGAGACTTCCTATTGTCGAAGCATAATGAACCTTTCTCATGTTCTCTTTTTCTTTCGCTGTATTAGGACAGTCCTCTAAAGAGAGATGAGATCTCGATACGGAGGGTTGATTTCCCTTATTCGAACCAGTCATTGCATAACGCTCAAATATCTTGTCTATGTATAAAGCCTGAGATAGTTCTATCACTTTGTTCTTTCGATCCCTTAGGATTTGAATACCTAGAACAAAATTAGCTTCTCCTAAGTCTTTCATGCTAAACTATTGGGTTAACTACAGTTTAATCGATGACAATGTCCCTATATCATTTCCAATGACTACAAAGTCATCGACATTAGAACAAGAAAGACCACATTTCCATTCCCTAAATGTTTGTAAATGCAAGATTCATCTATGTTTTTCTCAAATCTAAAAAGTCTTGACCGCTTGATCAAATCTTTGATTCCATGAGCGGGATGCTTGCTTGAGTCCATATATGGATCTAAGTAGTTTGCAAACTTTATACTCATTTTCTTTAGCTATATATCCTGCGGGTTACATCATGTAGATGCTCTCTTCAAAACAGTCATTCAAAAATGATGCCTTGACATCCATTTACTAGATCTCGTAATCGAGAGCCGCCACAATTGATAGTAATATGCAGATTGACTGGAGCATGGCAACCGGATAGAAGGTTTCTTCGTAATCGATATCTATTTTTTTTAAGTATAATCTTTTGCTACAAGTCTGACTTTATAAATTTCCACTTTTCCATCCACATTTCTTTTAAATACTTTTAATTTTTTATTTTACAATTTTAATATCAATTAAGTTATGTATGCTTTTTTTTAAAAAATATTTTTTATTTTATTTTATTCAATATTTTATAATTACTAAGTATTTTTTTCAATATATGTTTAAATCTATTTTATAATTTTTATAAAAAAGAATCCATTATTTTTTATTCAAATTATTTTTTTAAATGTAATAATTAATTTTTTAAAATTATTATGTTAAAAAAACAATTTAAATAGATAATGTTATAGATAATAAATAAATAATTTTAGTTAATTAAATTATTTATCTAAATTTTAATTTATAAATGGATAATAGAAATTATAGAAATTATGTAACAGCCTGTTTTTAGTCAAACCAGAATAGTGATTTTGGGTCCACAAATTTGAATTCAAAATAATTATTGTATTATTATTTTAATACTTACAGCATGATAATATGATGATGTGAAAATTTCGTAAAGAAATTTTATCATTTGAGTGTTTAATTCGATATAAAGGACTAAATCGCGTAAAGTGCAAAAGTTATGTTCTATTAGTTAAAGGTATCTAATAGCTATGGATTATTAAAGTAGAGGTCCTTATGTTATAATTATACCATTTGAAACATGAGTGGACAAATATGGACATGGTTACGTGAATTTTTAATGTTATACATTAAGGTTAAATTGGTAAATAGTTAATTAAGATAATTTAATAAAAAAATGGTAATTTTATTCATTCATCATCTTCCTAGTAGAATCTAGGGCATAGAAAAATGATGAAAAGAGTTTCAAGTAATCGGCCTTGTCTTCTTGAGCATGTAAGTTCATTTTCGTCCCGTTTTTAATGATTTCTATGTTTTTGAGATTGTTGCAACTAGGTCTAGCTAGCCTAGGGACTATTTTGCTAAACTATTAAAGATTTTAGATGTTTCCATTGATGAATACATGAGTGTTTTGATGTTTAATGATAGATTATGAATGCTTGATGATAGTTATACAAGTTTTGTTAAGTGATTTTTAGTGAAAATACAAATTAGGGATTAAATTGTGAAATGTGAAAACTTTATGGTTAAAATGTGAAATAAATGAAAAATATGGGCTGCTAGATACCTAATTGTAATTTGGCTAGCATAGGTTTCGGTTGAATTGCATGAATTCGTGTTTTTTTAAAAATAAGGATTGAATTGTAAAAATGTGAAACATTAGGGGCAAATGTGTAAAAGTACCTTAATGTGAACTTAGACGAAATTGAATAGAGATATAATTAAATAATTTAATTTTGATTACATTTAGATTAAAAAAGGAGAAATACAGACTTAGATCGAGGGAAGAACAAGGTTTCGGATTAGTTGACTCGTGTCATCATTTTTACATCCGAGATAAGTTCGTATGTAATAAGCATTGCTATATTTGTTTTTAAATGCTTTGGTATTGCATAAATTGTGAATTACGAGCTTGTGGATACATTCAACGAAGATTTGACATTGGAAATCCTGGTTGAACCTTAGGAATAGATTAGGATACGAATGACATGTCACTAGGGAATACATTAAGTTGGCTTCGAGCCATGTTATTGGCACTTCGGGTGCGAGTTACATTGAGTTGGCTTCGGGCCATGATATTGACACTTCGGGTGCGAGTTACATTGATTTGGCTTCGGGCCATGATATTGGCACTTAGGGTGCGAGATTCCCGAGTATCCGAATTTTATTCCGAATGGTTCAACAAGTATATTAAAGATGTGAAATGGTGAGAAATAGATACGTATCAGTACAAGTTTGTACGAAAAACTATACGAGCAATTAGTCTAAGAAAGTTGTGAGCTTATGATCAATTATGTGATTAAATTTCATTTTAACTTGAGATTAATGTATTGTTGCATATTGTGTCATTTAATTTGAATGGTAAATGAATGGTGAGACTTGCTTATTATTTTCATACGAGCTTACTAAGCTTTATAGCTTACATTGTTTATTTTTCCATGTTTTATAATGATTTCAAAGCTAGATTAGATTTGGGATAGTTGGAGACTTCATCACACTATCAAACTATCGTTTTGGTACTTTTTGAATCTATGTTTTGGAATATATGGCATGTATAGGGACTTTGGTCATTTTGGTTCATAATTTGAGAATGAATATAACCAAATGAATTGGCCTGTAAATGTCTAAGGTTTAGTTTTGTGTATAGCCATATAGTTGGCCTATTTGGTTTGGTTGGTGTTATATATCTATGTATGTGCCAATGCTCTATTTGTAATGTAGCTTATAAATGCTTGATGAATGATTGTGGTGGATGAGTAGCTTGAGTAGCAAGTGGTTGAATTTGAGAATTGTATGATTGGAATTTTAGATAATTATTGCATATTTGAATGAAACCTTTTAAGTAAATTTTTAGGTGAGAAATTGGTATGTTTTGAATTGGTAAAATATGATATCATGTGCTTTGTGGTTGATGATATTGAAATGGCATGTTTTAGTCTTGGTTGTGGATGTTTTGGATGCCTATTTATGCCTTATTTTTGTGCAATTTGGTTTAGTAAAGGTTTGTGCAAGTTTAGGTGGCAAATTGGCTTGGTAATTAGCTTATTTTTGTCCACAACGGTAGAGACACGGGCACGTGTCTCTGCCGTGTATGATACACGGTCATGTACACCACCGTGTGTCCATTGGTGTTAAATTAGAAACTAAGTCAGTATGCTCCACACGGCCTAACACACGAGCGTGTGACTTGGCCGTGCGGCATAAGTCAGTATACCCTACAGGTTTGGAACGACCTAGCACACGGCCTAGCACACGGGTGTGTGTGGCCATTTTTAAGGCATACGGGCGTGTGTGCTGGCCGTGTAACCCAAGTAAGTGGTGTTACACGGAGATGAACACGGGCTAGAACACGACCATGTGCTGCTATTTCGAATATCCACACGGCCTGTGACACGGGCATGTCCTTGGCTATGTGAGAGACACGGCCAGTCCACGTAGGCGTGTGACCCTTGTTTTTGAGAAAATTTCCTAAGTGTTCTTAAAGTTTGTAAAAGTTATCAGTTTAGTCTCGAACCATCCTGAATGTATTTTTTGGGCCTCGTAGGCTCGTGTTAAGGACAATATGATTGGTTGTGAATGAATCATATTTGAATTGACGAATTGTATGAGAAATATATTATTATTGTGTTTTAAATTTGGTAATGCTCTGAAACCATATTTTAACATTGAATACGGGTGAGGGGTGTTATATTTATTGGTATCAGAGCTACAGTTTAGTCCGTTCTTAGACTAACATAGCGTGTGTGAGAGTCTAGCTATACATGCAATATATAAACTGTGATAGTGTGATGACTCCTGACAATTTAAATTGTGTTTTCATATAGTAAATGGATCCCAATTAAACTGTAGCTGATGATGTTGAGAGTAATGCGCCAGCTCCCACTCAAGGGCAGTGCCTTCTGAATCTAGATACATATCGAGTAGTCATGGAGGAGAGGCTAAAGAAGCCTTTTTCCAAATAATGAATCAGTGGTTCACGGAATTTGTTAGAACAAATCTGGCTGCTCAACAAGCTCCACATCCACCTAATCCCTAACTGGTTCTTGTAGTCCCTTAAGGTGTGGAACTTTTACGACTGAATAAGTTTCTAGTTGATAAGACTCAAAAATATGGGGCCGAAGAGTTCAGAGCTACTGTTGACGATGATCCCGAGAGAGCTAAGTTTTGGCTTGAAAATACTATTCGGGTATTAGATAAACTTTTTTGTACACCAGGTGAGTGTTTAAAATGTATTATATCACTTCTGAGGGACACTATGTATCAATGGGGGAATACTTTTGTGTCTATGGTACCGAGGGAAAGAGTTACCTGGGAATTCTTTCAGACTGAGTTTCGAAAGAAATACATAAGTCAGAGGTTTCTTGATCAAAAGCATAAAGAGTTTCTAGAATTGAAACAAGGCCATATGACTGTGACAGAGTATGAAATAGAATTTGTAAGATTAAGTAAGTATGCTCATGATTATGTTTCTACTGAAGAAATCATGTGCAAATGGTTCGTTGATGGGTTGAACAAGGATATTAAACTTCTAGTCGGAATTCTAGAATTGAAAGAATTTGTTGTCTTTGGTTGATTGAACTTGCAAAGTCGAGGAGCTTAGCAAAAAAAAGAAAAAAGCAGATTCAGAGGCTAGAAACTTAAGAAAAAGACCGATGAATAATCTATATCAATTTTCGTCAAAGAAATCCAGAGATTTGTACACTCGTCCAAATGCTTCAATCGGGTATTCAAACAGAGATCGTGGAAAATAATACTCAAGTCCTGAAGCTCAAACAATTTTAGTATCGAGTTTTGGTAGTGTGAGAAATAATAAACCCGAGTGTCAATAGTCTGAGAGACGACATTTTGGAGAATGTTGGAATAAAAGTAATAAAGCTTGCTTCAAATGTGGTTCACCAGATCATTTTATTCGGGATTGTCTTGAGTTAGCTGAGAAAGACCAATTCCAAAATGTAAGATTGAGTAATATAACCATTAGAGGGAGGCCACCGAGAAATGCGAGAAATGTAACCAATAGTAAAGGTACGACAAAAGACTCTACTTTGAGATCTGAGGCCAAAGCACCTGCTAGAGCTTACACTATTTGCGTTCGTGAAGAGGCGTCATCACCAGATGTTATCACCAGTGCATTGATTAATCCTGGACCGACTCATTCGTATATCTGTATGAATTTAGTGTTTAGTAAGAATTTGCCTGTTAAGTCTACTGAGTTTGTGATTAAAGTATTGAACCCCTTAGGCAAGTATGTTATAGTTGATAAAGTTTGCAAGAATTGTCCTTTAATGACTCGGGGTTACTATTTTTCGGCTGATTTGATGCTTTTGCCATTTGATGAATTTGATGTAATTTTGGGTATGGATTGGTTGATGCTACATGATGCTATTGTGAATTGTAGACGAAAGACAATTGAATTAAAATGTCAGAGTAGTGAAATCATTCCAATTGAATCAGATGAATCGAATGAATTTCCTATTGTGATTTCGTCTATGTCAACCCAGAAATATGTGAGAAAAGGTTGCGAAGCTTACCTTGCGTATGTGCTGGATACAAAAGTGTTTGAATCGAAGATTGAATCAGTACTGATAGTCTGCGAGTTTCTAGATGTGTTTCCAGAAGAGTTGCCTAGGTTACCACCGATCAGAGTGGTTGATTTTGCTATTGAATTAGAGTCGAGAACATCACCAATATTGATAGCTCCGTATAGAATGGCTCCGATAGAGTTGAGAGAGTTGAAAGCTCAGTTGCAAGAGTTAATGGATAGAGGTTTTGCACTACCTATTTTTTCGCCTTGGGCAGTATTGTTCGTAAAGAAGAAAAATAGATCAATGAAAATGTGTATTGACTATCGATAACTCAATAAGGTTACGATAAAGAACAAGTATTCATTGCCGAGAATAGATGATTTATTTGATCAGTTGAAAGAAGCAACAGTGTTTTCGAAGATTGATCTGCGGTCTGGCTATTATCAGTTGAGAGTGAAAGATTTGGATGTGTCGAAAACTGCATTGAGAATGAGGTACGGACATTATGAATTTCTTGTTATACCTTTTGGATTGACTAATGCTCCTACAGTTTTTATAGACTTGATGAATCGGATTCTTAGATCGTGTTTAGACAGATTCATTGTGGTCTGATCTATTCTTGAGATGAGTGTGAGCATGCCGAGCATTTGAGGATTGTGCTACAAACCTTGAAAGATAAGCAACTGTACACTAAATTCAGTAAATGTGAGTTTTGGCTCCGAGAGGTTGGATTTCTAGGACAGATTGTTTTAGTGGAGGATATATGAGTTGATCCGAGCAAAATTTTAGTAGTTGTTGATTGGAAACCACCGAGAAATGTATCCAAAGTCAAAAGCTTTTTAGGGTTAGCTAGTTTTTATCGACGTTTTGTTAAAGGGTTCTCGATATTGCTACACTTATGACCAGATTGCTACAAAAAGATGTAAAATTTGAATCGTCCGAGAAATGTCAACAAAGTTTTGAACTGTTAAAAGCATTGTTAACTAAGGCACCAGTGTTGGTTCAACCTATGTCGGGGAAAGAGTTTGTGATTTTTAGCGATGCGTCATTGAACGATTTAGGTTGCATTTTGATGCAAGAAGGAAAAGTCATAGCTTATGCCTCCAGACAGTTAAAACCTCATGAAAAGAACTATCCGACGCATGATTTAGAGTTGGCCGCTATTGTTTTCACATTAAAAATTTGGCGACATCATTTGTACGGTGAAAAGTTCCATATCTTTACTGATCACAAGAGTTTGAAATATATAATGACTTTGAAAAATCTGAATTTGGGACAACGAAGATTGTTAGAGTTGCTAAAAGATTATGAGTTAGTGATTGATTATCATCCGGGAAAAGAAAATGTAGTAGCAGATGCTTTGAGTAGAAAATCTCTGTTTGCTTTAAGAGCTATGAATACTCAACTAACTTTGTCCGATGATGGTTTGATTCTAGTAGAGTTGAAAGCTAAACCGGTTGTTCTTCAGCAAATTTATGAGGCTCAAAAGTGTGATACTGAATTGAAAACTAAAAGAATGCAATGTGAATCGACTAGTGATTCAAACTTTCAGATCGGATCTGATGATTGTTTAATGTTCTGAGGCATAATTTGTGTACCAAAGAATTCAGAGCTCATTCAAAAAATTCTAAACGAAGCACACAGTGGTTGTCTATCTGTTCACCCGGGGAGTACCAAGATGTACAATGACTTGAAATAGTTGTATTGGTGGTTCGGTATGAAACGAGACATTTCAGAATTTGTATCGAGATGTTTGGTATGTCAGCAAGTTAAAGCTGAACATCAAGTACTTTCAGGATTGCTACAACCGGTGATGATACCAGAATGGAAATGGGATAGAGTTACGATGGATTTCGTATCGGGATTACCTTTGTCTCCGAGGAAGAAAGATGCTATTTGGGTTATCATTGATCGACTAACGAAATCAACACATTTCATTCCGGTACATACAAATTATTCGCTTGATAAATTGGCTGAATTGTACATCTCAAAGATTGTTAGATTGCACGGGGTGCTAGTTTCGATTATTTCGGATAGAGATCCGAGGTTTACATCACGATTTTGGAAAATATTACAAGAAGTTCTGGGTACAAGGTTGAATTTTAGTACAACATTTCATCCGCAAACTAACGGGCAGTCTGAGAGAGTAATTCAAATTCTTAAATATATGCTTCATTATTGTGTTTTAGAATTTGAAGGTAGCTGGGAGAAATTTTTGTCGTTGGTTGAGTTTGCGTTTAACAATAGTTTCTAATTGAGCATAAGGATGGCACCATACGAAGCTTTATATGGTTGCAGATGCCGAACTCCATTGTATTGGATTGAGTTGAGTGAGAAAAAGACTCACGGGATTGATTTGATTTGAGAGACTAAAGATAAAGTGAAAGTAATTCGCGATAGTTTGAAAGCAACTTTAGATCGATAGAAGTCGTATGCAGATTTGAAACAAAAAGACATTGAATGTCAGATCGGTGACAAAGTATATTTGAAAGTATCACCGTGGAAGAAAATGCTTCAATTTGGTCGCAAAGACAAATTGAGTCCGCGTTTCATCGGGCCGTATGAAATTATAGAAAGAATAAGGCTAGTGGAATATCGGCAAGCTTTACCATCAGAGTTGGAAAAGATTCACAATGTATTTCATGTGTCGATGTTACGATGGTATTGATCAGATCCATCACATATCATTTCTCTGACTGAAATAGAAATACAACCTGACATGACGTATAATGAAGAACTGATCAGAAATTTAGCTTGAGAGGTTAAAGAATTAAGAAATAAAATCATAGCTTTAGTGAATGTTTTGTGGCAACGACATGGTGTTGAAGAGGCTATGTGGAAACCCGAGGAAGCTATGAGAAAACAGTACCCTAACATTTTGTTGGTAAGATTTTCAAGGATGAAAATCCCTAAGGGGGGAGAGTTGTAACAGCCTGTTTTTAGTCAAATCGGAACAGTGGTTTTGGGACCACAAATTTGAAGTCAAAATAATTATTTTATTATTATTTTAATATTTACAACATGATAAAATGACTGTGTGAAAATTTCGTTAAGAAATTTTATCGTTTGAGTGTTTAATTCGATATAAAGGACTAAATTGAGTAAAGTGCAAAAGTTATGTTCTATTAGTTAAAGGTATCTAATAGCTATGGATTATTAAAGTAGAGGTCCTTATGTTGTAATTAGACCATTTGAAACATGAGTGGCTTATAATTTGATAATGAATATAGCCAAATGAATTAGCTTGTAAATGTCTAAAGTTTAGTTTTGTGTATAGCCATATAGTTGGCCTATTTGGTTTGGTTAGTGTTTTATATCTATGTATGTGCCAATGCTCTATTTGTGATGTGGCTTATAATTACTTGATGAATGATTGTGGTGGATGAGTAGCTTGAGTAGCAAATGGTTGAATTTAAGATTTGTATGCTTGGAATTTTAGATAATTGTTGCATATTTGAATGAAACCTTTTAAGTAAATTTTTGGGTGAGAAATTGGTATGTTTTGAATTGGTAAAACAAGATATCATGTGCTTTGTGGTTGATGATATTGAAATGGCATGTTTTAGTCTTGGTTATGGATGTTTTGGATGCCTATTTATGCCTTGTTTTTGTGCAATTTGGTTTAGTGAAGGTTTGGGCAAGTTTAGGTGGCAAATTGTCTTAGTAAATAGCCTATTTTTGTCCACACGGGTAGAGACATGGGCACGTGTCTTAGCCGTGTGTGATACACGATCATGTACACGACCGTGTGTCCTTTGGTGTTGAATTAAAAATCAAGTCAGTATGCTCCACATGGCCTCACACCATCCTACAGGTTTGGCACGGCCTAGGTCACAACCTGGCATACAGGCGTGTGTGGCCATTTTTAGGGCACACGGGCGTGTGTGTTGGCCGTGTGACCCAAGTCTGTGAGTTATACGGGGCCGGACACGGGCTAGAACATGGCCTTGTGCTTTCATTTTGAATGTCCACACGGCCTGTGACATAAGCGTGTCCTTGGCCGTGTGAGAGACACAGCCAGGCCATACGGGCATGTGTCCCCTATTTTTGAGAAAATTGCCTAAGTGTTCTTAAAGTTTGTAAAAGTTATCGGTTTAGTCCTGAACCACCCTGAATGCATGTTTTGGGCCTCGTAGGCTCGTGTTAGGGATAATATGATTGTTGTGAATAAATCGTATTTGAATTGACTAATTGTATGAGAAATGTATTATTATTGTGTTTTAAATTCGGTAATGCTTCGAAACCTTATTCCAGCATTGAATACGGGTGAGGGATGTTACAAATTATCTTTTTGAAAAATATAGTTGAGCCCTTGTCGCAATTTCAATTATATTATATATATAATTAAAATATCTAAGAATCATAATCTTTTCATTTTTTAGGGTACAACTTGGAGCAGCAATGATATTATTAAGGTCTTGTACAGTTGGGCCAAACAATTTTTGCTGTCTGAAAAGAGGCCAATTGAGAAATATATTCGGAAACCTATCATTTGCTTTAATTCATTTGGGAGTAGGATATACTTGAATACAGATGGATCCGTTAGACATGAGAATGGTTATGAGAAATTGAAATTGGAAGTGTTCTAGGGTAGCTGCTCAGTGTTCGGGGCTAAATTGTGGGGCATATTGGATGGATTAGACATCTTAATTGACCGAGGTTTTGACAATATGTTGATCCAGACAGACAGCTTGGAGGTGGTTACGGTCATCCACGAAAGTCTTATAGGAAGGCCCAATTCAGCTTTGATCGAAAGGATTCTTCAGCTATTATATCAGATTCGCCATTGGAATATTTGTTACATACCTAGAGAAAAGAATCAAGAAGCCAATAGGTTAGCCAAGTTGGCTCACTTGGAAAGTCAAGGTCTGCGCATTTTTAAATATCCCTGTTTGGGGAATTGAGTTTGCCTATGTAGGTTGTGTTGGGCAATTTCTTTTTCATTACAAAAAAAAAAAAAAAAATCTAATAAACACAAACACACACATCTTTTTCTTTTTTAATTTTTTCTTAATGCATTTAATATATATTATTTTTATCTAATATTTTAAACTAATAATACTAAACCATAATTATCATAATAAAAATTCTAAAAAATTCTTAATAAAATCCTAATAAAATCAATTATTATTATCTTAATATAATTTTAATAAAATTTTAATACACTAAATTCATAGTCTAATTCAATTAGTAATAATAATAAACGCAATTTTTTTATAAAATTAATTTTGAATATTTATTTAAAGTATTGATCTACTGAAGGATGAATATTAAGTTACTTTAAAATTTTTAAATTTAAATGATAACTCAAAAACAATTGTAAAAAAATAAAATGAATATGAATGAAACTTTAAAACCTAAACTTATAAATAGGATTAAAAAAGCTTTTGGATTGAATTCTTTTTACTAAATCCCCTAGTAGCAAGATAAATTCGTATTTGTAATATATTTATTTTTGGTTAATTATGGAATAAAATGATATTAAATTTGAATTTTTTTCTTATCAGGAATGAAGTTGGTGTGCTGAATTTAAACTCTTAAAAAAAGGAGCTAAATTGGAATAAAATGCAAAGAGGAGGGCTTGATTGAAATATTGAATATTCAAAGATGACTGGATAAAGATTGAAGGGTTGAAGATTTAAAAAAAAAATTGGCTAGATAAAGATTGAAGGATTTTTGATATTGTTACAACTCTGTAATTAGTTTAAATTTAATCTCTAGTTTAAATTTGATTTTTAAATTTTGAATTATTTAGTGATAATATTTGGGATTATTTAGTGATAATACTTAGGAAAAATCTAGTGAAATTTTAGCACTAAAAGTGTGTATCTTTTTCCTCCCTTCCTGCGTTACTTTTCATTGTGCTGTTTCATTCTTTTCTTTTCTTTTTTACTTTCAACTTTTTGGTTTAATTCCCTTCCAAGGCCCTTTCGCTTTCCACTTTCCACAATTCCACTTGAACCATTTACTTTCAAGCATGATTCTTTCCATGATTAACTAAACCCTTTTTAGCCTTAGCTCGGTTATCACTTCGACATAGTAATCATGAGATATGAACCCACACTAAATACTTTGCAATTCGGTATTCGCTATCTCTCCAGTATGCAGGATAGTACAAATTCGTCCTTCAAAGTTGATTCGATTTCAATTCAAAAAGCGTGCATTGTGTTGGAATCGTTTGGCGTATAGTTGGGAAATTGAGTCGACGGTGCTATATTCCAAATATTGTGAATAAATTGGCGTGTCCAATTGGAAAAATCTAGTTGGATTCTGTCAATGGAGATAGTGTCGGATTTAAACGACCCACACTGTTGAGGCCGTTAATTCGAGTTGGGCTTTTCAAATCGCAAGGCTACCGAAGTCTTAAATTACGGGTACGTACCGTGTGGTTCAAAATTCGGCAATGGTTGATTTGCAGGTGATACCGGGATCGACTATGAGAGGAAGAGTGGGCGGTTTGAGGGATCCTCGATTGCTATAACCAGCTTATCGCTTGGAAGGGAAAATCTGTTTCAAAGATTGATTCAAGATTGGAGTACATCGAGGCTAAGGTTAATCTTAAAAAATATTTTATTTTCTTAAATTTATTTTTGTATTTTCGAATCTGTTTTTATTTTATTTTTTGTATTTCCTTATTTTATTATCTTAATCAATTTAAATCCCCCATTTTTATTTTTATTTTCAGCATTTCTACGCACAGGTCGTGGGTACGACTATGACCACGACAACGACTCTAGTCACGAAAAATAGTGAAATTAGATAGCCAGTCATTGTGAATTCGACCCTAGTACTTTATATTTCAATTTATAGTTATTTTATCATAGGAATTTATATTTGGTGGTTTCGAGGCCCATCAAATTTTGGCGCCGTTGCCAGGGACTAGTGAAAATTTCTAATTTTGGTTTGTTATCTTTATGACCAAGTCAGAATCGGGGACTCTAGCATTTGAATCAAAGATAGAAAAGTTGGCTCGAATACTTCGTAGAAAAGCTATTCGACACAGTAAACAACCACAACCCGATTTTGAAGAAGGATCTTACACCGAAGATATCTACTCATCCGAAGATTCAGACAAAATGGCAGATCAAACTATACGCCAACTTGCAGCTACACCATATGAACAACAACCACTATGCATAACTTATCCGGTAGGTGAAACACCGTTCGAGTTAATGTCGGATTGATACATTTATTGCCTACTTTTCGCAGTTTGAAAAATGAGAACCGTCATACTCATTTGAAAGAGTTCCACATGGTTTGTCTGAGCATGAAACTAGAAGGAGTAACTGATGATCAAATAAAACTACGAGCTTTTCCTTTTTCTTTAGCCGACTCTGCTAGAGAATGGTTATTTTATTTACCTCTGGGATCTGTTCATACTTGGACTGATATGTCTCGATTATTTCTTGACAGGTTTTTCTCAACAGCTCGAGCAGCCGAATTAAGGAGGAGTATAGTCGGAATACAATAAAAAGAAGCAGAACCATTCTACGAATATTGGGAGCGATACAAGAAGTTGTGCACAAGTTGCCCACAACATGGCCTGTTTGAACAGTCACTCTTATAGTATTTCTATGAGGGCTTACTCCCAATGGAAATGAAGATGATTGATGTTGCTAGTGGAGGGGCTCTTGTGAACATGACTCTCCAAAGAGGTAGGGGATTAATTTCGACTATGGCTGTAAATTCTCAACAATATCGACCACCTATGAAAGCAATGAGAAGGGTTCATGAGCTAAGTACACTTTATACAGTAAATAAGATTGATGAACTTACTAATGTGGTTAAAAATATGCTTGCAGGACGGACGAACTCAGCTCAGTTGTGCTGGATTTGTGCTAAGCCTGATCATCCTACCGATTCGTACCTGATTTTACTTGAAGACACAACTGCACAAGTAGATGCCATTGGGAACTTTCCAGGGCCACCTCAAAGGCATTATGATCCATATTTAAACACGTACAATGCAAGGTGGAAGGATCACCCAAACCTGAGTTATGGATCAAATCCTTGATATAATCAACCATATCAACCAAGACCACCTCTGTCTCAACATTATCAACCTCTAAAGTCATCTTTTGAAGCCATTGTAGAAAGGTTGGCCATTAGCACCGAAAAGTTCCAACAAAATTCTACCAAGAAATTGATCAGCAAATAAGTAAGTTAGCACTTAAGGTTAGCCGTTTGGAAAACTAAGGAAAATTGTCATATCAAATCGAGCCGAACCCATTTTAAAATACAAGTACTGTGACTGTAAAAGATGGAACAGAGCTAGAACCAGTGCCTGGCACGAGTCATAACCACGACGTTAAATAGGGAGGCGAACCAGCAGCTCCCACTAAGTCAACATCTCATAAACCATTTGTTGTACCTCCTCCATAACCTAGAAGGCTCGCCCAAGTTAAAAAGGAACGAGAGGAAAAAGAAATCATTGATACATTCCGAAAGGTAAAAATTAATATTCCTTTACTTGATGCAATTAAACAAGTTCCACGCTATGCAAAATTCTTGAAAGAATTGTGCACCGGTAAAAAGAAACTCTAAGGAAATGAATGGGTAAATGTGGGGGAAAACGTTTCTGCAGTGCTACAAAGGAAAATTTCACCTAAGTGTAAGGACCAAGGCATGTTTTCTATATCATGCAAAATAGGTAAATCGGTATAAAAAAATCCATGTGTGATTTAGGAGCATTTATTAATGTAATGCCTTTATCTATTTTAAAATTGCTAAACACAGATCTTTTGAAAGAAACAGGGGTGATTATTTAATTGGCAGATAGGTCATGCATATATCCAGAAGGGTTGCTGAAAAATGTCATCGTAAAGGTAAATAAACTAATTTTTCTGTAGACTTTTACATTATCGATATGGAGGACGACCACTCAAAAAATGCTTCTGGTATTATACTCGGGAGGCCATTCCTAAGTACCACACGTACAAAGATTGATGTTTGTAGTGGAACCCTCACTATGGAATTTGAAGGTGAGGTGGTAAAATTTAATGTTTATGAGGCAATAGGCCAACCCAACACAATGTCAAATATTTCTAGCGTTGATTTTATTGAACCGTTAACGAAATTTCATTTTGAGTATCATGAAGGGGATGGATTACAAACTGTATTTTCCAAGAGTTTAGACCTCAATACGATGGATAAATTGGAGGAGATAATGACATTCAGAGAAGCGATTTAGGAAATCGTTGTTCTATTGGAGACTCCTCAATTTCCTAGAAGCCAAAGTAAGTACTTTGAACTTTCTCCTTCTAAAACTAAGTTGTTGCATTCTATTTTGCAGGCCCCAGAGATAGAGCTTAAACCATTGCCGAAATACTTGAAGTATGCCTATTTAGGTAATGGAAACATTTTACCGGTAATAGTTTCAAGTAAACTTTTAGGATTGGAATAGGAGAATTTAATTAGAGTATTAAGAGACTATAAAGGGGCTATCAGATGGATGATTGCCTACATAAAAGGGTGAAGTCCCTCAACTTGTATGCATAGAATACCGATAGAAAAAAATGCAAGCCCAAAGAGAGAAGCTCAAAGACGCTTTAATCCACCAATAATGGAGGTTGTCAAAAAGAAAATTCAAAAGCTATTGGACGCTGGGATGATCTATCCAATTTTTGACAGTAATTGGGTCAGCCCAATTCATATGGTACCCAAAAAAACTAGTATGACTATAATAAAAAATGCAATAGGAGATTTAGTTCCCACTCGAGTCCAAAATGGGTGGAGAGTCTATAAAGATTACAAGAAGTTGAACTCTTTAACTCAGAAAAACCAATTTCCACTTCCTTTTATTGATAAAATGTTAGAACATTTAGTGGGAAAAACTCACTACTATTGTCTTGATGGTTATTTAGGTTTTTTTCCAAATTCCAGTGGCACCGGAGGACCAAGATAAAACAACTTTTACATGCCCCTTTGGCATGTTCGCCTGTAGACGGATGTCATTTGGACTTTGCAATGTGTCAACCACATTCCAGAGGTGTATGGTAAAGTATATTTTCTGACTATGTCGAGAAAATAATTGAGGTATTTATGAACAATTTTACAATTTATGGTAACTCTTTTAATGAATGTCTGTCAAACCTTGTTAAAATTTTGGAGAGATGCATAGAATTTAATATAATTCTTAATTATGAAAAATGTCATTTTATGGTAGATAAGGGATTGATTTTAGGGCATATTGTTTGCGCTGAAGGGATCATGGTTGATAAGGCCAAAAGTGATGTTACCAACTCACTTCCATACCTCACAGTTGTGAGGGAAATTCGTTCTTTTCTTTGTAATGTAGGTTTTTACAGGCGTTTTATTAGGGACTTTTCTAATATTTCACGACCACTCTGCAATCTCTTGCAAAAAGATAAAGATTTCAAATTTGACCAAGCATTCAAAGACGCATTTGACATTCTCAAACAAAAGCTTGTTTCAGCTCTTATAGTATAGCTGCCAAATTGGGACTACCCTTTCGAGCTCATTTCCGATGCAAGTGACCAAAGTGTAAGAGCTGTCCTTGGAGCAAATAATTGGGAAGGAACCTTACGTCATATCCTACACCTCTAAAACACTAGATGCTGCCCAGAGTAATTACTCAACTACTGAAAAAGAATTATTAGCTATTATTTTTGCTTTGGAAAAATTTAGATCGTATTTATTAAGCACTAAAGTTATTGTTTTTTTCTGACCATGCAGCGTTGAAATATTTGATCGGGAAAAAATAGACAAAACCTTGGCTGATTCAATGGATTCTTCTCTTACAAGAATTCAATCTCGAGATTAAGGATAAAAAAAAAGTGAGAACTTAGTAGCTGATCATTTGAGTCGAATTCCCTTTTCAAAAGATGACACACCTCTTAAAGATGACTTCCCAGATGAAAGTCTTCTGTCAACTTAGATAGTTTACCCATGGTTTGCTGATAGGGTAAATTACCTCGCTACAGGTATTGTTTCTTCCAACTTATCACATTCTGAAAAGGACAAGCTCAAAAAAGACTCAAATATTATATTTGGGATGATCCATACCTATGGAAACACTACTCCGATTAGGTAATTAAATGATGTGTCGCAGAAACTAAGGTACAATCTATCCTTTCTTTTAGTCATTTTTATGCTTGTAGAGGGCATTTCGGTCTTAAATGCACTGCACATAAGGTAATTGAGTGTGGATTATTTTGGCCACACATATATCGTACACTTATTTATTTTGCAAAACTTGTGAGAGATGTCAAAAAGTGGGGAATTGAAGCCAGAAAAATAGGATGCCCTTAACACCAATACATGTATGCGAAATTTTTAATGTATGGGGCATCGATTTCATGGCACCATTTGTTTCATCATTTAATAATGCTTACATTATTCTCGCTGTAGATTATGTATCTAAATGGGTAGAAGTTAAAGCTACCCGGCATGCCAATGTTAAAACTGTAGTGGATTTTCTAACAAACTCTATTTTTTCCAGGTTTGGCACATTGAGAGCATTAATCAGCGATCAAGGGACTCATTTTTGCAATAAGGTAATTGATACTCTACTAAAAAAGTATAGGGTGACACAACGTGTGGCCACAGCTTATCACCCACATACAAACGGTCTAGTGAAAGTTTGGAATCTCGAAATAAAGTCAATTCTGGAAAAAACCGTGAAACCAAATAAGAAAGACTAGAGCTTACGTTTAAACGATGCGTTGTGGGCATACTATACTACTTACAAGGGACTCATAGGAATTTCCCATTACCAACTTATATTCGGTAAACCGTGCCACCTTCCAGTTGAGTTGGAACATAAGACATTTTGGGCAGTAAAATGATGCAACATGGAGTTGGACGCCAAAGGTAATTATCGAAAATTATATATTCAAGAGCTTGAAGAGATCTTACGTGACGCATATAAAAACACCCAAATTTATAAAGACAAAACCAAGGCATTCCATGATCAAAGAATGTCTCCCAAACAATTTTTAATTGGTCAAAAAGTGTTACTTTACAACCCAACACTGAGGATTTTTACAGGTAAGCTTCGAACCAAATGGCTTGGTCCTGTTGTTACTAAACTATTTCCTCATGGTGCAGTCGAAATTAAAAATGAGGAGCCCAGGAAATATTTGAAAGTCAATGGACAAAGGTTAAAACCCTTTTACAAGAATTTTCAAGTACACGTGGTAGAGGAATTATTTTTTTAGGAGCTGAACGATTAAATTTTCCAGGTCGTCGAGCTAACGACATTAAATAAAAGCGCTTTATGGGAGACAACCCACATTTATTTTATTTTGTTATTTAATTTAATTTTAAAATTTAGTTTAGTTTGAGAATTAAATAAAATATTATTTTAATCCATTTGATCGTGCTGTTTTCCAGGAGCAACCACCTTCTACGTATATGAATGACTTCATCACATTGAAGCTCGCCTCAAAACAATGGAAGCGAACATCTCAAGCATCCTCAACATGCTACAAAGTGAGCCCTCCCACAGTCCTTCGACCCATTGAATAGAGACGAGGAGTGCACTTGACCCTTCTATTTATTATTATTTTAATTTGCACAGTGAGGGCAATGTGGGCTAAGTAGGGGGTTCGTAGGATCATGCCATACTTTATTCTTTGCATGTGCTTTGCTAAGAATAATTTCTTAATTTGTTTTGGAAATAAAACTCTAATTCTTATGTTTAGTTTATTTAAATAAGTGGGTGAATCATGAATAACTATTGCTTACTTGATCAATGAATGTTTTGTAGAATTGAAAATGTTATGACTTAGTCAATATTTCATGAAAATTGTTTATTTTGTTGAACTTGCCTAATGAAAGTACTTGTTTAAATAAATAAATAAATATGCTAATATCTTGGTTAAGAGTGAAGATTCGGAAATGTGACCAAGTTGAGTAACCGGGATGAGGTGCTTGGGTTGTCATATTATTTCGCGTCAAAAGGTTTGGTGATGAGCCGAATCTTGTAATACTCCGCTAACTGAGCCACCTTGAGAAAGGAGAAATAAATCAATGGGGGACATGTGAAATTGAGTAATCGCGATGATGTGCTTGGCTTGTCATCTCATTTCGCGTCAAAAGGTTTGATTATGTCTGAATTTCGTTTAAAATAAATAACGAGAACGTGCCGGGTTAGTAACCGGGGTGAGGTGCTTGATTGTCATCTCGCTCCGAGTCAAAAGACTTGACTACGTTTGAAAAAAATAAAAATACAAAAAAAAATGTATATTGGGTATGATTGTTTCGCATGTTTAATTAAGCCTAAATTTAGTGAAATAATTGAATTTGACATATTGTTCGAGATTTTATAAAATGCTTATTGATTGAGTTTAGCGGTTGTTTATTTTTTATTCACCTAATTATTTCAGTATGCTTGACTAGGAAAGGGTGTTTTGATCTTGAAAAGGATTGATGAATTATTTTTAGTAGATATCATGCTTGAAGAATTTGATAGCAAGATAAATTCGTATTTTTAATATATTTATTTTGGCTAATTATCGAATAAAATACTATTAAATTTGGATTTTTCTTATCAGGAATGAAGTTGGTGTGTTGAATTCAAACTCTTACAAAAAGGAGCTAAATTGGAATAAAAAGCAAATAGGAAGGCTTGATTAAAATATTGAATATTCAAATATGGCTGGATAAAGATTGAAGGGTTGAAGATTTTTTTTTTAAAAAAGTGGCTGGATAAAGATTGAAGGATTTTTTATATTGTTACAACTCTGTAATTAATTTAAATTTAATCTTTAGTTTAAATTTGATTTTTAAATTTTGAATTATTTATTGATAATATTTAGAATTATTTAGTGATAATACTTAGGAAAAATCTAGCTAAATTTTAGCATTAAAAGTGTGTATAAATGCTTAGTTGCTACAGTCAATTGAACACACGCTTTGCCTTTGGCATTTAATAAATTCTCTATCTTTTTCCTCCCTTCCTGAATCACTTTTCATTGTGTTGTTTCATTCTTTTCTTTTTCTTTTTCTTTCAACTTTTCGGTTTAATTACCTTCCAAAGTCCTTTCCCTTTCCACTTTCCGCAATTCCACTTGAACCATTTACTTTCAAGCATGATTCTTTCCATGATTAACTAAACCTTTTTTAGCCTTATCCCGATTATCACTTCGACAAAGTAATCGTGAGATATGAACCCACACTAAATACTTTGCAATTCGGTATTTGCTATCTCTCTGGTATATGGGATAGTACAAATTCGTCCCTCAAAGTTGATTCGATTTCAATTCAAAAAGCGCACGTTGGGTTAAAATTGTTTGGCGTACAGTCGAGAAATTGAGTTAGTGGTGCTATATTCAAAATCCCGTGAACAAATTGACGTGTTCAATTGGAAAAAGCTAGTTGGATTCCATCAAAAGAGATAGTGATCGGATTTAAACGACCTACATGGTTGAGGCCGTTAATTCGAATTAGACTTTTCAGATCGCAAGGTTGTCAAAGTCTTAAATTACAGGTATGTACCACGTGGTTGGAAATTCGACAAGGGTCGATTTGCAAGTGATACCGGGATTGACTACTAGAGGAAGAGTTGGCGGTTTGAGGGATCCTCAATTGCTATAATCAGCTTATCGCTTGGATGGAAAAATTTGTTTCAAGGATCGATTCAAGATTGGAGTACACTAAGGCTAAGGCTAAGCTTAAAAAGTATTTTATTTATCCATTTATTCATAAATTTATTTTTGCATTTTCGAATCTATTTTTATTTTATGTTTCGTATTTTCTTATTTCATTATCTTAATCAATTTAAATCCTCCATTTTTATTTTTACTTTTAGCATTTCTACGCACAAGCCGTGGGCACGAGTATAACCGCAACAGCGACTCTGGTCACGAAAAAAGGCGAAATTAGATAGTTAGTCCCTGTGGATTCGATCCTACTACTCTATATTTCAATTTATAGTTATTTTATCATAGGAATTTATATTTGGTGGTTTCGACGCCCATCAATCCCAAAAGCATTTAAAGTAAAATACATTCAATTTTGCACACTCAAGCCAACCAAAATAACCTCAACCTAGAATTTTGTTCTTTTTTTTATATATAATTTAAGCAGATTTTGAGCCAATAAAGCATATTTTTTAAAATAAAAACAAAATCTTTTTTTCTTAACAGTGAGGAGTTTATTCTTATTCCATTACTCGAATGAAAAGTATTTTTAGATTTGAACAATTTAAGAAAAACGTTTTATAATGTCTAGAACTATTCATTGTCCTTTCTCAACCTATTAATGAGAGGATAATACGCTTTAGCGCATTCAAACCTACATCCTCCTGAATTAGCAATAATACAATAGGCTTAATAATCTCTTTTCAAATATTTACCATAGTACAATGACCAAAATCGTAAAAAGCCACAAATCAAAACAAATTAATCCATTTTCGTGTCAATTTTCATAGTGGGCTCAATTAATGGCGGTGGCTTTCTTTCCTTTATTGTGGTTTTTTTATAAAAATAACCTTAAAAAATTAATTAATTACTTAAACAATCTATTTTTTGATAAAATACAAAAATAACCCAAAATCTACAATAAAAGTTGGTGGAGCCAAAGTGTTTGGCGCCACCAACATGCCACGTCAATAATCTACATTAAAAAATTAATTTTTTTTGTAGAGCCATGTAGAATGGCGCTACTTGTATAAATATTAAGGAAATACTGTGATTTTTGAAAATATAAGGGAGGACTTTAGCAATTTTACCTTTTCCTGGTGTCGCCAAATTTCAAAAATTTAGCTCCTAACACCCTATTTCCCTATTCAAACAGTTTAAAGCCAATTTTTTATTTTTTTTCCCTTTCACGTCAGATACTTTAAATTGTCTTATTACTTTTTTCTTTCTTTTTAAGTTTATATTTATTTACTTTTTTTAAGTTTTTTATTTGTCCTTATTTATTTATTTATTTTATTTATTTGTTTATTATTAATTTTAAAAAACTTGAAATGTATATTTGAAATGTTTTATAATATTTTTTTATATTTTAAATATATATTTTTGAAATTATTTTTTAAAATTTTAAATACTATTTTTAAAATTTTAAATATATTTTTTAATAATATAAAACATTTAAATATTTTAAAGATGTGACCTTTCAAATTTATTATTAGTTTTATAATACTTTAAATGTATATTTTAAATTTTAAATATTTTTAATTTGTTTTATAATATTTTTTATTTTTTTATTTTTTTAAAATATATTATTTTTAAAGATATGACCTTTCAAATTTATTATTTGTTTTATAATATTTTAAATGTATATTTTAAATATTTTTAAAATTTTAAATATGATTTTTATAAATTTTTAATTTTTAATTAATTTTAAAGATATTCAAACGTTTTTTAAAATTAAATTTAAAATTTTTAAAATTAATATTTTATTTGGTGGAGCCATTTAGAATGGCTCCATCACTTTATAGTGTACTTTTTTATATTTTTTTAATATAAAATTTTAATATTTAATATTTTATTTTGGTGCAGCCATTTTTTATGGCTCCACCTCTTGGTTCTCTAGCATATATAGAATGGTGAAATTGTCGTGTTCAGTAAGAGAGTCCAAAAAATCTATTGAAGATGAATAATGAGGTGTTTTTGGTGTATGTTCTTTTTTATGGTGAAATTGTAGAATGTGATGTTGGTTGTGTATTTCAAGATTGGCAAAGAGTAGGTTTGTGATTCCAAAAAATATGAAGTTAGCAGAAATGAAAAGGAAGATCAGTGCGAAAATAACTATCCATTGTGGAAGGGCAATGTCCAAATTATTTTACAAGTTTCTAATCTCTACAGATCCGTTCAAATTTTGTGAGATGCAGCTGTTAGATGATGATGACTTAGGCACTATGATGGAAATATGGTGGTCGACTAGGAGTGAGAACCCCCAACCAATTGAGTTATTTCTTGAGTTAGCAGACTTAGAGCCTATTGAGAATGTTAGTCCAATAAGCCAACATCGCGAATTTGACTTTGATCTTAATGTTGGATGGACAGGGACATCGCAGATACCCAAAAATCCTAATTATGGAGGGAGTTCGTATACAACCCTACCCCCGGTCCCGGTCTACAAATACATCCGGAGGTGATAATAAGCACAGAGGCAAATGTCAGAGAAATGACCAATAATGGTGAAGATTCTAATCAAAATGTTGAAGATTTTAATGACCCCGATATTGATGAGGCTCCGGATGATAACGATGATGAAGGACCGGAGGAGGTTGAAGATGTTCACGGCCCTTCATTCAGTAACCCGAGTTGTGATGTTATTTTACAAAATGAACCTGGTGGCAACATGTTGTACGTAGATCTAGATGCAGCGCATGCATCCGAGTTCCCTGAGTATGCCGATATATTACCTGCTCATAGATTAGCGTCAAATTCACAGTTCGAGGAGTTGTTCGTTGGGCAACAGTTTGAGAACAAGGCAGACTGTGTGTTTGCCATCAAACAATACGAAGTTGTCGATTGATTACAAGGTTGCCAAATCTACACCGACATTATATATTAGGGAATGTTGGAGAGCCAGCGATGGGTGTGATTGGCAAGTTTGAGCTGCTTTTATATAGAGGACTCAACAGTGGCAAATACGAAAATTAGAATGGCATCATACATGTACTGTTGCATGTATGTCTCAAGACCATCAGAAATTGGATGCCAAAAGTATTTGTAACTGCATTATGTCACTAGTGAAAGATAGCCTAATCATTCCTATGTCGATATTGATTGTAGACATGTAAGCTCGATTTCAGTACAGAGTGTCGTACAAGAAAACGTGGTAGGTGAAACAAATGGCCATGCAACAATTGTACTATGAC
This sequence comes from Gossypium anomalum, assembly GCA_025698475.1. Lineage (NCBI taxonomy): Eukaryota > Viridiplantae > Streptophyta > Magnoliopsida > Malvales > Malvaceae > Gossypium > Gossypium anomalum. The sequence continues at coordinate 19,486,038 of CM046957.1, forward strand.
TAGGATGAGTCATACAATGAACTTCAGGGTTAGATTTCAGCGATGGTGGAGTACATCCCAAGAATTATCGTGGACTTCCAAATGTTGCCTTATAAAGGCCCTAATGGATAATTGGAACTGGGGAGAAGAATTTTTCGTCGACTGTTCTAGACTTTCGATCCATGTGTTAAGGCATTCTTCCACTGCAAACCGCTAGTGCAAGTTGATGGAAATGGCTTTATGGAAAATACACGCAGATACTTCTAATTATGGTTGCACAAGACGGTAATAGAAATGTACTACTGATCGCTTTTGCCATTGTGGAGTCAGAGAACTCTGAATCATGGGTATATTTCATTCGAATCTTACGAAGACATGTTGTCAGACAAGACAACATTTGTATTATCTCTGACAGATTGAAGGGTCTTGTTGCTGCAATTCGACAATCCAAGGTTCCGTGGAGGTCCATCTATTGTATTCGTGACATTGTTGTCAACTTCCACAATGAGTACAAGAACAAAGACTAGCTCAAACAAATTGTGAATATGGGTAAAAATATTGTATTTAAATTCGTATTTGTAAATATTTCAAGTCCATTTCCTAATTGGGATGGTAACACATTTTATTAGAATACATACGTAGGATAAGAGCTAGAAGTACACCGATTTAGGCATAAGTTAGAGAGGTTAGAAACTAATATAGTAGGGTCTAAACCTTCTCTCAGACAATGGTTAGGTAGCATGGAGTCATGGCAATGGGCTCAATGTTTTGAGGAGGGGTACCAGTATGGTTATATGAAAACTAACCTTGTTGAGGCCGTTAACTCCGTCCTAAGGTGTATGCGTCACTTACCAATTTCAGCGGTTTTGTCAACCACATTTTATAGGCTAGCAACCTTAATGCCAAAAATAGGATTGAAACAAGCAAAACAGTTAAAGGCAAGACACGTGCACGTCAAAAAAAATTAGGGACGCCATTAAAGAGAATGCTCAAAGGGCTAGGTCGATGAATGCAGAACTATATTCCCGAAATTTGGAAACTTTCTGAGTGGCAGAGTATATTGGTCATCGGTCGATGATCCCGCCACAATCCTACGGAGTTGATCTCTGAAATAGGCAGTGTGAGTGCAGAATGTTCCAAACATTACGGTACCCGTGTGAGCATGTGATTGCAGTGTGTGCTACCTACAGTTTGAATGTCGAACAATATATCGATGATGTGTACACACTTGAATGTAAGTTGCGTATTTAGGGTAACAAGTTCCCCATATTAAGGGATGTATCGGCATGGGAAGTGCAACTGCCTGCGTTCGAGATGTTGCCAGATTGGTCACTACGTAGAAGAGTCAAAGGTCGACCAAAAACAATAAGGATTTCGAACGACATGGATATAAGAGAACAAGTCGATCCAAAGCGTTGCACCATATGTAGAACAGTTGGCCACAATAGGAGCAGATATCATCACGAAAACGTCTATACTGGTCAATCTTCATGGTCTGAAAGAAATTAAATGTTGTACCTGATGTTTGCATTTTATGATCTTTTAGAAATAAAGTTTGTATTATTTAGTGTTAAGTTTTTAGTTAAAATTAACAGTTGCAACTTTTAATACTTTAAAAGATATTATAAATTATACAAAAAAAGACTAATATATAAGCTGTAGAACCCTAAACCAATACAACAAATATTAAATAACATTTGAAATTTACATAACATAAAATTGGAAAGAACCGGGAGTGGTATTGTCGTTCGGGGTATAACAATTTACGGGCCTTCGTTGACAGGGTGAACGTTGGGGTATACTGTACATATTAAGAGGATCGGCAGCTGGATCGAACGTGGCCTGAGGCAAGGTGGAGTACATGTTATTACGAAACATATCAAATGATATCGATGGTTGCTTTGGGTAAAATAAACTCAAGCCACCTATGTTCAGGTGATATGAACTCGAACTGCCCATATCCGAGTGATCTGAACTTAAACTGCCAATGTTTGAGTGATATGAACTGCTCTGCGACTCATCACAAAAAGTGTCAACCTATTGGTCTGATGTGTTCAAAGGTTGCTCCTCCGAGTTGGGCTCCGCCATATGTTGATCCTCTAGCTCCCCCATAGGTTGATTTCCATGTCTGTAGCCGTGACCCGATACTATCATAAGTTGTCCACCATATAAATAAACACGCCATCGAGTCATGTACCATTGCATGTATTTTGTTGAAGGACTAAAGTCAAACATGCAGGAGTGCATCTCAAGCCTCTTGTTGTACCAAGCATTCTATAGTGCTACATAACATTGATGTTCCATGCTCCAGTTTGTTGTATGTTTCCCCCTCATAGTATTACCGTGGACATCAACAATTTTTTGTGGCTCGACGGGCACAAATTATCTACAGCCAAATTGTCTCATAACTCGATCACCGTTGTACCACTCAATGGTTGAGAAGTTGAGCATCGGCGTGTTAATGCACCACATATGGGCTTTAGTGTCAACCCACTGAGGAATAAGGGTTGCAATGTTCAGTGCAGAATACGACATCCACAAGAACTGCACAATATAACATAATGAGTCAAGTCACATCACATACTGCAAGTGGATAAGTTAAATCAACGTTACTTAAACCATATTAATATATATTACTTTCTCTTCAGCGTACGCCTCTATCATTTGGCGGTAAATGATTAATGTTTGGCTCGTACCAATTCCCAGAGACGTGGCCCATCTGAAACTATAACAGCCCGATTTTGGGGCTAGTCAGAATAGTGGTTTCAAGACCATGAATTCGACATAGTAAAATTTGTTTTTATTATATTTTTATAGTCTAAAGTTTCACAAAATGATTTCGTGAAAATTTCATTCAAAAATTATGATGTTTGGGCACTCAAGGCACTCAATTTAGTCAAAAGGACTAAATCGTAAAAAGTTCAAAAGTTGAGTTCTACATGTTAAAGGTGTCCAATTGCTACGAGATTTTAAATTAGAGGTCCTTATATGATAATTAGACCATTTGTTAAGTTAATGGACAAAAATAGACATGGTGAGATAAAATTATAAAGAAAGGCTTCAAGGACATTTTGGTCATTTGGTAAATAAAAGAATAAAAAGGGAAAATCGAGTCAAAATTTGTCCATCTTCTCCGACCCTTGGCTGAAAATTTGGAGACACCATAGCTAGGGTTTTCTTGAACTTTCAACCTTGATAGTAAGTGCATTCTAGCCCCGTTTTTAATGTTCTTTACATTTTTTAAGTCCTCGTAACTCGATTTACCTATTTCAACCATTATTTTGAAGTAGGGTTCATGTTTAAAAATTTTCCCATATATGACATACATGTGCTTTGATGTTTAATGGTAGAAAATGGAAGTTTGATGTGTAATAAACAACTTGTACTAAGTGATTTTTCATGAAAATACCTAAAAAGGACCTATTTGTAAAAAATTATAAAATGGGTAGTAAAATATGATTTTATGAATCATGTGGGCTGATATGAGCATGTTTATGGTTTGGCTAGGCTTGGGCAACCAAGAAATTGAATACATTTCATTTTACAAGCCTAAGGAATAATTTGTAAATATGTTAAAGTTTAGAGACAAAAATGTAATTTTTCCATAGTATGATTTTTGGACTGAATTGAATAATGTGAATAATAAATAAGCTAAATTTGCTATTATAGATAAAAAAACGAAGTTCGGACCTTGATCGGGGAAAGAATAAGGTGTTTGATGATTAGATCCTTTTCTACTATTTTTGGAACCGAGGTAAGTTCGTATACAAATAACGCATTGTTTATTTATGTTTTAAATAATTTAATATTGTATGAATTTATGATTGACTCTTGGGATGAAATCGACAATGGATGACGAGTGAGAAATATCCCGGTTGAACTTTAAGAATAGTTAGGATACAAATGTTATGACATTAGGGTTAGCTGAGATTACGTGTAAGACCATATTTGGGATATGACATCGATATGAGATTTCGTGTAAGACTATAGCGGGGCTATTGTCATTGATATGAGATCCCATATAAGACCATATCTAGGATATGGCATTAGTATGGTACTATATGTGTTAGATTTCCCGAGTATCTTTTAGTATTCCAAGTGGTTCAACAGGAAACTTAACGACAATGTTAAAGTTGGGAAAGTCTATGGTATGTTGTGAAAGATTATTGTGAGTTGCAAGTTGGTACAGGTATGTATACAAAAATCATGCTTAATAAGTTCGATATGTGATGAAACCTCAGATTGGTTTGATCGAGTAAGTTATGATATTAAGATTTTAAATACATCTATGCTAAGCATGATTATGAATATACAATGACATTTATGTTAATTTACTTTATGTTGAATATATGTTAAAGTGTGTTTATGATGCCTGTTATTTGCATAGGAACTTACTAAGCTTTAAAGCTTACTCCATTTCTTTTCCCTTGTCTTATAGTGTCGCCAAGCCAACTCAAGGATAGAAGACTGCCAGAGATCCATTCACACTATCTACTTAACATTTTAGGTACCAATGACTTTAATATTTTGTGTTATGGCATGTATAGGGACTTGGTCTTTTTGTTGTGTGTCATAGTTGATTTGGCCAAAAGTGTTGGCTTATGTTATTTGATAATTCATCTTGTAAATGGCCATTGAAATTGGCTAATATTGGCTTAAGTATATATATATATGATGATGTCCTTCATGGATGTGGATATTGCATGGTTTGAGATGATAAGTATGAGATGTTGTATGTGATAGAAAATAGCATGTAACTGATATGTGAATGACTTGCTTGTGGGTGATTTGATCGTATGTATATGCTTGGATTGGTGTTACTTGTTGTTGTGTAGGTGGTGCAAGTAAGGGTGGCAAAATGGCTTGGTAAATAACCCCATTTTTTTCCGCCCGTGTGTATAGGTCGTGTGTAACACACGGCTTGCCCTATGGGTGTGTGATCCGATCATGTGTCCCTTGTATTTTAAATTTTAGCTTTGAATTGGCCACACGAGTGAAACACGACCGCGTGTCTCAGCCGTGTGAAGGACACGGCCTAGAGACATGGGCGTGTGAAATCTGCACCTATTTTATTAAAAATTATGAAATTTAAATCGCCCACACGGCCTAAGCACACAGGCGTGTGACTTGGCCGTGTAACTTCAATTTGTTGATGACGTCATAAACAGAGAGTTACACGGGTTAGGGACACAAGCGTGTGTGACCGCACGGCCTACCCACACTGGCGTAACCCTTGTTTTGATGAAAAATTTTCTAAGTGTTCTGAAGTTTTCTAAAGTTCTCGGTTTAGTCCCGAACCACTCCCAATGCATGTTTTGGGCCTCGTAGGTTTGTTTAAGGGACGATATGAATGTTTCAAAAATTTTTAAATTTAAGTGGAAATTCATGTCTCGGTTTCGAATGTTTGTTTGAGTTTAAGTCTGGCAATGCCTCGTACCCTGTTCTGGTGTCGAATACGAGTAAGGGGTGTTACAAAAACCGAAACAAACACGTTAGCAGTTAAACTTTGGAAAATATTATTTACACTTATGAGTCGTTAAATGTTAAGTATAATTTTGTTTTTACCTATTTATAAGTGGCCACGAATATGGTTGGTGCCTAACAGCCGCTAGAAATGACATCCTGTATAAAGCCCAAGACTATAGCAGACCTTGTAATGCCCCAAAATTTAAATTTTTTTTTGCGTATGTGTGACACAAATATCTGTCTGCTTGAGCGGTTAAGTGTTCTGAGTTTGTGTGGGAGGTCCCAAGTTCAAGCCATGACTTGGGCAAATTTTGGTATTTTTATGAAAAAAAGCTCAATCATTGGTTGATAGGCTTTTAAATAAAAGATGGTAAGTAATTAACAGAATGGGCCTGCTGGTCTGGTGGATAAGTGGAGTGTTGGTGAGATGGGGGTTCTGCGTTCGATTCTCTGCGTTGGTAAGAGATAGTATTTTTGTTGTTGATTAATTTTCAGCTAGAGTTGTGCTGTGGTTGGACTCAAAGTAGTGGGGTGTTGGATGGAGAAAAGTAAGGGGAATTGGGATAGGGGGTTATCAGATAAGGAGAGATGATAGGGGGCTATTAGAATATTTCTATTCAATTTTCTTTTTGGAAAATTCCGTTCTCTTCTCCCCCTCTCTCTGCCGAAATTTCACCTCTCCATCCCTCTCATACTTAAGTTCACTTCCTTTGTTTTGTGCTGCGCGTAATCTTGATCGTTCGATAAGAACTCATTTTATCACTATTCTGTTGTTCTAAAATTAGTTTCTAAAAGAGGGCTGTTTTGGTTCTGTCGATTTAGGCGAGGATTAGATAACGATTAGTGCCTCGGTGGAGTCTTGAACGATAGAGATATTGATTCGTTATTCGGTAAGTGACTGTGTTCGCTTTTTGATGATTCTAAGATGATGCTGTGAATATTCCCGATTTGTTTTGCAAATGTGCTGCTAAAATTGGCTTTGGTAATGTCAATCATAGGTTCTGGAAATACGGGATTGCGTTTAGGAGCGAAAACGATACAAGTGTGTAATCGATTGCACAGAAAATGAGGTTTTGACAAAAGTTGAAAACCTTACTATCGATGCCACACGGGCGTGCAGTCGCCCGTGTGATAGGTTATGTGCCTTAACACGGGCGTGTGTTTGACGAGGCCAGGCCGTGCGCACCAAACACGACCGTGCGAAGGCCAGGTAGGCCGTGTGCAACACATGGGCTAGACTGATTTGGGCCGTATGGGCAACATGGGCGTGTGGGCCCACACGGGTAAACCACATGGGCGTGTGAGATTCTGGTCCAGGCCGTATGATCTACACGGCTAAGGCCAATTTGGGCCATGTGGCCCACACGGGCAGGCCAAATGGGCGTGTGAGCCCATTTTCACTGAATTGATTGCTAAGGTTGCATGGGTCGCCCAAGTCGACTGTGAACCTACTGTAGGGTCGGTAAGCATCACTTAAACCCCTAATTGTGTGAACTGATTGTTTGATTTATATATATTGAGCATGATGATAGTATGCATGTATACTAAACTGGTTATATGTACTGATATCATGAGATAGCATGCCATGATTTGTATGTTGCATTGCATGGGGTTGGGTTGATTATATTTGGAGGAAGTGTACTAAAAGGATCTTAAGCCTAATATATTGGTAGCTCAGCTGCAGATTACTGTTTTGTGTCGCATTCGGTACTACCTGAAGTGTAGAGATGGGTGGGTTGATTTAATCCCCACATAGAGTGTAGGGTTAGACGGAAATGGTATGTAAAGGCTGGTTGGGTAGGACTTTGTTACTGAATACTGCATGACTGCTACTGATACTGTGATGGGCTAAGGCCCTAATGCATACTGATACTGTGATGGTCTAAGGCCTTACTACATATTTGATACTGTACTGAGATGGGCTAAGGCCCAAACCGTTAATGATACTGAAAGGGGCTTAGGCCCAAAACTGTATTTGACTGTGCACTGTGTCTACTATTGTTTGTTTTCTTTGGGATTACACACTGAGTTTACGTAAACTCACCCCTCTTTGTTTAATGTGCATAAGTAATCCCCAGACCTAGATGGATCGATGCAGTGGAGGACTCGACGATGACCACAGTTTTTGGACTTTACGGTTTTTTTAATTTATATTTTATGGTTTTATTATTATTGGGATGTAATTTGAGGACTCTTGGGACTTTTGCTTAAATTTGGGTTTTATTTATACTTTTTTGTGGAATTATAACTGCTAGTCGTAGGAAGTTCAGTTTTCAAAAAGCTAACGTATTTTCTAAACTTACGATTACTTAAACTGCTTTATTTTAAAAGCTTCCACAACGAGAAACGTTTTAAAGCAAATGTTTTAAATAAGTAAAACGATTCCCTTTAGAACTAATAATAGATAAAGATAGGTAATAACATGGAAATGATTTTATTGTAATAATTTAGTTTTCGAACACACTATCATGTGACATCGCCAGATCCGACCATAACGTTTAGGTCGAGCTTAGGGTGTTACAGACCCAGACAACCAGCCATGTTACTAACCCCATGTTTTGTTGCTCGGCAAAGCTCATAGTACAATACGGCCAACACTGCCTATCACCAACTGTAACTACCGGCATGGGAAAAATCCTCCAATAGAGGTAAGTACTTTAAGTGGACCCTATTAAACATGTTGTTCGGCATAAGTACCCCCCGATCAGTTGCATAATATAGGCTTGAGCAGCACACATCACCTCGTGCTCAATGGTAGTGCTCAATAACTCCTTAAAATTTGCTCTCAACCATGCCAATGTCAAGCATGTGAAATTCTGTTCCCCATCACTAGGTGACCGTCCAATAATCTGTGGCATAGTACTGAAGGTTCAAACACTTTGCTTCAACCCACTCGTAACCCAAGTTGCATAGCGACGTCTTCCAATGTGATAGTGCACTCCCCGCATGGCATAATGAAGGTGTGGGTCTCTGTATACCACCGCTCAACCAAGGCGGATATTAAGTTCGCCCTCAGGTCAAACCTTCGGATCAATGCGACGTCCCCAAATCCCGCCAATTGTAAGTGTAGCATGATTCGCTTGTCCGGATCGTACTTGGGAAAATGAAACCACGACCTCAAAACCCGATACCCATCCTGTATGGTAAATTTTTTTATAAAAATATGATAAATCAATTATCTATATAATTTAAACATAAAATTATATATTGAAGAGTAAAATTGAAATGTTGAGAAAACAAAAACATCACACTTATACTATACCAATGTAGCCATTCTAAGTATTTTTTATTTAAGTTAAATTAAATAAGTAATAAAATATTAATAATAGAATAAAGATTTGTCATAAAATATTGATAATAACACGTAGAAATCAAATGTGATTATTATGTCCTAATCATAATTAAGCATTAAAACTAAAGACAACTATATAACTACAAAAAGTACATAAAAATAATAATAATGTCCTAAAAAACTATAGGTGGTATGGGTAAATATAAAAATAAAAAAAAAGACTTATTTTTATTGAATTGATATCTATAATAATACATAGAGTTTTACATATAATACAAACTAGGCATATTCAAACTCAAAAATTTATCTTACATACGAGAACTTTTATAAAAAAAAATTCACTCGTTAAAGATAAATATTACTTTTTTGTAACCCACAAATGGAACCAAACACAATAAACAGTAAAATTAAGCAGAAAGGTCATCATATTAAAAAACTAATGTATAAATTTATGAATGTGTACTAAAATTAAAAAATTATAACTAACACGTAGAGATTAATTTTATGCAAGAAAATAGTTAAAAAGAATAATAATAATCAAATAGAGATCAGTTTCATGCAATCAATACATGTTGAACAAAGTAGCGCTTAGCAAGAAAAAAAGAAAAACTAAAACGATTTTTTATTTAATTTATAATTAATCTTACTGTTTTGTTACTCCTCGATGAAGTGTGGTCTGTATTTGCTCCAGAAGACATTTCGATATCTGCATAATATAAAAAATAAATACAATATAATTAATTATTATATTATAATAACTATAAAATACAAAAATACAAAATAAAAATTATAAGCAACTTACTTTTCTTTTTCTATTCTTTTCATTCCTTTTGAAGGGGATCAAACCCCACCTTATATAACATTCATCTTTTCTTCTTTTTAATTAATATTTAGGTTAATGACTGGTCACATCACTGATATCACTGACACGATGTGACCAATTATAATATACTTTTTTAATTTTTTAATTTTAATTTTTACTTTTTTAATATATATTTTTAAATAAAGTCATATTTTTTTAAAAAAAATCATTTTTTTAACAAATTTTTTAATTTTTTCTAATTACTTCAAGTTTCACTTTTTAAATAAAATATTATTTTTTAAATTTTAAATAGAATTTTAAAAAGGTTTGAATATCTTTAAAAATAATTAAAAAATAATAAATTAAAAATTTATATGTAAAATTAAAAAAATATTTAAAATATACATTTAAAATATTATAAAACTAATAATAAATTTGAAAGGTCATATCTTTAAAATATTTAAATGTTTTATATTATTAAAAAAATATTTAAAATTTAAAAAAATAATTTTAAATATATATATTTAAAATTTTAAAAAAATATTATAAAACATTTCAAATATACAAAGTTTTTTTTTAAATAAAAAATAAACAAATAAATAAAAATAAATAAGGTCAAATAAAAAACTTAAAAAAAAGTAAATAAATATAAACTTAAAAAGAAAGAAAAAATAATAAAACAATTTAAAGAATCTGACGTGAAAGGGAAAAAAAATAAAAAAAAATTGGCCTTAAACTGTTTGAATAGGGAAATAGGGTGTCCAAAGCTAAATTTTTAAAATCTGGTGGCTCCAATTTATTTGGCTCCACCAGAAAAAGATAAAATTGCTAAAGTCCCCCTTATACTTTAAAAAATCACAATATTTCCTTAGTATTTATACAACTGGCACCATTCTACATGACTCCACCAAAAGATTAATTTTTTTAATGTAGATTGTTGACGTGGCATGTTGGTGGTGCCAAACACTTTGACTCCACCAACTTTTACTGTAGATTTTGAGTTATTTTCGTATTTTATCCAAAAAATAGATTATTTAAGTAATTAATTAATTTTTAAGGCTATTTTTATTTAAAAAAATCCTTTATTGTCTAATTAATTTTTTTCCACCAACCATTTTCATTGGGAATACGAAGTTTTCCATCAAAATATGAAAATTTTACCCTCTAAATTTTTTATTATTTTAAATTAAGTACTATTAATAATATACAAAATACTAATAATTTAAATGTTGTAAAATAAATATTACTAATAATATGAAAATTTTAAAAATGTTTTAAACTAAATTACAAATAATTATTAATAATTAATATCTGACATATTCAAATTTATAATATTAAGTTTAAATAGTCAATTATACTTATGTTCAAAAAATAATTTTAATTAGTTATAATTAATATCTAATATATTCAGTTTATAATAATATTAATTTTCATTCAAATTTAATTTTTCAATTAGTGACATAGTTTTATAATCTTAATAAGAATAGAGTTTTATAATAAAATAACATATTAAAAAAATTACAAGATACATTACATTTATTGATATTATTTATAAATTTTATAAAGTAATATAACAAAATACACAATCAACCTGTGATACATAGAGCACGAGTATTGTAACAAAAAATAATATGTAGCATTTTTTTGTTACCCGTGTTCTATGTATCAATTAGTATACATTATTGGATGTTACATTAATTAAATATGTGTATATTAATAAACTTGTGATATATATTACATATTATATTTAAACATCTGCATCTTAAATTTTAAATATAATCACTCATGTTCTATATATCAATTTTTTTTAAAAATTCATCAAAAATTATAAACAAAATTTAATATTATAAAAATATTATAAATTTAATATACACAACCAACTCGTGATACATAGAGGACGGGCAATGTAACAAAATATCATACTTGTGCTCTATGTATCATTTAAGTTATATTCTGTAAAATGTAAGTGCAATATATATAATTTAGATAATTAGAAAAATATAAAAAAATTGTTGGGGATAAGCCTGATTTAAGCAATGAACAAGTAAAATAAAGAACAAATTAAAAAGATAGAACACAAATATTTTATGTGGAAAACCCCCTCCAAAGAGGATAAAAAAGCCATGGATAAAGATAATTTCACTAAAATGGCAAAAACAAAGAATACAAAATATAAAGATAAAACTAAACCCCAAAATAAGAACCCTCAAAATATAAACACAAAATTCTCTGAAAGCTTGTAAAAACTAATACCTAAATGTGTAATCAGTTATTTTTCGAGGGTAAAAAAAGGGTCTATTTATAGGCAAAATTCATAGGCCAAATAATATTAAAATAACCAACACTAATCAGAGTTTAAGTAGGAAACTAAAAATAAAGTTTAACTGGGAGAAGAAAAGCCGAAAAATACAAGGCATAACTCAACAAATCTTTACCTTGACTCGTATTTCCACAACACCTTCTTTGCTAAAGTCCGCCACGGACTTATCTCGAACTATACGGGATATTAACTGAGTCGAAGTTGTGCTTAGAAGCTGGAAGGCTTCTAGTCTTTGACTTGTGCGCTGCCAAATCAAAACTGACTCGGGTCTGATTTCCACAAACACAATGCCCTATCTTTTCAACACCTGTATCCAAAAAAGAACCTCTCTTACCCGAAACGGTCATACCTTTTTCCCTCCTATGCCTAAGTTGTCTCCACTTCAAACAAGTCGACTTTGACTCCTTAACAGATGAGGGACGTCCTGTTTCACCGATCGTCGTTAATCCTTCCAGAACATAAAGACTATCAATATTTTATCCTTTCATCAAAACAAGAGCCCCACAGGATACCTTATTGCCGTTTGACTTGATGTTAATTCTACAAACCCTTCGAGTCCAAAATTTCCAAGGAGATGAGATTTTTCTTTAAGTCAGGCACATGTCTGACATCTAACAGTGTCCTAATTGTTCCATCGGTGCATCCTGATCTGAACAGTACCAATACATGTTACCTTACTGGATGAATCATTCCCCATGTGCATAACTCCACCTTCAACTGAACAGTATGTAGAGAATTAGTCCCTGTTGGGACACATGTGAAAGAACACCCCGAATTTAGGATCCACTCAGATGTAAGCTCGGAGCTTTCACTTCTTGACACCAATAAGAAATCATCACCGTTTTCATTGGTCAAATTAGCACCAACTAAATCTTCCTCGTTTCTTTCTACAACCCGTTTTATTTTGCAGTTTGTAACAATCTGTTTTGATGTGACCTAACTTTTTACAATAGTGACATCTCTTGTCTTGCTTCTTTGATGCTACCAAAACTGATGCTTGCCTATCTGACCTGCTATCCGATCCAAACTCATTATCGAGTTTGTCTTTACTCAACAGATGACCTTTCACATCCTCAAATGAGAGATTATCTCTCCTATAAATCAGGGTCTCCTTGAAAGACTTGTGTGAAGGGGGTAAAGAGCACAATAATAGCATAGCATGATCTTCATCGTCAATTTGAACTTCAACATTTTTTAAATAATTCAAAAGAGTAATAAATTGACTGATGTGACCTATAAGGTGCTCGCTTTCGTCCATACGGAACATGTATAGACGTTGTTTCAACACCAACCAGTTAGCTAGAGACTTTGTCGCGTAGAAGGTTTCTAACCTTTTCCATAAGGTGAATGTCGTTTTCTCCTTCAAAACCTCCTGCAACACATTTTTTGTTAGACATAATTGAGTCATAGATAGAGCTTTTTTTTATCTAATCTATCCCATTCTGATTTATCCATGTCTGCAGGCTTCTTCTCTATAAGGACCTTCTTAAGATCGCACTAAATCAGAATTTTAGTCATTTGAACTTGCCATAGATTGAAATTTTTTATACCATCGAACTTATAAATATCAAACATTGTTGCTACTAAATCTGAATAGGTTGAATGCGAAAATCAAGCTAGCTTTGATACTAGTTTGTTGGGGATAAACCCGATTTAAGCAACAAACAAGTAAAATAAAGAAGAAATTAAAAAGATTGAATACAAATATTTTATGTGGAAAACCCCCTCCGAAGAGGACAAAAAACTACGGGCTAAGATAATTTCACTAAAACGACAAAAAAGAGATTACAAAAGATGGAGATAAAACTAAATTTCGAAACCTGAAATAAGAACCCTCAAAATGTAAACACAAAATTCTCTGAAAGCTTTGTAAAAACTAATACCTAAATGTGTAATGGGTTATTTTTCTAGAGTGGGAAATAGCCTATTTATAGGCTAAATTCTTAGGTCAAATAATATTAAAATAACATACACTAATAAGAGTTTAAGTGGAAAACTAAAAATATAGTTTAACTGGGAGAAGAGAAGTCGAAAAATACGAGGCATAACCCCACAAATTTTTAAAAAGATTTAAATTTATTTATAATATAAATTATAAAATTAATTTTATACAAATTTATAAAATAATTGTAATATATTTTAATTGATACATATAACCAAACCCGTGCATCGTTGAGTAAAAAAACTAAATATTCATTCTAACTTTGGTTTTATTGTTATTTAAAAGTTGTTACATTTTAGTTCTACTGATAAAAAAGTAAATACAATTTAAGTAGTATATCATTATATTATATATTAAAAAATTTTGGAAATATAAGTAGTTAGAATATTATGGTTAAAAAGTAGAAACAATAATAATTTAAATTTAAGTATTAAGTAAATTTGATAAATTTATTCAATGATTGTGATGTGTTTCATTCAAATAATTTTATGATACATAAAGAAAATGATATACTTCTATAGGATAAATGTATAACTATAAGGTTTGCATAGAGATTGGTTAATGGAAACCTCACTTTAGTTTTCTTATCCCTAAATATTGTTGTATAAAATATAATTTATATTGTATGTCCAAAAATATAAATTTATGATCATATTTTAATATTAAGAAATACCAACATTTACATGATAATAACTAAAAATACAAAGTTTGGCTTAGAATGTAAAATAAAGTATTAAAATATATGCAAGTAATTTGTATAGAGTATATCAAATCATATATATAATATAATTTAACAGTATTGTTTATTATATAACCCAATTACAGAAATATGTTTGCTTAATCATATTTTAAAATAAGTAAAATAATAGTATATATCAAAAGTAAATATATTTTAAAATATTAAGCCTACTTATAGTTAAACTTATTTTATAAATATAGATATATTTTAATTAATCCGGATGCTTCAATTATACTCAATTTGTTGGGATCCACCAATTACAATGGTTATCCAAAGATATTATCCTTATATAATTACAAACAATTACATCCAAATTCAATTATTAAGTGACTTTTCAAATATTACCTAAATCGTTATTTACACTTCGTCTTGCACACTATTTTCTTTATTTAACCTTACATTTAATGTATAAGTAGTGATTATTAAAATCTGCTAACTTTTTTGGTTTGGAAAAATAATGAGAGATTTGTAATGAAATTGTAAAATTTGGAAAAAGTGAAGAGTAATGTAAATTTTTTTATGGAAAAGACGCAAGTTTAAAGAACTAGTTACAATAAGGTTGATGGGAGTTTATATTAATCATTTTTCGATGAGCATATTCTTTAAACAAAGATCGAGTATGATCAGGTGGATCTTCAAAAGCCAATAATCTATTAAGATCGCTAGGAACAACTTTGGCCATATAATCCACTGAAACTTCAATTGTCAGTCTTGCTTGCATAGATCATGTATTAAACGAAGTTCAAAAAGATTATTATCAACCACATAATTGTTCCCAATTTTATCAATCAGCAATGCATTGTCGCTTTCGATTACAACCTTGCGAAACCCTTTCTTCCAAGTTAAAGTGAGTCCTTCATATATATCGCTTATGCTTCAATCTGAAAATATTGGATTGAGTATGTAATTAATTGCAATAAAATTTAGCTAAATGTAAATGAAATCAAAATGTGGGGATAAAATAGTAAGTAGGAATAAACAATGTATTTTTGGAAAGTTTAGGTTTTTTTTTTTAAAAAATGGAAAGTTTAGTTAATAGTGATTTGTGATGGAATTTAAAAATTACTAGCAAAAAAAGGAAATTTGTTGACAGTTGATAAAAATTGACATAATTTTAATGCATCTCTAAAAACATTCTAACGATGAATATGTAATGATTCAGAAAATTAGTGGATTCTTTTTTGGAAAAATTACATTTATGCTCTATGTTTGTTTTCGTCTCATAAGAATTCTATAAATAAAAAAATAATCTTATAATGGGGATGATAGTCCACAGTTTATCTCCTAATAATCACAACCTTAACAAAATAATAATTATATAACAAAAATATATAATATTGCATTCATTCACATACATTCCACTAAACATGTGAATAATTAGAATGTCACATCTTGTCAAATATTAATCAAACAAGATGAAGAGTGTAACACCCCATATCCGGCCTAGACGTTAAGGCCAAGTTAGGAGGTTACATCAAACCATCAATCGAAACCAAGCTTAATTATTCAAAGTTTATCAGTCAAATCATTTATATAGTTAAATCAATGTAGAAACTCAAATTGTAATCTGAAATCCAAAATACACATAATAGCATAAATCCAGATAAAACATTAATAGGAAATAAAGAGATAACCGAGCTCTTGCCACGCTGACCCGCCTAAGTTTGTGGGCTACCTGAAATCCAGACAACAATCAATTGAGCTTACAACTCTCTATGTGTGTGTAATTTACATTCAACAATACTTGGTAATATATAGATGTAATTTCACTTCCCATAGATTAGTCATTTCCTAGAATTAGATACAGATACAGAAACAATGAATATCATGTACAGATGTAGAACATATCGAATACAGATGTAGATTCCTAACCCCAACTGCTACACACCATCTCTGTCCATCCCGACTGTAACGCCGCAAACCCGACCTAGAAGTTATGATCAAATTTGGAAAAATTACCCCGACTCATTTGGAAAACTGATTTCAGTAAGTGTTTAGCAAATATGACTCTCGCAAACAGTCATTAGAAGCTATTTATCCGCTTTTAGAAAATGCTTGAGGATTTACTTAACTTGTAGTGGAAAACCTTTTTTGGAGTTTGAGTTTTGAAAATCGAAATTCGTTTTGTCAACTTAAGTGATTTTGCAATCTCAGATTTAAAATGTCAATTACTGACGAATTAAGCAAAAACCCAAAGTGAGTTTAGATTATATTACAAACCTAAAATATCAAAGCTAATAATTATGAAATTCACCATATTTATATTAAGTGCAAAACAATTCGAGCTTCCACACGCCGTTCGATCCTAAGTCAGAGGTTTACTTGAATAGGTAAAGATAAAACAAAGAGGTGAGTTATGAAGCTCAATGTATAACTAAGCTCAAACAAAGATAAACAAAACACAATATACAAATGAGTGTAACACAGAGAATTTCATAACGATCATATAACCGGAGCAGAACAAATCAGAGTATCATAGATATTTTCATAACAATAGTGTAAACAAACCAGAGAATGTTTGATTGTGCCAATGTTGTGTTTTTAGAAAATCAGAATGCAAAATTTTCAGAAATATCCTACCCACCTCTGCTACACACCAAAATAGAGTTTCCCTGAACTTTTCTAACCAAATCACACCAACAGATAATTGTGGATAGTGCCACTAGATTTGAAGTTAAAACTGCCAAATCAGATATATGTGGTCAAGCCACCATAATCGTGACAAGCTGCTAGACAGAGTTGTGGATAAACCGTCAGATAACATAGATCATTATACTGCTAGAAACTTCCTCCTTTCACATAATCTCAAACCCTATGCAACGTAGCATGGCATGTATATTCAGAATCAGAGTACTGAGCATGTAGGACATGTTGTCATACAATAACAGAATTGAAGGCATAGTAATCTACGCTATACAGAACAGATTTTCTTATCTCAATGAATCATATCAGATTTGCCATGAAATCACACGCATGGTTATATATATCTGAATCAGTAATACACCATTCAACAGATTCGAACGTCACATGTTCTTATTCAACAAAGTACACAGAGACATACTATCAAAATTAATAGAACACATATCATACCTGGATAAATCACATACCTTATCTATATCCCAAATAAAAGCACATTATATACTAACAAATCATACTTACTTAACTTATATCGTATTAGACATACATGCAAATAACAGATTATACACTAACAAATCACAATATATCAAACTTTATAGCATAATTCAGACCATACGGAACCCTCATAAGGCCCACGTTCGAGTGGAACAATGTTGACAGCCCTAGGGAAAATTTTCATTTTTTAGGCCCACACGCCCGTGTGGATTCACATAGCCTACAGGCTGGCCTATGTGGCCCATACAACTTGGTACACGGTCGTGTGGCTCATATCTATACCTTACACAGTCTATCACATGGCCTGGCACACGGCCGGGTGGCCTAAGTCAGAGAATTACATGGTCTAACACACGATTGAGCACACACCCGTGTGACTTAAAACCCAAAACATACCTCACACAGCTTGGACACACACCCATGTCCTTGGCCCGTGTGTCTCTAACTCCAAAACAGTGAGTTACAAGGCCTTGTGGCTCACACGGCCTACCACACAATCGAGTGGCGTCAATAACCATGGTTTTCGGCCTCTGTCATTCACAGGATTTCCGGTTTTAGTTACACATTTGATACAATTTTGACGTTGAAGTAACAGAGATCATCTCAGGACCTAAGAAACGACATTCAATTGACTATTCAGACAAATTAATCAAACTCATTTTGTTAACTAGCATTCAAAACCCGACACTACGTAAGAGAAGTACGACGTAATACCCCAAATCAGACCACACACTTACTAATAACTGAACTGCAATTATGCAAACCTTAAGTCGTCAAATGAGTGTTAAACTCAAGACCTTCACCTAACAAAGATTAAAGGAAGTAATAAATTACGTTACACAAAATGAAATACAATTCCGTCCAACATAACTCATGCAGGAACTTGATAGAAAATACTTACACGGTTGTTTGACGGACTAACGGCGTAGAGAAGTTAGAGTAATAGATGTCACAAAAATTCAACAGGAATTCGATGGTGGAATAAGATGACAAAAACAAAAACAAAAAAAAATGTAAGAAGAAGAAATGGTAGTCAAAAGGAATAAAGTGATCGTAAAAGAAAAGGAAAAAGAAGTTGGGAAGTTTTTAATTAATTTAAAAATAAAAACTACTTCACAAGGCAACAAAATAAAAATATTTTCTTATTGCTTTCATAAGGACTCGAACACGAGACCAAAGGGTATGAAGAAGCTTAACCATGGAACCAACAGGCTCATCCTTGACAACAGTTGAGCGAAAATAATACTTATGTAAGGTGCTTAAGAAAAGGGGTTTAGACAAAAATAGCATAAAATTGAAAGAAAAGATTCAAACCCAAAACCGCACACACGCAAACACGACACTTAGCCACTGAACCAAAACAAATGACCTGTCATAGAATCAAAATCTCAACTCAAATTCAGGATGCAACCACTCTTGGTTTCACTAACCCAATTTCTTCTAACTCAATTTTTGGGATGTTACACCGACATACCATATAGGGCATCAAGTACCCATCCATCCCTACATATTGCGTAGTGACTGTATGTTATGTTTCAAAAAAATTGCAACCTAGTTGCCAGATCAGATTACGATAAATTGCCAAAATTAGAAACATATGTGGCTCAACTGCCATATTTGACAAATTGTTAAACTGCCCACACTTTCTTTTTTATACAGTCTCAATCCCAATGCAGATGCAGATTTGACATATATCAGATATAAGATACAATAACACAATTTCAGATTATGCTTATGGAATGGAATCATACTACTTACTAGATGTCATAACAAATATGTATATATATATATCATAATAACAAATTACTTGGTAACAAATTGTCAGATAACAATGTCAATGTCTAATTCAGATCATACAGACATTACGGTACGCCTACGTTTGATATGAATAACAATTACAACCCTAGGGAAAATTTTTAATTTTTGCCCCACATGCCTGTGTGGATTCACATGGCCTGAGTGGCTGGCCCGTGTGGTCTAGATGGCCTAGCACATGACTATGTGGCTCAAAAAAGTGAGTTACACGATCTGGCACACGGCCAAGCACATGCCTATGTGACTCACAACCTCTCACACAGCCTGGACACATGCTTGTGTCCCTGGCCTATATGACCCTAAGTCCAAAACAGTGAGTTACATGGCCTAGACACACACCCATGTCCCTAGCTCGTGTGACCCAAAATACAAACAGTGAGTTACACGACCTGGACACACGCATGTGTCCCTAGCCCGTGTGCCTCTAATTTGAAAACAGTGAGTTACACAACCTACCACATGGTCATGTGGCTCAGACAGCCTACAAGACATCCTACCACATGGTTGTGTGGTGTCTTGAGCCATGTTTTTTGACATTTAAATTTTGTAGAAATTCAGGTTTTCATTACACACCTGGTATAGTTTCAGTGTAGGAAAAATGCAGAAGAATCTCGGAACCTAAAATGACCATTCAATAACCAATTAAACAGTTCAATTGATACAATTTGCACAATTTAGTACTTAACTAACTATGTTGAAAGCTTTGACATAGAACCTCTAAACAAAACCAATGCTTATCGATGAGTCAACGACAATTACTCGAATTAGCGCATTGGAGAAACATCTCTAGTAAGATCTTCGCTTAAAAAGGAAGCCAATCGAACACTTAAACAAAAAATCTGAGCAAAATAAGTAGAAAACTCGTTTCAACCAAACAAACAATAACATACGCGAAACTCACTAAAATAGAAGAGAATAATGACATAATTTACACAATGACCTTTCAATCAGTACAACAAGCAATGTAGAACTCTCGATTTGACCCAGTAACAAGTTACAAAAGTAAACACAAATAAAAAAGAAGAAAAAAATTTTTTTTTTAGATAACTATTTGGTTCAGAGAAAATATAACTAAAACTTTTACCAAGTTGCATAAAATATCTCCTTATTGCTTTGGTAGAGGCTAGAACACAAGACTAAAAGATATACGAAAGCTTAACTGTTGAACCAGCAAGCTCATTACTGACATAGATTAACATTGAATTAAGTCTAAGTCAAACACTGGTTGAACCAAAAGAATAATAAAACTTTTTAAAAACGAGATTTGAACCCCTAACCTCAATCACACAACGAAACATTTAACCATTGAAGCAAAGACTTAATTGTTGACAAAACTAACAATAGTTCAAAAATTCAGGGTGTCACAAAGAGAGAGATTTAGTATTGGTTTACACCATAAACATAGCACAACCTAGTTCTAATATCAATTGTTGGAAAGCCTTAGTTTGAAAATGGTTTTCTTGTATAATGGAAAATTGAAAATTTGAAAACTGACTCAGTTTGTGATATTTATAGCAATAAACCTTAATCGAATTTATACTCGTGTTTTCGACTTAACTGATGTTCGTTATTCCTGGCTTTCAACCAAATGATCTTTTCTTTATTCTTCTACCAGGAACTGCTTCAAGTGTGGGCTCGAACCAATTGAATTGAAACACAGAACTAGAAAAAGTTTTCTTTCCTTTTGGGGTGAAAACAAAAATTGTCTCTTCTTAATAAAAACAGGTGGAATTGTTATTCCGAAAAAATATATGTAATAGTTGATAATAAGTTCTCTCTATTTTTTGGTAGAATAACAACCTCTCAAAATTATGTTAACAGCTCTACCGGTGCCATCTATTTATGAGAATAGAAAGTAGAACCATTATTGAGTTGTAATGGTTTATTTCAAATAGAAAAACATCCTACTAAGAATAGGACCAGGGTGATGGCACACCCTAGTATTCCTACTAGGGTTGTCACCCCCTTCATGTCCATAAGGGATTTTTTAGCCTCTTTCACATCAGGTTCAATTACAAGTACTTCTTGGAGTCTTTTTGACCCAATACTCAATAATGTGATCCAAATCAATTAAGTTTTTCTATTTCCAAAAATAAACTTTAATATTTATATATAAAACAATTTTCTCATCCTTATTTTATCCCCGACAAAATTTTGACAATTTTACCCTTAGTAAAATTTTGACGATTTTGCCTCTAGTAAAATTTTAAGAAAATATGTTCAATATTTTACAACTCAACATGTTCACTATGATCAAATAGTTTATTTTCATTTTCAGGCTTCAAAACACCAAAAACATAAACGTATTCTTCTGGTCATGTTTTAAGTAATTCATATAGGATTGCAAATGGATCATTTTCATCTCTATTTTTGGAAACCTATATTCATTTCCAAATGATTCAATTTATCTATTTTGGAGAAAACCATAATTGGTCCTAAATGTTTCTCATTTCTCATTTCCTATTCATTCTGATCATTTTTATTTAAACACACAATTCATTTCTAGTTTCAACGAGCTAGCAGAGGGATCGATTAGACATATGTAGTTGAGGCTCAAATGATTTATAATTAAGTTCTGAAATTTAGTCTATTAATTATAAACTCCTTTAGTCATGAAGTCATTCCACTATAGTATCGTGACTAAGCTCTCCCCAACAATATGCCATTATGAAAGCAACTACTCAGTGCTCGTCCAATGACCTTATCATAAGTGTGTTACCCTTATAGGATATCATTGATCTCTTTGGGATAATATCCGTTCTCCAAATATGTTCCTATTTTATCCCATAGTAACCATTACATCTTCTTTCACGAAAAGTGAATTACTATCAAATAGTGATCAATTCATCCATCACAAAGACGAACGACCCGTGACCACGTTTACTTCTCACCAACCACGAAATTCTGATGAGAGAATATCATTTACCCATGTTTAGGGCTATGAATTCAACTATTGCGAATGATGCTACATACTACAGAAGTCGTACACTGAACGTACCAACTTTTGGCTCCTTATCTATTTGAACTCAAGCTTTTACTTACATCAAAGTGCACAAGTTACACATACATAGTCTGCCATAAACTCAAAATTTAGGTAGGCCACTCTATAAATGTCAAAAGTGAATAAATCTATAAATGAGTTTAGGATCTATTTCACTTTCGTCCTATACGATGTACTGTCAGTCTAGTTAGCCACATCTATAACTCTATCTTTTGGAGTCACCTGCTTCGATGCCTAAGATAAGGCATCTCCCCAATTGGACTTGATAGACGACATATTAGTATTTTAATTGGTTTGCTTATTTTTTATTAGACTAATGACATGTTTGGGTTCATCTGCTAATACAAGTTCTCTTTCTGTACTATGATCCGACCACGTAATACCGTTTAGTATTTATTTAAACATATTGACAACCAATGAGCAACATTTGCTTCCATTTTGTTTTGCATGCAAAAAACTATGTGAATGTAATCAATGATTTTTTTTTATCAACCAGTCTGTTCAAAAAATTTACAAGTTTATAAACAAATATACTATACTCAGGGCATCAGATCCAACAACAAGTCTGATAGTTAAGTCTCGGTTTTGGTTGCTAGAGGCAGGCAACGGCCCAAGGATTCTTGTTAGAACGAGTATAGCTCAAGATTGAAGTTGAGGAATCCTGACAAGACATGTAACTATGGTAAGAATGTGGGTCACATAAAGGCAGATTGTTATAAGTTGAAAAATAAAAATATGAGGGTTATTGAGAGTGACGAGGAATAAAAAGCTAAGGTAGCCGATACTAGTGTAGCCGAGGACAAGGGTGATAATTGGTTGTTGGTGTCTACGACCGAAAGGTTTAAACTTACATCTAAATGGATTCTTGATTCAGGGTGTTCTTTCCATATGTGTCCGAACAAGGACATGTTCTCCACATATAATCCAGTTGAAGGTGGAGTTGTGCTTATGGGGAATAATTCACCTTGTAAGATAACCGGTATTGGCACCATTCAGATCAGGATGCACGACAGAATCATTAGGACACTGTCAGATGTCAGGCATGGGTCTAATTTAAAAAAGAATCTCAAATCCTTGGGAAATTTAGACTCAAAGGGTTGTAGGATCACTATCGATTCAAATGACATTAAGATATCTCGAGGAGCTCTCGTTCTGATGAGGGGTTGAAAGACCAACAATATTTATGTTTTGCAGGGTTCAATGGTGATTGGTAAAGTAGCAATTTCCTCATTTGTTAAGGAGTCAAAGTCAACTGTTTAAGGCATAGGCAACTTGGTCATATAAGCAAAAAATGTATGATTGTTTTGAATAAGAGAGGTTCTCTTTTTGGTGCAGGAGTTAGAAAGACAGAGCACTACAGTTATGGGAAGCAAACACAGTTAGCTTTGATTTGGCAGTTCAAAAAACTAAAAGTCTTCCAGTTTCAAAGTTCAAGCACTGCTTGGACTCAGTTAATATCCTGCAAAGATTAAGTTAGGCCTTTGACGAGTATTGGCAAAGAAGGCATGTTAAATACGAGTCAACGTGGAGATTTGTTGGGTGTACCTCACATTTATCGAACAGTTTGTAGGCACTTATGAAAGTTAGCCAATGACGTCACGACAAGAAGCTTCTCGACGGGCGACTCATGATGATGTGAATGAGGACATTGCGACGAGGCGATGTGTTTCCCACAAACACTGAGTTCCTTCTCCTAGTTAAAATCTGCTATCTTTTCTCAATTAAACTCTGATTAATTTAGGAATATTTTAGTCATATTAGAACTTTAATATGAACTTACTTAGAGGGTTTTTATAACCCTATTTTAGAGAGTTAATGGAATATCTTTTATGTGAAATTTGATGAAGAGTTTTGGGGAGAATTTTTTAGAGAGCTTTATATTCGAGTTTTGGATTTTGCTCTTTTAGGTTTATTATCTCCATCTTGTACTCTTCGTTGGTTTATATTCGAAACTCATGCGTTGAAAACTCAAAAGGGATATTTGGCCGTTTGGTCACACGAAAAATCAAAACCCAGCATGTTAGGGTACGATTTCTTGAATTTCTAAACACAAAATATTGTCTTGTTTTTTAATTTAAGAAAACATGGACGAAATTTTGAAAGGATATTTAGTTATTCGGTCAAACAGAAAATCGAAACCTAGCACGTTAGGACACGATTTCTCAAATTTCTGAACACTAAATATTACCTTGTTTTGAGAAGTTTTTAAAATAGGAGTGATTATAAAAAAAAGACTTAAAACACATTAATTCGGTTTATCTGAAGTAAAGAAAATGAAATGAACAATTTTAAGCAAATAAGTTGGCAATCTTAATCATAATTCAATGTGCGGAAATGGAAAACAAAGTAACAAATATGAAACATATGCATAGTTAACATATTACACAAATGAATGACCATAAAAGTACGAATATACGAATCAAAATACTCAATAGCAACAATCTCGCAACCACCCTATTTTTAAAAAAACTAACATTTAGTTTAAAATTAATGAATGAAAATACAACGATTAAAAAAATATATGTATATAAAGCAAAATAAAATAAAATAAAAATGTACCAAGCTCCCCAAATAACAATGAACAATGCTAAAACCAATGATGAAAAAGAAAGGGAATTTGAAATTGACCATATAAAAACAATTTAAGCATAAATTATATGTAAAGAGAGATTTAAAGTAAGTAATGCATGTAAAAGTTTGAAATAAGCCATAAAAAATAAGAACAAAAATTAATAATATGTAAAATAATAATGTATAAATTAATTTTAGAATAAGTATTATGTGAGAAGAAAGTTAAAGTAAGTAATATACAAAGTAATATATATCAATCTAAAATAGATAATATACATAAAATACAAGTAGTTTAATATAAATAATATATACAAAAATAATAATGTAATGTTTGAAACAAAGAATATTCATAAAGGAAAATTTTAAGATAAATAAATTATATAATAAAATAAAACGAAAATATACCAAAGAAAAAACTAAAATAGTGTGAAATCAATAAAATAATTTACAATAATATGTTACGATAATATGTTAAAAATGAATGATGAATAGATCATAAATAATATAAAAAACATAAATTAAAAAACTCAATTGAAATGAAAGCAAAATCAGAAGGATAATTTATGAACAAATCAAATAAGTAAGACATAGTTAAAGATTAGGATGAAATGCGCACAAATGAACAGGGGTTTAAAATACAAATATCCTAACTCTCGAAACACAGCGTTTAAATAAGGACTACATTGAAACGATGCACAAATCCTAGGGAAAATGTAAAAATAAATAAAATATAATCGAGGCCTAATTAAAGATAAATGCAAGAAGGGAGGGACTCAACGCGCAAATATCCCCTCTCCGCAAGAACACGGGGATCCCTGAGGATGTCGGGTCGGGTCATCAGGTTTGGCTTCAAAACGGTGTCGTTTTGAAGCATTTTGGGACTGGACGAAATGGTTCCGTTTCTTGGTTACCATAAGAACCCAAATTTTTTTCTAAACCCTCATTTGAAACCCTAATTCTAAAAAAAAAACTTAAAAATCCTCCATTTTTCTCTCTGCTTGGCCGAATCAAGGGCCTCATCGGCATCCCATGCGCCTCCACCCATTGTGGCTCAAGACTTGGGAACAAAGGAAACGGGAGGCGTCCCCTGGCCCGAATTCACGCCGGAGAAAGGGTCTCCGATGGCCAAAACCGCAGGTAGGTTCCCTTCCCGATCTCAAAAAGGTAACTTTTTTTTGTTTTCTTTGAATATCTATATATATATATATGTTCTATATTCAAAAATGAACTTGCAAAGGAAATAAAAAAATAGAACAAAAGACCACCTTGATTCTTTTTTATATTTGATTGCCCTCTTTCTTTTGTGTGTAGTATGCGTAAAAATATTACATCCATCCCCTTTGGCTTTTGTAGCCGAAAGCAAAATAAAGAAAAGAAAATTACAAAAGTTTGCTCCTTTTTTGTCTCTGTTTTGCTGTATTTTTGTCTCTTTTTTTGCAGGTACGGAGCGTGTGCTGGCACTCGGCGTAAGGCGTACGGAGGGGCGCGTGGTGGTCGTACGGCGCTAAAGGCTGGGGCTTGCTGCGGCGCAAGGGGGAGAAACCCTAGGGTTTCTGTTTCTAAAATATTTTGGGCCGTTTGGGCCTTGAACTTTTTTGGGCTTCTGCTTGGGTTTTGAACTTGGGTTGTAATTGGGTTAATTGGGTTAATTTGGGCCCGATGTACTGGACTGTTAGTATTTGTAAATGGGTTGTAATATTTGGACTGCTTTAATATTTTTATATGATTTTATTCTTTTTGTTTTTTATTTTGTGTTTGTACGGGCCCAGGCCAAAATTGGGCCTTACAGACATCCAGAGTAGAAATCCTATGCAAAAGATATGGAAAAAGGGTGTCCGCAAGAATATGGGTTAGGTTGTAATATAGTTACAACGGAATAGGTAAGTACTTTAAGGATAGTACCCAAGGGAGGTAAGCACTAAAATAATTCTAACTTAAACATAAATAGATATAATCAATACTTTAATCAGTTTATAGTACGAAGAATCAAAAGAAGAATTTTTGATAACCTATACTAATAATAAGTAAGAACAAGAAAATTAAATAAATGAAAAGTAGAAATCAAATAAAGAAATATATATCAAAATTGGGCATGAGTGATTAGCTCGCTTTGGTAATCTTAATCAACTATCGTCTCGGGTTCTCTTGTTCAATCAACTAGTCAATACCCCAACAGGATCTTTCGATATGTCCACTGAAAAACTGATTCAGCAATAACTATTTATCTTCTGACCTCATAGTCCGGACCGATTCAGGTTTAAGGTGTTCACGGATAGGCCATACCAATTTTTGGTTAATTCCCACCTTGATGGCTTCCTAGGGTTGTCAAGCCTAGGGTTTAGGTTCTTCCTTTCCTAAATGGTTGATCCGTTAAGAAATCCCTACAAAACAATTAATTATTCATACCTCCACTTGCTAATCCCTCATAGGAGGATTAATTCCTCATAGATCTAGTAAATAATCTAAACTTTAATAAAACCATAAACATAAAAAACGATTTCAAGAATAGAGATTGGAAGAAGCTTGATTATATTGAATTTAAGCGTAGAATTCTCACATAGTCGAGAATAATTTCAAATTTTGATTTCTTCCAAAGAGTAAATAACAAGAATAGGAATAAAAGCCAAAACCTAAAACTTAAGAGAAGATAAAGCTAAAGACTAAAACTAAAAAGAAAATTATACAATAGTAAAATGTGTGTTTTCCATGTGTTCACTAAGCCTATTTATAGATTTAGGATAGCCGTCATCCTTAACCCTAGGTTAGCTAATGTTCTCGAGCTTTAAAGTTGAATTGTGTGAACCAAAATGCCCCTAGCTTGTATTAATTTCCCGTACAGAGGCGATGTCGCAACACACCAAGTCCTGTGTCACGACATCCTCAGGTTGTGTTGCAACATTAAAGGTAGTCTTGGGCTTCTTCAGTTCTGCTCCCTATGTTGTGACATCTAATGCTCCATGCTGTAACCTAGCGACCTTCTAATGGTCTCATGCACACTCACAAAATATATTAGCTCACCCTTGGGCCTCATTCGACCCCTAAGGTCAATAAAAGACTCGAATAACCCATTTTATTACACTTAACTAAAGTTGTTGAAATGTAATTAAAACATAACTAAAATGCTTATGTTCAAACTCCAATGTGTGAAAACTAGTTTAATTTGCTACACTGAATTATGACAGATCACACATATATATGCTTATGGTACCATATCATAATATCATTTCAGCTCATTATCATTTATCATGATAACACTTTATAACCCCTATTAACTATATTCAAACTTGGGACGGATATACAAATCATTCAACAAACACACCAATCTAGCACCTAGTGCATAAGTTTGTGTCTAACATTCATCGGTATAACCGAAGTAAAAGGTCTGCCCAACACTCATCGGAACGTCCGAAGTAATATGCATCCAACACTTATCGACATATAGCTGAAGTATAACCTGTGCACAATCTAATCTTATGACATGCTTGTTGGAAAAAAAATCTGGCTTGAAAATGTTTTCTTTCACGACGAAAAATAAAAATTTTGAAAATCGAGCTGGTTTGTGATATTTATAGCAATAAACTCTTTACCGAATTTGTACTTGTGTTTTCGACTAGATGGATCCTTGTCATTCTTGGCTTTCAACTGAATGACCTTCTCCGCTATTCTTATACCACAAACTACTTCGAGTGTAGGCTCAAATGATTCGAATCAAACATATAACCATAAATTGCTTTCTTTACTTTTAGTGTGAAAACGAAATCTCTTTTCAATAGAAATCGACAGAATTGTTATTCCGAAAAATAGATTTAATACATAGAAAATAAACTCTTACTATTTTCGGGTAGAATAACAATATCTTAAAGTTGTGAGTTTTGCCCTACTAGTGTCATCTATTTATAGAGAGACGAAATAAAACCCTTGATGAATTGTATAAGTCTATTTCAAACAGAAAAACGAACTCTTAGCCTAACTAGAAGCATAAAGGGAGGCAACCCTAGTTAATAATACTAAGGTTTGCCGTCCCTCTCTTTACAATGAGGGGCTTTTGGTCCTCTCCCATATCAAGTTCAACTACAAGTATTTCTTGATTTTTAACCCAATACTTTATAATTCGATCCAACCCGATATTTTTTTTATTTCCAAAATAAACATCTAAAATAAACCAACTAAATAATCTTCTCAACCCAATTCTAATTCTGTTATAATCATGACGAGTTTACAATAAAAGAATCTATGAGAAAATATATTTATTATTTCTACATTTTCAAACTTCGTTTAATTCGAAAAACATAAATTCATTTCCAAGTCATTTTCATTTTCCTTTTTCATTTTGGAGAAAACCACATCCATTTCTTATGATTTCATTTCTCCATTTTCTTTTCATTTTGAAGAAAACCATAATCTTTTCTAAATGCTTCTCATTTTTCCATTTTCACCATTTCTATCCATTTTTATTCATTTGATTCAACATGTAATTCATTTCTAGTTTCAACAAGCCAGCAGAAGGACTGATTAGACATATGCGATTAGGGATCAAATAATTTATAATTAAGTTTTAGCTTTTTGCCTATTAATTATAAACTCATTTAGTCACGAAGTCATTCCACTATAGTATCGTGACTAAGCTCTCCCCAACGACATACCATTACAAAAGTAACTCGATCAGTGCTCGTCTAATGACCTTGTCATAAATGTGTTGCCCTTATAGGATATCTTTAATCTCTTTGGGGTAAATTCATTCTCCCAGTATGATTCTATTTTATCTCATGGTAATCATTACATCTTTCTTCATGAAAAGTCAATTACTATCAAATATTAATCAAGTCATTCATTACAAACATGAATGATCCATGACCACGTTTACTTTTCATCAACCATGTAATACCAATGAAAGGTGAACAAACTTTAGAGAGAATATTGTTATTTTATTTTAATTAGGTTACAGATTTTTATAGGTAGAACTAAGTACAGATAAGGAATCAATCCCTAGAAATCAGTAATTTCCTAAGAATTAGAGATTAATATTAGATCCTACTATGCGAGGTAATTCCTAGGATTAAGGCAAGATTTTGTCCTTAATCTTAGGGATTCTAACACTCCCTCTCAAGCTGGAGTGTAGATATTTATCGAACCCAACTTGCTAATGAGTTCCTTGAACATGTTCCTATTCAAGCTTTTAGTTAGCATGTCTGCAACGTGTTGTCTGGTAGGTAGGTAGGTGATGCACACTTCTCCTGAGTCAATTTTTTCCTTAATGAAGTGGCGATCTATCTCTACATGTTTGGTACGATTGTGGTGAATAGGGTTATGAGCTATGCTGACAGTTGCTTGGTTGTCACAATACATCTTTATAGGTCTACTGTAGAGCACTTTTAGTTCTCTCATTAGTCGTAGTATCCAGATTCCTTCGCATATGCCATGGGATAGAGCTTGATACTTTGCCTCTGCGCTACTACGTGCTACAACAGGCTTTTTTTTGCTTCTCCATGTCACAAGATTATCCCACAAATAGCTACAATAACCACTTGTAGAACGTCTGTCATTGACAGACCCTGCCCAGTCTGCATCAGTGTAAATTTCCACACTTCAGTTGGCAGTTTTCTTGATGTGTAGGCCTTTACCAAGGGTCCCCTTTAGATATCTTAAAATTCTGTAAGTAGCTTCCAAGTGCTTCTCTCTTGGAGTATGTATATATTGGCTGATAACATTCACACCAAAGGCTATGTCTGGACGGGTGTGAGATAGGTAGATGAGTTTTCCTACCAGTCGTTGATATCTCCCATTGTCGACTTCTTCTCCATCTTTATCAGTTCTCAATTTAAGATTGAATTCCATAGGAGTTTCGGCTGGTTTACACTCCAACATCCCAACCTCAGATAATAGATCAAGGATATACTTTCTTTGAGAGATGGAAATCCCTGTTTTAGACCTTGCTACTTCCATTCCAAGGAAGTACTTAAGGTTCCCTAAATCCTTAAGTTCGAATCCAGCACTAAGAATTTCTTTTAGACTTTTAATTTCACTTGAATCATCCCTAGTTAATATTATATCATCCACATAAACAATAAGGATGTAGCATTTCCCACCTTTCGAATGCTTGTAAAACATAGTATGATCTGTCTGCCCTTAGGTGTAGCTCCTACTGATCATAGCCTTGGCAAATCGGCTGAACCACGCCCTTGGAGACTGTTTTAGCCCATATAAGTATTTCTTCAACTTGCATACTTGGCCCTTGCTTTCTTCAAACCTAGGTGGGAAATCCACGTACACTTCCTCATTTAACTCTTCATTGAGGAATGCATTTTTACATCCAATTGAGTCAAAGACCAGTCCATGTTGACAGCTAGGGATAGAAGAACTTGAATGGTGTTTAGTTTGGTAACCAGTGCGAATGTCTCATCATAGTCTAGGCCATAGGTTTCGGTGAAACCCTTAGCAATGAGCCGAGCTTTGTGTCGATCAATGCTGCCATCAGGTTTAAACTTTATGGTGAAGATCCATTTGCATCCTACAGTCTTCTTCCCACTAGGTAGATCTGAGACTTCCCAAGTTTCATTAGCCTTGAGAGCCCTCATTTCTTCCATCACAGCTTTCCTCCACTCAGCAGATTCAAGAGCCTCTTTTATATTTTTTGGTGTTTCTATAGAATCAACATTAGATACAAAAGCTCTATAAGACTTAGATAAGTTTCCATAGGACACAAATCGGGAAATAGGGTGTTGAATGTAGCTTCTTTTCCCTTTTGAACAGCAATTGGAAGGTAAATGGATGGCGATAGAAGTGAGACTTCTATTTCGGAACAGTCCTCGGTTGAGGATGAACTTGGCACTGCTATCTCAGCTTCAAGAGGACGCTGTCGTCGAGAATAAACTCGTAGTTCTGGAGCTTGTTCTTGCTGCCCCTTTGGATCAGGTGGCTGCCCTATTTCTATTTCTTGCTACACAGGGGAACCACTGTCTAAATCTGGAACTACAATAACACCTTGATTTGTAGGCTTCGTAATGGTGGTAGGATCAAGAGGTATAATGAGGAGGGTGTTAAGAGTCTCATCTTCATTAAGAGTCCCCCCTGAAGATGAGTTACTGTAAAGTATGGTTCATTCTCAAAAAAGGTGACATCCCGAGAGATAAACAGTCAACGAAAGGTAGGTGAATAACACCTATAGCCTTTTTATGTTGGAGAATAGCCAATGAAAGCACAAGAATGGGCTTAAGGATCAAGTTTGGATTGATTTGGTTGGTGATTATGGAAAAAAGCTTTGCAATCGAAGATTTTGGGTGGAAGATTGGGAACGCGAAATAAGGGAAAAGCCTTTTGAAGAATATTTATAGGCGTTTGGAAATTTAGAACCTTTGATGGTAGTCGATTTATGAGATAGCAGGCTGTTAGGACAGCTTCTCCCCACAGGTATTTTGGGACCCCCATGGTGAACATTAGTACATGAGCCACAGCAAGGAGATGACGATTTTTTCTCTCGAAAATCCTATTTTGTTGAGGGGTGTCAAGACAAGGACTTTGGTGTATGATGCCTTGTTCAGCAAGATAAGGACTCAGGACAGAATTAAAATATTTTCTCCCATTGTCAGTACGGAGAGTATGTATGGTAGAGTTAAACTGGGTTCGAATCATTGAATGAAAGTTTTGGAAAACTTTAGGTGTTTCTGATTTTTCTTTGAGAAGGTAAACCCAACAAATCTTAGTATGGTCATCAATGAAAGTTATGAACCACCTAGCCCTTGTAATATTTTTCACTCGGCTGGCTCCCCATAAGTCACTATGAATTAAAGAGAATGGTTGAACTGGTTATAGGGTTTCAATGGGTATGGTACACGGGTGTGTTTGGATAATTGGCAGATTTTACATTTTTAATGAATCAACATTTTTATTTCTAAATAACGGTGGAAGGTGTTTCTTCAAGTACAAGAAGTTCGGATGTCCCAGTCTACGGTGCCATAACATAATTGTATCTTCCTTGGAGATAGATAGAGCCAACCCTTCTTGTCTACTGTCTTTATTCCAAATATAGAGACCATCATCAACTTTAGCAGTGCCAATCATCCTCCCCGATTTCTGTTCCTGTACCACACAACCAGTTACAGAAAATTTAACAAGGACACTTTCATCCTTAGTTAGTTTACTGATTGAAAGTAAATTGCAGGATAGATTTGGAACATGTAACACTTCACCAAGAGAAAAATTCTTTATTAATTGTATTTTTCCAACACCAGCCATAGGTGAGTAAGAGCCATCAAAAATACGGATTCGAGACTAGTTATGACAGGGTGTATTGGTGTGAAATAAGGTGGAGTTACCTGTCATGTGATTAGAGGCACCCGAATCGAGTATCCATGAAGATTGATTGTTAGGTTCAAAAGTACTATTGAGGGCAATACCTTGAGTGGCTAGGGATCTTTAAGCAGTGGTAGTGCCTAGTATCTTATGGAGAGCCTCAAGTTGATTTTTGGTTAGACGAACATCAAGAGTTTCATCTGCAGTAGTGGAGGTGTTAGAGGATACTAGTGCAACCTTATTGTCCTTCTGATTTTTTCCCGGATAGCCATGTAGTTTGAACCATTTTTCCTTTGTAAGTCCTACACGGTTACAGTGGTTGCACCATGGCCTGGTTGAGCCTGAATCATTCCCAGCACGTGGCTTTTGTAATTGTGGGCCTCTAGAGATAAAGGTCGAGTATTCAGTGGGACGGTGACCAGTAGTTGTCATAGGTTTAGATTCTTTTAAATCCCTCAACATGACAAGTTGACGCTTTCCTTCTCTTCTAACTTCTGCAAATGCTTCACCAATGGTTGGTAGAAAGGTTCTGCCCAAAATTCAACCACGGACCTCATCAAGTTCTCGGTTCAGTCCTGCCAGAAACTCATAGAGACGTTTCTTGTTGAGGTGAGCCATAAACTTAGTGTGTTTCTTACCTTCTCCTCAGTCTGCCTCATAGTACATGTCCAATTCCTGCCACAAAATTTTCAGGTTATTGTAGTACTGAGTTGCTTCAAGTGTTTCTTGTCGGATATCCTTCAATTTCAATTTGATCTCAAATACTTGGGAGGCATTTCCAATATCCGAGTAATTTTATTTGATTGCATCCCACATATCTTTTGCAGTTTTGAAGAAGAGGTAGGTGCAACTAATATGGCCTTTCATTGAATTGATTAACCAAGCCATTACAATCGAGTTGTTGAGTTCCCAGGTGCCATAAGTTGGGTTTGTTGTGGCTGGTCGTGGGAAGTTTTCATTAATATACCCTAGTTTTCCATTACCACGGATCACCATAATGACTGATTGGGACCACTGTAGGAAATTTTTCCCATCTAGTCGATGGTTAGTGATTATAAGAG
The DNA here is from genome assembly GCA_025698475.1 of Gossypium anomalum. Taxonomy (NCBI): domain Eukaryota; kingdom Viridiplantae; phylum Streptophyta; class Magnoliopsida; order Malvales; family Malvaceae; genus Gossypium; species Gossypium anomalum. The sequence continues at coordinate 19,520,447 of CM046957.1, forward strand.
AGGAATTAAGGTCCCCTTGAGGAGTTCTTTGATTGGTGTTTAGAATCATTTGTGAGGTTTCAATCTCAGATGTAGTTTCGATAGTGTCACTTATGGGAAGGAATAAAACAAGAGACAAGAGAGATTGAAGAGAAGGGACGTTTGGAACGAGAGATTAGAAAAGTTAGAAAAAATTTCAAAGGCTCTGATACCATGAACAAACTTTAGAGAAAAGATTGTTATTTTATTTTAATTAGGTTATAGATTTTTATAGGTAGAACTAAGTACCAATAAGGAATCAATCCCTAGAAATCAGTAATTTCCTAAGAATTAGATATTAATATTAGATCCTACTATACAAGGTAATTCCTAGGATTAAGGCAAGTATTTTATCCTTAATCTTACGGATTCTAACAAGAGGATATCATTTACCCATGTCTATGGGTATGAATTTCACTATTGTGAATGATGCTACATACTACGGAAGTTGTATACCTAACGTACCAACTTTCAGTTCCTTATCTACTTGAACTCAGGGTTTTACTTACATCGAAGTATACGAGTCACGCATACATAGTCTGTCATCCACTTAATATTTAGGCATGCCACACTATGAACATCACAAGTGAATAAATCCATAAACAGATACAGGATCTATTCTTCTTGGGTCCAGTCCTATGTACTGTCATTCCAGTCAGTCACATCTGTGTCTTTATCTTCTGAGAGTTATCCACTTCGATGCCCAAGACAAAACATCTCCCCAATTAGACTTGATAGACAACATATTAGTCTTTCAATCAATTTACTAATTTCCAATTAAACTAAGGACATGTTTTGGTTCACCTACTAATATAAGTTGTCTTTTCATATTACGATCCGACCACGTAATGTTGCTCAGTATTATTTTAACCATTAGATAACCATTGAGCCAACATTTGCTTCTACTTTACTTTGCATGCAAAAACCACATGAGGAAATCATGCAAAGTATATTAATACAATCCATGAATTATTTTATTTACCTATCTGTTGGAAAAAATTACAAGTGTACATAGACAAAAATACTACACTTAGGGTACCAAATCCAACAATGTCAACTATATCCGACTCTACCTGAGAAACTAATAGGGTACCAATATTCCAATTACAATATATAAACCAACTCATATATAATCATTCTCACTTCATCTCATCATCAATTCATAAATATATATCCAATACTAAATAGCATGGTTCATACCATTTTCATCATCATGCTGTATCACAAATCATCTATCAATTATATCATACTCTTTTCTACTATATTCAACTCAATCTAATTCTCGATATTCAATATCATTCAATACGAATCAATTCATATAATAATATAAGCTTACATCGATAGTTAATCATGAAAATCATCAAGTTATGCACATAAATATAATGATCTTGAATAATAAAAGTACAAATCGCATCGCTGTTACTCATCAACGATTCTCACTTTTTCCTTTCCCTCTCAACAACCTAGTGTCTTCTTTAACTATGTTCAATAATTAAATAATAAAAATAATATCAGTTTACACTTGATTAACGGCCAAATACATAATCACTCATTTTTTGCATTTTATTCAGTTTAGTTCCTATACTCGGGATATGCATTTTTTTCGATATTTAGCATCAAATCAAAATCTAATTTCATATTCTTTCATTAGGGACCCTATACTTTCCATTTACAACATAATCTTATGACAGTTTTCAATGTATTTAATTTAGTCCCTAATGTTTCAAAGTTATCTAACAAGCTTAATTAGCTTTACAATTCAGTCATTATCATGATCTAAGCTTATTAACTATCAAATTGAAGCCTAATTCATTAATTTCTCTATAATGGTAACTTACTAAAAACTTAACAATTGAACAACTTGATACATGGGCTAACTAAATCAAACTTACGTGACCATAAATTTATAAAAATTACAAGAAAATAGATTGGTTACCTTTGAAATTTTGGTATGGCCGACTGGAGCTTAACAATGGAGTTTTCTCCTTTTTTTTTCTTCTTAAGGACAATGGAAGAAGATGGAAGCTCATCTTCTTCCACTAACTTAACTATTACACTTAAATTATACCTTAATTAAGCTTAATTAATTAGTTTAATTAAGACTTTATTATATTAATTTATCTATTAATTAAGCTAAGCGAAAGACAACCATCATTATCCACTAACTCATGTTATACAATGGTTAATAATCATTTTGATCCTTTGGATAATTGTTATTTAAGTCCTCAAGCATTTTCTTAATTAAAACTCAATAGCGACTGGACCTTTATAATTTAGTCCTTGAACTTTAATTAATTATTTTCTTGGTTAAATTACTTAACCGAACTTCAATAAATTTTCATAATAACTTCCACAATATTTAATTTTTTTCCTTACGGGCTCAATTTACAGAAATGAAGTTCTAAAACCATGTTTTTCGACACCACTGAAACTCGGGTCGTTACAACACTAATGACTAAATGACTCAATATTCACCAATTTACTTTTCACAGCAATTTGTTATTGCCATTATTTTTAGCTTCTTTAGCGAACACAAAAATACTTGTCACTTGTTCAACTATCCCAATATTAAAAGGAAAATGAAAGTGCCTTTGATATCATCAACTTCTGAGCCAGAGCCACAATAAAATTAGTCGAGTTTGAGAAGTGGATAAGTTGAATGGCTTTGGGACCCCAAGAATTCAAACAGATCCATTAATTAAGTCGCATTACTGATCGCCAAACCCAACATCAAACAATGGATTTTGTTTGTAAATACTGATTAGAGTGTTATCAATTCATCCCTTTGCCACGTTGTCCTTGTGTTTGACTTAATGGAAAATGAAGAACAACAAAAAGAAACAAAACGACCCAAAATTTGAAAAATAGCTAATTCAATTCCTTGAAATAAAAAAAAGTACCCATTTCGTTAATTCAACCATATTTCAACTCTAATAGCTTCAATGAAATTTTAAGTTTTGGTTTGCTTCATAAATGGAAATCTACAAGCTAACAAAAAAAATGAGTTAATTGCCACTGAGAAATACCGCATTCTCAGCCATTCAAAGTATAAGGAAAGGAATGTATTTGGGGATAATCTAATTAGATAATAAAAAACATAAAATATTTTTATTTTTATTTGTAATTTACATATTGTGTATTGAATTATATTTTCATGTAAAAAAAGAAGAAGATAAAATTAGGTAATGTGTAAACACTGAAGGCTAAATTTTTAAAATTCAAGATTAAATTAACACAATGAGTAAACGTTTATAGTTAAATTTGTTACTATGCCAATTCTAAATTTGTCATGTTATCTTGTTGATAGCCAGTTAACGGTTGGTGACAAAAAAAGAAAAAATTGAATGGTTGGATGACCATTTTTTAATTTTTCACAATTGAGTGACCAAAACAATAAACTTATTAATAGTTGGGTCACCACTAATATAATTTATCCTAACTTTTTTAAAATTCTATAACATTTCTCAATTAACATGATTAAGAAATCAAACCCTAATTTTAAAATCTTGATAGTTGATATTAGAATGATTTTCGTTATGAGAAATTAAAAAAGCATATAAAAAATACAGCGGTAAACCGAATATTAGAAACTTACAAACCATAAAGACATTTATTTATAACAATGTAAAAGAAAAAATATAGCTAATAGAGTAGAATCCAAATTTAAATAATTAAACTAATATAATTTTTAAAAATAGATGAAAATATTATTTATTGTGGTATTAATTATTATTTTAATATTATAAAATGTGACATGTCAATCAATGAGGCACTTCACCTGTCTCTGTATGAACTCTGCTCTTCATCCAAATCTAGATTCCCTAACCATGTATGAAGCACGAAAGGGATACCCAAATTGTGAAGGGACAAGAATGCCAATTTTTTTTAAAATTGGTTATGCATAGGAAATCGATAAGGTTAAGTGGGAAGAGACATATACATAAACATCGAGGAGGCTGTCATTTGTTGGGATTTGCTGAGAATTTAGTGAAGTTGACGACTAACCCAAAATTTTAAACTCTTTACTTAATCCACCACCTATGGGTTTCTCAGTCTGTCGTTGTCTCAGCAATTTCAACAGCTTATTATGCACTAGTTGACTACGGGGGGGAAAGAAAGGTAGCTGAACATTGCCAGGCACTCACAACTATGAATGTTTTGACACAAACAATCATCCAACCACCTCGCTCTTTGCCTCTTCAACCATGGTATTTGCTCTTTCTTTCTCTGCTGCATTATTATTATTTGTTTCTCTGCAGTGATGATCATATGTAAATATATTCGCAGACTTTAATGCCATTGATGGTCCGAACACTAGCAAGGCTAGTAACAGCGCTTGTAACTCAGCCAGCAGCCTCTTTCACGACGATGCTTTATTACAGCCATCTCCTTCCCCGAAATCTCAACTTAGAACGATTGGTTCGACCCCAGTTGCTCCATCCTGAAAACTACTTGTTCCATTTCCTCATCAACCTCTTGAGATGTTTCTGGTAATTGCCTGTACATATATGCAGGGACCATTGAGGTGGGTAATGACTGTTTGTACGTTAGTGTATGACTAGAAATAGGACTTGAAATTACTGTCATCAGTCAGTATATAAAGATGATTTGCAGAGTGTATGACTAATGAAATATTAGCACATCTTTTTATTCTCTTTGTGTGTGTTTTCTTATTTTCACATTTATGGGGAAGAATGAGTTCTTCAGATAGTAAGGTTGACCCACTTGTTTTTGTGTTGATATCTATACTTAGGGTGAGAAAAATCCGATTCGATTCGAAAAACTCGATAAAATTTTCAAATTTTGAATTAAATAGTTTGAGTTATTTGAGTTGATCAAATTATTTGATCAACTTGAATAAAAAATTAAGTTTTTCGGTTTAACTCGAATATGAATTACACAATTAGAATTATCCGAAAATCCGAATAAGAAAAGGCAAAACTACGTCATTTTGATAAATGTTTACATTTTCTAAAGTTAAAAGTTAAAAACAATTAAGTTAAAAGGCAAATCTACATTGTTTTGATAAATGTGTATTCATTAAGTTAAAATGTAAAATTATTATATTATTTATGTAGTTAAATAATTTTATACTTCGTTTACTAGTTAAATAATCGGTTCATGTAAACACAACATTGAGTATAAATAATAGGATTCGTTAACTCGACTCGAAATTTTTTGACTCGATTCGATCCGATTCGAAAAAAATTAAATTGAGTTCGGTTACTAAAATAGAATTTGTCAACTCGACTAACTCAAATTTTTTTAACTTGATTCAACTCGACTCGATTGAATACTCACCCCTACTTTCATCTCAATGCAGCGAGTTTAGATGAATTAAGCCCACTCACACAATTGGGTTTCATCTACACCACAAAGTAATTGTGAGAATATAAGGCTAAACTCTATGTACAAAAATTCTTTTACCTAAACTTTGTTTCATTATTTATTTATGGTGTTAAAAAAGTAAGTTAATCAATAAAAAATCGATGGCACGACAAATTGATCGATAATGAGGTAAGTTGATTATCATTGACCAACGTTAATTTCTTTGACCGGTTAAAAAATTATTAAAAGATTGAAAAAGTATAAATAAAAAGAACTATTTTTTATCCGGGCCAAATGTGGATTAGTAATGTGTTTTACAAAATTTTATTATTTAACTAACAATTAAAAATATTAATAATCCCTATCATAAAAAATTGGTTTAAACTTGTATAATTTATTTAAATTTTGATAAGTTATTTTTATTTAGTTGTTTAAAACTTTTTATTAAAAAATTATAAACAATATTTTGAACTTTAAAAATTTGTAAAATTATTTAAAATTAGTATTTCAAATGTATGGAACAATTATTTTTTATAGGTTTAAGGGTGCAAAAAGCCCTCAAACTTTTTCAAAACAAGTAATTAAGCCATTGCTTTTTTTATGCACTCATTTGAGTACTTGAACTTTCAAAATGCATAAAAAAGACCCTCAAATTTTTAAAAAAAAAAAGCAATTAAGCCCCTACTTTTATTAAAAATTAGAAAAAATTAAAATTAATAAAAGCTATAAATATTGTTGGACTCAAATTTTACCCGACCCAAAATACAATTCACTAAACACAACTCCCAAACCAAAGAACCAAACAGTCCAACTTTAAGCCCAAAATACAAAAAATAGACTAAAACCTAGCCCAAGCTTTCAGCCCAAAAACCTAAACTTTTTTCCAGCAAAGTGAAAACCCCAGGCAAGCTGCTGCTCGTGCCCACGCCCAACGCCCCTCCCCCGCACGTCGCGCGCCTCCTCCGAGTCGTACGCCCTTCACTAAGCCATGTCAGAGGCGTACCCGCCTAGGAACCTACAAACGTGTAGAACAGATTGTAAAAGAGTCGGCTATAAAACCGAAACAAAGCAATTGTAAAGCGGACGTTTTTCCCCTCACAGCAGATTACACAAGCAATAGAACATCAACAAAAGCCGTTTACAGTCTTAAAAGGTTTTTTACTTCTTTTCTTTAGATTTTCGGTTAATGTTTGTTTTTTTTTTCCTCTCTATCGATTTTATAAACTGTATTTTTTAATAAAAAAAAAAGAGAAAAAAGGAGGCTCACCTGGATTCATGCCCTGACCGGCATTGGAGACGGAGGCATAAAAATGCCGATGACCCTCCATTGCGGCTTCCTCAGAGTTGGGTTGAAATCTTAACTGAGATTTGGGGAGGGGGGTAGTACTCTTTTTTCAAAATGGCAGAGCAAAGGAGGAAGGTTAAATGCTTGGGTTTTACCAAATAAATGCCATTCAATGGCTTTTGACTTAAACGGCAATTGAAATAGCACCGTTGGGTGCTGGACCCATCCACTTTGGCTCAAAATGGGTAATTTTTGTGTGGAGTCCCCCCTCTTCGTGCTAGAGATCAATTGGGCCCTGCTTATGCTTTCTTTGATTATTTAAATTCATCCCTATAATTTGCGTGTTATTCCAGTTTAGTCCACGCCTAGGTGCAGCACTTTGAGACTTGGGGAATTTGTATTTTTAGTCCCTACTTGTTCGTGCGTATCTAGTTCAAGTCCTTGATTTTGGTTTTAATAATTCAATTTGTTTAAAACTATCCTCTAGATTTTGTTTTTGTTTCAATGGAGTTCTTTTTTAGTTTTTAAAATTCTTTTACTTTTTTCTATTTATCTATTTTAAATATTTTATGTTTTAAAAAAATTGTTTTACTTTGTAATTTTTAATTTTTCTTATATACAATTTACTTCTTCTAAAAATCTTATTTTACTACATACATATATATATATATATTAAAAACACTATGATTCATTATTTTTTATACTCATCAAGTTTCTACTTTATGTGCATTATAAGTTTTTAACAAACATTTTTATGATTATTGATTTTATATTATAAAGATTGTAATTCATATATATACGTCAGCATTTTTTTTATATAACGGTACAAATAGTTTATTTATATTGTCTGGTATGGATATTATTTGTTTTAAAATTTGGCCTGAGCATACGTTACAATTTTTATGTACATAATTGATGTCACATTTTTGCTAAATTTAGTTGTAAATTGTTTTGTACAGCATTTATGTTAAATTTCAACTCATAATATTTGTTCTGAAATTCATTTATATTAAATTTTATATTTAGGCATTAATATTTATATATGGCCTGTTTGCCTATTGTTATTTTTATGCATTTTAATTTTTATATTTGTACCTTTGTACTACAGTCGATGAACGGTGAGCTATGATATTTATTGTTTGTTTCAAATTGTCGGTTTCATTTTTTTTTTCCTATTTTTAAATGAATCGTATAAATGAGCTCCACTGCTTTTATAACCACTCATGTTTCAAAAGAACCCTCTTAACATAAGGAAATGTCTCTTATTTGGGGAGTTTGAGAGATCGTGCCCAATCGTGCTGGGTTTCGTTTTTTTCATTCGACTAAAATACGGAATATCCTTTGGAAATTTCGTCCATGTTTTTAAAAAAAAAATTTAATGAGGCAATATTTCATATTTGGGGAGTTTGAGAGATCATGCTCAATCGTGCTGGGTTTCGTTTTTTTTGTTCGACTAAAATATGGAATATCCTTTTTTGAAATTTTCATCCACGTTTTCTTAAAATCAAACGAGGTAATATTTCGTGCTTGGAAGTTTGGGGAGTCGTGCCCAATCGTGCTGGGCTTCAATTTTCCATTCGACTAAAATACAAAATATCCTTTTGAAGTTTCGTCCATGTTTTCTCAATTTAAAATGAGGCAATGTTTCGTATTTCGAAATTCGATAAATCGTGCCCAATCGTGCTGGGTTTCGATTTACCGTTTGGGCCGAATAGTCAAATATCCTTTTTTTTAAAAAAAAAGGGGTTTTAAGTGCATGTGTTTTGGAAATCCTGAGATGATCTTGTGTCGAAGGTTCCAAATATTGTATCCAATCGTGCTGGACGTAATATTTTATTCCTTCTAAGCGAGAGAATCTCAACATCCGATTCAAGTTATCCAAACGTTTTTAAAGATTCTATTTTAAAATCTTTTCAAAATTTCAACATTAGGACATTAATCGATCAATACGGTACCGATTTTCGACGTTGCGAGGGTGCTAATCCTTCCTCACGCGTAACCGACTCCCGAATCCGTCTTCTAGTTTTTCGTAGACCAAAAACGTTGTTTTAATAAACCAAAATGTTTTATTAAAACGATCAACCCCAGGGTGACTCGATCACACCTAAACAAAAAGGATTGGTGGCGACTCCATTTTCGTTTTAAAGTCGATCCCCATTTTTCAAAATAAAAATGGTTTCGACAAATATTATTAAATTTTAATAAGAAATTCAAATATTAAAATTTATTAAAAATTAGAAATATATATAAACCGTAAAAAATATATAAAAATTTGTCAATTTTTATAAAAAGCGTAAAAAATTATAAAATATATAGAAATATAAAAAAAAATTATAAAATTTTATAAAGTCGTAAGAAAATTATACAAAATTTAAAGACATATAAATTTTGTAAAAAAAATTATAAAAATTATCATACCAAAAGAAGCATTTTATAATTTTTCTATAATTTTTATTTTTTATCATTTTTTGCCACATGTCACACTGTGTTGCGACACGTGATGACTTTAATTGAAAAAAACAATGGGTCATTAATTTTTTAAGATTTTTATAAAATTTTACAATTTTTTTATTTTTAAAATTTTTATAAAAAATTTCTAATTTTTAAATAAATTTTTAATATTTATTAATTTTTTATTAATTTTTTTTATTTTTTATAATTTTTTTCTAATTTTTAATAAGAGCATGGGCTTAATTGCTTTTTTGAAAAATTTTGAGGGTCTTTTTGATGCATTTTGAAAGTTCAAGTACCTAATTGAGTGAAAAAAATAGGGGCTTAATTGCTTTTTTTAAGAAGTTTGAGGGCCTTTTTGATACATTTTGAAAGTTCAAGTGCTCAATTGAGTGCAAAAAAAAAAAAGAGACGCTCAATTGTTTTTTTGTTAAAAGTTTGAGGGCCTTTTACACTCTTAAGCCTTTTTTATATTGTATTTAAAAATGTATTTATTTCCATGATTGTTAAATATTAAATAGTTTAAAACTAATTTTTAAAGTTTTAAATAGTTTTTAAAAAACGTATACAAATATTTTTGTTAAAGTTTTATTTTCAATTTTAATTTTTAAAAATTAGTTTTTCTGAGGAAAATTTAATCATTGTGAGAATTTAAAATGGTTAGTCTAATAATTTAAAATATATTATATGATGCACAAGTTTGAATAATAAAAAAAACATAGAAGATAGGACTATTATATTATAAATTTTATTAATAATATGATAAATAAATTTAAACATAAAATTTTAGTATTCAAAATAATAAATTATATTTTTGGGCTAAACATAAATGTTTTATATTAATGCACGCATTATAAACAAGTTTAATTCATGATTTGATTTCTAAAATATATTTGTTTTCGGTTTTGGTATCTAATCTTTTTTCTTAATTTGATACTTAAAGTAAACTTAAATTCTCAATTGGTACCTAAATTATACCTTTGTTATGCTTTTTAGTCCATTTTATGATAGACGTTAAAAAAAAAAATTTTGTAGCCAATCACAAAATACCACCTGATGTCTTTATGTAAAAGAATACATTTTTTTTCTTTTATTAAATGTATATACACATTAAAATATAAAAACTGAAATAAATATATAGAATTTATAAAAATATATATAAAATCTAAAAAAATATAAATTTAAAAAAATTTAAAAAAATATATAAAAAATAAAATAATTGAAAAGAAATTAGGTGAAATTAATAATATTATTACACAAATGTAAAAATTATAAAAATAATTAAGAAAATACTTTTAAAAAATAGGCTTAATATAACATTTAGTACCTGAATTTTTTTTTTAATTTGGTACCTAAACTTTTTTTGGCCAAATTTGGTACCTGAACTTGGCATTTTCTCCTAATTTGGTACTTGAGCTTGACATTTTTTTCCCTACTTTAATACCTAAACTTTTTTTAGGTTCAGTTTGGCACCCAAACTGACACTTTTTCCTAATATTAAACCTTTTTTTATTAAATTTTAGATGTATAATTGTAAAATTTTTAAAAGGTATTTAAATTTCAAGGTTTTTTTGCAATTACTTGAAATTTAAATATATATTTTAAATTCTTATAGTATTTTTCAATTTGATATATTATTGGAATTTTTAAAATTTATAATTATATATTTTAGAATTTTATAAAAAAATATTTTTAAACCTTTTTTAATATTTTTATATATTATATATGATTTTTTATATTTAAATATTTAATATTATAATTTTTTTATTTTAAATAAACCTAATTGCCACGTCGCATGTCGCCAAAACATGTTATGTGGTGCTTTTTCACTAGCCAAAGTTACCTAACAATTTTTTTAAACATCCGTTACAAAATAGACCAAAATAGAAAAAATTGATACTTTCAATATCAAATTGAGACAAAAAAATTTAAGTACCAAAGTGGAAAAACTTAAATATACTTTAAGGGCTAAATCATAAATTAAGCCTTTTATATATATATATATATATATATATATATATATATATATTAATGCACGGGTTAAGCTGGCTATTTCATAGTGTGTTTAGTAAATTTTAATATATAACATAATATTTGAATAATATTTGAGCTAGATTATATAGACCGACCCAAAATTATGAATTGATAGTTAGCTGAATAAAAAGGAAAAAAAATTGATTAATCGAACTGAATTAATATTAATTGAATTAATCAAATTTTTTAATTCTTTAACCGTTAATTAAATTAAAAAATTTCAAAAAAAATAACTGAACCGAAATATTATGGAAATTCGGTCAGTTAATCAAATTAACCAAAATTTATATATTTTTATTTTTTGGTTAAAATAAATATAAAACATATAAAAAAATTGATAATGTGTTTATAGATTGATAATATTTTTTTACGTATATTGCTCCTAGCTTATAATACGTAATAATAATGCGTTTTATTTTAATAAATAATATCTATACATAACAATTAAAATACGGGTTTTTACCCATATAGTATAAAATAATTAAAAAAAATACCAAAATGGTACTAATAACAAATTATTGACGAAAATGGTATGGGAAGGGTGGTGCCGCCTATGGCAGAGGCATGACCACCCTCCCAGCTGACATGCGCAGTTAAAAACAGTTAAAAAAAGTTGAAAAAGCAAAAATAAAAAATAAAATACCTTCTTCTTTTCTTTTTTTTTCCTTCCTTCCTTCCCTCCCTCCCTCTTCTTCTTCTTCTCTTTTTCTTTTTTCTTTCCCTCACCAACCGACTCCTTCTCCTTCTTCTTCTTCTTCTCCTTCTTTCTTTTCTTCTTCCCGAAATGGAGTTGGGGACCATAATATATGGTCCCAACACAGAAAAAACAAGGTGTGCATGCAGAAGACCGGTGCCGCCTCTGCCACTGGCACCACCCTACCCCATACCATTTCCGTCAATAATTTGCTATTAGTACCATTTTGGTATTTTTTTTATTATTTTATATTATATGGGTAAAAAACCCTCATTTGCCGCCTACCAATCGATGTCGGGGTTTTTTACCCAAATAATATAAAAAATAAAATAAAATACCAAAATAGGTTGTTTCAAAAATTAAGTACCAAAATGGTACATTTGACTTGGTGGAGGGTGGTGCATAGGCGGCACCACCCTGAATTTCTGACCTAAAACAGTAAAAAATTAAAAAAAATAATGATTTAAAAGATTTAGGGACCTGTTATGGAAATTCTCCATTTTTAAATGGCTGCTGAAAAGGAAGGGTAAGGGTGCCGCCTGGTAGTGTGGCGGCACCAAACTTTAAATTTGGATAATTGCCTTTTAAGCCCTCTTTATTTATTATTTTCTTTTTATTCCCCTTCAACTCACTATTTTGTGTTTAAACAAACCATTAACCTATTTTTGTAGTTAAATAAGCCCTTTACTTTATACTTTTTACTCATAAAAGCCCTATATTTTAATATTAAAGTAAATATATATTTTTTGAATTTGAAGCTCTTATCTTAATTTTTTATTGATGCAATAAAAAATTATACACTTTAACATCAACATAAAATCTAAAAAAGTAATCAAAAATTTCAAAAGAGTAGTTAAGAATATCATATATACAAGCACTCTTAAGAAATTTAAAAGTTTTATTTTATTATTTAATAAATTATTCTCATCAAATTTACATCAACATAAGATGTGAATTAGTTGCGGACATTAATATTTAAGGCAAACTTGTGGGTTATATAGTCGATGAAAGTTGGTAATATTATAAAGTTGTTTTTAATACTCGGTTTTATTAGATATAAGTATTTAAAATTTTGTTTTTGTAATATGATAGATGCGTAAATATATATATAATCATATTAGTGAATCTGCTAATACATACTTCATCCGGGTAAAGTATGCATTATTAAAATTAAATTAAAATATTAAATAAGAAATAAAATTATAAAACAATACGTTATTTGGAAAATAACTATTATTGTAATGAGATACATGTTTTATTAGGTATAAGTATTTAAATTTTTGTTTTTGTAATGTGTTACATGCGTAAATCTCTATATATATTATATATAATCATATTAGTGAATCTGTTAATACATACTTCATCCGGATAAAGTATGCATTATTAAAATTAAATTAAAATATTAAATAAGAAATAAAATTATAAAACAATATGTTATTTAGAAAATAACTATTATTGTAATGAGATACATGTTTTATTAGGTATAAGTATTTAAATTTTTGTTTTTGTAATGTGATACATGCGTAAATATATAAATAATCATATTAGTGAATCTGTTAATACATACTTCATCTGGATAAATTATACATTTTAATAACACATAAAAGATGTGGACATTAATATTTAAGGCAAACTTGTGGATTATATAGTCGATGAAAGTTGATAATATTATAAAGTTGTTTTTAGTACTTGGTTTTATTAGGTATAAGTATTTAAAATTTTGTGAATTAGTCTATATATTTTTTAAATAGTTTTACTTTGGGTAAAATATATTTACTTTAATATTAAAATATAGGGCTTTTATGAATAAAAACTATAAGTAAAGGGCTTATTTAACTACAAAAATAGGTTAATGGTTTGTTTAAACATAATATAGTGAGTTGAAGGGGAATAAAAAGAAAATAATAAATAAGGAGGGCTTAAAAGGAAATTATTCAAATTTAAAATTTGGTGCTGCCACACTGCCAGGCAGCGCCCTTGCCCTTCCTTTTTCAGCAGCCATTTAAAAATAGAAAAATTCCATAACAGGTCCCTAAATCTTTTAAATCATTATTTTTTTAATTTTTTACTATTTTAGGTCAGAAATTCAGGGTGGTGCCGCCTATGCACCACCCTCCACCAAGTCAAATGTACCATTTTGGTACTTAATTTTTGAAACAACCTATTTTGGTATTTTATTTTATTTTTTATATTATTTGGGTAAAAAACCCTTAAAATACTTATTATAAATCTTTTAAAACATAAGAAAAATTTTAGTACGCGGTTGATAATGTTTTTATATTTAATTTTAGATAATGCATACTTATTGCATAGGTGAATTTAGGGGCTTATAGGGCCGATCTTCTTAAAATGAAAAAAATTTATTTAAGTCATTTAGAAATTTTTAAAATTTTAAATTAGTAAAAATAAAATTGTACTTTGGTCCTCCCTAAAATTATAAAAAAATTTAATTTAATCTTTTAAAAATTATAAATATATAGTATTAAAATTAAAATTAAAATTTCAGCCCCTAAAAAAATTTTCTGACTTTGTCCCTAACTTATTGCACAGGTTTCATTAATAAATACTTTTAACATTGTTAAATGTTAATAATGTGCATATACAATAACTTTAATATATTCCAAATATTAGATAATTAATCTGAGGATATAATTTTCATTTTAAAATTATTTTAATTTTGTTTATTTTATTTTATAAAAAGTAATTTTAAAAAATAAAATAATTAATTTTGTTTTTAAAATATTTTTTGTTAAATTATTAAGATAATTTATTATATTTATTATTTAAAAAAATATGAGTTTAATATGCGAAATCAAACAATGCCATGTGTCAATATTATGATATGCCATGTGTCAAAAAAATTAGACATCCACATCAACTAAAATCTTAAACCTTATAATTATGATTGTAAAAGCTATTTTAAAATATTAAAAAATTGTAAAAATTACCAAAAATTATAAAATGTTGTAAAAAAAATTTAAAACATTAAAAAAATTTAAGAAAGAATTGTCATAATTGTTACTGTTATAAGATAAATAGACAGAGAGTAAAGAACAAAGAAAATGTGAGAGTAAAAAAGAGAGCATGGTTTGTTGATCAATCGAAATATTTACAAAGCTTCTCCAAAGTCTCTATTTATAGGCATAAAAATTATAAATGAAGTAGAGATCTACTTCTAATGACGATTAGAATTTTGTAACATCCCATAATTTGGTGTAACACCCCAAACTTGGCCTAGACGTTATGGCCGGATCTGAAACGGTACAAATTCATTGAAGCTTTGTAACCCATTTTCGTTTATGTAACTTTTATTGAAAACGTTATTTAATTATTTTGTCAAAACACAATTTACAGTGGAAGTCTAATAAATATGTTATATTTTGGAAATCCAATACGTATTTTTGGAAAAACTTTAGTTTTAGTAAAACCACGATTTAGTCAAATGTCGTAATAAAGGTTAAAAACACCTCCGAAACCATAAATAAAATCCAACAGTCAAGAGAGTCCAAAAATTACATAACTCTCAGAGAAATACTACTTAAAATAATTAAAACCATTATTAAATCAGTTTACATCTTGTGGTCACCGTGAGACTCCATCGCACCGATCCGCCTAAGTTTATGGATTATCTGAATAGAACAGACAAACAGATGTGAACTTTCGTAAACTCAGTGTGTAACCTAATAGAAACAGACATACAATACATACAGAATTCACATATACAGTCAGATTCAGATTTGGACCTAAGTCCTTTATAGATACAAATAACAAAATCAGATAAACAAAATAGATACAGTGAGTCCTACCCCCATCCTCTACACACCATCTCCGACCATTCCATCATACTATGTGGGTTTAAAAACACCCAGCCATCCCTACACACCATATAGTGTCAATGTGACACATTACAAATAATATGTAGTTAAGCTGTCAGAATATAGGCGAAATGTCGCCATACAGATCACTTCCTCCACATATACAAATCTCACCCCAAATACAAATACATAATATAGATATAGAAATAACAGATTTAACATGCCTAACATGCTTGCTTAAATAGTACAGTCAGACATACATTTAGTATCTTACTCATATCAGTCTATCAAAATATCAAAGCACACAAAATAAGGTTTGGCTAGCCCTTACCGTGGCCCACAGTCAATCGGAATAACCCATGCGACCCTATGGAAAATTTCAAAAATATGGGCCACACCCAGATTGGCCTTACCCCTGTGACCCACATGCTTGTGTGGCATACCCGTGTGGGCCCACTCGCCTAACTTGGCCTAGCCCGTGTGGCCTACACGACCACACTCACATGACCATACGGCTATGTCTTACGCACATCCATACCCTCGTCGACCACAAGGTTGTGTCTTGCACACGGCCAACCACACGACCAAGCACACGCCCGTGTGGCGTCAACAGACTGGTTTTTTGACTTTTGTCGAAGCTCGATTTTTTGCGTTTTGGGAACACACCTGGTTCAGTTTTGATACGAGAACACACTCGAGACTACCAGATCCTAAAATCGATATAAAAAATTCCTAACATCAGTCTAAATTCTCAATTAAACCGGGCTAACAAAACTGACAATGGTGAAATCTGAGTGTTCAGCGCTTACCCGATTCCCCGAACGATTTCGCTTATGATTCTGCAAGAGAAGTACTCTACACCCTGTGGTTCTCTACTGCCAAAAACACCAATTCAATACTAACAAAAATACTACCACCACTTACCAATACGTACGAACACCGTGAACCGAAAAACTGTAATTTGGAAGAATAAAAAGAGGATTCAGATTGAAGAGAAAATAGCAGAAAGGGAGAATAGGGGATGAAGCAAAAAGAACGTCAGAAATTTAAAAAGAAGGAAAAGAGCCGAAATTTGAAAAAAAACAAATTAAATCTAATAATATCTACATTAACCTCCCACTAACCACTAAATCCACTAACCCACTAACTATCAACTTCATCAAAATTTGTGTTTAACCGGAACTCTAATAGGCAACCGAGCAAAAATAAACTCTCTCGCTCACGCAAGAGTTCAAACAGGACCTCCAACGTAATAACCCCCTTACCACTCGAACCAGTAGTCTTATTCTGATATGAATTAACAAACAATTTTATACAAACCCACTCAACAAGGGTAAGGTTAGGATAAAAAAAATAACAAAATTTTCTAAAAGTAGGACTTGAACCTAAGACCTCATACACACCCCCAGAACACTTAACCACTGAAGTAGATACACATTTGTGTTAGAATTCACAGATACATAAATAAATTTATCAGGGAGTTACATTTGGGGTTAAAATTTTTTAGGTTTGTAGTAAAAGTTAGAGGGTAGGTCGAACAATTGGGTTCATTTTAGTGTCAGGATGAGCCTGCTGGTTCGGTGGTTGGATGTGTGTTAGTTTACCTTTGGGTCTCAGGTTTGAATCCTCATATGTGTTAGAGAAGGATTGGTTTTATTCGAATTTTGGTTTAAGTTATGTTTTGATTTTGAGTTAAATTATTTAAGTATTTGTTTTTTTATTTTTTATTTTTAAAGAAATTTTTCTCATAAAACAAATATTACATTTTTTTTTCCATTACTCCCTCCACGTTCTTTTTCTGCTATTTTTCTATTCTCCCTAAATCTTCAGTTTTCTTGCTTCTTGCTTCTTCTATTTTACATATTTATTATCGTTCGTTAGTCAAAAGTTGTATGCTTTCTTCAAACTTCACTCAATTCAGTTTCAAGATGGTGATGTGTAAGTATAGACCTTCTTAATTTTACAATTGAGGTTTTTGTTTCCTTGAATTTATTTAGGTTAAGGTTCTAATTGGGATAAATGTTGGTTGTGTATAGTGGTAGAATTGAGTTTCAGATTGGGGTTGTGGGGGTTCATTGGAGGTTTTTGGATGCTTTAAATTGCAAATTTGGTGTGTGTTCTAAATTGTTTAATCTCGTTATTAAATTGCTGTTGGATTCTATGGAATTCAACGATCTCTTATGTGTTTCTAAAATTAAGGTGAGTAAGGGTCAGTTTGATAATGGATTTCTTGATTTCCAATTTGTTTCGGTGTGGGTTTTTAGAAATACTAATATTAGAAATTTGTTTCGTTAAGGAAATTTAGATTTTTAGCCTATTTCGGTTTGGTTTAGTGACCACACGAGTGGCCACACGGGCGTGTGCCACATACGGGTGGTCCACACGACCATGTAACTTTGGAAATTTAGGGTTTTTGATGATTTTTAGTGCCACATGACCGTGTGGCTACTATTTGGGGATTTTTGTCGATTTCCACATGAGCGTGTGCCTTGGACACATGATCGTGTCTACTCTGCACCTTATTTTGACACTTTTGGACTGTAAGTTACACAGGCTACTCACACAGCCATGTAACTTGGTCACACGGGTGTGTGTCTTCTCTACACGGGTATGTGCAACTTGCACATGGGCGTGTAGACCCCTACACGGCCTAGGCACTTCCACACGGCCAGGGCATATGGTCGTGTGGCCTTTTTTTTGTAGATTTTCGTTTTGTCTCATAAATTTACCCATTTCAATTCTTGTGTCGTCCAACGTTCGTTGAGGCCTCTGTATTAGGGTTTGGGACTCTGTTTTGACTTAGACTCCTACGAGTTTTCGTAATTATAAAGTTAATTTAACGGCTTGTTAAGCGTTAATGTGACGTGATTTATGAAATTGGGACACTACCTAATAATGGAATTTAAGCTAATTTGATATTGAATTTGTGTAATTGAATATGTGTGCTTCTACTTCTGTATGACTATTGTATGTGGTGAACAACTTTGCATATGCATTAAATTTGGGTTTATGGTTGTGAAGAGAAAGAAAATTGTTTTGGGCAATTAAACTATATAGCAATCTAATAACGGTATGTCTACAAGATACATATGTTAGCACAGCTGCATATTATTATTCGAGTGGCTTAGTTTCACAAACGTAGTATGGGCCTATTATGGTCCTATGTGGTGTACAAGGTGGTTGGGTCTTTCATGGCTCTAATGTCGTGTGCAGGGGGACGGAGTGGTGTTTGTCTGGATAGGTGGGTTTTATTATTTTTTTTGCATTCATTTCACATTTGGTATATGTCTGTCTGAATGATTGTAGAGTTAATTGCATAATAATTTGAACCGACCAACATGACCTTGGTATCTGGTGTGTTTGGAATAATAACTATTTGTTATGTTTGTTAACGAACTACTCGTGAGTCTGACTATTGGTATAAGTTGTTCATTCTCTGTCTGCATGTGCATATTGGAAATATTTGTTCGATACTTTGACAATTGCCTTTCGTTTTTATTTCGGACTCACACTGAGCTCGCGTAGCTCACCCCCTCTTAGTTTTCTCCCTTTCAGGTAATTATTGTGTTTGGCGTGGGACTCAGTGCATCGGTGATCTCAAAACTTTTACTTGATTTTTTCTCAATTTGGATTGGACTTATTTAAGCTTCAATAATTTTGTTAAATCATTTTCTATGGGACTGTTAATAATTTTGTTTTATGAACTGTGGTATAACTTGCTTTGGAATATTTTTTTTGTAAGAGATTTTGATTGTTCTAAAATCTTTGGTTTAAACTTTAATTCATTGTAAGTTTTAAACATAAAACACTAGTTTAGGCTTTGCATCTAAACAGTAAGTATTGTGTTATCAACTGTGAACTATTTTCTTGTAACATCAATCTTTTAAATTTCCAAATCCGTCTAATTTCAAAATTGGATTTCCAAATCCGTCTAATTTCAAATTTGGATTTCCAAATCCGTCTGAATTCAAAATTGGCGTAAAAATTGTTAAACGATTTAGTTCAATTCGAACAAACCGTATTAGGATTAAGTTTTTAGAAATTCTTTTGTAAAATGTTTCAAGATCACTTTGGTGGTCAATGTAACTTTCGGGATCCGGTCCAAACTTCTGGGCCGGGTATTGAGGTGTTACAAATTTAAAGTACACCAAGACTTATCTTGATCTTCATATACATACACTATATAAGATATTCATAACACTCCCATTTGGATGTCCATTTGTAGATAATGTATCTCATTAAAACCTTACTAAGATAAAAACCCTGTGGGAAAAAAAATTTCTAGTGAAGGAAAAATAGTAAACTTATCTATAATACACATAATATTCTGCCTTATTAAAAATCTTACCAGGAAAACTCAATGAGACCAAACCTCAATTAAGGGAAAAAGAGTACAGAGCGTATTTACTCCCCCTCATGAAAACATCACATACTTTCTCATATTCTACGTATTCAATCTTGAATACTAGTCTTTCAGATGACCATTTGAATGTATTTGCTAAGTATTTTTATCACCATTCTTTTGCAAGTCAAGAGTAAAGGGAAATTTTGGGAAAATATATTTTGATCTCTTCAGGAGTTTCAACAATAATCATAACAAACTTTAATCATTATCCTTCTATAAAAATACAAATAGGTATTTTGGATCATTTTATAATCATCTTTCAACTACTATTGACTGTGTCAAATTTACCACATATGTTTAATTATTTCAATTCATATAAATGACTAATTTCCTGATAATTTTAATATGCTTTTAGCATTCTAAATCCTTCAAGGATTTAATATAAACTTTACTATATAGTGATTCATAAAAGTTTGTAACAACAACCATTAGATACAAATTAAATCTTTTATGAACTGTCAGTTTAATAATATATTTAAAAGTTATTGTATCCACCACAAAAGAATATTATATATTTTCATAATCAATTACAAGACTTAGCAAAAACTTTATATTTTATTCCGTTTTTTACAAAACTACTTCATTTGTACCCTCACTGGCTTTATACCTTTAAATATTTGGACTATCCAAAAACCCCACGAATTTCATTGTACTTGAGTTGTGTCTTTCTATTTTGACCCATTTATTTCATATCTATATTTCTCAATAGATTTTTTCAAGATCCTCTTTTTATTCCATTATTTCAACAATAATATTGCATGCAAAACCATTATCAACCAGTTTTATTATCAGTTCCACGGTTTCTCGAATTGACATAACTTATTGAGATATCTTATTTTCACTATTTTAATATTCAGTTTCAAGTATCTGAATCTATTCTGGAGTTTTAGTTATTAGTTATGGATTGGGTCTCTTCTGGAGTAACAGATTCCACTATATGACCATCCAAAAGAATTTTCATTTTTGGAACCGATCAATCAATTATTTATTCTAACTGATTGTCCTTTTGGGTTTTTGATTCAAAATATTAGATGATATTTAACACTTGGTTATTCTCATTAAGTTTGTGAATATATCTAACAGTTAACTTGTAATAAAGTGAGTTATCATTTCTAAACTTCTTGTTCAAATTACTCTCTATAAGGATCTAGATAATGATAACTCATTACAAGCAGTGATTTCATTCAGCTATCATTTCTCTTCCCCTAATATCGGGAAAACTATCAAATCTAAATAGTAATCACAAAACATGTCATAATTGAATCTCTAATACATTCAGAACATCTAATAATATAAGGAGACTTGTAATTAATATATATATTCCCAACTTTCTTTGTGGATTCACTCATCTTTGTGCATTGTGGTGGAGTAATTGGAACATATACACACATACAAAAATTTAAAGATGAGAAATATTTATCTCTTGACTAAAAACCAATTGTAATGGGGAGTATTTATAACTTATTGACTTGATGGGTACAACACATAAATCAACATAATCTTATGTTGAAATAGGAAATTTAGTTCTCATAAGTAGGGGTGAGTATTCAATCGAGTCGAGTCAAATCGAGTCAAAAAATTTCAAGTTAGTTGAGTTGACAAATCCTATTTTAGCAACCGAACTTAATTTGAATTTTTTTCAAATTGAATCGAATCAAATCGAGTCAAAAAATTTCAGTTTAAGTCGAGTTGAGTTAACGAATCCTATTATTTATACTCAATGTTGCATTTACATGGACCGATTATTTAACTAGTAGATAAAGTACAAGATTATTTAACTACATAAACAATATAATAATTTTGTCTTTTAACTTAATAGGTAAACATTTATCAAAACGATGTAGTTTTGTATTTTAACTTAAAGATTTTGACTTTGAACTTTAAAAAAAAAAAGTAAACACTTATCAAAACAATGTAGTTTTATCTTTTCTTATTCAGATTTCCGGATAACTCGAATTGTGTAATTCATATTCGAGTTAAACCGAAAAACTTAATTTTTTATTCGAGTTGATCCGAATAACTTGATTAACTCAAATAACTCAAACTATTTAATTTAAAATTTGAATTTTTATCAAATTTTTCGAATCGAATCAGATTTTGCTCACCCCTACTCATAAGTAATGGTTTAGACATTAATCAGAGGTGTTCAATCAATAATTTCTCTAAACCATTATGTGCTTAAATAACAAACTTTTACAAAAAAATTCAAACTCAATCAATAAAAGACTGAGATATAAACTCATCAATATTAGTAAGATGAATTGTCTTAATTGTATGATCTGAAATTAATTATTTAAATAAGAAATCTTGCAAACGACAGGTTGCAAATTGATAATACATACGTGATTATTTTTTAGATCCATCTACCAAAATCATATAATATCATAACCATCAACATGGTGGATGAATGGGGTCATATTCATTTTAGAATTTACAAGACATTAAATCTCAACTTTAGCTAGTAAGTTTCTAAGAATTAATTTTCATTAAGAACAAACAACAAATGAGAATTTTTTAAATTAAAGAATTTTCTGGTTCTTTAATGAATGTCCATATGAATTCTCAATTAATTTTTGCATCATTTATGATCCAGTATGGTCTAATTGGTCACGTCAAGTAGTAAATGCATTTGTATCAGTAAACTTTTAGTTTACTTTAACATGCATTTCAATTGTACTAATAATGTCAATATAAATTATGACAAATTGATAATTTTACTGTCATTCCTTTTAATTTGTATCCACATATAAGTGCTATTGTGACATTTACTACTGGAAATATCTAAATTAATGTGAAATTTATAATGCCACCCTGGCTGAGTGGTTAAAGGCTCTAATGATTACCCATAGTGTATAAGCCTCAATTGAAATAACAGCAACTCTAAAAGGCAATCGACAATAGCAAATTTTGGGATATTTTTGTGACTTGTGGAGAAAAACAATTAAAAGAGAACTGTGCTAATAACGTGTTATAAAATAAATAGACAGAGAGTAAAGAACAAAGAAAATAGGAGAACAAAAGAGAGAGCGTATTTTATTGATCAATTGGAATATTTATAAAGTTTCTCCAAAGTCTCTATTTATAGGCATAAGAAGTATAAATGAAGTATATATCTACTTCTAATGACTATTAGAATTTAAAGTATATCAAAATTTATCTTGATCTTGATAGACATCCACTTAATAAAATATTCATAACAGTTACAACTTTTTATATCTTTAAAAAATTATAATTTTTTATAACTTTTAACAATTTTTTTAAAAAAATTGTAAAAAAATGTAAAAAGTTTTTATAATTTTTAAAATATATGTTTTTACATTTAAATTTTTTTTATAAAAACAGATACTTCATTCAAACACAGACTCCCATGGTCAGAATGAATAATATAAACCTCTTAGAACACTTGTTATTAATTTTTTCAATTTTAAATTTTTGTACAAATTTTAATGTTTTTAATAATTTTTACAACTTTTTTAAAACATGAGCATAAAAATCTCCATAAGCAACCAAAGATAAACTTACTTTTCTCATTATTAATATTAAGTCCTTAAACATGAACTATCAAAGATTTATTATCCACAACTTAGTTTTTTTAGCGAATTCAAAACAAATTAAGGAATTATGGGGCTTAACTTACCTATAAATAATTCGTTATTTATTTATCTAACATATATAAATCTTATTGAGCATTCAATCGATTATAAGATCACTCGTCATAATTTTGCATAAGTTTCACTTATCACCTCTTACCTCCTTATACATACCGCTAAAGACTCTATTTATGCCTCTTATAATCTCATAATGGACACACAAATTGAAATCTCTTCTCATCTTTTGGGGGCTCTTTTATAAACTTATCTCAAGCATTTATTCAATATGGCCAAAAGTGTTGAAAACTTAGTATCATGTCACATTCATTAATTCAATTTCTTTTAACTGGACTAATTTTTAACCTTTAGCACATAACATCTTTTGTTCTCATATAACAATTTATATTCATTCAGAGATCTCATTATCAAGATTTTAGTTCATTTCGTCCTTAGTAAACTCTAGTGGAATAAGACTTGAATGCTCGAGATCTCAACCAAACACCCAAAAGCATTGCGCTAAAAGTATATCATGGATCCATAATGCACAATAGTATGGTGTCATATGACACAAATCACAGCATTCTATCATAGTCTCCTATTCACAAACATGCGCACTAATCCCTATGGCATGGCATATATATCCTAACTGTTCCTACAAAGCTTGCTTGGCCAACTCACATTTTAGTTAGCTTATTCACATATGGACATATATCACATTTATGTAAATAAGGCTCTTTAAGCTTCCATCAAATATCTAACATTTTCAAATTACATATATTCACACATAATAATTGTCACATTCCATTCACAAATGGTTCCATATATTAAGAGTCAAAACCCATTACAAGTTTATTAAGCAAATATTAATATGTTTTCATTTTCATAGTACAATTTACTCTTTAATGTCATATTTCATTGATTTTCACATATTACAAATCACATTAAATTGTCATTCTAGGGCAACCAATTCTTATTACATTTTACAAGGAAATAAAACATTTGATAACCAATGTTTATTAAGCCATATCTTTCCAAAATCACTTATTTCTGATACTTTTAATTCATAGAACTTACATACACATATTACATTACCATTTCCATATTTATTCCACAATTACTTTAACAAGAATTTTTACTTAATAAATATCTAAGTTTAGGAATTTGTTAGATTAATTATATTAATATTTATGTGATTAGTCTTATACATGAATATGCTAATATATAATATCAGATTGGATCATGAATGTGTTGAAATTTATTGGATATCAATTACAAGGTAATATTATGTTTTAAATTGAAAGCACATGCAAATGGACTAATTTGTAAAATGTGAAAAGTTAATATGGAAGGTAAAAATTATAATTGAACATATATATATGTGATATATGATATTGAATGATTTGTGTAATTATTTTAAGTTGTTATGAGAGTGATTATTGAGTTTTGAATTAATTGAGACTAAATTGAAAAGTATTTAAAAATATATAAATTCTGCTCTGAAATGTAAATTAGAAATTATTTCTATTATATTTGCCCATGTAAACAGGATATGAACTAGTAGGACATAGATGACATGTCATTAGGAAGTATTTAGCGGGCTTTCTGTTCTGTTAATGCACTTTGGTGTCACTCTATTCTGATTAAGCACTTCAATGTTATTCTATTCTGACATTGCACTTTGATGTTATTTTGTACTGTAATTGCACTTCGGTGCATCTCTATATTACTTCTGCATATCTTGCATGTTCCGTTAAGTCTACATTGGGCATTCGATAAATTCCAAAAGATAAAATAAGGTTACTATCATTGTGACAAGATTAAGTGTAAGTGATTGGGATAATAATGAATCCAAGCACAATAAATGAAGTATAACATAGAAATTCTATTGCTATTAAGTTATAAACTTATTTATTATAACATTTTTGTATTTTGTTTACATTTAATTAATGAAAAGGTAAGTTTAATTCTCGTTGTACTTACTAAGCTTTCACAAGCTTACCATGTTATTTTTAACATGTACATAAATATGTGAAGTGAGAATTTGTTGAGGATCAATCTCTTCACATCTCAAAGACTTGGAGAAGGGTATGAAATCTTCATTTATTTTGATCCAAGTATATGACATGTACATAGGTGGATTATTTGTGTGAGAAAGTGGGTGTTTAGATGATCTCACATTTGTGTTTAATATGTTTTGGATGTCGAATATAATGTATTATATGGTTTTTGAGTTGTATTATATGGTTGGATTGATTTTGGACACTTAAGTATGGCTTAGAAGTGTTTTAAATGTGTATTTTTCATGTCCCCTATTCAATATCTTGATACATGCCTAATATGTCTCAATACATAGAGACTTTGAAGCTAAAAACCCTCAGTTACGATGCCATGTCTGGAGACATATACTCATTTGTCTCGATACAGGGCGACTTTGAAGTTAAATTTCTACAGTGCCATGACAATGTCTCGAGACATACAGACATACACAGACATTACAGAGTACTAGGTCAAAAAGGCCTAGAAAGTACTCGTAATTGGACTCGATGTGAGAGAGGCCCAAAAACCCTTCATGGACATGAAGGGGGCGGCAACCCTAGTAGGACTACTAAGGTGTGTTGTCCACTCTAGTCCTATTCTAAGTAGAATGTTGTTTTTTTATTTGAAATAAACCACTACAACTCAACAATGGTTTTGCCTTTTCCTCCTATAAATAGATGGCACTGGTAGAGCTATGGACACAACTATGAGAGATTGTTATTCTGCCGAAAATAGAGTGAATTTATGCTCAATTATTACATATATTTTTCCAAAATAATAATTTTACCAGTTTTTATTAAAAAGAGAGAATTTTCATTTTCACCCCAAAAAGGAGAACTTTTTTTATTTATGTGTTTCTATTCAATTGGTTCGAGCCTACACTTGAAACAGTTCGTGATACGAGAATAGTGGAGAAGATTGCTTGGTTGAAAGCTGGGAACAACAAACGTCCACTAAGCCGAACACACAGGTACAAATTCAGTTAAGGTTTATTGCTATAAATATTACAAATCGAGTCAATTTTCAAAATTTTAATTTTTCACTGTGCAAGAAAACCGTTTTCAAACCGATATTTTCCAACACTTTCCTCTCCCAAAAACCCTAAAACGTTAATCACTCATCTTGAGCCCCTCTACCTATTCGGCTTTCAACCCTAGAATAGGTGAACGGACCTTCCTCGATCTACACTGTCTTCCTCCTTTACTTCTGTTGATACATTGCATAAACAATACCAAATTAAGGAAATATATATATTAAATTTATATACCAAATATTATATTAGATTTTTTCATTTATGTTGAGATTAAATTAAGTTTTTACTTAACTTAAAAACTCATCACTATTTTAAAAAATGTTCAATTCTTATTCTTATATTAGTATTTACATATTGTTGTAATTAAATTAATCAAATTATTCTTATTAATGAATATAACGTGGACTCTCTAAATTAATTAGAAAATCTCAATTTAAATTAGAGCAATAAAAAATGAAGTTGAATGAACAATGTTAGTGGCAGAAATGTAAGTAAGGTTGAATACTAATATTTTATTAATTGAATTTTATAATCCGTAACTATTAATTAAATTATACTAATTTTGATTCATTAGAATTAAAATTAAACTAATAAATATGTATTTGATTAATTAAAATTAAAATCAATTTAATACAAAACGAAACGATTAAAAAGAAAACATATACGGATAAAGCTCACAAAAAAAAACATATATAAATAAAGCTCACGTATAAAGGATTTAAACCTAAAATAATTTATAGGCACAAGATTTGAACGTGAATACACAAAATCGTAAAACCTCAAATACCCCTAAATGTGACCCAACTAAACAGTGAGGAGTCGGGACCAATAGCAACGACTTTTGACAGACCGACACTTAACTGAAATCCCATGTTCGAATGTGCTTTGCTTGCTTTCTACTTCAAATAATTTTCCCTCTACTTGTTTAAGGGGAGAATAAGATATTATGAAAGCTGATTTTGTTTTATTAATAAATAATATATTATATTATATTTCTATAAAAAAAACACACAGAGTTAAATTTTAAAAATAATATTATTGAACTAAAATAAGAAATATATTTTTATAGATATATAATGAGTTGGTCCAATTTTTTTAATATATAAAATATAAATACAAGCTCTTGAGTGAAGGAACGTGAGAAATGACTCTTGCTTTTGTTTTTCTTCCTTTTGCAAACAACCATTTATTATTTTCATCATCATATTCATAAGTCTTTTTAGTTTATCAATTAATGTTAATCATTTTTTATAATTAAAATTATAGAATAAAAACTAAAAATATAATTTTCGATCAACAAAATCACATGATTATAGGAAATTTGAATCACCCTATAATTTTTTTCAAGTCATCCCTAAAAGCGAATTCATCCAGCTGAGTGAGTTTTACTATCAATTGTGCAAAAAACGCATCTAATTAGACACGTTTTCACACTCTCTTAAAAAATGATCTATTTCTCTAAATTAAAAAGAAAAATTACATATTTAACCAATTAACAAAGTTTTCTGCTAATTTAGCCATCTTGTAAAGAAAAAAAAAAGTGAACCTACTTTGTTTTGGGGTAATTGAAACAACTAATCAAAAGGTTAAAGTGGGGTTTGTTGAAAGTTGGCCAACAAGTAGTACCCCTTGGAGTTAAAATGTTGCCCACATACCACCTATAAAATTACAATTTGCGTTGTTTAAATTTATACAAAAATATTATTTTATTCTTTGATTTAATAGTATAATTCTAAGCGATAAAACATAGAAATATAGAAATGAGGTAAGGGCATTGGGGCAATATTTCCATATCACAGCTGTGTTCCAATTTCCACCATTCACGACTCAGGATTGGAATTGATTCTTCTTTTTAGTGCAATGGTATGTCCACAAGTGGATGTTAATTTACATCACCTTTTTTTCACTTTTTGGAATTTCCAATGATTGTGAGATACATCCGGAAATGTTGGTAAAATTTTTTAATTAAAAGTTAAATTGTATTTTATTTTTTTATTTAAAAATTTTATTTATTTTATTGTTAAAAATTAATTTTTATATATTAATATAAATTAAATATAGTACATTACGTGTTATTATTTAATTATTTTATTAATTATACTCGTTTTTAATAGTATAAATAAATAAATATTATAACAAGAATAACCAATTGAATCAATAACATAAAAGAGTGGCTTTATAGATACCTGAAATCCGGCAGCCAAGTAAGCGCACGCAAACGCATTCTGATTCTTCCAGCGGAAATGAGCTGCTCGCTATCTTGACGCTGTCCAAAGCCCTTCAACTTATAGATTTTGGGTTAAATTGTACTAATAATCATTCAACTATTAATAAATTTATTTTTAGTCACTTAATTATAAAAAAATATAAAATAATCATTCAAATATTAGTAAATTTTTTTTTAGTCACCTAACTAGT
Source organism: Gossypium anomalum (assembly GCA_025698475.1). Lineage (NCBI taxonomy): Eukaryota > Viridiplantae > Streptophyta > Magnoliopsida > Malvales > Malvaceae > Gossypium > Gossypium anomalum. Next base: position 19,549,555 of record CM046957.1, read on the forward strand.
TAGCTAACATAGAAATAAAAACACCCAAAATTTTAATATAATTGAATGACAAAAAATTAAAATTAAATAATTAAATGACCATTTTGTAACTCGAAAAAAAATACTAATAATTACATAATTTACCCTATGATTTTTGGATTAAATTTTGTTTGAGAGAGAATATTTCAACATCCAATGTTATGGACTGAAAATTTAACATGGATTGAATTTTTTTTGGTCAAACAAAACATTGTACCATACACAATACATTAGTCCGTACAACAAGAACCCGATAAAAATATATATATGTATATATATTTCTCATTTTTTCATCTTAAATTTTAAATTTTATATTAAAAATTAAACAATAACATATTTGTAATAATTATTTAATCTATTTAATATCAAGTTTATTTTTCAATAATTAAAATCTTTTTTAACTAACCAATAACAACTAATTAAACTAAGAAAATAAGATCTTATTCCTTAAATTTTTTAAAATTTAGATTATAAAATAGTTATGATTTTTTTTTGTTAAATTTTATATATTTTAGTATTCAAAATTTTAATTTTAAAATTGAAGTCTAATGGATAATACATTAAATTTTTTAAAAAAAATTTAGTTAACAGTATTTTCAATTAGGCTTTGATTTTTAAATAAAAATTAAAAACAGAGGGACTGAATTTGAAAAGTCCAACAAGTACAGAGAGTGGGGGCAGAATTAGACCATTACTAGAAATGTAATTTAAATATAATAAATAGGGCGCGCGAGTTTCATATAGCGGCAAAACAAGAGAGTGAGTCCAACATGGCCAGCTGAGTTTCCATGTTCTTTTCCTTGTTTATTTTAAATATATACAGAGTTGATTTAAATTTAATTGTTCATTCTTTTTAAAGATTCTTAAAAACTGAAACCAATTTTGCTTTCTCTTCCATAAAAAAAAGAAAAAATATCTCTGAAATTCCTTTCGTTTTACCTTCTGTTTTCTTTCCTATTAATACACGCATTTTAGCTTTCTCCTTTATCTCTTCTTCCTCTTCCTTTTTTAATCTTCTTCTTTAACTGAAACGCTTTTGTCTCAAGTCCTTGCTTTTTATACCTACAAAACAACTTTTCTTTTTCTATTGCTTTGAGTCTTTGACATGGAGATTACAGGTGTAACATGAAGAAGAAACCTTTCTGTTATCTCTTCTTATCTTTGTTTATATATCTTAACACATTTCCATCCTCCAAATAAAAAAAGGAAAAGAAACCCAGCGTTTGTTTTTCATTCTCAACATGTTTGATTTGTTTTTGAAGCCAAAGTTCTATTCAAGATGGTTAGATATGCAATACCCAGAGTTTCCTTTTTGCATTCAATTTTGGTGGACACTCTTGTATTTGTTGATTGATTGGTTTGTTTGTCTATTGGGTTTAGTAAATCGGCATTAAGGGTTAATAAGGTGCGATTGGAGACTATAAAGAAGAAGAGAAATGCGGTGGAGAAGTATTTGAAGAAAGATATTGCTGACCTTCTCAGGAACCGTCTTTATTATAATGCTTATGGAAGGGTACTATTTTACTTTTTATATTTAATTTTCTCCCCTTTTTTCTGTTTCTTCTTTTTGCTCAGTGATTTCTTCATTAGCTTTTTTGTTTTTCTGGCAAAATTTGAAACTCGAGGTTTTTTTGATGATGATGTGATAGCTTGAATTTTCAGCAATGGCATGTTGTTCATGAGGCAGAGGCCCCAGAGTTATTTGTTAAGTTAGTGTGGGCACGTGGTGGAGCATATGCAATTAATATTTGTTGATTTGTTTGGCTTTTTCTAAAATGTTGTTTGTTTAGAAGGCATCTATTTGATGGAATCCTTCGAAATGTTTGCTTCTCCTGAGAGTCATGGCATCCAGACAAGTTTTGAATTCTTTTTATTAATTTGACGGAATCCTTGATATATTACATGGTGTTTGCATTGCCACCTATGTTTTTACCAAGTGAAATGTGAGTCCATTCAGTGTCAAATATGAATAGTTGAAGCAAAATGAAAGAGTCTTAGCAGGGCATAGCCAAGGGTAGGCCAGGGCCTTGGCCCTTAGTATAATTATCTTTTGACCCCCAAAACCAAATTCCCCTCGAGTCCTAGCAACATAGATAGCTATTGTTGATTCATTCATGAGTCAGAATTTAATAATGCCCTTTTATCTTTAATGTGCTACATTGTCTTCAATGATCTCTCTTTACTTGTTGTAACCATCTTTTTGCTAAACTAGCCTCCTCCTTCCCTTGGAACAAACAAGCGATGGTGCAGTATTATTCACCTGCATCCTGTCATCCGTTGAGTTGACTATGCCTTTTCGTCAAATCTTAGGCCTTGAACAAACAAGTCGGTAGGACCCGACTTGAACACAACTTGGCTAACAAAACTATGCCAACAAGTTGGAATCATGCATGGCATATGTATTGGTGTAGTCGGATTCGCATATAGAGCTCAAAGTTACCTTACATCAGTTACAGCTTTTAATTGCTGTGTGTTAATGCAGACTGAAGGTCTTCTGGTCGAGCAAAACAGAACCACCTGCTACAAATTCATCGAGCAGTTTTCCGAGCTCATCTTGAAGCATGTCTCTGCAATGCAAAAGCAGAGGTATGTCAAGACTCCAATTTCCAGAACTTTTTTTTTCTATTTTTATAATAGATATCTTATAAAGTTGTTGAAGCCAACATTTTCCCGACTTTTCTATTGGATAGAAATGTGAGGCATCAATTCGATCATACATTCTTATGTTGGTCATTTGTTTTGGTAAAACACCTACCTTTTACAGTGAGTGCCCTGAGGAATGCAAAGACGCTGTATCATCTCTAATATATGCTGCAGCCCGATTTGCTGATTTGCCTGAACTACGCACACTCAGAACGTTATTTACCGAGAAATATGGAAATTCCTTAGAACCATATTTAAATCAAGAGGTAATAGATAAATTATATGGCTTGAAGTCCTAAATGTTGCCTTCTTCTAACTTGTTAACATTTTTCTCTTTTAAGTACAACTGAGTATTTGCTTATGTACAGTTTGTGCAGAAGCTACAGGGAGAGCCTCCTACGAAAGAGATGAAGCTTCAATTGATGCATGTCATAGCAAAAGAGTTTTCGATTGAATGGGACTCGAAGGCTTTGGCACAGAAACTGTTTACGCTACCTTCTTCAGAACAAGTAAGCTTCTCTGCCTAGAACCTTGTCATTTGCTGCATCTTATCAGAATAAAAGTCGAGAGAACAGCCTTGAATGGTTTTAATGTTACAAAATACAATTGCGGTTTAATGGAAGGTGATGATGCTCTAAGGCTGATGCATGTTGTAACTTATTCCGTATTGGCTTTTCTTACAGAAGGAAGCCCAGCACAAGTCATTAAATGAATGCGGTGATCACGGATACAAGTTGAACGGAAGCAAGAATGATACCATAAAGAAAAGCAACAATCATATTGATGAGAATGGATTAAGTAACAATCAAGAGTACGGGAAGCAAATAAGAAATGAAATGGACCGAACTTCTTGTCCAAGAAAGGAGGTCGCAGATGCTAAATTAAAGCAGAATAGAAGCAGTAGCAGTGAGGGGGCTTTCGAGAAAAGCGACAATCACGATGATGATAACAGAATGAGAAACATAAAAGAGTACGGGAGGCTTAAAAGAAATGAAAAAGACCTTACTTCTCATACAAGAAAGGAGGTCGTTGATGATAAGAAGCTGCATAGTAATATTGAGGGTGAATTGACTGATCAAGATATCCTGAAGACTAGTTCTACTTCGGAAGCTAGTGTTTCAGACGATGGTACAGAAAACAGGAAGCCTTTTTACTATAGATTTATTTCTTCCCCCTCTGTCAAGCCATCGGTCAATTTCGGAAAGGAAGAAAGCAGCACTGAGGAGCTTAAAGCACCAAGTGGTAATATAGATGCTGAGGAAATCAATAAACCGGATGATTCAGCTGTTGAAAGTAAGCCAAAACCAAGGTCAGTTAGGACGAGACGTTTGAAACCACCACCAGATCTGGGGGTTGGCTTACAAAGTGCTAAACCCGATCCAAGCTCTTCTCCAGGGAATGCTGCACCATTTCCAAGAGAAGTTTCAAGTCCAACTGAAGCAGAAGGAAGGCACACACAGGCCTCCTCATTAGAGCGAGACATGTTTCCCAAGCATGCAAATGGAAAGCTACCGGAATACGATGGTTTGGGGACTCGGCTTGGAGCTATACATAGGGGTAAAAGAAATTAGCATTAGGAGAGTAGTGGTATTTACCTTCTACATTCATTCTATTTCTTTCATCATGTGAATGGCCCCTATAGGAAATTAGTTTATTGGTTCATTCATATTCATCATATAGCTCCATATTTAATCATGGAAAGAAGCATTGGATTGTCATTTAAGAAAAGCAAAGAAAAAAGAGAATGGCTTGTAAAATAGGTTTGGATATATGTAAAGATTACAGTGTTTACCTGTTTAATGCATAAAAATTTTGGAGATTTGAAAGTTTTTTGTTTTTAGGTTTTAATAGATGCATAATATAGTTTCTTTATGGGGCTTTCATTACATCTTACATTTTAAGTTGTAAAGAGAAATCGTCTGATTGAACTTTAATTTAATTGGCAACATTATAATTGCAACAATAATTCACGTATGTTTAAATATGTACTTTCCTCCGATTTAAGGGCTTGAGAGAATTTACGGATGAAAGTAGATATTGTATAGTAAAAAAAAAAAAAAAAATTAGAGAGGGGAGACATTAAGGCCTTGGGAAAGTGGGTCTTAAATACACATGTTTGAAACTCACCATATACAATTTTATGCGCGAGTTTTAAATCTCATCATGTGAGAATTTTAATCTAATTAAGTCTGCGTTGATCTGGATTAGTTCAAATCTTAGTCCATTTGTACTATAATAGATATTCTACTTTGTGATTGTTTGAATATATATTTATATTTATACTATAATTGTAATTAATTTGTAACCTTTCGAAAAAAAAATTTAAAAGAGAGAGATATAATCACACATAAAATTAGAATCCTAGACATCATACCAACCAAACTTGAACCCATGTAAATTATTTGGTATTAAATTAGTAACTTAGTCACATTTATGTTGTAAATAATCTAAGTTCCTCTTAATTATATTTTTAAATAAAATATATCATTTTAACTTAGATTGTGTTTGATAAATTAAAAAATTAACTACTAAATTTTATAAGTACTAAATTTATATTATAAAATTGTTTGATATATTAGTAAAATTAAGCGCGGAATATACCTATTTTGTTTGATAATAGTTAATTTTAATTTTTTAAAATTCATTATTTCATAATTTTAGTTATTATTTATTTTATTTTGAATAATTTTGGATGAAAGTTAAATATGGTAATTTAAATATTTTAATTTTTAATGGAATGAGGAAATAATTTATTTTAAAAATAAGATTTTGAAATATAAAATCAACTTAATATTTTCAAGATTGAGTGATAAGTAATTATCTACTTATTTATTATATTCAATATTTTTTATTGAAAATTTTATATTAACTAAAAAAGTTAATATGGTTATTGTTGATACGGGTTATATGAGTTATTGTTGAGTGGAATTTGTTTAGGTGTGCGCATCCCAAGCAGAGAGCAGCCAAGTAAAGCAGAACTTTTGTGTACGGTAGAGCGGGCATTTTTATTTAGGAGTTACACATCTCAAACAGAGAGTGGATGGGTGGAGCAAGAGTTATGTGTTAAGTGAAGTGGAACATATAGTTTTCTTTTATCTTATATATAAATATATATAATATTATGATTATTATATATTATTTTTTGTCTTTAATTTATTAATATATATGTTTATATACTTTTATTTATTATTAAAAAACTAGAATAACCCTACCATTTGCATGCCACAAACCTATACTTGCCAGCTGCACACCCTAACACCAGGGTTAATTATATGAAAATGTTAAAAAAAATTTTAAAAAATTAGGTTGATTTTCTTAAAATTTATCGGTTTACGCTGATTTTGGGGAGAGAATGGAAAACGTGCATAAATGGTATGTAGATAAGATTTTTGGTGTTATTATATGTGATAAGTATTTTGTTATGTTTTGAGCCTTTTGGTATAATGGTTGATTATGGCATATGTTATGTTATTTGGGACTTATTTGATGATTGAATAAGGTTGACATGTTGAGTTTGTTTTGTTTTGGATAATTGTTGTCTCATAATTCATTATGAAATGTTGTGGTTGTATTTTCTTGGCACATTTGGTATATCTTGACCATGTGTATATATGTGAATTTTTGAACTAAGTTCTTGGCACACTTCAACCCAAACCGTATAATCACCAGCAACAGGGACCTTGAGTTGCAATGCAATCCAACTTTCCAGGAGATGGCTCCGTACTAACATGGCAGATGAATTTTATAGGTCACCCAACTCCATGACACCACCGTAAATTTAAACAGTCCTTAAAACTATAACCATGTCTATTTCAAACACGAATAAAAATAAATCCACAAACTTCTAATTTCCAGCCACAAGAAAAAAAAAGAAAAAAAATAATTTTTAGCAAAGTGAAAACACGCATTGTAGGATTTTAGCATAGTTTCTCAATTAAATATTTTTCAGCATATATACATAAATTAACCCTAACACTAGTCACCATTCTCAACCCCATAACCCTGAGCACCATAGCAGCACTGCTTAGTCCAACCAGCCGCCAGCCACCAAACTTTAATGTCGACTAACCTTAACCATTGACTAGAACAGGTTGACCGAACCCTGCGTAGCACCACTAAGCCACCCTCAGCCTCGCGCCCAGTTTAACACACACTGCGTAGACTCTATTTACTAAACCACTATTCCAGAATCGACAACAACAAATCAGGTCCAACCACACTGACTCCTCTAACAATCGTGGCCAATAAGCATCGACTTTGCAACCTATAACACAGTCCAGCCGTCACTCAGCCGTGACCATGCTTGTAAGCTGTGCCTAACCCTTACATACGCCAACCTTCACCATTTTTACCCTCATCCACCACCCCAAACAATCCCCACGACCCCCATCAACCCCAATTCGCTCCAAATAGCCAATACCTACTATTTCGGCCGCCTTTCAACCACCTCGATGGCAGCTTGTGTCTTATTGATAATGATGTTTTGGCCGCAAATTAGGGTAGTTTTCTCTCAATGTCTCTCATTATTTTAATGCTTTCTTGTAGTTTGTCTTCTGGCTCTTTGGCTTGTCTAAACTTTCTATGTCTCGTATATTCTAGTTTTTAATTAGGTGTTGTTATTTCTTTCATAGTTTTATGCTTTCTGTCTATGTATCTCTCACATTGAGGACAAATGTGATCTTTAAGTTTGGAGGAGAGACAATTTTTGCTTGTTATCTTTCACTTATTTGCATGTTTTATGTTTGTGTAAAAATCAAAATCGGCTAGTTCTAGTTTGATGATGATAAACCATGCCTTAGTATTTTAAAATTGAAATTTAGTTTTGCATAATTTGGATTTGATGTTTTTTTTTTTTTTTATAATTGATTGTCTTAAAATTTGAGCACTTATTTCGATTTAGCAGTTATTTTAGAACTTGATTGCATGCGTGTGTAAATTGAGTTGAAATTTGAGCCTAGAATCTATTTAATATCTTTTCAAGGCAAAATTGTTGGATCGTCGGTATGCCTTGTGGTGCAACAGAAAAATTATTCCAGCGATCACAATTAATGATCCATGGAACAACTCGTTTTTAGTGAAATCGGAACAGTGGTTTCGGGACCACAAATCCAAGTTAGAAAGAAAATTTATTTTAAAAATATTGCATGGTTTGCATTACAATAGGAAGGACGTATGAAAATTTCGATAAGAAAATTTTACAGATTTCATGTTTAATTATATAAAGGACCAAATTGCATGAAATGCAAAAGTTGAATTCTAGAAGTTAGAAGGATCAAATAGCTATGGAATTCAAAATTTGAGGTCCTTATATGACAAATAGACCATTAACAGAAGTTAGTAGATATTTATGATGATTCATCCATGGAAAATTAGAAAAAGAAAAGGACTAAATTGGAAAGTTGAAAAATTAATGGATAATAAGTTAATTAAATAAATAAAAAAATTTCATATCATCATCTTCCCCAAAATTTCTATGGAAACCCTAGCTAAGAGAGATAATTTCAAGCAAGCTTAATTGGATAAGTAATCATGTCCCGTTTTTAGTAATTTTTACATTTCCGAGATCGTAATAACCTAATCTATTTATTTTGGGGATCAATTTGCAAAGTTATCAAAGTATTAAATTTTTTTCATGGATGAGTATGCTGAAATTTTGAAATTTGTTATAGAAAATGAAAGGTTGTTGATAGATAAACAACTTTTGTAAATGAAATTTTCATGAAATTATGATTTAGGGACTAAATTATAAAGGTGTGAAATTAATGGAAAATTTTCAAATTTTACGAATTACATGGGTTGTAAATGTTATATGAAAAATTTGGCTAGGCTTGGAATAAGGATTAAATTGCATGAATTTTATTTTCTGAGCCTAGGGACAAAATTGAAATTAATTAAAAGTATAGGGGCAAAATGGTACTTTTGCCTAAAATGTAAGTTGGATTGAATTAAATGTGAGATGTGTTAAATTGATGTTAAATTCATTTATATAGATCCGGAAAGATCAAATAAGGAGTTAGATCGAGGAAAAGAAAAAGTATCAGATTAGTAGAACTTCGTATACGAGCAAGTAACGAGGTAAGTTCGTGTAACTAAATTGTATGTTTATATGTTTAAATTGAATGTTATGTTTGTGAAATGTATAATTGCCATGTATAAGTATTGATCACATATCTAAGGATATCTGACAAGTGCTAAGTCCCGTTTGAATAAATGAAATTCGATGGATACAGGATTTCCCGTATTGGTTGTGGTCCTGCATATGTTGCTGACACACCATAGCTCTTACGAGCATCATGTTATAAGCCCTCTCGAGCTTTCCGTTATATGGTTCTTGCGAGCATCCTGGTTAGTAGTGATCCTGCATGTGTTACGGACTACCGCAGCTCTTTGTGAGCGTCCTGATATAGGCTCTTTTTGAGCTTCCTGATATGGCTCACTTGAACTTCTTGTTATATGGATATTCAGAGCTCCCTGATAATAACTCTTCGGAGTTACCTGTTAATCTCAATGAGCTTCCTATTTTAAACTTTTATGAGTTTCCTGTTATAGCCCGGATAAGCTTCTTGTTACATGGCTCACATGAGCATCCTGTTATATGGCTTGAGAGAGTGCTTCCTGATTATGTGCCCTAATGGGTACCCCTGGATATGAATTGACAGATTTTCAGTTTTGTATACTTTAAGTGTATTATATGAGCGTATCCATCGATATTTCAAATAAATTTGACGGGTAAAGTTCTGACATGGCTAAATTGAACTTGAAATGATTTGTTATGGAAATGTACATGTAATATGGAAGTATGATATGGAAAGAATATGTATATGAAAGTTATTATATGATGAGCTCATCCATGCTCTTTGTATTTATGTGAATTACTTGACTAATATATTGGTGAAGTTGTGTGTATTAGGCTTTAAGCCAAAATTGCTTGGATATTATTTATATGTTTATTAAATGAAAATGAATGGTAAGTTAAATTTCTAGTTATGTGAATTTACTAAGCAGTAAATGCTTACTTTGTTTTATCTTCTCTGTTTTATAGTACTCAGAAGCTTGAAAAGGTTGGAAGCGGGTCAGAGCAGAATCACACTATCATTCAACTCGTTTTGGTATAAAATGGCAAACTTTATTTTGGATATAATGGCATGTATAGGTTAACTAGCCAATGTTGGCACAATAATGTTTTGGTTGTAACTAGCCATTGGAATGGCTAGTGTTTGGCATATTTTGATGTAAATATATAAAGCCTTATCATGTTTGTTGTGTGTATTGAAATGGTTAAATGATGGAAGTTATATAACTATGTTAAGAATTTCAAGAATTGGTAAAATACATACATATATGTTTATATGGTCAATTAGGTAAAATTGAATACTTGGACAAATGTGATGATATTTCATGTAAAAGACTTAGATATTGACTTGGTTTAAGAGTTGTAAATTGGCTTGTGAATGTGCTTAAATGATGTTGTAGGTGAAATACAATTTGGATGAGAAAAGTGGCCTATAAAGTGGCTTATTTTGTCCACACGGACGTGTGTCTCAGCCGTGTGTGATATATAGTCATGCTTACGGGCGTCTGGTTTGGCTGTGTGTCCCCTGCATCTTAAAATATGAGAAAAAGAATGCTTCAAATTGCTCATACGGGCAGAGACATGGGTGTATGTCTCAGCCATTTGTGTCCTCTGCACCTAAGAAAAATTTTGAGATTTTGCGAAAAATTCTCTGAGTTCCCGATTTAGTTCCGACTTGTTTCTAAAGCATAGGGTCCATTTAAGGGACAATATCATTGATTATGTATGATTTCAGATATGAATAGTAGATGATATGATTTAATTATATTTGATCTGTAAACTCTGGTAATGCTCTATAACCATGTTTCGGTGATGGATATGGGTTAGGGGTGTTACAATCCATGTATGAGGAATGAAGTTAAGTTTTGGAAAAAGTTCGAAGATATACCTTAGACGATCTAAAAGTAGCATTTAAATGACGTTGATTCCTCAACTTGTGTCACAAACCCAAACGCAACACAAAATTTTAGAGAGAATAAACTTTTAGGATTTTTGTACTAATCTGAAAACACACAATTGCTAGTTATGTCTTTTTCGGACTTATTATATCCTTTTTTTTATTTATAACATTTGAATGCAATGATTTTTTATTTATTTATAACATTTGAATGCAAGGATTAAGGATTGATATCCTTTCCTTTTATTCAAAAAGGAAAACTTATTTTGAATTTACATTCAATTTAATTTTATGTAAAACCTATTTCATATTATTTAAATTGGACTATCTATGTGTGCACATCAAGCATGTGCCACGGGGCTAAAACTTTAATCTCGTAATCCGTGCGGCCTTTGGCGATTTCTTCGCTTCAAATGCACCTAAGTCAACTTAACTCTCTCAAAGTGAGAATTCTTAATAGAAATTCTCCAATGCACCGGAAATAAGTAAAAGTAACTTAAAGACAAGAAAGCTCGAAAAAAAAATAATTACAACAAAGTTAAAGCACTCCAAGTGTTTGAGTAAATGTTCTCAATTAGTATTCTCTTACTAATGAATGGATACAATGAGAAGATTACAAATAAAGGAAGGCCCTCTACTTATAGTCTCTTTAAATTTAGCATTATGGAACTCTTGCAGTTCCCTTTTCAATGCCTACATATGCTCTTCTAATGAGATATCGAGGTCATAAAGATCTTGGTTCTGATGGTCCACTAGAGGAGGGGGTCTGAGGGGCTAGTTCAATAGATTGTATGGCTACTGGAGGTTTTGTTGTCTATTAAGGAAAAACTGAGATGTCTCTTCCTTTTGGACCGAACGATCAAATCTTGCAGGATCCCTACCAACTCATTTCTAGCATTTTTATGGTCTAACAAATGTTAATGTTCCTACTATTCTTGATACAACCCTTGCTATTTTAAAAGTTGGGTTTCAATGAGCCTCATTTTTTCTTGAATCTCAATAAAATTTTGGGAGCTTAACTAAGGGTTCTGAGAAGTATGGTTGTCGGTGAGGCACTAGCATTGCCTTGGTAGGGTTGAGAATACCACCATGGTGGTGGTGGTAGGTATTGGTAGTACAATGGATAGGCATAGGCAACATGAGGAGTGGTAGAGGATGTTTCTAGTGGAGGTGGGTAAGAGTTGGGTTTTCTGTTGTTGTTAGTCTAGGTTAATGGGTGGTTGAGTGGTTTAAAGTAGTTGCCAGATTGTGGTTGGGTTGAAGGGAGTTCTTGGTTTTGGTTGGTTACAATTTCAGGGATTATAGTAGAAGAATGAGCCATGATGGTTCGGTCCACGCTCAACGTACTAATTATTGATACGAGTTATCAACAGGGAAGAGAGGACGGTGGAGGGGAGTGTCGGTTCACCTGTGACAAGAGGAGTGCTAGTGCTAGATAGGAAGAGAATGAGAAGATTGCTTAGGGTTGTTGAGTAAAAAGAGCTAATCCTTAGTCCCTTTGTGCACTTAGGGTTATATTAGGGGTCACCCCTTGTCTTGCAGTGCCACGTAACCGATAGTACCATGTCTTGCATGGTTGTGGGGGCTTGCCAAGTGGCAAGATCGTTGTACGTAAATTATTATCATAAAGTGTACTATATGGTTCTGCTCTAACATTCCTGTCCATGGGGTTGTATGAGGCAGTTATGCCTTGGTGGTCCTAACTAGGGTTACGCAGTGAGCTTTATTTAAGCTAGCTTAAACACGATTCATGGAGAGTTGCCTGCGGACAGTCCTGCACGAAGGGTTGCTTACAGTCTGTTCCTCGCAAAGGGCTGTATACGGGTTGCTCTTAGAGGAGGGTCATTTTTAGACTATCCAATAGCTTGCTATGTGCCGTGCTATGGTGGGAATATAACAATTATCAAATATAATTAAAAAATTAAATGTTGAAAATTTTCTTTTCATTTGAAACAAAAGTTCAATAATTTATCAAACACATTATAGTATTCAAGATTTAATATTTTTATTAAATTAAAAAATAATTTAATTATATATAATTATTATTTATGAGATAATTATTAAAATCAAAAGTCCATATTTAATTGCTTAAATTTGTTAAATCTTGTGGAAGTTAAGTATGGGTGGGTCCGACCCCACTTGCAGAGCCAGCTGAGAAAGTGGAATGATATAATGAAAAGAAAGAAGACTCCCGTCCCTTCTCAGCATCTCTTTATTATGTTTTAAAAAAAAAATTAAATAAATGGAAATAAATATCTCTCTATATATTAAAGTTTAAAAAATAGTACAATTACAATAAAATCTATTAACAATCATAACAAATATTTCAAAAATTAGACCTTACAAAAACACAAATTAATTTATACCAAAACTCATTAACATCTAACATATATTTTAAAGCATAAAGTTTTGCTTTATTTTATTTTAAACATGTTTTAATTTTTTATGTTATGTTTAATAGTATAAATTGTAATTATACAGTTACATAATTTATATTTAAAAAAATATTAATTACTATAAAAATATTAGTATGATAAAAATAATTTTTAAATAAGTAAAAAAGAAAATTAAAATCAAATCATCATACATACTGTGTTAGTTTAAAAAAATAGTTGATAATACGATTATTAATAAAAGTAACACGAAAAATAAACATCATACGCAATTTTATCCAATCGTTCCAGTGCATATTCGTTGGGTTATTCCCTTTTTAATATTTAACATGTGCTTTTTATCATCTGAATTTGCATTATTAAGATAATCAAAATCTCTTTCTTCCATGTATTCTTCGAAGTACGGATCATCTCAATTCAACTTGTGATTGAAGTTATAAAATATGCAACATGCTACTACAATCTAATCTTGCTTTTTATGCTATACTAAGGCGATGTTGTTAATATGAGAACTATTTTATTAGAACAACAAATGTCTTTTCAACCATATTTGAAGTCTTAAATGTCCTAAATTAAAGAGTTCGTAAGCTATCTATAGTGTTTATGTCTAGTATCATTCTCTCAAATAGTATTATACTCCACGATATGGTGCAATAAAATATTTTCTATTTGCATAATTAGCATCAACCTTAAAATATTTAAGCTTGCAGTCCAAATAGTCTGTAGCTTTAATTTTATGTTATGATAATAGTTTAGGTAAGTTTTTGAAAAGCTAAATTATTATTAATACGCAGTATTAGGATTTTTAAAACATAATGGAATATTAGAAAATTTATTTAAATAATTCTTGTCTGTTTGAATTCCTTGAGTTTATAAGGTATTTTCTTTTAATTTAAGAAATTTTATTTTTATATAATAATTTTAATTTTTTCACTTATTTAAAGATAAACAATTCTATAACATAAAAATAAAAAAAAAATTTGATTCAAATTATTATTATTTTTAATTTATTAACCAGGAATAAAGTTAATTGAATAAGTCTTAAGAAAAAAATTAAATCGAATGTATCCGAGAGATTTTTCTATTTTAGGGTCCTGATTAAATTAATTATTTTATTATTAAATAGATTAATTTAGTCCTTATACTATTAAAAAATTAAATAAGATAAAATTATAATATAGTTAATATTTTCTGTTTAAAAGAATCATTTACTATTTAACAAAATTAATAATTTTAAAGTTTTTATGATTATGTAAATAAAATATTTGGCTTGAAATTGAATTGTAATTTAAAAAAATAATTTTTTAAGACTTTTTTTCTACAATTAATGTTAACTCTATTACTATTTTAACAATTTAGACTTATTATGGTCAATTTATTAATTGTTAAGAAAAAAATTGAATTGTGAAGACGTTAATTAATAATTAGTTTATAATGTTCCATGTAATTTTACACTCTTAATTTTTAATTAGTCTTTAAATAAGGTATTTTTAACTATTGTGATCGATCATTGATAATGATAATTTTTCCTATTTTAAATAATATGTAAATTTGGAATTATATAAGAAAGTAAGATGTAATGTTAATTTAAAAAAATAGAAAAGGTAAAACAATACGAAACAATTATAATATTTAAAAAATTAACATAAAATACAATTAATGCTTTTCTCCTAAAATATTGGGTGTTGTTATGTAGTCTTGGCGGAATTGTGGACTCCAATTAGCATGGGGTCTAGGCTTAAAGCTATCAAAGTGATCCAATCAAATGAAAATGAACAACTTTTTTTCAGCTGTGGAGCGTGCCATCAAAGACCTTCTGAAACGTTTATGGATAATTTGTGTTAGACATATGCTAAAAAAAAAAGGAGTAAGGCTGCGGATGGATTAATAAAAATGATATTCTTAAAAATTTTGGGAGTCATATTTACATGCAGCGATGGGAGGAAGTGGCGGGTGGGAATTCACCTTGTTTTATTTCTTATTTTGTAAAAAAAAAAAAAAAAAAGATTTATTTCCAATATTGAATGAGTAATTTGGGCATTAAACCAGTACTTGGTTGGCATATAACACGTTGACTGAATGAGGAAGAATGATCCAACAATCAAAAGAAGAGGTAAATTACTGACAGAGTCGTTAAGTAAAGTGAGGATTGTGTGTCAGAGCAAGTGTGTGCAATGCATCTCTCTCCCTCCGTTCTTACGGTGGGACCCATTTATTGCCAATAAAATTTTAATAATTTATATTCCATTTATTGATCCGATAAATATATAGAAAACCCTGCCGTCCGCCCTGGACTGGACTGACTTTGTCTTCTCTTCTGTATCCAAATCATTACGTCGTTTTTCAGACTCTCAAAACACTTTGAGGTTTGAGCTAGCTTGTAAGAATCTCTCTCTTTCAACTTTCAACTTTCAACTTTCAACAATTGGGGAAGATTGATTATTCAATTATTGGATTCAATTCTGGTAATTTTCTTTCTAGGGAGAAATTATGGGTTGTTCGCAGTCGAGGATCGAGAACGAAGAAGCCGTTGCCCGATGCAAAGAGCGGAAACAATTCATGAAAGAAGCGGTTGCCGCCCGCAACGCCTTTGCCGCCGCCCACTCTGCTTATGCCATGTCCTTAAAGAACACTGGCGCCGCCTTAAGCGATTACGCCCACGGTGAGGTCCAGAACCCAAATCTCCCTTCTCCCCCTGGCCCCTCCTTCGTCGGTCCTCCCCTTCCTCTGCCGCTGCAACCTCCTGCTGTCTTACCTCCGCCTCCTCCTCCCGTCAGTCTTCCCGGCGATCCGGTCGTTCCGATCCAACGCTCCGCTAGTATGCCCATACAGATGCCCTTGAAAGGAAAGCAAAGGGAGACGTCGACCACCACCATCATGGAAGATGACGAGGAGGACGATGACCTGGACGCCGGTGGTTCGTTGGTTAAGCGAAAATCCCGGAATTATAGGGGAAGTGGTAGTGGCGGTAGGAGTAGGAGAGAGGTGGAGGAGGAGGAGGAAGAGGACGAAGAGGAGGAAATAGTGACGTCTACCACCGTTCAGGCGCGTGCAATGCAATCACAGCCGCCCCAGGATTCGACTTACTATTACTTCTTTCCCGCGGAAGGTAGTGTACCTGGACCAAGTTTAGGGGTGGTGGAAGAAATGAGGGTGGATAATGGGGAGGTTGAAAGGAAGGTATTTGAGGAAATGCCGGCAAGAATTGGGGAGGAAGAGGTGGTGGAGGAGGAGAAGCTGAGGGAGGAGGAGGTGGTTGTGGACAAGGGACTGAAGACGCCAGTGGAGGTGGAGAAGTCGGTGCCACCGATATCTGGGGTAGGGAAAGGGAGCAAGAAGGGTGGGAAAATGGGGGTTGGTAGTACAGTAGAGAAGAGGTTGGGTAAGGGGAGTTTTAATTTGTTGCAGGTGTTTACTGAGCTTGATGATCATTTCTTGAAGGCCTCAAAGAGTGCGCATGAGGTTTCCAAGTTATTGGAAGCTACTAGGTTGCATTATCACTCTAATTTTGCTGATAATCGAGGTAACGGGGTTTTCAATTTTGTATCATGAAACTGACCATCAGTACAATTCTTAAGATTTTGATTTAGATTTTTGTTATCTCCTTTACGTTGATAAATAGAATTTTAGACAAGTTTTGTTATTGTTCGGTTGCATGATGTTTGGTATCGGCATTTCAACTTTAAAATTCTAAGATTGGGTTTCAAATGTTAATGCCTCTTGCATGAATTTGCCAAGAACTTTGTTACTCAGAGTGATGGTGTGAGTGTCAGATATGGTTATGTGTCAGGTATAGGTATGTTCAATCATTTTGAAAGTTTTTCATGCATTTGAAAGGTGTTTTGAGGGTCATACCCCCGTATCCATATCAAAAACTGTATCGAACACCAGTCTTCAAGAAAAATAAAGAGTTTGGAGCAGCATAAGCTAAGAAGATTAGTTGACTGTCTCTATATGTAAATATGGGTTTTCATTCCTTTCATCCTTTGTCACATTGAGTTATTAGTTGAGGATTTGGATTTTGACTGTTGAGGAATCTTGCACGAAGCATAGAACTAGAGAGTACTGCATATCAATAGTTTAAACATTGTTAAATAAGTTCCGGTCTACTTTGGCTTAGAAGTTTTTGCTTTCAGTTTGTAGAGAGCTCTTCTTTTCATGAATGACTGGCATTTTATCCAGTTCTGTTTTAGAGTCTAATCATGTCAGTTTGTACAATATTATTAACTAGAGATCAGCTATGCAAAATCATAAGGTGAAGTCTAACAATTTGGCCAATAAATTTGTTCTTTTTCACCTTTCTTTTGGAATTGAATCTGTGATTATTTTGTTCACATAATGTAGCTTAAATGGGTTGTATATTATCTTGGTTAATACTTTGCAGGACACCTTGATCACTCGCAGAGAGTAATGCGTGTTATTACTTGGAACCGTTCATTTAAAGGACCTAAATTAGACAATGCTGATAACGCAAACGATGACTTCGATTCAGAGGATAATGAGACTCACGCCACTGTGTTGGATAAAATGCTTGCATGGGAAAAAAAGCTTTATGATGAAGTGAAGGTATATTATTATTATTATTATCATTATGTCATTTGTCGTCTTATTCATTATCTACTGAATGACTACTATACTGTTGTATAACTTTGATAGTATAAAATGTCTTGGTTTGAAATGCTCGATGATATGATACCTTTTTGATAAATTAAACCAGCATAATATGGTTTTCTTTGGCCGATCGACCAGTATAGGACATTCAATTATTTTATAATGCTTCTATTCCTTATTGCATGATTGACACTCAATCAAAGGGCTGCCTGTACGTATAGTTACCTTGTCTTGAATAGTTATTGACCACAAGGCTAGAAATGTTATAATTGTGGGTAAATGCACCACTGGTACTTGCCTTTAGGCCAATAATTTTGATTTTTACAACATAGTTCAGATTGTTACTGCTTTGCCACGAATCTTTTTCTTTGGATCATAAGTGAACACATTCATGCTTGGATAGACAGAGACCATCTGTAAGCTATATCTACGTGAAGCAACAAATTTTCAAGTCATTTTAGGTATGGTGTAATTCACATAGAAGTAATTTTCTCCTTTTTTGTTAAATCATTCATCGTGTTATGTTCAAGTAATTGTTCCAAATGCCAATCCTCTTGTAGTATATAACTAGTGGGATGTAAGTGTGTTGTTTCCTTTCTCAGCACACCAAAAACAAAATGCACATTCTTAGATCAGTAACTTAGTTACTAATTCAAGGTTCAGTTTGGCTAGTATATCCTTGCACCTAGAGGAAATCTCATCCTCAGTGGTTACTTAAGTCCTAACTAGCGAAGCCCCACATTAAAAATGGCTAGAGGATCACATATGAAGGATGTGGCCTCTCAAATTATATTTTGTTTTCCTAGAAATAACCTGCAGCAGCCTTGTTGTAGGAAAAGGAAAATGTCATTCTGGTGCTTACTTATGTTCAAGATACTGCTACTATCTATTTAATTTCCAATTTTCTTTAATTCTAATGCCTGTTTTGCTTCCACCAACATACATATCTTTTTGTAATTCACAGCAGTGCATCTGCACTTTCCTAAATGACAGTATTTACGTGCTTTTGTTTGATTTGTTTGAATTAAGCATTTCCCTGATCTTCTTTGGGTTTGATTTTTTATGGATAGGCTGGTGAGCTCATGAAGTTTGAGTACCAAAGGAAGGTTGCCACTCTAAATAAACTAAAGAAACGGGGTACCAACTCTGAGGCACTCGAAAAGGCAAAAGCAGCAGTAAGTCATCTACACACCAGATATATTGTCGACATGCAATCCATGGATTCTACAGTTTCAGAGATAAATCGATTACGAGATGAGCAGCTCTATCCAAAACTCGTTGACCTCGTCGAGAAGTAAGTTGCAGTTCATCTTTTTAACTCTATGACTTTCTCAGAAAAAGGCCTATGACTTGATCCAAGAGAGGATTTGAATGGCAGTTCCCCTTTTTCTGTAAAAACAGAGTATTAACAATCACTCTTAGATACTTGTAACCTTACACAGTTTTTGTCTTCTGCCTTTGTGTTTTCTCCAACGAGGCTTAATTATTGTCATCAATTTACTGTATTTGCATAGGGTGTATCTAAGATGCTTTAACATTTGATGAAATCATTGAATTTTCTTTTCTTGTTTCAAGTTTGGATGATGTGGGTTGCAATGTGTCAATTTGCAGGATGGTGATAATGTGGGAAACCATGAGAGAAGAACATGACAGCCAATGTAGGACAGCGGCTATACTGACGGATCATCTGGACCTCTCTCAATCGCCAAAGGAAACAAGCGAGCATCACCATGAGCGTACGTTCCAGCTGTTAGTGATTGTACAGGATTGGCATATGCAGTTTTGTAAGCTTATAGACCACCAGAAAGAGTATATAAAAGCCCTGAACAATTGGTTAAGGCTAAATCTCATTCCCATCGAAAGCAGCCTGAAGGAGAAAGTTTCTTCACCTCCAAGGGTCGAAAGTCCACCTATTCAGAGGCTTATCCTTTCTTGGCAGGACAAACTTGACAAACTTCCAGATGAGATTGCGAGAACTGCTATTAATAACTTTGCTCACGTGATTGACGCTATTATGCAGCATCAACGAGATGAAATGAAGCTGAAGGAAAAATGCGAGGAATCTCGGAAAGAGCTCTCAAAGAAGCAACGGCAGTTTGAGGATTGGTACAATAAATATATGCAGCGAAGAATACCGGAGGAGTTGGATCCAACGAGGACAGACGACAACCCTAACAATGATGCCGTTACTGAAAAGCAACTTACGGTGGAAGCAGTGAAAAAGAGGTTGGAAGAAGAGGAAGAGGCGTACAGGATCTTATGTATTCAGGTGAGGGAGAAGTCTTTAGTGAGCCTTAAAACTCGGTTGCCAGAGCTCTTCAGAGCAATGTCAACTATTGCCGTTGCTTGTTCAAAAATGTATGGGGAGTTAAGGGCCATATCACATTCAAGGAATCCAAATCATAGCTCATAAAACTTAATAGTATGTTTATGCAATTGTGCTTTATATGGATACACTCCGACCAACAGAAAGGTATAGGATGAACTCTAAAATGCTATGTTACCGGGATTCTTCAATTTTTTTTTTTTAAGTACTCTATATCCGGCACATATTCAGAAATGAGTGTGAATATATGATACTCCATATATATATATATATATTTGAAGTTTTACTCCATGTACCAAAGCTCCTTTGTTTGATGTTTTTGAGGATGGAGGTCCCAATCTTTTCTAGGTGGAAACGATATTTGTGTGGTGCTGTTTGAACCAGGGTGTTGCCCTAATGATGGTTGTCCCCTACCTTTATATGATTATGTTCTTGTTTTACTCCCCTGTGAATTTGTCAAATGTACAGGTTAATCACCTCTTTACTTTCCCTAAAACTAATAAGATTAACCAGGTTATATTATTCCCATTTTTGTATTTTATACCTTTGTTTACATATTCCGTTGTAAATCACCCAAATCCAATTGACATACAATAATTAATTACCAGTGATTGGAAAGAAAGAAAGAGAGTTTTTTATTCTTATTTATTTATTATGTTATTCAAACTCTAGTGTGAGTATCAAATTTAGGTATGTATGGGTCGGGCCAGGTCAAAAATTTTACCTAAGGTTCGGTCTGTTTACAAAATGGATCTTATTTTTTTTCTCTAAGTTCATTTTTCAAGTTTATATTTTATCCTAAATTCTCTCACTTTTCCGATGAGTCTTCAGGCTTGAGCATGTGATTTGGTATATGATTAAGTCTATCAAACACAGATATGTTTTAATTCTTTTTTTTTATAAAGATTTTCCATATATCTTCGAAGATAATTGAGAGTTATAATCATAACTATGTCCGGAAATTTATTGAAATAAATTAAAAGAGTTAGAACATAGGTCCTTTTGCCTATAGTCCTTGTTGACCATTTATAGAACTAGTAATAAAACTTCATAAGCATCGATACCAACTATGAAACAGTATTTCCTTGGTTTCGGTGTTTAGTCATTTACAACAATTTTGATAGCTTGTAAGCATATTATTCATAATTATTGAAGTAATTTACACAATCAGCTATCTGCAAATGACATAAAAGAGAGAGTGCACAAGTGTTGAAAGGGATATGGGTGCGGAGATGGTATCAGTTTCAACCTATGCAACAAAATAGCTTTCCTCTTCTTTCCTGTGTTTCGTCATGGTTTAGAGTTACCCCTGATGGGTTGGGAGGGGAAGCTGTTGCCAACTTCTTAGCTGCACATAGGAAAGGATCAAATGATGAAAATGTGCCAAAGGTGTATGGAATGAGCATCAATAACGTGTTACCTATTTCATAGAAGAGCTCATTCACATTCTCTGCAGTTTTTGCTGATGTTTCCATGAAAAGCATACCATTTTCTTGAGCAAATTCTTCTCCTTCCTGCCAATGAATGAGATTTGTGTGTGCCCTTAGTAACTTGAGATAGTATAATTATGCTACACAGGGAAGCGTTTTGGAAATACCTCAACTTGAACCTCTCTTTTTGAGTCCAAGTCTGACTTGTTTCCCACCAGAACCATCACTAACTTTGGATTTCCTTACACATGGCATATAAGATCATATATAAAATAATAATTAGCTGTTGATTTATAGCTAACCAATCATTCTTTACCAAGAACAATTTGCAGGCAAAAGTTAAAACATAGGAGTAAGAGTTGGGTAGGCCAGCATACCTCCCAATATCAGACATGATATACACAAATAAACGAGGCATGACACGAGCAAGTCAGGCACAGTGTCTAGAAAACATAACTTAGTATGAACTGAAAGTGTCATAACAGCATCTTCCTCACCTTGTTTTTGCAGTTCTTGAACCCATTTCTTTGCTCGTGCAAAGGTGTCCTGTCAAAAGAAGAAAAAAAATAACATAAGAGATATGCCATAGAAATAACCTGGGGTCACATTCTATTTCTGTGTTGTTAATAGGTTAACATAAGCAATGCATTTAAATGGATGAAAGTGAGATGGATTACCATGGTTGAGATATCATAAACAACAATGGCAGCAGCAGCACCTCGATAATACATGGGAGCTAAACTATGGTATCTTTCTTGTCCCGCTGTATCCCAAATGTCAAACTTTACAGTGGCTTCACTTACTGATAATATCTGAGTGAAAAAGGCTGCTCCTACCGTTGCTTCCTATAATGTACAATACTACTCCAAATTTCATCAACTCCTCAATCAGAAGACCAAATATATATATATATAGAATAAAACAAGGAGGGACCTGGTGATGGAAAAACTGGCCTTTCACAAATCTTAGTACCAAGCTGGTTTTGCCTGTTCCCATGTCTCCTACAAGCACCTGCAATTATTCTCAATTTATGGACTATTTCCTTTTTAATCCTTCTTGTTGCACTCAATGGAATTTCCATAAATCTATTTATGTATTTATAAGTTCCTTATAACATATCTCAAATCATGTCAGGATATATGTTGAACAAGTAGAGTCAAAACATGATAAGTTTGGACTACTAAAAGCAGAGAAATTAAAAGGGAGATCAAAAACCAAGTTGATCCCCATTTTCAAACAATAAAGAAAAAGGGTAAGACATACCTACCAGCTTGGCTTGTATGATCCTGGTACCAGGTCTTGCCATTGTCCAGTGTAGATCTAATTGTACGACTGACTGAAAATTACGAAGGCAAAAGAAAGTTTTAGATAGACAAAGAATTGGTACAATCTTATAAAAGGCAAAAACAGCACCGTTGTTTAGGATTGAATGAGAATGGTAGGTTTGAAACTTGGATTTCCTCGTACTATATTATTTACCAACTTTGACCGGTTGTTTACAACTTTGATTCTAAACAATGAGTTGTGCTTGTTTGGTGATAAATAAATAAATATAATTGAAAAATTTACGTGCAAATATCTTAATTTTCATCTCCATTCGCTATTATTGATAAAGCTTTACTGTTTACAAATGGCTAGTTTAGCATTCCTTAAAAAATGCTTATCAGAAGTGATTTTGAAAAGTTTAGTTTTAAGTGTTTAGCATGGCTGTGAGAAAATGCTTTTAAAAAGATAAAATGTCTATTTTAGAGATGATGATGTTAAGGAAGAAAATATGTTTTTGAATATGATAACTCGTGAACCATACTCATCACTTGTGAACAAATTCTATATCCAAAAACCAAACATAAACAACAATTGATAAAACTAGATTACACATAAATAAGTATAATATAAATAAATAGTCAAACAAAGATTACTGTTGGAGTTTGAATCTAGTTAAACAACAAAGAACCGATTTAAACAATAATGAACCAATTCAAACAATAAACAATCGATTAAAAGAAGCAAAAAATCGATTTAAAACAACAAACAATCGATTCATATAAACAACAATGCTTTTAGTCACATAGTAGATATCTAGAGACCCTAGAAGACTAGAAAATTTTGAACATTCCTCCATATCCGTTTTAAGCCACCAAGCTCTAATCTTAGGATTAATTGAAAAAAATATAGTTCACTTATCCTTATTGAGTAATAATTTCAGTGAGAAAAAAGTATAGCAGATTAGCTTCTGGAACTTTCTCCAACAAGCTATCAAGCACTTTGATGCTTGTGGAATACCATATGGATCCACAACAGGAGTCAAACTACATGTGGCTTGACTCATATTGTCAACTTCATTGCATAATTTTTTAATTTGACTGGACAATCTTGTAGTCCCTCCAATTTACTTTGAGGATTTCTTCCTTCTAGTTTTAAAATGTGAAGTTCTTGCCTCAAGTGTTTTTCTTTTTTTGATTGTTTCCATCAATGTGAACATCATTTGAATTGTGAACATCATTTATTGCATTTTCTTCCCCATTCTCTTCAAGTATGTCATTGTCAACATTCTCAAAAAATTCACTAGGGAGTGTACCCGAAGAAGGTGTCCATGCTTTATCACTGGTGGCAACTTTCTCCATAAGCATTTGGTCCAAATTCCCTTCGAATTCAAGATCATTGCTACCAAAAAGTTCTGTGATAACTTAAAAGGTCCATTTTAGACATGATGTTATAACTTAACATGAAATAATTTAAATGATATTCAAAATCATTAATATTATAATATATGAAATATAAATTTTAAATACTTTTAAACAATCAATATCAATTGTTTATAATAATTTGAATGTATAAATTATATTTATAATTAGACATAATGTCAAATTTAGCCATTAATATTTACATCTTTTGTCAATTTGGCCCTTATTCTTTTTTTTTTAGCTAAATTTAACCATCAACCATTTTAAAATGAGTTGAATTTGGCCATCGACCTTCTAAAAAAAAGTCAAATTGTTATTGTTTTTAATGAAAAATACTTACTAAAACATCGAATTTTTAGACATGGTAACTCGCATGGCAATCCATATGTACTCCATGCTTTTTTTAGTTTTTATGAATTATATATATTTTGGATTTTTTTAAATATTTTATAAAATTTAAATTATTTGTTGAAGTGACATATAAGACAAATAGTGCTAGTTAGCATGAAGTATAAGTGAGTTACCACACGGATTGTCACGCCAAAATTGTTAAAAAATTAATGTTTTACTCAATATTTCTGTTAAAAAAAATAATTTAACTATTTTTGAAAGTTAATGGTCAAATTTAGGTAAAAAAAAGAATAAAAGTCAAATTAATAAAAGATGTAAACATTGAGTGCTAAATTTGGTATTATGCCTTATAATTGGCAGATGGTATAAAAGAGGGACAAATTTATAATTTCACACTCAAATTGACTTTTAAAAAATCAAAAGCTAGAATTTTCAACCTTTTAGTTTTGCTTGAAAAACTAGTTTGATTTTTTTTTTTTGAAAAACAAATTTAAAACAGTAAACAATCGTTTCAAAGAAGCAACAATGCTTTTAGTCACATAGTAGATATCTCAAGACCTTAGAAGACTAGAAAATCTTGAACTCTCCTCCATTTTTGTCTTAAGCCATCAAGCTTTAATTTTAGGATTAATTTATAAAAACATAGTTTGCTTGTCCTTATTGAGTAATAATTTCAGTGAGAAAAAGTATAGCAGACTAGCTTCTGGAAACTTCCTTTGACAAGCTATTAAGTATTCTGATTGCTTGTGGAATACCATATGAATCCATAACAGGAGTCAAACTACATGTTGCTTAACTTATATTGTCAACTGCATTGCATAATTTTCAATTTGACTGAATAATTTTATAGCCCCTCCAATTTGTTTAAGGATTCTTCCTTCCAGATTTAAAATGTGAAGTTCCTACCTCAGATGTTTTTTTTAATTGTTTCCATCAATGTGAACATCATTTATCACATTTTCTTCCCCATTCTCTTCAAGTATGTCATTGTCACCATCCTCAAAAAATTCACTAGGGAGTGTACCCGAAGAATGTGCCTATACTTTATCACCAGTGGCAACTAGCCCCATGAACATCTAGTCTAACTTACCTTTGAATTCAAGATCAATGCCTAAAATTTTAAAATTTTGAGCTTCAGGCACAACCTACATATAAATTGTAGTTTTAATAAGAAATTATCAATAACCTCATAAATAAGAAAAAACAAAAATGATAAGAATTATTGATGTACCTTTAGCTTATTCTCTCATCAATCATTTGATGCATCAATGGTTCTTTTATAGGATTCCACCCTAGACCAGTATCTTCACCTTTAAGCTTTTTCCAAGCCTTCCATTCTTTTTTCAAGGCATCTCAGCTATTTTTAAATTGTTTTTGTGAATAAGCTTTATTTGTTTCATTCTCGAAGTTGGTCATTATTTTCAGTTATCCCTCTTTTGTGAAATGAGTACCAGGTCTATTGCCTTTCAATATCTCTTCAATACAAAGATCACAACATATTTCTGTCAATCTTTTATTCCACATTGCTTTGACCTTTTCACCATTAACTTCAACAACCGAAGTACTTTTTATCATATATAGTTGAAAATCAATATTACAAAAAAAATTCTTAAAATACAAATAAATAATCTTTAAATGTAGTTTGTATATATCAATTATCCTCTGCATACGACAATACTATTTACATTTGTTCATAAATTTCACAAAAAAAAATTAAAAAAGTATTTTACAAGTTAAACATCATGTATATGGACATTTGTTTTAGCCAGTGAAGCAAACAAGAAAATCATAAAACTTTGTTTCAACCCATTTTTAGATGGAGACTAAAATCATTTACTTCTCACGGAGAAAGTAGAAAAGGAAATAGAAAAAAAAAATACATTGAAGGAACAAAGATCAAAAGATGTATCTTTGAAAAAGAAGGACAAGTCCCACTGCTACTTCACAAATCAAATTCTATTCAAAGATAATGAAAGAAGGGAAAGTAGGAACTACTACAAAAGTTGAAAGAACTAGAGAAAAGTGATTTTGGTCGGTGTGTAGTAATAATATATTACGTTGGTGTGTTTTAATAAGGGTGAAAAAGTAATTCAACTTTCAAAAGTGCTTTTAGTTGCAAAAAAGCTAAAAATTTATGCTTCTACGTTTGGCCAAAAAAGTGTGTTTGAAAAGCCCAAATTCTCTTAAAAAACATCTTGTTTAGCAAATCTTTTATCTCAAAAGTGCTTTTTGTCCCAAAAATGCTTCTTAGAAGCAATGCTAAACTGATGATTATTTTCCAGACCTCAATATTGTCCCCCAGGCTTGAGTGAAAAGGATGAAAGATTACAATTACTACATGTCCAATAAATGTGAGTTGAAGTTGTTGGTTTAACTTTGACACTCACACCATTCCAATTTTAGGATGGGATGGTTTTTATGTAACGCCTCATACCTGGCCTAGACGTAGAGGTGTGCATGGGCCGGGCCGTGCCGGGCCCATAAAAATTTTCGGCCGTTTTCAAGGCGGGCGCCCTGTTGAAATATGGGCCTAGAATTTTGTCCAAGCCCTACCCGAGAAAAAATGATAGGCTAGTTCCTACCCTACCCAACCATATTAAAAAATTTTTTTACTTTTTTATTAAATAAAAACTTTAAAATATAATAAATCAAATGCATTTAAAACATAAAAAAATATTAAAAAAATGGGACTAAAATAATTCTTAAAATAATATATAAATTAAAAATATAATAAAAATAATTATATTAAAATTAAAAATTGAAATAAATTAGAACTAAATTATATTAATAACAAAAATTTTACAATATCAAAATAACATTAAAAACAATAAAAAAACCTAAAGTAAAAAAACTAAAGTTACTTAAAATTTAAAATAAAAATAATTTAAAAATAATTTAATATTAAAATCAGGTAGGGCCCGCCAAAAAAATCTTGCTCGAGGCCCGCCCGCTTTCTAAACGGGCCTCTTTTTGCCCAAGCCCATTTTCCGGCCTATAGTTTTACCCAAACCCTCCCATTTTTCTAGTGGGCTTCTTGGGCGGGCCAAGGCCACCACCCCATGCACACCTCTACCTAGACGTTAAGACCAAATTTGGGAAGCTACATCAAATCATTTCAGAAAATCCCACTTTTAACTATTTAAAGTTTAATTGTCAGAAATCATTTAAATAATTGAAACAACGTAGAAATCCAAAATGAACATCTAAAATCCAAGATAAAGCACACTATAGGATAAGTTTAATTAAAATGGTAAAATACTAAATAAGGATGACTAAGCTCCCACCACACCGAGCTGCCTACGTCGATGGATTACCTAAAATTCGTTTAAACAGACAAAATAAGTTGATAGGCTCATTGTGTAACTTATAATTTTTATTTAACATAAACTATAGAACATATCTTCAATTTCTCATTGTTCAACAGTTCTTAGAATATGAAATGGAATATAACAGAATATATCAGTTATAGATACAGATTACGATAAATACAATATACAGATTTCCTACATCCATCTACTACACACCATCTCCATCTAACCCTACACACCACAAAGGGTATCAAGTACCCATCTCTACACACCACATGGTGACTGTATGTCATGTTCAAAATGTCGCAGACTAGCTGCCAAATTAGAAAGCCATAAGTCGCCATAATCAGATACATATGTATGGCTTAGCCACCAGTCTTGGCAAATTATTAAACTACCCACTACTTCCTTCTTATTTGATCCCAATCCCAATGCAGATGCAGATTTATAGATACAAACATAAGCATACGGTGTTACAGATCTAGATTATACTCAGTTGATACGGAATACGATTACTCGCTATCTACAAATTGATGATATATATAATAACAGTTTATACAGAAACATATTATCAGTTAATGGGTTTTATAACCCAAATTAGATCATACAGACACTACGGTAGGCCTACATTCGATTGGAATAATGTTTAAGGCCTTAACAAAAAATTTGGATTTTAGCTTACAGGCCCTAATGGATTCACACAGCCTAGCGCACGCCCTAGCACATACCCGTGTGGCTCAAACAGTGAGTTACACGGTCTAGCACACGGCCAAGAACACACCAGTGTGGCTCAAAACACACAATATCTCTCACACAGCCTGGACACATGCTCGTGTCCCTAGCCCGTGTGACTCTAATTCACCAAACAGTAAGTTACATGGTTTGGACACACTTCCGTGTCCTTAGCCTGTGTGACTCTAATTTACAAACAATGATTTACACATCCTGGACACACGTCTGTGTCCCTAACTCGTGTAACTTTGATTCACAAACAGTGAGTTACATGGCCTGGACACAAGTCCGTGTCCCTGGCCCGTCTGACTCTGATTCATAAGCAATGAGTTACACAGCCTGACACATGGCTGTGTAACGTCGACAACTTTGTTTTTTAGCATTCAAAACTTGTAGAAAAAATAGGTTTTCATTACACATCTGTTAGAGATTCGATGTAGAACAATGGGAAATGATCCAAAGCCTTAAAAAAGACAATCAAAAGTTCAATCAACAGTAAAAACAAAACAGTTCGCACAAACAACAGTCAACCAACTATGTTGAAACTTCGACGCAAAGCCCCAACTCAAAAGCAACAATTACCTTCACACGATACAACAATTCACGAACCTAAGTCATCTGAGGAATAGTTTTCCTCGATACCTTCTCCTAATGAACACCAATTGAACATTTAGATAGAGGATTTGAGCAATTTAATTAGAAAACCAATTTTTGACCAAAACCGAACAACAGTGAACATTAGTAAAAATTTTAACATTAAAACTTACAGAATTAACTTTCAGTCAAAGAACAACAAAAAACAAAACTTTCTCGACCACAGTAGTAAAAATTTAACAAGCAAAACTCAATAATCTATATGGAAAAAGAGAAAAGAAGAAAAGGAAAATAGAAGAACCAAAAAGAAGGGGAATGAGAGAGGGAAAAATGAAGATACATTTAAAATAAAAAAATAAAAAAATATTTCAAAAGTAAAACTAAACTAATTCTATAGAGTAGCAAAAACATATTTCAGCTTTACTTAAGCAGAGAATTGAACCCCTAACTGCCAACACATAACCAGAGCGCAACACCATTGATATAGAGACTTAATTATGACAGAATTTAACAGACAAATATGCAAATTTTTAGGGTCTGATACATTTTGGAATGTGATAAGGTCTGATGAGTCTCGGGCTCAAGTTACCCTTACAACTGAATCGAAGAAGCTTTTTCCAATGAGAAACTTTTCGGAATACCTTGTCACCCACAAAAACTCAATATCCTACATTTTTAAGTCTCCATATGATTTATGTAGACTGGAAGTTTCCTTAAGATGATCTTAAATCAATTTAACAATATTCTCAGTCTCGAAAACTAGCTCGAGATCCAGTGCTCAACATTCACCTAACTCAATCCAACACAGAGGGGTACGACATTTACAACCATACAAAGCCTCATAAAGTGCTATCTGAATAGTAGACTAAAATTTTTTGTTATTCTTGAATTTAGCTAATGACAGATAATCTTCCCAACTATCACGAAAGTTGATTACACAACTCTGCAGCATATCCTTCAAAATCTGAATAACTCGCTCAGACAGTCTATCGGCCTAAGGGTGATACACAGTACTGAAATCCAACCAGGTACCCAAAGCTTTGTGAAGCTTCTTTTAAAATCAAGAAGTAAAATATGGGTCTCTATTAGAAATGATCAAAACTAGAAATCCATGCAATCTTACTAACTTAAAAACATACAACTTAGCCAATTTCTGAAGTGAATAATCAATCCTGATCAGAAGAAAATGAACATATTTAGTCAATTGATCAACGATGACCCAAACTAAATCCTTTTAGTGGGTGTCAAAGGCAATCCACTAACAAAGTCCATAGTCATCTGCTCTCACTTTCAAAGGGGAATCTTAACTGGTTGTAGCAAACTTGAGGGCAATTGGTGCTCAGCCTTAACCTTCTGGCACGTCAGGTAATGTGAAATAAAAATAGTTACCTTTCGTTTCAAACCGGGCTACCAGTAAAGCTCACGAAGATCTCTGTACATCTTATTCCCGTCGGAGTGTATAACATAAGAGCTATTATGCGCTTCCCGTAGAATCGACTGCTTCAACATCGTTAAGCACACAGATCTAACCCTTGAAACATAGAATCTCATCGCTATTTAATCCAAAATAAGAAGTCCCACTATCCTCAATCTGACTAAAATGAGAAACCAAAGACTCATTAGTCTTCTGTTTAGCTTAAATCTGATTAACATAGGTCGGTTTAACCTGTAACTCAGCCAGAAGACTACCGTCGTCAAACAAACTCAGACGAGCAAATATCACTCTCAGATCAGTTATCGATCTACGACTAAGAGCATCAACCATAACATTAGCCTTACTAGGATGATACTCTATTATACAATCGTAGTCCTTAAGCAATTCAACCCATCTATGTCGCCTAAGATTCAACTCCTTCTATGTTAGAAAATACTTGATGCTTTTATAGTTGCTTTAGATGATACACCTTTCATTATACAGATAGTGCCTCTAGAGTTTTAGAGTGAAGACAACTACAACCAACTCAAGGTCATGCGTGGGACAGTTTCCCTCGTGTGTCTTAAGCTATCGAGACGCATAAGCCACAACCTTACCATCTTGCATCAGAACGCATCTTAATTTGACAAGTAAAGAGTCGCTGTAGATAACAAACCCTCGATCGGATGCAGGTTGTACTAAAATAAATGCCCGAGTCAGAACAGACTTGAGCTTTTCAAAGCTCGCTTGCTGCACATCAAACCATACAAAAGGTGTTCTTTTACGCAATAACTTAGTTAGGGGAGTTGCGATGAACAAGAACCCATCTACAAACCTCCGGTAGAAACCTACCAACCCAAGGAAACTACAGATCTCAGACACATTCTTCGGCTGTTTCCACTCGGTCACAGTCTTAATCTTTTTAGGATCAACTCGGATCCCCTCAGTTAACACTACATGACCCAGAAAAGTAACCTTTTGTAACCAAAATTCACATTTGCTAAACTTAGCATACAATTTTTTCTCACGGAGTATTTGTAGAACTATCCGAAGATGCTCATCGTGTTCACTCT
This sequence comes from Gossypium anomalum, assembly GCA_025698475.1. Lineage (NCBI taxonomy): Eukaryota > Viridiplantae > Streptophyta > Magnoliopsida > Malvales > Malvaceae > Gossypium > Gossypium anomalum. Next base: position 19,581,102 of record CM046957.1, read on the forward strand.
CAATCTTAGAATAAATCAAAATATTGTAGATGAAGACTACGACAAATTGATCTAGGTACGATTGAAACACTTAGTTCATTAGATTTATAAATATAGTCGAGGCATTCGTTAAACCAAAGGGCATGATTAAGAACTTGTAATGCCCATAATGGGTCCTAAAAGTAATCTTATACACATTAATCTCCTTAACCTTGAGTTGATGGTACCCAGAACGAAGATCGATTTTGGAGAATACTAATTCCCTACAGAACTAAACAAACAGATTGTCAATCCTCAAAAGTGGATACCTATTTTTTACAGTCAACTTATTCAGCTGACAATAATCCACACACATTCTCATTGTGTGGTCTTTTTTCTTAACAAATAGAATCGATGCTGCCCACAGGGACATACTCGGTTGAATGAACCCTTGATCGAGAAGTTCCTGAAGCTGGGCTTTTAATTTTGTAAGCTCTTTTGGTACCATGCGATAAGGAGCAATAGGCATTGGAGCAGTACTCGATAACAGTTCGATGCTAAACTCAACCTCCCTGTCCAAATGTATTCTCAACAATTCCTCGAGGAAAACATCCAAAAAGTCTTTTAGAGTTTGAATATCCTTAACAGAAAATTTTGTAGAACCAAAATCAAACACAATGGCTAAGTATGCCTCACAACCTTTCTGAACTAGCTTTTCAGCTACCAGAGTGAAGATTACATTAGGTGTAAAAGTTACCCTCTTAAAGGCACAGTCTAGATAGATTCATGTTCCACGAGCCAATCCATTCCTAGAATCAGATCAAACTCTCCAAATGAAAGTTCTATCAAGTTAGCCAGAAACATAACCCCCTGAACCTCTAATGGAACCCATCTATAAACTTTATTAACTTGGACCGACCTTAGGGGCTAATTGTAGAAATTTCTCTAATAGTATTCTCAGTAGATATATCCAGTTTCACAGAAATAGTGCTAGCTATATACGAGTGAGTAGATAAAATATCTATCAAAGTAATATACAGAACATAATGAATAAAAAATGTACCCGCCATAATGTCGGTGTCATCTCTATCTTCACGATACCTCACTGTATACACAAAGGCAGACTATTGTGCCTTAGTTTGATCCGCACCTCTACCTAGTGCTCTTTGACCTCGGCAAGAACCATTACCACCCTTGATCGTACCATGGTGCCTAGGTGGCTACCAGCGGCTGAACGGAACTTCGAGTTAGAGTCTATGCAGAAGCTTGCACCTAATCAAATCGCTAAAGACAATCCCGAACATGGTGCTCCATCGGTCCATACTTAAGATAAGCTCCCAACTTTCTCTAGCACTCACTCGGACGGCGTCTCCCACAATCACTATAGTTCTAAATCTCAACCGGTGTAGTTGGAGCCTCAGTCTTCGGAGGCCTATCAAATCTAGCTCATTTCTTAGGGCACTGAATAGAACTAGAGGGATTTGAATCCCTCTTAAGTTTATTCTGACTTTTCTCCCGGTCTCTCCGCTTGCACTCATTAGCTTATCCTCCTCAGTAATCTTTTCCTTGTCAATTAAGGCTACAAAAACCCTCTTCCTCTGAGGAGCTATCAAAACTCTCAAGTTATACCTTAATCCCTCATCGAACCGGATACTTTTCTCTTAGTCGTTTGGAACCAAACTATGAGCATACCTGCTTAATCTTAGAAACTCAGCCTAATAAATTGTAAAAAGTAACATGTTTTAGCCTCATTATTAATGCATTTTTGAATGATTATTCGATTCAAAATGAGCAAAAAAAAGCGAAAATAAAAAAATCAGAGCAAGTTTTAGGAGCCACACAAGCTAGGTCATTCCACACTGGCTGGACACACGGCTGTGTGAGCCAGATGGGCTGCCACACGGCCATGTGCCAGACCATGCGAAATTCGCAAACTACACTTCAAACGTGCGAAAAAATGTAATTTTTAGGTTTTTTTTTGGGTATTTTAAGACTTATATATACCAAATATAAGTAGAGGGGAGAAATTCGTAAGAGATTATTGAAGAAAACAACTCGAAAAACACCATTGAAGCTAAATTTGAAGTAGATTTCCATCAAGATTGAAGATCTCCTTTTGAATTCTTTTAAGTTTATTATGAGTTTTTTTATTTCTTATGGATATATTGTCTTTGAGATGTTTTTATTTGCGATTATGAACTAATTTTCTAAATACCTAGTGGAGATGAACCTTAAGATGAATTATGTTATTTTATTTCTATTTTTACGCAATAAAAACTTGGATCTTGTTCTCAATTATGTGTGCTTAATTCATGGTTTAATATTTCTAGACTATTAATCAATGTTTGATGTGCTTGAATTAGAGGAGGAATAAGCCCTGTTTAAGAGTAGATCTAGCATAATTAAGTGGAGTTGCATGCAATCCTAGAAATAGGACGACATAAATCTACCTGGTTTGAGTGAAATCTAATAGGGGGATCCATAGGTCGAGCTAATGTGATAATAAGGGTTTTAATTATAAAGAAAATTTAATTAATCAACCTAGAGTCAGTTGTTCTTAGTCTTGAAGAGAGATATTAGCATAATTTATGGATTTTTACGGATTAAGATACTAAGTAAAGAAATTGCTTAATTTAGATTGATAATGACAGATGAAGTCTAGGTGGATTCTTTTATTTTCCTGAATTGTTCTTTACCATGTTCTTCAGTTAATTAATTTACTTAATTTTAGTTTTAACCAATCACTCCAATTTTTTGGTTAAATAATAGAAAGACGATAATTTCCAATCCTTTTAGACTTTGTGGGAACGATATTTGTGCTCACCATAGCTATACTATTAATTGATAGGTGTACTTGTTTATGTTAAATTTTTAGTTGGTTTACGACTACATCACAAGCTCATACTCGACCACAGACCTCTTACCCTGAACTAAGCTCATAAACTCCCGTCTACAAGCCTCTACATAACTCGCCCCCACATACTTGATCTGGAAGGCGTTCTTGAAGAAATCCCACGTAGCCTGTTCAGGCTGGGCACCCTGCTTAACTGTCAACCGCCATTGGTAGGTATCATTTTGAAGCATAGATACAATACCTCTCAATTTCTATGCGAAAGTGTAGTCGATGTCATTCATAATATGCTCGTGGCCTCTAACCAATACTCGACCATGGTATGGGCGACTCTTGTGACACCCCTAAACAACTCAGTATCGTTCGACCGGAGTCGTTCAGTAACTGACCCTCAGCCCTCAAATCTAGAATGGGTCCCAACGGCCCTCTTTAGAATATGTAACATAGCTTGGAACAGTACGTCATCCCTGGCTGTCGGAGTCTGAGACTTAGTCTCAGCAGTAGGAGTACCAACTGTCTCGCTGGTTTCCAAATTAGGCATACTGCCCGTAGAGGATGACTCTGCTCGAGCTCCTCCCCTGCCTCTACGATGCCCACCCGAACCACGTCCACAACTACCGTGTAAACTCATTATATCCACTTATCTACAATGTTAAAAGTTCACAGATCAGTTTTAAAATTTTCATCAGATAGTTTATTTCACAGTCCATATCACAGTCTATAACTAAAACCACAAGTTCAGTAGTTATAGTAGTTTTCTAGCTAGTTAGTCTAGATAAAGCAAAAGTACTTACAGGTTTGGCGTCGGAGACTCAATCTTTTATAAAATTAGTTTTCAGAGTTACTCAAATAAATTTTCTTTTCAAAACACATTTTAGAAAAAATAGAAGCCTAAAAACACAGTCTGAGTTTTGTAAACTGAGCTCTAATACCACTAAATGTAATGCCCCATACCCGGCCTAGACGTTAAGACCAAATCTGGGAAGCTACATAAAATCATTTCAAAAAATCTCACTTTGAAATATTTAAAGTTTAATTGTCAGAAATCATTTAAATAATTAAAACAACGTAGAAATCCAAACTGAACATCTGAAATCCAAGATAAAGCATAATATAGGATAGGTTTAATTAAAATAATAAAATACTAAATGAGGATAACCAAGCTCTCGCCACGCCGAGCTGCTTAAGTCAATAGATTACCTAAAATTCGTTCAAACAGACAAAATAAGTTGACAGGCTTAGTGTGTAACTTATAGTTTTTATTTAACATAAACTATAGAACATATCTTCAATTTCTCATTGTTCAACAGTTCTCAGAATCAGATACAGAATAGAATAAAATATATCAGTTACAGATATAGATTACGATAAATACAGTATACAGATTTCCTACCCCCATCCGCTACACACTATCTCCGTTCAATCCTACACACCACAAGAGGTATCAAGTACCTATCTCTACACGCCACATGGTGACTATATGTCATGTTCAAAATGTCACAGACTAGCTGCCAGATCAGAAAGCGATAAGTCACTAGAATTAGACACATATATGTGGCTTAGCCACAAGTCTTGGCAAATTATTAAACTACCTACAAATTTCTTCTTATTCAATCCCAACTCCAATGCAGATGCAGATTTACAGATACAAACATAAGCATACAGTGTTACAAATCCAGGTTATACTCAGTTGATATGGAATACGATTACTTGCTATTTTACAAATTGATGATATATATGATAACAGTTTATACAGAAACAAATCATCAGTTAATGGGTTTTACAGCCTAAATCAGTTCATACGGACACTATGGTAGGCCTACGTCCGATTGGAACGACATTTACGGTCCTAACAAAAAATTTAAATTTTAACTCACACGCCCGTGTAGATTCACATGGCCTAGAAGAATGGCCTGTGTGGTCCACACAGCCTAGCACACGCCCATGTGGCTTTAATAGTGAGTTACATGATCTAGCACATGGCCAAGTACAGGTCTATGTGACTCAAAAACACACAATATCTCTCATACGGCCTGGACACACACTTGTGTCTTTGACTCATGTGACTCTGATTCACAAATAGTTGGTTACATGGCCTGGACACACACCCGTGTCCCTGGCCTGTGTAACTCTGATTCACAAATAGTGAGTTACACGACTTGTCACATGGCTTGACACATGACTGTGTGGCGTCGACAGCCCTATTTTCTAGCATTTAAAAGTTGCAGAAAAATGGGTTTTCGTTACACACCTGTTAGAGAGTCGATGTAGAACAATGGGAAATGATCCAATGCCTCAAAAACGACAATCAAAAGTTCAATCAGTGGCAAAAACAAAATAGTTTGCACAAACAATAGTGAACCAACTATGTCAAAACTTTAACGCAAACCCCCAACTGAAAAACAACCATTACTTTAGCATGATACAACAGTTCATGAACTTAAGTCATCTGAGGAACAATTTTCCTCGAGACCTTGTCCTAACAAACACTAATTGAACATTTAGACAGAGGATTCAAGCATAATCAAAAAACCAATTTTTGACCAAAAGTAAACAACAGCGAATGTTAGCAAAAATTTAACACCAGAACTTATAGAATTTGTAACAACCCATTTTGGAGTCAAATAGGAACAGTGGTTTAGGGACCACAAATCTGAAGTAGAAATATTTACTTCATTATTTCTTTAAGGTCTACAGCATGATAGAATAATTGTGTCAAAATTTTGTTAAGGAATTTTATCGATTGAGTGCTCAATTTGATTAGAAGGACTAAATTGTAATAGGTGCAAAACTTGAGTTTTATAAGTTAAAGGTGTCTAATTGCTATGAAATTTTAAATTGGATATCCTTAAATGGTAATTAGACCATTATACTTTTGGGTGGACAAAGATGGACATGGTTAGATGTATTTTTAATGTTTTAAGTTAGGGGTAATTTTGTAATGTGGTAAATAAAGCCAAAATAACTTACTAAAAAGTGTTCATCTTTTCTAATTTCATCCTCCTAGCCGAAAATTTGAAGAGAAACCATAGCTAGGGTTTGGCCAAGCTTTCAAGCTCGATTGTAAGTCCGTTCTTGTCCCATTTTTAATGATTTTTATATTTTTGAGATCGTTGTAACTTAATCTAGCTATTCCAAGGATTAATTTGAAAGAAAGTTGAAGTCTAAAATTTTACCCATGTTGAATATGCTTGTATTTTGATTTTTGATGATAGAAAATGCATGTTTGTTATTTGATAAACAATATTTGTAAAGTGATTTTCGGTAAAAACGACAAATAGGGACTTATTTGTAAAAGATTATAAAATTTGTAGAAAAGTATGAATAAATGAAAAATGTGGACTGATATGAGTACTAGTAATATTCGGCTAGGCTTGGGTTGTGATGAAATTGAAAGAAATTCATTTTACGAGCCTAGGGACTAAATTGTAAAATGTTAAAATGTTAGAGGAAAAATGTAATTTTTTCCCATAATGTGTTTTTGGGATATATTGAATAATGTGATGATTAAATAAGTTAAATTTGACATTATAGATCAAGAAAAACAAAGTTCGAATCTAGATCGGGGGAAAAATAAAATAATTGATGAATAGATCCTTTTATCGTTTTCAAAACTGAGGTAAGTTCGTATGTTAATAAGCTTTGTTAAAATTGTATTTCTAATGCTTTACTTTAAGTATGAATTGTGTAATCGACTTTACGGACACATTTGGTGACGTTCTGGCAAGCGAGAAATCGCAATCGAACCTTAGGAATAGATTAGGATACAAGTGACATGTCATTAGGGTTTTATGTTATGTTATCTGGGTGCTGGTCCTGTACATCCTACTGGTGGCTGAGTATACCGGCATAGGTTGCGGTTACTTGACAGCTTGTGTGAGTAGCACCGGGTAGCTATGTCTTGACTGGCAACTTGTATGAGTAGGCCCGTTGATGGTTCAAGAGCGAGCATATATGTGTTATGAGATAGAGGTTGCAATGGCTATATATGTGGCACATTGGGTGCAAGATTTCCCGAGTATCCAATATTATTATTCTGAGTGGTTCATTAGGTATGTTAAAAATAAGAATAAGTATGACGCCGTTAAGAGTTGGTATAGGTTTGTGCATAAACTTATGATTATTAAATTTGCGAAAGGATGAACTCAAGGTAAGTTGTGATGAAATGAACTATGGTTGTGAGATTATGGTAAATTACATTGCCTTATATTTATTACTTGGATGTTAAATGTACGATAAGATTTGCTTATTTCTTTCATACGAGCTTACTAAGCTATATAGCTTACTCCATTTTACTTTCTATGTTTTATAGTGTCACAAAGTTCGCTCGAATTTAGAGATCGTTGGAGATCGCATCACACTATCAAACCGTCATTTTGGGTATCGATGATCATAAATATTTTGAGTATATGGCATGTATAAGGACTTGGTCATTTTGTTATATGTGTCATCATGATTGTAGCCAAATGTATTGGCTTGTAATCGTTAAAGGCTTGATTTGGTATTTGGCCATGTAAATTGGCTCATTTTGGTTAAATTGGTTGTAAGCTTAAGTATATTCGTACACGTGCAAATATCTTCTTTATGATGTGGTCTATATGATTGGTGAGTGGTTGAATGTGATTTAATGGTTTTGTTGTTGAATGGTTGAGATTGGCTCATTGGAATGTTAGGAAATCTAAGAAGAATTATGCATGATAAAAGTATTTGTGTTGGTACTTGTGGATGTAAGGCTGGTATAAATTAGTTTGGTAGAATATGATGTTGTAAGTATGTTGAGTGTTTATAAAGAAATGACATGATTTAGCCTTGATTGTGGATGTTTTGGTTGCCTAAGTATACCATGATTTATGTCATTGAACTTGTGTGTGAATAGGTGTAAATGAGGGTGACAAATGACTTGGTAAACAACATTTATTTTGTCCACACGGGTAGACACACAGGCATGTGTCTAGGCCATGTGTGACACACGGCCTGTGCCATGGGCATGTGTCTCGGTCCCGTGTCCCTTGCACATTAATTTTGAGAAATAGAATGCTCAGAATTGAGCACACGGGCAGAGACACGAGAGTGTGTCTCAGCCGTGTAAGGGACACGGCTTAAACATGCGCGTGTATCCTGGCCGTGTGAAGCATACACCTATTTTATGAAAATGAAATTAACCACACGGCCTAGAACACGGACGTGTGACCTCAATTTGTTTATTCTTTACAAAATAGAGGGTTACACGGGTTGGGGACACGGGTGTGTGTGACCACACGGCCTGCCGACATGGGCTTGTGACCCCTGTACATAGCAAAAATTTTCTAAGTTTTGTAAAAATTCCCTGAGTTATCGGTTTAGTGTCGAACCACTTCCAAAGCATGTTTTGGGCCTCGTAGGCTCATATTAGGGACTTATAATTGAATACAAATGATTTTAATTTGGATGAAAATTTCTGACTCGAAATTGTAAGTTTACTTGCATGTAAGTCCAGTAATGCCTCGTATTCTGTTCCAGTGTTGAATACGGGTAAGGAGTGTTACATTTAGTGGTATCAGAGCTATTATTTAGTTGATTCTCGGACTAACGTAGCGTGTGTGAGAGTCAAGTTATACATGCCATATATATATAATTTGTGATAGTGTGACGACTCCTAACAATTTAAACTGTGTTTTCATATAGTAAATGGATCCCGACTGAGATGTAGTTGATGATGTTGAAAGTAATGCGTCGGCTCCCGCTTAAGGGACAACACCATTTAAAAGTAGACTAGTGACAGTTAGTTAGAGAGGAAAGGCTAGAGAAACATGCTTCCAAAGGATGAAGTGGTTTTCCAAGTTTGTTCAGACAAATCCGGCTGCCCAACATTTTCTACCCCCATCTACCCCCCAACCGGTTCCCGTAGTTCCTCAAGATGTAAAATTGTTAAGACTAAACAAGCCTCTAGTTGATAAGATTCAAAAACAAAGGGCTGAAGAATTTAAAGCCAATGTTGATCATGATCCCAAGAGAGTAGAGTTTTATCTTGAGAACTCTATCAGGGTACTTGATGAGCTTTGATAAGTTGTAAATTATACATATTTTTATCCCATGCTTAGCACATTTTTTGGATGAATTATCATTAGATTTTTGGAATTTGATGCTCCTAATCTTTTAATTTCATATCTTATACTTAGGTGAGCATAGGAAAGTAAAAACAGCGAGAAACGGGCCAAAAATTGAGAAAATGGGTCAACGTAGAAAATCAACACGGCCTGGACTTCCTCACACGGGTAGACCACACGTCTGTGTCTATTTAACAGTCTTGAACACAGTTTGAAGCACTTGCACACGGGCGTGGCACACGACCGTGTCCCTGTCAAGACCAAGTCTAATTCTATTCGGAAAAGGGCAATTTTGAGGGTTTTGAAGCATTCTAAAGCCTATTTAAACACCCTAGAGGGGGATTAAAATGAAACAGAGAGTAGGAAGCGAGGATTGACTCGAAGAAAGCCGATTGATCCATCTTAGAAGCTGGATTCTCCTTCAAGACTGAAGATCTCCCTTCAATTTTCTTTGGGGGTTTTTGGGTTTTCTTTATGTTTTGTCATTATTATTCTTCTGAAATGTTTTCTTTTACAATTATGAACTAAATCCCCTAAATAGATAAGGGGGATGAAACCTAAGACGGATCTTGTTAATATTTTCTGAATTATATGATAAATACTTGATTTGTTCTTAATTATGTGTTCTTAATTCTTGTTTTAATATTCCAGGATATTGATTCAAGTATTGATGTGCTTATTCAGAGGAGCAAAAGTCCCTGTCTAAGAGTAGATCATTCATAATTAAGCGGAGTTGCATACAATCCTAGAGATAGGATGACATAAATCTGCCGGATTAGAGTCAAATTTAATAAGGGAATCCATAGATCGAGTTAATGCAACACTAGGGGTTTTAATTAGAAAGAGATTTTAATTAATCAACCTAGGGTTAGACGTTGTTAGTCTCGAGAGAGATAATAATATAAATTAAGGATTTCTACGGATCAAGTCAAATGAATAAATCGTCTAGTTCAGAGTCGAATAACAAGTGAAGTCTAGGTGGATTCTTCCTTGGGTATTGTCTAAATCAATCAGTTTTCCCAAAAGTTTTTTCCCAATCTACTTTCTGTGCATTCTTAGTTTAATTAATTAGTTTAGATAAAATAAATCCCCTTATTTTTAGGCTAGATAATAAAAAGAAGGTTACTACTAGTACTTTTAGTTCCTGTGGGTTCGACATCCGGTCTTGCTATAAACTATACTACTGTTCGATAGGTACGCTTGTCGCTTTCATCGTGATAATAGTTAGTTTTCAAGTACGATCAATCATAAATATAAAACTTATCGTGAGTCAATCAAGTTTTTGGCGCCGTTGCCGGGGAACTAAGATATTAGGAACACTTAATTTTTATTACTTCAGCCGTTATTTTTTATTTAATTTTGTTTTTATTTTTATGTGTATATTACTAAATTTTCTTTTATTTTCTTTTGGTAAGTTTTTATAGTTTATGACTAGAAGAAACCCGTCGGGACTATTATTTTTTGATAGTGAAATTGAAAACACAATTTGCAGAAATCGAAGAGAAATAAGGCAAAGCCTAAGATACATAGAGGAAGAGCGAGAGGACTATATTCACACCACAACTGAGGAGATAGCTAAAAATCAGGAAAATACGCTACCTCCTGCGATTGCTGCTGATCCAGTAAATCAGAATCCTGCTCCACGTACTATGTATGATTATGCTAAACCTACTTTAACAAGAACTGAATCGAGTATAGTTAGGCCTGCTGTTGCTGCAAATAATTTTGAACTAAAACCTAACATGATTCAAATGATACAACAGTTTGTTCAATTTAATGGTTTGCAGGACAAGGACCCAAACACTTATTTGGTGAATTTTTTGAAACTCTGCAACACATTTAAGATCAATGGCATTTCTGATGATGCCATTCGCCTTTGGTTATTTCCCTTTTCATTAAGGAATAAGGCTAAACAATGGTTGAACTCGTTACCACGAGGGTCAATCACTACTTGGGAACAAATGATCAAAAATTTTTTGCTTAAATATTTCCCACCGGCTAAAACGGCTAAACTAAGGAATGATATTTCTTCTTTTGTGCAGATGGATTTAGAAACACTCTGCGATGCATGGGAGAGATACAAGGATCTATTGAGAAGGTGCCCTCACCATGGATTACCCCTTTGGCTACAGGTTTAGACATTCCACAACAGTTTGAATCCCTCGACTAGACAAATGATTGACGCGGCTACCGATGGAACTTTGAACAATAAAACACCTGAAGAGGCTTACGGATTTATTGAAGAACTGTCGCTGAATAATTATCAGTGGCAAGTCATGAGGACTAAGCCAACCAAAGCAGCAGGTATTTATAACTTCGACTCGGTTACTATGCTATCCAATCAGGTAGAACTCTTAAATAGAAAGATTGATGGTTTACTTGGTTCCACGCACGTACATCCAGTAATGCAGTGCAATGCAAGTGGAGGCGGAATGAGCAATCCAGAATATTCAGCCTATGGCTACAACATAGAGCACGAACAATTGAATTACATGGGTAACAACTCTGGACCTCAAAATAATCCTTATAATAACACTTACAATGTAGGTTGGAGGGACCACCCAAATTTCTCATGAGGAGGCTAAGGAATTCAAAGACCACCACCCCTTCCAAGCTTCCAACAACAACCTTACCAACAAGAGAAAAAGCTGAACCTTGAGGAGATGATGACAAAATTTATTTCAGTAGCAGAAACTCATTTCCAGGACACTGAAACTGCACTCAAAAATCAACAAGCATCAATTCAAGGGCTCGAGAATCAAATTGGAGCTGGCTAAGGTGATTTCGGAGAGACCACCAGGAAGTCTACCTAGTAACACCGACCCCAATCCAAAAGAGCACGTGAAAGCAGTTACACTAAGGAGTGGGAAAGTGTTAGCTGAATCTAAAAAGAAGCCACCACAAGAAGCTGACAGAAATGAAAGAGAGGAGGTAAAACCCGAAAACAATGACAAACCAGTGCCAAAGGAATATAAACCACCAGTCCCATATCCAGCAAAGTTGAAGAAAGATCGCATGGATGCACAATTCGGTAAATTTCTTAAACTTTTTAAGCAATTACATATCAATTTACCTTTTGTTGAAGCTATCTCGTAGATGCCTACATACGCAAAATTTTTAAAGGAGCTTCTAACAAATAAAAGGAAGTTCGAGGATTTATCTATAATGGAACTCAACGAGGAGTGCTCGGCCATACTCCAAAATAAACTGCCAACCAAACTGAAAGACCCAGGAAGTTTTACTATTCCATGCTTAATTGGTACTTTGAATGTCTAGAAGGCACTAACTGATTTAGGCACTAGCATTAATTTGATGCCATATAAGATGTTTAAACAACTTAGTCTTGGGGAACCTAAACCTACTAGGATAAGTATTCAATTAGCTGATAGATCTGTTAAATATCCTAGGGGTGTCATAGAGGACGTACTTGTAAAAGTAGATAAATTTATATTCCCTATTGATTTCGTTGTGCTTGACATGGATGAGGATGTTGAAATGCCTTTAATCTTGGGACGTCCATTTTTAGCCACTGCTAGTGCTGTTATTGATGTGGGAGATGGTAAACTTGTACTTAGAGTAGGTGACGAAGAGATTATTTTTAAAATCTATGATGTCATGAGATTTTCTAAAGAACAAGATGACTCATGCTATTTTATTGACTCTATTGATCATGCTACTAAAGGTTCTTTTTAGGAAATCGTATATAAGGACACGTTGGAACTGTGTCTTGCCCAAGGAGAGGAGGTAGATGATGATGATTTTGAGATAGGTAAGGTAAAAATTGAATTGAACTCTAATGAACCCCTATCAAGACAAGTAGAATATGAGGGTATTAAGGTAAACGATGAAATTAAGCAAAAACCCTTTATTGACGAACCTCCCAAACTGGAACTTAAACAATTGCCAAATCACTTGGAATACGCATTCCTTGGAAATAATTCTACATTACTAGTGATTATTGCTTCTAACTTGCAACCCAAGGAGAAAGAGGAATTACACCAAGTATTAAGAGAACATAAAAGGGCCATAGTTTGAAAAATTTCTGACATTAAAGGGATCAGCCCTTCGTTTTGCACCTATAAAATTTTAATGGAAGATGAATATAAGCCATGTGTGCAAGCTCAAATACGACTGAACCCCAACATGAAAGAAGTTGTTAAAGTTGAGGTAATTAAAATTCTAAATGCTGGAATTATTTATCCTATTTCTGACAGTTCTTGGGTAAGTCCAGTATAGGTTGTTCCTAAGAAATGAGGCATGACTGTTGTAACCAATGAGAAGAATGAATTAATCCTGACAAGAATTAATCCCGACAAGAACAGTCACAGGTTGGAGAGTTTGCATTGACTATAGGAAGCTGAATGATGCCACGGGAAAAGATCACTTTCCCTTGCCATTTATGGACCAAATGTTGGAAAGATTATCAGGGCACATGTACTACTACTTTCTAGACGGACTCTCTGGTTATTTTCAAATCCCAATAGCTCCTGAAGATCAAGAAAATATGACATTCACATGTCCATATGGTACGTTTTCTTATCGTAGAATGCCTTTTGGATTATGTAATGTTCCTGTTACTTTTCAGCCCTGCATGATTGCCATTTTTGACGAACTCGTAGAAGACTTCATAGAGGTATTTATGGATGATTTCTCGATATTCGGTAATTCTTTCCATCTTTGCCTTAAAAATTTAAAACGAGTTTTAATAAGATGTGAGGAAATGAACCTTATGCTTAACTGGGAAAAATGTCACTTTATGGTTCAAGAAGATATCATGTTAGGACATAAAATCTCTAGTAAAGGGATTAAGGTTAACAAATCTAAAATTAAAACTATCAAAAAATTACCTCCTCCTAGTTTGGTTAAGGTGATTAGAAGCTTTTTAGGACACGCTGGGTTTTATAGAAGATTTATTAAAGACTTTTCTAAAATAGCTAAGCCTTTGACTAAATTACTAGAAAAAGATGTGCCCTTTAAATTCAATCAGGAATGTCTAAAAGCATTTAATACTTTAAAGGATAAATTGATTAATGCTTGATTAATGCTCCAATTATAATTGCACCTGATTGGAATTTACCTTTTGAACTAATATGCGATGCGAGTGATTTTGCACTAGGTGCAGTTTTGGGACAGCGAAGAGACAAGCATTTTCACCCTATCTATTATGCTAGCAAAACTTTGACAGTCGTACAAGAAAACTACACTACCACGGAGAAAGAGTTGCTAGCTGTGGTTTTTGCTTTTGATAAATTTAGGCCATATCTAATATTGTCTAGAGTTGTCATTTATACTGACCATTCTACCCTTCACTATCTTTTAACTAAGACTGATGTAAAACCTCGACTCATTTGATGGATTCTGTTATTGCAGGAATTTGACTTGGAGATTCAGAATAAGAAAGGAGCTAAAAATATCGCAGCTGATTATCTTTCCAGGCTTGAAAACTCAAATACCAAAGAACTAAATGAAGTAGAAATAAATGATTCTTTCCCTGAAGAATAATTCTTTTCTATATTAGATTCTGAGGTAACTTGGTTTACAGACATTGCGAATTTTTTAGCCGCTAACATTATCCCAAAAGGATCGACACACTAGCAAAAGAAGCGATTCTTTAAGGATATGAAAAATTACTTTTGGGAAGACCCTTTTCTTTTTCGTATATGTACAGAGCAAGTCATTAGGAGATGCGTTACAAGGTCAGAAGCATTGAAGATCTTGGAACATTGCCACTCAGGACCGACTGGAGGACACTACAGTGGAACTAAGACCGCACATAAAATGTTTGAATCAGGTTTTTATTGTCCCACGCTATTCAAAGATGCCAACAGGTATGTTACTTCCTGCAACAAATGCCAACGGACAAGTAATATCTCCAAACGTGATGAAATGCCTCAAACATATATGCTTTCATATGAAATATTTGACGTTTGGGATATCGACTTCATGGGTCCATTCCCTAGTTCATTTGGGAATAAATATATCTTAGTAGCCATTCATTATATGTCCAAATGGGTGGAAGCCCAAGCTTTACCTACTAATGATGTTAGAGTGGTAGTACGATTCCTTAAGAAACTTTTCTCTCGATTCAGAACACCTAGAGTAATTATCAGTGATAAGGGTACTCATTTTTGTAACGCCCAATTTGATTAGACCCTTAAGAAATACGGAGTTCACCATAGAACAACCACCCCTTACCATCCTCAAACTAGTGGACAAGTCGAAGTGGCAAACCGAGAGCTTAAACGGATCCTAGAAAAGATAGTAGAATCAAACAGGAAGGATTGGGCGATGAAAGTAGATGATGCTTTATGGGCTTATAGAACTGCTTTTAAAACTCCCATAGGAACATCACCTTACAGACTTGTTTATGGAAAAAGTTATCACCTACCATTTGAGCTAGAACACAAGGCATTCTGGGCTATTAAATTTCTAAACTTTGATCCCAAACTTGCAGGTTAAAACAGGTTAATGTAGCTGAACGAGTTAGATGAGTGGCGAACTAATGCATATGAGAACTCACGCCTATACAAGGAAGCAAGAAAGCGCCGCCACAATGCTCGTTTAAAGCAACGCAAGCAATTTGAAGTTGTTGATCTTGTCCTGTTATATAACTCAAGGCTTAAATTGCTTCCTAGGAAGCTTAAATCACGATGGTCAGGTCCTTTTGTAGTTCAAACTATTTTTCCATATGGCACAGTAGAGGTAAGTCACCCATCACAAGGGACATTCAAGGTAAATAGACATCGTCTCAAACTTTATAACAGTGAGAATTTTAAAGGCGATGGAGAGGAGCTATGGCTTCACGAACTTCCCTAAATATACCCACAAGGTAAAGTCGAGCTTAGACTATAAATAAGCGCTTCTCGGGAGGCAACCCGAGCACTAACGATGTTGATTTCTTTAAATTTTAGTTTTTGACATCTAAATCACTAACTGAGTCCTTGTACACAGGTTTTCCAAATCCACATGGCCAGGAACACGGGTGTGCCTTAGGCCGTGCTCATACCACGGGCGGCGACACGGCCGTGTGATATGGCCTTGTGAAAACAGAGTAAAATTTTTCCAAAAACAAGGGATTCAATATGTTGCCACGGTCGTGCAACATGGTTATGGGCAATCCTGCCAAATCAACATGGGCGTGCAACACGCCCGTATCTATAAGCCATGGTAGAAACTGAGGAATTGACACGGGCATATGACACGCCCGTGCCCACCACCCGTGAATGAAACTGTTAAAATAACACGAGCGTGCACATATATACACAGCATTAGAGAAGCAAACGAAGCAGGCACGGCCGTGGGTACCGACACGACCAACTTTGAAAATCATGAAAAACACAGGCTAAAATAAGGGCACACGGGCGTGTTTCACGGTCGTGTACCCCAATATCTATATAAACCCCTACTATTCATCATCCCCTTCCCCAATACCCTAACCCTAGCTGCCGCAATCTCTCTTCCTCAACGACTAACCATCCTTAGCCCTCGTTTCTTCTTTCCTTTTCTTAGAGACTTTTTATTTCTTATTTTTAATTTTATCTTTATTTATCTTTTTAAATTACTTTTAATTTTATTTCTCTTTAAGACTATTTTTATTTCATCTTTAGGTTTTACAATTTATATTAAGTAAATTTATGTTTTCGGCCACTTCTTTATGAATAATCATGCTTCTCTATATTTCCTAAAGAGTTATTGATTCTATCGCAGTTATAAAGAGCTCCAAAGCTCACTATTATTTAGGAAATTGCAACTCCACTGGAAAAGGTTCTCCACGACTGCCATGTCTTGCCCGACCACCACGATAACCTCTTCGCTGGATATTGTGGTTGTGAAACCCAACCTCTACCACCACCGGAGTATCCTCCTCCTTGCCTTAGCCGATTACTTTCCATTACTCCAATTCAAGGAATCCATTTAACGTTCGGGAAGTTTCACTTCTCTCCCTATCTTATGATCTTATATTTATATTTTCCAATAAATATATCTTTGTACATTGAGGACAATGTACATCTTAAGTGTGGGGGTATTTATATCACTATCAGAAAAATCCCTGAATTTTGTCTTATTCTCACGTGACTCACTCATATCACTTTTCGAATGAATTTTGATTAATCTATGATTTTATTAATATGTCTTGAATTAAAACATAGGTATTTATGCATTGATGGTTTAAATTTTAAGTAATTAGAGAATCAAGCATGATAAGTTGATTTTTGAGTATTAAAATTTTTAGGTTATTTTCCCAAGTTTAAGTATTATCTTGGAATTGAAATTCACAGAGTTAACATCAAAAAGCCATAATTTTTGTGAGATCTTGAGCCTTTAGAGCATGCTCACTTTTATTGTTGCTATGAATAAGTCAATATTAATTTGTTATTCTAGAACTTGCTTCGATTATGCATGTCAATACCACACCATTGATTGGATATGTCAAGATGATAAAGGCACTTAGGTTTAACCCACTCACTCTATAAAAGCCTACCTTTATAATTAACCCTTAGTGAACCCCCTTGAGCTTAACAAGCCATTCATTGATTTACCCCCAATATTAACCCATATCGCATTATTGTTGAAATCCCCTAAATTAATTTGATCCCTATTTTTGTCAAGATTTGATTTGAATAAATTGCTTAGCTATGTTTTATTTTTGATAGTTAGCAAAGTTCTATGTTACTTGATTTATTCTTAAAAAAAAAAGGAGTTGATGTAATTGAGATTTGTAGTCTAGCATATTACGAAATTATGTAATGCTTGGGTTAAAATGATGTTATCCATGAAGAAAAGCTCAATTCTAGGTTTTCTAGTTAGGAATTTAATTTGTCAGTTTTAGTATTTTTTCTAGTCAAGTAATTTTTCAATTCAATCTCGATTCTAACCTTCTCTTTCAGCTTGTGACCACACCTCCTAACCAAAGCCACGTTACAACCCTCTAAATACCTTTTGATTGATGTATCATCTCAATATATAGTGGTAGAGATTTGATTTTCACGCAAGCCTATGGTAATAACTTTTCATATTAACTGTTGAGCGCCAAAGTTGTTGTCCCTAAACACCTCAAGTGATTTGAGTGAACCTTTAGTGAGGATATTAAACTCTGTGATATTTTAAATCAAAGCTGATTACTTAGATGAGGGGAGACACCTATGTTTTTCGCAATAAAATGCTCAACTTGGAATGTTTGAAACTTTAATGTTCTTCTAGTTGAATTCTCAATGTATGATTACTTATGTGTTATTTTGAGATATTATTGATAGGAATTATAAGTTGAGAAAAATGATTTCTTAATTGTGAATTGAGGATTTTGTTTAAGGACAAGCAAACGCTTAAGTGTGGGGGTATTTGATAAGTCATAATTTATACATATTTTTATCCCATGCTTAGCACATTTTTTGGATGAATTATCATTAGATTTGTAGAATTTGATGCTCCTAATCCTTTAATTTCATATCTTATACTTAGGTGAGCATAGGAAAGTAAAAACAGCGAGAAACGGGCCAAAAACAAAAAAAATAGGTCAACATGGAAAATCAACACGGCCTGGACTTCCTCACACGGGTAGACCACACCCCGTGTCTATTTAACAGTATTGAACAAGGTTTGAAGCACTTGCACACGGGCGTGGCACACGATCGTGTCCCTATCG
This sequence comes from Gossypium anomalum, assembly GCA_025698475.1. Taxonomy (NCBI): domain Eukaryota; kingdom Viridiplantae; phylum Streptophyta; class Magnoliopsida; order Malvales; family Malvaceae; genus Gossypium; species Gossypium anomalum. The sequence goes on from CM046957.1 coordinate 19,599,640, forward strand.
AGACCAAGTCTAATTCTATTTAGAAAAGGGCAATTTTGAGGGTTTTGAAGCATTCTAGAGCCTATTTAAACACCCTAGAGGAGGATTAAAAAGACACAGAGAGTAGGAAGCGAGGATTGACTCAAAGAAAGCCTATTTATCCATCTTAGAAGTCGGATTCTCCTTCAAGACTGAAGATCTCCCTTTAATTTCCTTCAGAGGTTTTTGTGTTTTCTTTATGTTTTGTCATTATTATTTTTCTGAGATGTTTTCTTTTACAATTATGAACTAAATCCCTTAAATAGCTAAGGGGGATGAAACCTAAGACAGATCTTGTTATTATTTTCTGAATTATATGATAAATACTTGATTTGTTCTTAATTATGTGTTCTTAATTCTTGTTTTAATATTCCAGGATATTGATTCAAGTATTGATGTGCTTATTCAGAGGAGCAAAAGTCTCTGTCTAAGAGTAGATCATTCATAATTAAGCGGAGTTGCATGCAATCCTAGAGATAAAACGAATAAATCTACCGGATTAGAGTCAAATCTAATAAGGGAATCCATATATCGAGTTAATGCAACACTAGGGGTTTTAATTAGAAAGAGATTTCAATTAATCAACCTAGGGTTAGATGTTGTTAGTCTCGAGAGAGATAATAATATGAATTAGGGATTTCTACGGATCAAGTCAAGTGAATAAATCGTCTAGTTCAAAGTTGAATAACAAGTGAAGTCTAGGTGGATTCTTTCTTGGGTATTGTCTAAATCAATCAGTTTTCCCAAAAGTTTTTCCCCAATTTACTTTCTGTGCATTCTTAGTTTAATTAATTAGTTTAGATAGAACAAATCCCTTTATTTTTAGACTAGATAATAAAAAGAAGGTTACTACTAGTACTTTTAGCTCATGTGGGTTTGACATCCGGTCTTGCTATAAACTATACTACTGTTCGATAGGTACACTTGCCTTCATCGTGATAATAGTTAGTTTTCAAGTACGATCAATCATAAATATAAAACTTATTGTGAGTCAATCAAGCTTTCTTACACACCGAATGAGTGCTTGAAATGTGCTATATCACTTCTGATGGATTCGGCATATCGATGTTGGAATACTCTTGTATCTGTGGTACCGAGAGAAAAAGTTACTTGGGAATTCTTTCAAGATGAGTTCAGAAAGAAATATATTAGTCAACGGTTCATTAACCAAAAACGCAAACAGTTTTTAGAGTTGAAATAGGGCCGTATGTCTGTGACTGAATATGAGCGAGAGTTTGTTAGGCTCAGTAAGTATCTCGGGAACATGTTAACACCGAGGCCATCTTGTGCAAAAGATTCAAAGATGGTTGAATGAGGGTATTAAATTGCTAGGAGGGATTCTGGAGTTAAAAGAATTTGTTGTGCTGGTCGACCGAGCTTGTAAAGCTGAAGAGTTGAGCAAGGAAAAGAGGAAAGATGAGTTTGAGACTAGAGATTTAAGAAAAAAGACCGCTGAATAAGTTATTTCTTTCTTCGTCAAAGAAATCGAGGGATTTGTATACTCGTTCGAATGTTTCAGCTGGGTATCCCAACAGAGATAATTGGAAACAATATTCGGGTTCTATGGCCCAGACTACGTCAATAGCGAGCATTGGTAATGCTAAGTCTAATGGACCCAAATGTCAAAACTGTGGTAGACGACATCTTGGTGAATGCAGAATGAATAATCGGGCTTGCTTTAAATGTGGCTCCCTAGATCACTTTATTCGAGATTGCCCTAAAATGGCTGAGAAAGATAATTTTCAGAATACAAGGCTGAGTAACACTGCCACTAGAGGGAGGCTACCGAGAAATACGGGAAATGGGAATAGTAGCAGAGGTGCAACGAAAGATTTAACTGCAAGATCAGAGGTTAGAGCACCTGCTAGAACCTACGCTATTCGGGCTCGCGAAGATACGTCATCCCCTGATGTTATTATTGGTACATTTTCTCTCTATGATACTAATGTAGTTGCACTGATTGATCCTGGATCAACTCATTTTTATATTTGCATGAATTTGTTATCTAGTAAGAATTTGTCTGTTGAGTCTACTGAGTATGTGATTAAAGTGTTGAACCCCTTAGGCAAATATGTTCTAGTTGAAAAAGTTTGCAAGAGTTATCCTTTAATGATTCGGAGTCATTGTTTTTCGGCTGACTTAATGCTTTTACCATTTGATGAGTTCGATTTAATTCTTGGAATGGATTGGTTGACTCTACATGATGTTGTAGTGAATTGTAGATGAAAGATTATTGAATTGAAATGTCAAAATAGTAAAATTCTTCGAATTGAACCAGATGAGTCAGATGAGTTACCTATTGTGATTTAGTCGATGTCGACTCAGAGGTATGTAAGAAAAGGTTGTAAAGCTTATCTTGCATATGTACTGAATACGAAAGTGTCTGAATTGAAGATCGAAACTGTGCCGGTAGTTTGTGAATACCCTGATGTGTTCCTAGAAGAGTTGCCTGGATTGCCATTTATCAGAGAGATTGAGTTTGCTATTGATTTATTACCGGGGCCTTCACCGATATCGATAGCTCCGTATAGAATGACTCCAATCGAATTGAAAGAATTGAAATCTCAGTTGCAAGAGTTGACGGATAAGGGTTTTACGAGATCGAGTTTTTCACCCTGGGGTACACCTGTGTGATTCGTTAAGAAGAAAGATGGATCCATAAGACTTTGTATCGATTATCCCCAACTTAATAAGGTTACGATAAAGAACAAGTATCCCTATCCGAGAATTGGTGATTTGTTCAATCAGTTGAAAGGGGCCATAATGTTTTTGAAGATAGACTTGAGATTAGGCTATTACCAGTTAAGAGTTATAGACTCAAATGTGCTAAAAACTGCATTCAGAATGAGGTATGAGCATTATGAATTTCTTGTTATGCCTTTTGGATTAACTAATGTTCTTGCAATTTTTATGGGCTTGATGAATCGAATCTTCTGGCTGTATTTAGATAAGTTTGTGGTTGTATTTATTGATGACATCCTGATTTATTCCCGAGATGAGTCTGACCATGTCGAACATTTAAGAATTGTATTGCAGACTTTGAGAGATAAGAAATTGTTTGCTAAATTCAGCAAGAGTGAGTTTTGGCTCCGAGAAGTCAGATTTTTAAGACACATTGTCTCAGCGGAAGGTCTACGGGTTGTTCCGAGTAAGATTTCAATAGTTGTTGATTGGAAACCACTGAGAAATGTATCCAAGGTTAAAAGCTTTTTAGGTTTGGCTGGTTATTATCGACTTTTTGTTAAAGGATTTTCAATAATTGCTACACCTATGACCAGATTGTTACAAAAAGATGTGAAATTCGAGTGGTCTGAAAAATGTCAACAGAGTTTCGAACAGTTGAAAGCGTTGTTGATTGAAGCACCAGTGTTAGTGCAACCCAAGTCAGAAAAAGAGTTTGTGATTTTCAGTGATGCATCATTGAACGGTTTAGGTTGTGTGTTGATGCAAGAGGGTAAAGTGGTAGCTTATGCCTTGAGACAGTTGAAACAACACGAAAAGAACTATCCGACGTACGACTTGGAATTAGCTGCTATTGTGTTCGCTTTAAAGATTTGGAGACATCATTTATTCAGTGAGAAGTGTCACATCTTTACTGATCACAAGAGTTAAAGTATTTGATGACTCAGGAAGATTTAAATTTGCGATAACGAAGATGGCTTGAGTTGTTGAAAGATTATGAGTTGGTAATCGACTACCACCCGGGGAAAGTGAACGTAGTCGCAGATGCTTTAAGTAGGAAGACCTTATTTTCTTTGAGAGCGATGAATACACGACTAACCTTATCTGATGATGGATCGGTTTTGGCTGAGTTGAAAGCTAGACCGGTATTTTTTCAAAAAATTTGTGAAACTTAGAAATGTGACAATGAGTTGCAAGCTAAAAGATCCAATGCGAATCGAATAGTAATTCAGAATATCAAATTGGGTCAGATGATTGTTTGAGGTTCTGAGGTAGGATTTGTGTACCGAGAAATAATAAACTGATTCAAAAAATTCTTCACGAGGCACATAATGGTTATCTATCTATTCATCCTAGAAGTACAAAGATGTATAATGATTTGAAGGAATTGTATTGGTGGTCAGGCATGAAACGAGACATTTCAGAGTTTGTATTGAGATGTTTGATTTGTCAACAAGTGAAAGCTGAACATCAAGTTCCTTCAGGTTTACTTCAGCCTGTGACTATACTCGAGTGGAAATAGGATAGAGTTACGATGAATTCGTATCGGGGTTACCTCTGACTTTGAAGAAGAAAGATGTTGTTTGGGTCGTTGTTGATAGATTGACGAAATTGACTAATTTCATTTCGGTACGTACAGATTATTCACTTGATAAACTAGTTGAATTATACATTGCTGAGATTTTTAGATTGCACGGGGTGCCTACTTCTATTATTTCGGATAGAGATCCGAGGTTCACGTCGTGATTTTAGAAGAAATTGCAAGAAGCGTTGGGTACAAAGTTGAATTTTAGTATTGCATTTCATCTATAAACTGACGGTCAATCTGAGAGAGTGATTCAAATTCTCGAAGATATGTTTCGTTGTTGTGTTTTACAGTTCGAAGGTAGTTGGGAGAAATATCTACCGTTGGTCGAATTTGCTTATAACAACAGTTTTCAATTGAGTATAAAGATGGCACCGTATGAAGCATTGAATGGCCACAAGTTTCGAAATCCATTGTACTGGACCGAGCTTAGTGAGAAACAGATTCACGGGGTTGATTTGGCCAGAGAAACCGAGGAGAAAGTGAAAGTAATTCATGATTGTTTAAAAGTAACTTCGGATCGACAGAAATCGTACACAGATTTGAAACTAAAAGATATCGAATTTCAGGTTGGTGATAAATTGTTTCTGAAAGTGTCACTGTGGAAGAAAATTCTTAGATTTGGTCGCAAAGGGAAGTTGAGTCCTCGTTTCATTGGATTGTATGAAATTATTGAAAGAATAGGGCTAGTGGCATATCGACTAGCTTTGCCATCGGAGTTGGAAAAAACTCACAATGTATTTTATACGTCGATGTTGCGACGATATCGATCAGATCCATCGCATGTAATATCACCGTCAGAGATTGAGATTCGAACGGATATGACATATGGTGAAGAATCGATCAAAGTGTTAGCTCGAGAGGTTAAACAGTTAAGAAATAAAAGCATAGCTCTAGTAAAAGTTTTATGGCAACGACACGGGGTCGAAGAGGCTACGTGGGAACCCGAGGAAGCTACCCAAACCTCTTTTCTGGTAAGATTTTCAGGGACGAAAATCCCTAAGGGGGGAGAGTTGTAACAGCCCGTTTTAAAGTCAAATCGGAACAATGGTTTCGAGAACACAAATCTGAAGTAGAAATATTTACTTCATTATTTCTTTAAGGTCTACAGCATGATAGAATAATTGTGTCAAAATTTCGTTAATGAATTTTATTGATTGAGTGCTCAATTTGATTAGAAGGACTAAATTGTAATAGGTGCAAAACTTAAGTTCTATAAGTTAAAGGTGTCTAATTGCTATGAAATTTTAAATTGGAGATCCCTAAATGGTAATTAGACCATTAAACATTTGGGTGGACAAAAATAGACATGGTTAGATGTATTCTTAATGTTTTAAGTTAGGGGTAATTTTGTAATGTGGTAAATAAAGCCAAAATAACTTAATAAAACGTGTTCATCTTTTCCAATTTCATCCTCCTAGCCAAAAATTTGAAGAGAAACCATAGCTAGGGTTTGGCCAAGCTTTCAAGCTCAATTGTAAGTCCGTTCTTGTCTCGTTTTTAATGATTTTTATATCTTTGAGATCATTGTAACTTAATCTAGCTATTCCAAGGACTAATTTGAAAGAAAGTTGAAGTCTAAAATTTTACTCATGTTGAATATGCTTGTATTTTGATGTTTGATGATAAAAAATGCATGTTTGTTGTTCGATAAACAACATTTGTAAAGTGATTTTCGATAAAAACGACAAATATGACTTATTTGTAAAAGATTATAAAAGGTGTAGAAAAGTGTGAATAAATGAAAAATGTGGGCTGATATGAGTACTAGTAATATTCAGCTAGGCTTGGGTTGTGATGAAATTGAAAGAAATTCATTTTACGAGCCTAGGGACTAAATTGTAAAATGTTAAAATGTTAGGGGAAAAATGTAATTTTTTGCCATAATGTGTTTTTGGGCTATATTGAATAATGTGATGGTTAAATAAGTTAAATTTGACATTATAGATCAAGAAAAACGAAGTTCAGATCTAGATCGGGGGAAAAACAAAATAATTGACGAATAAATCCTTTTGTCGTTTTTGGAACCGAGGTAAGTTCATATGTTAATAAGATTTATTAAAATTGTATTTTCAATGCTTTAATTTAAGCATGAATTGTGCAATCGAATTTACGGACACATTTGGCGACTTTTTGGCAAGCGAGAAATCTCAATCGGACCTTAGGAATAGATTAGGATACATGTGACATGTCACTAGGGTTTTATGTTATATAATCTGGGTGCTGGTCCTGTACGTCCTACCGGTGGTTGAGTATACCGATATACATTGCGGTTACTTGACAGCTTGTGTGAGTAGCACCGAGTAGCTACATCTTGACTGACAGCTTGTGTGAGCAGGCCCGTTGATGGCTCGAGAGCGAGCATATATGTGTTATCAGATAGATGTAGCAATGACTACATATGTGGCACCTTGTGTGCAAGATTTCCTGAGTATCTGATATTATTATTCTGAGTGGTTCATTAGGTATGTTAAATATGAGAATAAGTATGAAACCATTACGAGTTGGTACAGGTATGTGCATAAACTTATGATTATTAAATTCGCGAAAGGATGGACTTAAAGCAAGTTGTGATGGAATGAACTATGGTTATGAGATTATGGTAAATTACATCGCCTTATATTTATTACTTGGATGTTAAATGTACGGTAAGATTTGCTTATTTCTTTCATACGAGCTTACTAAACTATATAGCTTACTCTGTTTTACTTCCCATGTTTTATAGTGTCACCAAGCTAGCTAGGATTTGGAGATCGTCGGAGATCACATCACACTATCAAACTGTCATTTTGGGTATCGATGATCTTAAACATTTTGAGTATATGGCATGTATAGGGACTTGGTCATTTTGTTATATGTGTCATCATGATTGTAGCCAAATGTATTGGCTTGTAATCGTCAAAGGCTTGTTTTGGTGTTTGGCCATGTAAATTGGCTCATTTTGGTTTAATTGGTTGTAAGCTTAAGTATATTCATACATGTACAAATATCTCCTTTATGATGTGGGCTATTTATGATTGGTGAATGGTTGAATGTGATTTAATGGTTTTGCTGTTGAATGGTTGAGATTGCCTCATTGGAATGTTAGGAAATCTAAGAAGAATTATGCATGATAAAAGTATTTGTGTTGGTACTCGTGGATGTGAGGTTGGTATAATTTGATTTGGTAGAATATGATGTTGTAAGTATGTTGAGTGTTGATAAAGAAATGACATGATTTAGCCTTGATTGTGGATGTTTTGGTTGCCTAAGCATACCATGATTTATGCCATTGAACTTGTGTGTGAATAGGTGCAAATGAGGGTGACAAATGGCTTGGTAAACAGCCTTTATTTTCTCCACACGGGTAGACACACGGGAGTGTGTCTAGGCCGTGTGTGACACACAGCCTGTGCCATGGGCATGTGTCTCGGTCGTGTGTCCCCTGCACCTTAATTTTGAGAAACAGAATGCTTAGAATTGAGCACACGAGCGTGTGTCTCAACCGTGTGAGGGATACAGCCCCAGACATGGGCGTGTGTCCTGGTCGTGTGAAGTCTGCACCTATTTTATGAAAATTAAATTAAACACACGGCCTAGCACACGACTGTATGACTTGGCCATGCGACCTCAATTTGTTCATGCTTTACAAAACAAAGAGTTACACGGGTTAGGGACACGGGCGCGTGTGACCAGACGGCCTGTCCACACGGGCGTGTGACCCCTGTACATAGCAAATTTTTTCTAAGTTTTGTAAAAATTCCTTGAGTTATCGGTTTAGTCCTGAACCACTTCCAAAGCATGTTTTGGGCCTCGTAGGCTCATATTAGGGACTTTATAATTAAATATAAATGATTTTAATTTGGATGAAAATTTATGACTCGGAATTGTATGTTTACTTGCGATGTAAGTCCGATAATGCCTCGTATCCTGTTTGGTGTTGAATACGGGTAAGGGGTGTTATAGAATTAACTTTCAGTTAAAGAACAATAGAAAACGAAACTTTCCCGACCACAACAACAAAAATTTAACAAGCAGAACTCAATAATCTACACTGCAGAAGAGAAAAGAAGAAAAAGAAAATAGAAGAACCAAAAAAAAGAGGAACGAGATAGGGAAGAAGGGAGATACATTTAAAATACGAAAATAAAAATATATTTCAAAAGCAAAACTAAATTAATTTTGCAGAGTAGCAAAAACATATCTCCATTTCGCTTACGCAAAGACTCAAACCCCTAACTGCCAACACATAACTAAAGCACAACGCCACAAATATAAAGACTTAATTTTAACCAAATTTAATAGACAAATATGCAAATTTTTGAGGTGTTAAATTTTACTTATTGTGAAGAATGATAGATGATTTGAAATGATAAAAATAAAGCGTAAAGCACATAAATGCATTTTCTTTTATTCACATAAAATTAGTCAAAGTCAAAGCCAAAATTTAAATGAAAGACCCACAATTTCCCATGATTTAAATTCCAAATCTATTGCCACCAATTTTCTATCTCTATACATAAAATAAATTCATGAATTCTTAATTTAATATTCTTGAAAATTCTCAAAATATTCTTTAATGGAGAAATGACACTTTTAGTCGCTTTCTCTTATCACTTCACTTAATAATACCAAATATGACACTTAACACATTAAATCTTCACATAACATCATAAATGTCCAGCTATGCAAAAATTACATTTTAATCCTATTTAGGCCAAAAATAGAAAAATTTCAATTTGGTCCCTATACTTTTATTTTTATTCCATTTAGCCCAAAACTCACTTTTCTTGATGGAAATCATTATCAATCCATAATTTCTTTAATTGGTCACTTTTCTCTTTAATCCTCATACTTGTCCAACTTTTAAATTTAGTCCTTTATCCATATTTTCACATCCAAAATTTAGTTCATTGATTTCCAACCATAAATCATTATAATTCCTTTTAAAAATTCTCTTTGTTGGTCTTATCTTTAATTTCTTTCTCAAAATTTTACTGTAGTAGGTCTCGGAACAGTTCCATTTATTGTAATAGAAAATTTAGGGCATTACAAATTATAACAACAACAACAATATACCATAGCAGCCCAAGGTGGGGCCTTGTTTGGATTTCACTCCCCTCCATTTAGTGCTTTAAATTCTAGGAGTTTAATTTTTTTAAAATTTTAGAGTTCTAAATAGAATTTTAAAAAAATTTAAGGTTTAATTAAAATTTTCAATAAACATAAGGATTTTAATAAAAATTTACCAAAATTTTAGGGTCAAGCCCCCTAACTCCAATTAGATTCTGCCTATTAAACGATCATTCACAAGTTGATTTTCACATTTAGGGCAGTTTAACATTATTGTTGAAAAATACTTTTGAGAGGTTTGATTTTACATTTCATGTGTTTAGCATTGCTACCAAAAAGTTTGGTGAAAATTTAAAAGGTCCATTTTAGACATGATGTTATAACTTAACATGAAATAATTTAAATGATATTCAAAATCATTAATATTATAATATATTAAATATCAATTTTAAATACTTTTAAGCAATCAATATAAATTGTTTAAAATAATTTGGATGTATAAATCATATTTATAATTAGAAATAATGTCAAATTTAGCCCTAAATATTTGCATCTTTTGTCAATTTGGTCCTTATTCCTTTTTTTTGACCCTCAACTATTTGAAAATGAGTTGAATTTGGCCATCAACCTTTCAAAAAGAGTTAATTTTTTTTTGTTTTTAACAGAAATACTGACTAAAACATCAAATCTTTAGACATGATAGCCTGCATGACAATCCACATGTACTACATGCTTCTCTTTTTATTTTTAAATTTTTATGAACATTTTATAATTTTTTTGAAATTTTTTATAAAATTTAAATTATTTGTTGAAGTGACATATAAAACAAATAGTGCTATGTCAACATGAAGTATAAGTGGGTTGTCACGCCAATATCGTTAAAAAAATTAATAATTTAGTCAATATTTTTGTTAAAAAAAGTAATTTGACTATTTTTGAAAGGTTAATGGTTAAATTTAAATAAAATAAAAAATAAAAGCCAAATTAACAAAAAATGTGAGCGTTAAGTGCTACATTTTGTATTCTGCCTTATAATTGATAGATGGTATAAAAGAGGGACAAATTTATAATTTGACACTCAAATTGACTTTTAAAAATCCAAAAACTAGAATTTTCTAACCTTTTAGTTTTGCTTGAAAAATTAGTTTGATTTTTTTTTTTTAAAACCGGTTTGAAGCGTTGGTTTAACTTGAAATGTTACCTTTTTATGGTTATTTCTAGCATGAAAAATTAATCTCGCTTAAAAAGTACTTTTTAGCCTCAATGTTAAACACATATTTAATTCACGAGTCTAACACATTTTAGTAAGACACATTTAAGTGTTTTGACTATTTATCATTTCTGTTAAAAACTTATGTTGTTTGTTCGATATATTTGAAATTTTAAAAAAAAATTATAATATTGTTGGATATACCAACACCTAGGTTTAAATATGAAAAATGTAGTAATTGGCTGTCATTTGGTCCATGGATTGGTTGCGTCTATGCTATAAGTAGTAATATATATATATATATATATATATTTTTTTTTTTAAAATTTGTGTATTTGAATAATATAAAGGTGTGTTTGATAAAGTTTTATTCAATTTTGTAAAAAATAATAAAATAAAAGGGTTTTTCATGTATTTGAAGTATTATATGTAAGAAAAACGAAAAGTTGGAGCAACATAAACCTTAGTGCCTCCAGAAGAAATCCCTGCCATTTTTCCATTTAATGAAATCTCATTTCTCAAGTACCAGAGCCAGTGGGTTCATCCTTAATTACTAGCCAGCATTCAGAGCTGGTAACCAACCTATATATAAAGCAATTCCACCTACAACACTTAATGAATCCTATATATGACAGATAAAGAAGAATATAAGAAGTTGAGTTAAACGCTGTAAATGAAACAAATAAATTGTTTCCCAGCATCATTTGCAGATGAATAGAGTGTATCTTCTAGCCAACCGAAAAGAAAAAAGGGGGTTAGAGTAGAGAAGTGCCACAAATGACCACCACTGCATAAATGCTGAAATCTATGAAAAGTGCTCGGATTGTCTGATAGGCCACTAACCCTCTCTCCAAAAGCATAACGGCTCCATCCCAGTTTTCCTTATTATCTTGAGATGCTGCTGCAGGTTTCTCTTCCTCCACCTCTGCCGACACCACTCCTTTCTTGTCCAGAAACAGTCCGCTGAGCACAATGGCCAAGTCGGTGAGTAAGATTATGTAAAGAGGCTTTGAGGCTACATTGCTGTCCGACCTGCCTATACTCAATCCAAGCAAGGGAAAATTAATATGAGAAAGAAGCACACAAATTGCTATGACTAGGGCACATAAACTGCGTGCTCTTTCAGAAGCTATAATGCAGGAATTCACTAGTTTTGACGAGAATAAATTAGGCTGATTCCTGCATGCTTTTTGGACTGATTCCGCTTTGGTTGATGCTTTCCGGTCCTGCATTGCCTTCGACTTATCCTTTTCTCCCACCGCACGACCAGACATCGCATGTTTATCAGTTCCAACATCTACGGAGTTGGCACTTGATATTTCATGCGTCCCACCTTGTATAAGATTACTAGAAGTTGAGGCTTCACTCAGTCCCGCAGGTCCAGCTGCCAAAATTGAATAAAAGTAATCAAAGAGCGCTGCTATCTTCTTCAAGAAAGAACTATGTATTGCACACATTAAACAGTGAATATTTTGTTATTGTATAGAAGGGAGATGAATGAGAACCAAGCACATCATGTACCACTGATATTGTGAGATTGATTTGTTTGCGATGTCTGATCATCGTCAGAGAAAAATGCGTTACGATCTCGAATTCCGTCGTTCTGTGCATCAAAGCTTAAGCTCTCTCTCCTTGCATCTGTCAGAAATTCAATAAGACTTAACGATCCAATTAACTAATTAGAAATTTTTTGAGAAAAACAAAAAATTATACGAATAATTCCTATCAAACAATCGAAGAAGACTACCCCTATTCAAACCGATGTATGCTCCAGGTAAAACTGATGGTAGCCTATATAAAGAACATATATGACAAAAACAGGTTCCGTTGAGATTGTTTAGCAGATCAGAAACAAAAACCCAGTCTCAAAACATTCACAGAAGCCTGATGTAATTAGAAAAGGGGAACCCATGCAAGCGAACAAGTTGTTTTATAAGAGGTTACCTTTGGCATGGGTTGATGAAGGTGGAATGGGGTGATGTTCTTGAGATTGAGGACGTGCGGACCGGATTTGAGACATCCGGTTCAACCCTTTCTCGGCATTTCTCCTTTTCCTTTCCTCTTTCTCCATGTTAGCTGCTGCCATCTCTTTCTCGGCGTCCGTTGCCATCTCTGTCTCTGTCTCTGCTTCTGAATTTCTTTTTTTGTTTTTTTCTTTGCGCCTTTGAAAAATGTAGGTTAGTTATTCTGTTAGAAATTTCAGGGAAACGCTGTCGTTTTTTTTCGCTCTCCCCCGTGTTTTTCTCCCTTAATTTGTAAATTAATAACGATTGGCAGGCCATCCAACTTTGCACTTCTATCCCACATCGCCTATTGATGAGGGTTTACAAAGCGCTGTACAGTTTAAATATGAAGCAAGCTGCAACAAACCAACATACTTACCTGGACGGGGTCTATGAGCGATCATAAAGGCCCATGGCCTAGGACAGTGACCTTCATTGCACTTTGGAGGGGTGCTGCTCTAAGGTCTCCTCAAGTAGGAGAGCCTACGTCATAATTTGTGGCAGCGGGAGCCTGCGTTCGCGCGGCCCCTACTAATTTAAGTATCCAAGAGTTTATCTTTGTTTTCATATCAACTCTTTAATCCAAGATTTTATCGTTGTTTTCATATCATCTCTTTGATAGTTGCTTCCTCTTCGCTTTAAACAAAGCTTTCTATCACTGATTGTTTCTTTTTGTAAGATTCAGAATGTGTATTTTTCTTCATAACATGAAGACCAAGTAGGAAAAGTGGGTATTCATTTCTTTAGCTTTGATCCACCTTCACAACTTCAAAGTTCACTTTCGATCTTCTGTTGCTCCATTTTGATCCTTTGTTAATCAACTTGCATTTGTTTATTCCATGTTGTCAGGATCAAGTGTTGTGTTTATATAATATATTTAACACACTAAGTTTTTCATGCATCACACATTACTTAAATAAATGCAATTTTCGTAAATTTATAATTTAATTTATATACTTTTATTTCTAAGAATTTAGTCTTTTTAATTTTTAGATTTTAAAATTTAAGTTCTACTGTTAAATTTATTTTATTATATTCAAGTTCATTACAACATCAATTTTCTATTGTATGCTAACAATTGAGGTTTTTTTCTTCATTTTAAAATTTCATACCAACAAATTTAACAAAAAAATAAAATAAATTGTATTAGCAATTGTACCTAAAATTTGAAATTTTAAAAGTAAAAGTAAAAAGATTAAAGGCACGTTTGGTTGGGTGAATGGAATAGGATCGTAATGGAATAGAGTTGTAATGGAATAGAGCTGTAATCAGTAATTCAGTTGCTTGGTTGAATGGAATGGAATAGAGCTATAATAGTATTCTTGTGTTTGATTGAATGGAATAGATGTTGTAATAGCATAAGGAAAAAGTATTAAATGATCAAAGTACCCTTAACAAAAAAAAAATTTTAGGTAGATGATTATTGTTATTGTTATTAAATTTTAATAAGATTATTATTAAATATAATTTAATCATATTTTAACATAATTTTTACTAAATACAAATTAATAAAATAATATATAATTTAATAAAATATAATTATTATTAAAATATGAATTAATAAAAATTATAATATATAATATTATAAAATAACATATAACCTATTTTATTATTTTTAAACTGCAATGAATATTTAATGTGCTAAAATATTATTAGTGAAACAAATAATTTAATTATCTTCTAAACTAAAAAGCAAAATATTAGAACTAATAAATAGCTTGAGAATTATATTTTACATCCAAACATAATGTTCATATATTAAGAAAAAGTTACATGATGTCATTAACTCATATGTCATAACCTAAATGTTAAATTTTACAATACAAAAAAGTTACAACAGTCTATAACATTCTACTAATTGCATCTTACCATCAAAATATTACATATACAAAAAGTTATCAAAACATCACCAACACAACCATGATTTTTAATGGTCAGAAAGAAATCTTCTCACCTATTCCAATCGAACAGAAGAAGGTAGACTAAAAAAAATGAGCATTTTTGTTGGATGGTCAGGAATTTTGCTGAACGCACAATAGCTTTCATCTTCAATTAATCCTTCTACTTCGCATAAGGCCAGATATAATTTTTGAGTACTTTCTTGGATCACTTTCTCGGAGGCAATGCTCCTACTTAATTAAAGGCCAACAATTCGTATGTTTTCCCCCAATAACATGGTAGCATCAGTAATTGAAGTAGAAATTTGTTCAATTCCATCATCCATCTTTTTTTTCTTCTTTGAAGATGTGGAACCACCTTGGTTTGGCTTCGACGATTGCAATTGTGTAGCAGAGACATCCATCTCATCCAAGGAAACATCATCTTTGCATCCACGATAATTGTTTCTTTCTTTAAGATTATTTGCAGTAGCTACATCCTCAGCATTTATTTCTTCAACAATATCTGCAGCTGTTTGAGCATCTTTCCCAGTGGCTCGATCTTTTGCATATATGGAAGTAAATTGGTAATAATAAGAGAAACTACAATGTTTGAATTGACTGGCTGCTTTATGACTTTATAAAAAAAGAAGAAGGAGTCTACAGTAGATATAAGATTGATCAAAATAAGATGATAAAAACAGGAAATAATTCTTACACTTATATAGTTCCCACACAGCATCTTCAGCAACAACCATCTGCCTATGCTCATCCCAACCAAAGTTACTATTGTCTTTTCCACTGAGCATGTCGTAAACGATTGTCCAATCCATTTTCAATGTCTTAATCCTCGATTCAAGATTAGGTTTAGCCTTGAACATAACATGAGGTAAAATGTTTTCTAACATTCTTTCCAGCTCATTTAAATAATCAGCCTTGGATCCTGTATCTGCGTTATAGGTTCCAACATTGTACAAGTTGACTATACAAGCAACAACGCAACATTTTCTTCTAGAACCCATTTCCTTTTGGTTCTTTGAGAATTTTGGAAAGAAACACTTGATTGTGAAAAACCTAGCATAGCTATCTTAAGAAAAAACGTAAATTAAAATTAGGTTCAATATTATGAATCAGAAGGTTGACACTTTATAAAATTATAACACATGACGAATCAAAATAAAAATAAATTAAAGTTGTAATTCAACAAGTTCATTACAATACATAAAGACAATTCAAACAACACCAAAGTTTCATAAACTAGATACATGAAATACTATAAAAAATTAACTTTCTACTATGTTTTGATAAACCTAACTAATTTCTAGATACTTGCCATTCTAAGAACATTTGATTGGCTAGTTCCATCCTCTAAGTAGCCCATGTATCTGATGGATGAATATTTACGATATTTGGTTCATCGTCATCTATCACATTACTAGTTAATCCTTCTCCCAACTCTGCTTTAATAGGATCAAGACTCATAGGTTCGAATAAAAAGTTTTAATAACCCAAAGCATCTTTCAATAACATTGCACTTTGAAGTATGTTTCATATGAAAAATTCTTCTGTAGTACTTGGTTGGTAACCTTGACTCCACTCATTCAAATGATATGTTTGTCATTTAAAAGGCGCGAGAAATCTCTCTCAGATTCTATAACCAACATCAACTAGATAATAGAAACCTATAAAAAAGAAAGAAAAAATAATTTATCATGATTAACTTTCCTAAAAAGGTTTGATCTTAAAAATTAATTCAAATTTCTAAAATTTTACACTTTACCATGAAGAACTTTTAGTCCATGTCTCCTACTAATAGCATCTCGAAGAACCCGTCCATCAGCAATAGAACCTTCCCAACCAGGAAGAATATAAACAAAATGCATATCAGGTGTACAAACACCTAACATATTTGTTGCTATGTCACCTTTTCGTGTTCGATATCTAGGTTTATCAATTGTTGGAACCCTAATCTTGATGTAGGTTTCATTTAAAGCACCTAAAAAATTCTACATCATTGTATAAAACCTCAGGTTAGGTTACTATATTTAAATCTAAATCAACTAAATTATGTATGAGCTATATATGAAACTCAGTCCAATACCTTGAACCATTTCCATATTGGGTCTGTAGAATTAGCTGTAATTGACTCTGCCTTTTTAAATATCACATCTTGTAAGCATATGAAAACATTTAAAACATTGTGAAATGATCTACTAATGGTTTCCCCGAACCTATTAAAGTGATACTTAATAACTCAGTTTTTAAGGTGATGAGAAATGATATGTAAGAACATTGCCACTTGCTCATCAACAAGCATGTTCCTTGACGACTTCAATCCTCCTAAAGTTTGTAACATCTCACATAGTTTAAAAAGGTAATTCTATTGATCCTAACTTGTTCAACACATGTCTCGTCACTAGCATATACAAGTCTTTTCACATAATCTCGTTTTGCATAAAAATCTAAAACATATGATCTAATCCTTGCTCTATAAGTATGTAGGCTATGGATGGCACCCAATGTAACTAAGAATGTAACGCCCCGAATTTTAGGCCTAGAAGTTTTGGGAATTTGAGCATAGGAGCAATGAAGAGGTGGCACATATGTAGTTAGTGTACCTTAAGGTTCTGGGTTCGAGTCTTTGGGTGCGTATGTTATTTTTAATTTTAATTTTGGATTTGTATTAGTTAATTGATTGATTAATTAATTATTTATTTATTTATTTATTTTCATTCTTATTTTATTCTTATTCTTTCACTTTCTTTTTCACGTGGCTGTTTTTTCTTTCCTTTTTCTTTGACTTTTCGATTTTTTCTATTTTTTTTCAAATATACTCAAAAATCGATTTTGGCTGGTTGGCATCGAGATTTCTGCTTTTCTGTCGTCATCTCTAATCACGCAATAGTTGTGGGATTTGAACTTTCTCTACATTATTTTAGTTTTCCTGAATTTCGATTCAACCTATTTTGTATGTGAGATCTAACTCTTTGATTTTGGGTTTTCTGAATGCTGAAAGTGAGTGAAAAACTCCAACTTCTGATGTATGTTGGTAGGGTACAGGTTAGGGATTGTTACAGTGGCTGAAACGGTGGTTTCGGGGCTAATTTAGGGTGGTTTCGTGGCCTTCTCGATGGCCACACTGGTGTGTGCCGAGGCACACGGCTGTGTGGATTTGGGAATTAGGGTTCCGGGTCAAATTTGGTACCACACGACAGTGTGGTCGATTTGGGGATTTTTTCGAATTTCACACAGCCGTCTCCCTTGAGCACATGAGCATGTGGGTTTGGGAATTAGGGATTTTGAGTTTTTGGGTCACACGACCGTCTGATTGAATTAGGGATTTAGGGATTCCACACAAGCATGTGCTTTGGAACACACGGTCGTGTCTGTTCACACGGGCGTGTGAGACCCTCACACGGTTGTGTCTACTCTGCACTTGATTTTAGTGAAATTGGACAGTGTGTTACACGGCCTGTTCACACGGCCATGTCTCTGCACCACATGGGTGTGTGCCTTTATCACACGGCTGTGTGCTACCCTTCACACGAGCGTTTGGACCCCCTACACGGCCTGGATTACTCCACACGGTCGGAGCACACGGGCATGTGGCCCTAACTCGCCAAATTCTGATTTTAGGGTAATTTAAGTACCATCGCGATTTTTTGTGTTCCAACCTTCGACTAAGCTTGCTGAGGGTAGATTTGACTCTGTTCTGACTTCGAATTATGGATTGTTGTAATTGAATGTGTGTTGTGTCAGTTATCAAAACTGAGTATATAGGTATGCACGTTTCTGTAACGGATTGACTGATTGCAAGTGATTGCTTCTGAATGACTGTCTGAAATTGTGTTCTGAATTGGTGCTTCTGCATTCGTACATTTGCATACATCCATTTGCATAAACCATTTTGGGTTGGGATGTTGAAGAGAAGGGAGATTTACGATTTGATAGTTTATCTGCATACTGAAGCCTAATACCCAGAGGGTCGTGGGCAGTCCCAATATCTAGAGGGTCATGGATGATTTGACTGATCTAGCAGTGCTACTGCAACCCATCGGCATAGCGGTTCACCATATTGCATTGTACCACATGTACGTTAGCTATGCTACGTACTATTATCTGATCTGGTAGTTCATACTGCATGTCTATACCGTGGTTCACCGCACTGCACAGTACAGCTTATACGCTAGCATTGCTGCGTAATATATGAGACTAGTAGTTTATCTACACACTATTAGCCCCAATTCCCAGAGGGTCGAGGGCGGTCCCAATTCCTTGAGGGTCGAGAACATTGTTGATGATCATCGTTGTCGGGCAATCCGGGATGACATCCGATGGTGTATAAGGTTGGATGGGCTTTTCAAGGTCCTACTCGGAGTGCAGGGATGGGTGGGTTGATTAAATCCCCACAGTAAGTGTAGGGTTGAACGGAGATTGTGTGTTGGCTGGATGTGTGGGTTATTTTATAACTCATTTGCACTCATACGCATCTGATTGTATCTATTTGACTGAATGTGACTGTACTACTCGATAAAGATGTCTGAATGGTATGTATGACTGAACGCGATACTGTGTTTGGATGTGACTGACTGATTGACTGAAAGGCACTTGTGCCTAAGACGATTTCGTAGCTATGACTGCTACTGTCTGACTGGATACTGATTCAGGAAAAGGGCTTAGGCCCAGCTTGTGACTATTGAAAATTACCGTTACTGTGTCTGACAGAGCGATATGACTGTAAAGTTACATATGGTCTGTATTGGTTTAGTCGATCTGTAAGTATGTTCTATTTCCAAACTACTGCCAGTTTTCGGGTTTCCCTTCTATAGTTTAATTGGTTTAATCTCACACTGAGCTCGAGTTGCTAAGCCCCTCTTCTGTTTCCCCTTTCAAGTATAGTTTTGGATTCTGGATGCTGGACACAGTACGCGGAGGTCTCGGACAATTTTGGCGATTTGGAGTATCAGTTTGTGTTTTCTAGTTTTTAAATTTGATTTTGAACTGTATGGTTTTTAAATTTGTGGTGCATAATTTGATTTAAGATTTTCTCATTTATATTCCGGTTATAAACATTAACCATATTTGAAGCTTTACTCTTCGAGTTTTATATGATTAAATGTTTAGATTCGACACGATAACTTGTTTTGAAAAATTTTCTTTCGATCACTTCGGTGATCAATGTAGCATTCCGAATTCGGTCTAGTCTTCTAGGCTGGGTTGGGGGTGTTACAAAGAACCAACTCGCAACTGTACACATTTGCTACCATAATGTCAATGCAAGGCCAATTCTTTTGCACCTCACTTTGTATTATTAAAGGCAAGCGATTCATTACTGCAAGATATTAAAGTGTTACATATTTTCAAATCATAGTAAAAGGGACAAATTTCTTCAATACTAATTTTAATAACAGTAAAACAAAATCAAAGAATTTAATTATCAAAGAACTTACAGTGATTCAGTGAATACAAGAGGCTCAGCTGTGGGTGGAGGAAGCAATCAAGCAAGCCAAAGAAGAAGAGGAAACAATAACATATTGTCAAAGAAAAATGAACAATACATATTAAGAATCTTTGCAAAGCACAAAATAGAAATTACAACCATCTTTGCAAGTAAAAAACTTGAAATTCATTTCTTTGTCAAATTTCATTCAACAAAACTAGCTCTTTGTTTAGCAAATAATAATGTCTTGAACAAAAATTATAGTTGTTTTAAAAGAAAATTTAATGATGAACATCTAAACAATTGTACATAAAAGTTTTGCTTCTAGAATTTACATTAAGCAAGAAGTATAAGATTTCATTAACTTAGTAACTTGAAGTATGCAATCCAAAAGTGGATAAAAATGGATAAAATGATTTGTATATATATTGTAGAATAATTTGCAAATATGAAATAACAAATATGCCCAGTGTTTTTATTGAAATAAAATATGTTTATAGTGTTAATTATAATTTTTAATTAAACAATATAAGTAATATAAAACATTGTTTAAAGACCAAAATTAAATATAACATAAACGAAACATAAACAAAAATAGTTTTAAAAAATATTAACAAAAGTGCATTAAAAAACTTATAGAACTGACGTAACGAACCGTTTTCGGTGAAATCAGAATAATGACCTCAGGACCACAAATCTGAGGTCATAAGATTTATTTTAATATTATTTTGTGGTCTATAGCAAGTTACAATTATGGTATAAAAATTTCGTTAAGAAATTTTACCGTTTGTATGCTCAAGTTGTGAAATAGGACTAAATCGCATAAAGTGAGAAAGTTGAGTTCTATTAGCCAAGGGTGTCAAATAGCTATAGAACTTTAATTTAGAGGTCCTTATTGAGTAATTAGGCCATTAATTGAGTTATTGGATGTACATGGAGTGGAACCATAAAAATATCTTAGGGTTAGGTTGATATTAGGTGATGAATTGATAAAATAATAAAAATAAATGAAAAAAAAGCTTCATCCCTTTCATTCTTCCACCGAAAATTCAGCAAGAAACACCATTTTTGGAGCTTCAAATTTCAGCAACATAAAACTCTAGCATGTAAGTGATTTTTAAGGTCGTTTTTGTTGATTTTTATGTTTTTGAAACCTTTGTAGCTTAAGCTAGCTAATTAGGGGTTAATTTGCAATAAGATGGAAAGTCTAGGGTTTTTCCATGAGAGCATTTTGGTTTTTTTTTGAAGTTTAATGGAAGAAAATGAATCTTGGTTGTTAAATAAACAACTTTTGTTAAAAAAATTTTAATGAAATTGTCTATTAAGGGCTTAATAGAGAAAAATGAAAATTTGGTGTTAATCATGGGAAAATGTGAAATATATAGGCTGATTTAGGTGTTTATGAAAATCAATTAAGCTTGTGTATAGATGAAATTGCATAAATTTCATTTTACGAGCCTAGGGACTAAGAAGTCAAATGTTTAGGGGTAAAATAATAATTTTGCCCTAATATGAAATTGAGGTGAATAAAGCTGAATAATGATTAAATGGGTTAAATTTGATATTATATAGATCAAGAAAAGCCACGTTCGGAATTAAATCGGGGAAAAGAAAAAGTAGTGGAGTGAATGGTTGACTTACTCCGTATTAATTCGAGGTAAGCTCGTATAATCACGTTTTGTTTTTTTTTTATATACTTTAATTGAATTATATGTATGTGAATTTAATAATTATGATGTATGTATATGGAATGCATAACTAATATAGTATTATAAATGTCGGGCCTCATTTGAACCCTAGAAATTTGTAAGATACAAATGGCGTGTCAAGTCATTGGGGTTACCGAGTTTGGTTGAGATCCTGCATGTGTTGTGGCTCACCGTAGCTCATATGAGCTTACCGATTCTTAGCTCATAAGAGCTTATCGTTATTCAGCTCGTAGGAGCATACCGATATTTAGCTCGAATGAGCTTACTGTTTATCGCTCGTATGAGTATACATGTATAAGGATTGACGGTTTACCACTCAGTACACTTCGTGTGTACCACCCGCATATATGATTATATAGCATAGATGTTACATGTACATGGAATTTGATAAATTGATGAATTCATATATGATTTTTAGTTTTATGTGAATATATGATTAACTTGATTATGGGTTGTATGATAGGCTTTGGCCAAATTGAATTGAGTTATGTTTCGAGTTATTTACCTAAATTTGTCGTTATATGGTAAGTTTTATTCTTTGAATTACGAACTTACTAAGCTTAATTGCTTACTCTGTTTATTTTCCTATGTATTTAGTGGTTCGGAAGCTCGCTCGACTTTGGAAGTTGTCGGAGATTGCATTGCACTATCACACTCTATTTTGGTACTTAGACTTTACATTTTGGGTTAAATGGCATGTATAGGTGTTTTGGCTAATGTGGCCTCTTATCTTGTTTTGGTTATATGTTTAGCCATGTGATTTGACTTATTTTGGTATACTTGGTTTGTAAATATGTATAAATGATCTTTTGGTATGTTGTGTATATTTGCTATGTGAAAGTCATGTTGATGAATATGTATTAAAAGTACCGAGTGGTTGAAATTTGAGAATGTTATGAATGTTAAGTTAGATATAATGTCTCATACATGTAGTTGATTATTTAGGTAACCTTTGAAGTATGTTGGGTATGTTTTAAGATGGTTGAATGAGTTTGTTTGTTATATCATGTTGTGGTGTAAATGTTCATGTTATAAACTTGATATTGGTTGGTTTTGAGTACCTATTTATGCCATATTTGTATGCGAATTGATGTGTATAGATTGGTACCATTGTGGGTGAGAAATATGGCTTGGAAAATAGCTTATTTTTGTCCACACAGGCAGAGACACGGATGTGGTTCTCAGCTGTGTATCCCCTAATGCTTCTTTTGAAATCAAGTCAGTAGCTTCACACGGCCTTGCACACGGGCGTTTGGCTTGGCCGTGTGGTACAAGTCAGTATACCCTCCAGTTTTCACACGGCCTAGCACACGGCCTGGCACACGGTCGTGTGAGGCCTTTTTAAAGGGTACACAGCCTGGGACACGAGTGTCTGGTCTGGCCGTGTAACCCAAGTCAAAAAGTTACATGAGATCGAACACGGCCTGAAGCACGGGCGTGTCTCATAGCCACACGGGTGTGTCCCCTGTCCACACGAGCGTGTAACCCCTGCACTTTGAAAATTTTTTCATGTTTTCTTAAAAATTCGTAGACGATTTAGTCCCGGACCACTTCTAATGTCTATTTGGGGCCTCGATGGCTCGTATTAGGGACTGTATAAATGTATTTGAATGGTTTTTGATATGAACGATAAATGTATACAAAATGTGTGGTTGATTGATTTATAAGTCCGGTAATGCTCTATAACCCTGTTTTGTTATCGATTACGGGTTAGGGTGTTACAACTGAAGTAGTTTAATGGTAATAATTTTATTGTGATTGTCATGATTTTGTTTTTGTTTATTGAGATTTTTTTTAGTTATTATAAGCATCATGATAATTGTAGATTAAATCCTTGTACGTTTAATATCATTTAGTTAGGTCTTTTTTGTCTTTGTTTAATTTTGTATATGATTTTATTTTGATTCAATTATTATTTATTAAATTTTGACTTTATATAAAACTTAATATACTGTAGTGTTAAAATCTAACATGATGCACTCATAGTGTATAACAACCCATGAGTCATCAAATAATTAAAAATAAAGCCACTCGTATTTATTTTTAAATTTTTTTGATGATGTGTCATCATCTGATTTGTGTAATCAGTTTATCAAATATAAATCTAATCTATCATAACCAATTTCTTGAGATAATCATACAAGAAACTTAAGAAAGTAATAACCAGTGAAATACTTAAGAAACTTTTACCAATGTTTCGACAACTCATAAATAGAGAGGGGTGATCTAAGAATAAGTAACTAGAGGGAATTAAAGGGATAGTGGAACCAACCAACTTCTCTATACAAAAATAACCAGAGAAGTAAAATCGTACCGTGAATATTGGCGATTTCACTCTTGTTTCTCTTCTTCACGTTTGGGAGCTTTTTTTATCTCGTCTATTGCATCGTCCTAAATGGATGAAAACAAATCACGGTTAACAAAGAAAAAAAATGGAAAGAACATAGATAGCAGCTATGCTACACAAACTGCTCGAAGTACTCATATCCAGTAAATGGATATGAATATTGTAACACCCCTAACCCGCCACTATCATCAGATTAGGGTTACGGAGCATTACCAGACAATCGAAAACTTTTAAAGATCATATCCTTCAACATATTATTAACATCATAAATCATTTATTCACATGCATACTGTCCCTAAATCGAGCCTCCGAGCCCCTAAAAATAGTTTAAGAACATTTTGAGACTAATTTTAAATAAAATATGAAGTTTACAAAAAAACTGCAAAAATTGGAAACCGAGGTCACACGGCCGTATGGCCAGGTTGTGTGGAATCACCCCAGGCCGTGTAACTTTCAAACATAGGACACATGGTTGTGTCCCAGCCTGTGTGAACCTAAATTTACCTAAAATCAAGTCATTTCAAACCATTTCATGCATAACCTTTCAACCCATTTAAGCACACTTTAAAGGAACCTAAACATCACCCAAACATACATCAAAATGTCATTTCAAGATCCTAATTCAAACTAACCAATATGGCATTCAAAGGCACCACATTTCATCAAAACATTTCTAACCAAAGCAAAGCATTTTGGCTGCATTTCAAGGACAAACTTAGTTCTTCTAACTACCACCACATAACAATTTGCTTAACCATTCACATTTTTACTTCAAACATACCATATAAGGCTTATATTCCAAGTGCTTAAAATGACCAAAAGACTTAAACTTATTAAAGCATTTAAAATCCATCAAACAAGACTTAATTTCAAAACATCTTTGTACCAAGATGATCATAACACATTCAAGAGCTATTACTATTTAAGGTCCTATACATGGCATATAACCAAAATATCCAAAATCTACCAAATTAGTCCTTGGGATAGTGTGCTTCTTCGAGCTTAATCCTATCTCTCAACCGCAAAAAAGAAATCTACAAACAAAGAACAAACAAATGTAAGCTTACTTAAAGCTTAATAAGTTCATAAAATTTAACGATACAGCTTACCATAAGTTATCCTAACAACACAACTGAATAACAACTAAGATAATTCTCTAGCGTTAACAATCTACCACAGATAAGAGCCACTCATTTCATTAAACTAGTTTGATCAGATATCATAGATCGACATTTTAGAAATACAGAGTATCATTCATTAGGCTAGATCGCAGATTATTGACCGTTTTGCAATGTTGCTCACACAAGCTATAGAGGATCTGCAACCTATGCAGGACCTCAGCCGTTGTTATGGTTCATTCATTAGAACAGAGCATTTAGTCGTTTCACTAAATCTCGATGTTGCTCACACAAGCTGTCGAGAATCCGCAACTTAAGTAGGATTCTTAGCCATCGAATTAGTCCATATCATCATAACAGAATTACGTGGTCCTTTCGTCACTTCACGTCCCCGCCTAAGGCCTAATCACCTTAATTATTCGTTTTACCATATCTCAGTTTGATCCAATAAGCTTAGCAATTCTCCGAGTTTCATATTCATAAATTTTATGGGAAGAAACACCAATTATAAGAATAAAAAAATATGAACTTACTGGCTGATTCGCAGTAAAAGCCAAAGTACAGGGACTACTCCGCTACCTTGTCTTTTCCTTGGTCCTCCACACGTTTGTGATTTAAAACAATAGTTTTATTTAATTAACTAAATCCAAAAGTAAAATTAACTCATTTTATGCAATTAAGTCCTTTTACTACTTAACGAAATTACCCTCAACTTTTCATTTTTATTCAATTTAGACCCTAGTCCTTAATCATGCAAATTATCCATTTTTATTGAAAACCCAATTTAATCGCATATCAATAGCTCCCATTACAGCCAAATTTTGTAATAATTTTACATCAAGTCCTTGGATTTATAATACTTTAGCAATTTAACCCCTAAACATTAAATTTATTAAAAAAATACTTTACTAAATAACCAAATATAAGATCAAAGCTTAATAATCCTCTATAGAATTTAAAGAATAACTCTAATACAACAATGGCACAATCTAAAACATTTAATAGTTTCACAAATTGATCCTCAAGCTAATATGAACCTCAAAACATAAAAATTTCTAAAAACGGGCTAGGATTTAGTTACAAATCAAAGGTTCAAATTTGAAAACTATGGAAACCCTAGTTTACCTCGTGTGTTGTGGAGAAGATGAGTAAAATGAAACAATTACCATATTTATTTTACTTTAATTTATTTTATATACTTTGGTTTTTTTGTAAATATTTCAACTTTCATAATTAATTCTTAATTAACTATTATTAGGCCTAATTAAACTTATCCACATGTGTATATCATCATTTAAATCCACTAATTTAACTCCCATGTGTTAAATTATTCATTTGGCCCCATTAACTTGTAAATTTAACTTTTGCAGCTTTTACAATTCAGTCCTTTTTACTTATTAACTATCCAAACGATATAATTTCTTAACCAAAATTTAATACGATACTAAGAATTTAATATTTACTAACTGAAACGTTGGATTCGTGGTCCCAAAGCCACTGTTGTTGACACCACTAAAAAATGAGCTATTACAAATATGGGGATATGACTTCTAATATTCCTCCAAATATATGAAAAACATTAGAAAAGCATGTATTTTTTTGTGAAATGATGATGTAAAATACTGAACATGTATTTTTGTGAATGATAAACTCGAAAAAAAAAAACTTTGACTATGTTAACCAAATAATAGTTTGAGAATTTAATAGAGGATATCACCACTTTAAACTTTTGATTTTGTTTCTTTAATCATCAAATTTTGTGATAAAAGGAAAAACACTATGAGTAGCAGAGAACAAACACCTTTGAAAACATCAACAATAGTACTACTACAAGAATACAATCACGCACCTTGATCAAGACAACTAACAACTTACAGCAAAGACAGACATCTAAACTTACAATAAGAATAATAAAAGAAACACCAACCAAGCACTCATGACACACTAGACATCGATTCAAAATTACAAAAATGAACTTTCAGAGTCATCAAAATTCATTTTCAAAGAGAATTTCCTTAAAAGAGCATTAGAAACAGTATCCAAATCATTCCTTGAATCACAAAACATTAACTTCATGTAACTCTATAACCTTCACCAAAACTAGTACTCCAAAATAAGTGCTTCTTAATAATAGAAGATGAAAATTAACACGAGGATTAAACATCAAAAAAATCACCTAAAACATTCCATAAATCTCCACAATCAATTGAGAAAAAAGCACTCCTACAAAAGTAAAAACTTGGAAAGGAGTAGAGGAGTCTGTTGATGGGTAGTGTAGGAGAGGAGTCCATTGGACATGATTTCCAAGCTTTTGTACCCTCCCCCCTCTCATTCCCACCATCAAACATCAATCCACACTTATTTCCCCTCCTTTAAACCCATATTCTTCACTTCACTAATCTCATAATACAAGCAAAAGCACTCCCCCAGAGGTCTCTTTTCAAGACCTCTGTTGGATGCTATTGCTAGCTATTTTCTCTTAAAACCAAACAAAAAAAGGTAATTTCACCTATATCCATACCTTGTAAAGATACGTGTATTTTGGTATATGCTGCTACATGCATGTTTCTTGGGAACTTGTTATTTGTTGTTTAGCTTTAGCTATTTCCTGAGCTGTTTTGTTTTGTTAAATGTGCAGATAAAAATTCTAGTACCAATTCCGTAGGTAATAATAGTTGGAGATACTTGAAATGAATAAAAATTCCATTTAGCTTAAACAATCACTCAAAAACTACAATTTTTTCTTCAAAACAAATTCAAATACAATAAAAATGGCTAAAAAAAAATACTCAGAATCAAAATAAAGTGAAAATCAAACGCATATATGAAATCGAATGGGAATGAGGGTACAAAAAAATAATCGAATGGGAATATGGAAAAAGAAAGATACCCATAATCAAAAGAAAGTGAAAATCAAACCCTAAGTCACAGATTGAAAGATGCTTGAAATCGAATCGACTGGGAATGAGAAAATAAGAAGAAAAAAAAAAGGAAAAAAAATTGAACGGGAAGATACAAAAATGAAAAAAAATGGAAAAGATCAAATCTGGTTAAAAAAATAAAGAAGAAAAATGGAAGATATAAAAAGGAAAAAAAGAAGAAGAAGAGAAAATACCTGTAATAGCCCGTTTTTAGTGATGTCAGAAACAGTGGTTTGGGGACCACAATTTTGACGAGTGAGTTATTATTTTATTATTTATTTAATGTCTACGTCATTATATTTAGGTCGTATTAAAATTTTGTTAAGAAATTTTGATGTTTAAATGGCTAATTGAGTGAAAAGGATTAAATCGTAAAAAGTGTAAAAGTTGAGATCTATTAGTTAAAGGGGTCAAATGGCTATATAATTTTAAGTTAATGGACTTGAATGGTAAATATACCATTTAATAAGTTAGTGGATAGTTATGGACAAGGTTTTAATGAAAATTTAATGATTTTAAAATGTTAATTTGGTAAGTTGACTATTAAGTTAAAATGATAAGTAAATTAAAAGGTAAAAAGATATCATATTTTTTTGTTTTCTCCATTCAAAAATCTATTTTAGCCATTTAAGGAGGAGGAGAGTTTGGCCAAGGCTTGTGTCCCTTGCATGGTATGATTTTGTGCCATATTTTTAATGATTTTTATGTTTTTGAGTTCATTTTAGCTTAATCTAGCTAGCTCGAGGGTTAATTTGCAAAATTTTTAAAGGTTGATGGATTTTCCATGGATTTTTTTGAATAGGTTTTGATGTTAGTTGATAAATTATTGGTTTTGGTTGTAAAACAAACATATTTGGTTAAGTGATTTTGATGAAAATGGCAATTAGGGATTAAATTGTTAAAAGTGTGAAACTATGAGTTTTATTGCAAAATGTTGGTAATAATGAGTTTTTCCAAGGTCCCTTATATCTATGGTTAACATGGAGTTAGGCTAAAATGTATTATATTTAAGTTATGAGTTGAATGACTAAATTGTGAAAAGTTCAAATGTTAGGGGAAAATTTGTAATTTTGAATAAATATGACTTATAGACTAAATTGAATTCTAGAAGTACTTAATTAAATGAAATTATTTATTTAGATCAAGATAAACCACATTCAGACTTAAATCGAGGAAAAGCTAAAACTTCATATTAGTCAAATTTTACTTTTACGCCCTTAATTTTTTAGGTAAGTTCGTATGAATTGTAATCATTTTAATGTTAGTTAAATTGAATTTTTACTAATTTGCTCTAATATAAATGAATCTAAATATAAATGTATCAATGCTATAATGAATTGACAGATAACAAGTCCCGGTTGAACCTTAAGAATTCTTAGGATACAAATGACATATCATTAGAGATTTCATGTTTCGGGTGCTGGTCTTGAATGTCCTACAGATGACTGAGGTATTGCATCTATTTCGAATTCTCCATAGCTTGTGTGAGCAGCATCATGTATCTTATATTCCGACCCACAGCTCGTGTAAGCAGGCCAATTTCACAGCTCATGTGAGCATTGATGTAAAGGAAAGGTTACGGTTATATATAAAGGCACACTATATGTGAGCTTTCCCGAGTACCCGATGTAATTCTAGATGGTTCAACGGGTAAGAAAATGAAATGAAACAGTAAGTATACAATTGGGACGTATGATGATGTTATAAAAATATTGATGAGTTAAATGATGTACTTATATATGGAAATCTACTTATGTTATGGATGAACTCATTTATATCATGGACAAGTGCACTAACTTGTGAATTGATGATGTTATTTAGGCTTATGCTAAGCTTATGGCATTGGTAATGGTTATGCTTAATCTATGAATTGTAAAAATGAAATGGTAAATTTAGTTTAAGTTTATACGAGTTTACTAAGCACTAATTGCTTACGTAGTTATTTTCCTTTGTCTTATGGATTATAGGAAGCTCGATTGGTTGGAAGCTCGTCGGAGACCTATCACACTATCAAGTAATTATTTCGGTAGATTTTGAGTATTTTTGGCCAAGTTTAATAATAGCATGTATAGGATGTTTTGTGATGGTGATTTGGTATGTTTATCTTTTGAAAATTATGTTTGGTTGATGGACTTGTAATGCTTGTTAAGTTAGGTCATTTTGGCCATCTTTAGGTAATTGAAATGCGTGGCCTTTTTGGTAGGTTTGTAATGGCCTGATAATGGTCATATTTTGATATGTTTTGGTAAGAAATTGAACTAAGTTATAATGCTTGAAATATGGCAATGTTGACTTGTTTTGGTAAATAATATCTTGGTGCTATTGTGGTGCCTTTGAATGGCATATTGATTAAGTGATTTAGGATGATTGAAATGGCATATTTATGTATGTTTGAATGGTGTTTGAACCCTTTGAATGTGTGCTTAAATAGTTTGAATGGTTAGGTATGAATTGGACTTGTAATGGCTTGATTTTAGGTAAATTTTGGGTTCACACGGCCTGGCAACACAGTCGTGTGTCATTTGAGATTTCTTAGTGTTTCAAGTCAGTGAGTTACATGGCCTAGCACACAGCCTGCCACACTGGGGTGTGGGGCATCTCAGTGAGTTACACGGGTGAGGAAACGAGTTGGGAAATGGCCATGTGTCCCTTGTTCGAATGTTACACGGCCTAGCCACATAGCTGTGTGACCCCAGTTTTCTAATTTTTGCAACTTTTTCTTAAACTTTCCTTTTTGTTTCAAATTAGTCTCAAATTGCTTATAAGCTATTTTCAGGGCCTCGAATGATCGATTTAGGGACAAGATGCATGTCATTGAATGGCTTATAATATGTTTAATTTATTTAAATGTTAAGATGTTAAAATATTTTTGATTGTTCGGTAATGATCTATAACCCTAATCTGGTAACAGAGACGGGTTAAGGGTGTTACAATACCTAAAATTAAACGAGAATGAGGAAACAAGACTAGGGTGTAGTGGCTTGAGGTGCTTGGTGACGGAGAGTGGTAAAAGGCAGTAATGGCAGGTATGGTTTTTTTCTTTATTCATCAGTTGCTGTAATTGCAATTTGGTAGTGGATGAAAGGAATGATATTCGACATTTTGGGGGAATAGAAAGCTAAACAGATTCAGCTGTAATAGCCTATTATAATGAACCAAACATTGTCTTGTAGTGGGCCCATTGAATACGGCCTGATTAAATGGCTCATTCCACTGTAAGTTCCTGAAAATAAAAGTACATGATCTAAATTTCAGATACATGAAGAATACAAGACTTATGGCATAGTTTACCCTATGATATAAGGTCTCAATGTAACACCCCTCTGTCGCCAGATTAGGGTTACAGAGCATTACCAAACAATCAAAAACATTTTAACATCTTAACATTTAAATAAATTAAACATATTATAATCCATTCAACCACATGCATCTTGTCCCTAAATCGAGGCTTCGAGGCCCTAAAAATAGCTTAGAAGCAATTCAGGACTAATTAGAAACAAAATGGAAAGTTTAAGAAAAAGTTGCAAAAATTGGAAAACAAGAGTCACATAGAAGTGTGGTCAGGCCGTGTAACATTCGACCAAGGGACACATGGGCGTGTCACAGCCCGTGTCCTCACCTGTGTAACTTACTAAGTTGCCCCACACTCCAGTGTGCCAGGCCGTGTGCTAGGCCGTGTAACTTACTGACTTGAAACACTAAGAAATCTCAAATGACACACAATTATGTGACAACCCGTTTCCTAAGCTGTGCGAACCCAAAATTTACCTAAAATCAAGCCATTACAACTCCAATTCATACCTAACCATTCAAACCATTTAGGCACACATTCAAAGGGTTCAAACACCATTCAAACATACATAAATATGCCATTTCAATCATCCTAAATCACCTAATCAATATGCCATTCAAAGGCACCACAATAGCATCAAGACATTATTTACAAAAACAAATCAACATTGTCATATTTCAATCATTATAACTTAGTTCAATTACCTACCAAAACATATCAAAAGATGACCATTATCAAGCTATTACAAACCTACCCAAAAGACCATGCATTTCAATTACCTAAATATGGTCAAAATGACCTAACTTAAAAAGCATTACAAGTCCATCAACCAAATATAATCTTCAAACCATAAACATACCAAATCACCATCACAAAACATCCTATACATGTCATTATTAACCTTGGCCAAAATACTCAAAATCTACCGAAATAGTTGTTGGATAGTGTGATAGGTCTCCAACGAGCTTCTAACCGATCGAGCTTCCGATAATCTATAAGACAAAGGAAAATAACTATGTAACCAATAAGTGCTTAGTAAGCTTGTATAAACTTAAACTAAACTTACCATTTCATTTATACAATTTATAGATTAAGCATAACCATTACCAATGCCATAAGCTTAGTATAAGCCTAAACAACATCATCAATTCACAAGTTAGTGCACTTGTCCATGATATAAATGAGTTCATCCATAACATAAGTAGATTTCCATATATAAGTACATCATTTAACTTATCAATCTTTTTATAACATCATCATACATCCCAATTGTATATTTACTATTTCATTTCCTTTTCTTACCCGTTGAACCATCTAGAATTATATTGGATACTCGGGAAAGCTCACACATAGTGTGCCTTTATATATAATTGTAACATTTCCTTTACATTGATGCTCACATGAGCTGTGAAATAGGTCTACTCACATGAGTTGTGGATTTGAGTGTAAGCTATAAGATGCTGCTCACACGAGCTATAGAGAATCCGTAACAAATCTAGGACCTCAGCCATCAATAGGACACTCGAGACCAGCACCCGAAACATGAAATTCCTAATGACATGTCATTTGTATCTTAAGAATTATTATGGTTCAACCGAGACTTGTTATTCGTCGATTCATCATAGCATTGATATATTTATAATTAGATTCATTTATATTAAAACAATATAGTAAAAATTTAATTTAACTAACATTAAAACGATTATAGTTCATACGAACTTACCTCGATAATTAGGGGCGTAAAAGTAGAATTCGACTAATTCAAAGCTTTACCTCGATTTAAGTCTGAATGTTGTTTATCTTGATCTAAATAAATAATTTCATTCAATTAATTACTTATAGAATTCAATTTAGTCCATAATTCATATTTATGCAAAATTATAAATTTCCCCTAACATTTTAACTTTTCACAATTTAGTCATTAAACTCATAACTTGTATATAATACATTTTACCCTAACTCCATGTTAACCATAGATATAAGGGACCTTGGAACAACTCATTATTACCAACATTTCACAATAAAACTCATAGTTTCACACTTTTAACAATTTAATCCCTAATTGTCATTTTCATCAAAATCACTTAACAAAAAATGTTAGTTTTACAACCAAAACCAATAATATATCAACTAACATAAAAAAAATGTTCAAAAGCATCCATGGAAAGTCCCTCAACCTTTAACATTTTCACAAATTAACCCTCGAGCTAGCTAGATTAAGCTAAAACGAACTCAAAAACATAAAAATCATTAAAAATAGGGCACAAAACCATACCATGCAAGGGAAACAAGCCTGGGCTGAACTCTCCTCCTATTTTAATGGCTAAAATCGGTTTTGGCATGAAGAAAACAAAAAAGATGATATCTTTTTTACCTTTTAATATACTTAACATTTTAACTTATTTGTCAACTTACCAAATTAACCTTTTAAAATCATTAAAATTTCATTAAAACCTTGTCCATAACTATCCACTGACTCATTAAATGGTATATTTACCATTAAAGTCCATTAAATTAAAATTCCATAGC
Organism: Gossypium anomalum; assembly: GCA_025698475.1. Classification (NCBI taxonomy): domain Eukaryota; kingdom Viridiplantae; phylum Streptophyta; class Magnoliopsida; order Malvales; family Malvaceae; genus Gossypium; species Gossypium anomalum. The sequence goes on from CM046957.1 coordinate 19,633,423, forward strand.
CATTTAACCCCTTTAACTAATAGATCTCAATTTTTACACTTTTTATGATTTAGTCCTTTTCACTCAATTAACCATTTAAACATCAAATTTTCTTAACAAAATTTTAATACGACCTAAATATAATCCCATAGACATTAAATAAATAATAAAATAATAACTCACTTGTAGGAATTGTGCTCCCGAAACTACTGTTTCCGACATCACTGAAAATGGGTTGTTACACTCGGTGAATCTTATAAAAGAAAGAAAAATAAATAATAAATTATTTCCTGCATTTGAGACATCATTGGAAATATATATATGGGAGGGATCCACTTAAAATTAACTATGTCCTTTCATATATTTTTATACGATTAATATTTTGATGACCCAATGTCTCTATTATATCAATCTAAAATATTGTATATGTTAATATTTATTGAACAGTTGAAATTTTTTTACATAAAGCAAATATTTAGAAATTTTTAATTTATGTCAAATTTGACTTGTATGATCTATATGAATGGAATATGAAATATGACGGTTAGATCATTAAAATATTAATTATACAAAAATATATAAAAAGGTATAAATATATTTCTTTTATATATTTACTTTTAAATATTTTAATATACCCTATCAAACACTTATCATCATTTTAACCCTCCTTATGAAATGTAAAATATATCAAATATATTATCTTATGTAAAAGAGAATAGTGGGAATGCATGGTTTTTTAATAACCCATGCAAAAGTTATCCATTGTAACCAACGATTATACAATCTTTTCAAAAGGGTATTAAGCCACTTTTGATTATTTATAAATAAATCTTAAATTTAAGTGAAATAAATGGAAGGTTGGGTGAGGGTTTGGAAAGAAATCTCTTTGTGAAGAATTTAGGAGTTTTGGTAGAAGGGGTGAGTGCTTAGTGTGTATGAGTTGTTGCGTGATATTTTTACGGTAAGGAATAAACTTAGCTACATGTCTAGTTTAATATTTTTGGCAGTAATAGGGATGCCATGTCCTAGGATGAGACATTTTAGGATGATTGGTAATCAATTACCCTAGGCCTCCACGTAATTCTTATATAATCTCATCTGAGATGTCCAACTCTAAAATTTGTCAAACTGAGGTTTGCAAATTAACTCAAGGTCCGCCGTGTTGTTGGCTCTATTGAGAGACATGTCAGATTCTCTATGGGTTCGCTGTGAGGTCCGTAGGGTATACTGTGAAGTCTGTAAGGTCCGCTATAGGAGGTTATAAAGTGACTTTTGCAAGCCTATCAGGGAAATTTGCACTATAAGTGTAGATGATGAAGATTTGGACAGTTGATTTGAAGCCCACTTTGAAGTATGGTGTATTTTATCAATGACTATTTTTGAAATTTGAAATTTGAATGATTGAAGTTTTTAAGTCTGTTAGATTTATGGCGTGGTAAAAAGATTCATGTATGTTTATTCATATATATTTGATGATGAAGTTTTTGAAACTGTCATCACTATTACTATTTGAATGCACGTGTCAAGTTATGATTGGAGCAGCTTTTGCATGTGGGAAATAGTGTGCGCATGGTAACTTAGTAAGTTTCGAAGTAGTTTAAGGGTTTTGTAACAACTCGAAAGTCAGTGTGTCGGGAAACGTACTCCCGGAACTCCGTTTTCGCGAACCGGACTTATAAGTATTTTTTTTATTAAATATTTTAGAGTTACCTTAGAAGTGAATTGAATGATATTTAGATAATTTTAATTATTTAGTGTCCAATTAAAGTACATAGACCAAATTAAGTATGCGATAAAATTTGTGATTAATATTAAATTGCATGGTGAAACCAGAGTAAGGGACTTATTAAATAAATAGACCATTATTGATAAATTGCTGATAGTGGAACAGAATGATTGACATCATTAATAAGATGATAATTATATTATAATTTTTAAATAGGAAAACATGTAAATAATAATAATAATAATAATAATAATAATAATAATAATAATAATAATAATAATAATAATAATAATAAAATGAAATGATAAAATATAGAAACAAATAAGTGGAGAAAACCACTATCATCTTCTTCTTTCTTTGGTAGAATCGAAAGAAAAACACTATAGGAGGGGAGCTTGTGTTTCATTTTTCATTTAGACCCTTGTCTGTAAGTGTTTTTAATCTTCATTTTTTGTAAATTTTGTATTTTTGGAACCATTAATGTTATGTAACGCTCCAATTTTTGGGGCCTAGAAGAGTTGGACTTTGAGTCTGGGATTCGGATAGAAGAAAACCTGAATAATTAAGAAGTTTTAAATATTATCGTTTAAGAAAAAAAATTTTGAATTAAATTACTACTAGAAAATTTTTACTATAGTTATTATTATGGATATTTTAAATTTTTACGAAATTTTAGTTAGTATTATAAGATAAAATTATTATTCTTAGAAAATATTACTGTATGTATATTTGAAAATTTTTATTATTATTTACTGCATTATTGATATTTGAAATTTTTATTATTAGATATATTTATAAAAAAATTATGATTATTATAATTATTATTATTAGATAGAAAAAAAAAATATATATATATATACAAAAGTATTGTTGTTTTGGTGTTTAAACTCTAGGAAAAAAATTGTTTTAATTTGGCCTCTTAAGGGAATCTGGGCAGTAGGCCTTATTAATAATTTGGGCTGAGTATTAGCATAAAGGAGCACTTGGCCTAGTGGCTAAGCATGCTAGGTAGTGGGAAGGAGAGTTGGGGTTCGACTCCCAACATGTGCAAAAGAGTTTTATTTTTTCTTTATATCAGGGAACGACGCAGGGAAGTGTTATATAAATTTGGGGTTAAAAGGTAACACAAAAGGGAAGCTCGGCCCAGTGGCAAAGGCCTAGGTTCGAGGGTTGGCACACGCAAAGGCTTGTTTTTATACTAAGCCAGATCGCACTAAAGTAAGGTTTAAGAATAATTGCGACTGAGCTATGTCATAAGAAGCCCCTGCGGCTCAGTGGCAGTAGCGTGCTGGGCATGTAGAGAGGGCGTAGGTTCGAGTCTGTATGCAGGCGAATTCTGTTTAATTTTTAAAGTGGGTCAGAACTGAAGTAGGTAAGGTTTATAAGTAATTGTGACCATATATCATCAAGGAAGAAAGCATGGTGCAGTGGCTAGAAGCATGGGTGTGGGCGAAAGGTGGACGGAGGTCCAGTGTTCGAGCTGCAGTTCGTGCACGCAAGGTTTGGATTTTTGCTGCATGCGTGGGGAGGAATTGGGGTCTGACCAGGACTCTTGGCAGCATGCTGAAGCGGTGCAAGCAGGTGGATAAGGCTGCTGATCGGTTGGGAGTCTGAATGAAATTCAAACTTCAAATTTGGCCAAAAATCAAGGAGCAAATTAGAGAATTGGAATTTAAAAAGAATTACGATGCCGAAAGGCACTCTTTAGGTCATAGCTATATTAAATGCCGTATATTTTGGCCTTTAGGATTTATTTTTTTTCCTTCTTCTATTTTCTATTCTTTTCTATCCTTCTCTCATCTATTCCCCTCTTCTCTTTTCTTTCTCCTCTTGCCGATTCTCATCCTATCTTTTTGTCGAACCTAAATCCTTCATATTCTTCTTCTTCTTTTCTCTCGTAAATCCTCAACAAAACTGGTTAGCCGAATTTTCATTGAAGCCAAACCTCGTATCTTTTCTTCCAAAACCGAAATCTTACTACTTTGAGGTACTGCAAAGGCCAAACCCTTGGTTGAGTATTTTTCCCTTCTTGTGCGGTAGTTGGATCTACAATCGATTGTGAGTAGTGTCATAACGATATAGGTAAACGCTCGAATCTTTCTTTCGTTATTCATGAATTAAGGTAAAAGCCGAAAAACCCTTATATGCAAATGGTGCCTGTTGATTGTACTCAAAGGGTTTAGTGGTGATATCTGATTTGTTTTCCTATAGTGTGGATTAAAGGCTACTAATCGAGGGCTTGGATATTTGGAACGACCAGAATTAGATCTAGTCCATTTTTTCGGCAAAGGTAAGGACACTAGTGCCTAAAGTGTTAATGGTCGATTTTTAGTAAGGAGTTTTGCAGATAAGTTGCTATGGATTCAGAGTTAACGTATTAGTAATTGATTGTAGGCGGTTCGTGTGTGGAACTCACAAATCGCTTTACACAAACAGTGTGTAAATGGCACCCACTCATAGACTAGATCGGCAAAAGCCGAAAAGCTGGCATTTATGAACTTGCGAGCGTGCGAGCGCTTGTGAGGTGGTTTGGTTGTTAATTTTGGTAATCGCAATCAGTATGATTGCAGAGTGCGCAATTTCGTGCACTTCGGTATATTTAGGCTTAATGGGCCGAAAGCAGTTAGTGGGCCAAAGGGCCAATTCGTAAAAAGCGCTCGGTAAGTGCTTCATTAATGTGTTAATGGTTAGAATATGTATGTAAACTCTAGAATAGTAAATTTTATTAAACTACCCCTAAGTATGAAAATTACCGTTTTACCCCTGGTTGCTAAATGACCGTTATACCCTTAGGGTTAATTTTGACTAAAATACATGATTTTTCTAATTCTGTTTGTTATATGCCATGACATGTATATCTGTTGCATGGGGTTGGGTTTTGTTATGGAGGAAGAACCCGTTCTAGTGGCTGTGCCACATAGTCTGATATAAGCAGCTTTACTGCAGATTATAGTTAGTGCCGCAACAGGTGCTAACAACATCGTAAAGTGTAGGGATGGCGTGGTGATTTATTCCCCACAGGAAGTGTAGGGATGGACGGAGGCAAGTGCAGGGTTGGATGGGGTTATCATGCATTAATCATATGAGACTGTTTTGTTATGGGCCAACTGTGTTGATATGGGCAAGGCCCAATATATCTCGACTTGTAATAGGGCTACGGCCTCGATTGATACTGATATGGGCTAGGCCCAATATACTCACATCTTTGTAAGGGGCTATGGCCCATTAATATTGATATGGGCTAAGGCCCGCTTAACACCGATTTACGAATAGGGCTTAGGCCCGATAAAAGCTTGAACCGATTTGGGCTCTGGTTGGGTTAATTTACACACTGAGTTTCCCCAAACTCACCCCTTTATTTTCATCCACGCAGGTAATCCCCAACCATAGTGGGCTTGGAGCTGTGAGGGATTCGGAGTGGCCACACGTTTTGCAAATTCGATTTTTCTTCTGGTGAACTGGACATCCTTTTATTTACGTTTAAAGTTTTGGGTTTTTAAAATGTAATAAGGCCGCTTTAATTATTTAGTTGTTTTAATATGTTTTTTCCTAGAATAGATATGATATTATCTTAATCGCTGAAATTGGATAGCTTTAGGGCGCGTTTTATAAAATTTACTTATTTTCAAAGTAACACGACAACAAGTAAAGCTTCCGCAATAAAAATATTTTCCAAAATTAATCACTTTTCCTAAAAAGGACTTAATCAAATTGGTTTCCTGAAAATATACATGACGTTAAGGTGTGGCAATCGCGGTGTGCATGTCTAGGATTGGATCCGAAGGGAGCTTGGTACTTAAGCAGTCCGATGGACTCACCTCCTCTTTTCCGGTTTCTTACCTGGTGCACAGCTTCCATTCACTTTAACCTATAACGAAATTATCTTTTAAAACACAAAGTAAGTTTTTCTAGATCAACAATATAAAATGTTTTGAACGCTTCGATGTGGCACGTCGGATCCGGCCATAACGTCTAGGCCGGGTTTGGGGTGTTACATGTTAGGCCCAACTAATAAAGGGATTATATTATTAAAATATAATAAATTTAGGGACTAGTTTTTAAGGAGTTTCGTTGTGCTGGAAAAATACGATTAACTCTTTTGAGTAATTTAGCTACTTTATGTAGTGATTGTTGTTTGTATTAATCCCTAGTGACTTAGATATTTTAAATCTAAAATAACATGGTGTTAATCAATAAATTATCAAAGTTTGGGGACTATTTGAGAGTTGTATATGTACGATTAGCTGGGAATTTGGTTAAGGAGGTGGATAAGAATAGTTTTTGTGTAATGATTTTTGCTAGCTTTTATCTTTAAGGAGTTGAGTGTTACAAAATTAAAACAGTATGGTTAAAACTGTAAATTTTGGTGATTAAGGGACTACCTGGGTGATGTATAGATTCGGTTAGCTGGTATTTAATTCAAGAAAAAAAATTAATTAATTAAAGTTTGGGGTAAGGACCGAATTGCATAAAAATTAAGTGTTGGGTGTGATTGTGTAAAAAAAGAAAGAAAAAAGTTACTAAGAAAGGTTAATTGCTTGTGTTTAAATATTCTCGGTGCTTGGATTAATTAATTAAACTAAATTATTATTTTAGATCAAGAAAAGAGTAGATCTGGTATCAGCCGTGGAAAAGAAAAGATCGTCGAGTAGTTATCTCCGAATCTTAGCTCTGTTGTATTTTGGTAAGTTTGAGGTCTTAGAACTCGAGCTATATTTATTTGTTTTAATTATTTTAATTTTTAATTATTATTTAACTATGTTCTTAATTGTGTAATTGGATAATTTCCATTGAATGGATATTGATAAAATAATATATGTGAAATGTGGCATTATGGAATGAATCAATGAATTATTAGTAGTTAATTGAAGTGAATGTGATATTGAATTATGAAATGTGATATTATGGATTTTCAAGAGTGTAATTGATATTTTCGATTATCTGACTAGAGCTGGGTGCCAAACATTGTCAATTACTCGACTAGCGCTAGGCACACTATTCGACGGTTTATCCGGCTAGTGCTAGGCACAAAACATTATCGATTATTCGACAAGTGCTGGGCACATTATTCGTCGGTTTATCTGACTACCGCTAGGCGCAAAACATTGTTGATTATTCGACTAGCGCAGGGCACACTATTCGTCAGTTTATCTGACTAGCGCTGGGCGCAAAACATTGTCAATTATTTGACTAGTGCTGGGCACACTATTCGTTGGTCTATCCAACTAGCGCTGGGCGCAAAAAGATTATTACAGTTGGTCCGTTAAGCACTGGGTGTCAATAATGGGTAAATTTTATAATTATTATATGCAAGAGAACCATTGAGAAAGTTTGATGTTATGAGGTATATTTGGAAAATTCATAAAATGCTAATGTAGATTTGTGAGATAATGATTATTTTATGTTATGGAGTTTGAATGGTTATCTAGTTTATGTGTAAATCTTTGAAGTTATAAACATTTGAACAATCATTAAACAAATCTTTTGTGTGCAGGTTAGGTACATAGTTAGATTGTTGACTCAGCATCTTACGAGGATCTCACACTCAATGTTGATGAAGCTTTCTTTTACATTTTGACATGTACCTAGGATGATAATATTTTGGGGTCTTAGTCTTTTGGTGTATGGTTGTGAATGAATGTAAATATGTCTTAGAAGTTGAATCTTGTGAACATATGTATATAGGTATATATATAGATAGAGATATGGTTGATATGTATTTATGGAACATGTTTTGTGATGGTTGCAATTGCTTGTGTATATGGTTAATATTAAAGGTTCAATGAAATTGGTTATGATGGGAAATGTATGGCATGACGTATTTTGAGTTGAGATTGGTTCATGATATGTATGGATTAGATGTATAGAAGAGTAAGATTTGTGTTAATTGAATGATTATTGAATTATGGTGTCAATGAGGGCACATTGGTTAGGCACTTGAATTGTAAGAAATTGCTATGTTTTGACTTGTTTGAGAGTGTTTTTTATTATGGTTTTAATATGGTTTTAAGCTTAGCTTGTGAATTAAGGTAGTTGTAAAAATTGTCTGATTTTAGAAGCAAATTTTGGTGCACACGACTATGTGTCTTCTGTTTTTAAAATTTTCATTTTTTTCTTAACTTTTTTGTTTCGTTTCAAATTGACCCTAGAATGTTTCCAAATTAATTTTAGGGTCTCGTAAAGTTGATATAAGGCCCGTAAGTGTATGTTTATTGTGATTTGATTGTGATTTGATTAATTGTAATTATATTGAATAATTGTTTTTAAGTAGTGCTAAATGTTTAAAATGTTATAGTAATACTCCGTGACCCCAATTCGACGACGGAAACGGGTTAAAGGTGTTCTAGATTTTGTTTTAACTTATAAATAGGGATAAGGGTTTGCAGTTTTTATCATCGTTTGCTTCTTGAGTTTTCTAGTTTCAACATTTTTTTGAACAATCTCATTATAGATTCTAATAATATATGTTCTTTTTGACGCAATGCCTAAAACTATCTAAAGTCTTTTCCCAACCCATAAATAGGAGGATAATGTGCTTCAGCACACTTGAACCCATATCCTTCTATATTAACAATAATATTCATGTCAATTAAACTAATACGCAATTCCAACAATTTTTAACACTTTACCATTGTTGTTGATGCAACTATTTTCTTTCTTATCTGTGCGATTTTCATAAGTAGATCTCGATTGATTTTATAAATGTTCACACACATACGGTGAATTGTTTTAAAAATTAAAACCCAATTGTCCCTGCAAAAATGTTGGTGAAATCAACAATTTACCATTTACAAATTACTCAAATTTGCAAAGCTTCCAGGGACTTTTAACATTATTTAAATTTTAAAATATTACAATATTTTATTTTAGGCTATTTCACAATTTTGGAATTTAGCCTATGTAGTTTTATTTTCAAGAGTTTAGTTCTTTTATTTTTCAAATTTTAAATTTTAGGTATAATTGTTAACATTATTATTTTTTTGTTAAATTTGTTGGTATGATATTTTGAAATAAAAATATAGTCACTTATAGCAATGTAACTAAAAATATAACATAGTGTACTTGAATTTAAAAAAAAAAATTAGTATTAACAGTGTCAACATTTAGATTTGAATTTTGAAATATAAAAAATAGAAAGACTAAATTCCTAGAAATAAAAGTATATGAACTAAATTTCAAATTTATAAAGTATACAAGGACTTACTACATATTTTAACCTTTAATATTTAATATTAAAAGCATACTACAATTTTATTAAATTCTTAAAGCTCAATTTGACTTTTGAACTATATATGTTTTCTTACTTTGAAACCTTAACTTTTTTTATCTCAATTTGGTAATTAAATTATAATTTCAGTTGAATCCATTTATTGTAACGGCGTTAAAAAAAAACAGAAGTTGACTTGTGTTGCCGATAAAGATGTGCCACATAAATCCGAGTTTATTAAAATTAAAAAAATTTTAAATTTAAATTCAAAAAATAGAAAAAAAAATTATATGTTTAAAAATTTTAAAAATAAATTTGACTTTGACCCACTATTGACCAACATTGACTACTGTTGATTGACCTAACCGGGAGTTGATCGGCATTGATCAACTACTGACTTTGAATTTTAAATTTTTCTTTATAAATATCAATTTAAAAAAATACTCTTTTTTTTTTTGCATTTTTTAAAATATTCAATTTTTTTTCTAAAAGAAATGTATTTTGATTTTTTTTAATTTTTTCAATTTTTAATATTAAAACCTTTTCAATTTGTGGACTATAAATTTTTAGTTTAACATTTTTCTATTTTTGAAAATTTGATCTATTATTTTAAATTTTTAGAATTTATAATTTTAAAAAAATTAAAATTTATTACAAATTTTCTAGAATGTATATTTTTGGAATTTGAATTTTTTTTTGAAATTTTCTAGAATTTAACTTATTCTTTATAAATAAATTGAAATAATACCCTTAAAATATTATTTTCATATTAAAATAATAAACACACGTTTCTCTATTTTAAAAACTTTATTAACCGTACATTCTACAAATTTTTTTCTCACATTATAATTTATTAAAAAGTTAAATAATAGGCATGGTTAACTTGTGCATCGCATGGGTATAAAAACTAATATATATATATATATATATATATTGATTTGTTTAATCTATGGATTTGTTTAATCTTTTAAGTTCATATATACATACATATAATTTGATTTACATTTAAATATTAGTTTTAAAATATTTTATAGATGCTTAAATAAAAAAAATTAGTTAAACAAAAGTAACTTCTCATTTTATTTAATTTACCTCTTTTGGAAAAAAATGTATTTTAATTTAATTTAAACCATCTTTATAAATTACTTAAATCTTGCAAACATACAAGGAAAGAATTATAAAAAAAACCTACCCATGCATCGCACGAGAATACAAACTAGTTACATATCATATAAAAGAAGAAACAAAAGTATATATAAAAACATTAAGTTCTAAATTAGTTCAAAGTTAATTCTTTTAAGTTAAAATCTTCTCTTTTTTTTTTTTTTAATATTTCCTTTTTTAGTTATATTTAAAGCGTGTAACACCCCAAATCCGGTCCGGACGTTACGGCCTGATCCGGTGTGTCACATTGAAATGTTTTGGTGAAAACCGTGTTTTCATTGAAAAGCTTTCTTAAAATAAGAGAGAATCCTAACTAAAAACTTGTTCAAACATAAGATTTGATGAAAATAAAGCACTTAGAAATTTTAGTTGCGGAAGCGTAGAAAACATACTATAACTTAAGAAATCCATGTTCAACTTCTCGTAGATACAATGAAAATAATAATAATAATTCAAGTAATAATAACATAATGAAAACCTTATTACAATCTGGTCTGAGCATACTTAAAAAGAAATAAAAACTTAAATGCTTAAAAAAAAAATAAGTTCGATTTATCTTGCTAGCCGGCCACCCAGAGTCCCTCCTGACATCGAACCTTCTACTGAGCATCACCTGAAAATAAAATAAAAGAGGGGGTGAGTTTTGGCAAACTCAGTGTGTACAACCCTTTATGAAGAAAAAACAAGCATTCAAAGAAGAATCATCAAACATGCAATGCAAACCATCTAAATTATCCATCCGCTACACACCAGCTCCGTCCCCCGTCACACCATGTGGGGATATAATTATCGACCCACCCAGCCCACACACCAATTGTAATGACCCAAATTTTACCGATGCTGGAAAAGTGTATTTTCGGGTCTCCGTTTCTGAAAAATAGATTCGTAAAATAAATATTTACGAAGTAAAATGAGTGGTCAATTAGAGTTTAATTAAGTGAATTTAATTTAATTAAGAGTAATTAAGTAAAAGGACCAAATTGAATGAAGTGTGAAAGTTTAATTATAGATTAAAAGAAAATAAAAAGGACCAAATAGGATATTATGTCTAATGTATGAATTTAGGCGGTAAAAGATGGAAGAATCTAGGATTTTCTTAGATTAATTTATTATTATGATTTAATTGATATTAAATTATTTTATTATTTTATTAGAAAATAAAGAAAAGAAAGACAAGTGTATGGTAATAATATGATACAACTGTATGGCAAAAATAAAATACATGTGTAATAATTATTGTAAATACATTTGTAATACATGTGTGTATTTACTTATTATTTAAATAAATATTAATGTATTTATTAGTATTAAATTGATATTATACAATGAATAAATTAAAATGTGACAAGTGTATGGAAATGATTGGTACAAGTGTCTAAATAAAAATACATACATTTGTAATACATGTATTTGATTATAAAAGATATTTATTAATTAAATAATTATATTATAAGATTTTTATATATAATAAATATATTAAATTATGACAAGTGTGTGGATATAAATGGATACGAATGTAAAATTAATATTTGATATTAATTAGATATTTATTAAGTTATTATTATTATTTTATATATATATATATATATATATATATATATATATATATATATAAACAAAGTAAAAGAAAAAAGAAAAAGAATAGAAAGAAACAGAGATGAAACGAAACAGAGAGCAAGGGAGAAAAAGAATGAAAGAAAAGAAAGAAAGGGAAAATTAAGGTTTGAAGCTTTAAACTTTAATAGGTAAGTCAATCAAGCCCTTTTTACTTAATTTTGATGTTTTAGAAGTTTTAGAACAAAGTTTTGATAAAATTAAGTTTATATTTTGAAGATTATTAGATTTCTAGATATTATTCAGGTTGAATAAAATGATGAATTATGAGTTTTATTGATAGGAATTTAAGTTAGAAATGATATAAGGATTAAATTGTAAAGAGAGAATTAAGTTTTAACATAGTAAGGATTAAATTGAAGAGAATTCAAAATTGAAGTTTTATGTTGAATATGAAAAGCTGGAAATTACTTTAAAGTAAGTATAAAGATGAAAACTAGGTTAATTTTGAAGAAAAAGAAAGGTTATGGTGATAGGACTAAAATGGAATTTATGAAAAGGTTACATGAAAAATTAAAGAATATGATATTAATGATTTTAAATGTTATGTTAATTTTTCCGTAGCTAATATAGCACCAGAAATGTCATAGAGGAAGGGGAAAGGGAGAAAGTGGACGAGGATATCGAGTGAACTCGAGAATTACGGTTTGTATTTCTATAAACCGAGACTAATAATTATTTGTTGAATTTATTATTTATATGAATGATAAGTATTATTATTATTATTATTATTATTATTATTATTATTATTATTATTATTATTATTATTATTATTATTATTATTATTATTATTATTATTATTAGGTATAGAATTGAATAAAAATTCATGAATTATTAGTGATTTTTGATATTGAATAGAATATGTGAATATTAAGTGGAAAATTGGAAAATGTGTTTTACAATTGAAATTGATTATTAATTGTTATATTTTGATCGAATGGATGATAAGCTATTAAGGTGTGAAAAGTTTGAAATGTATGATTATTGGAAAAATGAATTAAAAAGGTATGTTGTATTAAAATTGAATTACATGTGAATTGATATGGAAAAGTATTGAAATGAAGTAAAATTAAATTGAGAATGGAAATTGAAAATTAAAAGTTGATTGAAATCCCTATTAACAATGTCGAACTAGTCGGATATAGTTGGCATGCCATAGGATCAGTGGAGTTAGGGATATTCCGACTGTGTGTCAATGAGACACTATATGTGTCAACTACTGTGACTATTCCGGATTCGTTCCGAAGAGGTACTCTGTACCTAAATCACTATTACACATCGCTCGATTTGTTCCGATGAGGTACTCAGTACCGCCATCATATCGCTATCATATCTATTATTATTACTACTATTTTGTTACCCTTACGGTGTATTCCAAACTTTCCGATGAAACATCATATATATCCCCGTGTGTGTGGTTGGATTTGGATTCGTGTATCCATCTAGGTCCCAAAGTTAGTTATCAGGTAACCAAAAGTATTAAAGGATAACTGCTATTAAGTTACGATTTATTGAATATTGACTGTTACTAAATGTTATATTGACTGTGGACTGTTGAAGTGAAAGGTACCAATGGAAAATGAATGTAGACCGAATTAAATGGTAAGATTTATAAGTTTTGAAATAAAGTTTAGTGACTGAATTATAAAGACCATGAAGTTACAAGTTTAAAGCTTGAATGCAAGTATGAATGATGGATATTGTTATTTTAACGATTTATAAGTTTATTATGTTTAATATATGATTTAAGTAAATGTTGTTTTTCTTATAATATTAAGTACTCAGTTTATAGAAATACCACTGAGTTCATACTCAGCGTACGGTTTGTTTCTGCGCGGGTTAGGTTAAAGACAGATCGTTGAATCAGCATTATAAGCCAATCCCGAACTCAAAAAGGTAAAGCATGTTAATTATCAGTAATGGCATGTACCTAGGATGTCTTAAGTGAGTAATATTGGATTGTGATTGAAATATTGTAATAAGTAAATTTTATAACTGATAATGATACATGATAAGTGTTTGAAATTAAGTATTGGATAGTATATAAATTGCGTTGGAAGTAGTTTAGCATTGGTAATTGTATTGGTTATGGATTGAAAATTTGTAGGGTAGGTAAATTATAAATTACAAGATTCATTTCGAGTCCACATGGTATGTCACACGGGCGTGTGCCTTGGTTGTCACGGCCGTATCTTAAAATCAATTTAGTACACGGGTAGGCCACACGGACATGTGTCATGGCTGTGTTTAAAAGTTAGTGTTGCACACAGGTTGAGGGCACGGGCATGTTCTATGCCGCACGGGCATGTCTAATTAGCCACACGGGCATGTCAGTAGGACACACGGGCGTGTCCCCTAGACCACACGGGCGTATGGTACTGTTCATAAAGAGGAAATATTACAGTTTTACGAAAAATTTTATAAGCCTCCAGTCGAACCCCGGTTGGATTTAAATGTTCATAGTAAACACTGTGGGTCCATTAAGGGTATAATAAGATACATATCAAGTAATATTACTCAAATATTTCTATCTCAAGTGTTAAAGTACTGTAATGACCGGTAATGCTCCGTAGTCCTGTTCCATTAACGGGACAGGGTTAAGGGGTGTTACACCAATGGTAGCCCGGTTGCGGAACTACCTTCATTTACATATTGGGCTTTAAAAGCCGTCGGTGGATCCACGATTGTCAAGTAACCATGCGATCCTCATATACTTCCTCTGTTCCATATTTCCCATCCCATATGCAACCTAAACAGAATATCATATGTATGCAGCAAACAGGCATGTCAAATTCAATAAACTTACATTTAACACATAGGGGTATTTTGGTTTTTTTTCCCTTAGGGGTATTTCGGTAATTTTCCCTTAATTATGGTTTTCACTTGCCTTGGCCCGTTAACAAGTCCCGCGAGCTAAGATGAACGAATACTATGCACCAGGTAGGATTCCAGAGAAGAGGAGGTGGGTCATTAAGACCGTTTAAGTACCAAGCTCTCCCTAGATCCAATCCTAGACATGCATATACCCGTTGCCACACCTTAACCTTTTGAGTTGTCCACGGTCGCAAAATTTAATTAAATCTTATATAGTTGTCATATACTAGGACCAAAGCCCCTTACAAAGTCTAAACAAATTCACATACTTGTTTCTGGCCTATTAAGCCCAATCATATTCATAGGCCCATTAAGCCCAAATCACATTTATATGGCCCATTAGGCCCAGACACATTTATATGGCCGTCAGACCCAGTCACATTCATATTCATGCTCACATACAAATTCCTATCACATAGCATTAATATTCAGTTTTTGCCTATTATGGGCCCAACAGCCCATCGGGCCCATTTAGCCCATTCTGACCTATATGGCTCACAACCCAAGTCCAAGGAATCGCCTGTAGGTCTCAGGAAACCTATCGGTCCCTTACAAGTGTTCGCGTACTCGCAAGACCACCGTAGCCAAACTTTCGGCTTTTCGGCATTTCGGCATTTCGACATTTCGACATTTCGGCATTTTGGCTTTTGCCGATTCATAGTGTGTGTGCAGTGTATGTACGCACCTGGTAAGCAAGTGTGATGCGATTTCCTTAGCCCAAACCTACAACCGATATCACTGAAAGATTAATCTTACATACTTATCGAATACTTTACCAAAAGCTGGAATCTCACCTTATCCTTACCTGAACGCTAAGCCTTTATTAACTTTTACTTTGATCACTAAACACGCGTATTTCTCAGATCTGAAGAGCAAATCGGCAGGAATCCAAAATCGAGATCTGACACTAATTCCACTAGATTCGGTCAAAGAGTATTCAAACCCTTGAGAGATTCAAAACTTTTTCGGCTTTTCAAATTTAGTATGGTGAATAAAGTTTATTTGGTACAGATTAAAGAAGAAGAGTAGAAGAAGAAAGCGGCTAAGTGAAACAAAGAAAATTGTGTAGAGAAGAATAGAAATCGGCAGGAAGAAAAGAAAGAAAAACAAAAGGGTTTTCGGCTTTTTAGATCTTGAAAAGAAAAGGGTTTTCGGCTTTTGGAGAAAGGGGTTTCTGGCAACAAGGTGAAGAAGAATTTTGGCAGTAGCCTGGCAACCTTGTATTTGGCCCCTATTTATAGCCCTTATAGCTGAATGTTCCATGCCCAATTCCCAATTCGGCTCCATCACTTCTCCCTTCTCATCTCCTCGTTTTTCTCCCTGATAACCCCTTGATCTTTTCCTTAATTTTCTCTTCTGAACACTCCCCTTAGAGTCTATCTTCATGCCACTTCCATCCTTCTAGAAGGCCAAAATTAAACTTCTAAAAATACTAAGCTAGGATTCGAATCTTGGATCTTCTTGCTAGCTACTAACGCCAACTCCCTACTCTCTAAGTGGCGTCACTTAGCCACTTCTCCACAAGGCTTTTTGATGTTATTTTTCCCCTATTTTTATTTAAAAGCCTAACTACTTGCCAACCCTGATTCTTTTAATAATTAAACTATAATTTCATTTATTCTTAGGTTCGAACTCAAACCTTAATTAAGACCTACTATAATTATCACATGGCTAGGAACATAAAACACAATTTTTATCAAAACCGAAAACAAAAGAAATTTTAAGATTTTGGGATTTTTGAGTTTTGAGATTTTTGGGGTGTTACAAAGCGGATCTCATGTTTAGAATTAAGTTTTAATAATGAATGATATTAATTAATAAATAAAAGAAAGTAATTATTTTTTAAAATTTACATTTTCTTTTTCTAAAGGAAGCAAATATATTATCTTACCTCATTTTAACTAAGAAGAAAGTAATAATTTAATTTTTGGTAAAAACAAAATTGAATGCACCTCAATTTCATTTTTAATAATTTGCAACATTAAAATAACAAAATCTATAGTTTTATATTATTATCTATATATTTTTAGTATTAAATTTAAAAAAATATTTTAACAATTTTATTTAATTGAAATTCGGTCGAGGGGAAAAAATATTTCATATATATTTAATATACCTTCACTTATTTATTTTTTATATATACTTTTAATTAAATCAATCAAAATTTTGAATTTAAATTCATTTTAATATTCACTTTAATTTCAAAAAAATGGTTTTTATAAATAAAATAAACAATATACTGCAAAATGTTTTAAAATTGTATTTTTGTAAGTAATTTTAAATTGTGTTTTAAATCGTCTACATAAAATTTTAACTATAATAAAATATTATTAAGCATTTTGCAAGTATAAAAAATTTTAAGTACATTATTTATTAATAAATATAAACAACCATTACATTTGAAAAAAGTAATCCATATAATTATTTGAGATAAACCAATAATGAAACATATATTTACTTAATAGTATGTTTTTTAATATAATAGTTGTAATAGGCTATTTTTGGCCTAGGCCCGAAAAAAAAATAATAACCGAATAAATAAAGCCAAATGATGCAATCGGTCGAAAACAAGTTAAAAATAGCCAAATTGAAAGACAGTCATTAAATTGGGGCCAAATCAAAAAGATGGAGAAAGCCAAGGAGTTATCAAATTTTGTTGACTTGGTAAAAAGCCAAAAATAGGAAGATATTATTTTATTTTTGTTTTTATTTATTTTATTTTAATTTATAAATTAGTTAGGTTATTTTTAGTAAACTTCATGTATATAAATAGGGGTATTTTGTTCTTTGAAAGAGATTATTTTTTATATTCCTACTTCAATTTGGAATTGAATTATTCTCTCTTTTCCTATTTTTATTGGAATTGAATTATTTTCTTTTCTCTTTCAATTTGACGTGGGAATTTTATCCATTTCATTTCAATTTCTTTGTTTTTTTAAATTCGTCCAATTGCTTTTAGCCCTTCCGCTTTTTTATTATTTTGCAATTAAGTTTTTATTATTTTTAATTTTGGCCTTAAAATTTGTTTTGACTACATTTTAGTCCTCCTTGAAGCTGTGCGTTCTGGAGAGTGGGGATTATTTCCCTTTTGGTCCCTCCTTGTTATTTGCACGTTCAAATTGGCCATTTCTTTTTATTTATTTTTGATTTGCCCCAAAATTTTGCTTTAAGGTTTGATTTAATCCTTTTTTTTAATTTTCGTTATTTTATTATCAAATTAACTAATTTAATATATTATTGCTATTATTATTATGTTCTATTTATATTTATTTTGTTATTCTAATACTATTATTACTTATCTAATTTTTATTTATCTATTTTTATTTCTACTATTATTATATTTCTATTTATATACTAATATTATTTTCATTATTATTTTTCTTATATATGTTTTTTTACTCTTGTTATTAACATTTTATTTATTTATTTATATCGTGTTGTTATTTATTTATTTATTTATTTATGTTCTCTTATATGATTTTAAAACTTTTATTATTATTATTATTATTATTATTATTATTATTATTATATTTCTATTTCTATTTATGTATTAATATCATTATTTTTTTATTTTTTTATATATTATTATTATCATTATTATTACTATTATTATTATTATTATTATTATTATTTATAGTATATTTATTCACAAATTGCTCACTTAATTTTATTTTATATTTTAATTTACTCTTCTATTTTCAATATTTTACAAACTACTTTCTTCAATATTTGTTTGTATATCTATTTATGTATTCACTAGTCCTTATTGTACCATAAAAATCGGTTTTGTCTTGTTCAGTGCCTATTTTATTTTTGTTATCATTGAAATTATTTGTTGTTTACTTTATCTTATTTCCCTTAGATTGTTTGTGTTGGTAGTAAAGTGATAGTATGTGGTTATTGCATTATGTATACTAGGATTTGTTAGTATTTCCATATTATAGACATTCATTAACTTAACATTTTATTTGTACATTATTATTCCATGTTCATATTGCCATTTTAGTTTGTTTCGTTCAAATCATATCGAGAATTAGGTCCCAACGTATTTATTCATAATGTGTCGTTTTATTATACTTCAAACAAAATAAATACACATCGTTTTAAATTTCATATTTGCTATTATTTCATAAAAAGAAAAATTTCAAAATAAGGCAATGTTCCGTACTTGGAAACTTGAGAGATTGTGCCCTAACGTACTGGGTTTTGATTTTTCTCGTTTGACCTAAATGACCGAATATCCTTTTAAAATTAAAATGCATGAGTTTTAAAAATCAGAAGACAAGCTTATTTTCGAGGGTTTAAAATGTCGTATCTTAACGTACTGGATTGTGAGATTTTATTACAACAGGACAAGAAGGTCTTTAGCATCCGCTTTCGATTTATCCAAACATTTTTTGTAGAATTAACATTAATAAAAAGGAGGATCGTATTTTTTAAATTCTTTACGGATTTTCAATTTTTGACACTAAGACATTAATTAATCAATTAGGTACCAATTTTAGGCGTATCGAAGGTGCTAACCCTTCCTCGTGCGCAACCGACTCCCGAACCCATTTTCTGGATTTTGTAGACCAAAAATCATCGTTTTAAATTTAAACTTTTGCTAAAATGATTGAATTACCAGGTGATTTGATCACACCTAAATAAAAAGGATTGGTGGCGACTCCCATTTTCATTTTCATTTCCAAAAATAAAAAGTCGACGACCCTGTTTTTTCAAAAAATAAAAAAAGGTTTCGACAAAGAAAATATTAGTGAAACCATGACAAATATAAATTACAATAATGCATTGTTATGCTACTTCATTAACATGCAAATAAGATTGGGTGAAATCTAATGTAAACATGACGGACAGTTGTGTGAAAAAAAAAAAAAAAAAAGAAATGATTTGGATTAAATGTTAAGACAGGAAGCATTGGGGATGTAGCTCAGATGGTAGAGCGCTCGCTTAGCATGCGAGAGGTACGGGGATCGATACCCCGCATCTCCACAATTTTCTTGATACATTTTTCTTCGTTTTTGCCGCAAGAGTAGAATTGTATTCAATTTCCCACTTACCTCTGATCCCCATAATCTACCAACTTCCTATTTAAATATTTTTTTGTTATAAAATGATAAGGCAACAAAGGGTATACTAGACTAAGGTTAGTAAATACCTCACTCCCTCAACTTTAAAAAATTAAATTGGATTCAACTAATAATTGGTAATTACAAAATAATTATAATTATTTCTGTATAACAACTTGAAACCCTCGATAAAATTTTGATTAAAATGATTTTTTTAATTTCCGAAAAAAATTGATTTTTTTATAAAAGAAAAGGTTTGAATTTTCGTTATGTTTTGCTTGAAACTTTTCTTTGATGTTATTATAAATATAATTTTTTTAATATTTTTTGAAATTTTTCGAAAATTTTATAAATATTTTTGAACAATTTCTTAAATTAGTAAGAGAAAAATATTTGACACATTGCTAGTGGAGTTTTTAGACTCTACAAATAATGTTAGAAGGTTGACAAGTGTGTATAGTAAAATATTTAAAAAATAAATATTTTTAAAAAAGAAACACATATTAATTTTTTAAAATTGCTTATGAAAAATAAAAAATCAATTTTTAAAAAAAATCATTGAACTGAAGAATAGAATAAAAACCCAAAATCTAATAAATATTAAAATATTAATAATTTGCAGCAAAAGTGAAAAGTAGGTAACTTGTAAAAACTGTAATTAAATTAATTGGCATGGATTAGGATGTAAGCAAGAGAAGAGAGACACAGTCCTCAAGACTTGTGTTTTCCGCTGGAGGAAACTTACCGCCGCTTCCATCTACTCTAGGTTTTGAAAACCACACTTTTTTTTAAAATTCATTTATAAAATTAAGAAATTTGGTTTATTAATTATTATTAATACATAATGCATTTCTTTTATTGAAATGTAAAAGGATCATTGCTTTAAAATTATTATTTTTTATTTTAATAATGCATTGTTTTGTACTGAATTCAAGAATAATTATCAAGGTGAGTTTCACAATTTTTTAATGTAATATTTCTGTTTTTATTTAATGTGATATTTATATCTGGTAAAAGTTGGTATCCAATGATAATGATAGAAAATTTTTAATGTTTAATTCGAGTTTAGATATTGTTTTAATAAAATATAATTGCTAATATTATTAGGTTTAAATCTTGTACAATTTGGTTAATAAAATAAATTTAGCACTAATTGTGAATTTGTTTAATTTGTTAAATACCGTCATTTTTTTCCTAGTTTTAGGATTCACTTGTTGAAAATTAATTATTGATATTATTAGTTAATTATGATTTTTCACAAAATTAATTTTAAAACCCAATTAAACAACTGTTATTTTGGAGTATCAAAATTTATAAATTTTGTCAAATGCAAGTATCACATGTGACAAAAAAGCACATGTATCTTGTCGAAACCTCTTTAAAAACAAGTTTTAAAAAAACAAAAACGGGAGTTGCCACCAATCTTTTAAAGTGTGATTGGATCACTTTATAAAACGTTTTGGTCTACGAAATTATGAGAAAATAGGTTCGGGAGTCGGTTACGTACGAGGAAGGATTAGCACCCTCGTAACGCCCAAAATTGGTACCAAATTGAATAATTTTACCTTAATGTCAGAAATTTGAAAGAATTTAGAAATAAGATTCCCTTAAAACCATAATGCTTTGAGTTAAAAAGAATCAAGATTCCTTCGTTTTAAAAGAATACAAACATCACATCCAGCATGATTGGACATGATATCTTTAAACTTTCGTAACTGAAATCATCTTGTGATTTGTAAAACTCGTTTAGAAGGATATTTTAGATATTTAGACAAACGGGAAATCGCAACCCAGCATGTTAGGGCACTACTTCCCGAGTTCCTGAATACCAAAAATATTGCCTCTTTTTGAAATTCCTTTTGAATCAAATGAGATTCCTTTTGTTTTGGAAATAATGATGTGTTTTACATATTACAAGAAATTAAATAAACCTAGCTACAATATACATGCTTTATCATTTTATGCAAATATAATATATATAAAAAATGATAAATAGTGATATAACTAACATATTATACATTCATATCTCATGCATATAAAAATGCAAATATACATATACTATCATTTCATGTAAATTACAATGTAACGGATAATAAATAGAACAATATAAATTTTTTTATCATATATATGCAATAATACTTCATGCAAATGAAAATAACGAATGATAAAAAAACAAATAATTATTATGTTAAGATAGTATTAAATAAACATAAATAAGATGCTAAAATTAGTTAACAAAGTATATATGTAATAAAGGGTAAAATCTAAATACCAATTTAAAAAGAATAAATGAGTACAAGAAAAATCTAAAATAATATATAAGTAGAAAAACATTATAAATATATTGTATGATTTAATAACTTAATGTATCTATAAAAATATTAATATGTCAAATAGAAACAAAAAAACATTACATACTAACTTCTAAAATGTAATTTGTAATAATAATTTATAAAATTAAATCATAATGAAATGATATAAAAATGATATAATATATATAATATTCATTTATAAATATAATAAAATAAGTAATATATAAAGTAAAATGTATGTAAAATTTATAAGAAACATTAATAAATAGTTAATAATAAAATGGTATGAAAATAAATAATAAAAATGATATAATATATATATAAATATAGTGAAATATATAAAATGTATATAAAATTTATAAGAAACATATATAATAATATAATAACATAAATAAAAAAAATATATAATACATATATTAAAAAATATTTAATTAATAAAATATAAATAATACATATACCATATAAAATAATATAATAATATAATATAATAAAATAAATGGATTTCCCGTATTTAATAATAATATAACATATAATTTTAATATAAAATAATAATATACATTAAATAAATAATAAAATTTAAAATAAATAAATTTATAAGTGTAAGAGGACTAAAATTAAAGGCAATTAAAAATTTTGGGCTAATTTAAAAAAAAATAAAAATGATTTAGGCCTACTTGGAAAATGTATTAAAATCGAGGGACTCATTGGGCAATTTGCCTTAATCCAAAACGACACCGTTTCCACGAATTCAATTTTAAAGCCACTGTGAGACTAAATTGAGACAAAATTAGAATATTAGGGCTAAATTAAGAAATTAAATTAAATTAAATTAAAAATACAAAAAACACGGAAGGATCAATCGGGCAATTTACCCATTTTCCAAAAACACGCTGATCCTCCCCAGGTCACGGGTCAACGCGCGGATCCCCTGCTGAAACGACAGCATTTTGAAGCTTATTGTTTTAAGCTATACGACGTCGTTTTCTTTAGGCTATATAAGCCAAGTTTTTAGCTTTGAAATCATTTTGCAGTCCGGTTTTTTTTTAAAAAAGAAAACTCTCTGAAAGAGAGTTGGGGAAGAGTTCCCGGAGTGCTATCGAGCCTCCGTCTAGGGGTTTGCAAGCGCTCACGCGCCTCCATCCATGTCGCCATATACGGTGGTCGGAAACTGGAAAGTTTCCTTTTTTCGACGCGAATCAAAACCTTATATTCCCTTTTCATTTTTCTCTATTTACAATATATATATATTTTTAAAAAAATCACCTTTGTGTTTCTTGATCGACGATAGTTCTCTCTTCTGTATGTGTGTGTAAAACTAACTTTTTATTGAAACTCTGTATATTCCCCCCCCAAAAAAAAGAAGGTCCCTTTACATTCTTGATATCCGACCTTTATAGGCCTTTTTTACAATACAAATCTTTGGTATGTTTTTGTTTGCTCGATTTCTTGCCATATATTGTTGGTACTGTTCCTTTTTATTTCGTTTTGCAAGTGAGCGAAGAAATCTCGACGGAGGATGCGCCGATTATGGCGCGATGTGGCGCTGGAGTCACGGCGCTGATGGTGGGTAGCTGGATCAACACGAGATGAAACGGCGTGACTCGGGGCCAGAGTTATGGGGTAAGGCCAAGAGGCGTGTCTGTTGCGGCGCGAAGCTTCTGGAAACACTAGGGTTTCCAGATTTAGTTTAGGCACTGGGCCTCAGTAGTTTGGGTCTGGCTCAGGTAAACGGGTTTTGAGTAGTTTTAAGTATTCAGTTAGGCTAAAATGTAATCAGGTCTTTGAGCTTATTGGGTTGTAAACTGTAATTAGGTTGCTGGGTTATGTATTTAATTTTGGGCTCTGTATATGGACTGTTTAAAATAAACAAACATTTATTTTTATTTTGTTTTTATTTTAAGGCCCGAGCAAAATATAGTTCATACATATCTCATTATAAATTTTATCAAACTCAGGCATCAAATTACTAAATGCAAGTATCAAATTGGACAAAAAGCACATGTACCACATTAAAAAAAATTCCAAATTCATATATCAAATGATGTGTTAAGTGAATTATTAATGGGTAAACTACACCATTAGTCATTAAACTATGAGTAAGTTTTCGCTTTGGTCACTTAACTAAAAACAGTTACAATTTAGTCACTAGACTATTCAAAAGTTTTCATTTAAGTCACTGACTTATTCAAAAGTTTTCATTTAAGTCATTGGGCTGTTAAGTTCTTTTTTAAATGAGCTCCAAGCGACAATTCAACAATCGATACGGTCGATCGGTACCCATTGATGAGTAGAAGAACATACGTTAGATCCAAATCGATCTGACGATTAGTGTCAAAAATTAGAGAATTTTTTTTTTGAATTTTGATTCACAAATCTGTGGTGTCCAAAGTTGTTTCATGAAAAAAAAACTAAACTATAGAAGAGAAGGGGAAAGAGAACTTTCGACTTCATCTAAAACTAAAAATTACACCTTATTTACAAACTTCATCTTCTCTAACTTTTTCTGTTTCCTTTTACTGCCATTGGTGTCAAAAAAAAGTAAAAAAAAATTGTTCAATTTCATCATTTGTGAGGCGATATCAGATACATTTATAAATACCCCAAGTTGTTAATCGAAAAATGTCGTTGTTCATGACTCATTATCAATTTTTTCTTTTCTTTTTTTCTTTCTTTCCAAATTTCCTCTATAAACAAGCGTTAAGGTCTTTAGTTCTCAATTACCGATATGTATTCTATAACCCACTCTTGATTTAGTTGAAAACCAAGTTAACTATTTTCACATGAATGCTATACTTTTAAAAATAAAATTAGAGTATATATTTTATATTTGGGTTTTTTTTTAATTCACATGTAAAAGGGTTACTACATATAAGGGTAAAATTGTACATTCATAAACAACATTGATGTTTTACTTCATAGCAGACACAGGATAACAATAGTAATAAATATCACAATTTTCAACGATCAAACATCTTGATATAGTGATATCTATCCTTCATATGTCCTTTTGAAGCTTGTTTGTTATTTAACATAACACTCATCTTTTATATCTGTTGGAAAAATTACATTTAATGGGAACTTTGAGGCATATTCTGAATAGGTAAAAGTGGAGAGTTGAATCATATTATTATGATTTCATATTCTCCTCCATGAGGCCTTTACAATGGTATATCATATGCTCAAAATGGTTGAGTGATGAATGAGAAATTGATGCTCAAAGTAAGCTACTTGGAAATATTGTTGAGGAAGAGTAAAAGTTTAGATCCTATATTGGTTAAATATCAAAGTGTGAGATTAGTTTATATATGTGAACCCTCTTGAAAGGTTATTGAATAGCTAAGCTTATAATCTTGCCTTGAGTGTAAGGGGGTGCAGATCCAAACCCAACAAGGTTAGGGCACACCCACACGACTTGGGTGACGTAAAATGTTTGAATTGGTTGGGCCCAAATAAGCCTGTGGATATTTTAAGCCCAACATGAATTTATTTTCTTCAGTAGACATAATCTGGTTATATATGGACAATATCTTATTTAATTTTTAAATCAAATTGATTTTTGGCTCATTAATGGCAGATTTTATGGTTATTTCCAAAATTTTCCACTACCTTAAATGCCTATAAAAGGCAGTGTATTCAGGAGGATTACACACACATTCTAATAATTTCTTATACCGAAATTCTGTTCATTTCAAAACTCTTCCTTTTCCTCTCTTTATTTTCAAACGTTTTGGTGATAGACAAAGACAAAGGTCGTTCGTTGATCTTTGTAGAGGTGCTACTACTTTGATCACTATTGTTGTTGTATCCTAGGAGACATTCGACCAACGTTTCTCCAAGTACCGTAGGAGTGGCTAAATCTGTCTTAAGGAAACTGTGTTTCACAGGCCTCAACGATTCGTAAAATCTCGATGCTCCTTTATTTCAACTGTTTATTATGGTTTTATTTGATTTTCGTATTTGATAAATTAATTATAAATCATTCTATTTATATTTTATTTCATATTTGTTTATTTATATTTAATTTATTTTGTTCGCTAATGTGCTTTGTCTAAAATCTTAAGACAGATCCAATTATTTTTTCAATTTTCTAATCCGAGACAAACGAGACACCAAGGCCAAGAAAAAAATATTTTTTCAAAAATCAATTTTCTTTTAAAAATTAAATAAATTTTTTCGGTTTTTTTCCCGCTGTTCAATAGATTTCTTTTTCCTCTATTTTTGTTTTATTTCCAAATGAATATCAAAACTAATAAAATATGTTTCGGGATTTTTCCCGCCGTTTAACAGATTTTATTAGATTTTGTTTCCAAAATTAAAAGTAAATAAAATCCGTTTCGGGATTTATTCCCGCCGTTCACCAGATTTTATTCTATTATTTTAATTCTATTTCCAAACGGGAAATTAAAGGTAAATAAAATCCGTTTCGAGAGTGATTCCCACCGTTTAACGATTTTATTCTATTTCCAAAAAAGAGTAAAATAAAATCTGTTTCGGGATTGATTTCCGCCGTTCAACGATTTTATTCCAATTTTTTTTTTATTTCCAAAAATGAGTAAAACAAAATCTGTTTTGAGATTGATTCTCGCGTTCAACAGTTTTATTCCAAATTTTGTTTTATTTCCAAAAACGAGTAAAATAAAATTCGTTTCGGGATTGATTCTCGCTATTCAACGGATTTATTACATTTTGATTTTGTTGCCAAAAATGAGAAATTAAATTAAATAAAATTTGTTTCGGGATTTATTCCCACCGTTTAATAAAGATTTATTTGATTTGATTTTGTTGTCAAAAATGAGAAATTAAATTAAATTAAATCTGTTTCGGGATTTAATCTTGACATTTAACAAAATTGTTTTTGATTTCGTTTTAAAATTTTTATTCTGCCGTTTAACAAATCAAAGAGAATTTTTTCTGTTTATGGTGGTCTTAATTGTGGCTTTAAATTGAATTAAAATAAATTTATCACCGGTGAATTAAAAAGGCAATATGAGAATGCATGTCTAGGATTGGTTCTTTGAAAGACTTGGTATTTAAGCGTGTCGAGAGCATCACCTCTCTTTTAGGGTTACATACCTGGTGCATTATTTTTATTGTATTTTTTATTAGATCATATAAACTTTTGTTTCGAGTTTTATTAGATTCCTGTCGTCTAACAAAAGTTGATAAGTTTTCTAATTCTAGTTTTGTTTCTTAACAAAAAAAAAAATTGGAAACTCCCACCAATTAAATCAATTCGCAATCTGAAGCTTTGGTTCAAACGCAATCTTCGATCCAAAACTTAGTATTGCTGGTGGCGGCTGCTGTAAGCCACAACGAGAAACTTGCAAAATTCTTGGGACAGAATTTCAAGACTTGCAACAGAAAATCTTATTTTATTTTACCATGTTGAACTTGGCCAAATTTTTTAAAGGTGACCCTCCTACTGTTAAAGAGGGCGAGGTAGATGAAGTTACTGCTTTCACTACTATTGAAGCTTGGAAACATTTAGATTTCCTATGCCGAAACTACATCGTAAATGGATTTTCTAATGTACTGTACGAAGTGTATAGTGTTAAGAAAAAGACTAAGGAATTATGGACATCGTTGGGCCATAAATACAAAGCCGAAGATGCTGGAACTAAAAAGTTCTTAGCTGCTGAATTCTTGAATTTTGTAATGGTTGATTCTAAATTAGTTGTGAATCAAGTGAAGGAACTTCAACTGATCATTCACGAAATTCTTGCTGAAGGGATGATAATAAGTGAATTCTTCCAAGTGACAGCCATTATTGAGAAGTTGCCTCGTGCTTGGAATGACTTCAAGAATTACCTAAAGCACAAAAGAAAGGAAATGTCAGTGGAAAACCTAACTGTCAGACTTCGGATTGAATAAAACAATAGGGGTACAGAAAAGAGGCGCAACAAAGCAGCAAATGGCAATATTGCTAGGGCAAACGCCATAGAAGTCAAGAAAGACTTCAAGAAGGGAAAACAACTGCAGAATAGGTCTAAATTGGGACCAAAATGTGGTGTTTCCAAGAAGAAATTTTTTTTAAGGAAAATGCTTCAATTACAACAAGATGGGGCACAAGTCATCCGACTATAGGATCCCAAAGAAAGTTAGAGGTAACATACGCAAGAAATATGAATGAAAATGTTCTTTAAAAAGGGGGAATGTTTGTGGGAAGGGGATGTGTATTAAACTAAATGCTATCTCTGTAAAAGCAAAACTATGAATCAGAATATTGTTCTTTTTCTATTTATATGCTTAAGTTATTTAACTTATGGCATAGTAGGCTCGGACATGTTAATTAGGATACTTTACGTACATAAATTAACTTAAAGAACATTCATTTGTTTCACAATAATAATTATAAATGTGAAACATGTGTTGAGGCAAAATTAATAAAGGTCAAAAACCACTTGATCTAATACATACAATGCTTGTAAAGCTTGTTTAACGAGAAGAAGGAATAAAAATGTTTATTACATTTATTGATACGAATATTTACTTATGAGCGAAGACAAAGAGAATTTTATTCTCTATAAGCAAGAAGTTGAAAACCAACTTAATAAAAAGATTAAATGATCGTGGTGGTGAATATGTTGAATCATTTGAATAATGCACACAACTTAATAATACCACTATACTTTCCTCAAATAGAGTAGCCAAGTAGAAAATCAGACTCTAAAGGAAAAGATGAGTACACTGCTGAAAAGCTCTGGGTTATCACATGAAATATGGGGTAAGCGTTTCTATGAGGTAATTACCTTTTTAAATAAGGTACCCTATAAGAAAAGGGACAAAACACCATATGAATTATGGAGAGGTAGAAAATCATCCTACAACCACTTGAAAGTGTGGAGGTGTCTTGCTAGCATAACATGGTAAGTCGAGACATATGTATCGTCGACACAATACCGTTAAACAAATTATATCAAACGAAGTTATCTCTATTGATTTTGAAAAATAAAAAGATAACATTGCGGATCCGCTAACCAAAGGCTTAAAACATCGAAAGGAATGTGACTAAAGCCCATGAATATAAAAAGGCGCTATATGAAGGAAAACCCTATCTAGTTGACTAGAGATCCCAATATCTAGGTTCAATGGGACAACCTAATTGCATAGACCTTGTAAGGTTACTGTGGGGGTACTTATCCAAATATGTTCCTATGATGTAAACAGTGATTAAAAATAGTATAGGTTAAGCAATGCTTTTAATAACCATTGTGTGTTTCGATGAGCCGAACAACATAAGTCACCTATGTGAGAGTGAAGTAAGGCTGCTTCAAGGAGACTATTGGGGCATAGTTCTCTCAAACTCTTATAGAACCAGGAGATGTTCACAGCTATATAAACATAACCATAAGAACTAAAACCTTGCTAATGAGGTAGTTGTGTGAGGTATATCATCATTTACACAAAAGGCAGAACAGTTCAAGGACATCATGTCTACTGGTTAGCTAGTAAAGTAAATATACTTTCACAATGGAAGGTTCAAGGGTGGATACCTACCCTATGCAACTATCGATCGTAGATTCTATCACCATATCGAATCAATGTTTTTTGATAAAACTACCAATTTTCATTCATGTGGGGGATTGTTGGAAAAATTGTATTATATGGGAAGTTTGAGGCATATTATCAATAGGTAAAGGTGGAGAGTTGAATCATATTATTATGGTTGCATATTTTATTCCATGAGACCTTTACAATGGTGTATCATATGCTCAAATGGTTGAGTGATGAATAAGAAATTGATGCTCAAAGTAAGCTACTTGTTAATATTGTTTAGGAAAAGTAAAAGCTTAGATCCCACATTGGTTAAATACCAAAGTGTGAGATGTTTTTATATATGCGAACACTCTTGAAGGGTAATTGAATGACTAAGCTTGTAACCCTGCAGGTCCAAACCCAACGAGGTTAGGGCGTACCCCCACGACGTGGGTGACGTGAAATGTTCAAACCAGTAGGACCCAAATAGGCTTGTGGATATTTTAAGACCAACACGAATTTATTTTTTCTTAGCAGACATAATCTGCTTATATATGGACAGTATCTGATTTGATTTAATTTTTAAATCAAATTGATTTTTGACTCCTTAATGGCAGATTTTATGGTTATTTCCAAAATTTTTCGCTACCCTAAATGTCTATAAAAGGTTGTGTATTCTGGAGGATTACACACACATTCTAATAATTTCTTATACCGAAATTCTATTCATTTCAAAACTCTTCATTTTCCTCTCCGCATTTTCAAAAGTTCTGGTGATAGAAAAAGGCAAAGTTTGTTCGTTGATCTTTGTAGAGGTGCTACTACTTTGATCACTGTTGTTGTTGTATCCTGGGAGACATTTAACCAATGTTTCTCCAAGTACCGTAGGAGTGGCTGAATCTGTCTTAAAGAAACTGTGTTTCACAGGCATTAACGTTTCATAAAATCTCAATTCTCCTTTATTTTAACTGTTTATTATGGTTTATTTGATTTTCGTATTTGATAAATTAATTATAAATTATACTATTTATATTTTATTTCATATATGTTTATTTATATTTAATTTATTTTATTCACTAACGTGTTTTGTGTAACAATATCAAGTATACCAAACAAGCCGTAAATGTAAGCGCACATCATATTTTACAATGATTATTATCATATCTACGAGAATAAGGAGAGTAGTTACAAGCAGAAAGGGGCTTTCACTAAAGGAGAGGGATCCACTTATATCGGTATAAAACTAAAGTTGTTTTACATTGTTTCGTATCTTTTTGTATGATTAATATTTTAATGATTTATCAATTGAATTTATCAATATAATTGTACTTGTCATACATGTAAATTTTCGAACTGATTCAATAACTCTATCATATCGATATAAAATAATATTTATTAATATTTATTAAATGATTTAATTTATTTACATTAAAAAATAGTTAGAAATTTTTAGTTTATGTTAAATTTAGCAAGCATGATCTATATGAATGAAATATGAAATATAACATTAATCGTATAAAAAGATACAAAAGAGTGTAAAACAACTTTAGTTTTATATTAGGGTAAGTGAATCTCTCATTTCACTAGATGGAATAATGAATTTGGTTACTCTCTATTAAAACTAGATCTTAATTTACATTATTTTAAAATGAAAATTTTGCCTTGGCCTTTTGTGACAATATCATTGGAATCAAATTACAAGCCAAACTTGAATGATAACATGAATTTGAGAATTTAGATTTGAATTCTGATCTTAATTAGTGATTTCAATCCATGAAACTGTAAATTTAATGCTTTGTAATGAATGGTGAAAATAAACCCTCAAATCACTAAATATTGCATAATCTGTGAGATTCCTTTCCAAATTGAAGCAAAACCATAATTAATCTATAAATCTTCATTACATAATATCCTCATTATTTTTCCAAATTATTAATTTATAAATGGGAAGAAAACATATATTATTTATTCTCTTCATTTCTACTTGCCGTATAAGTTACCTAAATTACAACTTTTTATTTCCATAAATAAATACTACCTTAAACATATATATATGTATATATATATTACAAAATCTGGCAAGTCAGTAAATGCCCTATTTCTTACCACATTCCCATGAAACCTATTACATTTATAAGCCAAATGCTTCATTAGCTGTGTACTGTTAAGCCCCCTCCCCATCATCCCCCCCCCCCCCCCCAAAAAAAAAATGTCGAAGAAGCTTCAAAAATCTCTTCAGGATTACCTTTCCAAGATCAAGAAACCCTCTCCAAATACTCACTTCCTTTTAAACTCATTCTCTTCCAACAAATGGATTCGAAAAGGTTGCAAAAACCCCCAAACCCTTTCATTTGCTGTTCATCAAGATGGCGAAGCTGCCACACTTTCTGATGTTGATCGTTTTCTCTTTGAAAATTTCAAGTCTTTGTATATCAATGATGATGATGATGATGAAGAGATTAAAGATGATGATGGTGATCGTGATGTGAAAGGCCCTGTTGGGATTTGTTTTGAATCACCAAGGTTTATTGATCCGCCCCCGTACCTCTCAGGATCCAACAGGTTCTTCATTGCTACTGGGTTTTCGAGTTCGCTCATCGAGGAGGCTCGTAACAGCGGTGTAACTAGCAACACCTTCATGTCAATGTCGGAGGATGCCGGTTCCTCCTCGACCTCCATCTCTAACACTAGTAGTACTACTGCAAATGAATCCAACGTCTATGGTGGCGGCAGCGATAAGGTCAAGTCTCAAAGCATCTATAATGAATGCATAGCGGTGTTAAGGTGTTCGCCGAACCCGTACGACGATTTCCGACGTTCCATGCAAGAAATGGTGGAAGCAAGGTTGAAACATGGTTCGAAAATCGATTGGGATTTCATGGAAGAGCTGTTGTTTTGTTACCTAAATTTGAACGACAAGAAGTCTTACAAGTTCGTCTTAAGTGCATTCGTGGATCTGGTCGTCGATTTGCGTCAAAATGACGGCAAGATGTCTCGGAATTCTAATGTTAAATATAAGAGATCGAGGAGAACGAGGCACAATAATGTAGCCTAAGGATTGGGCTTTTTATTATTATTTAAAAAAGAGTTGGTTCTTGGGGTTGTAAAGATGTGAAACTGTTTAATGTTAATGTTATTTTGGATTTGAGTTTTTTTATTTAATGAATTTTTTTAATATTTTTTTATAGATTTTTGTTATATTTTTTTATATAATGTTTAGGATTATCTATAGTTCTTTCTCAACTTATAAATAGTAAGGCAGTGCATTTCAACACATTTAAATCTACATTCTTTTGTATTAACAACAATATTCATACTAATCGAACTAAAACTTAATCAACAAATTTGTGTTGTTGTTGATACAAAATGATGCTTTTATAATTAAAACAGAAGAGTGGTTTTCAAGGAATAGGTATGGCATGACTTTCTTTGTTTATAATTTAGTTTAAAAGAATAGAAGAGATTATATGAAATTATGATTCTACGTCGTCCTTATCCCTTTCTAATAGGAGAATGATAAATCAGATTAAATTTGATTTGTCATTATCTTATTGAAAAGGGATATAGATGACGTGGAATTATAGTTAAATACAACCCCTTCTCCTATAGATAAAGTCAAAAACTATCTCCTTTCTTTTTTTAACAAAAAATGCGAATGTAGTATATAGTAATTTTTATATTAAATAGTAGTTTCGTATGGAGTGCCCGAATAAGTTATAGAAATGCATCATTGAAAAATATAGTTTTAGATTTTTTTAAAAATGGTATATATATTTAGTAAAACTTAAATATTTTGGTATTAATTAATAATATTAGTAATTAATTTTTATTAAATTAATTTTTCACTTGACTCTTAATTCTTATGATTAGGAATCAATTTAGACAAAATAATATATTGGTTTTCTTACTCATGATGCATGAGTTGATTGTATATATAAATTAAAATGTATAAATTACTTTTGGGTATTATATAATTTTTATAAATTTTATGAGAAAAAATGTAATATCCCAAAATTTTCGATTAGACACGTAGCACTATTCTAATAGTGGATGTAGAGAATCTTCGAAAAAATTGAAAAATGAGCTAATTAAAGAAATTCTTATGAAAATAAAGTGATTTTAAACTTGAGAATTTATGAAAACAATTCAAGAAGTGAAAATGTGAGAAAATGATCAAATAAAAATTTTGAAAAGTTCGAAGGCTAGAATACAAATGTGGCTAAAATGAGAAAAGTGAAGTATTAGTGATGAGCTGACAAAAGTATAAGTTAGAATATGTAGTGGCACGATGAAAATCACTTTTAGAACTAAATTGGAAAGATTAAAAAATACCATGATTAAATTATAAATTTTCTATTTTTGCTGAGTAATGGGTCACTATTTATGTATTCATTTTAAAAGGTTATATGTGAATTATGATATTTGTTCTGGAAAAGTGCTTATTGAGAAAAAATTGTGTTAAGTAGCAAAAACAGGTAAAATAGTAATTTCGTCATAATTTCACATTTTGGTTATTTTTTAATAGTACAATTGATATATGAAAATTTATTTGCACCAGTTTTTTAAAACCTTGGGCTTGAAATATTGTATATGGACTTTAGGCCCACTTGAGTGAATTCCAAGAAAAAAGAAATTGAAGAAGCAACCCATCGGCTAGTGCAACCAGCTACTCCCCATCTTCTATGGAGTCTTCTTCCTTCCTTACATTTTTTAAGCTTTTTTTTTTTTTTTTTTTGAAATCACTTTAAAAGGATCAATACCCACTTTGAGATCTTTTCTAAAATACTTGGAAAATCACCTCTTACTCTCATTTTCACAATTAGACTCTCAAATTTTAGTCTAAGATTTCTTGATTTTTGAGAGAGAAAATGGAAGCTTGAGACAGAAAGCTTCATAAAGGTTAGTAATGATGTTTTCTACTTATCTAAGCCTAGTACCTGAGAAATTTTATCTGAGAAAACTTTGAAAGCTTACATATTAAATTTTAGTTATTTTCATCAGTATAAAAAATGTAGTAATTGTGAGAAATGGATTTCCCAGCAAATTTGAAGGTGGAATCAAGGTTATGGAGGCATGATTAATCCAAAGGGTAAGTACCTTGGATACTCTTATTTGTCTTATGTTAAAGTTTATGAATTAGGTAAAATTTCTGTAATAAATATGGTGTAATTATAAAATGAATACATGTAAACTCTATGGCTTAAAAGACATGATATAAGTCAATAATGTGTTATTTTGAAATTGTTAGTCATGAAATACTTAAGTTAACTAAATATATGATATAGGGTTATTAATTGCCATGGGAGTGTGAGTAAACATGTTTTGATACGTAGGAATTATGTTAATAATGTAAAAATGTGAATAATTGTCATTATCGTTATGAATAGGACTTATTGGTTAATTTTTACTTTTAGTCAATAGACTCATATCATGTTAAAACATGAGATTTGTTTTGTAAAAGATAAATAGCTATTGAAAATATGACTTTTCATTATTGGGAATTATTAAGTAAAATGGGCATGTGTATAAAGCCTAACGAAATGTAAAAATGTGTATGTAGATGTAAAGCACTAATGATGCCTACATGTAAAAAATGATCATGCCCATAAGGCCTTATTAATATGGAATTGATCATAGAACTTAAAGTGCCCTTATATGATATATGGATATGTATGTGTTAATGGCCTTAATGGATATATGTTAATTATAATTGTAAAGTGCCCTAGTAGACTTAGTGAAATGTTAGAATACGGTTGGCATGCCAATTAGGGTCTATAACGCCTTAAAGTTCTATCGCCTTTGGCCTTGGAACTTTGATGTCCTTTGGTGTGGTGTAAGTTTCATATTTATGTGTGTTTTATATTGCCTTCGGGCCATGCACTTTGTTGCATCTTGGTGTGGTGTAATTTATGCTCTTATGAGTTTATTGGTGTGGTAAATGGATGTGTTGCACTTCAGTGCCTATTGGTGTGGTGGAGGAGTCTTGTGTTGTGAAATCAAGTTTTATTTGATAATATGTTTTGATATAACAAATTAAAATATTTTTGAATAAAAATTAAAGTTGAACAAAATTGAAAAAATAATATTTCAAATGAAGTTTAAGAGATAAAATTTTGAATCTTATATTTTGAACTCTTAGAAAAATTTTAAATCAACTTTTAAATCAAGTTAAAATGATCTCAATCAAAGTTAGATTTTTTGTCAATAAGTTAAATTGTTTTTAAACAAGTCAGAATAGCTCTAGGCCAATACTTTTTGGCCCAATACTGATAGTTTTCAAAATATTGATAACCATTTCAAAAACGATACCAAATTGACATTCTGTTTTTCACAAATTCAGCTAAGTATTGATCAAGTATCGATTCCTAAAGTATCGATAAAAGTCCTCTGCTATCGATATCTTTAGCTCCAACGATCACTGAATTTTGCATTAAATGCAAAAAATATCGATACCTCCTTTGCCAGTATCGATACTCGTAGTTGTAGATGAATTTAATGCACTGGTTACTTCATCCCCAATGGCTCTATTCATGTCTCTAACAACCTCAACGGTTGGAAATCAATTAGGGGTATAAATACCAGCTTCTAAAGATCCTACAACAACAAGATAGATAATCAAGCAAAAATATCAATAAAAAATAACCTTGTGCTTACAATTCTCAACAATTTTCTTTAAACACTTATGTGCTTTCATTGTTTTATTTAGCTCAAGTGTTTCTCTTTGTAATTGAGCGTAATTTGCAAACATTATGAATCTTGTTAGGGCTCTTTCTTTGTTTGGTCATTTGTATCTTTTTGAGAAGGGTTTGTGTCTTAAGGTTTGGGTAGAAACTGTAAGGGAGTTTGTAAGGTTAAATTTTCTCCTCAAAGATTATCAAATTAGTGAATTTGAGAAAATCCTTAATAGTGGAAAGCTAAGGTAGTGGAGTAGACAATTGGGGCCAAACCACTCTAAATTCTTGTGTAAAATTTTTCTATCCTTATTCTCTATCTTCCACAAATTTTTTAAAAGCCAATTCACCCCCTCTTAGCAATTTCGGTTTGATTATTTGAGTTAACACGTGTATTTGAGTAAATTTTACTAGAGTTTATAATGGGCAGAAATGAATTAAATTTGGATAATGAACTTTAATGTGCTTTAAAGGTAGGTGGCCTAGTGAACTTGTCCTAATTGTTATTAATGAAATTGATGATCATGTATGCATTAGTAAAAGAAATAGAAATGAAATGTGATGTGATGTGTAAAGAATATGTGTGAAAGCACACACACACACATATATATATATATATATATATATATATGAAAGTACTAGGAATCTAAGGTATAAAGGATTAAATACTATAGGAATAATTTACGAAAGTCTTAAACATGAATTTCATAATGTGATAGGCTAACAAACTATGAAAATGTAAGTTAAGCCCTAAAAGTTTATTAATGCAAATAGACTTGTTAATGGAACTAAAATGTCACTTGAATGAATTGGAAAATACAGGTTTAAAAATGACTCAAAATTAATAAAACATAGGATAAGTAGGTTTATCCATTGATACTTATTGAGCTCATTAAGCTCACGTGTTAGTTGTTTAAAGGTGCAGGTACCAAATTCGTCAAGAAGTTAAGATTTCCAACTTGGAAGCTTCGCATCACCCTTTATTAGAGATTTTTATGTATTTATAATAGTTATTATGGTATGAGAACTTTGGAATGCACATAAGGACTTAATTTGAATTTGGTGTTTGTAAAAATTTGGTTTAAAAATCAAGTCGTTTTGATATAATTATTCAAGCTTTGTTTTGTTACTTGACGTGAATGTGATTATGCTATGTATCTTGACCTTAAATGAGTTTTGAAATTGATTTTTAATTATTTATAACTT
Organism: Gossypium anomalum; assembly: GCA_025698475.1. Taxonomy (NCBI): domain Eukaryota; kingdom Viridiplantae; phylum Streptophyta; class Magnoliopsida; order Malvales; family Malvaceae; genus Gossypium; species Gossypium anomalum. The sequence continues at coordinate 19,670,721 of CM046957.1, forward strand.
ATGGAAATGATTTGGACATGTTTAGGATTGATTTTAAGTGTTTTTGACTAATTTTCAACTTCAAGGGCCTAAGGTCCGGTACCACTGCCAAGGGTATTGCATCTCAACTATAACGACTCGGTTTCTAGTGGTGTTGGAAATTATGATTCCGAAATGCCATTTCTGTAAAATGTTATTAATATTTAGTATTTATGAGACTAGTATAGAAATATATTAAAATTTGGTGAAGTAATTTTGTTTAATTGATAGTTAATTGAGGTACAAGTGTAATGATCCTAAAGTCAATGTTTTAGAAAATGCGGTTTCAGGACCCCGTTTCCATAAACCAAACATGTAAACATTTTTATTAAATATTTATGGAATTATAGTGGAAATGAATTGAATTTTGGATAGTTAATTTTATCAAATTAGTGATTAACTATGGTACATGGACTAAATTGTAAAAGTGGTAAAAGTTCATTTGCTAAAGAATCTCTAATTAGAAATTAAAGTAAGGGATTAAAGTGGAAATTTTACCACCATATGAAGTTTAGGGGACGGTGGCTTAATGAGTTATAGATTAATTTTATAAAATTAATTAATTTATAACATTTATAATAAAAAAAGTAAGTAATAAAATAAAACAAAATATGAAATAAAATTTGGTTAGTGGAGAGAAAGGGAAACATTTTCTTATTTTCTCCATCAAGAGGCTGAATTAGAAGAGTGAAGAAGAAGGGGTTTCGGCCATAGGTGGTTAACTTTAAAGCTTTAAATTGGTTAGTGCAATTTAGTTTTTTTCTTCTAATTTTTATGTTTTTGAAATTTCGGGAGCTTAATCTAGTTGAATTGTGTGTTACTTTTCAGAATTGTTAAAGATTTAGGAAGCTGCCATTGTTGAATCTATGAAGTTTTAGGTATTAAATTGATAGATTTTAAGCTTTGGAGTGAAAAAGGACTAAATTGTGAAATTAATTTATAGTTTCGTACAATATGGACTAAAATGCATAAATTTTGAAATTTGTGGTTGAATTGAGAAATTACATGTCCTAAATGGACTATAGTGAAATTGGGTTAGAATTTGAGCTTTAAATTGGAAGTTATGTTAGTCCCGATTTTAGGGACTAAATTGAATAAAATGCAAAATTTTAGGGACATTTGAATAATGAAATTAAACTGATACATGCACATAATAGGATAACATAAGATGTGTGGAATTGATAAATTGCAGGGAATAATTGTATAGATCGAAAATTGGACCAAATCGGAAATAATCAAGGAAAAGACAAAATTGTTTAATAGTCCTTAAAGTTTCAATTTCTTTAATTTTTTATCCAATTAAGTTCATATGGTAGGGTTATATATAATTTCAACATATTCTTAAATTATGAAATTGTTTTTGTGTGGTTGTAATTTGAATTGTTTACAATTTGGTACAAAAAAATGTGATATGGACTAAATCATAAAGAAATGATAAATTGATTGATAAATTGAATATGATGAATTTAAATTTGATATATTTATTTAATTTATATTTTATTATGATTGATTGAATAGGATTGGTATGAATTTGGTTGATTATCGAGATAGAGGATTAAATTGAATAATTTACAAAATATGTATCACATTGAAATTGAATGTGATTTGAATAGATTTTGATATTATATCATTGTTGAAATATTATCCATAGTTAAAAATGACGCAGGATCATCAAAAGGAAAAGAAAAGGTGAGAGTCGACGATAGGTGACGTGAGTTTTCAGTTTGTATTTCTATGACCCAGAGCTAATTTTAGTTAATACATATATATTTCATTATATAGCATTAAGGTAATCTATTAACACCATGTTTGGCTGGGGGAAATGGAAAAGGGTTATAATGGAATAGAGCTGTAATAGTATTTTTGTGTTTTGAATAGAATAGATGTTGTAATTTTATAAGGAAAAAGGCTTAAATGACCATATCTTTAACGTATTTTTTTAGGTAGATGATTTTTGTTATTGTTATTAATTTATAATAAGATTAATATTAAATATAATTTAATAAATAATTTAATCATACTATTAACATAATTATTATTAAATACAATTTAATAAAACAATATATAATTTAATGACATTCTTAATATAATTATTATTAAAATATAAATTAATAAAAATCATAATATATAATATTATAAAAATAATATATAACCTATTTTATTATTTTTAAATTGCAATGTATATTTAATGTGCTAAAATATTATTAGCGAAACAAATAATTTAATTATCTTCTAAACTAAAAAACAAAAGATTAGAAGTAATAAATAACTTGAGAATTATATTTTACATCCAAACATAATGGTCACTGATTGCTGCGTGATAAGTTTTATATTTATGATTGATCGTACTTAAAACTAACTATTATCACGATAAAGGCAAGCGTACCTATCGAACAGTAGTATAGTTTATAGCAAGACCGGATGCCGAACCCACAAGAACTAAAAGTACTAGTAGTAACCTTATTTTTATTATCTAGCTTAAAAATAAGGGGATTTGTTTTTATCTAATCTAATTAATTAAACTAAGAATGCACAGAAAGTAAATTGGGGAAAAACTTTTGGGAAAACTGATTGACTTAGACAATACCCAAGGAAGAATCTACCTAGACTTTACTTGTTACTCGACTCTAAACTAGACGGTTTATTCACTTGACTTGGTCCGTAGAAATCCCTAATTTATATTATTATCCCTCTCGAGACTAACAACGTCTAACTCTAGGTTGATTAATTGAAATATCTTTTTAATTAAAACCCCTAGTGTTGCATTAACTCGATCTATGGATTCCCTTATTAGGTTTCACCCTAATCCGGCAAAATTATGTCGCCCTATGTCTGGGGGTGCAATCAACTCCGCTTAATTATGCTAGATCTACTCTTAGACAAGGACTTTGGCTCCTCTGAATAAGCACATCAATACTTGAATCAATATCCTGGAATATTAAAACAAGAATTAAGAACACATAATTAAGAATAAATCAAGTATTTATCATATAATTCAGAAAATATTAACAAGATCCGTCCTAGGTTTCATCCCTGTTAGGTATTTAGGGGATTTAGTTCATAATTGTAAAAGAAAACATCTCAGAAGAATAGTAATAGCAAAACATAAAGAAAACCCAAAAACCCCTGAAGGAAATTGAAGGGAGATCTTCAGTCTTGAAGGAGAATCCGGCTTCTGAGATGGATTAATCGACTTTCTTTGAGTCAATCCTTGCTTCCTACTCTCTGTGTGTCTTTTAATCCTCATCTAGGGTGTTTAAATAGGCTTTAGAATGCTTTAAAACCCTCCAAGTTGCCCTTTTTCTGAATAGAATTAGACTTGGGCTCGAGAGGGACATGATCGTGTGCCACGCCTGTGTAGGGTGGCTTAGGCCGTGTTGAAGTCTGCTACAAAGACACGGGCATATGGTTTACCTGTGTAAGGAAGTCTAGGCCATGTTAATTTTCTACGTTGACCCATTTTCTCCGTTTTTGGCCCGTTTCTCACTCTTTTTACTTTCATATGCTCACCTAAGTATAAAATATGAAATTAGAGGATTAGGAGCATCAAATTCCACAAATTTAATGATGATTCATCCAAAAATGTGCTAAGCATGGGATAAAAATATGTATAAATTACGACTTATCAGTCGCTAAACTAACTATAAACACGACAAAGGCAAACGCACCTATTGAACAATAGTATAGCTATGGTGAGTAGAGAATATCGTATTCGTGAGGACTAAAAGTACTAGTAATTACCATATTCTTATTATTTAGTCGATAAATTGGAGTGATTATATTTTAATCGAAAATTACTAAACTAATTTAACTAAGAACACAAAAGAGAGTGAACTAAGAAAATAATCGAAAATAACCAATGAGATAGACAACACCCAGGAAAGAATCCACCTAGACTTCACTTATTATTATGAATCTGAATTAAATGATTTATTCACTTGTGTCTTGATCCGTAAAAATCCCTAAATTATATTAATATCTCTTTCGAGAGTAAAAACAATTGACTCTAGGTTGATTAATTGAAATCTCTTTCTAATTAAAACCTCTATTGTCACATTAACTCGATCTATGGGTTCCCCTATTAGATTTGACTCTAATCTGGTAGATTTATGTATCCTATTTCTAGGATTGCATGCAACTCCACTCGATTATGCTAGATCTACTATTAAACATGGACTTTTGCTCTACTGAAATAAGCACATTAAACATGAATTAATATCCCGAAAATATTAAAACAAGAAATATGAGAACAAGAATCAAGTATTTATCATGTAAAAATAGAAATTAAATAATAGGATTCATCATAGGTTTCATCTCCCCTAGGTATCTAAAGGATTAGTTCATAATCCTGAATGAAAACATCTCAAAGTCAGAAAAATCACAAGACATATAGAAACTCAATAAAACTTCGAAAGAAATTAAAAGGAGATCTTCAATCTTGATGGAGATCTGCTTCCGAGTTGGCTCCGATGGTGTTTTTCGAGTGTTTTCTTCAATCTTCTCTGATAGCTCCCTTATGTCTTCTTTTAATGGGTATTTTTAGATTTTAGAACGCTCATAAAGCCTAAAAATTGAGTTTTTATGCATATTTGGGAAGAAGGATGCGAAATCGACACAGGCTGGGACATAAGCGTATGGCCAGTCCGTGTGGCTCACACGGGCATGTGCCCAGCCCGTGCGGAAATGCCTAGGCCGTGTGGCTCCTGAAAATAGCTCTATTTGTCCGGTTTTGACTCGTTTTTCACTCCTTTTGCTCCCAAATGCTCTCCTAAGTATAGAAATGTGAAGTTAAAGGATTAGGAACATCAAATTCACTAATTTACATAATTAATCATCCAAAAACACATTAAGAATGAGATTAAAATATGTTACTTTTATAGCTTATCAAAACATAATGTTCATACATTAACAAAAAGTTACATGATGTCATTAGGTTATATGCCATAATCTATATGTTAATTTTTACATCAAAAAGTTACAATAGTCTATGACATTCTATCATGTCATTACACTATCTAGATATTACATATACAAAAAGTTTCCAAAACATCACCAACACAACCATGATTTTTAATGGTCAGAAATAAATCTTCTCACCTATTTCAATCATATAAAAGAAGGTAGACTAAAGAAAATGAGCATTTGCGTTTGATGGTCAGGAATTTTGCTCAACGCACGATAGCGTTTATCCTCAGTTAATCCTTTTACTTCACATAAGGCCGGATATAATTTTTGAGCACTTTCTTGGAGGCAATGCTCCTACTTAATTCAAGGCCAATAGCCCGTATGTTTTCCACTAATAACATGGCAGCATCAATAATTGAAGTAGAAAAATTTTCAATTCCATCACCCATTTTTTTTTTCTTTGAAGATGTGAAACCATCTTAGTTTGGCTTCGGCAGTTGCGATTGTGTAAATGAGACATCCATCTCATCCAAGGAAACATCATCTTCGTATCCACGTTAATTGTTTCTTTCTTCAAGATCATTTGCAATATCTACATCAAAAATCTTTTTTTCTTTATTGAAAATGTGGAATCATCTTGGTTTGGCTTCGACGGTTGCGATTGTGTAGTTGAAACATTCGTATCATCCAAGGAAACATCATCTTCGTATCCATGGTAATTGTTTCCTTCATCAAGAATATTTGCTATAGCTACATCCTCAACATCTATTTCTTCAACAATATCTGTAGCAATTTAAGCATCTTTTCTAGTGGCTCGATCTTTTGCAAATTTGAAAGTAAATTGGTCATAATAAGGGAAATTGCAATGTCTAAATTGACCGACTTCTTTATAACTCTATATAAAAAAAAAAGGAATCCACGTTAGATATAAGTTTGGACAAAACAAGATAGTAAAGACAGAAAATAATCCTTACACTTATATATGAGTTTCACACAGCATCTTCAGCAACAACCATCTGCCTATGCTTGTCCTAACCAAGCCGCTATTATCTTTTCCATTGAGCATGTCGTAAACGATTGCCCAATCCCTTTTCAATGTCCTAACCTTCTATTCAAGATTAGGTTTAGCCTTCAACATAAAATGAGGTAAAACTTTTTCTAACATTCTTACCAACTCATTTAAATAATCAGCCTTAAATCATATATCTGCGTTATAGGTTCCAACATTGTACAAGTCGACCATAAGGCAACCAACATAGTTTTCTTCTGGAACCCATTTCCTTTTGCTTCCTCGAGAATTTTGGGAAGAAGTAGTTGATTGGAAAAGCCTGGCATAACTATCTTAAGGAAAAAAATACAAATTAAAATTAAGTTAGATATTATGAATCAGAAGGTTGACACTTTATAAAATTATAACACATGATGAATCAAAAGAAAATAAATTAAAGTTGTAATTCAACAAGTCTAGTACAATACATAAAGACAATTCAAACAACATCAAAGTTTCGTAAACCAGATACATGAAATAACATAAACAAATTAACCTTCTACTATGTTTTAATAAACTTAACTAATTTCTAGATGCTTTCCATTCATAGAACATTTGATTGGCTAGTTCCATCCTCCAAGTAGCCCATGTATCCGATAGATAAATATTTACGATTTTCGATTCATCATTATCTATCACATTAGTAGGTAATCCTTCGACCAACTCCGCTTCAATAGGATCAAGACTCTTATAGGTTCGAATAAAATTATAAAGCAAACAACATGCAATAATGATTCTATTGTGCACCCTCATAAGATAGAATGATAGACTCCTAAGTATTCCTCATCTAAGTTTTAATAACCCAAAGCATCTTTCAATAACATTGTCTGCTGAAACATATTTCATATTGAAAAATTCTTCTGGAGTTTTTGGCTGGTAACCCTGACACCACTCATTTAAATGATATCTTTGTCCTCTAAAAGATGAAAGAAATCCCTTACAATTTGTGTAACCAATATCAACTAGATAATAACAACCTATAAAATATATATAAAAAAACTATTTATCATGGTTAATTTTCCCAAAAAAGTTTAATTCCAAAAATTAATTCAAATTCCTCCAATTCTGCACTTTACCATGAGGAACTTTTAGTCCATGTCTCCTACTAATGGCATCTCGAAGAACCCGCCCATCAACAATCGGACATTCCCAACCAGGAAGAACATAAACAAAATGCATATCAGGTGTACAAACACCTATACACCCTCAAACCCTAAAAATAAACTCATTTTTACACCAAAAATCCCATCAGCCATCGCATCTTCTTCTTCACCCCTCCATCATTAATTTTCAGCCACCAAGGTAAGAACCCGAAGCCGAGCCGTCGCCGCACGAAACCACCGCGCCATCGCCCTCCTCTTCGCGTGTGCCGTACGATAGTAATTACACGGAGAGTTCTTCTAAAATTTTTCCACCTATTTGTTTATTTTCTTCCACATCGAGGATAATGTATTTTAAGTAAGGGCAGGAATTCCTCATTATTTCTATCGTTTTAGATGCTGAATTTTTGTTGTTGCTGCCCATATAATTTTTTTTAAAGAATATTTTGCCTCTTTTCATTCCCAAGAATTTGACCATGACTTGCCCACTGTTTGAACCATAGGCATGATTCTTATTTACTGAGTTAATTATGATTTTGCTTGATAGATTTCATCTCCACTGTTTTATTTCTTTTAGTTTAAATAATTATGATTAATGGAGTTAACCTTATCTTGATTTTGGTAAATTTGATTAAGTCTAAATACAAGAGGACACTTAATACAATTGCATGCTAAAAATATGTTCATGGCTATTAAGGTGATTACTAAAACTTATTTTTGACGCTTGATTGTTTTTCCTTAGTCCTCCAAAATTAAAATTTCGTTTAATAATAATAATGTTTCCGTGGTTATGAGTGCAGCTTAAGACGTGACTAGCTGAGTAACCGAGGTAGGGTGCTTGGGTTGTCATCCTATTTCGCATCAAAAGGTTGTGTGACGTGTTAGGTAAAACTCCGCTAACCGAAATTAATTTCTAAGAATGTGTTGGGCTGAGCAACCGGGGTGAGGTGCTTGGCTGTCATCTCTTTTCACGTCAAAAGGTTCGATATGTTCTTAGGAATAATAAAATTAGGAATGTGATAGGCTGAGTAACCGAGGTGGGGTGCTTGGGTTGTCATCTCTCTTTGCATCAAAAGGTTCAGTATATTTCTAAGCGAAAGTAAATAAATAAAATTAAAAAAAAAGATGCAAACTAAAGGGAGAAATAAATAAGGTATCTTGATAGGTTTGGTAAATTACCTAATTTTCATGAAATAATCCAAGTCGATCCTAACTTTTGTGTGTGTTAATTGGAACACTTTTTCAATTTTACTTAAATCAAACTAAGGGTTCTCTTTATTTTTCGTATGTATTTTTTCTAATTTTTATAAAACTTTGGAGTAGTATTTCTTTCATGGTAGGATTTAATTTTCACAATGGATACGAACCATACTTGAGGGCAAGCATGGGCTAAGTAGGGGGAATTTGATAATACTCTAGAACGACATATTTTATGTGCTAATTGCATGATTATTTTGAGTATGATCCTACTAATTTGGATTATTTTGTGGTCTTTTATCTTTTAGGGACTAAATTGGAGGCAAGAGGAAATTTAAAGGCAAAAGTGCGAATTTGAAGATATAATGGGCCAACATGCAAAGAAAGAGAGAATTGGTGCCAAAAATACAAACATGGAAGATCGAATGGCTAAAATGCAAAAGAAGAGATTTTATAGCATAAGACTCTATTTTAATTTCAATTATATTAGGATAATTATTAAAGATTTTTATTTAGATTTAATTTTAGGATTTATTTTCATTTATCTTTATTTATCTTTAATTATCTTTAATTATTTGTATTTATCTTTTAGAATTTCATTAGGAATAGACTAGGTTTTCTAGTACTATAAATAAGGGATGAAGTGGCACATGTTGAACACCTCTTTTCCTGAAAACACTCCCTCTACTAAAAACTCTGTCTTTTTATTCTCTCTATATTTTCTTCAATAAAAATCCCATTTATATTATATTTATTTCTTTCCCAAAAATCATGAGCCACTAAACCAATCTAGCCGAAGGTTGTCAAAATTCCCCCAAAGAGGTTCATGAGGCTTAGAACCCGCGCTTAGCCTTCTCAACAAGGTATTCATCGCTTCTCCGCATTACGGGGCTGACGCTTCCGTCCAAGTCCCTTAATAGGTGATCTTTTCAACTTGTGCAAGGAACGACCGCTGTGTACGTTTTGGAAAGGCTGCACAGTCGGTTCGTTGGCTTTCTGCGTTAGAGGTTGGCGAATCCAAGAGACAAAATGGCGTGGTATTCGCCGTTAGGAAGTGATGATCTAGCAGAAGATAGTCCCACAAAAGCGATTATTGGCTAAAGTCAGGTTCCGCCAAATTTTAAGTCTAAATCCTTGGAGTTGGTGGTCATAGGCGTCCTCTTCCACTATAACTGGCATATCCTGCTCGATAAGGGTTACTTAAAAGCCAAGGATTGAACCCAAGGTGGAACGAGACAACTGGAGGCTGAAATCTCACTACATAAGAAACTTTCTCTTCCCCAAACTCTGTTTATTTTCCTCATTTTAATTTCCGCAATTTATTTAAGTTCACAATTTTAATTCACTTTAAATTCTGTTTTTATTTTTCTAGATCGAAATTTTTAATTTTGTTTTTATTTTTATTTTTCAGGAACGCAAGTTTTCTTGGCCAAGAAATTGTCCAGGATTTCAAGAAACGAGCATTCGTACAATCTGGTCCCTGAGGATTCGACCCTACTTCCCATTTACTGTTATTTTTACTATTTTACAGGGAATAGGATATTTTTGGTACTCTTAACGATGCAGCAATTTAAATCTAAATCAACTAAATTATGTACGAGTTATATATGGAACTCACTCCAATACATTGAACCATTTCCACCTTTGTTTTGTAGAATTAGTTGTAATTCGCTTTGCCTTTTAAATAGTACATCTTGTAAGCGTATGACAACACTTAAAACATTGTGAAATGATCTGCTAATGGTTTCCCCAGACTTATTAAAGTGATGCTTGATAACTCGATTTTTAAGGTGATGAGAAATGATATGCAAAAACATTGCCCTTGCTCATCAATAAGCATGTTCCTTGACAACTTCAATCCTCCTAAAGTTTGTAACATCTCACATAGTTTACAAAAAGCAATTCTATTCATCCTAACTTCTTCAATATAGGTCTCGTCACTAGCATGTACAAGTCTTTTCACATAATCTCATTGTGCATAAAAATCTAAAATATATGATCTAATCCTTGGTCTAGTATGTAGGCTAAAGACGACACCGAACGTAACTAAGAACCAACTCGAAACTGTAAACATTTGCAACCATACTATCAATGCAAGACCAATTCTTTTTTGCCTCTCACTTTGTACTATCAAAGGCAAACAAGCCATTATTGCAAGATATTAAAGTGTTACATATCTTCAAATTATAGTAAAAGGGTCACACTTCTTCAATACTAATCTCAATAACAGTAAAATAAAATAAAAAAATTTAATTAGAAAACAACTTACAGTGATTCAGTGAATACAAGTGACTCAGTTGTGGGTGGAAGAAGCAATCAAGCAAGCCAAAGAAGAAGAGAAAACAATAACACACTGCCAAACAAAAATGAAAAATACATATTAAGAATTTTTGCAAAGCACAAAATAGAAATTACAAATATCTCTGCAAGTAAAAAACCTTAAATTCATTTCTTTATCAAATTTCATTCAACAAAACCGACTCTTTGTTTAGCAAATAACAATGTACTGAACAAAAATTTCATTAAACAAAAATTTGATTATAGCTGTTTTAAAAATGATATTTAAAGATAATTAAATTACTTAAAAATATTATGCCCTGTTGAATGAATATGAATTCCCACACAAATAGAGGACATTATAATTTTTGAAGGCATTATAATTTTTGAGGTAGTATAGGGACTAAAATTATAATTTGACCAATTTAAAATGTATTAGAAAATTTTAATACATGCCACCTATTTAATCACCATACTTTTATTTCTAACAATTTATTTATTCTACCAATCCAACTGTTATTATTAAAATTATTTTTGTAGTTGCATGACTACTTTTCTTTATTTCAAAAGTAGGACATAAACCATGAGCATGATAAATTTTGAAGAGCAAGATAAATTTGCTTTGCTGAACATCTTTTTAGTTAAATAAAAAATAAAGTGTAATAACTGTTCTAAGGAAAATGCTGAAATCTGCTACACCAGTCATAATACCAAGAAATACAAGATATGAAGAATATGACACCCTCACAGCAAATAGCCTATAAAATGAACTTGAAATACACTAGTCATAATAACTTGCTTACTTCTTTTGAGTAAATTGGCTTTATTTATTTTATTTCCTCAATTTATTTTGCGGACTTACATGTCTTTTCAGTTGGAAATAAGCTAAGGACCTACTTGTTTGGGGAATACTTATCATACCTGGTTACCAATATAATAGCCCCAGTTACTCTATAGTTGTTAATGGTGTAGCAAACAAGATATTGTGCTTTTTGAGATTCAACAGTACACACTTCTTTTTGTATATCAATGTTTTGTTTCCCTTTTTTGCACTCTTAATATATCATGTATGTGTAAAATGATTAAATGGTCTGTAATTCTAACTTGGTCGAGGGTTACCCTTCTAATTGGGCTCACTTTCATGAGTGTTTCTTGAACTTGCTCTATAAAATGACATGTTGTTGCTTAAACTGCAAAAGTGTCTAAAGAGATAGTTGTCTAAGAATGCTAAAGATAACCTTTGTGAGCATCCCATAGATGATTGGTCCTTTTTTCTTAGTTTAAGTAGCAAATTCAAGTAGCAAAGTCAATATGCAAACAAACAAATTCTCACAAGCAAAACAAAAATAAAAAAATTTCATCCTAACACATGCTTAAACACCAAATGCACTGATAGCAATAACAAATTCTCACAAACAGAAGAGTCAAAATTCAAGCAGCAAAGTCAATATGCAACCAAACAAATTACAAGCAAAAATAATTTTATTTATGGGATGTAATCTCTCTTTTTTTTTTTTTTGGATACGAAATCTTTTTCTAATAATAACATATTTTTGGTAGCTGATTAATCATAATGTTCAAGTGCCTCATGGGAGAGTGAGTAAAGTGATGTTTTTTACAAAGGCTGGAAATGAGCAAAAGGAAAAATCAGCTCTCAAAATAAAAAAAAAGAAGAAGAAGAAATTATTTTTCAACTATTTTATTTGGAAAAGTTAACAAAACAAAACTTTTAAAAAACTATGGGATGATGAATTGTTGAAGAAAATGACTTTAACAACTCTCTATAATGACTTTAAAAAGCCTCATTGTAACACCCCTAACTCGTCTCCGTCGTCAAATTAGGGTTACGAAGCATTACCGAACAATCGGGATGACATTTAACTTCCAAACATTTTAATAAAATCATTTAATGTTAATTAAATAAATATCATTAAAAACCTATCAAACATGTGCATTTGGGCCTTAAATCGAGCCTTCGAGGCCCTAAAAATAGACTAGAAACAGTTCGGGACTAATTTGAAATAAAACAGAATATTTGGGAAAGAGTAGAAAAATTTGAAAACAAGGGGTCATACGGTCATGTGGCCAGGCTGTATGACATAGCTCACGCCACGTAACAATTAAACAAAAGGACATATAGCCGTGTCCCAGCCTATGCCTCCACCTACGTAACTCACTAAGTTGGGTCACACGGTTGTGTCATAGGCTATGTGCCAGACCATGTAACTCTTTGACTTGCAACACACGACCATGTCAGAGATCGTATGTTAGGCTGTGTAACTCACTAACTTAATACACTAAGAATTTACAATTGACACATGGCTATGTAGCTAGGCTGTGTGTGTCACACAACCTGTGACAGCCCGTGTGATCCATATTTAGACCCTAAAAACATGTCATTTCAAGGCCAAAACACACCTAACCATCCATCCTATTTGTGCACACATTCAATTGACCTAAACATTGTTGGAAAAATTGTATTTTATGAGAACTTTAAGGCATATTCTGAATAGGTAAAGGTGGAGAGTTGAATCATATAATTATGGTTTCATATTCTACTCCATAAGACCTTTACAAGTGTCTATCATATGCTCAAAATAGTTTAGTGATGAATGAGAAATTGATGCTTAAAGTAAGCTACTTGGAAATATTGCTGAGAAAAAGTAAAGACTTTTACCAAGTGTGAGATGTGTTTATACATGTGAACTCTCTTGAAGGGTAATTGAATAACTAAGCTTGTAACCCTGCCTTGCGCTCAGGGGGTGCAGGTCCAAACCCGACAGTGTTGAAGCGCACCCTCACGATATGGGTGACGCGAAATGTCTAGACCGGTTGGAACCAAATGGGCCTATAGATATTTTAGCCCAACATGGATTTATTTTTCCTCAACAGACATAATCTGCTTATATATGGACAATATCTTATTCCAATCAATTTGATTTAATTTTTAAATCAAATTGATTTTCTAGCTCCTTAATGGAAGATTTTGTGGTTATTTCCAAAATTTCCACCATCCTACATGTCTATAAAAGGCTGTGTTTTCTGTAGGATTAAACTTACATTCTAATAATTTCTTATACCAAAATTCTATTGATTTCAAATTTCTTCTTTTGCCTCTCCGTATTTTTACAACATTCCGGTGATAGAAAAAAGGAAAAGTTCGTTCGTTGATCTTTGTAGAGGTGCTACTACTTTGATCACTGTTGTTGTTATATCCTGGGAGACATTCGACCAACGTTTCTCCAAGTACCGTAGGAGCGGCCAAATCTATCTTAAGGAAATTGTGTTTCACAGGCCTCAACGTTTCGTAAAATCCTTATTCTTCCGTCTGATTTAAACTTTTACTCGATTTTAATTTTGATTGTTTTTCATATTTGATAAATTAAATATAAATAATTCTATTTATATTATGTTTTATATGTGTTTTTTATATTTAATTTATTTTGTTTGCTAAAGTGTTTTATCCAACAAGAACAAGCTACTATAAGCCAACAGTACTACAGTCGTCAACAGATTTTCTCTGGGAAGAAACCAACTGGTTGAAATTGAAGCAGGGAGATTTTACAATAGTTTACTACAATAAGCCATATCAACATAATTCATAGATAATAGGGGCAAAGATTAATCTCTTGGTAATAATATAATAGAGTGAAGGAACATACAAATCCTAAAAGCCTAAATAGGAAAACCAGTTGTATCACCAATAATACCAAGGACAAAATTCTGAAAAGCTAGAAACGAACATAAAGATCTACCTCCAATTGCAATCTCCCTATTTCTAAAATGTAGGAGCAACCGAAAGGCAATGCAAATTTGGGCAATGACAAGATTATTCCTCCCACAGATCAATTAAAGATCAAGACTTTGGGTATTCATTGAACAAAGCCTAAACACAAACTACTGGAAAAGGAAAGATATTGATCATCAAAGTTGAACTTCTCGTTTGTAGCTTAGGAAAGTAGAAATGAATTTTAAGGTAGATAAACAAAATGGGGTTTTGATTTACATGAAAAACAAGATCAAATGAGAGGTAAAAAGGGTAAACTCATCGAAAGCCTGGCAGGATAAAAATTCAGATCCAAGATCTCAGAGATTTTGTTTATTAAAGAAATATCAGATATGATAGTGAAGGGAAGAAGACTAACAATAGGGATTGAAATGGTGAAGGAAGTAGTAACAAAAAGAGGCAGAAAAATTTTGTGGGTAAGAAGAAAATGGTAGAGAGGAAAATGAAAGGAACAACAAAAGGGAGAAAATGTTTACCTGAAGGACGCTGGATGAAGGGGAGGAGTGCTATGGCCGGAGTCGAAGGAAGAAAGGAATGGCTATCGTTTTAGTGTTTTTGAGGTGAGAATTTGGTGAGGGTAAAATAGAGTTCTTTAAGCACCGAATTAGTAATCAGTGGAAAGGAGAGAGAATAGAAATCAACAAATTTTCCTGCATAAGCCCAGAATAGAATACACCCGTAATAGGACATTCTATTGAACCAAACAGCTGTTTGTGGGCCTGCAGAATAGACTTGTAATGGTATAGCCATTACATTGAACCAAACATTACCTAATAATCTTAAATAGTAGTAAAGATTCATAATAACTTTTATGAATGTTAATAAGATAGATTAGGGTGTTAAAGTAACAAATTTTAAAACTATTTATTTAGAAAAACTTAAAACCATTTTTGTATTTTTAATTTTTGTACATACATTAATATTTTTATTGCAAACATAAATAAAGTGTAATATGGGTTGATTGTCAACCAGCCTAGTTAAGATAAGCTTAAATGAAATATTTACCCTTAAGCTATAGCATTATTTCCTCGTAGTTACTTGAGCATTGATTTCATTATCCCTTTTGGTTCAATCCTTTATTCTATTAAAAAAGGGCTCAGATAATATTTTGACATGTGGTATTTTTAAAAATTTTTGAAAAAAATATTAATTATATATTTATAATTAAATTAAAAGACAAAAATATATTTTTTATATTCTTTTTCTTTCTTTCTTTTTTCTTTTTTCATTTTTTTCTTTGTGTTCTTCACCTAGAACCATCAAGCTTCAACAAATTTATAAGCTTATAAAATTTGTATTTAAAAAGAAAAAATCAAAGTACCACTCACTACTAATAAAAAAAATTGAAGTAAAAACACTGTGGGATAAGCCTCAAGGTTCAGAAACTTTGTTTTCAAGTTTTGAAAACAAAATTTATTGTTTCACATAAATTATTGATTGTAAAATCTTAGACACTGCAATAAGCCTTAAGACCAGATTCAAGAGCTCCTCGAGCGGCGTGGATAGAGTAAAATCCCAAAAATTCTTCGTAGTCAAAGGGTTTGAAGAGTAAGCCATTTTTTTCATCCACAAGCTCTTTTGGAGCCTTTACTTGGTACCCTCCTCTAGGCGTTGCAAACAATCCCACGCAATACCTTGCCTTGCTCTCCTTCATCATGACGCGATGATAAGTAGAACGCAATCCACCATTTAACCATACCTGCAATAATATTATTTCCACTGTAAAATTTATAATCCATGTATACAAGTAATTAAATTGTATAACTTTATTTTCTCTCTATCCATTCATTTTTAGTTTTATATTATGTGACTTACGCTGAGGGACTCTCCAGTCATAACAAAGAAAGTGTTGGGTAATGGGTTTACATTGATCCATTCACCATCTTTGTTTTGAATCTCTAATCCATTAACCTCATTTTGATACAAAAGGGTCACCAGATTTTGATCCGAGTGAGCCCTAAGGCTTGGCTCGCTGCTTTGAGATCCTTCATATTTCATGACCTTGAGAATATAATTTGTGGAGTCAATGAACTCATCCACATATTTCTCCACACCAAAAGTCTCCAAAATCATCCTCCTAATTGTCTTCTCTAATCCTGATGCTAGCTGTGTGAAAGATACCAGAGTTTCACTGTCAAACCCAGTGCAGTTAATTAGTAAAACCAAAATATTTTAATTCAAAATGAATAAATAAGACCATTTTTCCGTCAAATTTTCCTAAAAATTAGAAAGTCTTTACCAAAAGTAAGAGTTCAATGATAGAACTTTAAAAAAAAAAAATGAAAGAAATCCAAAGAGTTATTATTCTAAACCTGAAGCTTTTGTTTCCTTGAGGCCACAAGATGTTAGTGAGGTCTGATTCAATGTTTTCAGCAATATGTGCATCATCAATGGCCATATTTTCATGCAGTCCTGATGCGTCCCTATAATAGCCTCGAAATAGCTTGCCTGAAACATGGAGCTTTTTGGTTTGTAAAGGCAGATCAAACAGCTCTTCCATGGCTCCAAATACTGCGTGTCGAAGCTCCAGGACTTGGTCAAACAAAGCTTCGAAACAACCGTACTCCTCCAGTGCTTCCCGGACTTGGAGTTTCACCAAATCCCACTTAGGACTGCCTGGCTTCAGCTCTTGTTTTGAGAAATCTATGACCGGGAGCCTAACCGGAGTTTCTGAACTCATCTTTGCTTTCGTCTTCCTATGTAAACAATAATGGAAGACTTGAAACCTACTTATAGAGTACTCGAATTGGATTGAAAATGTATTTCTTCTCCAGCATTTAGACCAAATTTCAATTCGAAAGGCTTTACATAAACACCATGTGCGACCGAATATAATTACTCTTAAATAAAACAAATAAGGTAACCCATAATTATTAAAAAAATTAACTCACCCATCAAAAAAGATTTAATTATTATCGTAAGTTACTTAAAGATATTCTTTTTACATATTATCCTGGAAGATTAATTATAAAAGATATAGTATATTAGTAAGTCTCAAGTATTTATATATTGAGAAGACTTGTATAATGTATTGAACTGAGAAGTATTTTATTTTGTTCATTGTGGAGCGCTTATTTGAGTGCATTGAATGAAATAATCAAGTGTCTGACTTGGTTTGTGTCTTAAGTTTTCAAGAGAAAGACTTAAAAAGGAGAGTTATTTATACCTTAATTACAAAGATGAAAAGTCTAAATAGGTGCATGTTAGAGCTTGAAAACTCTTGTTTTACAAGGCGATAAGATGGTGAATATTCTCTCTAAGTAAAACACTGCACATATAGGAAAACCGAGCTATATAAACATATTGTGACACTGTTGTATTTTACCTACAAATATAAATTTTGTACCCAACAAGATTTAAGAAAATAAATTAGTACATATCAGACTTTCAGAATAATTGTATAAAAAAATGCAACAAATGAAAGGTTAATATAATGATTATATAAAATTTCTCTTTCTATGCAATGATACAAATAATTCCCATACCGAATAGCATGTGTAGATATAAACTTTTAATGAAGTTGGGTTTGATTGGTTATTTTTCAGGTTAAATTATGTTAGTAGTGATCTAATTATTATTAAATTTTTTGTTATTAGATTATGAAATTTTATAAAATAGTTATTCAATTATTAGTAAATTTGTTCGATTATCTAACTATGAACAGATATAAAATGGCTATACAACTATTTAATTTTGTCATTTTTGGTCACTTGCAGAATAGCGTTGGCAACTTTTAAGATTGATAATTGCAACTTTAACCCTCAATATTTATAAATTATGTCAATTTAATCTTGATTCTAAAAAATTTAACCCTTAACATTTACACATTGTGTAATTTGGTATTTATTTTTTATATTTTTACTTTTTTTTGTGACATTGAGGGTTAATTTAAAAGAATGAGAAAATATTAAAATTATTATCTTAGATTTTGGGGTGATTTCATTTTTTGTATATTTCCCAACAAATTTAGTTGATAATTTTTTTTAGTTGTTTAGTTGAAAGGGACACAAAGAAAAGCAAAACTACAAAAATGATCAAACTACACAATGTGTAAATGTTGGGGGTTAGATTTTTTAAAGTCAAGACTAAATATGTTGAGGGTTAAAGTTGCTATTATATCAACTTTAAAAGTTGTTACTATTAGCTAGCTGGTGACAAAAAAAGACAAATTTGAATAAATAGGTGATCATTTTGCAATTTTCATAGTTGGGTGACCAAAAAAGAAATTTACCAATAATTAAGTGACCATTTTGTAACTTTTTATAGTTAGATGACTAGAAAAACATTACTAATAGTTAGATGAATATTAGTGAAATTTATTTATTTTTAATTTGTCCTTCATTTTTCCGTTAATTCCCTCAATAAAAAAATAAAAATAATCTTAATTTATTAAGATTCTTTACAACTAGAAAACGTTCATATATAAGGCCACAAATCACAATAAAAATAATTATGTTTAGATTCATGTGAATATCTTGTCCTATTATTTTCACCTGCTTCAAATCATAATAACTTTTGCATCTACGTACCATTAAAGGTTATTTTATAAATTTTATTTTATTTTAATTTCCTGTCCCTCTACCGACTCCTTTATTTTTTTTTATTCTTCCTAATATTTTTAATAATATTGTATTTATGTTGGTACATGTATGATGTTTTATATTTTATTAATGCAAATGAGCAATGATAAAATAATAATCAAGTTTTAACTTAATTGACACTGTTGTTATTACAATAATTAAGAGAATATGAATTCAAACTCGATTAAGCACATATTTACTTCTATTTTAAAATTTTAAATAATTTATAAGTAAAAGTAGACATTATATAAATAAATAAATAAAAATTCATGAGAAAAAACAAATTATTACAAACAAGTCCATTATAAATCTTGGACAAAATTATTTTTCACTATCATGCCAATACAATTCAGTCCAGAATAAAATTAAACAATAAATTTTTTATTTAAATTTAATTATAAAATATATAAATATTGATATAAAATATTTTATAATATAGGTTCTCTTAGTTCACCAAATCTTAATTTATCGTAATTAATTAAAGTTATTTGATATTTTAATTATTACCTTTCGTCAACAGATTTTCACCTTGAATTCTTTTCAAAAGTATAATTAAAATTAAAAAGAGTTGTAAAGTTTGATAAGCAAATAAAAATTTAAGATTTAAAGAACGAGATCCATGGTCAAACTGATTAGATTATCGATTTTCGGTTAAATCGATTTATTCAGTTTGATTAAATAAATCATTAAAAAAATAAAAGTCACTAAAAGGAGGAAACTGTTTCAACTATCGGTTCAATCAATTTTGTAGCTCAGTTTAATCGACCCATATCGATTCGAGGGTCAACTAGTGTAAGCTCCTCTATTTGAATCGATACCTCAATCAATATTGATCAAATATGTTTTTAGAATTTATGTTTGAATCACTAGTTATTATAATTGTATATTAATAACTCTAGAATATAGAATTATCTTTAGTACTTTTAGATCATGCAAATTATGAAAGGGTAATAGAAAATTTAATGGTTTTTATTATAATTCTATTTTGTTAAATAATAATAGGGCAAATTTGTTATTTTGGTTGATTTATATGCTAAACACATGATTTCTTCATCATTGTTCACATGCTAATGTCGCAACATGGAGCTCGCAGCTCTTCAGCTCGTACTTCACCAGTCTACAAGCCCTCTGTTTGCAGATCGCATGCATTGCTTGGAGGCAGATTGCACACATTGCAGCTCGCGGTATAAGCTCTCATACAGCGCAGTTCACAGCTAGCCCACATACAGCTCGCAGTTATTACCTCGCTGATGCGAGCTCAGCTTGCATGTGTAACTCGCACTTCACCAACCCACATGTATAGCTCGCACTTCACCAGCTCACAACTCTCAGTTCGAAGCATCTTAGTTCACAAGCTTACAGTACACAACTCGTAGAAGGTAGCTTGCAGCACGCAATCCATAGTCCTAAGGTAGCAAGCACTGCTTGCTGGAATGTAGGTCGCAGTTCACATGTCATATACATGGAGCTCACACTTTACAGTTCTCAGCTTGCACTCTGGCAGTTTGCCAGATATGTGAGCTGTGGCACGTTCACTATTAGCAGGAATGAAGCTTGCAGTCCACAGCTTGCAATGTCAGCTTGCCATTTCCTAGCTCACCATCTGTGCAAACTATTGCACAGTTAGCCAACTCCAACATGCACGAGAAAGACTCAGCCTACTGTGGAAAGCGAAAATAAAACAACCATAAATCAACCATGGAGAAAATCAAGCAACCTCTCTCCCAAATCAAGTAAATCATCAACCTACATGAGACAAAATCAAAGGGGTAACGCCAAAAACAGAAAGATCTAAGGGGGCTCAAACTAGTATAAATAGGGAGCATATGCTTGAGGGAAAAGACACTACACAACATAAGAATGTGAGCAAGCAATACACAGAGTTGAGAGAAGAGAAGTTAGCAAAACTTGAGAGCATTAGTGCTCAGAGTGACACAAAAACAAAGAGAGAAGAAGGAGAATCGTGACAAGTGCCATGGAGAACCATCGAGATTGGCTTTCCAGTTTTCCTTGCTTTGTTTATTACTTTCTTTTGTGTTGATAAACATGATTGTAACTTATTTCCTTGTTTTTCAATTTAATCATTATGGCTTAATTTTGTTGATGTTAGAATAATTATGGTTCCTTAGTTTTAGTTATTAATGTTTTGCTGAAGATGTTTTGTGCATTTCGTAGTTTACTTGTTCAAGTATTATCATGATCACGCTTGCTAATGTATCAATAACATGGGTAAGTCTATGAATTAATTTATTGATCTGAAAAGATGATAATTAATGGACACACTACTTGAATGGTGCATGTTTGATTTCTTAATAATCGAATTAGTAATAATATCAAGAAATGTTGTTACCTTGCATAACCTTTAGGTATGATGCTTGACTATGTAGCCTTGAAGTTAATTAGACATAGACATGTGTAAAAGAAACTAAAAGGTTAAACAATCACAATCAACCTACAACTTGTAGATTTTCGGTTAGTAAATCACCAATTTGCCACAGGATCACTGTAACATTCTTTAGCATTGTTATTAATAATTCTAAGTTAAGGGAAAGTAATTATTCTAGACCTTCATGTCATTGTGATTGAAACTTTTGTTAGTATTTGTTGCTTACATCTTATGTTAACATTTTAATTTGCTTTGCATACTTAGTTTAATTTAGTTTAATTCCTTAATTAAATCCTCACAACCAAATCTTTATTGATTACCGAATTATTAATAACTAATTTTGCAATTATTGACTTACTTATATAGTCCCTATAGAGACGATAACTCTATACTTACTACTTTATTACTTGTTGACGACTGTGTACATTTGCACATCATTCGATAATTTCGCAACAAGTTTTTGGCGTCGTTGTTGGGGGCTGTCTTAGTCATTGTTTGTGAAGTTAATTACCTTTAAATTTGGTTTAATTTATGTTAGTCTTACTTTAGTTTTTTGTGAATATTTAGATACCGACTGTTTATGAATGTAGACCGAATTATTGATTTACTTCTAGTCGAACCTGAAATTGAACATACCTTTAGGAGAAGAAGATGACAAGCGACCTAGATACAAGCTGAAGAAATGAATCTTGCACAAAAAGATCAAAGTAATCGAGTTGCTAATGCTCAAAATCTAGTCATTGTTGCTGATTATAGAGATCGTTTCATCTTTCAATATATTGTGCTCTTCTCAATGAACTAAATCCGGGTATTGTGAAGCCCGAAATTGAGGCATTGTAGTTTAAATTAAAACCAGCGATGATCCAAATGTTACAAATGGTTGGCCAATTTAGTGGGATGCCTACTGAAGATCCACATCTTCATCTTTGATTATTTATAGAGGTGAGTGACTCCTTTAAATTGGCCAGAGTGACCAAAGATGCTTTACGTTTGAAGTTGTTTCTATACTCGTTGAGAGATAAAGCATAAGCATGGTTGAATTCTTTATCGCCTGACTCTATAATCACATGGCAAGAATTGGTTGAAAGATTCTTGATGAAATATTTTCTTCCCACTAAGAATGTCAAACTTCAGAATGAGATCACTGCATTTCAACAACTTGATGACGAATATTTGTATGAGGTATGAGAGTGGTTCAAAGAGTTATTACGAAAATGCTGTCTCCATGGTATTCTATATTGTATTTAGTTAGAGAGCTTCAACAATGGTCTCAATGCTCATACAAGAATTATGGTAGATGCTTTAGCTAATGGATCACTTCTTTCAAAATCATGCAATGAGGCATACGAAATTCTTGAAAGGATTTCTAGCAACAATTATCAGTGTCTGACTCGAACATCCATAAGAAAATGGGTGACAGGAGTGCACAAAGTTGATGCGCTTACTTTGTAGCAGCCCAGGTATATTCTATGTTTTCATTGTTAATGGTTTCAATGGTAACATGATAGATCTGCAACTGAACTAGTTTGAGAATATCTCTTATGTATATTATGGAGATAGCCATGTTTCAAGAATTGCCCATCAAATCCAAAGTCAATCTATTACATGGGAATCAGAATTGGAGTGGTCTGTAGTTAAATTCGTACAATCCTTCATGGCCAAACCATCTAAATTTTTCATGGGGTAATCAATAGGTTGGTCCAAGTAACTCTCATATGCTAGTAAGACCAAACTATCAACCGGGATACTCTCAACAAGTTCAAAAGCCTCCACTAATAGAACCTTTGAGTAGTCTCGAGAATTTGCTCAAGGCATAGATGACGAAGAATGATTCCCTGAGTCAAGGCCAAGCAACATTGATCCAAGGCCAACAACAACATTGAATAATCTAGAAAATCAAGTGGGATAGCTAGCCAATGAGCTTAAAAATCGATCCCAAGGTGCCTTTCCAAACGACACTAAAAACCTAAGGAATTTGGGTAAGGAACATTGCAAAGTCTATACCTTGAGGGATGGGAGGATGTTGGAACCCAAGAATATTGAAACTGAAGGCAATGATGCTTAGAATAATGAAAAAATTCAAACCGATGTTGGAATTCCCACAACACAAAAGTTTGTTCCCATAATGGAGAATTCTGCACTTGAGACCCAGAAAGTAATTCTACTGTAAGAAGGCAAACAGGACAAAATTAAAACCCCACCACCTCTTTATCCTCAACAACTCTAGAAACAGAAACAAGAGGTTCAATTCAAGAAGTTCTTGAACGTGCTTAAACAACTTCATATCAATACCCCACTAGTGGAAGCTCTAGAGAACATGTCGAATTATGTCAAATTCATGAAGGACATCCTCTCTAAGAAAAGAAGAGTATGGGGAATTTGAAACAATGGCACTAATAAAAGAGTGTAGTACATTCTTACAAAACAAGCTACCCCAAAAAATGAAAGATCTGAAGAGTTTTATCATACCTTGTAACATTGGAGATTCTTACTATGGTATGGCACTATGTAATTTGGGAGAAAGTATAAACTTGATGTTTATGTTTGTGTTTAGGAGATTGGGTATTGGTGAAGTTAGACCAACGACAATTCACTTCAATTGGCAAACAAATCATTAGCACATCTAGAAAGGAAGATCAAAGATGAACCGGTACGTATTGATAAATTTATATTTGCAACTAATTTTATTAATTTATATTTTGAAGTAGATAAAGAATTACCAATCATCCTGGGAAGGATTTTCTTAGAAAATGGTAGAATGTTGATCGGTGTACAGAAAGGCGAACTCACCATGAGAGTTCAAGACAATCATGTAACCTTTAATGAATTAAAGTCATTAGATTTCCTGATATAGTTGAAGAATGTTCCGCAATGTCTGGCATGGAATCATTAGTCTCTACAAAATAAAGATTTAATTTTGTCGAAGACCCGTTGGAGTGCATCTTAATATCTGATCCATTAAATGACAATAAAGATGAGGAATATCTAGCTTTGCTGGATGCCAATTCGAAGGGAGTTATTCCCCAATCTTGATCCGAATATATACAATCAAAAGCATTAATTGAGGAGCTACCCAAATTAGAGTTAAAGGTACTTCCATCCCATCCAAAATATGTTTATTTAGGTAATTCTTTGACTTTGCTTGTGATCATTTCAGCTGAGTTAATTGAGAGTTAAGAGAAAAAGTTGATTGATGTTCTGAAAAATTTTAAGAAGATAACTGAATAGATTATAGCTGATACTTGAGGTATTAGTCTGTCTCTCTGCATGTATAAAATCCTACTAGAAAACAGTGAAAAGACATTGATTGATGGACACAAAAGACTAAACCCAATCATGAAAGAGGTAGTCAAGAAGGAAATCATCAAATAGTTAGATGCGAGAACTTTTTACCCTATCTCTAACAGCTCGTGAGTGAGTCTAGTTGAATGCGTACCAAAAAAAGGAATCACGGTTGTGGAGAATGAAAATAACGAGCTGAGATGAAAATAATGAGCTGATTCCAACAAGGATAATTATGGGTTGGCGAATTTATGTAGATTATAGAAAATCGAACAAAGTGGCTCGGAAGGACCATTTCCCGCTACCATTCATGGACTAGATACTGGATAGGGGACTATTATTATATTTTGGATGGTTATTTGGGGTACAATAAGATAGCTGTAGCCCTGAACATCAATATAAAACCACTTTTACTTGCCCATACGGTATGTTTTCTTTTCAGCGAATGCCTTTCAATTTATCTAATGTGCCTACAAATTTTCAAATGTGCATGATAGCAATATTTCTAACATGGTTGAATGA
Organism: Gossypium anomalum; assembly: GCA_025698475.1. Lineage (NCBI taxonomy): Eukaryota > Viridiplantae > Streptophyta > Magnoliopsida > Malvales > Malvaceae > Gossypium > Gossypium anomalum. The sequence continues at coordinate 19,695,823 of CM046957.1, forward strand.
TTTTTGTAAGTATTCATGGATGACTTTTTAGTGTTCGGATATTCATATGTTGACTATTTAAATAATTTAGCTAAGGTGCTAAAACGGTATGAAGAAATGAACCTTACCCTTAACTAGGAGAAATGTAATTTTATGGTTAAGTAAGGTATCGTTTTGGGGCACAAAATATCAAGATAAGGAATTGAAGTTGGTAAAGCAAAAGTCAATGCAATAGAGAAGCTGCCACCACCTATGTCTCTAAAAGGAACTAGAAGTTTTTTGAGGCGTGCTAGTTTTTATCGAAGGTTCATCAAAGACTTTTCAAAGATTTCCAAGCCACTGTGTACTTTGTTAGAAAAAGATATAGCATTCAATTTTGATGAGGTGATCTTGAAAGCTTTTGATGAGCTAAAACAATGGTAAATTTTGGCACCCATTATTGTTACATTAAATTGGAATTCTCCTTTTGAGCCGATATGTGATGCTAGTGACTTTACAGTTGGAGCTGTAATGGGTTAGTGGAGAAACAAAGTCTTCTATCTAATTTATTACGTAAGTCAAGCTTTGACAGGGGCCCAATTAACCTATATGGTAACTGAAAAAGAACTACTTGATATTGTCTTTGCTTTTGATAAATTTCATTTTTATCTTGTAGGTACTAAAGTGATAGTCTATACGGATCATTTGACAATTAAATATTTGCTGACAAAGAAAGATGCTAAGCCAAGATTGATTCAGTATGTACTTTTACTCCAAAAATTCGATCTTGAGATCTAAGATAGGAAAGAGGTTGAGAATTAGGTGACAGACCATTTGTCAAGATTGGAACAAAAAGAGGAAACTCACTCCTCTGTTCCTATTAATAAATATTTTTTGGATGAGCATATCTTCAAGGTAAGTCAAATTCATGAAATTCCTTGGTTTTCTAATTTTGCTAATTTTTTGGCCAGTGGAATAATCTGCCCAAAATATCATACTAACAAAGGAAGAAATTCCTCCATGATACAAGGTATTATTTCTGGGAAGAGTAATTTCTGTTTAAATAGTGTGCAGATCAAATGATCAGAAGTTGTGTAGCCAAGAGTGAGGTAGTCGATATCCTTTATCACTATTTTTCATCCCCAAATGGGGGACATTTTAGGGGCACTGCAGCTAAGTTGTTAAAAGTTGGGTTTTTTGGCTGACTTTATTTAAGGATATGTATGCCTATGTTAAGAATTGTGACTGGTGCCAATGAATTGGAAATATATCAAGGATTAACGAAATTACTTTAAGTAATATCCTTGAAGTAGAATTATTTGATGTATGGGGTGTAATAGCCCAAATTTGCCCGGGCTTAATAAACCAAACAGAAAACCAAAAATAAAATAAATGAAGTCCCTTTTATACAAGTCCATTTACAAAAGAAATAAAGCCCAAAAGACAAATTATACCCCATAAACCCATTACACCCGAGGTCCAATTACAACACTACCCAGCAGACCCAACCTATTACATTACAAACCCATTTCTAAGCCTACCCTTGACCCAATCTAATGAAGCCCAGGAAGGCCCAAATAGCAAACAGAACACGGAAGGCCCTAGGGTTTCAGAAACCCTAGGCGCCGCAAATGGAAAGCTCCAAAAGCTAAATCAGTACGCCGTTCCATCTACCCCATCGACGCCGTGATTCTCGGCCCCGAATCTGGCCGTAGTTGAAGCCGAACGAAAGCAGATTAGTGCCAGCACCTCGTTATCAGGGCCTAATCATCCTGGCTCACTGATTTCCTCTCGAGACATCTGCAAAATGAAAGAACAACAATAGAAAACGGGGGCAAAATATGGAAAGAAATCAAAAGATTCCTTTCCCAGATTGTAAATCATTTACAAAGGGTTATAAAAACCCATCTTTTTCTGATTTGTAACATACGATTTTTCCATAGAGAAATATACACACAGATTCAACAGAGCACAGTATTACGAACTTACAGTACCAGTAACCAATCGAGTACAAAGGTTAATATTTTAATATATATTACCAATAATAAAAAGGAAAAAGGATTACCTGATTTTTACTAAAAAGGCTGAAGGTTTTTGACCCTCTGACCACTGTTGTGGTGACGCGTGAGCGCGTAAGGAGACCCCTGGACGGAGTCTCAACATCACCGGGATCGGCCCTCAAGTCCTCCTTCAGAGGATTTCGTTTATTTTTTTTAAAAACCGGATGTTAAAATGATTTTTAGGTGCAAAATTTAACTTATATAGTATAAATGAAACGGCGCCGTTTTGGCTTAGTCCAATAAGCATAAAACAATGTCGTTTCTATGCATAGGATCCGCGTGTTGACCCGATTACCCGGGGAGGATCCGCGTGTTTTTTTGAGGATTGGGTTAATTTCTCAATTAGTCCCTCCACCCTTTTTATGTTTACAATTTGTTTTATTATATTTATGATTTAGCCCCAATACTTTGTTTCAGTTTTAATTTAGTCATCACAGTAACCGTTTAAAGCCCTGGATTAAAACGACGCCGTTTAGGGACAAGGGAAAATTTTTCGATGAGTCCCTAGGGTTTTAATGGCCATTTAAATTAAGTCTGATCTTAGTTATTTTCTTATTAAATTAGCCACTAACTTTTATTTGCGTTTAATTTAGTCCCTTTTATTCCTTTTAATCTATTTATGGCTTATTTATTTTAAATTTTATACATATACTATTATATTTTAATATGTATATATGTATTATATATCTTATAATTATTTACTTACATTTATTTATATTATATTACTTTATATCTTTATATTATATATTATATAATTATTTTTATATTATTTATATTATTGTCATTTATTATATATCTCTTTTCACAAAATATTATTATTCCACATTATTATATATATATTATCATTATATTTTACTTGTATTATATTTCATTAATTATTTATATATATACATATACTTTCATATTATATATTATAATTATTTTATATTATGACATTTTTATATTATTATGTTTTATCTATACATTATTATCATTAAAGATTTTAAATTATATTATATACTTATTTTTATTTATATGGTTAATAATTGCTTTATTCACATCCTATTATTACGCATTTTGAAGATATTATAATATTATAATAATATTTCATTGTTAATTACTCATTTTATATTATTTTAAACTTATGTTTATATATATTATAATTATTTTATTATAAACATAAATTCTTTTACATATTTGGTATTTTATACGTTATTTTTCTAAACCAATATATTTTTCTTATTTTATATAATTATTATCCTCTATTGAAATTTTTGTTATTATTTATATTGTATATTAAATACTATTTTTTAATATCATATTTTTATTTGTATAGTTCGTTAACAATTATTCACTTTATTTTATATTTTTATATATACTAATTCTTTGTGTATCTTGTATATATCATTTATGTATTAAATGTTATGTTACAATTATTATTTAATGTTATATTTGATGAACATGTATATTGATACTATATTTCATTTTAATTGTGTATCATGCATCATTTCTTGATTATTAATATGTATGTATGTTTTGCTTATCCATTTTCAATATAAACTATGTGTATCTTTGTATATATGATGTTGTGTATGTCGAGACCATTTTTAAAATCGAGTTTTGGGAAAATGGGAATCGACTTAAAAAACGAAAACGGGAGTCGCCACCAATCTTTTTAGGTGTGATTGGATCACCTTTAAAACATTTTGTTTTAAAATCGTTGGTTTTGGTCTACGAAATCAAAAGAATGGGTTCGGGAGTCGGTTATGTACGAGGAAGGGTTAGCACCCTCGTAACGCCCAAAAATTGGTACCTAATTAATTATCAAATACCTTTAAAGTCGGAAATAAGAAATTTTAAGATGCAATCCTCTTTTAATATTTTTGACTTGGAAAAGTGGAGCTCATTTGTATCAAAATGTTGACATTGGGTTAGTCTTTTGGAAATCCTTATCTTGAAACAACACAACACCATATCCAATAAGTTAGGACATGTTGTTTTGCAATCCCAAGATAATTTGCTTATATTTTAAAAACTTTTAAAAACGTAGAAGGGTACTTGATTATTTGAACTCAACGAGAAAAATCGCAACCCAATAAGTTAGGGCACTACTTTTTCGAAATTTTCAAATATCAAGCATTGCCTTTATTTTAAAAAACTTTGGAGCCCCTTTTACATAGGGAATTGTATTGCATTATAAATCATGCCTAGTAACATAATATTGTAACAAGTAAATAACACGTGCATTTAATCAAAATGATGGCAATGATATAAAGAATAATACATATAAATCAAATATTACAATATGCATACAAAGATATATAACACGTGCTAAGAATGAACAAATATACAAACATACAAAGTAATAATTAAGTAATGCATGATATGCAATAAGGAGAAATGTTATATCAATGTACATGTTCATGAAATGCAATATCAAATAATAGGTGAAATAAAATTTAACATATAGTATATACTAAATAAAATTCAATGAAATGAGTTATTATTAACAAAGTATACATATAACACAAATAAAGACACGATATTTAATAGTAATTCTTGAAATAGTATTTGCTATACAATATAAAACATTATAATATTTATAAAAGAATAACAATTATATATAAAATACATTGAGTTTTTCTTAAAAAAAAAGAATAAAATATGTGAAAGATTTTATAAAATAACACATAATGTAACAACATTATTTTTAAATAAAATAATACATAATAAATAAATAGTTAATAGTTATATATATATATATATATATAGTATGAGTTAAAAAAAAAAGTTTAATTTACAAATCTTAAAATTTGAAATAGTATAATGAATAATATAAACATAAATAATATAGTCTATAATGTATGATACATGTAACATATGTAGGAAAAAAATAAGTAATAGAAATAGAATAAACGCTAAAAATAACTTAGAAATATGATAGACATAATATAAAATAATGAGAATTTATATATAAAAAATAATATGTATAAATAATATAATAATATAAGTAAAAATAAAATAATGATATAAAATAATAATCTGTTAAAAATAATAGATAACATAAATAATTATATGGTAAAATGATCTTAATATATATATATAGTATGAAAAATATAAAATAGTATATGGAATATATATATAATAATAATAAATATATAAGGGCTAGATTTAAAGTTTAGTAAAGTTATTAGGCGAATTTAAGAGAAATAAACTGAATTAAGGTCTCAATTGAAACGCGCGTAAAGCAAAAGGACTCATTGGGCAAATTGCCCCTTTCCCAAAACGGCTGCGTTTTAATCTTGGACTTATAGCAGTTGCTGTAGGGACTAAATCAAAATTGAAACACAACAATAGTGCCGAATTATAAATAAAATAGAGCGTAATTAATTGTAACAAAGAATAAGAGGACTAACTGAGCAATTATCCCTATTTTAAAAAACGCGCGGATCTTCCCCGGGTAATCGGGTCAACGCGCGGATCCAGTCGTTTTAAAACGACACCGTTTTATGTAGGCTATATAAGTCATATTCTGACTAAAAAAACATTTAGAAGCCTGCAAAAAAAAAACTCAGAGAAATTCTCTGAAAGAGAGAGGGAGGAGGGGAACTCCGGCTCTGGCCTCCGTCGGCCACACTTCAGTCACGCGCGCACGCGCCACCCTAAGAACCACCGTACACGGTGGCTAGGGTTTGAAAAATCCTTCCTTTCGCTCCTCGTTCGTTAGGTAACCTCCTCTCTTTTCTCTTTTTAAAAAAATGTACTATTGTATATATATATACACATATAATCATTCAGATGTTTCAATACTGACAATAAAAAAATGAAAGGAAAAAATATGAAAACAAAAATCACCTTTGAAACCGTTTATATTCGTTCTCCTGTATTTGTATCTGTTTTTTATTTTTTTCTCTCTGTCATCGTTACAAGGGTTACAAAGGCTCTTTATAGCCTACTGATTTGTTACATTTTTGGAAATAAGTCTGTTTCTTTCCATATTTTGCTGCTGCTTGTTCTTTCTTTCCTTGCATGTGTCTCGAAGATCCTGGTGACGGAGGGGCTGCTGGCGTTGATGGAGGGCTGAAGTCTGGTGCCGAAGTGCTGATTACGGAAGTTGGACAAACACGTTTGGAATCTTCTGCTTGCAGCGCGAGAAGAAAGAGGGCAGAAACCCTAAGGTTTCCTGCCTGGGGCTGCAACTGTTTGGGCCAATCGGGCCTCAGGGAATTTTGGGTTTGTAACGGGTAGAGGCATTTTGGGCTAAGTAGTTTAATTGGGTCTCGGGTGTTTGTGGGTCTGCTGGGTAGCTTAGGCCTGATTGGGTTATAAGTGTAACGGGCTTAGCTGAATTGCTTTGGTTTTGGGCTCATGATTTGGGCTTTTGTAACCTGGACTGTCAAATAAATAAACATTTATTATTTTTAATTTTGGGTTTTGGGTTTCAAGGCCCGGACGAATTTGGGCTCTTACAGCTGCCCCTCTTTGCTCATTGCTGTGTAACAGGAATCGAGCAAAGACTTATAGAAAGACTAACTCGTCCCACCTTATCAGATCATGGTCCTTAATTTGCTCACTGTAGATTTAAAACTGTCATGTTGATATCTTTGATCTGTTCCCCGTCGAATATGGAAATGTCGGATCTGCTTCTTCGATTTGTAGGGTGCCAAATCGTCTTGAATCTATTTGAGAACATCTGAGAGTCAAATCTACTACGTCCTCGATTTGTTCCTTGTAAGCACAAGGACGCCAAATCATCTTGAGTCGGTTTGAGAACATTTGAGAGTAACATCTGCAATGTCCTTGATTTGTTCCTTGTAAGCACAAAGACACCAAATCATCTTGAGTCGTGTTTGAGAACATTTGAGAGTCACATCTGCAATGTCCTTGATTTGTTCCTTGTAAGTGCAAGGATGCCAAACCATCTTGGATCTACTTCAGTATAAACATCTGAAGCCTAGATCTGCTATACTGAGAACATCTGAGAGTCAAATCTACTATGTCCTCGATTTGTTTCTTGTAACCACAAGAATGCCAAACCATCTTGAGTCATGTTTGAGAACATTTGAGAGTCATATTTGCAATGTTCTCGATTTGTTCCTTGTGAGCACAAGGATGCCAAACCATCTTGGATCTGTTTGAGAACATTCGAGAGTCATATCTGCAATGTCCTCGATTTGTTCCTTGTAAGCACAAGGATGCCAAATCATCTTGGATCTGTTTGAGAGCATTCGAGAGTCATATCTGCAATGTCCTCGATTTGTTCCTTGTAAGCACAAGGATGCCAAACCATCTTGGATCTACTTCAGTATAAACATCTGAAGCCTAGATCTGCTATACTGAGAACATCTGAGAGTCAAATCTGCTATGTCCTCGATTTGTTTCTTGTAAACACAAGAATACCAAATCATCTTGGATCTGCTTCAGCATAAATGTCTGAAGTCTAGATCTACTATCTTCAATTTGTTTCCCATAAGCACAGGGATGCCATGTTGAAATCTTTGATCTTCATTGTCCCCTAGAGGACATTACCTATAGAATGAATATGTGCCTATGCCTAAGTATGCCATGATTGAAATGAGTCGAATGTCCATAACATGCTATAATGCAAAGTGCTGTGAATATGACTCCTATCTCAAGTGTCATCATTCATTCCTTCATTTGTCTTTCCTTTCTCAAAATTTTATTCTTACTCAACTTGTAGGCCTTCCTCCAATACTATGATCTACTGAGGATGTCTGTAAGAATTGAATCATCCATTTCTTTTTTGGACTGGAAGAAAGAAATCCCCCGAGTTCTTTCATCCCTCACTTACGTGAATTTCTCAAACAATTGTCCTGTTTTAGTTTCTTGCATTATCTAGAAATTCCAAAGCAATGTGCAAAACTTTGTTTGTGAAAATATTTTAGTTCATCTATCATTATTTCAATGCAACATACTTTGAAAATATCAGAAAATGAGTAAATCTTTGAGAATAATTGGATTCGAATTGTTAACAGTACAAAGGAAATAAGTCTGATAGCATATCTTTAAGAAGAAATAGAATCTAAAGATAGCAAACAGGATAAAAATTAGATGCCCTAAATATCGCCGCTTGAGCGTCTATACATTAGTCCCCCGAAGCCTTTCTTGAGTTAGACATGTGTTTAAAAGATCCAAAGTATTTCGTTGATGCCCCAATGTACATCATGTTTCACTCTCTGCCGAGTCATATATAGCAAGGTTGATGTGTGCCCTTTCAAAATTTGAGTTGCCCTTTCGGGTTTTCAACTCAAAATCCCTTTGGTCACAAGGCGCCATTTGCGGGTTTTCACCTTGGCCTCTCCATTTTCCTTTTTTTTTTTTAAATTCAAAGCGCCCTTTGCGGGTTTTCACCTTGGATTCTTTTCTCCTTTAGACAAAGTACTTTTTGACTGAGTCTGAGTTCACTGGATTGGGTAGGCTCTTTCTATCCATTTCTGTCAAAATCATTGCACCACCAGAAAAAACCTTCTTTACAACGTAGGGCCCCTCCCAATTTGGCATCCATTTTCCTCTAAAGTCCTTCTGAATGGGAAGTATTTTCATTAGCACAAGGTCCCCCTTACGGAATTCCCTTGGACGAACCTTTTTATCATAAGCTTGCATCATACGCTTCTGGTACATCTGACCATGTCGGACAACTTTCAGCCTCTTTTCCTCAATCAAGTTTAGCTGGTCATATCGAGACTGAACCCATTCAGCTTCATCTAACCTTATCTCTGTTAAAATTCGGAGAGAAGGTATTTCCACTTCAATAGGTAAAACTACTTCCATCCCGTAAACTAACGAGAACGGAGTTGCCCCAGTAGAAGTTCTAACAGACGTTCGATAGGCCAAGAGTGCAAACGGTAGCTTTTCATGCCAATCCCTATAAGTCTCAGTCATCTTTCCCACTATTTTCTTAATGTTCTTATTGGCAGCCTCCACTGCCCCATTCATCTTCGGACGATAGGGTGAAGAGTTGTGATGCTTGATTTTGAACTGGTCGCAAACCTCCGCTATCGTTTTGTTGTTCAAATTCAATGCATTGTCGGTTATGATTCTCTCAGGCATTCCATATCGATAAATGATTTCCTTCTTCAAAAATCGACTTACAGCTGACCTAGTAACATTTGCGTAAGAAGCAGCCTCTACCCATTTTGTAAAGTAGTCAATCACTACGAAAATAAATCGATGTCCATTCGAAGCTTTTGGCGATATTGGTCCGATGACATCCATGCCCCACATGGAAAATGGCCATGGAGACATCATGACATGTAAATGTGAGGGTGGTACATGAATTTTGTCCCCATAGATTTGGCACTTATGGCATTTTTTGGCATAGTTGATGCAGTCTACTTCCATAGTGGCCCAGTAATAGCCAAACCTCATGATTTGTCTTGCCATCATGAACCCATTTGCATGTGTACCACATACGCCTTCATGAACCTCTTATAGAATTAGCTTGGCTTCCACAGCATCGACACATCTCAAAAGTACTTGGTATTTCCTTCTCTTGTACAAAACATCCCCGTCCAAAACATATTCACAAGCTAACCTTCTCAAAGTTCGTTTGTCATTTTCGGTTGCCTGCTTTAGATATTTACGATCTCTTACATATCGCAATATATCTTGATACCAAGGGTTATCATCTTTTTCCTCCTCCTCAATGTTGCAACAATGAGTTGGGGCCTCATAGACACTCATTTGAATTGGCCTCATCTCTCCCTTTTTGTTTGCCTTAATCATTGAAGCCAAGGTTACTAAAGCATCTGCCAACTGATTCTCATCTCGTGGGAGATAGTTGAAGGTGATGTCATCGAACTCTCTTAGTAACCCCAAAATTACCATTCGATAATTGATCAATTTAGGGTCTCTTGTCTCCCATTCACCTCTTAGCTGATAGATCACCAACGCAGAATCTCCATATACTTCTAGGGTTTTTATACCTCTTTCTATGGCTGCTTGGAGCCCATGATGCATGCTTCGTATTCAGCCATATTATTTATACAGTCAAAATCCAACTTGCACGTGAACGGGTAATGGTCACCATTCGGGGATACCAAGACTGCCCTAATTCCATTTCCGACTGCATTAGAAGCCCCATCAAAATTTAGCTTTCATGGAGAATCTTCAGTTGCTGCTATACACATTAGCTCCTCATTTGGAAAATAAAAATTCAATGGCTCGTAATCCTCCAAAGCTCTACTGGCCAAGAAGTCTGCCATCGCACTTCCTTTGATAGCCTTCTGACTTACATACACTATATCGAATTCTGAAAGCAAAATTTGCCATCTCGCCATTCTTCCATTTAGAGCCGTTGATTCTATCATGTATTTTAATGGATCCAGTTTTGAGATGAGCCAAGTAGTATGGTATAGCATGTACTGTCTTAATCTCCGTGTGGTCTAAATCAACGCACAACACAACTTTTCAATTGGCGAATATCTCATTTCACAGTCAATGAATTTCTTACTGAGATAATAAATTGCCTTTTCCCTTTTCCCTGACTCGTCATGCTGACCAAGCACACATCCCATGGAATTGCTGAACATTGACAAGTATAGTATTAACGATTTATCTGGACAAGGTGGAGATAACACTGGAGCATTCAACAAATACTGCTTGACTTTCTCAAAGGCATTCTGGCATTCTTCATCCCAAGTACCTTGATTGTACTTTCTGAGGAGGCGAAAGATAGGATCACATTTCTCAGTCAATTGTGAAATGAACCGAGCAATGTAATTTAACCTTCCTAGGAATCCTCGAACTTCTTTTTGAGTACGTGGCGGAGGCAACTCTCGTATGGCTCTGACCTTATCTGAGTCAACTTCAATTCCCTTTTTACTGACTACGAAGCCTAATAACTTCCCTGATCTGGCTCCAAAGGTGCACTTTGCTGGATTGAGCTTCAACTGAAATTTCCTCAACCTTAAGAACAATCTTCTCAAGACCTCAATGTGTTCTTTTTCTGTTCGTAACTTGGCGATCATATCATCAACGTATACCTTAATATCCTTATGCATCATGTCGTGAAACAAGTTTACCATGGCTCGTTGGTATGTTGCCCTTGCGTTCTTCAGCCCAAACAAAATTACTTTATAACAAAAGGTGCTCCACAATGTTATGAAAGTAGTTTTATCCATGTCCTCTGGATGCATCTTTATCTGATTGTATCCTGAGAAGCCGTCTATGAAGGAGAACAACGAATATCCTGCTGTGTTGTCTACTAAAGTGTCGATGTGTGGCAGAGGAAAATTATCCTTTGGGCTTGTTTTGTTTAGATCTCTGTAATCAACGCACATTCGTACCTTCCCGTCCTTCTTAGGGACAGGTACAATATTAGCTACCCATTCAGAGTACTTCACTTCCTGTAAGAATCCTACATCAAACTGTTTCTTGACCTCATCTTTTATTTTTAGGACAATGTCTGGCCGCATTCTTCGCAACTTCTGTTGGACCGGTTTACATTCTTGTCTTATCGGAAGACGATGTACTACAATGTCAGTACTTAATCCGGGCATGTCCTGATAAGACCATGCAAAGATATCCTTGAATTCCTGAAGCAACTCAATCAAGCTACGTCTTGTGTCATCAGCGATTAGTGTTCCAATTTTCACCTCCTTCCCTTCCTCTAGGGCTATATTCTCTATTGCCTCTTTTTCATGTGGCATGATTTGTTTCTCTTCCTGTTTTACCATTCTTAATAGATCGAGAGATACGTCACAATCTTGAACATCTTCAAAATCCTAAGGTTCCTCTAAACACATGTCTTACTCACAAGAGAAATGAGGAGCGGCAGTATTAGCGCTCATATCATTGATATCTAGAGACCTGTGAGGGGTATGAAAGAATATACAAAGAATGAATGAATTTAAGAATGATTATTTATGTGCTATGAATAAAAGAATAAGAGTTGTTAGAATTTAAAGGAATATTGGTTGACAAAAATGAAGCAATATTCTTTTAAATTGATAAAAGTTATATTTTATTTGAATAATAATAGATGAACATAAGCCCATTTTCACAAATGTAATCTTACTACTCCTAGGCCCTAGAGTAATAAACATGTTTCGAGAATTACTCTGAAAAATTTCTAAAGACTGCAGGAAGATCCTCCGCAGTCCAATTGTTCAGAGAGCTCTCCGGTTCGTAAGGGCGAATGCCCCCAAGGTTTTCTTGTCCCAACCACTCATTATGTACAACATTGATTTGATGAATCTCTTCTACCAGCAACCCTCCTGACTTAAAGGTTTTGGATATAAGTGGAAATTTCATCGGTTCCCACTCTACTTCTCCTCCGTTCAAACGCGCCTTCCTTCTTGCTTGACGCTTTTCCATCTCCTGTCTCTTGTGTTTATGGTCTGGCTTGAAACCCAAACTAAAGCGATCCTTCTTCTCTGTCAGTTTTGGGATTTGAATCCCTCCTTGCAACTGTTTTCCTAGTCCTTTTCCCAGTTATGCCCCCTTTCCCATCATCATTTACAGGGCCATCCTTGTAGCTCCAAACATTTTGGGAACTAGTACCTCGCTTCCCTCCGAAATGAAGGTAGCATTAACAATTTCCAAGGAATGAAAAGAACACTTGATGGCCTCCTCATTTGTCTCCACATAAGGTGCTTTACTGGTGACAGTTGCTATGATGTCCTCTTCTGCATTGATGGTTATCAAGCGTCCATCTGTCACCAACTTCAATTTTTGGTGCAGTGAAGAAGGCACCGCTCCTGCTGAGTGTATCCATGGCCTCCCCAACAAACAATTATAGGAGGGCTTGATATCCATTACCAGGAAGTCAACTTCATACGTATTCGGTCCAATTTCCAGAGGGATGTCAATTCGTCCCATTACTTTCCTTTCAGTCCTATCGAAAGCTTTTACCATATTGTGACATGCCTTCATATGCGAACTGTCAATGGGCAACCTATTCAAGGTGGATAGCGGCAGAACATTCAAAGCAGAACCATTATCCACAAGTACACTTGGAAGCGTGTATCCTTTGCAACGAGTGGTGATGTGCAAAGCCTTAGTTGACCCTATGGCCCCAGGTGCGATTTTATCATCGTTAAAGTAGATGAAATTATCAGCACTGATGTTATTTATCAACCGGTCCAACTTATTAACAGATATATCGTGAGTGACATATGTCTCGTTGAGTACCCTTATCAATACTTCCCGATGTACTTCAGAGCTTAACAATAAGGCTAAAATCGATATGCGTGCTGGTTGCTTACGCAACTGCTCGACCACACTGTACTCACTATGCTTAAGGAACTTTAGAAATTCCTTAGCCTCCTCCTCCCTCACTGGCTCGTTAACAAGTACTTCGTTCTTTTTCTCTTTTTCTACCTCCACACTTTTGGATTTTATGGGCTCCACTCTGACGTTCCTCGTATCATAACGTTTCCCACTCTGCGTATGAGAACCTTTAATTTGTACATCTTTGGATGCACTGGCTACATTTCCTTCTTCTGGCACTGTCACGCTACAGTCATAACTCCATGGTACCTTCTTGCTATCCTTGTAAGGTAAAGGAGTAGGCGCATGGATAATGATTTTGGGTGCTGCTGGTGTCCCCACTTCATTATTCCCTGTCAGGGAGATAACAATCCTTGGTTTGCTGGTTCTTTGCTATTCATTTTCCAGCGTACATACTTGCTTTTCACTAGAGCTACCTTTATAAACCTGTAGCTTTTTGTTGTCTATAAAGTCTTGCACCAAGGCCTTGAATTCCTCACAATTCTCACGGAACTCACCGTAGTCCCACGTTCTTTCTTTCGTATTTTTAGAGGTCAACATACCTCTCTTCATCATTTCCTCCCAGATTACCCTCATAGGCATCCTTATCTCATTTACATTTTCCTTCCTCCCTTTTCCACCAGCTTCATCGATGGCATTTACTCCCTGATTGTCATGGTTCGACAAAGGGTTCTCAATATTTGAGGTATACTCAAATTTTAAAACCTTATTCTTGATCAACCTCTCTACAGCTTTCTTGAATCTAGTACAATTCTCGATCGAGTGCCCTGATATTCCAGCATGATACTCACACCTAGCATTTGCATCATACCATTTAGGGTACGGAGGTTGTAATGGTTTCAAATGGAAAGGGGCTATAGCATGCGCATCATACAGATTTTGATAGAGCTCCCTATACGTCACAGGTATAGGTGTAAACTGCATCCTCTCATGCCTGGTGTTGGATTCCTGTTTTTGAGTGCCCTGTTGCCCAACTGTAGCTGCTTTGGGATGGCTGACCGTAACTTCTTTTGAATTAAAACTGCTTGTATTATTCACCTTATTGTCTTTTCTTCTTGGGGCTGATCTTTTGGCTACTTCTCCTTTAATTCTTTCTCCTCTTATGGCATTCTCTATCATTTCTCTTGCCATAACTATGTCCGTAAAACTTTTAGTTGTGCTCCCAATTATATGAGTAATAAATGGGGCTTTCAAAGTATTAATGAATAACATAGTAGTCTCCTTCTCCAGCAGTGGTGGTTGAACCTGCATTGCTACCTCTCTCCACCTCTGTGCATATTGCCTAAAATTCTCATTAGGCTTCTTCTCCATGTTTTGCAGGGTAATCCTATCAGGGGTCATGTCTGTTACATGATTGTACTGTTGTATGGAGGCTTGTGCAAGATCCCTCCATGAAGTTATTCTAGCTCGGCTCAACTGATTGTACCATCTAGCTGCCGCTCCTATCAAACTATCCTGGAAACAATGGATCAATAGTTAATCATTGTTTACATACCCCGTCATCCTTCTGTAGAACATTGTGATGTAGGCCTCTGGGCAAGTAGTGCCATTGTACTTCTCAAATTCTGGCATTTTGAATTTGTGAGGTAACACTAGGTTTGGGACCAGACTTAAGTCCTTAGCATCAACCTCATGATTATTGCCAGTACCTTTCAAAGCCTTGAACTTTTCTTCTAACCATCTGTAACGTTCATCCAATTGCCTTGCAGCTTCGGCCTTCAAATCCTCCTTTTCCACCATATCTAGATTGAGAACAACAGGATTGGTAGGATTGTCACCCATATTAAACCTTGAACCAACCGAGAAATTCATATGGACACCAGCATCAATTGGCCCATACTGGGGCCTCACCGTAGTAGATGGCCTTCTAGGAGGTGCCTCAGTTTGCAATGGTACATGCAGCGGTGTAAAACCTGGAGGAGGACCCTCATTTTCCTCTTCAGTGTTGGCCATAGGAGCCTTTCCCTTATCAGTGGCCCTCAGCAACTGAGCCATTTCGGCCATCATATTCCTCTGAGCTTCCATCATTTGCTTCCTCATCTCATTCTGCATTTTAGCCAACTGCTCTTGCAATTGGTCTTGCATATCTTTTTACAACTGCTCAAACCTTTGATCCATGTTTTTAGTCTTAGTGCGAGTACCGTAAGGATGTGTGATTTCCAGATTTTTTTTTTCTACTTTTGTAAAGAAACTTTAACTAATTAGGGTCTTTCTATAACCTTGAATGCATATGATATAATGTAATGCAAATGCATGAATGCAACAAAGGCATCAATCTCGATTCAATCTCATTTAGAAAACTTTATTTAGAAAAAGAATATCTTTACATATAAATGGATTACAAGTACGCTTTCGCCCTAATGCCCAAAGTCTTAACTCTATCTAATAAAAGGGCTAACTCTCTTCCTATGTTTGACGACGACCCACACATCAAACTCAATACATCGGCTCGTACTGCCAAGTCCTGCACATATTCAGCAACCTCTCGAATCTGGGCTATGGCTTCTCCCATGACATGATCCCTTTCTCTAACCTGCCCTCTAGACTGATGAAGCTCTCCCTTTAGATAATCTTCTTGTGTCTCGAGTTGCTCGATCCTAAGTTTACCTTCCTGCAATGCTGTTTCCAAATCTTCAACTTTACCCTTTAGCTCTTTTAACTCGACCGTAGAATCATGGTTGCGATGCCAACGAAAGGATCTTCCAAGCTCATTTATTTTAGACTTCAACCCTTTATTCTCTTCTTCTAATGCCAAGTTCCGCTATTGCATCTCTTGAAACTTCCTTTCCCAGTACTCAGCTCTAGCCTTTCCTTATTGGACCTCTTTCTGCAACTAATCTGAAGACCCTCCTACTTTCGCTCTTCTCAAGGATACCTGTGCCTTTTTGTAGTGTTCCTTCAAATAATCTCTATCCTCTTCAATTTTCCTCTTTTCCTTTCTTTCTTTTTCGACCTCCATCTTCTGGACATCGATATCTAAACTCAGATACATCTTTTCTTCTTCGAGCTTGGTTATCCTTTTCTCAAGCTCCAAATTTTTCCTCTCAAATTCTTGCTTCATAATTTCCAACTCCGAGGGCATCACCTGCAGATATTCCTCCATCGGTCGAGCTCCTTCCACATCTGGCTCAGGAATATTATCATTGATCCTTCTACCTCTCCATTCAACATATTCTGGAGTCATAGCAGGGCCAATAGCTACTCCTTTCAACTGACACGTCTTGTTCCAAGCGCTAGAGATCTCACCAACCCTTTTCTTGTAATCGGGTCCTCTATATGCAAACTCACTTTGAGTTAGCCCATGAGTTGCTAGCACGAACTGCCTCAAACCGAATTGCCTCAACACGAGCAAGGGGCATAACCAATGGCACCCCAAATTCCCAATAAAGGGACCCAATCGAAACTGCCTCAACGGTAAAGAATCTCACCAGGAATCATCCACGGAGCTCTCCACTCAACATCTTTCGACTGAAGATTTTGAAGTAGTACAATCCAATTCTCCTCTGGAACATTAACTCTCCTAGTTGAAACGATTATGTCCTTTAGCGGTGAGTAATCCTCAAAGAAAACCCGACAAACAACCTTATCTATCAACCGAAAATGACTATAGAACCAAGCTAGAAGCAATTGTGCACAACCAACAAACCTGCCTACACTAGCTTTCCTGCATGTGCCTAAGGACCTGAATGTCTCTACCAAAATTGCAGGGACAGAAGTGACCCTCTTACTGAGTCTATGGAAAAGATCCGTGGTTGCCTCATCCACATATCCTAAAGCCCTAGGGAACACCATCAATCCGTACAAACTTAAAGCAAAAACATCTACCCTCTTTGCTTCATTAGGGTGTGTCAAAATCAAACCCTTCAAAGCATCCCATAAAATGCACTTGCACTTGCCCTTCTCTTTAATTCTGACAGTAATCCACTGCTCGCTCATCCCTGTAATAGCCATCAATTTCTTCCAAAAGGTAGGGACATTAACAGCTCGAGAATGATTCTATCAACCTGGAACCTGGGACATCGTAACAAGGCAGTGTACTCCTCTACGGTAGGCACCAAGTCTACCTCCCCAAAAGTAAAGCAACTGTACGCTGGATTCCAAAACTGGGCGAGGGCTCAGAACAAGCACTCATCTATTTGAACATCGAGCAAGTAAGGTAAGTCTCCGTAGTTACCATAGAATAACTGTTTAGTCTCGTTGCCCCATTGATCCCAAATCTCCTTAAGCTCTTGGAGATTATTCTGCGTAACACTGATACGAGTATATCCTGACAGCTCCGACATATGTCCCGCAGCTATACTATCTCCCTTTTCTAACTGAGTTTGCTCAGACCATCTATGGACGTTGGCGTTGCCCTCTAAACTCTCTAATTTAGACACTGACCGTGAATCTATACCTTTGTAAATGCAAAAATGCCATGCAAACAAAAGAAAAGAAATAGTCAGTATCACATGATATCAATAAATCTCAACAATAATTTATAAGGGTAATATCTAAAGTTTAACTCTAACTAAGTTGGGCTCTTACGGTTTTTTCTATATGAGGTTGGTTCTAAAGTTTGAGGTACCTGAACCAGCAGATTCCTCGATCCTCACCCATTATAGGCTCATTTGAATCGAGTTCAGTTCAGGGGGATACATTTCCCTATGGCTACACGGAGATGAAAATTTCACGAAACCATAGGTACGGATGTATCTCAAAAGTGATCCACTATCCTGCATAGAGGCGAAAACCTCATGAAGGCGTAGCTTCTCACTCCCACTTAAGGGTGTGACCACAACGGTTATGCAAATGCAATGTGTATTAGAATATAGCAACACATGCAATAATACAAACACATGTAATGCAAAGAGGATTAAATTATAAAATTTTTAATTTCTGACATTAAGACAAGAGATAATCAATTACACGGCTTGACTCTCTTATTAGTCCCCAGCGGAGTCGCCAAGCTGTCGAGACCATTTTTAAAATCGAGTTTTGGGAAAATGGGAATCGACTTAAAAAACAAAAACGGGAGTCGCCACCAATCTTTTTAGGTGTGATTGGATCACCTTTAAAACATTTTGTTTTAAAATCGTTGGTTTTGGTCTACGAAATCAAAAGAATGGGTTCGGGATTCGGTTACGTACGAGGAAGGGTTAGCACCCTCGTAACGCCCAAAAATTGGTACCTAATTAATTATCAAATGTCTTTAAAGTCGGAAATAAGAAATTTTAAGATGCAATCCTCTTTTAATATTTTTGACTTGGAAAAGTGGAGCTCATTTGTATCAAAATGTTGACATTGGGTTAGTCTTTTGGAAATCCTTATCTTGAAACAACACAACACCATATCCAATAAGTTAGGACATGTTGTTTTGCAATCCCAAGATAATTTGCTTATATTTTAAAAACTTTTAAAAACGTAGAAGGGTACTTGATTATTTGAACTCAACGAGAAAAATCGCAACCCAATAAGTTAGGGCACTACTTTTTCGAAATTTTCAAATATCAAGCATTGCCTTTATTTTAAAAAACTTTGGAGCCCCTTTTACATAGGGAATTGTATTGCATTATAAATCATGCCTAGTAACATAATATTGTAACAAGTAAATAACACGTGCATTTAATCAAAATGATGGCAATGATATAAAGAATAATACATATAAATCAAATATTACAATATGCATACAAAGATATATAACACGTGCTAAGAATGAACAAATATACAAACATACAAAGTAATAATTAAGTAATGCATGATATGCAATAAGGAGAAATGTTATATCAATGTACATGTTCATGAAATGCAATATCAAATAATAGGTGAAATAAAATTTAACATATAGTATATACAAAATAAAATTCAATGAAATGAGTTATTATTAACAAAGTATACATATAACACAAATAAAGACACGATATTTAATAGTAATTCTTGAAATAGTATTTGCTATACAATATAAAACATTATAATATTTATAAAAGAATAACAATTATATATAAAATACATTGAGTTTTTCTTAAAAAAAAAGAATAAAATATGTGAAAGATTTTATAAAATAACACATAATGTAACAACATTATTTTTAAATAAAATAATACATAATAAATAAATAGTTAATAGTTATATATATATATATAGTATGAGTTAAAAAAAAGTTTAATTTACAAATCTTAAAATTTGAAATAGTATAATGAATAATATAAACATAAATAATATAGTCTATAATGTATGATACACGTAACATATGTAGGAAAAAAATAAGTAATAGAAATAGAATAAACGCTAAAAATAACTTAGAAATATAATAGACATAATATAAAATAATGAGAATTTATATATAAAAATAATATGTATAAATAATATATAATATAAGTAAAAATAAAATAATGATATAAAATAATAATCTATTAAAAATAATAGATAACATAAATAATTATATGGTAAAATGATCTTAATATATATATAGTATGAAAAATATAAAATAGTATATGGAATATATATATAATAATAATAAATATATAAGGGCTAGATTTAAAGTTTAGTAAAGTTATTAGGCGAATTTAAGAGAAATAAACTGAATTAAGGTCTCAATTGAAACGCGCATAAAGCAAAAGGACTTATTGGGCAAATTGCCCCTTTCCCAAAACGGCTGCGTTTTAATCTTGGACTTATAGCAGTTGCTGTAGGGACTAAATCAAAATTGAAACAAAACAATAGTGCCGAATTATAAATAAAATAGAGCGTAATTAATTGTAACAAAGAATAAGAGGACTAACTGAGCAATTATCCCTATTTTAAAAAACGCGCGGATCCTCCCCGGGTAATCGGGTCAACGCGCGGATCCAGTCGTTTTAAAACGACACCGTTTTATGTAGGCTATATAAGTCATATTCGACTAAAAAACATTTAGAAGCTCCGCAAAAAAAAAACTCGGAGAAATTCTCAAAGAGAGAGGAGGAGGGAACTCGGCTCCGCCTCCGTCGGCCACACTTCACTCCATGCGCGCGCAGCATACTCTAAGAACCACCGTACCACGGTGGCTAGGGTTTGAAAAATCCTTCCTTTCGCTCCTCGTTCGTTAGGTAACCTCCTCTCTTTTCTCTTTTTTAAAAAATGTACTATTGTATATATATATATACATATAATCATTCAGATGTTTCAATACTGACAATAAAAAAATGAAAGGAAAATAATATGAAAACAAAAATCACCTTTGAAACCGTTTATATTCGTTCTTCTGTATTTGTATCTGTTTTTTTATTTTTTTCTCTCTGTCATCGTTACAAGGGTTACAAAGGCTCTTTATAGCCTACTGATTTGTTACATTTTTGGAAATAAGTCTGTTTCTTTCCATATTTTGCTGCTGCTTGTTCTTTCTTTCCTTACAGGTGTCCCGAAGATCCTGGTGACAGAGGGGCTGCTGGCGTTGATGGAGGGCTGAAGTCTGGTGCCGAGGCGCTGATTACAGAAGTTGGACGACGCGTCTGGAATCTTCTGCTTGCGGTGCGAGAAGAAATAGGGCAGAAACCCTAGGGTTTCCTGCCTGGGGCTGCAACTGTTTGGGCCAATCAGGCATCAGGGAATTTTGGGTTTGTAACGGGTAGAGGCATTTTGGGCTAAGTAATTTAATTGGGTCTCGGGTGTTTGTGGGTTTGCTGGGTAGCTTAGGCCTGATTGGGTTATAAGTGTAATGGGCTTAGCTGAATTGTTTTGGTTTTGGGCTCATGATTTGGGCTTTTGTAACCTGGACTGTCAAATAAATAAACATTTATTTATTTTTAATTTTGGATTTTGGGTTTCAAGGCCCGGACGAATTTGGGCTCTTACAGTGTAATTTTAAACATGTATGTATTTAGTATATGATTTTTATATTATTGGCATTGTATCGTTTAAATGCATGTTTTGTTCACTTATTATTGCAATATTCCATTCCATAGCGATAATGTGATTCCTCATGCAAAATTCCAAAGTTTAAAAAAACATAGAGGCAATGCTTGATGTTTGGAAATTTCAAGAAAAGTAGCGCCCTAACTTATTGGGTTGCGACTCTTCTCGTTGAGTTCGAATAATCAAGTACCCTTCTAAGTTTTTAAAGGTTTTTTTAAATGCGAGCAACTGTCTTGGAATTTCAAAGCAATATGTCCTAACTTACTGGATGTGGCGTTTTATTGCTTCGAGATAGGAATTTCCAAAAGCTAACCTGGTGTCAATACTTTGATACTAGTGAATCCAAATTTCCAAAATCGAAATATTGTAAAAAGGATTACATCTTAAATTTTTGTTAAATTTCCAATATTAAAGACATTTTGATAATCAATTAGGTACCAATATTTGGGCGTTACGAGGGTGCTAACCCTTCCTCGTACTTAACCGATTCCCGAACCCATTCTTTTGATTTCGTAAACCAAAACAAATGACTTTAAAACCTAATGTTTTAAGGGTGATCCAATCACACCTAAAAAGATTGGTGGCGACTCCTGTCTTCGTTTTAAAAAAAAGTCGATTCCTATTTTCCAAAACCCGATTTAAGAAGGGTCTCGACATGGGGCATTGACTTTTTGGGTTCATTTTCTCCTTCATATGGTAACAAGTACATTTTGCTGATTGTTGATTACGTGTCCAAGTGGGTAGAAGCCGAAGAATATCCAACAAATGATGCCAAAGTGGCCATGTGTTTCCTACATAAGCATGTATACACTAGGTTCAAGACTCTAAGGGTTATAATTACCGACGAGGGATTTCATTTTGTGAATAAGTGGCTAAAATGGTTAATTCATAAGTATAATGTGAAATGCAAGGTTGCTATGACTTACCATCAACATTAGATATAATTTTAATCAAAACAAGATAATAAAAATAGAAAATAATTCTTACACTTATATATGAGTTCCACACAGCATCTTCAGCAACAACCATCTGCCTATACCTGTCCCAACCAAAGCCGCTATTTTCTTTTCCATTAAACATGTCGTAAATGATTGCCCAATCTCTTTTCAATGTCCTAATCCTTGATTCAAGATTAGGTTTAGCCTTCAACATAGCATGAGGTAAAACTTTTTCTAACATTATTTCCAACTCATTTAAATAATCAGCCTTAAATCATGTATCTACGTTATAGTTTCCAACATTGTACAAGTCGACCATACAGGCAAACAACATAGCATCTTCTTCTAGAACCCATTTCCTTTTGCTTCCTCGAGAATTTTGGGAAAAAGTAGCTGATTGGAAAAGCCTGACATAACTATCTTAAGAAAGAACACAAATTAAAATTAGGTTCGATATTATAAATCAGAAGGTTGACACTTTATAAAATTATAACACATGACGAATCAAAAGAAAATAAATTAAAGTTGTAATTCAACAAGTCCAGTACAATACATAAAGACAATTCAAACAACATCAAAGTTTCATAAACTAGATACATGAAATAACATAAACAAATTAACCTTCCACTATGTTTTAATAAACCTAACTAATTTATAGATGCTTGTCATTCATAGAACATTTGATTGGCTAGTTCCATCCTCCAAGTAGCCCATGTATCCGATGGATAATTATTTACGATATTCGATTCATCGTTATCTATCACATTACTAGGTAATCCTTCTACCAACTCTACTTTAATAGGATCAAGACTCATATAGGTTCGAATAAAATTATAGAGCAAACAACATGCAATAATGATTCTATTGTGCATCCTCATAAGATAGAATGATGGACTCCTAAGTATTCCCCATCTAAGTTTTAATAACCCAAAGTATCTTTCAATAACATTGTGTGCTGAAGCATGTTTCATATTGAAAAATTCTTCTGGAGTACTGGGCTGGTAACCCTGATGCCATTCAATTAAATGATATCTTTGTCTTCTAAAAGACGCAAGAAATCCCTTACAATTTGTGTAACCAACATCAATTAGATAATAACAACCTATAAAATATATAAAAAAAAACTATTTATCATGGTTAACTTTCCCAAGTTTAATTAAAAAATTAATTCAAATTCCTCCAATTCTGCACTTTACCATAAGGAACTTTTAGTTCATGTCTCCTACTAATGACATCTCGAAGAACCGATCCATCAGTAATAGAACCTTCCCAACCAAGAAGAACATAAACAAAATGCATATCAGGTGTACAAACACCTAAAACATTAGTTGCTATGTCACCTTTTCATGTTTGATATCTATGTTTATCAACTTTTAGAACCCTAATCTTGATGTGGGTTCCATCTAAAGCACCGAAACAATTTTGCATCACATATAGTATACTATATTTAAATCTAAATCAACTAAATTATGTATGAGCTATATATGGAACTCACTCCAATACGTTGAACCATTTCCACCTTCGTTCTGTAGAAT
The DNA here is from genome assembly GCA_025698475.1 of Gossypium anomalum. Lineage (NCBI taxonomy): Eukaryota > Viridiplantae > Streptophyta > Magnoliopsida > Malvales > Malvaceae > Gossypium > Gossypium anomalum. The sequence goes on from CM046957.1 coordinate 19,719,418, forward strand.
TAGTTGTAATTGGCTCTGCCTTTTAAATAGCACATCTTGTAAGCGTATGACAACACTTAAAACATTGTGAAATGATCTGCTAACGGTTTTCCTAGACCTATTAAAGTGATACTTCATAACTCGATTTTAAGGTGATGAGAAATGATATGTAAGAACCTTGCCACTTGCTCATCAATAAGCATGTTCCTTGACAACTTACAGTGATTCAGTGAATACAAGCGGTTCAGCTATAGGTAGAGGAAGCAATCAAGCAAGCCAAAGAAGAAGAGAAAGTAATAACACACTGCCAAAGAAAAATGATCAATACATATTAAGAATCTTTGCAAACCACAAAATAGAAATTACAAATATCTATTTAAGTAAAAAACTTGAAATTCGTTTCTTTATCAAATTCCATTCAACAAAACCGACTCTTTGTTTAGCAAATAATAATGTCTTGAACAGAAATTTCATTAAACAAAAATTTCATTATAATTGTTTTAAAAATTATATTTAAAGATAACTAAATTATTTTAAAATATTATGCCTGTTGAATGAATATGAATTCCCACACAAATAGAGGACATTATAATTTTTGAGGTAGTATAGGGACTAAAATTATTATTTGACCAATTTAAAATGTATTAGAAAAGCTTAATACATGCCACCTATTTAATCACCATACTTTTATTTTTAACAATTTATTCACTCTACCAATCCAACTATTATTATTAAAATTATTTTTACAGTTGCATGACTATTTTGTTTATTTCAAAAGTAGGACATAAACCATGAGGATGATAACATTTGAAGAGCAAGATACATTTGCTTTGCTGAACATCTTTTTAGTTAAATAAAAAATAAAGTGTAATGATTGTTCTAAGAAAAATGTTGAAATCTACTACACTAGTCATAATACCAACAGATACAAGATATGGAGAATATGACACCCTCACAGTAAATAGCCTATAAAATGATCTTAAAATACACCAGTCATAATAACTTGCTTTCTTCTTTTGAGTGAATTGGATTTATTTATTTTATTTCCTCAATTTATTTTACGGACTTACATGTCTTTTGAGTTGGAAATAAGCTAAAGACCTACTTGTCTGGGGAACATTAAGCATACCTGGTTACCAACACAATAGCCTCAGTTACTGTATAGTTGTTAATGGTGTAGCAAACAAGATACTGTGCTTTTTGAGATTCAAGAGTACAGACTTCTTTTTGTATATCAATGTTTTGTTTCCCTTTTTTGCACTCTTAATATATCATGTATGTGTAAAATGATTAAATGGTCTGTAATTCTAACTTGGTCGAGGGTTACCCTCCTAATTAGGCTCACTTTCATGAGTGTTTCTTGAACTTGCTCTATAAATTGACATGTTGTTGCTTAAACTACAAAATTTTCTAAAAAGATAGTTTTCTAAGAATGTTAAAGATAACCTTTGTGAGCATCCCATAGATGATTGGTCCCTTCCTCTTAATTTAAGCAGCAAATTCAAGTAGCAAAGTCAATATGCAAACAAAAAAATTCTAACAAGCGAAACAAAAATAAAAAATTTTCATCCTAACACATGCTTAAACACCAAATGCACTTATAGCAATAACAAATTCTCACAAACAAAAGAGTCAAAATTCAACCAGCAAAGTCAATATGCAAATAAACAAATTACAAGCAAAAATAATGCTATTTATGGGAAATAATCTCTCTCTTTTTTTTGGATACGAAATCTTGTTCTAATAATACCATTTTTTTGGTAGCTGATTATCATAATGTTCAAGTGCCTCATGAGAGAGTGAGTAAAATGATGTTTTTTTACAAAGGCTGGGCATGAACAAAAGGAAAAATGAGCTCTCAAAAGAAAAAAAAAAAAAAGAAGAAATTATTTTTCAACCATTTTATCTGGAAAAGTTAACAAAACAGAACTTGTAAAAAAAAATATGAGATGATTTGTTGAAGAAAATTACTTTAACGACTCTCCAAAACAACTTTAAAAAGCCTTTTTGTAACACCCTTAACTCATCTATGTTGCTGGATTAGGGTTATAGAGCATTACCGAACAACAGAGACAACATTTAACATCCAAACATTTCAATAAAATCATTTAATATAAATTAAATAAATGTCATTAAAAACCTATCAAACATGTGGATTTGGGCCTTAAATCGAGCCTTCGAGGCCCTAAAAATAAATTAGAAATAGTCTAGGACGAATTTGAAACAAAACAAAAGATTTGGAAAAAAGTTTCAAAATTTGAAAACAGGGGTCACACGGCCGTGTGGCCAAGCTGTGTGACATAGCTCACGCCATGAAATAGTCGAACAAAGGGACACACAGCTGTGTCCTAGCATGTGTCTCCACCTGTGTAACTCACTGAGTTGGGTCACACAGTTGTGTCGCTGGCCGTGTGTCAGATCTTGTAACTCTTTGACTTGTAACACATGGTCATGTCATAGATCGTGTGCTAGGCCGTGTAACTCATTGACTTAATACTCTAAGAATTTACATTTGACACATGGCCATGTAAGCAAAATGTGTGTGTCATACAGCCGTGCGACAGCCCATGTCCCAAGCCGTGTGATCCATATTTAGACCCTAAAAACATGATATTTCAAGGCCAAAACACACCTAACCATCCATCCCATTTGTGCACACATTCTATTAACTTAAACATTGTTGGAAAAACTGCATTTTATAGGAAATTTGAGGTATATCCTAAATAGATAAAGGTGGATAGTTGAATCATATAATTATGGTTTCATATTCTACTTCATGAGATCTTTACAACGACATATCATATGCTCAAAATGGTTGAGTGATGAATGAGAAATTAATGCTCAAAGTAAGCTACTTGGAAATATTGTTAAGGAAAGTAAAGGCTTAGATCCCATATTGGTTAAATACCAAGTTTGAGATGTGTTTATATATGTGAACTCTCTTAAAGGGTAATTGAATGACTAAGCTTGTAACCCTGCCTCGCACGTAAGGGGGTACAAGTCCAACCACGACGAGGTTGGGGCACACCCGCACGACATGGGCAGTGCTAAAATGTTTGGACCGATCAGGCCGAAATGGGCCTACCGATATTTTAGCCCAACACAAATTTATTTTTCCTATGGAAAGTATCTGATTCCAATCAATTTGATTTAATTTTTAAATCAAAATGATTTTTTTGGCTCCTTAATGGCAGATTTTGTGGTTATTTCAAAAATTTCCACCATCCTACATACCTATAAAAGGTTGTGTTTTCTGTAGGATTAAACCTACATTCTAATAATTTCTTATACCTAAATTCTATTGATTTCAAAATTCTTCTTTTGCCTCTCCGTATTTTTAAAACATTTCGATGATAGAAAAATGCAAAGTTCGTTACTTGATTACTGTAGAGGTGTTATTACTTTGATTACTGTTGTTGTTGTATCTTGGGAGACATTCGATCAACGTTTCTCTAAGTATCAGAGGAGCGGCCGAAACTGTCTTAACGAAATTGTGTTTCACAAGCCTCAACGTTTCGTAAAATTTTTATTCTTCTTTTTCATTTCAACTTTTGTTAAGGTTTTGTTTGATATCGTATTTGATAAATTAATTATAAATAATTCTATTTTTATTTTATTTTATATATATTTATTTATAATTAATTATATGTTCGCTAACGTGTTTTGGTCCAACAATCTTAAGACATATATGATTATTAATCCGAGACAAACGAGACACCAAGGCAAAAAAAAAAATATTATTCAAAAATCAATTTTTTAAAATAAATTAAATCTGTTTCGGGATTTTTCTTGCCATTCAACATATTTCTTTTTCCACTATTTTTGTTTTTTCTTTCCAAATGAATATTAAAACTTATAAAACATGTTTCAGGATTTTTCCCGCCGTCTAACAGATTTTATTTGATTTTGTTTCCAAATTAAAAGTAAATAAAATTTGTTTCGAGATTTATTCTAGCCGTTCAAGGAATTTTATTCCATTATTTTGATTTTATTTCCAAATAGGAAATTAAAGGTAAATAAAATCCGTTTTGGGGTTGATTCCTGCCGTTCAACGATTTTATTCCAAATTTTGTTTTATTTTTAAAAACAAGTAAAATAAAATTCGTTTCGAGATTGGTTTCTGCCGTTCAACGATTTTATTCCAAATTTTGTTTTATTGCCAAAAATGAGTAAAATAAAATTTGTCTCAGGATTGATTCCCGCCGTTCAACGATTTTATTCCAAATTTTTCTTTATTGCCAAAAATGAGTAAAATAAAATTTGTCTCAGGATTGATTCCCGCCGTTCAACAATTTTATTCCAATTTTGATTTTATTTCCAAAACCGAATATTAAAACAAAATTAAAATTTGTTTCGGGATTTATTCTCATCTTTCAACAGATTTATTACATTTTGATTTTGTTGCCAAAAACAAAAAATTAAAATTAAATAAAATTTGTTTCGAGATTTTTTCCCGCCGTTCAACAGATTTATCACATTTTGATTTTGTTGTCAAAAATGAGAAATTAAAATTAATTAAAATCTATTTCGGGATTTGTTCCCGCCGTTTAACAAGATTTGATTTGATTTGATTTTGTTTCCAAATTAGAATTAAATTAAATAAAATCTTTTTTGGGATTTATTCCCGCCATTTAACAGATTTTATTTTGATATAATTTTGTTTCAGGATTTAATCCTATCGTTTAACAAAATTGGTTTTGATTTCGTTTTAGAATTTTTATTCGGTCGTTTAGCAAATTAAAGGGAAATTTTTCTGTTTATGGTGGCCTTAATTGTGACTTTACATTGAATTAAAAGAAATTCATCAACGGTAAATTAAAAAGACAATATGAGAATACATGACTAGGATTGGTTCTTTGAAAGACTTGGTATTTAAGCATACTGAGTGCACCACCTCTCTTTTAGGGTTACCTATCTAGTGCTTTGTTTTATTGTATTTTGATTAAACCATATAAACTTTTGTTTTAGGTTTTATTAGATTCCTATCATCTAACAAAAGTTGATAAAGTTTCTGATTCTGGTTTTGTTTCTTAACAGAAAAATGGAGACTCCCACCAATTTAATCAATTCGCAATCTAAAGCTTTGGTTCAAACGCAATCCTCGATCCAAAACTCAGTTTGTCGGTGGCGGCTGCTGTAAGCGACAACGAGAAACTTGCAAAATTCTCAGGAAAAAATTTCAAGACTTGGCAACAAAAAATGTTTTTTCATTTGACCATGTTGAACTTGGCTAAATTTTTTAAAGATGACCCTCCTACTATTAAAGAGAGTGAGGTAGATGAAATTACCGCTTTCACTACTGTTGAAGCTTGGAAACATTTAGATTTCCTATGTCGAAACTACATCCTGAATAGATTGCCAGATGCATTGTACGAAGTGTATAGTGTTAAGAAAACAACTAAAGAATTATGGACATCGTTGGACCATAAATATAAAGCTGAAGATGCTAGAACTAAAAAGTTCTTAGTTGCTAAATTCTTGAATTTTGTAATGGTTGATTCTAAATTAGTTGTGAATCAAGTGTAGGAACTTCAACTGATCATTCACGGAATTCTTGCTAAAGGGATGATAATAACTGAATCCTTCCAAGTGGCAACCATTATTGAGAAGTTGCTTCTTGCTTGGAATGATTTCAAGAATTACCTAAAGCACAAAAGAAAGGAAATGTCAATGGAAGACCTAATTGTCAGACTTCGGATTGAAAAAAGATAATAGAGGTACGGAAAAGAGGCTCAACAAAACAGCAAATAACAATGTTGCTAGGGCAAACATCGTAGAAGTCAAGAAAGACTTCAAGAAGGGAAAACAACCGCAGAATGAGTTTAAGTTGAGACTAAAAGGTGGTGTTTCCAATAAGCAAAAAATTCAAGGAAAATGCTTTAATTGCAATAAAATGGGGCACAATGTAACAACCCTTACCCATGTTCGATACCGGGACAGGGTACGAGATATTACCGGACTTAAACATAACCAGTCATACAAAATCGGGCCATAAAATTTCATCTAATTTAAAACCATTCATTCAGATGCATATCGTCCCTATTACGGGCTTATGAGGCCCAAAACATACATTGGGAGTGGTTCGGACTAAACTGAAAACTTTGGAACTTTGACTACACTTAGAAAATTTTCATACTTTGGAGAGTCATATGCCCGTATGGGTAGGCCGTGTGGTCACACACGCCCGTGTGGCTTGGGACATGCCCATGTAACTCTCTGACTATGACATCATAGACTAAATAAGGTCACACGGCCAAGTCACACGCCCGTGTGCTTAGGCCGTGTGTCGAATTAAATTCCAAAACTTAAGTGCAGACTTCACACGGCCTGGGCACACGCCTATGCCCTAAGGCCGTGTCCTTTACACGGCTAAGACAGACGGTCGTGTCTCTCCCCGTGTGTTTACTACTGGGCATACTGAATTGCATAATTAGGGTGCAGGGGACACGGCCGAATCACACGCCCATGGGGCAGCCCGTGTGTCACACACGGCCTAGACACATGCCTGTGTGTCTACCGGTGTGGACAAACTCTAGGCTATTTTCCAAGCCATTTGCCACCCTTAAACACTCACATACTCAATCCTACTTCATAGCATGCAACATGGCACATTTGGCTACACAAACACATACTATCATGTTTAATCCATGACTTCATAATATGGACATATCACATACTTCAATCATCATACTTCGATATGGCATTCCACACCAATTTCATAGTTATTCATCTCTATAATTCTTCTTTCAAGTTACTCAATTACACTATAATTATGGTCATGCCTATTAATCTCCATTTATTCATTAAATACATACACCATTCATCACATATTTCATCCACAAGTAACCAACCACATCAAAACATAAACACATTTCCATGCATGCATAAATGATTAGGGTTACAACCCAAATAATCAATATGAGCCACCTCTCATAGCCATATACAAAATAATCACAATACCATCATGAGCCAACACATTTGGCTAATCAATATGACACATAACAAAAAGATCAAGTCCCAATACATGCCATGCTCAAAATGATAAGTCTAACTATACCCAATCCAATTGATAGTGTGATCAAGTCTTCGACGTTCCATGATCCCCAAGTTAGCTTGGCGACACTATAAGAAAAGGAAAGGAAAGAAGGGTAAGCTTTAAAGCTTTGCAAGTTCACATGCAAATAAAGTGCAACTTAAACAAGCATGGATCATACATTTAACACAATTAACATAATCTTGCATTTTATCAAATCTCTTTAACTTATTCTTCATCTCTATATATATATATGTACATACTCTTACCACAAGTTCATCATATCTCATGTCATCCTCATAAGTTCGGTGTACATACCTGTGCCACTTACACATAATGTTTTACTTTACCGTCTTGATGCAATCATTAAGATTACTCATTGAGTTTCTCTTGAACTACCCGTTGAACACTCGAAATACAGATACATCAGAATCTCGCACCTAAGTGTCTCATATGTAGCCAATGCTACCTCATATCACATGTTGTTGGCTTTCGAGCTACTCACGGGTCTGCTCATATAGGCTATCAGGTATCCACAACATATGTCGGACTACCGCGCCACCAGTAGAATATACGAGACTAGTACCCGGATGCCAAAACATGTGTCATATATATATCACGAACTCAGACCAAAACTCAATAAGTTCGGATGTCATATATATCATGAACTCAGACCACAACTCAATGAGTTCAGATCACATAGTTCCTAGTGACATGTCACTTGTATCCTAACTATTCCTAAGGTTCAAACGGGATTCTTTGATACCACATTTCCATCGAACTTGCTCGTATCGTCGATTTTAATCCCCCTAGTACCAATCACTTATTCATGAAATAATCAAAGCATATTTCATGATAACATTTAGGCAATAAACTCATGATACAACATCATATTAATTATGTATACACTTACCATACATTCAATATTAAGGCATTTAAAGTATGGTACATGTTGCATTATTTACAAATGAACTTACCTCGGTACAAAATGATGGAAACGAGTCTAATCCTCGTAAATCTTGTTTTCCCCTCAATCAAGACCTGAATCACATTTTTCTTGATCTATAATTCCAAAATTAACTTGTTCAATACATACATTGGTCAAATCAACCCATAACACATACTTTGGTAAAATTATCATTTTACCCCTAACTTTTCACTTATTTATAAATTGGTCCCTAGGCTCGTAAAATGAAATGCATGCATTTTCTTGGTTACCCAAGCCTAGCCAATTCATATTATAACTCATATCAGCCCCGATTTCTCATTAAATCATATTTCTACTACCCATTTCTTCATCTTTTACAAATAAGTCCTTTTTAGGTGTTTTCACTAAAAATCACTTAGTAAAAGATGTTAAACACACATCAAACTTTCATAATCTACCATGAAACATAAAAATGCAACCATTTCACACATGGGTCAAGTTTCATACATGAACCCTAGCTCAAAATAATGGTAGAAATAGCTAGATCGGTTGAAGACAACTTCAAAAATGTAAATAACATTAAAAACGGGACTAAGATGCACTTACTTTTGAGCTTGAAAGATGAACAAACCCTAGCTATAGTGACCCTTAAAATTTCAGCATAATCAAGAAGAAGATGGAAAAATTTTGCTTTCTTTTTCCCTTTTTATTCTTTTATTAACCAAATGACTAAAATGCCCTTAAGACATTTCTTTTAAATTTTTACTATTCATGCCCATTTTTGTCCATAATTTTAGAACTTGGACAAATTGATATTTAAGGACCTCTAATTAATGATCCAATGCAATTTCATGCTCAAAGCTTCTAGAAAACAAGTTTTGCAACTTATTCAATTTAGTCCCTAACTTCAAATTTGATACTTTAGGCATAAAATTTCTTCATGAAATTTTCACACAAGCATACATTCATATCATGGACCATCAAATAATCATAAAATAATTATTTCTACTTCAAATTTGTGGTCTCAAAACCACTATTTTGACTAGACCCTAAATCGGGATGTTACACACAAGTCATCTTATGTAGGATCCAAAAGAAAGTTAGAGCTAACGAGGCCAATGCTATGGAAGAAATTTCCAAGGAAGTGTCTGACATGGACTTATGTACCTAACCTAAGCAAGAACTATGAATAAGAATGTTCTTTCTAAAGGGGGAATGTTTGTGGGAAGGGGATATGTATTAATCTAAATGCAATCTTTGTAAAAGCAAAACTATGAATAAGAATGTTGCTTTTTTTTCTATTTATATATTTAAGTCATTTAATTTATTGCATAGTAGGCTCAGATATGTTAATTATGATACTTTATTTACATTAATTAACCTAGAGCACATTCTTTCGTTTCGCAATAATTATAATTACAAATGTAAAACATGTGTTGAAACAAACTTAACAAAGGTCAAAAACCATTTGATCTAATACATAGCAATGCTTGTAAAGCTTGTTTAAACGAGAGGAAGGAATAAATATTTTATTACCTTCATTGCTATATAAATTGCTTAAGAGCAAAGACAAAGCTATAGAGAATAAAATTCTCTATAAGCAAGAAGTTGATAAGCAAGAAGTTGAAAAACCAACTTAATAGAAAGATTAAGTGATCGTGGTGGTGGATATGTTGAATATTGTACACAACTTAATAACACTACCATACTTTTCTCAAATAGAGTAGCCGAGTAGAAAAAAAAATCAGACTCTAAAAGATGAACGCACTGCTAAAAACCTCTAGGTTATCACAAAAAATGTGGGGGAGCATTTGTACGAGTTAATTACCTTTTTAAATAAGGTACCCTACAAGAAAAGGGACAAGACACCACATGAGTTATGGAAAGGTAGAAAACCATCCTACAACCACTTGAAAGTGTGGGAGGTCTCTTGCTTACATAACGTATAATGGTAAGTCGAGACATATGCATCGTCGACATTATACCTTTAAACAACTGATCTCAAACAGAGTTATCTCTATTTATTTTGGAAAATCAAAAGATAACATTGTGAATCTACTGACTAAATGCTTAAAACAAGATCATGTTGTTAAAACATCAAAAGGAATGAAACTAAAGCCCATGAAAAATTAAAAGCGCTATGTGAAAGAAAACCCTACCTAGTTGATTGGAGATCCCAAGATCTAGGTTCAAAGGGACAACCTAATTGCATAGACCTTGTGAGGTAACTATGGGGTTACTTATCCCAAGTCCATTCCTATGATGTAAACAGTGACTAAAAATGGGATAGGTTAAACAATGCTTTAAATAACAATTCTGTGTTTCAGTGAGCCGAATAACATAAATCACCTATGTGAGAGTGAAGTGGGGCCACTTCAAGGAGACTATTGGGGCATAGTTCTCTCAAACTCTTGCAGAACCACTAGATGCTCAAGGCTATATGAACATACCAATGAGAACTAAAACCTTGCCAGGGAGGTAGCTGTGTGAGGTATATCATTGTTTACACAACAGGCAGAACAGTTTAAGGACATCACGTCTACTGGTCAACTAGTAATGTAAATATAATTTCACAAGGGAAGGTTCAAGGGTGGATACCTACCTATCCTATGCAACTATTTATCGTACATTCTATCACTAGATCAAGTCAATGTTTTTCGATAAAACTATCAATTTTCATTCATGTGGGGGATTGTTGGAAAAATTACATTTTATGGGAACTTTGAGGCATATTCTCAATAGGTAAAGGTGGAGAGCTGAATGATATATTTATGGTTTCATATTCTACTCCATGAGACCTTTACAATGGTATATTATATGCTTAAAATGGTTGAGTGATGAATGACAAATTGATGCTCAAAGTAAGCTACTTGGAAATATTGTTGAGGAAAAGTAAAGGCTTAGATCCCACATTGGTTAAATACCAAGTGTGAGATGTGCTTATATATGTGAACTCTCTTGAAGGGTAATTGAATGACTAAGCGTGTAACCCTACCTCATGCGCAGGGGATGCAGGTCCAAACCTAATGGGGTTGGGGTGCACCCGCACGAGGTCGGTAACGCGAAATGTCTGAACCGGTCGGGCCCAAATAGACTTGTGGATATTTTAGCCAAACACGAATTTATTTTTCCTCAGTAGACATAATCTGCTTATATATGGATAGTATTTGATTCCAATCAATTTGATTTAATTTTTAAATCAAAATGATTTTTTTTTGCTCATTAATGGCAAATTTTGTGGTTATTTCAAAATTTTCCACCATCCTACTTGCCTATAAAAGCTTGTGTTTTCTATAGGATTAAACCTACATTCTAATAATTTCTTATACCAAAATCCTGTTGATTTCAAAATTCTTCTTTTGCCTCTCCGTATTTTTAAAAGATTCCGGTGATAGAAAAAGGCAAAGTTCATTCGTTGATCGTTGTAGAGGTGCCACTACTTTGATCACTGTGGTTGTTGTATCCTGGGAGACATTCGACCAACGTTTGTCCAAGTATCGTAGGAGTAGCCGAATCTGTCTTAAGAAAACTATGTTTCACAGGACTCAACGTTTCATAAAATTTCAATTCTTCCTTTTCATTTCAACTTTTGTTAAGGTTTTTGTTTGATTTTCATATTTTACAAATTAATTATAAATAATTCTATTTATATTTTATTTTATATGTGTTTATTTATAATTAATTATATGTTCGCTAACATGTTTTTGTCCAACAAACATCATTCAAACACTCATAAACATATCATTTCAAACATCCTATGTCATCTAACCAATATGCAATTCAAAGGCATCATATTTATACCAAAACATCATTAATCAAACAAATCAATATTTCCATACTTCAAGCATAAAACCTAGTTCATTTTTCTACCAAAATGATATCACAAATGACCATTTATATGCCATCGCAAACATGCCAAAAGAGTCTTATATACAAGCACTTAGGACTCGCCGAAATGACCTAACTTGCCAAGATTCTAAAGCTTATCAAACCAAGCATAAATTTCAAAAGCATATACATATCAAATCAACTATTACACATTCAAGAACTACCATAATGAAAGGGTCTTATACATGCCAAATAACCATATCTAACATATCACACAATCATCTTCTTTCTATTCACATGAGGGCATGCATAGTTACTATCATTTCATATGAATGCACATCATTTAAGCTTTCATCGAAAGATACGAAAATGAATGAAATTGGCACCATTTAAAAATGAACCAGTTACCAAAACTACACTTATAACCTTATTACATACCATTTATAACCATTAACCAAAATAACCATAAATACCAATATGAAAAATAAATAGTGTGACGATACTCCGACGAGATTCCAACTGGCTGAGCTTTCCGATAATCTATAAGACAGAGGAAACGATTACATAAGCATTTAATACTTAGTAAATACGTATAGGCGAAACTCAACTTACCAATCATATTAAATTAAACAACCAAACCTACTCTCATTAAGTCGTATGCCAAACTTCCTTTCATATACACATCACCTCATAAGGTTAGTAAATATATCATTACATATAGATCCCAAGTAACTCATGGCATATACATGATAAACATTTAGGCTTCATCCATAATCCATTACCTATACATATATCCTTTACACATACTTTCCATTGAAATCATATGGTTAATAGATAGTAAGTAAACAATACATCTATAAAACATAACATATATTAAGAAATAGATTTCATGCATATTTCATCCATCACTCGATAAATTATCAACCATTCTCATATTGTATATGCATATTCACCTTTTTTTGTCATATGAACATTAGTAACATTAAATTTTTATACATGCCTTTCCATTAACCTTTACTTACCCGTTGAACCATATAGAATAGCATTGGATACTCGGGAATCTCACACAGAGTGTGCCTTTTCATGTAATCGTAACCTTTCCTTTTCATCAGTGCTCAAATGAGCTGTGAAATGGGCTTGCTCACACGAGCTGTGGGTTAGAATATTAGCTATACGATTCCGCTCACATGACTATGGAGTATACACAACAAATGCAGGACCTCAGCCATGGGTAGGACATTCAAGACCAGCACCTGAAATTGTATAACCCTAATGACATGTCATTTGTATCCTAAGTATTCAAGGTTCAAATGGGACTTTTACATCTCAAATCCTTTATTTCAACCGCATTATAACATTTCTGTATACCATCATGAATTTCACATTTATAAATTACAACTTTAAGTCAACTAACCTTCTAACCATATCCATAATATCTATTATCAAATCAAGATTATAATTCACATAATTATACATAGCAACTCATCCAAAACATCAAATGACAAATTTAATCTCTATAACAACTTACCTGTACCAAAATGATGCCCTAACGTGATCCAATAACTAATCCGCTATATTGGCTTTCTCGCGATTAGTGTTCATTTGAGTCATTTCTTGATCTAGATAAATATTTTTATTCAATTAATCTCGTTCCAACATTTAAAATAATTAATTTAACATATAACCCTTCATAATGAAAATTTACAAAATTTCCATCAAATTTTACCTTTTATGCAATTTAGTTCCTAAACCCGAAACTTGCAGTTTCACGATTGTTAACCATATATCATGCTAGCTGATTTTTACCTAATCTTATAACAGCCCATATTTATCCAAATTTTACAATATTTTCCTTGAATTTTACCATTTTCATAAATAAGTCCCTAAACTTGAAAATCACAAAAATTACTTAACAAAATACTTATATTTAACAACCAAGCTTAATAATCTATCATAAAATTTCAAAAACATCACAAATTTATCCATGGTAAAATTCTAAACATTTAACAATTTAAAAAATTGACCCCTGGATTTAGCTAGATTAAGCTAATATGAGCTTAAAAACTTAAAAATCATTAAAAAGGGTAAAAATACATACTATGCATGTGAAATAAATCTTGGTCGAAAGCTTGGTTTAAGTTTCCATAGAGTTTCAGCCTTCTCCGCAAAAAGAGATAACAAAAAAAATGGCTTTGTTCATCTTTTAGTTATGTTTTAATTTCATTTATTTATAAATAATTACAAGTTTGCTCTTTACTATTTAATAAAATTTCATAAAAACATATCACCTAAACAGTGCTCTATCTAAAAATTATGGATAAATTATCATATAAAGACATTCAAATATGTTTCTATGTTCGATTAACACATAATAATCAATAGCGATTAACTTTTGCATCTTTTACAATTTAGTACCTTTTCCTTAATTAACTATCTAAGCATTAAAATTTCTTAACCAAATTTTAATACGAACTTAATAATACTCCGTAAATATTTGATAAAATATTTACGGCTCGATTTATAGAAACGAGGTCCCAATACCTCAACACCATTGAAAAACGAGCTGTTACACTCTTGTGTTGGTTAAAACCAATGACCTTGATATATTCTCTCTACCTTCCATTGTTAGCTTTATAATAACTCCCCCCCCCCCCAAACTCTTTATACATATCATTTTTGTTTATGCCCCCTCCCTCATTTATCTTTTCATCTTACTTTTCCCTATATTCTTTCCTCTCCTTGTTACTTTTCTCATCATGAAGTTTCCATCTTCCACTTCTCCAAGAAAAAATAGGTGATCAAATTGAAGCTATGGGTAATAAAAAAAGGAAATGGAAGTAGCATGAAATAAATAAATATTCAAGTTAAACATCTTTCAAGGCATGAAAGTTCAGCTTCACATAAAGTTAAACCTTACAAGCAAATAAAAAATTTTCATCCTAACACATGATTAAACACCAAACGCATTGATAGCAATAACAAATTCTCACAAGCAGCAGAGTCAATATGCAAACAAATAAATTCTCACAAGTGAAACAAAAGTTCAAGCACATAGTCAAAATTTTTGTTAAACAAAAAAAGTTTTGCAATTTAAATTTAAAAAGAAGAATCATTTCCCAATTTCCATTTTTCCTCAAAAAAAGAGAAAAAGAAACAAAATCTTTAGGAACATTTAAAATTTCCATCCAGAAAAGCTGAGAAAGATCTTTTAAAAATTTTCAAATTTTATGAATACAACTCAATTAAGAACATTTTTTGAACCACAAATTCAAGTCAATGGAATAGAACAAAATCTCCAAAAATAAAAATTGGGTAAGTTACATAAGCTTTCTAGACTTCATCCGCTTCAAGATTATAGTAGAGACGCTTTTTCTAGACAGAGAAGCAAAGAGATGAAATTCTAACAACGGAAGTGAGATTGAGGGGAATAATAACCTTACCAACTTTGGGGAAGCTTCCAGGATCAACTCTATCGATTACCTTGGGGGTGTGGTTGTAATACCCCTACCCGTATTCATTGCCGGAATAGGGTGCGAGGCATTACCGGAGTTTACGAATTAATTTTTTTTTATTCAATATAGCCCTTTTATAAATATCTAAACTTCCCTGTAATATTAAATCGAGACCAATCCACATCAATCAAATCAATTTAACATATTTTCATGATAGATTCATGCATTTATATAAGATAACGTCATCACATATCTATAACCAGGTTTGTTAACCATACTAATGGCTAACTTTACATTCATTTCACGTTAACATTTACTTTGTTAGCTTATACATGCCATTGGTTCCCAAAATAAAGTTCCTTTATATACCAAAAATCCGAGGTTGATAGTGTGATGTGTCTCCGACCAAATCCGACCTCCGAGCTCTTAACACTACAAAACAGGGGAAAAGGAAACAGGGTAAGCACTTTGTGCTTAGTAAGCTCATGTAACAAGAATTACACTTACCTAATATTTTCAGTACAATACAATAAACATTACATATATCCATTCAATGCATTATTACCCTAACATGCACAAACTCAACATTCAAGTTAGTACAATAATTTCTATGTATCAATAATATATATCATGATTGATGAGCTCATCAATACTATGATTTCCATTCCCTTGTTATTTTTCCATATTTATCCCGTTGAATTACTCGAATTTCGATGGATTTTTCAGAGGTACACTTTTAGTGTACATTTTCTGTCCACAATTCATATTCATGTGCGCACATTTCCATTTCAGAGAGCACACTCCCGCGAACCTCAACCTTGCGGGGATTACTACCCGAGCTAAATCCTGCAATATAAACTCATAGAGTATTGTCGGGATTACCACCCGAGCTAAATCCCGCAACAACGACAATTACTCTAATGAGCTTGGATCTGAATTACCACCCAAAGCAAATTGCACCCTAATTCGGATTACCCGTCCAAGCTAAATCCATTTTCCACATATTCTTCTGGAGGGCTATATCGGGATAGGATCACCCGTCCGGCTAGATCCTTTTACCGTCAATACCTTTTCGTAGATCCATCGAATTTTCCTTTCATTCAACCGGATTTCTTCCCTTTATATCAAATATATTAATGTTTTATCAATTTTCATACAATGAACATTCAAATCATATTCACATCAATAACATACATTTCAAGTATTTAAGAATATAATTCAAGTTACATGAACTTACCTTGATACTTGTTTGTAAACAGCAAAAATCTACTAATCCCGAACTTTTTCCTTTCCTCGATCTAGCTTCGTTTTGAATCTTCTGGATCTAAATAAATAAATCTAATTATCAATTTAATACATTTCATGTTCATATGCAACATTCTCTATAATTCAACTATTATTTATAGTTCATTCAAAGCTGTCTACTTGAGTCATAGTCACTAAATTATTTATAACTTGAGCTACGGAACTCCAAATTAAGATCCGTTAATTTTCACTGAAATTAGACTCATATATATTCTTACCATAAAATTTTCAGAATTTTTGGTCTATTCAATCAGTACAGTTTATTCTTGAAAATTACCCTTGTTTTGCTGTCTGACAGTTCTGACTCTTCTTCACTAAAAATTAATTATCTCCTTGTACAGAATTCAAATGATATTATAGTTTTTTTCTATTAAAACTACACTCACTCAGGATTATATACATATAAACTTAAACCCATAATTATTTTTCTTCATTTTTTTATGATTTTTCAAAGTCAGAACAGGGGAACCCGAATTCATTCTGACCTTGTCTCACAAAATTCATTATATCTCAAAATTTACAAATCCATTGCTTACAATATTTCTTCTATGAGAAACTAGACTCAATAAGCTTTAATTCCATATTTTGTTCATCTTCTAATTTGATTCCTACAATTTTTGGTGATTTTTCAAAATTAGTCTACTGCTGCTGTCCAAACTGTTTTAGTGCAAGCTGTTTATTACCATTTTTCCCCTAAGCTTTTAATAAATGATAATTTCGTCCCTACTCAATTAGCCTCTCAATTGAGCTGATTTTTCTCAATTAACATTTTATTCTATCACCTTAAACCAGTTTACAACCTTTAGGAATCAGAATTTCAGCAATAGACTTTAATTCCAAACATTTTCACAATTAGGTCCTAAAAATCAATTTCTATTGAAATTGCCTAATAAAATCATCTCGTAAACAAATTAAAGCTTTAATTTCATTCTATTTCATCATAAACTTACAGAACTCAACCATGGTGATTTTCAATTTCATTTATGAAATCAAAAACTAATGAATTTAATAGTAGGACCTAGTTGTAAAAGTCTTAGAAACACAAAAATTACAAGAAAAAGGCAAGGATTAACTCACTTGGTGCAAAAATTATGAAATACCAGCTTTGAGAACCCTCCTATGGCGTTTTTAGCTGCTGGAATTGAAGAGAAATGAAGAGAAATCTAGATATTTCCTATTTAGTCCTAGTTTTATTTAGTTAATTTTGCAATATTCCAATTTTACCCTTAATTTATCAATTTTTCTGCTGATTTCATACCCTTGCCGCCCAGCCCAAATAACTTTTGGGTCTAATTGCCTTTTAAATCCTTTCTCATTAGACTCTTAAGCTATTTAATCACTCTAGCAACTTTTACACCTATTACAATTTAGTCCTTTTCATTTAATTGACTACCCAAACATTAAAATTTCCTAACGAAATTTTAATACCACATTAATAACATTTCATAAATATTTATAAAATTATTTTCGACTCGGTTTTTACGAGATAGAGGTCTCGATAACTTATTTTTACCTAATTTCTTCAATAATTTTTTTTTTAACTAGCCACTAAATCGATAAAATTTTTCTATCAATATTTTCATACGACTTTCCTATCATATAAATTTTCATGCAAAAATATTAAAATAAATTTCTCTTTAAATCGGATTTGTGGTTACGAAACCACTATTCCGATAACCTTGAATTTAGGCCATTACAACTCTCCCCCCCTTTAAGGATTTTCGTCCTCGAAAATCTTACCAGTAAAGAGGTTGGGTATTGTTTCCTCATTGTCTCCTCCGGTTCCCATGTCACTTCCTCAATCCCGTGTTTTTGCCACAATACTTTCACCAAATTTATCTTTTTATTTCTTAGCTCTTTTGTCTCCGTGCAATATCTTGACCTGGGTTCTTCACTATAAGTCATATCTCAGTTTGAATCTCCACTACATTTGAGAAATAACATGTGAAGGATCTGATCGATATCGTCGTAACATAGATACATGAAAAACATTATGGATTCTATCAAGTTCCAGTGGTAATGCCAATCGATAAGCGACCGGTCCAATTCTTTCTATGATTTCATAGGGCCCGATAAATCTTGGACTCAATTTACCCTTTCGACCGAATCGGAGAACTTTCTTCCAAGGAGACACTTTTAGGAATACCTTGTCGCCAACTTGAAATTCAATCTCTTTTCGCTTAAGGTCGTGATATGATTTTTGACGATCGGAAGTCGCTTTTAGACTATCCCAAATAACCTTTACTTTTTCTTCTGTTTCCGGATCAAATCAACCCCATGTATCTTCCTTTCATCGAGCTCATGTCCAATATAACGGTGTTCTACATTTTCTCCCGCATAAAGCTTCATACGAGCCATTTTAATACCGGACTGATAATCATTATTGTAAGCAAATTCAATCAAAGGTAGATATCTCTCCCAATTACCTTCAAATTCTAGTATACAACATCGGAGCATATCTTCCAATACTTGAATTACACGCTCGAGATTGACCATCATCGAGGATGAAATGCGATCTTTGAAATACAACCGAGTACCCAAGGCTTCTTGCAATTTGTCCCGAAACGAGACGTAAATCGGGGATCTCTATCTGATATAATAGAGACAGGCACTCCATGTAACCTGACAATCTCAGATATATACAGTTCAGCTAGTTTATCTAAAGAATAATCCATACGTACCGGAATAAAGTGCGCTGACTTTTTCAATCGATCAACAATCACCCAAATAGCATCCTTTTTCCTCGGAAACAAAGGTAGCCCCGATACAAAATCCATAGTGATTCTTTCCCATTTCCATTCCTAGATAGTAATTGGTTGAAGTAACCACAAGGTACTGATGCTCACTTTAACTTGTCGACATATTAAACACCTTGATACAAACTCGGAGATATCACGTTTCATTCCCACCACCAAGACATCTTTTTCAAATCATTATACATTTTATTACTCCCTGGATGTACAGACATAGTACCGCCGTGAGCCTCGCGTAGAATCTTCTCAGATGAGCTCAATTCGAGGTACACATACCCTACCTTTGAATAATAAACAACCATCGTAACCAACCTGAAATTCAGGGATCATTACTTGACTCACACTGTGCCCGCTTAACTTGTAACTTCTCATCATTCTTCCGAGCTTCACATATTTGCTGTAAAAATGCTCGGTTTAGCTCTCAATTCAGCTAGATTGAACCATCATCACCAATGATACCGGGTATTCATAGCTCGTAAAAAAGCAACAGATTTCCTACTCAAAGCATCACCTACAACATTAGCCTTACCCGATGGTAATCAATAATCAAATTATAATCCTTTATCGCCTCAAGCCACCGCTGCTGCCTCAAATTCAAATCTTTCTGTGTCATCAAATATTTCAAGCTTTTATGATCAATATAAATATGACATTTCTCACCGCATAAGTAATGCCGCCATATCTTCAAATAAATACAATAACAATGCAATTCAAGATCATGTACTTTGGGTAATTTGTTTCATGTGGTTTAAGTTGTCTTGAAGCATAGGCTATTACTTTACCTTCTTGCATCAAGACACAACCTAAACCATTTAATGAGGCATCATCAGTAAATAACAAATTCCTTACCCGGTTCAGCCGCACTAATACAGTGCTTTCGTTAATAGGTCTTTCAATCGGTTGAAACTTTGTTGACATTCATCACCCACTTGAACTTTACATCTTTCTGCAATAATCGAGTCATTGGAGAAGATATCATAGAGAATCTGCACAAATCTCCGATAATAACCAGCTAAACCCAAGAAACTTCTAACTTCGTGATACATTCTTCTGTGGACTCCAATTGACAATAGCCGAGATTTTACTCAGATCTACTCCGATGCCTTCTGGGCAGATACAATATGTCCTAGAAAACCCACTTCTCGAAGCCAAAATTCACATTTACTGAATTTAGCGTATAATTGCTTCTCTCGCAGAATTTGTAACACGCTTCTCAAATGTTCTGCATGTTCTTTCTTCATCCCGAGAATAAACCAAAATATCATCAATGAATACTACTACAAATGTCTAAGTACATGCAATATCCGTTCATCAAATCCATGAATACTGCGCAGTGCATTAGTTAGCCCAAACGGCATAACTAGAAACTCATAATGCCCGTACACTGTTCTAAAGTCGCTTTTTGGCACATCCGACTCCTTTACTCGTAAATGATAATAACCCGATCGAAGATCAATTTTTGAAAATACTGGTAGCACCTTTCACCGATCAAATAAATCATTGATCCAGGTAACGGGTACTTATTCTTTATAGTTACTTTATTAAGTCATTCAGGTTAGTCGATACACAATCTCAAAGACCCGCTCTTTCTTTTTTTCACAAACAGAACCGAGCACCCCAAGGTGAATGACTCGGTCGGATAAAACCCCACAACAAGTTCTTGTAATCGTGTCTTTAACTCCTTTAATTCAGAGAGCCATACGACACGGAGCTATGGAGATCGGAGTAGTTCCCTAATCAAATCTATAGAAAATTCCACTTCTCTTCTCTCGTGGCAATCCTGGTAATTCCTCCGAAACACATCGAAAAATTCACATACCACCGAATCGCTGTATTTTTGACTCGATACTTTGGTGTCAAGTACATAAGCCAAGTAAGCATCATACCCTTTTTAACATACCTCTGTGCGCGCCATTACCAAATCACATCGATAACCCCTCTGTTCGATCGATTTAACCCAAGCAACTCACCATTCGACATTTTAACATAATATATTTATGTCTACAATTTACTATCGCATCATGTTTGGTTAACCAATCCATACCCAATATCACGCCAAAGTCATCAAATGGCAATAACATCAAATCACCGAGAAACAATAACCTCTTACCATCGCTGGACAATTTTTACAAATTTTATCCACTAACACGGACCGCCTGTGGGTTCGAGACTTTAACCACAAATTCGTATGTTCAACAGATAAATTTTTAACAATTGCAAGTTTAACACATATATATGAATGCGTAGAGCCGTGATCAATCAATGCAGAATATCGGTGTCAAGTAAAGAAAATGTACCAAGAATAACATCGGGTGTTGAGGTATCTTCTCCGCACGAATGGCATATGTCCTAGCAGTGCTCGCACTCGTGCCTACCTACGATATCTTTTGTAGCTCCTCGACTACCACGACATTACCGGATGGTCGGGTGGTCGCCTCTCAAACTGGATTACTCGGCTTCAATATCTGCTCAGCTTTCTTTTTAACCCTTTCTCGACAATCTCGAGGAAATGGTCAAAAGAACCACATCGGTAACAAGCCCCACTCTTAAATCGGCATTCACCAAAATGAGCTTTATTACGATCGCGGCATCTCGGTTTAAGAGTTCCGACACCGCCAACACCGGTCACCGATGGAGTAGAAGGCCTTGGATTAGTGCGTTGAGAACCTCGCTCTTTGCTGAATACCCAATGGTCAAGTAGAACGATCCGATATTTCTTCAATTTCTTTGAAGCGAAAAACTTGGATTTTCCGTCGGTCTTTTACTAAAAATTTGAGCTTCCTCTCTCACTGCTTTTTTTTTGCTCAATTCTTACGCTTTATAAGCTCTCTCTGCCAATGTAGCAAACTCTCGAATTTCAAGAATTCGATCAAGAAACTTAATGTCTTCATTCAACCCTTCTTCAATCGTTTGCACATTTCACCTTCCCGATCACCGTACCCATTCTCGAGCATATTTACTCAATCGAACAAATTCTCTTTCATATTCGAGATCATCGATCTATTGCCCTGTTTCACTCAAGAAATTCTTTTCTTTTCTCTCGGTCAAGGAACCTCTGGCTGATATATTTTTTCTCAACTCTGGTGCCAAAGAATTCCCATGTAATTTCTTCTTTTGGAACAACTGAAGCTTTAGTATTCCACCAATGGTAAGCTGTGTCTTTTAGCAGTGAGACGGCACATTTCAGACATTCTTCTCGTGTACAAGATAATTCCTCCGTAACCCGAGTAGTGTTTTCTAACTGAGAATTCAGCCTGCTTCGGAATCATCATCAATCACTGCTTTCGAAATTCTTCGACCCCATATTTTCGATTTTATCTACAGGAGCTTTCCCTTTTCTGACAGATTCAATACCTGTACCCTGTGGGATCTCGGGAACCGGTGGAGGAGTAGGAAGGGGAGCTTGAGCTTGTTGCACTACAGGGTTAGTTCTTAAATATTGACTAAACTATTCATTCATCACTTGAAAGAAGGCTCGCTTTGCCTCCTCCCCTTGGCCCTCAGATACGGGCCTTGTACTACTAGTTACTTTGACTTCCCTTTGTGCCCGTTCTGGAGCCGGAGCATGACTCCCGGCTTCCTCAGATTGAGCTCGGTCGGTAGACATTTACTATAAAAAAAACACATTTAAATGGTCAGGAGATATCACACTATCAATAATAATTTAAATGGCATGTATAGCTAATTCCCGTGTTTGCTACATCGGTCCTAGAACCGACTAAACCGTAGCTCTGATACCAATAAATGTAATACCCCTACCCGTATTCATTGCCTTTAATAGGGTGCGAGGCATTACCGGAGTTTTACTGAATTAATTTTTTTATTCAATATAGCCCTTTTATAAATATCTAAACTTCCTGTAATATTAAATCGAGACCAATCCACATCAATCAAATCAATTTAACATATTTTCATGATAGATTCATGCATTTATATAAGATAACGTCATCACATATCTATAACTGTGTTTGTTAACCATACTAATGGCTAACTTTACATTCATTTCACGTTAACATTTACTTTGTTAGCTTATACATGCCATTGGTTCCCAAAATAAAGTTCCTTTATATACCGAAATCCCGAGGTTGATAGTGTGATGTGTCTCCGACCAAATCCGACCTCCGAGCTCTTAACACTACAAAAGAGGGGAAAAGGAAACAGGGTAAGCACTTTGTGCTTAGTAAGCTCATGCAACAAGAATTACACTTACTTAATATTTTCAGTACAATACAATAAACATTACATATATCCATTCAATGCATTATTACCCTAACATGCACAAACTCAACATTCAAGTTAGTACAATAATTTTTATGTATCAATAATATATATCATGATTGATGAGCTCATCAATACTATGATTTTCATTCCCTTGTTATTTTTCCATATTTATCCCGTTGAATTACTCAGAATTTCGATGGATTTTTCAGAGGTACACTTTTAGTGTACATTTTCGAGTCCGCTCAATTCATATTCATGTGCGCACATTTCCATTTCAGAGAGCACACTCATGAACCTCAACCTTGCAATGGATTACGACCCGAGCTAAATCCTCGCAATATAAACTCATAGAGTATTGTCGGGATTACCATCCAAAGCTAAATCCCTCAACGCGACAATTACTCTAATGAGCTTGATCCGAATTACCACCCAGCAAATTGAGACCCTAATTCGGATTACCCGTCCGGCTAAATCCATTTTCCACATATTCTTCTGAGGGCTATATCAGATAGGATCACCCGTCCAAGCTAGATCCTTTTTACCGTCAATACCTTTTCGTGAGATCCATCGAATTTTCCTTTCATTCAACCGATTTCTTCCCTTTATATCAAATATATTAATGTTTTATCAATTTTCATACAATGAACATTCAAATCATATTCACATCAATAACATACATTTCAAGTATTTAAGAATATAATTCAAGTTACATGAACTTACCTTGATACTTGTTTGTAAACAAAGAAAAATCTACTAATCCCGAACTTTTTCTTTCCTCGATCTAGCTTCGTATTTGAATCTTCTGGATCTAAATAAATAAATTTAATTATCAATTTAATACATTTCATGTTCATATGCAACATTCTCTATAATTCAACTATTATTTATAGTTCATTTAAAGCTGTCTACTTGAGTCATAGTCACTAAATTATTTATAACTTGAGCTACGGAACTCCAAATTAAGATCCGTTAATTTTACCTGAAATTAGACTCATATATATTCTTACCATAAAATTTTCAGAATTTTTTGTCTAGCCAATCAGTACAGTTTATTCTTTAAAGTCACCCCTGTTTTGCTGTCTGACAGTTCTGACTCTTCTTCACTAAAAATTAATTATCTCCTTGTACAGAACTCAAATGATATTATAGTTTTTTTCTATTAAAACTAGACTCACTCAGGATTCTATACATATAAACTTAAACCCATAATTATTTTTCTTCATTTGTTTATGATTTTTCAAAGTCAGAACAGGGGAACCCGAATTCATTCTGACCTTGTCTCACAAAATTCATTATATCTCAAAATTTACAAATCCATTGCTTACAATATTTCTTCTATGAGAAACTAGACTCAATAAGATTTAATTCCATATTTTGTTCATCTTCCAATTTGATTCCTACAATTTTTGGTGATTTTTCAAAGTTAGTCTACTGCTGCTGTCCAAACTGTTTTAGTGCAAGCTGTTTATTACCATTTTTCCCCTAAGCTTTTAATAAATGATAATTTCGTCCCTACTCAATTAGCCTCTCAATTGAGCTGATTTTTCTCAATTAACATTTTATTATATCACCTTAAACGAGTTTACAACCTTTAGGAATCAGAATTTCAGCAATAGACTTTAATTCCAAACATTTTCACAATTAGGTCCTAAAAATCAATTTCTATTGAAATTGCCTAATAAAATCATCTCATAAACAAATTAAAGCTTTAATTTCATTCTATTTCATCATAAACTTACAGCACTCAACCATGGTGATTTTCAATTTCATTTATGAAATCAAAACTAATGAATTTAATAGTAGGACCTAGTTGTAAAAGTCTTAGAAACACAAAAATTACAAGAAAAAGGCAAGGATTAACTCACTTGGTGCAAAAATTATGAAATACCAGCTTATAGAACCCTCCTATGGCGTTTTTAGCTGCTGGAATTGAAGAGAAATGAAGAGAAATCTAGATATTTCCTATTTAGTCCTAGTTTTATTTAGTTAATTTTGCAATATTCCAATTTTACCCTTGATTTATCAATTTTTCTGCTGATTTCATACCCTTGCCGCCCAGCCCAAATAACTTTTGGGTCTAATTGCCTTTTAAATCCTTTCTCATTAGACTCTTAAGCTATTTAATCACTCTAGAAACTTTTACACCTATTACAATTTAGTCCTTTTCATTTAATTGACTACCCAAACATTAAAATTTCCTAACGAAATTTTAATACCACATTAATAACATTTCATAAATATTTATAAAATTATTTTTGACTCGGTTTTTACGAGATAGAGGTCTCGATAACTTATTTTTACCTAATTTCTTCAATAATTTTTTTTTAACTAGCCACTAAATCTATAAAATTTTTCTATCAATATTTTCATACGACTTTCCTATCATATAAATTTTCATGCAAAAATATTAAAATAAATTTCTCTTTAAATCGAATTTGTGGTTACGAAACCACTATTCCGATAACCTTGAATTTAGGCCATTACAGTGGTGGCTTAAGGTGTTGGTGAGGTTGAGAGTGATAAAAGGGAAATAATGGCAAGTTAGGGTTTTCCCCCTTTATTCCTCAATGAATCTATTCTGTAGAGTGTCTATTCTTTGGTTATGATGAGGAATGCTTATTGCGAGAAAAGTTATAATAGGAAATGAATGAGGATTCTATAAAATGAATAATTCAGTGAACCAACAAAGGAATTACTAAATTGATCAGTAATGGAATGGCTATTACAACCAACCAAATATGGTTTAATAGATATTAAGTGGAAATGCTAAGAGCGGAAGTGAATATTGAGACTTGGACTAAATTGAATAGAATAAAAAGGTTTTGAAATGGTTCATGATTATATGAATTGGTGCATATTTGGTTAAGTATAAGTAAATTATAAATAGGCTCGAATATGGTATGAAATGTTATAATAATGATTGGATTTAGTAGTTAGGTAAATATGCTAAATAGTTTAAATGATCAATGCCTTTGTTACATGAAGGGATAAGAGTCTTATGTGTTTTAGGCATAATGCGAAGCATATATAAACATCAATATGAATGACAAAGTTTTGAAGGCTCAAAGGTTAGACTTGAACTTATGAATGACTTGGAATTTAGATTGGTTGAATGGTTCATGTCATAGAAATCTTAGTATGTATAAGTGTCATTTGGATGTTAATGGTTATGATGTGCACATAATACTTATGCTTGATGATTATATGATAGATGTATAAGTTTTGTTAAATGTTTAAATTCATTTGAATGGTGATGTTTGGATCTAACTTGTGCTAGCATATTGCATGTTTCATACTTTGAAATTAAAGGTACATAAGTATGCATAAAGGCCAATGATAACTTTGGTTGTTGAGTTACAGTGACATGAAAGTCACAAAGGAATTGGTATATTAACATGTTGGCTATTAGAATGTTTTGTTTGAATGTTGTGGAAGACTTGTAAAGTTTTATGTAATCTTTGTGTTTG
Organism: Gossypium anomalum; assembly: GCA_025698475.1. NCBI lineage: Eukaryota > Viridiplantae > Streptophyta > Magnoliopsida > Malvales > Malvaceae > Gossypium > Gossypium anomalum. The sequence goes on from CM046957.1 coordinate 19,746,384, forward strand.
AGGTGCCAATTGTGACATATTTGTTGAATGATTATTTAGACATGTTTTGGAATGTTTTTGTGTAAGATTGAATGGCTTTATATGTATCATTTGAGCCTTTGGTTTGTCTTACACGAGATAGGCATATAATGACATATTTTGCACCACACGACCGTGTGTCACACACAGGCTGGTGACACGGTTGTGTGTCCACTAGAAATTAGGAATCATTGAATCCACACAGTTCCTAATTGTCATATGGGCTACCTACACACCTGTATAAGTACTATAGATTTGGTAATTAATAAGTATTTTCATTAATTTATTTGCGTTGAAATTAAATTTGTAGAAAGTCCACTGAGTTGATTACTCAGCATACGATTTGTTTTCCATGCACATATTAGGTTATATTCAAAATCCTAAATTTCAACTTCAGCATCTAGAGAAGATCTCAGACTTAGCAATGTTGGTGTATTTGCGTTTTTGAATAGTTTGGCATGTACCTATCTAGTTGAGTCATTATTAGTATATTTTTATGTTTATATAAACTTGATTACAAAATTAATATTTATTGAATTTAGTTAATAGTGTTATTATATACATATAAGTAAGTTATATGAATTGTGATGTGTATTCGTATATAAATTAATTGTAGTTGCATTGGCAACAGATGTGGCACACTATAGCTCAAACCCGACAATCGAGTCGGGTAAGGGTGTTACACCAACTTGGAAGAATGCCAAAATCAATAGTACAAGGACCTAGGTACCAATACCTAGACCCTAAGTACCAATATGTAGGCCCTTGAACAGGGCCACTATATTGTTTTGGCCGTTTTGAGCTCTTCAAGGCTCGTATTTGGCCCCAAGCACCTTTGATCATCTGAAAAACATTTTTAAACGATTTTAAGTTGATTTTAAGGCCTTTAAAATATTTTTATATTATTTTTATGATTTTATTTAAATTGATTGAAGCTTTAAAATCTTGATTAAACTCTTATTTTTCTAAATCCAATTAACTTTGTTTTAAGTAGATGGACTTCGAACAATTATTTTAAGATTTAGATGTGTTCCTATTAGTAACTAGTGAACCTAATTAATTTAAAATAAATTTAAATTAGTTTATACCTGATCAAATTGATTCTAAGAATATTAATATATTGCAAAATGAGTATTTTTATTAAAGAAAAATTTCGATTTAAGTATGAAAGTGCTCCGATAGCATCTCTCACTGGAGCTATATGTTGGAATGAGTAAAGTGTGTTACATAAAACATAAATTGATTATCCTTAAAAAGAGTTAGAATTAGTAAGTGATCTCCACATATTACTCTTGAAAATTCTGCTATGGTTGCACAAGGACATGGGTACAACAATGGCAAGAGTAAAAGACGTGATGGAAAATGTGATTTTTGTGGCTAAACAAATCATATTGAAGATGCAAGTTAGGAAAAACATGGTAAACTTGATTAGACTACCAAATGTACCAAAAGGCAACAACACTTTTAAGGCAATCGTTGTTGCTTTAACTTCTAATGGATCTGTTTCTTCAATTGGACTTGAGGATGTTATTCAAATTTCTAAAATGGAGTATGAGCAGTTATGTTAGAGTTGTGTGACCCGAATCCCTGTTAAAGAAAATAAAGTGATAAAGCAAGGAGATCTATGTACTGACCATGCAACATAAATAGAATCCGTATAGAACTACACTTATTCTATTTGAAATTCATTAGAATAAGATTTTTCAACTTTTAAATAGATGCAGTCGACACTCCTCTTGTATCATTCAGTTTTTCAACATTAGTGAATTTTTCCTCCCCTGCCCGTGGTTTTTTCCCAAAAGGGTTTCCACTTAAAATCTATGTGTTTTATTTTTCTTTTCTTTTACTTTGTGATCATTTTATATTATCATTATCAATGTTATTTTAACAGGTTAATTTACTCACAACCTAATTTTATTGCCTTTCATACTCTTCAAACAGGTACCGCTGCACTTGCAACTCTTTCTAGTAATTCTTGGTTAATAGATTCTAGTGCATCAAATCATATGACTAGTGACCAGTGCCGATTTGATAAATTTACTCCTTGTCAATCTCTGTCACCAATTACTATTGCTCATGGGTCTGTTTCCACTATATATGGTTTTGGTACTATTAATACCCCTTATCTTACACTTAATCAAGTCTTACATGTTCCCAAATTATCATTTAATTTTCTTCCAGTGAATCAAATAAAAATAGCTTTAAATTGTTCTATAACATTCTTTGCTACTCATTGCATTTTTCAGGATCTCTAGACGAATACATTGATTGGACACGACTCTAAATCACGAGGAGTTTACTATCTTAATTCTTCAGTTGTTGATGTTGCTGGTGGTGTGTTTCTTTGTGACTGGTATTGTCATTTAGGTCATCCTGGTTTTTCCAAGCTAAAAAAGTACATTTTGCTGAGTCTATTTCTTTAATAAACTTTGATACATGTTTATTAGGAAAACATCACAAAACATCTTTTCTTTTTAAAGAGGATCGAAGTTTAAGTCCTTTTGATCTAGTGCACTCTAATGTATGGTGGCCTTGTTGTTATCCTACATTGTCTGATCATAAGTATTTTATTACTAGTACAAACCAAATTCATTACTCGTTGTTTGTTCTCATCTTTTAGTTGTCCCTTAATGATTTGACATCATTTTTAGGCTTGTTTAATTAACCAAGTATTGAAACATTATTTGATTCTTATATTAAAATATATAAGCATTCAAATTAAACTCATTATACATATATATATACACTTTTCAATTAGGTCCGTATTTCACTAACATTCAAGGTTCTTGTATTTTACAATTTACCTGATCAAATCTAAATTTGACTTTATAATTATACTCTAGGAATCTCAAACTACCATTATTTACCAAGAAATCCCAAGTTCTAATATCTTACAATTGGGTCCTTAATAACTCAACAATTTCCTTACCAATCACTGAATTAAACTTTATCTCAACCTTGATCACTTCAATTCAAGCATATATTTCACTTAATCTAAACTTATTAACTAAAATTTTCATGATTCTAAGCTTTCATTCACTTTGACTATGTCCACCAAATTAAGTCATGCTTGATTCAATACTTTTGACCACATTATAACATGATTTTACCATGATTTATTCTACACCAAATATGCATGAATCCAAACTCTTAAAATCTAAGTTTCCTAAAGTTTCAATAATGATAAAATTAACCAAAACTTCATCAATTTCATTATCTAAGGTATGGCTAACTTAAGTTATTATGAATAGTTAAATATACATTAAGGTGTTGGAAAAAACGTGTTTGGAAAATGCAACGGAAAATAATTTAGGGAAAAACTAGAGTTTTAATTTTTTTTTTTCAAAACAGGATCTTAATTATGATATCTAAAGTAATAAACACTTAATTAAAATTGTACCTTTTTGATTTGTCTAGGATAAGCACTTCGACCGAGTAGTGTTCTCCTCTATCCTCAAGCTCACGTCTGCCAAGTGTGGGCTCGCTTTGAATCAGAAAATTTTTCAAAAAAATTACCAGTGGTGTAATTTTGTAATTTCTCAAAAATTTTGGGTCAAGTTGTAAATCAGAAAAATATCTCTAGAAACTTTCTGGAATAATCTCTTCAGAGAATTTTCTCTCTACAACTTTCTCTTGAATTCAAATGTGTGTAAATAATGACCCAAGGCTCTCTTTATATAGGGAGAGTTTAGAGAATTTAACTATGATTAAACTTAACCAATTTAATATTAAATTAATAAAATACTATTTAGATAAGTGTTAAATTAAACTTAATATTAAACTATTAAAATAATATTATTTTTGGAATAATTAATCTGAAATCAAATTCTTTGGTGGAATTCCAGTAGGAATGTAACTCTTCCACTGCTCAACCACTGATGACCAACCACCGTTGGCCACCAGGATGCCGCCATCGCAGTCACCGGCACCACCATCTCCGGTGATGTAGGTGCGAAACCCTTACAGCAACCTAAGTCGGTTTGCTCCAGGTCAACGACGACCTAGGTTGGACCGTCGGCCCGGTTTCACATGCTGGACCCGATTCGACCATTTTTGGGGTCTTAGTCTCGATTTTGGGCTTCGAGCCCAATTTACGATCTCAGGTCTAATTTTCAAGTTCAATTACTCATTGGGCAAATTGTCTGACTTGAAAATTAACTTCTAAAAATATCATATTAATTTTAATTATTTGATTAATTTAATTTTACTTGATCAAAATTAGTTTTTCTTAAAAATCACTTAGATTTTCCAAATTATTTTTTCAAGAAAATTCTTTTATCAAATTCTCTATTTGAACAATTCTTACGACCACCTAATTTAATTCCACATTTAACAAATTGACTCAATTAAATTATTCCCAAAGTCATAGAATTTTCTTCTGATTCAAATGCAGTTCGATCGAGCTTTTGTTGAGCTAGCGGAGGGACCAATCGGACATATACAATTAGGCTTTAGTGATTGTAACTATGTCTAGAAGCATTGTTCCGATAATTCGCAATTACTTAATCATGGAGTCAGTCCACAAGACCATGATTGGAAACTCCTTATTGTATACTCTTTATGAAAGTAATTCATCCAACTGCTTTGTCCAATAACATCGTCATGTGTGTGTTACCCTCATATGATATCCTTGATTCCTTTGAATTAAATTCGTCCACTCAATACAATCCTATTTTATCTCATTGTGACCATTATGTCGTCTTAATGATTAATGTGATCACTGTCAAAAAATGACTATGAGAAATTGTTCGTTCGAGAACAAGCAACTCATGGCCACATTTCATATTTATCAATTCGCATAATGTCAATGAAAGGATATCATTAACTCTTTAATTGAGCTATGAATCCCACTATTGCTAGTAAAGCCATGCCATACACAAGTCATGTACCCAACATACCGGCTATGGGCTCAATCATCTTTAGAGCATAAGCCTCCACTTATATCAAAGCACATGAGTCACATACGCATGGTCAGTGACTAACTCAGGATTTAGGTAAATCACACCATGAATGTCACAAGTGAATTAATTCACAAACGGATTCAAAATTAATTCATCTTGGGTTTAGTCCGATGTATCATTCTACCAATGAATACATCTATGTCTCTACTCGTGGAGTCAATTGCTCCGATAGCCAAGACTAGCCATCTCCCAATTGGATTTGTAGACGACATAATAATCCTTTTTAGTGTTTGAATCAAATGCTCACTTTGATTATTTTACGAGATTACGGACTCATTTAGATTATCTACTAAAGTAAGTTGTCTTTCTCGTAATGTTAACGTTCTTTACAGTGTCACTTATATTTAGTTTAAACTTTAGACAATCAATAAGCTAATATTTGCTTATCACAATTTCGCTATGCATACAAAATATAAAATACAGAAAATACAAAAGACATAATAGTGAAATGTGAAATTAATTTTATTTATTTATTCATCGTTCAAATAAATAAAAAATAGTCGCATGTTTACTACAATATGGAAACATTTCCCAGCAAAGGGGACAGCAATGGTAAGAAACCTTTGAATTTTTTTTTTTTACTTCTTTATTGTTCACGAAATGGAGAAGTGAACTCAATTAAATGTTTTGTTTCTCTTTCCGCTAACTTATACATATATTAAGTTTATTTCATTTCTTAATTTTATATATCAATGGCCATAATTAAATCTTAATATTCTTATTGAAAATTTATGGTGCTTAAGCTAATCCACTAACTTCATTAGTGGTTTAATTATCTAATAAGGCCTTCTCAAATTGTTACTTAAGTCCTCCATTTATGTCATCAATTCTTGATTTCTTCAATTTAATCTTTGTATTATTTAATATTTTATTTAATTAATTACTAAATAATTCTGTTTTCTATTTCCATACTTGTCTCATTGATGTTCAACTAAAAATTTTCGAATTAATTCAGTTTAATAAATTTTGGTCTCAAAACTGAATTTTTTAACATCGACGAAAATCAAGTCGTTACATTTATTCCTTCAACTAAACAAATAAAATAAAAAATAGTTTTTTAAATAAAAATTAAAATTAAAACTATAAATTGAAGAAATATAAATTGAAAGCTAGCAAAGAAAACAATAGTTAAAATTGGGGGAAATTAATAAGATGAAACTCTAGTCAAAGCAAAATCTTCATTTGATTCAAGGGTTTGATCATTGATGCAAAGATGATTTTCAATTTTGTTTAATAAATTGGTTACAGTTGTCGGCGATCGCCTAGCAACCTAATATCTTCTTACCTTCTCGAAAATCAAGACAATCACCACTAAATACTACCATTATAGACAAACAACCGTATAATGGTTGTTTAGGATTTAATCTATCAATAACATTAAGAACAAAAAAGACTCAATTGTAAACAATAAACACACAATCGGAGTTTATTTAAGTTAAATATGTAACATCAGTTGTTTAACTCGGGGTTAGATGGATCGGGTCAAGAATTAGTGCAAAATTTTTGAACTATAATAAATAGGAATTTTGAGTATTAAATAAGGAATTATTTAGATCCAATAAGAAATTAGAAAAGACTCTTTAGGTAGGAAAATTTTAAATAGATACATTGACTTAATTGAAAGAATAGAGAACTTATTATGGCCAAAGTAAGAAAAATAATAAGTAGGAGATACATAGTAGTAGAGGAAAGGAAGGAAGGATCAAGAAGAAATTTAACCAAACTATTGTATGAGTCATCGTAGGAAATATGAAAGATGAGGAAGGACAAATTGGTAATTAACCAAGTAGATATTTGTTAGGTGTAATGATTATGGGTAAAAGTGTAAAGATAGATGGCTTAAGGACTTATTAACAATTTGACCATTTTAATTAAAAAGGTGAGATATTTTAGTGGAATGGTGTAGAAAGTGCGAGAAAAGATGAAAATATATCATCTTTTCACCAACCCAAACCGTCACTCACCCCTCTAGTTTCCATCAAACTTTTCTTTTATTTCCCTTTGTGTCCTTCCTCTGTTGTTGAACCATTCAAGCTTCAAACCTTCTTTTTTCTTTGAAATTTCTTTAGTAAAAACTAAAGAGAAGGCTAGTGAACATCTTAATCTCATGAAAAAACTTCCATGGATGGATTAAAAGAGACAAAAGCATGAGTTAACGTTTTTGGTTTTCAAAGAGGTAAGGTAAGAGATGATGAAATTATCATGTCATACATGTTTATTTTCATTAACTAGCATAGAAAAGTTATATGATTTTAGTTTTAACTTATAAATGATATATGATTTATATGAAATTGAAGAGAAAGAAAAGAAGGGAGAGGATAAAATTGAAGGAAAAGGAAAGGAGAAGGTCGATGAGTGAAGGAATAAGAAAATACATCATCTCAACCTTTTTGTTGTAAGTACTATAAGATTTTTAAATTATTTTTATTTAAATTCTTATACTGTAATATGTAATTACTTAGAATAGAAATGTAGAATATATATTTATATTTGTAAATAGATAATAAAAAAGGGATTAGATTATGAAATTATGAAATTTGTAAAGAAAATTATAGGTGGAGAATATGAAATGGTATATTTGTTTGAGCACTAAGTAATGATGTTGTTGTAAAAGTATATGTGTGAAAAATGTGTGATATTTGTGATTTGTTATTTGTGAAATGGGGACTAAATTATAGATGATGGAGAAATGTGAAATCTTTTCTGAAATACTTATGTAAAGTATTTAAATGTATGAAATTCAACTTTTACACCCACGTAGACAAAATTAGAGCTACTAGGATATTAGTGGCATGTCATTAAGGGACCTTAGCGCGTGCTCTGATCATTAGCACATTAGTTCTTTCCATTTAGCTCATTCATGCTCTCTGTTCAATAGTGCATAATAATGCACCTTTATATTTGTTTCGTATATCTGGTGTGTTCTATAAAGTCTACTATGGGCTAAGAATATGAGTTGTAAACAAAAGTGAATCATCAATGTGTTGAGGTAAGTTTAATAACTTACAAAGGTAAGTTAAATTTTATTAAAGTAAGGTATAGTTGTAGAAATTTGTATATGTGTAAGTATGTATTAATTGAATAAGTTTAAAACACTATGTTATTATTCATTTACTTATTTATTCTTGTAGTGCTTACTGAGCCTTCACTGGCTTAATGCGTTTATTTTAACGCGTAGGTACAGTTAGACTTGAAAAGCTAAAGTTGAGCTAAGAGATCTCTCATCTCATCCCATCCTCAAGACCTCCAATAGTAGGTACTATATTTTGAGTTAGAATGACATGTACATAGGTAGACCAAATGTGTTCCCATGTGTTAGGGACTAAAATGAAAACTCTTGAAACTATATCTATTTTGGTTTTACTTGAAGTATTTTGGTTCTATATTAAATGAATTATTGAAACTATAATATGTTTGCAAATGTGGTTTGCTAATATGATGATTATGATTGATCTGGAGTGGTTTTTAAGTAGTTTTAATACATTTCGAATTGGTCTTAAGTGTTGAGAAGAATATAATATATTATAGGGGGTTTAGCGAGCTTTTAAACTGATTTTTGCCAAAATTCACCTCAGGTATCGATACCAAGGGTATAGGTATCAATACCTAGGCTTTGAAATACAAAATTTCCAAAACAGAATGTGATTTTGGTATCGTTTTTATCATTGGTATCAATATTGGAGGCTAGATATCAATACCTAGGCCTAAGATATCTATACCTTCATCAAAATTTGAATTTCCAGAGTTCCAGAATGCTATTTTGGTATTGATTTTGTGCAGTGGTATAGATACTTTTTTAAAAGGAATTGATACCTTTTGTTTTGGTATCGATACTTTTCCCCTATTTTGAGTAAAAACACTGTTAAAATCATTTCCAAGCATAATCTAACATCCAATAATGACCCCACATGTTTATATTAATAATTTTTTAGTTAAATAAGTTAATATATGGTGGGTAAATGTTTAAATTATATAGTGTATAATCAAAATCGCTTTTGCACCAAATGTGATAGTCCTATATCGGGTACATCGCATGCTCACACTACATAATCATAAACTACAACATAAACAATTATGTTGTTTGTCATAAATATTAGAAATCAATCAATCGACTAAATCTCTAATTGACAGAGCAATCATTCTAAGCTATCAAATACATGAATAATTGTAATTAAACCAAAAGACATGCAAATACTAGATAACAAAGAAAAAGAATTAAGAACAATTCAATCTTACAAACCTTATAGAATCCAACTTTAAATATTACTTTTACTAAAAAAAGAGTTTAACAAACCATGGAATAAGAAAAACACTAAGTCAAAATAAAACTAAGAGTGGCTATCTCTTTCTCTCTTCTAAAAGATCCTATTTATAGAGTTTGTTGACCTAAAATTAGGGTTACAATACTTGCTTAGACTTAAATATTCAAAAATACAAAATTAGCCTTACATCTTGGGTTAAAACAACAATCGATCCCACATAACATGAACAGAGGTGCCATAGGTCAACAGAACGACGAAAAAGTGCGAGGGCACATGGCACGGTTGGCCAGGTTAGACCCATGCCATGGCACTACTATATGGGGCCGCAACCCACTTGTCTTTATTCAGGCCTTATTTTTAGTCGTCCTTTTTGTTCCCAATGACTCACAATATGCATCACAAGCTCGTATGTACCTAATTCAAGTCACGTAAACTCTAAAAATAATCAATTGTAATTAGCCAACATAAAATAAAAGTAAAAACATAAAAAATAATAATGCATGCAAAAAAAAAAATGCTAAATGCACAAACAAAGCTAAAATATGATATTCCACTCAAAGAACAATAAAAAGTAAAGCAACAAGGGCCCAAAATGTACGAATTATGAGTAATAGTCACATTTATTTAAGATTATTATAAAATATTTATTTTTTATATTAAATGAAAATTTTTTTAATATTTTCTCATCAATACCAAATGTTATTAGTTACTTGAAAAAAGTTTTAAAAAAAATTTCAATCAGGAAATTCGTGACAAAAACATGTTCAAAAGATAATGTTACAAATACAAGATGTGGAGTATGCAATTTAAATCCTTAAACAATATCTTTGAAAGAGTATGTACTACAAATATTTCTAACATTTATATTTAATTATGTACTAGTGGTATGTCATTGGATATTACACTTTGAGGGTCAATGGATTATCAAATAGATGATGGCATTTGGCATTCTTAAAATGATTATGTAATTGTTGTTTTTACTCTTTTTTTAAGAAATTTAATAGCATGTAATACATATACTATATGTATATTATAACATTTAAATATAAATTATATTTAATTATCTTTCACATATATTGTTATAATTTTATAGGACAACACAATTTATTATCTACAGCAACCACTAAAACATAAACAAGTTAAACCTTTTCAAAACTTTTACAATTATAAATAGGTATTATAAATGTTTTACATTTTTTTTCAGGTTTTCCTCACTATTTATTACTTTTACAATTGTTAACAAATATGAAAGATTTATATTTTCCAACTTCATTTTCTAAAAATAATTTATCTCCTAAGGATGCACTTTTTAAGAATAAAAGACACATTTTGACATTTTTGAATTTAATTAAGATAGTTCTTGCTAGATAAGAAACTATATACTATATTTTTAAATTTAATAATTATTTAATACTTTTTTTTAAAAAACTTCATTAAATTTATTACTATCATACAATAGATTAGGAAATATGCATCGTGCAATTGTATTAGAAGTTGACACTTCATTTGGATGGTAGTACCTATCATGTTATACTCATAGAAAAAAGGTTGCTCAAGTTAATGCCAGTTATAGTTGTATAGAATGCATAAATGCAAGTTCGAATGAGCACCAACGGGGGTAAATTTCTCTTATGATCGTGATGCTAAATGCAACATGACAAATTGAGTGATTCGACGAAAATACTACAGGTTGAGGCATGAGTACCTTATTCAACAGAAGGGACTTCCGACAGTGATGCTAGATGGGAACCTACTAAGACTCTATAACAGTTCAAAGAGAAAATAGACCAGTTCCGTTTTGAAGACGAGACAAGGGCGTCGCTAGAATAGGTGGGGGAGAATGTCATGGGTCACTCAAGGGAGCCTGCAATTGATGCACACAATTTAGATTGTTTCTGTTCACTTGGGGTCATTCAACCTGACAGAACTAGGTAATTGCTTGCAGGAGACTCAAAGCCCATACACTTGGATCCTAGTTAAAACGTAACACTCCAGTAACTTGTATTTTTACCAGGATAATTATTGTAAACCCTAAAGAATAAGAATGTATAAAGCTTAAATCCCTTAGGACTCTCATATTATAGATAGGCACTAATATCAGCCATTGATGTAATTCAATTTGTCCCGTTAGATCCGGGGGAGCTCTACTATAAATAGAGTCATCCCTCTTTATTTGTAATCACATCATTCTTGAGATTATAACATATTTGAGAGCATTTACTCAAACACCTTATGTACATTGCTTTCTTGTGTTTTTTCTGTTTGATTTGAGTTCCTTTATCTTTTGAGTAACTTTCGCTTTATTTCAGTGCCTTAGAGAATTTTTAAAAGAATTCTCATCTCTCGAGCTTTAGGTTGACTTAAGCGGATTTGAAACGAAGGAAACGCCTAAAGCCGCACGATTTGCCAGACTAAAGCTCTAGTCTCATTACACATTCACACAATATGATCACATAATAATTTATTACATGCACCAATATATGTTATACTTATTACACATATATTATTTATCACATGCATTTTATAAGATCGCTAAATAATTTATGATGTTAGCCGGATATGGAGTGAACAATCTGTGTGCAACTATAGTGATTTTTACTTGAAAGAAAGTCATCACGGCTAACATTGATAATTGAGTTTGTCAAATAGTTTGAGTCTCTCGATGATAATTAATGCCTCCATGGTTTCAGACTCATGCCTCCATGGTTTCAGATTCATGGGTTAAACTATTCTTAAATTATTGTATAAAAAATTAGTTGGATCTGAAATTGAAATTTTATAAAGTTATAAAGAAAATTTCTTCAACTAGTGGCGGAGCCAAGTAGGGGAGGTTGGTAGAGGCCCTACCCCTTAAAATTCTCTATCAGCCCTCCTTAAATAGAAAATTTTTAATTTAGGCTTTTTATAATTTATAAAATTTTAAATTAGTAATGGTAAAATTATACTTTAGGCCCCTAAAAATAATAATAATTTAATTTAATCTTTTAAAAATTATAAATATATAGATTATTAAAATGATAAAATTACATATATACAATTTAATTCTGACCCCCGCACAAAAAATCTTCTGTCTCCACCATTGTCCTCAAACCTTAACATAGGAGCGAACCGAGTTAAAAATTAATCGGCATATATGATTGTTGGATGTATACATAAAATTATAATAATATAATTTTTATTCGAAAATACTTTATATAATATATATATATATATATAAAATATAAACTCCACATATGTTGTATACAACAGTGGCTCCCTCTCCTCTCGCTACAATGTATCTCGACGGTTAGTTTACAATCTTCCTTTTCAGTTTTCAAATCAATAGCTCAAATTAAGTTTGCCGGGATTGTTTATTTATTTCAGTGTATATATATATTTGCTTGTTCTCAGATTCCTCCAGAAAAAGCGTCTTCCAGATCCGCGTTTGTTTCTCTCTTGACTCAATGTTTCAAAAACTGGGGTTCTCCGAAAAGCTTCAGCTAGGCAAGCAATGTTATTGTAAACTTGTTTGTTAATTAAAAGGTTTTATTACGAATCTGAAAGCGTGATGTTGTACGACCCTTCACTTATTTTAGCCCAAATTGTTTGCCTTCAATGTTTATACTACCTTACACTTGGAGCTTTCTCGTCCTTTCTTGTGGGCTCTCGAGCATCTCGTATGAGTTTGGTCTATCTCTTTGACTTTGTTACTGTTACTGCCTCTACCGTTGCCGGCTGGTGTGCCATTGCTGCCTTTTTTCTCACCTCTATTGCGGGGTCTGAATTTAATTCCCATCTTCCTTTTCCCCAATGCTTATCTGCTTCTTCTACCTATCATCTACTTCTTAATTTCTTGTATTGTATGCAACAAATGCTTGGTTTCCATGCCCTGCTTATATAGTATAGATGCATGATCTATTGTACAGGGATCCATTAAGTTTAATAGTTTGGCCAGTCATGAACCCACCTTGTTTGTTGACTTTAATATAGTAGCTATTAGATATTCTTGAATATTTTCATAAAAAGAATGATAGTGTTAAAACCAGGTCTTATTTTGGTCGACTATCGCCTATTCTGTGTATTGGAAAATCAATAAGTTTACTACTGTTTGCTCACCAATGTAGTAGCTATTACATTTTCTTGAAGTAAAATGTACCAAGAGGTTTAGAGATAGCAACAGTAGTATGCATTTTTCTAAACTTAGCTCGTTTTAACTTTCGATTTTGCTTTATTTGGATCCCATGCAGATCTGTCTACATGCTTTATTTGATTGAAAGGGCAAAGAAATGCTTAGATTTTGCAGCCACCCTCTATATTATCCATCTTTCTATATGCACCATATATGGAGGTTGGCCCTCCTCGGTAACATGGTGGGTTGTCAATGTTACTAGATTTGCAGTGATGGCTTTGCTGGGTGAATATTTATGCATTAGACGGGAAATGAGAGAGATTCCCATAACACGATATGGTTGAGGAAATCGAAAGAGCTTGGATAATAAACATGATGGAAAGCAAGTGTTTCGGAGTTCTGCACATGATGGAAAGCAGCCATAAAGCTTGGGATATTGGTGCTTAAAAGTAAATCATATATGCAGCTGAGCTCACAAGGTAAGGTATTTGTAGAGGAAGATCTAAATATATAATTGAAAGTTACAAAGTTGATAGTGTGTCTGATACTATTCTCTGACTTTATCTGCATAGTTTTGATTGATTTTTCATTCTTCAATGATATTGTTTGATTGATTCTTTTTGGTCTGAAATTTTGGGTTAATCTAGAACTTTTAGCAAATACTGCACACTGAATACAAGCTTATGCTTTAGCACAATGTGTTGTCAGTAAGGGGACGAACATAACTTTGATTTATCCATTAAACCAAAAACATAATGTTTAATTGATTTGTATTTCTTGATAACTAAAAAAAGGGTAAATTAAAAGAAAAGAAAAAAACACATTTTCTTTTGCCCCTTCATTCATGGCTGAGGCTTCCATGAAGCTGAAATGTCTGCCACAGCTTCCCCAACAGTGAGAAACAATGAATTCGTTCCCAGGATATTTGATCGATGCATCTTCTCCATCACACTTCCCACAGGATTTACCAAAACAAGCTTCATTAATGGAGGATTTAGTGTTAGTCTCAAAAGCTAAAACAAAGATTGAAAACATTTATAGGGTGTCGGATGATATATACCTCTAGTGATCTTTTGTCCAGCATCTTCTTTAGTTCACATACCATGTCGATTCCACTTGTATCTATGGCTGTCACAGCTGCCAAAATTGTACCGCTGTTAGCTCACGCACTCTTTTTCTGGTCGAGACTTGCGAATTTTTTCATTTTTCCGTCCTTGTCTAACAAGTATCTAGGAGAAAAAGCCTACCGGAATCAGAGTTAGGCAAAAAGGAGTAACTTACAAGTCATGTCAATAATGATGCATTTCAAAGTGCTTTCATGGTTTGCCTTAATACGTTCTTCCTCCTCTCGAACCCATCTTAACAGCCTTTAATAAACAAACAAATGTAGCGTTCAGTGACATAATATAATGATATGTTGAAATTGCAGAGATAAGATACCTTTCTTGCAGATAAGTTGAATTTGCAAAGTAAATTGGGGATTCAATGGCGAGTATGAGAAATGAAGGAACCCTTGAGGCTTCTTTGTATCGGTTGAGGCTTTGGTAGATTTGTGTTGCAGGAATGTTCCCCAACACTAGAGTGTTTGGCCTGGTTACATGCAACAGGATCTTGAATACTGACACTCCCACCTGCATTTTTCCAACCAAAAACAAACCTCATCATATTTCATTCCATATTACACCACCACAGGATCACTAACCAATCACACTTACTGCAATTCCCAGTCCCAGAGGAACCGAAATGAAAAGAACACCAAAGAAGGAACAAATACAAGCCAAGAAATCCAGTTTGTCAACTTTCCACAGCTTGTAAGCTGCCTTATAATCAATAAGCCCTATCACTGCCGTTATGATGATGGCTGCTAATATCACATTCGGGGTGTAATAAAACAGTGGCATCAGAAACAGCAATGTCACCAGCACCGTCCCGGCTAATACAATGTTCGACACAGCCGTTTGTGCCCCCG
The DNA here is from genome assembly GCA_025698475.1 of Gossypium anomalum. NCBI lineage: Eukaryota > Viridiplantae > Streptophyta > Magnoliopsida > Malvales > Malvaceae > Gossypium > Gossypium anomalum. Next base: position 19,761,702 of record CM046957.1, read on the forward strand.
CGTTGTAATTTACTGCTGATCGAGAAAATGATCCTGAAAATTGAAAATCAATTAGGTTAATATCTATGTCACTTTTGTGTTTTCAGAGGGATGTGAAAGAGTGGTCACCTGTTGTTACATAACATGAAGTGCAAGAACTAGCCATGTTCATGAGACCGATAGCCATCATTTCTTTGTTTCCATCCACTTGGTAGTTCTTTAGAGATGCAAATGTCCTTCCCACTGCAATCCCTTCCTACAATATGTTAGGTATGAATAATTAGGTATGAATAAGATATGAATGTGAATGGTGGTTGAAGAAAAGCTTACAGTGAGGGATAGGATCCCAGTGACAATGCCAGTTTTGATGGCTAAAGCCAGATATTCGCCATTAAAGTACAACATATTGGTTGAAGTTGGATTCAAACCCTTCTGCAAGTGCCCAATCTGTGAAAGAGGAAAGCAAACACAAAACTTGGATATGGTTTTTTTTTCCCAAAAGATTGTTAATTTTAAAGATATAAAAGGAAGAATAATAGTATAAGTTCATACAATTGAGATTCCATGAACTTTGGATTTAATGAGGAAGACCAAAAGAGTTGAGAGAATCACTGATGTTAATGGGGCGGCTGCTGATATCCAAAAAAGCTTTGGCTTCTTCATGCTCTGCATCAAATATTTCAAACATCATAATTTTAAATAATTAAGCAACAATTTGCAATTTGGAGAAAAAAATTGTGATTAATGTACAGTATTGGATTACTTTTTAAAATTTTTAAAAATATATATTTTGTATAGTACTTTTAAAAAGTTTTTCAAATTTTTATTTTTACATTATAGAAAATTTTGCGAACTCAATTCTACTCGTTGTAAATAATTCTAGTCTTTAATTTGCAATTAAAAATTGAATATTATAAGGTAATTATTTGATACACTTGGAGATACTTACAATATGCCTTGTGGTCAAGAGTAATAAGAGGAAGCTGAATCCCATTACAATAGTTTCCCAAGAGCACTGCATATGAATTCAACCCATATTACTACACTGTAACATGATTCTAAACCACCCATGTGAACTGGCCTTACCTCTTTTGTATGATGAAATACAGAGGTCAAAACGGGAATCAATTGCATTTTGGTAGTGAAATGAACGATTCCCAGCAATCCCTTGAGCTGCTGTAATGATACAATGATTGCAGCACCAGCCATGAATCCAACAAGGGTTGCCTTGGACAGAAAATCTATCACAAACCCTAACCTGTAAAGCCATTAACATACCACAAACCATGTTTAATTTGTTTCAAGTTAGCTCCGAGGAGTAGTTGAAAAATAAATACCTTAGAAAGCCCAAAGATGCCTGAAATAAACCAGCGAAGAAGGTGGCAGTGAAGGCCAATTTAAGGTAAAGAGTAGGGTGTTGAACAGGGGACACCTTTTCACTTAACATTGTACCCATCACTAAGGAAGCAATGGACACTGGACCCACTGCAAGGTGTCTAGAACTCCCCAGCAATGAATACATCAATGGAGGAACAAAGCTTGAATCTGCATGAAATTAATGGGATAATAAAAATGTTGATTTTATTTTATTTCATTTATCAACTACATCAGAAGTCAAAACCGATACTGACATAGTCCAATAATAGGAGGCAAATTCGCTAGTTGTGCATAACTGATTCCCTGCGCTCCAACAAAAAACACCATCAAAGTAAGGGCCAATTTTCTTCTTTTCTTTTCTCACTTGAATGCAACTCATTTACCACAAAAGGACATTGAATTTCACATGAGGATTTGACTATTTGAGAAAAACTAACGTATTATTTGTAGAATATGACAAAAACCATATATTTCTGATATTATTAAAAAGCATAAAAACAAAATTCCAGTTCATACAAGTCACGGTTACTCATTTCACATAAAATTGTTTAAAAAATAGCCACTCTGATGATCCAAAAGAAGATGGAATGCATTCAGAAAACTCATGAAAAAAGTGGGAAGAAGGAAAATATTGTGATATTGGGATCATGAATTACTTACCTGTGGGATGGCAAGGCTAGCAATGGTGAGACCCGAAACGACATCACACTTAAAGAGGTTGAGATCATAGTGAGAGCCCCACTGTAATATTGGGAACAGAAACTGAAGTCCCAAAACCAGTTTCTTACACCATGTTTGGTCCTTGAATCTGTAGAGAGGATCATCAGGGAAAAATATCTCGGATAACCTGTGTTTTAGCTTCTGGAAAGTGGATTCCTTTGGCGGCAGGCAAACGCTGTGTATCTCCATTGTCACCTCTGCTGCTATTGACACATTTACACCACTTGTTGTTGTTCCATTTCCACCATACCTACACACATATTCAACCCTGTCTGAGGTTACACCCATTTTTTTTTTCTTTGTTTTAGTGAAGAATGAAGCGTTTGAATTTATAGGCAAAGTTAAAATTGGAAGCTTGGTATTTGCTTTGCTTGAATGAGGGCAATCCTGTCTTTTTCGTCTTTCCTCACTAAAACTAAATGATGTCCTTAACATAATTTATTAATATTATTAGGTTATGTTGATGAAAAAACTTTATGTATAATAATAAAAATTTTATTAAAAAATCAAGGTTAATATATGTTGTTAATCTTTGTACTTTAATAAAATTTAACATTTAGTTACCGTAATTAAAAATTTTAAATTTGAGTCCTATTTTTTAATTAAAATTCTAAATTCAATCATTAAATTTGTTAAAATTTATCAACTTGGTATATAATTGTTACAAAATAAACATGTTCATCAGTAAATTCTAACATAAATAATCAAAAACAATAATGATTGGACTACGATTTTTAAATTTAAAATTTAAGAGGATTGAATTTTTAACTTTTAGACAATAGAAACATAGGGACTAGTGGCTGATTTTAACCAAAAATCAAATGTGACTTCGGTTGAAATGATAAAATTAAGATTTTAGTATTCAATGTTCTCCAAGTTCAAGTCCAATAATGTGTAGTTATTCTTTTAGATTTATTTAATATAAAAAGAAAAAAAAATACGCTCATAACTATATTTATTACTTTGTAGGGTTAAATCTAAAAACTATACATGAATTTTAGTTTAATATGTAGTTTTGTACATGAAATTTTGATTTGATCTAATTCTCACAAATTGTTAACACTTATTAATGTAGAATTGTTTTATGTTTATATGTTGCATACAAAAATATTTATATTTATCCAATAATTAAAATTTCATTTATATTTTTGAATCACAATTAAAATTTCATATGCATAGTTACACCAAATTAAAATTCATATATTAAATTGCACATTTAATCAAGTTGATACATAATTTTAAAATTTATTCTTTTCTTTATATTGCAAAAAAAAAAAAAAAAAAAAAGATTGAGGTTGAGGTTGAGATGATTCAAAAAATTTAAGTAATGAAAATAAAGCATGTGATAGTTAAGACAAAAAGGGTGTACACCATTTGGATTTGTTTTCGTGATTAGAATACGTTAGGGGTCATTCTGAACAACATTTATGAGATATACATACTTTTTTCCGCACCATTTTATAATTTAATTTATAGGTTTATTTTAATATAATTTTATAATTTTATAATTGGGTTAACCTAATCACGAGACATGTGATAGATTTTTAAAAAAATAATTATTTTAAGTGGGTTGGAGACCTAGTTCAATTCGAAAGCTTGCTAAAAAAGTGCGAGGGTTTGAGTAAAAATATAGGTTTAAAATATGGGCATAAATAAAAAATTATGTTCATTTAGAAAACAGGTCGGGACTTAGGTGAAGTTTTTTAGCCCGACCTAAATTTATAAAAAAAAAAGTTATTCTGTTTTCTTACTGGTTTGCTACTATTTCACTATTATATTGCTATCATTTTGTTGTTATTGTTTGAATATTATATAACTGTTAAATTTGCTACTATTTTAGAGGCATTTGTTTATTAAGTTGCACCTATCTTAATGTTATTTAAGTATAAAGACTTTTTTTTTGAAACATTTATTTTAATGTTTTTAGTTTATTTGATGTATTATATATGTTTTTTTTAAAAATTTATATAAAAATAAAATATTTTTTTAATACGGACGGCCTGGGTCGTGTCCGAGTTTTAGCATTTTTATCTGGGTTGAACTTTGTAAAAATTTAAACTAATTTTTCGAGCCTAAAATTTTATTAGAGCTCGACTTATGAACAACTCTAATTAAACATTATTCAAATAAGTAGTATTTTAGGAAAATATATTTCTTAAATTCATTTGTTTAAAATTGTGTTTTAAAATGCTAAAAAAAATAATTTAAGTGCAAAATATTAAATTTCACAATATTAATATGTTGATGCATACATATTAAGATAGAGTAAAAATCATATACATATATTCTATTTAAAGTGAATGTTAGTCTTTTAAGGAGTATCTCAGCTCATATATATATATATATATATATATATATATATATATATATATATATTTATTTATAAAGTGTAAAACTTATTTTTATAATTATTTCTATAATTAATATTTTAACGATTTAACATTATATTTCATGATCTATTTATATAGATCATGCATGCATATCAAATTTGATGTAAATTTTAAATTTCTAACCATTTGTTTATATAAAAAAATTTGATACATTATCAATGGAAGTTTTAGACTCCACAAGTACAGTTAAGGGGTTGACAGGTATTCTATAAAATAAAATATTAAAAAAATATATATTTAAAGAAAACACATATCAATTTTTGAAACAGTGCTGAATGTAACAAATATAAATGTAATATTTCATAATTGTTGCATTGATTTGTAGGTTAGTTAATTTTGAATTCAATATTTTCTTTTTCTAAATTAGAATAGTTTAACATTATCAAATTACGACATGAAACTTAGCTTATAGTATACAATTACTTATATCTAGTACGACTAAAGACACAAACTACCATAAACCGTTACAAGAGAAGTCCCCATATTTTTGCAAAGTTGGTCCTCATATTTCTCAAATTTAAGGCTCAAGCATTCTTTACAAACTTACATTATTATACCATAAATTCAATCAAACATTTTCATAGCCGTAAAACATGTGTATTTAACGTCATATTATTTTTCCTATTAATCACCTAGATTTTTCAACTTTTGCATTAGGGGTGGAGTAAAAAATTATTTGGGGCCAAAATTAATTTGTATATTTTTATAATAGTAAAATGTAATTTTATCATTTTAACAGTCTACATTTTTATAATTTTAATCATTTATCATTACTAATTTAAAATTTTATAAATTATAAAAAATTTAAATAAAAAAATAATTTTAGGGAAATCGATAGCCTATATAAATGTTTCTTTATATCATACAATATTAAAAGAAGAAAAGTAAAAAAGGAGGAGGATTGTAGGTATCATCATATTATGTTCACAAGTCATATACATTAAATTATATTTAGAGACTGCATTAAGTGACAAAGGAACAAACATATGTCTTGATATTTAGCATTTGAAATTCTATTTTTAATAGATATATCATACTTTAATAAAGACACAATATTAGCCCGTGACAAAAAAAATTTATATTATATTTTAAACTTAAGTATATTTTTTAAGTTGTTGATATTTTAAATATCATTTTTTCACTAATTTTATAAAATACACGAGTAATTTGTGCATCGCACGGTATAGAAAACTAGTTTAAATAATAAATATTTAAAATTTAATATGGTTTTGGTAAGCTCTTTGACCCCTAGTCGATGCAACTTTTGTTTCACCCAAGGCTTCAACCTCTCTTTGAATCAGTAGAATACCTCTTTGTCACTCAAATAAGGGATTTGGAGCAACAACTTAGTGAACTCCTGAACATACTCTCGAATTGTACCTTATTGCGTAGGTCGACGCAACTTACCTTGAGATTTTTCTTTAGCATACTCAAGGTAAAACTGTTTCCTAAATTCATTCTATATCTCCACTCAAGTCCTAATAGTAGTACCACCTCGTCTCTCATCTGTAGACCTATGATTCACCATAAAAGAGCAACATCAGTAAATTAAATAGGAGTAGTGTTAACCTTAGTGGCATCATCCTTAATACCCATCACACGGAAGTCCTGTTCCATCCCCTAAAGAAAATTGTCCACATCCCTCGTAGACCTCGTGTAACACCTGATTATTCTAAATTGACCCGAAATTAAAGAAAGCTAAGATTAAATTGAAAGGATTAGTGAATTTTCGAGCTCCATTGGGAAATTCAAAATATTAATGGTTGAATTGTGATTAATTGGATCTCAATTCTGGTTTAGTTACTGTTGGAAAATCGAGTTTGGAAAATGCAGTAGAAAATAAATTTAAGGAAAAACCAGAGTTTTAAAGAACTTTTCCAAAACAAGAACTTGATTGTGATATCTAAAGTAATAAACACTTAATCAAAATTTTACTTTTTCGATTCATCCAGAATGAACGCTTTAACCAAGTAGCATTCTCCACTATCCTCAAGCTCACGTTTGCCGAGTGTGGGCTCGCTTCGAATAAAAAAAATTTCACAAAAATTATTAGTGAGGTAATTTTGCAATTTCTCTAAACTTTTGAGCCAAGTTATAAATAAGAAAACTATCTCTAGAAATTTTTTTAAATAATTTCTTCAAAGATTTTTCTCTCTACAACTTTCTCTTAAATTCAAGTGTGGGTAAATAATGACCCAATACTATCTTTATATATGGAGAGTTTAGAGAGTTTAACTACGATTAAACTTAATCTCTTTAATATTAAATTAATATAATATTTATCTTGATAAATATTAAATTTAATTTAATATTAAATCTATTAAAATAATATTATTTTTGGAATAGTTAATTTGAAATCAAATTCTCTGGTAGAGTCCTAGTAGGAGTGTAATTCTTCTATTGCTCAACCACCGAAGAATCATCGTTGTCGGCTATTTCTTAGCCAACGGAATGTCACCGTCGCAGCCGCCGGCACCCCAAGCTAGTTCTGTTTATGTCGATTCTGTCCGAGCTAGTGACGGGTTAGTGACAGCCCGACTGGTCCTATCTAGCCTCCAATTGGACCTGCTGGGAAATGTGCTTATATTGTAGTAAACATGTAATTGCTTTCTATTTATTTGAACGGTGAATAAATAAGTTTCACATTTCACTATTATGTCTTTTGTATTTTTTTCTTTCATATTTTATATTTATAGCGAAATTGTGACAAACAAATATTAGCTTATTGATTGTCTAAGTTCAAACTGATTATAAGTGGCACTGTAAGAACGTTTATATTACGAGAAAGATAACTTGCTTTAGTAGATAATCTAAACAAATCTGTAATCCGGTAAAATAATCAAAGTGAACATTTGATTCAAATACTTAAAAGAATTATTATGTCGCCTACAATTCCAATAGGGGAGATTGCTAGTCTTGGCTATCGGAGTAGTTGACTCTACGGGTAGAGACATAGATGTATTTATTGAAATAATGATACATCGGACTAGACCCAACTTGAATTAATTTTGAATCTATTTATGAATTAATTCACTTGTGACGTTCATGGTGTGATTTATCTAAATCCTGAATTAGTCACTGACCATGCGTATGTAACTCATATGCTTTGATATAAGTGAAGGCTTATGCTCTAAAGTTGATCGAGCCGATAGCCAGTATGTTGGGTACATGGCTTGTGTATGACATGACTTTACTAGCAATAGTGGAATTCATAACTCAATTAAAGAGTTAACGATATCCTCTCATTGGCATTGTTTGGATTGATAAATATAGAACGTGACCACAAGTTGCTTGTTCTCGAAGGAGCAATTTATCAAAGTCATTTGTTGACAGTGATCATATTAATCATTAAGAAGACAGAATGGTGACAATGAAATAAAATAGAATTGTATTGAGTGAACGAATTTAACTCAAAAAAATCAAGGATATCATATGAGAACACACACAGGACGAGGTCATTAGACAAAGCAGTTGGATGAATTACTTTTGTAAAAAGTATATAATAAGGAGTTTCAATCATGGTGCTTCTTGTGGACTGACTCCATAATTAAGTAATTGTGAATTATCAGAACGATGCTTCTAGACATAATTACAATTACTAGAGCCTAATTATACAAGTTCGATTAATCCCTCCACTAGCTCAATAAAAGCTTGATCGGACTGTATTTGAATTAGAAGGAAATTCTACGAGTTTGAAAATAATTTAATTGAGACAATTTATTCTATGTGGAATTAAATTGGGCAATAGTAAGAATTGTTCAACTAAAGAATTTGATTAAAGAATTTTCTTGAAAATTTAATTTGAAAAAATCTAAGTGATTTTTGGGAAAATTAATTTTGATCAAGTAAAATTAAATTAATCAAATTAATTAAAATTAATATGATATTTTTGAAAATTAATTTTCAAGTTAGAAAATTGGCTCAAAGGGTAATTGAACTTGAAAATTAGACCTGGGATCGTAAATTTGGCCTAGGAGAGAAAAACCCAAAATCTGGTCGAACCGGGCTTAGTGTGTGAAACCAGGTTGACGGACCAACCGGTGGCTGGATTGGATCAGTTAGGCCATCACTAGCCTAAACCAAGCCGGTAGAAACTGAACCAACTCGGGGTGCTGGCGGCTACAAAGGCGACATTCCAGTGGTCGACAAATAGTCAACAGCAATGGGTCTTCGGTGGTTTAGCAATGGAAGAATTTGACTCTTACTGGGACTCTACCAAAGAATTTGATTTTAGATTAACTTTTCCAAAAATAATATTATTTTAATAGATTTAATATTAAATTTAATTTAATACTTATCTTAATAGTATTTCATTAATTTAATATTAAAGTAATTATCTTAATATTAAATTTAATTTAATGTTTATCTTGTAGATAAATGTTCTATTAATTTAATAAGATCTAATATTAAATTTAATCTAATGATAAATATTATATTAATTTAATATTTAAGTTATTAAGTTTAATTATAGTTGAACTATCTAAACTTCCCCTATATAAAGAGAGTTTTGGGTCATTATTTATAGTTTTACACACACTTGAATTCAAGAAAAAGTTATAGAGAAAAAATTCTCTAAAGAAATTATTTCATAAAATTTCCAAAGATATTTTTCTTTTTTATAACTTGGCCCAAAGTTTAGAAAATTTGTGAAATTACCCCCTGGTAATTTTTGTGAAAAACTTTCTAATTCGAAACGAGCCCACACTCAGCAAATGTGAGCTTGAGGATAGCGGAGAAGACTACTCGGTTGAAGTGCTCATCCTAGACGAATCGTAAAGGTAAAATTTTGATTAAGTGTTTATTACTTCAGATATCAAAACCAAGTTCTTAATTTGGAATTTTCTTTTAAAACTTTGGTTTTTCCCTAAATTTATTTTTCGTTGTGCTTTCTAATCCCGCTATTTCAACAAGACCGTCGGTCCAGTTTCACATACCAGGCACGATTCGAATAATTTTTGGGTCTTGGTCTCGGTTTTGGGCTTCCATGCCCAATTTACGATCTCAGGTCTAATTTTCAAATCCAATTACCCTTTAGGTCAATTGTCTGACTTGAAAATTAATTTTTAAAAATATCATATTAATTTTAATTAATTTGATTAATTTAATTTTACTTGATAAAAAATAATTTTTTCAAAAAATCACTTACATTTTCCAAAATAATTTTTCAAGAAAATTCTTTAATCAAATTCTCTAGTTGAACAATTCTTACGACCGCCCAATTAAATTTCACATCGAATAAATCGACTTAATTAAATTATTTTTAAAGTCGTAGAATTTCCTTCTGATTCAAATACAGTCTGATCGAGCTTTTATTGAGCTAGTGGAGGGACCAATCAAACATATACAATTAGGCTCTAGTAATTGCAATTATGCCCGGAAACATCATTCCAATAATTCGCAATTACTTAATCATGAAGTCAGTTCACAAGAAGTACCAAGATTGAAAACTCATTATTGTATACTCTTTACGAAAACAATTCATCCAATTGCTTTTTCCAATGACCTCGACATGTGTGTGTTACCCTCATATTATATCATTGATTCCTTTATGTTAAATATTTTCATTTAATACAATCTTATTTTATCTCATTGTCACTATTGTGTCTTCTTAATGATTAATATGATTACTGTCAACAAATGGCTGTGATAAATTATTCGTTCGAGAACAAATAACCCATGACCACGTTCCATATTTATCAATCCACACAATACCAATGAGAGGATATTGTTTACTCTTTAATTGAGCTATGCATTCCACTATTGCTAGTAAAGTCATGTCATACACAAGTCATGTACCCAACATACCAGCTATCGTCTCAATCATCTTTAGAGCATAAGCCTCCACTTATGTCAAAGCACATGAGTTACATACGCATTGTCAGTGACTAACTCAGGATTTAGGCAAATCACACCATGAACGTCACAAGTGAATTAATTCACAAACGGATTCAGAATTAGTTCATGTTGGATCCAGTCCAATGTATCATTCTTTCAATGAATACATCTATGTCTCTACCAGTGGAGTCAATTGTTCCGATAGCCAAGACTAGCCATCTCCCCAATTGAAATTGTAGACGACATAATAATTAATTTAAGTATTTGAATCAAATACTCACTTTAATTATTTTACGAGATTACAGATTTGTTTAGATTATCTACTGAAGCAAGTTGTCTTTCTCACAATGTAAATGCTCTTACAGTTCACTTATAATCAGTTTGAACTTTTACAATCCATGAGCTAATATTTTCTTGTCACAATTTTGCTATGCGTGCAAAATATGAAAGATAGAAATATAAAAGGCATAACAATGAAATGTGAAATTTATTTATTCATAGTTCAAATACATAGAAAACAATTACATGTTTACTACAATATGGACACATTTCCTAACAGTTAGATGGGAATCGACTAATTCTATAGTGTGAGAAAAAATGGTTAAGGATTAATGGTTGTGAAGATCAGTGAAAATCGTGCCAAAGGAGTATATATATAGATGTGTTAGAGACATAATTTCTCAATTTTGTTTACACATTTTTCTCTCTATAACATCATCTTCTTTAGTCGCTATGAAGAAGAAGAGAATGTAGCTGAAGGAAGCTCCGGATGTGCAACAGTCGTGTGTATTGAAGTCTGGTAGTAGAGAAATTGAAGAATTGTTAAGCTTTTTTACTTCTCAATACTCATGGATTGAAGAAAAAAGTAGAGTAAGAACTTTTAAAAGCTTCTGTATAATGATAGATTAAGGGTTTTAAGGGTTAAACACATTTAGTTTAACTGATAACTGGTTTTCATGATTAGTTTCCAAGACAAAAGAGGCTCTAGTGTTCGGACAAGCTAAGCTCATAAGGATAAGGAAGCAAGGTGAGTCTTTGTACCTTGCCCTTTGGATAATAAATGATGTCTTATGACTTGCATGAACCACGTTGTCTAAGTATAAATGTTGCTTAGAGTTGTGGTGTGTATGTGCTAAAAGAAAGAATAAGCTGTGTATGTGTACAATATTCTGTGAACTTGAAAATTGTTTATTGATTGTTTAATAGTAGATAGTTAATGATTGGTTATCTTGCATGGTGTATGTATAACGATTATTTGTATGATATGCTTTAATATTTTATGTGTAGTGCGGAGGGAAATTATTGATGGGTTAGATGAATTTAAGATTTAGGAAATGGTGTTTCCATTACCGCTATACGATGTTTCTAGGTACAAACTGTGATGTGCAAAGCTCTGGGCCTTACGAAGGGGACACTGCAGTGTTAAAGCATCAAGGTAGAAATGGCAAAGGGAAATGGAATTCCGTTAAGATACCACCATACGAGGTTGCTAAGTGCAAACTATGATGTGTGAAGCTCCAGGCCTAGCGAAGGGGACACTTTGGTGTTCAAGCATCAAGGTTAAATAAGAAATGAAATGATATTAACTGATTCTTCGGAGTGACACCCTGGCAACGATAATTAGGTTCCATAGAGCAACACTATGGCAATGGTCAGTAGGCACTATGGTGCGACACCGCGACGACAGTAAGGTCTTTCGGGGCGACACCTCAAAGAGGTTTAAGGTGTAAGACCATAGCTTGGCTATGGCAATCAATGAAGTCCCCAAGGATGTCAAACATGGGGTTACAAGGTGTAACTATTGGATCTGGTGCCTTAAGTGTAGTATTTTTGTCAAAATACACTTGTAATTTTTTCGAACAGATTGGTTAATAAAAAAAATTATTGATTACATTAATATACTTTTTATAATTGTCCTCACACGATTTTTGCATGCAAAAAAAATGGAAGCAAATGTTGATCATTGGTTGTCTAATTGTTTAACTAATACTAAGCGATATTACGTGGTCAGATTGTAGTACAAAAAGAAAGCTTGTATTAGCACATGAACCTAAACATGTCCTTAGTCTAATCAGAAATGAGCAAACCGATTAAAAGACTAATATGTCATCTATCAACTCTAATTGGGAAGATGCCTTGTCTTAGGCATCGGGGCGGATTACTCCTAGAACATAGAGACATAAATGTGACTGACTGAACTGACAATACATCTGACAGGACCCAAGCAGAATAGATACTGAATCTGTTTATGGATTTATTCACTTGTGATGTTCATAGTGTGACATACCTAAATACTGAGTGGATGGTGGACTATGTATGCGTGACTCATACACTTAGATGTAAGTAAAAGCCTGAGTTCAAATAGATAAGGAATCAAAAGCTGGTGGATTGTGTATACGACTTCTGTAGTATGTAACGTCATTCACAACAATAGAATTCATAGCCCGAAACATGGGTAAATGATATCCTCTAATTGGTATTATATGGTTGATGAAAAGTAAGCGTGATCATGGGTCGTCCATATTTGTGATGGATGACCTGACCACTATTTGATAGTGATTGAACATATTTTCTCATAATTTTGCCAAAGGCAAAATTGTCAAAATTTTATCAGTGATAAAATCGTCAAAATTTTGCTGGAGGTAAAATAGGGATGAGAAAAATATTTTATATATAAATATTAAAGTTTATTTTGGGAAATGGAAAAATGAATCAGGTTGGATCATATTATAGAATACTAGGTCAAAAAGGCCTAGAAAGTACTCATAATTGGACCCGATGGAAGAGAGGCCCAAAACCCCTCATGTAACATGAAAAGGGCAACCCTAATAAGAATACTAGGGTATGCTATCCATCCATCTCCTACTCTAAGTAGGAAATTGTTTTTCTCTTTGAAATTAACCATTACAACTCAGCAAAGGTTTTATTTTCTCTTCCTATAAACAGATGGCACTAGTAGAACTATTTAGACAATTTTTTAAAGATTACTATTCTGCCGAAAAATAAAGAGAGTTAATTCTCAACTATTAAATATATTTTTTTATATTAAAAATTCTACCAGTTTCTATAAAGAAGAGTGAATTTTCGTTTTCACCCCAAAAAGAAAAAAAATACCTTTTCTAGTTCTGTGTTTCGATTCATTTGGTTCGAGCTCATACTCGAAGCAGTTCATGGTATGAGAATAGCAGAGAAGATCATTTTTTGAAAGCCAAAAATCATCAAGGATTTGTTTATCCGAAAACACAGGTACGGTTTCAGTCTAAGGCTTTTTGCTATAAATATCACAAAATGGGTCGATTTTAAAAATTTTAATTTTTCGCTATGCAAGAAAACCATTTTCAAACCAAATTTTTTCCAACAATAAGACCATAGCTAGACTATGGCATCCAAAGGAATTCGCCTGGACAAAAAAACAAGAAATAATATGTAAGACCATGGCTTGGTCATGGCAACATAGGTAGTCCATCAGGACCTGAAACACGGGGAAGTCCGCCAAGATTTTAAACAAAGCGTTACACATGAAAAATCCATAGATTAGTATAACAAGAGAGACGCCAAAGATAAAGTAGAGTTTGCAGTGTGATTGGTGTGATAAGTCACAAGAACGAATGAACATTGTGCGTCTAAAGGATAGGTCATCGAGAAAAATGAGAGAATTCATCAAAGGCGATGATGAGAGAGGTCAAGGTGACGTCTCAACCCAATTAGGGTGAAAAGAGAAAGAGAGTCCTTAGATAAGAAGGTATATGTAATGGTTAACAAAATAAGTCCACTAAGGAAGCTATAGTTATAGTTTTAAAATTGTAAGTCGATAGAAAGGTAGTCGAGAGATTGGGTAGACTGACCAGGGTCTTCACGGGAGGAAATGCCAACTTAATGTTGAATGATCGATTAAGTCCACTAGAAAAGAGTGAAAAATAGAAGCCCGTTAGGACTATAAAACACAGAAATGATCTTGTGGACCTACCAAGGGTAGGAACCTTCGCATACTACCTGAGTAGAAAATAGTAGGTTAGGTGCCACATGTCAAATAAAGCTTCTTAGAGGGATGGGCTGAAAGAACAGGTACTATAGCGCTACTTTGTAAGCACTAGTTTTCCAAGGAAGTGAGGGTATTATGTCCAAGTAAAGGTTGCAGTTACGACAGTTACTTAGGCAGACGCCAAGGCACCAACCAAATGTAATGACTATGGATATCGAAAGGTAGAACAACGAGAGATAGGAAGGTATGAGACCCAAGAGTTGACACGGTTAAGACTAGACTAAGGTCTAAGACTGCCAATAAATGGCTCAAAGTGCATAAGGCATGGACCTTGTCAACTAAGTTCGCGGATTTTTCTATGAAATTCAGGGTGTTAATTTCTGAGCTAGAAATCTCAATTACTTAAGATTTATGCAGTCTTATACACATTTATTGTATAGATCTCACTAAGTTCTCCTGAACTTATAAAATTGTTTCTTGAATGCAAGTTAGATAAATACTCAAAAAAAATAAAGAGGGACCAAGCCAGACTCTGCCAAAGTTAAGTGGTGCACAATAGCTATTCATGTATATAGGGGAGCAACCGTAGAGTCCTCACCTCAAGGTTTAAGTTGATTATATATGTATTTGATTCTTAATCTAAAGATTGTAAATAGACGTTAGAACTAAGGTCGTAAGCATTATTCACCAGTTTTGTAAAATTTTTAATAGTAATTAGATTTTCAAATATTTTAGTTGTTGAAGTATGTAATTTAATCAAAAATAAAAGTATCGACTAAGTTATTTAGGTTTGTGTAGCATCTAGTACCCAAATCTGGAAATCGGGTCGAGTATAGAGTGTAACACCCCACACTCGTGCCCCAAGCTGGGATGGAATACGAGGCGTTACTAAACTTAAACACAAGCGTACAGACATTTCCGAGTCATAAAGTCTTGATCAAATTTAAAACTTTTCAAAATTTGTCTAAACTCCTTAATATGGGCCTACAAGGCCCAAAACATTCATTAAAAACCATTCGAACCAACTCGGGTCCTTTAGGAAATTCTGAGAAATGACACTTGAAATAGGGGCACGCGCCTGTGTAAGAGGGGCGACATGCCCGTGTGGTCATATTGACATGGTTGTGTTGAAGGCTCGTGCAACTCACACGGCTTAAGCATATAGGGACACGCCCGTGCCCCTTACTCGTGTGGATTTATTTTTCAATTCGAACCTACAGAGGTTTTCACACGGCCTGGTACACACTAGTATCCATGGCCCGTGTCCCTCACATGGCCTCGACACGCCCGTATCTTAGCCCGTGCTAGAAAACCTGGACATTCTGTTTTTGACATCAGCTACCCTTAACGGTCACACAGCCAAGGCACACGCCTGTGTTCTAGGTCATGCCCTTCACACGGCTGAGACACACGGCCGTGTCTCTGCCCGTGTGTTTATTACCATGCATACTAACTTGTAAATTTAACGTGTAGGGGACACACATCCGTGCAACACGCCCATGGGGCTGACTGTGTGTCACACACGGTCTAGACACACGCCTGTGTATCTACCCGTATGGGCAACAAGGCTATCTTCCAAGCCTTTATGCCACCCTTACAAGCACCAACCAACACCATCATCTAACATGACCAATCCACCAGCAATACAAGGTCTAATCAGCCACAATAAGCTTTAGTTCATTCATGCAATTGACTCATCCATGAAAATATCATCATATACATATATCAACAATGAATATTAGCCATTATCCAGGGCTTTATACAAAATAGAGAGTTTTATCCCAAGCTAACCCATTTGGTCCATTTAACAATGACACAAAACACAAAAATCTAAGTCCCTATACATGCCATACTTAAAATAGAAAAAGACTAACTATACCAAGTGCTTCTACTGATAGTGTGATCGATATCTCTGACGTCTGGTGATCCACGAGCTAATCAGGTGGCACTATAAGAAAATGGAAAGGAGAGGGAGTAAGCATAAAGCTTAGTAAGTTGCATGTAAATATAAAACAAAAATTTACCATACCACAACTTACCCACAACAGATCATAGTTTGTTCATAATACATGAATGAATATAAACACAACATACTTCTCACTATCCCATATAATTCACATAGCATATATCGAGCTCACATCTCATACGATTCAAATAGGTACCTGTACCACTCACAACATGGTCATAACCTTTCTCATTTAGCTTAAACTATAATTCTCACCGTTAAACCAATCGGAATACTTAAGGATATTCAATAAGCCTCAAACATAGGGTAGAATGCTGATGCCATGTCCCAGACATGGTCTTACATTGGCTCATACATCAAGTCGATGCCATGTACCAGACATGGTCTTACACTAACTATCATAATCGAGGCCGACGCCATGTCCCAAACATGGTCTTACACTGGCTCTCACATATCCGTGCCGATGCCATGTCCCAGACATGGTCTTATACTGGCTTACATCTCAAGGCTGATGCATATCCTAGACATGTCTTACACTAGCTCTCGTCTTAATGCTAATGCCATGTCCAGACATGGCCTTACACTGGCTCTCATAATGTGGTCGATGCATGTCCTGGACATGTCTTACACTAGCACACAAATGACCCAAATGTCATGGCATGAATATTCGATTTATTCCTAAGGTTCAACTAGGAGTTTCTACTACAGCAATTCTCATCATGCATATTCATATTCACAATCAACCAATTATGCTATAACAATTCATTCATACATGATAGCAATGTTGTTACATTATTTACACACAACTTACCTCCGTATACAAAACGTGAGCAACTATTTCGGCTTAGTCCGCTAGCTTGGCTTTTCCCCGGTTTAGGCCCAAATTTTGTAATTCTTGATTTGTGAGGGTGAAAAGTGGCTGCAAATTTCAAGCTTTCAAACCCTTATTATGCTGGTATTTTCGGTAGAGAAGAAGATAAGAAAAAGATGATATATTTTTCTCTTTATTTTATTTTTATTCTAGTCAAAATAGGTCACCAACTCACCTAATTCTTTGACAATTCTCAAATTCTTGTCCCCTATGGCCGGCTATCCAAATTTTAAGGGTCTATTTTCTTTTTAAAGACCCCCACTTTTGGTTATCTAGCTAATTAACATATTTAGCTAGTAAAACAAAACTTTTGCCCTTTATACGATTTAGTCATTTTTGGCAATTAAGCTCACAAACGCTAAAATTAATTCACCAATATTTTCATACACTTATATAATCATGTTATAAAACCAAAATAATAATAAAATAATTTCTCTGACCTCGGGTTAGTGGTTTCGAAACTACTGTTTCGACTAGCCCCAAATCGGGCTGTTACATAGAGTATCACACATCGTCCCTTTAAACTCTTCCTATTTGGGAACATCCATTTTACATTGTTTCAATCTCGAAGCCAACATCCCATTACCCAAAGCAACCTTGTAGATATTGAAATCCCTCTTGAGCTCCACAATCTATTCTTTCAAATTTGATACCATGGCTTCGAGAGCATTATTCTTGTCTATCTGGTCATCCATTACAATATTGAAAGCCCTTTTCATTACTTCCAAATTTGAACCAAAGGCTTCCGCCACATATTCCCTGAGTTGCTCTCTCATCGAGTCTACCTCATCGGTGTATCCCTCAACTACCTCAAGTGTTTCTTTAACGTCATCAATGGATTCCTCTAGATCAACCACTCAATTTTTCAAAGTTGACCACATGTCCCTCGATTTGCTAGCTTTCTTACCCCTCCCACAGCTTTCTATAGGCTCAATTTAATTGTTTACTCTTCTAGTCATCTTGATCGACACATTCAAATATTGGCTTTGATATCAATTGTCATAGGGCTAAAACTTTAGTCTCACAAATCACACGACCTTAAGCAATTCCTTTGCTTCAAATTTACCTAAGTCAACTTTACTTTAAAAAAAGCGAGAATTCTTAAATAAAATTCTCTAAGGCATCGAAAATAAAGTGGAAGCAATTCAAAGTCAAAGAAGCAACAAGAGAACAAAAAAGCCATAAGAAAATAATAATACACCAAGTGTTTGTGTAAAGGCTCCCATAAGTACTCTATTACTCAAGAATGGGATGAATACAAATGAAGGGGAAGACCATTATTTATAGTTGAGCTCCCCTATATCCAACGATCCAGTTTAAATTACATCGATGGTCGAGATCAAAGCCAATCTACAAATTAATATTTTTATGGGATTTTCCAATATCCCCTAAGATTACAAAATCTTCTTAGATTACTTTCCATATTTATCATGGTAACCCTAGTTTTACTTGAGTGTTTCATTGGGTCACCAAGGCTTCAAGTAAATGAACTTTTCCACATGTTTCATGAATTGGGCTAGTTCAAGTGGGTCAAATGAGTCACATTTAATCAATTGATCTCTATGGGACACTCTGTGTGCATTTGTCACGGGTTTTGGTCCGCGGCTCGTGACATTTACACTTGTTTATATTTGTGTTTCTATACTTGTCTATACCTATACTATTAATAAAACTCCTGTCTAAGTTGGTGTCACAGGTTAACCCGGTACTAACTCGATTAAGAAATGACTAATATATGATTTTATTTAACGACCACTATTATTATTTTGATGGTATTTTCGTCTTTTCATACTTTTTATATAGTTTTAAAATAAAAAAAAACTAAAATTAATATGTTTAGGGATTAAACCCATGCTTAATGGATTTATAAACAAATTATTTGCCACTACACCATTAATAATTCTTAAGTAAACTTAAAAAAAAATAATTTTTAACATAAAATGTTTTTTGTTATCAAATTTTTTTAGTTATACTATTAATAAAATCCCTTACTTAGTTGGTGTCATGAAGCAACAAGGCACCAACTTGGTTAGGAAAATTATAAAAATGACATTTCGCATTTAAAATAAGTTGTATTATTCATGGGAACTTTAGTTTTTTTTTAAAGCTAATAAAATTTTACATATTGTTGGACTTGAACCCGTGATATTTACATCAAGAAAATATTAATTTAACCATTAAACCAAAACTATATTTTAATATGATATTTACATTTTAACTGTCTTTTAAGTATATAGTTTCCACACATATATGTGTGTGATAAGTATACTAGTTTGTTTCAAGTTTTTTGTCCAGTTAGTGTAACAGATCAAACATGTATCAACTCAATCATGAAATTACTAAAATACTGTCTTTTATACAAATTAAATTATATTTTTATGAGGGTACTTTTACCATTTTTTCATATAATAAATCAATAAAAAAATAATTATAACGATATTTGAATCTAGAACACTACGCATAATAAACATTGAACTTTACTATTGTAACTAAAGTATTAATTAATTTTATATTAATAAATATATTTATTATATAATTTTTTTAATTAACATTGCGGTGCCATAAACTAGTATTCTCTACAAAATTTCATCTTACTATTACAACTCTTTTTGTTTAAAGAATGATAATTGGACACTTAATATACAATTAATGTGCATAATTGTTGTAGGACCAAATTTATGCCCGGGACCAATAAGCAGAGCCCAGAACACCAACCATCCAATTAGCACCCACTAAACTGACCACTAACTCCTAAATTACCCCACTAACTCCATCACCCCACTAAGCCACCCCACTAAGCTACCCCACTAACCCCATTACCTTACTTGCCACCATGGAAGGAGGCAATCAGTTGTAAAATTTGGCTATAAAAGCCATTCAAAACTATTGTAGAGAGGGGGGTTGGTTTTTAGAGATTAATCAAAGATCAAAGCAAAAGAGGGTTTTTTTGTCTATTCTCGTTTTAAGTTCTTGGTTTGTCTATTTTTTAATTTCAATTTTATTTTATTTTTTTATACGAAAGTAAAAATAAAAGGGAAGAAGCTTACCCATTTTAAAATTACCGAAAAAGGATTTTTTTTGAGGTTCAATTGCTGTGTGTGCGGTGGCGCGATAATGCTCTCATGGGGTTCGGTGACCGGAGCAAGGTCGGACTGATGGCCGGATTTAGATGGGAGGGGGAGAGTGTTATTGTTATTATTATTTTTTATTTATTTTATTTCTGTTACTATTATTTTATATATATTTATTACCATTATTTATTATTATTATTATTATTATTATTATTATTATTATTATTATTATTATTATTATTATTACTATTATTAGTAACATATTGTTATTTTTATTATTTTTATTTTTATTTTTATTATTATAATAGGCACTATATTAACTAGTTTTGTACTATTATTACTACTATTATTATATTTTCATTCTATTTATTTATTTACCTAAAAACCTTATATACCTTTATTTTATTTTATCATTTATTTATAACTTCTTATACAATATTTTTTCCCTATATTAGTATTATTTTTATATTATTTTTATTAATATATTATTATTATTGTCTTCTATTTTGTTGTTGTTATATTATTTTAATTGTTATTACTATGTTTATGGTTACGGTTAGCATTATTCTCATATTATTGTTTTCATGTTGTCTATTATCATCATTTTTGAAAAAATCTATGTCCTTAATTCATTTATCTATTGATCTTCTCTCAAAATTTTTCAAAATAAATGCAATGTTCGATATTTAAAGAATTCGAAGAATCGTGCCCTAACGTACTGGGTTTCGCTTTCTTTGTTTGTTTTGAATATTCGAATATCCTCTTAAGGCTAAAACGCACGTTTTAAAGGCAAACTCACAATTGAGAGTCAAAAATGTTGTGTCCTAACGTACTGAATGTAATGTTTTACCTTGAGGTGAGATGGTCTTTAATACACATTTGACTTACCTAAATGTTTTAAAAGCCAATAAAAGGAGGATCGCATTTTGAACTCTGTCCAAATCTTTAATTTTCGACATTAAGACACTAAATAATCAATCAAGTACCAATTTTGGGCGTGTCGAGGGTGCTAATCCTTCCTCGTACGTAACTGACTCCCGAACCGGTTTTCTATTTTCGCAGACCAAAATTGTCGTTTTGAAGAATTTATTTATTTATTAAAAATGACCGTGTTTTGAGGTGATCCAATCACACCCTATTAAAAACGATTGGTGGCGACTCCCAATTTTTCGTTTTCAAAAGTCAATTCTTCGTTTTCAAAAAATGGTTTCGATAGCTTGGCGACTCCACTGGGGACATCAGAGAGTGAGCTATAAATTGATTGTTTTCTGTCTTCTTGTCAAAATTTAGAAATTTGGTCTTTCTAAAAATACACGATCCTCGATTTGCATTTCCTGTGTCCTTGTTGAGTTTGTTTTTTCGTTAAATTTCTCTATGTACTCTCGTATCATATCTCATGACCGTTGTGGTTACACCTCTTAAGTGGGAGTGAGAAACTATGCTTTCGTGAGGTTTTCACCTCCGCATGGGCTAGGGGATCGCTTTCGGAATACATCCGTACTTATGTCTTCGTGAGGTTTTCACCTCCGTATGGGCATAGGGAAATGTATTCCCCTGAACCGAACTTGATCCCTATGAGCCTATAATAGGTGAGGGTTGAAGAATCTGCTGGTTCAGGTACCCTTTTCTTAGAACCGAGCCACATATAGTGAACTCTAGGATCCCGTCCTTGGTAGAGCTATGTTGAACCCTAACGATTACCCAATTAGGTGTTTGATTATCTTCTATTTTCTTTGATTTTTATTTTTCGATACTAACTTGTTTTGTTTTGTTTATAACCGCATTGCATTACATCATCATATCATATTCGATTGCTAAATAGAACAGTTTGTCATGAGAAAATGGATTTCTTGATAAAGTGAATTATAATACGGTTGTTTGAATATGGTCCAAGTAAGCACAACGAAAGAAAGCTGATAATTCGTGGAGGAAAATAAGACTTTACCTGAGGATTCAAGCTGATAAAGATTGTTCGAGAGCCGTAGCGTCCCGACTTTCTTAAAGGATCTAATCAACATCGTGAGGATAATAAGTCGCGGTCTGGATCAAGCAAAAAGGAGCTAGTGGAGGCATCTATTGGAAGTTTGGGAGATTTGACTTTTACGAAGAAAGAAAATTGGTGTCTTCACCTAGAACATGAGGGTAGGGCCGCATATGTAATCCGTTTTATGTAAAGGAATTTATTTTCTAGAAAAGTTGTTCCAATAGAATTGAATTTAGAATCAACGCCTTTCTTTCTTTTGCATTCATTCTATGCATTTGCATTTCATGCATTTGCATTACATTGCATCATGTGCATTAGATTTTCACAAAAGGCCCCTAATTAATTGAAATCATTTCAGTTAATCTGGAAACCGATAAAAACTTACCAACTAAGCATCACTACTGTACCCGTGCTATGACAAATGATATGTACCAAAGATTGGAAAGACTTAAACAACTTCAAAGAGAGATGCATGACCAGTTACAAATACAATTTCAAGAGCAACTGATGAGGATACGGCAAGATATGAGAGACCAAGTGCTAGAGTCTCAAAGGAATATGATGAACTAATTGTCCCAATTGCTGACTAAGGGGCTAGAAAAGAGGGAAAGCTCCATGATTAGTGCTGGAGTGGATAATGAGGAGCCTCTCTATCCTCTAGGTTTCACTCCGACAAATGCACAGGCACGTTTACAAGGTCTACCAATTATCAGAGCTCAGCAAAATCAGGCCAGTACCTCAGCACCAGTGAATTATTTGATAGGCACAGACTCCAATCCAGGGGGCAATCCAACTACCTTTGTAGTTCCTGATTTGAACAAAATAGGAAAAGCAAAGATGGAATTGCCAAAACAACTCGAGGATCGATATCGGTGGTTGGAGGAAAAATTCAAGGCGATGAAAAATGCTGATGATTATCACAGAATTGACGCCAGGGACCTGAGCTTGGTTCCAGACTTAATACTTCCCTACAAGTTCAAAATGCCTGAATTTGAAAAGCATAATGGGACTAGCTGTCTAAAAGCTCACATCACCATGGTTTGTAGACGAATGACTGGGTATGTCAATAATGACCAATTACTGATTCACTGTTTTCAAGAGAGTCTGGTTGGGGCAGCATCCAATTAGTACAACCAATTGAGCCGTACCCAGATCAATTTATGGGAAGATCTAGCACAAGCTTTCATGAAACAGTATAGTCATGTAACAGATATGACTCCTGATAGGATTACTTTACAGAGCCTGGAAAAGAAACCGAATGAGAGTTTCCGACAATACGCCCAAAGGTGGAGGGAAGTTGCCATACAAGTTCAGCCACCTCTCCTAGAAAAAGAGACTACCATGCTTTTCATCAATACTCTTAAAGCCCCGTTTATTAACCATATGTTGGGAAGCACTACTCTGAGCTTTTCAGATATGGTAATGTCTGGTGAATTGATTGAAAATGCAATAAGGAGCGGGAAGATAGATGCGGGAGAAAGCGCCAAGAGGTCAACCCAAAAGAGAAATGAAAATGAAGTGAACATCGTGAGCATGCCTTCCAAATTGGTCAATGTAGGCCAGCCGAAGGTTGTAACCACCAGCTATCTATCCCAATGACATATCGCTGGATCTGAATGACATTTCTCAAGAGGGAACCGGGAAATGAAAATTTCCAAACCCTTATGTATTTGAGAGTGTTTTGAATAATGGGATTGTGGAAGAGATCCCTGTATTTTTAGAGCTAATCTAAAGTAATGTTCAAAATACGCTTATTGCTTTAAGCCTAGGGGCAATAAGAACCCTTTTGTGAAATAGACTTGTGTTTCAAAGTCTTTATTTCAATCAAAATACATCTTTTTGAGTAAATTTTCTTTCATTCGTGACATATTATTTTATTCTTTGGACTCTCTTTTGAATATGTTTTATTTTTCATTCATGATCATGCTATATCCATAACATCCTTAGAATCATTTGTTCTTTGGAAATATGCCTTTGTACCTACAATAGGTCCCTAGATATCAACGACAGGAGCAATACTGTAACTAACTCCCTTTTGGGGTGAAATATGTGTTTAAGCGGATCTCAGGACTTTAAAGATGACAGAGATTGTAGCTTATCTTTTGATTTGTTAAGGATGGTAGAACAAGATGAAAAATAGATCCTGCTCTACAAAGGGTCAGTGAGCATTATAAGCAAGGAGGCAAATATCGGAGTCTGAGTTAC
Organism: Gossypium anomalum; assembly: GCA_025698475.1. Taxonomy (NCBI): domain Eukaryota; kingdom Viridiplantae; phylum Streptophyta; class Magnoliopsida; order Malvales; family Malvaceae; genus Gossypium; species Gossypium anomalum. The sequence continues at coordinate 19,786,082 of CM046957.1, forward strand.
CGTAAAGACAAAGTGAATCGTCATTGAGTTATTTCAAGAATTCAAAGATGTTTTCTCATAACCATATCAAGATATACTTAGAGATGCAGAAAATGTCTATATGGGTGTTAGAAGGACATATGTTAATGGCTTCACCGTAGCCACACTAATCATGAGGTTTGGGTACTATTGAGACAAGATCCATGTACCTCATTTATTTCTTCACAGCCTTTCTTTATGTGGGGCATGGATGTTATCAGGTCATTCTCGACTAATATACATTGATTCATCTTAGCAGTCGTCGATTACTTCAAGAGGAGGGTAAAGGTTACTTCATATGCCAATGTTACAAAGTCATCAAACCCCCCAAAAAAAGTGAAAGGCGACCGAAACTTATAAAGATTGGCGTAAAGAAGTTATAATTTACCATCTTTGTTTATCGAACATTGACCAGGACTCATTGGGGCAACATATTGCTTATTGATTTATGGGATAAAAATAATATTGAAATCGAGATTCCTTCTCCCCAAGCTTTGATTGAGTCGAGAACTGGATGAAGCAGAAGGATTCAATGAACTTAATTGAAGAGAAGAGGGTGAAAGGTACCCGTTATGGCCAAAATATACAAAAAAAATGATGCGAGCTTACGACAGAAAGGTTCGTCCTAGAGAACTCTGCAAAGGGGACCTGACATTGAAGATTTCTATACAAAAGGACTTCAGACGAAAGTGGATCCCAAATTGGGAAGGACCTTATGTAGTAAAGAAAGCCTTTCCTAGAGGAGCATTAATATTGACTGAGACGGATGGCAAAAAACTTGTTCAATCTGGTGAATTCGGATTTAGTTACAGTTAGCAGTTTCCAAAAAAAAACACAAAAAAGAAATAGAAAAGAAAAAGAAACAGGAGAGGCCAAGGCAAAAACTCGCAAAGGGCGCCTTGAGACCAAAGGGGATTTGAGTTGAAAACCCGAAAAGGGCAACTCAAATTTGGATCAAAGTGGGGTATATAGTAGTCTTGCTATGCCTAAATTAACAATGAAGAAGTATGCTACATCTGGGGGCATCGAAAAAGTACTCTGGATTCTCTGAACATAGATTGAGCTCAAAATGGTCCTCAAGAAGTTGGTACAAAGAAGCTCAAGCTGCAATATCTGGGGCACCTAGTTTTCCATTTTACCCATTTTTGGATTTGATATCTTTGAATATCTTATTCTTTTCAAGATACATCCCAATAAATTTCCTTCTTAATTACATTTTTCCATCATTGGTTAACTTACTTGCTTCGAGCTATGTTTCTAGTCCGTTGTTATGATATTTTTCAAGCATTTTGCATTGAAATAATGATTAATAGACTAGTAACACTTTCATAAAATGAGTTTTGCATATTACTCTGGAAGTTTCTAAATAATATAGGAGCCTGAAACGTGACTATTGTTTAAAACTCACTAAGCTTAAGGGTTGGAAATATTTAAGCCCAAATTGAAATTATCTCCTTAGGTTTCCTATCAAGACATTAGTTGACCAAAAAGAAAATTACATTGGTGTCGTAATCCTGGAAAAGAACGAGTAATGGGATTATTCTAAAGAAAAAGAAAATGGTATTCTGTATTCATGCAGATATCAGGCATATATATCTTTTCATTACACCCGGGGAATGGTGTAACAGATTAAATTGATTGAAGATTATGTAAATCCTGTACCTCTGAGTTGCAGCAGGATGGATAGAAGAAATCAAATGATTATTCCTTTGAAGTTGCGGTGAGAAGTATAAACTTTATGTCCCAGAAGGTACAGTGGAAGAGACTTTGAAACTACAGTGGGGCAAGCCAGTTGAGCAAAATGGGTTGTTGGAAATGCTAGCTGAGCAAGAAGGTAGTATAATACGACAGTGATAAAACTCTGATGAATAATGGGTGATGTCACTTTAAGCGTTTAAAAGGAATCATTCTCATGACACTTCTACATTCAGCATTCATACAAATGTCATTCCTAATACATCTAGTTAGGAGCATTTGATTCATTTTGATCATATCATCCTAATTATTTGGCATAAACATAGACATGAAATAGAGTCTACAGGGCATATTCCCCAGAGGACAATGTAGCAACATCGGTGAAATTACAGATTTTATCTCCCGGAGCAATAGTGGGGTAGATAAAAAACAACAGGCTTTAACTCCCTAAGCAGTAGGGTAACAAGCTGAAGATGGCAGGCTTTAACTCCCTAAGCAGTAGGGTAACAGGCTAAAATTTACAGATCCTGGCTCTTCGAGCAGTGGTAGAGCAAGTCGAAGACCCGCCTTAACCCCCTAAGTAGTAGGGTAACAAGCTAAAATTTATAGATCTTGGCTCTCCGAGCAGTGGTAGAGCAGGTCGAAGACTCACCTTAACCCCCTAAGCAGTAGGGTAATAGGCTAAAATTTACAGATCTTGGCTCTCCGAACAATGGTGGAGTAGGTCAAAGATTCGCCTTAATCCCCTAAGCAGTAGGGTAACAGGCTATATACTAGATCTTATCTTCGCTGAGCAGGAGCGGAGCAGATCAAATTTTGGTGAATCTTATCTCCATGTATCGGCAATGGAGCGATTTCAACCACCGACCTTATTTTCATTGGCGAGAGTGGAGCGAGGCTAATATTAGATCTTATCTTCACTGAACAGGAGTGAAGCAGATCAAATTTTGGCAAGTCTTATCTCCATGTATCGGCAATGGAGCAGATTTCAGCCACCAGCCTTATATTCACTAAGCAGGAGTGGAGCAGGCTAAACATACCAGATCTTATCTTCACTGAGCAGGAGTGAAGCAGATCAAATTTTGGCAAGTCTTATCTCCATGTATCGGTAATGGAGCAGATTTCACCACCACCTTTATCTTCACCGAAAGCGTGGAGCGCGGGCTATATGCTAGATCTTATCTTCACTGAGCGAGGAGGAAGCGAGATCAAATTTTGGCAAGTCTTATCTCCATGTATCAAAGAATGGAGCGATTTGACCACCAAACTTTATCTTCACTGCGAGGAGTGGAGCGGGCTATATATTAGATTTTATATTCACTGAGCAAGAGTGAAGCAGATCAAATTTTGGCAAGTCTTATCTCCATGTATCGACAATGGAGCAGATTTCAGCCACCTGCCTTATCTTCACTGAGCAGGAGTAGAGCAGGCTATATACTAGATCTTATCTTCGCTGAGCAGGAGTGAAGCAGATCAAATTTTGGCAAGTCTTATCTCCATGTATCAACAATGGAGCAGATTTCAGCCACCAGCCTTATCTTTACTGAGCAAGAGTGGAGCAGGCTAAACATACCAGATCTTATCTTTACTGAGCAGGAGTAAAGCAGATCAAATTACAACAGATCACATCTCCGTGAAGCAGCAACGGAGCATTTTTGAAGCAATAAGATGCGATGGGTTGCGACAAAGAAGACAAGACTCAGCCAACCCATGCAAATTTGGCTCTTCTAAAATCTTTGCTCAATTCTCGTTACACGACAATGAGCAAAGAGGGGCAGCTGTAGGACCAAATTTATGCCCGGGACCAATAAGCAGAGCCCAGAACACCAACCATCCAATTAGTACCCACTAAACTGACCACTAACTCCTAAACTACCCCACTAACTCCATCACCCCACTAAGCCACCCCACTAAGCTACCCCACTAACCCCATTACCTTACTTGCCATTATGGAAGGAGGCAATCAGTTGTAAATTTTGGCTATAAAAGCCATTCAAAACTATTATAGAGAGGGGGATTGGTTTTTGGAGATTAATCAAAGATCAAAGCAAAAGAGGTTTTTTTTTTCTATTCTCGTTTTAAGTTCTTGGTTTGTCTATTTTTTAATTTCAATTTTATTTTATTTTTTTATACGAAAGTAAAAATAAAAGGGAAGAAGCTTACCTATTTTAAAATCACCGAAAAAGGGTTTTTTTTGAGGTTCGGCTGCCGTGTATGGTGGCGCCGACAGCGGCTCATGGGAGTTCGGTGACCGGAGCAAGGTCGGACTGATGGCCGGATTTAGATGGGAGGGGGAGAATGTTATTATTATTATTATTTTTATTTTATTTCTGTTACTATTATTTTATATATATTTATTACCATTTTTTATTTTTTATTATTATTAGTAACATATTGTTATTATTATTATTATTATAATAGGCACTATATTAACTAGTTTTGTACTGTTATTACTACTATTATTATATTTTCATTCTATTTATTTATTTACCTAAAAACCTTATATACTTTTATTTTATTTTATCATTTATTTATAACTTCTTATACAATTTTTTTCCCTATATTAGTATTATTTTTATATTATTTTTATTAATATATTATTATTATTGTCTTCTATTTTGTTGTTGTTCTATTATTTTAATTGTTATTACTATGTTTATGGTTACGGTTAGCATTATTCTCATATTATTGTTTTCATGTTGTCTATTATCATCATTTTTGAAAAAATCTATGTCCTTAATTCATTTATCTATTGATCTTCTCTCAAAATTTTTCAAAATAAATGCAATGTTCGGTATTTAAAGAATTCGAAGAATCGTGCCCTAATGTACTGGGTTTCGCTTTCTTTATTTGTTTTGAATATTCGAATATCCTCTTAAGGCTAAAACGCACGTTTTAAAGGCAAACTCACAATTGAGGGTCAAAAATGTTGTGTCCTAACGTACTGGATGTAATGTTTTACCTTGAGGTGAGATGGTCTTTAATACATATTTGACTTACCTAAATGTTTTAAAAGCCGATAAAAGGAGGATCGCATTTTGAACCCTGTCCAAATCTTTAATTTTCGACATTAAGACACTAAATAATCAATCAAGTACCAATTTTGGTCGTGTCGAGGGTGCTAATCCTTCCTCGTACGTAACTGACTCCCGAACCGGTTTTCTATTTTCGCAGACCAAAATTGTCGTTTTGAAGAATTTATTTATTTATTAAAAATGACCGTGTTTTGAGGTGATCCAATCATACCCTATTAAAAACGATTGGTGGCGACTCCCAACTTTTCGTTTTCAAAAGTCGATTTTCCGTTTTCAAAAATTGGTTTCAACAATTGTAATTTGTGAATCCAATTAATTTGAGTATAGTTAAGAGTATCCCAATTACAATCACCAATTCTTACGAGGGTTGATAATTGTGAGAATTAGGTGGTATAATTGTAATTACACTTAGTAAATATAAACACCACTTGGTAGTTACAAGTGGGTATCACACTACCTTGCTAGTTACATTTTATTTTAATTACTTTATGATGCTTAAATACATTTTAATGTTTTTTAAATATAATTATTTATTTGGTTATTTAACTTTCCAAAAAGAAAATATTTTACTCATCCATTTAATTTTTCATTTTTTTTAGTTTTTAAATTTACGTTATTTATCAAATCACCCCAATATGAATGGACAAGTTAATGTTTGTTAATTTTGTTGACGTGACATATACGTAGTAGTCTACATGTACGTTATATTAGCAATTAATTAATTTTTAAAATATTAAAATATTAAAAAATATATTTTTTTATAAATTTCTTGAATTTTTAATTAAAAAATTAATTAATTGCTTACATGAAAATTCACGTGTATGTCATATCAGAAAAGTTAACAAACAATAAATTTTTCTATTTATTTTGGAGTGATTTGACAAACAACGCAAATTTAAAGGGTAAAAGAGACAAAAAAAATTTAAAAGGACTAAATAATTTTTTTATATAAAATTAAAAGCCAAATAAATTATTATACTTTATAAAAGGCTAGTTAGAATTAAACCCAAATTAAAAACCAACTCAATTAAGTTAGTATGGGTATAACATAGAAGTAAGTTAATTTGATTTAAGTTAAGTTAGCATTTGGGTTAAGGTTTAGTTGAGTGATTAAATCAAAGCAGAGTGCAAATGGACGAAAATCAGAATATAATAGCAAAACAAATTCATCTATGGTAATTAGAATTGGAGAACTATGGCACATGATGTTAAGCTCCAATTTAGTTATTCAAACATCCAACTTTCAAACTTTGTCAATAATTTTAAGGAGATTTTATGTATTTATATTATTATTTATGACTGAGTTGATGTCATGAATTAATTCAACCTCAATTTAATTGAAAAATTACAGGATATATATATTAAAAGAGTTATATAGGTAATTTTTTTTTTTTTTAAAGTAGTCTCCTGAGAGTTTGAACTTGAGTGTACAAAATTTTAATATCGCAATTTTATCAACACAATCAAAATTTAAGTTTTTTTTTTAAAAAATTGAATAATATAAATAAAATAATTATTTATCAAAATAGTATAGGGTTTAATATTTATCGAAACAAAATGAAAGGAATAGTAAAAGCTGAAAAATAAAATCAAAATTGTCATTGCTGGCAGCGATTGCCTTCTCTTTTTGATAGGTCGGACATCAATCTGATAAGACACGTAATCTCTATTCATGGTTGCAATTTGGGATAATAAAAATCATCTCAAGATCTCCAATCACCATTTGCTATAGTGATATCGTGTCAACTTTATCAAGATAGTGTCTAAAACATGCCTTTCTGATAAATAATTTTCAAATTATATTATTTTCATGATTACATTTTCTATTATTTATATAAAAAGTCTCAAAATCTGTTTAACAAAATTGTATGCATTTTTATTACCTTATCAATAATTATTATTTTTTTCAAAAAACTATTTTTTAAATTTAAATTTAAGTTTATTTCTTTCACCCAGATAGTGGGTGTACCATTAGACTAATCTTTTTTTTATTGCATAATTTAAGTTTAGTTTAAATAAATTACTTAAAACCAATTTAGATTAAGCTGAATTGGGAGAATTTGTGTATTTTCTTATATAATTTTAACTAGTTTTATTACATAATATATAAATTAATTATAATCTTAAGAGCTATAAAAATCTGTCAAAATTTGAATCTAATGATAAGTTATTTAATACGTAAATTTAAATAATTTAATATGTGTAGATGACAATATTGATTATCATTATAAAACAATTAATGCATCTTTAATTAATAATAGTGTAAATTAAAACTTATATATAGATGTAAAAGTTTAATTGTATTTAAATTAAAAGATACATTTAATTAATTCATATTTTTATATATAAAATATTTACAAATAACTATTTTTTGACTTCCAGTGCACTATATTAAAATCACCACCATTTATTTGCAAAATTGAAGTACTACTACAAAATCTTAGTACTAGTATTGTATTATAATCACCACCACTCATATTTATAAATAGTGAAAAAATGAGCAATAAGATTATTCTCTAGTCAATATGAGATTAAAATTAACTTTTTAACAAAAATAATGAAGAAATTATCACTTATTTATAAGATAAATTTGAGATATAGGAGTGTTCTCTAGTCAATGTGGGATTAAAAATAATGAAGAAATTGACACTTATTTATAAGGTAAATGTGAGCATGTGAGTGTTCTCTGGCTAATGTGGGATTAAAATTAACTTTTTAAGGGATTAAAATTAATTTTTAGTGAAAATAGTGAAGAAGTGAACTATGAAAATATTTTGTAGTCAATGTGGGATTAAAATTAGCTTTTTAATGAAAATAGAGAAGAAATTGTCACTTATTTATAAGGTAAATGTGAGATATGAGAGAATTCTCTAATCAATGTGTGATTAAAATTATTTTTTTAATGAAAATAGTGAAGAAATTTACGCTTATTTATAGGGTAAATGTGAGTATAGGAGTGTTCTCTAGTCAATGTGAGATTAAAATTAACTTTTTTAAAGATTAAAATTAATTTTTAATAAAAATTGTGAAGAAGTGAGCTATGGAACTATTTCCTAGTTAATGTGAACTTAAAATTGACTTTTATTACAAAGATAGTAAAGAAAATTTCACTTATGTATAAGTTAAATGTTAGATATGGGATATAAGGTAAGCCAATGTGGGATTAAGATTAACTATTTAATTAAAATAGTAAAAGAACTGACACTTATTTATAAGGTAAGTTTGAGCATAGGAGTATTCTCTAGCCAATGTGGTATTAAAATCAACTTTTTGAGGGATTAAAATTATTTTCTAATGAAAATAGTGAAAAATTGTCACTTATTTATAAGGTAAACGTGAGCTATGCAAGTATTCTCTAATCAATGTGGGATTAAGATTAACTTTTTAATGAAAATAATGAAAAAATTTACACTTATTTATAGGGTAAGTGTGAGCATGAGAATGTTCTCTAGCCAATATGGGATTAAAAGCTATGGGAATATTCTTTAGTTAATGTGGGATTAAAATTAACTTAATTAACTTTTTAATGAAAATAGTGAAGAAGTGAGCTATAAGAGTATTTTCTAACCATTGTGGAATTAAAATGAACTTTTTAATGAAAATAATGAAGATGTGTGCTATGAGAGCTTGTAAAAATTCTATTGAGGATGTTTAACAAAACTTTTTAGATTGAAAAAAATAAATTAAAAAAGTGGTAGTTTTAGGTTTTTTCCAAACCAATAAAAATATTATTATTTCTCTTTTTCACATGTACATGGTTATAAATAATGTATAAATATTTGTAAATAATAAGTTTTTCCTCATAAATTTCTTCAAAGGAAGAAAATCTAGAGAGCTTATGAAAATAGTAATGAAATTTATATTTAAGTAGCGTTTGATATGATGGAAATTAATAACTTTCCTAAGTTAGTTAAGTGATTTAAATGTTTGGTATGTTAAAAAAAAATTGTGCTTTCTTTAAAATCTAACTTTCCTATAAACATGGCAACGTGGTTTCCATGATATAGATTGAAAAATTAAAAAAGATATTAAAGACAAAACTAACTTATTTTATTTTGGTTTACAATATTAATCTATTAAACATTAAAAAAAAGGTTACTACTTCATTTCCACTACCAACTCTTTTTTGTCATTTCAATTGATTATTAGAAAGTAAGTTTTAGTTTTGTACTTTTATTTTCGATATGCATATTTAATCATCTACTTACTATATTGTTTGCATATTATATTCATTTTCTATTGTTTTACAATTTTCTGCTTTCAATATATTGATTGAAATCTCAATTTCATTATAGTATTCATTCCAAAAACAAGTTTTGTAAATGCATTGTTATATTTAGAAAATACATGCAAGATAAATTGAAATGTTTATTTCAATTAAAATAATACATTAAAATAATATTTTTTTAGAATTGTCAATTAAAATATTATTAAATATTTAATACGAGATTTATTACTAATAAAGTTTATTATAAAATATTAAATACATGAATATTATTTTTATTTAATAAGGGTAAATTTGTAAACTATTATTACATTTTTAAGAAAGTATTCAATAAACGTGATAGTGCAACTTTTAATGAATTTTAATTAGTATGTTTCAATGTAAACCAAACGTTGCAAAGTAACTTTATTAACAATTACATCCAATGGGAATCACAACATGGTAAAGCACCAAACACTATCTTATCTATAGGGTAAGTGTGAGTTATGGGAGTGTTCTCTAGTCAATATGGGATTAAAAATTAATTGTATAAAGAATGGTCGCATATCAACAAAATGGATATGCAACATGTCAAAAAAATAGGTGTCCAAATTAGTTGGGGTTTTAGACCTTGTAATATATATTATTAGTTTATTTTTTTTAGAATGAATAAATGTGATATTTTTTTAAAGATGATAAATATATGAATATGGCGGATACAAAGGGGGGCAAGTGGGGGCCACTGCCCTAGCTTTTTAGAATTTTATATAGCATCCCGTTTAAGATAAATATTATTACATTAAACCCCTTAAAAATTTAAATTCTACCCTCCAAACTAAAAAAAAAAAAACACCAACCCCTTTTATAGTTTAATATATATATAAATATATATATATTTCTTATTAAAAAAACTTCTTTTAGAAGTTTCAAAATTTTAAAGCTTTCAAAGGAAACTACAATAAGAAAAACAAATCATCAATTTTTTTATTATAAAATATTGAATGGTTGCCATTGATATTTTAAGGATAAGAACAGACTGCATGGATGACACGTGTTCTAATATGTCAATCACCTTTAAAACGGTGAAAGACCCCTAATTTAAGAAAATGTAGAAACCAAAAACTCTTCCTAAAAAGACTTCAAATGTAAAAATAAAATAAAATAAAATAAACCACTCATTCCCTACTACCAGAAACCCTAAAAGCAATTTATCATCAGAATACATTAAACTAAAAATCAACTTAATCCATTCTAATTATTGAAAAAAGACCCCCGCAGTTGAAGTTTTTAGACACCCCACCCCTTGATTCTACTTCCATCGGAATCTATTTAGTTGTTTTGTATTGTTGATGTCCTTGATGGTGACTTCAAAGAGAGTGAAACCGTCGGAGTCCCTTTATTCTATTTCTCTGACTCATTTCAACTGCTAATCAGATCTCTTCCAACTGACAATACCATCTTTGGAGGAGACTCCTCGATCCAAACCCTTGGTTCTGTCCTTTTTTTTTTCCTTCCTTTGCCATAATATGTGTGACACCCCAAACCTGGCTTGGACAAACCAGCCCGAATTTGAAGCGTTACATTAGCCACCTAAGTGACTCTCTGACTAACGACCTCCCAAGACACACCCTAACCTTATAACACCTTAATCTTATCCATTTATTCGTTATTTATTAATCCGAAAGCAATTTGTGAACCAATTTTAAATTTTTTATAAGTAATTTCACATAAGGGCATTTTTGTTATTTTACCACCTACGGTTAAACTAAGCCGAATTTAGATCTATATGTTTACCAACACTCTTTTAGTCAATTTATGTAAGCCCTAAAAATTTCAGCTTAATCCAAGTTTATTTTCTATATCTAATTCAAGTTTTATCATTAAAGACTAAATCATAACAATTTCAAACTATTAGTACTATACCTGAATATTAAATTGAGTGTGTTTCTAACAAATTTTATCAATTATAAGTCTAATCTTAAAATTTTATCAAGTTTCCTTATCATTTAAGGCTTTAATTAGACTTATCAAGTTATAGGACTAATTTGTAATTTAAACGGACTAGAGAACCAATTTAAAAAGACTAGAATTCGAACCCCCAACAGTCCACTGCATTTTTTTGTGCGAAAAATTTGATTTTAAACCCGATTTTGAGTATATTAATGGCCAATTAAACCCAATTTAGCCACAATTAAATATCATACATATTCATACACCTTCAATCAAATTTATTAACACCAATTAAGCATCAATTTAATAGAATTAAACATTCAATTTTATGCATATAACTCACTGGTTAATTCAAACAAGTGGCGTACCTTAGTCGCTAGTAAACCACTCCATGGAAACTTCATTTAAACAATGGTTAGTATAAACATCATGCCTCACACACCGTGTTATCAATCACCGTGTTATTAAGCAACAATATACCGTAAATTATTCAATAATCAAACTTAAACATGCATATATGATATTATAAAATCATCCAAAATTTAAAATGTCCAATGTCCAAGTCCAATTACAACCAAAATTAAACTAAGTCCTTGAAGTTCCACAATGCCCGATTAACATCTCTAAAACGTGTAACTAAATCTCTACCGAGCCTTAATCTCTTGGAACTCTCTTGCTCGACTCCTCAGCTCCTCAATCCCATCGGTTAATTGCATGTGTGTGAGGGTGTGAGCTTAAAAAGCTCAGTGAATGTTAATAAAACGATGAGTAAATTAGCATCAAAATCATGCTTAAATTGAAACCAATCAAATACAAATTTTCAATCACAATATCAATCCATAATAGTTCAATGCCATATGCTCAACCATGTATCAAAAATCATAATTAATCATGGCATATAATCATCAATTTTGCATATAAAATTTCATACATTTATATTGGCTTATACAATCATGGCTTAATCGAGGGACCATACATCAGACAAATGGATCAACTTACTCCCAATCAAAATCAGACTTAGTCCCAAATTGAGCAGGCTGAGGCCACATGCTCTCTTATATCACCTCAAATCAGTCTCGGTGAGTGGAGACACAAGCTCAACACTCCCTTTTCTACTCCAAATCAGTCCACCTAAAGCTTCATTGCTCACAAATAACATATCAATATGGTGAGTACTCACAAATGCTATGGCATGCCAACTATATCCAATGGATCCACCATGCTATAATGCCAATATAACCAATCAATCATAACATAATTTCAGTCAATAATGTGCTCAATTTAAAGTGCCAAAATGCATATGTGAATCATGTAACATAGCCATTTTAACATCAAATTAAATCTAGCATACCAATTACCTGTTATCAATGTTCATTTATCAATTGAAATATCAACATACCATGAACCAAAAAATCCAGAATGCTTGCTTAGTTCACCATTATAATCAATCAAATCAAGCACATAAAATCACTAGATACTTACTTACCAACACTTAACAAAAATTTCATCACTTAAACATATATCAATAATCTTGCAAAATTAACCAACCAAAACTCCATTAAATATTTGCAATCAGTAATTAATCATCCAATTAAGCATAAGTGAGGGTCAATTTACCAAATCTCCCTTTAATAACACTCACTACACAACTAACTCAACGACAACCAAGCAAATCCAAGCTTCAATTTCGATTATCTCGATCCTCTTCAAGATTCGGGGCTTCAACAAAGATGAAAAAGATATTACCACCTTTTAAAAGATATAATAAATACAAATTTTCATCAACTAGACTACACAAAATTCTCACTCAAAGTTACCTTACCATATTTGTATCATCAAGTCGAAAACTCGATTCCTCACAAAATCGATCACTCCAGCCCTCCTAATCACTTCCAAACATCAATACTAGACCAAATAAACATAGACTAAGCATCAATTTTACATTTAAATCAATTTCACAAAAATTCAGAAAATCGGTTCATGAAGATGATGAAATTCGAGTTTCTTTAAATTACCTTACAAAATATGTTTAATCTTGATAAATAAAACAAAAAATATTCTAATAGATCCATGTTGAGTTGGAACATCCATTGATTTGGGGATTTCCTCTCAAAATTCAAGATCCACCATTAACGCACCTTAAGCTTTTGAAGAAGATGACATTGATAAAAAAAAAAAAAAACATGTAATTATCACTCAAATCATGTAAATATGCTTCTAATCATCATAAAAAAAAGTTTAGAAATAATAATTACCTTTCATTCGTTCTAAATCCTTTTATTGAAAATCTTGATTCAAGAATCTTGAGAAATTTCAAAATATTTTTGGCTACTTTTGTGAATAATTTTGGGTGAAAAGAGAGTATTTTGAGAAGGAAATTTATTGAATCTATTCTCTAATGATAGATCTTTAAAACCATGCAAAGAAAACGAATTTTGTAGCTCTTTAATCTGATGTAAATGGTGTGAAAAGTAGGTTAGATGTATTGTGTTTAAAACTGAAACAACCCACCAGAAATTTAAAAATTAGGAAATTTGCCCAATGGCCACTCTCACATTTCCCTTACTTTACCAATTGATCATTTCCCTCCAAAATTCAGAATTTATAGGTTTATTTGCCAAATAAATACTCCAAAAATTCCTTTATTTTACAATTAAATCTAATTTAATTAATATTTAAATTAACTCAAATTAACCCCTAATAAAAATTATTTTAAAATTATTTTTCGACCCAAATTAATTATTTTCATTAATAATTATTTAAGTACTTTAAAATTAATTTTCCAAAAATATTTTATTTTTCCAGATTATTGTTTAATCGATTTTAGATGAAATTGACCTCCTAAATTAAATAAAAAAATTACTATTAACCCAATAAATTTCTAAATTCATGCTCGAAACCCGAAATATATACTTGAAACTACTAGACTCGGTTTAGGGATATGACAATATGTGTCACGTGATTTTTTTTTTCGCCCCACAAAATAGCAGGTAAAGCTTTCAAATATATGTTCTTTCTTTTATTTCCTGAATAATCGTTGCGATACTTGATCTGTTCTCATTTCTTGTTCAGATTTTTTGGATGATTGTCAAAGAGTCCCCTCCTATTGCCGGATTGCGAAACCCTAAATCTTTAGCCACCGTTACTTCTTGTAGACATGCTATCGCCTTCGCCATGGTTACATCGGTTACAAAACTATTCTGGTAAGTGCATGTTGCCGGTATAAATCCCTCACAATCTCTGAATATGATTCCCATCACCGAACTTAGCGTGTTTTTATTATATGCTGCATCGAAATTGCGTTTGATTTCATTTATTCTCGGTGGTTTCCAAATGATACCATTCTATCGTATACTTGTTGAGGTTTCTAAATCTATGTAACTACTTTCTGCTTGACATGCTTTGATAAATGCGATTAGCCTAACTACACTCTGCTTTTCTCCTTGATGATAAACTTGATTTCTTTGGTACCATACTGCCCATAGAGAAATTGTTAAACATTTGTATTGTTCTTCTTCCATATTGATAAATAGATTTGCTAACCATATTTTCCAATGTTAGCATTTGGGCTGGGGGAAACATTAATCCCTACCCCTTGTAGGATATTTTTAACAAATGCACAGTCCTAGAAAATATGGCTTACCGATTCTTTCACTAAGTGACATAGTGGGCAGTTGTTTATTACCCGCAGCTTCCTAGACATTAATCTCTACCCCTTGTAGGATATTTCCAAATTGTAATTTTGATCTTGCTTGCAATTTGTAATTTCCATAGTCTGGTATAAAAATTCTGTGAAATCGTCGGTTGTATCAGTTCTTCTCGTTGTATTTGTGGTGTTTTCTTTAAGCAACAATTTGTATTCGCTTTTTGTTGAGTATACCCTTGTATTGTCACCCCTTGAAACCCTGATGTCCTTGATGTTGACTCTAGCAATTGGGATGGTCTGAATTCTGTTTGCTTGCTCCTCATCGAAAAGTTCTCTTAGGGCTTCTGGCTTCTAGGTAATATGTTTAGGATTAATTAGGTCTTCTATTGATGTAAAGTTAACATTAATATTCTACCTTGTAACCCTTGTCCAGGACCTAGAAGCCAAGCTTCATTCCAAATATTGATTGATATTGTCATCCCCTACTCTCCATCTCAATCTTGCCTCCAAAAACCCTTTAATGTACCATATGCTCCTCCAGGTAAATGATGGGTGAGATCCTAAACTTGCACTAAAAAATTCACTATTTGGATAATATTTTTCTTTCATAACATGAGCAAATAAGCAATATGGATCGATAATTAATTTCCACCCCTATTTTGCAAGCAAAGCTATATTAAACTTAGCCAAGTCTCGGAAGCCTAATCCTACTTGCGCTTGGATCCCCTTCCCTGTTTTAGAATTTCTCCACCAAAATTTGCTAATAATATTTTCTAATTCTCGACATAGGGCAATAGGCAATAAGAAACATTGCATTGTGTAAACTGGTACGGCTTGTAAAATTGATTTGATAAAAACATCTTTTCCTCCAAGCAATAATTGTCGAATACTCTAATTTTCAATTCATTTCGAAAGTTTGTCTTTAAAGTTTCCGAACACTTATTTTTTCCAACTTCCTATCATGGTAGGAAGACCTAAATATTTTTTTGAATTATTCATGATTCTAACTTCAAAATACGCTCTAATTTCCTCCTTACCATGGTTCTGCACATTACTATTAAAGTATATCAATGACTTATCAAAATTGATTAGTTGACCCGAGACCCTTTCATAATCATTTATTATTGACTTAATAGCCCTCGCCCCTTCCATACTTGCTTCCTCAAACAAAATGCTATCATCCACGAAGAATAGGTGGGTTAATGATAGTTTACTTCTCCCTACATGTACCCCTATGACAATTCCCTCATTTTTTTGCCAATTTAAGTATGATGAAAAATCTTCTATGCAGAAAAAAAAAATAGATATGGACTTAAGGGATCCCTTTGTAATGGCCCCAAATTCTCGAGTCAACATTCGAGTGTTGACCTGGGTTGACGATGGATAAATTTATTTTGGGATTGGGTTTTTGTTGAAATTAATTTGGGTGAATTTTGGACCTTTTCTATAAGAAATTAAGGATGTTGGGAAGCTTGTGTGAAGTAGGGAAAGATGGATGGCTAATATAGTGATTTTACCATTTTTTAAATAAAAATATTCTCCCAATTAATGAGAAAAGATGGTTTGGTAGATTGAGGTATGAGATAAATTGGATTTTTCCATATTTTCCCTATATTATAATCACCCTATTGTTTTTTTTTTCTTTTACATTTCTTCATTTTTATTTTTATTTTTCTTCTTTTCTTTATCTATTTTTTTCCTTAGCAAGTCTTTTAGAGGGAGAGATTTGAGTGAGTTCTCACCATTTTTTTTCATTTTCCAAATCTCAAAGAAGGTAAGGGTCTTGATCTTTTTTTTTTTAAAGTTCCATGGAAGAAAAAAATATATATATATATCTATGTTCATCAAGGATGAATATGGAGGTTTTTTGTTTTTGGGTGTTTGGAAGGGTTTGAGTTTGAGGAAGTATCTACCATTTTCTCATATTTTTATTTATTTATTTATTTAAAGTATGTATTTTTACATCCTATCAACTCTTATTTTTTTGTGGGAAATCTTGTGTGTTACATGGTTATTAGTTAAAGAGGATGGTGAATCTTCTAAAGCTAAGGGTAAAGGCAAAGTGGTGGAGAGCTAGGCAAGAAACTTTGTTGGTGTTCTTCTATCAAGATGGTACCCTCTAACTCTCCTATACTTGTTGATAAGTCATAAATATGATGTTTGTGTGATAATGCATGCATGTTATATGTCTTTGGGTGGAAATCTTGTTTGGATGTTTTAAAATAAAGCTAAAAATTTAGTTGTGAAATATGCTAGAAACAGATTATTACATGAACAATAAGTTCAAAAATACACCATAAATTTTGTAAAAATAATTAAGAAGCGATCTATATATCGTTGTAATTTTGATCCAGTGTAGTTTCATTTAGAACAAACAAAGACTGATTTTGATTTGTATTTTAAAATATATGAATGTTTGAGTGTTGACAGGTCACAAAAATCTGGCAGTAGAATTCTTATAAAACAGATTTAGCAGTGACTTTGAAAAATCACCAAAAACTTCACAAGATAAAATAGGAAGTGAGCTTTATATCTCTATAACCGTAAAGAAGTCTAGTTTCGTTTAAAATAAACAATGCTCGATTTAGAGTTATATATTAAGAGTTATTAATTTCTGAATGAGAAAAGGTCACAATGTCAATGTAGCAGACTGTCACATCTCCTTAGTTAATATTTTAGCTGGAATGATAAGCAAGTTGAAATGAGTATGAGACTCAAATGTCATGGTTGTATTTTTGTGATTATATGTTTGATGCTTTGTTTGCGCTTAGCCTTCGGGCTCTAACTTAACTATCGGCCATGAGTGGCGCTCGGGATAACCCTACGAACACCCGGGATTAATTGACTAGCGACCATGAGTGGCGCGAGACTATCCGGATACTTGACTATTTGAGCAGTATGTGCAATTTAACAAGTTTGACAAGTTTGATATGCAAGCGATTTAGTTATGTAGATTTAATGACTCATGTTTTAATTATTCGATACACATTTGATTTGCATGCTTATATTTATGAATTGCTTGAAGTATGGTAGATTTGTTGTGTACCACTGAGCTTGTAAAGCTCAGCCTTCGAATTTTCTTAATGTTCAGATTTGTAGACTTTTATTCGTGTATGAGGAACATTATCAACGAGAGACTCCTAGCATCATGTATTTAGAGTACAATACCTTATCTATTAGTGGGCATTGTATTCCTAAGGTCTTACTTGTATTTTTTTTGTAGGTCTGTAACTCATTTATCATTTTTTGTTATTTTCACTATTTTGATATACGATGATATTTGAGCTCGACATATTTTGTATAACTATTTTTATTACTATTTTTAGTATAACTATGTATGGTATTTTCTCTTATATAAAATGTATTTTAATGTTTTAAAATTATTTGAAAATTTTGCTAGTTTACTCCGGTGACCTGATGTAGCGCCTTATTATTCGAGTACTCCGTATTCGGGATTAGGGTGTTACATTTAGTGGTATCAGAGTAAGGTTTAGTCAGTTCTAGGACCAGCTGGTCAGTCGTAGTAAGGTGCCGATAAATACATGCCTCTAAGTTTAAGAGTGTACTCTTCTAAGACTAGAAGTCTGATTATGCTTTATCTTTTCTATTTCGTCTTTAGATTCAACATGCCCGGTGATTCAGATCGTAGCTATGAGGCTAGGGAGAAAAGTCATGCTTCTCCGATGGATGATAAGGGAGATGAGTTTGTCTCGAACACTAATGACTTTGACATTCCAATGGGTCTGGGCGTGGATGAGGCAACTTACTTCCAGAATCTTAATTTTGCACTGCATCATATCCTTCGAGCAATCCCGAGGGTTCAGCCTACCCCACCTGCTCCACCACTATCTGTTGCTCTGCAAGAGACTCCGAAAGAGAGATTTTACAGATGTAAGGCGGAGGACTTTTATGGCACCAGCGAGGATGACCCGATAGCTACTGGTCGTTGGTTGAAGGACACACTGAGGACTTTGTGGCCGCTCCATTTTACCCCTGAAGGTAACTTAGAGTGCATCATCTCATTATTGAAGGTGATGGATATGATTAGTGGGAGACGGTCGAGATGGCTTTACAACCAGAGCAGTCGACGTGGGATCAATTCTTGTTTGAGTTCTGAGGGAAGTACATTGGTCAAGCACATATAGATGACTTGAGGATGTATTTTTCATGACTACTCTAGGGAAATCAATCGGTGTATGAGTACGAGAATGACTTTCTACGATTGAGTCGTTTTGCTCCTGAGTTAGTGGCTTCTGAGAGTCTTAGGTGCAGGAGATTACGTGAGGGGCTGCATATTGATATTCAAACTTATTTGGCAGTAGACCCGCCTGAGGTATTTTTAGAATTGGTACGGCAAGCTAAAGATATAGAGAGCGTTGTAAGTATGAGATTGAGCTTGTCAAACGAGTCTAGTATCCAGAGTAAGTGGGCTTCTGACACTGCGAGTCCGTCTCAGATAGTAGCCAAGAGGATTTAGGGTTCTAGAGGATTAAGGAGAGCTCCATCGATACAGTCTCAGAGATCAAATCAAGGGTTAGGGATAGGAGACCATTGACTTCCTCGTCGCTAGCGAGTTCAGGAGGATCAGTCAGGACCCCTACTTTTTTAGTTTGTAATTTCTGTGGCAAGAGACATCTTGGGGAGTGTTATCAGAGGACTAAAGCCTGTTTCCAGTGTGGGTCCACCGAGTATTTTGTCAGAGATTGCCGTAGAGCTAGCAGTGCTTCGCTTGCTTAGACTCAGAGATCAGCACCTTCTTTTCAACGTGGTAGAGGGTCAACTTATGATGGTGATAATGTCGTTTCAGGCCAGCAGAGTAGAGGCATGGCTAGACCTGTAGCCGTATCTGATATTCGAGTTTCATCTAGGCAGTATGCTGTGAAAGCTCGAGAAGATTGCAACATCGCTGATGTGATTACAGGTATTTTCACATTGTTCTCTATTTCTATTACTGCATTAGTGGACTCTGGGTCCACGCATTCATATATCTGTAGTAAGATCATCCGATAGAGAGGTATTCTTGTTGAGGAGTTGGATGTTGGAGTTTGAGTATCCAGCCTGTTAGGACTTGATGTGTTGGTGGATAAAGTGTATTGGAGATGTTCAGTTGAGATTCAAGGTCAACTATTTTCGGCAGACTTGATGGAGTTACCCTTTCGAGAGTTTGATGTAATTTTGGGCATAGATTGGTTGACCGAGCATAATGCAAGTTAAAGATGTAGAGCAAGGCAACTTAAGCTCCGTGGGTTGGATGGAACCAAAGTCCTAGTGACTAATGAGATTAGCGAATGCACGTCTTATGTCATTTCTACGACTGTAGCTCGAAGGTTGATTAGTAAAGGCTGCGAAGCCTTCTTAGCTCATGTGGTGGATGTAAGGTCCAAAGTCCGGCATTAGAAGACCTACGGACTGTTAATGAGTTTCCAGATGTTTTTCCTGAGGAGTTGCCAGGATTATCTCCAGACAGAGAGTTAGAATTTAGGATCAAAGTGTTGCCTAGTATGGCTCTGGTATCCATTACCCCATACCGCATGGCATCGATTGAGTTGAAAGAATTGAAGACTCAATTTCTAGTGTTGCTTGAACGTGGTTTTATATGCCCTAGTGTGTCGCCTTGGGGAGCACTAGTGTTATTCGTTTAAAAGAAAGATAGGTCGATGAGATTGTGCATTGATTATCGTCAGCTCAATAAGGTGATAGTGAAGAACAAATATCCACTTTCGATGATTGATGACCTGTTTGACCAGTTGAGAGGTGCTTGTGTGTTTTCTAAGATTGATTTAAGATTGGGGTATCATCAGTTGAAAGTTAAGGAGGGGGATATCCCAAAGACAACTTTTAGTACTAGATATGGTTATTATGAGTTCTTGGTGATGACGTTTGGGCTCACAAATGCTCCTACAGCCTTCATGGATTTAATGAACCTATTTTTCAACCCTATTTAGATAAATTTATGGTGGTTTTCATTGATAATATATTGGTGTATTCGCGATCTGAAGATGAGCATGATCATTATCTCTGAGTTATGCTTCAGACCTTTCAAGAGAGAACTTTTTGCCAAATTTAGTAAGTGTGAATTTTGGCTTTCTAAGGTGGCCTTTTTGGGTCACATTGTCGTGGTGGATGGTATCCGAGTGGATTTGCAGAACATTCAGGCAGTGGTGGATTAGAAGCCACCGCGTAATATTTCTGAAGTTCGTAGTTTTTTAGGCCTCGCTGGGTATTATAGACGATTTGTTAGAGATTTTTCGATGATTGTTGCTCCGTTGACCAAGTTGCTGCATAAAGGAGTTCCATTTGAGTGGAATGAGAAGCACCAACAGTGTTTTGATCAGCTTAAGACAATTCTAAGAGAGGCGCCAGTTTTAACCCAGCCGGAGTCAGGTAAGGACTATGTAGTATTCAGTGATGCGTCCTTGAATGGACTTGGTTGTGTTCGCATCCAGGAAAGTAAGGTAGTTGCTTATGCATCTAGGTAGCTTAAGTCACATGAGTGTAACTACCCTACCCATAATTTAGAGTTAGCAGTAATGGTGTTCGCATTGAAGATTTGGAGGCACTATCTCTTTGAGGAGAAGTGTTATATCTATACCACCACAAGAGTCTTAAGTATCTGCTCACCCAGAAGGAGCTAAATTTGAGGTAACGTAGATGGATCGAGCTGCTTAAGAACTATGACTGCATCATTGACTACCATCTGGGTAAAGCTAATGTGGTAGTAGATGCATTGAGTCGTAAATCAGTGCTAACATTGCGAGCGATGTTTGCAAATTTGAGCTTGTTAGAGCACGGTGGTTTATTAGCTGAGCTTTAGGTTGAACCGATGTTAGTGCTAGAGGTAAAAGAAGTGTAAAAGTTTGATGATAGTTTGGTTGCAAGAGCAGATAGGGTGAGGCGAGGAGAATCATCAGGCTTCGAATTACAAGATGGTCATATATTGTATTTCAGAGGGCGACTTTCTATTCTAGCAGGTGAACTAAGGGATAAAATCCTTCGTGAGGCACATAGTAGTCCGTTTATTATACACCCAGGTAGTAACAAGATGTATTAGGAGCTTCATTTATTTTATTAGTGGCCAAGGATGAAGAGAGATGTGTCAGAGTTTGTGACTCGATGCTTAGCTTGTCAGCAGGTAAATGTAGAGTATTAAGTTTCTTCAGGTCTTCTTCAGCCTATCCAGATTCCACAGTGGAAATGAGATAGAGTTACTATGGATTTTGTGACTGGGTTACCTATGTCTCAGTGCAGACACGACTCAATTTAGGTAATCGTGGACAGACTGGCGAAGACTGCACATTTCTTACCAGTGCGCATAGACTTCACTCTCGAGAAGTTGGCCAAATTGTATATTGCTGAGATAGTGAAGCTTCACGGGGTGCCAGCTTCGATTATTTCAGACAGAGATCTACATTTCACTTCAAGATTTTGGAGAGCCCTTCATGAGGCGTTGGGTACCCGCCTGCACTTCAGTACAACTTTTCATCAATAGACTGATGGTCAGTCAGAGCGAGTCATTCAAATTCTCAAGGATATGCTTCATTGTTATATCATTGAGTTTCAAATAGGTTGTGAGGAGCACCTTCCCTTGGTCGAGGTCGCATACAGTAATAGTTATCAGTCGAGCATTCAGATGGCTCCTTTTGAGGCGTTATATGGTCGTAAGTACAGGACTCCTTTGTGTTGGACAGAACTTAATGAGAGTAAGATAGTTGGTCCAGAGTTGGTCAGAGAGACTGAGGATAAGGTTTGGATGATCCAGGACAATCTAAAAGCACCTTTCGATTGTCAGAAGTCATATACAGATTTAAAGAGAAAAAAGATAAAGTTTGTAGTAGGCAACAAGGTCTTCCTTAAGGTTTCACCCTGGAAGAAAGTTTTACGCTTCGGACGCAAAGGGAAATTGAGTACCAGGTTCATTGGACCTTATGAAGTTCTAGAGAGAGTTGGACTTGTGGCATATCAGTTAGCCTTCCCAACAGAGTTGGAGCGTATTTAGAATGTGTTCCACGTGTCCATGCTTAGGAGGTATCATTTTGATCCTTCCCATATCTTACCGCTTGAGCAAATTGAAGTGAGCCCAAACTTGTCATATGAAGAAGAGTCGATTCAAATTTTGGCCCGAAATATTAAAGAACTTAGGAATAAGAAGATCCCTTAGTGAAGGTCCTGTGGAGGAATCGCGGAGTTGATGGGGCGACATGGGAGCCAGAGGAGTCCATAAAATTACAGTATCCTCACATTTTTTTATTCAGGTAAATTTCGAGGACGAAATTTCTTTTAAGGAGGGGAGAGTTGTAATGACCCCAAATTCTCGAGTCAACATTTGAGTGTTGACCTGGGTGGGCGATGGATAAATTTATTTTAGGATTGAGTTTTTGTTAGAATTAATTTGGGTTAATTTTGGGCCTTTTGTATAAGAAATTTAGGATGTTGGGAAGCTTGGGTGAAGTAGGGGAAGATGGATGGCTAATATAGTGATTTTACCATTTTTTGAATAAAAATCTTCAAATTAATGAGAAAAGATGGTTTGGTAGATTGAGGTATGTGATAAATTAGATTTGTCCCTGTTTTTCCTTATATTATAATCACCCTATTTTTTTTCTTTTACATTTTTTCATTTTTATTTTTATTTTTCTTCTTTTCTTCATCTTTTTTTTTCCTTAGCAAGTCTTTTAGAAGGAGAGAGATTTGAGTGAGTTCTCACCATTTTTTTTTCATCCTCCAAATCTCAAAGAAGGTAAGGTTCTTGATCTTTTCTTCTTTTTTTTTTCTAAAAAAAAGTTCCATGGAAGGAAATATATATATCTATGTTCATCAAGAATGTGGAGTTTTTTTTTTCTAGTGTTTGGAAGGGTTTGAGTTTGGGGAAGTCTCTACCCATCTTCTCATATTTTTATTTATTTATTTATTTAAAGTAAGTATTTTTACATCCTATCAACTCTTTTTTGGGGGGGAAATCTTGTGTGTTACATGGTTATTAGTAAAAGAGGGTGGTGAATCTTCTAAAGTAAGGGTAAAGGCAAAGTGGTGGAGAGCTAGGTAAGAAACTTTGTTGGTGTTCTTCCATCAAGGTGGTACCCTCTAACTCTCCTATACTTCTTGATAAGTCATAAATATGATGTTTGTGTGATAATGCATGCATGTTATATGTCTTTGGGTGGAAATCTTGTTTGGATGTTTTAAAATGAAGCTAAAAGGTCAGAATGTCAAGGTAGCAGACTGTCACATCTCATTAGTTAATATTTTAGCTGGAATGATAAGCAAGTTGAAACGAGTATGAGACTCGAATGTCATGGTTGTATTTTTGTGATTATATGTTTGATGCTTTGTTTGCGCTCAGCCTTCGGGCTCTAACTTAACTAGCGGCCATGAGTGGCACTCGGGATAACCCTACGGACACCCAGGATTAATTGACTAGCAGCCATGAGTGGCACAGGACTATCTGAATACCTGACTATTTGAGCAATATGTGCAGTTTAACAAGTTTGACAAGTTTGATATGCAAGCGATTTGGTTATGTAGATTTAATGACTCATGTTTTAATTATTCGATACACATTTGATTTGCATGCTTATATTTATGAATTGCTTGAAGTATGGTAGATTTTTTGTGTACCACTGAGCTTGTAAAGGATTCAAGGAAAAACTAAAGTAGTGGAAGGGAATCAGTAAATCTTGATATGGGACCCCCTTACTAATGGAGTGGCTACTAGAGGAGTCTTGAATTAGATTGAATTTTTTTAATGTTCATATTTGTAGACTTTTGTTCGTGTATGAGGAACATCATCAACGAGAGGCTCCTAGCATCACGTATTCAGAGTACAATACCTTATCTATTAGTAGGCATTGTATTCCTAAGGCCTTACTTGTATCTTTTTTGTAGGTCTGTAACCCATTTATCATTTTTTGTTATTTTGACTATTTTGATATACAATGATATTGGAGCTCCACATATTTTGTATAACTACTTTTATTACTATTTTTAGTATAACTATGTATGGTAATTTTTTCTTATATAAACTGCATTTCAATGTTTTAAAATTATTTGAAAATTTGCCTGGGTTACTCTGGTGACCTGATGTAGGGCCTTAGTATTCGAGTACTCCGTATTCGAGATTAGGGTGTTACACCCTTTGTCTCAATCCCTTTGTCGGTTTAAAATTTTCTCCTCAAGCCCTATTAAACAAGACTGAATACTCCACCGTTTGTACACACACATTTCATTACTAAATCCAACCATTCTTCACAAAATCCCATTCGCCTTATTACTTGTTCTATGAAATTACATGCCACCCTGTCATATAATTTACTCATGTCCAATTTCAGTGCGAATTTTCCTCATGTTCCTTCTTTCTTTTGTTTCAAAAATTGTAGAGTTTCATACACAATAAGCGCATTATCCGTGATCTATCTCCCAAGAACAAATGTCGCTTGTGCTTCATCAATGCATATATCCAATACTTTTATGAATCTGTTAACCATAGCTTTAGAGATGATTTTGTACGCAACATTACAAAGACTAATCGACCTGAACTGTGTCATATAGATTGGTTAATACACTTTTAGAATGAGTACTATACTAGTACTGTTAATATCTCTAATCTCTTTCTTTGTATTTAAGATGTCTAAACAGTACCTAGAAATTTCATCTCCCATAATATACAAATATTTTTGGTAAAATAGTGCAGGGTAACTGTCCTTACCTGACGCTTTTAAGGGTGCTATGTTCTTTATTATCATTGTCACTTCCTCCAAGATAAATTCTTCTACCAACGCCTTGCTCATATTTTCTTGAATGTACTTTGTAATACCTGATAACACTCTATCATCATTCCATGTATTCGACGAAGAGAATAGTTCTTTGAAATAATCTATTGCCACCTTTAACTTCTCTCCTTCATCCACGACCCATTCTCCATTTGGCCCTTTTAATCTTTTCACTTTGTTTCTTTTTTTCCCATTGGTTTGCAAAGTTGTGAAAAAAAGGTGTATTTCGATCCCCAAATTTGAGCCAATTTGCCTTGCTCTCTGTTCCCAATAAAGTTATTCTCTATCAGCTTCTAGATATAAAGCTTATTTAACTTCCTCAATTTCTACAAGTGTTTCATCATCTGGATCAATTATATTCAGCTTAGTTAATCTTCTATTTAGTATAGTTTCCTCATTTCTTTTATTAGACATAAATCTACCTATCTCTTCATTAAACACTTCTCCTAGCATTCAAAGCTTTATAGGCACGTCCCCCGAGTTTCCATTCTAAAAATCTTTGATTCATTGTTCACAGTCCTTTTCTAAAATCCAATTCGTATTAAAGCTAAATCTCCCTTTCCTTTGGTTCTTGGATCTATTGCTATCAATCCCCAAATCAACCAAGATCGAACAATGATATGATATTGCATGTGTTAAATGTTTTAAGGAATACCCTAGAAAACTCTCCTACCAAGCTTGATTCACCATTCCTCTGTCGAGTCTTTCACAAGCATTGTTTTCTGGCAACCTCCCTCTTTCCCATGTATACCATTTTCCAGAGAAACCTAGATCATTAATATCATAATCCTCCGATACTTATCTAAGTTGAGCCATGTTTCTGTCACTCCTTAAACAGTCACCCATTTTCTCAAAAAAAAAACAAACATTATCTCGTTAAAGTCTGCCACAACCATCCATGGCAGATTTTGATCATACCCCAAACTCCTTAAAAGGGTCTAATTCTCCCTCCTTTTGTGTTCCTCCGATGCACTATAAAATCCTGTAAGTCTCCAAGATAGCATTCCTTCTTTTTCCATGATTTCCACATCAATATGGTTTGCTAAGAAACTTTTCAACTACACTCTATATTCCCATTTCCATCCAATTGGCAATCCCTATTTTGATCCAACTGCTCCCACATCAATTCTATTAGTAAAACCACACTTTTCTCAAGCTTTTTCCATTCTCTTTTCACTAAACTCTGTTTCTATTAGAAACAAAATCTAGGACTGTACATGCCTCGCCTTGTTCTAGAGGCGATTAACTGCTCGTGGGTGCCCCAATCCACGAATGCTCCAACTTAAGATTTTCATTGTGTCTGGTCGGCACGCTTATTAGTGGTCGCTGATCTTTTCGTAAGTTGAATCAATGCACCAAAATTCACATCCCTGTCTGAATGTTCATGCCTTGTTCTTTGCCTTTTTTTTTTCTTCATAAACCTCAATTGGATTGTTCTCCAGTACAGATTCCTTTTGGCCCATTGACCAATCTTCTTGTACATCTACATCACCATCTATTCCTCATTTGTTTCAAAAGTTTATCTTCATACCAAAAGAGTTACTGCCCCTTTGAATTCTACTCGGCATATTTTCCCTTAGCCATGTACTACTGACAAGCATCACATTCCTTGATGGTGCTCTTAGAAAAGAATTCCATCCAAAATTTACTTCTTGGATCCTGATTATCTTTCTATTCGGGCGGAAGCCTTCCCCATAACCTAATTTTTCGCATAGGAAGTAGAACAGAGTAAGCCTCTCATATTGAAAGTAGGCATGCCCCTCTCGTACTTGTCTCAAGGCCTATTTTTGCTTTCTTTTTAAGGCTAATATTACATCTATTTTCACCCTAAATCACATGTACTTTCGTTCCCCTCTTGAAATCAACGCAACATCATATTGAATAAACTACCCCATAAAATCCCCCAATTGTCTTGCTAATCCCTTCGATATTACCCTGAATGGTAGATTATGTACTTGAATCCAAAAATAAGTATGATTTAGAGGAATTTTATTTGGATCTTCCTCCGTAGCCAAACGATGAAAAACTATAAGACTCTTGTTTAAGGACCATGGTATACCAGCTATCACCCTCTTTATATCCACCTCGTAGAAAAATTGAAATAGATACCATTTCCCCCCTAAATATGATATTATTACACCCCCTAATGGATGCCACAGATCAGCCAGAGTTCTTTTGAGAGAAGGAAAGTGAATAACATAATCAGTTAATGCTTTTCCAACTAAACAGAGTCGTTGTTCATCCTTTTCGTTACTTGAGTCTTTCTCACACGAAATGGGTTCCTCCTCCTTATCCTCCAGATTTAGGTTCACAATTTTTTCCTCCATTGACGACCAACTCCTTATTTAGAACTTCACACTTTGTTCGAAACAGCCAAGCCCTAGAATATGCCGCTTTGAACTTCAACAAATGAAAGAAAGAAAGACGTGCTAAAAAACCTTAGCATATGAAATAACTTTAATAAATCATCATTTTTAAAAAAATATATTATAACAACTAAAGAAAAAAAACTTTTACCTATAAAACTAAAAAAAAAAAAAAAGATAACTAGAACAAACTAAAAAAAAAAAAAAAGAGGAGAAGTGGAAGAAAGCAATTAACAAATTATAAGAGAAAGAAGAAGAAGAACAAGGAAAAAAATTCAAGGTATTCTTTAAATATTTTGACTTGCTTTCTTTATTTCTTTTATAGTTTTATAGTTCTATATTATCTATAAGTACCCAAAATAAAAAAAAATTCCAAATTTTAGGGTTTAAAGTTTGTAATTTTATTAAGATTTTATTTATTTTTTTATATGTTTTATCTTCATTTTTTATATATGAACATGTAAAGCCAAGTGTATTTCTTAATTATTTTAGTAGATATATAGCATTTGATATTTTCTTAATTAAATAATCATTGTTTCCACTAAAAATGAATGATCGCACTACAATTAGCTACTTAACTATTTAGCTATATAGTTTTTAATTTTAATATAATTTTTAATTATAATATTTATTATATCAACCTTTAGGTTGATTGATTTGGATTGTTTCAATGAAAAATCAAACAATTGATTCTTTTTTCAAAAAAATAAAATAAAATGAGCTCTCCAATTGATACATCTACTCCATCAAACTTAATTGAGCCATCAATAGTAGACGATGAAAATTTTGAGGAACGCTTAACTAAAGCCCCCTGGATATTGGATGAAAAAGAAGATATAAATTCATTAGAACGTGACCTTGGAAAGCGTCCACCAATTTGGAGTTATTCGAAACACCAACAAGATGAGACTCGGCATGCTTACATCAAAGTTGGGTCATTTCAATATATAATGCCAGAATATCCTATTGATGAGAAAACTCATTGTCGATTCCAAACTTCATGGTTTAAATTATTCCCTGAATGGTTAAAATATTCTCCAAGCAAAGATGTTTCCTTTTGTCTTCCTTGTTACTTACTTAATAAGCTAACTGGACATGCTGGATTAAGATCATTTATAATTGATGGGTTTCGATCATGGAAAAAAGTTAATGATAGGAAAATTGTTTTTTATTGTCCCATATTGGAAAGGATCTTAACTCTTTGCATAAGAAAGCTATTATGCAATCTCGTGACCTAATAAACCAAGCACAACATATTCTACACATTATAGAGAAACAAATCTCTCAACAAGTTGCCAACAACATATTGATATTAAAGACTTCAATAGATGTTGTTAGATGGCTCACATTCTAAGCATGCAATTTAAGAGGCCACAATGAACACACAGGTTGAACAAATCGAGGTAACTTTCTTGAATTGATAAAGTTGCTAGCATCTTATAATATACGTATGGCATCTGTTGTATTAGATAATGCTCCTCAGAATGCATCTTACACTTCGCATAGTGTTCAGAAA
This sequence comes from Gossypium anomalum, assembly GCA_025698475.1. NCBI lineage: Eukaryota > Viridiplantae > Streptophyta > Magnoliopsida > Malvales > Malvaceae > Gossypium > Gossypium anomalum. The sequence continues at coordinate 19,815,278 of CM046957.1, forward strand.
GAGATATTGCATATTTTTTCCAAGAAAATTAGATGCTTCATTCGTGAGGAAATTGGTGAATTAAAATTTAGCATTATTGTTGACGTAGCAAGGGGTGAATCTAAAAGGGAACAAATGGGCATTGTGTTAAGGTTTGTGGATAAAGTTGGATTTGTAAATGAATATTTTTTTGATCTTGTTCATGTTTCTAACACTACCTCATTAACTTTGAAAAAGGTAATATTTGATATTCTTCTTCGACACAATCTTAATGTATAAGATATTCGTGGTTAGGGATATGATGGGGCTAGTAACATGCGTGGAGAATGGCTTGGGTTACAAGCTCTTGTCTCTAATGAGTGTCCATATGTTTATTAGAAAAATTGTTTTGCCCATCGTCTTCAATTGACTTTAATAGCAGCATCTCGAGAGGTTATTCCAATCCATCAATATTTTTTTTTTCAAACTTAACTGTTGTTGTCAATATAGTTGCTTCTTTTTGCAAATGACATGATCAGTTACAAGCTAGTTAAACAGCTAAAATTGAAAGGCTTCTTTCCGTTGATGAATTGAAAACTAGTAAAGGATTGAACCAAATAGGCACTTTAAAGCGAGCTAGGGATACTAGGTGGAGTTCCCATTTAAGCTCTCTTTGAAGTTTGAAGATTATGTTTGAAACTACTTATTCAATTTTAAAAAACATAATCTTTGATGGAGCAACCTATGCTTAACGAGGAGATGCAGATGCAGATGCAGCTTATAATGCAATTACATCATTTGAATTTGTGTTCATTTTAAACCTTATGATTGATATCGTGGAAATTACTCATGATCTTTGTCAAGCTTTGCAACATAAGTCTCAAGATATTGTAAATGTCATGTATCTTGTTTCTACAACAAAAACTTCGATTCAAAGATTAAAAGAAGATGGATGGGATCTTTTGTTTGAAAAAGTGAGATCTTTTTGTGAGAAGCATGGAATAGATGTTCTTGATATAAATGCTCCTTATACTAAGGTCGAGATTGATCTCTTCTTCAAAAGGATCCAATTACAATGGAGCATCACTTTCGTGTAGATATATTTTATGCTACAATTGACTCTCGATTGCAAGAATTGAATGAGAAGTTTAAAGAAGATATGGTGGAATTGCTTATGCTTTGTTCAGCTTTGGATCCTCGAGATGACAACAAATATTTCAATATTGATAATATTTGTAAACTTGCAAAGAGATTCTATCCTGAAGACTTTTCAGAGCAAGAGAAGATGCATTAAAGATGTCAATTAGAACACTTTGAGCTTGGTATTCGCCAACATACAACTTTTTAGAATTTGTCCTCAATTCCTAAATTATGCCAAGAGTTGACAAAGACAGGAATGTCAATCATTTATTTGCTTGTTGATAAATTAATTTGACTTGTCTTGACTCTTCCTATTTCAACAGCTACTACTGAGCGTGCATTTTTTGCTATGAAGATTGTGAAGACAAAAATTTGAAATAAAATGGAAGATGATTATTTGGGGAGTTACTTGATCACATACATTGAAAAAGAAATTGCACAAACCTTTGATGATGATTCAATTATTGATGATTTTTGTGATATGAAAGAAAGAAGATTACAATTTAAAATGCTCAACTTGTTCAAATAGGTGAGTGATTTCTCTATTTTATTTTTTGTATTTTAGTTCATATGATTTCTATATACAAATATTATATTTTAAATTTTCCATTTTGGTTTCTTTTTTCGCAAATGGTAGAAGATCATACTAGTTTTTTTTTTTTTTGGATATGTTGGTATTACTTATTAGAAATTGGAAGCACAATGCAATTATCAATGTTAAAAGGTTAAACTTTAATTTTATTCATATTTCAAATCATATATATATGTATATGTATACTTTAATTATTGAATAATTATACATGAGAATTAATAGTAAAAAAAATATGTAGTCAACAATGCTAACATAAATTTTCTCCTAAGCCGTATTTATGAATTCATCATTGTATATCAACGTGCCATTATTGCACTCTTTTAGGTGAAAAAAAAAAAAACTCCAAAAAAATCTTTCAAAACTGAGGAAGTGATTGGAAAAGTGTTTTTGAATAAATAAGTTCTTAAGAACAATATTGTTTATGTATAATGCAGATTGCTTTGACTTTGTAAGATAAACAACACTAGCAAGAATCGTGGAAATGGTTGAATCCAAATCGCTGACTTCTTGAAAATGGGAACCATGGAGAGAATTATGCAAATTGTCTCTTACTTACTTTTCTATTTAAGCAGCATGAAGAATGACATAGAATTCTCATTAACAAAACACAGCTCTCAGCCACTCTTGACGCTGGTATCAAAATCCCTTGTTTGCAAAGGGTATCGATTTACACTAATAACCTTGAAGTAGTTCATGCTTTATAAAGTAGTAATATAACTAGTTCGAGCTTAGCACTAGTTAGCCAAATCCAACAGAAACTATCAAGTATCGAGCATTGAGAGATCAGATATGTTCCAAGAGAAGTATTGCCAAGATAATGTCTATAAAGATGGGAAAAGTTAATATTTTGATATTTATTCCTACAGATCTTTTAGTAGTTCTTGAAAGTGACAAAGCTAAAAATGTTTTTAGTTGTATCATTTAGGCTTTGTTTCTTATAATTATAAAAACTCTTATTTGCTCAATATATTTACTATCATTTAACACAAATCACATAACACGATAATTTCTCATGAAAATAGAAACTATCTTTTTTACCTGCACAATCTCTACTAGCTTAAACTCTTGTCGAGATACCAACTATTTGTTGAAACATGCAATTACTGATGATTTTATGTTTATTTTGTATTTAGTGCTTTTATAAAATATTTTAACATTATAACGTTTCATGTTAAATAAATAATAATATTATTATTAATTTATAATTAAAATTAATCTTTTTCCACTAAGTATCTAAACTGGTTTTTTTTTTTTTATCAAAAATGATATTTAAACTTTAATTTTATTACTAATTTTGATCCAAGCCGTTAATTTAATTAAAAAGATTCTCATAACTAATCAAAGTACGACACATGAAAATTTTAATTCGATATTAAATAAATTTTCCTTCTCTCAATTATCCCACGTTTCATAACAGTGGCGAGACGCAACTGTAGGGGAAAGGGGAAATATGAGATTTCTGTTTATACGTGGTTTATAAGGGAAGAGCAAACCAATCAATGGGATTTCTTTCTCCTTACGTTTTTTCACAACACAAGCAGTAAAGTGTAAGGCTAATGCCACTTAGCTTCTCCACCTTTTGGATTTCGGTTCATATTTTTCTCTTTCCTACTTTAATGTTGTTTATTATTATAAAACACAAATCCTCAACTTGCCAATGAATGATGAACACTAAAATTATGAACTTATGTTTATGCTTATAGTTCATATTTTATAAATTTTAAGACTTTTAATCTTATTTTAATTAAACCTTTTTCATGAGAGAGTATTCAGACCATACATGATTGGTTTTCCTCTTTTTGCCAAGGTCTATAAAATCTTGAATAAACACTAGAATCTTTCCCCTTTCCCTCAAACTTGCGAGGGACGAAGAATATGAAATGTGAGATATTAAATTTAAATTTTTTATTTAATTAAAAAATTTCCAAATGTCGCACTTCCATTGGTTATGAGATTTTTTTAACGAACCAAAATTAATAACGAAATTAAAATTTATGTAATTTAGATAGTTAAATGAGCCAATTTTTTTTATTTAAACCTATATATAATGATACATCATAATCTTTGTTTACTTCAATAACTATACATTAATTATGATGGCCCCACAAATTTTTAACCTTTACTTCTTTCCCATTCATGATTCCCTAGATTCCTTATTCCCTATGCCCCTTTTCGTTTCTCCACACTTTTTTTCTCATTTTCTTCTTCGTTATCCTTCTTTTTGGCTTCTCTTTTTCTTTTTCTTTTTTTATAAAATAACCTTAAAATTTTGATTAAATAACTCATTTACAATTAAACACGTAAATAATTTAAAATTTACAGTAGTGGAGCTAAAGAATTTGACGCCACTAACATGCCACATCAACATCTAAGATAAAAAAATTATTTTTTAATAGAGTCATATAGAATGACACTACCTGTATAAATATTAAGAAAATACTGTTATTTTTGAAAAATTAAGAGCTTTAAAAAAATAACCCTTTTTTTGTGGATCCAAATAATTTGGCACCACCAATTTCCAATGCTGCCTCTTTTTTTTTTTTAAAAACAAAATTAATTATTTTTATGTTTTCTTAAGATAAGTAGATTTAATTTATGTCCCAATCCTTGTAATCTTAAGAATTTTGAAATATTATCCCTCTATTTTTAATTCAAATCAGATACCCCTGTCAATAAACTTTCATTAAACTTAAATATCTGTCATTCTAATTTAAAAATTAAAATTTAATAAATATCATATGTTTAAATTTAATGAAAACTAATTATTAATAATGGTTTAAATTAAAATTTAATAAATAAAATTTATTTAAATTTAATGAAAACTAATTATTAATAATAGTTTTATGGCACATATAGTTGAAAAAATATTTATTAAAAATATATTAAGATTAATTAATGTTTCGAATATAATAATAAAACTAATTGTTTATTATGTATGGTGTTTTGGGGTTCAAACCTTATTATAATCAAATTTTTATTGATTTGTCACATAAAAATATAAAAATAAATTTATAAAAATTTAATTTAATTTTATTCAAATTAAATAATTTGTACAAATAAGTTGGATACAAATTAAATTTTATTAAATAATTTTATAAAATTATTAAATAATAAAATTTAATTTAATTTGTATTTTAATAATTTTATAAATAAGTTGGATTAAATCAATATACAAATTAAATTTTATTAAAATATCTCTTATATACCAAATAAAATATTTTAAAAAAATTAAATATAAAAAAAAACATATTTAAAAATAAAGCGTTTAAAAAATACATGCAAAATATTATAAAACAAATAATAAACAAAAAAAAAAGGACACAAAAGCAGATATTGAAAACTGGTGGAGCCAAATTATTTGGCTCCACCCGAAAAAAGGAAAAATTTGTTAAAGCCCCCCATTTTTTCAAAAATTGTTATATTTCCCTAGTATTTATACAGGTGGCACCATTCTACATTGCTCCACCAAAAAATTGATTTTTTATCCCAATTGCTAACGTGGCATGTTGGTAGCACCAAACTTTCATTGTAGATTTTAGGTCATTTACGTGTTTAATAAAAAAATAGGTCATTTACGTAATTAATAAAAAAATTAGGTTAGTTTTATAAAAAAGGCTCATTTTTCTTCTCTCTTTTGTTTTTTTTTTTCCGTTTCTGTAATATTTTTTTGGCAAAAAAAAAATCATTATACCTATGTCCAGCAGTATACCTTTTATGACACGCGTGCCTTGACTATGTTCAATTTGAATTTTTCTTTGTGTGTCTAATATGTATTTGGCCGTATCGTACATTGATGCTGTCGAGACCATTTTTAAATCGAGTTTTCGAAAATGGGAATCGACTTTAAGAAAAACGAAAACGGGAGTCGCCACCAATCTTTTTAGGTGTGATTAGATCACCTTATAAAATGTTTTGTTTTAAAACATTAATTTTGGTCTACGAAAGTTGAGAAAACGGATTCGGGAGTCGGTTACGTACGAGGAAGGGTTAGCACCCTCGTAACGCCCAAAAATTGGTACCTAATTGATTATCAAGTTTCTTTAATGTCGAAAATTTAAAAATTTTAAGATGCAAACCTCTTTTAATTAGAATGTCTCAATTTTGAAAATTAAGGCTCACTTATTTCAAAAGAGTCAAAACATCACATCCAGTAAGTTAGGACGCAACATTTTAAAACCTTCGAAACTAAGCTCGTCTTTCGAAAATTGCTATCTCGAAACAACAAAACGCCATATCCAGTAAGTTAGGACACTATGTTTTGAAATCTCGAAATAATTATTTAAGTTTTGAAAACTCAAAATCACTTATAAGGGTGCTTTGACTACTCAAATTCAACGAGAAAAGTCGCAACCCAATAAGTTAGGGCACTACCTTTCTCGAAGTTTCCAAACATCAAACATTGCCTTTTATTTTTTATTTTTTTAAAAAAACCTTGGAATGTTATTTTAAATGACGTTTTAGGATGACAAATTAATGCATCATGAAGCATAGATGTACAAAATATTCTAACATTTCCATACAAACATAAATAATATCATTAAGACAAAACTAAATAACATGAACATACGTTTAATAAAAAAATCATACTTGGGTAAATATAAGATAATAAACAAATAAAAACATGAGTAAACTAAAAGAAAAACATAATACATGCAAAAATTATACAACAATATATATCATAAAATAGCACATAATAGAAATAATTAAATATAGCATATAAAAAAAATGAAACTATGCACAATATAAATGAGATACACTAAAAAATTGAATAAATAAAACATTTACAAATTATAAAAATATAATGCAATAGTTCAAAATACATGAAATGATAATATAATATATATACATGCATAGAAAATATATATTTGAAAATAAACTATATAAAAAGGTTAAATATTATAATATATAAAATACAAAATCAAATGTATAAAAGATAGGAATAAATATATATATATTTGAAAAATGAAGAAATTAAAATAAAAAAAAAGGTTGAAAAACTAAGATAGACAAAGAATAAAATAAGAACAAACCACAGAGAGTAAGAAAGCAAGAGGGAGAGGAATTTGAGTGAATGCTCTCAAGAATTTTTATTGCTTCCCAAAACTCAAGTGAAGTCCAGTTGTTTTACAATAAGGGGAGAGGCCTCTATTTATAGTTGAGCCTCCCCAAATCCAACGGTACAGATCAATTACATCAACGGTTAAGATTAAAGGATATCTACAAATTAAATCTCTAAGATTACAAGATTATATCTTCAAGATTGCATATCATATCTAAGATTACAATCATATCTAAGATTGTATCATATCTAAGATTGCATATCATATCTAAGATTGCATATCCTTAAAGATTATATTTCCATATGAGTCAAGCTTATAGATGGACCTTACATCTTTTCAAGTAATGGGCCATTCCGATTGGGCCAAATTATATGTTTGTAATTTTGCACTGGACTTGGACTTTGTTTTATTTTTTGGGGGGGGTTTATTATTTTTGTTTTTGGACTTATTTCTCTCGGCCCGGCAAAATTGAGTGTCTCATACCACTCCCTCTTTGCTCATTCTTTGTAACAGAATAGAGCAAAGACTATAAAAGGACCAATTTTGCCCGGCTCACCGAGTCTTGAGTTCTTGATCCTTGATCTTCTTTAAATGGCCTCTTGGCGGCTTCAATCTGCTTCATCACCTTTCGGAAGGCGATATCTGCTATCTTTGATCTGCTCTCCGTCGAACATAGAGACGCGAAATCTGCTGCTTCGATTTGTTCCCTGACAATACAGAGATGCCAAATCATCTTAGATTTGCTTCAGCGAAAACACGTGAAAGCCAAATCTGCTATGTCTTCAATTTGCTCCTTGTAAACACAAGGATGCAAAATCATCTTGGATCTGCTTCTATGCGAAAACATCCGAAGGTTAGATCTGCTATGTCTTCGATATACTCTCCGTCGAATATAGAGACGCCCGTTCTGTTATACTTTAACCTGTTACCCTACTATTTAGGGGGGTTAAGGCGCATCTTCGATCTGCTCCACTACTGCTTAAGGAGATAAGATCTGTAATTTTAGCCTGTTACCCTACTGCTTAGGGAATTAAGGTGGGTCTTCGATCTACTCCACTACTACTTAGGGAGATAAGATCTGCAAATTTAACTTGTTACCCTACTGTTTAGGGGATTAAGGCGAGTCGTCGTCGATCTACTCCGCTACTGCTTAGGGAGATAAGATCTGCGAACCTGTTACCCTACTGCTTAGGGGATTAAGGCGAGTCTTTGATCTGCTCCACTACTACTTAGGGAGATAAGATCTACAAATTTAACCTGTTACCCTACCGCTTAGGGGATTAAGGCGAGTCTTTAACCTGTTACCCTACTGCTTAGGGGATTAAGGCAAGTCTTCGATCTGCTCCGCTACTGCTTAGGGATAAGATCTGCAAATTTAACCTGTTACCCACTGCTTAGGGGATTAAGGCGGGTCTTCGATCTGCTCCACTACTGCTTAGGGAGATAAGATCTGCAAATTTAACCTGTTACCCTACTGCTTAAGGGATTAAGGTAGGTCTTCGATCTGCTCCACTACTGCTTAGGGAGATAAGATCTGCAAATTTAACCTGTTACCCTACTGCTTAAGGGATTAAGGCGGGTCTTCGATCTGTTCTACTACTACTTAGGGAGATAAGATCTGCAAATTTAACCTGTTACCCTACTGCTTAGGGGATTAAGGCAAGTCGTCATCGATCGCTCCGCTCTCGCTTAGGAGATAAGATCTGCGAACTGTTACTCTTTCGATCTGCTCCACTCTTTGCTTAGGAGATAAGATCTACAAATTTAACTCGTTACCCTACTTGCTTAGGGAATTAAGGCGAGTCGTCATCGATCTGCTCACTCTCGCTTAGGAGATAAGATCTACAAACTCATTACTCTTCGATCCGCTCCACTCACCGCTTAGGAGATAAGATATGCAAATTTAACTCATTACCCTACTACTTAGGGATTAAGGCACTTGAATTTTGTAATTTTCAATCAATCTTGCTACATTGTCCATCTGCGAATCCACCAGTAGAATTGATTTCCGAATTTATGCTTATGCCAAATAATTAAGATGCCATGATCGAAATGAGTCAAATGCTCCTAATTTGACATATTATGATGCAAAATGTTTATGAAAATAACTCCTATTTCAGACGTCATCACTTATTCATCTATCGAGCTTTCCACCTCGTTCTTCTCGACATATCAATCATACTCTGCTCGTATACGTCGAATCTTCTCCATTAATTTGGTCTACCGTACCATTCCCCGAATGTTACGACCCACTGAAGATGTTTATGAAATAATCCTTTCTTAAGATCAATATTGCTTAAAACGTCCAACCACCTTTTGGACTGAAGAAGAAAATCTCTCGAGTATCTCCAACCCATACATATGAGAATTCCTTAAACAATTTTCTTGTTTCAGTTTCTTGTATTATCTAGAAATTTCCAGAGTAATATGCAAAACTTCGTTTGTAAAGATATTTTAGTTCATCTATCATTATTTCAATGCAACATGCTTTATGAATAATGGGAGACAAATAAATTGATCCTGAGGATAATTAGATTTGGACAAATTATTGGAAGGAATGCAAAAAGATTAACCTGAGAACATATCTTTGCGAAGAAAAAGAATCCAAAGATAGTAAATAGGATAGAAATCAGATGCCCCAGATATCGCCGCTTGAGGGTCTATACACCAGCTTCATGAAGACTTTCTTGAGTTCAACATGTGTTTAAAAGATCCAAAGTAATTCGTTGATGCCTCGATATGTAACATACTTCAGTTCTTGTCGAATTCGGTATAGCAAGGTCACTGCATGACTTTCCAAATTTGAGCTGCCCTTTCGAGTTTTCGACTTAAAACCCCTTTGGTCTCAAGGCGCCCTTTGCGGGTTTTCACCTTAGCCTCTCCATTTTTTCTTTTTTTTTTTCTCTTTTTTCTTTTTCTTTTTTTCTCTTTTTCTTTTCTTTTTTCCTTTTTTTTTTTGAAATAGAAGTCCCAAAGTGCCCTTTGCGGGTTTTCACCTTGGCTTCCCTTCTCCTTCAGACAAAGTACTCCTTGACCGAGTCTGAATTCACTGGATCAGATAAATTCTTCCTATCCATTTCTTGTCAAAATCAGTGCACCTCTAGAGAAAGCCCTCTTCGCAACATATGGCCCTTCCCAATTCGGCATCCTTTTGCATGGGAAGGATCTTTTTTAGCACAAGGTTTCCTTTATGAAATTCTTTTGGACGAACCTTCTTTGTTATAAGTCTGTGTCATCCATTCTTGGTACATTTTCTTAGGATGAATACTTTCAAGTTTACTAGAGGTATTCAATTCTTGACTCCATCAAAAGCTTGGAGGAAAAATCTTGATTCATAAGCCCATGAGAAAGGGATTGCCCCAACAGCAGTCCTGGTTGTTGTTTGTCAAACCCTACAAAAAGATGGTTCAATGATTCTCAGCAGATAAGAATGAAGTTGCTGACTTTATCCTTCAACCTGGAAAGCTGAGGTACAGAGGTTACTCCCGGAGCATACATCCCACCATAACTCGATGATGTTTCTAAAGCATCCCTAATCTTCATAAATTGCCCCCAACTGTGAAGATGCCAAATGAGCGTAGCAAATAGGAGCTACAACAAATATGGCTGTCGTGCTCCTTTGATACATATAGGATAGAGAATGAACAAACTCTTGCAGATCATCAGCCGAAAACCCAGCCTGGTCTAAGAGAACATGATAGTGGGTCTGCCTCGTGATTTCAATCATTCCAGCATAGGTACCAAGGTAAAAATCATTGTTCTTTGGATGACATACTTTGTTGTCAATGACAGTACCATGTAGCACATTGTCAGTAGATCCCTGCTGAAAAAAACTTGGTATGATGATTTTTCGTACAACAATAACCACAATCTTTGGGGTTTCACTTCTCGTCAAGAAAGTTGTAAGCCTCAATAACTTGATCAAAACTTGATTGAATTAAGACTCGTTAACCCTATCCCTGAAAATAATGATTTGATCAGGTTTCCTCTTTCCTGAACTTGTATAGAAGTCTAAGAGAGCTTCCTTCATGATACCGTCATCAACTTTGTCAGAAACTGGTTTTGCAGAAAGAATCTATCATTTTAAGCTTCAGAGACTGTGTACGGCCTGATGCCCCATAGCTGGAAATCAATGGCCACCGGTTAGAGCTAACCATCGCAGCTATTAACGGCACATCAGACTGCTCAGGAAAGCCAAACAATGCACCCATTCCAAGGATGATGGTTGGAACCTTTGAAACAACTGGAATTGAAGGTGTTTGCCCCAGCGTAAGCATAGAGAGTAGGCGGTAGTTTCTTATGCCAATTTTTACCAGTCTCGGTCATCTTCTGTAATTTATTTTTTTCTTTTTTTTCTTTTCTTTTGGCAATCTTTGTTGTACTGTGGTATGACACATTATCTTTGAAAAGACTGTAAACTTTTGGCATTGTGCAGTTATATATAATCTCTTTTTTTTTTTTTTTTGAAATGGATGACTTTTGACTTTGTAATATTGGCATATGAAGCTATCTCCCCCTCTTAATGGAATAGTTGACGTCCACAAAGATGAGTCATTGTCAGCTTGAAACTTTTGACGAGCTCGGGCCCATAACATACATGCCCCATAAGTCTTGACTTCTTTAAATTTGGCATTCATTGTACAACTGATGCGATTCCTTTCCATGGTGGACCCACAGTGCCCCAAAACCTCATGTTTATCCTGGCAATTGCAAAACCTCTTGCATGCGTCTTTGGACCACATTTTTGAATTCCCATAATAGTCTCAACAAGGTCTTGTTTTGTCTCCTCAGCTAATTCTAATTTCGCAATCTTTCCTTCCTCTAAGGCTATATTTCCTACCACCACTTCATGGGGTAAAAACCATTTTCAACAAATTCAAAAACAAGTCACAATTTCTGTCACCTTCAAAGTACTGAGGTTCCTCTAAACACATATCGCATTCAAAAGGAACTCTGAATCTGTAGTATCGTTGCCCGTGTCATTGATATCTAGGGATCTATGATAGGCACACAAAAGAATATACAAGGAATAAATGAATTCAAGAATGACTATTTACATGAAATGAAAATTTATAAAGAATGTCAAAGGTCAAAAGAATCAGAATGAAAGAATATTTACTCAGATAAATAATAAAAGTATGTTTTGTTGAAAATAAAAATGTCTGAACATGAGCCCACTTCTCAAAAGAAATCTCATTACTCCTAGGCTTTAGAGCAACAAGAGTGTTCTGAATATTACTCCGTAAAATTTTTAAAGATTACAGGAAGTTCTTCTGCAGTCCAATTGTTTAAAGAACTTCCCGGTTTGTAAGGGCGAATGCCCTCAAGGTTTCTTTGTTCAGTCCTTTGACATTGATGGGATGATTTTCATTTCCAAACACCCCCTTCTCCGGGTAAGCTATCCCTCCTGACACAAAAGTCGAGGATATGTAAGGGAACGTCGCTAATTCCTATTCAACTTCTTTTTTACTCAGCCGTGACCCTCTTCTCTCTCTCTCTTTTTCTTTCTCTTTTTAATAACTTTAACTAATTAGAGTCTTTTTAAAATTTTGAATGCAAATGATTCAATGAAATGCTATGAGATGCAAATGCATGAATGCAGAAGGTATCAATATCGATTCAATCTCATTTAGAAAACTTTATTTAGAAAAAGAATATCTTTACATATAAATGGATTACAAATACGCCTTCATCCTATGGCCTAAAGTTTTAACTCAACAAAGCTAACTCTTGACAATGATCTGACTGTAGCTTGTATTTCATGTTCAATGTATCAGCTTGTACCTTCATGGTCCGTAACTGATCTACTACCATCCCGAATTTGAGCTATGGTTTCACCCATGAGATAATCCCTACATCTATGGACACTTCTTCCAACGTTTGTGAAGTTGTTCTGATTATCTTGAAAGAAAGATTGGCAAACAAGTAGGCATTCCTACTTAACATGCTGCCTTAAAATGATATCCAGCACCTTTAGTGTTTCTTGAGAGCTTTCAGATTCCTGTCCACGTGAAGCATTTTGAAATGGTTACATGGGTATCTTCTCAGCATAGTTAATCTCTACTTTAAAGGTCTTTAAATGATATGGTCTTCTTTAATCTCATTCTTTTGCATCTATTTTGACAGACCATCAGGGCTTGCATTTCCATTGTCTCTGATAAGTGCAACATAGTGAACTCATGCTTATTGTTTGGTCCTATAATAAATAAGCCTTTTACCATCATAGGCACAATTCTTTCCATCCAACTCACCTTTGTAGGTCCACGCATTCTGTCAATCACTTTTCTTCCAGCACTCTTACCATCGACCATCTTCCTATGAAAGAAAAATGTTGTAATGGTGGAAATGTCCATCAATACTCTTCTTGTTCACCTTAAAATGATTGGTGAGTACATTACCTTTTGCCCTGTAGCACGCCTTGCCATAGAGTGTCGAACAATCTTCTTCGTATCCAATTCTGCTTTGATTGGAAACAACATTAAGACGCACCAGTGGCGGAAGAGGCAGGAATTTCAAGACTGCCCATTTTCCTTCCTACTCTTTCCATTTTAGCTCACTCCCTATCCCCATAACATTCATAAACTTCCTCATAAAAGTTGGAATATGGTCAGCCTTTGAATAAACTTAAATCATAGGACAACGCCACAAAACTGAATATTCTTCCACCACGGAACCATATCGGCTTTTCCAAATGTAAAGCAACTGTATACAAGATTCCAATACTGAGTGATGGCCCGAAACAAATTCTCGTCTATTCCCAAGTCTAGAAAGTATCATGAGTCCCCATGGTTGTTGTAGAACAACCGCTGCTTGGCTTTGATACCCCATTGATCCCATATTTCCTTTAACTCATGCTGATTATCCTGTGTGATGCTGATACGAATGTAGTCTGACAGCTTTGACACATATCCCATGGCTAGACTATTTTCCTTTACTAACTGAGTTTGCTCTTAACCATATATGGACGTTAGCGTTACCCTCCACTCTATCAAGAAGTCCGTTCTCCATAATAAAACTCTCTAACTTAGAAACTGACCGTGAATCGATGCCTTTGTAAACGCAAAATGTCATGCAAACAAAAGAAAAGAAATAGTCAGTATCACATGATATCAATAAATCTCAACAATAATTTATAAGGGTAATATCTAAAGTTTAACTCTAACTAAGTTGGGCTCTTACGGTTTTTTCTATATGAGGTTGGTTCTAAAGTTTGAGGTACCTGAACCAGCATATTTCTCGATCCTCACCCATTATAGGCTTATTTGAATCGAGTTCAGTTCAGGGGAACACATTTCCCTATGGCTACACGGAGATGAAAATCTCACGAAACCATAGGTACGGATGTATCTCGAAAGTGATCCACTATCACTCGCACTTGAGGGCGAAAACCTCACGAAGGCGTAGCTTCTCACTCCCACTTAAGGGTGTGACCACAACGGTTATGCAAATGTAATGCATATTAGAATATAGCAACACAATCAATAATACAAACACATGTAATGCAAAGAGGATTAAATTTTAAAATTTTTAATTTTCGATATTAAGACAAGAGATAATCAATTACACGGCTTGACTCTCTTATTAGTCCCCAGCGGAGTCGCCAAGCTGTCGAGACCACTTTTAAATCGAGTTTTCGAAAATGGGAATCGACTTTAAGAAAAACAAAAACGGGAGTCGCCACCAATCTTTTTAGGTGTGATTGGATCACCTTATAAAATGTTTTGTTTTAAAACATTAATTTTGGTCTACGAAAGTTGAGAAAACGGATTCGGGAGTCGGTTACGTACGAGGAAGGGTTAGCACCCTCGTAACGCCCAAAAATTGGTACCTAATTGATTATCAAGTTTCTTTAATGTCGGAAATTTAAAAATTTTAAGATGCAAACCTCTTTTAATTAGAATGTCTCAATTTTGAAAATTAAGGCTCACTTATTTCAAAAGAGTCAAAACATCACATCCAGTAAGTTAGGATGCAACATTTTAAAACCTTCGAAACTAAGCTCGTCTTTCGAAAATTGCTATCTCGAAACAACAAAACGCCATATCCAGTAAGTTAGGACACTATGTTTTGAAATCTCGAAATAATTATTTAAGTTTTGAAAACTCAAAATCACTTAGAAGGGTGCTTTGACTACTCAAATTCAACGAGAAAAGTCGCAACCCAATAAGTTAGGGCACAACCTTTCTCGAAGTTTCCAAACATCAAGCATTGCCTTTTATTTTTTATTTTTTTAAAAAAACCTTGGAATATTATTTTAAATGACGTTTTAGGATGACAAATTAATGCATCATGAAGCATAGATGTATAAAATATTCTAACATTTCCATACAAAAATAAATAATATCATTAAGACAAAACTAAATAACATGAACATACGTTTAATAAAAAAATCATACTTGGGTAAATATAAGATAATAAACAAATAAAAACATGAGTAAACTAAAAGAAAAACATAATACATGCAAAAATTATACAACAATATATATCATAAAATAGCACATAATAGAAATAATTAAACATAGCATATAAAAAAATGAAACTATGCACAAATAAGATAAATGACATACACTAAAAAATTGAATAAATAAAACATTTACAAATTATAAAAATATAATGCAATAGTTCAAAATACATGAAATGATAATATAATATATATACATGCATAGAAAATACATATTTGAAAATAAACTATATAAAAAGGTTAAATATTATAATATATAAAATACAAAATCAAATGTATAAAAGATAGGAATAAATATATATATATTTCAAAAATGAAGAAATTAAAATAAAAAAAAAAGGTTGAAAAACTAAGATAGACAAAGAATAAAATAAGAACAAACCACAGAGAGTAAGAACGCAAGAGGGAGAGGAATTTGAGTGAATGCTCTCAAGAATTTTTATTGCTTCCCAAAACTCAAGTGAAGTCCAGTTGTTTTACAATGAGGGGAGAGGCCTCTATTTATAGTTGAGCCTCCCCAAATCCAACGGTACAGATCAATTACATCAACGGTTAGGATTAAAGGATATCTACAAATTAAATCTCCAAGATTACAAGATCATATCTTCAAGATTGCATATCATATCTAAGATTACAATCATATCTAAGATTGTATCATATCTAAGATTGCATATCATATCTAAGATTGCATATCCTTAAAGATTATATTTCCATATGAGTCAAGCTTATAGATGGACCTTACATCTTTTCAAGTAATGGGCCATTCCGATTGGGCCAAATTATATGTTTGTAATTTTGTACTGGACTTGGACTTTGTTTTATTTTTTTTAGGTTTATTATTTTTGTTTTTGGCCTTATTTCTGGGCCTGGGCAAAATTGAGTGTCTACAGATGCAACACTGATACGAGGAGATTTCCTTGTATCGATGATTCATAGTGTCTTTACTAACTGTTACATTTTAGTACTTTATATAAGTTGATGTTTCTTTTTCCTTTGAGCCACATTTGCACATTGGTTAAATTTTTATCGCAAAGATAAACTTCAAATGTCTTAAGTTTCAACCTTTTATTTTATCAAAATTTTAATTTGATTTGTTTAGACTTAGAGGAAATTTTTAATTCTAAAAGTATAATATATTTGCTCTTTTGTAATCTCTAAAAAATATTTTTTTTGTACTCAGGATATCCATCATCAACCGTCGTGGTCAATTCTCTCGTCATGAGTGTTTTTTAAAGAGGCATACTATTAATTATGAAATATGCTTCATTCTCATGAGTCATGGTTAATTGAGCATGTATTGGTTTCAATTTGACTAATGATTTACTACTCAAGGCATTAGGTACCATATTAGCTTTTCTAGAATAATTAATTACACAATCATAATCTTTCAACAATTCAATCCAGCATCATTGTCTCAAATTCAACTCATTTTGGGTGAGAAGATACTTGAGACTTTTATGACCTCTATAGATATAACACTTTTCACCATACAGATAATGCCTCCAGATTTTTAGAGTAAACACCACAGCGGCTTACTCTAAATCATGCCTCGGGTAATTGCGTTCATATGGTTTTCAATTTCTTGAAGCTCTCTTGGCACTGGTCATTCCATACAAATGGCACTTTTTTTTTTTGCGAAATTTTTATTATAGGCAATGCTATTTTGGAGAATCCATTTCTGAATCTTTTGTAATACTCAGCTAAACTCAGGAAGCTTTGAACTTTTGTCACATTTCTTTGTGATTTCCATTGCAAAATAGCTTTAATTTTCTTGAGATCCACATAGACTCCCTCGCTTAATATAACACGTCCCAAAAAGACAACCTCTAACAACCAAAATTCACATTTCTTGAGCTTGTCATAAAGTTATTTTTCCTGCAACACTTGCAACACAATTTTCATATGCTTATCATGCTCTTCTTCGAATTTCGAGTATATCAAGAAATCATCAATAAAAACTATACCAAATTTATCCAAATATATTTGAAAATTGCTGTTCATGAGATATATGAATGTTATAGGAGCATTCACCTACCCAAATGGCATCATCAGGAATTCATAGTGATCATATCGGGTACATAACACTATTTTTGGAACATCACTATCTTTTACTTTCAACTGATCAAAAAAATTGTTGAAACGTTGCAACGAATATTTGTTCTTGATTGTTAACTTATTCAACTATCTACAATCAACACAAAGTTGCATCGACCCATCTTTCTTTTTGACAAATAACATTGGAGCTCCCTAAGGCAATATACTAGGATGTATAAAGCCTTGGTATAGAAGATATTGCAACTGAACGTTTAGTTCTTTAAGCTCCATTGGTGCCATGTGATAAGGAGAAATAGACACTAGAGCAGTACTAAAGTAAATTTCAATTGCAAATTGAACCTCGTGATTAGTAAGGTAATCTTCGTAACTCTTCTAGAAATAAATTCAAAAACTTGCATACTGTTCAAATATTTTCTAACTTGCTTTCATCTGAATCTGAGTTAATTACATAGGCCAGATACGCCTCGCAGCCTTGATTCAAAAGGGTATCAGCTTGAGCCGATGAAACAATCCGAGTGGGATTACTTGATTTCATGCCTTTAACTTCAATAATCTCACCTTCTTGGCTCTAAATAGAGAACTTCTTTTTACGATAATTTGACTTGACGTCAAATGTAGTAGTAATCCCGGTATATTTTCACATTTAATGAGCTTATTTTCTAGCCATTTTAGTGTTAATTACTGCATTTTCAGTACATAGTAGTTTAGTATTAAAAATTAATAAAATAAGTGTTTTTAACTGTCACATCCCAAAAACTGAGTTGGTAGAAAATGGGTTAATGAACTGAGAGTGGTTACGTCAAAAAATTTTTTAGTGATTGAGTAATGGTGGAGCTGTCATTGATGATCAATATTTGAATCCCTTCCCTCTCATTATTTTTTCTATGTGGTGCAATTTTGCTTCCAACCTTAGCAAAGGTCACATTCCATGTTTTAATTATTTTCTTGCTAAAATGAAAATAAAGAAGCAAATGGTAGAGTGGTTAAGAAACTAAATTAATTTCTCTAGGTCCTAGGTTCAAGTTTCCTCATTAAGACCTTTTTATTTAATTTTTGTGATTTTTCCTATGTGCTTAAAGCCCCTTGTCGACCAACCTTTCTTGCCATAGTGGGAGGAGATTTTTTCTTTTTCTTTTGGTCAACATACCTTATTTTTGGAGAACATCATCCCCTCTTCACTCCTTTGTCTCCCTAACTTACCATTCTCTCTATTTTTCTATATGAATGATTCATTGAACCTAGACTTTTTAACCACAACTCTCTCCATCCATCCTATCACTCTCCTCTTCTCATTGCCACACCTCTTTAAAGCTCCTCCCCGTTCTGTCCTTTTCTTTATTTTTTGTAGCCATCAACCACCCATTTTCTCGCTAATTCCTCCTATCATCCACCGTTCTTTGGTTTTGAACCACTTTCACCACCGCCAAACCTCTATTGTACTACCACTTTTCTTCTTCTTTTTCTTCCATCACTGCCTTTAACGCCACCCTTCACCACCGTGGCAACCACCGCGTGCCATCGCAAACATCACCATTTTTCTTTACTTTTTTCTCTTCGCCTTTCTCCTTCTTTAGTCTAGTGACCAAAACCCTCCTCCTTTCTTTCTCCTCTGTCGAATTGCCACCTTTATTGCCGGCCTACCGTCACCGTCGTAGCACCACCATCGACAGTTGTGTTTTCTCCTTTTTTCTTCATCATTTTTTAACCTACATCATTTCTTTTAGTAAAGAAAATTCTGCACTATTTATTTCACTTATTTTCTTAAATTATAATTCTTTATTTTGTAAACTTACTCTTAATCAATCCCCTCTTTGAATAGTTCAATTTTCCTGGATCGAAATCAAGACGATCCACCGATCTCTCCTTTTCGACCGAGATAGAGTAAGTACAAGCGTTGAATGAGAACCACTCCCCCCTCACAGTTTCTCTCTTGACTGAATATTCGTAAGAATTATGGTGAATTTTTCCCTTGTTTATTAACTTTTAGTTATGATATCTTTTTAAAGGGTCGATTAACATAAACACAAAAAATTGTCAAACTTGTGAAAAGAATCACGATTCTTAATTCATAAGGGTAAGTGTCAAATAGGAGATTAGTTTAATAAAATCATCTCTTATGATGATCATGGTAAACTTTAACGAAGAACTACCGTTTGTGTGACTAGGTAATCCATTGGATAGATCCATGTATAGGCATGTTAAAGAGTTGTAACACATTGAATCTACAATTAGGTGTGGATTTTAACATTAAATAAAAACAAACTTATGTTTGATGAGAATACTTTATGTATCCATTAAGAAAGATAAAACCCATCGTTATGGACTATGTCAAGTAAGTGATTTGAAATCATTGATTTTGGTGATATGTATGGTGTGTAATTTGTTGATTATTAATGATATGGAATTATGAAAATCTCATTATCATGTTATGTGATCTTATGGCATATTTGATTTTCGCGTGATTTATAAAATATGAAATTTTGGTTCCATGTGTACATTTGTGATTTGCATGTTAAGCATGCCTTTGCGATTTTAAGTGAAAAGGGATATAATGAACATGTGAGTGAAAAATGATTTTTAAGTGAAAAAGTTAGTTTGGTCATATCACATGCATGGGGTGGGATATGTAAAAGGTGGAAGTATGTAGCAGTTTATTTGCATTAATATGACACTGTTCACGATTTTGATTATGTGGCAGTATATCTATTATTTTGGTGGCTTGTCCACGATATTGATTATTGGCAGTTTATCTGCAATTTTGGTGACATTGTTCACAATTTTGTGTGTTGGATGGACGAGTTTTGGAGAGCTCAATTTTGGTGTGTAGTGGAGATGGTAGGACTGTTTTCATAAAATTTGCATCGTTTTATGAAATGTGTATTGACATTATCATGCATAGTATAAGTGTGAAATATTGAGTTATATGAAATTGATATGATTATTATGATTGTATAATGTACATGTTTATATGTATGTAATTGTGTTTATGTTAATCTCACACTGAACTTTATAGCTCACCTCCCTTTAGTTTTTTTGCTTTTACAGATAACCCCGAGGTTAGGATTCGGTTACGGCATTTGGAGGAGTTTCTCAAAAGTTTTTTTAAATTAAAGTAATTAAATTTTATTTTGATATGTTGATATTTTGGGTTTGTAATAAGTTTAGATATGGACTGTGGCATTGGACTTTATTTTGGGGATTTTTCATTCTGATTTGCATTAATTGCTTGCATGACATTAAGTTTTAAAAACTACATAAATTAGTATTTGATAAAATTTCGCTTGAAACTCAGTTTTTAGAATAGAATCTGTCAATAACACATTTTTCTGTTGCATTTATGAAAAATGAGTTTTTTTTTAATAAAATTGACTTAGTTTTCAAAATTATTAATGTTTACAAATGAGTTTTCTAAATACATTTGACTTATGAAGTTAATATATTTTTATTTCCGAAACAATGATGAAAAACCAAGTTTTCCAATTTTGAATAAAAAGACAAATGATTTAGAAGTATGATTGAAAATCCGAAATAGTTTTGAATAAATAATTGAATGTTTACAATTGAGATATTATTTATTTTGATTCCTGAAATTTGCATGATTTTTATGAAATTAAAATAAACGTTTTATTTCATTTTGTTTTGAATTGATAAGCTAATAGTTTTAAAATACTTTGTTCAAAATTCCGAAAGCTTATTTTGGTCATTTTCGTGGACAAATGGTTTTTGAAATGGGATTGAAAATAAAGTTGAACATTTGATTTTACTAGTTTTGAACAAACTGTGCAAATGGTTTAAAATAAAATAAAATAAAATAAAAAAGTACATTTGAAATCAAGAAATTTTTTTGGGCCATTCCGGTGGCCAATGTAGCTTTCCAAATTCAACCATAATAAATGGGCAAGATTTGGGGTGTTATATTAACACATTTTGTGAGTGTTAGTGACCTATTAGGTTGACATGGGCCTTAGGTAGTTCTAATTTGTGTAATTGAGTGCGTAGGATGCTTAATTAACCTTCAATATTTGCACATTTTGTTAATTTAGTCCAAATTCAAAAAAATTATAATTTTAAAAACTTGAAAAATATGAATTTTGTTTATGTAATATTGATTTGAATTTTTTGAATTTGGCCTAAATTGACAAAATGTGAAAACATTAAGGGTTAAATTTGTTGATTTTTTAATTAGAACCAACTTGACAGAATGTGTAAAGTGTTAAGGGCTAAATTTGTTATTATGTCAATCACAAGACTGTCACATCAACATTTCTTTCAGTGATTAAGGCATTTTAGTTGTGAAGTGACTAAATTAACAAAAAGAATCAGTGACCAAAATAGGAATGCATTAAAACTTGGGTGACTATCTAAGTAGCTTACCCTTTAATTTTTTAAAATTATTATTTAGAAAAAATTTAAAAGTCTCAAATTGATATTTTAGTTATAGTTCAGGGGCTAAATTGGCTATTAAATTAATGTTCCACGTCTTCCTCTTAATAGAAGTTAACGGATGAGTGACCAAAATGTAACATTTCAATAACTTTAGTGCAATTATGTAACTTTTGAAAGTTAGGTGACTGAAATGTAATGTTAATCAAAATTTAGGGACAATTGATGTAGTTTACCCATAATTTTTTAAATAATGTTTTTAGATAGTATTCAATTTTGTTTTTAAATTTTTTAATAGTATTTGTCGAGACCATTTTAAAATCGAGTTTTGGAAAATGGGAATCGACTTTAAAAATGAAAATGGGAGTCGCCACCAATCTTTTTAGGTGTGATTGGATCACCTTTAAAACATTTTTGTTTTGAAATCATTGGTTTTGGTCTACGAAATCAAAAGAACGGGTTCGGGAGTCGGTTACGTACAAGGAAGGATTAGCACCCTTGTAGCGCCCAAAAATTGGTATCTAATTGATTATCAAGTGTCTTTAATGTCAGAAATTTAAAAATTTTAAGATATAATCCTCTTTAAAATATTTTGATTTTGAAAATTGGAGTTCACTCGTATCAAAATAATGATACTAAGTTAACTTTTTGGAAATCCCTATCTTGAAGCAACAAAACGCCACATCCAGTAAGTTAGGACATATTGCTTTGAAATTCTAAGACAGTTGCTCGCATTTTGAAAACCTTTAAAAACTCAGAAGGGTACTTGATTATTCGAATTCAACGTGAAAAGTTGCAACGCAATAAGTTAGGGCACTACTTTTCTCAAAATTTCCAAACACCAAGCATTGCCTTTTTATTTATTAAAACTTTGAAGTTTCGTTTTCTTTTAAAAAAATGGTGCATGAGGAATTGTATTGCATTATAAATCATACATAATTACATATTATTGTAGTAGGTAAATAATACATGCATTTAAACAAAATGATAGCAATAATATAAATATCGTGCATTAGATACATGTATATAAAAAATAATATATAGCAAATATTAACAATATGCATACAATGATATATACATAGCGTGTATTGAGAATGAATAAGCAAAACATACAAATATACAAAGTAATAATTAAATAATGCATGATATACAAAAAGAGAGTAATACAATGTCAATATACATGTTCGTGAAATGTAATATCGAATAATATAAAATAACATATAACACATGATATATGCAATATATATAAAACAAATGAAATGAGTTATCGTTAACAAAATATACATATAACACAAATAAAGACATAATACTTAATAATAATCTTAAAATAGTATTTGCTATACAATATATAAAACATAATAACAAAATATTTATAAAGGAATGATAAAACATATTGGGTTTTAAAAGAATATAAAATAAAAGTATGTAAAAGAATTTATAAAATAACACATAATATAAAAATATCATTTTAAAAATAATACATAATAAATAAATAATTAATAATTTAATATGTGTATAATATGAGTTAAAAATATAATTTAATTTACAAATTTACAAATTTTAAATAATATAATGAATAATATAAACATAAATAACATAATAGATAATATATGATATACATAACATATAAAAAAATAATATAGTATAAAAATAAAAATAAATGTTATATAATAAAATATAATATAAATATATATAGGAAATAAGAAATATATAAAAATAACATGCTATAAAATTATGAAAGTATATATATGTGAAAATAATATATAAATAATTAATAAATACATAATACAAGTAAAAATATAATAATAATATAAAAATAATAATGTAAAATAATAATAATAATAATAATAATAAAAATAATAAGAAATAATATATTGTTAAAATATAATATAGGATATATATAAACAAAATGTAATAGATAATAAAGAATAATATATGTATAAAGTTAAAAAAATAAGTAAATTATATATAAAATAACAAAATTTAAAAATAGTAAAACAAGGGATAAAATTGAATTTAAATAGAATTATAAGGCTAATTTGCAAATCAATATAAGTTCTGCGCCTGATTTGCAAGATTTAAACGACAAAGGACTCAATGGGCAATTTGCCCTAATCCTAAACGACGCTGTTTCCAGTGTGTAATAACCGTTAGGACTAAATTAAAATTAAAACAAAATAATAAGGCCAAAAACACAAAAAAAGGTAGAAGGATCAATTGGGTAATTAACCCAATCCTCAAAAAACAGGCGGATTCTCCCCGGGTAATCGGGTCAACATGCGGATCCTATGGCTTGATACGACACCGTTTCGAGCTTATTAAGTTAAGCAGAAACGATGTCGTTTCAAGGAGGCTATATAAGCCAATTTTTAAGCTTAAAAATCATTTTGTATCTGTTCTTAAAAAAAAAGGTCCTGAAATGCTCTGTAGAAGGAAAGAGAGGTCCCCAGCCCTAGCCTCCAGTCACGGTGCAAGATTGCATGACACGCGCCTCTCACGCGCCGTCAGATACTGGTGGCTGAAGGCTTAAAAACCTTCGTCCTTCCACAGGTAATCTCTTTTCCCTTAGCTCCTTACTCGTATATCCTAGAATAATTCATATATGTTAAAAATAAAGCATGAGATATGCGATTAAATCACCTGTTGAGAGACTGTTGGTATTTTGAATGGATAACTATGAGTATCTTTTTTATTTAGTAAAAGATGTGTCCCTTACAACTGTTTTGATTCGGGCTTTTATAGCCACTGTTATCATTACATTTTCGGAAAGAAATCTTTTTCTTTCCTTCTATATTTGTTTTGTTGCTGTGGTTCTTTCTTTCTTTGCAGGTACTTGCAAAAAATCCAGCGTTGGAAGGGTCGCTGGCATTGATGGAGGCCTGAAGTCTGGTGGTGGTGTCGGTGAGGCGCTGATTACGGAGGCAGAGCCTTGAGTGATGGCCTCGATTGGGGAGCTAGACAGACGCTCCCTGAACCTTACAGAAACAGTTGCGGCGCGAGGGGAAAGAGCTAGGGTTGGAAACCCTAGCTGGAAATTTTGGGTTTTGGGCCTAATTCATTTTGGGCCGTTGTATTGGATCAAAGGTGTAATGGGCATAGGATAGGCTTACGGGGTATTTGGGCTACCGGTCTGCTAGGTCTAGGTTAAATGGGTCACGCAATTATGTGTCTATTTGGGTTTTAACTTTTGGACTGTAAAAGGACTGTTTAATAAATAAACATTTATTTATTATTATTTTTAATTTTAAAGCCCGGGCAAATTTTGGTGATTACAGTATTGATAAAAAATAAAATACATATAAATATTTGAAAAATTACTAATTAAATAATATTTAATTTTGTTTTTAAAAGTTCTTTTAGTAGTATTTGTTTATTTTTTAAAATTTTGTATAATTTTAAAAAAAATAAACAAATTTTTAAACTTTATCATATTTTATTTTTTTAGAATTATGAAATCTTATAAAATATAATATTTCATTCTGGTATTAATTTTTGAATTAACTAATTAAACAATATTTATTTTTTGAAATTTTCTTTATACATGCTATTTTTAACTTTTTAGCACTATTTGAAATTTTAAAAGGAGTTTTTTAAAGTATAAATTATTTTGAATTATATTTATTAAAATTTTAATGATATATTTTTAGTTTCATTTTATTATAAAAAATGTAATGGATAATTAAAAATAAAAAAACAAATATAAAAAACAAGAGAGCACCACTTGTCGTAAATTTAGTATATGATATATATTAGTTTTTATCTTGTGCAGTGCACAAGTTGCTCATATGTTTTATAAAATTTTTATTTTTAAAAAATGATATATTAATTAAAATTATTGATGAAACAATATTTTAAATAGTAAATAAATTAAAAATAAACTTAATTTTTTGAAAGATAATATATTTGTAATATTATGAACATAGTTTATCTTAAATTATGTGGAAGAATATTTGAAAGATAAAACTGTTTTAATAAATTTTAAATAATAATTATTTTTTTAATATTTAATTTTATAAATCATATATATCTAATACTTTTTAATTTTAAAAATAAAGTTTTAAAGTTTTAAATTGTGTAAAAACATAAATTTGACTTATTAAAATTTAAAAAATAGTTCATGTTATAAAATAAATAGACAAAGAGTAAAGAATAAAGAGAATGAGAGAAGAAAGACAGAGTATATTTTATTGATCAATCGGAATATTTACAAAGCTTCTCCATAGTTTCTGTTTATAGGCATAAAAAGTATAAATGATGTAGAGATCTAATTCTAATGACTATTAAAATTTAAAGTGCATCAAAACTTATCTTGATCTTGATGGGCATCAACTTAATAAGATATTCATAACACTCCCCTTAGATGTCCATTTATAGATAATGTGACTCGTTAAAACCTTACTAAGATAAAAACCTTGTGGGAAAAAAATTCCTAGTGAAGGAAAAATAATACACATATCTATAATACGCATAATATGTTGCTTCATTAAAAACCTTACCAGGAAAACTCAATAAGATAAAACCTCGATTAAGGAAAAATGAGTACAACTCGTATTTATTCCCCCCTCATAAAAACATCACATAATATCTCATATTTTATGTATTCAATCTTGAATACTACCTTTTTCAAATGACCATTTGAAAATATTTGCTAAGCATTTATATTAACATTACATTTATAAGAGGCGTTCAATCAATAATTTCTCTAAATCATTATGTGTATAAATAACAAACTTTTACAAAAGTTTTTCAAACTCAATCAATAAAAGACTGAGATATAAACTCATCAGTATTAGCAAGATAAATTGTCTTAATTGCATGATCTGCAAATAGGTAACACATATGTGGTTATTTTGTAGACGCATCTACCAAAATCATATAATATCACAACCATCCACATGGTGGATGAATGAGCCCATATTCATTTAAAAAATACAAGACATTAAATCGCAACTTTAGCTAGTGAGTTTCTAATAATCAATTTTCATTAAGAACAAGCAACAAACAAGAATTCTTTAAATTAAAGAATCTTCTAGTTCTTTAATGAATGTCCATATGAATTTTCAATTAATTTTCACATCATATATGATCCAGGATGGTCCAACTGGTCACACCAAGTAGTAAATGCATTTGTATCAGTAAACTTTTGGTTTACTTTAACATGCGTTTCAATTGTACTAAATTGTAACAAATTAATAATTTTACTATCATTCCTTTTACTTTGTATCCACATATAAATACTATTGTGACATTTGCTACTGGAAATTTCTAAAACAATGTGAAGTTTGTAATGCCGCTAAGTTAATAAATATAATTTCCAAATAATTATATGTGTTAGAATTAAGTGACCTGAATCCTTATTTAAATAAAATATAGTGGTAAAATAAAATAAAAGAAGAATCCATATAGAATTACACTTCTTTTATTTTATTTTAGAATAAGGTTTTTTAAACCTTATTAAATTCCATCTATTTGATATTGATTAGAATAAGGTGTTTCAGTCTTACTACAATATGGCTTTACAAGCCTATAAATAGATATAGTCTATTCCTCTTGTAATTAATTCGAATTCGACATAGTGAATTTTCTTCTCCTCTGCCCGTGGTTTTTTCCCGAAAGGTTTCCACGTAAAAATCTGTGTGTTCTTTATTTTTTATTTTATTTTATTTTATTTTATTTTTTTCACAAATTAATATCAGAGCTTCCGGGTTGTTCATCCTAATCACGGTAATGTCGTCTTTGAAGTATGAAATTCCGCTGTTGGATCGCAACACCAGATTTGCGTTGTGGCAAATTAAGATGCAAGCAGGTCTTGCACAGATGGATCTAGAGGATGCCCTGCTGGGGATAGATAAGATGCCTTCGACATTAACAGATGAAGAGAAGAAGTGTAAGGATCGAAAGGCGTTAACACAATTACATCTGCATTTGTCCAACGAAATTTTGCAGGATGTGATGAAAGAGAAGACCGCCGCTGCATTATAGAAGAGGCTAGAACAAATATGTATGTTGAAAACTCTAACAAGCAAGTTGCATATGAAGCAGCGTCTTTATGCTTATCGTTTGGAGGAAGGTGCGTCTGTACACAAACACTTAACAGTGTTTAAAGAAATTCTCTCAAACTTGGAGGCCATGGAGGTTTAATATGATAAGGAAGATATAGGGTTGATTCTACTTTGTTCGTTGCCCCCGTCTTATTCAACCTTTAGAGACATGATTTTATATAGCCGCGAGTCTCTTACAGTTGATGAGGTTTATGATTCTTTGACCTCGTATGATAAGATGAAGCATCTTGTGGTTAAACCCGACTCTCAAGGAGAGAGTCTTATTGCTCGTGGGAGACAAGATCAGAATACTGATAATGATCGTGGAAGGACACAGGAACGGAATCCTCGCGGTAAATCTAAGGGTAGATCGAAGTCTTCAAATAGAGGTAAAACTTGTAACTTCTGCAAGAAGAAAGGACACATTAAATCTAAGTTCTATAAGCTACAGAACAAGATTAAAAGGGAGGCTGCGAATCAAAAGGAAAAACAACCAGAAAATTCTGATGAAGCTGATGCTGTAGAAGACTACAGCGATGGTGAACTTCTAGTTGCTTCTGTCAATGATTCTAAAGTAAGCGAAGAGTGGATACTTGATTTAGGCTGCACCTTCCACATGAGTCCCTATCGGTATTGGTTTACAACTTACGAAACAGTGTCAGAAGGTGTTGTTTTGGTGGGAAATAATGCTTCGTGTAAAATTGCAGGTGTTGGAACAATTAAAGTTAAGATGTTTGATGGAGTTGTCAGAACACTTAGTAATGTGTGACATGTTCTAGAATTAAAGAGAAATTTAATTTCGTTGAGTACTCTTGATTCAAAAGGGTACAGATACACAGCTGAAAGTGGGGTTTTAAAGATTTCCAAAGGTTCCCTTGTTGTGATGAAAGGGAAAAGAAAGACTGCCAAGTTATATGTTTTGCAAGGTTCTACTGTTACTGGTGATGCAGTTGTCGCCTCCTCTTCCTTGTCAGATAATGATATTACTAAACTTTGGCATATGAGCCTAGGGCATATGAGTGAGAATGGCATGGTAGAATTGAGCAAAAAAGGACTTCTTGAGGGGCAAGGAATTTGCAAACTAAATTTCTGTGAGCACTGTGTTTTTGGGAAGCAAAAGAGAGTTCGATTCACCAGAGAAATCCATAACACAAAGGAAACGTTGGAGTATATTCATTCTGATCTGTGGGGGCCATCCAGAGTGCCTTCGAGAGGTGGAGCTAATTATATGCTAACCTTTATTGATGATTTTTCTGGAAAAGTTTGGGCATTCTTTCTAAAGTAGAAAAGCGATGTGTTTTCTGCATTTAAGTCTTGGAAAATTATGATTGAAAAACAGATGGGAAAACAAATAAAATACCTCCGCACAGACCATGGCATAGAGTTCTGTTCTGATTAGTTTAATAGATTGTGTAAGTCAGAAGGGATCATGAGACACTTGACAGTTCGTCATACTCCACAGCAAAACGGCGTTGCAGAATGAATGAACAGAATGATCATGGAGAAGGTTCGATGTATGTTGTCAAATGCCAACTTACCGAAGTCGTTTTGGGCAAAAGTAGCCTCTACTGCATGTTTTTTGATCAATCGATCTCTATCCATTGCCATTGAGAAAAAGACTTCACAAGAGGTATGGTCTGGTAATCCTGCTAATTATTCTGATTTAAAGATCTTTGTGTCCTGCGTATGCTCATGTTGATAATGGAAAATTGGAACCGAGATCCATTAAATGTGTTTTTCTTGGTTATAAAGCTGGTGTAAAAGGGTATAAGTTATGGTGTCCTGAAAATAGAAAAGTTGTGATTAGCAGAGATGTTGTTTTTGATGAAACTGCTATGCTACCTAACTTATCTTTTAAAGACTCTTCCAATAAAGAAAATCAAAAGCAGGTAGAGCATCAGATTAATACAAAGTCGACTCCTCAAGCCAGTACAAAAATTGAGAATAGAGTTGCTTCTTCACCGCAATACTCTATCGCCAAAAACAGAGCTAGAAGAGAAATTAAACCTCCAAAGAAGTATGCTGAGGCTAATCTAGTTACTTATTCTTTAAATGTGGCTGAAGATATAGATGCGAATCAATAGCCATCTAATTATTTTGAGGTGATTAGCTGTGAAGACTCAAAAAAATAGATGTTTGCTATGCAAGAGGAGATGAAATCACTCCACAAAAACAAAACATGGGATCTTGTGAAACTTCCTAAAGGTAAGAAAACTGTTCGTTGTAAATAGGTGTTTAAAAGGAAAGAAGGGACTTCAGGAGTTGAAGAACCCAGATATAAAGCAAGGCTTGTTGTAAAGGGTTACAGTCAAATTCCAAGAGTGGACTTCACAAATGTGTTCTCCCCAGTTGTGAAGCATAGTTCGATTCGAGATTTTCTTGGTATTGTGGTCATGCATGATTTGGAGCTTGAGCAGTTAGATGCAAAAATTGCATTTTTGCATGGAGAACTTGAGGATGATATTTACATGCAACAACCAGAGGGTTTTACAGTCTCAGAAAAAGAGGACTATGTTTGCTTGCTGAAAAAGTCCTTTACGGTTTGAAACAGTCACCAAGGTAGTGGTACAAGAGGTTTGATTCCTTTATGACTTCTTATGATTTCAAAAGAAGTAGTTTTGACAGTTGTGTTTACTTTAAGAAAAACAGTAATGGTTCTTCTATGTATCTACTTCTTTATGTTGATGACATGTTGATACCAGCAAAAGATAAATGAGAGATAAGAAAGGTCAAAGCCCAACTAAGTGAAGAATTTGAGATGAAAGATCTGGGACCAGCAAAGAAGATACTTGGTATAGAGATTCTCAGAGATAGAAAAACAAGTAAATTGTACCTAAGTCAGAAGGGGTACATTGAGAAAGTTTTTTGCAGGTTCAATATACAGAGTGCTAAGCCTGTTAGTACTCCTTTAGCAGCCCATTTTAGACTTTCATCGGCGTTGCCTCCACAATCAGATAATGAGATTGAGTACATGTCACATGTTCCATACTCTAGTGCAGTAGGATCTCTCATGTTGCTATAGTTTGTTCACGTCTAGATTTATCATATGCAGTCAGTGCAATTAGCAGATATATGGCGAATCTCGGTAAAGAACACTGGAAAGCAGTTCAGTGGATTTTAAGATACTTACGAGGCACTACTGATGTTTGCTTACAGTTTGGAAGAACTGAAGATAGAGCCATAGGGTATGTTGATGCAGATTTTACTGGAGACCTTGATAGAAGAAGATCTCTCACAGGTTATGTCTTTACAATCGGAGGTTGTGCAATAAGTTGGAAAGCCACTTTGCAAACTACAGTCACTTTGTCTACAACTGAAGTTGAGTACATGGCGATTACTGAGGCTTGTAAAGAAGCTATTTGGTTGAAGGGACTCTTTAGTGAACTCAATGAAGACCTTCAAATCAGCATAGTATTTTGTGACAGTCAGAGTGCCATCTTTCTTACAAAAGATCAAATGTTTCATGAGAGAACAAAACACATTGATGTTCGGTATCATATTGTTCGTGATGTTATTGCTCGTGGTGATATTATTGTGAGCAAAATTAGTACTCATGAAAATCCTGTAGACATGATGACTAAGTCACTTCCTATAACCAAGTTTGAGCATTGCTCAAACTTGGTTGGTGTTCATTGTTGAAGTTAAACCCTTAAGGGGTTTTATGGAAGAGGTGGAGAATTTGTTCGTTGAGAGTTCGCAATGAAGAACTTGTTCATTGAAAATTTGAGTCAAGGTGGAGATTGTTAGAATTAAGTGACCCGAATCCTTATTTAAATAAAATATAGTGGTAAAATAAAATAAAAGAAGAATCCATATAGAATTACACTTCTTTTATTTTATTTTAGAATAAGGTTTTTTAAACCTTATTAAATTCCATCTATTTGATATTGATTAGAATAAGGTGTTTCAGTCTTACTAGAATATGGCTTTACAAGCTTATAAATAGACATAGTCTATTCCTCTTGTAATTAATTCGAATTCGACATAGTGAATTTTCTTCTCCTCTGCCCGTGGTTTTTTCCTGACAGGGTTTCCACGTAAAAATCTGTGTGTTCTTTATTTTTTATTTTATTTTATTTTTTCACAATATGAAATATTTGCTTCAAGTAATATGCCAAAATCTTCAAATGCAGGGCATTTGATCTAGTGGTATGATTCTTGCTTTGGATATGAGAAGTCCCGAGTTCGATTCAAAATACTTTTAAAACCTTTTTAACAAGAGTTTTGCATAATTAGTTAACTACCAAGAATAACTACCTAAGTCATGTATAGAAACAAGCCTATACTAAATATATCAATAACCGAATCCTCTTTTGCTTCATATGAAATATAATCTTTTATTCATTCACAATCCCAATATGATATACATTATAATGAATATCTTTTCTTCTAGAGCTTTTAACTAATTTTGTACTAACAAATATTGGAATAATATTTGTTTGTTTCAGTACCAAATAAGATAAATAGTTTCTATCTGTAATGATAGAATTCATTACTACATTCTTATATCCTTCCTCAAAGAATATTAACAGAAAAAAAATTTGGGCATACGCCACATAGGTAGCCAATAATATTTCATATCACATTGATAATATATGTTATCTTTACCTTTTGAAGAGTTATCTTGAGAACTCTTATTGTTCTCTTATTTATTACTATATTCCCACTTTTAGTGGTCCATGATTATACCTTTTATTTTCTTTGTGTTTGCATTCACTTCAGGGAATGTAACAAATCTGGTAGGAAAGACTTCTAAATGCCTCCATTGATTCTTTATTTCATAATCACCATCGTAAAACATGCGTGGATTTCAAATCAAAATCTATCTATTCATGTTGTCATGATTAGTCTCCAATTATAATAAATATGATATAATAAATAAATCTCTGACACCCCAAACTCGACCAAAAAGGACAGACCCAAATCTGAAGCGACACATTAGCCACTGAAGTGACTCTCCAGCACAAAACCACCCCAAAACACACCATAACCTTGTAACACCTTAATTTTAACGAATAACTGTCTAATCTCATTGCAGAAGAGATTTGTGAACCATTTTAAAACTATTTTTAAGGATTTAATCCTAAAGTTATTTTAGTCATTTTACCAATTAAAACTAAACGATTCCAATTTTAATTCTAAATGATTACCAACTTCCTTTTAATCAATTTTGGGAAACCCCTAAAATTCATTTTAATTAACCATTTTTCCTTAATCCATTTACTAATTAAGGCTATATTAGCTAAGTTTTATTACTTTAATCATATATATACAATTTTAATTAATCTAATTACAACTAATAAATAACACGTATTCATAATTTAAACATTCAAAATCATGTTTAACAACCAACAATTAAATCATACAATGGACTTACCTTAGCCACAAAGCTATCCACTCCTTGACAAGCTATAATGAAAATGTATTTGTGAAAAATTCATGCTTCAATCATCATGTTTTCAATCACCATGATATCACTTAGCAACATACCATAATCCACACAACATTTAACCGTAAAATAAATCATTAAAAAAACAATTGTAACATCTCAAAATTAAAATCCAAAAAAAAGTCTCAAATGTCCATTACAAGTATATCAAATTATCCCAATTGAGTGCCACAATGCCCTCTAATATTTCTAAAGAAGAGTCATTAATTTATACTACCAAATAGCTTAAACTTGGACCTACCTTGCCCTTGCTCCTCAACTCCCCAAAGCCAGAAAAGAAAAAACTCTGCACAAAGCTATGAGGGTGTGAGCTGAAAAAGCTCGGTGAGTGGCCATAAATTCAATAAGTAAATCACACAAAAAATTTAATTAAACCAAGGCAAATCATGTATCAAATTTCGAGTATATGAATCATAGTTTCAATTATATTTTCATGCTCAATTATAGCATTCAATTGACTAAAATTTCCAGGAACAATACAACATCATAACATCATAATTCCATATGTTATTCCACGAGTAAAAATCACATTTATTATAACATATAGAAACATAATTTAATTAACAAACGAACACTTATATTGGAAAATGACATCCATGGCAAAATATAAACATGTGATCATGCATTGGATAAATGGATTTCCGATCTCCTAAATATCAAATACAGTACTCTGGTTGAGTGGGGCGTAGCCACACGCTCCCTTATATTGCCTCAAAATCGCCAATAATTGAGTGGAGAAAAAGGCTCAGCACTCTATTATCCATTCCAACGAAATCAATACTCCTAGAGCCATATGCTCACAAATAACACATATAGTGGTGAGTACTCACTAATCCTATGGCATGTCATCTATATCCATTGGATTCACCATGCAATGTTGCCAATATAACCAATCATACAAGGCATAAAAACTAATATTTAAGCACTTAATTCATGATATAAAAATTCAATTTAAATCATGTCATTTAACAATTTTAGTACCAACATAGATAAGCACAATAAGTGTCTTCATCCATGATCTAAAACCAATCATAAAACCATCATCAAGTGCTCTAATATACGGTAATCCATGCTCCAATTATTATTTAATACAATCCAAATCAATTATACCAAACACAAAATTCACAATTTCCATAAATCATTTAAAAATGCGCTAATATAAAATTAAAATCCATTTTAATAACCTAAACCATTTGAGATACAATTGAATAATTAAAAACACAATTCAAAACCTCATTTTAGAATGTCAATAGGCATGTTTACCAATTGCCTTTAAAAGCCACCTACCTTCACACTTTGCTTCTCAAGCCAAAGTGTATCAAGTAGTTGTGTTTGTACCTAGATTCTGGTTAACAATGGCCTGTCCTTGTTGTGGAGCTTAAGCAGAGATAAAATACATGTTACAAACTATCATTAACAACAAGAAAATAGAAAATCATGAACTATACGGATCTAAAACGTCTCTTCAGTTTACCTTACCGAAAACTCACAGTATAGCTGAAACACAAATTTCAGCCCCTAAATGACCTTCTCTGCACCACAAACCATTTCTAAACATCATTTCTAATCTATCATCACAAAACCAAAGAATCAATTTCATCAAACAGACCGTCTCATAATTTTCTAGAAAATCAACTCATGTTCTTAGTTAAAAACGGATTTGTCAAAATTGATCAATCAAACGAGTTTAATCTTTTGTTTTCTAATAAAAGAACCTCTTAATAAACATGATTTGAACTTAAATATCCATTTAAACTTGGATTTGAACACAAAACCATGAATTCACCATAGATGAATTTTATGTTCAAGAGAGAAGATATCAAGATTTGAAAAACCATTTTAATCGATTTAAATAAAATATAATGATTAAAAACAACTTTAAAATGAATTTAGACTTCAGAAATCACCTTCAATCAATCTAGAATCATCAATATTGAAGATTGGATCAAGATCTTTGAAGAACTCAGATGAGTTTTTTCCCAACTTTGAAAATATTTTTTAGAGAAATTTGAGAGAATTTGGAGAAAATAAAAAATGAGATGTAATCTTTGATATGTGGTGTAATGCCCTAAATTATTTATCTTTGTTTCTATGAATTCTATCATAAATATGTATTTGTTTCAGTGGTTAAGTGATTTGAAGGTGTTACGCCTCAAAATTTATATTTTTGATTTTGTTAGATTATGACACAACTGTGTATCTCTTCAGTGGTTAAGTGTTTTAAGTGTGTGTGTGAGGTCCCAAGTTCAAGCCTTAGCTTGGGCAAATTTGGGTATTTTTGTGAATTAAGCCCTATCACTATTCAGTAGGCTTTTATTTGATTATTGGGAAAAACATATCAGAATGGGCCTGCTGGTCTGGTGGTTAAGTGGAGTGTAAGTTGGCTGGAGGTCTTGTGTTCGATTCTCTGCGTGGGCAAGGGGATAGTATTTTTGTTGCAGGTTTCGGTTAGAGTTTGTGTTTTACTGAAAATTTGAGTAGTGGGGAGTGGGTGGAGAGAATTAAGGGAATTGGAGTTGGGGTTACCAGAAAATCTAATTCTGGTTTCTCTGCTATCTCTTTTACAAAATTCAGCTGTCCCCTTCCTTTTCCTCTCCACCTTGCTGCCGAAGTTCCCCTTTTTTTCCTGATTACAATCGGTTTCTTTTATCTCTTAGTATCTGCAATCCACCGCTTTGGTTTTTTTTTCTGCGTTCTTGGTAAGTACAGTAGTATAGTATTGATTAGAAATGAATCATTGCTTATTGGGTTTTGATTGGTGATTAGGAGATAATCAAAGGGCTGGAGATCGTTAATTGACATTTTAATTGTACGAAACCCTAATTGTTCGACTAAAGGTAACGTTTTTTTGAATTTAGCGTTTGGTCATCTCGTGCATTTTCATTTGAGTAGAGCCTTAAGTGACTAAAATGGTGTTATAATGATCGAATTTAGGTTCTTGACGGCTCGGGTGACTACTCACAACGAATCAACATCAGGTGTGTACCCAAAAACACAGAGAACGAGAATCGGTGAAAGATAAAAAATGATTCTATCGATGCCACACGAGTGCGTGGTCACCCGTGTGGTAGACTGTGTGGCAGTACATGGGCGTGTGATCGACGAGCCAGGCCGTGCGCACAAGACATAGACATGACAAGACCGTGTGATGGCCGGTAAGTCCGTGTACGAGACACGGGCTCGGCCAATTGGGTCGTGTGGGCTACACGGGGAAACCATACGAGCATGTAGAATTCTAGGCCAGGCCGTGTGATCCACACGTCCAAGGCCAATTTGGGCCGTGTGGGCTACACGGGCTTGTGGGCCCACACGGGCAGACCACATGAGCGTGTGAGCCAATTTTCTTGAAAAACTCTGTAAGGTTGCACAGGTCGCCTAAGTCGACTGTGACCTATTATAAGGTCAATAAGCATTACTTAGACTCTGATTCTGTGATCTAATTATATGATGTATGTATTAAGCATGTTACTACTAGCATGTGTATCTGACTGATTATATGATCTGTTAAATTGCGTTATAGCATGCCATATTTGCATGATGCATTACATTGGGGTGGGGTTGATATTATGTTGGAGGGAGTATTCTGAAAGGCTCTTAAGCCTGATATCTGGCAGTACAGCTGCGACTATCGGATAATGTGTCGCATTTGGTACAGCATGGTGTGTAGGGATGGGTGGGTCGATTTTATCCTCACGTGGTGTGTAGGGTTGGACGGAGATGGTGTGTAGAGGCTGGTGGGTAGGACACTGATAAATTGTTTTGTTCTAATTCTGTATCTGAATGGGCTAAGGCCCTAACTGATTCTGTAAAGGGCTTCGGCCCGGACTGTTTACTCGTGACATCTGATATGTACTCTATTATGTGATTTCTGTGGGGTTACACACTGAGTTGCGAAAACTCACCCTTTTCTGTTTAATCTGTGTAGGTAACCCCTAGTTGTAAACGGATCGATGTAGTAGAGGACTCGACGGTAACCACTGCTTCTGTCTCACGATAAATTTACAGTTTTATGACTTATTACGGTTTTATTTGGGATTTTTGAACTGTTTTAATGGATTCATAAACTGCAATGCAACAAAGTACAATTTTCTAAAATAAACTAAGATTTTCTATAAATGAAAACAGTTTTGAAAATTATTTGGTTTAAAAAGCTTTCGCGTATAATAAATGGGTTTAAGTAAATCAATTAGTACATGTTTCTCGAACTGAATGATAGATAACAACTGGAACGGTTTTTAAGGTATCAACATGTTTTCAAAAGCATTACCATGTGACATCGTCAAATTTGGTCATAATGTCTAGGCCAGGTTTGGGGTATTATATTTAGTGGTATCAGAGCCAAGTTACAAAACTTGGCTGTGGATTTGGGTTTTAAAGATTGGTTATAAATGATTTGTAGATATTTTGAAATATTTTTTAGAATAAGAAAGTAGTACACCAAGTCTCCGGCGCTTATCCTGTAAGTTTTCTGAAACTCTATTTTGTACTGTCTGAAAATGTGATTCAAATATTCTGAAACTACTTTAGGTAGTATACGTACTGAAAATACTCTAGGTAGTATAAACTGAAAACTGTAGTGTGACTGCGACTTACGAAAACAAACTCTGAACTTCTGATACTATTTACATAAAATATCAATCAATAATATATTGAAACTATTAACTAATGCATAAAACTGTTAATACAGATAATTCTGAAATTTATGATGAGCACACGTGGTACTCGCGGATAAGGTACTAGAGGCCGTGATAGAGGCCGTAGAGGGGCTCGAGCTGAGTCCTTGGCATATGATACCATTCCAAATTTAGAAACTAATGAGACGTCGGTGTTGCCTATTACAGAAACTGGGTCGGAGTCTCATGATCGTA
This sequence comes from Gossypium anomalum, assembly GCA_025698475.1. Classification (NCBI taxonomy): domain Eukaryota; kingdom Viridiplantae; phylum Streptophyta; class Magnoliopsida; order Malvales; family Malvaceae; genus Gossypium; species Gossypium anomalum. The sequence continues at coordinate 19,853,285 of CM046957.1, forward strand.
CGGCTAGGGACGGCGCACTATCCCAAGCCATGCTATAGATTTTAGAGAGGGTCGCTGGGCCCAACACTGGATCTGAGAATCGAGGGTCAGTTACGGAATGACTCCGGTCCAATGGGACTAAGTTATTCAAGGGTGTCGCTAGAGTCACCCCTAACGTGGCTGAGTATTGGATGGAGGCCATGGAGAGAATTATGGACGATTTGGGTTTTTCTGCTGAGCAGAAGCTTAAGTGGGCTGAATCCCTGCTTCGTTATGGGGCGTACCAATAGTGGTTGATTGTAAAGGAGGGCACTCAGCCTGACCGATTGACATGGGATCTCTTTAAGACGAACTTCCAAGGCAAGTACGTGGGGGCTAGTTACATTAATGCTAGGAGACGAGAGTTTCAGAATCTGACGCAGGGAGATCGATCAGTGGCTGAATATGAGGCCGAGTTTTTAAAGTTAAGCCGTTATGCGCGAGGCATGGTGGCGACTGAGTATGAGCGCTATGTCCGTTTTGATGACGGGCTTAGGGATAACTTGAGGGTGCTGATAGCTCTGCAGAGGGAGCTTGAGTTTACTGTGTTGGTCGAGAAGGCCAAGATTGTTGAGGATGTTAAGCGCGCTGAGTGCCAAAATCAAGAGAAAGGGAAGAATAAGAGGGATTCGGAGCCCTCAAGTTCTAGGATGAGGCCTAAGAAAAAGGCCAGATCTGATGAGCTAGTTAGAGTTGGGCCTCCTGTTGTTCCTACTGGGGTGGCACTGTGTGGGCACTGTGGTAGACGCCATCTGGGCGAGTGTTGGAGGACTACTGGGGCATATCTGATATGTGGATCAACTGAGCATCATGTCAAAGATTATCTACTGAGGACTGATCAGATGCAAGCTGCGGGTTCTGGTAATGCATAGCCGCCGAGGGTAGTTCAGCAGCTATCTAGGGGCCGTGGCCAGGCTCAGAGTGGTAACAGTATGGCCGAGGACAGAGAGCATCGGACAAAGGTGCTGGACTGACTGAGGCGAGACAGCCTACACTGGTTTATGCTACTCGTCACCGTGAGGACTGAGATACTCCGGACGTCATTACGGGTACGTTTTTAATATTTAATGTACCTTACTTGGCATTGATAGACATAGGTTCTATATAATCTTATCTAGCTAGTACTGTGTTTGAAACCTTGGGGATTCCGGTTGAGAGTACTTCTACAGAGGTAAGTGTTGTGAGTCCGTTGGGACAGTCCATCCGAATAAGTAAATTGTTTAGAGACATCCCGTTAGTGGTCCAAGGGATAGTATTTTTGGCTGATATAATGGAGCTTCCGTTTGGGGAGTTCGATCTGATTTTAGGAATGGACTGGCTGGTTAAACACCGGGTGAGTCTAGATTGTGCGACGAAAAGGGTTGTCTTGAGAACCGAGGAGGACAGTGAGGTAGTGATGATTGGGAAACGACGTGACTACCTGACTAATGTGATCTCGGCTTTGGTAGCGGAAAAATTGGTGAGAAAGGGATGTGAGGTATTCTTAGCCTACATCAGAGTTTCTGAAACTAGATACTCTTCGGTTAAGGATATCAGAGCTGTGAGGGATTTTTTGGATGTGTTTCCTGAGGAACTACAGGGGTTGCCTCCAAGCCGTGAAGTAGAGTTTGAGATTGAGCTGATTCTTGGCACAGCTCTGGTATCTATCCCCCCGTACCGAATGGCACCGAAAGAGCTAACAGAACTTAAGGCTCAGATTTAGGTGCTGTTAGACCGTAGGTTTATTCGTCCCAGTGTGCCTCCGTGGGGAACACCTGTTCTATTTGTAAAGAAGAAAAATGGGTCAATGGGGATGTGTATTGACTATCGGCAACTGAATAAGCTAACAATCAAGAATAAGTACCCACTTTCGAGGATTGACAATCTATTTGACCAGTTCAGAGAGGCTTCGGTATTCTCTAAGATCAATTTGCATTCGGGTTACCATCATTTGAGAGTTAAGGAGGCCGATGTGCATAAGACAACATTTAGGACTCAATATGGACATTACGAGCTCTCAGTTATGCCCTTTGGGTTGACTAATGCACCAGCGGCATTCATGGACTTGATGAACCGTGTGTTTTATCCGTATCTAGACCAGTTTATGGTGGTTTTTATCGATAAAATTTTGGTGTATTATAAGTTTGAGGATGAACACGATGAGCATCTCAGAGTCGTTCTACAGATTCTACGTGAGAAACAGTTGTATGCAAAGTTCAGTAAGTGTGAGTTCTGGCTTCGAGAAGTGAAATTTTTGGGACATGTAGTTTTGGTCGAGGGGATTCGTGTTGATCCTCGTAAGATTGAGGTTGTGTTGGATTGGAAACAGCCGAAGAATTTGTCTAAAATTTACTGCTTTCTGGGGCTGGCAGGATATTATCGACGCTTCATAGAAGGGTTCTCCTTGATTGCGGCTCCGATGACTAAGCTTCTGCGTAAGGGAGTTAATTTCGTTTGGACTAATGCATGGCAGGAGAGCTTTGATAAGCTCAAGATCGTGTTAACTTAGACTCCTATTCTAATACAGCCTGAGCCCGATAGAGATTTCATGGTATACAGTGATGCGTCGCATGTGGGTCAGGGTTGTGTTCTGATACAAGACGGGAAGGTTGCTGCTTATGCGTCTCGTCAGCTTAAGACTCACGAGGCGAACTATCCGACGCACGACCTGGAGTTGGCAGCAGTTGTGTTCGCTCTGAAAATATGGAGGCACTATCTGTACGGTGAGAAGTGTACTATCTACACTGATCACAAAAGCCTCAAATATCTCCTCACTCAGAATTGAACTACTTAATGATTACAACTGCACTATCAAGTATCATCCTGGTAAGGCCAATGTGGTGGTCGATGTATTAAGCCGTACGGCTATAACCGATCTGAGAGTGATGTTTGCTCGACTGAGTCTTTTTGATGATGGGAGTTTGTTGGTAGAACTTCAAGTTAAACCGACATGAATTGATCAGATCAGGAATAAGTAGATAGGGGATAAGTCTTTGGAGTTGCATTTCCATCAAGTAGGGGATGGTGTTACGACTAATTTTGGGATTAACAGTGATGGGGTATTATGTTTCCGCGGTCGGATTTGTTTATCGAATGATGAAGATTTGAGACTGTTGATTCTAAGAGAAGGGCATAGTAGCCCTTATGCTATGCATCTTGGTGAGAGTAAAATGTACCAAGATCTCCTAGAGTTATATTGGTGACCAGGGTTGAAGCGTGAGGTTATTGACTTTGTTGCTCACTGTTTGACTTGTCAGCAGGTTAAGGCTGAGCATTAGTTACCTTCTGGGTCATTGCAGCCGGTTAAGATTCCATGTGGAAATGGGAGCGAGTAACAATAGACTTCGTTAGTGGGTTACCTCTAACACCCACTAAGAAGGATTTTGTCTGAGTCATCATGGATTGATTAACCAAGTCTGCACACTTCATCCCGGTTAGGACAAACTTCTCTCTACAGAAATTGGCAAAACTCTACATCTCGAAAATAGTGAGACTACATGGGGTACCTGTCTCGATCATCTTTGATAGGGATCCTCGCTTCACGTCTCGGTTCTGGAAGAAACTTTATGAGGCTATAGGTTCAAGGTTAGACTTTAGTACTACTTTTCATCCTCAGACAGATGGTCAGTTGGATAGGGTGATTCAGATACTGGACAACATGTTGAGGAGCTGTATTATCGATTTCCGAGGCAGTTGTTGAGGAGCAGATATTTTATGCGTAATTTACCAGACGTTCAGAAATGTTTTCGGAGGTTTCAGTCTCTAACTATTTCAGTACAGTTTCAGAAAGTACTATCTACAATGTTTTCAGAATATTCTATCTAAAGTTCAGAAATACTTACAGGATCGGGGTTGGAGACTCGGTGTACCACATACTATCTCAAATTAGCCAATTTGCTTAAAAATCTATTCTTTTTGAAACACAATTTTAGAACCCAAAATTCACAGCCCGAGTTGTGTAACTTGACTCTGATACCACTAAATGTAACACTCCAAACCCGACCTAGATGTTACGGCTGAATCTGAATATGTCACAAAGAATGGGTTTTGAAAACTGAGTTGTTTCAATAAACCATTTAACTTTTACAACTCATATTCATTCAGCATTATTATTGAAAACGTCGTTTAATTAGTTCATTTGCCAAAATATAATTTATAGTGGAAGTCTTAAAACCGTTATATTTTAGAAATGTAGTTCGTGTTTTCAGAAAACCCTTTGTTTTCTTAAAACCATGGTTTCAGACAAGCATCGCAATGAAGGAGTCAAAAACGCATCCAAAACCAAATAAAAACCAACAGTCCAGAGAGTCCCAAAAATTACAAATTCTCAAATAAAAACCAGAATTATAAATAAGAAAAACCATAGATTATTAAGTAAAGTAGTTCTCGATCAAGTGGTTACTATTAAGCCTCCGTCGCACCGACCCGTCTAAGTCTGTGGATTACCTGAACAGAACAGACAAACAGATGTGAGTTTTTGTAAACTCAGTGTGTAACCCAACAGAAATAGACATGTTATATATACAGAAATCACATACACAGTCAGATTCTGATTCGGATTTGGACCTAAGTCCTTTACATATTTAGATAGCAAAAAAAATATATAGAACAGATATACAGAGTCGTACCCACATCCTTTACACACCAACTCCGACCATCCTAACACAACATGTGGGGTTAAAAACACCCACCCATACCTACACACTATTTGTGTCGTTACGACACATATTAGATAATGTGTAGCCAAGCTGGCAGAATATAGGCGATGATCGCCATACAAACACTTCCTCCACATATACAAATCCCATCCCAACCAAATATATATAATCAGAGTTATCATGCTCACATGCTCATATATATATATCAAATATATATATATACATTAGATTAATCAGACATGTATAACAATATCATATTCAAAGTAGAATACCAGACTCACAGATCACATAGTTTTCAGGTTTGGTTAGCCCTTACCGACCCTATGATAGGCCCATAGTCAATCAAAAGGACCCATGCGACCCTAGGGAAAATTTTAAAATTATGGGCCCACATGCCCGTGTGGTCCACATGCCTAGATTGGCCTTACCCATGTAGGCCACACGGCTTGGCCCAAAACCCACACGCACATGTGGCATGCTCGTGTGGGCCCACATACCCGTGCGGCCCATATGCCCAACTTAGCCTAGCCCGTGTGGCCCATACAACCACACTCACACCACCACACGGCTGTGCCTTGCGCACGGCCATGCTCTCGTCATCCACATGACCTTGTCTCATACACGGCCACCCACACGGCCGGCCACACGATTGTGTGGTATCGACAATAGGCAATTTCAGCTTTCGTCGAAATCTTATTTTTTGCGATTTGGGAATGCACCTATTACGGTTTTGATGCGAAACCAGCCCCGAGACCACCAACACCTAAAATAGAATCCCAAAGTCCTATTAACATCGAATTTATAAAAACAACCAAAACTAAATCTAGTAATGTTCCATACTTACCACCGCAAAACGACGACACTCAAAAGTTAAACCGTCGAAGCGAAAACTAAAAATTCACGGCCTTAATCAACACAACCGATTGAAGAGTTCAAATTTCCTCCAACAATTGTAAGCTACTACAACGAAGAGAAATGAGAGGCTTACTGAAATCGTGCGAAGAACAATAATAGCGAACAAGAAAATTAAAAGAAACGGAAGAATAGGGATTACGCCAGAAAGAGGAAGAACAAAAAAAAAATTGACAGAAAGGTAGAGAGGGAGCAGAAACTGACTCAACCAAAACTCTATCAAACAACAGAACAAAAAATAACAACCACGCTTGCGCCGGGATTCGAACACAAAACCCCTAACACACCAACTCTCTTACTGCTCGAACCAGCTGGCTCATTCTGATATAAAATAGTATACAACATTATATAAGCCTACTCAATAAGGGTAAGGCTAGAATTGGAAAAATAACAGAATTTGGCAAAAGTGAGACTTGAACCCAATACCTCTTAGACACACCTAGAAAATTTAACCACTGAAGTAGATAGATATTTGTGTAAAAAAATAATAGAATTAGAAATAAATTATTCAGGGCGTTACAACTCTACCCTCTAAAAGAAATTTTGACCTCGAAATTTACTTGATCAGAATAGATGAGGATACTGTTGACGCATCGAGTTCTCAGGCCTCCTCCTCATAACCTTAATATCACGATACAAAATCTGAACCGGTTCCTCCTTAAAATTCAAATCCAGTCTAATCTCGATCTCTTCAACAGAAACAACGTAAGATGGATCAGACCGATACCACTTCAACATTAAGACTTGGAAGACATAGTGGATACGGTCCAACTCTAGAGGTAACTTCAAGCTACTGGTCTCATACACTTCAGAATTTGATATGACCCAGTAAACCTAGGGCTCAACTTACCCTTACGACCGAATCTCAGAACTTTCTTCCACGAAGAAACCTTAAGAAAAACAAAGTCCCGCACAGAGTACTCAATATCTCTCCTCTTCAGATTTGCATAAGACTTTTGTCTATTAGAAGCCGAAGCATATCCTCCCAACTACCTCGAAAATCAATTACACAACTCCGAAGCATATCCTCCAGTATCTAAATCACCCTCTCAAATTGACCATCGGTCTGAGGATGGAACGCAGTACTGAAGTCTAATCTCGAACCCAGAGCCTCGTATAATTTCTTCCAGAATCGAGAAGTAAAGCGAGGATCTCTGTAAGAAATTATTGAAATGAGAACCCCATGCAGTCTTACAATCTCGGAGATATAGAGCTTCGCTACCTTTTGCAGAGAGTAGTTCGTCCGAACTGGAATAAAATGAGCGGACTAGGTCAATCGATCCACAATAACCCAAACAAAATCCTTCTTAGTGGGTGTCAAGGGTAACCCACTAACAAAGTCTATCGTTACTCGTTCCCACTTCCACAAGGGAATCTTAGTAGGTTGTAGTAAACCCGAAGGCAACCGATGCTCAGCCTTAACTTGCTGGCATGTCAGACAACGAGCAACAAAATTTGTAACCTCATGCTTCAACCCTGGCCACCAGTACAGCTCATGAAGATCACGATACATCTTATTACCATCATGATGCATAGTATAAGAGCTACTATGCACCTCCCTCAGAATCGACTGCCTCAGATCAGAATCATTTGGCACACAAATTCGACCTCAAAAACATAGAACTCCATCATTACTCAGCCCAAAATCTGAAGTGTTGCCACCCTTAATCTAACAAAACCGCAATCCTAGAGACTCATCCCCTAACTGCTTATCCCAAATCTGATCAATTCAAGTTGGCTTAACTTGTAACTCATCTAACAGACCCCCATCATCAAACAGACTAAGTCGAGTGAACATCGCTCTCAAATCCATTATCACTCTATGACTGAGAGCATCGGCCACCACATTGGCCTTACCAGGATGAAATTCTATCGTGTAGTCATAATCTTTGAGCAGCTCAATCCATCGACACTATCTAAGATTCAACTCTTTCTGAGTAAAAAGGTACTTAAGGCTCTTGTAATCAGTGTAGATGATACACCTCTCACCGTACAAATAGTGCCTCTAAATTTTTAATGCAAAAACCACAGCAGCTAACTCAAGATCATGCGTTGGATAATTCTCCTTGTGTGTCTTAAGCTGACGGGATGCATAAGCCACAACCTTATCATCTTTCATCAGAACACAACCCAAACCAATGTGTGATGCATCACTATAGACCACAAACTCTTTACCAGATTCAGGCTGTACCAGAACAGGAGCCCGAGTCAGAACAGACTTGAGCTTCTCAAAGCTCGTTTATTGTGTATCAGCCCAAACAAAAGGAGCACTCTTACGCAGAAGCTTAGTCGAAGGTGCTGCAATCAGAGAAAACCCCTCGACAAACCGCTGATAATATACCATAAGACCTAGAAAACTGCAGATCTCAGTACGTTCTTGAGCTGTTTCCAATCAAGCACTGCCTCAATCTTTCTAGGATCAACTCGAATCCCCTCAGTAGAAACTACGTGCCCTAGAAAAGTTACCTCACGCAACCAGAACTCACATTTGCTCAACTTAGCGTAGAGCTGTTTCTCTCGGAGTATCTGAAGCACTACTCTAAGATGCTCATCATGCTCATCCTCAGTCTTAGAGTAAAATAGAATATCATCGATAAAAACCACGAACTAATTCAGATATGGCTGAAAGACTTGGTTCATCAGATCCATGAATACAGCCGGAGCATTCGTCAGACCAAAAGGTATAACTAGGAAGTCGTAATGTCCATAACGAGTCCTAAATGCAATCTTATGAACATCCACCTCCTTAACTCTCAGCTAATGATACCCAGAATGAAGATCAATCTTCAAAAACACTGAAGCCCCTTGGAACTAATCAAACAAATCATCGATCCTTGAAAGTGGATACCTATTCTTCACAGTCAGTTTATTCAACTGTCGATAATCGATACACATCCTCAAGATGCGATTTTTTTTCTTCACAAACAAAATCGGTGCCCCCACAAAGACACACTAGGATGGATGAAACCACAATCCAAAAGTTTCTGAAGTTGAGCCTTAAGCTCTGTAAGCTCCTTTGGTGCCATACGGTAGGAAGCAATGGACAACGGAGTTGTACCTAGTAGAAGCTCAATATCAAACTCAACTTCCCGATTCAGAGGTAAACCTTGTAACTCCTCAGGAAAGACATCTAGAAAATCCCTCACTGTTCTGATATCTCTGACAGAAGAGCCTTTAGAATCTGAAACACTGACGAACACCATATAAGACTCACACCCTTTCCTAACTAATTTCTCAGCCCCAAGAGCGGAGATCACATTACACAGATAATCTCGACGCTCACCAATCACAACTACCTCCTTATCATCCTTGGTCCTCAGAACAACCATCTTAGTTGCGTAATTCAAGCTAACTCAGTGATCAACCAACCAATCCATACCCAAGATCAAGTCGAACTCTCCAAACGGTAACTCCATTAGATTTGCCAGAAATATAGCCCCTTACACTTCTAAGGGAACATTCCTATAAAGTTTACTAACCCGAACAGACTGCCCCAATGGACTTAGTACAGTAATCTTACTAGAAGTGCTCTCAACAGAAATCCTCAAGTTTTCAGAAATAAAACTAGTTACATAGGATTGTGTAGAACCTATGTCTATCCAAGTAGTATAAGGTATATAAAAAATAAGGAACGTACTAAAAATAACATCAGGAGCATCTCTATCCTTTCGGCGTCATGCAACATACACTAGCTCAGACTGCCTCACCTCACTCTGACTAGCACCTCTACCCAGTACTCTCTGCCCTCGGCCCATACCATTACCACCCTTAGCTGGTCTACGGCCTTTAGGTGGCTGCTAAACTATCCTCTGAGGTTGTACAGAACCCGGTCCTGAAGCTTGCATCTGATCTACCCATTCTGAACACTTTCTAATACTATGCTCCAAAAACCCACATCTCAGACAAGCCTCAAACCTCCTCCAACACTCATACGGATGACGCCTACCATAATCCCCACATGGATAAATCTAGTAGGAGCAACAGGAACCCCCACTCTAATTATCCCATCAGGTCTGGCCCGTTTCTTAGGCCTCTGAACAGAACTAGAGGGCTCCGAATCCCTCTTATTCTTGCCTCTCTCACGGTCCTTATTCTAGCGCTCCATGTGCTTAAATCCACAAGAACAGAAAACTCGTGCTCCCTCTGTGAAGCAATCAGAACCCTCAAATTGCCTCTCAAAACATCCTCAAAATAAACGTATTTCTCATACTCAGACACCACCAAGCCTCGAGCGTAGCGGCTCAACCTCAAAAACTCAGCCTCATACTCGGCCACTGATCTATCACCTTGCGTGAGATTCACGAACTCACGCCTACAAGCATCCCTATAGCTCGCCCCCGCATACATCCCCTAGAAGGTAGTCTTAAAGAAATCCCAATTCAGATGATCCGGCTGAGTACCCTCCTCAACTGATAACCACTATTGATACATCTCATCACAAAACAAAGAGACTGCACCCTTAAGTTTCTACTCAAGAGTACAGTCTACATCATTCATAATTCTCTCGGTGGCCTCCAACCAATACTCGGCCACAGTAGGGGCGACTTCAGTGCCACCCCTAAATAGCTCAACACCATTAGACTAGAATTGTTCAGTTACTGACCCACGTCCCCCAGATCCAAAATGGGGTCCAGCGACATTCTCTAATACCTTCAACATGGCTTAGGACAATATGGCGTCCCCAGCCGAGCAACTTTCAGACCCAGTCTCAGTAGCAGGTGAAACCGTTGTCTCACTTCTGTCTAAATTCGGCATACTGCCCAAAGAGGAAGACTCAAGTCGAGCCCCCTTACGGCCTCTGCCACGACCACGAATACCACGGTCATGAGTTCCACGAGCGCTCATTGTGTATTTCAAATTTTATCTACATTATAAAGTTTTATGCATCAGTTCCAGCGTTTATTAATGGATATTTTATGCGTAATTTATCAGACGTTCAGAAATGTTTTCAGAGGTTTCAGTCTCTAACTATTTCAGTACAGTTTCAGAAAGTAATATCTGTAGTGTTTTCAAAATATTCTATCTAAAGTTCAAAAATACTTACAAGATTGACACTGAAGACTCGGTGTGCTGCATACTATCTCAAATTAGCCAATTTGTTTAAAAATCTATTCTTTTTGAAACACAATTTTAGAACCAAAAATTTACAACCCGAGTTGTTTAACCTGGCTCTGATACCACTAAATATAACACCCTAAACCCGACCTAAACGTTATGGCTGAATCCGAATATGTCACAAAGAATGGGTTTTGAAAACTGAGTTGTTTTAATAAACCATTCAACTTTTATAACTCATATTTATTCATGATTATTATTGAAAACATCGGTTAATTAGTTTATTTGCCAAAACATAATTTATAGTGGAAGTCTTAAAACTGTTATATCTTAGAAATGCAGTTCATGTTTTCAGAAAACCCTTTGTTTTCGTAAAACCATGGTTTCAGACAGACATCGTAATGAAGGAGTCAATAATGCATCCAAAACCAAATAAAAACCATCACTCCAGAGAGTCCCAAAAGTTACAAATTCTAAAATAAAACCAGAAATTATAAATAAGAAAAACCATAGATTATTAAGTAAAGCAGTTCTCGATCAAGTGGTCACTGTTGAGCCTCCGTCGCACCGACCCGTCTAAGTCAGTGGATTACCTGAACAGAACAGACAAACAGATATGAGTTTTTGTAAACTCAGCGTGCAACCCAACAGAAATAGACATGCTATACATATAGAAATCACGTACACAGTCAGATTTAGATTCGGACCTAAGTCTTTTACAGATTTAGATAAAAAAACAAATATATAGAACAGATATATAGAGTCCTACCCCCATCCTCTACACACCAACTCCGACCATCCCAACACACCATGTGCGGTTAAAAATACCCACCCTTTCTTACACACCATATCGTACCGTTACAACACATATGAGATAATGTGCAGCTAAGCTGCCAGAATATAGGCGATGATCGCCATACAGAACACTTCCTCCACATATACAAATCCCACCCCAATCAGATATATATATAATTAGAGTTATCGTGCTCACATGCTCATATACAGATATCAGACTAATTAGACTAATCAAACATGCATAACAATATCATAGTCAAAGTAGAATATCAGACTAACAGATCACATAGATTTAGTGTTTGGTAGCCCTTACTGACCCTATGGTGGGCCCACAGTCGATCAGAAGGACCCGTGCGACCTTAGGGAAAATTTTAGAATTATGGGCCTACATACGCGTGTGGGCCCACACGCCCAGATTGGCCTTGCCTGTGGCCCACACGGCCAAATTCACACCACTATACGGTTGTGTCTTGTACACGGCCATGCCCTCGTCAACCACACGGTCGTGTCTCACACACAGCCACCTATACAGTCGGCCACACGGCTGTGTGGCGTCGACAGTAGGTAATTTAAACTTTCACTAAAAACCTCATTTTTTACGATTTAGGAATGCACTTGTTATGATTTTGATGCGAAAGCAGCCCTGAGACCACTAGCACTTAAAACAGAATCCCAAAGTCCTATTAACATTCGATTTACAAAAACAACCAAAACTAAATCGAGCAATGATCCACACTTACCACCACAAAATGACTAGGCACAAAAGTTAAACCGTTGGAGCAAAAACTAAAAATTCACCGCCTTCACCTACACAACCGATCGTAAAGTTTAAATTTCCTACAACAATCGTATGCTACTACAACAAAGAGAAATTATAGGCTTACCAAAACCGTGCAAAGAATAATAATAGCGAACAAGAAAATTGAAAGAAACGGAGGAACAAGGATTACACCAGGAAGAGGAAGAACAAAAAAAGTAAATTGGCAGAAAGGTAGAGAGGGAACAAAAACTGAAGTTAGTTTAGAAGAAGGGAGAAACGAATTAAAATTTGAAAAAAAAAGAAAAGAAAAAGAAGAAATTTCAACATAATCCCTAAATTATCTCCCACTAACCCACTACTAATAACTCCCTTAGAATTTGAACTTAACCGAAACTCTATCAAACAACCGAGTAAAAATTAACAACCACGGTTGCACCAGAATTCGAACACAGAACCCCCAACACACCAACTCTTTTACCACTCAAACCAATAGGTTCTTTCTGATATAAAATAGCATACAACCTTATATAAGCTCACTCAACAAGGGTAAGGTTAGAATTAGAAACATAAAAGAATTTGGCAAATGTGAGACTTGAACCCAAGACCTCTCAAACACACCCAGAACACTTAACCACCGAAACAGACAGATATTTGTGTCAGGAATTTACAGAATTAGAAATAATTTTTTCAGGGTGTTATATCCTGTGTGAATGAGAATGTTAATTTTTCCTTCGGTTGTAGGATAGAAGTTCGGTGGTAGTGAAATTTTGAGTTAGTTGGGTTGTTAGTGGAGTAGTGGGAGAGGTTGGGATTATGTGCTAAAATTTTGATTTAATTTTATTTTTATTATTTTTTTCCTCTTTCCCCAAAACTCTCCCCTTTCTGACGTTTTCTTGTTCTTCCTCTAATTTTTTTCTTCTTTCTTCCCCTTGTTTTTATCAAAATCTTCCTTCCAAAATTGCAATGTTTCGAATTTCTGATCTCTTCGTGCATCTAGTTAAGTGAAGGTGGTGAGTTTTTGCTCGGATTAGGGGCAATTATTAAAGCTAATCTAAATCGGTTTTGCTTTTCGTTAGTATTAATTTGTTGGTTTTTGGCAACAGTGAATCGTGAGGAATTAAACTCTCCCCCTACAGAATCGTAGCTGGGATTATTCGAGAAGTTGGGTAAGTAACGAACACTTGAGTTTCACTGTAGTCAATCTCTTTGTTTCAATTTAATTGAGAATTAAGGACTAATTTTAAAGCATGTATTGTCAATTTTTAGGTTCTAGTGGTCTCGTGATTATTTTCGCATAAAAAACGAACTAGGTGTGTAACGAAAACACAAAAAATTAAATTTTGGTGAAAGCAAAAAAAAATGGCCTGTCAGCGTCATACCAGCATGTGACATACGGTAGTGTGACGGGCGAGTGTGTGGCCGTGTGAGTCACACGGGCTAGGCTGATTTGGGTGTGTGAGCCGTGGGCCAGGCCGTGAGAACCACACAGGCAAAGCCAATTTAGGCGTGTGGGCCACACAGGCAAGCCATCTGAGCATACGGGCCCAAAATTATGAAATTTTCCCTAGGGTCGAACGTGTCGTTCCGATCGACTGTGGGCCTTCCGTAGGGTCGGTAAGGGTAAAACTAACCCTAATGCATGATATTTGTTATTCTGATAGACTAATCTGAGTTTAGGAAAACTGATATATATGTTTGATTGTGTTGTATAAGCATGTATGATATATGTATACGAGCATGTGAGTCATGTTAAATCTATTAATTTTATATATCTGTATTCTGTATCTGTATATGGGGTGGGTTCTTTTTATTGGAGGAAGTGTTCTGTGAGGTAATAATTCACCGTTATTCTAGCAACACAGCTACAAATTATTCTAATAAGTCTCGTATAGACACTATGTGATGTGTAGGGCTGGGTGGGTGTTTTATACCCCACGTGGTGTGATGGGATGGTCAGGGATGGTCAAAGTTGTTATTCGGTCCATTTCCTTGGTTGCTACAAGAAAAGTTAGGATGATTACGCCATGAAGGATTATAGAAGTTGGACTGGGGTCCTTGTCCACTCCTATTTTGATGTTAGTTCCCCACATAGTATGCTAACTCGGGATTTGATGGACAATTCTCGAAAGAATGACCTTTCCCACAATACACACAGAAAACTACTTCGTATGGACTTGGTGGTTGAGCTACAAAATTATTAGCACTATTAGCAGTAAACTGTTTTAACATAGAGGAAATAGATGATACCTGAGCTGATAATGAAGTGAGGACGTCAACTTCATGAACCCCAGCTACACGTCTTCTTGAAGCTATTTGATTTGTTGGCCATTGATAGTTATTACTCGTGATCCTCTCAATGATCTCATAATCCTCGTTATAAGACTTAGACAAAATTGCACAATTCGCAGAAGCATTACCATCAATCTTGTATGTGCGTTGAGACCATTATAGAATGTCTCTAACTGGATACAATAAGGAACCCCATGATGAGGACACTTACTCAGTAACTGCTTGAATCACTCCCAAGCCTCATACAAAGACTCGTCATCTAATTGTTGGAAAGTTGTGATCTCATTCCTCAACTTAGCATTTTTGGTAGGCGGGAAATACTTAACCAAAAATCTCTCTGCTAATTCTTGCCATGTAGATATGGAACTCGGTGGCAATGAATTGAGCTATGCTCGTGCTCGATCTCACAATGAGTACAGAAACAACTTCAACCTCAGTTCGTCTTCAGTCACACCGCTATCTTGAATGAATCACTCACATCCATAAACAATCGAAGGTGGAGATGTGGATATTCTGTGGGCATACCACTGAATTGGCCTACCGTTTAGAGCATTTGAAACATTACTAGTTTCAATTCAAATTGGGTTGCCTCAATATATGGGCTTCTAATTTTTGGATTTCACTCAATAAAAAGTGGCACAGCATATTGTCTGATGCATCGATCCCTATCATCGAAAATGAGGATAGGATTTTGTACATGACTGGTTTTATTACTTTGGTCTTAATTCTGATTTCCAAGGTCCATCTCAACTTGTATTTGAGCTGTTCATTCACGTCTTCTTTGTTTGAAAGTTCACTCAATTTCAGGGTCTACAGGAAGTAAATCGATAATTCGATCTATGCTCATAAACACCTGAAAAGAAAACCACAAAATTAAAAAGAATAAGTTAGTAATGTTAGAAATAAATCAAATTGAAAATAAATAATTTCACGAAAGAAATGACTATGACAACAGTTGACAATCCCCGGCAATGGCGCCAAAAACTTATAACGCGTAGGTTTGTGCAAGTGTACACAGTCGTTATCAAGTAATAAGTAAGTATCGAGTTATCATCTCCAAATGGATTTTTTTTGTGCTAAGTCACTTAATTTGTAAAATTATATTAACAATTTGATAAATAAAAACACAATTTAGTTGAAAAGTGATGATTAAAATATATTAGACTAAATGTAATAATCCCCAATGCAAATTAACCTAAGTATGAAAACTATATGAATGAAATAGATTTTAGCAAAATTAAACACAATTTGCAACAATTATAACATAAATAAACTAGGACAATTACTTTAATTAAACTCAATTTATTATCAGCATGCTTAATAATATTCAGAAAAACATTCCATGGCAGCTCCATCTTTCATGAGTTTGGAAACCACGTTAGGTCCTTTCGGAATCCTTTACTTAGTAAATACGCGTTTTACTGATCCTTATTTACTAAGGGTTTCTTAGTATTCATGTGAGGTAACAAGGACATGTTAGGTTTGAAACAGGTTAATCACACAAATCTAAAAATTATGCAGATAATAGAGCCTGGTTAGGGTTGTTATGCAACCTGCAATTTAATCGGGTTAGGATCTAAATTGAGCATGCACATTTCAATTATGCCTCCACTAGCCATCGTCTGGTTAGGATCACATAGCTAATTCAGGTGCATTTCAATCACGTATGAACAAAATACATACTTGATTTTAATTGAAAACATGATCGATTAAGGCACAAACATTATAAGCATGAATCTAATAAATATTATTTAATCTAAGCAATCATCCTAGCTTAAATAAAATTAAGTTAACATTGTTGTAAACAAGAATAAAGAACACATAGCAAACATCTTTAAATTAAATTAAAGAAAAGAAAGATTAAACCCAATTCAGAGTGGCTGTCACACAAGACTCTAACTGACGAGGATCCTTCGTTCCTTTACTTTGCTCATTTGCTGATGGCTCTCCAAGGTGGCCGACCAAGGGTTCTTTAAGAGGCTCAAATGCTAAAATCTTTATGAAAAGATGATGATAGGTGTGGGGAGAAAAAAAGAATGCTAAGAGAATTTAGAGAGGAGAGAATGATGAATGATGAGGGATGAGTGATGAGTGATGAGTGATGAGGGATGAATAGAAATGTGAGAATGAGGTCTTATTTATAGGTGCGGAGAGGGGGATAGTTTATTAAAAATAGGGGCTTTCATCTTTTGAAGCATCTTCCATGGGTGGCCGGCCATAAATTGAGGAAGTTGAGCTGATTTTTGCTTGATTTTTGCTCAATTTGAATGCCACAACAACTTAGGACTGAGACTCGGTCAAGTACAAATCTTCAGGTAAATCTCTAATTTCTTCAACTCTTCAAGGACCTTGTGCAATTAACCAAAAAGTGGTTTATGGACAGCCATTGGCAGCAGAATTGTGGGTTGACTTGGTCCCCAATTTGGATAGTTTTCTAATCCAACAAAGCTACCAGACCTGTCCAGAATAAATCAACAAGTTAGAGGACCAAAGAATAAAATTTATTCAATTTAATTAATTAATTTAAAACCTAAATTATTAATGAAATATTTAAAAATGAATAATTAAATATAATTTTATATTTTATTATTTAATTTAATCATGCATGGCCCACTTTATGTCTTAAAAAAATATAATAAATTCAAATTAATATAAAATAAGCCATTTATTGCATGAAAATTATATAATAAAGCATAAAATTACATTTTAATAATTTTTATATCTTAGTTTCATATTTTCATATATTTCAATTATTTATTAAACAATTACTTAGTTTTAACAACAATTTTAAGTAAAAAGATGATAAATTACATAGGAAAAATCCTATATATTTTTCCGTTTAGCTGCTTCTACTGGGTTCAGCCATGCAGTAATTGTGGTAGGCGTAATCTAGGTGAGCGTTGGAGGAGATTAAGGGCTTCTTTGCATTGTGGATTGATGGATCATAGGATTAGAGAGTGTCCACAGTGTTTTGATCAGATGCAAGCTCTGCGTCCGGGTTTTGTTCAGCCTCAGAGGGTAGTACAGCAGCCACCTAGGGGCCGTGGTCTGGCCAGGGGTGGTAATGGTTTGGGCAGAGGACAGAGAGCACCAGGCAGAGCTGCTAATCAGACTAAGGCGAGACAACCTACACTGGTATATACTGTTTGACACCGAGAGGACAGAGACAGCTCTGATGTGATTACGAATACGTTCTTTATTTTTGATGCCCTTTATACTACTTTGATAGACAGAGGGTCAACACACTCGTATGTAGCTAGTACTGTCTCTGGAAACTTAGGGATTACTATTGAGAGTACTTCTTGTGAGATATATGTACTGAGTTCGTTGGGTCAATCTGTTCGAGTTAATAAGATGTATAGGAATGTACGGCTAGAAGTTTAAGGGGTTGTGTTTCCGAAAAATCTGATGGAACTACCGTTTAGAGAGTTCAACTTGATTCTGGGTATGGATTGGTTAGTAGAGCACCAAGTCAGTTTGGATTGCGTGACTAAGAGAGTCATTTTGAGAACCAAAGATGATGTGGAAGTGGTTATGATCAGCGAGCGTCGAGATTACTTATCCAATATGACATCCGCTCTAATAGCTGAAAAACTAGTTCGGTAAGGGTGTGAAACATATCTGGCCTTCATAAGTGTTTCAATTTTTGGGGACTCTTCTGTCGGGAACATCAGAACAGTGATGGAATTTCTAGATGTATTTCTTGATAAGTTACCGGGTTTACCTCTAAATCAGGAAGTTGAGTTTGGCATTGAGTTTCTACTGAGTACAGCTCTAGTGTTCATCGCTCCATACCAAATGGCATCGAAAGAGCTTATGGAGCTAAAGGCTCAGCTTCAGGAGCTTTTGGATTGTGGATTTATCCATCCTAGTGTGTCTTCGTGGAGGGGCAACAGTTTTGTTCGTAAAGAAAAAGGACAATACTGTGAGGATTTTTATTGATTACCAATAGTTGAATAAGCTGACTGTGAAGAATAAGTACACATTCCGGGGATCGACAATTTGTTTAATTAGTTTCGTGGAGCTTCAGTATTCTCTAAGATAGATATCTGTTTTGGTTATCATCAGCTTAGGGTTAAGGAAGCTGATATATTTAAGACAGCTTTTAATTTTCGTTATGGGCACTACGAGTTCCTGGTCATGCCTTTTGGTTTGTTAAATGCTCCGGCTGCATTCATAGATCTAATAAATCGGGTTTTCTAGCCGTATTTGGATCAGTTCATCGTAATCTTTACCGACGATATTCTGGTGTACTCTAAGACTGATGATGGGCATGATGAGCATATTAGAGCAGTGCTTTAGATACTTCAAGAGAAACAACTCTAAGCTAAGTAGAGCAAGTGTGAATTTTGGTTACGGGAAGTAACTTTTTTAGGGTACGTGGTTTCTGCTGAGGGGATCCGAGTTGATCCTCGAAAGATTGAGGCTATACTTGATTAGAAACAGCCTAAGAACTTTTCTAAGATCCGCAGTTTTCTAGGTCTTGGGGGTTATTATCGACAGTTTGTTGAGGGCTTCTCATTGATTGCAACTCCTCTAACTAAGCTTCTGCGTAAGAATGTTCCTTTTGTCTGAACTGATGTGCAATAATTGAGCTTTGAGAAGCTCAAGTCTGTTCTGACTCAGGCACCGGTTCTGGTACAACTAGAATCAAATAAATAGTTTGTGGTTTACAGTGATGCATCACATATTAATTTGGGATGTATAATCATGCAAGATGGTAAGGTTATGGCTTATGCATTCCGATAGCTTAAGTCACACTAAGGAAATTATCCGACGCATGATCTCAAGTTAGCTACCATGAAGTTTGCTCTGGAGGCACTATTTATATAGTAAGAGGTGTATCATCTACACCAATTACAAGAGCCTCAAGTACCTCTTTACTCAAAAGAAGTTGAATCTTAGGCAACGTAGATAGATTGAGCTGCTCAAGGATTACGACTGCACGATAGAGTATCACCCCGGCGAGGCCAATGTGGTGGCTAATGCTTTTAGTCAAAGAGCAATGTTTGATCTGAGGGCGATGTTCACCCCTTTCAGTTTGTTTGATGATAGAAGTCTGTTAGTCGAGTTGCAAGTTAAGCCAACTTGGATCTACAGCTCCGTCAGGTTGAGAGTGGAAGTACATCTGATTTTGGGTTGAATAATGATGGGTTCTATGTATCTGAAGACGAGTTTGTATACCGAATTACTCTAATTTGAGACAGTCAATGCTGAGGGAAGCACATAGTAGGTCTAATGCTATGCATCCCGGTGGAAATAAGATGTATCAGGATCTTCGTGAATTGTATTAGAGGTAACATATTTTCTTTCTCGTTGTTTGATGTGCCAGCAAGTTAAGGCTGAGCACCAGTTGCCTTCGAGTTTGGTCCAACCTATTAAGATTCCCTTATGAAAATGGAAACGCATGACTATAGACTTCATTAGTGGGCTGCATTTAACACCTACTAAGAAGGGTTCTATTTGGGTCATCGTGGTTTAGTTGACCAAGTCCACCCATTTCATTCCTGTTCGGATAAATTACTCACTACAGAAGTTGGCCAAGCTCTATATTTTTGAGATTGTGAGCCTTCAAGGGGTTCTGATTTCGATAATTTCTAATAGGGATCCTAATTTCACTTCTTAGTTTTGGAAGAAACTTCATGAAGCTCTGGGTTCGAGATTGGACTTCAGTACTACGTTACATCCTCAGAACGATGGTCAATCTGAGAGGGTTATTCAGATACTGGAGGATATGCTTCGAAGTTGGGTAATTGATTTTCGAGGGAGTTGGGATGACTTTCTGCCTTTAGCTGAGTTTGCCTATAATAATAATTGCCAGTCTAACATCCAGATGGCACCTTATAAGGTTCTGTATGGTTGTAAGTGTTGTACTTCGCTGTGTTGGACTGAGTTGGGTGAACGACCGATTTTGGGTCCAGAGTTGGTTTTCGAGACTGAGGACAAAGTCAGATTAATTTAGGATCGTCTTAAGGCAGCTTCTAATAGACAGAAGTCCTATACGAATCTGAAAAAGAGGGATGTCAAGTATTATGGGTGACTTTGCCTTTCTTAAGATATCTCCGTGGAAGAAAGTTCTGCAGTTTGGACGTAAGGGCAAGTTGAGCCCTAAGTTCATTGGGCCCTTTTGAATTTTGAAGCGTGTGGGACCAGTTGCTTATCAGTGTGACCTACCTCCAGAGTTACACTGTATCCATGATATGTTTCACGTCTCTACATTGAGACGGTACCGGTTTGATCCATTTTATGTTGTTTCTGTTGAGGATATCGAGGTTAGACTGGATTTGACATTTGAGAAGGAATCGGTTCAGATTTTGGATCAAGACGTAAAGATTCTAAGGAGGAAGTCTATTCCGTTAGTTAAGGTTCTATGTTGGAATCATGGCACTGAAGAAGCCAAGTGGGAACTTGAGGATTCGATGCGTCAACAGTATCCTTATCTGTTCGGATCAGCTAAATTTCAAAGCCAAAATTTCTTTTAGAGGGTAGAGTTGTAATGCCTTGAATTACTTATCTTCATTTCTGTGAATTCTATCATAAATATGTATCTATTTCAGTGGTTAAGTGATTTGAAGGTGTGTTTGAGGTCTTGGGTTCAAGTCTTAATTTTGGTAATTTATGCTATTTTTGGTCCTATCCTTATTTGTGGCGGTTTGGCTTATATTTTATTCCTGGTTAAATCATATCAGAATGAGCTTGCTGGTTTTAGTGGTAAGGTGCTAGCTTGCCCTGAGGTCCCATGTTCGAGTCCCTGTGTAAACGGAAATGTTAATTTTTGCTTCAATCGTGGGATAGAAGTTTGATGGTAGTGAAATTCTGAGTTAGTTAAGTTGTTAGTGGAGTAGTGGGGGAGGTTGGGATTATGTGCTAAAATTCTGATTTAATTTTATTTTTATTACTTTTTTCTCTTTCCCAAAAACTCTCCCCTCCATCAAATATTTTTTTCTTCTTTATTTTTCTCCTTGTTTTTGTGAAAATCTTCCTTTCCAAATTACGGTGTTTCGAACTTCTGATATCTTAATGTGTCTAGGTAAGTGCAGGTGGTGAGTTTTTGCTCGGATTAAGGGCAATTGTTAAAGCTAATCTAAATCAGTATTACTTTTCGTTAGTATTAATTTGTGGGTTTTTAGCAACAATGAATCCTAAGGAGTGAAACTCTCCTCCTGCAGAATCGTAGTCAAGATTATTTGAGAAGTTAGGAAAGTAACGAACACTTGAGTTTCACTATAGTCAATCTCTTTGTTTCAATTTAATTGAGGACTAAGGACTGATTTTGAGGCATTATTGTCAGTTTTTATGATCAGGTGGTCTCGGGATTGTTTTCGTATAAAAAATGAACCAAGTGTGTAACGAAAACACGAAAAATTAAAGTTTGGCAAAAGCCAAAAAAGTGGCCTGTCGACGCTACATGGGAGTGTACGACACAAGGCCGTGTGACGAGCGAGCGTGTGGCCGTGTGAGTCATACGGGCTAGGCTTATTTGGGTGTGTGGGCCCACACAAGCATGCTACACAGGCGTGTGGGCCACACGAGCAAGCCATCTGGGCATGTGGGCCCAAAATTATGAAATTTTCCCTAGGGTCGCATGTGTCGCTCCAATTGATTGTGGGCCTTACGTAGGGCTAGTAAGGGAAAAACAAAACCTAATGCATGCGATCTGTTATTCTGATAGACTAATCTAAGTTTAGGAAAACTAATATGTATGTCAGATTGTGTTGTATAAGCATGTATGATATCTGTATACGAGTATGCATGTCATGTTAAATTTGTTAATTCTGTATATTTGTATTCTGTATTTGTATATAGGGTAGGTTCTGTTTGTTGGAGGAAGTGTTCTGTGATGCGATAATTCGTCGTTATTCTAGCGACACAGCTTCAAATTATTCTTCTCGTACAGACACTATGTGGTGTGTAGGGCTGGGTGGGTGTTTTATACCCTATGTGGTGTGTTAGGATGGTCGGAGATGGTGTGTAGAGGATGGGGGTAAGACTTTGCATATCTATATGTATCTGATAATCTGATTCTGGTAAGGACCTATGTCCGCTTCTGTTTTGATATACTAAAATTTTAAATTTGATGTATGTATGTTTCCGTTGAGTTACACACTGAGTTTATGAAAACTCACATCTGTTGTCTATTTTGTTCAGGTAATCCTCAGACATAGGTGGGTCGGTAAGACGGAGTCTCAGCGGTGACCACTAGTTCGCAAACTATTTTGATTAATGATTTTTATTTAAAATCTGGATTATTTTTTAGAGTTTTGTAATTTTGGGACTCTCTAGACTGTTTCTTTTAATTTTGGTTTTGGATGTGTTTTTTACTTTTATACTACGAGGTTTGACAAAACCATGATTTTACGCAAGCAAATGTTTTTTATAAAAACACAAACTCGGTTTTCAACTTTAACAATATCAAACATTCACTACAAAATAAGTTTTCTGAAAGAGCAAATTAACAATGTTTTCCTTAACGAAAGTAATAATAAGATTGATTTCAAAACCCTTCTTCGTAACACTCCCAAACTCAGCAATAACGTCTAAGATGGGTTCGGGGTGTTGCATGTGGACTTAGAAAATGAAAAAGAGAAACGAGAGAAAATGCCTAGAAATCGAGTGAAAATTGTGTGTGAAGTGAAAGGGTTGCAGTGTTTTTTAGCTAAAGAACCCCCACTGAATTTTCAAAAATTGGGGAATTTGTCATTAGGCCACTCCCACAATTCCCTTGTTTTACAAAGTAATTATTTCCCTCCAAAATTCCGAAAATATGGGTAATTTTCCATAAAACCACTCAAAACTTTCCTTTGTTTTGCAAAATGGTCATATGTAATTAATATTTTAAATTTTCTCAATTAAACCCCATTTTAATTTATTTTTCAATTCTAATTTGACCCAAAATATTTATTCTACCCAAAAATTATTTAAAATTAATAAAATTAATTTTTTAAAAATATTTTTATCTTTTAAAATATTATTTTTCAATTTTTTTTAAATGAAATTGAGCTAACTAAACTAAGAGAAAAATTACTAATAACCCCGATTAGCTCTTACTTTTTCACTCAGAACCTAGTAAACTTATCGGAAACTACTAGACCTATTTTTAGGGCCTTACAACTCTCCCTTCTTAAAAGAAATTTTGTCCCGGAAATTTACTTTAACTAAATAAATACGAATATTGACGCCTCATGATATCTTCCGACTCTCAAGTGGCTTCCTCAGTCTTATGGTTGCGCCACAAAACTTTCACTAGTGGAATCGTCTTACTACGCAGCACCTTGACCTCACGGTCTAAGATCGCAACCGGTTCCTCCTCATATGAAAGGTCAGATCGAACATCAATCTCCTCAATAGGAACAACATGGGAAGGATCCGATCTATTCTTCCGAAGCATAGAAACATAGAAGACATTGTGAATGCGCTCAAGCTCAGGCGCTAACAGAACACGATAAGCAATCGATTCATTCCACTCAATCACCTTGTAAGGGCAAATGAACCTCGGACTAGGCTTACCTTTTTGCTCAAACCTCAAAGCCTTATTCCAAGGATAGACCTTCAGAAACACCTTATCACCAACCTGATACTCGATATCTTTTTGTCTCAAGTCAACATAAGATTTCTGCCTGTCTGATAAGTTTTACCTTGTCCTCGATCTCATAGACCAAACCTGGACCTAAATTCCTCTTCTCCTCCATGTCAAACCAACATAGTGGGGTCCTACACTTCCTACCATAAAGTTCCTCAAACGGAGCCATCTGAATACTCCTTTGATAACTATTGTTATACGCGAACTCAGCCAACGACAAATGTCGCTCCCAATTGCCACCAAAATCAATAGCAGAACTTCGAAGCATATCCTTGAGAATTTGGATCACCCTCTCAGACTGACCATATGACTGCAAATGATACACGGTACTGAAGTGAAGCTTCAAACCTAAAGCCTCATGCAATGTCTTTTAGAACCTCAATGTGATCCGTGGATCCCTGTCTGATATGATAGAAGCTGGAACTCCATACAATCTGACAATCTCCCTAATGTAAAGCTCGGCAAACTATTGAAAACTTAAATTCGTATGTACATGCAAGAAATGCGCACACTTCGTAAACTGATCCATTATCATCCAAACTGAGTCCTTCGAGATAGATTCAATGTCAAACCAGAAACAAAATCCATCGTGATATGCTCTCATTTTCACGCTAGAATCCTGATCGACTGAAATAACCTAGACAAAAATTGATGCTCAGCTTTAACCCTCTAGAAACTAAACATCTACCAACAAAATCAACTACATCTTTCCCCAACCCTGGCCACCAATATAAAACCCGAAGATTCTGATACATCTTGTTCCCACCGAGATGCATAACATATGGACTACTATGAGCCTCGGTAAGAATCATATGTCTCAGATCCCTGCCCATCGGAACACACATCCAACCTCTGAAGTAAAAGACACCATCAGTATAGAGACCAAAATCTCTAAGAACACCCAACTCAACCTGACAGATATGATGCACTAAACTCTCGTCGAACGGCTATCTCTCTCGAATTTGCTGTGCAAGGGTTGGCTTCACCTAAAGCTTAACCAACAAACCAATATCCTTAGAAATTGACAACTTCATGAACGTCATCCTCAAGTCAATCAAGGACTTCTGACCCAAGGTATCAACAACAACATTCGTCTTTCCCAGATGATACTCAATTACACAATCGTAGTCCTTCAGCAGCTCAATCCAATGTCTCTGTCTCAAGTTTAACTCCTTCTAGGTAAGGAGATACTTAAGACTCTTGTTACCAGTGTAGATCACATACCACTCACCATAAAAATAATGACGCCAAATCTTGAGTGCAAAGACTACGGCAGCCAACTCCAGATCATGGGTTGGATAGTTACACTCATGCGGTTTCAACTGCATCAACACATAAGCAACCACATTTCCCTCCTGTATCACCACACAACCCAATCCCATGTAAGAAGCATCACTGAAAACAACATATTCCTTACCAGACTTTGGTTGTATCAATATAGGTGTTTCAATCAGAACCGACTTTTGCTTCTCAAAACTCCTTTGCCTCTCATCAGTACACTCGAAAGTAGTATTCTTTTGAAGCAACTTCGTCAATGGAGCAGCAATACACGAAAACCCCTCAATGAAACGATGATAATAACTAGCTAAGCCCAAGAAACTCCTGGCCTCAGACACAGACCTCGGTAGCTTCCAATCCAAGATCGCCTCAACCTTCTTCGGATCAACCCGAATACCTTCACCTAAAACGACATGTCCAAGGAAAACCACCTCTCGAAGCCAGAACTCACACTTGCTAAGCTTGGCATATAGTTACTTATCCCTAAAAATTTGAAGAACCACTCTGAAATGCTCGTCATGCTCATCCTCCAATCGAGAATACACTAATATATCATCTACAAAAAAGTACAACAAATCGATCCAGATAGGAATGGAATACACGATTTATCATGTTCATAAATGCGGTAAGTACATTTGTTAATTCGAATGGCATGACAAGAAACTTAAAATGCCCATAACGAGTCCTAAACATTGTCTTCATAACATCCTCATCCTTCACCTTCAATTGATAATACCCAGATCTCAAATCAATATTTGAGAAAACTAAAGCTCCTCAAAACTAGTCAAACAAATCATCGATCCTCGGAAGTGGGTACTTATTCTTGATGGCCAACTTATTCAGTTGGCGATAATTAATGCACAACCTCAAAGTCTCATCCTTCTTCTTTACAAACAAAATCAGCGCTCCTTACGACAACACACTTGGTCAAATGAAACACTAATCCAACAACTCCTTTAACTACTTAGGTTTCATATGGTAAGACGCAATTGACACCGAAGCTGTACCAAGATAGAGCTAAATACCAAAATCAACTTCTCTATCCGACGAAATACCAAACAACTCCTCAGGAAAAATATTTAAAAAATCACAAACTGCACGAATTTCATCCAACCTTAACTCCCTACTATAAGCATTCAGGACATAGGCTAGATAAGCTTCGCAACCTTTCTGAACTAACTTTTCGGCTCAAAGCGCAGAAACCACATTGGAGAGCAACTTAGACTCTCTCCAACAACAACAATCTCAGGGTCATCAGCACAACATAGAGTCACCAACTTTGCCTCACAGTTGACCTTCGCCCGATGCTCGGTCCAACAATCCATCCCAAGGATAACATCAAATCCCCAGAACAGAAACTTTAAAAGATCTACAGGAAATACTTGTCCCTGAACCATCAGAGGACAAGGTCGATAAACCTAACCAACTACTACACTATCACCCAGCAGACTCCTCATAGTAACACCCAACCTAGATGTCTCTACAGAAATCCCCAACTCTGTAGCTACATCTCTTAGAATAAACGATCTCGTAGCACCAGAATCTATTAAAGCTGGAAGAGAAAAAGACTGTAGTGTGAATGTACCTACGATGACGTCTGTGGCCTCTCTAGTCTGGGGCTTTCTAACTGCTTATACTCTAGCTGGACCTCCAGTCTCAACTCGAGCAACTCCTTTCTATCCAAATCCTTTACCACCATCACCTCTTCCATGACCCCTCCCTTGAGCCGGAGTAGGTGTAGTAGCAAGACAGCAACAGCAGTAGGCTGGTCTCTAGCCATAACTACCCTCCTAAGGCAATCTCTAATACGGTGCTCCATCAATCCGCAATCAGTACAGGCACCAGTCAACTTCTAACACTCACCAAGATGCCTACGGTTACAATACCTGCACAACGGCATCATAACACGTCCTTGATTACCTGAGCCAGTCATAGCTCTTGCGGTCTGTCTAACCGTAAAATATGTGTGAATTTTAAATAAAAATCTATTTATTCAGGTTGTCATGATTAGTCTCCAATTATAATAAACATGATATAATAAATAAATCATAGTAAAATATACCTAAGATTCTTTAACATCATTGTTATGACCCTGGCTATTATCACAAGCACTATTACAAGTAGTAAAACAATTTTGTTTTCGTAATAACATTTATAATCTAATAGTAAAAAATAATTTAATAAATAAAATCAAAATTTTCGTGTACGATGCTTGAAAGTTATTCGATATAATTGTACCAAATTTCGATATCACATATATGTTATAAAATTTTATGATGCTCTAATCAAATATTTCTAAATTCAATTTAAAAGATATAATACAATAATTTCAAGCATATTTAATAACAATAATTTTATCATAAAAAATTGTAATCATCTAAATATCATACATAATATAATTTAATAAAGAATCTTAGTTTAAAAGAAACCTTAAAGTGATAATATTTTTCATAAAATAACTTTACCAAAAATTAATCAACAAAGGAGAAAAACATACCACGTAAGGATTATATAAATTCCTTTGCATAATGATTACCTATAATGCGCAAGCCTCAATTGAAGACTAAAATAACAATAACTCTATAAGGCAATTGACAACAAGTTTAGTAGCAAATTTGAGTGACTGACTATTGTGTTGGTTGTTGCTTGAAAAAGATAAGGCTTGGTAAAAGGGAAAAATTTTTGTGACTTATGGAGAAAAACAATTAAAAGATAATTGTGCTAGTAACATGTTATAAAATAAATAGATAGAGAGTAAAGAACAAAGAGAATGAGAAAGCAAAGAGAGTTATTTTATTGATCAATTGGAATATTTGCAAAGCTTCTCCATAGTCTCTATTTATAGGCATAAAAAGTATAAATAAAGTAGAGATCTAATTCTAATGACTATTAGAATTTCAAGTGCATTAAAACTTATCTTGATATTGATGGATATCCACTTAATAAAATATTCATAACACTCCCCCTTTGATGTCCATTTGTAGATAATGTGACTCGTTAATACCTTACTAAGATAAAAACCTTGTGAGAAAAATTTCCTAGTGAAGGAAAAAGAGTACACATATCTATAAAATGCATAATATGCTGCCTCATCAAAAATGTTGCCAGGAAAACTCAATGGGACAAAACTTCGATTAAGGGAAAAAGAGTACAACGAGTATTTACTCCCCCCTCATGAAAACATCACATAATATCTCATATTCTATGTATTTAATCTTGAATACTAGCTTTTCAAATGACCATTTAAACATATTTGTTAAGCATTTATATCAAAAAAATTTTGAAAGTCATGAGTGAGGGAAAATTTTTGGGGAAATATATTTTGATCTTTTTAGGAGTTTCAACAACAATTATAACAAACTTTAATCATGATCCCTCTATAAAAATACAAATGGGTATTTTGGATCATTTTATGATCATTTTTCAACTACTATTGCCTAAGTAAAATTTACCACATATGTTCAATTATTTCAATTCATATAAATGAACAATTTCTCGATAATTTCAATATGTTTTTGGCATTCTAAGTCCTTTAAGAATTTTAATATAAACTTTACTATATAGTGATTCATAAAAGGTTGTAACAACAACCATTAGACGCAAATTAAATCTTTTATAAACTGTTAGTTTAATAATATATTTAAAGGTTATTGCATCCACCACAAAAGAATATTATATCTTTTCATTATCAATACCAAGGTTTAGTAAAAACTTCATATTTTTTTTTTCGTTTTGTAAAACTACTTCATTTTCACCATTACTGGCTTTATACCTTTAGATATCTGGACTATTGGTCCCAAAACTCAACAAATTTAATTGTACTTGAGTTGCGTCTTTCTATTTTGATCAATTTATTCTATATTTATATTTCTCCTGCATAGCCTCCTCGTAAGTGAGTGGATCATTATCCTCGTGATTGGTTTCCGTATTATAAATACTACAATCATGGATAAAGAGTTCCGGTTTCTTAGAAACTCACCTACTACGACGGATTCCCCTATGTTGTTGATCATTTATAGGTTTTTCTACAATGTTCCCGAGAATTAAACTTGGTGATTGTTCTACCATTCACGAAAGTTCCTCGAGTACCACTTTACTTCGAGGCTTAAAGTTATCCATGTAACTTTCCTCGAGGAAAGTAGCATAAGTAGAAGCTTTAACTGTATTATCTTTCGGATTGTAGAATAATCATCCCTTTGTTCCTTTTGGATATCCTACAAACATGTACAATTCTATCTGTGCATCCAACTTATTTACGTCCTTATCAATAACGTGTGCTGGACAAACCCATATTCTAACATGATTTAGAACGGGTTCCTTTCCAAGCCACAGTTCATAAGGTGTCTTGCAAGAAGACTTGGTTGACACATCATTTGTATTGCAAATCCCCAGAAGGAAGTAGGAAGTTGTGAATGGCTTAACATTGAATGGACCATGTCAAGCAAGGTTCTATTGCTTCTCTCAACTACGTCATTTTGCTGTAAAGTGCCTAGTGCATTCAATTGGGATAAAGTCTCATTCTCTATGAGGGATCTTAAGAACTCGTCGAACAAATATTCCCCACCTCGGTCAGACCAAAGATTCTTTATGGATAAACCTAATTGCTTTTCCACTTCCTCATGAAACTCTCGAAATTTATCAAAGGTTTCGCTTTTGCTGTGCATTAGATACACATATTCATATCAAGATTAGTCGTCGATAAAAGTACGTAATAATCATAACTTCCTCGGGCACTGATGCTCATGAGACTAAATGCATCAGTGTGCAAAAGTTATAAAGGTTGGTTGACCCTTGTACCTTTCGCATTAAAAGACCTCTTAGTCATTTTACCTTCAAGCAAGATTCACATTGTGGAAGACTAACTTCCTTAAGTATACTTAAGAGACCATCTTTCACGAGTCTAGTGATTCTTTCTTGGTTAATATGACCAAGTCTTAAATGCCATAGATACCCCACATTAGAGTAAGAAGTTTTAAGTTTTTTATTCACTATTTCAATTTGAAGCATCGAGTAGTTATTTGGTTTGATAAAGAAGAGATTGTTTTCCATCCATGCATTACAAATTAAAGAACGATTTCTGTGAATAACAATCCCTTTATTGAATGTCACGGTATAACTGACATAAAATAAACATGCTAAAAAAATTAAATTCCTCTTAAAATGAGGTACATAATACACATTCTTTAAAACAATCTTCCTAAAATTATCAAAGTGTAAAATAACTTCTCACACTGATTTGGCTGAAACATAGCTCCCATCTCCGATTCGCAACGAGAGGCTCCTGTCACACAGACTTCTCATTTCACTAAACCTTTGTAAAGAAACACACACATAGCTAGTGGCTCTAGAATCAATAACCTAATTGTCAATGGATTCTTCCACTAACCAAGCTTCAACTTGCCCTTTTTGGCTAGGTAATCCAAATACTCCTTGCAGTTTGATTTGAAATTCCCTTTTCTATTGCAGAAGAAACATTTGATCTTTTTAGGGTCTTTTGACTTGTTAGCATTCTTCCTATCCACACGAGGTGGAACCGAAGACTTGTCAATTTTTTTCCTTATCTTTTTGTTTCCCTTTAAAGGATGAAGGGCCCACAGCTAAATTTGCCTCAAGTTTTTCTTGAATCGACTTACCACAATTCAGCATCAACTCATAGGATTGTAATTCCTTCATGAGCTGAGTCAAGGTAAGCGCCTCGTTCCCCAAGTTGTAAGTGGCCCTAAAATCAACAAACTCATTGGTTAAGAATTTGAACACTATTTCAATTTACATGTTCACATCTGGTCCATCCTCATTGTCATCCACATCACAAAGAATCTTATAAGCATAAGCATATGTTCTTTGACCGGAGTGCCGACTTTCTGTTGAAAGTTCATCAAATTTGTAATAGCGGATTGTCGAGCTAATGCAACTTGGCCTCTGAGCAAATCCTCCAAATTTGTTATGCTCTCTTTGGTAGTACGAAAATTCTCATGTTACTTTTGCAACACACTACTCATGCTTGCTAACGTATAACATCGAGCAATCGAGTCAGAATCTCTCCAGCGGTTTCTTGCTTTAGACTGAGCTTCAAGAGGGCATGTTTTGTCAAGAATGAATTTTTGTTTCTCACAGCTAAGAACTATCAACAAGTTCTATTTCTATTCTATAAAGTTATCCCATTTAATTTATTCTCAATAAGAATGCTAATAAGAGGAGTAGGAGACATATTTGAACTAAAAAAAATAAAGATTTCACTAATTACTATCTTTGTGTTGAATAAATATTTTTCATTTCAGCAACATATCAAAAATGCAATATGATACATGCGTCTTGTATTAAAACCTTGAAAAAAATTCGTTGCTACGATCATTCTCACACCATCAACAATGTTACATTGGGGTCCCATGATTAACTAGCAAGAACATGGATTACATCCAATCAGTTCGTGAATCTTAATTCTCAAGACTCCACACGAACTAATGATCATTTAATGTTTGGTCATCATCTCTAGCTTAAATATCGTTTCTTGGGAAACTATTTAATAAGATATGATCTTAAGTGTGTAACCATTGACTCAACACCCATCATGAACATGCTTTCATTTGTGAGTCATCTTGGAACAATCTCTCTGAAAGTCATGCATGACTAGTTTTCCTTAAAAGGAAATCTCATCTAGTGAACCCACATGACAAAGTTTACCTTGGGGTGCGGCCAGAGTAAGAACCAGC
This sequence comes from Gossypium anomalum, assembly GCA_025698475.1. Classification (NCBI taxonomy): domain Eukaryota; kingdom Viridiplantae; phylum Streptophyta; class Magnoliopsida; order Malvales; family Malvaceae; genus Gossypium; species Gossypium anomalum. The sequence continues at coordinate 19,885,319 of CM046957.1, forward strand.
TCAAAACTTTATCATGATATCACTTAGGGACCATCAACGGAGGTCGTAGGTCTTGTTCAAGGACCTTCTTCCACTTAATATTTTAAAAACATGAAAGGTTTTTTATCCCAAATTTCAAGAATGCTCATACAATAGTCCTAGTGGCATTCTTACCTAATCTAAATGACATGCTTCTAATATATGCATGGCATGCTATGGCAATAATATCCATTCACAAGAATCAATTAATCTTAAAACAAACAATTTTGATTCTCCATAGTTTTTCTTTTAAGGGAAAAATGAAGAAGTGAATGTGAACCGTGCATCGGGTAGGGTCCTAGGAAAGTGAGGTGAGTCAAATTTGACCGCTTAAAAACCAAGCCTTTTCTAGTGAGAGCCAATCTTAGACATGCACCTTCTCATTACCACACTTCTCACAGTTATCGAATAACCAAAAAAAGTGATTAGAACAATACAACACATGTATTTTCTCATTACCACACTTCTTATTTTTAATCGATCAACTGTGAATCATCTCATATATATATCACAATTGTAAAATTACATAATACAAATATTATAAACAATTATACAACAGATATATAATGAGATAAGTAATTAAAATAAAATTTTCAGCCAAGGTTTCCATAGTTCTATTTCTAGAAAATAAATGAAAAAAATAAAATTACATAAATTTTCACCACAAGGCATTCCTTAAGTCTTCAACCGCCATCGCATCTTTTCCTCGTTATAGACTCCTTTTGGAAAAATTACATTTATGTCCTATGTCTGTTTCCGGCTCATAAAAATTCTATGAATTTTTTAAAAAATAACCCTACATGAAAATGATAGTCCACGATTTATTTCCTAAGAACCACAACCTCGGGAAAAAACAATTACATAACAAATATATAGTATCACATCCATTCTCATATATAACTCAAAACATGCATAAGATCTAAAGAATGTCACTTTCTATGTAATCAATCATTCAAGAAGGAGAGAAATTTATTTTGATTATCTGTTTATACTTATAAATAGAACACAACCTGGCTCATGATACCAATCGTTTGGAAAAATAGATTTGAAAAATGCAGTGAAAAATAAAATTAAGGGAAAACCAGAATTTTAAATTTTTTCCAAAACAAGATCTTGGTTGTGATATCTAAAGTAATAAACATTTAATCAAAATTGTACCTTTTCAATTCGTCTAAGATGAGCACTTTGACCAAGTAGTCTTCTTCGCTATCCTCGAGCTTACGTCTGTTGAGTATGAGCTTACTTTGAATCAAAAAAAAAATTCACAAAAATTACCAGTGGGGTAATTTTGCGATTTCTCTAAAATTTTAGGTCAAGTTGTAAATAAAAAAAATATCTCTAGAAATTTTCTAGAATAATCTCTTTAGAGAATTTTCTCTCTATAACTTTCTCTTTAATTCAAGTATGTGTAAATAATTACCCAATACTCTCTTTATATAGGGAGAGATTAGATAGTTCAACTATTATTAAACTTAATCACTTTAATATTAAATTTAACCTAATATTTATCTTGATAAATATTAGATTAAATTTAATATTAAATCTTATTAAAATAATAGTGTAACATCCCGATTTTGGGCCTAGTCAGAATGGTGGTTTTGAGACCACAAATTCGAAGTAGAAATAATTATTTTATGAATGTATTGAGGTCTATGATATGTTTGCATGATTGTATGAAGGTTTCGTTAAGAAATTTTGTTGATAGAGTGTCCAATTTGATTTTTAGGACTAAATTGCAAAAGTTGCAAAACATGTGATTCTAGAAGCTTTAAGCATGAAATAGCTATGGATTATTAATTAGAGGTCCTTAAATAGCAATTTGACAAATTTCTATTTTTATGGACAAAAATGGGCATGAATAAGTAAAATTTGAAAGTTTAGTAAAAAGGTTATTTTGGTCATTTAGTTAATAAAAGAATAAAAAAGGAAAATTAAGTCAAAATTTGCTCATCTTCTCCATGCCATAGCCGAAATTCCTAAGTTCACCATAGCTAGGGTTTCTTCAACTTTCAAGCTTTATTGTAAGTGCATTCTAGCCCCGTTTTTAATGTTCTTTACATTTTTGAAGTTGTTATCAACCGATCTAGCCATTTCTACCATTTATTTGAGCTAGAGTTGATGTCTAGGGTTTGACCCATGTGTGACATGCATGTATTTTGATGTTTCATGGTAGATTATGAAAGTTTGATGTGTGACGAACATCTTTTACTAAGTGGTTTTCAATGAAAACACCTAAAAAGGACTTATTTGTAAAAATTGTAAAAATGGGTGGTAGAAATGTGATTTGATGAAAAATGTGGGCTGATATAAGCATGATATAGGTTCGACTAGGCTTGGGTAACAAAGAAAATGAGTATATTTCATTTTACGAACCTAAGGACTAATTTGTAAATACATGAAAGTTTAGGGGCAAAAATATAATTTGCCAAAGTATGATTTTTGGACTGATTTGAACAATGTGGTAATTAAATGAGCTAAATTTGCTATTTTAGATCAAGAAAAATAGAGCCCGGACCTAGACCGAGGAAAGAACAAGGTTGTGGACTAAATCAAATTAGTTATCCATATTTTGTACCGACATAAGTTCATATGTAAATAATGCAATATTATGATCATATTATTAATGCATTAATATTGTATGAATTGTATAATTGATTCGATGAACACATTCGACAAGTTCCGACAAAAGAGAGAAAGTCCCGTTTGAACCTTAGGAATAGAATAGGATACGAATGGCATGTCACTAGGACCCCATGTGATATATATGATCATGTGATCCAGATGCTGGTCATGTGTGTCCTACCAGTGCTTAGGTAGTCCTGCATGTTTTGTGGATACCTGACAACTTGTGTGAGCAACCGGTATAGCTACGTCTTGACCGTTAGCTTGTATGAACAGACCCGTGATTAGCTCGAGAGCGAGCCTTTATATGATACGAAATATGAGGTAGCTTTGGCTACATATGTGGCACTTGTGTGCAAGGACCTTCCGTGTATCTGTTTACTATTCCAAGTGTTCAACAGGTATGTCAAAAATGAGAAAGAGTATGTTAAGTCACGAGTTGGTACAGGTATGTACGAAAAACTCATAAGAATGAGCTTGTTAAGTGATGAGCTTTTGGTAAGATTAAGAATGATAAACTTATGCTTGTGATACTATGATGGTAAATATGTTATTTATGTTAAGTTAAATTGTATAATATTTTTGCTAATGTTGCTTAATATTGTTTATTATTGCATGTGAACTTATTAAGCTTTATGCTTACTCCCCCTTCCTTTCCATATTCTTATAGTATTACCAAGTTAGCTCAGGAACCGAAGGACGTCGAAGCTCGATTCACACTATCAAATTAATCCTTTGGGTATTCATGATTTCACATTTTGAGTATGGAATGTATAGGGGACTTAGTGTTTTTTTTTTTACGTGTCATATTAATTTGGCCAAGTGTGTTGGCTTATAATGATTTGATGATTCATTTTGTATATGGCCATGAGATATGGCTTATATTGATTATTGGGTTGTAAGCCTATTTATACATGTATGCACTTGCCTATGCCTTTGAGATGTGGTTTGTGATTGTGTATATGATGGGTTATGTTATTGGTTATGAATGCTTGTTGATTTAATTGAGATGTGTTGGTACAATGATAACTAAGGTCCCAATGTGAAAAATAGAAGTAAACTTATAATTCAAAATGTATGAGAATTTGTAGGCTTGGGCTTGATAAAGTGTAATGTTTTGTGTATGTACTAGTTGATATGATAGTGTCATGATCATGACTTATTTGATTGTGTCTAAGTACTCAATTATGCCATGTTAAGTGCCTTTAAAGTTATGTATGTGTTTGAGTATATAAGGGTGGCAAATGGATTGAAAAATAGCCTCAAAATTATCCACACGGGTAGACACATGGGCATGTGTCTAAGCCATGTGTGACACACGGTCTACCTCATGGGCGTATGATCCGGTCGTGTGTCCCCTGCACCTTAGTTTTGAGAAACAGAATGCCCAGTAGTAAACACACGGGCACGAGACACGGTCATATGTCTGGGCCGTGTGAGAGACACGGCCATAGGACATGGGCATGAGCCCAGGCCGTGTGAAGTCTGCACCTTAATTGCAAAAATTAAATTCGCCACACGGCCTAGCACACGGGCGTGTGACTTAGCCGTGTGACCCTATTCTGTTGATGACGTCATAAATAAAGAGTTACACGGGCTGAGGACACAGGCGTGTCTCAAGCCACACGGGCATGTGTGACTACACGGCCTACCCACACGGGCGTGTGACCCTCCAAAGCATGAAAATTATCTAAGTGTTGTAAAAATTTTGAAAGTTCTCGGTGTAGTCTCGAACCACTCCCAATGTATGTTTTGGGCCTCGTAAGCTCGTAATAGGGACGATATGAATGTGTATGAAAAATTTTAGTTTGGATGGAGATTTGTGTCTCGGTTCTGTAGGATTGCTTGTGTATAAGTCTGGTAATGCCTCGTAACCTGTCTCAGCGTTGGATACGAGTAAGAGGTGTTACAAATAGAATGTTTATCTTGTAGATAAACATTAAATTAAATTTAATATTAAGATAAGTATTAATTTAAATTTAATATTAAACTATTACAATAATATTATTTTTGAAATAATTAATCTGAAATCAAATTCTCTGATAGAGTCCCAGTAGGAGTGTAACTCTTCCACTGCTCAATCACCGATAACCAACTACAGCCGGCCACTGAGACATTATTGTCGCATCCACCGACACCACTGTGTTCGGTAATGTAGGTGCGACACCCTTACGGCACCCCGAGCCGATTCGGTCTAGGTCAATGACGACCTGACCGGTCCGGTCTAGACACCGGTTAGACCATCAGTCCGATTTCACATACCGAGTCCGATTCGACCAATTTTTGGGTCTTGGTCTCAATTTTGGGCTTCCAGGCCCAATTTACAATCTCGGGTCCAATTTTCAAGTTCAATTACCCATTGGGCCAATTATCTGACTTGAAATTTAACTTCCAAAAATATCATATTAATTTTAATTGATTTGATTTATTTTATTTTATTTTATCAAAATTAATTTTTCCAAAAATCACTTAGATTTTCCAAATTATTTTTTCAAGAAAATTCTTTAATCAAATTCTCTAGTTGAACAATTCTTACGACCACTTAATTTAATTCCACATCGAATAAATCGACTCAATTAAATTATTCTCAAAGTCGTAGAATTTTCTTTTGATTTAAATGCAGTCCGGTCGAGTTTTTGTTGAGCTAGCGAAGGGACCAATCGAACATATACAATTAGGCTCTAGTGATTGCAATTATGTCCAGAAGCATCATTCTGATAATTCGCAATTACTTAATCTTGGAGTCAGTCCACAAGAAGTACCATGATTGAAAACTTCTTATTGTATACTTTTTACGAAAGCAATTCATCCAACTGCTTTGTCCAATGACCTCGTCATGTGTGTGTTACCCTCATATGATATCTTTGATTCCTTTAAGTTAAATTCATTCACTCAATACAATCTTATTTTATCTCATTGTCAGCATTGTGTCTTCTTAATGATTAATATGATCATTGTCAACAAATTACTATGATAAATTGCTCGTTCGAGAACTAGCAACTCGTGGTCACATTCCATATTTATCAATCCATACGATGCCGATGAGAGGATATCATTAACTCTTTAATTGAGCTATGAATTTCACTGTTTCTAGTAAAGCCATGCCATACACAAGTCATGTGCCCAACATACCGGCTATGGGCTCGATTATCTTTAAAGTATAAGCCTCCACTTATATCAAAACACATGAGTTACATACGCATGGTCAGTGACTAATTCAGGATTTAGGTAAATCACACCATGAACGTCACAAGTGAATTACTTTACAAACGGATTCAGAATTAATTCATCTTGGGCCCAGTCCAATGTATCATTCTACCAATAAATACATCTAGATCTCTACTCGTGAAGTCAATTGCTCCGATAGCCAAGACTAGCCATCTCCCAAATTGGAATTGTAGATGACATAATAATCCTTCTTAATATTTAAATCAAATGCTCACTTTGATTCTTTTACGGTATTATAGACTCATTTAGATTATCTACTGAAGTAAGTTGTCTTTCTCACAACATAAACGTTCTTTTCAATACCACTTATCTTTAGTTTGAAATATTTGTTTGTCACAATTTCACTATGCATGTAAAATATAAAAGACATAAATATAAAAAACATAATAGTGAAATATGAAATTAACTTTATTTATTTATTCATCCTTCAAATAAATAGAAAATAACTATATATTTACTACAATATTAGCACATTTCTCAACATCTTCGTATACAATTTTTTATTGGTTTTCTTACCTTATAATAGTATAACTTATATTAAATATGAAAAGATTAATTAGTAATTTAACCTATTGAGTTGATGTCATTTAACTCGTGATACTAAACTTAGTAAAGCACTTAATATTAGTAGACATAAATATCCGAGTTTAAAATTAGTCGTCATCATCATTATTATGTAGGTTAAAATATGCCATAAGTCATTGTAATCTTTGAAATTTTAGAATTTAGTCTCTATACTTCTATTTTTAGAAATTTAGTCCTCAACTTTTTAAATTTTAAAATTCAGGTCTAATCATAAACATTGTTAAATTATTTTAGTTAAATTTATTGGTGTGACATTTTAGAATTAAAAAAAAAAACTCACTTTATAGCCACGTAATTATAAAAAATAATATTGTAATGAACTTAAATTTAACAAAAGAAAATTAACATAATAAACGGTTGAGCTTGAATTCTTAAATTTTGAAACCAGAAAAGTATATAATTAAATTTATTGAAAATAAAAGTATAGGAATTAAATTCTAAAATTTTAAAAAGTGGAGGGATTTATAGCATATTTTAACATTATTATTATTATTATTGTTATTCACAAACATACAAGAGCTGTCTTTATTATAGTCCAGCAATCAAAACCCTTCTCTTCTGCATCAAAACCGCGATCTCAGTCCAGAGCTTTTTTAATTTAATATCGTAAAAAATGGTGAGTTTATTATGTTGATCTTTTTCTTATTGCGCAGTGCATCTCCTTCTCCTTTCATATTCACTCTATTCTCAATCCTGTTTATTTATGGAATCGGTAAGTGGAAGTTTTTGGCATTGCGTTTGATTCGAGTTTTACTGGCTTTGGCACGTTGCTGTTCTTTTGTCACCGTCAACTTGTTTGCAGCAGAGCGGGAGAGTACGGATTTGAATGTAGTCGGCATCTGGCGCGTGATGCTCTTTTTCTTTTCCCTGTTTTCTTTCTTCGAGTCTTTGGATATGAATGCGGCAATTTTGAATTGTCATTTCATCCCCGTCTTACTGAATGAGTTTGGCTTAAGGTGTATTGTTTGGTTTTAAGTCCTTTGACTAATTTGTTGGTTTTTGTTGAACGGCCACTCAGACTTGAAATTAAGGTATTTGTTAATTTGACGTGTCGATTAGATCTTGTTATTCTGGTATGAGTGTTTGTCAATTTGTGAGTAATATTGTTAATTATGATGTATGGATCAGAGGAAACTTTCTCAAAGATCAGAGAGAGTAAAATCAGTAGATCTCCATCCAACAGAACCATGGTAATTTCTACCCCATTTTTTTTCAGTTTCCCGTTTATATTTGAATTTGATCATTGAAGGCTAAATGTGATCTGTTGTAATTGTTATTGCAGGATTCTAGCAAGTTTGTATTCTGGAACTCTGTGTATCTGGAACTACCAGTCACAGGTATGGGAGTTTTATTGGTTGTATTATTGGCTGTCAAAACTAGAAGTTCTGCTGTGTTCCCTGTTGGTGAAATGCCTGAATACTGAAGAATGGGTGAATAAGTGGATATATTTATTGTTATAATTCATGTCTAAGTTGAGTTAAATAGCTGTTCTATTATACTTCTTTTAACACTTTTTCCTATATTATCTTTTAAAGAAGTGATGAAAAGAATCTCTCTGTTATTCTTCAAATCATTGTACCACCATCATGGTTAACTTCCTGGGGTGCTCAATTCTATGTGAAAATATGTTGAAATATTTATACTATTATTTCCCTTTTGAAACTAGATTAGCTTAAGTAAGCTTTAATCCAGACTAGTCCGTTCTGCTTGGTGCAAGGCTTGATTCATTTGCAAGATTTAGAGGTATTTCATTCTTAGGTATCTTGTTAGCAAAAGGGCAAGATATCTTAGTTATTGCACCAAAAAATGTGAACGCCCTGCCCTCCAAGAAAAAAAAAAGAAGTTACCTCTACCTCTCTGCTTGGATGGAAAGTTTTTTTTATATCAGAGCAACCTCAGACCTTTTCTGCTTATCTGAAATAAAACAAAGGATTATTTGATTTCACTTTGTCTTTAATAGGAGTGATTTCCTTTCTTATTCCAGCAATTCTTTTATTATCATCTGTTATCTTCATTTCAGTCTGACCCATCTTGTTGATGTATTGTCATCTGCCATTCATCAATGAACATCGTAAACAGTATCTGTTATTGTGACTTTTTGACTTGGTACTGGTAGTATCTTACAGTTGTGAATTGTAAAACATCTTCTAGTACCTCTCCATTCATTTAATTCTTTGATGAAATGGATCACTTTGAGTCTTCCGTAGGAGTTGAACTCTGAGCCTCATTGGTGAAACATATCACTTCTACAAACTTCTTAACCATTACTTTGGACTCCATTGTTACTGTTTCTATTTCAAAATTTAATTGAATGCACTACATATAGTGATCCTTAACTCAATCTTTAGGCTATTTAGTTTCCATCTAGTTCTATTTTATGATTACTTAGATGTCTATAAGTGCTATAGTATATGCAGCAACTGCTATTATAAAACTCTGCTAGAACCTAGGGAACACTGGAATATTAATCTTTTCATGCATATGGCTTGGCATTAACTGTGGATCTTTTCTTTTTTCTTTTTGTTTCTATCACGAAGAATGCATTTTCCTTTTGCATTTTGACATAGTTATTCCATGATATAAGGCTATGGAAATTTCTAGTAGTTTGATGGTATTTGATTTGTATAAGATTTTAAGTGCTTAACATGTGATTCAAGTAGTATTAGATCTTATTTTTGAACTTTTGAAGTCATGATATGTTGAATTGAATTGTTTGGATCTTCACTTATTGTTTACTGTTAACCATAACTATCCTGTTGCACAGACCATGGCTAAGTCGTTTGAGGTCACTGAGTTGCCAGGTACTTTTTCATCTCTTTCTGTGATGCACTTATCTTGGTTTGATCATACTGCTTTTTTTTTCCTTCTATTGTCATCTTGATGAAGTCATTACCATTCTCTGAAGTCAACATCTTTCATCTGCAGTTGGGTCGGCCAAGTTTGTTGTTCGCAAACAATGGGTTGTTGCTGGAGCTGATGACATGTTTATTCGTGTATATAATTACAACACTATGGATAAGGTCAAAGTTTTTGAGGCACATACTGATTACATTAGATGTGTGGCTGTCCATCCTACTCTTCCATATATATTGTCATCATCTGATGATATGCTCATAAAACTCTGGGACTGGGAGAAGGGTTGGGTATGTACTCAGATATTTGAGGGCCACTCTCATTATGTTATGCAAGTGACTTTTAATCCCAAAGACATTAACACTTTTGCTAGTGCATCTCTAGACCGTACCGTAAAGGTATAAACAAGCTTTCTCTTTGTAACTTTTCATGTTACTACATTTTGGCATAACCATGCTAAATTTGCCTAGGCACTGTGAATTTCTAGATTTGGAATCTTGGCTCCCCCGACCCAAACTTTACTTTGGATGCCCATCAGAAAGGTGTAAATTGTGTTGATTACTTTAGTGGTGGTGATAAGCCCTATCTAATCACCGGTTCTGATGATAACACTGCTAAGGTTTGCCCTACTATTCATATCCTGCTATCTTTTGATCATAAATAAGTATTGAGGAACTATTCACACATAAGTTCCCTGGATGTAGGTATGGGACTACCAAACCAAGAGTTGTGTTCAGACATTGGAAAGTCACACACACAATGTTTCTGCAGTTTGTTTCCATCCTGAACTTCCAATTATCATTACTGGTTCTGAGGATGGGACAGTTTGTATCTGGCATGCTACCACTTATAGGTAATTCTTCAGATAGAAAATACCCCTTTCAAGTTTCAATGCCCATTTGTTTTGTTGTGAGGCTGATATTATATGTTCTTTTCTTAATAAAAACTCAAGTTTGCCCTTCATTTCTCAACTTCTTGTCTTGGTCTTGTGTTGGTAAAGTGTGAGTGCTTTTTTATTGTAAAAATGTTGGCTCGAGCATCTTGAGATAGATGTAGAAATTTATGGTCTGGAGCCATGTTGGTGTGTCACATTAATATCTATACCATGAGTAATATTTTGGATTGAGTTTGGTTTCTCGAGTTAAGTGACATCGACTCAGTTCGATAAAATTATCAAAATGAAGTAATACCTTAATAAAAACTCAAAATTTTTATTTATAATTTTTAATAAAACACTTATCTTTCCCAAGAAAATACCGATTTCTACATAAAAATTACCCATATCCTACACTTTTAAGAAAGACTGCTCATATAACTTCTTTATTTAAAGAAAAAAGAATAATGTTGGAATCCCTAAGATTAAGGACAGAAAGCTTACCTTATTACTAGAAATTCTTTGTAAATAGAAACTAATCTCAGTCACTGATTCTTAAGAAGATTACTGATTTTTAGGGATTGTTTCCTTGTTTGTATTAATTCCTCTCTTTATAACTGTAAACTAATTAGCAGAATAAGAATAATCTTTTCTCTGAAATTGTACATGGTATCAAAGCTCTAGGATTCATTCGATCCTGCTCATTCATCTCTAATCTCCCTTCCTAAAAATCCCTCTGGTTTAGTCCTCCTCCCATGGGTGATGTCAATGAAACTTTGTCTGAAACTGAGACTTCACAAATACCTCAGAATGTCAATCAGAGAATCACCCAAAGTGAACTTAATTCCTCCCTTATAATCACCAATCATCGGCTAGACGAGAAGAACTTCTTGCAATGGTCTCAATCGGTCCTTATGGTGATTCGTGGTCGAGGCAAATTAGGGTACATCAATGGAGAAATTCCACGACCAACCACAGTTGACCCGACTTATGCCACTTGGGAACTCAACAACTCAATTGTAATGGCTTGGCTAATTAATTCGATGGAAGGCCATATAAGCCGCACCTATCTCTTTTTCAAAACTGCAAAAGACATGTGGGATGCAGTCAAAGAAAACTACTCGGATCTTGGAAACACCTCCCAGTATTTGAGATCAAGCTTAAGTTAAAGGACATCCGACAAGGGACACTCGATGTAACTCACTATTACAACAATCTGAAAATTTTGTGGCAAGAACTGGATATGTACTATGAGGCAGATTGGGGTGAAGGTTTGGAACGCACCAAGTTTATGACTCATCTTAACAATGAACGTCTTTATGAGTTTCTAGCAAGAATGAACCGTGAGTTAGATGAGGTCCGTGGTCGACTCTCATCGCATCACCTCTCCAACCATCGGTGAAGCATTTGCGTAGTTAGAAGAGAAGAAAAGCGCTGTCTTGTCATGATGGGAGACTCAAAGGAGCCTAAACCTGTGACATCTCTTGGCAACCGGCCCACTGAGACCTCTGCCCTCATCTCCAGAGGTCCACAGCCACAAAAACCACGTGTTAGAAATGATTCTGGATCAACCAGACCATGGTGTAACCATTGCAACCGTGTTGGTCATACAAAGGAAAAGTGCTTCAAACTCCATGGCTATCCTGAAAAAAAAAACAGAAGGATAATAAGAAGATCCCTCATTATCCTCCATCGCTTTGCAAATGATGTTCTCGATGTTCGCCTAACCAAAACCCAACTTGAGACTCTCCATAAGATACTTGGTACTTCCACTGCTCATGGATCTCTAGCCACCCAAGGTACTGCCCTCAATATTGCATTTGAATCTAATAATCAATCCTCGTGGATACTCGATTCAGGTGCCTCTGATCACATGACAGGTAACTCTACTTTGTTTCACACCTACACCCCTTGTCATGACAAGTCTCGAATCCGCATAGCTGATAGTTCTTACTCACCTGTGGCTGGAGTAGGAGAAGTACAAATAACAGAGAATTTTTCTCTCAATAAAGTCCTACATGTCCCAAACTTGTCCTGCAATTTACTTTCAATCAGTAAACTTACTAAGGATGAAAAAGTTCTTGCTAAATTTTCTGCAATTGGTTGTGTGATACAGGAACAGAAATCGGGGAGGATGATTGGCACTGCTAAAGTTGATGATGGACTATATGTTTGGAATAAAGACAGCACACAAGGAGGATTGGCTCTATCCACTTCAAAGGAGGACACAATTATGTTATGGCACCGTGGGTTAGGGCATCCAAATTTTTTGTATTTGAAGAAACATCTTCCGTTGTTATTTCGAAATAAAAGTATTAATTCCTTGAAGTGTGAAATTTGCCAATTATCCAAACATACCCGTGTGCCATACCCATTAAAACCATATATCCAGTCCCAACCATTTTCATTAATCCACAGTGACCTATGGGGAGCCAGCCGAGTGAAAAATATTACGGGGGCTAGGTGATTTATAACATTCATTGATGATCACACTATGGTCTATTGGGTCTATCTCAAAGAAAAATCTGAAACACCCAAAGTATTCCAAAATTTTCACTCAATGGTTCGAACCCAGTTCAACTCTACCATACATACTCTCCACACTGACAATGGGAGAGAATACTTTAACTCTGTCCTAAGCCCATACCTTTCTGACCAAAGCATCATACACCAAAGCTCTTGTCTTGACACTCCTCAACAAAACGGGATCTCCGAGAGAAAAAATCGACATCTCCTTGCTGTGGCTCGAGCCATAATGTTCACCATGAATGTTCCGAAATACTTGTGGGGAGAGGCTGTTCTCACTGCCTGCTATCTCATAAACCGAATGCCATCAAAGGTCCTCAATTTCCAAACACCTCTAAATACCCTTCTACAGACCTTTCCTCTATTTCGTGTTCCTAATCTTCCAGCCAAAATATTTGGTTGCAAAGCTTTTGTCCATAACCATCAACCAAATCAATCCAAACTTGATCCTCGAGCCCACACCTGCATCTTCATTGGATATTCCCTCACACAGAAAGGCTATAAGTGTTATTCACCAACCTTGTGCCGAATGTTTGTCTCTCATGATGTTACCTTCTTTGAAAGTGAACCATACTTTGCACCATCTCATCTTCAGGGGGAGACCTTCAATGAAGATGAGACTCTTAATACTCTCCTCATTATACCTCATGATCCTATCACTACTATCACAAACAAGCCTAACAACCAAGGTGCTATGGTAACCTCAGATTTAGATACTGTTTCCCCTGTGCAGCAAGAAGTTAGCACGATCCTTCCCAATTACAATACCACCACCGAAGTGCAACAAATGACCATCATCAAGAAAAAGCAAAGAAAAATAGGTTCCCAATCTGAGTCTACTCTCGACTTTAATCGTTCTCCTGGCCCGATCTGGCGAAGCCAATTGCATCCCCAACCGAGGACTGTTCTGAAACAGAAGTCTCACCTCCGTCACCATCCATCTATCTTCCAATTGCAGTTCGAAAGGGCACAAGGAGCTACACTCAACACCCTATTTCTCGGTTTGTGTCCTATGGAAATTTATCTAAGTCTGACAAAGCTTTTGTGACTAATGTTGATTTTGTAAAAACTCCAAAAAATATAGAAGAGGCTCTTGAATCAGCTGAGTGGAGACAAGCTGTGATGGAAGAAATGAAGGCCCTCAAAAATAATGAAACATGGGAAGTCTCGGATCTACCTAAAGGAAAAAAAAATAGTAGGATGCAAATGGATCTTCACTACAAAATTTAAACCCGATGGCCGTATTGACCGATACAAGGCTCGACTTGTGGCTAAGGGCTTCACCCAAACTTATGGTCTTGACTACGACGAGACGTTTGCACTAGTTGCCAAACTAAACACCATTCGAGTCCTCCTATCTCTTGCTGCCAACCTTGATTGTTACTTGACTTAATTGGATGTAAAAAATGCTTTCCTCAACGGGGAATTAAATAAGGAAGTGTACATGGATTTTTCACCCGGGTTTAAAGAAAGCAAAGGCCAAGTGTGTAAGCTGAAGAAGTCCTTGTATGGGCTGAAACAATCTCCACGGGTGTGGTTCAGTCGATTTGCAAAAGCTATGACCAGCAGAAATTACATTCAAGGGCGTGACAGACCACACCATGTTCTACAAGCACTCGAGAAAGGGAAAATGTCGCATCCTCATCGTTTATGTGGACGATATAATATTAACAGAGATGACTCAAGCGAAATTGTGAGGTTGAAAGAATTCCTTAGTACAGAGTTCAAGCTTAAAGACTTGGGGAATCTTAAATACTTTCTTGGTATGGAGGTAGCAAGGTCCCAAACGGGTATTTCTATCTCCCAAAGGAAATATGTTCTTGATCTGTCGTCGGTTGGTTTGATGGGTGCAAACCAGTAAAACTCCTATGGAATTTAACCTTAAATTGGGAACTGATGAGGATGGAAAAGAAATCGACAGGGGGAGATATCAACGACTAGTAGGAAGACTCATCTACCTATCTCACACCCGTCCAGATATAGCCTTCAGTGTGAGTGTTATCAGTCTGACATGCATGCCCCAGGGAGAAGCACCTGGAAGCTGCATATAGAATATTAAGGTATCTGAAAGGAACTCTTGGTAAAGGCTTGCATTTCAAGAAAACTGCCAACTAGAATGTGGAAGTCTACACCGATGCAGATCGGGGTTCTCTGTTAACGATAGACGCCTACAAGTGGCTATTGTAGTTATGTTTAGGGGTAACCTCGTGACGTGGAGAAGCAAAAACATGCATTGTAGCACGCAGCAGCAAGGTGTAGGCGCAGTATCGAGCACTATCTCATGGTATATGCGAAGGAGTTTGGATACAAAGACTTATGAAGGAACTAAAAGTGCCTTACACCAGGCCTATGAAGATGTCTTTGTGACAACCAGGCGCAATGTCAAGATAGCACATAATCCTGTGCATCACGATCGCACCAAACACGTGGAAATAGATCGCCACTTTATAAAAGAAAAAATACACTCAGGAGAAGTGTGCATCACCTTCCTACCTATTAGACAATAAGTCGCAGACGTGTTAACTAAAAGTTTGAACAGAAACATGTTTGAGGAACTTATTGGCAAGCTAGGTTTGATAAACATCTACACTCCAGCTTGAGGGGGAGTGTTGGAATCCCTAAGATTAATGACAGAAAACTTACCTTATTGCTAGAAGTTCTTTGTAAATAGAAACTAATCTCAGTCACTGATTCTTAGAAAGATTACTGATTTTTAGGGATTGTTTCCTTGTTTGTATTAATTCCTCTCTTTATAACTGTAAACTAATTAGCAGAATAATAATAATCTTTTCTCTAAAATTGTACAAATAAAAGATTATGTAAGGTGTGTACCAATTTTGATCTTAATAATCTTTGACGTATGCAATGATATATTTGAATTATTCAGCATTTTGACTTTTTAACAAATTCATTTGTTTTCAGGCTTGAAAATACATTGAATTATGGCCTTGAAAGAGTTTGGGCAGTTGGATCTATGAAAGATTCAAGGAGGTACTATCTGTTGGTTAAATGATGCAACAATTGTGTTCATTTCTTTTTCCAGTTTCAACTTTTTCCGGGTTGTTTATTTTTATTTAAGTCTTATAATAATTTTTGGTCATTAAATGCTATTACACTGTATTTCATTTAGTTTAGAGTATGCCTGTTTTGTTCAAAGAATGAGAGAAATGGATTAAAATTGCCATTCTTTTAGGATGCATAAGCTACTTCTTTAGTTGTAGGTTTCTTTTTGCAAGCAAATTAATGATTAGGCCTAATCAAGAGCTAAGACTACCTGCCTAATATTGGGGAGGACTTTGATATAAATATTAGACCTGAAACTTGGGCAAAAAAATAAGGCTTGTTAAAATGATGATCTGGGACTTCACTCCATCACTCAAGGCCCGAGCTTGGCCCGTTTTTAGTTATGTAACTTATTATTTTATTTATATATAATGTTATGTTATATAAAGATTAAATATGTAAAGTTGTAGTTTAAACATTAAAAAGTATATTAAGTTGTCCATGTTCAAGCACTGGATAAAGAAAAAAAATTACTAAAGATTAAATAAGAAATAACAAGTTATTTAAATTGTTTTCAGAAAAGATAGTATGGATGAGTTTAAACGGGCTTGCATTACCAATTTACAAATATGGACATGCTTGAGTAGAAAATGGGGCCATATTTTGGGCTGGGTATATGCCCGGACCGACCCATGAACACCTTTATTTATATTTCTGATTTAAGTTCTTACTAAGCTACGGCTAAAACCAATATGCTGCTTCTATCATACAGGATTGTGATTGGGTTTGACGAAGGAACTATTATGGTGAAAATTGGTCGTGAAGCACCTGTATCAAGTATGGACGACAGTGGAAAAATCATATGGGCTAAGTGTAACATCCCGAAATAGGGCCTAAACGGAACAGTGGTTGCGAAACCACAAATCCGAGATAGAAAAATTTATTTTATTATTATTTTGAGGTCTATGATATGTTTGCATGATTGTGTGAAAAGTTCGTGAAGAAATTCTATGCATAAAGTACTTAATTTGAAATTAGGGACTAAATTGAATAAATTGCAAAACTTGTGTTCTAGAAGTATTTTGCATAAAATTGAATTAGAATATTAATTAGGAGGTCTTAAATAGCAATTTGACCAATTTTAAGTTCATGGACAAAATTAGGACATGGAAGGAATTTTTGAAAGTTTAGTAGTAAGGGCATTTTGGTCATTTAGGGGTAAAATGAATTAAAATACAAAATTAAAAGCCAATTTTGCTCATCTTCTTCATGGAGGCCGCAATTAGCATGGGGGAAGCTATGGCTAGGGTTTTCAAGCTTTCCAAGCTCAATAGTAAGTGATTCCAAGCCCCATTTTTAATGTTCTTTACGTTTTTGGAATTCCGGTAGCTCGATTAAGCTTATGCTAGTAATAATTCAACCTAGGGTTCATATTTGGAAAAATACCCATAGGTGAAATGTGTTTATTTTGATGTTTTATGATAGAATATGAGGTTTTAAATTATGTTAGATAACTTGTACTACTCGGTTTTAAGCAAAAACGAGTAAAAGGACTTGATTGGTAAAAATACCTAATAGTCATAAGTGCTTGTTAGAGTATGAATTTGATGCTGCCATAGAAGGGAAAAATGACCAGCATGTCATGAAACATAAGAAAATAGGCTGAAGTTTAATTTACGAGCTTTGGGGCAAAAGTGTAAATATGCAAAAGTTTAGGGGCAAAATTGTAATTTTGCTAAAATATGATTTTGAGTCAATTTGAATAATGTGAGTCCTAATTAGACTATATTTTAAATGATAGAGCAAGGAAAACTGAAATTCGGGCTAAAATGGAGAAAATACCAAGTTGTGGACGAAATGGTAAAAGTAGCTATTTTTGCATACGAGGTAAGTTTACAGTAAATAAATGCAATATTCTTTTATTTTACATTATTATTGTAAATTTTCAGCATTTATATACTTATTTTGTGAGAATATTTAAAGTCGAATTAAAGGCGAAGTGACAGAGAAAAAGCATTAGGAAGCCCCGTTTGAACCTTAGGAATATTAGGATATTGGGATTGACAGACAGACAGACAGATGAAATGAGCCATGTAAGTCCATATCGCTTATATGGCTTTGGAGACAGGAATGAGCCATGTAAGCCCATATTATATATATATATATGGCATTGGAGACAGGAATAATTCATGTAAGTCCATGTCGAAGACATGGCATTGGTAGGATATTGATAGACAGGAACGACCCCAGTATCCTTAGTATTCCGAGTGGTTCAATGGGTCATTGTACACGTTAAATTACAGTGAATTATCAGCAAAAGGGAAGGTAGATTATATTTATGAATAGTGAAAGGTCAGGTAAGAAAGAAGGTAAGTAAGTAAAGAAGAAGGTAGAAAATGAGAAGTAAAGAAAGTTTATGAGGCTAGGTGACATTATGTATGACATTATGTATAATCATTCATTATGCTGAATGTTGTAATTTATTTGCTTGTAAGCTTACTAAGCCTAGCGCTTACTCTCTTTATTTTCTTTTTCTTATAGTTTTAATCAAGCCACTCGGGGCTCGAAGGAAACGTCGGAGACCCGATCACACTATCGAAGAAATCACATTAGTATAGTTAGACGTTTAGTTTTGTGTATGGCATGTATAGGAACTTGGTTTCTTTTGATATGATATGATAAATGAATGATGTGTAAATACTTGCTAGCGATTAGCTAATAGAATGGCTGATGATATACATGTTTAATTGTATGTATGAATAAGTAGTAACTATCACATGAAAACTAAGAAAAATGTGAAAGTAACTTAAAAACAGATTCAAGTATCAGAAATAATGTGATTTTGAAAAATCACTAAAAATCGTAGAGACATGGTTTGATGGTGAATAATATATGAAATTAAATCTTATTATGTCTATTTTCTTATGGAATAAGCAAAACAGGTAAAGGTATTATATTTTATGAGATATCTTAGTTTTAGTGAAACAGGGTCAGAGAAAATTCTAGATCCCCTGTTTCAACTTTGGAAATTCACCATAAATTGTACAAAAATAATTAAGTGGTTTAATTTATATGGTTAGAATCCTTATTAAATCTAGTTTTAATAGAAACAAACTGTATAGTTATATTAATTTTGTATAGGGAGAAAAGTGGTTCGTAGTAAGTAGAGGTCAGTGCAGTCGAATTCTGAAACAGGGGTAACTTTAACTAATAAACTGTACTAATTGGCTAAGTCAAAAATTCTAAAAAAAAATTAGTAGATAGATATATGAGTCTAGTTTTAAGAAAAATTTACGGATCTTAATTTTGAGTTTTGAAACTCGAGAAATGAATTTTTAAGCAGCTATGACGCAGAAAAACAGTTTATTCCGAAAATTAAAGTAAGTGGTTTAGAGTTGTTTAAAAGGTAAGATAAGTTTAGTAACACCTCAAGCTTGACTCCGGTGACGGTTTCGGGCGTGGGGGCGTTACACTAAGCACAATGAAATTCAAACTGTGAATATTAAGAGTGTAGGGACAAATATTGAGGTAGTGTATTCTGTCGTAAAAAAACTATTTCTCTTTCTACATTCATGGCATGATTCTCAATATTGGATTTTTCACCTTAAGGTAATGATGCAAGCTTTTTTGCTGTGGTTTTTAGGTTACTGATGGAGAAAGGTTGCCCTTGGCTGTTAAGGAATTGGGGACTTGTGATCTATACCCTCAAGTAAGTTGATGCTTTTGAGCCTCTTTCAAGTGAATTTGTGTATAAGATTACGGGTCTCTCCTAAAATATGTTGATTCTTTTTCCCTTTTCTTTTATAAGTTGTGTTTATGTTTGTATTTGTGTATAATCTTTTGACCTTTTGCACTATCTTGTTTTTCTCAGAGCTTAAAGCATAACCCAAATGGGAGGTTTGTTGTTGTCTGTGGAGATGGTGAGTATATCGTATATACAGCTTTGGCTTGGAGAAATAGGTCATTTGGTTCAGCATTGGAATTCATTTGGTCACCTGATGGAGAGTATGCTGTTAGAGAGAGCACATCTAAGATTAAGATTTTCAGCAAAAATTTCCAGGTTTTTGCTAGTTTGTCATTTAGATGGTTTCTTATCTTCAAAGGTATTATTTTTCTTCATATAAAAAAGTCTTTGTGCATGCACACTTTGTTTTCTGATGTTGAAAGATATGTTATAAGCAACAAATCTGTTGCAGCTAGGGAGCTGGGTTTAATAGGATTAATAAAATTTTGGGTAGGGAAAAGGGGTTTCAATTTTTGAGATTTTCTTTTTCCCCTTTGAACAAATTGACTAGCTATTCTTTAGGTGTTTATGGTGATGAATTCGTGTTAGTAACTTATTATGCGTACTATTGTAGTTTCATATCTTTTAAGGGATTCTATAGGAAGCTAAGTTAAAGTGTCATTTTACAATGTTATGGTATTGATGGATATTTATCATTTTCAGGAAATGAGGACCGTCCAGCTGACCTTCTCTGCAGAGCATATTTTTGGAGGCACTTTACTAGCAATGTGCTCCAGTGATTTTATTTGTTTTTACGATTGGGCTGAATGCAGGATGATTCGTCGAATTGATGTTACTGTGAAAGTAAGCTAAAATAATAATATGAGCCCCATTACTTCTCCTTGGCTACCTTGCATTCTAAATGTTATTTTTATTTACATTACTAAAAATCTCAGAATCTATACTGGGCTGATAGTGGTGATTTGGTGGCAATTGCCAGCGATACATCTTTCTATATCCTTAAATACAATGTAAGTCTCCTTAGTGTAATCTGCTTCTTAGATCTGCAAAACCTTTTGCTGAATGGACACTTTCTTTGTTAAATGCATGATTTCTTACAGTTTGCAGAAATGAATTTGATAATATTTTTCTTGTTGCAGCCGGATGTGGTTCAATCTTACTTAGATAGTGGAAGACAAGTTGATGAACAAGGGGTTGAGGATGCATTTGAACTTCTTCATGAAACCAATGAACGTGTCAGGACTGGCATATGGGTTGGGGACTGTTTCATTTACAACAACACTTCATGGAGACTTAATTACCGTGTTGTTGGAGAGGTATCCGTGTTCTGCTTATTCTTGGCTTGAAAGTGTTTTATAAGTTAGATGCGTTGGTTTTTGGAGGTTGATTATCTAATGGTTTTAGGTGACCACAATGTTTCATTTGGATCGTCCTATGTACTTGTTGGGATATCTTGCAAGCCAAAGTCGGGTATATTTGATAGACAAAGAGTTTAAGTAAGTATGCTAGTGATTGCTAATTTTATGTCAAAATGCATATTAGGTTTTGCTTTGTAAAGGCAGTATTAATGGCAGTTTACCCTCATCTGTTTCATATTGTCTAGTGTTATGGGTTATACATTACTTCTCAGCCTGATTGAGTACAAGACCCTTGTGATGCGAGGAGACTTGGAAAGGGCCAATGAAATATTACCTTCAATTCCTAAGGAATACCATAATAGGTATGTATGCCTTAAAATATTTTCCTTCCGATATCAAAGAAGAGTGTCGGTCATGTTTCCACCTTCCAGTATTCTTGCAACCGTTCCAAATTGGGTTGTGATTGTAGAATTCACATCTCCTTTCCTTTTCTTTTCCTTCATTTGAGTATTTGGTTCTTGATACATGTTTCATATCTCCACGTGTTGAGAAACTTAGAATTCTAAATTTAACGTATCTCCATAGCACTTAAAGGCTAGTCTCTTTACTTTTGGGTATTCCTTCCCCCTGAATGCTATTTATTTTAAAATTTTATTATGTTCAATTTCTGTGTATTTATGTTCTGGTTATTGAAATAATTTTGGATTTAATCATTGGTTTCCTTACTTATAGCGTGGCTCATTTCCTGGAATCACGAGGTATGATAGAGGATGCTCTAGAAGTTGCTTCTGACCCTAATTACAGATTTGATCTTGCCATGCAGCTTGGTAAACTAGAGATTGCTAAGGTAAGAGTTGTTTGCTTGAATCTTTGAGTGATATATTTTATTTTGTTTAAGCTTCAATTGTGCCTTTAACAAATTTTCTATACTATAAGAGACATAGTCTTTTGTGCAGGAAATAGCCACAGAAGCTCAGAGTGAGTCTAAATGGAAGCAGTTGGGAGAATTGGCTATGTCAACTGGAAAGGTGTTGCATATTTTCTGATTTTCATAATATGTTTCAATGCCACTTCACTCTGTTATGATTCTCATTCTTATTCTCCCATTACCTTTCTTTTGTGTCATGTTGTCATGATGTGGCTGCAAATCACCATTTGAAAATGCTCAAGGCATTTGCTCTTGATTTAGGGCCAGTTTACCATTGAGGTTGAAAAGTGCTTTTGAAAAGTTTGACCATGTTTACCATTTCTGTAACAAAGTGCTTTTGAGAAGATACAATGTCCTTCCTTCTTAGCTTGATGTTGTAAATTAGAAGATATGTTGGACTTATTTAATGAAGATAAAAAGTAATTTTAGGCAAAAGCATTTTTGCAAAAGCTAAAAATTTTGGCTTTTTGGCTTGGGTTAAAAACCCAATTTAAAAACATGGTTTAGTTAGAAAAGCTCCTTGTTTATCATTGCTTTTGGCTTGAAATTATGATTTGGGTTGAAAAGCACTTCTCAACCTCAATGGGAAACGTAGCCTTAATGTCAGATGTGTATGTTGCAGATTTCTTGTCTGGTTTTTGAGTTTACTATATGCACTAGTTGTTCCTCTTAAAGTTGCTCAATAGACATACACGACACATGAATTGTTAATTTTGGACTATGATTTCTCTGCTTGTACTTGAATTAGTTCTATTAATCATGCTAAACTTGTCATTGCAGCTTGCAATGGCTGAGGAATGCATGAAACATGCGATAGACTTGAGCGGTTTATTGCGGCTTTATTCCTCTTTGGGAGATGCTGAAGGAATATCAAGGCTAGCATCCCTTACTAAAGAGCAAGGGAAGAACAATGTTGCTTTCCTTTGTTTATTCATGCTGGGTAAATTGGAGGACTGCCTCCAACTTTTGGTGGAAAGGTAATTCATCATGAAATACCTAAAATTGTAGACTGCCATTTACTAGGCATAGATATATTTTAAGTATTCCTTTTTCAGCAATCGGATACCTGAGGCAGCTCTTATGGCACGATCTTATCTTCCAAGCAAGGTTTCAGAGGTAGTGACTATTTGGAGAAAAGACCTCAACAAGGTTAGTAGCCAATATTGAAATCTCTGGCGTGTTTTGGTACACTGTTCATTGCGAGTTCCATTTTTACATGTTTGATTTTCCTCGTACTTTTGCAACATTCAAAATATTTCTTTTCTATAACCAATAAGAAAAAAAAAAATTTCTTCCTTCGCCTTCTATTCTTCCATTCTAAGCTTATCGTTCATGAGTCTTGATTGTGTCTCAACATTGCCCTTACTACCATTGTCATCCCAGATGTATACTAGTATAGTTTGACTTTTTGCCCTTTTGTTCAAATTGATGATTGATATTATGATATAAAATCTTGATATTTTGCTGGAAACAAATTGCTTGAAAATGTGCTTAGAGCTTTTACATCTGAAAGCTAAGGAAACAGTCTTACCCTTTTTTTTGTGTTTTTTTCAAGCATTGCATCATTAAAGTACCGATGGAATCTTTGATGGGAATCTTTTTCATTTAATAAGTCCTTGTTGGTGGAGCATTTTAATATATATTCTTTCCTACTCCAAGTGTCACGATATTTAATTCTTTCTACCATTGCAACGTGAATCTGTTGGACTTTCATGTTTACTGTAATCATGCTCAAAATCTATTACTTGTGTTTCTGGTTAAGTTTGATTAATGGTATAGATTGCAAAATGATTTGATGTAATGCTTGCATCATTTGCAGGTTAACCCAAAAGCTGCTGAAACTAGAGTGCGAGAGAAAAGGTATCGAACACAATTCCTTTCTGTTATTTATTGTTATATGGTATTTGTTACCTATTTACTATGCAAATTCTTTAATGAAATTTGCTATGCAATTTTATCGAATATGATTTCTTTTTTTTTTGGTTACCACTCTAGGATGATCTCTTTGGATAATTCATTTTTAGATTTGACTGTTTGGCCTTTTTGGTTGCTCTACAATTTTTTGTACCGCCTGCTTTGATTTCAAAGCTGTGGTCGACAGATCCTCTTTTCCTGTCTCACAAGGTTATGCTTTCAACTCTCAATTGCTCGGCAGGGGTGTTTAACTGTTTATCCTCCTGCGGCAGACTGTTTGAAACATGCTGATAGATCATGGCTGACACTTGTGGAGGCTCATGAAAATGGTGACCTTAATCATGTGGTATATAACCTTTGTTATCTGTTTTCTCTTAAGCCAGCAGCACAGAAAAATATTGGAACTGCTGGAGTGGTTGATGACTCTGGTTTTGGAATTTACCGTCTTTTTTCCTTCATTTTTCTGCCGTTCAGGCTGCAGAACAAAATGGAGATAATGGTAGCCAAGAGGAGGCTGTTGTTGTGGATGAATCTAGTGACGGTGCAGTACTTGTTAATAGTAACGAGCCTGAAGAAGAGTGGGGTACGAATAAAGAAGGAGCCATGTGAACCCAAAAGCAATTGGTTGATGCAGTGTAAAACTGAAACTTTTGTCTCTGGTGATTAACTGTTTCTACGATGCCATCTTTAACCCCTTTCGCTTTTGAGCTTCTCTGACTTCATTTTTGTGATTTCATTTATCACAAGCACTATTCATAACACCTACTGCCAGCTAAATCCTGAAGAATTTTCCAAACTAGTTTCTCTCATGAGTCTTTGGAATTAGGTATGTGTTTTTTAATGGGTGCTAAATACACCATCGACCTTTTGTTTAAATTATGATATTACTAGTAGTTTCTTTTTTTCTCATTCACTTTTTTTTTTTTTTCTCAAAATTTGCCTATTGATATTGACTATTATGATGCACATCTATGGGCTGCTCATCTCTCATATCTTTGTTCTTTGTGAAAGTTCTTATCTAATTTGTGTTTGTGTATCAATCTATTGTATTCTATCATCAAAATGATAATGTTGTTTCCATTCCGTATCACGCAACATTAATGTCTTAAATTTTGTTATTTTCCTTCTGGTGTTTTTGATAGTTTTTTTATTATATGTCATTCCCCGATTCCTGTTTTCTCATATGTCTCACTGTTGGCAGTTCTTACAGCAGATCACTAGGTTCCAGGAAGCCATTTAATCTTGGCGCCATTCAGCTCGGATTTAAGGTGAGAAACCATTATTCTAATCATTATTTATCTTTAAAGGAGAAAGCAGTATCAGTCATATGGGTTAAAATACACATCACAACCTTTAGAGCGAATCTCTTATCTCCTTGGATTTCTCATACTCGTGTCATTATTACTGTTCTTAACATGTTATTATTGAACTACAGCAGATTTTGAATTAGAAGCTAGAAAGATTTTACTGAGGGACTGATTTATCTTTGCATTCCCGGTGATTTGGATCTGTCAAGCGCATTGTTTGAACATACAAGTGCTGAGTTAGCTTTCAAACGACAATTTTATTACTTTCTCTTAACTTTTAGCATATTCTTTGGAGGCATTATCACAATTGTTTTTTTTGAGGCGCGTGCCACTGTGAATGTAGAAAGAAAACTGAGAATTAGTGATGATTTTACCCAATTCAGTCCTCTTTTATTGTTTTAAATCTTAGATGCTAATTTGGTTCTCCCTTTTGAGGCTGTAATCTTTTTTGGGATTACATTTGCAATCTCTCCTCCATATGAAACTTGTAATCTGAACATATATCTATTAAAAGAAATGACTTTTCATGCTCTTGCAGTTGCAGTTAGCTGTGCCATTGTGTTTTAACTTGAGCAGCATTAGCTTTAAACATGATATTGGAACATAAAATTACCGAAATTTTTGTCTACAAATGATATATCTAAGACCAGATTTAAAAAAGATAAATAAAAGAACAAACGATGGGCTCTTTTTTATTATTTTGAGAGTTTCACCAAGAAAAGGCCTAATGTTGTACACAAACAATAGGAAACTTGCTTAGTCTTGCGGCCCGCACACAAAGGTTCGTGAATCGAGGAATAGTCTAAGGTAATTATTCGAGGATATTTGACTTATTTAACCCGCAAGGATCGGCTCAGTTTTGGGACATTGTGGAAAGACTATCTACTTGAAGTTTAGTGCTCCAATAAAATACTGTAATAAATTATAATTACTAGAGTAATTTTGTAATTCTTAAAATAAGATTATTGAGAGTTTAAATTCTTTAGAGCTCTATTTTGTAGATAGGTTTGAATTTAGAGTTAATGTAATTTGATCTGTATCGTTAAATAGAGGCCTTCCCCATCTTATTTGTGATCACTCAATTGTGTAATACTCTAAAGACTTTTTTGTGTTTTATACTTGTTCCCTTGCTTGTTTCTCTTAGTTGGTTTTTAGCATCAGTGTTTTAGAGAATCTTCTTTGCGATACTAGATTTTTTTACGATACAAACTGATGTAGGCAAATTTGAAGCGAATTCACTACCTAAGGTGCGCGGTTTGCTATGCTACAATATAAGTCCGTGATAGTTGGTATCAAAGTTAGGTCCATTAAAGTGTTTAGATGAGATGTAGAATCAATCAAATAGTTAAGATGTCTCACTAGAGACCCATGGGAGGTTCAAGAAAGCAAATTTGAGGGATATGTTGTTGGCAATATATGACAAGGTCACCAAGCTTGAAGAATCCATGGGTGGTGCGGAGGAAAGCCTCAAGGTGGTTGAGGGTTGCATTGTAAAGTTGGACTATGTGGGAGATGAGCTCGAGTAGATGTAAGACACTTTCAACGCTACTATGAAAAAGATGTTGAAGGCTCTTAGCTTCATTGTGGATAAGCTAACTTAGAGGGATAGTGCTCTCGTAGCCATGGTGAAGGCTTTGAAGAAACAGGTAGAACAACTCGAGAAGTTTGTTTTATGCAAAGCAGTTATGGGTAATGAGGTGTTAGCTATGACACCCAAACATAAGATTGATATTTCTAAGCCGAAAGAGTTTAAGGGGACAAGGTCTATGAGGGACGTAGACAACTTTTTGTGGGGAATGACACAATAATTCGTGTTGTGGGCATCAAAGATGATGATACTAAGGTAATATCTAATTCAATGTATTTAATTGATGTCACTCTTTTGTAGTGGCATCATATGTGCATAGATGAAAAGCTTGATGACACTAGTATTGGTTATAAATAATGAATAATGATTGGTCATGAATATTTGGTATTTATGTTTATTTACGAATTATTTTATGTTGTTGTTGAATTCGTTAATTATCGTAATACTCCATAACCCTAATCCAACAACAAAGGCAGGTTACGGGTGTTACACAACCAACTCATCAATCAACCAACAAAACGATTTAGCACATGATAAATCTTAACAACTAAATAAACATTTCATTGAACAATTGGTATGCAAAATATAAAAGTAAAGGTAAGACATTCTCATTTAGATGTGGAACCAATGGAACCCAAAAGCTTGATACATCTCCATTTACAAAGTCTTTAATAAGAAAGAAGAAATAATAATAATAAAATCTATTCTAAAAAGAAAAGAAAAAAGAAAACATAATCTAAAAATGAAAAGAAGAGGAGAAGAGAAAAGAAAACTTGTTCAATGTCTAGCCTAATTTTCTACTTTAAGAATCTATATGTAAAATGAATTAAAAAATATTATTTATGCTCTCACAAAGTTTGACCTATAAAGGACAAATTTTCCCTTACTTAAACTTTGACCAAAGGCTTGATGGACTTAAAATTGCCTTTTAGCATTTTAGCGAAGTAAAGGCTGTTGTCGTGACATCCACAACTAGGTGTTGCGAAATTGACGACAGTTTACTCTAAGGGTGCTTTTGGGCTTTAGTGTCACGACATCAACCCTCTGGTGTCACAACGTTGTCCTCAAGCAACTCGACTTATTCAACTTTGGAGACTGTGGTTGGTGTTGGGACCTCAATAATTCAGAGTTGTGACCTCATAGGCCGATTTCACGACATTGCATCCTTGGTTCAGAGACTGTCCATTAAGGTGTGCAACTTGGTGGGGTCTAACTCCTCAATTGACGGTAGAGGCACTAGTGTCACAACACTAACACATTAGTGTCGGGACCTAGGCCTTAATGTAGGCTCCTCTTCTCATTTTCACCTCAACCGAGTGCTTGAAACAAGCTTAACTCAAAGATTAAGTTTCTAACGGCAGATACTTGCCATTTTATTCATAAAAGCATTAAAACGTGATAAAAACTAAAATTAAGTCTGAAATCTATAATGTGCAGAAATATAACAAAAGACACTATAAAATACTCAAGAATAAGCTCTTTAAGTGTTTAAAGAGCTTAATTTGTAGTAAATAAATATGATAGATCAATGGGCTCTTGAGAGAGAAAAATGAAGCTAGATAGAGAAAGCTTTGAAGAGGTAAGAACTAGTGTTTTCCATCTCTTTTAATTTAATATTTGAGATTGGTGTTGTGAGAAAGCTTAGAAAGATATTGTGTTAATATTTGGTTTTTGTTTTTTTGTTTGAACAAATGAGGAAATGTTGAGAAATGGAATTTCCAAGATAGTGTGAGGATGGATTCAAGTGTTAAAAATTTGAGGCCGTGTTAAAAATTTGAAAACTTGTTGACATGAGATGAAAAGTGTTTAAATGTCATAATTGAATGTAAATTTGATACAACTAAACAAAATATTGGTAAATGTGGAAAATTATTCGATAAAGTGAAAAATATGTTTTGTAATATCCTAAAGTTGATAACATATAATGTTTATAAGTGAGTAGTAAAAATGAATATGTACATAATAGGTGTCATCTGTAATATTTTAAGTGATGCCTAGAAAGAATTATTGAGAAAAAGGTCAATGTAATTATAAATATGCATAGGTGTTTCAATATGTTTTGATGATAAATCACCAAAGTTATAAGTGAATTAATAAGAAGTGCATGAAATGACAATGGAAGGCTCTAAGAGCCCTTGAAAAGATAATGGTAACAAAGAGTAATAAGGGATTGTTAAAGTGAAATGTGTTCTTAAATGTGGCCTTTTAAAGTGATTGTATAAATTCTTAAATATTTTATTAGCTTATGAAGTGGATTACCCTTGTAAACATCGTGAAATAGCTAAGGTTCAATTAGCATACCACTAGGGATTAGTGTGTGTGCATTGTGTTAGAAAAAAAATTTTATGCCTTCTTTATAGTGAGGACCCTAGTCTTTGGTGCGACGACTGGATTGCACTTTTACTGCAATAAGTGTATGGTGTTCGGTTGAAATCTTGAGTATTCAAGTCTTATTTTGCTAGCGCTTGCTAAGGGCTAAGTGTTTTTATTAAAATAATTAGACTTATAAATTTCAATATATGTGTCAAATGAGCATGGATAAAGTGGCATAACTTAAAGAAAAAGTGATGTTACTAATAAGTGAAATTGGTGAAATAAAAACTTAACATTGAAGTGTTCTATGATTAACAAGTGAAATGAAATTAAATGAAAAGTTTATAAAGTTCTGTAGTAAGAGCAAATCGATTGAGAGACTAATATGTTGTCTATCAAGTCCAATTAGGGAGATGTTTTGTCTTAGGCATCGGAGCAGATGACTCCCAAAAGATAGAGTCATAGATGTGACTAACCGGACTGATAGTACATCGGACTGAGTCATAGATGTGACTAACCGGACTGATAGTACATCGGACTGGACCCAAGAAGAGTAGATCCTGAATCCATTATGAATTTATTCACTTGTGACATTCAGAGTGTGGCATGCCTAAGTCCTGAGTGGATAATAAACTATGTACGCCTGACTCGTATACGTGACTCGTACACTTTGATGTAAGTAAAAATATGAGTTCAAATAGATAAGAAACCGAAAGTTGGTGTGATGGGTGTACGACTTCTGTAGTATGTAGTGTCATTCACAACAGTGGAATTCATAGCCCAAAACATGGGTAATGATATTTTTTCATTAGCATTACATGGTTGCTGAAAAGTAAACATGGTCATAGGTCTTTCGTCTTTGTGATGAATAACTTAATTACTATTCGATAGTAATTGACTTTTTATGAAGGCAGATGTAATTGTTACTATGAGATAAAATAGGACTATATTATGAGAACGATATTATCTCAAAAAAATTAAGGATATCCTATAAGGGTAACACACTTATAACAAGGTAATTGGACGAGCACTGAGTAGTTGCTTTTGTAATGGTATGTTGTTGAGGAGCATTCAAGATACTATAGTGGAATGAATTTGTGATTAAATAAGTTTATAATTAATAGGCGAAAAGTTAGAACTTAATTTTAAATCATTTGAGCCCTAATTACATATGTCCGATTGGTCCCTCAACTAGCTCGTTGAAATTGGAAATAAATTGCGAGTTTGAATAGAAATGAACAGAATGAATAGGAAAAGAGAAATAAAAAACATTCAGGATTGATTATGATTTTTTTTGAAATGGAAAAAATGAAATCATTTGGAAATGAATGTAGGTTTCCAAAAAATGGAAATAGAAATGATCCATTTGCAGTTCTATATGAATTACTTAAAAATGATTGGAAGGATGAGTTTATATTTTTGAGCTATTTTGAAGCCCGATAATGAAAATAAACCTTCAGTCACAATGAACATGTTGAGTTATGAAATACTGAACATATTTTCTCGAAATTTTACCAGAGGTAAAATCGTCAAAAATTTCATCAAGGGTAAAATTGTCAAAATTTTACCAGGGGTAAAATAGGGATGAGAAAATTTTTTAATATAGAATATAAAAGTTTATTTTGGGAAATAGAAAAAAAACTAATAGAGTTGGATCACATTGCAAAGTACTGGGCCAAAAGGCCTAGGTAGTACTCGTAATTGAACCCGATGTGAGAGAGGCCCAAAACCCCTCATATAACATGAAGGGAGCGACAACCCTAGTAGGAATACTAGGGTGTGCCATCCACCCCACTCCTACTCTAAGTAAGATGTTTTTCTATTTTAGATAAACCACTACAACTCAATAAGGGTTCTACCTTCTCTTCCTATAAATAGATGGCACTAGTAAAGCTATTAACGCAACTTGAAGAGATTGTGTAACCTCCCTAACCCGACCTAGATGTTATAATCATATCATGAAGACTATATTGACCACCGGAATAGCTAAGTAAACCATTTAATCTTTTAAAAACCCTAATCTGACTAATTTTAGGAAAAATCATTATTGTTGTCGTTTCAAGTTAGATTAAAACATTGGTTTTCAAGTCGTCTATACTCAGGATTCATTTTATTTCGATGGTGATATTTTAGAAAACCTTGGGTATTGTTTTCCTTCAGAAATCATTTGCGAAGTTTAAGAAAACCAGTTGAGTTAACGTTTTGTTGTTCAAAAACTAAATCTTTGTAATGCAACAGAAATCGATAAATTATGACCATTTTTCTTAAGCCAGATAACATGCAATTGTCGGTTATTAAGTTTCAAAAACCCATGCCTGCATAAATCCCCAAATACGAAATTACCAAACCACAGTCCAAATAAAAATGATTACAGTCCAAAACCAAAGGAAAACTCCAATTAAATAATAAACTTAAAAATAGTCTGATGTCCGAGTTGATGCTCCGAATGCCGAGTCTGATCTTAGTTAAGAGGGTTACCTGAAAAGTTTAAAACTATTAGGGTAAGGTTATGAAAGCTCAGTGTGAGTCAACAATAAACTGTCATGCAATCAATTATAATAGTTAACAATCAATAACAACATTTCAGTATCGAACATGGCATAATCAATAAATGTATGAGCATGTCATGTGTAAGATGTGTTCGAAAATGTGCCCATATTGTAGTAAACATGTAACTGTTTTCTATTTATTTGAACGATGAATAAATAAATTAAGTTAACTTCACATTTCACTATTATGTCTTTTGTATTTTCTGTCTTTTATATTTTGCATGCATAGCAAACTTGTGACAAGAAAATATTAGCTCATTAATTGTCTAAAGTTCAAACTGAAGATAAGTTGCATTGTAAAGAATGTTTAAACTGCAAGAAAGACAACTTACTTCAGTAGATAATCTAAATGAGTTCATAATCTTGTCAAAGAATCAAAGTGAGCATTTGATTCAAATATTGAGAATGATTATTATGTCATCTACAATTCTAATTAGGGAGATGGCTAGTCTTAGCTATCGAAGCAGTTGATTCTACTAGTAGAGGCATAGATGTATTCATTGGTAGAATGATACATTGGATTGGACCCAAGATGAATTAATTCTGAATCCATTTGTGAATTAATTCACTTGTGACGTTCATGGTGTGATTTACCTAAATCCTGAGTTAGTCGCTAACCATGCGTATGCAACTCATGTGCTTTGATATAATTGGAGACTCATACTCTAAAGATGATCGAGCCCATAGTCGGTATGTTGGGTACGTGACTTGTGTATGGTATGACTTTACTAGCAGCAGTGGAATTCATAGTTCAATTAAAGAGTTAATGATATCCTCTCATTGGCATGTGTGGGTTGATAAATATGGAACGTGGCCATGAGTTGCTCATTCTCGAACGAGCAATTTATCACAGTCATTTGTTGACAGTGATCATATTAATCATTAAGAAGACACAATGGTGACAATGAGATAAAATAGGATTGTATTGAGTGAACGGATTTAACTCAAAGGAATCAAGGATATCATATGAGGGTAACACACACATGACGAGGTCATTGGACAAAGCAGTTGGATGAATTGCTTTCGTAAAGGGTATACAATTAGGAGTTTTCAATCATGGTACTTCTTGTGATTGACTTCATGATTAAATAATTGCGAATTATCGGAACGATGCTTTTGGACATAATTGCAATCACAAGAGCCTAATTGTATATGTCTGATTGGTCCCTCCGCCAGCTCAACAAAAGCTCAATTAGACTGCATTTGAATCAGAAGTAAATTCTATGACTTTGGGAATAATTTAATTGAGTCGATTTATTCGATGTGGAATTAAATTAGGTGGTCTTAAGAATTGTTCAACTAGAGAGTTTAATTAAAGAATTTTCTTAACAAAGTAATTTAAAAAATCTAAGTGATTTTTGAAAAAAAATTAATTTTGATTAGAATTGAGAATGGGCTGGGCCCGACTACAAAATTAGGCCTGTTTGCTAGGCTCGGGCCCTGCCTGGCCCAAAAAATGGGCCTAAAATTTTGTCCAAGCCCGACCCGGATAAAAATGCTAAAACTTGGGTCCGACCCGACCCGACCCGTCCATATTAATTTTTATATTATTTTTTATATAATTTTGAAATATATTTAATACATCAAAAATACTAAAAACATTAAAATAAATATTTCCCAACAAATTGAAATTAAATTTTAAAAAATATGTATACCTAAATAAAACTAAGATAGATGCAATTTAACAAACAAATGTCTCTAAAATAATAACAAAATTAACAAATGTCTTTAAAATAATAACAAAATTAACAATAAAATAAGTTTTATACAATATCCAAACAATAACAACAAAATAATAGCAACATAATAGTAAAATGGTAGCCAAATAGGTAGAAAATAACAAGAAAATATTATTTTAAAAAATCAAATTTCTTTTGTCCTTTAGTGAATTTGGGCCAGCCCAGGCCCGGGCCAAAAATGCCTTACCCGAGGCCCTGCCCATTTTTTAAACGGGCCTTATTTTTTGTCTAAACTCATTTTTCGGGCCTATATTTTTGTCCAAACCCTCCTATATTTCGAGCGAGCCTTCGGGTCGAGCCATGCTCACCTCTAATTTTGATCAAGTAAAATTAAATTAATCAAATCAATTAAACTTAATATGATATTTTTGGAAGTTAATTTTCAAGTCAGACTATTGGCCCAATGGGTAATTAAATTTGAAAATTGGACCTGAGATTGTAAATTGGGTTCGAAAGCCCAAAGATGAGACCAAGATCCAAAAACTGGTCGAACCAAGCTCGGTATGTGAAAACGGGCTAAAAGTCCAACCAGTGGCTAGACCGGACTGGTCGAGTCATCATTGACCCGAACCAAACTGGCAGTAGCCGAACTGGCTCGGGCTACCGTAAGGGAGTCACACCTGCATCATCGGACATGGTGGTGCTGATGGCTACGACAGCGGCACCCCGATAACCGACAGCGGTTGAGCAATGGAAGAGTTACACTCCTACTGGGACTCTACCAGAGAATTTGATTTCAAATTAATTATTCCAAAAATAATATTATTTTAATAGTTTAATATTAAGTTTAATTTAATACTTATTTTAATAGTATTTTATTAATTTAATGCTGAATTGATTATCTTAATATGAATTAAATTTAATATTTATTTTTTAATAAACATTCTATTATTTTAATAAGATTTAATATTAAATTAATATAATATTATCTTGATAAATATTATATTAATTTAATATTAAAGTGATTAAATTTAATCATAGTTGAACTCTCTAAACTCTCCCTATATAAAGAGAGCCTTGGGTCATTATTTACATACACTTGAATTTAAGAGAAAGTTGTAGAGAGAAAGTTCTCTAAAGAGATTATTCTAGAAAAATTTTAAAGATATTTTTCTGATTTACAACTTGACCCAAAAGTTTAGAGAAATTGTAAAATTACCCCACTAGTAATTTTTGTGAAAAATTTTCTGATTCGAAGCGAGTCTACGCTTGACAGACATGAGCTTGAGGATAGCGGAGAAGACTACTCGGTCGAAGCGCTTATCCTAGAAGAATAAAAAAAATTAAGTATTTATAACTTTAAAAATCACAACCAAGATCTTATTTTGGAAAAAATTTTAAAACTCTGGTTTTTCCCTAAATTTATTTCCCATTGCATTTTTCAAACCTGTTTTTCCAACAAGATGCACCATGAGTTTCCCAGAATCTATCTACCAAAATCCAAACAGTGCGAGCAAAATCTCGATTTAAATAAACCATCAATATCAGTAATGCAATTAAAATGTCAGTAACGGTGCGAAAAAGATTCTAGTAATGCGGACAAGCCACCAATTTTAGTAACGCAGATAAACTGTCAATAACGATGTAGACAAGCTGCTAGTAATGTAATTGAATCACCCAATCTCCTCGGTACCCTAAGTGCAGTATACTGACTCAATATACAGACTTTAAATGCCGCCGGTACTCCCCGAAACTCCTCTGTCACCCACAAATACCCACCCCACGCAAATGCAATATGTCATACAATCAATGAGCAAATCATGCTTAACATTACAATTTCATTATTACAACATGCTTAACATACGTTTCAGTAAACATAATTAGTGTATGCTTTGCATATTTTTCATTTAACAGTAACAGTGGCATGCATACATGCTTCCCATACAGTCATTTTCACATATGGTATGTAATTTAAATACATACAAGCTCAATGTCATTAATGGCATATTACATGCATATCAATTAGTGTTTAAAAATTCAGCATGCTAAACATGCATATAGTACATACATTTTCATTAGGACTTAGCAATCAAAGATTTGACACCAATGTATAGTCAACCAATTACAGCGCAAAGTCATACATCACATACAACTCATACACAATTCATTTGGTTCCAATAAGGCCTTTAACAATCGTTCTATCTATTTAAATACATACCTCGCTCAGCAACTCATCTACTAGCACTTAGGCTATTCAACCATGTCAAAACCAGCAAGTAAATTTACCATTTAAACACGTATTAGGTTTTTAGACTAATTTAGCAAAGGGAAGGATCCACACCTTAATTAGCAAGTCCACAACACCAATCCATAAAGTTCGCGCTTCCACACCTAAGCCTTAGATGTGCCTAAATCCAAATTAAAGCACTTAACATATTAAACTACGGTTAAAACCAGCCTTGAAACACCCTTTAAGGGTTCGGCCAAATCAATGCTACACTAACAATTTCTTTGATCAATTCGACAAGATAACTTACATTGATTTGATGCGAAATGAGGGTGCGAATGAAATTCGACTTCACTGCCGATCTGGGACATCAAAATCAATTCCTAACTTGGAAATAAAACACAAAAATCAATAAGTAAAAGTTAACCTAATGCCTTGAGCATTTAGCCAAAACAGTAACCATTAACAAAATCAAATGACACAAGATCTTGCATAAATCTGCACTTACACTACCCGATAACTAAATCTAAGATGTCGAATGAACGTGTTCGGATACCCTATTTTTTTGGAACGTTAAAGGCTATTTTAAACAGAGAAAAATCAAAGAACACATTGTTGTAAAGGGTGACAAATGAAGAGAAAACAACAGCCCAAACCATTGGTGTTTTAAGGGCAGAAACACCACAAACAACAATAGAAAAAGAGGCTAACTTAGGCGGCACAAAGAGAGATCTTTGGGCAGCAGAGGGGATGGTTTTTAGGGCTGGAAATAATAGTAAAGTGGTTGTGAAAACAACAGCAAAATTAGCAAGCAAAGGAAAAGAAAAGAGAAGGAAAAATGAAACTAATTGGTACCACGACAAGTGGAGGAGAGGGTGGCAATGGACAGCAAAGGGAGGCTGATATAGGGATTAAAAATGACAATAATGCAACTGGAAAAATGACAAAAATAATAAACAAAGAGGCGGCACAACAATGGTGAATTTCACTGTGTTTGGGATGGCACAAGGGGAAAAAGAAACAAAATTAGAAGAATGGGAGAGAGAGATGAGAGGGACGTAAAGAACAGAGGAAAGATAGAAAAAATGATAGAAATAACATATATACCTAGGGTTTAGCTAGGTTGGGCGGCACAAAATTAGGGGAGTGGGAACAAAAATAGCAAAATTAATTTATTTGCTCGGGAAGAGATTCAAACTTGAGTCTGCAAGCTAATTACAAGATCCAATAGTTCATTCTTGAAATAATTTTATGAACTTTAAACTAAAAATTTGGGATGGTACAGATTGTTACTCTACCGAAAATAGAGAAAATTTATTCTCAAATATCAAATATATTTTTCCAGAATAACAATTCTACATGTTTCTATTAAGAAGAGAGTGTCGTCACCTCCTTTTAAAAGCGAAATTTTGAAAACGGGAGTCGCCACCAATCTTTTTAGGTGTGATTGGATCACCTTAAAAACATTTTAGTCTACGAAAATATGAGGAAATAGGTTCGGGAGTCGATTACGTACGAGGAAGGACTAGCACCCTCGCAACGCCCAAAATTGGTACCAAATTGAATAGCTTTGTCTTAATGTCAAAAGTTTAAAGGAATTCAGAAATAAGATCTCCTTTTTTAAACCGTAATATTTTGAGTTGAAAATCAAGATTCTTTTGCCTCAACAGAGTACGAACATCACATCCAGCATGATTGGACATGATATTCTTAAACTTTAATCAAAATCATCTTGTGATTTACAAAATTTATTTAGAAGGATATTTCTAGACATTGAATAAACGGAAATCGCAATTTCAAAGATGTTAGGGCACTATTTCTGAATCCCTAAATCTCAAAAATATTGCCTTATTTTAAAATTCCTTTGGATTGAATGAGATAATTTTTAAAGCAATGATATATTTAACGTATTACAAAAGATTAATATTAAATAAACTTAACATTTCATGTAAATGTAGTATATAAAAAAAAATAATGACATAAATCACACAATATACATTATCATTTCATGCATATCTAACTGTAAATAATTTAAATATACATACATTATCATTCCATGCGAAATACAATGTAACAAATAATGAATGGAACAATACAAATTACATAATACATACATAATAATATTTCATGCAAAATATAGCATAATGAATATAACAATATAACTTACATAATATATAATAATATTTTATGCAAATATAACTCAAAATAACATGAATAATCGATTTTTATGCAAATATGATAAACAACAAATAACATATAAATAACAAATGGTTGGTGAGATAACATTAGTATATTTAAACAATATTAAATAAATACAAAAAAGATGCAAAATAAATAAACAAATCATAAACATATAAATCAAAAAATAAAGAAGAAAACAAATACAAAAATTAGAAACTAGATGAAGTATTTTTTTAAAAAAAAACATATTTAAAATAATGTATAAATGATAAAGGAGAGTTTTTTAGAGATAATTAATAGAAAATTAAATATACTACATAATATACTAACTCAAGGTACTAAAAATATATATGTTGAATAAGAACAAAATTTGTAGTAAATTTAAAAATATTAGACATTAAACATTTAATAATGATATATGTATTAATTATTGTTAATTTACAAATTTTATACGTAATTAATGAAGAATAAAATAATATATAATTTGTAGTAGAATAAAAATGATATATTGAATAATATATATAATAAAACGTATGAAATAAATAAAATATATAATAATAACATAAATAATATGATAAACAATATATACTATTTTTACATATAGCTAATGTTTATAAAAATAAATAATACATAGTAAAAATGAATTAAATATATATAAAAAAGGGATTAAAATTTAATTTAATTTAAAAAATCTAGGATTAATTACAAATAAATGAAAAATTTGGGCCTAATTGAAATACACATTAAACTCTGAGGGACTCACTGGGCAATTAGCCCTAATCCCAAAAACGACGTCGTTCTCAGAATAGGCTTTATAATAGCCATAGGGACTAAATTGAAATGAACATAAAAGGTTAGGGCCAATTTAAAATAAAAATAAGATGAAATTACAAATCTCAAAAATGCGGAAGGATCAATTGGGCAATTTTCCCTTTAAACGAAAACACACGGATCCTATCCGGGTCACGGGTCAACGCGCGGATCCTGAGCCTAAACGGCGCCGTTTTAGTGCTTATTAGACTAAGCAAAAACGACACCGTTTCTATTATACTATTTAAGTCAGTTTTTGGTCCAAAATTCATTTTAGAAACTGTTTTTTTTAAAAAAAATCTTTGAAATCCTCTGAAAGAGGAAAGGAGAAGGCCGTCCGGCTCTGCCTCCTGATTCTTTAGGCGACACGCCCGCGCGCCATCAGACGCGGTGGTCGGAAGGTCAAAAGCCTTCATTTTTCTAGGCGAAGCACAGGTAATCTTTTCCTTTTAAATACTAACAGTCTTTTTTTTTTGTAAAAATAATTCATAAGCATTTAAAAATAAATTAACAGTAACGAAGGAATAACTGAATCACCTTAAAAAAATAAGTGCTTTTATTTCTTTCTTCTCTGTATATGCGTATATCTGTTTGTATCTCTTTCTTCTAGTATCTATTTTCTTATGTATCTCTCTCAAAAAAAGGTCCTTGTTACAGTGAAATCATTCGGCTTTTATAGCCTCTATTTACAAAGTTGATGTTTTCCCTATTCGATTTCTTGCCATGTTTGCTGTGTTCTTTTTTCTCTTTTCGCAGGTGACGACGAGGGGATTAGCGATGATCGGGCACTAATGATGGCATACTGGCGTTGATTCGTGCACTGATCACGGCGCAATACGGAGCCCGAAATTACGGCACTAATTGGAGGCGTCGATGGAGGGTGACGGTTAGAGTGCTTGCGGCGCCTAGGGTTTCTGAAACCCTAGGTCTTCTGCCCTTAATTTACGTTTTGGGCCTCTTGGGCCCGTATGTTTTTGGGCTGAGGGTGTAATGGGCACTTCGGTTCTTAGGCTAATTGGGCCATTTACTTGGACTGTAAAAAGGACTTTATTATTTTGTTTTTATTTCCTTATTTATTTATCTTATGGGCCGAGCAAATTTAGGTTATTACAGCTGCCCTTCTTTGCTCATTACTGTGTAATAGGAATAGAGCAAAGACTATAAAAGGACATAATTTTGCCCGGCCAGACCAAGTCTCAAAATCTAGACCTTTATCTTCTTCAAAGATATCTCGATAGCTTCGAACCGCTTCATTGTAAACATACGAATATCGGATCTGCTATCTTTGATCTGCCCTCCGTCTAATTGCAGGGACGCCAAATCTGTCCTCTTTGATCTGTTCCGATCTGACCACACGAATGTCAGATCTGCTATCCTCGATTTGCTCCCCGTTTAATATAGAGACACCAAATATATTATCTTCAATCTGCTCTCTGTCAATACAGAGATGCCAGATGTACTTTCTTTGATCTGCTCC
The DNA here is from genome assembly GCA_025698475.1 of Gossypium anomalum. NCBI lineage: Eukaryota > Viridiplantae > Streptophyta > Magnoliopsida > Malvales > Malvaceae > Gossypium > Gossypium anomalum. The sequence continues at coordinate 19,925,104 of CM046957.1, forward strand.
CTGTCAATACAGAGATGCCAAATCAGCTACTTTCAATCTGCTCTCTGTCAATACAGAGATGCCAGATGTGCTTTCTTTGATCTGCTCCTCGTCTAATACAGAGACGCCAAATCAGCTACTTTGATCTACTCTCTAACAATACAGAGACGCCAAATCTACTATATTCGATTTGCTCTTTGGCAATACAGAGACGCCAGATGTGTTTTCTTCGACCTACTCTCCGTCAATACAGAGACGCCAAACCAGTTATCTTCGACCTGCTCCTTGACAATACAGAGACGCCCAATCTATTATCTTCGATCTGCTCTCTGGCAATACAGAGACACCAAATCTACTATCGGTGATCTGCTCTCTGACAATACAGAGACGCCAAATCTGTTACCTTCGATCTGCTCTCTGGCAATACAGAGACGCCAAATCTACTATCGGTGATCTGCTCTCTGACAATACAGAGATGCCAAATCTGCTATCTTCGATCTGCTCTCTGGCAGTACAGAGACACCAAATCTACTCTCGGTGATCTGCTCTCTGACAATACAGAGACGCCAAATCTGCTATCTTTGATCTGCTCTCTGGCAATACAGGCCAAATCTACTATCGGTGATATGCTCTCTGACAATACAGAGACGCCAAATCTGCTATCTTCGATCTGTTCTTTGGCAGTACAGAGACGCCAAATCTACTATCGGTGATTTGCTCTCTGACAATACAGAGACACCAAATCTGCTATCTTCGATCTACTCTTTAGCAGTACAGAGACGCCAAATCTACTATCGGTGATCTGCTCTCTGATAATACAGAGACGCCAAATCTGTCATTGGTGATCTACAATACCCCTTAAAGGACATAACCTGTAGAATGCATATGTGCTCATGCCTAATGATTAGGGTGCCATGATCGAAATGAGTCAAATGCTCCTATATAGACATATTATAATGCAAGATATTATGAAAATATCTCCTATCTCGGACGTTTTTACTCATTCATCCATCAAAGTTCTACTTTTATTTACTCACAATATCAATCATACTCTGCTCCTATGTTTTGAATCAGATTGGTCCTATTGTACCATTCTTCGAATGTTACGACCTGCTGGAAATGATCCTCCTAAGATTGAATCATTTGAATTGTCTAATTATTCTTTGGACTGAAGAAATTTCCTTGAATACCTCCGACCCTCACTTATGGGAATTCTTCAAATAACTGTTCTATTTTAGTTTCTCGTATTCTCTAGAAATTTCCAGAGTAATATGCAAAACTTCGTTTGTAAAAATATTTAGTTCATTAATCATTATTTCAACGCAACACACATTGGAAGACAAATAATCTGATTTTGAGAATAGTTGGATAAATCATTAGAATACAACAGGAAATTAATCTGAAAACATATCTTTGAGAAGAAAAAGAATCTAAAGATAGTAAACAGAACAAAAATTTAATGTCCAATATATCGCAGCTTGGGCTTCTGAATACCAATTCCATGAAGACTGTTTTGAGTTTAACATGTGTTTAGAAGATCAAAAGTAATTTGTTGATGCCTCAGTATGTAACACACTCCACTTCTAGTATAGCAAGGTCACTGCACGCCTTTCTAAATTTGAGCAGCCCTTTCGGGTTTTCAACTCAAAACCCCTTTGGTCTCAAAGCGCCCTTTGCGAGTTTTCACTTTGGCCTCTCCATTTTTTTTTGTGTATATAGAAGTCTCAAAGTGCCCTTCGCGGGTTTTCACTTTGGATTCCCCTCTCTTTTAGACAAAGTATTTCTTGACTGAGTCTGAATTCACTGGATTGGGTAAACTATTCTCATCTATTTCTGTTAAAATCAATGCACCACCAGAGAAAGCCTTCTTCACAACATATGGTCCTTCCCAATTCGGCATCCATTTCCCTCTAAAGTCCTTCTGTATGGGGAGAATCTTTTTTAATACAAGGTCCCCTTCGAGGAATTCTCTTGGACGAACTTTCTTGTCATAAGCTCGTATCATTCGCTTCTGATACATCTGACCATGGCGAATAGCTTTTAGCCTCTTTTCTTCGATCAAGTTCAATTAATCATACCGCTATTGAATCTATTCTGCTTCATCCAGCTTTACCTCTGACAAAATTCGAAGAGAAGGTATTTCTACTTCAATGGGTAACACTGCCTCCATCCCATAAACCAACGAGAAAGGAGTTGCCCCAGTAGAGGTTCCGACGGACGTTCTATAGGCTAAGAGTGCAAATGGTAACTTCTCATACCAATTTCTGTAGGTTTCAGTCATTTTCCGCACTATCTTCTTGATGTTTTTGTTAGCAGCTTTCACTACCCCATTCATCTTTGGGCGATATGGAGATGAATTATGATGTTTAATCTTGAATTGGCTGTAGACTTTCGTAACTATGCTGTTGTTTAAGTTCAATGCATTGTCTGATATGATCCTCTCAGGTATTCCATGCCGACAAATGATCCCCTTTTTCAAGAATCGACCCACTGCTGACTTGGTGACACTAGCATAAGAAGCTGCCTCTACCCATTTCGTGAAGTAGTCGATGACCAAGAAAATGAAACGATGCCCATTCGAAGCTTTTGGTGATATTGGCCCAATGAAATCCATGCCCCACATGGAAAATGGCCATGGAGAAGTCATAACATGTAAGGGTGAAGGTGGTACATAGATCTTGTCCCCATATATCTGGCATTTATGACATTTCTTAGTATAATTGATACAATCTTCTTCCATAGTAGACCAATAGTATCCAAACCTCATGATTTGTCTTGCCATCGTAAAGCCATTAGCATGTGTACCACAAACTCTATCATGTACTTCTTCCAGGATTTGCCTAGCTTTTACAGCGTCAACACATCTCAAAAATACCTGATTTTCCTTCTTTTATAAAGGATGTCCCCATCTAGCACATATTCGCAGGCTAACCTCCTCAAAGTTCTTTTGTCGTTTTCAGTTGCCTGCTCAGGATATTCACGATTTCTCACATACCGTAATATATCTTGATACCAAGGATGGTCATCCTTTTCCTCTTCTTCGATGTTATAGCAATGAGCTGGAACCTCAGAAAAGCTCATCTGAATTGGTTTCACATCCTCTTGCTTATTTGCTTTAATCATGGAAGCCAATGTTGCCAAAGCGTCCGCCATCTGATTTTCGTCCCATGGGAGATAACTGAAAGAGAAATTGTCAAATTCTTCAAGTAACTCCAAAAACTACCTTTCAATAATTAATCAATTTAGGGTCCCTTGTCTCCCATTCACCCCTAAGCTAGTAAATTACCAATACAGAGTCTCCATATACTTCCAAGGTTCTAATTTTCTGCTCTTTGGCTGCTCGAATCCCCATGAGACATGCTTCATATTCGGCCATGTTGTTCGTACAGTCAAAATCCAATTTACATATAAATGGATAATGATCACCCTTTGGGGATACCAAGACTGCCCCAATCCCATTTCCTACCGCGTTGGATGCGCCGTCAAAGTTCAACTTCCATGAATATTCTTCAATAACTGCCACATACATCAACTCCTCATTAGGAAAATCAAAGCTCAATGGCTCATAATCTTCTAAAGCTCTGCTAGCCAGAAATTCTGCTATCGCGCTTCCTTTTATAGCTTTTTGACTCACATTGACTATATCAAACTCTGAGAGCAATACTTGCCACCTTGCCATTCTTCCATTTAGGGCTGTTGACTCCATCATGTACTTTAATGGATTAAGTTTTGAAATTAGCCAAGTCGTATGATATAGCATATATTGCCTTAACCTTCGAGTTGTCCAAATCAAAGCACAACATAACTTTTCAATTGGCGAATATCTCATTTCACACTTAGTAAATTTCTTACTGAGGTAATATATCGCTTTTTCTTTTCTTCCTGACTCGTCATGTTGACCAAGCACACATCCCATGAAATTACTAAACACCGACAAGTACAGAATTAATGGTCTATCTGGACTAGGTGGAGATAATACTAGAGCGTTTAACAAGTATTGCTTGACTTTATCAAAGGCATTCTGGCATTCCTCATCCCAAGTACCTTGGTTGTGTTTTCTAAGGAGGCGAAATATAGGATCACATTTCTCTGTTAATTGTGAAATAAATCAAGTAATATAATTCAACCTTCCAAGAAAACCCCAAACTTCTTTCTGAGTACGTGGTGGAGGCAAATCTCGTATGGCTCTAACTTTGTCTGAGTCAACTTCTATTCCCTTTTCGCTGACCACAAAGCCTAGTAATTTCCCCGACCTAACTCCGAAAGTGTACTTTTTCGGATTAAGCTTCAATTGAAACTTTCTTAATCTTAGAAACAACTTCCTCAAGACTTCAATATGCTCTTTCTTTGTTCGAGATTTAGCAATCATATCATCAACATACACCTCAATCTCTCTGTGCATCATATCATGAATCAAGGTCACCATAGCCCTTTGGTATGTTGCCCCTGCATTCTCAGCCCAAAGGGCATTACCTTGTAACAAAAGGTGCCCCACAATGTTATGAAGGTAGTTTTATCCATGTTTTCAGGATGCATCTTTATCTGATTGTACCCTGAGAAACCATCCATAAAGGAAAACAATGAATACCCCGCTATATTATCTACTAAAGTATCGGTATGCGATAAAGGAAAATTGTCATTCGGGCTAGCTTTGTTTAAATCTCTGTAGTCAACGTACATTCATACCTTCCCATCCTTCTTAGGGATAGGCATAATATTAGCCACCCTGAATATTTAACCTCTTGTAGGAATCCAGCATCAAACTGCTTCTTGACTTCCTCTTTTATTTTCAACACAATATCAGGCCTCATCCTTCGTAATTTTTGTTGAATTGGCTTGCAATCTTGTCTTATGAGAAGAAGATGTACCATGATATCAGTATTCAATCTCGGCATATCCTGATATGACCATGCAAGTATATCTTTGAATTCAGTAGCAATTCAACAAGGCCTTGTCTTGTTTCTTTAGTAATATGTGTGCCAATTTTCACCTATTTCCCTTCCTCCAAGGCTACATTCTCTATTGCTCCTTTCTCATGGGGTAAGATTTGTTTCTCCTCTTGTTCCACCATTCTTAACAGATCTGGAGACATATCACAATCCCTGTCATCTTCAAAATCCTGAAGTTCTTCAAAACATATGTCTTGCTCAGAAGAGAATCTAGAATTTGTAGTATCAGTGCTCATGTCATTGATATCTAGGGACCTGCGGGGTATGAAAGAATGTGCAAAGAATGAATGAATCTTAGGAATAATTATTTACATGTTATGAATGAAATGGAAAAAATTTGAAAGAATTTAAATGTCAAAAGAAAATTGAAAGGTATAAAAGAATGTTCACTTGAATCGATAACAAAAGTTGTGTTTTATTGAAATGTAAATATCCGAGCATGAGCCTATTTTACAAATAAAATCTTACTACTCCTAGGCTTTAGAGCAATAAGAGTGTTCTGAAAATTACTCTGAAGAATCTTTAAAAACTACAGGAAGTTCCTCTGCAACCCAATTGTTTAAAGAGCTTCCCGATTCGTAAGGGCGAATATCCTCAAGGTTTCTTTGTCCAGATTCTTCATTGTGCACAGCATTTATGTGATAGTTTCCTTTTTTAAGCAACCCTCCCTTAGGGTGAATTATCTCTCCTGATATAAAAGTTTGGGATTTATGGGGGAACGTCATCAATTCCCACTCACTTCTCTTCCACTTAAACGCGCCCTTCTTCTTTCCTGATGCTTCTCTATTTCTTTCCTCCTTTGCTTATGATCTGGTCTGTAACCCAAGCCAAAATGGTCTCTTCTCTTTTAATTCTGGAATTTGAATCCCTCCTTGAAGATATCTTCCTAATCCTTTTCCTGGCAAGGTTCCTTTCCCCATTGTCATTTTCAAACCCATTCTTGTAGTTCTGGATATCCTGGGCATCGGCACCTCATTCCCCTCTGAAATGAATGTTGCATTGACGAATTCTAATGAATGGAAAGAGCATTCAATTGCCTCATCGTTTGCTTCTACATAGGGTGCGTTACTGGTAACTGTCACTATAATGTCCTCCTCTGCATTTATAGTGACCAACCGTCCATCAGCTACTAACTTTAATTTCTGATGCAAAGATGAGGGCACCGCTCCTGCAGAGTGTATCCAAGGTCTCCCCAATAGGCAATTGTAAGAGGGCTTGATGTCCATCACTAAAAATTCCACCTCATAAGTGTTTGGCCCAATCATTAAAGGAATATCAATTCTTCCCATGACATTCCTTTCCGTGCCATCAAATGCTCTCACTACATTATGGCATGTTTTCATATGATAACTATCTATGGGCAATCTGTTCAATGTGAATAATGGCAAGACATTTAAACCTGATCCATTATCAATAAGCACACTCGACAATGTATACCCCTTACAGCGAATGATGATATGTAAAGCTTTAGCTGATCTCATGCCACCAGGTGGGATTTCATCATCATTGAAATAGATGAAATTGTCAGCACTTATGTTACTAACCAATCGATCCAGCTTGTTGACGGATATATCATTAGTTACGTAAGTCTCATTGAGCACCTTCATTAATGCCTCCCAATGTACCTCTGAACTCAGAAGCAAAGCCAACACTGATATACGAGCTGGTTGTTTGCGCAATTGTTCAATTACACTGTACTCACTGTGTTTTAAGAATTTTAAAAATTCTCTGGCTTCTTCTTCCTTTACTGGCTCATTAACCAGTGTCTCAGTCCCCTTTTCTTTTCAAAGGCTTTTACTTTTGTGGGCTCAACTCTGACGCATTCTGCATCGTAACGCTTCCCACTACGTGTGTAAGAACCCTCATCCTGAACCTCCTTAGATGCACTAGCTATATTCTCCTTTTCTGGCATTGTCACATTGTAGTTGTAATTCCAGGGTACCCTCTTGTTATCCTTATAAGGAAAGGAAACAGGTTTATGAATGATGACTTTCGGTACCATTGATATTTCAACTTCATTATTTCTTGGTAAAAAAATAATGATTCTTGGCCGGTTTTGATTCTTCGATCCACTTTCTAACTCATCTGAGCAAGCTTCATAAAATTCCAGCTCCTTATTATCCATAAGGCTTTGTACCAATGCCTTAAACTCGTCACATTCCTAGATCTCGTGTCCCTCTTCAGCATGGAACTTGCAGTAGTCCCTTACTCCTCTTTTCCTTTCTTTAGAGATTATCATCTCTCTTTTCACCATTTCTTCCCAATATCTCTTTTCACCATTTTTTCCCAAATCACTTTCATCGGCATTCTCACCTCAGCCATGCCCTCTTTAATCCTTCTCATACCAGTATCCCCAACTGCGTTTACCCCTTAATCACCATGATTTGGCAACAGGTTCTCATTAATAGGGGTGTCGTCAAACTTTACAACCCCTATCTTGATAAGTCTTTCCACTGTTTTTTTAAAGCCAGTGCAATTTTTGATCGAATACCCCGATATCCCTGCATGGTATTCACATTTAGCGTTTGCATCGTACCATTTAAGGTATGGAGGTTGCAGAGGTTTCAAATGAAAAGGAGCTATTGCATACACATTAAATAAACTTTGATAAAGCTCCCGATATGTCACTGGGAAAGGCGTGAATGAGACCTTCTCAGAATTTTATCTCGAACCAGATCCCTGCTTTTGAGAATCTTGTCACCCAACTGTAGTTACTCTGGGCTGACTAACCATAACCGCTTTTGAATTAAAACTACTCGTATTATTCACCTTATTATCTTTTCTTCTTGGGGCCGATCTTTTAGCAGTTTCCCCCTCTATCTTGCCACCCCTTATGGCATTCTCAATCATTTCTCCTGCCATAACTATATCAGCAAAGCTCTTAGTGGTACTTCTAATCATGTGAGTAATGAATGGGGCATTCAAAGTGTTAATGAACAACAAAGTAGTTTCTTTCTCCAAGAGCGGTGGTTGAACTTGCATGGCAACCTCCCTCCATCTCTATGCGTATTGCCTAAAACTTTCATTAGGCTTCTTTTCCATGTTTTGCAACGTGATTCTATCAGGATTCATGTCAGTCACATGATTATATTGTTGCATTAAGGCTTGCACTAAGTCTCTCCAAGAACTTATCCTTGCACGACTCAATTGATTATACCACCTAGTCGCTGCCCCAACCAAACTATCCTGAAAATAATGGATTAACAATTGATCATTGTTTACATAGCCAGTCATCCGTCTATAGAACAGGGTGATATGGGCCTCAGGACAAGTAGTCCCATTACACTTCTCAAATTCCGGCATTTTGAACTTATGGGGAAGCACCAAATCTGGGACCAAACTCAAGTCCTTGGCGTCAATTCCCTGACGATTATCAGCATTTTCTAATGCCTTAAACTTCTCTTCTAACCATCTACAACGTTTTTCTAATTGCCTTGATGATTCGAGCCTTATATCCTCCCTCTCAGCTACATCTAAATCAGGGATGACTGGATTGGTAGGGTTATCTCCTAGGTTAAAGCTCGAGCCAGTTTGAAAGTTTATGGGTATTCCGGCATCCGCTTGCCCATGTTGAGGCCTTATTGTGATGGATGGCCTTCGAGGATACGCTTCAGATTGAGTTTGTACATGGCGTGGAGTAAAACCCGGAGGATGATCCTCATTATCTCCTTCAGTGATGGTCATAGGGGCCTTTCCTTTATCCGTCGCCCCCTTCAGCAACTGAGTCATCTCAACCATCATATTCTTTTGAGCCTCCAAAATTTGATCCTTCATCTCTTGTTGGATTTTTGCCAATTGCTCCTGTAAATGCTCTTGCATTTCTTTCTGAATCTGCTCAAGTCTTTGATCCATATTCTTTGACTTAGCGCGTGTACCGTAAGGATGTGTTGCTTCCAGATTTTGTTTCTCTTACTCTCTCTCTTTCTGCCAAATAATTTTAACTAATTAGGGTCTTTCTATAAACTTGAATGCAAATGATGCGATGAGATGCAGATGCATGAATGCTAAAAGATATCAATTCTGATTCAGTGCCTTTTAGAAAACGTTATTTAAGAGACAAAAATCTTTACACAAAACGGTTTACAAATACGCCTTCGCCCTTAGACCCAGAGTTTTAATCCTATCTAACAACGAAGCTAACTCTAAACCTCTATCTGTCACTAACTCATACTTTGTACTTAATATGTTAGCTTGTGCTGCTAGATTTTGTAATTGATCAGCAACCTCTCGAATCTGGACTATGGCTTCTCCCATGAGATAATCCCTATTTCTAACTTGATCCTGAAGATGGTGAAGCTCTTTCTTCTAGTGTCCTTCTCTTGCCTCGAGCTGCTCTATCTGTAGTTCACAGTTCTGCAATGCTACTTCCAACCTTCCAATATTGTGCTTCATTTCCTCGATCTTGTTCAGACTTGCTTTTAACTCGACCGCAGAATTACGACTTCGATGATGATGAAGAGATCATCCAAGCTCTGTCACTTTAGCTTTCAATCCTTGATTCTCCTTCTCTAGGGCCTGATTCTACGCTTGCATCTCTTGGAACTTCTTTTCCCAATACTCAACTTTGGCTCTTTCTTCTTGAACCTCTTGTTGCCCCTACTCTAAAGACTTCCCCAATCCAGCTCTTTTCAATGATAGCTGTGTCTTCTTATACTACATCTTCAAGTCATCTCGGTCTTCCTCAATCTTCCTCTTTTTCTTCCTTACTTTTTTGACCTCGATGTTATGAACGTCGACGTCTAAACTTAGGTACATCTTTTCCTCTTTGAGCTTTTCTATCTTTCTTCCAAGCTCCAGATTCTTCCTTTCGAACTCTTGCCTTATAACCTCTAACTTTGATGGAATCACTCGTAAATTCTCCTCCATCGATCGAGCAGCCTCTAAACTAGGTCTAGGGATGTTATCATTGACCCTCTTACTAAACCACCTTTTGTATTCAAAAGTTATCGTCGGTCCTTTAGTCAGAATCTTCATACAGCAAACCTTCTTTCAAGCCTTAGAAATTTCTAGCATCTTCTTCTTATAATGATCCCCTTTATATGAGAAGTCATTCTGAGCTAACCCTTGTGTTACCGGTATAAACTGCTCCGCCTTATATTACCTTAGGACGAGTAATGGTGTATAACCGACAACTCCTCAAATTCCAAGAAGAGGTACCCAGTCAAAGTTCCGCAACGATAAAAAATTTCACTAGGGGTCATTCAAGGGGCTTTCCACATAACATCTTCTTCTCGGAGGTTCTGAAGTATTTCTATCCACCTTTCCTCTGTGATGTCATCCCTCCTCGGTGTAGCTGCTGCTTCCTTTAGCGGAGAATAGTCTTTAAAGAACACACGGCAAGAAACCTTATCAACCTTCCAAAAGTGACTGTGGAACCAAACTAACAACAACTGTGCACATCCAATGAACCTTCCTTCCCCAACTCTCCGACATACATTCAAGGATCTAAATGTCTCAGCTAGAATTGCAGGCACAAGTGTATTTTGCTTACCTAGTCGATCGAATAAATCCGTGACTGCCTCATCTATGTGTCCCATAGCTTTTGGGAAAATCACCAAACCATACACACTTAAAGCCAGGACATCGACCCTCCTCTTCACATCTGGGTGTGCCAATATTAGATCCCTTAAACTTGCCCACAGAATACATTTACCATCACCTTTTTGTTGGATTCGAGCTGCGGCCCACTGTTCACTCATCCCTATGATCATCATCAATTTCTTTATGAAAGTCGGGAGATTAGCAGCCCTGACATAAGTTTTGTTACCTTGAATTTTCAGACAACGAAGCAAAGTTGTATACTCCTCTAAAGTAGGCACTAAGTCTACCTCTCCGAATGTAAAACAACTATAAGCAGGGTTCCAAAACTATACCATAGCTCGAAACAGGTGCTTATCCACCTTGATGTCTAGCAAATAGGGAAGATCTCCATAATTCTGATAGAAAAGCTACTTAGCCTCATCATCCCATTGGGCCCAAATGTCTCTCTACTCCTAAAACTCATTCTGTGTCGAATTAATACGAGTGAAGTCCCACAACTCTGATGTATACCCCTCGGTGACACTATCTCCTTTCTCCAACTGGGTTTTCTCTGACCAGGTGCAGACAGAGGCATTGTCCTCCACTTTATCAAGATATTTGCTCCTCATTACAAAACTTTCTAATCTAGAAATCGAACTGTGAATCGACACCCTAAATGCTAAATGACATGCAATGATTGCAAAATAAAATAAGTTAGTATCATATATAAATGTATAATAAGCAAGTACCTATAAGGGTAATTTACTAAAGCCTATCACTATACTACTAGGGTAAGCACTTAAAGTTCACTATAAGCGTGCGTTTTAGTTCTAAAGCAAGGGTACCTGAACCAGCAGATTCCTCGGTCCTCACCCATTATAGGCTCATATAGACCAAGTTCAGTTCAGGGGGACACATTTCCCTATGGCCATGCAGAGATGAAAATCTTACGAAGACATAGGTACAGTATCCCGGAAGCAATCCACTAGCTCATACGGAGGTGAAAACCTCACGAAAGCGTAGCTTCTCACTCCCACTTAGGGGTGCAACCACAGCAGTCATGCAAATACAATGTACAACAACAGGATAACAAACATATGCAGCAAACACATGTGAGAAGGATCAATTTTTAAATTTTTCCAAACTTCCGACATTAAGACAGAAATTAATCAATTTCTTGGCCTGACTCTCTTATTGTCCCCAGCGGAGTCGCCAAGCTATCGTAACCTTTTTTTAAAAGTGAAATTTTGAAAACGAGAGTTGCCACCAATCTTTTTAGGTGTGATTGGATCACCTTAAAAAACAATTTGGTCTACGAAAATATGATGAAATAGGTTTGGGAGTCGATTATGTACGAGGAAGGATTAGCACCCTCGCAACGCCCAAAATTGGTACCAAATTGAATAGCTTTGTCTTAATGTCAAAAGTTTAAAGGAATTCAGAAATAAGATCCCCTTTTTTAAACCGTAATATTTTGAGTTGCAAATCAAGATTCTTTTACCTCAAAAGAGTACGAACATCACATCCAGCATGATTAGACATGATATTCTTAAACTTTCATAACTGAAATCATCTTGTGATTTACAAAATTCATTTAGAAGGATATTTCTAGACATTGAGATAAACGGGAAATCGCAACCCAGCATGTTAGGGCACTATTTCTGAATCCCTAAATCTCAAAAATATTGCCTTATTTTAAAATTCCTTTGGATTGAATGAGATAATTTTTAAAGAAATGATATATTTAACGTATTACAAAAGATTAATATTAAATAAACTTAACATTTCATGTAAATGTAGTATATAAAAAATAATAATGACATAATTCACACAATATACATTATCATTTCACGCATATCTAATTGTAAATAATGTAAATATACATACATTATCATTCTATGCGAAATACAACGTAACGAATAATGAATGGAACAATACAAATTACATAATACATACATAATAATATTTCATGCAAAATATAGCATAATGAATATAACAATATAACTTACATAATATATAACAATATTTTATGCAAATATAACTCAAAATAACATGAATAATCGATTTTTATGCAAATATGATAAACAACAAATAACATATAAATAACAAATGGTTGGTGAGATAACATTAGTATATTTAAACAATATTAAATAAATACAAAAAAGATGCAAAATAAATAAACAAATCATAAACATATAAATCAAAAAATAAAGAAGAAAACAAATACAAAAATTAGAAACTAGATGAAGTATTTTTTTTTTTTTAAAAACATATTTAAAATAATGTATAAATGATAAAGGAGAGTTTTTTAGAGATAATTAATAGAAAATTAAATATACTACATAATATAATAACTCAAGGTACTAAAAATATATATGTTGAATAAGAACAAAATTTGTAGTAAATTTAAAAATATAAGACATTAAACATTTAATAATGATATATGTATTAATTATGTATAAAATATTAATTATTATTAATTTACAAATTTTATACATAATTAATGAAGAATAAAATAATATATAATTTGTAGTAGAATAAAAATGATATATTGAATAATATAAATAATAAAACGTATGAAATAAATAAAATATATAATAATAACATAAATAATATGATAAACAATATATACTATTTTTACATATAGTTAATGTTTATAAAAATAAATAATACATAGTAAAAATGAATTAAATATATATAAAAAAGGGATTAAAATTGAATTTAATTTAAAAATCTAGGATTAATTACAAATAAATGAAAAATTTGGGCCTAATTGAAATACACATTAAACCCTGAGGGACTCACTAGGCAATTAGCCCTAATCCCAAAAACGACGTTGTTCTCAGAATAATAGCCATAGGGACTAAATTGAAATGAACATAAAAGGTTAGGGCCACTTTAAAATAAAAATAAGATGAAATTTCAAATCTTAAAAATGCGGAAGGATCAATTGGGTAATTTGCCCTTTAAACGAAACAAGCGGATCCTATCCGGGTCACGGGTCAACGCGCGGATCCTGAGCCTAAACGACGCCGTTTTAGTGCTTATTAGACTAAGCAAAAACGACACCGTTTCTATTATACTATTTAAGCCAGTTTTTGGTCCAAAATTCATTTTAGAAACTGTTTTTTTTTAAAAAAAATCTTTGAAATCCTCTGAAAGAGGAAAGGAGAAGGCCGTCCGAGCTCCGGCCTTCGGTTACTGGGCAGCACACGCCCACGCACCACACGCGCCACTGTACGCGGTGGTCGGAAGGTCAAAAGCCTTCATTTTTCCAGGCGAAGCATGGGTAATCTTTTCCTTTTAAATACTAACAGTCTTTTTTTTTGTAAAAATAATTCATAAGCATTTAAAAAATAAATTAACAGTAACGAAGGATTAACTGAATCACCTTAAAAAAATAAGTGTTTTTATTTCTTTCTTCTCTGTATATGCGTATATCTGTTTGTATCTCTTTCTTCTAGTATCTATTTTCGTATGTATCTCTCTCAAAAAAAGGTCCTTGTTACAGTGAAGTCATTCGGCTTTTATAGCCTCTATTTACAAAGTTGGTGTATTCCCTATTCGATTTCTTGCCATGTTTGTTGTGTTCTTCTTTCTCTTTTCGCAGGTGACGACGAGGAGATTAGCGATGATCAGGCACTAATGATGGCATATTGGCGTTGATTCGTGCGCCGATCACGGCACGATACGGAGCCCGGAATTACGGCACTGATTGGAGGCGTCGATAGAGGGTGACGGTTGGAGTGCTTGCGGCGCCTAGGGTTTCTGAAACCCTAGGTCTTCTGCCCTTAATTTACGTTTTGGGCCTCTTGGGCCCCGTATGTTTTTGGGCTGAGGGTGTAATGCGCACTTGGGTTCTTAAGCTAATTGGGCCATCTATTTGGACTGTAAAAAGGACTTTATTATTTTGTTTTTATTTCCTTATTTATTTATCTTATGGGCCGGGCAAATTTAGGTTATTACAGAGATAATTTCCGTTTTCACCTTAAATAAAAGAGAACTTTTTCTAGTTTTATGTTTTGATTTAATTGGTGTGAACCCACACTCAAAGCAGTTCGTGGTACGAGAATAGCGAAAAAGATTATTTGGTTGAAAGCTAGGAACAATGAATATCCACTAAGCTGAAAACACAAGTATGAATTCGGTTAGGGTTTATTTCTATAAATATCACAAATTGGATCGATTTCAAAATTTTAATTTTTCACTGTGCAAGAAAACTGTTTTCAAACCGAAATTTTTCCAATAGTGGCTACATATTTTCATGAGGATTTGGGGATCCAAATCACGATAAGTCAAAATGAGGTGATCAAGATGAACAATGTGGCAAAACATACCAAATTAAATGGCAACATAAGTACAAGTCTAGAGGACTACCTGACAAAAAGGCTAGTTGGGAATCAACCAAAGCATTGTGGCAATTTTAAGATGAGATAAACTAGTATCATTATAAAGACACGATTAAGGCGTTGCTAGAACTAGTAGGGGAAATGTCGTGGCTCATGCACAAAGTGTTGGAAAAATTGGTTATGGAAAACAAGTTTGTTGCACAGTGAAATTTTAAAAGTTTTCATAAAAACTAGACCTAGGTTGTGTTATTAACAATAATAAATTTCACCAAATTCAATACCTATGTTTCTAAGTTAGGGAAATATGTCAAATCTTGGATAGAGAAATATGTCAAATCTTGGATCTAGTGTCTAAATCCTTCTGGCTTTCAATAGAATGATCTTCTTCGCTATTCTCAAACCCTCACATGTTTAGAGAGTAGGCTCTGTTTAAAAAGTCATACATAAGATGAAAATCGAGACTTTCCAGTGGGGAAAGTTGACTTTCTCTACAGGAAACCCAAAACAAAAAAAATTAGTCTCCCAAATTTGAATTATAATTGCTAACGAGAATGCAATTTTAACCTCACAAGTAATCACAAAAAAAGAATTTATTTGAGTTCAAATAACTCAAATAATTTTTTCACTAAAATTCGACATAGTATCATCATATATTTTCTTTATGATTTTTGACAACCCCTAGTCCCGATATATAAGGAGGAATCACAGGAGTTCTACTAGAGTAGAAAGAGGGGGAAATAATATTTTAATAAAAAACTAGAGTTCAACTAGAACTCATAGGAGTGGATGGCACATATTGGGTATCCCATCTCAATGTGTCACACACTTACCCAAATACTAGGCTTCTTAGGCTTTCATAGATTGAGTACAATTATATGTTCATTTTAGCTTTAAATTAAAATTATCCAACTCAATAACAATATTTCTATTTCCAAAATATTATTTATTTAATTAAAAATAATTAATCCAGCTAAATTATTTTCTTAACCCAATTTTAATTCCATCAAAGTCATGATAACTTTACCATATTAAAATCCCTGAGTAAAAAAATTAATTTTCCTATTTACTAAAACTACAATATAACTAATTAATTTTTTTTTCACTTTGGATTTAATTATTTAATTACATTTAATTAAATAATAATCTAAAGAAATTAAATTAATTTTTAAGTCATCTCCTGTTGTTTTGAGAAAATGCATTTACCACGAATAGTAATTCATGCAGTTTATTTCTCAGATATCGTTTTCATCCATTTATCATAATAGTTCTTATGTGCATTCCATATAGAGTTGTATTGAGCTAACGAAGGAATCGATCAAACATATATAATTAGGGATTAAATAATTTGTAATTAAGTTCTGACTTTTCAACTATTAATCACAAATTATTTAGTCATTGAGTCAATCTACTAAAAATACCATGATTGATCTCCCCACTATATACCATTACCAAAGCAACTTAGATTTTATGCTTTTGTCCAGTGATCTTGTCATTTATGTGTTACCATCATAGGATATCCTTGATTTCTTTAATTTAAAATTTGTTCACTTAATTAATCTTATTTTATCTCAGTCACCAATGCATCTTACAAATGAAAAAGATCATTGATAACAAGTAGTAATGATAATCATTTGTCCTAGACGAATGACCCGTTACGATATTCCGTTTTCATAATTCATGTTATGTTAGTCTAAGGATACCATTTACTCTTTAATCGAGTTGCGAATTCCATTATTATAAGTGAAGTCATGCAATACATAAGTCATGCACCCAATATATCAACTTTTGACTCCGATACCAATGGAACACAAACTTTCAATATATCGAAGTACATGAGTTAAGTACACATGGTCAACAATTTACTAAGGATTGAGGTAAGTTACATTATGAATGTCACAAGTGAATAAATCTATAAACGGATCCAGAATAAATTCTATTTGGGTCTTGTCTGATGTATTGTCAATCTAAATAATCACACCTATACCTCTATTTTTGGGAGTCAACTACTCCGTTACCCAAGGAAAGGTAACACCTCAATTGAACTTACAGACAACATAATAGTCCTTATGAATCAATTGCTCATTTTGATTCTAAAGACTATAGACAATTTATATCCTTACTAATATAAGTTGTCTTCTCGAATCATTATCCTTCCATATGATGCAACTTAATATTAGTTAAACCCTTAGGTGATTAATGAAAAAAATATTTGCTTATACACATTGTTTTTCATGCAAAAATCATTAAAGATAATCGTCCAAAGATATAATAAATTAGTTATGGAATTTTATTTATCCAATTAGTTCGAAAAATTACAAATGATGAAATCACTATAATAAGAGCACAAAACCCTAACACAAAGGGTTCGAAAAATGCAACGGAAAATATGTTTAAGGGAAAACCAAAGTTTTAATTTTTTTTCCAAAAACAAGAACTTTGTTGTGTTATCTAAAGTAATAAATACTTAATCAAAACCGTACCTTTATGATTCGTCTAGGATGAATGCTTCGACCAAGTAATCTTTTCCACTATCCTTAAGCTCACGTTTGCCGAGTGTTGGTTCATTTTGAATTAGAAAATTTTTCACAGAATTACCAGTAGGGTAATTTTATAATTTCTCTAAACTTTTGGGATCAAGTTTTAAATAACAAGAATATTTCTAAAAATTTTCTAAAATGATTTCTTCAAATTATTTTCTCTCTACAACTTTTCTTAAATTCAAGTGTAAGAGAATAATGACTCATGCTCTCTTTATATAGGGAGAGTTTAGAGAGAGTTCAACTAGGATCAGAATTAATCACATTAATATTAGATTAATAAAATATTATCTAGAGAAATATTAAATTAAATGTAATATCTCATATTAATATCTAGATAAATATTAAATTTAATTTAAGATTAAATTCATTAAAACAATATTATCACTGGAAAAGTTAATTTAAAATCAAGTTATGTAACGCCCCAAATTTCGGTAAATTCCGCTTTTGTGATTGTTGAGCATGGAGGTATCTGAACATTTGTTTTGTGTTGGTTTGGCATAAAATTTATGTTGGTTTAACTGTTTTTGGACTCTGGGGTGTGTTTAGGAGGTCTCAAGTTTGAGCCTTAACTTAGGCTAGTTTTGGGTTTTTGTTTGAATAAAGCCTGACTTTTAGGTTAATAGGCTTAAAAGAAATTATTGGTAAAAACTTAACAGAATGGGCCTGGTGGTCTAGTGGTTAAGTGGCAAGGGTTTATGCTAGAGGTCCTGTGTTCGAATCCTGGTTTGGGCATTATTTTTGCCACTAAGGCTATGATAGAATTGGAGGTGAACTAAAACACTGAAAAGGTAGAGTTTATCAGGTTTTTCTGAGAAGTTCCCCAAAAGAACTCTTCCTGTCGAATTTCTCTTCTATTTTTCCCTCTCCACGTTCTATCTCTTTGTTTTCTTTTTGTCGAAAATCCCCTCTTGTGCTGCCGAAATTTTTGTACACTACTTCCTTTTTGTTTCCTTTCTTTTCGATAGTTTTACTTTCGTCTTTGGAGATACGCTTTCGGTAAGTGTGGAGATGTATTCTATTTTATTTTAGTAAACATTGGGTTATTAAGAGATTGTTTTCTGTTTAGGAGACAATCAGGGTTTTGTGGATCACTAATCGATGTTCTAAACAGCGAGGAATCGCCGTTTTTTGTTTAAGGTAGCATTGTCATTAACTTTCGAGATTTACCTGTTTCTTAGTAAATCAAATTAAGTGATTAAAAGGGGGAAATACTATTCAATAATAGGTTCTGGAGTGCTCGGGATTGCGTTAGCTTTGAATCAATACCAAGTGTATACTTCAATCGATCTAAAATCGCGTTTTGACGAAAGCCAAAAATGCTGCTGTCGACGCCACACGGGCGTGTGGACTGCCCATGTGGAGGCCGTGTGGCGATACATGGCTAAGTGATCGATGAGCCAGGCCGTGCGCGTGCCATACGGGCACGATGGACACGGGCGTGTGATGGCCTGTAGGCCGTGTGCGAGGCACAGGCTCAGGCAAATGGGCTGTGTGGGCCACACGGGCTTGTGGGCCCATACAGGTGAACCACATGGGCCTATGAGAATCTGGGCCAGGCCGTATGATCCACACGGGCAAGACAAATTTGGGTTATGTGACCCACACGGGCGTATGGGCCCATACGGGCAGGGCACACGGACGTGTGAGCCCCTTTAATCTAAAATGTTCTGTAAGGTTGCACGGGTCGCCCAAGTCAACTATGACCTATAGTAGGGTCGGTAAGCCTTATCTAGTCTCTTAATTCTGTGATGTATGTGTTAGCATGTTATACCTAGCATGATTATCTCGTCTGTTCTGAAAGTAAATGTATGATCGGCTTGTCTGCATTATAGCATGCCATACTTGTATTATGCATTGCATCGGGGTGGGTTTGATGAAGTGAAGGAAGTATCTGAAGGGGCTTCAAAAGCTTGTTATCTGGCAACTAAGCTGCATACTTATGATATGTGCTGCAATGCAATACCTTATGGTGTGTAGGGATGGATGGGTCGATTTTATCCCCATACATGGTGTGCAGGGATGGGTGGGTCGATTTTATCCCCACATGGTGTGTTAGGTTGGACGGAGTTGGTGTATAGGGCTGGTGGGCTTATTCTTTTAATCTGGTCTGTTATGCATGCTATATCTGAGATGGGCTGAAGCCCTAAAACTGTATCTGATAATGATTCTGTAAGGGCGCAGGCCTGAATTATGATTGTATTATGTTATCTATTTGTATGCATACTATATTGTGGGGAGGTACACACTGAGTTGTGAAAACTTACCCCTTTATTTATTTATTTGTTCAGGTAATCCCTAGCAGTAGGCGGATCGGTGCAATGGAGGACTCGACGGTGACCACGTCCGCATACATTTTAGTTATGACTTTTACTTTGGTTTATTCATTATTTGTTTGGGGGTTTTGATGTGGCAATGGATTTGGACTTTCGAATTTTATTTTGGGTTTTGAACTGTGAATATGGATTATAAATTACTACTTCAATATTATGGTTTCCTGAAATAAATTATGAATTATCGTATTTAAAAACGGGTTTCAAAGCTTCCGCGATAAAGAAACGTTTTCAGAATAATTCCACTATTACTCATTTTTTGACTAAGTAAAAAAATAACAATTGGGACGGTTTTTGAATCGATACGAGTTAGTTAAAACACTCTCATGTGACATCGTCAAATTCGGTCATAACGTCTAGGCCGGGTTTGGGGTGTTACAAGTTTACTAGTAGAGTCCCACTAGGAGTCTAATTTTTCCACTGCTCTACCATCGAAAAACTGTCGCCATCAACCATCTGTCAGTTGCAGGATCGTCGTTGTCGCAATTGCTGTGCCCAGCAATGCCATCACTGGCGCGACCCCCACGACATCACGAACCATTGCCATTTTGCCCGAATAGACCTGGCCGGTTTGGCTGTTGCCGGTTCAGTCCAAGCCATTAGCGACTCGACCGGTTCAATCTAGCCACTGGTTGGACCGTCGGTCCAGTTTTATACACAGGGCCTGGTTCAACTAGTTTTTGGGTTTCAGTATTGGGTTTTGGTATTTAGGTTTAACTTTCTATCTCAGATCCCACTTTCAAGTTCAATTACCTATCGGGCCAATTATCTGACTTAAAAATTAATTTCTAAAACTATCATTTTTTTAATTAATTTGATTAATTTATTTTTTCTTTATCAAAATTAATTTTCTCAAAAACCATTAAGATTGTCAAAATTAAATTTTCAAGAAAATTCTTTAATCAAATTCTCAAATTGAACAATTTACACAACCACATAATTTAATTCCGCATCAAATAAATCTACTCAAATAAATTATTTCTAAAGTCGTAAAATTTTATTCTAATTCAAATGCAATCTGATAAAGCTTTTATTGAGCTAGCGGAGGGATAATCAAACATATACAATTAGGCTCGAGTAATTACAATTATGTCTAGAAGCATCGTTCCAATAATTCACAATTTACTTAATCATGGAACCAGCCCATAAGAAGTATAATGATTGAAAACTCCTTATTGTATACTCTTTATGAAAGCAATTCATCCAACTATTTTGTACAATGACCTCGTCATGTGTGTGTTACCCTCATATAATATCATTGATTCCTTTGAGTTAAATCTGTTCACTCAATACAATCATTTTTATCTCATTGTCACCATTATGTCTTCTTTATGATTAATATGATCATTGTCAACTAATGACTATGATAAATTGTTCGTTCGAGAACAAGCAACCTGTGATCACATTTCATATTTATCAATTCACACAATGTCAATAAGAGGATATCGTTAACTCTTTCATCAAGTTATAAATTCCATTGTTGCTAGTAAAGTCATGTCATACACAAATCATGTACCCAATATACTAGCTATTGGCTTGATCATCTTTAGAGCATAATCCTCCGCTTATATCAAAGCACATGAGTTATATACACATGGTCTGTGACTAACTTAGGATTTAGGTAAGTCACACCATAAATGTCACAAGTAAATTAATTCACAAACAGATTCAGAACTAATTCAACTTGGATCATGTCCAATATATTATTCTTCCAATGAATATTTATGTCTCTACTCGTGGAGTCAATTGCTCACATAGCCAAGACTAGTCATCTCCCTAATTGGAATTGTAGATGACATATAATCCTTTTTATGTATTTGAATCAAATGCTCACTTTGATTCTTTTAAGGGATTACAGACTCATTTAGATTATCTATTGAAGTAAGTTGTCTTTCTCGAAATGTAAATGTTCTTACAATGCCACTTATCATCAGTTCGAACTTACACAATCAATGAACTAATTTGCTTGTCATAATTTTGCTATGTATGCAAAATATGAAAGACAAAAATACAAAAGATATAATAGTGAAATGTGAAATTAACTTTATTCATTTATTCATAGTTCAAATACATAGAAAACAGTTACATGTTTACTACAATATAAGCACCTTTCTCAACAAAAGGATTGTGACTAAGGTTCAAAAAACAACAAACAAGGTTTGTAGAATAACCCAAGGCAATCATTCCCAATTGTTAGAAAAATGTGGAAAGCCTATCTACTTGAAGTCTAGTGTCATAGTAAAACACTTCAGTAAATTGTAGTTACCAAGGTAAATTTGTGATCCTAAAGATAATATTATTGTCTGTTTAAATTCATTAGGACTCTATTTTGTAGATAGGCTTGAATCTAGGTCGTTGATGTAATTTAATCTATATTGTTGGATGTATGGGAGCTTAACTATAAATAAAGATCTTTTTCACCTGATTTGTAATCATTCAATCTTGTAATCAATACAAAGAACATTTACTCTAAAAGCCTTCTTATGATTTCTTTCTTGTCGCCTTGCTTGTTTCATTTGATTTCTTTTAAGCATTAATGCCTTAGAAACCTCTCTTTGATATTCTCAATTTTCGAGGGCTTAGGGTGACTTAGGTAGTGTTTGGAAAGTCACCAAGTAATTGGATTTAGGTATAATTGCTTGTAATTGCACAAAAGTGGCATGTTTAGGTAACCATTGTAATAGTGGGTCTCACTGAATTAGGTGTTTACACTTTCCAATTCTTAAAGGGAGGGTGAGAATTTACAGTTACTACACAGGTAATTACACTCAAATCAATTTACCCTATGGCATAGATTATTTAACTTTAAATTTTTTTATACAATTTTTAAAAATTATATTATAATCATAAACACATATGAGTGTTTAGGATAATTATAGTTAAAAAATTTTAAACTTATATTATCAATTCTAAAAAATTATATTATAAAAAATAATTTATGTGTATTTATAAAATTTTAACAAAAATTATAATATTTAAATCTTAAAAAATTCTAAAATTATGACAAAAAAGTATATTACAAAATTTAATTTACATGGTATAAAATTGTTATAATATAATTATTTAAAAAGTTGTGGCTCATGCTATATATTATAAAAAATAATATACTTATTTATAAAAAAAAAGTGTTATAATTTTTTGCTTATATTATTTAAAAGAAGTGCTATGAAAGTTATTGGACACTTTACAAAACTTTCTTTGTAAAGGTTATATATATTATAAAATTATATTATTTGTAACCTAATTTACATATTATAGAAAAATGGTTATAACCTAGTATAAGTCTTTCTTTAAATTAAGTTTATATAAGTTTTAATAATTAAAGTTATAAACTATTTGTAT
Source organism: Gossypium anomalum (assembly GCA_025698475.1). Classification (NCBI taxonomy): domain Eukaryota; kingdom Viridiplantae; phylum Streptophyta; class Magnoliopsida; order Malvales; family Malvaceae; genus Gossypium; species Gossypium anomalum. The sequence goes on from CM046957.1 coordinate 19,948,113, forward strand.
CGTGAGCCGAAGTATTATGTGGTAAATGTTAGTTATACAAATAAAAAAGATTTTGTTGCACCATATTGTAGGGTACGATACCATTTGGAAGAATAGAGTTAAATACAAGCACTAGAGATGGCTCATGAACTTTTTAATTTGAGACATTCAAAACTTTGAAATGTGGTTGAGAGAGGAAATTTGGTTTTCTAAAAAATTTCTCATATTAACATCATCACCTCAATATAGCATTAAAAACAATGTTAGATTGTACTAGCATGTTGCATACTTTATAACTTCATTCGCAAGTGGAATTGAGTTGTTCCATACTTTGAAGAGTACATGAAAGAAGGAAAATTTGATAATCTTACAAATTTAGATTTAGATGATGAAGAACTTGGTTAAGGCCAATAGATGAAGATGAGGAGTATATGTTAAATGTTAATAAGGGAATAGCCCTATAGATATAGAATGCTAGAGCAATTAGATAAATTTGCATATGATGTTTATTTTTATTGTTATTTTTATTAGTAGTCATATGATTAGCTACTTTCTTGGACTAACATATTACATATAATGATTTGATTTTAATTTTTGTTACTTGTTTAAAATTTTTTTATCACACTAATATTTTTTATAGTAATTAATAATTGTACTACCAAATATGTTATTTATAGAAATGAAACACCATTGTTGAAGGAGTGAAATAAGAGCAATTTGTGTGTAAAAAATAACTACAAAAATTGGTGAATGCATTGCATTGTAAGTATTGATATTAAATTTCTATATTGATCTATATATTTGTTCTTAGTTCTTTATATTTTAAAAATACTCTCTAAATATTAATATCTAAATAAGTAATAATTATAGATAAATTCTGATTTTAATCATTCAACTAAAAATAATAATTTGATGATCAAAGTTTTCAAAAAAGAAAATTTGTCACTTGATTGTTAAGTGTTAATGGAAGACCTTTTTTAATTAATTTAATAACAAGTTTAGTCCTTACGTTTTATATCTTCTATAAATTTGATCCTAAAATTATAAAAGAAGCAAAATTAAATTTTAAAAAAAAAATAAATCTAAATATATATAAAAAGAGTTTTGAGAATGAGGATTCAAGTGTTGTAAAAACTGCTTCTCTATGATGAAATTGTAAGATTGCTTGCATAACTCAATAAAAAAAACTGGTTGAATCAACCATGTTCGCCTTATCAACATTAGCTTTGATACCCTGAATTGAACAACATCAAAGATGTAAAAAAGAGGAGAAAAAAGGCTTCATTTTTACTGAATCTTAAAATGCAAGCTTCGTACATTGCTTTCACCACTATTTACATACAAAATCAATCTCTTTCCAGACTCCTCACCATCCTTGAGCAGCAAAAGGCTTCCTATTTTGCACCGCCACCGTAATGCAAAAAGGGAGAAATTTTGACTTTTATTTATGCTACCTTAGAAGGTTAATTTTATCTCGCTCAAAAGCCAATTAGGCATTGAGCACAATTACAAACTTATTCGATAACTGGAAGCATCCATCACAATCTCACTGGAAGTATGAGGTGCATAAAAGTAGCGAGCGGCTGAGATGTTGTTAAGGAGAGCAAAGAATTTGGGCAACAGATTATTCACAGGGAAGGTCTAGGAAGAGAAATAGGACGAGTCGGTGGAAGAAGAAAAACTAGATACGATGCAAAGTGAGACGGAGGAGAAGGGAAGAAGGGGAAAGGAAAACTAGATGCGATAGTGATTTGAATTATAATAACAGGGCAAAACTCAAACAAGAAACGCGACTAATGCAACTCAAACCAAGACCACACTTGAGACAGAAAACACCCTTGACCATCAAGCCATCACATGGGATTCTAATTGAAAAAACACTTTCATTAGCACTTATGACATATTTTTGTATAAGAAAATGTAAGAAAATAAATCAAGGCATATTTTTAGAATTCGAAATTCGAAATACTTTTTTGAAGTATGGTACAATTATGATAGGAATCGAAATGCTTTTTATATAACATAACGTGTACAACCCAATATCTAGTTAGTTTTGATAAATCCTTAAAACAAATGCAAAAATGCTAACAATTAATACAAAGCTATACAAATTACATAAATATTTTTAAATCGTTGGATGTGGTGCTGAAATTGTGATATCTAAAAATAATATTTTTTTTCATTACAACTAGTTAGTTTAGTTACAATAAAGGAGTTCTCTTTTAGGAAACCACAAACTAAAAAGTCTCTATTGACGACCTAATTAAATAGAAAGGATAATTAAATAAATAAAATGATACAATAAATACTAAAGATTCCTTTTGAACCTTAAAATTGCTATTTCAACGCGTTATTATTTATCAATAAAAATTAAATGCTTCCTAACAAATTTGACATTTTACATTGAATTGGTCCATTCACCTTCAATCACGACGATTACTAAAAAATATGTTATTATGATTTCAAGCAAGCCACTATGGTGAAATCGGTAGACACGATGCTCTTAGGAAGCAGTGCTGGAGCATCTCGATTCGAGTACGAGTGGTGGCATAGTATCTTCTAAAAGAGATAGAATAAGTCCTATAATGAAAATGAATTTCATTCCTAATTTCCATTCCATAAAATCTAGAAACCCTCGTTTTTTTCATAATTTTTATGATTTTTTCAACTTTAGAGCATATATTAACTCATATATCTTTTTCAGTCGTTTCAATTGTAATTACAATTCATTTTTTAACCTTATTCTTATTAATAGATGAAGTCGTAGGACTATATGGTTCATCAGAAAAGGGCATAATAGTCACCTTTTTCTGTATAACAAGATTATTAGTCACTCGTTGGATTTATTCTGGACATTTCTAATTAAGTGATTTATATGAATCATTAATCTTTCTTTCTTTGGGTTTCTTCCTTATTCATATGGTTTCCTATTTAAATTTTAAAAAATGAAAAAATAATTTAAGTGCAATAACCGCACCAAGTGCTATTTTTACCCAACGCTTTGCCACTTCGGGTCTTTTAACCAAAATGCATCAATCCGCAATATTAACACTTGCTCTCCAATCCCAGTGGTTAATGATGCACGGTAAGTATGATGGTATTAGGCTATGCAACTCTTTTATGTGGATCATTATTATCAATAGCTCTTCTAGTCATTACATTTTGAAAGGCCATAAAGATTATTGGTGAAAACAATAATTTTTCATTTTCGTTTGGGAAAATCCAATACATGAATGAAAGAAGCAATGTTTTACTAAACACTTATTTTCTTTCTTCTAAAAATTATTACAAATATCAATTGACTCAACAATTGGATATTTAAAGTTATCGTATTATCAGCCTCGAGTTCATCTTTTTAACCATAGGAATTTTTTCGGGAGCCGTATAGGCTAATGAGGTGTGGGAATCATATTGGAGTTGGGACCCAAAGGAAACTTAGGCGTTTATTACTTGGACCATATTCGCAATTTATTTCCATACCTGAACAAATACAAGTTTAGAAGGTGCAAATTTCGCACTTGTGGCTTCCATGGGATTTCTTATCGTTTGGATATGCTATTTCGGGGTAAAAGATGTTTGATTAAAACTAAATTTAATGCTTTTACCTTTTTTTTTTACTTAAACTTAAAAGAGAAGGAAAAAGACTTCTTCTTCTTCTTCTTTTTTTCATTGTACAAAGAACACTTTTAAAAACCATAGGGTTACTTTTTGATTTTTTTATTCATAAAAATTACCTATAAAAATAATTATATAGAATAGTTTCAACATTCTCGCTTGATAATAAGAGGACAAAATTCGGATAAATACCAATACCTACTACTGGTAAAAAGATAAAGATCGAAACGAATAACTTTCGTGGTCCAGAATAAAAAAATAAGAACTTGGAGCATTAAATAGCTTGTATCCATAGAACATTTGATGTGACATAGATAATGAATAAGTAGGAGTTAATATCATTCCACTTGCCATTACGAAAGAAATTAGTATTTTTGGCATTGAAAAATATTTTTGGCTCGTAATTATTCCAAAAAAGACTATCAATTCTACAACAAAACCACTCATGCTCGGTAATGCAAGAAAAGCTATGGATAAGATACTAAACATCGTAAATATTTTGGGAATCGAAATGGTTGGTCTGCCCATTTCGTCGAGATAAACAAGACGCATTCTATCATAACTCGTTCTTGCCAAGAAAAAAAGGTTGAGTTATCAGCAAGTACACTTTTGAAAACGTTGGTGACCAAATTGTTATATTCTTTTAGTTGAATGACCAAAACAAAAGTTTATCCATAATTTGGTGACTAATGTTGTAGTTTACCCAATAAGAGACAATAACTAAATGAAGAGAGCTAAATGTTTGAAGCAAACCCTAACGTAAGATAAAGCCTCGGAATTATCATTTTGAAAAAAAAAATCTATATAGAATTTTTTAGAATGTTTTGAATATTTTATATATTTTGAGTTTCTTTTAATTTTTATAGATTTTGAAAAAGAAGATTGTATTTTTAAATTTTTTTCAAGGTTATTTTGAATTTTTTGTAATTTTTTTTAGAAAATTTTAATCTATTCATTTTCAAAACTAAAAACTTAAAAAAAAATATCTACACAAATTTATTAATTTATTTTTCGGATATTCGAATTGTGCAAAGAAATGATATATTGATACAATAATTTAAATAACTCTAAATTTATTTGAGTAGACGCTTTAATAAATAGGTTGTCTACTCAATTTTTTAATTTCCAAATTTAATTCAATATTTAATCTGAAACATGAATTTTAATTTTTTGTAGTTATATACATTAAATTTTGAATTTAGTTTAAATGTATATATATATTTATTTTAATTTAATTATATATTTAAAAAAATAAATATATCAATATATTTTTATATTAAATACATTTAAATATGTGTATGTAATACGTAAATTAATATATAGGATTATGTATTCAACAAAGATTATATATATTTGAATTGATTGCATAATGATCAAGAGCTTGAATTCAAATCACATTAGTCATATTTGTTGTGTTTGGACGTTACCTTATTATTATAAATAATAAAAAATTTATATAGATTTATCCATTTTCAAAAAAAGCCGAAATTAAATTAAACTGTGGGAGGGGGTGCCTGCGATTTCCATATCCAAGCCCATTAATGATTAACCTCAATATATAATACAAAAAAGACACCCTTCCTTTTTTAACATTCATTTGGATCTCTCTCCTCTCCTCTCCTCTCGTCTATCTATCACTAGGGTTTTGCGTCTGCTCATTTGTAAGTAAGTCCCCATCCGTTAGCTCTTCTTTACTATCTAACTCTATAATCTTAATCTCTTTTACGTTTATACTTTGCTCTTTTTCTTCTTTTTTGTAATATATATCTTTCTTAATTTCCTCTTTTTTCTAGCTTTACAAAATGAGGTTTGCATAGGGTTTTTTTGGTTCCCTTTTCTCGGTGATTTCTTTTTTCATTTTTTCTTGAATATCCATATCCTACCAAACGTCAGGTTCCTGCTTCGCTAGCTTTCTGAACGTGAGAATGTTAATTCATTTTAGTTCTATTTTGTCTCTGCTTTATCTCAAACAGGTCATTTTAATAGTGGGTATTGATGTTTAAACAGAGAGAAAAAAAAAAAAAAAGAGAGTTTCTTGATTTTAAGTTTTTATATAGTTATGGCAAAACCCTTGGTTCTGGGCTTTACACATGCACATATTGTCATAGCAGTGCTTGTTGGCCAACTTTTGCTTTCAAAGGGCAGCTTTCATTTTTTTGATTCTTATCTTTTAAGGTGTCCCCTTTGATTATTATATCATATGGATTCCATCCTGTTGTCTTTTCCATTTTATTTTATTATATTGTCGGGTGTTTTTAAAGATACTAAGTAGTTGGAGGCAAAATGTAATTCTTACCTCTAAGCTAAGGAAGAAGAAGAAGAAACATGCATAGAAAATGTCATCTGTTGTGGGTATTTTCTAATAAGTTGAAAAGAAGACTGCTTGATGAACCTGAACCTAGTAATTTTTTTTTCCTTTTTTTTTTTCGTTTATGTATGCATGTAAGTGAAGAAAGGCTGCTTGGCTATTTTTTTAGATAAGTTGACTTGGCTATTAATTTGGAGATTACTGCTTTTTTCATAAGAGTTTCTTGTGCTGACAGTTTCATTAGTCTGGTAATGGGGAAGTTGCAATTTGATATTAAAATGGGAATTCAAGTTTTAGCAAACATCTTTCTCTTTCCTTTATTTTCTTTTTAATTTCTCCCTTTCATTGTCTTATTATGGTACCTTCTTAATTTCTGGTTCATGTTGAAGTCAGCTTGCACAGTTTTTTGCTGTCACTGATGTGTATTTGATTGCATGTGATGTTAGAAAAAAAACCATTCTACTTAGGCAACTTGCCTGCAAATTGGGATTAAGTTGTAGAAAGAATGTATTAGCTATATTTGAATCTATGCTCAAGTGTCCTTCCCTTCTGGAATGACATTGGTTTTAATTGCACTAATCAGCCTGCCTTACAAGTAAACCTTATAACCTCTTTTCCAAGTTAATATGGTTGAAACTCTACTAATGAGTATCCATTGGGTTTACAGGTTATTTGACTAGTATACTATTAGTCCTTCTCTTCTTCATGGTCTGTGCACTAATGCTTCTATATGTTTAATATGATTAAGTAGGATGCTTACAGTTATATTTGTATTTACTTGGTAACTTTTTCCAATCCAAACATTTATTGGATTTATGCAGGCTCTTCTACTTTTACTCTACGCCCACTAAGTTTATGGAGCTGTTCTCATGTATATTTCCCATAGCACAGTCATTTGCTCGTTATAATTTGAAGACGAGTTGTTAATTAGCTGAATGCCTGAACATATCCTTTCCGTTTGATTGGTGACTGTTCTATTAATAATAACATTTTGGTGGTTACTGTGAATGTATGTTTGTCTTAATGTGCTATTTTCCAATTGGGCAATGTTTAATAAGATTTTTTTATTAAAATCTGGGCATGGTGTTTGTCGGTAAATATCTGTTTCTGTCACACAAGTTTTGGTGACTAGTGTCTGCCTCTTGGGCATCAATTTTTTTGTTTATATATTGTGTTCTTGCTACTATTCCTACACACATTTTGGCTGTTTAGCTTAGTGGTCTAGTGAGAAACTATAATTTGATTTCTGATAATTTCTTTGAATTTACCACTTCTGTTAATAGGCAGATATCCTAGTTTTCACAAAAAGAGAAAAAAACTCAAAAGAGTTATTGTTTCTTGGCTTCTTGCTGCAATGGGAGATGCAGAAAATGCCCTTCCACCTTCAAAGAAGAGGGCTGCTGGAAGAGAAATTTCTCGGGATAACCCTGGACTCGATGATGAGGAAGATTCTTCTGAACAAGAGACTGGAACTTTTAAGAGGGCTAGTGAAGAAGTGTTGGCAAACAGAAGAATTGTCAAAGTTCGGAGAAATCAAACCACTTCAACTGCCTCAGCGAATCCCTTCTCTGGGATTCGCTTGGTCCCCCCTACTGAATCAACTGCTACTCCTGCTGCACCTAGTTCTGCCCCTGAATCTGGCACAATCACCTCTCAGGTTACAGCTGATGCACCAATTTCTAGTGAGAAAGATGTTTCAGAAGATGGGAAAAATAATGTTAACAAATCTGAAAAGAGTGAGGAAGGAAATGACCGGGAGCCAGAGAAAAATAATGATGAAACTGAGCCTGATAATGCAAAGAGTGAAAGTGAGAATATTAAGCAGTCTGAAAGTAAGAAGGATGAGCCAGTTTCTGATGCTGTTGCTGATAAGGAAAGTGCTGAGGATAAGAGCAATGTTGCTGTAAATGAAGAAACTCAAAAGGAGGCCAATGATGAAAAACTGGCGGGAGTTGAGGCCAAGGATGAAGATAAGAAAGGTGACGAGACTGCAAATGCTGATAACAAAGATAAGAGTAGTGAAAATGCCGATTCAACTGCAGAAGGTGCATCATTGAGTTCATTCCAACAGCTTTCAAGTAGCCAGAATGCCTTCACAGGACTCGCTGGCACTGGATTTTCTACTTCTTCATTCTCCTTTGGATCTACCACAAAGGATGGTCCTACAGGTGCTTTTGGTTTTGGTCTTTCAACAAATGGAAATTCATCACTCTTCAACACATCAGGGACTTCAATTGTTTCTAAGAGTGAGGGAAGTGGTTTTCCTGCCATGCAGGAGGTTCCAGTTGAGACAGGAGAAGAGAACGAGAAAGTTGTATTCTCTGCTGATTCTGTGCTGTTTGAATTCATAGATGGGGGTTGGAAAGAGCGTGGGAAGGGAGAACTTAAGGTGAATGTCTCAACAGCTGGAGCTGAAAGAGCCAGGTTGCTCATGAGAGCTAGAGGAAATTACAGGTTGATTCTGAACGCAAGTCTTTACCCAGATATGAAGCTGACAAATATGGACAAGAGAGGCATCACTTTTGCCTGCATGAATAGTACTGGTGAAGACAAAGAGGGTCTGTCTACATTCGCTTTGAAGTTCAAGGACGCTTCCATGGTTGAAGAGTTCCGTGTTGCTGTAATGGCACACAAAGGTAATACAGCTACTGTTCTGAAGACTCCTGAAAATTCCCCTTAAGCTGCAGAAGCTTGAAAAGGTATCTCCGTTAGATCTGATCTATCCTGAACTTGCCATTACCAGTAGTCCTCTTTCGTTATTGAGGAAGTATCGTTGCTTGGGCATATGCTTTTATAGTACCTATGCTCTTATATGTAGCAGAGTCCGAGTCAACCGAGACCAGTTCAATCTGTTTTTGATTGTTATAAATCGTGTATGTAGGAGAGTCAGTCAATAGAGACGAATCAAATCTTTTATCGGTTGTTATAAACTATGTAGCCTGCGGGAGAATGTTTCAGCCTCTCTTGTTTTTCATGGTTCCCGTCATATGGAATTAAACAACTTCATGAGCTGCCAAGCTATCAAGATATGCAATGTTTACTGTTTACTATAGCTGTGCCATTGGTATGGGATTAATATGTGGAATTTCAGTGTCATTTATTTTGGGGTTGGGAGGTTTATAGTATGATAGGATCAAGTATAGTTATGTTGCTATTATGATATTTCAATTTTTTCGACTCATTCGGGCATTGGTTTCGGTGTGTGACCGAGTGTATGAAAAAACAAGACTTAAAAATTTGAACATATCCGTATACTGAAATATTTTATCTTTATTTAGCTTTGAATGTAAAGTGTGGAAGTGGAAATGACAAATCCGAACTAAGGCTTGCTTTGTTTGTGATTAGATATTAGAGGTGAAGAGGAGATTGACGTATTTGAAACTTGGTCGAGTAGTTTGGGAGTGTAATTTAGTTTTTGAATTTTTACTCGATTTCGAGTACAGATAATCCAACTTATTGCTTTAAAGTTGAAATTGAGATTTATCATTTTTCATTGGACACATTAGTTTAATCAAACAAGCTGTTGGACGTTTAAGGTGAAATTTAGTCTATTTTGTAACTAAGGATTTATGAGTAGATTGTAATTGATTGACTAAGTCGCATAAAAAACCATAAACAAATTATGTTGTTCTTTGGAAAGTGAATTTACGTTTTTAATTCAAATCTTACAAAATAAATTCATTTTTCTCAATTCAAATCTTAACATAATCAACAGTTATTCAACTTTTAATTTAATCACTCAACTTTTAAAAAATAATAAATCAATCTTGCTAACCATTTTTAGTTATGATATTACAAACTCCTTATTGTCATTTAATTGGCCAGTTGGAGGGTTTGTTGTTATTTAAACAATCTCATTTAAGAACCCTAGCGGGGCAGTATAAGAAGAAGAGAACAAGAAGAAGAAAAAGAAAAGAAGAAATAGAGACGTCGACCGTGATTCTGGTGTGCTATTGTGGAAACCCACCCAATTTAAAGATTTTTTGGTCTAATGACAACTTAGGTAGGAGGTTTTTTGGATGTAAGAAGTATGAGAGTGGGTTTCGAAATCCATGTCGTTTTTTCACCTAGTTTAATCCACCATTGATGATTCACGAATTTTGTTGTTGAGTGTTTAGAAACAAGTTAAAACATTGAAGCATGGAAGGAGGAAGGAGAGAAAAACAGTGTTTGGTGCTATTATTTGTAATATTGTTGTTGTTGTTGTTTAAATGAAAAACCAACTTATATGATAGCTGGTATTGTTGTTGTTGTTGAAATGGAAAACCAGCTTATGTGACTGCTAGTATTGAGGTTGTTGAAATGGAAAATAGTATTATGGTGTTGTTATTTGGTTTTGGGTTTTAGATTAAATTCTTTATATTTTCTCTAATGAAATTGATTAAATAAGAGTTGCATAAATAGAGCAAGTGTTTACAACAAGAGAAAAGAAAAGGCCAAACAGAACAAGTGTTTATATACTAACCAAGGCAAGAGCAAATGCGTAACACCCCTCACCCGTATTCAACGCCGGAATAGGGTTACGGAGCATTATCGAACTTATAACATAAATAAACATCCATTTTACATTCATTTACAATATCATGTAATCAACATTCAATACTATTCACATCGTCCCTATTGCGAGAGTACGAGGCTCAAAACATGCATTTGAAGTGGTTCGGGACTAAACCGATAGCTTGGGAAATTTTTGAAACACTTAGAACAATTTTCAAACTACAGGTGACACACGCCCGTGTGGCCCGACTGTGTATCTCACACGGCCAGGCACACCCATGTCACAGACCGTGTGGACATTCGAAATGGGATCACATAGCCGTGTCCCAGCCCGTGTCCGACCCGGTGTAACTCTCTAACTTGGGTCACACGGCCAACACGCACGCCCGTGTGCCCTAAGAAATGGCCACACACGCCCATGTGCTAGGCCGTGTGCTAGGCCGTGCCAATCCTGTAGGGTATATTGACTTATTCCACACGGCCAGGTCACACGCCCTTGTGCTGGGCCGTATGGAGCATACTGACTTGATTTCTATTTCAACATCAGGGGACACACGGTTTTGTAACCTGACCGTGTGTCACACACGGCTAAGACACACGCCCGTGTCTCTGCCCGTGTGGACAAAAATGTAACAGCCCAATTTAGGGCCTAGTCGGAACAGTGGTCTCGAGACCACAAATCTGAAGTTAGAAAATTATTTTTTTTATCATTTTTATGAGATTATAGTATGATTTTATTAGTGCATGAAAAATTTGGTGAGTTAATTTTAATGTTTTCAAGCCCGATTGCGAAAAAGGACTAAATCGCATAAAAGGCAAAAGTTATATTTTAGTACCCAATTATGTTAAATAGCTAGAGAACTTAAATTTAGGGTCTTTAAAGGGCAATTATACCCTTGTGAATAGCCTAGCCGGCCATGGTGTGAGGGGAGACAAGATTGACATAGTTAGGTGTGGTGAGGTCATCAAATTTGACTAGTTTTGATTAAATAAAAAAAAAGCCATTTCTTCTTCATTTTTTTTCTTCTCTCCACCGAAAATATCAGCCATTTTTGAGTTTTAAGAGCTTCAAAACTTGCAGCAACAATAAGCCTCACAAGTAAGTGATTCTCACACCCTTTGTTGATGATTTTTGCATTTTTAAGACCCTTAAAGCATAAGCTTTCAAATGAGAGTAATATCTTGCAAAATTGTTAAGAGTTTAGAGTTTTGCCATGGATGCATTTGTGATGTTTATTGAGTTTTTATGGAAGAATATGAGTCCTAGATGGGTTAGGAACAACTTTTGTGAAAGGTGTTGGCATGAAAACACCTAAAGGGACTATTTTGCACAAGTTGCAAAATAGATGTTAAGTGTATAAAATATTGAGAATTTGGGATTTCTATAGTAGTAAAAGGGTTTATATAGGCTTGAAATACAAAGAAATTCGATAAAAATCAATTTTCGAGCATAGGGGCAAAATGGTCATTTTGTTAAAGTCTAAGGGCAAAATGGTCATTTTGCCAAAGGTGTGAATTTATGATTGTTTAATCCTAATTAGTGACTAAATGAGTGCATATTGTCATTATAGATCAAGATTTACCAAATCCAAACCTCGACCAGAGGAAAGCCAAGCAAACCGACTAAACCGAGTAGTCAAGTACTTTTTGTAAACCGAGGTAAGTTGTATGTAAATAATACAACTACACTATTAATGCTTGTATTCATATTTCCTTTGAATTGAAATGGTATGATTTGCTAAGTTATAAGTTAAATAATGCCAAGTAATATTTGAGATAATAGAGATATTCCATTGAAACTTTAGGATACGAACGAGATATTTGTGCCAGGGCATTGGGTGGTTTGTGCGCCAGTGTAAGACATGTCTGGGACATGCTTCGGCCACATACCGAGATTCAGTGTAAGACCATGTCTGGGACATGGCATCGGCATCCGTACGAGGGCTAGTGTAAGACATGTCTAGGACATGCATCAACCATACAGAGATAGCCAGTGTAAGACGTGTCCGGTACACGCATCGGCTAAGAGTTGTGCTAGTGTAAGACATGTCTGGGACATGCATCAACACGCATATATGAGTGCCAGTGTAAGACATGTCTGGGGCATGCATCGGCCTCGACAGAGATAGCCAGTGTAAGACGTGTCTGGGACACGCATCGGCAATATATCCCATGTTAAAGGTTCAATGAATATCCAGTAGTATCCCAAACGTTTCAATGGTGAGAGTTATAGACCAATCTTGATAAAGAAAGAATAATCATGTTGTGAGTGTTACAGGTACCTATATGGTAAGTATGAGTAACGAGCTTAATTTAGAAAATGTGACTCAAGTAGATGACAAAGAGTAAGTTGAGTTATGTTTACATTTGAGCATGATATCTAGTGGTGAGATTGTTGTTGTATATTTATTTATATGCAACTTACTAAGCTTTATGCTTACCCACTTTTCTTTCCCTCTTCTTTCAGCATTATTTGGCTAGCTCAAGGATCCCTTAAGGTCAGAGATATTGATCACACTATCGTCCGCAACTTTCGGTATAGTTTGATTTATATTTTTGAGGGTGGCATGTATAGGGCTAGACTAGGGTGTTATATCATGAGAATTGTTTATGTATTTTGGCTTAAGTCAAAAGCCCTTTATTTTGTATCAAGCCTAGAATAATGGCTATTATTCAATTTGATGAATGCATACGATGTCCTTTCTATGGTTGAATTGATGTTCATTGTGATGAGATGGGTATACTGAAATGATCTTGTGTAGGTTGTGCAAGATGGGTGACAAAGGGCTTGAAAAATAGCTAAATTTGTCCACACGGGTACGACACACGGGGGTGTGTTTAGGCCGTGTGTGACACACGGTTCACACCCACGGGTGTGTGTTATGGTCGTGTGTCCCCTGCACCTAAAACTTTAAAGTCATTCTAGCACACGGGTAGGCCACACGGGCTTGTGTCCATGCCGTGCCATCAAGTCAGTATGTAAGCTAGTAGCACACAGGCAAGAGACACGGCCATGTGTCTCGGCCGTGTGAAGGACACGGTTGTAGGGCACGGACGTGTGCTTGGACCGTGTTGTTTTGGCAGAATGCCCAAGTTTTCAGACACGGGCTCGGGACATAGGCGTGTCCCTAGCACACGGGCGTGTGCTCTATACCACATGGGCGTGTGAAGCTTTGATGCAAAAGAATTTTCTAAGTTTTAAATGAGTTCTCGGTTGGGTCTCGAACTACCCCGAATGTATGTTTTGGGCTTCGTAAGCCCACATAAGGGACAAGTTACATGTGAAAAGAATAGTTTTAAATTGTTTGAGATTTCATGGCCCAGTTTTATATAGTTGATTGAGTTTTAGTCAGGTAATACCTCGAACCCTATTCCGGCGTCGGATATGGGCAAGGGGTGTTACAAAAAATAAGCTATTTACCAAGCCATTTTGCCACCCAAACTTGCTTACACCTACATCAACCCAATTGGCACCAAAACATGTCATAATTAGACATTCAACCAACCTCAATCAAGCATAATTCATACCATTTCAATACCTACCAATACAAAACACATCAATACCACAATGTGCCATTCAATTTCCTACCAAAACTCATAATCTCAAATCAACAATATAATCACTTTCAAACAGGTATCATTTAGCCTAATCTCACAAACATACCAAATTCAATTCTCAACTATTTAGTACCCCTAATTACCAAATACTAATTAACATCACATATCCATAATCAAGCACATAACAAGATTCATTTGCACAATTATATGCACAACCAAATCAACCAAAATAAGCCAACTCTCATGGCTATATACAAAACCAAACTCTTAATATTTACAAGCCATTTCAAATGACTAAATACATTAACAACATATATACCAACATGACCAAAGTCCCTATACATGCCATATACTCAAAATACTTAAGTTCAAAAGTACCAAAGTGATAATTGGATAGTGTGATGAAGTCTCCGACCCGAATCTGAGCTAGCTTTGATTTCACTATAAAACACGGAAAATAAACAAAGTAAGCTATAAAGCTTAGTAAGTTCGTATAGCAATAAACTTAACTTACCAAATATGCACAATTTAAGCAATTTAAACATATCATAACATATCTCATTTTGAACCATCAACCTACCACCATTTTCATTCACAAGGTTAGATACAAATTTCACAAGTTTCTCAAATTCAATGCTTGTACAGTTTATGTACATACCTGAACTATCTAGTATCAATTTCATACTCATCCACATCATTGATTTACCCATTGAACCATTCGGAATACTATCGGATACTCGAGAATCTCGCACCCTAAGTGCCACATATATAGCCGAAGCTATTTTAATCTCATATCACATATAATGCTCACTCTCGAGCTATCAACGGGTCTGCTCACACAAGATGACGGTCATGATGAAGCTACATGGTGCTACTCACACAAGCTGACGAGTATCCGCAACACATGCCGGATAACTCAGCCACCGGTAGGACGTACAGCACAGCACCCAAATCACATAACCCCTAATGACGTGTCATTCGTATCCTAATCTATTCTTAAGGTTTAACCGAGATTTTCTCACTTGCTGAATTGCCATTGAATATGTTCGCAATGTCATATTCACAATTTATGCAATATCAAGGAATTTAAAATACAAATATAATAATGTTTAATACATACGAACTTCCCTCGAATGTAAAAATGACGAAACAAGTCGATTAGTCCAAAATCTTGTTGTTTCCCCAATCTAAATCCATATTTCGCTTTTCTTGATCTAAATGTAATCAAAATTGACTTATTTAATTATCACTATTCAATTTAGTCCAAAATGCACATTAAGGCAACTTTACACTTTTGCCCCTAACATTTCAACATTTTTACAATTTAGTCCTTATTTTATAAAATTACAAATTCATGAAATTCAACCAAAACCCATGCTATTAGAATTTCAATTAGGTCCCTATAAATCCATTTTTTCATTTATTTTACAATTTAACCACAAAGTTTACACAATTCACAATTTAATCCTTAATTAGACATTTTACTAAAAATGTTGTTTATCTAACAACAAGCATGCATTTTCTACCATTAAACATTAAAAAACATATAGATTCATCAATGGAAATACCCTAAACCTTTAAAAATTTTGCAAATTAGTCCCTAGGCTAGCTAGATTAAGCTGCAACGATCTCAAAAACATAGAAATCATTAAAAACGAGACAAAAATCATACCTAACTGAGCATGAGAAGCTTGGCCGAATGTAAACCTAACAATGGCTTCTTCTCCTTTAAATATTCGGTTGAAGAACCATAAAAGATGATGACTTTAATTTTTTTGTTTTACTAATTTATTAACATGTATTTAAAATTTACTAAAATAATCTTATTACAAAACCATTTAATATCATTCATTTTATGTCCATATGTGTCCACTTAATTTAATAATGGGCTAATTGCAACATAAAACCTTTAAATATTAAATTTCATAGCCATTTAATACCTTTAGCTAATAGAACATCACTTTTGCACTTTACGCGATTTAGTCCTTTTTATCGAATTAAGCATTCAAAAATAAAATTTCTTAACGAAAATTTCACACAAACATACTATGATTCTGTAGAAATTAAAATAATAATAAAATAATTATTCTAACATTAGATTTGTGGTCCCAAACCACTGTTTTGGTTTGACTAAAAACGGGTTGTTACAAAATGTATAACAATATGTATATATGTATGTATGTATGCATGCGGACGTGTGTTTATGTGAATGTGAAGAACCATAAAAATGAACTTTGCATCATTTGGGAGATTATATTTCATGGTGAGTAGAAGCTTACAGACCTAAATGTCATGGGCTGGAAAGGGTATCAGCTTGTTTGTATGTTTTAGCTGAGACTTGAAAGTTGAAAGACTAATGTCAATCTCATACATTTTTATTTTATTTCATTTGATTTTCTGAATACCTTATGGGATGTTTAATCTTCTTTTAAGACTTGAAAGAGTATTTGGTTATTATTGCATGGATCAATGCTCCCTTTTATTAAATCCTTAACCGAAGATAACATTTTTTTATGATCTTTTTGTAGACTTTGTCTTGAATGGTAGAAGAGACAAAATAGATGAAAGAAAAAGCATAAAACATTGGTAGAAATTATACTTCATTAATTAATTAAGGCCAAATTGTTTACAAAAGAAAGGGCAAACTATTGCCAAATTTGCCTACAATTTAGTATAATTCAACTCATTTAATTGTAGGCAAATTAAAAAAAAATTCAATAACTATTTGCCTAAGTGAAAATACCAATAGCAATAATAGGCAAATTTACAAAAAATAATTTGCCAAAGTTAAGAAATCAGTAGCAGTAATAGGCAACTTTGCACAATAAGCTCAAAAAGCTAACAAAATAAACTTTCGGTTCACAATGTCATCGATGGGTCTGAGACAGATGACTATTGAGTAGAAGGCATCCATCTAACAGTGGTTGGTTCTCCAGTTGGTTTCCTCTTGAATTGAAGCTTTTCTCTTGAGACAGCTTCTTGGTAAGTTGGGGCAGCTTGTTGATAAGTTGGGGCTATTTCTTGGTGAGTTGGTGTAACACCCCTAACCCGTCTCTATTGCCAGAATTGGGTCACAGGATATTATGACGATTAATATATTCGATAATATTTATACACAATTCAAAAATTAATGTAAAAATCATAAATCAATGTCCAATCAATAATCATAGCATTCATACAAAAACGGAACTTAAATCAGGCCTTCAGAACTTAAAAATCAATTTAGAAACAAGTAAGGACTAATCTGAAACAAAACAGAAAAATGTGAAAATAATATAAACAGGGGTCACATGGTCATGTGGTCAGACCGTGTGAACATTCAAAGTCGGGACACACAACTGTGTCCCGGTCCGTCTGTCCAGCTGTGTTGGTATTCGAAATAGGGCCATACGGCCGTGTCGCAGGCCATGTAACATACTAACTTGAAACACATAGTCGTGTAGGGTGACTGTGTGTGGCACACGACCATGTAACAACTCGTGTCCCAGGTTGTATGCAACATAATTTGCCCTAAAACAAGCCAAAACATTAACCGTTTCTTACACAACAAACCATACAATTTCCAAACATTTTCATATGATCATAACACTTTAAATCATACCAAAAACATATCAAATCAACAATCTTATGAAACTAACTAATATGCCACCAAAAGACACCACAATTCATACACCAAATAAATCTAAACAACATCTCAAGATCATTAATTAAGCACATATCAAACATACCAAAACAATTTCAAACATACATGTCATTCAACCATGGTTTACTTCATCATCACAAGGCATGCATAAGTATTAAACAACCTATCAATTTACACCATTATTTAAAATCCATTAACTATAAACATTCAGGCATACATAAGCTTAACACCACCCAAAACATACCAAATTGCCAAACTACAATCAAGCCCTATTACATGCCAAAATACACATATATCATTTAATCTAAATGTCTATCCAATGTACCCTCATTGGTACCACAAGTAAACATCCAAATCAACTTAAACTCAATGCCATAAATTCATACTTTAAGCTTACATCACACACCTACCATTTAAGCACTTTATTCACACTTCAATGAACCAAATGCCATCTAAATCACAAGGCATTCACAAGTGACCAAAACTCATACTTACATATATACATTTATAAGCCAACATCAAGGCATATAGGCAAATAAACTCCTATTACATGTCATTTATAATTGTTAACCAAAACAATCAAAACTACCAACATGACGAATGGATAGTGTGATGGTGCTCCAATGAGATTCCAACCAATCGAGCTTTTCGATGATCTAAAGGAAAAGAAAACAACTAACTTAAGCAATAATGCTTAGTAAGCTTGTATAAATCTTAAATGTAAACTTACCAAATAGGCTCAATTTATGTATTTCATAAATAGTTTCTTTGACATGCTTAAGAGATTATCCATTTCCTATTACAACACCAATCTCGCAAGTTAGGGAGTTCAATAATGAAACATCAAACATCCATCCATATCAAGGAACAAATACTAAAAGCAAATCCATATACATAATATTCATTACATCTTTAATATGTAACATTCATACCTTAAAAGCTCTTATGCCAAAACATTTCATTCCATGTATTTAGTTTCTTAACATTTTATATAATTAAGTTCATTCATTTAAGCCTTTATTACATGTTGGACCAAATGAAACAAAGTAGGATGCCTGGGAACCATGCTCAAACAAAGTGTGCCTATACATGTAAGCTGTGGGTTAGGATATTAAGCTACACGATGTTGCTCACACGAATTGTGAAGAATCTGCAACAAATGTAGGACCTCAGCCATCGTTAGGACATTCAAAACCAGCACCCGAAATTGTATAACCCCTAATGACATGCCATTTGTATCCTAGGTCTTTACAAGGTTCAAACGGGACACATTACATCCTTTGATTCCTTTTTCGACATAACATTTCATATACATATTCATGAAATTTACATTTTTCCACAATTCGTCAATTGATCACCATAATCATTTAATCTCATTAAGCATATAACACATAATAATCATTTAAGTATAACTAACATAGATATTTATTAACATTTAAAGAAATTTACAAATAATGAATTAACCATTATACGAACTTACCTCGACAAAAACAGTTGTAAAAACGAAGCCGACGACTAACTCGACATATTAGCTTTTCCTCGTTTTAGATCGTATGATTCGTTTCTTGATCTAAATAATAATTTTCATTCAATTAAACTAGTTAAATAACTTGATATAATTAATACAACTTTAAACCCTTATCAATTAGAAATTTACAAAATTACCCCTAATATTTTACCTTTTATGCAATTTAGTCCCTAAACCCGAAATTGCAATTTAACCAGTTTTAATTAAAATTCATGCTAGCCAATTTTCCCTTAGTCTTATAACAGCCCATATTTTCCCTCATTTCACACAATTTACCATGAATTTTACTATTCTCAACAATTTAATCCCTAAACATTAAAATCATCAAAAATAACTTAACAAAATACTTATATTTAACAACCAAGCTTAATAATCTATTAATTAAATTCACAAACGCACTTAAACCATTCAAGGAAAGTCCCTAAACTTTTAACAATTTTACAAATTGACCCTCAGGTTAGCTAGATTAAGCTAAAACGATTACAAAACATAAAAGTTACTAAAAATAAGGGCTAAAATTACTCACATGCAAGTTAGAATATGAACCAAAATTCTCCAAGTTTTTGCTTCCATGGTGATTCGGCCAATTAAGGTGAAAATGGGGAAGATGAGCACTTAATTGTTTTTTTTATGTTATCTTATTTACTATTTTACTATTTTACTATTTTACCCTTACAATATTAGTCAAAACTTCAACCAAACCTTGTCCATAATTTCCACTAACCATATATATGGTATAATTACCATATAAGTCCTCCCTCATTTAATAATTAAGACATCTCATCATTAAAATTCAATAGTGATTAGATTTTACATCTTTTACAATTTAACCCTTTTAATTAATTAACTGTTTAAACATTAAAATTTCTTAACCAAATTTTAATATGACCCTAATAATACTCCTTAAATATTTAATCACTTGAATTTACTGAAACGAGGTCCCGATACCTCTTTTTTTAAAACCATTTGATTTTAGAGATATGCAACTTAAATCTAATTATTCATTTAATTAAAAAAATATTAAACCAAAATTTCAATAATATTATATTTGACTCATAAATATTAATATTAATATTTTAAAACTCTTTTGTCGAATTTGTGGTCCCAAAACCACTATTTCTGACATTACTGAAAATAGACTGTTACAGTTGCGGTAACTTCTTGATGAGTTGGGGCAACCACTTGTTTATGAACACCAACTTTGTGTCCTGTGATCTACAAAAACAAGTGAAATCCATCAAACACATTGCATATGTAAGTAAACTAATGAAGCCAAGGCAGATGACTTACTAGAATGTTTTGGACGACTTCTCCTCTGCAACTCCTCTTATCATGGCCTAATTTCTTGCGTTTACTCCACTTCATTTCCACCCTTTTTTAGTTAGCTTTGTTGTTGTTTGTGGTTTATCAGGTTCTTTCCTTCTCACCTTAGTAGGTTTGTCAAGTGGCTTTCTTAGTGTAAGAGCTAGCATTGGCAGCATGTCTGGCACAGATTCTTATTGTTTAGAACCCCTTACTAGCCTGATGAAGTTAGAGTAAATAGCAAGTTGGGTTTGCTTGGTGTACTAGGTTTGTACATAAGTTTTAGGGTATTCATCTTTTAGATGAATGGCAACCACCACATGCATTCAAGGGATGCTAGTGAGATACCAACTCTTCTAGGATCAGGAATTCTCAACTAGGCCCACCACATGCTGACTGCCTGGACCATATTCAACCTGATATCTGTCCCCACCAGTATGTGGTGGAACACATCTAAAAACAATCACTAAAACATATTATACTTAAGTAAAGGCAGCATGTGATGGGCCCCACCAACATGTGATGGTAGAACTGTAACGGCCAAATTTTTTTCAGTGGTGTCGGAAATAGTGATTTGAGATCACTAAATCCGACGAGTAAGTTTAGAAATTTTAACGAATAATAATTATAGGCCAAGCGCGAAACATAAAAGAATTATTTTTAATTAGTGAATTTTGCGATTTTAAAAGAATTAATCAGGTAAATTGGGTTGAAAACGAGGTATCGAGACCTCAGATTCATAAACCGAGCCATAAATAATTTTATAAATATTTATGGAGTGTTATTAAGTTAGTATTAAAGTTTCATTAGAAAATTTTAACGTTTAGTTAGTCAATTAATTAAAAGGACTAAATTGAAAATAGTGCAAAATTTATTAAATTGTGATTAAATAGTTTAAGTAATTAAAAGGAGGGATTTAAAAGGCAATTGGACCCAAATTGTATGGGCTGGACGGTTGGGCAAGAAAATCAGCAAAAAGACAAGGAGAAAAAAAGGGCAAAATGGGAAATTTTGCAAATTAAACATATAAAACAAGACAAATTTGAAAAATCTAGAGATATCATCATTTTTCTTCAGCAAAAAACGCCATGGGAGGTCTGAAAGCTGTTGGTTTTTCATACTTTGACATATGTGAGTTCAATTCTTGCCCTTTTCTTTGAGATTTTTATGTTTTTGTGACTTTTACAATTAGGTCCAAGTGTTTAATTCATTAGTTTTTATTTTATGAACAAAATTAAAAGCTATCATTGATAAGTATTGGCTGTTTATGATGAAATAAAATGAATTTGAAGCTTTGATTTTGTTGTTTGATGATTTTATCAAGTAATTTCAATAGAAATTGATTTTAGGACCTAATTGTGAAAAAGTTGTGAATTAAGGTTTAGTGTTAAAATTCTGATTTTCAAAAGTTGTGTAATAGTTTAGAATGATGGAATAAAATGTTAATTCAGAAAAATTAGCTTAATAGATGGGCTAATTGAGCAAGGACTGACTTGTATGACTTGTGAAATTTAGAGGAAAAATGGTAATAAACATCTTGAACTAAAACAGTTTTGGACAGCAGCAGTAAGTTGACTTTGAAAAATCACCATAAATTGTAAAAATTGAATTAGAGGATGAATAATATATGAAATTAAAGCTTATTGAGTCTAGTTTCTCATAGAAGAAACGGTGTAAGCAATTGAATTGTAAATTATGAGATATAATAAAATTTGTGAGACAAGGTTAGAATGAATTCGGGTTCCCCTGTTTCGACTTTGGAAAATCACTAAAAATTGTAGAAAATTAATTAGAGGCTTAAATTTATATGCTTATAATCCTTAATGAGTCTATTTTCAATAGAAATCAACAGGAACATTATCCGAGTTCTGTACTGTGATATAATTAATTTTTAGTGAAGAGAGGTCAGAACTGTCAGATAGTGAAACAGGGAAAATTAAATGAATAAACTGTACTAATTGGCTAGACCAAAAATTCTGAAAATTTTATGGTGGAATGATATGTGAGTCTAGTTTCAGGAAAATTTACGGATTTTAATTTGGAGCTCTGTAGCTTGAATTATAAATAATTGAGTGACTATGACTCGTGTGAACAGCTTGATATGAGCATTAATAAGTAAATTGTGAAATTGTACTTACAAGAATGTTATATACATTAAGGATGTGGAATGGAGAGGAGGAGGAGGAAAACAAATGATATATGTTTATAAGAAAACAGTATGAGAATGATACATATCATGATATGTATATATATGACTAGTTTCAATATGATGCTTGTTGGGTATGAAGTTGGATTGAAATGTCTAAGGCAAGTATTTTATTCCATGCATCCAAAATGTAGTATTTTATAAAGATATGATCTAGCTTTAAATATAAATGTTTGATAATTAAGCTGAAAATATTTGGTAAGATGATAATCATGGTATAAAAGTATAAGTGGCACCATAATAGACAAGGTAAAATGAGTATGAGAGATACATGTATGATGACATACAAATGCTATGTTTGTAGTTTAATTGAGAATGTTTAATCATTAAATGAATACCATGTTATATGCTTTTGATTTTATATAAGCGTTAAGAGATTAAGGTTGACCAAGGCTTGGAAAATAGCTTAGATATTGACCACACAGCAGCGCGAGACACGGCCGTGTGTCTCTCGGTATATATGGAACACGACTTTAGGACACGAAGCGTGCAATGTGGCCGTGTGCCTCTAAATTGATGATGATGTCATAAACAGAAAGCTCCACGGACAAGGGACACGGGCGTGTCCCAAGCCACACGGGTGCGTGGATTCCACACGGCCTAATCTCATGGGCGTAAAAAAAAAAAAATTAAGCGAAAAAATTTATGAGAAATCAATTGAGCTCCGACTTGATTTTAATGTTCATGTTGGGTTTCGAGGGCCCAAATAAATGTCGTTATATATATATATATGATCTCAGAAAGTGAATAGTAATGTTTTGATTAATCTGTAAATGTTCTGTATGTACTGGTAACACTCTGTAAACCTGTTTCGGTAACGGATACGGGTTAGGGGTGTTACAAGAACAAAGGTATACATATATTTGAAAATGATCTATTTACCTTAACGAATCTTTCATATTGACGTCCAGTTTTTTCTTGATCTTTAGACACAAGTGCCCTTAAATTTTTCAACTTCTTTTTTCTTCTTAACAATCAACAACATAATATTGGTCCTAATTGTTTCCATATGTTGGGAAATGTGCCCATATTTTAGTAAACATGTAGTTTTTTTCTATATCTTTGAACAATGAATAAATAAATAAAGTTAATTTCACATTTCACTATTATATCTTTTGTGTTTCTGTCTTTTATATTTTGCATGCATAGCGAAATTGTGACAAGAAAATATTAGCTCATTGATTGTCTAAAGTTCAAATTGAAGATAAGTTGCATTGTAAAGAATGTTTACATTGCAAGAAAGACAACTTACTTCAGTAGATAATCTATATGAGTCCGTAATCTCGTAAAAGAATCAAAGTGAGCACTTGATTCAAATGTTGAGAAGGATTATTATGTCATCTACAATTCTAATTGGGGAGATGGCTAGTCTTGGCTATTGGAGCAGTTGACTCCACGAGTAGAGACATAGATTTACATTGCAATAAAGACAACTTACTTCTGTAACTAATCTAAATGAGCCTGTAACCCTATAAAATAATCAAAGTGATCATTTGATTCAAATACTTAGAAAGATTATTATGTCATCTACAATTCCAATTAGGAAAATAACTAGTCTTAGCTATTGGAGCAGTTAACTCTACAGGTAGAAACATAGATATTCAAAGGGTGAGCAAAATTTGATTCGATTCGAAAAAATTGAAAAAAAAATCAAATTCCGAGTTAATCGAATTATTTGAGTCAACTCGAATAAGAATTTCAAATTTCGAGTTCGAGTCAAGTTGAATTTTTACAATTCGAATAACTCGAATAATTCAAATAATAGATTAGTATAAATACCCTTTTGGTCCCTATCAATTTCGAAAATGAGCAAATTGGTCTTTCTCTTAACAAAAATTACAAAATAATCAAAATAATTTTCAAAAATTGAAAATAAATTTTAAAATTCTAAATATTTATAAAAATTCTAAAATTTGTATTTTAAAAAATTATAATTTTAAAAAAAATCTAAAATATATATAAAAAATTTAAAATTTTTATAAAATAATAATTTTGGAATCTAAATAAGTGATTAATGATTCAAGTTTATCATACTAAAATATCTTATTGTTATTATTATGCTTTAAAAAAATTCAAATATATATGGTTTCAAATTTATGTGCTCTAACATAGAAACAGTTACATTGTAACAAGATTTTTATTTGAAATTATTAATTTTTCTAATTTAACTCGAATAATTTTACTCGATTCGATCGAACATTTAATTTGACTTATTCAAAAATCCAAATAAGAAAAGGCAAAACTACGTCATTTTGATAAATATTTACTTTAACTAAAGTTAAAAGTCAAAACTATCAAGTTAAAAAACAAAACTACGTTGTTTTGATAAATGTTTACCTAATAGTCTTACTTTCCTTCCCAAATCGCCCCACTTTCCCTTTTTCCTTTACTCAAAATTAATCTAAAAGCTTGTACTTTGTCTACCAGTTAAATAATATGTCCATGTAAATGCAACATTAAGTATAAAAAATAAGATTCGTTAACTCGACTCGACTCGAAATTTTTTGACTCGATTCAAAGAAAATTTAAATTAAGTTCGATTGCTAAAACAGGATTCGTTAACTCGACTAACTCGAAATTTTTTTACTCAATTTGACTCGACCCGATCGAATACTCGCCCCTAGTGTATTCATTAGAAGAATGATACATTGGACTAGACCCAATATGAATAAATTATGAACTTGTTTGTGAATTAATTCACTTGTGACGTTTATGGTGTGGTTTACCTAAATTCTGAGTTAGTCACTGACCACGAGTATGCAACTCATATGCTTTGATATAAGTGGAGGCTTATGTTCTAAAGATGATCGAGCTCATAGCTGGTATGTTGGGTACATGACTTGTGTATAGCATGACTTTACTAGCAACAATGGAATTCATACGTTGATTAAAGTGTAACAGCTTAATTTTTAGTGGTGTCAGAAACAGTGGTTCGAGATCACTAAATCCGACAAGTGAGTTTGAAAATTTTATTATTTAGTGTTAATGAGCAAATTATGAATTTAAGAAGGTTTATGAATTAGTGATTTGTGCTTTAGAAATATTTATTAAATTAATTGGTTTCGAAACTGAGGTATCGAGACCTCAATTTTATAAACCAAGCTGTAAATATTTTTATAAATATTTACAGTGTGTCATTGAGTTATTATCAAAGTTTCGTTAGGAAATTTTAACGTTTGGATAGTTAATTAATTAAAAAGGACTAAATTGAAAAAGATGCAAAAGTCAGTAAATGGTTCAAGTGTTAAATGAGAAAGGACTTAAAAGGCAAATTAGCCAAAGAAGATGGCTGAAACGATGCAAGGGTAGAAGAAATAAACAAAATTAGTGTGAACTAAAGGCAAAATGGTAATTTGGTTAAAGTTAAAAATAAAACAAGTGACTAAATTGAATTCTAGACATTTCTTCTTCTAATTTCCAGTCCAAAAACGACATTGAAGGTCCTCTAAGATGGTTTTTGCATCATATCAAGAGCTCGTAGATCAACGAGAAAAAGGGAAATTAGTCGAGTAGTCATTGAACTATTTTCAATTTTACAATCCAACCCAGGTAAGTTCGTAAGGTTAAACTTTCATGATTATTTATTAATTTATGAATGATATAATGTATTTATTCATACTTTTATTATTGAAATTAAAATTTATTATTAAAATAAGAAATTGAAATGAATGCGTAAAACAAGTAGAACGCAGGATTGAGTACAATCGTTTTATAGCAAAAGATGAATTGACGGATAAGACCATGGTTGAACCATGGCAATGTTTATATGTAAGATCATAGCTAGGCTATGGCATTTTAATGAAAAGACCATAACTAGGTTATGGCACTTTGAACGTAAGACCATGGTTGGACCATGGCAGTATTTATAAGTAAGACCATAGCTGGGCTATGGCATTCTGACGATAAGACCATAACTGGGTTATGGCACTACGAATGTAAGACCATGGCCGGGCCTTGGCAATGCATGTGTAAGACCATAGTTAGACTATGACATAAAGAAAATGAAATACTCATATCCGTAAGCCGTTCTTTGATTCAATAAGAATTGGTCAAAAACCTATGTGAATGAATTGAAAGATATATTGATTATTAATTATATTGATCTGAAGGAAGTGTGTTCATTGACTTATGTTGTATTTGACGGGAGAATGTATGGTTTATTTACAATTTAGTTTATTATATTAAGTTTAGTAAGATCAACGTTTAATCTATTGAACCTACTAAGCTTCATTAAGCTTATTTGTGTTGTTTTATGTTCTTGTAGATTAACGTTTGATTGAGAGATCGAATCAACACATCAAGCCACACTATCCAGTTTAATTCGGTAGTTTTTGAAATGTAAATTTTGGTTTATATGGCATGTATAGGGTAGGTTTGGCAATAAAATAGTTTGAATTGTGGTTGTGAATCTTAAATGTTTGTATGTGTGTAATTAGTAGTAGAATTTGATAAATTAATGAAATGAGTTAAATAGGTAAATATAAGTAATTGATGTATATGTAATCGTTATATTATTTTTAGAACATGTATTGATTGGTTTTGTTTGCTTGGTTGGGATATATTAGTGTATTTAAATGTTGTGTTTAGGTTGATGTCAAAAAGGGTGAGAAAAGTGGCCTTAAAATGGCCTATTTTCATCCACACGGGCAGAGACACGAGCGTGTGTCTCAGCCATGTGTGACACACAGCCATGCACATGGGTGTGTAGTCTGGCCATGTGTCCTCTGCACCTTGAAATTTCAAAACAGAAAGCCTAGGTATTTGCACACGGCCTAGCACACGGGCGTGTGGTTGGACGTGTGACCCAAGTCAGAGAGTTACACGGGTAAGGACACGGGCTGGGACACGACTGTATGTCTCATATTGAATGCCCACACGGCCTAAGACACATGTGTGTGGCTCACACGGCCGACCACATAGGCGTTGTATGGATTGATAAATATAGAACATGAGTGTTAAATAAATGATTTTTTATATGTATAATAAAGGTTGTGAAATGTTCGAATTTATTTGGTAAAGTTCAGTAATGCTTCGTAACCCTGTTTCGGCAATGGATAATGGTTAGTGGTGTTACATAAAGAGTTAATGATATCCTCTCATTGGCATTTTGTGGATTGATAAATATGAAACATGGCCACGGGTTGTTTGTTCTCAAACGAGCAATTTATCACAGTCATTTGTTGGCAGTGATCATATTAATCATTAAAAAGACACAATGGTGACAATGAGATAAAATAGGATTATATTGAGTGAGCGGATTTAACTCACATGAATCAATGATATCATATAAGGGTAACACACACATGATGAGGTCATTGTACAAAGTAGTTGGATGAATTGTTTTCGTAAAAAGTATACAATAAGGAGTTTTTAGTCATGTTACTTCTTCTGAACTGACTCCATGATTAAGTAAATTGTAAATTATCGGAACAATTCTTCTAGACATAATTGCAATTATTCGAGCCTAATTGTATATATCCAATTGGTCCTTCCGCTGGCTCAACAAAAGCTCGATCGGACTGCATTTGAATTAGAAGGAAGTTCTACAACTTTGGAAATAATTTAATTGAGTCAATTTATTCGATGTGAAATTAAATTAGGCAGTCGTGAGAATTGTTCAACTAGAAATTTTAATTAAAATTTTTTCTTGAAAAATTAATTTGAAAAATCTTAGTGATTTTTGGGAAAATTAATTTTGATTAAGAAAAATTAAACTAATCAAATTAATTAAAATAAATATGATATTTTTGGAAATTAATTTTCAAGTTAGATAATTGGCCCAATGGATAATTGAATTTGAAAATTGAACTTAAGATCGAAAATTGGGCCTGAGAACCAAAAACTGAGACTGAGACCCAAAAATTGGTTGAACCGGATCTGGCATGTGAAATCTAGTTGACCGACTGGACCGGACCTGTTGGACTGTCATTGGCCTGGACCAAACCAGCAATAGCAGAATCGATTCAGGGTGCCGTGAGGGTGTCACACCTACGATGGCATCACCAGACACGACGGTGCCGACAACGACGATGGTGGCATTTCGATAGTCGGCAGGTGGTCTTTCGGCGATTGAGCAGTGGAGGAATCACACTACTTCTGGGACTCTACCGAATAATTTGATTTCAAATTAACCATTCCAAAAATAATATTGTTTTAATAAACTTTAATATTAAATTAAATTAAATATTTATCTTGTTAGTATTTTATTAATTTAATATTAAAGTGATTATCTTAATACTAAATTAAATTTAATATTTATCTTGATAAATATTATATTAATTTAATATTAAAGTGATTAAGCTTAATCATAGTTGAACTCTCAAAACTCTCCCTATATAAAGAGAGCCATGAGTTATTATTTTTCACACTTAAATTCAAGAGAAAGTTGTAGAGAGAAAATTTTCTGAAGAAATTATTTTAGAAAATTTCTAGAGATATTTTTTTTATTTACAACTTGACCTAAAAGTTTAGAGAAATTGTGAAATTACCCCACTGGTAATTTTTGTGAAAAAAATTCTGATTCGAAGCGAGCCCACACTCAACAGACATCAGCTTGAAGATAATGGAGAAGACTAATCGGTCAAAGCGTTCATCCTAGACAAATCAAAATGTACGGTTTTGATTAAGTGTTTATTATTTTAGATAACACAACCAAGTTCTTCTTTTGGAAAATTTTTAAAACTCTTATTTTCCCTGAAACATATTTTTCGCTGCGTTTTCCAAAGCTAATTTTCCAACAATCATCATTGTCAAAATAGGCTTCCTTCTTTCTTCCAATATCACCTACTAGTATGTAACATAAATGATTATGAAACTTGCTCCTTAATGAACTACATATAGAAAATAAATAGGGGTATACCTTGTTAAAGCAAAGATTATTCACCAATATGTCAAACTGGCTTCTAAATGAGAAGTGGGACCTTGACCAGTGACCAGGGTTCTTTCTCTTTAACCAATCATAAGCATGTTGATTGGTATTCTTCAATTTAGCCATGCCATCCTCAAAATCCCTTAGAGTGCTTACTTTAGTAGCTTTCCGAAGAAAATCTTTCAATTCTTTTGTTTTGAAACCAACTTTCTTGAACATGGAGGTGTCTAACACAGTGTCTTGTTTCTGCATTAGGAAACAACATGGATATTGCTTCTACAAATCCCTACAAATAGAAGAGAAACAATTTAATTCTTTAGCATACATCCTAAACAGAAAAAGAAAAAAAAATGGAGTTTTACCTTCTGTTTGTCAAACATGAAAAATATATGATAGGAGCTCAAAATTTCCAAGTCTAATGCGAGCAACTCCAAGAATCAACACAGTGATGCTTAGTTTTCACTTTCAACAACAGTATATGTAATAGGATAGATGTCATTATTTACATCTATCCCAATAGCTGCCAGAAGGTAGCCACCAAAGTATCCCTTCAAGAAACATCCATCTAAACCTATTATCCTCCTACAACCAACCTTATACCTATCTTTGCATGCTTGCAAATAGACATACATACTTTGATACAACTTGTTATCCAGATAACAGATTGTTGTTATTCCAACATTTTGGGTCCTAACCTCCAACAAATACTTATATATCTTCTCATATTGTGCCTCATAACCCCCTTTAAGTAATTCCATTGCCCTAAGTTTAAGCCTCCTCCATTTGGTTAGTGAGACAAGGCAAAATAAATCTCCTTTAACATCTTGTTACAATGATGTCAAAGAATAATTGGGATCAACAATGAACTTGTCTTTATAATGTTGAGCTAGCCAAGTTGAGGTTATATTTTTATTTTTATAGGCTTTAAAGCAAGTATGGTTAGGGTTTAAACTCCTAATTTGCTAAGTCTGGTTAGTAGGGTTATTAGGGTGTACTTTAGAGGCCCATATGTACCAAGAACAATTTAAACTGCAAACTGCCTTTAACCTTTTTTTATCATTTTTTAGAAACTTAATAAAATAACTATTCGACCTACCATACTCCCTGGCAGCTTCTTTTAGACTATCTTTGGTCGAAAATAATATTCCAACCTCAAGTTTTGGATTATTCATGTCACTGTCTGAGTTGAACTTAGGCCAATTTTGGTCATCTCAAATTCATGTGCACTATTTAACCTCTCAGAATCATCACTATCAGATAGTTCCCCTACTTTTGTATCATCCATGTTTAAGCCATCTAAATTAACCCTAACCTTATTAGACACATCAAATTCAGATAATTCTTCTTCACTCTCATTAAATTCATCATCAAGTTAACCTGCCAAACAAAGTTAACATCAATAAAGACAATGGCAGACAATAACCAATACAAAAAACAATTTAATACAAACAAATTCATTTTTGTCATGCACGTGCCATTCACTTTGGTGCAAATAAATCCATTTCTATCATGTACAATAACCAAACAATTTAATACAAACAAAGTCATTTCTATCATGCACATGCCAATCATTTCTACCATGCTCATGCCGTATACTTTAATATAAAGAAATCCATTTTTGTAAAGTACAATAACCAAATAATTTAATACAAACAAATTCATTTCTATCAAGCACATGGCAGATAATAAAATACAATGAAATCCATTTATGTCATGTACAATAACCAAACAATTTAATACAAAAAAATTCGTTTCTGTCATGCATATGACAGATAATAACCAAAGAAATTTAAACATGCCATACATTTTGATACAAACAATAATCATATTTGAATCAACATTTAAAAAATGTTCTTAACAACTAGGAACTGATTTGTCATATTTGATTCATATTTAAATCATATTTGAGTCATATGTGAATCCAAAGAAGCTTGATACTGATAGTCATAAAAATAGGAATTGATTTGTCTCTTTCCTAAGGCTATTTGTATGCACATGGCAGACAATAACCGAAGAAATCTAAACCTACCATACACTTTGATACAAACAATAATTATATTTGAATCAACATTTAGAAAAGGCATAATTGCAAAAAAGACCCTCAACGTTTATGGGTTTTTGGGTTTGAGCCATTGACCTTTTTTTATTGACTCCTTCAACGTTAAAATTTTTCCATAAACCAACCCAACACGGAAGACGTTAGTTGACTGTCAATCAAATTACAACGAACATAAGCTCTAAAAAAAATAGAGCCCTCTCCCCTTTTTTTTTTTTTCACAAATTTTCTTCTAAATTCATAACTTCCCCTCAACACTCTACTCAAAAAGCGTCCAGAA
Source organism: Gossypium anomalum (assembly GCA_025698475.1). Classification (NCBI taxonomy): domain Eukaryota; kingdom Viridiplantae; phylum Streptophyta; class Magnoliopsida; order Malvales; family Malvaceae; genus Gossypium; species Gossypium anomalum. The sequence continues at coordinate 19,979,953 of CM046957.1, forward strand.
TTTGCTTTATCAAAAAAAAAAAAAACCAACACCTTTAACACCCGTTTTGGATTTGCTCGTTGCATAATCCAAGTAAAAAAAATCTTGCTCTCTTTATTTTAAGATAGGGTCAAAGATCATGAATTCGAATCCGATTCTTTTCGATAGATTCTATATTTATTAGTTGTTGAATTCAGTTTCTAGATTCTAATTTTGGTCTTTCTATTTTTTTGAAACTTGGCCTTATTCCAATTTGGGTTGTTTGATTTTGAAATTTTTTTATGTTTTTAGATAGAGAGAGCGAACGATTTTCAGTGGTTGTTTAAAATGTATATTCTGTCAATGGTTGTTGTTGAAAATAATGGTGAATCTAACTTTTGATGATATGCAAGATTGGAAGGTTGAGAAAGGGAACAAGCTTGATTTTGAGTTCGAGAAGCGACAATGGAAGTCGATTTTTGGTGAAGCTTCCATGTCGCAATGACCTAATAAGAAGATTACTCAATGTCAAGAACCTGTTTGATTAATTGGTTCAATGGCAAACCAGTCGTCTTTGTTACCTTCTAGTTCACCTTTTTTTAACTATTTCTTTACCATCGTCGTCTTCTTTGAATGCTTCTTTGCCTTCTTCGAGAATGGTTTTCCCTTTCACTTTCGACGCAACTCAGAATCTGATTTACTTTCCTCATCCGGTGTTCCAGTTGTTGCCATAAATTCAGCACCAAATGACTTAATTTAATCCCTAACAACAGCAACAACAGCAGTACCACCAGTAACATGGTTTTGTTTACTGGCTATTTTTCATTGGAGAATCATCATCTATGATGTCATCTATGACTTCGTGCTTATGTAGCACGCAATTGGGAAAAGCTCTGCATATGGTTGTATTTTGATTTCACCATGTTCTTCCTTGAGGAAAAATTGTCTTCTTTTACAAACTCTTTGAAGCTCCATGCTTGTTGCTGCTCTTACAAATTGGGAAAAAAAAACTCAATCAAAATCCTTTCCTTTATATTTTCAAAGATCAAGGATAATACTTTGAGTTGAATTACACAGTCTCATTTGTGTTGGTTGATGATTGAAAGGTTTGGAAAGAGAAATCAGTGTAACTTTTGTCTTCTCATTTTACTTTTTGCTAGTTATTACCAGAACTGGGTTTCCAATTGAAAGCTTGAGCTGGAAATGTTCCAGTTTTAGGAGATGGCAAAACCTGTACGTAAAAAAGGAAACACCCATCGTCGGGCAGCGATAACCCACCACCGCGTTTCCCATGGTTGACAGCAGAAGAAGGGTTATGATCGTCAGTGGTCTTGGAAGTGAGAAGATCAAGGTAAACCAGATGAAAATGGAAGCCCAAAGGGAAGAAGAAGGTATAGTTAATGTAACAGCCTATTTATCTATGGTGTCAGAACAGTGGTTTTAAGGCCACAAATCCAACGTGTGAGTCCGTAAATATTTACTATTTAATAATTATGAGTCAAATATATAGTGTAAGAATGAAATTTGATTTAATGATTTTTGTTGAAAGAAAGAATAATTAGGTTCAAGTGGTATGTTTCTAAAGTTAAGTGGTTTTAGAAAATAAGGTATCGAGACGTCATTTCTGTAAATCATGCTGTAAATATTTTATTAAATATTTATGGAGTGTTATTAAGGTCGTATTAAAATTTGGTTAAGAATTTTTAATGTTTAGATAGTTTATTGAGAAAAAATGACTAAATCGTCAATGATGCAAAAGTCAATCGCTATTAGCTTAATTGTATTAAATGGCTAAAGAACCATGAATTAAGGGTTTAAAAAGGTAAATATACCTTATTTATTATAGTGGACGATTTCAAGGTGTAAATTTAAGCATTTCTAGTTAAATTATAAAGGTTATAATGATAATTTAATAAATAAATTAAAACAAACAAAAGACTAAAAAGAAAAAGAAGTTATACTAAAAAGAAAAAGAAGCTATCATCTTCTCAAATTGGTTTTGCTCTAGCCAAAATACCCTAGAAGTAAGCTTGGAAGATTTGGTTCTTAATCTTGCTTGCATGTAAGTGATTTTAATGTTGTTTTTAGTAATTTTTATGTTTTTGTTATTGTATTAGCTTAATCTAGCTAGCCCGGGGGTCAATTTGTAAATTTGTTAAAAGTCTAGGAACTTGCCATGGATGAAATTGAAGTGTTCTTGAAATTTTATGATAGATTATTAAGCTTGATTGTTAAATATAAGTATTTTGTTAAGTAGTTGTTGATGATTTTCAAGTTTAGAGACTTATTTATGAAAATGGTAAAAATCAAGGAAAATATTGCAAATTGTGGATAAATATAGGTTGTTATAAGATTGGGTAAAAATCGGCTAGCATGATTTATGGTTAAAAATGGTGAAATTGCAAGTTTCGAGTTAGGGACTAAATTGCAAAAAGTTAAAATATTAGGGATAATTTTTTAATTTCACAATGGTATGGATTATAAACTTGAATTAAATATTTTAAGTAATTGAATGGTTTAATTGATTGGAAAATTATTATTTAGATCAAGACATGCTACAATTGAAGTTAAATTGAGGAAAAGCTTAAGTTTCGGATTAGTTGTCGACTCCATTTTAATAACAGTTCTAGTCGAGGTAAGTTCGTATAAGGATTAAGTTGCTATAAGTTATTTTGTATGTCATGTTTATAATTACTATGTTATAAATAATTATATTTCCAAATATACAATATCCCGGTAATATAGACCAAAATATGATGTTAATTGAATTGAATGGCATAGTTCTTTGGTTTGGATCAAATAATAAAAAGGGGAATTATGGTAAAGGAATTGTATATTGGAAAAAAAGAATCATAGAAAGCAAGAATTATAGTAAATGGATTTTGGATGGATTATTATGTATAACATGGATGATGGTATTGTATTTAATAATTAAAGTGAGTTATGATGAATTTATGAACATATAAATTTTACAAATGGTTATATGAGAATGAAGGTTAGAGGTAAGGATATGGAAAGAGAATTGTTGAACCTAGAGAATACTTAGGATACAAATGATATGCCATTAGGAAGTATATGTATTGGGTGCTGGTCCTGGAGGTCCTACCGATGGCTGAGATCCAGCATGTGTTGCAGATTCTCCACAGCTCGTGTGAGTAGCATCATGTAGCTACCATCCCGACTTACAGCTCGTATGAGCAGGCCGACTTCACAGCTCGTGTGAGCATTATTGAAAAGGAAAAGGGAAATGTTACATTTACATGAAAAGGTATTCCGTGTATATGATGTTATTCGAAAAGTTTCAACGGATGAGAAAAGGTCAATGGAAAGGTATTTATAAAGACTTAATGTTCATATGATATAGATAGATGAATATGCATATACAAAATGAAAATGGATAATAATTTAGCAAGTGATGGATGAAATATGCATGAAATCCATTTCTTAATATATGTTATGTTATATAGATGTATTGTTTATTTATTATCTATTATTTATTATCTATTAACCATATGATTTCAATGGAAAGTATGTATAAATGATATATGTGTATGGGTGATGGATCATGAATAAAGCCTAAATGTTTATCATGTATATGCCATGGGTTATTTGGGATTTATATGTAATGATATATATTTACTAACCTTATGAGGTGATGTGTATAGGAAAGGAAGTTTGGCATATGACATGATGAGAGTAGGCTTGGATATTTAATTTAATATGTTTGGCAAGTTTAAGTTTCGCTTATTTGAATTTACTAAGCATTAAATGCTTACGTAATCATTTCCTCTATTTTGTAGATTATCGGAAAGCTCAGCCAGTTGGAATCTCATCGGAGTATCATCACACTATCTATTCGTCATTTTGGTATTTATGGTTATTTTGGTTAATGGTTATAAATGGCATGTAATAGGGTTATAAGTGTAGTTTTGGTAATTGGTTCGTTTTTAAATGGTGCCAAGTTCATTCATTTTCATATCTTTCAATGAAAGCTTAAATGATGTGTATTCATATGAGATATTAGTAACTATGCATGCCCTTATGTGAGTAGAAAGAAGATGATTGTGTAATATGTTTGATATGGTTATTTGGCATGTATAGGACTTTGTGTATTGGTAGTTTTTGGATATGTTAATGGTCAATTTGGTATATATTTGCTTTTGATGTTCATGTTTGGTTTAATCGACTTTTAATGCCTTGTCAAGTTAGGTCATTTTTTACCTCTTTTAGGTACTTGAAATATAAGGTCCTTTTTGGTATGTTTGGAATGGCTTGTAATTGGTCATATGTGATATCCTTTGGTAGGTAATTGAACTAAGTTTTTATGCTTGAAATATGACAATATTGGCATGTTTTGGTATAATTGTGGCGCCTTTTAATGGCATATTGGTTAGATGAATTAGGATGTTTAAAATTGTATGCTAGGTGTGTGTGAATGATGTTTTAAATTTCTTGAATGTATGCTCAAATGGTATGGATAGTTAAGTATGATTTGGTCTTGAAATAGCTTGAATTTAGGGTCAAATTATGGATTACACAGCCTAGGACACGATCTGTCTCACGGTCGTGTGACACACACAGCCTGGCGACACGCCTATGTGTCATTTGAAAGTTCTTAGTGTTCCAAGTCAGTGAGTTACACAGCCTGGCACATGGGCGTGTGGCATGGCCGTGTGACCCTACTCAGTGAGTTACACGGGTAAGGACATGGGCTGGGACACGACCGTGTGTCCCCTATTCGAAAGTTACACGGCCTAGGGTGATGTCACACGGTCGTGTGGCTCCTGTTTTCCAATTTTTACAACTTTTTCTTAAAACTTCTGTTTTATTTCAAATTAGTTCCGAATTGCTTCTAGGCTATTTTTAGGGCCTCGAAGGCTCGATTTAGGGACAAAATGCATGTGAATGAATGATTTTATGATATGTTTAAGATATTTAATGTTATGAAGGTAAATGTTTTCCATTTGTATGGTAATGCTTCATAACCCTAATTCGGTGACAGAGACGGGTTTTGGGGTGTTACAGTCGACATTGATTCTTCCAACTTAGGATAATTCGTTCACCGGTTGATTGAAGGTCAACTAACATTTCCTATTAAAATTGGACTGATTTGTGGAAAAATCGTTACGTTGAGAGCCTCAATAAAAAAAAAAAGTCAATGGCACAAAACCAAAAACACCTAAACGTTGATGGTATTTTTTACAATTTATGCCTTTAAAAAATGTTCTTGACAACTAGGAGCTAATTTGTCATATTTGAATCATATGTAACCTAAATAAAAACTTTCAAATAATTTAATGACATACACAGTTTTGAATCGTATGTAACTTAAACTTTTTAAGTGATTTGTCAAATAGGAACTTATTTGTCTCTTTCCTAAGGCTATCTATATGCACATGGTAGAACATAACTTTAGAAGTATCCAAACCTGCCATACACTTTAATAACCAGAGAAATCAAAATCTGGCATACACTTTAATACAAACAATAAACATACACAGTGCATAAACCCTATGCGAATGCGACATTTTTCAACAAAAAAATCTAGAAAACCTTAAACCCAAATCCCTCTAAATCCAAAAAATCATAAACTAAATATAGACACTTACCAGTTACAGTGGATGCTACAACATTGTCTTTTCTATTAACGGTTGTGGCCCTAAACCCTACCCATTGATATCTTTTGTTGTCTTCTTTTCTCCCTAAACATGAAACCTAAAATATTAATCCTTCAACCTTAAATCGTTCAATCTTACCCTTATCCTGAAAGTTTCGATCATCCAACACTAAACCCTAAAATGTTAATCCCAATTGATTTTCTTTGCTTCTCCTTAATCCCAATTGATCCTTTCTTTCTTTTCCTTAATCTCTAATTCATCTTTTCTTTTTTTCCCTCTAAACCCATCCAAACCTTAGACCGTTTGACTCCTCATCCAATGTAGCAAGTTAATTGGCCATATCAGCTAGTTAACTTGCCATGTCACTTGTCCCGTTAGGCTTGTAACGAAAAATATTAATGGGTGACCAAATTGTCACTTTTCAATAATATTAGTTACTGATTTGTTATTTCTTGAAAGTTGAGTGCAAAATTGACTGACTATTGGTGTCCTTTACTTTTTTTTTATTTTATTTAAAAAAATCCCAAACTTGCTTAATTTTCGGTTTGAATTTAATTAGACTTGGATTACGGAGCATTGGTGGTTTGGGTTGAACTCATTACCAAAACGCCGAAATCTGTATTCTCAAATACCCTATGACCATGGTAAATTATTATTACAACAAAATACGATAATTTTCCTGGAGGGGTAGTTGAGATGACACTTGCTGCCAACTTGGAAACAGAGTCGATAACTCAATTTCATATGCGAACGTGGCAAAACTCCATTGGTTCCTAATCATCCATCTTTCTTTTAACAAACACCTCACGTCCGTATCAGAATCCGACTCCAATCTTACCACTCACTTTTAATTAATTTCCTAAAATGTCCCTGCCAGTACCTTTCCCTAACCCAAAAATTAGAAAATAAAGTTTCATATTTCAAAGCAAACTCCTTGCTCCATTCAGTTTTATTATGCAAAAATCCCCATATTTTACAACAACAATAATAATATATAACTATCTAGGGTTTTTCTTCTTCCTAAATACCGCTAGCCCTATCCCATGAAAATAAATAACCCTAATATTTTTCCCTTCAATTTCAAGGCTCCAGGGTTTTGATTCTCTTCTATTTTTTAGACGGTTGGCTTTGAATTGTTTTTTTGCTTCGTTGCCAAGATTGCTTCTTTTTTTTTGAATTTTTTTGAAGTTTTAGCGACTTGGTCTTTGTTTTCCGGTAAAGTGATGGCTACTACGGGAGTAGAGGAGGTGGAATACGAGAGTGATCCAGAGGAGGTGAAGTGTTCTCTGGCAATGCGGAGGAGGGAGGCGGCCAGTGACGATGAGGAAGGAGAAAGGGAAGAAGAGAATAATGCTGAGGCGAGGATGGATCGAAGGGCTGTGATTCGTTCCGATGAATCCGACGGTCAGGGCGGTGCTGCAGATTACGATGATGACGAAGAAGAATTGGACTTAGAAGAAGTCGAAGAAGAAGTTTATGATGAATACGAGGAAGCGGAAGAAGAAATTGATGAAGAGGAGATAGATGAAGTTGGTAAAGTAGAAGTGCGAGGCAATGTGAAGATAACTGGAGAAGATGTGAAGGAAGCGGTTGTGGAGAATGGGAATGGGGATGTGGATGAACGACTGGGCATTGATAATAATCACATTGGAGAGGAACATGGAGAGGAAAAGAAGGAGAATGAGCCCTTTGCTGTGCCCACTGCTGGGGTGTTTTATATGCACGATGATAGATTTCGAGATAATGTTGGCGGTCGTCATAGGTATTAAACTTCATTTTTTTAATATATAGCTGTTTAACTAATTAAGTAGTAAATATCAATTTACGGAAAGTAATATGGTGAATTTTCTATGTGGATTGTCTATTATGCCTATTGTAGCTTCTTCTGTTTAATGATTGAAATTGGAATGCTCACTTGCCCTAACTTCTCTATGCGGATAATGGAAATTAAAATTTTTATACTCTTGAACTAGTGTTACATTTTGATAACTAATGTGCTAATATTAGGTTTTTGACACCTATGATGTTTATGCTCTTTTGCTGCTTTTCTTATGTTCTGTTATCTTGAATTTTGATTTGGTCTATGATCAGTCAGGTTTAAGAAATTCGAAGGTTGTAACCTGTATGGGAGCTGCTGCTTACCTGCACTTCTAAGCATGCATGAATGGTGATAAAACTTTAGTTCGTAGTTTTAACATTTGGGTTGAGGAGTGAGGACTTGAAATGTCACAATCTAGATGCCCTTGAATCTTTTTTTTTTTTTTTTTTTTTTTTGCTTTAATTGTTCATTCACCTTAAGAGCTTAAAAGGTACCTGTTTTGATCTGGGAATGGGGTAGCTGATCTGGACCTCTGTTATAAAAAACTGAGCAGCCCAATATTATAGCAAATATAACATTATGTGGTCAAAACTTAGGCTCAGATTGTTACCTTGTTTTATTTGATGACATTATAACTTATGACTGCTTATGACTACTATATGAAGTTGCTAGTAATTCTGACCATAGATTTTTTCTTTTTCTATATTGTCAGTACTATGACAACTATATGAGGTTTTAAGAACAAAAGCTTTTTATTGTCTAAATCTGTATTTATATCCATTTTTATAATTTTTTTACCATTGATATATGTGGGTGTGAGCGTAAAGGCTGACTGCATGCATAGTCTATGTGCATATTTTGTAAAGACTTGGTGTATAATTTAACTGTTGGCCTTGTTAATGGGACTGTTAGTATTGGTACATATAAATGCTGCTTTATTTCAGGTTTTCCAATGTTATTTAATATTTTTAATAAAATATATAAACATACAAATACTCTTCCATTACATGCATCTATATGTTTATATGCAGATATAGATTTTAAAAATGATAAACATTTAACATCAGAAAATTTCAAACCTCAAATAAATATAAAAAATTAGTAATTATTGTGATCTAATGAACATGTATTATTTTAGGATGAAATTATGAAAATAATAGAACTGAACATGAAAGGGAAAGCATTAGGAGTTGATAAAAAGAATACAATAAGAGAAAAGATTAAAAGAAAATTTAAAAGAAAAATCTAGTACCAATCAGTATGAGCAGTACAGGTTGGTACTAATGGTGGAAAGGTACATAGATTTAGGACTCTGCTTTCATTGCTAAATATGTATTATGGTATATCTTTAAGCGTCAAGGTTTGTATTACCATGTCCTTGTCCTGCCCATTTCCTTCAAGTTGCTATAAATGTTAATAAAGTTGTGTATCAACTTGATTTGTCCAATTTAGGCGAACACGTGGTGGAAGGAATTTGTGGGAATCCAAAGATGATAGGAAATGGGGACATGACAAGTTTGAGGAGATGACTTTGCAAGAAAAGCATTATGAAGAGGTAATGGTTTAGTAGATTTGTAGATAATCTACTTGCCTTGATTGGTGTTTCTTTTCCTTCTTAATCTCGTTTAATCTTATTTTTTCCCTTACTGACATGTTTTTTCTTCTGCACTCAGGGAAGATCTTCTAGAGGTAGGTATCGAGCTCAGAGTAAAAATCGTGGACCAGGTCGTGGTTATCGTAGAGGAAGTGGGTCCAAAGCATTTGGGAAAAACAACAACCAGAATATGGCTCCAAAGGTGGGGAGAGGGAGAGGACCTAGGAGGTATGAACCTAATATGAAAATCAGCAGTCAAGCACCTACAATACAGGGCAGACTGTGAGTATTCATAATCATATGCTCTTTCGCCCCTACAATTTTCCATCTCTTCCTACCATGACAGGTTTGAATGACATTGAATGAGTTAAATGTTTCAGGTCTGGAAAGCCTCTTGAGAAAACATCACAAGCCAATTCAGGTAGAGCTTCCACCCTTGCAACAAATGCCGATTCTGTATCAGATCCTAATCCGAAACATATATTTGCGTCAAGCTTGAGTTCTGCTTCCCCACCTTTTTATCCAGCGGGGTCTTCCAACAAAGACACTGCTTTAACTCAGAAGAAAGATGAAAGTGTGAGCAGGAATCTTTGCCCTTCTGTTACAGATGAGAATTTTTCTGCTTCACAATCTAATTCATTACGAGGGAAGAATGTGCTTGATTCTCTTAGCATGGCAAAGCTTTATATTGATGATCCCAGCTTGTCTGCTTCTGCGAAGCCTTTGACCAATATGCAGATGGTACCTTCTGGATCTTCATTGGGTAATACTAGCCAACCCACTCAGTCCAGGGTACAGGGTAGAGGTGTAGCTATCCCAGGATTGAAGGCTTATCAGCCAGCTCCTCATCAGAACCAAATCAATAGAGTTTCTCCACCAACACAGATCATTGATGTTCAGAGAAATCCTGTTCAAGGTAGGGCTCAGTACTCTGTGCAAGGAGCTGCTCAGCAGCTGGGCCAGCATACTGGTATGCCTCAAGCTTCATCTCCACCCAAAACAGCTACGTCAGTCAATTCCTATGAATCTGGAGAGGTTGAATCTTCAGAAACAAGTAAACCCTTGGTGAGCAAGGGAAAAAGCAGTGGTCAAGGGGCTGGAAGAGGCTCTTTTCTGTACAGTGGAGCTCAGGTTATGGGACCAACAGGGACTATGGCTGTCGGCCATGGTGATAAAAACTTTCCTGCCTTTTTGCCAGGTAAAGGTTTTCATATTTTTAGTTTTTTAATTTATCTGGATAAACTAATCTACTGTAATAGGTAAATTGTAATATGGGGAAACTGTCGTACTTGGAAAAGTGCATACTAAATCCTGGGCACCCTTTTTCTTGAATTTTTGTAAGGATTAATAAAATGCTTTAGTAAATATCAGAGTAGTTTTCATCCCAATATTTTCAATGGCCTTTTGGCTAAATAACAAATGAACTTTTACCTCCTGATCATAGTTTGTTTTGGTTAGGGATTTCTGGGTTTGCGAGAGGTTGGAGTTTGTTGTTTGACTTCATTTGTCTTCACTGTTAATTTATGGGGTGGGTGCTAGAGAATAGCTTTTATCTACTGAGTTGATTAGATTTAATTCTATTATTTTATATTTTCTCTTGGCTATGCTTTCGTAGTTTCTTGTATTAAATTTTTTATAAGCTGAACTTCTCAATGTTTATTGTTTCTTCATCTAAATCATTGTTATGCAGTTATGCAATTTGGGGGTCAGCACCCTGGTGGCCTCAGTGTTCCTGCTGTTGGCATGGCATTTCCTGGATATGTTGCCCAGCCACAACTTGGTTTGGGAAATTCAGAAATGACGTGGTACAATAACACTCTAGCCCTGTATATATATATTCTCTGTGTGTGTGTGTGTGTGGATTACATCTGGTTTTCTTTGAGAAATGAGGTGTTGGTTAATTCAGTATCTGGCCAATTGGTTTTCTCATGGAGGAAGTTACCTCTCCATGATGAAACATTACTTACACATTGTAAGGCTGCTTTTACACTCGCCACATTTCATGTAAAGCCTTTTGCGGCTATAATGATTTTGACTAGTGAAAGGATAAGGTTGGAATTGGTTTGACCATGGACATAATACCAAAGCAGCGCTATATCTCTCTCTCTCAATTGGTTGCTTTCATTCTTGTAATTCTTATATATTTATCTGTTTATCTAAAAGCATTAACTATGCTTGTGTTCTTGTTTAGGTTACCACTACTTACAAGTGCCGCTGGGGCTTTAGGGGCAACATATTGTTCACCTTATATTACTGTTGATGGGGCTTATCATGCTCGTACCTCTGGACAGACATCTTCAACAGGATCCTCAAGGTTAGTAGTATGATTTTGGTTTTCCCCGGCTTGATTTTAATAGCCTTGACCGTTTTGTTTCCTCGGGTTGCCAGAATGGGAGGGAAATATTAAGTATCCTAATTAGTATTGGGATCTAGGAGCATTGAACATTTTCCTTTTTGTTGTCATTGTTGAATGGGAGGGAAATATTAGGTATCCTATTTAGTATTGGGATCTAGTGGGAATGACTTTGCAGGAAACCCCTTTATTAGGATTAAGACATGATTAAGTTGAGTTGAATTTTTATGGTTCTGTATATTAAATCTTGATTGTATCATTGCACTATCGGCTTTTTTTACATAGATTAACTGCTAAACAGAAAATAATTTTTGAAAGATGTCTAAAAGAGTCTGTTGGCTTGATGTTCATATTATTTTATCTCTTTAATGGCCTACTGATGTATTTACCTTTATTTTGTTATGTTTTATGGTATATTTGATGATAAATGTATCACATTTTCTACATGATTGGGGGGAGGGTTTGAGGGAGTTGAGCTGACAGACAGTATTGCTTTATTGTGTTTTATTCTATTAACAAGTCAGATGTGGTTATTCTTGTTGCTTACGGACTGTTTTGATAATATTTAATCTCCTTTTGCAGCAAAGAAGAAAATTCTAACAAACCAAATAGTGAATGGAAGCCATCACAAAGACCTGGTAAGCAGCCCTCTTTTGTTTACCTTAGGTTTGCTGGATCTTTTAACATTTTCTTTTGCCGTTCCTTATTTTAGTGGTTAATCAAGAATGTCTCTTATGCAGAGGCTGTGAGCGATGAATTTGGGCAACGACAAAATAACCCAAATAAGCAGCCTCGCAGGCAAGTTGAAACTCCTAAGCTTTTACTGTGGATTGGTGAAAAACAATTTCACTCTGTTTCTATCTTCTAATAAATAAACGTTTTAATGTCTTACCCTTCATTTACATGCAGATACTCCGAGATGAGCTTTAGCAAGTGATTTACTCATTTAAGATGGAGCCTGTCGCAATAAACTGATAAAGGTTAAAAATTTTGTGATTAAAGTCTTTTATTATCTTTGTGGATGTTTGGAATTTCTTATTTGTGAATTACTTGGTGGGCAGGCCTTTCTTTCGGGCCCTTTGTGATCTCCAGCTTTTGACCTGGACCACTTTGGGCCACAATTTGTTCCAGGATATTGTAGGTAATCAGACTTCATCCCTAGTTAGTGCTGCTTATTCTGTTTTGGATTTAAAAGTTCATTTTCTTTAGAAGAAAGTCATTAGTTCTTGAGTAATTGTTTCACGTCATAAATAGGCATGTGGCAATTGAAATAGCAGAAAATTTTAAAATCAATGAAAAAGTCCAGTTGAAGTAGCCAAAAGAGGGAAGGCTAACATTTATTATTGGACACTGTTGCTAGCATGTGGCAAGTTGTAATAATTCTTCCATTATTCCAACTAGACCTTTTATAAAACAACTTAAGTTATAGAACAACTTAATGGTTGTTCCTTTTGGACTTTTTTAATTAATTTAAAAATTTACAGTTGTAATTACAGAAAAATAAAAGATTTATAATCTTATGTACACATTAAAAAGATTGGAGGCTTAATTCCATTTGTTATTTAAGTTGAGGGTGTATTTGGTTATTAAGCCTTAAAAAGAGACCATATCTTTGGTAATTGGCAAAGGTCAAGGTCTTAAGCAATAAAGACAATCTATGGATATGTTGGTGGCATTTTAGAGAACTTGGCCTTGATGACATGGCCCATTGTTTTCAGGCACTTTGGACGTTTTTTCTAGGCATTTGATCTTAAAGGAGTTCCATTTCAGTATGTTATTATTCACAATATTTATTTTTCACCCATTGATTGTAGATGTCCTTGTTCAGTGATTCTAATAAGCTAAAATCACACACTCTTGCAATTTCTTTCTGGCAGTTATATATGACAAACGCCTGGTCATGCTACATTCAGTTTAAGAATCTTATTGTGGCTTGACGGGTAGCATTCCCTCGTTTAAATGTGCGGTATGAATATATATGATATATTAGTAAAAAAAATGTATTTTTCTGCTCTTAGTTACAGTGCAAATATTACTAAAATTGCCGTTAATGTTTCTCAAACAGGTTTTTCTGGTGGCTTGATTTTTCTAGTGAAGCTTGTGAGAAATTTAGGCTGGCTTCCCTATAAACGTATGAACAAGAATTGTTGTGCAGCAGCTGTTTGGTTGGCGAATTTTAGATTATTATTATTATTTGCATAGATGGTGTTGATACTTGTGTTTGGTGAAGCTTACTTGGCTGCTTGTTGATGAGTTGAGTCTGGTGTTGGTGAAGCAAAGATGGTTTTGGTATTTGTGTTTCTTACTTTGTATTATTTGAACAGTGGATCATTTAATTTAATCAGTTAAATGGGGGGTGCTAAGTTGGTTTTGAAGCATTATTTTCAAAGCTTCTTGTTTTTCTGTATTGAGTTTGGTTGTACATACGTAACAGGGCAAGCTTAGCTGATGATATCTCTTGGATGTTGTGAAATGTGATTAGCATTATAGCATATATATATATATATATATATATATATTTATAGCTTTAGATTGAGTCATAAAGTGGTTGATGAGTGAGTCACCTGATCTCTTGTGCTCGGATTTGCTTTAAGTACTCTCCCTTTTTCAAACTTGTTTAACATAATTTTAAAATATAGAAATGGTTTATGTTGACGTTTTGTTTTATTAAATTATGTCCGTCAGTTAGCTGGAATGTTGATTCCATTGTATCTACATTTTATTAGTGGGATTGGTAGTTATTTTGATTTTATTGATAATATTAGATGACATATAAATCGATTCGGCTAAAATTATTTTATATCTCAATATTAAACTTGTTACATTTAATATTATACAAATTTAATTTTCACTTTTTTCATTTTTATACAACATTATATTACATCAAAGTAATCTAAATAAAAATTTAATGAATTGTAAAAAGTAAAAAATGATCATGGAACCAAAAGAGGGAGGAAATAAATAAAAAAGCGTAATTGTTGCCACCCAAGTCAAACATCTAAAATTGCCAGAACACAAAGGAGCATGCAGCTGTTCACACTAGAACAGTCCCCATCCTACCCGCCAACAGCCAATCTTCAAAAGTTTTTGTTTACAAAACCCGTTTAGCAGGTCCAATCCGTTTTAAAAAAATAAAAATAAAATTCCAAACCTTTTGCACTCTTCCACTCTCTAATATTTTCTTTAATGCAAGCTGAGATCAATCAAGAACAGAGATCAAAATCGAGAAAAAAGGAAGGATAACCTCTGCATTATCTTTGAATCTTGTATCGTAAGCATGCTTTATTTGTTTTACGTTTATGCTTAAGAATGTGATCGTTAGCTATAGTGCTCTGTTTTTGCTGTTCTTAATCTCCTATCACAGTTAAAAGTTTGATTAGTAGGTTTCTTGATTTTGCTTTACTAGGTTTTTTTTTTTTTTTTTTTTTTTACACTAAGTTCGCTACATGTGTTTGGTTGTCAAGAAGATGGTGAACGTAATGCAATTTGAAGACCTTTCTTTTTTCTTCGGTTTTTGCACTTTTTTTGTTTCCTAAGAACTGTTTGGTTGCTGAGTAAACATATGAAATATTCTGATCATCCAAAGAATGTAGTCTTGTGATCTTCTTTGGTTGTATCTAAACTTGAGGTTTCCTTCTAATCTGAGGGTATTTTTGAAAGTTTTAACGTGGCTTTTTTTTTAGTTTAATTGTTTAGTTGTTGATAAATGCTAGGAAAAGAAAAAAAAATTCAAACAAGCCCAAATTTACTATTGTCGTAAGCTCATGGAGGAAAGTGTCAGCAAGGGAGCATCGTCACTAAGGCTAGGTGGTTTTAAGTCCAGTTTATCAGGAAGATCAACCCCAAGGAATTTTCCTACATTTCGGAGATTGATTTCAAGCTGGTCTCCAAGAAAAGAAGCTAGAAATGGTACTGGTGGCATTCAGTGGTTTAGGAGCAACCGCTCAGTGTATTTGCTGCTTTTGATTGCCTTTTGGGCTTATCTTGGGTTTTATGTCCAATCCTGGTGGGCTCACGGTCATAACAAAGAGGAATTTTTGGGTTTCAGCGGTGATCCAAGAATTAAGCTTGTGGATGCTGAGCTGAACACAAGACGAGATTTGCTTGCTGATGACAGTTTGGTTGCAGTGAGAAATGGAACTAATAAACCTCAGGTCTATAGTGACAGAAAGTTTGATGTGATTTTGGCAAAGGGAAATAACATTTCATCTAGGAAGAAAAGGAGTCAAAGAACTAGATTTAGTTTGCACAAGATGCATGGTAAACCAAAGGCAACAATGAACATGGAAAATGGTGACGCCAAGGGGCAAGAACAGGCATTTCTGCTGAAAAATTCTACTTATGGATCAATTGTTGGTCCATTTGGGTCATTGGAGGACAGGGTTTTGGAGTGGAGCCCTGAAAAGCGGTTTGGAACATGTGATAGGAAGGGGGACTTTGCTCACTTTGTTAGGTCTAGAAGATTAGTGTTGGTATTTCACGAACTATCCATGACCGGGGCTCCCATTTCAATGATGGAGATGGCAACAGAGCTTTTGAGCTGTGGAGCCACTATATCTGCTGTGGTTCTAAGTAAGAAGGGAGGACTGATGTCTGAACTTGCAAGGAGAAGGATCAAAGTCATTGAAGATAGAGCAGATCTTAGCTTCAAAACTGCTATGAAGGCAGACCTTGTGATTGCAGGATCAGCAGTCTGTGCTTCATGGATTGGTGAGAGTTATTTATTGGAAAATTGTTTATGTTTTTCCTTCAAACCGAGTAATTGCTTCTGCAGATATGAAGATCTGCATAGTGCCTTCTCATTTAGCAAGAAAGTTGACATTATTATGCCATATCTTGTGTGTAATAATGCTTCCATTATGATTAATGATTCATCTTTATACTAAATTTGCATATGATAACATGATCCAAAAGGAAAATCGATTTCTGTTTCAATAATTTTGCAATATTGCTGTTTATTTATCGATAGCCATATGCCTTGTTCAGGCCTTCCTAGAAAAGGTGATCATCTTTTATTTCTTAAAAAATATAGTAAACAATACGCATGCCTTTAGTTAGATGATACGGTATGCCATGTTTCTAAGGCTTGAGATGATACTCTTCCATGGACTTTTTCATTGGTTTTTGTCGGTCTCTTGAACTTATGTTTCATTGTCATTTCCCTTATACCTAAGAGTGGTGTAATGTAGATGCAATGTGTTGGTTTCAGATAAATATATAGCTCATTTCCCAGCTGGAGGAAGTCAAATCGCTTGGTGGATTATGGAAAACAGAAGGGAATACTTTGACCGGTCAAAGCATGTTCTACACCGGGTGAAAATGCTTATGTTCTTATCTGAATTGCAGAGTAAACAGTGGCTTAACTGGTGTCAAGAAGAAAATATCAAGTTGAGATCTCAGCCTTCTATTGTTCCACTTGCTGTTAATGATGAGCTGGCTTTTGTTGCTGGAATCCCTTGTTCTCTAAACACTCCATTGGCTAGCCCAGAAAAGATGATTGAGAAAAGGCGGTTATTACGAGATGCAGTAAGAAAAGAGATGGGTTTGAAAGATAGTGATATGCTTGTGATGTCTCTAAGTAGCATAAATGCTGGAAAGGGCCAACTCTTGCTTCTTGAGTCAGTAAACCTTATGATTGATCAGGATCCTCTGGGAACTGGTTCTCAAGTTAAAAAAACATTGGATATAAGGCTAGATGAGTCAGCCTTGGCTAGAAAACATCATTTAAGAGGTTTGGTTAAAAAATCATGCAATGCTGATGCATCTTGTACAAATTTGGTGTTTGACAGCAGAAGAAAACAGGAACAAGCTGTAAAAATCCTCATCGGTTCTGTTGGATCTAAAAGCAACAAGGTACCTTATGTTGAAGCAATTCTACGGTTCTTGTCTCAGCATCCAAAGTTGTCAGAGTCCGTACTCTGGACTCCGGCAACTACACGTGTCTCATCACTATATGCAGCAGCAGATGTTTACGTGATGAACTCCCAGGTGGATAGCTTGTTGATGGATGTTTTAGTGTTGGAAGTAAATTAGTATAGATGTGCGCTCAATTTTTGTTATGTTAATAATGTGCAGGGAGTAGGAGAAACATTTGGCAGAGTGACTGTTGAAGCAATGGCATTTGGTGTTCCGGTAAGACAATTATGTCTGATTTCGTTGTTTATTTTAGGGGACAAATTGAAACACATAGTATTAATTTATGGGAACAGGTGCTAGGCACCGATGGTGGGGGCACAAAAGAGATAGTGGAGCAGAACGTGAGTGGGCTATTTCACCCAATGGGCCGTGCAGGGAACTGGGTCCTTGCTGAAAATCTGAGGTATATGCTGAAAAACCCGACAGCAAGGAAGCAAATGGGGAAGGACGGACGTAAACAGGTAGGAAAACGGTATCTGAAGCGGCATATGTACGGGAGATTGGTAGAGGTTTTAACCAGGTGTATGAGACGCCAAGTTGCTTCCTCTCGTTCTTTAATTGGTTTTTGAATCAATGCAAAATACTGAAGATTCTCCAATCTAATTCATTTGATTGATTTCTCTAATTTCTCCTTTTTGTATTAGAACTGAAAATGGTTTCATTCAATCAGGATTCATTTTAATATAGTTTTAAAGTGGAAGCGTAAAAAATAACATTATTTTTAATGTAATTTTTGTAAAAACTTTCGGTTTTTTAAGTGTTTCCAATAGAGGTTTTAATAGATGTTGCAACATAAGTTAAACGGGAAGAAATAGATCAAGACTCGATATTTGTTGACGCATTTAAGATACAACAATCATAATTTGTGGAACCTTACGTGAATGATTTTATTCAACAATTGATCCAGATAACTTATTAGGTAAAACTCAACTTACCCTTACAACCATGAATAATTGTAGCCAATAATGAGCTTAATTGTTACATCATTCACTCAAAAAACCTCACTTACAAATAATATAAATTAAGAAACGTCTAACACAAGTGCAAAAAT
The DNA here is from genome assembly GCA_025698475.1 of Gossypium anomalum. Lineage (NCBI taxonomy): Eukaryota > Viridiplantae > Streptophyta > Magnoliopsida > Malvales > Malvaceae > Gossypium > Gossypium anomalum. The sequence continues at coordinate 19,998,262 of CM046957.1, forward strand.
ACAAAACAAAGATAGGTAAATACTCGACTTAAAGCACTCAACAAGCACACAACATTGTGCGATAGAGTAGCCGAAACTGACTTTATCTACAAAAACATCTCTTTTTTAATTTTCGAAATCTAGCTTCAACACCAAGGAATTTTAAACTAATTCAAAACTTTATGGATAAGGATAATATTTTAAACCATTTAAAATTGCTCATTCACTCTCCAAAATTCGACTAAAGGATAAGAATAAATCATCAAATGTAAGGGTTGCTTTGTTGCATGAATCATTAATCATTTGTTGTTTAGATACCATTCAAAAAAAATCGTGCAAGTCACAAAGGCCAACAAAAAAAGACACGCTTTGTTTGTCCTAAATTGCTATTCTATTTGATGTTTGAACAAATAATGAAACATGGGATAGCCGGTTAAAGTTCCTAACAATCTCTCCTTTTGACATTTTGACAAATCCTTTCAGCAAATGTTTATCATAAAACCATTGCAAAGTTATCATAGTACAAAACTATTAAATGTCTCCACCCTAATCATACCACCATGCTTCAAAGAGAAATTCCCCCATTCAACATGCATATTTTGAGTATCACATTATCACGAAAGTGTTCATATTATCATAAGCATGGAGTATAAAGCTTTGAAGAGCAAACTGAATTCATAAATAAATGATCAATCTCATCCACCAAAGCAAGAAAAAGAGTGTTTGAAATATCAACATGAGAAAATAAATTAAAAACTACCGAAGAAATAAGAAAGCAACAACCATCATCATCATGTAGCAACAACCATCAAATAATCAACAACTAGATACTATATTCCTTTTTTAGGCAAATTGTCAAGTGGGCTACCCTTACTAAGGCGTCATATATTAATATGCTTAGTTTGTGAATGCAACATTAGATTTTAAGAAATGTTGATTGCATTGGTATTGTCACAATATATCATTAGAACATTAGTTGGAACACCATAATTAGACAACATTCGTTTCATCCGAAGTAGTTGTGTGCAATAGCTTCCAGGTGTGATTGTTGAAAAAATATACTACTGCAAAACAAACTCATTAGCGCTGACTAAAAAATAAACCCAGATTAAATCAATAAAGTATTACTGTGCCATGGAAGAGCCACTGGCTTAGAAACGAATTCGCCTTGTTTGGTGTAATTGTATAGTGGATGTCGTCCCCTAAGGTTAATACAGTTCTTCAATATTCGTACACCTGAATAAGGAAGGTAGAACTCAATTGATATTACTCTTCTGAAATAATTTGAAAATAAAATTAATCAAAGAAACCACACTAGGATAAATTTTCAGGAAAGTTTGGAGGGGTTAAGGCGGTCCTGCTTAAAACTTAAGTTGCTAGACATAATTTCTTCTAATGCAATTTAAGAAAAATTCTAAAGTTTTAGAAAGAATGAGATAGAGTCGAGAGAGAGTAGAAAAAACTTTGTTTTTTAGTTGTATATCAACTAAAGGAAAAATGCCTCATATTTATAGGATTTTGGAAGGGGCAAAAACGTAATTTAGAAAGGGCAAAATGATAATATTTCCATGTAACAGTCAGAAAAATATTTAATATTTTTGTAATAGTAAAAAACGATTTGTAACTGTTGAAAATAATGGTTTGTAACTGTTGAAAATAAATTTACATTACTAACATTCCCCCACTAATGCAAAATAATTGGAAATTTTGTAAACACAAAAAAATATATGAGAAGAGAAACAACAAAATTAGCCGCTTTTTGTGGATTTGAACTAGTACATAGTGAAATGAGTGATTCTTCTCTTTAACAAGTGAATGAATCTTGAACTTGTTAACATATGGGTTAACTCATAACACACAATTAATCTCAAATCCAATTAATGTTCTGCAATAGATCAACAAGTTTTAGCTAATACACCTCGGGGTGCTGGTAAGTGGTTTAGAAAGACTACCCAATGTCTTTCATAGAAGGTGGCTAGTTCTTCACGCTTACGTATGTGATTTCAACAAATCTATCTGAATGTAGACCATTTCACTGAGGACTATGAAATCATTAAGAACATTTATTAAGCTCATCCTCTCAAATTTAAATTTAGTGAATTCATAAAGCCCGTCTCACTAGTACCACCTAAACTTTGGGATATGAACTCATTAAGAGTAATAAACTCAACCTCACATATTGGTGAATTCATCAAGTCCATATCAATAGGACCACCCAAACCCTGCGTTATGGATCTATTAAGAGTAAGAACTCAACTTTATGCATGTACATCGTTCACTATAGGGATAGATAAAATGTACACTATGAGTCTTCCCATCGTTTTGTTTGACCCCATTGAACTTAGAGAACAAAGTTGGGTATCCACTATGAATTTCTCAACCATTGGGCTTAAGACCCATTCCCTTTGATGAATCAAAAACCATTTTCCTATTTAATGCTTTGGTTAGTGGATCAACTAGGTTCCTTTTCGACCTCATGTATTCCATAGAAAGTACTACATTCTTTATTAAATGTCTTACAAATTCATGTCTTATATGAATATGCCTATTCTTACCATCGTAAGCTTGGCTTTTAGCAACGTAAACTGTGGCTTGTAAGTCACATAATAGAAATACAGGAGGTGTCGATTTTTCTCATAAAGGAATCTATAGATTCTTAAGCCGCTCGGCCTCTTGCACGACTAAGTCAAGAGCTATAAACTCTGACTCCATCGTGGAGCGAGAAATACAAGTTTGTTTAGCAGACTTCCAAGAAAGAGTTGCTCCCCCAAAGCAAAAACATACCCACTTGTAGAGCTCACTTCATCATTATTAGTTACCCAGTTTGCATCAAAATATCCCTTTAGGACTGCAGGGCATTCGATAAAATCCAACTTCCAAGTTATTGTACCTTTAAGATACTTAAGCAACCACTTTAAAGCATTCCAATGCTCATTGTTAGGATTATGGGTATATCTATTTAGTCTATTGACTGCATGAGCAATATCCGATCGAGTGTAGTTCATCAAGATCATAAGACTTTTAATAATTTTAGCATACTCTAATTGAGAAACACTATTTCCTTTATTTTTTAGCAGTTGTATGTTAGAATCATAAAGAGTTCTCACAGGGATTAAATCAAAGCTATCAAATTTTTTTAGCGCTTTCACCATATAGTGAGATTGGTTTAAAGTAAATCCCTTTTCTGATTTAGTAACCTTAACACCTAAGATTACATCTATCTCTCCCAAATCAGTCATTTCAAATTCGGTAGATAAGAATTTTTTGGTTTTATTAATGACTTCTATATTGGAACTGAAAATTAACATGTCATCTTCATACAAACTTATGATGATACAATTAGAACCAAACATCTTAGAATACACACATGCATCTACACCATTAAAAAACAAACCAAAATTGAGAATAGTCTTATGAAATTTCTCATACCATTGTTTTGGAGCTTGTTTGAGACCATAAAAAGATTTTCTAAGTTTGCAAACTTTATCTTCCATACCAGGTGCCACAAATGTAACAGCTCAATTTTGGGCCTAGTCAGAACAGTGGTTTCGGGACCACAAATTCGATGTAAGAAAATTTATTTTTATTATATTTTTATGGTTTACGATTTTACGAAATGATTTCATGAAAATTTTGTTCGAAAATTTTAACGTTTGGCCACTCAATTTAGTCAAAAGGACTATATTGTAAAAATCGCAAAAGTTGAGTTCTACATGCTAGAGGTGTCCAATTGTTATAAAATTTTAAATTGGAGGTCGTTAAAAGGTAATTAGACCATTGGATAATTTTTGGACAAAAATGGACATGAAATAGGTGAAATAGAATATTTTTAAGTTAGGGGCATTTTGGTCATTTAGTAATTAAAAGAATTAAAAAGCCAAAATCAAAGCAAAATTGTGTCCATCTTCAAGATATGGCCGAATTTCACAAAGGGGAAACCATGGCTAGGGTTTTTCAAGCTTCCAAGCTTGATTGTAAGTCCGTTCTAGCCCCGTTTTTAATATTCTTTACATTTTTGAGATCCTCGTAGCTCGGTTTAGCTATTTCCACCATTATTTTGAGCTAGGTTTTGTGTTTAAAAATTTACCCATGGATGATATACATGTATTTTGATGTTTAATGGTAGAATATGAATGCTCGGTGTGTAATAAATGACTTTTACTAAGTGATTTTCAGTGAAATTGTCAAAAAGGACTAGTTTGTAAAAAGTTGTAAAATGTGTGTAAGTGTGTGAATAAATGGAAATTGTGGACTTCTATAGTTATGAAAATGGTTTGTCTAGGCTTAAAATACAAGGAAATTGAATAAAAATCATTTTACGAGCCTAGGGGCAAAAGTGTAAATATGATAAAGTTTAGGGGCAAAAATATAATTTTTCCAAAATATGAATTTAGGCTAATTTGAGTAGCAGGATGAATAAATGAGTTAAATGTGTTGTTATAGATCAAGGAAAACGAGATTCAGACTTAGAACGAGAGTAAAAAAAAAATGTAACGAATAAGTCCTTTTCACCGATTGTGCTACTGAGGTAAGTTTGCATGTAAATAATATATCGTTTTTACTTATGTTATAATATTTTGTTATTATATGAGAGGTGGTTGCATATTGAATGATCACTTGATGCAAACTATGAATTGAAATTGATTATGGATGAATTGGTAAAATGTTGAAAAGTGATGAATTTCTCGATTGGACCTTCGAAATAGAAAAGATACGAATTGGTAAAATGTTGAAAAGTGTGTTTAAAATGGTTTTAGGTCACGTGTGTAGTACTAAGTGCAGGCTACTACGTGTACCAGATGGTTAGGTCGCATGTGTAGTACTAAGTACAGGCTACTATGCGTACCCGATAGCTTCGATCACATGTGTGGTACTAAGTGCAGGCCACTATGTGTAAAAGATAGCTTTGGTCATAAGTGTGGTACCATGTGAAGGCCACTTTGTGAAAAAGGTAGCTTTGACTACAAGGGTGGTACTATGTGCAAGCCACCGGGCATCCGTTATTATTCCGATGTGTTCAACGGGAAATGACTAGGTGTAATTGAATATGACTATGTGATGAATAAGTGAAGGTTCGAGTGTGTAAACTTATGAGCAACGTGCTCGATATGTGATCGAAATTTGGTAAGATTGATATGGAGTAAGTGTTACAATGAAAGTTACTACAAAGAAAACATGAAAGAGTGAAATTTAGTAATAAAACAGTTTTGGACAGCAACAATTGTGTGACTTTGAAAAATCACCAAAAATGGTGGAAATATAATTATAAGTTGAATAAGAAATTAAATAAAAGCTTATTGAGTCTATTTTCATATGAAGGAAATGGTGTAAGAAAAAGAATTTCATATTATGAGATATTTGAATTTTTGTGAGATAGAGTCAGAATGATTTCAGAATGCCATATTCTGATTTGGGAAAATCATTAAAAATTGTAAAAAAAATAATTATGGGTTATAATTTATATGCTTAAAATAATTAATGAGTCTATTTTTGAAAGAAATAAACAGGAACATTATCAAAATCTTTTACGAAGAGATAATTAATTTTTAGTGCAGAGGGGTCGGAATTGTCGAATAGCAAAGTAGGGGTGACTTTAAAGAATAAAATGTACTTACTGGCTAAACCAAAAGTTCTGGAAATTTTATGGTAAGAAGATATTGAGCCTAGTTTCAGGGAAAATTAGCAGATCTTAATTTGGAGTTCTGTAGCTCAAGATATTAATAATTTAGTGACTGTGACTCGAGTAGATAGCTTGAGATGAACATGAATAAATAGTGGAACTATGTGCAATTATGATTGTATTATCTTGAGAACATATTGTGAAGATTTATAAAAGCATGTTAATAGATTACTTATCATTTACATACCTACTTACTAAGCGATAATGCTTACCCCCCTTCCTTTCATTTTTCCTATAGTGTCACAGATGCTAGCTCGAGTTGGAGGTCATCGGAGATTCTATCACACTAACAAATTATTGATTGGTATAGTATTAATGATCTTCAAGTATTTTTAAGTATATGGCATGTATAGGGACTTGATTATGTATATATGTTCTTATGAGTTGGCCGAAAATGTTGGCCTATAATATTTGATAGTTCATTTTGTATAAGGCCATTGAGGATGGCTAATATTAGTTAATTTATATGTTTATGATGTTGTATTTTGTGGATGTACAAGCTTGCATGACTTGGTTGAATGAGTGTGTGATGATTAATTATGGAAAGTGAAGCATGTGAATGGTTGTGTGAAGAACACGGCCTTGGACACAGGCGTATACCCCTATTTTCAAGGAATTTTCTAATGTTTTCCAAAGTTCACGGTTTAGTCCCGAACCACTTCCAAAGTATGTATTGGGCCTCGTAGGCCCGTATAAGGGATGATATGCATGTGTATGAATGATTTTAAATTGAATGAAATTTTATGACTCGGTTTAATATGTTTACAAGCGTATGTGTTTCCGTAATGCCTCGTACCCTATTTTGGCGTCAAATATGGGTAGGGGTGTTACAACAAACCTTGGAGGTTGCTCCATGTAGATCTCCTCATCCAAATCCCCATTTAAGAAAGTTGTCTTCACATCCATCTGATGTACCAGTAAATTGTGAATGGAAGCTAAGGAAAACAAAACATGAATGGTTGAGATCCTAGTAACAGGAGAGTATGTATCAAAATAATCTATTCCAATTTTTCCAGTGAATCCTTTAACAACTAGTCTTGCCTTATACTTTTGAATTGACCCATCTGGTCTAAGTTTCTTTATAAAGACCTATTTGTTACTAATAGGTTTAAAACCTTTAGGCAAGTTTACTAGTTCCCAAGTATGATTAGAAATAATAGATTCTAGCTCATTATTAATAGCATCTCTTCAAAAAATCGCATCTATTGATTTTATGGCTTCATCATAGGTTTTTAGATCCTCATTTATAAAAAATGCATGAGCAATACAATCACTTATTAATTCTAAATCACTAATCTCAATTACAAAGGAAGTAAGGAAATCAGGTCCGAAACTAGTGACAGTCATTTGTCTTTTACTTCTCATAGGTTCCATGTCATCACTAAAAGTATTTCTATTATGTGTAATAGAAGAAGAAACATATTCATCTAAATATATATCAATATTTATGCTAGATTTCTTAAAGGAAAAAAATATTCTCAAAGAAAATAACATTTCTAGATTCACTTATATAATGATCATGCAAAGACATGAATATATATGCAACACTATTTAGAGCATATCCAACAAATACAGTATCAACAGTTTTAAATCTAATAGTTTTTTTTATTTAAAAAAAGGTAAACCTACTTTAGCTAAACACCCCCACACTCTCAAGTATTGTAGATCAGGGGTATAACCTTTCCACAATTCATATGAGGTATAATCAAACTTTTCATGAGACACTCTATTAAGAATATGGTTTGCAAAAAGTATGGCCTCCCTCTGCATATTGTCAGGTAAACTATAACTTAAAAGTAAAACATTCATCATTTCTTTTAGAGTTATGTTTTCCTTTCAGTTATGCCATTTTGTTGTGGGAAATAAAAAGCAAAAAAATTCATGTATAATACCGTCTTTCTCACAAACCTCTTTAATAAAATTAGTATCGTATTCACCACCTCTATCGGATTTAAGATGTTTTATTCTCTTATCAAGCTGTTTTTATAAAGAAGAAAAGTTTTATCAGCTTCATCTTTTGATCTTAGGAGATAAACCTTTGTGTATCTAGAGTAATCATCTACAAAGGTGATATAGTAACGTTTTCCATTTTTACTTTTTGTGTTTAAAAAATTTGCTAGATTAGTATGAATTAATTCTAACAGTTCAGTCTTCCTATCATTAAAAGTTTTTAAAGAAGGTCTAGCATGCTTTGTAACAACCCATTTTTCAGTGAAATCGGAACAGTGGTTTCGGGACCACAAATCCAACACAAAAATATAATTTATTTTTATTTTATTATATGGTCCGTAATATGATAGACATGTGTGAAAAATTTGATATGAAAATTTTGTCGATTAAGTGTTTAATTACGAGAAGGACTAAATCACATTAAATGTGAAAGTTGAATTCTAGTAGCTATAAGGATTAAATAGCTATGAAATTCAAATCTAGAGGTCCTTATATGGTAATTAGACCATTAAAGAAAAGTATGTAGATTCTTGGTGACTCATCCATGAAAATATAGAAAAAGAGCAAGGACTAAATTGGAAATTAAAAAATACTTAATTAGTTAAAAGATGAAAAGAAAATATCATCTTATTTTCTCATTATCTTCAATCTAAAAACATATGGAAACCCTAGGAGAGAGAGAAGAAACTTTCAAGGCCTACTTGGGTAAGTTTTCTTGTCCCATTTTTAGTAATTTTGATATTTTTAAAACTAGGATAGCTTAATCTCTCTATTTGAGGGATTAATTTGAAAAGTTATCTAGTTATGAAAAATGGGTCAAGGATGTATATGCTAAAAATTAGAAATTTATGGTAGAAAATGAAAGGTTGTTGATAGATAAACAACTTTTACAAAGTGATTTTTGATGGAAACATGATTTAGGGACTAAAATGTAAACTTGTGAAATTAAAAAAAAATTCTGAATTTTTATGTAACACCTCTTACCCATATTTGACACCAGAAAAGGGTACGAGACATTACTGGGCTTTAACACAAGCAAACAGCTTCCGAGCCATAAATTTTCGTCTAAATTAAAATCATTTGCAAATAATAATAAAGTCCCTAATACGAGCCTATGAGGCCCAAAACATGCATTGGAAGTGGTTCAGGACTAAACTGAGAACTTTAGAATTTTTTTTTACAACACTTAAATTTGTTTTTTTGCTATAATAGGAGTCACACGCCCGTGTGGATATAGGACACGCCCGTGTGGTCACACACGTCTGTGTCCCGACCCCGTGTAACTCTCTAACTTGTAACTCATGAGCAAATTGAACTCACACGGCCAAGTCACACGCCCATGTGCTAGGCCGTGTGGAAAATTAATTTTTATAAATTAGGTGCAGACTTCACACGCCCAGGACACCCGCCCGTGCTTGAGGCCGTACCATCCACATGACTGAGACACACGCCCGTGTCTCTGCTTGTGTGCTCAATTCTGAGCATTCTTTTTCTCAAAATTAAGGTGTAGGGGACACACGGTCGGAACACATGCCCATGGGGCAGACTATGTGTCACACACGGCTACGACCATGTGTCTACCCATGTGGATAAAAATAAGGTTATTTACCAATCCTTTTTGCCACCTTTTTATGTACACACCTACGCAACATAACATATCACCAATCCAAGCATATACATACAACCAAATCAACCACAACCAAGACATCAACACATCATTCACATGCTACCATCTATCAAACACAAACATCACATACTCATCAACTCAAATCATGTAAATTCCCACATCCATGAAAGGCATCATCATATAAATTACTTATACCAACAGTAGCCAATTTCAAATGGCCTTAAACAAAATGAACTTTCAACCAATATAAGCCAACACATTTGGCCAAATCAATTATGACACATAACAAAATGACCAAGTCCCCTATACATGCCATAACTCAAAATGTTGAAATCATTGGTACCAAAATAATTGTTGATAGTGTGAGTGGATTTCCGACGATCTCCGACGATCTCTAATTCCCGAGCTAGCTTGGTGACACTATAAGACAAAGGAAAGGAAGGGGAGTAAGCTATATAGCTTAGCAAGTTCCTATACAAATAATAAGCATCATAACCACACATTTAACATACAATTAACATAGTGAAAATTGGCATAAATGTTATTAAAATCTTATGGTCATAAATCACTTAATCACAACCTTACGAAGGGATTCATCATATATCAAGCTCATTACATATGAGTTTTACGTACATACCTGTACCAACTCGCAACATAACCAAAGTCTTTCTCAACTTTGATATTCCCGTTGAACACTCGAAATATTAATAGATACTCGAAAATCTTTCACACAAGTGCTATATATGTAGCCAAAGCTACCTCATATCTCATAATACATATAGACTCATTCTCGAGCTATTCACGGGTCTGCTCACACAAGCTGTCAATCAGGACATAGCTACACAGTGCTGCTCACACAAGTTGTCAGGTGTCCGTAACTCATGCCGGACTACCTAGTTACTGGTAGGACGTACGAGACCAGCACCCAGATTACATAATCGCATATACACATGGGTTCCTAGTGACATGTCACTCGTATCCTATTCTATTCCTAAGGCTCAATCGGGAATTCTTGCTTATCGAAACTTTGTCGAATACATCCAAAGAGTCAATCACAATTCATACAACATTAAAGAATTCAAAACATAAATATAAAAATGCATTATTTACATACGAACTTGCCTCAGTACAAAAATTAGTAGAATTTGACCTAATTGTCAAACACTTTGTTTTTCCCCCGATCTAGGTCCGAACCTCATTTTTCTTGATCTATAATAAAAAAATTTAACTCATTTAATATTCACATTATTCAATTCAGTCCAAAAATCATATTATGGAAAATTACATTTTTGCCCCTAATGTTTCACATTTTTACAATTTAGTCCCTAGGCTCGTGAAAAGAAATGTATTCCATTTCTTCATAACCCAAGCTAGCTGAAACATTTTCATACTCAAACCAGCCCACAATTTTCATTTAATCACACTTTTACTACTCATTTTTGTAACTTTTACTAATAGGTCCTTTTTGACATTCCCATAAAAAATCACCTAGCAAAAGTTGTTTATCTTACATCTAACATACATTTTCTACCATTAGGCATCAAAATACACAAATATCTATCATAGGTAAAAAATTAGACTTTGATTATTTGTTAAATTAGTGGTAGAAATTGATAGATCGGGTTACAACGACTTTAAAAATGTAAAGAGCATTAAAAACGGGGCAAGAGCGGACTTACAATCGAGCTCTTAGTGATATTCGACCATGGGAGAAGAAGATGGACAAGATTTTGGCTTTATTTTGCTTTTTAATTTATTTAATTACCAAATAACCAAAATGCCCTTTTCTTAAAACACTAAAATTTCTCTTACTCCATGTCCATTTTTGTCTACCAACTTAAGTAATGGTCTAATTACTCCATGTCCATGTCCATTAGGGAGTAAATTCATTTTTATGAGTTTTTTTAAGAGAATGAATATTCACATGACGTAATCTAGCATGCCACATGTCAAAAGATTAAAAAATATAAGCAAAAGTGGTGGTTGTATTATTATTATAAAACATAGTCTCAATCACAAATAACCCTCCATTTAGATAACCTTTCCTAACATAATCTCCATTACGGGAAAGTACGAGTTTATCAGATTCAAAGACTAGTTTAATGCCTATCTTATTCAATAATCCACCAATAATTAAATTCCTATGTAGCGCAGGTACATAAAGGACATTATTTAATGCTAATGTTTTGCCAAAAGTAAGTTTAAGAAAAATCTTTCCTTTACCGAGTACTTCTGAACTGCTAGAGTTACCCATGTAGACTTGTTCACCTTTAGCTACACTTTCAAACTAAGTGAACATTTCTCTATTAGTGTAAAAATTTTTAGAGGCACTTGTGTCTACAATCCACTCAACATTATTCTCAACCAAGTTTACTTTAGAAACCACAACAGCTACCACCTCATCTGGATTTTCAACTAGATTTTCTTGTGGTTGTTTTCATTTTGGTGGTTAGAGCGTTGATAGCATTGATATGCTTTCTGTTTAGCTTTTCTACACACGTAGCATTTCACAGTATTGTTGGGTTTTTTTTATTCTTTCCTGGTTTCTTGAAGTTGATAGCTTTCTTGCTCTAGTGTTTTACTATCTTCTTTGAACTCCTAGCAGTCTTAAACCTGTTCAATTTGGGACCAGAAGCAGAACTACATTCCACAATGTTAGCTTTTAAAGGAAATTGACTTGAGGTTATTACGACATTATCTTTGAGACAATTGGCTTCCTTTATCTTTGTTTGGGTAATAAGTTCTTCTAGAGGAATGTCCCACTTCTTATGCTTAAGAAGATTATGGTAGTCGAACTAGGATTTCGATAGTTTTTCAGTCAGGACATTTGCTTGGAGAATTTCACACATCTCCACCCCTTCAATAATGATGTCAGAGAATAACTTGTCATAGATGTGTACTTGATCCATAATTGGCTTATCATCGGTCATTTAAAATTTGAGCCACTCTCTAATGACATATTTCTTGGCCTTAGCACCACCGGCTTAATATTTCTTTTCCAATGTATCCTAGATGTACTTAGCTGACTTGTTTTTGACAAATAGGTCAAAGAGGTTGTTAGCCATATGGCTTAACATGTGACCCCTGACTATTTTGTTTTCCTTTTCAAACTTGACCCTTATGGTATCAACATCTGAGTCTCTGGGAACGGTGACAGAATCTCCAGGTTCTTCGGTGACAGGTGGATTGAAGAGGACTTAGTCAACTTCAAGCTGTTCAAAGAATATGACCATCCTTTGGGGCCAGCAATGGGTGTTAGTTCCATCAAGAGGCTTGAGCTTGGAGAGATTAGGAATATATTTGTTGGTCGATGCAGACATATTTAACAGCAGTAGGAATTCGTTTCTAAATTGTTGGAAAAATATACTACTACAAAACAAACTCGTTAGCACTGATTGGAAAATAAACTAAGATTTAATGAGTAAAGTATTACTATGACAAGGAAGAACCACTACCTTAGAAAAAAATCTGCCCTAATTGGTGTAATCAAATAGTGGACGTCGTCCCCCAAGGTTAACATAGTTTTTCAAGATTCATATACCCGAATAAGGAAGGTAGAACTCTATTGGTATTTCTTTTCTAAAATAATCTGAAAATAGAATTAATCGAAGAAATCACATTAGGACCAATTCTAGGAAAGCTTATAGGGGTCACAGACGATCCCGTTTAAAACCCAAACTCTTAGACAAAATTTCCTCTAATGCAATTTAAGAAAAATTCTAAAGTTTTAGAAAAAAATGAGAGAGAGTCGAGACAGAGTAGAAGAAGCTTTGATTTTTAGTTGTGTATCAAATGAAAGAAAAATGCCTCATATTTATACAATTTTGGAAGGGGCAAAAACGTAATTTAGTAAAGGAAAAATGGTAATATTTCCATGTAACAAACAAAAAAGTATTTAATACTTTTGTAACAGTAAAAAATAGTTTGTAATTGTTGGAAATAATAGTTTGTAACTGCTAAAAATAAATTTACATTACTAAAAGTGATATATTTGACTTTAACGATAGACAATGAAATGTATTTTTTTCTTCATGTCGTGCCATGAAACAAGGTTGTTCCCCAAGTAGAAACAAGCACCTTAAGTACCTTTTCAGTCATCAATATTTCCTGCCCAATTCGTGTTGCTATAACAAACAAGAGCCAAATTAGTATCCTTAGAAAAACTATAGACCAAAATTAGATGTACCTTTCATGTATTTCATGACTTGCTTGGCTACCTTAAGATGAGACTTTTTTGGATTAGCTTGATAATGAGAACAAACTCCAACACTCTGACAGATATCTGGACATCTAGCTATTAGGTAAAGTATGCTTTCAATAATACTTCTATATGTTGAATTGTTAGTTGAAACACCATCTTTGTCGAGGCTCAGTTTCTCACTTGAGCTCATAGTTTTTTGAGCATCCTTAGCTTGCTCAAGACCGAAATCTGTAACCATGTTCAACTTATTTTTCTTAGTTTATGAAAATGTCATCTTTAAATTATTTAACTTGTAAACCAAGAAAATAAATAATCTCATCAACCATGCTCATCTCAAACTCTGATTGCATAAACAAATTGATCTTTTGCATTGTTGGATATGGATTCAAAAATTATCCCATCAATGCTAATTTGCATAATGGTTATGTGGCTTTTGGTCTTCTTCAAAAATAAGGTTTTGTGCACACTTCCTTGTTTGTACCCTTGTTGCAATAAAAACTAGGATAAACGTTCATACCAGACTCTTGATGCCTATTTGAACCCATACAAAGCCTTGGACAACTTATAAACATAATCATGTTTATGAGGAACCACAAATCCTTTCATTTTTTCAATATGCACTTTCTCATTAAGAAATCCATTTAAAAGTACACTTAACTTCCATTTAGAAATTTTTTTTATGTTAAGGTGACATGCAACAAGAAGTAAAAGATGAATGGAATTTGAACTAGTTATTGGTGTGAAGATTTCATCAAAGTCATTACCTTTAACTTGAGTATACCCTTGTACAAGTAACTAATGTTTGTTTTAAGTGATATTCTCATGTCCATCACTTTTGTTTTTGAAGATCCAATTGGTTCCTATTATATTGTCTTAAGACGTCTAAACTTCATTTTTGAAAATTTTGTGAAGTTCTTCTTGCATTACATTTAACCAATTTTCATCTTGCAATCCGCTTCAACTTTTTTTGGTTAAATAGTTGAGACATAACAGGTCATTTTGATCATGTCCCGATAACGAATCTCCTTTTCCTTTTATTTGTCTTCCACTAGTAATACTACCAATAATATTCTCAAGGGGATGATTCTTGCAAATTCTTGCTTAGAGTTTTAGCTTTGAAGCATCAATAACTTATATAACTCTATTTCATCTGCTATTTTATCTTCTATTGGAAAAGAGACTATGACATTTGAAATTTCATCAACTAGACAATTTTCTTCAATTCATGAAGAATCATCAATGATCACATTAATGGACTCGATATAAACAATTTTTTGAAGAGTATACCGCGAATATCTCATCACCACTTTGATTGTAATGCCCAAATTTTTTGGAACAGTGACACTGTTCTAGTACTTGCTATAGTAAAATTTCAAGAAAAAAATTCAAAATGATACTAACAAAGAGAAATTTTAAATAAATTATTATTGATGGTTGAAAATTAATAAACAAACTGATAGATGTGAAAATGTAGAAAAGGACTAAATTGAAAAGTTAGAAAGTATGAGGACTAAACTGTAAATTGACCAATTAGAGAAATTATAGATTGATAATGATTTGTAGAAATTAAGATGGCAAAGATACATATTGATATCAAGAAAAGCGAGTTTAGACTAAATTGAATAAAATGAAAAGTATAGGGATGAAATTGTAAATTTCCTATTTTTGGCTTAGAAAGGGTTAAACATACAATTTTTGTATGGTTGGATTGTATTATTATAAGCCTTTATGGTGTTATGTGAAGTTTAAATGTACCACTTGTAATGTTTGGTATTAATAAATTGAAGTGATAAAAGAAATGGACAAAGTGCAAATTATTCATTAAATAATATTATGATGAGAAATTTAGAATTTATTAAACATGTGTTGTTATAAGAAAATTTATGGCCATGGGATTTGGAGTTCTTAAATCATGTAAAATTGTAGGCCATTCATTTAAATATGGGTTGACTTTGACTAGATTTTTAAGGTTAATAAAAGAAAGAAAAGATGAAAACTGTTCATCTTTTCCCCTTGCATTGAAGAAGATAAAGTTTTCTCTTCTTATTTCTTTACTCTCTCTTTCAAATCGAATAAAAAATCTTCACTACCCAAGCTATTTCCTTGAAAAAATCTTGTAGAAAACTCATTTTCTAAACTTAGTTTCACCATCATCTTCATCATTTGAAGAAAGAGTTTTCATGAGCTAGTGAGAGAGCTTGAGTTAATGTGAGAAAGTGAAGAACAAGGTAAGAAAGTTCATTTTTACCATTTTTAATTTGATTATTTAAAGTTTCTTAGTATGATTTCTTCATGAATATGATTTCTGTAACATCTCGAATTAGGGCTTAGTCGAAACAGTGGTTTCGAGACCATAAATCCAAAGTAGAAATCATTATTTTATTATTATTATGAGGTGTATGGCATGATTTCATGCTTATGTGAAAATTTCATGAAGAAATTTTATGGGTAAAGTGTCCAATTTGACTTTAGGGACTAAATTGAATAAGTTGCAAAATATGTGTTTCTAGAAACTTGTTGTATGAAATAGCTTTGGATTATTAATTAAAAGTCCTTAAATAACAATTTTTCCAATTTCTATTTTCATGGACAAAAATGGGCATGCATGGATAAAATTTGAAAGTTTAGTGAAAAGGGTACTTTGGTCATTTAGTTAATAAAATAATAAAAAAGGGAAAAATCAAGCAAAAATTGCTCATCTTCTCCATGCCATAGCCGAAATTCTGAAGCTCTCCATAGCTAGGGTTGTTCAACTTTTCAAGCTTGAAAGTAAGTCAATCCCAGTCCCGTTTTTAATG
This sequence comes from Gossypium anomalum, assembly GCA_025698475.1. NCBI lineage: Eukaryota > Viridiplantae > Streptophyta > Magnoliopsida > Malvales > Malvaceae > Gossypium > Gossypium anomalum. Next base: position 20,014,497 of record CM046957.1, read on the forward strand.
TTATTTGCATTTTTAAGACCCTTGAAGCATAATCTAGCCATTTCTACCCTTTATTTGAACTAGGGTTTATGTTTAAAATTTTACCCATGTGTGACATGCATGTATTTTGATGTTTAATAGAGGAGTATGAAAGACTGGTGTTAGATGAACATATTTTTCTAAGTGATTTTCCATGAAAACACTTAAAAGGACTTGTTTGTAAAACTTGTAAAAATTGGTGTTAAAAATGTAATTTGATGAGAAATGTGGGCTATTATAAGAGGGAATATGAATCAACTAGGCTTAGGTAACAAAGAAATTAGACATATTTCACTTTACGAGCTTAGGGATAAAAGTGTAAATATGTGAAAGTTTAAGGGCAAAATTATAATTTTGCCAAAGTATGATTTATGGACTGATTTGGATAATGTGATAATTAAATAAGTGAAATTGCCATTATAGATAAAAAAAATGGAGTCCAGGCCTACACCGGGGAAAGAGCAAGATCTTGGACTAAATCGAACCAATTGTCCATAATTTGTACCGAGGTATGTTTGCGTGTAATTAATATAGCATTTTATTATACGTTTAACACTTAATGTTGCATGAATTGTATATTTGTCTTCGTGAGTATTGTTGATGTTGTCTGGCAAAGATTTGAGGAGATGAAAGCTGGTTGAACCTTAGGAATACTTAGGGTATAAATATCATGTCATTTGGGTTGATGAGATCCCGTATAAGACCATATCTGGGATATGGCATCAGCATCGATATGTGATCCCATGTAAGACCATGTTTGGGACATGGCATTGGCATTGCTATATGATCCCATGTAAGACCATGTCTGGGACATGGCATTGGCATCGATATGAGGACATCGTGTAAGACCATAGCTGGGCTATTGGCTTCGATATGTGTGATCCCATGTAAGACCATGTCTAGGACATGGCATTGGCATCGATATGTGGACCCATGTAAGGCCATATCCAAGATATGGCATTGGCACCCTACTATGCGAATATGATTTCCTAAGTATCCCTTAATATTCCAAGCGGTTCAACGGGTAGTCTAAGGATTTGTCAAAGAAACGACAAGGTATGATTATGTTGAGAGGGTACAGGTATGTACGCCAAGCTCGTAGCTATTGAGATTACGAAATGATAAAACTTTGGTAAGATGAGAATGAATGAATTATGATCTTGAATTCTATTGAATATTATGTAAATCAAATGAGATAGGATATGACTACAATGATTATTGAGAATGAGATGAATCAAATTTTGTTATGTATGTGTATGAAAATGCATATTTTATTGCTTATTATTTACATGCAAGCTTACTAAGCTTTATGCTTACTCCCTCTCTTTTCCATTTTCTTATAATGTCGCCAAGCTAGCTAGGGGATCAAAGGACGTCGGAGGCTCGCTCACACTATCAATTGGAGCTTTTGGGTATAGGTAGTCTCATTGTTTTGAGTATGACATGTATAGGAAACTTGGTTATTTTGTTATGTGTCATATTGGTTAGCCAAATGTGTTAGCTTATGGTGGTGCTGCAATTATTTTGTATATGACCATGAGAGATGGCTCATATTAACTATGGGGTTGTAACCCTAATTAATTATGCATGCATGCAAATATGTTTATGCTTTGATGTGGTTATGGATGATAAGTGTGATGTATATTACATGTGCCTAATAGATAGTTTATGATCAATAGGATGATCATATCTATAGTATAAATGAATAATTTGAAAACGTGTCAGGTGTTATTAAAGATATAATTAATCATGATTGTAAATGCTTGAGTAACCAAATGTGCCATGTTGAATGCCATGAAGTAGATTTAAGCATGTGGGCGTTAAGGGGTGACAGTTGGCTTGGAAAATAGCTTAAAATTTGTCCAAACGATTAGACACACAGTCCGCCCCATGGGCGTGTGATCCGACTGTGTGTCCCCTGCACCTTAATAAATGCAAAACAGAATGTCTAGTACTAAACAAACGGGCAGAAACACGACTGTTTGTCTCAGCCGTGTGGAGGACACGGCCTTGAGACATGGGCGTATGCCTTGGCCGTGTGAAGTCTGCACTTAATTCCTGGAATTTAATTCCCCACACAGCCTAATCACACGGGCGTGTGACTTGGCCGTGTGACCCTAATTGTATGATGACGTCATAGCCAAAGAGTTACACGGGCTGAGGACACGGGCGTGTGTGACCACACGGCCTATCCACACGGGCGTGTGACTCTCCAAAATGAGAAATTTTTTTTAAGTGCAGTAGAAGTTCCGAAAGGTTCTGATTTAGTCCCGAACCACTCTCAATGTATGTTTTGGGTCTCGTAGGCCCATAAAAGGGACAAATTGCATGTGTATGAATGAATTTGTTTTGAATGAAACTTTTATGACCCGGTTTTGTATGTTTGTTTTTGTTTAAGTCCAGTAACGCCTCGAACCCTGTCCCGTCGTTGGATATGGGTAAGGGGTGTTACAATTTTGGTATTATTTTTATTGTGTGTTTTGAAGAGAAATAGACAATATGTGGGTGGTAGAGCCTTGAGCAAGAAAAGAGAGGTTTTAAGTTAGTAAATTAATGAAATTTGATAAATTTTCTCTTCCAAAGGAAGGTAAGTACTCAAGGAACCATCCTTACCTTGTTTGAATTAAAATTGATAATCCTTATCATTTAAATGAAGGAAAAGTTTATTGAAAATAAAACTAGAGACAAGTACGAATATGCCATAGCTTTTGGCTAAAATATGAAGTTCTATTGTGCTTGATAAGCATTGAGATGAAAAATTGGCTTAAGTGGTGGAAAATAGAAATCTTTAATGAAGTTGAATAATTTGTGAAGAAAAGAGTAAATTATATGACATTTAATAAACCATTAAATAAATTAGTGTCCGAATTTGATAAAGAGGGGGTATTAATGCATTGATTTTTGTATATTAAGAATTTGGAAAATGTTATATTGTATGAAAAATAAAGTATAACGAAAAATTTCAATAAGAAAATTAGTAGCTGTAAAGCGTAGGTTTGTGCAAGTGTACACAGTCGTTATCAAGTAATAAGTATTGAGTTTTCGTCTCCACAAGGATTGTATTTGTGCTAAGTCATTTAATTTGTAAAATTATATTAATAATTTAGTAAATAAAGACACAATGTAGTTGAGAAGTGATGATTAAAATATATTAAACTAAATGCAATGATCCCTAATGCAAATTAACATAAGTATGCAAAATATATGAATGAAATAGATTTTAGCAAAATTAAACACAATTTGCAACAATTATAACATAAATAAACTAAGACAATTACTTTAATTAAACTCATTTTATTATCAACATGCTTAATAATATACGGAAAAACATTCTATGGCAACTCGATCTTTCATGAGTTCGGAAACCATGTTAGGTCCTTTTGGAATCCTTTACTTAGTAAATACGCATTTTACTGATCATTATTTTCTAAGGGTTTCTTAGTATTTGTGTGAGGTAACAGGGACGTGTTAGGTTTTGAAACAGTTTAATAACACAGATCTAAAAACTATGCAGATAACAGAGCCTGGTTAACCTACAATTTAATCGGGTTAGGATCTAAATTGAGCATGCACATTTCAATGATACGTCCACTAGCCATCGTCTGGTTAGGACCACTTAGCTAATTCAGGTGCATTTCAATCACGTATGAATGGAATACAGACTTGATTTAATTGAAAACATGATCGATTGAGGCACAAACATTATAAGCATGAATCTAATAAATATTATTTAATCAAAGCAATTATCCTAGCTTAAATAAAATTAAGCTAACATTTTTGTAAACAAGAGCAAAGAACACATAGCAAACATCTTTAAATTAAATTAAAGAAAAGAAAGATTAAACCCAATTCAGATTGCCTGTCACCCAAGACTCTAACTGACGAGGCTCTTTCGTTCCTTTGCTTCGCTTCTTCGCTGATAGCTCTCCAAGGTGGCCAACCAAGGGTTCTTTAAGAGGCTCAAATGCTAAAATCTTTATGAAAAGATGACGATAGGCGTGGGCAGAAAAGAAGAATGCTAAGAGAATGAATGAGGAATAAGGGATGAGGGATGAGGGATGAGAGATGAGTAGAAATGTGAGAATGAGGTCTTATTTATAGGTGAGGATAGGGGGATAGTTTACTAAAATAGGATTTTTCATCTTTTGAAGCATCTTCCATGGGTGGCCGGCCATAAATTGAGGAAGTTGAGCTGATTTTTGCTTGATTTTTGGTCAATTTGAGTGCCACAACAACTCAAGATTGAGACTCGGTCAAGTGCAAATCTTCAGGTAAATCTCTAATTTCTTCAGCTCTTCAAGGACCTTGTGCAAATAAACCAAAAAGTATGGACAGCCATGTGCAGCCGAATTTTGGGTTGACTTTATCCCTAATTTGGACGGTTTTGTAATCAATTAAAGCTATCAGACTTGTCCAGAATAAATCAACAAGTTAGAGGACCAAAGAATAAAATTAATTCAATTTAATTAATTAATTTAAAATCCAAATTATTAATGAAATATTTTAAAATGAAATATTAAAATAATTTTATATTTTATTATTTAATTTAATCATGCATGGCCCACTTTATGTCTTAAAAATATAATTTATTCAAATTAATATAAAATAAGTCATTTATTGCATGAAAACTATATAATAAAGCATAAAATCATATTTTAATAATTTCTATGTCCTAATTTCATATTTTCACATATTTCATTAATTTATTAAACAATTACTTAGTTTTAACAATAATTTTAAGTGAAAAGGTGATAAATTACATAGGAAAAATCCTATATATTTTTTCGTTTACGCACCCCCAAACTTAAATCATTGCTCGTCCCGAGTAATGTTCATGCACAGCAAAAGGTCTTGATAAGGCAAAATTGCTAATTGTGTAAGTAGCATCTATCTTTGTCTCATAATCATGCATTAATAACTTCATGCTCATCAATCTTCTTTATTAACAAGTAATTCATATGCAAACATTCCTTAAGATTATACTAAGCTTCAAAATATGCCAACGTGAATCATAGTTTGCGTGTATGTCATAGTTATAGATAACATTCTTCATTCAACATTATTTCCTATCAATCAAACAAACAATCATAAGGCTTATTTATGATCTTCATATGTTGAACTTAGGACTTCCTCTCCACTAATGTAGGTGACATAATCATCAAATCAATAGGTCTTTTATAAGGTTGTAATGGGGCTCAGTTAAAGGTAGAGATTTTAAGAGATGAGACATTTTGGCTTTAAAAATCTTAACGTTTAACTTTGTTTTGGTTTTCTCGTAATACAACCTTTTACTTGAAGTGAACCTTTGGAACACCCCCAAACTTATTTTGAACTCAAGCTCATACATTTTTCCTTTTTGGAGACTAAGCAAACTTTTCTTCGCTCTTTTTTTTTTTTTTAAACTTCCTCAAATGTTGATTACCAAGACAACTTTAGTTAAGATAGGTGCACAAAATTAGGATAACTTTAAAAGATGGTAATGTGGCTTATAATGTAGGTTCATTGAAATATGTTGAAACCATTTTTTTTGTAAAAAGGGATCGACTTTGATTTTGAAAGTGAAAACGAACATGGGAGTCGCCACCAATCCTTTTTAATGAGGTATGATCGGGTCACCTTGAAAAGTGGTTGTTTTCAATAAACAGTTTGATTTATTAAAATAAGGATTTTGGTCTATGAAATTCAGAAAGATGGGTTCAGGAGTCGATTACGCACGAGGAAGGGTTAGCACCCTCATAACGCCCAAAATTGGTACCTAGTTGATTAATTAGTGTCTAAGTGTCGAAAATTAAAAATTTTGAAGAGATTTAAAATACAATCTTTTGTTAAAATATCGCTTAATTGAGAACTTTTTGAGAAAAGGACGTATTTCACGTTAATCGAGGAAAATAGAATTACATCCCGTAAGTTAGGACACAATGTCTTAAGTCCCGAAACGAGAATAAATGCTGAAAAATTTGTTTTGAAAGATATTTGATTATCTCAGTTTTAGAAAGAAATCATGTTCCGTAAGTTAGAACACGATCTTTTCTTGATTCACGAGATTATTTAAAAAATTTAAAACATTCGTTTGTCCAGATTTATCGAGAAGATCGAAACCCCGTAAGTTAGGGAACGACCTTTCGAATTTTAAAAACACAGAGTATTGCTCATTTAAAACAAAATTTTATGTATCAAGTGAAGGTTAATGTAATACAATTTGATAGTAAAATGAAAAAGATGAATTACGGAGCTAAGGTGTATAACATAATAATTATTAATGCATTAATGTGAACGGTAATAACAAGGATAAAAATAAAATGAAATAAAGAAATAAAACAAACTAGCTATAAAAAGAAAAATAATAGGTAAAACTAAATAAATAAATAAATATAAAAGAATAATAGAACCTAACAGTAAACCAATAAATAAATACTATGTAAAATAGTTTAAAATAATAATAATAATAATAATAATAATAATAATAATAATAATGATGATGATGATGATGATGATGATAGTAATATTAACATAAATGATAAGTAATCTAAAGTTTTGAAAGGATGTGAGTAAATAAATAATAAGATGATAATAAAAATGTCTAAAAAGAAATAAGAATAATAATAAGTAAGTAAGCACAAAAGGAAGAAAAAAAATGTAATAATAATATTAAATTAATTAGTTTAATAATATAATAATGATAATAATAATACAATAATAATAAATCAAGAATAATAATAATTCATTAATAATAATAATAGTAAGGACAATAATAATAATAATAATAATAATAATAATAATAATAATAAAATTAATTAATTTAATAATAAAGTAGCCAAAATAACCAAAAAGGGCTAAAACTGAACTTAAAATAGAAATTTGGGACAAATCTGGAATAAAAATAAGGCAAAGGACCGAATTGAAACGCGTGAATAATAAGAAGGGATCAAAAGGGTAATTTTCCCTTCTCCTCCAAAACGCACAGCATCAAGAGGGACCAAATTGAAAGTCAAAATAGATTATAGGGAAAAATTAAAAAAGAAAATAAACTTAATTGCAAAACCATAAAAAAGCGGAAGGGCTAAAAGAGAAATTAGCCCATTAATAAAAAACATGCGGATCTCCTGGAGCGAGTCGGGTCGGCGCGCGGGTCGTATAACAGAAAAATTTCTTCTCAAATTCTCTCCCCCCTTTTCGATTTTCAACCTAGCTTCGGTCGTCGACCGCCATGCCGACCACCGTTCGCCGGCGACCGGAAGGCCAAAAGTCTCCTTTTTTTCAGGCGATTAAAAAAGATAAGTTTTCCTTTTTTTTAAATATTTTTAATATATATATATATTTATATGAAAAGATTCGAAAAAGGAAAAATAAAGAAAATATAAAAAAAAACCTTAACATGTTTGAACCTTTTCTTCTTCGACTGCTTGCTGCTTTTGTGTTCTATTATCTATTGTTTATAAATTCAAATTGCTGTTGGAATTGAAATATGTTTTCTTTGTATTCAAAAGTGTCCGAAAAAATTACAATGGTTTTAGATGGCTTTTATAGCCATTTACTGTGACAACCCTAATTTGACCCTAGTCGGAAAGTGGTTTCGGGACCACAAAACCGAGTCTTATAAATAATTAAAAATTTTTATTTCATGATTATGATGTGAGTAAATGCAGGTGTGAAAGTTTCGTACGTTAATTTGGTCAATTGTATGTGAAATTAGTAAAATGGACTTATATGAAACAAATTAGAAGGTGATAGGATAATTTAACAAGGATCAATTAGTGCATGAATAGACAAATGTGGTTTTGCATGTCAAATTTCCCTTTTTTCAATTAGTGGCCGGCCATGAAATGATGATATCCACTAAGTTAGATTTAATACAATTTTAAACTATATTTGAGAAAATAATAATACTAAAATTAAAAAAAGAAGAAATATGTTCATCTTGGTTCTTCTCTAGCCGAAAACAAAGAAAAAGGAAAAGAAAGAAAAACTTAAGGGATTCGGTCATGCTTGTATGCTAGGAAGAGGTATGTTTGATGTTATCTTTTGAAATTCATGCATGTTTTAAGTTGCTAGCTTGAATTCAATTTAGTCATGGGTTAAATCTTGTTTTTTTTTTTTATAATTGATAGAAATGAATTCGGCCATGGATGAGTACTTCTTGATTAAGGTTTTGATGTTATGATGATGAAGCATAAAAATGGTTAATTGTGAATGTGTTATAAATGGGGATTAGATGTGAGTTTGGGTGAATTAGTGAATGATGAATTTTGGTAATTTGATTGAAATGTTCGGCTATGAGATGGATAGGAGGAAATGCCTTAAAATTTCTTTGTTGAATGTGGTAAGAAATGAGAGTTTATGTTTGATTATTGAAAGTGGAATTTAGATGATAAGTGATTCGTGGGTATGTTATGAACAAATGTGTGAATTCGCTAGCTTAGGATTTTCGGCTAAGTAATTAATTGGTAGAAATCAAAGGTTAAAGGAAATGAAATTTAAATTATATGAGAGTATGTATATTCGGCCACATGGATTAAAATATATAGGTGAAGACAAAGTTGATTATATGTAAATGGCCATAAAAGGGTACATGTTGTGAAATTAACTTAAATTCTTTATAATTGATTAAGTGAGTGATGTTGGTCTAATTGATTAAATTTTGAATAATGAATGTGAACCTTGAAATGAAATAAATCCTAGAGTATGATACTTTGGAAGTAAGAATGCATTCGGTTTTGAGATCACTTGTATTAAGTAGTTAAAATACTAATGTTTGAACAAGAATGGTTGATATTATATATATATATATACATATTCGGCTATCAAAGTAAGAACATAGGTGATGTTGAGTCTAAGTTTTGCACATACGGCTATATATATCTATATAAATGTATGTCCATTCATGATATCACTTTTGGACTATATACATAAAAAGTTGTCTAGAAATGAGTAGTTAGCAAGAGTGGTTGCCGAATGTCAATTATATGTATATATGCATGCGTGATCGGATTATTGATAGTAGAGTGACAGCATGTAGTTATTAGCCAAATAGCTCAAAAACATATGGTAGGAAAATAAGAATTTATCATGCATATTTTATGAGATGAGATCATAAATATTTTGATATAAATATTTAACAAGATGGTTAAACTAGTTAACTTATTGATTTAGCTCAAGAAGTTAAAGGAGGAGAATCAAGTAAAGGCAAAGGAAAGGACATCGAGTAGCCGAGTTGGAACCGTTCTACCCAACACAAGGTAAGTTGTCAAGCACAACTTTTGTATTGATTTTTATAATCATGCTACCTATGTATGTATGCCAAATGGAAGAATATATTTATATATATATAAATGCTTGTATTGAGTTGTTGATCTCGGCACTAAGTGTGCGGGTATAAACATTTACGATAATGAGATAGGCACTAAGTGTGCGAGTTTGATTTCTAAGCACTAAGTGTGCGAGTTCGATTATTAAGCACTAAGTGTGCAAGTCAGATTAATAAGCACTAAGTGTGCGGACTTACTGTGTATTCTCGAATATTTATGAACGTTAAGTGTATGACTTTATCGAGTAAATCATGAACAGTTGAATGAGTAGATACTTTGAATTCATGAAGCATAGATATTAGATTTATATTTAGAACTGAGTTTGGTAAGCCCTGAACCTATGTGGGGATGGTATTAAAGTGAAGAACATAAGATCATGGTGGTATGGATGAGATATTAATATTACTATAAACTAAACAACAACAAAATGATAAGTAGCAATGCATCGAGAATCGTATAAAATGTTATATGAGATGGTAATGAGGATTTGGTTATTTGGGAATTTGTAATATTTATTTTTTTTGTTTTTGTTTCTTTCAAGCCCTTTTAAATGGACGGTAGTGCAATGCTTATAACTTACTGAGTTTTATACTCATTATTGTGTTATTTGTCACTTGTTTAGGTTCTTTCGATCCACTTTTGTATGCCCCGGGATCATCGTCAAAGTCATCACACTATCCTTCAACGTTTTGGTATTTACTTTTGTTTTAGCCGAATTCTAGTGAACATTACGGCATGTATAGGCTTGAATAGACGTTTTGAAGTGCAAATTTTGTTTATGTACTTGAAGCCATGCGAAAATGGCTCAATACATATAATTAGACTCGGTTTTTTTATATGTAATCTAATGTGAAGTTTTTATATATATGCAATTATTGTTTAATGAACCTGTCTAGGGAATGATACTACGAAATCCTAATAATAGATTTTGGAAGCATAATTAAGTATCTATGTAAGTGGTTTAGAAGTTGTGATTCGGCCGTTTGAGTATCGAAATGGATGCTAATTTATGTGTATACGTGATGTATCATTCTATCGATTTTAAATGAATTCTTTTATTAACTCACTCGTAAATAAGGAACTTATACTTTGGTCAATATGATAGTCAAGCTTCTGTATGCTAGATGGGTGTTACATTTACAACTTGTTTTTTTTGATCTATTTGTCTTTTCCGTTGCAGGCAAGTGGACGGTGCAAGTGGCGACATGACAAGGGCGATGGCAGTAGGCGGCGCAGCAGTGGGCAGAGGCGGCTGGTCAGAAGGCTAGGGGCAACTAGCATTAGGGTTTCTAGGGTTTGTTTTGTTTTTTTGTTTGTTATGGGTTTGGGCTGTATTGTTTTGGGCTAGGGTAGTTTTAATTGGGTTTGATTTGGTTTAGGTTGGTTTGGTTTTGTGTTTGCTTATGGGCCATGGGAAAATTGGGCTTTCTACACAATAAACAGGCTTGTTAGCTCCAAATTTCAGTTTCAAGGGTCAAATATCATAGGGTAGGCTTGAAAAGGCTCAAACGACCCAAATAAATAGTGCCTATATCATTTTAGATTTTTATGTCCCCTAGGATTTCACCTCAAAAAAGTTACTAAGTCAATTCTAAAGATATACATGCATGTCTAATCTCAAAAGAAACTAAGTTTTCATGGCAAACATTACTAAGGCTAAGATCATACAAGCATTCCATTCTTCATGATAACATACTTTCACTCGGATAAAATCATCATTCATACTTACATACAAACTATCTTATTAAAAAAAAAATCTCTACACATTCATTTATTAAAACATACTTATGAAAGAAATGATTGAAACATACTTGAAAAAAAATTTAAAAATTTGAGCAATTTATTTGCCTTACCCCCTTAAAAAGAAGCAATGTCCTCATTCCAAGAACAAAGTAATGAATGGAAACTGAACACCAGTCAGGGTTGTAAAGAAAGAGAGGTGAGTCATTAAGATTGCTTAAATACCAAGTCTTTTCTAATAACCCAATCTTAGACATGTTCATTCCCATTACCACACCACTTAGTCTTTTTCTTTCTAAAGAAGTGTTAGGTTTATTCATGCTTGCTATGTTTTTTTCTGCAGAGATTAAATCCTAATTACGAAAGAAATAAATTCCTAAGGATCTAAAAATAAATAAATAATAAGACAAAAGTCCCCTCTTTTATTTTCTTAACTTATTCCCCTTATCTTTTTCAGCTCCATCTCCACTTGCACGTCAATATCTTTCATCCATGTCTCAAAGATAGCATCTGGGAACTCAGGAACAAAAGTATTAGAGATATTCTTAAAAGAATTTCAAATTGAGTCATTTTTAATTTTTGCATATTTCCAGTAGGTTTGTTGTTGATTGTGCATAGACTTGCACATATCCATCAAAATTGACAACTCCGATTTCTTTGAAGCACTTGCAAAAGTCGGCATGGGAGTTGTATATTCAGTTTCAATACTTAGCTTGACTGGTTCTTCTTCTGGCTCAACCCTTGGTTTAGGGATGTTCGGTTCCTTATCAGATTCTTCCTATTTAGTGTCTGTAACTGAATTAGCTTCAGTCTCAGTTCCGTCTGTTGACTCCTCGGTATCTGGCTCAGTTGGCTCTTCTTGCTCGCCTTGATTCAGCTCATGCACCCTCTCTACTAATCTTTCAAGATCATAAGTTGAAATGCACCCTTGAACACATTGCCCCTTCAAATTTGCTTGTGTTTTAACATGGGCCCTTAAGCAAAGTGAAGTGGTTAATAATGGGAAAAGCACTTCCTGCCTTCTTTTTAGCACAATCGTGAATCTCCTTGAGGATAATTTTCCCAACATTAATGGACTTTTCTGTCACGATTGCATATAACAAGAGCATCCGTTCCATCGAGATGGTGGAACTATGTCAGATAGGCATAAAACTGTAGCGAACAAAATAAAACCACACCTTTGCTACTGGTTTTAGGTATCCCTTTAGCAAGAATGACTCTCATACTTCCTTATAATCTATTGGGATCCCAAATTTGTCATAACATCAAGCACTTGTTGAAGAAAATCCCAATTGATATTGTTCATCATAGGGTAGTACTCATCTTTTTGAACATCAGGTAAGTTAAACAAATCATTGATGGGCTTAAAACTAAGAGATACCTTTTTCTTTCGAACGATGACCTCAGTAGCATCTTGTGTCGTCAACCTTGCATAGAATTCTTGAGCTAATTCATCATCGGGAAGTGAAAGAGCATCACAAAATCATTCCCACTTGAGAGCATTGATTATCTTTCTAATTGGCACAGGAACAACCATCAAATCATTACTCTTCAAGGTAAAGCCTTTTTTCGGCATCATATGTTGATGCTTGAAAATTGAATCAAATCTCTCTTTTACTTCTTCATCGATCAAAATCGGGTTTTCAGGAGTTGTCTTTGATGACCTAGTTCTTTTGCAAGACATGGTTTCTTTTCCCAAAGATTTCAGTAAAGTTTTTACACAAAGGGAAAAAGAAAGAAATTGGCAAGGTGGTTAAGACTTGCTATGGCAAAAATTGTGCGACAGCAAGGATGGTGCTTCGACAATCTTCTTGCGGTAGCAATAAGTGATTCCGGCAAAAAGAGAAGAGAACTAGGGTTTCTTTCAGGATTTGAGGTTGGCGTTATAAAAGAGAAATTTAGTGATTTTTAGGGTGTAAGCAAATTGCTTTGAGGGATATGAAATTTAGTAGACTGGAGAGGGGTTTATATAGGGAAAAATTAGGACAACATGTAGCAAAAAATTAGCTACATTAGGGTTACTTGGGCGATAAGTAATGGGAGTGGTGGCAAGGTATGGATTTTTCCCTCTTTTTTTTTTGCTATCTTGGGCCTCAAACTCAAACTGTCTTGTCCCAAGGAAAAAACTGATTAGTACTTAGGCTAAATTTGACCCCTTTATTAACATAAAAATTTAAAATTTAAACAAAACAAATTAAATTTCTCTTCAATTTTGGAACGTGTCACATGTCACTAAGTATTCTAACAACTCCGTCAAATATCTTAACTTTAATCGTTTCAACACCTGCAATTTTACACGAAACATTATTTCCCATCAAAACAACACCTTCAGACACTATTTTATAAGTTGTAAACCAATCCCGGATTGGGACTCATGTGGAAGGTGCAGCCTGAATCAAGGATTCACTCCTCGCTCTCTTTAGAATTGTTGACAGAAGCAACTAGAAGTTCATTATTGCTATAGTCTTCGACAACATTAGCTTAATCAGAATTTTTTGGTTGTTTTCCCTTTTGATTCGTAACCTCCCTTTTGATCTTGTTCTGTAGCTTATAGCACTCAGATTTAATGTGCCCTTTCTTCTTTCAGAAGTTACAAGTTTTACCTCTGTTTGAAGACTTCAATCTAGCTTTAGATTTACCACAAGGATTTCGTTCCTATGTCCTTCTACGATCATCATCAGCATTTCGATCTTGTCTCCCACGAGCAATGAGACCCTCTCCCTTAGAGTTGGGTTTAACCACAAGATGCTTTATCTTATCATATGAGGTCAAAGAATCATAAACCTCATCAATTGTGAGAGACATGCGACTATATGAAATCGTGTCTTTAAAGGTTGAATAAGACGGGGGCAACGAACAAGGTAGAATCAACCCTAGATCTTCCTTATCATACTGAGCATCCATGACCTCCAGGTTGGAGAGAATTTTTTTTAACACTGTTAAGTGTTCGTGCACAGACGCACCTTCCTCCAAACAATGAGCATAAAGACGCTGCTTCATATGCAACTTGCTGATTAGATTTTTTGACTTACATATTTGTTCCAGCCTCTACCATAATGCAGCGACGATCTTCTCCTTCATATCCTGCAAAATTTTGTTAGACAAATGCAGATGTAATTGTGTTAACACCTTTCGATCCTTACGCTTCTTCTCTTAATTCGTTAATGTCGAAGGCAACTTATCTATCCCTAGCAGGGCATCCTTCAGATCTATCTGTGCAAGAACCACTTGCATCTTAATCTGCCACAATGCAAATTTGGTGTTGTGATCCAACAACGGAATTTCATACTTCAAAGACGTCATTACCGTGATCGAGATGAACAACCCGAAAGCTCTGATACCAATTTCTAAAAATAGGACGTCTGTAATGATAATATATCGTAAAGAAAAGAGAAATAAAAATAAAGAACACACATATTTTTATATAGAAACCCTTTCGGGAAAAAACCAGCGGTAGAGGAGAAGAAAATTCACTATGTTGAATTTGAATAATTTACAAGAGTAGTTTCAACTACATCTATTTATAGGTTGAAAAAAATATAATTTTAATCAAAGTCAAATATATTATGTTAATAAATGCTAAATTTATTATACTCATAAATACTAAATCTTCTAGAAAAAAGATATATTTTGTTTAACTTGACTTGCCAGCAATATCTTAGAATTTGGGTCACACAACTCTAACACATATTATTAAGATCTTATTGTAATATCTTTTCTCACTCTCAAATCTCTATATTAAAGCTTTAATTTGCAAACAGACACATATTAGAGGTTCATTGTTAGTTTGTTGATCTTCTAATTGTTGTAAAAAGCATACCTAAGGTTTTATACCTCAAAAACTTGAAGTATATTGTAAAAGGGTTTTAGTTGAGCTACAAAAACAAGGAAGGGTTCTAGTTTAGCTATAAAAGCTAGGGGGAAATGTTCTATCTTAGCCTTGTGAAAAAGATGGGGATTGTAAAGATATCCATTGTATGATTATATTGCTATATTATTGAATGAATATCTTTTCCATATCCTATGCTTTATATTTTTATCTTTATTGAACATGGTAAAAACGTGTGATGCTAAGTATGCTTATTGAATAAAATGCTTCTTGCTCATATGTTTTTATTCATTCAATGAAGTAGATTTTTGCATATTTGTTTCTCCTTCTTATGCTCTTCATAACTGGTATCATTGTAGCTTTGATAAGCTTTTGACATCCACATTGTTGATGCCATTATATTTTTTCAGGCCTTATTTTGTTTAATAACAATTGGTATCTAGAAAAGAGGAGAAAATGATTAAGACATGCATCAAGTAAGGGGGAGTATTAGAAATAAGAATTGCTTGTGATTTTATTGAATTATCCTTAGCATTCAATTCTTTTATTTTTAATTTATGCCTTGTTCACATTTCTTGTTAACAATTGGTATATTTGTTTAAGTATCAATTGATATCTTTCATCAGACATGAATTTAGGTGAACTTTTATGCAATTAAGACTTATTTGTATGATACTTAGAATTTTTGTAAAAAAATGTTCTTTATAAATGGATTTCAAGTATACTTCTTTTTCATATCATTGCTTCTTGAGTTTCATTGTTTACTTGTGAGAATACAGTTGACATGATCTTTATATGAATATATTATGACTCATTGTGTTTGTAACAACCCGATTATCAGTGGTGTCAGAAAAGCGATTTTGGAACCCCATTTTCATAAACTGAGTCCGTAAATATTAAATATAAATATTTTTAGAGTTGGTATAAAATAATATTGATGTTTGGCCCATTAGTTTTGTCTATTAATTACTTAATTAGGGTATAGAGACTAAATTGTAAAAGTCCAATCGCTATAAGTTTTTAATGGACCAAAGGCTTGAGGGCTTAAATGGAAATTAACCAAAGGTTCAAAATAATAATTAAATCATTTATAACATAATATAGTGGAAGATGAAAAAATGTTCATTAAGCATTTTAATGATTAGTTAATTAAGCTAAACATGATTATTAATTTAATTAAGTTTTAATTAACATATACATAATTAAATTAGTGAAAGGAAAGAGAAATCCTCATCTTTTTTCATCCTTCCATGGCCGAAACTTCATAAGAAAGAAAAGAGAAAAACCTTTCAAAGCTTTTAACTTTCAACCCTTAATTGGTAAACAAATTTAAGTTCTTTTCTTGTAATTTTTATGTTTTTGAGGTTATGGGAACTTGATTTAGCTAGCCCATGTACCAATTTGTAAAATTTTTAAAGTTTTTGAAAGTTGTCATTGTTGATTTCTTATAAAATTAGGCTTGAAATTGATAGATTTTTAGCTTAGATTTAATTGTTAGTTTTATACCTAGGAACTAAAGTGAATAAAATTTTAAGTACTTGGATTGTAATTAATGAGAAAATCAATTTTGGTGAGACAAGGTCAAGATGGTTTTATACTCTCTTATTTCAACTTTGAAAAATCATTAAAAGTTGTATAAAAAGAACTAGGATATGAAATTTATAGTTCTAAAAAGCTTATTGAGTCTAGTTTCTAGCCAAAAAAAATGGAAATGTCATATGAATTATGTATTAAAAGATAAATATTTTTGAGCGAAGAATGGTCAAAACTACCTAAAATCTAGGGGTGTTCAAACGGCTGATTCGGTTATTAACTAAACCGAACTACTATTAATCGAATTATCCAAAATATAAAAATCTTTAACCGTTAATCGAACTGAAATATTTCGGTTAATTCGGTCGCTTAACCAAATTGACTGAAATTTATATGTTTTTATCTTTTAGTTAAAATAAGTATAAAAGATATAAAAAATACATTGTTAATGATATTTTTCTTTTTCTTTTAATAGTTAAAAAGTATATTATATATACTATATATTATTTATTTTGATTAATATAAAAAATAATAGTTCAAAAAATACATTGCTAATATAAAAAATATATTATATATAATATATTATCTATTTCGGGTCCGACCTGACCTGAAAAATGGGCCTAAAATTTTACCCAAGCTTGGTCCGGATGAAAATGCTAAAACTCGGGCTCAGCTTGCCCGTCTTAAATTTTTTCATATTATTTTTATATAATTTTAAAAAATATATAATACATAAAAAACACTAAAAACATTAAAATAATTATTCTCAACAAATTGAAAATAAATTAAAAAAATATTTATACTTAAATAACACTAATATAAGTGCAACTTAACAAGCAAATACCTCTAAAGTAGTAGCAAAATTAATAATAAAGTAAAAGTTATACGATATCCAAATAACAACAATAAAATAGTAGAAACATAATAGTGAAATGGCAACAAAATAGTAAGGAAACAATAGGAAAACAATAAATTTTTTTCTTTTTGTAAATTCGAGCTAGGCTAGGCCCGAGTTAAAAAAGTCTAACCTGAGGCCCGACCTATTTCCTAAATAGGCCTTATTTTTTTTGCCCATTTTTCGATCCAATATATTTTTTTAAAAAGAGACAGATGTCAATTTTTTAAAGCTACTTGTAGAAAATATATATTACCAATGTTCCAAATACTTATCCATAATATAATATAGGATATTACTTTTAAGATGTATTTGATAAAAAATTAAAAATTTTCGTTGCATTTGGAAAAAAAATCATTTATTAATGTTTTAAATGTGTTTGTCAACATATTAAAATTTTATTTTAAAGTTTTAACAAAAAAGTATAAGATAAATAGATAGATACTTACCATTAAACAAAATTATTTGATATAAATTATCTTCTCATTTTTGTGAAGAAATTTTTTTGTACTTTTTTATATTTAAATTTTATTAAAAAAATTAAAATTATTGGGAAATAACCCATGTATGCAACGAACAAGGAAATGAAGTAAAATTGAAAAGATCAAACACTCAAATTTTTCGGGGAAAAACTCCTCAAAAGAGGATAGAAAACCACAGACAAAAGGAGATTACAGTATAATAAAAGGATGATACAAAAGATAAAGGAGAGTACACTATAATAAAAGGATAGTACAAAAGATGGAGAAAATCAAAAGAAAACTCAAAACCCTAAAATAAAAACCCTTCAAAACAAATAACAAAATTCTCTCAATCTCAATATTTCTGTTATATAAACCTAGAGTAACTAAAATCGAGAAACTTAAGAAAGACGTCGTCACATTGTGACATGACATTCACTTCGTCGAGATGAAAGCTCTCTTCACGCCATGACGTCAATTGTTCATAAGAGGAAGAGCACTTTCTTGTTGCGACGTCACACACTATTTGGTTTGAAAATGCAAGGCATAACTCCACAAATCTTCACATTGACTTGTATTTGACTTAACTCCCTTACCAAACCCTATTACAAGCCTAATTGAATCTTTGTCGGATACTCACCAAGTCCAAGCAATGCTTGAACTTTGAAATTGGAAGACTCATTGTCAACATGTTGACTGGATTGTGTTATTTGCCAATTTTATGAATTTGAACATCCTTTTGAATGATCACCTCTCGAACAAAGTGATAACAAATGTCAACGTATGGCACTTTGATTATAACAATATACGACAGTTACTGTTTTTTCACTTACCAGTTCACTAAGTAGACCCCTTAACCAAATTTTTTCTTTTACCGCTTTAGTAATTTCCATGTATTTCGCTTCATTAGTTGATAAGGCCACTATAGCTTGAAGTTTAGCTTTCCAACTATTGGCACAATTCCAAAAAGCAAATAGGTCTGTGAGAGACCTCCTTCGACGTGTAACAACTCAATTTTAGTGGTGTCAAAAATTGTGATTTTGGGACCACAATTTCGATGAGTGAATAAATATTTTAATGTTTATTTAATGTCTATAAGGTTAATTTAAGGTAGTATTAAAATTTTCGTTAAAAAATTTTGAAGTTTAAAAGGTTAATTAGGTAAAAATGACTAAGTTGAAAAATGTGCAAAAGTTGAGTTCTATTAGTTAAGTGGATTAAATAGCTTTAACAAGGTAAGTTAATGGACTTAGATTGTATTTATACCATATGAAAAGTTAATGGACAATTATGGGTTTAATTTTGTGATTTTATAAACTAATAAACTAAGGGTAAATTAGTAAATAAATAAATCATAAACTAAATTAAACAAATAGTGTCATCTTCCTAAAATTCTTCTCTTTCACCGAATTTGAAGAAATAGAACACCATTTTCTTAGCTTTAAGGTTCGGCCAACATAGGAGCATGGTAAGATTTTGTGACTTGTTTTTAGTGATTTTTATGTTTTTGTTTACTTAGTCCGGTTGATTTGCAAAATTTTTAAAGGGTGAGGGACTTTCCATGATTGATTTTGAATGTGTTTTGATGTTAATTGATAGATTATTAAACTTGGTTGTTAAACAAACTTGTTTTTTTAAGTGATTTTTATGAATTTAGGGTTAATGATTAATTTGTTAAAAAGTATAAAATTCCTTGCGGTTAATGTGAAATTTTGGTAAATATGGACTGTTTAAGACCTCTAGTAAAATCGAATAGTATGTTTTAGTTAGAAAAATGGTGAATTTACAACTTGAGAGTTTAAGCACTAAATTGTATAAAAGTTAAAGTATTGGGGGTAAATTCACAAATTGATGATAGAAGGGTTTAATTGCATAAAACTACTTTTTATAATGCTAGAATTATAATAATTGAGTTAAATTATTATTTAGATAAAAAAAAGAATCAACCGGACTTGAATCAAGGAAAGGCAAAAGTCTTATATTAGCTTTCAACTTAGCTGTAACAACCGTGGTGATTTAGGAAAGTTCGTACAGTGATTAAAATTGCCATTTGATATTTTGAATGAGTTATTATAAATAATTATGTGATTTTAATCTTGATTTGTATTTTATTCGGTAATTGATATAGTGGATTAAGTTGTAACATTAGTATACTTAAAGTTGGTATTTGAGAAATGTATATTTAATGAAGCACGTGTGGAACGACACAATATAATGAAATTAAAGGATTCAGATATATGCAAAGGTCCTGTTTGAACTTTAAGAATTCTTAGGATACAATTGACATGTCATTAGGGATTACATGTTTCGGGTGCTGGTCTTGAATGTCCTACCGATGGCTGAGGTCCTGCATTTGTTGAGGATTCTCCATAGCTTGTGTGAGCAACATCATGTAGCTAAAATTTTAACCCACAGCTCGTGTGAGCAGGCCCATTTCAAAACTCGTGTAAGCATTATTGCAAAGGAAAATTTATGGTTATATGCAAAGGCACACTATGTGTGAGCATTCCCGAGTATCCTATGTAATTTTAGATGGTTCAATGGGTAAGTAAAGGGAAATGATAAAGGTTTGTACTCAACGAATGAAAAGACTATTGAATATTCATATGAGAAAGGTAAATGGATGCAATTTACTTCATGGTATTTGTTGTGTATTATGATTATATATGGTTAATTCTTCTACTAATGGTGTGGATTATATCGAATAGAAATATCAAATAGTTATATGAACTACTAGGCATGATTGAATGTTTAAATATGGAGAAATTGTAAGTCTAAGTTTCTCTTTTAAGAGCTTACTAAGCACTAGTTGCTTACGTAGTTACTTTTTCCTCTATTTCGAAAATCGTCGGAAGCTCGACCAGTTGGAAGCTTGTCGGAGTTCTATCACACTATCCAGCAATCACTTTTGTAGATTTTGTGTTATTCTGGCTAAGGTTATAAGTGGCATGTATGAGGCTTTTGTGTAATGGTAGTTGATGTTTATGCTAATTGACTATTATGGTATGGTTGTGCTTTTGTATATAAAGTTGTTTGAACATATAATGTTTAGCAAGTGTGTATCTTTTAGTCACTTTTAAATATATGATAATTATATGACTTGTTCTATGTTTATTTGAAGTTAAGATTGAATAAATGTTAAATATATGATGTAGGTTTTAAGATCCAAGCCATGAAAATTTGATGAACTTTTTGGATGTATATTTTGAGGTACCAATGAGGGAACATTGGTTAAATGATGGAAATGTGTTGTATATATGATGAATTTAGCATATTTTGGTCTTGTTGAAGTGTAGGGCCCTTGAGTGTGTGTAAAATTGGTGTAGCTTATTAGACAAGATTTGATCTTAAAATCGCTTGTTTTAAGGGATAATTATGGAGCACACGGCCTAGGACACGGGCTGTCACACGGCCTGGCTACATAGCCGTGTGTCACTTTTTTATTTTAGGTGCAGGCTATTCACAGTCTGGCACATGGCTTGCGACACGGTTGTGTGACCCAAGTTAGTGAGTTACACAATTTGAGACACGGGCTGGGGCACGGTTGTGTGTCCCATTATTTGAATATCCACACGGTCTGGGCTATGTCACACGGCCTGTCCACACGGCCATGTGACCCCTGTTTTCAAAATTTTTAACTTTTTTTTTCCAAATTTTGTAAAATATTTTAAATTAGTCCAGGATTGATCCCAAACTTGTGGCCTTGAAGGCTCGATTGAAGGCCTAAGTGTGCATGTTTGCTAGGTTTGTAATGAATTTTATCTAATTAATATTAAATGACATTATTGATATATTTTGAAGTTAATTATTTTGATTTGTATGATAATGCTCCGTAATCCTAATCCTACATAATCTGAATCAACATATCTTACTAAGCTTTTTTGGCTTCTATCGAATTTTAAGCACAAGTTAGAAGTATCTCGTAAATATATGAATATCCATTTAACTACATGCCAATGTAACTTACCTAGTTTGGCCATTTATCTAATTAAAGTTGAATTTCATGTCAGGTTCTCTTCAAGATCATATCCAAAGTTTTGGCTAATAGACTGAAAATGGTACTTCATTACCGCATTAGTTAGAAACATAGTGCTTTTGTCCCAGGGCGTATGATACAGGATAATGTTCTAATTGGTCACAAATTTATGCACTATCTCAAAAGTTCCAAAAACGGGCTGAATAAGTGTTTGGTTATTAAGCTTGATATGAGCAAGGCGTACAACAAGATCGAGTGGGATTTCCTCGAATCAATCATTCATAAAATGGATTTCATGGATAATTGGTTCACATCGGTTATGAAGTGCGTTCGATCCATTAAATATGTTATTAAATGTAATATGACTCTCACTGATGAATTCGTGCCAGAATGTGGTTTCTGTCAGGGGGACCCGTTATCTCCTTACCTGTTTCTCTTTTGTATGGAGGCTTTTTCTATGTTACTCTGTGATGCTTAGGCTGATGGTAGTGTTCGTGGCATTAGAGCCAATCAGAATGGGCCTAGAATTAACCACCTTTTTTCGCTAATGATGCCTTACTTTGTTAGAAATAAGGAGAAGGAGATTGATACGGTTCTGGAGATCCGTAGACTTTTTGAAGGTGCTTCGGGGCAAAAAATTAATCATCTCAAGTCCATGGTTTGGTTTAGCCCAAAGGCGCCGAGAAATCAACATTAATTTTTTGGAGACCATTTAGGGATGAGAGTGGTTGATTCTTTGGATCATTATCTTGGATTACCGTTGTTGGTTGGAAAGCAAAAGATGGAGGCCTTTAAACATATCCTGGATCATTTCTCCAAAAGGATTAATAGTTGGTCTAAGCGTTTATTGTCATTGGTTGGTAAAGAAACTTTTATCAAATATATTTTACAATCATTACCTACTTATGCCTATTCTGTTTTCCTTGCTCCTAGGGGGATGCTGGATGAAATAATTTCTAAAACGCGAAGATGGTGGTGGGCAAGCAAGGAATAAGGCCGGGGTTGGGCCATGATTGCTTGAGAAAATTTTTGCTTTCTGAAAGGGATGGGAGGGATCGATTTTAGAGACTTGCGGCTTTTTAATTTGGCGCTGCTGGGTTAACAAGTTTGGGGGCTTTTTAAAAATAAGAATACCCTGTGTTTGCAGGTCCTATGTTTGAAGTATTTCTCGGATGGTGGTCTTTTCCACCCAAAGCACTGCGATAAGTCTTCTTTTTACATGGTCCAATATTCTGACTGTAGTGAAAGCACTGGATAAGGGTTTCAGAATGCGAACTGGTAATGGTTGTGGCGCTTGAATAGGCACGGATAAGTGGGGCTTCGAGGGTCTCGATGGCCAGGCGTTGCGTTTTCCTGGTGCTTCTATTCAGGAAATTTTGGTTCTTGATCTTTGGCTTCCTAGTTAAGAAGGTTAGAATAGGGATCGTGTACGTGAGTTGTATAGAGATTACGTGGGTGACTTAATTTGTAAAATTCCATTTCTTCCAAACGGCCCGGATGACTGTCTGGTCTAGTTCCACAATACTCATGGGCTTTATTCGACAAAGTTTGCTTACTCCTGGCTGCTGCTCAAGGATGTTGGGTTTGGGCCACATCGCTCTTTCTAGAGATTAATTTGGAAAGTAAAAATTCTTCCAAAAATCTGTCTTTGCCTGGAGAATTGGGCATGAGCTTATCCTCACTAATGTGAAAATATCATCCATTAAAAAAGATGTTAGCTGCAGGTGCCCCCGCTGTAAGGTTGAGAATGAAACTGTGCTCCATGCTTTGAGAGACTGCCCAAGAGCGTGGGAAGTCCTTGTTGTTGTGGGTTTTGACAATAGGCTGTTGGTGAAATAGTTTAATTCCTGCATTGATTGGCTTAAGGATTCCATGCGCACCTTGGATAAAAAAGCTCTTGAAGATCTCTTCGCTGTGCTGTGGCATATATGGAACTCTCGCAATAATTTTGTTTTTAGAAGTAAAGAAGAGGAGGCTCGCACTTTTTGGGATAGAGCTTGTCAGCTAAGTAATGATTTTCATATCCACAAATTATCTTCTCAACCTATTCTCCCTCGTATCCCTCGTGTTTGCAAGTGGGAAAAACCGTTTGAGAGTTTTTTTAAAATCAATGTCGATGCTGCTGTGAATAATTTTGGGATGGGGTTGGGCATTATTATTAGAGACTCGGATGGTTTTTTCTTAGAGGGTAGAGGTATTTTTAAAGAAAGAGTAGTTAACTCAAAATGGGCTGAGTTGGATGCACTATTTGAAGGTATTAACCTTGCTCGATGCCTTAATCTCAACAAGGTTAATTTGAAGATGTCAATAGGGTTCGAAAGGAACAGGCTAAAATCATGATTTTTGGGCACCGGATTAAGGAGGCTCAGAGCATGCTTGATTCTTTTAGTGAGGTTGATATTAGATGGATCGATAGGTGCTGTAATAGAGTGGCTGATTTTCTTTGGAATTGGTCACTTAAAAATTGTTGTAACTTGGATTCTGATATAGATTATCCTGGTGAAATCCATAACCTTGTAATTCTTGATGCAAGTTAGTTTGATTTTGTGGCCAGTGTGGCCTTTTCTTTGTAAAAAAAAAAAAACTAAGAAACCTTCAAAAGGAAAAAAATTGGAACTCGCACTATGTTACTTTACTCAATATCTGTTTGACATTTCATACCACTTTTTAATATTTGAGAGATTTCTCCATCCATATCCATATCAAAGCATACAAGAATACGTTAAGTTTGTATGCACACTTGTTTTATTTACAGATAATTTAGATTGCATTTTAATTTTTTTATTGGAAAAATAAAAAAATTAAATACATATGAACAAAATAGCCCCCCCATTAAAATGCTACTTAAATGTTTGCTTTGTATTAAGTTCAATTGAGAAAACTTATTGGTTTTGGAAATAAAAACAAATGATAAGTTTCAATAAACACTTACATTTAACTTTTGAGAATGTCAATAGAAGAAAGTGGTGGGTTTCACTCGTCGGAAGATCGGGCCACCAAAAAGGTGTGCTTTAAGGGAACAGATGGGGAGGAAGGCGTTGATATGATCGTAGATATGTCTCTTAAGCCAACATTTTCTTGGAAGGATAAGCTTCTAGGCGGGAGAGCTCTTGGGTGTAAAAACTCATCTATTGATTCGAATAGGGGGTTTGAGGAAGATTTTGAACTATTGGATAGAGATGTCATGAGATCCACCGTTAATGGAATTTCGTCAATAATGTTCTTTGACCAGGTTCAACAAATTCTAGTAACGGAGATGGCTACCATGGTAGTTGTTAATCTTTTGGGGAGGAACATTGTTTCTACCACCTTACAAAACAAGATTTATAATTTGTGGCAGCCATCCATGTTGTTTAAATTTATGGATGTCGAACAAGGGTACTTTTTGGTGAAATTCCAAAGCAACGATGATTATGAAAAAGTGCTTACGCAAGAGCCATGTGTTATGTTCAGACAATATTTAACCGTTCAACCATGGATGCCAGATTTTAATCCCTTGTAACTGTTTCCAAATGTTGTTATGGCGTGGATTAGATTGCCAGGTTTGCTAGGGTTTCTATATAGTAGAAAGATTTTAGAAGAGATTGGCGATTTCATTGGTAGACTGGTGAAACTCGACTACAATACAAATAGTAGGCCGAGGGGGAGATTTGCTCAAGTGGCGGTTTATGTTAACCTTGACAAACCACTAATCCCTTAGATTCTGGCAAATGGAATAGTTCAACGAGTTTAATATTAGGCCTTACCGTTGATTTGTTTTGGTTATGGCAGGTATGGCCATATAAAGGCTTTATGTTCTTATTCTGTTGATAATCTAGATCACCCAAGGGAAAATGAGGTGGTGTCGGCTGGTAACATCGAGGGGAAAGAAGAGGAGGCGTTTGGGCCAGGGATAGTGGTGAATCAGAAATCATGGAGAGCTCCCAACGAGAAATGAAATATAAAAGCAAAAAATCCGGAAATAGATCTTTTTGGATCAGATTTAATATTTAGGAAGGAGGAGAGTTGGATGTTGATAATTTGATAGGTTTTTAGGGTTTCAAATTTCAAAATGAGGGTTTCATTAGAAAAAAGTCTAAGGTAGATTTTAATGACAAAAAAAGGCTTGGAGAGTGGGCCGATTAGGCAGGATAAGGGTTCGGCACATAAAGTAGGATTAAATGGCATTTCTGGGTAGAATAAAAGAATTGGAGAAACTGACATGCTAAGCATGGGCCTGGCTAAAGGGTGTTGTTGCCACTTCAAGTTTGGGTGGCTCTTCTGCTGGGGTTGAGCTTGGGCTTGTTTTGGGAGATTCTATGCTTCATCAGAAAGGCCAATCTACCTCTAAGATGGTGTATAATAATTTCCCTATTTCAGGTTAGAATAATAAAATTCATTTGGATGCCGAAATTGCTATTAATATTTTTTTAAAATTCTCCCAATATTGGTTCCATGATGGAGATTGGTAAGGTTTCGAATCTCCCATTTAGCCCTCGCTCGATCACGACTTCACATATTAATCATTCTTACAAGGGTTCGGTTGAAATTGTGGTGTCAATTAATGAAGAAATGTTGGATCCCGTTAAGCATTCTGCTATCCTTTTTAAAGAAAATTCGGATTCAAAAATTAAAAATTGATCGGAGGGTAGTGGTCTTGGTGAATTGGGAGAAGGATATCTGGGCATCAAAGGACGAGGTTCGGGGTACAAAGGTGTTTTTGTCCAGAGTGGAAGAACAAAACCATCAGGGGTCATAGTGGTCATTTCAAAGTTGTTGGCAGTTCTCGGGTTCCTCATTTAGATGCGATGAATTCTATGGTCAAACTAAATTGTCACAACCTATATTTTTATTTATTAATTTGTCAATCCATAAACAAGCTAGTGAGTAGTCTAGTAGTTAAGTGCCTAATTTAATTCCTAGAGATCTTAGGTTCAATTCCCTTTACTCATATCTTTTTTTAGAATTTTTGGCATTTAAAAAGGGGTTGGTCAAACCCCCTTGCCATCCAACCCATTCTTGCCATGCTTGCGAAGAATCTTCCCTTGTTTACATGGTAAACTTTCCCTCAATAACCTCATTTTCACTCCCATGATCCCCTTTCCATGCCATTTTACCTCCCTTACCATCCCTTAACCGTCTAATGCACCTAGACACATGAAACACTTTTATTTTTTTGTTCATTTTATTCTCCTCATCTCTTTTTGCCACCCCCTCATCCTTGCTTCTCCCCTTTCTCTCATTTGTCTCCCATTTCACCACTCAAATCACCTCTTTTCTTCATATTTCTTCCACTTATCCTCCACTTTTAGCCAATTGAACCACTATCTCACCACCATTGCAGAACCGTCGCCACCGCACCGCTGTCATCTTTTACTTTTTTTCTTTGTTTTTTATCTTCTTCTCCTTCTCTAACTCGTAATTATTTTTCCATATGTACAAACATTATATTTTGATTGTTTTGAAAGGATTTATCTATAACCTTTATAATTCTTCATCTTTATTTTATTTTTTAGTAGAGGACCCTCCTCTCTAAATGAATCTTCGTAGGTATCACTAAGCCTCCTTACCATCTGTAACGCCCCGTACCCGAGACCATCGCCGGATTCGAACACGAGGTGTTAACAGACTTAATTCATTACTTAAACCGCTCAAATAATTTATTTTTTTAAAATTTCCAGTCAAGCTAGCAATCTGCATCATAGTCACTTAAAAATTCATATCTCGAGTTTCGAAACTCGAAATCCAATTCTGTAAATTTTACCTGAAACTAGACTCATATATCTATTTACTAATTTTTTTCTAGAATTTTTGGTCAAGCCAATTAGTACCGTTTATTAGTTAAATTCTCCCCTGTTTCAGGGTTTGACTACTCTGACCTCTGTGTATTATGAATCAGATATCTCTCTGTACAGACTTTCAATGTCTATGAATTTTGTTTCTCTTAAAACTAGGCTCAATAATAAATCTTTACATATAAAGCATGACTTCTAATTATTTTTTTAAAATTTATTATGAATTTTTAAAGTCATAAAAGCGGATCCAGAAATCACTCTGGCCCTGTTTCACAAAAATTCAAATATCTCATAAAATATAATTCATATACCTGTTTTGTTCAATCTATATGAAAATAGACTCATTAATCTTCAATTTCATAACTTACTCATCATTTAATTCCATTTATACTATTTTTAGTGATTTTTTAAATTTACATCACTGCTGCTGCCAGATTCTGTTTTATGGCAAATTTCACTTTAGTAAGGATTTTCATGGATTAAATATCATTTTAAACATACATAGCATCAACTATGACTGAGATTGGCCATTCCAATGGCTAATCATTTACAAACCCTTTTCTTTTCAAACCATATCCATATTATAAGATCATTTACACAAAGTGAGTATTTTGCCATACATGCCACATTCAAAACACACAAGCCATTTTACCAATTTAGGCCTTCGGATAGTGTGAACGAGTCTTTGACCTATCCCGATTCTCAAGCCGGCTTGTCAAAACTACAATGAAAGAAAAGGAGGGAGTAAGAACAAATGCTTAGTAAGTTCACATGCAAATAACAAGTAACATAATCACACAATCCCACAAAAACATTATTTGCATAAACAACACCAAGACATTCATGTTTCATTTGTATTTAATATCTTTCTACGATTTCATCATACCAAGTTCTCAACCCAAGGGTTTAAGCACATACCTGTCAAATTTTCTCATTTACCACACTTACCAACATGTCACCTTCATTTTAGGCCTTCTTCTTATTCACTTAAGATTCACCCGTTGAATACATCAGAATATAATTCGAATACGCGGATCTCATGAACATAAGAGCCATACCCGCAGCTAGACAAACTCAATAGCCTGCAGAACTTATGTAGCCAAGCTACCATGTAACCCGCCCATAAGTGAACTCGGACTCAACTCAACGAGCTCGGGCGTTCGCATCCATAAGTGAACTCGAACTCAACTCAACGAGCTCGGATGCCTAGTCACATCTTACGAACTCGGACTCGACTCAACGAGTTCGGAACTCAACCATCCTAGTGACATGTCACTTGTATTCTAATCTATTCCCAAGGTTCAAACGGGCTTTTTCCTCAATCACACATCTTTGCCGTCTTCCATGAAATATCGAAACTGATACTCGGTAGTAATTAACATTTAACAAGTAATAAACATAATTTGCATATTACTCAACAATAACCACAAAGCATAATATTTCATAATAATAATCATCATATCATATAAATATCATTAAGTTAATTAAAATGACAATTATGTTACTACATTTACACATGAACTTACCTCTAATACAAAAAATTATTAAAGAATCGAGCCTATTCTTCAGTAAACTTTGTTTTTCCCTCGATCGCGACTTGAATCTCGTTTCTCTTGATCTATAATGCTAAATTAATCTTATTTAATACATACATTCATCAAAACAGCATTTAATACAAACTTTGGCAAAATTACATTTTTTCCCCTAAATTTTTGCATAATTACACTTTTGCCCCTAGGCTTGGGAATTAAACTTCATCCCTTATTCTTATGTTTTATGACATGCTGATCATTTTTCCCTTCTACGGTAACATCAAATTCACACTCTAACATGTACTTATGACTATTAGGTATTTTTATCGATTAAGCCCTTTTACTCGTTTTCGCTTAAAACCGAGTAGTACAAGTTGTCTAACATAATTTAAAACCTAATTTTCTATCATAAAACACCAAAATACACAAATTTCACCTATGGGTATTTTTCCAAATATGAACCATAGGTTGAATTATTGCTAGCATAAGCTTAATCGAGCTACCGGGATTCTAAAAACGTAAAGAACATTAAAAACGGGGCTTGGAATCACTTACCATGGAGCTTGGAAGCTTGAAACAAACCCTAGCTATGGAAAACCCTTGAAATTTCAGCCTAATGAAGAAGATGGACAAAAATTGGCTTTTAATTTTGTTTTTAATTCATTTTAATAACTAAATGACCAAAATGCCCTTACTACTAAACTTTCTAAAAATTCCATCCATGTCCAATTTTTTTCCATAGACTTAGAAATTGGTCAAATTTCTATTTAAGACCTCCTCATTAATATTCCAAAACAATTTCATACTAAAAACTCCTAGAATGCAAGTTTTACAAATTATTCGATTTAGTCCCTAATTTCAATCTAAGCACTTTGGGCATAGGATTTCATCACGAAATTTTCACACAATCATGCAATCATATCATAAACATCAAAATAATTATAAAATAATTATCTCTATCTCAGATTTGTGGTCACGAAACCACTATTCCGATTAGGCCCTAATTCGGGATATTACAACTCTCCCCCCTTTAAGGATTTTCGTCCTCGAAAATCTTACCGGTAAACAGGTGTGGGTATTGGTTTCTCATAGTTTCTTCAGGTTCCCATGTAGTCTTTTCTACCCTGTGCTTTTGCCACAATACTTTCACGAGAGCGACACTTTTATTTCTTAGTTGTTTGACTTCTCGAGCTAAAATCTTAATCGGTTCTTCTTCGTAAGTCATATCCGGTCGTAGTTCAATTTCTGTCGGTGAAATTATATGTGAAGGATCTGAACGATATCGACGTAACATAGATACGTGGAACACATCATGAATCTTCTCTAATTCAGGTGGTAATGCTAGCCGATATGCTACCGGTCCAACTTTTTCAATTATTTCATACGGTCCAATAAAACGCGGACTTAACTTGCCCTTCTCGCCCAAATCTAAGGACTTTCTTCCATGGAGACACTTTCAAAAATACCTTATCACCAACTTGAAACTCTATTTCCTTCGTTTCAAATCCGCATAAGATTTACGCTATATCTCAAGCGACTTTCAAACAATCTCGAATCACTTTCACCTTTTCTTTGATTTCTTTTATTAGATCAACTCCATAAGTCTGATTTTCCTTGAGTTTAGTCCAATACAATGGCGTCCGACATTTACGACCATACAATGCTTCATAAGGTGCCATCTTCAAACTCGTCTGATAACTATTATTATAAGCAAATTCTACCAACGGTAAGTACCTTTCCCAACTACCTTGAAATTCCAATACGCAACATCAGAGCAAGTCTTCAAGAATCAAATTACTCTCTCGATTGTCCATCGATTTGTGGATGAAAGCGCATCTTTGAAATTTAACTTTGTACCTAATGCCTCATGCAACTTTTGCCAAAACTGTGAAGTAAATCTTGGATCTCTATCCGAAATGATTGACAAAGGTATTCCATGAAGTCTAACAATCTCACGGATATACAATTCAGCCAACTTATTAAGAGAATAATCCGTACGTACCGGAATAAAATGAGCTGATTTAGTCAGTCTGTCAACTATTACCCAGATGGCATTTTTCTTCCCCGGAGTTAACGGCAACCCGGATATAAAATCCATAGTAATCCGATCCCATTTCCATTCAGGAACCATGATAGGCTGGAGTAATCCCGAAGGTACTTGGTGTTCAGCTTTCACTTGTTGACAAACTAAGCACTTTGATATAAACTCGGATATATCTCTTTTCATTCCACTCCACCAGTACATTTTCTTCAAGTCATTATACATTTTCATACTGCCCGGATGAACCGCCAAACAACCATTATGTGCTTCATGCAAAATCTTTTGAATCCACTCATCATTTTTCGGTACACAAATCTGATTTTTAAACATCAAGCAACCATCAGAATCGATTCTGAAATTTTATCCCGTATCAGCTTCACATTGCTTTCTCTTGGCTTGCAAATCTTGATCATTTTTCTGAGCTTCAGAAATCTCTTGTAAAAACATCGGTCTTGCTCTTAACTCTGCTAGAATCGAGCCATCATCTGATACCTTTAACCGAGTGTTCATAGCTCTCAAAGCACACAGTAACTTTCTGCTCAAAGCATCAGCGACCACATTCGCTTTTCTCGGATGGTAGTCAATAACAAGCTCGTAATCTTTCAATAACTCCAACCATCTTCATTGTCTCAAATTCAAATCTTTTGTGACATCAAGTACTTAAGACTTTTGTGATCTCAGATATACTCGACACTTTTCACCATACGATAATGTCGCCAAATCTTCGAGCAAACACTATAGCAAATGCAATTCCAAATCATGAGTCGGATAATTCCTTTCGTGAGATTTTAACTATCTCGAAGCATAAGCCACCACTTTTCCTTCTTACATAAGTACACATCCTAAGCCATTTCGAGAAGCATCACTATACACCACAAATTCTTTACCTGATTCGGGTTGTACCAACACTGGTGCTTCAATTAATAACTTTTTCAATTCTTCAAAACTCTGTTAACATTTTCCGTCCATTCAAATTTAACATTCTTTCGGAGTAGTCTAGTCATAGGAGCATCAATTATAGAAAATCCGTTTACAAACCGCCGATAATACCCAGCTAGCCCCAAGAAACTTCTAACCTCGGTTACATTTTTTGGTGGTTTCCAATCAACAATGGCTGAAATCTTACTAGGATCAACCCGTATACCATCACCTGAAACAATACGACCCAAAAATCCAACTTCCCGGAGCTAAAATTTACTTTTACTAAACTTAGCATACAGCTGCTTATCTTTCAAAGTTTGCAAAACTATCCTCAAATGCTCAGCATGCTCTGTCTCATCTTTTGAATAAATTAAAATATCATCTATAAACACCACAACAAATTTGTCCAAGTATGGCCGAAATATGCGATTCATTAAATCCATAAACACAATGAGAGCATTTGTCAACCCGAATGGCATAACTAAAAATTCATAATGACCGTACCTTGTTCTAAAAGCAGTTTTAGGCACATCCGACTCTTTTACTCGCAGCTGGTAGTACCCAGATCTCAAGTCAATCTTTCAAAACCATGTCGCTCCTTTTAACTGATCAAATAAATCATCAATTCTTGGCAACAGATATTTGTTTTTGATTTTCACCTTGTTTAACTGCCGATAGTCAACACACAACCTTATAGAACCATCCTTCTTTTTCACAAATAACACAGGAGCACCCCAAGGTGAAAAACTCGGTCTCACAAAGCCTTTATCAGTCAACTCTTGCAACTGCGACTTTAATTCTTTCAACTCTGCTGGTGCCATTCTATATGGAGAAATTGAGATCGGAGCTGTTCCCGATTCAAATCAATACAAATTCTACTTCCCTGACTGGAGGCAAACCCGACAATTCTTCTGGAAATACGTGCACAAATTCACACACAACTGGCACTGATTCAACTTTCTTTTCAACTTCTTCTGTATTAATTACATACGCCAAATAAGCTTCATAACCCTTTCTCAAATATCTCTGAGCCGACATTGAAGAAATCATACTAGATAATGCCTCTGATTTGCCTGGTTCAACCCGCAGAATTTTACCACTTTCACACTTTAATTCTATAACCTTCTCTTTGCAATTTATTATAGCATCATGCAATGTCAACCAATCCATACCCAAAATAACATCAAATTCATCAAACGGCAACAACATTAAGTCGACCGGAAAGTAATGACCCCAAATCATTAAAGGGCATTTCTTGCATACTTTATCAACTATCACACATTTGCCTAACAGATTCGACACTCTAATCATAAATTATATGTTCTTAACAGGTGCATTCATACTAAACACCAGTTTCATGCATACATATAAATGAGTAGAACCGGGATTAATCAAAGCAATAACATTAACATCATAAAGAGAAAATATACCAGTAATCACATCGGGTGATGAAGCATCTTCACGTGCTTTTATAGCATAAGTTCTAGCTAGAGCCCTTGCTTCAGATTTAGCTGCTGAATCTCTGGCTACATTTTTGCTGCTTGCTTCATTTCCAGCTTTTCTTGAATATCTTCCCTTCGAGTCTGCACCACTAGCTTTTACATTCTGAAATTTTTCTTTCTCAGCTCTCTCTGGGCAGTCTCTAATAAAATGATCCGGAGAACCACACCGAAAACATTCATTCGCTCTACATGGGCCAAAATAATTTCTGCCACACTGCTGGCACTCAGGCTTAACAAATCTCGTATTTCCCACACTAGCTATAGAAGTAGCCTGAGATTTAGGACCCACATTTTGCTTCTTAAAATTTCTATATGATTGTCTAGCCGAAACCTGTGAACGAGGATTCATATTTCTAGATTTTCTGGATTGCTGTGAGAATGAACTACTCGTCGGTCTTTTCTTCTAATTTCTAGTCTCAACCTCTACATTTTTCTTCTCTTTAAGTAGTTCTTCAGCCTTGCAAGCTTGATCAACCAGTACTACCATTTCTTTTAATTCAAGAATCCCAACAAATACTTTGATGTCTTCATTGAGTCTGTCTTCAAATCGTCTGCACATTTTAGCTTTTGTAGGAATATATTCTCTAGCATACTTACTCAACCTGACAAACTCCCTTTCGTATTCAGTAACGGTCATGTTCCCCTGCTTTAATTCAAGAAACTCTTTACGTTTCTGATCAATAAATCTTTCACTGATATATTTCTTCCGAAATTCTTCTTGAAAGAACTCCCAAGTTACTTTCTCTTTGGTACTCATCAAGTCAATGTCTTCCACCAATGATAAGTGAATCCTCAACAATGATATAGCACATTTCAAGCATTCTTCGTGTGTACAAGACAATTCATCAAATACTCGAATAGAATTCTCGAGCCAAAACTCTGCTTTCTCGGCATCATCATCAATATTTGCCCTGAATTCTTCGGCCCCTTGTTTACTGATTTTGTCAACTGGAGTTCTGTGAAATTTCATCAGATCTACACCTTGAGGCATCGGGGGTACAGGTTAAGGAATCGGGGGAGGTGGGGGAGGTTGTACATTCGGGTTCGTACGAACGAACTCAGTATACCAGGCACTCATCATCTGGAGAAAGGCTTCTCGAGCCCCTTTTCCTCCTCCTTGACCAACAGTAGGAGGTGGATTTTCAGTTGGCACCGTCCCTTCAGCCGGAGCTGGTGCATTACTCTCTACATCATCAGCCGCAACTGGATCGGGATCCATTTACTATAAAAAAAATCATTTAAAAAGTCAGAAGTCGTCACACTATTATAATTTATATATATGGCTTGTATAGCAAAACCCGTACATACAACACATTAGTCCGAGAACCGGCTAAACTTGCTCTGATCCCACCAAATGTAACGTCCCGTACCCGAGACCATCGCCGGATTCGAACACGAGGTGTTAACAGACTTAATTCATTACTTAAACCGCTCAAACAATTTATTTTTTTAAAATTTCCAGTCAAGCTAGCAATCTGCATCATAGTCACTTAAAAATTCATATCTCAAGTTTCGAAACTTGAAATCCAATTCTGTAAATTTTACCTGAAACTATACTCATATATCTATTTACTAATTTTTTTCTATAATTTTTGGTCAAGCCAATTAGTATAGTTTATTAGTTAAATTATCCCCTATTTTAGGGTTTGACTGCTCTGACCTCTGTGTATTACGAATCAGATATATCTCTGTACAGAATTTCAATGTCTATGAAATTTGTTTCTCTTAAAACTAGACTCAATACGAAATCTGTAAATATAAAGCATGACTTCTAATTATTTTTTTACAATTTATTATGAATTTTTAAAATCAAAATAGGGGATCTAGAAATCACTCTAGCCCTGTTTCACAAAAATTCAAATATCTCATAAAATATAATTCATATACCTGTTTTGTTCAATCCATATGAAAATAGACTCATTAATATTCAATTTCATCACTTATTCATCATTTAATTCCATTTATACTATTTTTAGTGATTTTTTAAATTTACATCACTGCTGCTGCCAGATTCTATTTTATGGCAAATTTCACTTTACTAAGGATTTTCATGGATTAAATATCATTTTAAACATACATAGCATCAAATATGACTGAGATTGGCCATTCCAATGGCTAATCATTTACAAACCCTTTTCTTGCGAAACCATAGCCATATCATAAGATCATTTACACAAAGTGAGTATTTTGCCATACATGCCACATTCAAAACACACAAGCCATTTTACCAATTTAGGCCTTCGGATAGTGTGAACGAGTCTTTGACCTATCCCGATTCTCAAGCCGGCTTGTCAAAAATACAATGAAAGAAAAGGAGGGAGTAAGCACAAATGCTTAGTAAGTTCACATGCAAATAGCAAGTAACATAATCACACAATCCCATAAAAACATTATTTGCATAAACAACACCAAGACATTCATGTTTCATTTGTATTTAATATCTTTCTACGATTTCATCATACCAAGTTCTCAACCCAAGGGTTTAAGTACATACCTGTCAAATTTTCTCATTTACCACACTTACCAACATGTCACCTTCATTTTAGGCCTTCTTCTTATTCACTTAAGATTCACCCGTTGAACACATCGGAATATAATTTGAATACACAGATCTCATGAACATAAGAGCCATACCCGCAGCTAGACAAACTCAATAGCTCATGGAACTTATGTAGCCAAGCCAAGCTACCATGTAACCCGCCCATAAGTGAACTCGGACTCAACTCAACGAGCTCTCGGCGTTCGCATCCATAAGTGAACTCGCACTCAACTCAACGAGCTCGGATGCCTAGTCACATCTCACGAACTCGGACTCAACTCAACGAGTTCGGAACTCAACCATCCTAGTGACATGTCACTTGTATTCTAATCTATTCCCAAGGTTCAAACGGGCTTTTTCCTCAATCACACATCTTTGCCGCCTTCCACGGAATATCAAAACCGATACTCTCAGTGAGCAATTCACATTTAACAAGTAAAAACATAATTTGCATATTACTCAACAATAACCACAAAGCATAATATTTCATAATAATAATCATCATATCATATAAATATCATTAAGTTAATTAAAATGACAATTATGTTACTACATTTACACATGAACTTACCTCGGTACAAAATTATTAAAGAATCGAGCCTATTCTTCGTAAACTTTATTTTTCCCTCGATCGCGACTTGAATCTCGCTTCTCTTGATCTATAATGCCAAATTAATCTTATTTAATACATACATTCATCAAACAGCATTTAATACAAACTTTGGAAAAATTGCATTTTTGCCCCTAAACTTTTGCATAATTACACTTTTGCCCCTAGGCTCGAGAATTAAACTTCATCCCTTATTCTTATGTTTTATGACATGCTGATAATTTTTCCCTTCTATGGTAACATCAAATTCACACTCTAACATGTACTTATGACTATTAGGTATTTTTACCGATTAAGTCCTTTTACTTGTTTTCGCTTAAAACCGAGTAGTACAAGTTGTCTAATATAATTTAAAACCTCATTTTCTATCATAAAACACCAAAATACACAAATTTCACCTATGGGTATTTTTCCAAATATGAACCCTAGGTTGAATTATTGCTAGCATAAGCTTAATCGAGCTACCGGGATTCCAAAAACGTAAAGAACATTAAAAACGGGGCTTGGAATCACTTACCATGGAGCTTGGAAGCTTGAAACAAACCCTAGCTATGGATAACCCTTGAAATTTTGGCCTAATGAAGAAGATGGACAAAAATTGGCTTTTAATTTTGTTTTTAATTCATTTTAATAACTAAATGACCAAAATGCCCTTACTACTAAACTTTCCAAAAATTCCATCCATGTCCCATTTTTGTCCATAGACTTAGAAATTGGTCAAATTTCTATTTAAGGCCTCCTCATTAATATTCCAAAACAATTTCATACTAAAAACTCCTAGAATGCAAGTTTTACAAATTATTCGATTTAGTCCCTAATTTCAATCTAAGCACTTTGGGCATTGGATTTCATCACGAAATTTTCACACAATCATGCAATCATATCATAAACATCAAATAATTATAAAATAATTATCTCTATCTCGAATTTGTGGTCACGAAACCACTATTCCGATTAGGCCCTAATTCAGGATATTACACCAACGATATTGAGAAAGTATTGAAGATCCTCCGATCATGATTTATTCTTTTACTTTTATTCTTGATTATGACAATTCTAACATTAAGTTTTATTGTGCATTTGAGAAGTGATATTCATAAATCTCGAATCTATACTCCATATTTTGGAAGAGTGCGTTTTGGGCAGCCGATTAAGTAAGTATTTTACTTAAACACTTAAATGAGAGATATTCATCATGTAACAACCCATTTTTAGTTAAATCAGAATAGTGGTTTTGAAACCACAAATTTGAGGTCAAAATATTTATTTTATTATTATTTTAGTGTCTACAACATGATAGTATGATTGTGTGAAAATTTCATTAAGAAATTTTATCGTTTGAATGCTCAATTTCATAAAAAGGACTAAATCGCGTAAAATGTAAAAGTTGAGTTGTATTAGCTAAAGGTGTCTAATATCTATAGAACCTTAAAGTAAAGGTCCTTATGTGGTAATTAGACCATTTTTTAATTGAGTGGACAAAGATGGACATCATTTTAATGGCTTTAAAGGTTATATATTAATGTTAATTAAGTAAATTAGTATTAAAAGTAAAAAATAAAGAAAAAAATTAATATTTTCATTCATTCATCTTATCCAACCGAAAATTAGGGAAATAATAACCATTAAAGAGCTTCACGCATTCGGCTAACACATCCTAGTGCATGTAAGTTCATTTTTGTCCAGTTTTTAATGATTTCTATGTTTTCAGAGTCGTTGTAGCTCAATCTAGCTAGCCCAGGGACTAATTTGCAAAAATGTTAAAGGTTTAGGGTTTTTCCATTGATGGATGTACATGTATTTTGATGTTTGATGATAGAAAATGTATGGTTGTTGTTAGATAAACTATATTTTTAAAGTGATTTTTTTTGTAAAATTGTCAATTAGGGATTAAATTGAGAAATGTGATAAATTGTGTGGTAAGTGTGTGAAATAATGAAAAATATGGGCTGTTTTGATAATAAGGAAAATTAGGCTAGCATGGGTAAGGACCTAATTGCATGAATTTGCATTTTTTTAGCTAAGGACTAAATTATAAAGATGTTGAAATATTAAGGGAAAAAGTGTAATTTTTCCATAATATGCTTTTTGGGCTAAATTGAATAGAATGATAATTGAATAAGTTAAATTTGATATTATATAGATCAAGAAAAGTGAAGTTCAGATCTAGATCGAGGGAAAAATAATGTATTGGACTAATCGATCCATTTCGTCGTTTTTGTGAATCGAGGTAAGTTCATATGTTATTGAGCATTAATATAATTGTTTATTAAATGCTTTATTATTGAAATAATTGTGAATATGACCTTACAGATATGTTCGACGAAGATTCGACAATTTTAAATCCCGGTTGAACCTTAGGAATAGATTAGGATACGAATGACATGTCATTAGGGGTTATGTGTTTGGGTGTTGGTCTGTGTAACGCCCCCATGCCCGAAACCGTCATCGGAGTCAAGCTTGAAGTGTTACTAAACTTATCTTACCTTTTAAAAAACTCTAAACCACTTATTTTAATTTTCGAAATAAACTGTTTTTCTGCGTCATGGTTGCTTAAAAATTCATTTCTCGAGTTTCAAAACTTGAAATTAAGATCCGTAAATTTTTCCTGAAACTAGACTCATATATCTATCTACTAATTTTTTTCTAGAATTTTTGACTTAGCAAATTAGTACAGTTTATTAGTTAAAATTTTCCCTGTTTCAGAATTCGACTGCACTGACCTCTACTTACTACGGACCACTTTTATCCCTGTAAAAAATTCATATGACTATAACGTTTGTTTCTATTAAAACTAGATTCAATAAGGATTCTAACCATATAAAGTACACCACCTAATTATTTTTGTAAAATTTATGGTGAATTTCTAAAGTTGAAACAGGGGATCCAGAAATCGCTCTGGACCTATTTCACTAAAACTCAGATATCTTATAAAATAAAAAACATTTACCTGTTTTGCTTATTCCATATGAAAATAGACACAATGAGATTTAATTTCATATATTATTCACCATAAACCATGTCTCTATGATTTTTAGTGATTTTTCAAAGTCACGTTATTTCTGATACTTGAATCCATTTTTAAGTTACTTTCACATTTTTCATAGTTTTCATGTGATAGTTACTACTTAATCATACATACTATTAAACATGTATAACATCAGCCATTCTATTAGCTAATCATTAGCAAATATTTACACATCATTCATTGATCATATCATATCAAAAGAAACCAAGTTCCTATACATGCCATACACAAAACGAAACGTCTAACTATACCAATGTGATTCCTTCAATAGTGTGATCGGGTCTCCGACGTTTCCTTCGATCCCCGAGTGGCTTGATAAAAACTATAAGAAAAAGAAAATAAAGATGGTAAGCACTAGGCTTAGTAAGCTTACAAGCAAATAAATTACAACATTCAACATAATGAATAATTATACATAATGTCACCTAGCCTCATAAACTTTCTTTACTTCTCATTTTCTACCTTCTTCTTTACTCACTTACCTTCTTTCTTACCTGACCTTTCACTATTCATAAATATAATCTACCTTCCCTTTTGCTGATAATTCACTGTAATTTAACATGTACAATGACCCGTTGAACCACTCGGAATACTAAAGATACTAGGGTCGTTTCTGTCTATCAATATCCTGCCAATGTCATGTCTTCAACATCGACTTACATGAATTATTCCTGTCTCCAATGCCATATATATATCTAATATGGGCTTACATGGCTCATTCCTGTCTCCAAAGCCATATATCTAATATGGACTTACATGGCTCATTTCATCATCTGTTCATCTCACAACCCCAATATTCTAACATTCCTAAGGTTCAAACGGGGCTTCCTAATGCTTTTTCTGTCACTTAGCCTTTAATTCGACTTTAAATATTCTCATAAAATAAGTATATAAATGCTAGAAATTGACAATAATAATGTAAAATAAAAGAATATTGCATTTATTTACTGTAAACTTGCCTCTATACAAAATGTGACTAAACTTTACAATTTAGTCCTTTACTTTTTTTTCCCTGATCTACTCCCGAATTTCGCTCTTCTTGATCTATAATAGCAAATTTAACTTATTTAATATTCACATTTTGCCCCTAAACTTTTGCATATTTACACTTTTGCCCCAAATCTCGTAAATTAAACTTCAGCCTATTTTCTTATGTTTTATGACATGCTGATCGTTTTTCCCTTCTATAGCAAAATCAAATTCTCACTCTAACATATACTTATGACTATTAGGTATTTTTATCGATTAAGCCCTTTTATTCGTTTTTACCTAAAACTGAGTAGCACAAGTTGTCTAACATAATCTAAGACCTCATATTCTATCATAAAACATCAAAATAAACATTTTTCACCTATGGGTATTTTTCCAAATATGAATCCTAACTTAAATTATTGCTAGCATAAGCTTTATCGAGCTACCAGGACTCCGAAAACGTAAAGAACATTAAAAACGGGGCTTGGAATCACTTACTATGGGGATTGAAAGCTTGAAACAAACCCTAGCTATGAAGAACCCTTGAAATTTCGTGCTAATGAAGAAGATGATGAATTTTGTGTTATTTTTCCCTTTTTATTTCATTTAATATCCAAATGACCAAAGTGCCCTTCCTTATTAAACTTTCAAAAATTCCATCCATGTCCTATTTTGTCCATGAACTTAGAAATTGGTAAAATTATTTTTTAAACCCTCCTAATTAATATTCCAAAGCAATTTCATACTAAAAACTTCTAGAATGCAAGTTTTGCAATTTATTCGATTTAGTCCCTAATCTCAACTTAAGCACTTTATGCATAGAATTTCATCACGAAATTTTCACAAAATCATGCAATCATATCATGAACCTCAAAATAATAATAAAATAAATTTTTCTACCTCGAATTTGTGGTTTCGCAACCACTGTTCCGTTTAGGCCCTATTTCGGGATGTTACAGTTTGTACGTCATACCGGTGGCTGAGTTATCTGACATGTGTTGTGGATTCTCGTCAGCCTATGTGAGCAGCACCATATAGTTATGTCTTGACCATCAGCTTGTGTTAGCAGACCCATTGATAGCTCGAAAGTGAGCATTATATGAGATATGAGATTAAGATAGCTTCAGCTATGTATTGGCACTAAAGGTGCGAGATTCCTGAGTATCTGATATTATTCCAAATGGTTCAACGGGTATATCAAGGATACGGATGAATATGAGATTGATACGAGATGGTACAGGTATGTACATGAACCATACAAGCATTGAATTGAAGAAACTTGTGAATTTCATATCTAACCTTGTGAATGAATATGTGATAGGTCTGTGGGTCAATATGAGTTATATTATGATGTGTTTAATTGCTTAAATTTTATATATATGGTAAGTTGAGTTTATTACTATATGAACTTACTAAGCTTTATGGCTTACTCTGTTTACTTTTCTGTGTTTTATAGTGATTTTGAAGCTTGCTCTTATTTGGGAGTCGTTGGAGACCTCATCACACTATCAAGCTATCATTTTGGTACTTTTGAACTTATGTATTGGTTATATGGCATGTATAGGAGTGTGGTTGATATGGTATTTATGTTGGTAATGGAATTAGCCATTTGATTTGGCATTGTAAATGAAGTATGTTTAGTTATGTGTATAGCCATGTGATTTGGCTTATTTTGGTTTTTTTGGTTATGTATGTATATGTGCAAATGTCTTTTGTTATGTAGTTGTAATTGCTAAATTAATGCTTGTTGTGAATTGTAATTTTGAGTACCAAATGATTGAGATTTGAGATTGGTATGCTTGTGGTTTTAGGTAAAGTAATGCATAATTGAAATTGACCATATAGGTGATTTGAGAATATGCAATAGGCATGAAATTGAATGGTTAATTGTGATACTTGTGTTTTGTGGATGTTAATATTGGTATAGCATGATTTTAGGCTTGATTGAGATTGGTTGGAATGCATATTTATGCCATGTTAATGCCATTTAATTTGTGTAGATGAAGGAAAATTTAGATGAGTAAGATGGCTTGGTAAATAGCCTATTTTTGTCCACACGGGCATGTGTCTTAGCTGTGTGTGAGACACGGTTAGGTGACACGGCCGTGTGTCCCGTAGTGTTTAATTAGAAACCAAGTCAGTATCTTCACACGGCCCAGCACACGGGCGTGTGACTTGGTCATATGGCATAAGTTAGTATACCCTACAGTTTTGGCACGGCCTGGCACACAGGCGTGTGAGGCCATTTTGAAGGGAACATGAGCATGTGGTTGGCCATGTGACCCAAGTTAGAAAGTTACACGGGGTTGGACACGGGCAGGGACATGGCCATGTGATCTCATTTTGAATGTCCACATAGCCTGTGACACAGACGTGTCTTTGGCTGTGTGAGACACACGACTGGGCCACACGGGCGTGTGTCCCCTGTATTTTGAAAATTTTTTCTAAGTTTTCCAAAAATTTCTTGAGTTATCGATTTAGCCTCGAACCACTTCTAATGCATGATTTGGGCCTCGTAGGCTCGTATTAGGGACAATGTGATTGATTTTTGAATGATTTATATTTTGAAATGGAAATTGAATGTGAAATGTGTGATTATTTATGAAATAAGTCCGACAATGCTCCGTAACCCT
This sequence comes from Gossypium anomalum, assembly GCA_025698475.1. Taxonomy (NCBI): domain Eukaryota; kingdom Viridiplantae; phylum Streptophyta; class Magnoliopsida; order Malvales; family Malvaceae; genus Gossypium; species Gossypium anomalum. Next base: position 20,057,806 of record CM046957.1, read on the forward strand.
ATTTTGGTGATGGATTCATGTTAGGGGTGTTACATTTATTAGTATTTGAGCTACGGTTTAGTCGATTCTTGGGCTAACGTAGCGAGTGAGAGTCTAGTTATACATGTCATATATAACTTGTGATAGTGTGATATCTCCTGATAGTTTTAAATCGTGTTTTAATATAGTTATGGATCCCAATTGAGCAGTGGTTGATGATGTTGAGAGTAATGCGCCAACCTCCGTTCACGGAGCAGTGCCATGTAAATCGAGACCTGTGTCTGGTAGTCAGGGAGGAGAGGCCAAGGAAGCCTTCTTCCAAATGATGAACGAGTGGTTCACTGAATTTGTCCGAACTAATTTGCCTGCTCAGCAACCTCCACCCCCACCTATTCCCCAACTTGTTCCCGTAGTTCCTCAAGGTTTGGAACCTTTACGCTTAAGTAAGCTACGTGTTGATAAAGTTCAAAAATACGGGGTTAAAGAGTTTAGAGCTACAGTTGATGACGATCCTGAGAGAGCAGAGTTTTGGCTTGAGAATACGATCCGAGTATTTGATGAACTGTCTTGCACTCTAGCTGAATGTGTTAAATGCGCTGTATCACTTCTGAGAGATACTGCATATCAGTGGTGGAACACTTTGATATTAGTGGTGCCGAGAGAAAGACTCATATGGGAATTCTTTTAGACCGAGTTTAGAAAGAAATACATAAGCTAGCGATTTATCGATAATAAAAGCAAAGAATTTCTAGAGTTGAAACAGGGTCGTATGTCTGTGACCGAGTATGAAAGAGAATTTGTGAGACTCAGTAAATATGTTCAAGAATGTGTCTCCATGAAGGCAATTATGTGTAAGCGATTTGAAGATAGGTTGAACGAAGACATTAGACTTCTAGTTAGGATTCTTAAATTGAAAGAATTTGTTGTGTTAGTTGATACAGCTTGCAAAGTTGAGGAACTTGGCAATGAAAAGAGAAAAGCTGATTCTGAGGTTAAAGATTCGAGAAAGAGGTCGATGAGTAAACCCTATCACTCTTCTTCAAAGAAATCACGGGATTCGTATAATCGTTCGACAGCTTCAGTGGGGTATTCTAATAGAGATCTTGGAAAGCAATATACGAGTCCTAAAACTCAAGCCACTTCAGTATCGAGCGTTGGTAGTGTTAAAACCAACAAACCTGAGTGTCAACAGTGTGGAAGACAACATTTTGGAGACTGTTGGATGAACAACAAAGCTTGTTTCAGATGTGGCTCACAAGATCACTTTATTAGGGATTGTCGTGAGTTACCCGAGAAAGACAAATTTTTGAATTCAAGACCGAGTAATATAGCTACTAGAGGGAGACCACCTAAAAATACTGGAAATACGACTAGTAGCAAAGGTGCGACAAATGATTCTGCTGTGAGATCCGAGACTCGAGCACCAATCAGAGCTTACACTATTAACGCTCGCAATGATGCGTTATCACCAGATGTTATCACCGGTACATTTTCTCTTTATGACACTGATGTAATTGCTTTGATTAATCTTGGATCAACTCATTCATATATCTGTATAAATTTAGTGTCTAGTAAGAGTTTACCTGTTGAGTCTACCAAATTTTTGATTAAAGTATCAAACCCCTTAGGCAAGTATGTCCTAGTTGATAAAGTTTGTAAGAATTGTCCTTTGATGACTCAGGGTTACTGTTTTCCGGCTAATTTGATGCTTTTATCGTTTGACGAATTCGATATCATTTTGGGTATGGATTGGTTGACTCTGCATGATGCTGTTGTGAATTGTAGACGAAAGACTATTGAATTGAAATGTCAGAATAATGAAATTCTTCGAATTGAATTCGATGATTCCGGTGGATCGCCTGTTGTGATATCGACAATGCTAGCTCAAAAATATGTGAGAAAAGGTTGCGATGTTTATCTTGCATATGTACTGGATAAAAAAGTGTCAGAATCGAAGATTGAATCAGTGCTAGTAGTTTGTAAATATCCAGATGTGTTTCCAGAAGAGTTACCTAGGTTGCCACCGATCAGAGAAGTTGAGTTTGCTATTGAATTAGTACCGGGAACATCACCGATGTCGGTAGCTCCGTACAGAATGGCTCCAATGGAATTAAAAGAATTGAACGCTTAGTTGCTAGAGTTAACAGATAGCCATTTTTCGAGACCTAGTTTTTTGCCTTGGGGTGCACCAGTGCTGTTTGTAAAAAAGAAAGATAGTTTGATGAGATTATGTATTGACTATCGTTAGCTTAACAATGTTACGATTAAGAATAAGTATCCTTTGCCAAGAATTGATGATTTGTTCGATCAATTGAAATGAGCAACAGTACTTTCAAAGATTGATCTACGGTCTGGTTATTATCAGTTGAGAGTTAAAGATTCAGATGTGCCGAAAACTGCATTCAGAACAAGGTATAGACATTATGAATTTTTCAAATTAAGTAATGTTCCTGCAGTTTTTATCGATTTGATGAATAGAATTTTTAGACAGTATTTGGACAGATGACATTCTGATATATTCCTGAGATGAATTTGAGCAGGTTGATCATTTGAGGATTGTGTTACAAACATTGAGAGATAAGCAACGGTTGGCTAAATTCAGTAAATATGAGTTTTGGCTTTGAGAAGTTGGATTTTTGGGACATATTGTTTCAGTGGAAGGTATACAAGTTGATCCGAGTAAGATTTCAGCAGTTGTTGATTGAAAACCACCAAGAAACGTATCCGAAGTCAGAAGTTTTTTGGGATTAGCTGACTACTATCAACATTTTGTAAAAGGGTTGTCGATGATTGCTACACCAATGACTCGATTGTTATGGAAAGATGTGAAGTTTGAATGGTCCCAGAAATGTCAACAGAGTTTTGAACAGTTGAAAGCACCGTTAACTGAAGCACCAATTTTGGTTCAGCCTGAGTTAGGTAGAGAGTTTGTGATTTTTAGTGACGCGCCATTGAACGGTTTAGGATGCGTTTTGATGCAGGAAGGCAAAGTGATAGCTTATGCTTCTAGACAATTGAAACCATATTAAAAAAAAATTTTTCGATGCACGACTTAAAGTTGGCCGCTATTGTGTTCGCATTGAAAAATTGGTGACATCATTTATTCAGTGAGAAGTGCCATATCTTTACTGATCACAAGAGCTTGAAGTATTTAATGTCTCAGAAAGATTTGAATTTGCAGCAATGAAGATGGCTCGAGTTGCTGAAAGACTATGAATTAGTAATTGATTATCATCCGGGGAAAGCAAATGTCGTCATGGATGCTCTGAGTAGAAAATCTTTGTTTGTTTTGCGAGCGATGAACACACAGTTAACCTTGTCTGATGATGGTTCGATTTTAGCTGAGTTAAAAGCTAAACCGTTATTTTTAGAACAAACTTGGGAGGCTTAGAAATGTGATAATAAATTGCAAGCTAAAAGAGTACAATGCAAATTGACTGCTGATTCAGAATATCAGATCGGATCTGATGATTGTTTGATGTTTCGAGATAGAATTTGTGTACCAAAAAATTCTGAGCTTATTCAGAAAATTCTACATGAAGCACACAATGGTTGTTTATTTGTTCATCCGGGGAGTACTAAAATGTATAATGATTTGAAACAGTTGTATTGGTGGTCGGGCATGAAACGAGACATTTTAGAGTTTGTGTCGAGATGCTTGGTTTGTCAATAAGTTAAAGCCGAACATCAAGTGCTTTCGGGACTACTATAGCCAGTGATTACACCAGAGTGGAAATGGGATAGAGTTACGATGGATTTTGTACCGGGGTTACCCCTATATCCGAAAAAGAAAGATGCTATCTAGGTTGTTATTGATAAACTGACAAAATCTGCACATTTCATTCCGGTACGTACAGATTTTTCACTCGAGAAATTAGCTGAATTGTATATCTCTGAGATTGTTAGATTGCACGGGGTGCCAATTTCTATTATTTCGGATAGAGATCTGAGGTTTACGTCGTGATTTTAGAAGAAATTGCAATAAGCTTTAGGTAGGCGATTGCACTTTAGTACAACATTTCATCCTCAAACCGATGGTCAGTCTGAGAGAGTAATTCAGATTCTCGAAGATATGCTTCGTTGCTATGTTCTAGATTTTGAGGGCAATTGGGAAAAATATTTATCATTGGTTGAAATCGCATATAATAATAGTATGAAGCTTTATATGGATGTAAATGCCGAACTCTGCTGTATTGGACCGAGCTTAGTGAGAAAAAGATTCACAGGGTTGATTTGGTTAGAGAGACAAAAGTGAAAGTAACAGTAATTCACGACAGTTTGAAAGCAGCTTCAGATCGACAGAAATCGTATGCGGATTTGAAACGTAAAGACATTGAATTTCAAATCAGGGATAGAGTATTTCTAAAAGTATCTTTGTGGAAAAAGAATCTTCGATTTGGTTGCAAAGGAAAATTGAGTCCGCGATTTATCGGGCCGTATGAAATTATCGAAAGAATAGGGCCAGTGGCATATCGACTAGCTTTACCTTCAGAGTTAGAAAAGATTCATAATGTATTTCATGTTTTGATGTTGCACCGATATAGATCAGATCCGTCACACGTAATTTCTCCGACAGAGATTGAAATTCAGCCTGACATGACGTATAGCGAAGAACCAATCAAAATTTTAGCTCGAGAGGTTAAAGTGTTAAGAAATAAGAGTATAAATTTAGTGAAGGTTCTATGGAAACGAAACAGTGTTAAAAAAGGTACGTGGGAACCCGAGGAAGCTATGAGAAACCAGTACCCTAACCTATTTTCTAGTAAGATTTTTGGGATGAAAATTCCTAAGGGAGGAGAGTTGTAACAGCCCGTTTTTAGTCAAATCGGAATAGTGGTTTCGAAACCATAAATTCAAGGTCAAAATATTTATTTTATTATTATTTTAATGTCTACAACATGATAGTATGATTGTGTGAAAATTTCGTTAAGTAATTTCATCGTTTGAATGCTTAATTTTATAAAAAGGACTAAATTGCATAAAATGTAAAAGTGGAGTTCTATTAGCTAAAGGTGTCTAATAGCTATAGAACCTTAAAGTAAAGGTCCTTATGTGGTAATTAGACCATTTTTTAATTGAGCGGACAATGATGGACATCATTTTAATGGCTTTAAGGGTTATATATTAAGGTTAATTAAGTAAATTAGTATTAAAAGTAAAAATTAAAGAAAACAAATTAAGATTTTCATTCATTCATCTTCTCCTACCAAAAACTAGGACAAGAATAACCATTAAAGAGCTTCAAGTATTCGACCACATCCTAGTGTATGTAAGTTCATTTTTGTCTCGTTTTTAATGATTTCTATATTTTCGGAGTCCTTGTAGCTTAATCTAGCTAACCCAGGGACTAATTTGAAAATTTTTTAAAGGTTTATGGTTTTTCCATTGATGAATGTACATTTATTTTGATGTTTGATGATAGAAAATGTATGGTTGTTGTTAGATAAACAACATTTGTAAAGTGATTTTTTTGTAAAATTGTCAATTAGGGATTAAATTGAGAAATGTGATAAATTGTGTGGTAAATGTATGAAATAATGAAAAATATGGGCTACTTTGATAATATGGTAAATTCGGCTAGCATGGGTAGGGACCTAATTGCATGAATTTGTATTTTTATGAGCTAAGGACTAAATTGTAAAGATGTTGAAATTTAGGGGCAAAAGTGTAATTTTTCCATAATATATTTTTTGGGCTAAATTGAATAGAATGGTAATTGAATAAGTTAAAATTGATATTATATAGATCAAGAAAAGTGGAGTTCGGATCTAGATCGGGAGAAAAATAAAGTATTGGACTAGTCGATCCATTTCGTCTTTTTTGTGAATCGAGGTAAGTTCATATGTTAATAAGCATTAATATAATTGTGTTTTAAAATGATTTATTATTGAAATAATTTTGAATATGACCTTACGGATATGTTCGACGAAGATTTGGCAATTTGAAATCCCGGCTGAACCTTAGAAATAAAGTAAGATACGAATGACATGTCATTAGGGGTTATGTGTTTGGGTGCTAGTCTGTACGTCTTACTGGTGGCTGAGTTATTCGGCATGTGTTACGGATTCTCATCAGCTTGTGTGAGCAGCACCGTGTAGTTATGTCTTGACCGTCAACTTGTGTGAGTAGACCCGTTGATAGCTCGAGAGTGAGCATTATATGAGATATGAGATTGAGATAGCTTCGGCTATGTATTGGCACTTAGGGTGACAGATTCTCGAGTATCCGATATTATTCCAAATGGTTCAACGGGTATATCAAGGATATGGATGAGTATGAGATTGATACGAGATGGTGTAGGTATGTACATGAACCATACAAGCACTGAATCAAAGAAACTTGTGAATTTCATATCTAACCTTGTGAATGAATATGTGATAGGTTTGTGGATCAATATCAGTTATATTATGGTGTGTTTAATTGCTTAAAATTTGTATATATGGTAAGTTAAGTTTATTACTATATGAACTTACTAAGCTTTATAGCTTACTCTGTTTACTTTTCCATGTTTTATAGTGATTTCAAAGCTTGCTCAGATTTGGGAGTCATCGGAGATCTCATCACACTATCAAGATATCATTTTGGTACTTTTGAACTTATGTATTTGGTTATATGGCATGTATAGGAGTGTGGTTGATATGGTATTTATGTTGGTAATGGAATTAGCCATATGATTTGGCATTGTAAATGAAGTATGTTTAGTTATGTGTATAGCCATGTGATTTGGCTTATTTTGGTTTTTTTGGTTATGTATGTATATGTGCAAATGTCTTTTGTTATGTGGTTGTAATTGCTAAATTAATGCTTGTTGTGAATTGTAATTTTGAGTACCAAATGATTGAGATTTGAGACTGGTATGCTTGTGGTTTTAGGTAAAGTAATGCATAACTGAAATTGACCATATAGGTGATTTGAGAATATGCAATAGGTATGAAATTGAATGGTTAATTGTGATACTTGTGTTTTGTGGATGTTAATATTGGTATAGCACGATTTTAGGCTTGATTGAGATTGGTTGGAATGCATATTTATGCCATGTTATATGCCATTTGATTTGTGTAGATGAAGGCAAATTTAGGTGAGCAATATGGCTTGGTAAATAGCCTATTTTTGTCCATACGGGTGTGTATCTCAGCCGTGTGTGAGACACGGTCAGGTGACACGGCCGTGTGTCCCCTCGTGTTTAATTAGAAACCAAGTCAGTATGTTTCACACGGCCCAGCACATGGGCAAGTGTCCCTTATATTTTGGAAAAATTTTGTAAGTTTTCCAAAAATTTCTTGAGTTATCGGTTTAGTCCTGAACCACGTCTAATGCATGATTCGGACCTCATAGGCTCGTATTAGGGACAATGTGATTGATTTTTGAATGATTTATATTTGGATATGGAAATTGTATGTGGAATGTATGATTATTTATGAAATAAGTCCGGTAATACTCCGTAACCTTATTTCGGCGACGGATACGGGTTAGGGGTATGACACATCATGTAACACTCTGATTGGGCCTAGTCAAAACAGTAGTTTCAGGACCACAAATTCGATGATGAAAATTTTATTTTTATTATATTTTTATGGTATACAATTTCACGGAATAATTTCGTGAAAATTTCGTTCGAAAATTTTGACGTTCGGGCACTTAATTTAGTCAAAAGGACTAAATCGTAAAAAGTGCAAAAGTTGAGTTCTACATGTTAGAAGTGTCAAATTGTTATGATTTTTTAAATTAAAGGTCCTTAAATGGTAATTAGACCATTGGTTAATTGTTGGACAAAAATGGACATGAAATGGGTGTAATAAAATATTTTTAAGTTACGGGTATTTTGGTAAACTAATAATTAAAAGAATTAAAAAGGCAAATAAGCCAAATTAGCTATCATCTTCTTCATTCAACCGTTTCTACCAACAGCAGCCATGTTTAGGGTTTGTTCAAACTCCCAAGCTCGATTAGCAAGGAAAATCGAAATTCAGGCTAAAATCGAAAAGTATCAGGTTGTAGACAAAATGGTAAACATGGCCATTTTTGCATACGAGTTTTGGCAGGTCAGCTCGGGGTTAGAGATCGTCGGAGGTAAAATCACACTATCAAGCTATCATTTTTGGGAGAATTAATTCAAATATTAGAAATACAAGTGAGTGGGATGTATAGGAAGTTGGTTTGTGATATGTATTATTATTATGACTTTGGCCATATATATCGGTCTGCATTGAGTTATCGTATATGATCATGAGATGTGGTCCTTATCCATTATGGTTTGTAAGTTGAATTAATCATGCCATGGCCTATGTTTTGATGTGATGATATAGTTAGCTTTGTTTGTTATGCATGATTGGTAATACAACAGGTAAGTTAAATGCAGGCCTGCGGATCATGAATTAAATGGAAATGAGTATGTTGCCTTGAATATGGATGTTTAATGAACAAATTGGTAACTACATTATGATGGTATAAAATGAGAATAAGATTTAGCATGTATAGTTCTAGTTAATGTAAGAATGTATATTATATACAGGATGGTAAGCAAATATGTTTAAAGTGAATGACATGTTATTGCATGATTATGGATGTGTAAGTGCTCATTTATGCCATGTTATATGTCTTTAAATATGAGTTTATGCATGTGTTCAAAAAGTTCTGAATTAAATGAAATTTTATGGCCCGATTTTCGTCTATGTGTATGGTTAAGTCTGGTAATGCCTCGTATCCTGTTCCGGCCTTGGACACGGGTAAGGGGTGTTACATATCAAAATATCATTATTCTAATACGATATGAAATTTTGTCAAAAACTAAGGATTCAAGGATCGATCTCCTCTCTTAGAGTGGGATAAGGAGTTGATACCATTGGATTTCGCGAAATTAGGTGTGGGAATTTATTTCTCTTAAAATGTCTGAAATTGTTGTTAATTAAATAAATGAGATAATATTAATTATTTTCTCAAGAAATTATGTAACGCAAAAATGGAAGAATACATTATGTATTCAAATGGATTAAAAATCTGTTAAAAAGGAGGATCCCAAGTAAGTTATTCTGAGCTTTCAGATATGTGATAATAAGTATGTGTTTGTGCAATTTTCTATTAAATGTGATGTTATATGATTTCCTAATACTCATGTATTGTGACTTATGGCATTATTGGATATGCATGAAAACTAATCATGCCACTATTTTTGTTGATATTCAGATTTGCATGTTAAGCATGCCATTATACTAATTTAGATTCGCATGTTAAGTATGCCACTATACTTATTCTGAATCACATGTAAAACATGCCTACTGAAATTATGTTCTGTATGCCATATCACATGCATGGGGTTGGATATGATTGTATAGAGGAAAATTCTAGCAGTTTAATAATCTGCATAATTCTTGTGGTTTAACCACATTATTCGACAATATATCTACATTATTTGGTGGCTTGACCACAATATTTTGTATCTGGCAACTTGACTACATTATATGGTGGCTTGTCTATATTATTGGTGTGTTATTGGATGGACAAGTTCTGGGGAACTCTTTATGGCGTGTAGCGAAGATGGGTAGGAAATGTTTTTTGAAAATCTATACTATTTTTGAAAAACGTTGAATTGACATCATTGCTATGCTTACTGATAAACGTGATTATGTGATTGTATATTTTTGTATATGTGATCTGTTATATTGTTAAGATTCTGTTTTAATTTCTATTGCTATGCAAATTGACCCACATTGGGCTTTAAAAGCTCACCCCCTTAAATTTTGATTTTTCAGATAATGGTTGAGGTCAGACATGAGCTTAGTTTATAGAGTTGCTCTCAGATATCTATTTGAATAAAGTTATAAACTATATGTTTTGGTATTTTTGGACTATCTGTTTATTTTCTACGGACTGTGGCATGGGACACTATTTTGGATTTTTGGACGTTTTGGATGATTTGGTTTTTTTAAAACTAAAATTTAAGACGGTTTATAGATATGGCAAGAAAAACTAGAATTTTCAACCTAATGACAAACTCAACTCAATGATTGTTGTTTCAAATTCAAGACTTCATCTTTTTTGAAACTCAATACTTTCTGCTCATTTAATTGAGATTTTACAAAACATGTCAAAGTTATGATTTCAATCGACAAGTGAAATTTAGTTATTTTCCGCTGCGACATTTTCTTTGAATTATGATATTTTCTATAAACATTCGAAACTTGAGTTTTTCTAAAGATAATAGGTTTTGACAATTTCTTTCGAAAAGAAAATTTCTAGACATTACTTGACTTTTCTTAAGCAAATCAAAATAACGATTTTAAATAATGACGATTGTCAAGAGAAAATAGTTAAATGATTTTCTATGCCATCATCATGGCTAATGTTACCTTCGAGATTTGGCCATAACGTCTAGGTCGAGTTTGGGGAGTTACATTTAGTGGTATCAGAGTCCGATTCAAAACTTGGATTGTGGTTTGTTTTTGAAATTTTCATGCATATCTGATAATGGGGGTATTTCTGGAAAAGTCTATGCTACAACTAAATACTTATTTTGATACAAATATGACATTCTGTTAAAAATTTGAGACCTTGAAGCTGACCTAAGATAAGTATTCCTTACATACTGAAACTTTAGATTGTGAAACTATAGACTGTGAAAACTTTAAGATTTTGAAAACTATAGATTTTGAAACTATAGTGAAACTGTTATGAAACTTTTAAACTGAAAATATTCAGAAATAATTATGAAAACTCGTTTCTAAATTATCAGATAAACTTCATAAAACTTAAAAAATCCGATAAGAAGATAAATACTCAAGGTGTTCGAACTTGGGTTGTGAGAGCTCATGGATAGCGAGGTTAGGGAACCTAAAATGATTCTTCTGTGTCACAGGTGCGCAGTCCCAAACCTATGGTTGAACCTGAGCTAGTAACTGATCAGGTCGAGCACACGCACACTGTTAAGGAGGAACATCGGGAGCCTGCTGACGATGCTGTGTCACAGGTCATGTTTAGGGGTCCTGAGCGTGTAGCGGGAACCCAAAATGGATTTGGAAGTTGAAAGACTATCGCTGAGAGGCTTCGATCAAGCGGAGCTGAGTTGTTTAGGGGCATTGCTAGGACAACCCCCACCGTAGCATAATACTAGTTAGAGGCTACTGAGAGAATTCTGGATCATATGGAATATACCTCCGAGCAGAAATTGAAGGGTACAGTATCACTATTGAGGGATGAGGTTTACCATTGGTGGCAGGTCATTTTAAGAGGTACTCAAGCTAAGAGACTAACATGGGAATATTTTCTTGATGCTTTCCAAAATAAATATGTGGGTAATCGGTATGTCGAGGCTCGTAGACCAGAGTTCATTGAGCTTAAACAGAGGGACATATTTGTGGACGAATATGAGGATGAATTTTTTAAGGATGAGTTGTTACGCTCAGGGAATGATCGCAAAAGAACAGGATAAGTGTGACAAGTTTGATAACGGACTAAGATATGAGTTGATTGTACTGGTAGCCCCTCATCAGGAAAGAGTTTTTAAAACTTTAGTGGAGAAAACCAAAATTGTTGAAGAAGTGAATCGTTTAGAATGCTAAACTAGTTAAAAAGCTAGAGTCTCTTCTAAGAGAGATGTCGGTCCTATTATCTAGGCCCCACGACCTAATAAGTGGGCCTGAGATGACAGACCACGATAGAATGTTGCCACGGTTGTTGATGTTGGGAGAGCCCAAAATTGTGCTACTTGTGGCAAGAGGCATCCTGGTGAATGCTGGAGGAGCTTGGGTGCATATATTAGATATGGATCCTTGGACCATAGGATCAATGATTGTCCACTTCGTAATGAGTAGATGTAAGCTCCAGAACAGAATCAAGCTCAAAACCAGAGAGTTGGACAGCAGCCTCAGAGAGGTCAAGGTCTGAATAGGGATGGTAATGCTGGTCAGAGATAGAGAACACAGGGTTAGGTTGCTAACAGAGTCAATGTAAGAAAACTTGCACTAGTCTATATAGCTAGGCGCAGAGAAGACCATGACGCAGCTGATGTCATAACATATACTTTTACCATTAATTTTGTATCGTACTTTGCTTTGATTGATACTGGTTCGACCAATTCGTATGTTTCTTGTTTGATGCTTGATAATTTGGGAATAAAAGTAGAGGAAACTGTTAGCAATGTAACTATACTTAGGCCCCTAGGACAGTCTATTTATGTGAACAAGATTTATAAGAGGTGCCCGTTAGAAATTTAATGAGAGGTATTTTTAGCAGATTTGGTGGAATTACCCTTCGTTTAATTTGTCCTTATTTTGGGAATGGACTGGTTGGTGGAACACCAAGTTAGTTTGGATTGCGTTGCAAAGAGTGTAACTCTCATTGGGAAGGAGATAGTGATGGTTGGAGAGCGTAGAGATTACTTATCTAAGGTGATCTTTGCTTTAATGGCTGAAAGGTTGGTGCATAAAGGATGTGAAGCCTATTTGGCTTATATTCTGGATACGAATGTTAGTGGATCAACTATAGATGTAGCACCCCAAATCCAGCCTAAACGTTACGACCGAATTCGGAAGTCTTATGAAAAAATATTATAAATTCGACTTCCTTTTTACTTGAAATCATCGTAAACCGCCATTACTTAGTAAGCCTAATTTGTTAGAAATTTTTTTGGATATACTTATTTAATTTAAAATCGTTTTTTGTTGACGTCTTTCAATTAAATCGAATGTTTCGCAACGAAGTTTCTTAAAACGTTATATTTTGGTAAATCGAGTTGTTTCCTTGAAAATAGTTATTTTCAGAAAAATTATCATTTTCATAAAAAACTGTTTTATCAAACATTATGCTGGAAAACCAAAATAAAAATCTGAAATAAAAAACAATCCCAAAAGTCCGAAAGCTCAAATTATACAAAACTCTCAAAACCAAAATTTAAGTAAGCTAAATTAAAGTAAAAATAGTTTTACGGCGTCGTGGACACAATCAAGCTCCTATTGCACCGACCCGCCTAAGCCTGAGTGTTACCTAAAAATTATAGACAATCAGAGAGTGAGTTTTGATAACTCAGTGTGTAACGCATACTTAAGCATAAATTCAAATTTAATCACAAACTTACTTTTCAGATTTCAAAATAAACTTTACTTTGAAAAACTTCTTTTTTTTAAAATAAAATTTTGAACCCAAAATTTGATAGCCCAAGTTTTACAATGTGGCTCTGATACTATTAAATGTAACACCCCAAACCCGACTTAGACGTTACGGCCAAATTCGAAAGTGTTACGAAGAAACATTATAAATTCGACTTTCTTTTTATTTGAAATGATCGTAAACCGTTGTTACTTAGTAAGCCCTATTTGTTTGAAAAACGTATGGATATACTTATTTAATTTTAAAATCGTTGTTTGTTTATGTCTTTAATTAAATCAAATATTTCACAGTGGAGTTTCTTAAAACGTTATATTTTGGTAAATCGAGTTGTTTCCTTGAAAACAGTTATTTTTAGAAAAAATGTCGTTTCCGTAAAAACTATTTTATCAAACATTATGCTGGAAAACCAAAATAAAGATCTAAAACCAAAAGTAGTTCCAAAATTTTGAAGAGTCCAAATTATACAAAACTCTCAAAACCAAAATTTAAGTAAGCTAAATTAAAATGACAATAGTTTTACGACGTCGTGGACACAACCGAGGTCCCGTCACACCGACCTACCTAAGCCTACGGGTTACCTGAAAGTAACAGACAATTAGAGAGTGAGTTTTGGTAATTCAGTGTGTAATGTATACTTAAGCATAAATTCAGATTTAATCACATAGCAAAATAGATACAAACATAAGTATTTTATAGAATCAGATTCATAACAGAGTCGTATAGATACAGATATGCATAGTCCTACCCCCATCCTCTACACACCAACTCTGACCATCCCAACACACCACGTGGGGTATAAAACACCCACATAGCCCTACACACTGCATAGTGTGTATACGACACTTTCCAGAATAATTATAGCTATGTTGCTATTATAATGGCGAGATATCGCCTTACACAGAACACTTACTCCACATATTACATATGCCGCCCTATAGTCAGATACAAATAGAATACCATATATAACAGAGTTATCAGATACCAGAATTATTATATTAAGCATGCTCGTATAACATATAATAAACATGTATATACATAGTAGATCATACATTTCGCATTACATTACATGCATTTAGACGTTATCTATGTCAAATTCATACAACCAGATTATCAGAATTCATGCTTTAAGGCTTAACCAAGCACATACCGGCCCATAGAAGGCCCATCATCGATCTGGATGACATGTACAACCCTAGAAAAAAATTTTGAAATTGGGGCCCACACGACCCACCCACGCCTGTGTTGCCCACACAACCTAAATGGTCAGCCTCGCACACGGTTTGTCACACTGTCGTGTGTCACACACAGCCTACCACACAATTAGCCACACAACTGTGTGGCGTCGACAGGCCCCAATTTTAGCTTTCGCCGATCACCGTTTTTCAAGTTTCATATTACACACCTTGTATTTTTAGAAAATGATCCCAAACACGAATAATATCACACCTAAAATAACAATTAACCCCACGAATTTCAGTAGTACTTCACGAAATTTAACAAATAATCACCCACATCCGAACCGCTACCACACCAATCCTAAGGCGCTGGAAGAACAACCAACTGCTCTCGATCCCCACCGAACAGTGTGAAAATGCTTAGATTAAACGAATTATGCCCCAATTTCACTACAAGATCACAACATTCAAACCAAAAGAAAACAAGAACTCAAGCTTCCAAAACATCACCACTTACTTGACAATTCAATAGCAACTACAACCACCAACAATCGTAATAAAAAATTCCAAGGAATGAAATCAAGATTCAATATAGAAAGACAAACAAAAATTGAAGAAAGAGAAGGAACAAAAACCAAGAAATCAAATAATAAAGAAACTAGCACATGGGAAAAAAAACAACATGAATAGTGGGTTCTTTTAGGGAAAGAAACGTGAAGTAAAATGGGGCTATTTTTGGACAAAAAAGAAAAATATAAAGTCAAATAAAAATGAAAGATCCTGCTGAATAGACTTTTACAACTAACCTACTCATCAAAATTCAAATTTACCCCAGACTCTACCATTAAGCAACTTATAATGAAAGGAGAAAAATAAGTTCATTTTGCTCACGCCGAGACTAAAACTCAAGATCTAAGGCACACACACCAACTAATTAACCGCTGAAGCATATACTTATTTATAACAGAATTCGTAAAAATAAGATGTAATAAATCAGGGCATTACAACTCTACCCCTTAAAAGAAATTTTGACCTAAAAATTTACCTGATTCAAACAGATGTGGAAACTATTGACAGATCTGGTCCTTAGGTTCCCACGTAAGTTTTTTAGTGCCATGATTCCACCATAGAACCTTAACTAATGGAATAGGCTTCATCCTTAAGACCTTACATCTCGATCCAGAATCTGAATAGGCTCCTTCTCAAATGTCAAATCTGGTCTAACCTCAATCTCCTCAACAGAAATGACATGAGATGGGTCATACCGATACCGCCTCAACATGGAGATGTGAAACACATCATGGATATGGTCTAACTCTGGAGGTAGCTTTAGCTGATAAGCAACAAGTCCCACACGTTTCAGAATCTGATACGACCCAATGAACCTAGGGCTCAACTTGCCCTTACGTCCAAACCGCATAACCTTCTTCCATGGCGATACCTTGAGGAACACCCAATCTCCCATAGAATACTCGATGTCCCTCATCTTCAGATCTGTGTAAGACTTTTATCTATTAGAAGCTGTCTTAAGATGATCCCAAATCAATTTGATTTTGTCTTTAGTCTCAGAAACTAACTGTGGGCCTAAAACCCGTTGCTCACTCAACTCAATCCAACATAATAGAGTACGACACTTACGACCGTACAAAGCCTTGTAAGGTGCCATCTGAATACTGGACTATAAACTATTATTGTAGGTGAACTCGGCCAATGGCAAAAAATCCTCCGAACTACCTCAAAAATTGTTCAGACAACTCCAAAGCATATCTTCCAGTATCTGAATCACCCTGTCAAATTAACCATCTGTCTGAGGATGGAACACAGTATTGAAATCCAATCTCGAACCCAGAGCCTCATGAAGTTTTTTCGAAAACCAAAAAGTAAAACGAGGATCTCTATCTAAAATAATTGAAACTGGAACCCCATGAAGTCTCACAATCTCAAAAATGTATAACTTGGCCAACATCTAAAGAGAATAATCTATCTGAACAGGTATAAAGTGGGCAGACTTGGTCAACCGATCCATAATGACCCATGCAAAATCCTTCTTAGTAGGTGTTAACAGCAACCCAGTAATGAAGTCTATAGTCACACGTTCCTATTTCCACATGGAAATCTTAATGGGTTGAAGCAAACCCGAAGGCAACTGATGCTCAGCCTTAACTTGCTGACATGCCAGACAACGAGAAAGAAAATCCGTTACCTCTTGTTTCAAACCCGACCACCAATACAATTCACGAAGATCCCGATACATCTTATTTTCACCAGGATGCATAGTATATGGGCTGTTATGTGCTTCCCTCAGGGTAGATTGTCTCAAATCAGAGTCATTCGGTACAAAAACTCGTCCTTAGAAACACAGAACCCCATTACTATTTAGCCCAAAATCAGACGTACTACCATCCTCTACCTAACAGAAATGGAGAACCAGAGAATCATCCCCTAACTGTTTATCCTAAATCTGATCAATCCAAGTCATCTTAGCTTGCAACTCGGCTAGCAGACTCCCATCATCAAATAGACTTAGGTGAGTAAACATCTCCCTCAAATTCGACATTGCTCTACGACTAAGAGCATTGGCCACCACATTGGCCTTATCGAGATGATACTCTATAGTGAAATTGTAATCCTTGAGCAATTCAATCCATCTATGCTGCCTAAGGTTCAACTCCTTTTGGGTAAGGAGATGCTTAAGGCTATTGTGATCGGTGTAGATGATACACCTTTTGACATACAGATAGTGCCTCCAAATCTTTAAAGCAAAGACAACAACAACTAACTCGAGACCGTGTGTCATATAATTCCCCTTGTGTGACTGAAGCTATTGGGATGTATAAGCCACAACCTTACCATCTTGCATCAGAACACATCCCAAGCCGACGTACGATGCATCACTATATACCACAAACTCCTTACCAGATTCAGGCTTTATTAGAACAGAAGCCTAAGTTAAAATAGATTTGAGGTTCTCAAAGCTCGATTACTGCACATTAGTCCAGACAAAAGGGGCATTCTTACGCAATAGCTTAGTTAGAGGAGCTACAATTAACGAGAACCCCTCGACAAATCTTCGGTAATAGCCTGCAAGACCTAGAAAATTGTTGATCTCAAAAACATTCTTGGGCTATTTCCGATCAAGTACAACCTCAATCTTTCTAGGATCAACTCGGATGCCCTCTACAGAAACCACATGCCCTAGAAATGTTACTTCTCTTAACCAGAATTCACACTTGCTCAACTTAGCGTAGAGCTGTTTCTCTCAAAGTATCTGAATAGCTACTTTAAGATGCTCATCATGATTATCTTCAGTCTTAGAGTATACCAGAATGTCATCGATGATGACTACAATAAACTGATCTAAATATGGTTGGGAAACCTGGTTCATCAAATCCATGATTGTAGTTAGAGCATTCGTCAAACTAAAGGGCATGACTAGGAACTCGTAGTGCCCGTAACGACTCCTAAAAGTAGTCTTATGGATGTCAACCTCTTTAACCTTAAGTTGATGGTACCCAAAACGGAGATCTATCTTGGAAAATATAGAAGCCCCACGAAACTGGTCGAATAGATTGTCGATTCTCAGAAATGGGTACTTGTTCTTCACAGTTAGCTTATTCAACTGTTGGTAGTTGATACATATTGTCATGGTAACATCCTTTTTCTTTACAAAAAAAAATTGATGCCCCCTACAGAGACACACTAGGACGGATGAATCCATGATCAAGGAGTTCCTAAAGTTGAGCCTTTAACTCCATAAGCTAATTCAGTGCCATACGGTAAGGAGCGATGGACACCGAAGCTACACCCGACAGAAGCTCAATACCGAACTCAACTTTTCGATTCAGAGGCAAACCTGGTAATTCCTCAGGGAAAACATCTAAAATTCCTTAACGATTTGGATGTTCCCAACAGAAGAGTCCACAGAAATTGAATCACTTATAGGAGCCAGATACACTTCACATCCTTTCCGAACCAATTTTTCAGCCACAAGAGTATAGATCACATTGGATAAGTAATCTTAATACTCACCGAACATAATCACCTCCACATCACTTTCAGATCTCAGAACTACCTCAGTAGCAGAATCCAAACTGACTCGATGCTTTACAAGCCAGTCCATTCCTAGAACCAAATCAAATTCTCCAAATGGTAGCTCCATCAGATTAGCCAGAAACACAACCCCTTGTACCTCTAATGGTACATTCCTATACAGCCTATTTAGCCAAACATATTGACCCAATAGACTTAGTACAGTAATCTCACTGGAAGTGTTCTCAACAGAAACCCCCAAGTTTACAGAAATAGAGCTAGCTACATATGAGTGTGTTGACCCTATGTCTATTAGTGAAAAATAAGGGACATCATAAATAAGGAACATGCCCGTAATCACATCAGTGACGCCTCTGTCCTGATGACATCGAGTAGTATAAACCAACACAGACTACCTCGTATCAGTCTGGTTAGCACCTCTGCTTAGTGCTCTCTGCCCTCTACCCATACCATTACCACCCCTGGCCAGACCACGGCCCCTAAACGCTGCTGAAATGCTCACTGAGGCTAAAATAAACACAGAGTTGGAGCTTGCATCTAATCAGAATGCTGTGGGAAATCTATAATACGATGCTCCATCCACGCACATTGTAGACATGCTTCCAACCTCTTCCAACACTCGCCCGGATGGCGTCTACCACAATCACTACACGGTTGGGCCACAGTAGGAGCAACTGGAACTCCAAACCTAGAAGGCCCATCAAATCTGGCCCATTTCTTAGGCCTCTGAATAGAACTAAAGGGCTCTAAATCCCTCTTATTCTTAACTCTCTCGGTCTCTGTTCTGGTGCTCAGCGCACTGAACCTCTTCGACAATCTTCGCCTTGTCCTCCAAAACGAAAAACTCCCGCACCCTTTGCGGAGCTATCAAGACTCTCAGATTATCTCTTAGATCATCCTCAAAATGAACAGATTTCTCATACTTAGACACCACCATCCCACGAACGTAACGGCTCAATATTAAAAATTCAGCCTCATACTCGGCCACAGTCCTATCTCTCTGAGTGAGATTTATGAACTTGCGTCTATGAGCATCCATATAACTCACCCCCACATATTTACTTAGGAAAGCAGTCTTAAAATTTTCCCAATTAATTTGATCCTGCTGAGTACCCACTCAATTGTTAACCACCATTGATACGGCTCATCGTGAAGCAGATATATTGCACACTTCAATTTTTACTCAATGGTGCAGTTAATATCATTCATTATCATCCTTATGGCCTTCAACCAATATTCAGCCACAATTGGGGCAACTCTAGTGACGCCCCTAAACAGTTCAACATCATTAGACCGGAGTCATTCAATTATTGACCCATGACTCCCAGAACCAAAATAGGGCCCAGCGGCCCTTTCCAATACTCTAAGCATAGCTTGGGACAGCTGCTTTGAGACCCGGTCTCAGCAGTAGGTGTAGTCGGTGTTTCACTTGTATCCAGATTAGGCATACTGCCCATCGAGGATGACTCAACTCGAGTCCCTTTACGGTGCTTGCCACACTCACAAGTACCACGGTCATGTGTTCCATGAGCACCCATCATATTCACAGTTTTATCTACATTACAGAGTTTTATGTATCAGTTTTAGTGTTTATTATCAAGTATTTTATGCTTCAAATAATTATCAGAAGTTTCCAGTCTCTAACTAACTCAATCCAGTTTTAATCGTTTCAGAGTTTTCTAACTAAAATATATCTAAGTTAGAAGTACTTACAGGATCGGTGCAGGACGCTCGGTATAACACAAACTTGCTTTTCAGATTTCAAAATAAATTTTACTTTGAAAATTATTTTTTTTACAAATAAAACTTTGAACTCAAAATTTGACAGCCTGAGTTTTGCAACGTGGCTCTGATACCACTAAATGTAATAAACCAAACCCCGCTTAAACGTTACGGTCGAATCCGAAAGTGTTACGAAGAAGCATTATAAATTTGACTTTCTTTTTATTTGAAATGATTGTAAACCGTTGTTACTCAGTAAGCCCGATTTGTTTGGAAAACGTGTAGATAGACTTATTAATTTAAAATCATTGTTTGTTTACGTCTTTCAATTAAATCAAATATTTCACTGTGGAGTTTCTTAAAATGTTATATTTTGATAAATCGAGTTGTTTCCTTGAAAATCGTTATTTTTAAAAAAATTATCGTTTTTGTAAAAATTGTTTTATCAAACATTATGCTGGAAAACCAAAATAAAAATTTGAAACCAAAAACAGTCCAAAAAGTCTGGAGAGTCCAAATTATACAAAACTCTCAAAACCAAAATTTAAGTAAGCTAAATTAAAGTAAAAATAGTTTTATGACGTCGTGGACACAACTGAGATCCCGTCGCAGCTACTCGCCTAAGCCTGAGGGTTACCTGAAAGTAACAAACAATTAGAGAGTGAGTTTTGATAACTCAGTCTATAATGTATACTTAAGCATAAATTTAGATATAATCACATAGCAAACAGATGCAAACATAAGTATTTTACAAAATCAGATTCATAACAGTCGTATAGATACAGATATGCATAGTCCTACCTCGATCCTTTGCACACCAACTCCGACCATCCTAACACAACATGTGGGGTATAAACCAACCCTACATACTGCATAGTGTTTATACGACACTTTACAGAATAATTGCAGCTATGCTGCCAGTATAATGGCAAGATATTGCCTTACACAGAACACTTACTCCACATATTACATATGCAGCCCTATAGTCAGATACAAATAGAATACCAGATATAACAGAGTTATCAGATACCAGAATTATTATACTAAGCATACTCGTATAACAGATAATAAGCATGCATATACATAGTAGATTGTACATTTCGCATAACATTACATGCATTTAGACATTATCTATGTCAAATTCAAACAACCAGATTATCAGATTTCATGCTTTAAGGCTTAACCAAGTACATACCAACCCCACAGAAGGCCCACTATTGATCGGTATGAATGTATGACCCTAGAGAAAAATTTTAAAATTTGGGCCCACATACTCGTGTGGCTCACACGACCTACCACGCAGCCGTGTGGCATTAACATACCCTAATTTTGGCTTTTGCTAATCATCATTTTTTGACTTTCTCATTACACACCTTGTATTTTCAGAAAACGATCCCAAACATGAACAGTTCTACACCTAAAATAGGAATTAACACCACTAACTTCAGTAGTAATTCAAAAAATTTAACAAATAATCAACCACATTCAAACTAGAGCAACCCTACAAAAACACATCCTCGCACTTACCGTTGAATGAACTGCTACCACACCAATCCTAAGGCACTGGAATAACAACCAAATACTTTCGATCCCAATCTAATAGCATGCAAATGATTAGGTTAAACGAATCACGCCCTAATTTCACTACAAGATCACAACATTCTAACTAAATGAAAACAAGAACCCAAACTTCCAAAACATCACCACTTACCCAACAGTTCAATAGCAGTAACAACCACCAACAATCATAATAGAAAAATCCAAGGAATGAAATCAATATTCAAAATAGAAAGACAAACAAAAATTGAAGAAAGATAAGGAACAAAAACCAAGAAATAAAATAATAATAAAACTAGCATATGGGGAAAAAACATGAATAATGAGTTTTTTTTAGGAAAGAAACATGAACTAAAATGGGGCTATTTTTAGAGAAAAGAAGAAAAATATAAAGTCAAATAAAAATAAAAGATCCTACTGAATAGACTTCTACAACTAACTCGTTCATCAAAATTTAAATTTACCCCAAACTCTACCATGAAGTAACTTATAATAAAAGGAGAAAAAATAAGGCCATTTTGCTCACGCCGGGACTGGAACTTAAGATCTAAAGCATACACACCAACCAATTAACCACTAAAGTAGATACTTATTTATGACAAAATTTGTAAAAATATGAATAAATCAGGGCATTATAGTAGAGAATATTCCTATAGTGAGATATTTTCCCGATGCCTTTCTAGAAGAGTTACTTGGATTACCTTCGTAGCTCGAGGTTGAATTTGGCATTGATTTATTGCCTAGAATAGCTCCGATGTCCATTGCCCCTTATCACATGGCATTTAAAGAGCTAGTGGAACTTAAGGCACAATTACAGGAACTTCTGGATCATGAATTCATTAGACTTAGTGTGTCACCATGGGGAGCACCATGAACTTCTAAGATTACATTTAAGACTCAGTATGGTCACTACGAGTTCTATGTGATGCCATTTGGTCTCATTAATGCTCGAACAACTTTTATGGACCTAATGAATTGGGTTTTTCAGCCCTGTCTTGATTAATTTGTTGTAGTCTTGATTGAAAACATCTTGACCTACTCCAAGTCTGAAATAGAACATGATGAACACTTGAGAGTTGTCTTACAGATTCTCCATGAGAAATAACTTTATGCTAAATTAAGTAAGTGTGAGTTCTGGCTCTATAAAGTGATGTTTTTGGGATACGTGGTATCAGGTGAGGGTATCTATGTTGGTCCAAAGAAAATTGAGGCTATTTTGGACTTGAAATAGCTTAGAAATGTTAGTGAAATTTAGAGTTTCCTTGGATTAGCTGGTTATTATAGAAGGTTTATGGAAGGGTTTTCCTTGATTGTAGCTCTTATGACCAAGTTATTGAGAAAGAGTACACCTTTCAAGTGGACTAACAAGCAGTAGGAAAGTTTTGAAAAGCTTAAGTCTGTGCTGACTCAAGCATCAGTTTTGATCCAACCAGAGTTTGGGAAGGATTATGTAGTATACAATGATACATCTTATACCGGTCTAGGTTAAATTTTGATACAAGAAGGAAAGCCTATGCCTCGAGACAACTTAAGCCTTATGAGTGTAACTATCCAACCTATGATCTTAAGCTTGCAGCTGTTGTTGTCACCCTTAATATTTGAAAGCATTATTTTTATGTTGAGAAGTGTATTATTTACATAGATCATAAGAACATTAAGTACATCCTCACCTAAAATGATTTAAACTTGAGGCAAATGAGATGGATTGAGTTGCTCAAATATTACAGTTGGACCATTAAGTACCACCGGAGAAAATTGAATGTTGTGGCTAATGCACTGAACCGATGACTGATTTAAGAGTGATGTTCACTAAGTTGAGCTTGTGGAGTTTCAAGTGAGACTTACCTTAGTGGATGAGATTCGACTGAAGTAGTCTGTTGATACATCTCTTGCACCTCGATTCAGACAGATTGAGGAAGGTAAGACTACTGATTTTAGGCTTAGTTCTGATGGATTTTTATGTTTTCATGGGAGATATTATGTGCCCGATGATCAAAATTTAAGATAATCTATACTTCGGAAGTGCATGGTAGCCTATACACTATGCATCCTGGAGGGAATAAGATGTACTGATATTTGATGGAACAATATTGGTGGCCAAGGCTTAAGCGTGATGTAACTGAGTATGTAAGTAAGTGTTTAACATGCCAGCAAGTTAGGGTTGAACATCAATTCCTCTCTAGTTTATTGCAACCTATTCAGATTTCTTAGTAGAAGCGGGAACGTGTGACCATGGACTTCGTTAGTGGGTTGCCTTTGACGCCTACTAAAAAGGATTCCATCTGGGTAATGATGGATAGATTGACCAAGCCATCACATTTTTTGCTTGTCCATACTGATTATTCACTACATAAGTTGGCGAGGTTGTATATTTTAGAAATTGTCAGACTTCATGGTGTACTGTTGTCCATCATTTCCGATCAGGATCATTAGTTTATATCACAATTCTAGAAGAAGTTACATGAGGCCCTTGGGACTCGGTTGAACTTTAACACATCTTTTCACGCACAGTCTGATGGGTAGTCTGAGTGAGCCATTTAGATTGTTGAGGACATGTTGAAGGGTTGTGTGATCGACTTTAGTGGTAGTCGGTAAGAGCATTTTCCATTAGCAGAGTTTACGTATAACAATAGTTTTTAGTCAAGCATTCAAATGGCTCCTTATGAAGCACTAAATGGTCACAAATGTTGTACACCTCTATGTTGGATTAAGTTGGGGGAAAATAAGGTATTGGGTCCGAATTTGGTACAAGAGACTAGGAATGTGGTGAAATTGATTATGGATCGATTGAAAGTAGCATCTAATCAACAAAAATCTTACCCTAACTTGAGGCAGAGGGATATAACGTTCAGTGTTGGGGATCGAGTTTTCCTGGGTTAGACTAGTAGCTTACCAGTTAGAGTTACTTCCAGAACTGGACCGCATTCATGATGTGTTTCATGTTTCTATCTTAAGAAAATATCATTCTAATCTATCTCACGTGATTCCAATTGATAAGGTCGAGGTGAGGCACGGTTTATCTTACGAGAAAGAGCCTGTTCAAATTTTGGACCGTGAGGTTAAAGTGTTAAGGAAAAAGAAAATTCCTCTAGTAAAAGTATTATGGAAAATCATGGAGTTACGGAAGCCACTTGGGAACTTGAAGATTCGATATGATGTCAATTTCCCTATATTTCCAAACCAGGTAAATTTTGAGGACGATATTTATTTTAAGGGGGTAGAGTTGTCACACCATATATTTTGTTTATGAATTTGTCAATTCATAAATAAGCTAGTGAGTAGTCAAGTGGTTAAGTGCCTAATTAAATTCCTAGAGATCTTAGATTCAATTCCCCTTACTCACATTTTTTTATAGACTTTTTGGCATTTAAAAAGGGTTGGTCAACCCCCTTACCGTCTAACCGATTATTGCCATGCTTGGGAAGATTCTTCCCTTGTTTACATGGTCAACTTTCCCTCAATAGCCCCCTTTTCACTTCCATGATCCCTTTTCCATGCCATTATCCCCTCAATATGCCATTTTACCTCCCTTACCATACCTTAACCGTCCAATGCACCTAGAAACGTAAAGCACTTTTTTTTTGTTCATTTTACTCTTAGCCTCTCTTTTTTCTGCCCTTCCTTCTTGCTCCTCCCTTTTCTCTCATTTTTCTTATATTTTTCCACCTAAATCACCCATTTTCTTCATATTTCTTCCACTCCCTCACCATTTTTAGCCAACTGAACAACCATTTCACCACCACACCACCATTGTCATCATCGTGCTGACGTCGCCAACATCCTTCACTTTTCTTCTTTGTTTTTCATCCTCTTCTCCTCCTCTATCTCGTAATTGTTTTTCCATATATACAAACATTATATTTTAATTTTTTGAAATGATTTATTGATAACCTTTCTAATTCTTCATCTTAATTTTACTTTTTTGTAGAGGACCCTCTTCTCTAAACGAATCGTCGTAGGAATCATTAAGGCTCATTACTCTAGACATTGTGTAAGTATTGAAGATCTTCTGATCACGATTAACTCTACTTTTATTCTCAATTAAGACAATTCTAACATTAAGTTTTATTGTGTATTCGTGAAGTGATATTCGTAAATCTTGGATTTATACTTCATATTTTGGGAGCATTTGTTTTAGGCAGCCGATTAAATAAGTATTTTACTTAATCACTTAAATGAGAGATATTCATCAAAATATCATTATTTTGATACGATACAAAAGTTTGTTAAAAACTAAGGATTCAAGGATCTATCTCGTCCATTAGATTTGGATATGGAGTTGATACCATCGGAATACATTATGTATTCAAACGGACTAAAAATCCGTTAAAAAGGAGGATTCCGAGTAAGTGATTCTAGACTTTTGGATCTATGATAATAAGTATGTGTTTGTGCAATTTTCTATTAAATGTGATGTTATATGATTTCCTGATACTCATGTATTGTGACTTATGGTAGTATTGGATATGCATGAAAACTAATCATGCCACTGTTTCTGTTGATATTCTAATTTGCATGTTAAGCATTCCATTATTACTTATTCTGGTTCGCATGTTAAGCATGGCACTATATTAATTCTGATTCGCATGTTAAGTATGCCACTTTATTGATTCTATATCACATATAAATCATGCCTACTGAAATTATGTTTTGTATGCCATATCACATGGTTGGGGTTGGGATATGATTGTACGAAAGAAGATTCTGACAGTTTAATAATCTGTGTAATTTTGGTGGTTTAACCATATTATAAGGCAGTATATCTACATTATCTGGTGGATTGACCACAATATTTTGTATCAGGAAGATTGACTGCATTAACTGGTGGCTTGTCCACATTATTGGTGTGTTATTAGATGGAAAAGTTCTGGGGAACTCTTTATGGTATGTAACGGAATGGGTAGGAAATGTTTTCTAAAAATCTACACTGTTTTTGAAAAAGTGGTGCATCGACATCATTGCTATGCTTACTGATAAATGCGATCCTGTGATTATATATTTATATATATGTGATCTGTTATGTTGCTATAAAAATTGACCCATACTAGGCTTTAAAATCTCACCCCTTAAATTTTGATTTTTTAGATAATAATCGAGGTTAGGACATGGGTTCAACTTACAGAGGTGCTCTCAGATTTCTATTTGAATAAATTGATAAACTATATGTTTTGGTATTTTGAGAAAATCTATTTATTTTCTGCGGGCTGTTGCATGGGACACTATTTTTGAATTTTTGACGTTTTGCATGATTTTTTTAAATTAAATTTTAAGACAATTTATAGATATGGCAAGAAAAACTAGAATTTTCAATCTAATGACAAACTTAACTCAATGATTGTTATTTCAAACTCAAGACTTCATTTTTTTTAAAACTCAACACTATCTACTCATTTATTTGAGATTTTACAAAACATGTCAAACTTATTATTTCTAATTGATAAGTGAAATTTGGTTTTTTTTGCTGCGACATTTCTTTTGAAATATTATTTTTTCTGTAAACATTCGAAACTTGAGCTTTTCTAAAGATAATCAATTTTGATAATTTCTTTCTAAAATAAAATTTATAGACACTACTTGGCTTTTCTTAAGCAAATCAAAATAAAGATTTTAAATAATGACGATTGACGAGAGAAAGTAGCTAAATGATTTTCTACGCCATCATCATGGCCAATATGACCTTCGAGATTTGGTCATAACGTCTAGTCCAAGATTAGGGGGTTATATGATTAATGACCAACTTGAGATCAATTCTGGTACAAATGCTCTGTATACTGTTGTGATATCCAGAAAGAACTAGATAACCCTAAGAAGTATAGGTGTGCTTTCTACCCTACTCCTTCTAATTTTATAAATTTATCAATTTTTTCTTGGAATTGTCAAGGGCGTGCGAGTAGTAAGTTCCCTCGCATTTTTCATGACTATAACCAAGATTACAAGTCAGATTTTGTGAGTTTACTAGGAACTAGAGTTAGTTGAAGTAAAGCAGACTTGATCATTGCTAAGTTGGTTTTTCAGTTCTTATGTCGTGTGGAGGCAATTAGTTTTTCCGAAGGTATTTAGGTTTATTGGAATGATTCAGTACAAGTTGAGATTACTCAGAATCATCCTCAATTTATCTTGGCTTGGGTCTTTGCTAACCCTATGTCTCATCCTATTTTTATTGTAACACCCTAAACCCGGCCTGGACGTTATGGCCGAATCTGGCGAAGTCACATTGAAGTGTTTTTTGTAAAGTACGAATCTGTTAAAAACCCATTCTCTATTAAACCTTTTTGAACAACCTTTGAGCAGATTTCAAGGCTTGTCATTTATTTTCAAAATGTACGTCGTTTGTCTAAAAATTAATCATATTAAAACATCGTTATCTATTTAAAAATGTTATTTCTTGCGGAAGCTTTTGAAACATGTTACGTAACCGTGATGTTTTGAAAAGCATTTATCCTTTCAAAACCCGTGTCCTACTACTAGCAGATATATATCAATATAAATAAAACCCCAAATTAAAAATAAAATCCAGAGAGGCCTCATTACAGAAAAATACCCAAAGAAAACTACTTATGAATTAAAAATCAAATATGGAAGCGTAATCTGTTGTGTGGCCACCTTCAAGTCCCTCGCAGCACCGATCAGCCTAAGGATTACTAGTGCAGGTAAGTAGAAGGGTGAGTTTATGAAAACTCAGTGTGTAATCCTTTAATAAACAAACAGTCAATCAAACAGTGAGCAAATACAGTCTAGGCCTAAGCCCATATCAGTAACAGTGACAATAGAAGTTTGGACTTTAGTCCATCTTAATACATAAATAGTCATTTTTGTGGGCCTTGGCCCATTACAGTAACAATAATCAGTGCAGTAATAGTAATCAGTGCAGTAACAGTTTAGACAGTATATATATAAGTCTTACCCGTCTAGCCTCTACACTCTAACTCCGTCCATCCCTACACTCCAAAATTAGCACCGGTTGCGGCACTAAACAGTAATATGCAGTTGGGCTGCCAGTAATTTAGGCTCGAAACCTTTCAGTACACTTCCTCCGATCAGTATAAACCCATCCCCATGTAATGCATCATACAATCATGTCATGTCATATCATAGAATCATACATGTATCCATTATAGTTTAAATAGCATGCTAAAATACGGACATACATTTACATATATATGCATACATCACATAGAGACAAAACAGTCATCTTACCATATGAGGGCAAAATAGTCATTTTACCACATAGGAGCATAACAGTCATTTTATCAATTTAGGGGTCTAGGTATACTTACTGACCCAACAGTAAGTCTACAGTCGTCTCGAGCGACCCGTGCAACCTTAACAGTCAAACAGTGAAAATGGGCCCACGACCCATAATGCGGCCCATATGGTCCCACATGTCCCGCGTGGCCCACAAAGCCCAAAAATGGCCTTGGCCATGTGGTCTACACATCCTGGCCCAATATTCTCCACACATCCATGTGGTTTACCCGTGTGGGGCCCACAGGCCCGTGGGGCCCACACAGCCTATTTCGACCCAATGTGGCCCAAAATGACCTAAGCCCATGAAATCGTTCATAGTGGCCTCTACGATCTAACGCCCATATTTATGCGTTTAGATTACCACATGAGCGAGCTCAGGCTCGTGTAGCATCGACGATCACTTATTTCGGCTTTTGCTGATTTACGATTATGGCAGTGTTGTTACACACCTTGATGCGAGTGTGTGCAAACAGGCCACAAGTGTTCCAACCCTAGATCCAAACACATTACATCATTAGTCCCTTTATCAACAGGATTAAATAATCCTCTTCTGTAACACTTATTAAAACGGTTTCTTATCACTTGCCTTATTCGATCGACTGAGGATCACTTCCTTAATCCGTTGCAAAAGACTGGTTCAACTCCTTTTAGAAGTATCCTACAATCCAACCAAGACTTAAAAATCTAAACCATATATTAATCATACCGAAAGATTGTACTAACCGCATAACACTTACCGGAAATGCCAAAACCTAGAATAGGAGAAGAACAATCGGCCTGCACCCCCAACAAAAGTCGAAAGCACACGATTCGATAGAAGCAAGGCTAGCATAACCACACACCTAGCACAAAACTACAGCAAAGTAAAATATTAGAAGAAAGATCACTACGGTAGAGATAGAACAGAAGAAACCATGTGCACCCACTGACTGCTCAAAGAATAATTGCCAAACCGAAAAAAAAAAGAGAGAGGGAGAAAAGAGTATTCGGCTATCATAATAAGATGAAAAGAGTGGAATATTTCAAACTAAAAGAATTGAGAGAGAGGGAGAATAAGACATTCGGCCAAAGAGAAAAGGGAAAGAATGACAGTTAGAGGAGTAGAGGAAGAAAGAAAATCGAAGCAGAGTAAGGTTGTATGGAAAAATAAAGTCGAAACAACAAAATGAGAAATACCCGAATGGTCTCCAAGCAAATATCCATCCCAAAAAGAGAGAAAAACAAAAGATGGAGAAGCAGTAAAACCAAAGACAAAATTTAGCTCAATAGCAACAAGGGAAAACTGTTGCTAAAGGAGTAGAGGGAGAACAGCGAAATCAGTCAGTAGGGTACTAAAAATGAAGAGCAAAACCAAAATGGGCAAAATGAAAAGTACCCGAATCATCCCCTAGTAGAATTCGGTAATCAAGAAGTGCAGAAAAGAACCAAAAGCGATCACAAAACTGAAAATAGAGAGAAAACAAATACCTAGCCGAATTCTTGGGAAGCATAAGTTCACAAACGGCACAACTCTCCCACTCCTCTCCAAAACCCGAATTATCCTCCAAACCACTCAAACCGTCCACCAATCCCTTGATTCCCTCCTCAAATCTCTTCTCCAATGCCTCAACTATCAATTTGAATCCCTTTCAAACTCCTTAGAGTTTCGGTCAATGCAGAACACTCCCACGACCAACAGCAAAATAAAACACTCCCTCGCACATAGCAGGACTCGAACTTCAGATCTCAAGCACTAGCAACACGCCACTTATCCCATAGACCAGCAGGCCCATTCTGTCATGTTTTACCCATATTTAATTAAAAGCCTACTGCCTAAAGACAGGGTTTATTCCTTTAAAAACAAAACTTTTGCATAAGCCAAGGCTTAAACCTAATACTTCTCAAACACTTCTCAAGACACTTAACCACTGAAGTAGATACACAGTTGTGTTATTTTCTTGCACAACTAAATATCTATGTTCAACCACCTATCTGTTCCCATGCTTAAAACCTAATAATTCTAGGCCAAAAATTCGAGGAGTTACATTTATCACCTTTGTTTGTGAGAGTCCAGACTAACAAAGAAGAAGGATTCTTTAGAGGATTTAAAGTTGGTAATTCCTGATGTTTCTGTTTCCTGGATGGAAATCAAAGATTTTAACATTATTTTTTCTTCTTGTGAAAAGATAGATGGATGATATTCTGGAAATAGGTTTTCTTTTTTTGGTGATTTTTTGGATTCAACTTATCTTAATGATTTGGGTTTCCATGGTCCCTCTTTTACATGGCATAGAGGTGGGTTCAACGAATGACTTGACAGGGCTATTGGTAATAAGATGCGGCTTACAGCGTTTCCTCATAGTTTGGTGACCCATCTCTCGCGAATCAAGTCTGATCATAGGCCTTTACTCCTTATAAGACCTAAGGCTAACTTGCCTAAGGGAAAATTGTTTAGATTTTTAGCTAGATGGGTTGAACATCCAAATTTCTTGGAGTTTGTTAAAGCTAATTAGAACTATAATGGGGACATGATTGTCTCCCTTTTTCAATTTACTTTCAGTATTAAAAATTAGGACAAGTCAATCTATGGGAACATTTGTATTCGTTAAAGAAAGCTACTATAAAAACTTTCTAATATTCAAAGGAAGATAGAGCGATTAGATTCTGATTTCTTGGGCCAACTAGAAATAGAGATATGATAGGACTTGGAGAGTGTTCTTTATCATGAGGAACTTCTCTTGAGACAAAAAGTAAGGTGTGATTGGATTTTCTTAGGTGACTAGAATACCAAATTATTTTATTGGCGTACACATTAGAGGAGGAAATATAATAGGATTACTACTCTAAGAATTGAATGGAGAATGGGTATTCTGTAACGCCCCAAATTTGAAGAGTCAAAAGTTTTGGCGTAAAGTTGTAAATAGTTGGTCTAGTGTATTATTAACCGCCTAAATGATTGTTTTGACGTACATGTGTGGGCGTATAGTATCCACTACTTAAAAAAGTAAAAACTTGACTTCATGATATTCAAGGGGTAAGTATGGAATGAGTATTCGCCAAAGGTATAGTATGCCTGATGTGTTTGGAATACTTTGCTAGTGAGATTTTAAGTAACTTGGTTAGAAATCAACAAGATGGCCAAGCTGGATAATTGCAATTTCAAGTTATTTATTAATAATTCTCTCAAAAACTATAAGCCAATTAAGAACGCAAGTTCTGAAACACTTGACGCTTATTATATTCCACTATGTAAGTTAAGTTATATATATGTGAGAGATGACTTTTAAGGGGGTTCTTTCTTCTTCCTCTTCCTTAAGTGGTATTTACTAAAACCTTCCTTAAGTCTGAATGTATCTTACAACGATGATCAAGAGGCTATGGTTCTTTTATGATTAGTAGTTACTTCTCATCAAGGTAAGTTTTTCAGCTCTACATGTTAAGTACTTAATGGGTAAATCTACATTGGTTAATTGAACAACAAGACTATAAGTATAAGGTTTTTTCATAAGATTGTTAGCTATTGAAATGATAAGTAAATTATATGTACAAGAGTATTAATGGTGAAATTATGTTTCTAAACAGTGGTTGTTGTTGGATTCATGATGGATATCTGGATCTGGAGCTTTGAACTATAGTAGGTGAGAATCAGGTGAGTTCCTATGCTAAGTCATGCATGTATTTTATTTATATCGAATCATATCTTTAGGCAAAGTTGATCAAACTATGAATTCAAAACCATGAAAATTATAATATGAAAATGATATGTATGTGACTACATGAATGATTTCTAAAGAAAATCTAAGAGTGTATGAATGTTTGCCGAGGATAGTATGTATGTTTGGTATGAAATTATATGAGTTCAAGTATGTAATGAGTAGTGTATGAGTACTGTGAAGTTGAAGTATAATTGTATATGTCTGTCTAGAATGTACGTTATGAGATGTGTGTTCTTTAGGGTGTAAGTTTGGGAATTAAAGTGTTGGGCTTAGATTGTGTCAATGTATAAAGAGTCTGTAAAGTGGGTTTGAGTTTGTGAAGTGGGTTAGATTCTGGTCATCGTGGCGGTATCTGATGTAGCTATCTAGATAGAAAACACAAACTCTGATATGAATCTCTAAAAGAAAAATCTATGACCATGACACCCTCTAAAATAGAATTAATAAATGGTGATTACCCATGGGGTTCTCTATGTGTCATAGGAAGATGATGGGCAAACCTCACAAAACGTGAGTTTACGTAAATCCATATCTTAAACATAACAACTAAGAAATTGCCTTTGTGGCGAACTCTGAAAGAATAGCCTTGTGGCAAACTCTGAAAGAATAACTTTTGTGGCATATTATGATTGTAATGCTCTTGTGGTGTGTTCTGTAAAGAGTTTTGGGGCGTGTTCTATATGATTCTTTAAAAATACTCAGAAAAGTCAATATGGTGTAAAACGTCTATCAGTTTCATGGTAAGTATTATATAAAGCTAAGATTCAACTGAAGATGATGAATTGAAAAGATATAAAGAAGTAATGGGTTAGTATTGGAATTTGTCTTGAACAAAGGTTCAAATCTGATTGTTCAAAGAAGGTATGTTCCAATTGTGTATGTGCTCATTGTGAATTATGATTGTATGATGATTCTGGGTTAAATACGAGTATGAAATGATATTCTGGTTGCATTGATCTTCAAAATAGAATTGGCACAGATATATGAATGTTAAGATTGAAGGATATAAGTGGAGGTTTGAAGTTAATATTTGAGAAATGGGGATGGGTATAGATCAAGGCAAGGTAGTTAACTTGTATGTAAAGGTCTGAGACTGGAAAGTACTAGCCAAAGGTATGATCAAGTGTCTATAAAAAAAAGGATTGTTATAATGGATCATCAATTACATTATTCAAGCATCAACTAAGGAAAATGGGGTATTTATCTCACTAAGTTCTAGTGAACTTATTTTTGTTTCTTGTTATGTTTCAAGATTATTGATGTGACTCTGTGCCAGGAGGGATGATGCTAGGACTGTGCCAATAGAATGGCGTATCGAGTTATTATGCATATAGAGCAAGCTCGGTGGCGTATTAAAAACCAATAATATTACATAAAAGTCTATCCTTAGGATAAATGTAATAAGTTATGATAGTAAATAATAACTTTTGTAATTAAATTACTTTACTTATCTTTGTATATGTTATTGTTGTTTATGTGATCAAAAAAAATTGTAAATAATTGTGGTTTGTAATAATAGTTTAGATTTATGTTTGTATTCATGTGGTAACACCTGATATTCGGATCCTGTAACAGCCCATTTTTAGTCAAATCAAAACAGTGGTTTCGGGACCACAAATCTGAAGTTGAAATAATTATTTTATTATCATTTTAATGTTTATAGCATGATAGAATAATTGTGTGAAAGTTTCGTTTAGAAATTTTATTGTTTGATTAGTTAATTTGATGACAAGGACTAAATCGCATAAAGTACAAAAGTGATGTTCTAATAGCTAAAGGTATTTAAAAGCTATGGAATATTAAAGTGAAGGTCCTTAAGTTGCAATTAGACCATTATAATGGTGGGTAGACATTTTTGGGCATATATTAAGTGATTTGTATGTTTAATTAACAAGGTTAAAATTGTAATTCATTAAATAAATTAAAGTAAAATAACCTAAACTAAACTATCATCTTCTCAATGCTATTCCACCAAAAATAAGAAGAAGAAACTCCGTTGTTACACTTTGAAGCATTCGGTCATAGTACCTAGTGCATGTAAGTTAATTTTGACTCGGTTTTTAATGATTTCTATTTTTTTGTGATCGTAGCAACTAGGTCTAGCTAGCCCAGGGACTATTTTGCAAAATTGTTAAAGATTTTGAATGTTTCCATTGATGAATACATGAGTATTTTTGTAACAACTCGATTTAGGGCTTAGTTAGAATAGTGGTCTCGGGACCACAAATCCAAAGTTGGGAAAATTATTTTTATTATTATTATGAGGTTATAACATGATTATATTAGTGTATGAAAAATTTGATGAGTTTAATGTTTGTGAGCCCGATTGCAAAAAAGGACTAAATCGCATAAAAGACAAAAGTTGCATTTTAGTACCCAAATGTGTTAAATAGCTAGAGAACTAAAATTGGGGGCCTTTAAAGAGCAATTAGACCCCTAGAAACAAGGTGGCTGGCCATAGGGGACAAGTTTAGTCAAAAAAGTCAATATTAGGTGACTTGATGACATAATTTTGTGTTGTAATAATACCTAAAGGCCTAGCTATTATTTTCTTTCTTCTCCACACTTTCTCTCCACCAAAATTATCAACAAAAGAGGAGTTTTTGAAGCCTTGAAATTTCAGCAACTTATCACCTCAACAAGTAAGTGATTTCCATGTCCTTGGTTGATGATTTTTGCATTTTTGAGACCCTTAAAGCATGAGCTTTCAAATGAGGGGTCTATTTTGCAAAATGGTAAAGAGTTTAGGGTTTTTTCATGAATGGAATTGTGATGTTTTCTGAGTTTTTAAGGAAGAAGATGAGTCTTAGAAGATGTCTAAACAACTTTTGTGAAAGGTGTTAGCATGAAAACACCTAAAGGGACTATTTTGCATAAGTTGCAAAATAGGTGATAAAGGTGTGAAATAGTGAGAATTTGGGGTTGCTATAAGAATAAAAAGGGTTCGGTTAGGCTTAAGATATGAAGAAATTTGATAAAAATTAAATTTCGAGCATAGGGGCAAAATGGTCATTTTGCAAGGTCTAGGGGCAAAATGGCCATTTTACCAAAGACGTGAATTTTAGATTGCGTAATTATGTTTAGTGACTAAATGAGTGCATCTTTGCTATTATAGATCAAGACTTACCAAATTTGAACCTAGACTGAGGGAAAGCCAAGCAAATCGACTAAATCGACTAAACCGACTAGTCGAGTACATTTTGTAATCTGAGGTAAGTTGTATGTAAATAATACAATTACATTGCTAATATATGTGTTTGAAATGTAATTGAATTGATATAGCCTGAATTGCTTGATTGTGAATTGAGAATGCTTAATGATAATTGGGATAGTAGAAATTTTGTTGGAAACCTAGGAAATAAACCGGATATTCATGCTGTGACATTTGGGTCACTTGTGTGTGCTAGTGTAAGACATGTCTGGGACATGGCATCAGCATTGAGACGAGTGCTTATGTAAGACATGTCTGGGACATGCATCGGCTTCGAGACGTAAGCCAGTGTAAGACATGTCTGGGACATGCATCGGCTAAGCGTTGTGTTAGTGTAAGACCATGTCTGGGACATGGCATCGACATGGATATGCGAGAGCTAGTATAAGACCATGTCTGGGACATGGCATCGGCCTCGATGATGATAGCCAATGTAAAACCATGTCTGGGACATGGCATCGACAACTTATCCTATGTTTGAGGCTGTTAGAATATCTGGTAGTGTTCCGAAAGGTTCAACGGTAAAATTTATGAATGTGAGTAATAAGAAAAATGTAACCATGTCGTGAGTGATACAGGTACCTAATTGGTACGTATGAGAAATGAGCTCAATGTAAAATATGAGAATTGTGTGGATGGTAATGAGTAAGTGATGCTTATGCTTACCTTTGCATTATGAGAATGATGATTTGATGAAATCATTGTTGTATATTTATTTATATGCAACTTACTAAGCTTTTATGCTTACTCTCTTTTTCTTTCCATGTTTTTCACAGTGCCGCCTAATTAGCTTAAGGATCACCGGAAGTCAAAGATATCGATCACACTATCATCCGAAGCATTCGGTATAGTTGGATTTATATTTTTAAATATGGCATGTATAGGGATTAGACTTTAATATTTTGTGTCTTGAGAAATGGCCAAATGTGTTGGCTTAGGATAGATCCCACACTTTGCATTAAGCCTTGAATGATGGTTAATATTCATTTTGAGTTTATAGAAGATGCATCTTCATGGTTAAATGAATGTCTATTGTGGCTGATTTGATTATAGAAATTATGATTGTTTTGGCATTGGTTGGTATTTGTATGAAAATAGGTATGCAAGGGTGGCAATAAGGCTTGGTAAATAGCCTTATATTGTCCACACGGGTAGACACACGGGCGTGTGTCTAGACCGTGTGTGACACACGGTCAGCCCCATGGGCGTGTGGTTCGGTCGTGTGTCCCCTGCACGTAAAAATTGCAAGTCAGTATGTATAGTAATAAATACACGGGCAGAGACATAGCCGTGTGTCTCAGCCGTGTAGAAGGCACGACCTAGTACATAGGCGTGTGCCATGGCCGTGTGACATTTTAGGTATGTTGATGTTAGAAATAGAATACTCAAGTTTTCTCACACGGGCTAAGACACGGGCGTGTCAATGCCGTGTGAGTAACACGGGCCAGGGACACGGGCGTGTGTCCAGGCCGTGTGAAGTCTGTACTTGAATTATGTGAAATTGTGTAAATAAATTGGTCACATGGGTAAGGGACAAAGGCGTGTCCCTAGGTGCTTAGGTCGTGTGAAACACACGTGCCATCAGCACGACCATGTTAAGATGGTCACACGGGCGTGTTACCCTTCCACACGGGCGTGTGCCCTGTTTTAAATGCAAAGTTTGCATAGATTGGATAAGGACCCGAAAAGGTTCCGAATGGTTTCCAATGGTCGAGTTAGGCCTCGTAGGCCTATATTAAGAGGTTAAAAGTGGAAATTGAAAAAGTTTTAATTTGGACTGAGTCTCGGTGACTTGAGAACGGTTGTTTGCATGAGAACAAGTTAGGTAATGCCTTGTACTCTGCCCCAGTGTGGGTTACGAGTATGGGGTGTTACAATTTTGAT
Source organism: Gossypium anomalum (assembly GCA_025698475.1). Lineage (NCBI taxonomy): Eukaryota > Viridiplantae > Streptophyta > Magnoliopsida > Malvales > Malvaceae > Gossypium > Gossypium anomalum. Next base: position 20,095,428 of record CM046957.1, read on the forward strand.
GTTTAATGATAGATTATGAATGTTTGATGATAGTTATACAAGTTTTGTTAAGTGATTTTTAGTGAAAATGCAAAATAGGGATTAAATTGTGAAATGTGAAAACTTTGTCCTTAAAATGTGAAATAAATGAATAATATGGGCTCATTTGGGTACTAGAGAAATTCAGCTAGCATGGGTTAGTATTAAATTGCATGAATTTGTGTTTTTATGAAATAAGGACTAAATTGTAAAAGTTGTGAAACATTAGGGGCAATTGTGTAAAAATGCCTTAAAGTGAATTTTGGACTAAATTGAATAAAGAGATGATTAAATAAGTTGATTTTGATTACATATAAATCAAGAAAATTGAAACTCGGATCTAGATCAAGGGAAAAACAAAGTTCTCGACTAATCGACTAGTTTAACCATTGTTACATCCGAGGTAAGTTCGTATGTAATAAGTTTCATTGTGAATATATTTTAAATGCTTTGATATTGCATAAACTGTGAATACGAGACTATGGACATATTCGAAAATTATTCGAAGACGATTCAACATTAGAAATCCCAGTCGAACCTTAGGAATAAATGAGGATATGAAGGAAATGTTATTAGGATCTTCATTGATTTGGCTTTGGGCCATGATATTAGCACTTCGGGTGCGACCTTTATTGATTTGGCTTCGGGCCATGATATTGGCACCTAGGGTGTGAGACTTCCAAGTATCTAACTTTTATCCCGAATAGTTCAACGGGTAAATTGAAGATGTGAAATAGTGAGAAATAAATACATATCGGTATAGGTCTGTTCGAAAATATATATGAGCAATGAATAAATGGAAGTTGTGAGTTTATGATTAAGTATGTGATTAAGTTCATGTTAGTTTGAGATCATTGTATTGTTGCATAATATGTCATTTAATTTGAATTGATAAATGAATGGTGATACTTGTTTATTATTTTTATACGAGCTTACTGAGCTATATAGCTTACTTTGTTAAATTTTATGTGTTTATAGAGATTTCAAAGATAGCTCAGATTTGGGGATTGTCAGAGACTTTATCACACTATCCAACTATCAATTTGGTACTTTTGAGCTTGTGTTTTGGTCATATGGCATGTATAGGTTTATGGTCATTTTGATATGTATTTTAGTAGTGAGTTTTTTCCATTCAAGTTTGCTTGTGAATGTCTATGTTTTAGTTTGTATATATATCCATGAGAGTTGGCTTAATTTGGTTGGTTTGGCTTATGTATATATATGTGCATATATGGTTTGTATTGTGAGTTCATGAATGGATATATGATTCTTATGAATTACGAAAATTGTGGAGGTTAAATGGTTGATATCAGAGTAGTTATATGCTTGTGATTTTGATGCACTATGATGTATGTTTAGAAGTGTATAAATAGTTGAACTATAAATGTGAATCTGGTATAAATGGTATGGCATGTTTTGTGATTTGTGTGTATGGAGATTGGGAGTATAGAATGTGCATGAATTATGTTTGAAATGGCTGGATTAAATGTTCATATATGCTATGTATTGGTGCCTTTGAATTTGATGTTGGTGTGCATAAGTTTGGGTGACAAATTGGCTTTGTAAATAGCCTATTTTTGTCCACACGGGTACAGACACGGGCGTGTGTCTCAGCCGTGTGCGATACATGGTCATGTACATGGTCGTGTGTCCCCTGGTGTTGATTTAGAAACCAAGGCAGAATACTCTGTACAGCCTCACATACGGGCGTGTGACTTGGCTGTGTGGCATAAGTCAGTATACCCTACAGGATTGGCATGGCCTAGCACATGGCCTGGCACACGGAAGTGTATGGCCATTTTTAGGATGCACGGGCTAGCCACACGGGCATGTGTTGGTCGTGTGACCCAAGTCACAGAGTTACACGGGGTTGGACATGGTTCGGGACACGGCCATGTGCTCCCATTTCGAATGTCCACACGGCTTGTGACATAGGCATGTCTTTGGCCGTGTGAGACACAAGGTCGTATGTCCCTTATTTTGAGAAAAATTTTCAAAGTGTTCTAAGAGTTTCCAAAGTTATCGATTTTGTCCCGAACCGCTCCTAAAGCATGTTTAGGGCCTTGTAGGCTCGTATTAGGGACATTATTAGGGACATTTTGATTGAGATTGAATGATGATTGCATGAAATGTGAAAATGTATGCAAAGTGAATGTTTAATTATTTTATAAGTTCGGTAATGCTCTGTAACCCTATTCGATAAATCAAATCAGGTCCAGGGCGTTACATATTCAATGAGGAGACCTTTCAATATGGGAGTTTTGTTTTCTTAAAAGTTATATGGTGCGTTGCCAAGCCTCCTTCTAGTTCTTTTTCCTAATCTAGGATCTGATGATATTCAACTCTTGAGCAAGGAGGTCACTATGAGGAAATTAAGAAAGCCCTCTTTGATATGTCTCCATTAAAAGCGTTTGGTAGTGATGGTTTTCACCTTTATTCTTTTAGAATCGATGGGATCATACTTGTAGCACTAGTTGTAATTAGGTCAAGATGGTTTTTTTTTTTTAGGAAAGCTATTGATTCAAATTTGAACAATAATTTAATCGTTATTATTCCCAAGGTTTACATCCCTGAAAGTTTTTCTCAATTCCGGCCTATAAGTTTATGCACTATCCTTTATAAAGTGGTGATGAAACTTATCGCCAACTAGTTTAAAGTAATTTTTCCAAGGATAATTGCACATGACAAGCTGGTGTTGTAGTAGGTAGGAATATCATAGATAATGTTCTTATAACTCAAGAGGTAATTCATTCTATAAAAAGTAAGCAAAAAAACAAAAATTGGATGGCTATCGAAATTGATCTATAAAAGGCTTATGACTAGGTTCAATGGGAATTTATTGATGCATCTCTCCATGCTACAGGTATACCTGACTTTCTTCGTAATGTTATTATGTCTGCTACCATGTCTTCCTCTATGTAGATCTTGTGGAATGGAGTCTAAACTCTAAAATTTTTCCCTACAAGAGATATTCGACAGGGGTGTTCACTATCCCTGTACCTTTTTGTGTTGTGCATGGTGTAACATCCCGTCCCGCAAAATTTAGTATTAGAGTATTGTTAATTGAAATAAGGCTTATAGTGTGACCCTTGAGTAAGGAAAGGGTTAAAAATTTATTAAGTACTTAAGGTCTCTGAATGCGCCCTTAAGCAAAGCCCTGATTAAGGCAAGCTTTGAGGTTTGGTAAACTCTTCGATAGAGTATATGTCGCCCTAGCAGATAGATGAAAATAGTGAGACCTATTGTTAAACCCCTAATTTGATAAGAACAATAAATATATTGTTATCTTATTCTCTGATTAAACCATTTAGTTGGCCTAATGAGGACTAGTTAGGATTAGACAAAGTTTCTAAAAATGAAATGACAAGCATTTAAGATGAGAGAGAAAAATATTACTCACGAGTATAGAAGGAAAGTTAGTGGAGGGAAATAAGTTTTTCTACTAAGTTTTCCTTTCATATGCATCTATATAAAGCCAACCTTAGTTTCCTAAACAAGTTCTATACTTTCTTTGGCAATTCATACTTCCTTTCAAAATTCTTTCTGCATGTTACGAGAAAGCGTTAGAGCCAAGGCCTGTTTGAAGGATTAGAGTTCACTCTAATCAGCTAAGTTCACCGTCGTGAAACCTAGTAAATAATGATGAAACCCTAGCTATTTTTGTTATTAGTTACAGGACCCTAGGGTTTCATGCTATAGGGATAGACTAAAGATTAAGGGAAGGAAACTTCCTTATCCTAGGTTTCTTGATTAAGTGTTCTTGAAAGCTTGTTTAGTTCTTATGAAAAACATGATCTGATAAGTTAACTATTTATGTTATAGCTTAAGAAACTCCCGAAAACTCACGAGACAAGGGCAAGGGACCTATCCAGTAGTCTCTATTGCATCTTCTGGTGATTTCCTTCATACCCCATGTATGTGTTATACATATTTGGTTCAAGGTAAGTTTTCCTGTCTAGTGAAAAGTCTGGCTTTGCATGTCTGTGTAAGAAATGAAAGGGCCTTACTTCATGCTAAGTCATTACCCACCTTACTTTGAAAAAGGAACCATATGGTTAGAATAGAGAAAGTGATTTCATGGCATTTCCTTCATTGCAAAAAGCATTTAACTAGAAGATTGCAATACATGAATGATGTTATGTAGCCTCTAGTAAGTCAAGTGTAATGCAAACCAGATTGGCAAAACATAACAGAGGAAAAAGAAATAAACGAACGATACAATCTCTGAACAGAGACTAGGGTTTTTGGCAAGCACGAAGGAGGTTGTATACATGAATGTATGGGCGTAGTATATGCACCAAAAATGTGTCCTATCCTGTTAAAGTCTGTGTAAGTTCAGTATTCGCCAATAGGCGAGCTATATGAGTCAATTTGTGTAGTGTATTCGCCAATAGGCGAATTGTATGTTCCACTTAGTTGGGAAGAGTACTCCTGTGTGTGTGACATATAGATATCCTAATGTTCGCTCTGGAATTCGCCAAAAAAGTAAAGGAACCTTCAAGGACTATGCCATAAGATACATACTGTGTGAGGTTTCTAGTGATTTTGTATTATGCATGATGAATGAGGGTTGCGTTCAAGCTTGAAATTTGAAGAATAGTACTTTGTAACTAAAAATGTATTCATCAAACTGTGCTCTTTCCTTAAATCTTTACAATGAAATTATATGTTTTAAAAGTGTTTGGGTCTTTATGTAACACCCATTACCCGTATTCGACGTCGAAACAGGGTACGAGGTATTACCAGACATAAACACAAGCATTCATAAAAAACCAAGGCATGAATTTCAATCCAATTTAAAAATTTTCATTTGCATTTATACCGTCCCCATTTTGGGCCTACGAGGCCTAAAACATACATTGGGGGTGGTTCGGGACTAGATAGAGAAATTTTGGAATTTTTGGGAAACTTAGAAAATTTTCATCATGAAACAGGGCCACACACCCATGTGGTTTGGGACACGCCCGTGTGGGTAGGCCGTGTGATCACACATGCCCGTGTCCCAAGCCCGTGGAGCTTTCTGTTTTTGACGTCATGCACAAAATGTGGTCACACAGCCAAGGCACACGCCCGTGTCCCAAGGTCGTGTCTCTCACATAGTTGAGATGCACGGCCATGTCTCTGCCCGTGTGTTTACTACTGGGCATTATGTTTTGCATTAATTAGGGTGCAGGGGACACACGGTCGGAGTACATGCCTAGACACATGCCCGTGTGTCTACCCGTGTGGACAAATTTAAGGCTATTTTCCAAGTCAATTGTCACCCTTATTTGCAAAAACATATTTCATGGCTTCAAAGGTACTTAAACATTCATAAACATGGCTCATGCATGACAACTTTTCATCATATTATGCTTGATTAAGACTCCATATTATGACAAATCCAATTTTACCAACACACATATACAAGTAAGCAATATTTCCTAGATTGCATGCATGCATTTTCATGCCAACTTACACACACAAAAGATTATCATCATCATTCAACCATTAATAACCATAGGCCATGTCATAATGGCATTGGCACATACATGCATAGATGAATAGATTTACAACCCAATAATCATTACGAGCCATATCTTATGGCCTTATACAAAACGAATCATAATACCATCGTAAGCCAACACATTTGGCTAAACCAATATGACACATTCATAAAGTGACTTAGTCCCTATACATGCCATAAACTTAAGAGGTCTATATTAACTTTTACCCCACGATGACAGCTTGATAGTGTGATAGCATCTCCGACAATCTCCAACCCGAGCTAGCTTAATAACCCTATAAGACATGGGAAAGGAAGGAAAGTAAGCTACAAAGCTTAGTAAGTTCATATGCAAATAATGAGCAACTCATGCTAGTCATACACCATGCTTTACAATATAAGAACAAGTTAATATAAAATAGCTATAATTCTTAAGGTTGTATTATAACCTATTCACATATTTACTCTATTTTGTTTTATCAACATAACTTAACTGTATTTGTATTTAGTCTAGTAGCCATAATCTCTTTGTTGTAATATGATTCATAATTAGGAAATCATTTCAAACATCTAAAAAAAATACACATTACTTATGTATATTCATGTTTTCATGCATATAGCTCGACATATTTCAAATTGTCTAAACTCTCTCCTCCCATACTTTCTTAACCATTTAATAGGCAATTGTACCAATATTTCCTTTCACTCATAACCGATAAGTCACAATTCAAATGAACAACATTTATTATCTCACCAATCAATTGGGCCTCCAAGGCCCAACACATAGTCATAAACTGGATTTCCATGCATTTATACATCATAGCCATAGATCAGTAATCATGGGGCTATCATAAGTCACTTTCATAGTGATCAAAACTCACAATATCATGAAGTTAATACTTATAACCTTTACGTACATACTTGTACCATCTCGCTTACTTTTTTCATCTTTGGCATGCCCTTTGAACACATTGGAATACTAAGGATGCTCGGGGATCTCATACATATAGTATCGTATCAATGCCATATCCCGGATATGGTCTTACATGAAATATCATATCGACGCCATGTCTCTGACATGGTCTTATATGAAATCACATACCGATGCCATATCCCAGATATGGTCTTATACGAAAATCACATTTCAATGCCATATCCCACATATGGTCTTATATGGAACCTCAGTAACCCTAACATCATGACATTTGTATTCTACCCTTGAAGTTAAATCGAGATTTCTCATTTCTCGAAACTTCGTCAAAATTGTCATTAAACAATTTCATAGAAACAAATATATACAATTCATGTAATATCAAAATATTAAATACATAACATAAGGTTGCATTATTTACGCATGAACTTACCTCGATAACGAAATGGCAAAAAGGGACCTAACCGTCAATTTCACATTTTTCCTCGTTCTAGGCCTGAATCTCGTTTTCTTCAATCTGTAACATCACATTTAGCCTATTTCTTAGTCACATTATTCAATGTGATCCAAAAATCACATTATGGAAAAATTACATTTTTGCCCTTAAAGTTTCACATATTTACACTTTTGCCCCTAGGTTCGTAAAATGATTTTCATTTAATTTATTTGTACTTTAAGCCTAGCCAAACCATTTTCATAACTATAGAAGCCCAAAATTTCCATTAAAACACACTTTTGCTACATATTTTATAACTTTCACAATTTAGTCCTTTTGTACGTTTTCATCGAAAATCACTTAGTAAAAGTCGTTTCTCTAACCATAAACATGCATAATCTACCATTAAACATCAAAATAAATAAATTTCTAACATGTTTCAAAACCTAGACCTTCATTGTATCTCAAATTAATGGTAGAAATTGCTAGATCGTGTTACAAGGATTTCAAAAACGTGAAAATCATTAAAAACGGGGCTAGAACAGACTTACAATCGAGCTTGAAAGCTTGAAAAAAACCCTAGCCATGGCTTCCTCTTACAAATTTCGGCCAAGGAGGAAGATGGACAAATTTTTGGGCTTTTATTTTTGTTTTTAATTCATTTTAATAACTAAATGACCAAAATACCCTTAATGAAAAACTTTGGAAACATGCCTAACCATGTACATTTTTGTCCACCAACTTAACCAATGGTCTAATTACCATATAAGGACTTTCAATTCAAAATTTCATAACAATTGGACACCTCTAGCATGTAGAACTCAACTTTTGCACTTTTTTGCAATTTAGTACTTTTGACTAAACTGAGTGCCAAATGTCAAAATTTTCAAACAAACTTTTCACGATATCATTTCATGAAATTTTATACCATAAAAATATAATAAAAATAATTTTTCTTATGTCGTATTTGTGGTCTCGAAACCACTGTTCCGACTAGACCTTAAATCGGGATGTTACACTTTAAGCTTAAATGTTTTATATATTATTGCTATAGCATATACCTAACTGCTTTTGTAAACCTAAGGTTTCACCAATTAAATTTCTGAAAGGAAAAGCCTTTAGCCCGTAACACACCATTTCTGGATCCTTATTAAATGTCGAGAATGGGGCGCTACACATGGGATGGCTAAGCCATAGAATTCATTTTACTATCAGATAGGCAAAGTGGATGCCTTTACGTTTATCTCGATCAGAACCATGTTTGTCTCATCTCTTTTTTGCAGATGATTTCATTATTTTTGCCCATGCAGTGATGCAACAAGCTAAGATTATTAAGGAGATCTTGGAAAATTTTTGTGGATACTCTGGTCATCAAATCAATATGAGGAAAATGATAATCACGAAACTAACTAAAAATACGACAAAGGTAAGTGCACCTATCAATAAATAGTATAGCTACGATGAGTAAAGATATCGTATCCACAATGACTAAAAGTACTAGTAATTACTGTTTTCCTATTATTTAACCATCAAATTGGAGTGATTGGTTTAAACTAAAATTTACTAATTAAGTAACTAAAGAACTCAACAAACAATAAATCAAGAAAATAATTGAACAATAACCAAGAAGCTAAACAATACCCAGGAAAGAATCCTCCTAGACTTCATATATCATTTTGAATCTAAATTAAATGATCTGTTCACTTGGTATCTTTATCCATAAAAATCCCTAAATTATGCTAATATCCCTTTCAAGACTAGAAACTGACTCTAGGTTGATTAATTGAAATTTCTTTCTAATTAATACCCCTATTATCGCATTAACTCGATTTATGGATTCCCTTATTAGATTTGACTCTAATCTGGTAAATTTATGTCGTCCTATTCCTAGGATTGCATGTAATTCCACTCAATTATGCTAGATCTACTCTTAAAAAAGGACTTTTCCTCCTCTGATTTAAGCATATTAAACGTGAATTAATATCCCGAGAATATTAAAATAAGAGATAAGCACACATAACTGGGAACAAGATTCAAGTGTTTATTGCGTAAAATAAAAATCAAATTACAGAATTCATCATAGGGTTCATCTCCCCTAAGTATCTAGAGAATTAGTTTATAATTGTAAATAAAAACATCTTTAAGACAGAATAACCACAAGAAATAAAGAAACTCATAAAAACCTTAAAAAATTAAAAAGAGGTCTTCAATCTTGATGGAAGCCTGCTTTAGAGTTGGCTTCAATGGTGTTCTTCGAGTTGTTTTCTTCAATACTCTCTTATGACCTGGCTTCTCTTCTTCTTTTTGGTATTTATAGGTCTTAGAATGCCTAAAAGGCCTAAAGATTGTGCTTTTCCGCGTGTTTCGAATGCGAATTGCGAAATCGACACGATCTGGCATATGGCGGTGTGTCTCTCACAGCCATGTATCCGGCCTGTGTGGCTCCTAAAATCTACTCCAAATGTCTGATTTTCGCACATTTTTCTCCTAAATGCTCTCCTAAATATAAAAAAAATGAATTTAAAGGATTAGGAGCATAAAATTCACCAATTTTCCAAAATAATCATCCAAAAATGCATTAAGAACCAGATTAAAACATGTTACTTTATCACTTATCAAATATCCCCACACTTAAGCGTTTGCTTGTTCTCAAGCAAAATCCTCAACCCACATTAAAGTTAATCTTTCTCAATTTGTTATTTCTATCAATAATGTCTCAAAATAATTCACAAACAATCATGCATTGGCAATTCAACTAAAAAGGCACTAAAGATTCAAACAATCCAAGCCGAAATTTTTAAAGTACGAAAACATAAGTGTCTCCCATTATTTAAGTAATTACCTTGAATTCAAAATCAACAAGAATTGACATCCTCACTAAAGATTCACTCAAAGCACTCAAGTGTTTAAGGTTCAATAAATATGCACTCAACAGTCGAACAAGAAATGTCATTACCATAGGCTTGCTTGAAAATCAAATCTCCACCACTATAAAATGATATGACACACCAATCAAGAGGTTTTTACGAGGTTGTAATGGGGCTTAGGTTAAGAGTGTGGAAAAAGGCCAAAAAATTTGGTTATAATCGAGATCGAGTTGATATGTTACCAAACTAGAAAAATAATCAAATGCTGAATTAAAAAAGAAAACATCAATCAAGAATAATCAACAACAAAAATGAGCTTTTCAAAACAAAATGAAACTAATTATTCAAGCTCAATCACAATTTTTTTTCGATTTTTTTACTGAATAATAAGAACAAAAAGGGAAATTCAACAATTCAAAAAAAAAAAAAGAGAACATAGTTAGGCAACTAACCAAATTAAATCTTGACAAAAAAAGGGAGTCAATGAAATAGGACAAAGTCACAAAAAATAAATGAGTCATGGGTTGACATTCATGAGTTAATCAAGAAAAGGTATGTTACGCTCAACGGGGTTCACTATGGGTTGATTCAATAAGTAAGCTTTTTTACAGGTTAAGTGGGTTACAACCTATGTGCCTCTATTATCTTAGGATATCAAATCAATGGTGTGCCTTTGACATGCATAATCGAAGCAAGTTCTAAAATAACAAATCAAGTTGATATACTCATAACCAAAAATAAAATGAGCATGAAATATGTATGCTCTATAGGTTCAAAATCTCACAAAAAATCATGGTTTTGATGTCAAACTTGTAAATTCAAAACTTCAAGATAATACTTTTAGAGAAACAACCTAAAATATTAATTTCTGAAAAACAACTTATCATGCTTGACTCTTTCATGTCTTAGAGTTTAAATCAACCAATGCAAAAATATCTATAAATTAATTGTCAAACTAAGCCTTATTGGATAATATGTTTTGATATAACAAATTAAAGTGTTTTTGAATAAAAGTAAAGTTGAGCAATTTGATACAACCAAGTTGAAATAGTTTCAATTGAGTCAAACATTTTCCAATATGTTTTAACCATTTTCAAATAAGTTAGGATTGCTCTAGCACAAAAGGTAACGATACTTTTAGTCTATGTATCAATATTTTATAAGATATTGATACTCCTCTAATAATTGATACGAAATTGAAATTCTGTTTCTTTCAAACCCGAGTAGGTATCGATCCGATATCGATACTTTTCTTAAGGTATCGATAAATTTTCCTAAGGTATCGATATTTTTACTCCAACGTCACCGAAATCTACATTAATTACAAAAAATATCGATACCCTTTTAGTAGGTATCGATACTCGTTGCTGTAAGTGCAGTTAATGACCTGGTATTTCATCCCCAACAGCTACATTCACTTCTACAACAACCACAATGGTTAGAAATCAATTAGAGGGTATAAATACCATCTTCCAAAGGTCTAGTGCAAAGATTAAAAATAAATCAAAACAACCTAGAGCTTAATTCTTTCATAGCTTTTCTTGTAAACACTTATGAGCTTTCATTGTATTCATTTAGCTGAAGTGTTCTTCTTTGTATTTGTGCTTAATTGACAAACATCCTAATCTTGTGAGGATTTTTTTTTATTTGCTTATTTGTTTCTCTTTGAGAGAGGGTTTATTCTTAAGGTTTAGGTAGAAACCTTAAGAGAGTTGTATCTTAAGATTTTGGGGTATAACTCTTAAGAGAGATTGTAAGGTTAAACATTGTCCTTAAAGGTCGCCAAATTAGTAAATTGGAAAAAATCCTTAGTTGTGGAAAGCTAAGGTAGTGGAGTAGGCAATTGGAGTCGAACCACTATAAATCATTGTGTTCTTTGTTGCACAATTTTTGTTGCTTCCACCACAACTTCTTAAAGGCCGATTCAACTTCCCTACCTTTAATCTCAAGTTGGCCCTTTTGAGCTAACAGTTGGTATCAGAGCTAATCTTTAAAGATAGTCTAACAACTAAGAGAAGATCCTTGAAGAAGCTCAAATGACCATCAACTCATTCGACAAAATGATGTCCACTTCTGAGCCAAATTCCAACATATTAGGAGAAAGGTATTCCACCATGAGGCCTCCTCTATTTAATGGCTCCAACTACTCATATTGGAGAACAATAATGAAGCTATTCATTCAAGCCAAAAAATTATCATTTTGAAGGGTCCTACTTTTCTTGACCCATTCAAGCCATGAAAGTGATTATAAAACATGGCCTATGAGACACCTTTCCTGGGTTGATCGAAGAGCTGCTAACAAAAGGGCGAGGACAGGATTAACAATAAAATAGCCGTGGACGGATGGAAAGACCAAAAACCAGAGATCGAAAGAAAACATCCATTTTTTAAAATAAAAACAGAGATGAATGTAGACGACTATAAAGTTTAGAGGATAATTACAAATGGGTCATTAATTCCAATGAAGAGGGTCGAAGGTATTTTTGTCCCAAAGGAAGATAGTGAATGGGATAACAATGATATCAAGAATATACAATTAAAAACAGAAGCTATGCACACCCGATTTTGTGCTCTTGGTGCAAATGAGTACAATAGAGTCACATATTGCAACAATGCCAAAGAAATATGGGACAAACTTGAAGTCACCCATGAAGGGACAAGTAGAGTTAAAGAGTCCAAGATAAGTCTTCTCACCCTTGATTATGAGTTGTTTAAAGCAAAACCAGAATAAGGAATCAAAGAGATGTCTGATCACTTTACTCACATCATCAATGGTCTCAACGCCTTTAAGAAGATCTATCCTAGCAAGGAGATGGTGAAGAAGATGTTGAATAGTCTCCCAACATCTTGGGAAGCTAAAGTGACGGCAATAAAAGAATCAAAGGATCTCAACTCACTCTCTCTTGATAAGCTCATTGGTTCTTTGCTTACATATGAAATAAGGCTTAAGAAAGGGTGTGAAGAACAATGTTGGTAAAGCTTTAAAATCCACCACTAGTAATGATAGTGAATCAAGTGAAGAGGTGGATGAAGATAAAGAGAAGGAGATGTTTGCTAGAAGGTTCAAGAGATTCATGAGGTCCAAGAAAGAAAAAGAATTTCAAAAGAAGGAAGGATTCAAGCTTGAATCTACTAAGGAAAAAGATCCCATTATTTGCTATGAGTGCAAGAAACCAGGACATATCAAGTATGATTGTCTTCAATTTAGAAAGAAGGGTTTAGAAACAAAAAATAAAACTTCTGATAACTAGAATTCACATTTGCTAAGCTTTCCATATAATCGTTTCTCTCGTAGCACTGGCAAGACAATTCTGAGGTGTTGCTCATGCTCGAATTCGGATTTCGAATAGATCAAGATGTCATCAATAAAAACTACCATAAGTTGATCCAAATACGGTTGAAAAATAGGGTTTATGAGATCTATAAATGCTGCCGGAGCATTCACAGCCCAAAAGGCATCGCTAAGAATTCACGATGTCCATAACGCGTATGAAATGCCATCTTCGGTATGTCACTATCTTTCACTTTCAACTGATAGCAACCCGATCTCAAATCGATCTTAGAAAAGATAGAAGCTCCTTTTAGTTGATCAAATAAGTCATCAATACGAGGTAGAGGGTATCGATTCTTAATTGCCAACTTATTTAATTTTCGATAGTCAATACAGAGTCCTATCGAGCCATCTTTCTTTTTGACGAAAAGCATTGGACCTCCTCAAGGCGATAAACTAGGGCATATAAAGCTGCAATCTAGTAAATCTAGCAATTGCACCTCTAATTCTTTCAATTCTATAGGTGTCATACGATTAGGAGACATCAGCGCTGAAGCCATACTAGGAAACACTTCAATTGTAAACTCAACCTCCTAATCTGGTGGTAATCCCGATAATTCCTCGAGAAATACATCAGGGAATTCTCAAACAGTTCAGATTTACTGCTCTGACTATCACCAGAGTTGATAACATAGGCCAAAAAAGCTTCACAGCCTTGATTGAGAAGTTTATCAGCTCGAACAGCTGAAATGATATGAGTTGAACCACTAGTTCGAACACTATTCACCTCAATCATATCACCATCTTCACTTTTAACTACAAACTTCTTTTTACGACAATCTAGAATCACTCTGTGCTCCGTAAGCCAATCCATACCCAAAGTCAAGTCAAAATCATCAAATGGTATTATCAAAAAATCAATAGGGAATGTTATATTTTGTATTACTAACGGACATCTCCTACACACCTGATCTACTAACATAGATTGTCCTAAAGAACTTGACACCACTATTGATACTTTAGACGTTTCAAATTTTAAACTTCCTAATTTAACTAATTCAACATTAACATACGAATACGAAGATCCTGGATCTATCAAAGAATAAATAGGTTCTGAATGTAATAGAAAGGTACCTGCCACAATGTCATTAGCATTTCCATCCTTACATGTCCACACAACATAAGCTCGGGCTAGCGCTCTAGCCTCCGACTGATGAGTAACAGTATTATTTCCCTTTCTAGTACCATCTCTCGAAAATAAACCACCTCGACCCGACCCATGACTCCTAGATGCAAGTACAAACCTCTGAGAAGTAATAAGGGTAGTATTCTCATTCTTCGAACACTCTCTAGCAAAATGCTCCATAAATTTATAGCGAAAACAAGCTCGAGTTAACTTCTAACATTCACTACGGTGTTTTTTTCCCACAATGCTCACAATTCAAAATATTAGTACCCTTGGATGGACCTCTCACACTACCCGTAGACACAGTCGGTTGTCGATCACGATTTCTATCAGCTCTATCAGACTTAAAAGTAGACCTCCAGCTACCACAAAATTCTTAAGTTCATTTCAGTTGTGGATTTGAGCTAGTAGCTCCAGGATGTTTTCCAACAGTACGAGTAATCTCAGTCTTTTTATCAAGACCCAGATCTTGTTCTACCATTCTTGCCCGTTCAACTAAATTAGAAAACTCGCAGCTTTGCAACAAACACAATAGCAATAGCAGTAGCAGCAAAATCAACAAGAACACCAACAACTATTTAGAGGAGACAATCCCAAAAGGCAGAGAGATAATCATGGTTCTCCCTCTCTTGCTCGCACTCGCTTATCCCCACCACGCTGTAAAGTCGTACTAGTTCACAATACAAAGACAAATCCAAAAGACACCCCTTTCTAAAAAGCAAGAAAAAAACATCAATGCAAGTTTTTTGGATTCTTTTGAAATGAAACCTTGTAAAGGTCTATGATGGAGAATTTTCAAGAACCGCGTATTTGCAAACATAGACAAAAGTTTAATTTGGTAAGATATTGAGGAATTCCAATGACTTCCAGCAGTACATAGTGCCCCAACAAGACCGTATCATTTGCGTGTGAGCAAGTCCACCTCCATAGTCACCTAACCAACTGCTTTTCCTTTTCTTTTTTCTTCTTTTTCCCATTAATTTTGCCACTGTTTTGCTGGTAAAACTGATGAATATATCTCATAAAAATCGGGAAAAATTTTCAAAGAAATCTTTTTTTGTTACTTTTCCAGTTTAGTAAGTTTGATTATTAATATTATTATCGTTATTATTTTTGTATGCTGTTGAACTTTGAAAATTAGGCTTGGAACTGGGCCAATTCCCTCCCGAAGTTAGTTCTCCAGCAGTGTTCCGTTGTGTAAAAGTAAGCGCTATGGACAACGTAGAGGGGGAGTTTGCATATCAAACGGCTGTAAACATCACAGGATGCCATAGCGGATGTAGTTCCCGCAACACACTGAAGAGCATCAGCTATAGCTCGAAATAATTATGAGTCACCTCCTCCTTCATTATTACATCGCTCAACATTAGGTTGTTGAGCACTAACCAAATTAGCACTCAGTGTTACTGATTCAGTTCCATCTAACTCATTAGAGACATCATCTCCAGTATACATCTCTTGATCAACTTCGTTATTATAGTCATCTGATATTTTCAATTATAAAACAAAAACAATTATAATCAGCATTCAAATCCTGACTCAATTCAACTCAACTATGGCATGTACCTCTAGACTCGATTCTGAGCTCGATTTAGTCTGAGAATTGGCTAAACCTGCAAGCTCTGATACCATTAAATGTAACATCCTTAACCCCTCTCCGTTATAGATTAGGGTTATGAGCATTATCGTACAGTCGAAACATTTATATTTAATTTCAGTCAATATTATAAACATAACTTAAACCATTCATATATACACACATTATCCCTAAATTGAGTCTTCGAGGCCCTAAAAACACTTTAGAAACAAATCGAGACAAATTTGAAATCATTTGGAAAGTTTAGAAAATAATTACAAAAATTTTGACATAGGGGTCACACGACCGTGTGGCCAGGCCATGTGCCTCACACGGCTGAGACACACGCCCGTGTCTCAGGCCGTGTAACAACCGAACTAGGGACACACAACCGTGTCCTAGCCCATGTCCTTGCCCATGTAACATTCGAACTAAAGACACACGGTCGTGTCCCAACCCTTGTCTCTACCCGTGTAACTCACTGAGTAGGGTCACACAGCTGTGTCACACGTCCATGTGCCAGGCTGTATAACTCTCGAAATAGCCCTACACGCTCGTGTACCAAGCGATGTACTAGTTGACTTGCACCCTAAGCACTCAATAGGCTACACACAGCCATGTCACCAAGCCATGTGTCTCACACAGCCAAGTTACACGCCATGTGTCTAGCCGTGTGGACTCAAAATGTACCTTAAACAACAAGTTTACCATTTCCTACTTGCTTGGGCATTAAGCAACTAAAAAAAGATCATTTAAACTATTCAAAATACGATCAAACATACTCAAAAAATGCCAAAACAATTATCTTTGGTGCCTAACCAATGTACCCTTATTGCTACCACATTTTATATCATCTAAACCTATCTACAATATATCATCCAAATCAAGATTTTAAGCATGCCAAAATCACTCAATTTATCCTAACATATAACTACCTAAAATCTCAAGCTTAAATTCACATTCATCTACCAAGCGTTGCTTCAAACATCATACCAAACTTATGGCTTCAACACAAATATATACTTATTTAACCAAACCAACATTATACTTATAACTCAATTTACAACTCACTCACAAAATGAATAACAACCAAGACATCATAGGTACATGCCATTACAAAAAGTAAACATCACCACACTTGAGATCGGGATCATTGTTGGATGATGAGTTGGCGATCAAAGAAGTATCTAACCTACGCATGGAAAAAAAATCGCATGCTAAGTAAAACATAGTGATATTTCTATAATTCGAACACTTAAATCATAATGATACATGAATGCTTAAACTTAATTATACGAACATAGTACTGTCTAAGCTTACAATTACAAGATAATCACCATTTCAAATTCATGTATATTACCACATCATTTCATACTATACTCAATTTTCACATATTTTCATATTTGATTTGTTTAACAAATATCTCAATTCACATCACTTGCTATGTAAATAGCTTTTCATATATCAATCAACATTTCATTTATACAATCCACTTTTTCAATTCGATTTTAGAAACTTTGTCATCTCAATATCAATTATAGAACTTTAATATTTAATTACCCTTATTAACACGACTCAAACTCGGACGGATACACGAATCCAACCAACACACCATTTTGGCACCCAGTGCCTCATCGGATAAATCTGAAGTAATAACTGTGCCTAGCGCTATATAAATTGACACCCAGTGTCTCATCAGTTAAACCAAAGCAAATTGGCACCTAGTGCCTCATCGGCTCGAATGCAAAAAATCTCTGAACTCTTCCTATCCTATGGCATGCCATATATCCGACATAGCCCAAAATAGTTAATAAGGTTCCATTTCACTTACAAATATATCCAATATCCAAATCTCATATATGCACATTTGAACATTTGAACATATATTCATTTCAATTTCATATAATCAATACATTCATAATATATATACCAATTCAATCCATTTCAATCAACTATAATTTCAATTCAACTAAAGTACTCACCTCAACTACTTACCATATGCAATAATTCAAAATACAACAATTAACAACTAGGTTTGGATTATAGAAACACAAATCGTGGATTCCAAGCTATTCGACGCCGATTTTATCCTTCCCCTTTTTAGTCAATGATTTTGGTACGACATTAGCTACGGAATTAGAACAATTAAAATACCTTAATACTACACAATTCAATTCCACATTGAATATTTCAAGTTTTTATGCAATATTTGCTTAAATTCCAATTTAGTCCTTAAACCAAAACTAATTTTTAACTTTCACATTTAGTCCTATATTTTTATAGCAATTTCACTTTAAGCTAAATTTAACTCCCTATTTTTATAGCAATTTTGAATTTTTAACAATTTAATCCCTAATACTCAAAATTTACAACTTGTTCTACAATTTAATCTTTTTTCATTTCTAACTTAAAAATCCATCAATTTAATCCCTAGAACTAAATCTGTTCAACAATAACAACATCCAAAATCTTAATCAATGCTAAAATTTCAACATGGGTCAGATAATTCTAAACACTAGGATTCCAAAAATATAAAAATTACAAGAAAATGGACTAAATTGACTAACCAATTGAATTTTGAAACTTATAAATCCCTAAGGTGTCGTCAGTCACTCTTTTCTTATTTCTTTCTATTTTCCTTCTTTTCTTTCTTCTTTTTCTTTCAATTTGCATGTCACCATTTTATTTTTATTATTTCTTAATTGTTAATATAACATATATATTACATACATGGTAATGCCGTCTACTAACCTTAGGCAATTGGATAATTATTACTTTAATCCCTTTATTAATTTTTAATTTATAATTCAACTTTTAACCCTTATACAATTTAGTCCCTATACCTTAAAAATTCTTAATTTCTCAAAATTTAGCTATCCGAGACCTAATTCATTCTTAAACTACCCTCGTAAATATTAAATAAAACTATTTACGGATTCATTTTACAAAAACGGGGTCCCAAACTTTATTTTTTCAACACCCTAGCTATTAGGTCATTACATTCTCTATCATCACAGGCTGCTCGACAATGATGACTTCTAGAACATGTACATATTACCACCCCTGGTTGCCCGAGAATGATGGCTTTCATAATATGTTTACATTTTCATCTCGGGTTGCCTAACAATGATGACTACTAGAATATGTACATTCTACCACTGTAGGTTGTCCTGCAACGATGGCTTCTAATCATTATACCTCACCTTATGACATGTCAACTATATCTGACTCTGTCCAAACAACTAATAGGGTAACCAATGTTTCAATTACATATTATAAACCAATTCAATGTCATAATTCTATACCATTTCCTTCAACAATTCATATCACATCTGATTTAGCAATACATATCATACTCATTTTTACTATGCTCAGACCAATTCACAATCTCGACATTTAATATCGTCACATAATTCAATTCAAACAAGTGATATTCTTACCTTCATAGTTAATATGTAAAAAAAATGTATATGTATGTATATAAATGGAATGATCTCGAATCATAAAACTACAAACTGAAGCTTTCATCACTTGTCTACAAATCTCGTCTTTCCTTTCCCTCACGATGGCCTGACATCGTCTTTTGCTTTGTAATTTTGGTGGCCAAATGCTTGGATGAAAGCTTGGTGTTTTTCTTTCTTTTCACTTCAATGGACAGTGGAAAAAGATGAGAATATCATTTTTTATTCCACTAAGTTGTTATATATATATCATACTTAATCTTTCATTAACCTTAGTTAAACTAATTAATATAACATTTACTTGATTTAATCATTATTAACAATTTCATAATCTAACACATGGGTTATATTAATCTAACATCTTAAGTTAATATACTAACAACAATTTAAATAAAAATTACCTCTAAAATTGTGGGTAGCTTATGGAAATAAAGAGAAGAACATGCAATTTCTTTCTTCCTTTCTAGGTTCGATGGGGTAAAATGAAGATGAAACCAATTGGTTTTGCTATTCTCTCACCCACTTACACTAATATTTTAACTTAATTAATTTACCTTAACAAAAAATAAATGGTTGGTATTTCATACTGCAAAGATTAATGAATATGAATGGTTTGGATCAAAGTCAACCATTAACATAAATTTTGATTTAGGGATAATTATTATCAAGGCCTTGGTTTGTTCAATCTTAAAAGCCTAATAAATCTCTAATCAAAATCTCATATTTTACTCACCTCACAATTTAGTCCATGTACTATATACTCAATAGCTTAATCAATTTAACGACCAATTTTAATTTCATGTTGGTATTATAAACTCTTTAATTAGCATCTTTTCTAATTGCTTAGTTTAAATAATTCGACTTTTAATCAGACTTTTCAACACCGACCAAAATTTGGTTCTTTACATACTACTAATTTTTTTATGGAAAATATGTAATAATTGCCTCCCTACTAAAGAAATCCTTCATGGTGCAAATAGCAACTATCCTCTATGCTTCACATACTAAGAATCCTTGGAATATTTTTTGTTCAATAAGATTTTGCTAGAGCGGTATGATTTGGATCTCTCTCTCTCTCTCTAGGTATGTGTTGGTACTATTAATTTCTTCATATTTCCATCTTGGATTTTCAAATGGCTCTAAGAAAATGAAATCAATTCCGCGGAATGAAGATACCTTTTTATATGGCCTTCACCAGCACATTATGGTCAATATGGAAAGCAAGAAATGAATTCATCTTCAAAGGAATCACTCCTAGTACCATGGGATATGAACTCCCCATCAAGTTCAAATAAATCTTGAAGAAGGTGTTACATACACTCCTTGGATATTTCATCTAGACATCTGCAACAATCCTAGACTTAATATCACCAAGGGTGTAGCCATCGTTCATAATGAATATGGTGACCAACTATTTGCAGTCAAAAGCCACAATGCTACTTCTAAGCTTCAAGCAAGGATCCTCACTTTGTGTTCTCTTGTGCTTCTAAAATCTTACAATATTACATTTTGTAGGTTTCTGTCAAAAGATCATAAATTTATCAACATTATCCTGGGTAAAACTAGCACAAAATGGCGACTCAAACCGACATCCCATGACGTGTAAGAGCTCCTCAAAAGTTTCAAATTTATCCAATACAGGAATGAAAACCAGCATATAAAGAAGGATGTCACTAGCTAGTGAACTGTGCTTTGATGACATTTATTTCTTTCACCTAACCTTAATATCTTACTCTTTTGTCTTTATCTTTCTCTCCTCAAATACCGATATCATCTTCAAACTATTCATTAGGTTCTTTTTTTTTTTACTCGCTAGATTTTAGACATTAGTTTTTATTTTCATTTTCATTTTAAATTTATTTATTTATTTACTTTTTAAGTTGGATTTGATATTTTTGGGCCACATTCTTTTCAAGTTTTATTTATTGTTGCGTTTAATCCGATTTGGGCCAAAAATATAATGGCTTTGGGTAAATATTTATGTTATCGGAATAATAAACATAAAAAAACCAGTTTCACTAGTTCGGATTCCTACCTAGTCTAATGGCGGCTTGGAGCACTTCCAACTCATTACTTCTATTCAGATTAGTTCATATGTGGTTTCCGAATTTCAATCTAACTAGCCAAATTGGCTGAATTTGGTTCTAACATTAAAAAATCTAATTATGCCAACCTATATGTCACATGACATTCTTCCCCACCCATTCTCATGACGCCCTGGTCGCGTCCTCGGAATGAAACTAGTTTGTCTCATCTCAGTACTCCTCATTGCCTCAACTGATTCCCAACTATCCTCTTTTTCAGGTAGTTCTATCCCTTGGACCATTTGCTTCGGCTAGTGTATGTAATAGCCTACCGCCCTTACTTGCCCACATTGTGACTTACCTCGATCGAGATCCCCCTGATCCACACAAATAGGCTTCAGTACACTCACATTGAACACCGGGACAACACTGAGTATTGCCTCTAAATCTAGTTTGTAAGCCACTTGACAGACTCGCTCTAGAACTCTAAAAGGGCCCTTATGTCTTTGCTAAGCCAATGGTAAGTCAAACTGTAACACTCTAAGAAAGTGTTTGATATGTACCTCACTCATAGCATTTACTCGATTCAACTGTCCAATTCGCATCACTAATTTTCCCCAAAGTCTTATGCACAACCCACCTCTCTCATAGATGGTGGCTCAACTGATGAAGCAATAGGTTTCAGATCGGTTTTCCCTATATTTAGCATTTCCAAGGGGGTTTCCATAGCACTTTAATCTACCAATTCGATGTTCTTTCCATAATGAACATTCTTGGCTAGCTAGATTGTCAACAGTACCTTGGTTCCACCCCTCATGTCGCAATTCACCGGCACAACATATTGTTGTTTTCAAGTATCCAAGTTACATATACAATTAGCAAAAGGAACCAAAAGAGCATTAATCTGATCAAGGAAGTTCAAGCCAAAAATAATTTCTTAATCATCTAAGTGAATTACCTAGAAGTCTTCATTACCTTTCCACTCACCGATTTGTAGCTCAACCCTTTATGCTACCCCCACAGCTGGGACCCATTTGGAATTAATCACCTTGATTCTCTTAGTCAATTTGCTAACTGAGAGGCCAAGTTTACCCACGGCTTCCTTCGATGTGAATAAATTTGATGCCCCTGTTGATAACTATAGAAAATGAAGTTCTCTTCAACACTTTGAAACTAGTAATTCATGCAAATTTTGAGACTTTGATAACAAATTTTGGAGTTTTTGTTATAATTTTGTCCTGTTGAATGATGCTAAGATAAATTTTATCATTTGATCATTTTCTACCCTAAAACACATGATTTTTTTTAGTTTTTGATATGGCCGATGCACTGGAAGAAAAGGCAATCTTGAAGCTCACCTTTTTTTTTGCTCAATGTTGTAGCATTTCTACAACATAAGCCATGTAGAAGTGGGTGAATATATGGTAATCTTTGGATGCCCAAATAAGGCTTATTGGACTTTAGTAATATTCTTGACCTAACTCAAGAATTGGGTCAGCATAAATGGACAACTTGATAAGGAGATAAGAGCCCAAATCGTCTACTAAGGAGGAGGAAGCCCGATTGTGAATAGAGGTGCCCAAATCTGCCATCCAAGACTTGGTAAACATTGAAAATCAGCCACAAAAATCCACACATGAAACCGTCCACCTCCCTCCCCCCCTCATTTCAAGCTTTCTCTCCCATGAATCAAGCAAGAATCAAGCAAACCCACTCACTTTCCTTAAAGCAAGGGATGGCACATGAGAAGAGAAATTCAAGGCTCCAATTTGCTAAAAATATTTGGTCTCTACAAGTATAAGTAAGGGCTATCTATTCATTCATTTCACTCATCCCTCACTCACAATCTCTTCTCCCATTCTCTATTCTTTTACTTCCCATTTGAGAAAGCAACACAAGAGTTTGAGAGAAGCATTTCAGAAGTTCTTTTGAGTAGTAAAATTTGGCACCTTAAGGAGCAATTGTGCAAAGGAGCAAAGAAGAAGGATGGAGTAAATGAAACACAAGTTGAGCTATGGAGAAACACCAGATTTATTTTCTACTTTCTTTCCCTTTAATCTTTTTATTTTGTTCTAAATTGATGAACATGATTGTTAAGTGTTTTTCTGCTTTTAATTTAATTAAAATGACTTAATTTTGCTTTTGCTAGATTGATTGCATTCTCTTAGCTTAGATTGTTATTATGTTGTTAAAGATGTTATGTGCATTGGTTGTTTATGCATTCAAGTAAAAATATGAACATGTTACTCATGCATTATGAATGTAGGGAAGCAATTGAATTAATTATTTAAAATCGAACTGACACAATACTTGAATGGTGCATGTTTGATCATTTAATGATTAAATTAGTAACAATATTAAACAATATCTTTACCTTGCATAATCCTTTTATGATGTATTCTTAAGAAATATTTAAGTTCATTAAACATAGAAATATGATAGAGTAATTTAATAATTAAATAAGTATGATTTCATAATTTATTCATATTGGGCTAATAAATAGCCGAATTGCCATGGTTTCCTTTCATAATTTCATTAACATTGTTTTAATAATCTTAAGTTAAAGAAGGTAATTAATCTAACTCTTTCATGTCATAATAATTAAACTTGTGCATTGTTGTTTTTTATTCTATCTTTACATCTCCATTAGTTTTTGCATATTTAGTTAATTTTTAATTAAATTAATTAGTTAATTCAATCCACTCCCAATTATTTCCATCACCAATTTGCTAAGTTTTTATTTTCATAATATTTGCCTATATAGTCCCTATGGAGATGATACTTTTTACTTACTACTTTATTACTTATTGGCGACTGTGTACACTTGCACATCATTCTAATATTTCATGACACTTGTATCCATAAGAGCACTCATTCGGCCTGCGATTTTGATGTCCACAAACATGAACCTTTTCTGCTTGCAATTCCTCTTCTTCTTAATATAATTGAGTATCATTGATCCAAGCTTTAATACCTTACTCTCAATAGGCTCCGCTTCTTTTTTATTGCATCTGGATATCTTGGACCGCTTTGGAGAGTCCCGCATCCTATGTGAACCACAATACAAGAAGCACTCTACTAGCTTCTTCTCACTCTCTCTGACCCTCTTGCCTCCGACAGAATGCACGATCGAACCAAGCCTAATTGATACTCTATCTATCTCACCCCCTTCGAGGGCAGAAAGCACGAATCGTTTCAGACAATCCCTTACAACATGTAAACCTTCACAAAGGAAGCATCTCACTAACCCCTTTGGTTTGTTCTCAGGCTTCCACTTCTTATTGTGTGGTTTCCCATTACCACTATTTCCATTATTATTTTTAACTTGTCTTTCTTCATCTCCCTTACCACTCCTCTTCTCCTTGGGCTCGAAAGACTCGAACTTATTTTTCCTCAGAATAAGCTCGATTAAGGACTCTGCTATGTTCATTGCTTTGAAAAATTACTTGACTCCTTAACATTGCAACTCTTGCTTTGCCCAAGGCTTCAACCCATCCATGAAGGAGAAAAATGCCTTTTTCTTACCCAAATTGGAAACTTGGAGCATCAACTCACTGAACTCCTTCACATACTCCCTAACTGGACGTTGTTGTGTAAGCTGGCACAACTTAGCTCGAGCCCCATCCTCAATACACTAGGGTGTATAAAGCCACTGTCTAGTAAATCTTGCAACTGAAATTTCAATTCCTTCAGCTCTATCAGTGCCATACGATAAGGACATATTGACATCAGGGTCGTACCGGAAACACTTCAATTGTAAACTCAACTTCCCGATTTGGCGATAATCCTAGTAATTCCTCGAGAAACACATTGGGGAATTCACAAACAGTTTGAATTTTGTCGACTTGACTATCACTAGCATTCGATTTAATAATATAAGCTAGAAAAGCTTTACATCCTCGATTAAGGAGTTTATTAGCTTGAATTGTTGAAATGATACGAGTTGAGCCACTCGTTTGGACACCATTCACCTTAATCATATTTCTATTGCACTCTAAACTACAAACTTCTTTTTACGGCAATCAAAAACCACCCCCTGTGTCTGGTTAGTCAACCTATACACAAAATCATATGAAAATCGCTGATTGACATAATCAACAAATCAACAGGAAAAGATACATTTTGAATTTCTAATGGCACCGCCTACACACTCGGTCGACTAATACTAACTGCCCCAAGAGACTCGATACAACCATAGCTACTTTTGACGTCTCCAACTTTAGACTCCCCGATTTAACCAATTCAACATTTATATATGAATGTGAAGATCTAGGGTGTATCAAAGCGTAAACAGGTGCAAAGAATAATAGAAAAATACCTACTACAACATCGGTAGCATCACCCTTTTGACGAGTAATGAAATGCTACGAACAATTACCAAACAATTCCATACTTTATTAATGAAAATCTCGAATAAATATTAAATAATCACATACGACCATGTATAAATACATCAATCAATCTATTTCAGGTAGATATTAAGTATACGGAAGGCTAAAAATAATTCGATAATAAACAAGGATTAAATTGAATTAGAAACAAAAATTTGAGAAAAATATGCATACATGGGTCACACGATTGTCTCCCCTGGCCGTGTGTAAAAACTTAGCTCGTTTGTGATGAATCACACAATCGTGTGATTAGCCATGCAACTCACTGTGATCGTGTGCACCAAAATCATCTAAATTTTTACAGACCACACAGTCGTGTCTCAAGTTGTGTGTACTTGGAAAATGCTTTCCAAAACAAGCTATTCAACCATGATATGCCACAAGCTACCATTTAAGCCACATTTCAACCTATTCAAAAGCATTCAATTCAAGTCAAAATCATCATCTAAAACAATCATCCTAAGTGCCTAACCAATATGCCACAATTGACACCTCAATATAATCAATCCAAAATCAATTAAAACATTGTATACATAACTTTCCAATATGCCTTTCAAGGCACCTCAAACAATGACTCAATTTAACACCAAACTAACTTTTCAAAACATTTCTCAGATTGACTCCAATTCAACTTATACTTCATGCATTAAAGCTACCAAATCATTTCAAGTATAGCATAGGCTTATGAATCACTTTTATACATCTATTTCATGGTACATTACGTAATCACCATTTAAGCTATCAATCATACAATTCAAGTATTCTTCAAAATACCATCACAATCCAAATAAACATCATAAGACATCCTAGGTACATGTCGAGACCAAAATGTATTCATCACCAACACTTGAGTTCAGGATTGCCACTGGATGTTGAGTCGACGAATGAATCATAAAGTACATAAATTGCACACGGAAAACAAACTGTATGCTCAATGTAACTCAGTGGTAGTTCTATAATCTGAATATTTAAGCATAAAAGAGGTCATTAAATGTAAATTTTAAATCAAGTAATGACATGCAATATAACCATTTAATAAAACCAAATTAAAAATTCTTTGATCACAACCAATTCATCATACTAATATCATTACATGAAAAATATATCTCATTTTACATATGGTAACTCAATTCATATATAGACATATCCCACCTAACCTTTCAATTTCTTATACATTCATTGATCATCACTATTCATTATTCACATTTCCATCCACCATATCGTTTTCTATTTCACATTTTAATTCCATTCCATATTATTTTTCATTTCAATATCATTTCTCATTTCAATGTTATTATCTCAATTTTACTGTTTATTTCCCTATTAACACGACTTGGACTCTGACGGATACACGGATCCAACTAACACACCAGTTTGTCACCTAGTGCATTATCAGATAAATCCGAAGCAAATAATTCACCCAGTGCTATAAGTAAGTTGACACCCAGTGTCTCATCAGTTAAACCGAAGTAAATTGGCACCCAGTGCCTCATCAACTCGTAGTCGAAGTAACCCTGAACTCTTTCTATCCTATGACATGCCAACTATATCTGACTTTGCCCGAACAGTTAATAGGGTTCCCATTTCATATTTCATTAGTATCAAATATCTCATTTCACCTTTGTTTTCATCACAAACATATAAACTTACATATAACAACATTATATCATCACATTACATACTCAATTTCACATTTGAACAATATATATACATTTTTCATAAACATTCAATTTAGTCCTCAGATATATCAATCAATTCAATTTAGCTCAAATTATTTCATTATCACAAGTGACTCACCTCGTATTCTTACCATACACAAACAGTTCAAAATGCAACAATTTACAAAGAGTTCGAATTATAGAAACACAAACCATAAACTTTGAGCTATTTGTCAACAACTTTATCTTTTCCTTTCTTTTTCGAGAAATTCGAGTCAATATTAGCTACGAATTAAAAACAACACATAAAATCACCAATGTACAACAGTTTTCACATTCAATTTCTAAATTATTCAACTTTTGCATATTATTCAATTTAATCCTTAAAACCATAATTAACATAATTTTCACATTTAACCCCCAAACCTAATGCCGACTTCTATAGAGTCCCTATAGGAATTCCTATTTCTCAATTATACCCTAAATTTTACAATTTGTGCATTTTAATCCCTATTGCAGAAAATCATCAATAGGCTTCACAATTTATTCATTCTTCAATACTAAACTTAAAACCTATCTAAATGCCACTAGAAAATTGAACTATATCTAAATACCACTAGAAAATTGAACTATCCAACAAAGGGTAAAACTCATAATCTTTAACAATATTAAAAATTATAACATAGGTCAGCTAGCTCAAACTATCGGGATCCTAAAAACATAAAAATTACGGAAAAAAAAGGACTAAATTGGACTAACCAAATCAGGCTTGAAACTTTTAAACCCTTGTAGTTTCGTCTTCTTATTCTCTTCTTTTGATTTCTAAATATTGAGAATTGAAAAGAGAACGAATGTTTCTCTTTCAATCCACTAATGTTTTCATATTTTATTAAATTAATTTACTTTTTATTTTATCACAAAATTTAACCATATAAAGCCATACTATTGTCCACTACAATTTAACATTGGTTTAATTGCCTTATAAGTCTATTAGCTATGTTCTACCTTATAATTTATTAACAATTCAAACATTTATCACTTATGCAATTTAGTCCCTGTATGCTAATTAAGTCCTAATTCAATAAAATTACCCAACCCTAATTCAATTCACTTCAATTATAGTTCCATAAATATTTAATAAAAATATTTACATGTCTGGTTTACGAAATCGAGGTTTTGAAACCACATTTTTCAACACCATTGACTTCTGGGTTGTTACACATTGCCTCAATTAGAACTCCGTGGTACACTCATCAACTTCCTCAAGAATCTCCTTTGTAACAGCCCATTTTCCAGTGAAATCGAAACAGTGATTTTGGGACCACAAATCTGAAGTAAAAATATTTATTTTATTATTTCTTTAAGGTCTATAGTATGATAGAATAATTGTGTAAAATATTTTTTAAGAAATTTTATCGATTGAATGCCCGATTTCTCTAGAAGGACTAGATTGCAATAGGTGAAAAACTTGAATTCTATAAGTTAAAGGTGTCTAATTGCTATGAAATTCTAATTTGTAGGTCCTTAAATGGTAATTAGACCATTATACCTTAAAATGGACGAAAAAAGACATGGTTAGGTAAAAATTTCAAAGTTTAAGTGAAGGGCAAATAGGTAATTTGGTAAATAAAAACAAAATAACTAAAATAAAAGATGTCATCTTCTTCAAATTAGTCCCCATAGTCGAAATTCACAAGGGAGACATAGCTAGGGTTTGGCCAAGCTTTCAAGCTCGATTGTAAGTCCGTTCTTGTCCCGTTTTTAACGATTTTTTATATTTTTGAGATCGTTGTAACTTGATTTAGCTATTTCAAGGACTAATTTGAAAGAAAGACAAAAGTCTAAAATTTTACCCATGATGAATAAGTTTGTATTTTGATCTTTAATGGTAGAAAATGAAAGATTATTGATAGATAAATAACTTTTACAAGGTGATTTTTTATGAAACTTTGATTAGGGACTAAAATGAAAAGTTGTAAAATTTAAAGAAAAATTCTAAATTTTTAGGTATACATGTGCTATAAAATTTGTAATGGGGCTTTGGTTAGGCTTGGAATAGGGAGTAATTGCACAAGTTTCATTTTTCGAGCCTAAAGACGAAAATGGAATTTTTAGAAAAGTTAGGGGCAAAATGAAAATTTTTGCCTAGGACGTAAATTGAGTCTGTTAAAGTATGAAATTTATGATTAAATTCATTTATATAGATTCGGAAAACAAAAACTTGACACTAGATCAAGGAAAATAAAAGATCTCAGATTAGTTGACTTTTAAGCGAACAAGTGTCAAGGTAAGTTCGTGTAACTTAATCGAATATGTAATTATGTTAATTAAACGTTGTATCATATGTAATGTGATTTATATAATGTGCCTTACTTGTATGTTATGATGGAAAATTTATACATGCTTGAAATGATGATAAATAGTTAGTCCTGATTGAACGTTGAATTCCGATGATTGTATGCACTTTCCCAAAACTGATAAGGTCATGAATTTGCTGAGTATAGAATTTAGCTATGTCGAGTAATCCCATTGATCTTGTTATAGAAAGGATTTAGCACGGATGGGTAATCCCGATATCATACCTCTCGAGAATTCATTATGATTAGGGTTCAGCCTGGACTGGTAATCCTATTAAAAGATATGTGGCTCGAGAGAGTGTTTCTTGGTTAAGTGCCCTAAGGGGTATCCGTAAATAAGAAATTGATGGATTGTTGAATCGTACACTTTCAGTGTGCTACTTAAGCATTCATTGGAATTCAATGATTCAAAGGACATTTAACTCTTGACTTGTCATGAAAACCTTGGTATGAAAAGGTAATGACTAGAAAGAATATTGCTTGATGAGCTCATCTATGTTACTTGATTTATATGAAGATTTTAGTGACTAACATGTTTGATTTAATGTATGTGTTTAGGCAATTTAGCCAAATGGATGGAAAACATGATATGTATGCTTAGATTTATTAAACAAGAGTGGTAAGTTTAGTTTCTGTTATACGAACTTACTAAGCATGTAATGCTTACTCCATTTATTTTTTACTGTTTTTATGGTGTTCGGAAGCTTGCGAAGGTTGGAAGATCGTAGGAGCATCGTCACACTATCAGCTAACTACCTCGGGTATTTATAGTTGAATTATTTTGGGTATAATGACATGTATAGGACAATTTGGCCAATAGTGGCTTGAAATGTTATTTTGTAACCTAGTCATTGGAATGGTTAGTAATGGTTCATTTTGGGTATGATTAAGTAAGTTTTTATGATGATATATATACACATATATTATGTTAGACTTATGAAATTAAATGTTGTTAATGCCTAAGTTAAGTTAAGGTGAGATTATGACCATATAGGCATGAAATGGTATGTCTTGATGAATGATGGATTTATTCAATTGGAATGGTTGAAATGGTTGGAATTGGTTGAGTTTTTTATGTCCGGGTTTTTGGGTGATTTTGGGTGAGAAATGAAGCTAGGAAATGGCTTCATTTTGTCCACACGGGTAGACACACGGACATGTGTCTAGACCGTGTGTGACACACGGCCTGGTAACACGGGCATGTGGTTAGGTCGTGTGTCCCCTGCACCTTAATTTTGAGAAACAAAATGCTAAGAATTGAGTACACGGGCATATGTCTCAGCCGTGTGGATGACACGGCCTAAGGCACGGGCGTGTGTCTTGGGCGTGTAAAGTCTGCACCTATTTTATGAAATTTAATTATCCGCACGGCCTAGTACACGAGCGTGTGACTTGGCCGTGTAACATCAAATTGTTCATGCATTGCAAGTTAGAGAGTTACACTGGTTAGGGACACGGGCATGTGTGACCACACGGCCTGCCCACACGGTTGTGTTTCAAATCACACGGGCGTGTGACCCCTGTTTATAGCAAAAATTTTCCAGGTCTTGTAAAATTTTCTGAGTTGTTGGTTTAGTCCCGAACCACTTCCAAAGCATATTTTGGGCCTCGTAGGCTCATATTAGGGACCTTATGATTAAATGTGATTGGCTTTAATTTGGACGAAAATTTATAACTTGAAATTATATGATTGTTTGTGATGTAAGTCCGGTAATGCCTCGAAACCATGTTTTGGCAACGGATACGAGATATGGGTGTTACATTTAGTGGTATCAGAGCTACAGTTTAGCCGATTCTCGAATTTGACGATGTAAACACGAGTCTAGCTATACATGTCATTATATAAATTGTGATAGTGTGATGACTCCTAATCATTTTTAAATGTGTTTTTCATATAGTAATGTCATCCAACCGAACTAGAGCTGAATCCGAAGAAGCTGAGAGCAATGCTTCAGCTTCAGTACAAAGAGTCGCCTCTACTTCTGGTAGTGAAAGGCCTGTGTCTGAGGGCCGAAGCAAAAAGGCAAAACAAGCCTTCTTTCAAATGATGAATAAATGGCTTACACAATACTTGAGAACAAACCCCGTTGTACAACGACCTCCTCCACTTGCTCCTTAAGAGGTTCCTGAGGTACCGCAGGGTGCTGAACCTATTAGAATTGGTAAGCCTCCGATAGATAAAATTCAGAAACATGGGGCGAAAGAATTTAGGGCTACTACAGATGATGATCCGAAAAGGGTTGATTTTTTGCTAGAAAACATTATGCGGGTTTTTGATGAACTATCCTACACACCTGCCAAGTGCTTGAAATGTGCAGTATCCCTACTGAAAGATACGGCTTATCATTGGTGGAATACCATAACTTTAGTTGTACCGAGAGAGAATATTACATGGGAATTCTTCCAAACTGAATTCAGAAAGAAATATGTTAGTCAGAGGTTCATGGATCAAAAAAAGAAAGAATTTCTAGAACTCAAGCAAGGAAGTATGACTGTATCTGAATATGAACAGGAATTTGTTCGACTGAGTAAGTATGCCAGAGAATGGGTTTTAACCAAGGCTGAAATGTGTAAATATTTTGAAGAGGGCCTAAATGAAGATATCAAGTTATTGATTGGGATTCTTGAGATAAGAGAATTTGCGGAGTTAGTTGACCGGGCACACAAAGCTGAGGAACTGAGTAAAGAAAAGAAACAAGCCGAAAGAGAAGCTCTGATTTCTGGAAAAAGAGCTATGAGTAAGTCACAATAATTTACTTCTAAGAAATTAAAGAAGTATTATGATCGTGTGACCACTTCCATAGGATATTCTGGAAGGGAGTGGGGCTCTCAATGATTTAAATCAAGGTCTTCAACTCCATCTGTGACCAGTGTGGGTAGTGTCGGTAGTCTCAAATCGAAATTTAAACATTGCAACAAGTTTCATTATGGGGAATGTCAATCTAAAAGTGGAGCTTGTTTCAGATGTGGTTCACTTAACCATTTTCTCAAGGATTGTCCTGAGAGAGTTGAAAAGGAGATAGAGCCAGCTCCAAAGCCAAGCAATCCTATTGCGAGAGGCAGACCACCCCGTCACCCTGGTAATGTTAATGGTAGTCAAGGTACTACCAAGGATACGGTAGTTAGACCTGAGGCACGAGCACCTGCGAGGACATATACTATTCATGCTAGAGAAGATGCCTCTGCGCCAGACGTCATTACTGGTACATTTTCTCTACTTGATACTGATATTACTGCATTGATTAACCCTGTTTCCACACATTCATATATATGCATGAACTTAGTGTCTATTAAAAATTTACCTGTTGAATTTACTGAATTTATGGTTAAAGTTTCAAACCCCTAGGCCAGTGTGTTATGGTGGACAAAGTTTGTAAGAACTGTCCGTTGGTGGTAAAAGGTTATTGTTTTTCGGCTGACTTGATGTTATTGCCATTTGATGAGTTTGATGTGATCTTGGGAATGGATTGGTTAACCTGGTATGACGCAGTGGTGAATTGTAAGCAGAAATATATTGTATTGAAATGTCAAAATGGTGAATTACTTTATGTTGAATCTGATAAACTGGATGGATTACCTAATGTGATCTCCGCAATATTAGCACAGAAATATGTCAGAAAGGGGTATAATGCTTATCTTGCGTATGTGATGGATACAAAAGTAACTAAGTCAAAGATTCAATCAGTGCTAGTAGTATATGAATTTCCTAATGTATTCCCAGAAGAATTACATGGGTTACCACCGGATAGAGAAGTGGAATTCTCTATAGACCTTGTTCCTGGAACAACACCAATATTCATAGCACCTTACAGAATAGCTCCTACTGATTTGAAAGAGCTAAAAGTACAGTTGCAAGAATTGATTGATAGAGGTTTTGCCCGACTTAGTTACCAACTTTGGGGTGCACCGGTTCTATTTGTAAATAAGAAAGATGGATCGTTGAGGCTGTGTATTAATTACAGACAGCTCAACAAAGTTACAATAAAGAACAAGTATCCATTGCCTCGTATTGATGACTTGTTTGACCAGTTAAAGTGTGCCATCATATTTTCAAAGATTGATCTCCGTTCTGGTTACTACCAACTACGGGTAAAAGAATCGGATGTGCCAAGGACAGCTTTTAAAACTAAGTATGGACATTTTGAGTTTCTTATGATGTCATTTGGCTTAACAAATGCACCTGCGGTGTTTATGGACTTGATGAACAGAATTTTCAGCTCGTATTTAGACAGGTTTGTGGTGGTATTTATAGATGATATTTTAGTTTACTCTCGGAATGAAAATAAGCATGCTGAGCATTTTATAATAGTGTTGCAAACTGTGCGAGAGAAACTGTACGCCAAATTCAGTAAATCTGAATTTTGGCTAAGGGAAGTTAGCTTCCTTGGGCATGTAGTATCTGCTGAAGGTGTCCGAGTAGACCCAAGTAAAATTTCAGCCATTGTTAATTGGAAGCCACCAAAGAATGTGTCTGAAGTCCAAAGTTTTCTGGGACTAGCTGGTTATTATCAGAGATTTGTAAAAAAAAATTTCGATGATAGCTTCTCCAATGATCCGATTGTTGCAGAAAGATGTGAAATTCGAGTGGACTGATAAATGCCAGCAGAGTTTTGACAGATTAAAAGCTTTATTAACAGAAGCTCTAGTGTTAGTTCAGCCAGAATTGTGTAAGGAATTTATAGTTTACAGTGATACATCGTTAAATGGTTTAGGTTGTGTTTTGATGCAAGACGGTAAGGTGGTAGCTTATGCCTCACAACAGCTAAAACCACATGAAAAGAACTACCCAACACATGATCTTGAATTGGCAGCCATAGTGTTCGCATTGAAAATCTGGCGGCATTACTTATTTTGTGAAAAATGTCACATATTCACTGATCATAAAAGTCTGAAATATTGTCATTAACTACCATCTGGGGAAAGCTAATGTAGTGGCAGGTACCTTGAGTAGAAAATCCCTATATGCCCTGCGAGCAATAAACTCGATTGTCATTGTCTGATGATGGTTCAATTATAGCTAAGTTAAAAGCTAGACCAATGTTTTTTCAGAAAATTTTTGAAGCTCAGAAAAATGATAGCAAGTTGCAAGCAAAACGGGTATAGAGTGAATCGACTCCTGATTCAGAATTTTAGATCGAGACTAATGGTTGTTTGTTATTCAAAGGCAGAGTATGTGTATCGAAAGGTTATGAACTAGTACAGAAGATCTTGAATGAAGCCCATAATGGTAACATGTTTATTTTTCCTAGTAGTAATAAAATGTATAACGATCTAAAAAAGATGTACTGGTGGTCGGGAATGAAACAAGATATCTTTGAGTTTGTATCTAAATGCTTGATATGTTAGCTGTAACAGCCCGATTTTGGGTCTAGTCGGAACATTAGTTTTGGGACCAAAAATTTGATATAGAAAAATGTGTTTTTATTATATTTTTATGGTCTACATTTTTATGGAATTATTTTGTAAAAATTTCGTTCGAAAATTTTAACGTTTGGGCACTCAATTTAGTCAAAAGAACTAAATTGTAAAAAGTGCTAAAGTTGAGTTCTACATGCTAGAGGTGTCCAATTGTTATGAAATTTTAAATTGGAGGTCCTTATATGGTAATTAGACCATTGGTTAAGTTGGTGGACAAAAATGGATATGGTTAGGCATGTTTCCAAAGTTTTTCATTAAGGGCATTTTGGTCATTTAGTTATTAAAATGAATTAAAAACAAAAATAAAAGGCATTTTTTGTCCATCTTCAGCCCCTTGGCTGAATTTCACATGAGGAAGACATAGATAGGGTTTTCAAGCTTCCAAGCTCGATTGTAAGTCCGTTTTAGCCCCGTTTTTAATGTTCTTTACATTTTTGAGATCCTCGTAGCTCGGTTTACCTATTTCTACCAATATTTTGAGCAAGGGTTTATATTTAAAATTTTACCCATGGATGACATGCATGTATTTTGATGTTTTATGGAAGAATATGAATGTTTGGAGTGTGATAAACAACTTTTACTAAGTTATTTTTGATGAAATTGCATAAAAGGACTAGTTTGTAAAAAGTTGTAAAATGTGTGTAAGTGTGTGATTTAGTGCAAATTGTGGACTACTATAGTTATGAAAATGGTTTGGCTAGGCCTAAAATGCAAGGAAATTGAATAAAAATTACTTTTCGAGCCTAGGGGCAAAATCATAATTTTGTGAAACTTTAGGGGTAAAATCGTAAATTTTACCATAGGATGTTTTTGGGCTAATTTGAATAATGTGAGCCATTAATAAGTGAAATATGTTATTATAGATCAAGAAAGACGTGGAATCGGCCTTGATCGGGGAAAGGAAAAGATATCGGACTAAATTGCAAAATTACTATATTTTGCACCAAGGTAAGTTTGTATTTAAATAATATATCAATTCTTTTTATGTTATTATATTTCGTTATTATATGAGATGTGGCTGCCTATAGAATGATCATTTGATATAAATTATGAATCGAAATAGACTATGAATGAATTTGTTAAATGTTGAAAAGTGAGGAATTTCCCAGTTGAACCTTCCAAATAGAAATGATACGAATGATCCATTGTGAGAACACATGTGTAGTACTATGTGCAGGCTACTATGTGTTTAAGATGGTTTTAGGTCACGTGTGTAGTACCAAGTGCAGGCTACTACGTGTACCAGATAGTTAGGTCGCATGTGTAGTACTAAGTGCAGGCTACTATGAGTACCCGACAACTTCGATCACGTGTGTAGTACTAAGTGCATGCTACTACGTGTATCAGATGGTTAGGTCACGTGTGTAGTACTAAGTGTAGGCTACTACATGTATGGATTGTTGATCGCATATGTAGTACTAAGTGCAGGCTACTATGCGTACCAGATAGCTTTGGTTACAAGGGTGGTAATATATACAGGCAACCGTTTATCTCTTATTATTCCGATGAGTTCAATGGGAAATCGACTAAGTGAAAATACATGTGAACATGACCATGTGATGAATAAGTGCAGGTATATGTTTGTGGAAATTTATGAGCAATGTGCTCGATAGTTGAGCAAACTTTCGGTAAGATGGAATGGAGTAAGTGAAATTATGTAAGAGTGAAATTTGTAATAAAACAGTTTTGGATAGTAGCAGTTATGTAAATTTTAAAAATCACAAAAAATCATGGAGATTGAATTAGAAGTTGAATAAGATATGAAATTAAAGCTTATTGAGTCTATTTTCATATAAATGAAATTATGTAAGCAAAATAATTTCATATTATGAGATATTTAAAATTTTATGAGATAGGGTCAGAATGAATTTGGAATCCTCTATTTTGACTTGGAAAAATCATTAAAAATTGTACAAAAATAATTATTGGTTATAATTTATATTCTTAAAATCCTTAATGAGTCTATTTTCAAAATAAACAAACAAAAATATTATTCAAATCTTGTATGAAGAGATAATTAATTTTTAGTGTAGAGGAGTTGAAACTGTTAGACAGCAAAATAGGGGTGACTTTAACGAATAAAATGTACTTATTTACTAGACCAAAAATTCTGAAAATTTTATGGTGAAAAGATATGTGAGTCTAGTTTCTAGGAAAATTTTTAGATCTTAATTTGTAGTTTTGTACCTCCAAATATAAATAATTTAGTGATTGTGACTCAAGAAAATAGCTTGACCTGAACATGTGTATATATACTATTATGATTGTTTTATCTTGAGAAATATGTTGATAAATCGTTTATTATTTACGTACTTACTAAGCTTTATGCTAAATCTCTTTTCTTTCCTTTGTCTTATAGTATCACTAAGCCAGCTCGGGATTTGGAGATCGTCGGAGATCCATCCATACTATCAATACTTTTTGGTATTTTGAAAACAATATTTTTTATTATGGCATGTATAGAGGACTTGGTTATTTTGTTTTATGTCATAATTAATTTGGCCTAAAGTGTTGGCCTTCGATATTTGATAGCTCATTTTGTATATGACCATTGATATTAATTAATATTGTTCAAGCTATAAGGTATGATGATCCATGATTAAGTATGAAAATTGAATTGTTTTAACTTGGATATAAAAAAAATCTATGTCATGGTTTCGTACGATTGCATGTGTCAATGTAATACCCCTACCCGTATTCATTGCCGGAATAGGGTGCGAGGCATTACCAGAGTTTACGAATTAAAATTTTTTTTTTCTTTTTATTCAATATAGCCCTTTTATAAATATCTAAACTTCCCTGTAATATTAAATCGAGACCAATCCACATCAATCAAATCAATTTAACATATTTTCATGATAGATTCATGCATTTATATAAGATAACGTCATCACATATCTATAACCAGGTTTGTTAACCATACTAATGGCTAACTTTACATTCATTTCACGTTAACATTTACTTTGTTAGCTTATACATGCCATTGATTCCCAAAATAAAGTTCCTTTATTTATCGAAATCCTGAGGTTGATAGTGTGATGTGTCTCCAACCAAATCCGACCTCAGAGCTCTTAACACTACAAAACAGAGAAAAGGAAATGGGTAAGCACTTTGTGCTTAGTAAGCTCATGTAACAAGAATTACACTTACCTAATATTTTCAGTACAATACAATAAACATTACATATATCCATTCAATGCATTATTACCCTAACATGCACAAACTCAACATTCAAGTTAGTACAATAATTTCTATATATCAATAATATATATCATGATTGATGAGCTCATCAATACTATGATTTCCATTCCCTTGTTGTTTTTCCATATTTATCCCGTTGAATTACTCGGAATTTCGATGGATTTTTCAGAGGTACACATTTAGTGTACAAATCCGGGTCCGTCAATTCATATTCATGTGCGCACATTTCCATTTCGAGAGCACACTGCGAACCTCAACCTTGCAAATGGGATTACGAGTCCAAAATCAACTCGCAATATAAACTCATAGAGTATTGTCGGGATTACCACCCAGGCTAAATCCCACGCAACGACAATTACTCTAATGAGCTTGGATCTGAATTACAGTCCAGCTAAATTGAGACCTAATTCGGATTACCCGTCCGGCTAAATCCATTTTCCACATATTCTTCTGGGAGGCTATATCGGATAGGATCACCCGTCCGGCTAGATCCTTTTACCGTCAATTCCTTTCGAGAGATCCATCGAATTTTCCTTTTATTCAACCGATTTCTTCCCTTTATATCAAATATATCAATGTTTCATCGATTTTCATACAA
This sequence comes from Gossypium anomalum, assembly GCA_025698475.1. Taxonomy (NCBI): domain Eukaryota; kingdom Viridiplantae; phylum Streptophyta; class Magnoliopsida; order Malvales; family Malvaceae; genus Gossypium; species Gossypium anomalum. The sequence goes on from CM046957.1 coordinate 20,134,306, forward strand.
TGAACATTCAAATCATATTCACATCAGTAACATACATTTCAAGTATTTAAGAATATAATTCAAGTTACATGAACTTACCTTGATACTTGTTTGTAAACAGCAAAAATCTACTAATCCCGAACTTTTTCCTTTCCTCGATCTAGCTTCGTATTTGAATCTTCTGGATCTAAATAAATAAATTTAATTATCAATTTAATACATTTCATGTTCATATGCAACATTCTCTATAATTCAACTATTATTTATAGTTCATTCAAAGCTGTCTACTTGAGTCATAGTCACTAAATTATTTATAACTTGAGCTACGGAACTCCAAATTAAGATTAGTTAATTTTCCCTGAAACTAGACTCATATATCTTCTTACCATAAAATTTTCAGAATTTTTGGTCTAGCCAATCAGTACAGTTTATTCTTTAAAATCACCCCTGTTTTGCTGTCTGACAGTTCTGACTCTTCTTCACTAAAAATTAATTATCTCCTTGTACAGAATTCAAATGATATTCTAGTTTTTTTCTATTAAAACTAGACTCACTCAGGATTATATACATATAAATTTAAACCCCTAATTATTTTTCTTCATTTTTTTATGATTTTTCAAAGTCAGAACAGGGGAACCCGAATTCATTCTGACCTTGTCTCACAAAATTCATTATATCTCAAAATTTACAAATCCATTACTTACAATATTTCTTCTATCAGAAACTATACTCAATAATCTTTAATTCCATATTTTTTTCATCTTCTAATTCGATTCCTACAATTTTTAGTGATTTTTCAAAGTTAGTCTACTGCTGCTGTTCAAACTGTTTTAGTGCAAGCTGTTTATTACCATTTTTCCCCTAAGCTTTTAATAAATGATAATTTCGTCCCTACTCAATTAGCCTCTCAATTGAGCTGATTTTTCTCAATTAACATTTTATTCTATCACCTTAAACTAGTTTACAACCTTTAGGAATCAGAATTTCAGCAATAGACTTTAATTCCAAACATTTTCACAATTAGGTCCTAAAAATCAATTTCTATTGAAATTGCCTAATAAAATCATCTCATAAACAAATTAAAGCTTTAATTTCATTCTATTTCATCATAAACTTACAGCACTCAACCATGGTGATTTTCAATTTCATTTATGAAATCAAAAACTAATGAATTTAATAGTAGGACCTAGTTGTAAAAGTTTTAGAAACACAAAAATTACAAGAAAAAGGCAAGGATTAACTCACTTGGTGCAAAAATTATGAAATACCAGCTTAGATAACCCTCCTATGGCGTTTTTAGCTGCTGGAATTGAAGAGAAATGAAGAGAAATCTAGATATTTCCTATTTAGTCCTAGTTTTATTTAGTTAATTTTGCAATATTCCAATTTTACCCTTACTTTATCAATTTTTCTGCTGATTTCATACCCTTGCCGTCCAGCCCAAATAACTTTTGGGTCTAATTGCCTTTTAAATCCTTTCTCATTAGACTCTTAAGCTATTTAATCACTCTAGCAACTTTTACACCTATTACAATTTAGTCCTTTTCATTTAATTGACTACCCAAACATTAAAATTTCCTAACGAAATTTTAATACCACATTAATAACATTTCATAAATATTTATAAAATTATTTTCGACTCGGTTTTTACGATATAGAGGTCTCGATAACTTATTTTTACCTAATTTCTTCAATAAATTTTTTTTTAACTAGCCACTAAATCGATAAAATTTTTCTATCAATATTTTCATACGACTTTCCTATCATATAAATTTTCATGCAAAAATATTAAAATAAATTTCTCTTTAAATCGGATTTGTGGTTACTGAAACCACTACTCAGATAACCTTGAATTTAGGCCATTACAACTCTCCCCTTTAAGGATTTTCGTCCTCTAAAATCTTACCAAGATAAAGAGGTTTGGGTATTGTTTCCTCATTGTCTCTCTCCGGTTCCCATGTCGCTTCCTCAATCCCGTGCTTTTGCCACAATACTTTCACCAAATTTATCTTTTTATTTCTTAGCTCTTTTGTCTCCCGTGCAATATCTTGACATGTTCTTCATCGTAAGTCATATCTGGTTGAATCTCCACTACATGAGAGAAATAACATGTGAAGGATCTGATCGATATCGTCGTAACATAGATACATGAAAAACATTATGGATTCTATCAAGTTCCGGTGGTAATGCCAATCGATAAGCGACCGGTCCAATTCTTTCTATGATTTCATAGGGCCCGATAAATCTTGGACTCAATTTAGCCTTTCGACCGAATCGAGAACTTTCTTCCAAGGAGACACTTTCAGGAATACCTTGTCACCAACTTGAAATTCAATCTCTTTTCGCTTAAGGTCGGCATATGATTGTTGACGATCGGAAGTCGCTTTTAGACTATCCCGAATAACCTTTACTTTTTCTTCTCGCTTCCTGATCAAATCAACCCCATGTATCTTCCTTTCACTGAGCTCTGTCCAATATAACGGTGTTCTACATTTTCTCCCATACAAATCTTCATACGGAGCCATTTTAATACTGGACTGATAACTGTTATTGTAAGCAAATTCAATTAAAGGTAGATATCTCTCCCAATTACCTTCAAATTCTAGTATACAACATCGGAGCATATCTTCCAATACTTGAATTACACGCTCAGATTGACCATCTGTCGAGGATGAAATGCAGTGCTGAAATACAACTGAGTACCCAAGGCTTCTTGCAATTTGTCCCAGAAACGAGACGTACATCGGGGATCTCTATCTGATATAATAGAGACAGGCACTCCATGTAACCTGACAATCTCAGATATATACAGTTCAGCTAGTTTATCTAAAGAATAATCCATACGTACCGGAATAAAGTGCGCTGACTTTGTCAATCGATCAACAATCACCCAAATAGCATCTTTTTTTCCTCGGAGACAAAGGTAGCCCCGATACAAAATCCATAGTGATTCTTTCCCATTTCCATTCCGATATAGTAATTGGTTGAAGTAACCTCGAAGGTACTGATGCTCACTTTAACTTGCGACATATTAAACCCCTTGATACAAACTCGGAGATATCACGTTTCATTCCCGACCACCAAGTACATCTTTTCAAATCATTATACATTTTATTACTCCCTGGATGTACAGACATAGTATCTGCTGTGAGCCTCGCGTAGAATCTTCAGTATGAGCTCAATTTACGAGGTACACATACCCTACCTTTGAATAATAAACAACCATCGAACCACCAACCTGAAATTCGGGATCATTACTTGACTCACACTGCGCCGCGTTTAACTTGTAACTTCTCATCATTCTTCCGAGCTTCACATATTTGCTGTAAAAATGTCGGTTTAGCTCTCAATTCAGCTAGGATTGAACCATCATCGATCAATGATAACCGGGTATTCATAGCTCGTAAAGCAAACAGAGATTTCCGCTCAAAGCATCACTACAACATTAGCCTTACCCGATGGTAATCAATAATCAAATCATAATCCTTTATCGCTTCAAGCCACCGCTACTGTCTCAAATTCAAATCTTTCGTGTCATCAAATATTTCAAGCTTTTATGATCGATATAAATATGACATTTCTCACCGCATAAGTAATGCCGCCATATCTTCAAATAAGAAATACAATAGCACTAATTCAAGATCATGTCTTGGGTAATTTCTTTCATGTGGTTTAAGTTGTCTTGAAGCATAGGCTATTACTTTACCTTCTTGTATCAAGACACAACCTAAACCATTTAATGAGGCATCACTCAGAATAACAAATTCCTTACCCGGTTCAGCCGCACTAATACAGTGCTTTCGTTAATAGGTCTTTCAATCGGTTGAAACTTTGTTGACATTCATCACCCACTCGAACTTTACATCTTTCTCGCAATAATCAAGTCATTGGAGAAGCTATCATAGAGAATCCCTGTACAAATCTCCGATAATAACCAGCTAAACCCAAGAAACTTCTAACTTCGATACATTCTTAGGTGGACTCCAATTGACAATAGCTGAGATTTTACTCGGATCTACCCTGATGCCTTCGGCAGATACAATATGTCCTAGAAAACCCACTTCTCGAAGCCAAAATTCACATTTACTGAATTTAGCGTACAATTGCTTCTCTCGCAGAATTTGTAACACAGTTCTCAAATGTTCTGCATGTTCTTCTTCATCCCGAGAATAAACCAAAATATCATCAATGAATACTACTACAAATCTGTCTAAGTACAGTCTGAATATCCGGTTCATCAAATCCATGAATACTGCAGGTGCATTAGTTAGCCCAAACGGCATAACTAGAAACTCATAATGCCCGTACCTGGTTCTAAAAGCTATTTTTGGCACATCTGACTCCTTTACTCGTAGCTGATAATAACCCGATCGAAGATCAATTTTTGAAAATACGGTAGCACCTTTCAGCTGATCAAATAAATCATCGATCCGGGGTAATGGGTACTTATTCTTTATAGTTACTTTATTAAGCTGTCGGTAGTCAATACACAATCGCAAAGACCCGTCTTTCTTTTTCACAAACAGAACCGGAGCACCCCAAGGTGAATGACTCGGTCGGATAAAACCCCTGTCAACAAGTTCTTGTAACTGTGTCTTTAACTCCTTTAATTCTGTAGGAGCCATACGATACGGAGCTATGGAGATCGGAGTAGTTCCCTAATCAAATTTATAGAAAATTCCACTTCTCTTTCTCGTGGCAATCCCGGTAATTCCTCCGAAACACATCGGAAAATTCACATACCACTGAATCGCCGTATTTTTGACTCGTATACTTTGGTGTCAAGTACATAAGCCAAGTAAGCATCATACCCTTTTTTAACATACCTGCACATGCGCCATTATCGAAAATCACATCGATAACCCTCTGCATCTCGATTAGATTTAACCCGAAGCAACTCACCATTCTGACATTTTAACATAATATATTTATGTCTACAATTTACTACTGCATCATGCTGGGTTAACCAATCCATACCCAATATCACGTCAAATTCATCAAATGGCAATAACATCAAATCAGCCGAGAAACAATAACCTCTTACCATCAGTGGACAATTTTTACAAATTTTATCCACTAACACGGACTGGCCCAGGGGGTTCGAGACTTTAACCACAAATTCAATAGGTTCAACAGATAAATTTTTAACAATTGCAAGTTTAACACATATATATGAATGCGTAGAGCCAGGATCAATCAATGCAGTAATATCAGTGTCAAGTAAAGAAAATGTACCAGTAATAACATCGGGTGCTGAGGTATCTTCTCTGGCACGAATGGCATATGTCCTAGCAGGTGCTCGTACCTCAGGCCTACCTGCAGTATCTTTTGTAGCTCCTCGACTACCGCTGACATTACCGGATGGTCGAGGTGGTCTACCCCTCGAAACTGGATTACTCGGCTTCAATATCCGCTCACTTCTTTTCAACCCTTTCTGGACAATCTCTGAGGAAATGGTCAAAAGAACCACATCGGTAACAAGCCCCACTCTTAAATCGGCATTCACCAAAATGAGCTTTATTACAGTACTGGCATCTCGGTTTAGGAGTTCCGACACTGCCAACACTGGTCACTGATGGAGTAGAAGGCCTTGGATTAGTGCGTTGAGAACCTCGCTCTTTGCCCGAATACCCAATGGCTGAAGTAGAACGATCCTGATATTTCTTCAATTTCTTTGAAGCGTAAAACGGGATTTTCCCGTCGGTCTTTTACTAAAAATTCGAGCTTCCTCTCACTGTTTCTTTTCTTTGCTCAATTCTTACGCTTTATAAGCTCTCTCTCGCCAATGTAGCAAACTCTCGAATTTCAAGAATTCCGATCAAGAACTTAATGTCTTCATTCAACCCTTCTTGAATCGTTTGCACATTTCAACTTCCGATCGTACCCCATTCTCGAGCATATTCACTCAATCGAACAAATTCTCTTTCATATTCGTGTATCGATCTATTGCCCTGCTTTCACTCAAGAAATTCTTTTCTTTTCTCGGTCAAGGAACCTCTGGTGATATATTTTTTCTCGAACTCGGTCTTCAAAGAATTCCCATGTAATTTCTTCTTTCTAACAATCAAGCTTTAGTATTCCACCAATGGTAAGTCAGTGTCTTTTAGCAAAGTGAGACGGCACATTTCGCACATTCTTCCGTGTACAAGATAATTCCTCCGTAACCCGAGTAGTGTTTTCTAACCAGAATTCAGCCCGTTGAATCATCATCAACCGCTCAAATTCTTCTACCCCATATTTTCGTGATTTTATCTACTGAGAGCTTTCCTTTTCTCGACAGATTCAGACTGCACTCTGTGGGATCTCGGAACCAACAGTGGAGGAGCAGGAAGGGAGCTTGAGCTTGTTGCACTACAGGTTAGTTCTTAAATATTGACTAAACTATTCATTCATCACTTGAAAGAAGGCTCGCTTTGCCTCCTCCCCTTGGCCCTCAGATACGGGCCTTGTACTACTAGTTACTTCGACTTCCCTTTGTGCCCGTTTTGGAGCCGGAGCATGACTCCCGGCTTCCTCAGATTGAGCTCGGTCGGTAGACATTTACTATAAAAAAACACATTTAAATGGTCGAGATATCACACTATCAATAATAATTTAAATGGCATGTATAGCTAATCCCGTGTTTGCTACATCGGTCCTAGAACCGACTAAACCGTAGCTCTGATACCAATAAATGTAATACCCCTACCCGTATTCATTGCCGGAATAGGGTGCGAGGCATTACCGGAGTTTACGAATTAATTTTTTTTCTTTTTATTCAATATAGCCCTTTTATAAATATCTAAACTTCCTTGTAATATTAAATCGAGACCAATCCACATCAATCAAATCAATTTAACATATTTTCATGATAGATTCATGCATTTATATAAGATAACGTCATCACATATCTATAACCAGGTTTGTTAACCATACTAATGGCTAACTTTACATTCATTTCACGTTAATATTTACTTTGTTAGCTTATACATGCCATTGATTCCCAAAGAAAGTTCCTTTATTTACCGAAATCCCGAGGTTGATAGTGTGATGTGTCTCCGACCAAATCCGACCTCCGAGCTCTTAATGTTTTTCATGTATCTATGTTACGGCGGTATTGATCAAATCCTTCGCATGTTATCTCTCTAACAGAAATAGAGATCCAGCCTGATATGACATATGGTGAGGAACCAATCAAAATCTTAGCTTGGGAAACAAAAGAGTTAATAAATAAAAAGGTAGCCGTAGTGAAAGTTCTTTAGCAAAGACATGGTATTGAGGAGGCTACCTAGGAAAAAGAGGATATAATGAGGAAGCAATACCCGAATCTTTTTACTGGTAAGATTTTCGGGGACGAAAATTCCTAAAGAGGGGAGAGTTGTAACAGCTTATTTTTTAGTGAAATCGGAACAGTGGTTTCGGGACCACAAATCTGAAGTAAAAATATTTATTTTATTATTTATTTAAGGTATACAGTATGATAGAACAATTGTGTGAAAATTTTGTTAAGAAATTTTATCGATTGAGTGTCCGATTTGTCTAGAATGACTAAATTACAATAGGTGCAAAACTTGAATTCTATAAGTTAAAGGTGACTAATTGCTATGAAATTCTAAATTGGGGGTCCTTAAATGGTTGGACAAAAATGGATATATTTAGGTAAAAATTTCAAAATTTAAGTGAAGGGCAAATAGGAAATTTGGTAAATGAAAACAAAATAACTAAAATAAAAGCTGTCATCTTCTTCAAATTAGTCCCCATAGCTGAAATTCACAAGGGAGACATAGCTAGGGATTGGCCATGCTTTCAAGCTCGATTGTAAGTCCGTTCTTGTCCCGTTTTTAACGATTTTTATATTTTTGATATCGTTGTAACTTGATTTAGCTATTTCAAGGACTAATTTGAAAGAAAGACAAAGTCTAAAATTTTACCCATGATGAATAAGTTTGTATTTTGATGTTTAATGGTAGAAAATGAAAGATTATTAATAGATAAACAACTTTTACAAGGTGATTTTTGATGAAAACTTGATTAAGGACTAAAATGAAAATTGTAAATTTTGAAGAAAAATTCTAAAATTTTAGGTATACATGTGCTGTAAAATTTTTAATGGGGTTTTGGTTAGGCTTGGAATAGGGAGTAATTTGCACAAGTTTTATTTTTCGAGCCTAAGGATGAAAATGTAATTTTTGGAAAAGTTAGGGGCAAAATGGAAATTTTTGCCTAGGACGTAAATTGAGTCTGTTAAAGCATGAAATGTATGAAAGTGATGATTAAATTCATTTATGTAGATCCAGAAAAACACAAACTCTAGGCTAGATCGAGGAAAAGAAAATATTTCGGATTAGTAGACTTTTACGCGAACAAGTGTCAAGGTAAGTTCGTGTAACATAATCGGATGCTTAATTATGTTAATTGAATGTTGTATCATATGTAATGTGATTTATATAATGTGTTTTACTTGTATGTTATGATGGAAAATTTATACATGCTTGAAATGATGATAAAGGGTTAGTCCCGATTGAACGTTGAATTCCGATAATTATATGTACTTTTCCAAAACTGATAAGGTTATGCATTTGTTGCAGACATGATTAGCTCGGACGAGTAATCCCATTGATCTTGTTATAGAAAGGATTTAGCCCAGACGGGTAAGCCCGATATCATACTTCTCAAGCATACGTTATGATTAGGGTTTAGCCTGGACTGGTAATCCTAATCGAGCTCCTCTGACCATACGTTATATAAAGGATTTAGCTTGGACTGGTAATCCTATTAAACGATATGTGGCAAATTTAGTTTCTGTTATACGAACTTACTAAGCATGTAATGCTTACTCCGTTTATTTTCCTTTATTTTTATAGTGCTCGGAAGCTCGCAACGGTTGGAAGATTGTATTAGCTAACTACCTTGGGTATTTATAGTTGAATTATTTTGGGTATAATGGCATGTATAGGACAATTTGGCCAATGGTGGCTTGAAATGTTATTTTGTAACCTAATCATTGGAATGGCTAGTAATGGTTCATTTTGGGTATGATTAAGTAAGTTTTTATGATGATATATATATACACATATGTTATGTTAGGCTCATGTAATTAAATGTTGTTAATGCCTAAGTTAAGGTGAGATTGTGACCATATAGGCAAGAAATGGTATGTCTTGATGAATGATGGATTTGTTCAATTGGAATGCTTGAAATGGTTGGAATTGGTTGAGTGTTTTATCTGCAGGTTTTTGGGTGATTTTCGGTGAGAAATGAAGCTAGGAAATGGCTTCATTTTGTCCACATAGGCAGACACACGAGCATGTGTCTAGACCATGTGTGACACACGGCCTGGTAACACGGGCATATGGTTAGGCTGTATGTCCCCTGCACCTTAATTTTGAGAAACAGAATGCTTAGAATTGAGCACACGGGCAGAGACACGGGCGTGTGTCTCAGCCGTGTGGATGACACGGCCTAAGGCACGGGCTTGTATCCTGGGTGTATGAAATCTGCACCTATTTTATAAAATTTAATTATCTACACGGCCTAGCACACGAGTGTGTGACTTGGCTATGTAACATCAAATTGTTCATGCATTGCAAGTCATAGGGTTACATGGGTTAGGGACACGGGCGTGTGTGACCACACGGCCTGCCCACACGGGCGTGTCCCAAATCACACAGTCGTGTGACCCCTGTCTATAGAAATTTTTTCTAAGCTTTGTAAAATTTCCTGAGTTGTCGGTTTAGTCCTGAACTACTTCCAAAGCATGTTTTGGGCCTCGTAAGCTCGTATTAGGGACCTTATGATTAAATGTGAACTATTTTAATTTGGACACAAATTTGTAACTCGAAATTGTATGATTGTTTTTGATGTAAGCCTGGTAATTCTTTGAAACCCTATTCCGGCGACAGATATGGGATAAGGGTGTTACATCCTTCACATCACCCATGGAGACCTTAAGTTTGGTCACCCTGCCATCTAAAGTTAACAGTATATCCCTCGATCGGCTAGCTTTCCTGCCCCCCCCTCACGAGTCTTTATTGGCGCAACCTGCTCGTCTATTCCTCTCGACATCTCAACTAACACTTTTGAACACTAACTCGGATACCAACTGTCACGAGGCTAGAACTTTCGTCTTGCAATCCGTGCGGTCTTAAGTGATTTCTTGGGTTCAAATCCGCTTAAGTCGGCATAACTCTTGCAAAGTGAGAATTCTCAATAGAAATTCTCTTCAAACACTGAAAATAAAGCGAGAGCAACTCGAAACAAAATAGTAACGAGAGAACTGAAAAGCCACAAGGAAGCAATGCACACTAAGTGTTTGAGTAAATGCTCTCAATATATATTCTTTAATTCTAGCAAGGTGAGAATTCTCAATAGAAATTCTCTTCAAGTACCAAAAATAAAGCGGAAGCAACTCGAAATGAAAGAGTAACGAGAGAACTGAAAACCACAAGGAAGTAATGCACACCAGGTGTTTAAGTAAATGTTCTCAATATATATTCTTTAATTATCACAAAGTGAGAATCTTCAATAGAAATTCTCTTCAAGCATCGAAAATAAAGCGGAAACAACTCGAAATGAAAGAGCAAAGAGAGAATTGAAAAGTCACAAGGAAGTAATTCACACCAAGTGTTTGAGTAAATGCTCTTAATATAAATTTTTTAACTTGAGAATAAAATACAATGGGATGATTACAAATGAAAAGAGAGACCTCTATTTATAGTTGAACTCCCCTAAATCCAACGGTACAAATTGATTATATCAATGACTGAGAGTAGTGTCTATCTACAAAATAAGAGTCTAAACATCTTTATCCCTCATGATTTACATTAATTATCCTGGTAACTCTAGTTTTACTGAAGTATTTCACTGAAATGAATTTCTATATGGTTTCATGAGTCGGGCCAATTCAAGCTGGTTAAATAAGTCACATTTAATAAATTAACTTCCATGAAACATTTTGTGCACAATAATTATAAGTTTTGATCCGCGACCCGTGATACATGCACCAATTTAGTTTGAGTAAAGCATGGTGGAAGAATTAATACTATCATAAAATAAATTCATCCTTTAAAAAAAGTTCGAGTAATCTGTTTTTTACTTTTCTAGAAAAGACTAAAGGGCAGGATTCGAACCCGACACATTACTCCGTCAAGTTAAACGCAAGAAACATTGGATACAGCAGAGCATTCTCAGTGCGTAGCATATTTAAAATTAGTTTCAAAGACGAGTATCCCTCGACTCTTGAAGGTCATCCTGTAGCTATTCCTATTTAAAAATCACAGCAAAGCACAGCCATAACCTCCTTTCTAACGCACAAGTCCCTTCAGGTTTCAATTTCAAACTGAAGAAAAACAGGTTGAATTTCTTCTTCCCTTTTTGAAATTTGTGTTCCAGCTTTAATTACTCATTCAATTTCTTATTTTTGTTTTACAGAAATTTATTCAATCATCTTATGAATTGTCTTTTTCCGACTATTGATGACATGTAATGCAAATATAATGTAATTATTTCAGAACCCCTTTTCTTCGCAGTCGCTTTAGCCTTCTTAGATATGGTTTCAACTTTGAAGTGAAAGCTTTCTCCACTTGTTTCTGATTAATTGTTGCTTTCTGAAACAGCTTGCTTTGATGGTATCAAAAATAATCCAGCTGAATTTATTACAGTTGTTAAGGTGGTCTATTTGATATGTCTGATTCAAAAACAAGCCAAGGTGGCGGTGCTGGAAAGACCCAGACTCGAAATCTTCCATCATGGATGAGTTCAAGAGAGAATGAAAGTAAATCCCATGGAAACAAGTCCAATGATGCTGAAGGACATGATAAGGGGCATGCTTCTAGTTCTAGCAACACCAACTTTTCCAACATTTTGGTACTGAATTGTAATGATGTGGATTGATGTTCTTATTTTCTATGATCAAGCTAATGGATTTGTATTTGATTTGTTTCTTTCTGTGCAGGAAGGGGTGGTCTTTGCATTGTCAGGATTTGTTAATCCGGAACGTAGTACATTGCGTTCCCAGGCTTTGGCAATGGGAGCTGAATATCAGCCTGACTGGAATTCAAATTGCACGCTTTTGGTATGTGCTTTTCAAAATACCCCGAAGTTTCGACAAGTTGAAGCTGATTGTGGAACAATTATATCAAAGGTAATATAAACTGCTGAGCTATACTCATTTACCACGTCCAGTGTATCATCTATGACTAAGTTGATATAGTCTCTGATTTCTAGTTGAGCTATTCAATCTTCTATTTAGTTGAAATCTTTAATTCCAGCAATAGGAGGATCTGACGTCGATAGCCTCCAATCTTTGGTTTGAACTATCCAATCTTCTATTTATCTGAGATCTTAAATTCCTACATTCGGAGAATCTGAGGTTGATAGTCCCCAATTTTTTTTTGAGGTATCTAATCTACTATTCAGCTGAAATATTAAATTCTGACTGTAGGAATTTCTGATGTTTTGAATGGTGCCTGGTTATTCCTATTTCCTCTTAAGCTACTATTTATTATGTGGATGATAGAATTTGTGTATGGTGTGATATGGGAACAGGAATTTTTTTCAATGCTGAAAGCAATTGCAAGGGATTTGTTAGCAGAGGAGTTTCCATGGTTGTTTTTCGTATTTGAATTATAATGAAGGAGAGCACATTTTTGTGTTTATAATATATGAGATTCACCACAAGCTATTTTCTCTTGTTTGTTTGAACTTTTACCTGTTTGTCTGATGGTATCTACTTTGCCTCGCCTTAGGAATGGATATTAGAATGTTATGCACAGAAAAAGCTTGTCGATATTGATCCTTACCTCATGCATGCTGGGAAACCTTGGCGAAGAAGTAGCATTTCTGATGAAACTAGTGAAGGTAATGCTGTGATAGTACCTGTTTTTTTTCTCTTGCCTTTTGAGTAAAGACTAGTTATTAAATTATTATAAATTAGAGCCTTCGTTGACTAAAGACTATTTATTCTCATGAAACTGTGTTAGTACCTTTTTTAGCCTTGTTCCTTCTCATAACCACCCAAGGCAAGGTTTTTGAGCTTGTTTTCTCTCACTTATTTGAATCATTAGTTGCTTATTATTGAACATACATGTAAAAAGCTCTAGCAGGTGAGTTTTAAGATGCCTTTTGTGAAAACTGAGCTTTGCAAAAGAATGTAAGGACATTTACAAGTTAAAATTGAGCTTGGTACAAATGGAAAATTTGTTAATCCAATGGTTAAGATTCATAACTACTTTCCTACTTTGTAGCTTAACCATTAGATTAATAAATTATTCATCCTCACTCCTTTCATCCATCGTAACAAGCAGGGCCTTCTTTCTTTGCTTAAGGAGGGAACTCGTTTGGAACTGATTGAGTTGTCCGATTGAAGTATAGAACTGTTGGCCCCTACTTTTTAGATCTTCCGTCAGGGAGTTAGGCTACGGAAGTGAGCCAAATTTTCACTAATTGTGTGCGAATTGAGAGATCGAGAAGAAAGACTCTACGAGCCGTACATGGCTTCTTGATAACTATGAAAATTTTCCAACTGTGATTAATCATTCCAGTGGCTGGAATAAGTCAGATTGCATTCAATTTCTAACCAAAAAATGTTTGTGCATCATTGGAGACTAATGCAATGTGTTCATCTAATGTAATTATATTTGTGTCTTCCCTGCACACCATGCTTTTCTTTAATGTTATCTGTATTTCTATTTTTTAGCATATATAAGAAGCCTATGTTCTTAATTTAGGGGTGCTTGCAGAAAAACAAGGATCGTCATTAACAAAATCTTACAAGAAGGTTGAAGAAACACAATCAAAGACAACTTCTGGTCCCTCCAAGGTATCATTTTCTTGTTATAAATATAGAATTTGATTTGCACTTTCGTTTTTATTCTGTCAGTTGTCTTTCTATATCTAGTATTTACCTAGTTTAAGATTGACATCCCCTTTTCTTCTATGTAACAGTTTGTACATGATCTTATGCTGATTCATAGAGCTGATTTGTAGGGATCATAGAATTGATTTGTAGGGACTTGTTTTTCTGATTTCTTTCCTTTTTCTATCCTCTGTAACATGTATAAATTCTTCACTTCTGAGATGAATAGCACACAACAATATTCTTTTCTCTACAATCCTGCCTATTTACAAATTCCATTATCCCTGAGTTTAAAATATGACTATATATTTCCTACATTTATCAGTGATTATATATTTTTCAGAATAAAGCATCTCAGCTTGCTCAGGACAGATTTTCTCCTCCTAAAGTGAAGAAGTGGGTAATGGATGATTTTAATGGAACTATTTCATGGCTGGAGAGTCAAGAGGAAAAGGCAAATGGCATTTATTGATTTCATTTTCAGCTGATATGTTTGATCTATCCTCTCCTATCTTGTTCGTGTAGGCTTGCAATATCTATTGTGCTAGCCTGATTTCTATCTTGTCTTTTAACAGCCAGAACCGCAGGAGATTAAGCAAGTAGCTGGAGAAGGGATCTTAACTTGTTTACAAGATGCCATAGATTGTCTTGCGCAAAAGCAGGTTTGCTGTGCTCAGGAAACTGCATTTATTCTCCTGAAAGAAGGGATCTTAATTCGTTACTGTTTTATTTGACTGCGTGCCATGAGCCTCAACTTTGCCACATTTCTTATCTTTGATGATTTAAGCATATTACAGAAGTGTTATAGAACATCCAGAGATTAGCACAGATGGTTAGTGTAACTACCTTTAAGAGGTAGTGTTTAGTAGTTTTAGGGTTCAAATCCCTGACATCTGCAATCTATTCCCATATTTTCCTAGGTTGTGGTCTCCATTGTACCAAAAGCCGGGAAACGACAAGATTTGTTCTGTTCTCTTATATCATTTACCTTCTCTTTGCAGCTCGCTATTCTACAGATGGAGTCTTTGAAAAATTTCCCTCTTACTTTCAGTTATTGATGAGTTGTTTCTTCATGATTTTCTTACACTTTCAGCGGTGTTGAAGTTTTTTTATATAATGCTAAAACCACCCATAACCTTGCCCCCCCCCCCAAAAAAAAAAAAAAAAAAAAAAAAAAGCCCTAAACTGGAGGTTAATGCATGCTTAAGCGCATCAAACTTATGTCCTCCAGGTTGCTGCAACGGCAATAATGTCAGCCGAGCTAAGACTTAGTTGGCTTAGCAGTGTTGAAGTTATACATATTAGTTATCTGTAATGGTGCAACCTCTTTTTGCTCCCTCATCTGGCACCTCTTGCGATGTACATTAAAACCTATATAGTGGTGATAGTAACCGTGAAGTTGGAACTTGTAATATCATCCTGTTAAAATGGATGATATCCTCCATCAATAAAACAAAAAACTATTTAAATGAATGTTTATAGCTGACAATGCATCCATTATATTATGGATAAAATGTATTTATTTTGTATCATTACCTTGCCCCAAACAATTATCATTTCGTTTGTTGTTCAGGATGTGCAGCAAATTACTGAGCAGTGGAGCTTCATCCCTCGTGTGGTCAAGGAGCTTGCCATCTTCGATGGCAGTAACCATGGCTCACTCACCAAGGAAGATCTTTTGAGAGAGGCCAAGGTATGCAAGCAAATATACGAGGACGAACTAAGCCGGATAAACAGTGGTTCTTTGAAAAGAAAAAGGCCAAAGGCTGATGGAGGTGAAGAAGGCAACAAGGGTGAAACCAAAGCCATTTTTGCATCAGGTTATGACAGTGATGAAACAATCAAGATGACGGAGGAAGAAATCGAGCATGCTTATAAAAATTTCAATTCTAGAACTTTGTAACTTGAGCTTTATGACGATGGGCTGAAAACACTGGTTTTATGATATAAGCTAGTTTGACTTTTGGCCTATGCATTACAGTACAAAGTTGTCATTGCCATTTCCTCTGAGCTTTTAGGAAACTATAGGATGCTTGTTCTCTAAGTTTGCAACTAACTCAGGCAAGCATGATTTTGCTTTATTTATTTTGTGTTAGTCTTACATTTTTCCTCGAATTTCTGAACATGTTCGTGAACAGACATGGAATGTTCAACGGAAATTTTTTTTAGCAGAAATTAATAGAATGTTTTTCACTCTATTATCATCTATTTCTAGCAACATTGTCAAATGTCATGCACGGAGTACACCTTTTCTTTTCCTTTTTTTTTTTTTTAATGTGTTTTCTTTTACAACTCACATTATGGGTAGAAGCAAATCATTGCCATACGTACGCACATACACTACTAACATGCGATTCTTGCAGTTTAATCTCAAGACATTAATATAGAGTAAATGTCGTTGACCAATAAACCAAATATTGGGTTCAAAAAGAAGTTTAATATGTGCATTAGTACACAAATATTGGATTCAAAAAGAAGTTTAGTATGTGCATGGCTCCTGCTTTAATGTGATAGCAGTCAAATGTTATAAATTGAAATTTTAAATATAATTTTTTATGTCTTAGAAACTGTAAAATAGTTTTTTGAAAAAAAAATAATTAATTAATTTTTATTCTAAACTAATATGTTTTCATAAAATAAACATAAAAAAAATCATTTGCTCAATTTGTTTTTAAAAAATAAATGACCCATAATCTTTAGCTGAAGTCTACCTTAGAAGAAAACTCAGATGAGAAATCCCATATTTAATTACCATAATAATACATTATACATAATCAACAATTAAAGTTTTTATTCATTACTTATAATAATTAGATAAATACCTTACTGTAATAATTTAAGAAGGTAACACTAACCAATCACTAGCAAAAATGTTTTCAAGTTACTTTAATTTAAAATTGTTAGGCTCGAAAACATTAAAAAGGTGTAAATTGGTATTTTTAAATTTTCGCGAACTTTTCTAGATAAAGAGGAAGGAGAATAAAAGTTTGGACAATTCAATTTATAGTGATTTGACACCAATTGTTTACCTCCACTATTTCGGTATACCCCAACTAAGGATTTTTTCAATTCATTATACTTGAATTAATACCTTTCAAATAGAATGTATGATATTTACAATCCCTATCTTTTTCACAAGGCTACGATAGAAACTTCTCATTAGTTTTTATTGCTTAACTCCAACCTCCTAGTTTATACAAGCACAACTAAAACCTTTTACAATTCACTGAAGGTTTCGTACCTCAAAAATTTTAAGAAGCTTTTTGCAATACAAAGAAAGATGCAAATGATAAATACTTCTCAAAGGTGTGTATATAAAAGTGTTAAGCTCTCTCAAAGAATGAATGTGAGAATAATAATAATAATATTTAACAATAAGCACCTAAGAGTTATGCACAAGAGAAAATGAAGGAATAAAGAATTTGAAGTTTTTCTCTTGATTTCTTTGCTTGAATGTTCTTTTCTTTATGCCTTCAAGTGTTCTTGACTTGAATATATACCCTCTAACTGATTTTTGGATGTTTGGAGCCGTTGGAAGAATTAACCTCGAGCATTAAATGCAATCTGCAAGGTCAAATTTTGATACTTTATGAACATGTATCGAGGCTTGGATAAAAACTAACCGTTTTAAGTCTTGGCGTCTCGAGATTGGACAAGAAAGTATCGAGACATATGGGTAAGTCTTGATACTTCGTCCAGTACGTATCGAGACTGTATTGCTGTCATTTAGTTTGAACTCAATATTTTCATAAGTCTCAAAACTTAGATGGTAAGTCTCGATACTTAGACTAGAAGATGAATTTTAAGACTACAAAACTATTTTGCAGGGTGTTGGAGTCATTTCAAAATAATATTTTGAGTTTTAAACACTTGAAAATAAATTGATCATATTTAATTAAGGAAATTTTAGAATTAATTTTATTATATCAAAATATTAAAAAATCAAAGCAAACAATATGCGTTTTTTATATAATAAAACTTTTGAAAAATATTATTTTCAAAGTTATGAAGACTTCCTTTTAAAAAATGATTTTCTTGAAATTCACAAAAATAGAGAATTTTTGAAGCTTTGAAATTCAACATTAAATTACTAATAGTTATTAGCAATGTTCTAAATTTGAATTTGTTTTATAATGTCATTGCTTATAAGTAATTGCAAATTTTTACCGTGTACTTCTCCCTCTTTTGGTATATCAAAAAACATTAGAGGTATATTTAGGCACAGAATACCAAATGAAAAACATTTGAAAATCAATACTTAAAGGAAAAAAAATATATGTCAAACCAAAAATTATGTAAATGAAGCATAGGATATGCATTGATAAAGGCAACCAAATATAAACTGTAAAAACAAATGGAAAGCTAAATATAAAGACCGAAGGTCTAATCCATCTAAAATATAATCAAGAATGAGAAAGCGAAAGCATAAAAAATAAGTCTAAAACCATCCAAAATAGCATTCAAGATAACGAAGTCCTAAGCCGGCCAACAAATCACTCATACGAAGGAGGTAGAGGCGGAAGAGGAAATCGAGACTTGAGGGAGGTCATTTGATCCTCCAGTCCGCTGAAACGCAAATCAAACGTCTCGTCCAACAAGAGAATGAACTTGATTCAAAACCCCATGAATAGAGGTGAGAAGTGTTGGAAAAATTCGGTATAAAAACAGTTTTCTTATACAGTTGAAAAATAAAAAATTTAAAAATCGAGCCAGTTTGTGATATTTATAAAAATAATTTTTTTTTCCAAAAATTACTTGTGCTTTGAGCGAGATAGATTCTAGACATTCTTGGCTTTCAATCAAACAACATTTTTCGCTATTCTCGTACCACAAATAACTTTAAGTGTAGACTTGAACAATTACGAATTAAACATAGAACCAGAAATAATTCCATTACTTTCAGTAGGAAAGTAAATCTTTCTTATAGAAACTGATAGAATTGTCATTGTCGAAAATTAGAATTTATACTTAGAAATAAATTCTGACTATTTTCGAGCAACATAATAATATCTCAAAAGTTGTGATTTCGGCCCTACTAATGCCATCTATTTGTATGGAGAAGAAGTGAAACACTAGTTGAAATAGTAGAACACAAATAATACTTATTTAATAGAAAAAATACATCCGCTAGTTGAACTAGAAGAGAGGAGCAGTTAATAGGGTGTGTCTCCCTTCATATGTATTGTGACGAGTATTTGTGTCTTTTGTATTAGGTCCAATTATATGTGATTCCTAAACTTTTAACCTGACACTTTATAATTTAGTCTAACCCAATACATGTTTTTCTATTTCTCAAAATAAATATTATTTATTAAATTAATTTTTTAAATTAAATAAGTTTCTCAACCCAATTCTAATTCCGTTAAATCATGACAACTTTACAGTAAAAGAATATATGAGAAAATATATTTAATTTATACATTCAACGATTTCACAATGACCAATTAATTTAATTTTATTTTCAAATTTTAATTATTTAATTAAATAATAATTCAAAAAACTTAAATTAATTCTCAGGTGATTTCCATATTTAGTGAGGAAACACATTCATTTTCGAATTTAACTCATTTATCTAACTTTATCATTTTTATCCATTTTTGTTCATTTGATTCAACATGCAATTCATTTCTAGTTTGAACAAGCTAGTGGAAGGACCAATTGGATATACATAATAAGGAATCAAATGTTTTATAATTAAGTTTAAACTTTTCGCTTATTAATTATAAACTCATTTAGTCACGAAGTCATTCCACTATAGTATTGTGACTGAGTTCTCCCTAACAACATACCATTACGAAAGCTATTCGATTAGTGCTCATCCAATGGCCTTGTCATAAGTGTGTTACCCTCATAGTATATCCTTAATCTCTTTGGGATAAATGTATTCGCTCAATATGTTCCTATTTAGCTCATGGTAACTAATATATCTTCCTTTATGAAAAGTCAATTACTATCATATAGTAATTAAGTCATTCATCACAAAGACAAATGACCCGTGACCACATTTACTTTTTATCTATCATTTAATGCCAATGAGAGGATATCATTTATCCATTTCTTGAGCTATGAATTCTACTATTGTGAATGATGCTACATACTGCATTACCTACCATAATTTATTGTGACAAATTAGGTACTTTTCGGCATTTAATGAGTTTGTTTTCTAGACATTTTATGTTTTTTATTTTAGTAGTTTAGACTTAATTATTAGCAAAATAAGTGTTTGTATGCATTTTCTAGTGCTTCAACGACCTGTTAGGCCAACTCAAGCCTCAAGAATGACTGATGGGCTACTTGAATGTGTAGGGTGTCATTTCAGGCCAAAGAACACAAAAGACGACTGTAGTGTCACAACACTAGCATGCAGCGTCACAACACTGAACATCGAAGCTACCAAGGCTAAAACAGACTTGACGCAGTGACAAGGGCGTATTGATGTCACGACGACACGACGAAAACCTGGACCTAAGGAATCGCTTTAGGGAGCCACCATACAATATTTCATACTTTTAATTTAGGTTTTCAAAATTTCTTTCGTTCCTAGTTTTTCTTACTTAGTTTTCCGTTATGTTCGCTTAATTAAAATCTTTCTATTCCGAAGTTAGACAATCACGAGCAGAGGATGTTGTAGAACTGAGCTACTTCGTTGATTAATTCATGATCATTCTCTTCCCCTTATTCTTCTATTTATATTTCGTTTGTTAATTTTATTAATTGAATGTTTGTATAAATAATTGAATACATTTTGTGCTTCATACTTATCTCACATGATTGGATTGTTTTGTTAATTAATTGATTAAGTAAATAGTAACTTGAAATTGAGAATTTATTCGAGAGTGCTTAGTATACTAGAGAGTGACACCTCAAGTGTAAGATCTAAACAGGTGAGACCAAAAGTATATCTTGTTAAGTAGAAATCGTACCAAGAAGTGAGACCGAGAGGGTATCCGTATGCCTGGGTAAGTGGAACGACGAAAATGTGCAAGTGTACACAATCGCAACAAGTAATAAAGTGACAAGTAAATGTCAAGTTATCGTACCCACAGGGACTGTGAAATGAATTATTTATGAATGCAATTTTAAAAGCACTTCGGTGAAGAAAAATATTTTGATTTGAGGAGGTGATTAAAAACTAGGATTTTAACTAAGTAAAATAAATAAAAATAAAATAAAAGTTCCAATGCACGATTTCAAAGGATGATTTTAATCGAGATGACATAATTGTGTTAGATTAATTATATTTCTTAACTTAGAATTATTAAACTCATGTTTATGTTGTTACGAATAAATTCACGGCAATTCGGTAATTTGCTAACTTATGGACATACTTACTTACCAAAAATTCATTTATCTCTTGACTATATCTCTATGCCAATTTAACCGATTAAACAAATTTTAATAAACAAATGTGTTAATGCACATACATACTTATGAAATGAAAATAATCTCTTGTATGTATCTCTATGCCAATTCAAACAATTAATTCAATCTCATAAGCACATAAAAGATTACGTGAGGTAACAATTTATTTCTACCTTGAAACAGTTTAATTACAATAATCTTGCAAGTTATGCAAGGCCAATGTATCGTTAGATATCGTTGCTAATTTAACCCTCAGCTACCTTAGATGATCAAACATGCACTGATTCAGTATCGTGTCAATTAATTACAATTTCAATCCATTTAAATAATTAATTCATTAGTTACCTTACAATTGTAATGCAAGAATAACTTAGTCATGGTTTTACTTAATCAAACATCTTACCGAGACCTATAACAACACAAACACAATTTTAATAAATTAAGTAGACAAAATGCAATCAACCTAACACGAATTGAATTTAAGCCATATTAATTGAATTAAACATATTTTCATCACAAATATTCATAGACATGTTAATCATAACAATAACAAAATTAAAAGGATAGGGAACAAGAATCAAATCCGGTGTTTTCTTCATGGCTTGACTAGTTTGCTCCACTCCTCCTCCTCATGTTCTTGTTGAACCGAGGCTTTTACGAACACTTGAATACTGCTCCAAATGGTGGTTGATTGACTCTGTAACACCCTGAAAATTTTTACAGTAAGATATTACTCTTAATATAGTAAAATAAGGAAATAAAGTGATAAGAAAAGGAAAATTGAATTATGTCACTGGGAAGTATATTATTGATTCAAGAAAGGACTAAATTGTAAAAGTGAGAAAATTTTTTTAGCCCAAGAGTAAATACTCAAAATTTGAAGGATTAAAGTGTAAATATGAAAAATTTGAAGGACTAATAGTGCAAATATTTTAAGGGTGGAAGGATCTAGAAACCAAGGAAAAATTGATGAATTAGGACCAAATTGAATAGGTAAAGAATTATGAGGGACTAAATTGCAATTTTACCAAAATTAAGTGATGACTGAAGAATGAAATTTTAAAAGATCATGAAGGGCAAAATGGTCAATTGGAAGAGAGAGAAATCTAGAAAGTAATGATGATGTTGGAGATATTTTGGATTAATTAATTAAATAAATATTAGTTATTAATATTTTAATTTGATTTTTTTATATGATATTTTATTATTTTATTAGTATTTATAAAGAAAGAAAGATGAAGAAATTCTCATTCATTTTCCATGCATTCACGTTAGGAAGAAGAGAAGAGAAGAAAAAAACTTTTCATTCTTTACAATTTAGTCCTTTTACCAAAAATTCACCATTTTCAACTAGAAATCAAAAGAATTTCCATAGTTACCAAGGGAGAAAAATGTTAAGGAGACTATGGGGAGTTAGGATATCAAATTGGATTCAAGGAATAGAAGCTGGAGGAGAAAGAAAATCAAATTAAAGATTGGAAATAGAACAAGGTAAGTACATCAATATTTCGAAAACATGGAAATAATGTTATAGTAGAGTCTTCTTATATAAGGTTCTATGATCTTGATGAGTTAGTAAAGGGAAATAGGAGAAAGTGATGGGAAATATTGTAGAGAAAGGGAATAAGGGTGTTATAAACATGGTAAATAATATCTTGCACTAAAACAGTTTTGGATAGCAGCAGTTTTACATCAAAAAATTGTGGAAGTTTAATTAGAGGTTGAATAAAATATGACTTAGTCTAGTTTCTTATAGAAGAAACAGTGTAAGCAATGGAATTGTAAATTATAAAATATGATAAATTTTGTGAGACAAGGTCAGAATGATTTCGGGTTCCCCTGTTCTGACTTTGGAAAATCATAAAAAATTGTAAAAAAATTATTAGGAGCTTAAATTTATATTTTTAGAATCCTAAATGAGTATATTTTCAAGAAAAACAAACAGAAACATAATTTGAATCCTGTAAGAGGAGATAATTAATTTTTAGTAAAGAAGGGTCAGAACTGTCAGACAGCAAACTAGAAGTGACTTTAAAGAATAAACTGTACTTATTGGCTAAGCCAAAAATTCTAAAAATTTTATGGTAAAAAGATATGTAAGTCTAGTTTCAGGGAAAATTATATGATCTTAATTTTGAGGTCTTTAGCTCAAGATATAAATAATTTAGTGACTATGACGCAAATGGACAGTTTTGAATATACATATAAGTGAATAATGAAAGTATTGATAATGTTACTTGTAGCATGTTATATAAATTAAGGATGAGGAATGGAGAGGAGGAGGAGGAGAATATGTATGAATATCCAGCTAGCATGGCTAATTTGTATGTTTTAGGCTCAGTGACTAAATTGAATAAAAGTAAAATTTTATGGCCAATTTTGTAAGGATATCAAAAATGACCAATTTGAAGGAAATGAATTGACTTATTGTCTAAATTAATAAATTGAATGGAATTATCAATTTAGATCAAGATCGGATGAAAATCGGGAAAAATAAAAAATTACCAAAATGCCACTAAATCTGGGTATTTTTGAAATTTTGTCAGGTAAATTTGTGTAACATAATTGAGCATGAAAATATGTTAAATTGTATGTTATATTGGATTGAATGTGAAATATTAGTACATTCGTATAATATGAAACAATATGAATACGAAATGAATTATTACCATATACGCTTGAAGTATATATAATGATTTGTACATGTTATATGGACACATGGTGTGGAAAGTATGTGCATATAGAATTTGGTTTATGTTAAGTTTGATATGAATTATTATCGGAATAAATATACGTGAAATATATGGAAATTATGGTACATGAAATTTTAATATAATGAAATGAATGATTTTAAACGGTAAGAGAATGATATATTTCATGACATGTACATATATGATTATCTTTGATTTATTGATACAAGGAAATTATGTAGGTCGAGACAATTATTAAACTCAAGTGTGATGTGTTGAGAAAATAAGTATATCAATGTTGAATTTATATTAAATATGCGTAAGTATACTAACAATGTTGATTGATGCTAAGACAAGTGCCAAGCTATTGATTGAATGATAATATATTTATTTATATGATGCATTAAATCGGTAAGTATTTAATGGAAATTTTTGCTAAATGATATGTAAATCCGAGTAATGCTCTGAAACCCTGTTTCGGCGACGGATACGGGTTAGGGGTGTTACAGAATCTTTTTCAAGAGGTGAAATCGGCAAGGGAATAGGGGAAGAAAGTGAAGAACAATGGAAGAGAATGAAGAGAGAAAAATGAGAGATAAGTGAAGAGATGAGAAAGGTTGAGATGTATTCGAAGTGAACAGAAAATGGGGGTATTTATAGGTTGAGATGGCTGATAAAATTAGAAAAAATCAGCAGCCATAGAGTTCCCCCATGGCCGGCCACACATGTGGTAAGTTTAAAGAATTCAAACTTGCTATTTTAAGGTAGAGGCAAATCTAGAAAGGCACAAATAGCGGAGGGGTTTGAATGCAATTTGAAGAAGTCTTCAAGGGCCATTTTGCAAGTTGAATAATCAGCCAAGAAAGCTGATTGGGTCAGCATGTGGGACGGTTTTGGGCTGCCCAGTGCTCGGTTGGATCAGTTTTCTCGATTTAGCTCAACTGGGCCATTTTCATAATTAATTAATAATAATTTATTTAACCCAAATTAAATTGGACTAAAATTAAAATTAATTATATTATAAATTAATACACATAATTTGGACCGTCTTAGGCTGAAAAATAAATTCTCTTTGATGCTTCAAAATTGCTTCTCGATTTTGTGCTTCTAGTAGTGTCTACCGAGTCGTTTTTAGCCCTTTGTGCGAATCTGTCGAAAATGATCAGAATTAATCAAAATTTATTATAAAATTAAATAAAATTCAACATGTTAATAATTTAAGTACAATTTAATTATTTTATAATAATTAAATATTTTTTGATAAGAATTTTACCCGAAACTGTATTAATTTGAGTTAAAAAGGGCATGAAAAATTATGTATATTTTCGTGTTTCTACACCCCAAAACTTAATTCATTGCTCGTCCCGAGTAATGCACAAATTTGGAAAGAATTTTTTGAAAACATCTTTGAAAACTTTCTTGAAAACAACATTCTTCCCAAAAATCATGATTTAAGTATACTTATGCTCAAAAACAAGAAATTTGATACTTATGCTACTTATGTATACATATCATTCAAATTAATCTCAATTGTTATTATGATGGCAAAAATAGACTAAGTGCTTTCTCAATAAAGACATGCTAAATTCCTACCAATTTGATTTTATTCCCTTATTCAATAAAGTTGCAATCATTAAGTTTAACTTATGCCTTCATATGTTGAACATAGCAATTTCTCTCCATTAATGTAGGTAGCATAGAAACTTTAATCAATAGGTCTTTAAAAAGGTTGTAACGTGGCTAGGCTAGGGGTGGGTAAAAGATAGGTAAATTTAGGCTAAAAACCCTAGACTCAGCTTCAATCGGACCTTCGGAATAATTATCTTCAATTCACCAACTTATTTTGACTTTACATGCTCTTTTGTACATCTATTTTCTTTCAAGTACGTATGCTCTCTTTTTTTTTTTTACATGAGCATTTTACGTATAGACTACAATTTTTTTGAGCATTTGATACTTCTTTTCAACTCCCCCAAACTTATTTTCAAGGAACATTCTAAATAGTACTGAGTTTAGTGTTTGGGACAATTTAAAGATAATTACGAGAAAAGTAATGGCTAAATATTGCAAGGGTTCAAATAAAATTAGGCCATATAGTCTCAAAGTTGGGTTTCAAGGGATAAAAATCCATCATAGTTGGTTTGAAAGGCTCAAACAGCCCAAACAAAAGTTGCCTAAATCATTTTCTACTTTCCATGCTTCCTAGGATTTCATTTCAAGAAACTACTAAGTCAATTCTAGAGACTTAAACTTTCATGCATGCCTAACTTTCCTAAGGAGCTAAAAATTTTATGGTACGATTTGCATGCTTTATTAAAAATACATTTATGTCATATTTCAGTTAACATAACAATTATTGAAATAATCGAACTTTATTCATACTGAAGTTTAGCATACTTAACAAAATTTCAAATTTTTGAACAAAATATAACCTAATCATAATTGAAAGAAAATTTAATTTTGAGTGGAAATAATTTCAATTTTTCAGTCCCCCCTACTTAAGATAAACAATGTCCTCATTGTTTAAAAGTAAATAAATACTATACACCAGGTAGGATTCTAGAAAAGAGGAGGTGAGTCAATTTGATTGCTTAAGTACCAAGCCCTCTCTAGATTCAATCCTAGACATGTATATATCTATTACCACACTTTGCACTTTGTAACTTGTTCATTTTTTATTTATGAATTCCACCTCTTGTTTTATTATGCGAAAATTAAAATTCCTATTAAAACCTAATCCTAGAATATTAAATAACCTAAGAATAGAAATAAAATAAAGTCAAGATATCCCTTTTTTATTTATTTGTAGATCCTTCCGAATTCGAATCATATTTTGCTCCATTTTCTTTGTTTTTGCATGAATCACTTCACTCCCTCTTCGATTGTGGACTCCATGGTTCAAATATGAAATCTGGAAACTCAGGCACAAAAAAAACCGAGTCATTGTATATTTTCGTAAGAGCACTTGTCATTGAGTCATCTTATATTTTTCAATATCTTCAGTAAGCTTGTTGCTACCACTATATATGTTGCACTATGTCCATCAACTTTGACATCTCATTTCGAAGATATGGGCGAGGTGATTGAGTCTTAAACATTGAAGTTGCAACGTCAGGTTCAGTTACTGGTTCCATTGGTTCTGCCTTATCAGGAATTTCTGCTGATTGTATTGGTTCGATCTTTGTGGGTTCTTCTTCTTCTTCTTCAGGATCCTCATTTTCTTCAACTCGTTGCTGTAGAATAGAGTCTCCGGCTATTCGGTAAAGGTCTCAATCTGTGATTGTACCCTGGCTATACCCTGTCTTCTTTACGTTTGCAAGAATTTTAGCTTTCAAGCACAAAATGGTTATTGTAAAGGGGAAGTAAGTTGGGCCAGAAAATCTAATTGCACAATTTCGCATTTCTCTCAGGATGATTTTTCCCACATCAATGGTCTTTACAGTTAAAATCAAGTATAATAAGACTATTCACTCTAATGAAATTGTAATCTCATGTGAAATATGCATAAGGCTGAATTGAATGAAATAGAACCATACCTTCGCTAGTGGTGTCAAATATTCTCTGTGAAAATTGTGAATTCCTTGATTTGGCATAGTCCACTTAGAACGTAGAACTGTAAGTTCCTCGAGAATTTCTTACAGATTTTCAGACTCAATGTTGCTCATCAAGGAAGAATATTCGTCGTTTTCAAAATCAGGTAATTCAAAGAATTCATTAATAGCGTTTGAGGTTATTGGTACCTTGGTTCCGCGAACAAAAACTTTCGTCAATTCGCTTGAGATCAAATTCGCATAAAATTCATGAACTAACTCCTCATCTACACTAGGTCTTTTCTCACAAAACAACTCCCAATTGAGAGTTTTAGCAACTTATCGAATGCATGCCATGAAATCAATATAGTTGTTTTCTTTCAGTGTAAAGCCCTTCTCTGGATGCATCTGTTAATTCTTGAAAATACTTTCGAATCTCGCTTTGGCTTCCTCACAGTGGAATTTATTTTGTGATTCGTCAATTTGAGCAGAAGCATGACCTCTCTTGCGAGGCATGATTAACTTGATAAGATGAAAACAAATATTTTCTCAAAAATTTAATCAGTATAAAATATTAATAATTCAATAAATTAAAAAATTAATTAATTAAATAAAATTAAAATTTAGGAGAAAAATTTGTCTTACCATCTTTTTATAAAAGTTAAGAACTCAAAGAAAATAAATCTAAAGCAAAAGAGGTAGGTTTAGGGATGTTTGTAGGGTGTCTTGATGGTGTGGTGCGAGTAGCAGGATATGCATGTGCCGCGTGGATGGGCAGTAAGCAAGCGTGCGAGACGACACTATCGTGAGCAGAGGGGGGTGAGAGTTGAGCGCGCAGCGGTGAGAGTCGGTCTGGCATGAGCGGGAGTAGCAGTGTGAGCGGCTAGTCCGCACATGAGCTACTGACCAAATGGGGCTGCCGGGCGGTGTTGTGGATAGGGAGTTGGGATCTGCGGCACTAGGTGATTTGGTGGGTTTTGGACGCTAGGTTTGATTGAGGGATGAGTGAAAAAAATGGAAAAGGTGGGTGAAATTTATAGTGAAAGCAATTGGACTTTAATTAGAATTTTTAGAACAATTTAATACTTAAAATATTTTAAGTTCTAATTCTACATAGAGTTAACAACAATTAATAATTAATATAATGCATATTAAATTATTATTTGCTATTAATTTATTAAAGATAAATACTTATTAAATAAAATATGATCAAATTTAAACTAATCCTAATTCTATGCAAAGAAAATAATTAATATATATTATAATTGATATAATTATATATTAATGATTATCATCTTATTTATTAAATTAAAAATATTTATTCTAGATGTCTTTTGAAAATATTTATAAAAAGAAACATCTAATTTTTAATATTTACAAAAAGAGCAACCAAATTTTGAAAAATAATTCAATTAAGTACCTATACTTAAAGAAAATTTAAAATTGAGTTGCAATTTAAAAATTGGATCAAAATTGACCCTTTTATTTAAAAAACTAAAAATTTATTTTTCTATTTAGGGAATAATTTCTCAGAAAATTAAGTTAAAATCAATTTCCAGGAAAGATTGGAGGGGTCATAAGCGGTCCCGCTTAAGGTCAAATCTCCTAGACAGAATTTATTTAAACATAATAATCTCGAAAATATACCCTAAATCATTTACTTAAAAAGGAAAACAAGAAAAGTTAATCATCTGATAAAATCAACAAGATTTGATCCCGTTCAATTTAATCTCCCTAGTAATGTTTTAAGCGCTAAGCATTAACTTGAAAATTACCTCCCTTACTTTGAAGTTCGACAACTCTGTATAGATAAACTCAGTGAATCGTAAATGGATAGGACCAATGTGATTTTAACTTACCTGGAAAGAACCTTAATCTGGAATTGAATAATAAGACTTGCTGAGCTGCTTCAAATTCTCGAACTCGAATGTGCTTGTCATGCCATTTCTTAAGTCTTTCCTTGAGTAATTTAACATTTTCATATGAGAATATTTAGAATTCTTCTAACTCGTTGAGTTGGAGCATCCGTTTCTCTTTAGGAAGCTTAAGATCCAAGTTGAGTTGTTGAAGAGCCAAGTAAGCTTTGTGCTCTAACTCCAAGGGCAGATGACAGCCTTTCCCAAAGACCAACCTATAGGGTGACATCCCTAATGGTTTCTTGTATGCTGTCTTGTAGGCTCATAAAGCATCATCCAGTCTTTTGAACCAATCTCATCGGTTCAGACAAACTATTTTCTTGAGTATGCCTTTGATATTTTTGTTTGCCAGTTCAGCTTGCCCATTCGTCTGTGGGTAGTAAGCTGTGACAACCTTGTGCTTCACTCCATGTTTGCTGAGTAACCATTTTAACCACTTGTTCACAAAATGGGACCCTTCATCACTGATGATAGCTCTTGGGGTTCCAAACCTTGTGAACACATGCTTCTGCAAAACCTTCATCACAACCTTAGCATCGTTTGTCAGATATGCCTCAGCTTCAACCTATTTAGACACATAGTCTACTGCTACCAATATGTACTTGTGACCAAAAGACGAAGGAAAAGGACTGAGAAAGTCAGTACCCCAAACATCGAATAATTCTACCTCAATGATGTTTGTTCAAGGCATTTCATTTCTGTTGGTGACGTTTCCAACCATTTGGCATCAATCACAATTCCTTACGTAAGCAAACGCGTCTTTATATAGTGTTGGCCAAAAGAATCTAGCTTGCAATACTTTGGCCATAGTATGTGTACCTCTGAAGTATCCCCCACTCGGAGCTGAGTGGTAATGATATAGAATCTTATGTACTTCATGTTCTGCCATGCATCTCCTGATCATTTGATCTGCACACTTTTTAAACAAGTATGGCTCTTCACAGAAATAGTACTTCACATCATGAAAAAACTTTTTCTTTTGATGATACATCTTATCAATCGATATCAAATCACAAGCTAAATAGTTAGCAATATAAGCAAACCAAGGGGTATTATGGACATGATTTACCTTCAGTATATATTCATCTGGAAATGTTTTCTGGATGGGTATAAGTGGAGAGTTCCCTTCTTGCAGCTCTAATCTGGACAAGTGGTCTACTACTTGGTTTTCTACTCCCTTTCAATCTTGGATTTCTAGATCAAACTCTTGAAGTAGAAGTATCCATCGGATCAGTCTCAGCTTATCGTCTTTCTTGGCAAGTAAGTACTTAATTGCTGAGTGGTCCGTATAAACAGTCACATTGGTACCTACAAGATAAGATCGAAACTTGTCAAAAGCAAACATAATAGCAAATAACTCTTTCTCTGTTATCATATAATTCAGTTGAGCTCCTGTCAGAGTTTGACTTGCGTAGTAGATGGGATGGAAAACTTTGTTCCTTCACTAGCCCATGATAGCTCCTATCGCGAAGTCACTTGCATCACACATCAATTCAAATGGCAAATCCCAATCTAGTGTGACGATTATGGGTGCCAAAACTAACTGACTCTTCAAATCTTTAAAAGCTCTTAAGCATTTCTCATCAAATTTGAACGTCATGTCCTTCTCCAATCATTTGCATAAAGGTTTAGCAATTTTGGAGAAGTCATTGATAAATCTTCGATAGAAACTGGTGTGGCCCAAAATGCTCCTAACACCCTTTATAGATGTTGAAGGTGGGAGTTTCTCAATAACGTCTACCTTTGTTTTATTTACCTCGATTCCATGTCTCGTTACCTGATGCCTTAGAACAATACCTTCTCGTACCATGAACTGACACTTTTCCCAATTGAGTACGAGGTTTGTTTCTTCGCATTGCCTTAGTACCTTAGCTAGATTGGCTAGAGAATCATCATATGTATCTCTAAATATTGAAAAATTATCCATAAAGACTTCGAAGTATTGCTCAACCATATCATTAAAATAGACATCATACATCTTTGAAATGTAGCAGGTGCATTACATAAACCAAATGGCATACGTCTAAATGCAAATGTACCGTACAGGCAGGTGAATGTTGTCTTGTATTGATCTTCTGGTGCTACTGTAATCTGATTATACCCTAAGTATCCATTGAGAAAACAATAATAGTCTCGTCCCGCAAGTCTATCCAGCATCTGGTCCAAAAACGGCAAAGGAAAGTTATCTTTCCTAGTCACTTTGTTCATCTTTTAGTAATCAATGTAAATTCTCCATCCCGTAACCATTCTAGTCAGTATCAACTTGTTATTCTCGTTCTCAACTACTGTAATACCTTCTCTCTTTGGTATGCACTGGACCGGACTTACCCACGAACTATCTGAGATGGGCTAAATTATACCCGCATTTAACACTTGATGATTTCCTTTTTTACCATGTCCCTCATGATGGGGTTCAGTCTTTGTTGTCCATCAATCGTCCCTTTTTTGCCATCTTCTAGGATGATCTTGTGCATACATACTGATTTACTAATACTGCGAATATTGGCTATGGTCCATCTGATAGCCTTCTTGAATTATTTCAATACTAGGATAAGTTTCTTTTTTTGTTCAATGGTAAATTCTGCTAAAACAATCACAGGCAAAGTAGAAGCATTACCTAAATAAACATATTTTAAATGTGAAGGAAGTACCTTGAGATCTAATTTAGGTGGCTCCTCAATTGACGCTTTTGGTTGAGCATAATCCCTATTCTCTAACTCCAAAGATTCAAAGTGGGATTACAGATTAAATCCCCTTTGATTAGCTTCTAGCAAAGCTAAGTATTCATCCTCCTCTTCATCATTTGGAGGGTCTGATGTCAAAATTTGTTCCAATGGGTCTTCAACATAGTTGAGTTCCTTTTCCACAATTAATTCCTCTAAATCAGAAATTACAGAACAATCATCAGTTGTGTCAAGAAATTGCATAGACTTAAAAACATTAAATGTTACCTGGTCATCCTAAACATGTATAGTAAGCTCACCCTTTTGCACATCAATAAGGGTCCTTCCGGTTGCTAGGAAAGGCCTACCTAGGATGATTGTCACTTCGTTGTCTGCTTCAAAGCCTAGAACCAAAAAGTCAGCAGGAAAAATAATTTTTTCTACACGTACCAATACGTCCTCGATTTTTCCTTCTGGATGTGCTAAGGATCCATCTGCTAATTGAAGTGTAACCGTAGTAGGTCTAACTTCACCTATCCCCAACTTCGTAAAATTTGACATAGGCATCAAGTTGATACTCGCACCTAAGTCACATAGTGCCTTACCACAATATGTTGCTCCAATGTTGCAAGGTACGGTAAAACATCTGGGATCCTTCAACTTTAGGGGTAGTTTGTCTTGAAGATATGCACTACATTCCTTTGTTAGGGCCACCATCTCAAATTCTCCAAGTCTTCATTTTTTAGACAGGATATCCTTCATGAATTTGACATAGTTCAGCATTTGTTTAAGTGCTTCAACCAACTGGATGTTGATATGAAGTTGTTTGAGTACGTCTAGGAACTTCTTGAATTTAATTTCCTGCTTCTGCTCCTGAAGTCTTTGAGGGTAGGATGGTGGAGGCTTCTTTACTGGAACTGACTGATTCGTCTTCTGTGGTAATTCTATATCTAACGAAGTTGTTTGTTTATCAAAGTTAGCTAGTTCAGAAGTTACCTTATTGGATTTTGCAGATTCAGGTTCCAGTGAAACTGAAATTTCAACTCTCGGTTGAACTTCGTTTGAGCCTTGAGCATCAACTGGCTCCTTTTCAACTTTGACGGTGTTGGGCTCTAATATCTTTCCACTCCTTAATGTCAATACTTTACAATGCTCCTTCCCTGGATTTCTCAGATTCTCCATATCACTAGGTAAAGCACCTTGTGGTCGATTTCTGAGTTCAGTTGCAAGCTGGCCCATTTGATTCTCTAAATTCCTTAGAGTGGTGTCATTTTTTTGATATGTATGCCTTCAAGAGGTTCTCTAAGCTATTGGACGATTTAGTTTAGGTTGGTTTCTGAACTTGTTGAGGGAAACCAGGTGGTAGGTTCTCTAAGCTATTGGACGATTTAGTTTAGGTTGGTTTCTGAACTTGTTGAGGGAAACCAGGTGGTTGGGTCAGTCTAGGTTGGACGTAAGTATTACTAGTTCCAGCCTTTTGGTTACTCCAAGAAAATTTTAGGTGGTTTCACCACGATGGGTTATAGAAATTGGATTGTAGTCCTTGCCTTCCTCGATTTTGGTTCTGATTACCCATGTAATACACAGATTCTGGATTTGATGGGCATTCTTCAAACTAATGTCCTTCCCCACAATAGACACAGGCTACATGTTCAAATTGATTCGGTAGTTGTGCTACAAAATTATTAAACCCATTAGTGGTAAAATTTTTAAGCATTGAGGATATTGAGGGTATCTGAGATGTGAGGGAAGTAAAAGCGTCTATTTCATTTATTTCAGTGACTCATCTTTCTGACGCTGCTCGATTGGTTAGCAATTGATAATTGTTATTGGCAATCCTATCAATGATTTCATAATCCTTTATAAGACTTAGAAAGAAGAGCACCATTAGCAGAAGCGTCCACTACCATCCTCGTGTGTGCATTGAGACCATTATAAAACGTTTCAAGTTGGATGCAATGTGGGATTTTGTGATGAAGGCACTTCCGTAATGATTCTTTATACCTTTCCCATTCCTCATACAAGGACTCATCATCCATTTGTTGGAAAGCAGTGATCATGTTCCTCAACTTAGCATTCTTGCTAGGTAAGAAATACTTGAAGTTAAATTTGGAAATTAAATTTGGTGGCAATGAGTTCAACTAGGCTCGAGCTTTGTCCCTTAACGAATATGGGAATAGCTTCAATCATAATGCATCTTTGGGTACTCCAAATAACTTGAAAGAATCGCTCAACTCCAAAAACAATCTTAAGTGAACATGAGGATCTTCGATAGGCATTCCACTGAATTGGCCTACTATTTGAAGCATTTGGAACATGACTGGCTTCAGCTCGGATTGTTGTGCCTTAATTTTGAGTCTCCTAATATTAGGATTAAAATCATGAAACACTAGCACGGCATACTATCTTAAAGCTCTATCCCTGTCATTAGCAATAAGGATAGGATTTTGAGCAGGGCTTGCTACGTTTCCTTGATTCAAATTTTCAAGGTTCATCTTTTTGATCCTTTTCTAACTTGCTTGCCTTTTTCGCTGTCAAAAAGTTCGTTCAATTTTAGGGTCTACAGGAAGTAAATCAATAATTTGGTCAATACTCATAAACACCTGAAATAATCACAGGAAAACTAATTAAGATAAAATTAAACAGAAAAATAAACCAAAATGCAAAACTAACAAATTCACAAATAATGACCTTTTAAAATAGTCCCCGGCAACGGTGCCAAAAAACTTGGAACGACAGACATGTGCAAGTGTACACAATTGCAACAAGTAATAAATAGGTAAATGTCGAGTTATCATACCCATAAGGACTGTGAAAAGAATTATTTATGAATGCAATTTTAAAAACACTGTGGTAAAGAAAAATATTTTGATTTGAGGAGGTGATTAAAAACTAGGATTTTAACTAAGTAAAATAAATAAAAATAAAATAAAAGTTCCAATGCACAATTTCAAAAGATGATTTTAATCGAGATGACATAATTGTGTTAGATTAATTACATTTGTTAACTTAGAATTATTAAACTCATGTTTATATTGTTACGAATAAATTCACAGCAATTCGGTAATTTGCTAACTTATGGACATACTTACTTACCAAAAATTCATTTATCTCTTGACTATATCTCTATGTCAATTCAACCGATTAAACAAATTTTAATAAGCAAATGTGTTAATGCACATACATACTTATGAAATGAAAATAATCTCTTGTACATATTGTTAGAATTAGGTGACCCGAATCCCTATTTAAATAAAATACAATGGTAAAATAAAATAAAAGAAGAATCCATATAGAAATACACTTCTTTTGTTTTATTTTAGAATAAGGTTTTTTAAACCTTATTAAATTCCATCTATTTGATATTGATTAGAATAAGGTGTTTCAGTCTTACTAGAATATGGCTTTATAAGCCTATAAATAGACAAAGTCTATTCCTATTGTAATTGATTGGAATTCGACATATTGAATTTTCTTCTCCTCTGCCCGTGGTTTTTTCCCGAAAGGGTTTCCACGTAAAATTTGTGTGTTCTCTATTTTATTTTATCTTATTTTATTTTTCACAAATTGGTATTAGAGCTTCTAGGTTGTTCATCTTGATCACGGTAATGGCGTCTTTGAAGTATGAAATTCGGCTGTTGGATCGCAACACCAGATTTGTGTTGTGGCAGATTAAGATACAAGCAGTTCTTGCACAGATGGATGTGGAGGATGCCCTACTAGGGATAGATAAGATGCCTTCGACATTAACAGATGAAGAGAAGAAGCGTAAGGATCGAAAGGCATTAACACAATTACATCTACATTTGTCCAGCAAAATTTTGCAGGATGTGATGAAAGAGAAGACCACCGCTGCATTATGGAAGAGGCTAGAACAAATATGTATGTCGAAAACTCTAACAAGCAAGTTGCATATGAAGCAGTGTCTTTATGCTCATCGTTTGGAGGAAGGTGCGTCTGTACACGAACACTTAATAGTGTTTAAAAAAATTCTCTCAAACTTGGAGGCCATGGAGGTTCAGTATGATAAGGAAGATCTAGGGTTGATTCTACTTTGTTCATTGCCCCCGTCTTATTCAACCTTTAGAGACACGATTTTATATAGCCGCGAGTCTCTCACAGTTGATGAGGTTTATGATTTTTTGACCTCGTATGATAAGATGAAGCATCTTGTGGTTAAACCCGACTCTCAGGGAGAGAGTCTCATTGCTCATTGGAAACAAGATCGGAATGCTGATAATGATCGTGGAAGGACACAGGAACAGAATCCTCGCGGTAAATCTAAGGGTAGATCGAAGTCTTCAAATAGAGGTAAAACTTGTAACTTCTGTAAGAAGAAAGGGCACATTAAATCTGAGTGTTATAAGCTACAAAACAAGATTAAAAGAGAGGCTGCGAATCAAAAGGGAAAACAACCAGAAAATTTTGGTGAAGCTGATGTTGTAGAAGACTACAGTGATGGTGAACTTCTAGTCGCTTTTGTCAATGATTCTAAATTAAGCGAAGAGTGGATACTTAATTCAAGCTGCACCTTCCACATGAGTCCCAATCGGGATTGGTTTGCAACTTACAAAACTGTATCTGAAGGTGTTGTTTTGATGGGAAATAATGCTTCGTGTAAAATTGCAGGTGTTGGAACAATTAAAGTTAAGATGTTTGATGGAGTTATCAGAACACTTAGTGACGTGTGACATGTTCCAGAATTGAAGAGAAATTTAATTTCATTGAGTACTCTTGATTCAAAAGGGTACAGATGCACAGCTGAAAGTGGGGTTTTAAATATTTCCAAAGGTTCCCTTGTTGTGATGAAAGGGCAAAGAAAAACTACCAAATTATATGTTTTGCAGGGTTCAACTGTTACTGGTGATGCAGCTGTCGCTTCCTCTTCCTTGTCAGATGATGATATTACTAAACTTTGGCATATGCGCCTAGGGCATATGAGTGAGAATGGCATGGTAGAATTGAGCAAAAGAGGACTTCTTGATGGGCAAGGAATTTGCAAACTAAATTTACATGAGCACTATGTTTTGGGAAGCAAAAGAGAGTTCGATTCACGGAAGAATCCATAACACAAAGTGAGCGTTGGAGTATATTCATTCTGATCTGTGGGGCCATCCAGAGTGCCTTCGAGAGGTGGAGCTAATTATATGCTAACCTTTATTGATGATTTTTCCAGAAAAGTTTGGGCGTTCTTCCTGAATCTGAAAAGCGATGTGTTTTTCGCATTTAAGTCTTGGAAAATTATGATTGAAAAACAGACGGGAAAA
This sequence comes from Gossypium anomalum, assembly GCA_025698475.1. NCBI lineage: Eukaryota > Viridiplantae > Streptophyta > Magnoliopsida > Malvales > Malvaceae > Gossypium > Gossypium anomalum. Next base: position 20,171,547 of record CM046957.1, read on the forward strand.
TAAATAAAATACCTCCACACAGACAATGGCTTAGAGTTCTGTTCTGATGAGTTTAATAGATTGTGCAAGTTAGAAGGGATCATGAGACACTTCACAGTTCGTCATACTCCACTGCAAAACGGCATTGCAGAATGAATGAATAGAATGATCATGGAGAAGGTTCGATGTATGTTGTCAAATGCCAACTTACCGAAGTTGTTTTGGGTAGAAGCAGCCTCTACTGCATGTTTTTTGATCAACTGATCTCCATCCGTTGCCATTGAGAAAAAGACTCCACAAGAGGTATGGTCTGGTAATCCTGCTAATTATTCTGATTTAAAGATTTTTGGGTGTCCTGCGTATGCTCATGTTGATAATGGAAAATTGGAACCGAGATCCATTAAATGTGTTTTTCTTGGTTATAAAGCTAGCGTAAAAGGGTATAAGTTATGGTGTCCTGAAAATAGAAAAGTTGTAACTAGCAGAGATGTTGTTTTTGATGAAACTGCTATGCTACCTAACTTATCTCTTAAACACTCTTTCAATAAAGAAAATCAAAAGCAGGTGGAGCATCAAATTAATACAGAGTCGACTCCTCAAGCTAGTACAAAAATTGAGAATAAAGTTGCTTCTTCACCGCAATACTCTATCGCCAAAAATAGAACTAGAAGAGAAATTAGACCTCCAAAGAAGTATGCCGAGGCTGATTTAGTTGCTTATGCTTTAAATGTGGCTGAAGATATAGATGCGAATCAAGAGCCATCTAATTATTCTGAGGCGATTAGTTGTGAAGACTTAGAAGAATGGATGTTTGCTATGTAAGAGGAGATGGAATCACTCCACAAAAACAAAACACGGGATCTTGTGAAAGTTCCTAAAGGTAAGAAGACTGTTCGTTGTAAATGGGTGTTTAAAAGAAAGAAGGAACTCCAGAAGTTGAAAAACCCAGATATAAAGCAAGGCTTGTTGCAAAGGGTTACAGTCAAATTCCAGGAGTGGACTTCACAGATGTGTTCTCCCCAGTTGTGAAGCATAGTTCGATTCGAGCTTTGCTTGGTATTGTGGCTATGCATGATTTGGAGCTTGAGCAGTTAGATGTAAAAACTGCATTTTTGCATGGAGAACTTGAGGAGGATATTTACATGCAACAACCAGAGGGTTTTACAGTCTTAGAAAAAGAGGACTATGTTTACTTGCTGAAAAAGTCCCTTTACGGTTTGAAACAGTCACCAAGGCAGTGGTACAAGAGGTTTGATTCCTTTATGACTTCTCATGATTTCAAAAGAAGTAGTTTTGACAGTTGTGTTTACTTTAAGAAAAACAGTGATGGTTCTTTTATGTATCTACTTCTTTACGTTGATGACATGTTGATAGCAGCAAAAGATAAAGGAGAGATAAGAAAGGTCAAAGCCCAACTAAGTGAAGAATTTGAGATGAAAGATTTGGGACCAGCAAAGACGATACTTGGTATGGAGATTCTCAGACATAGAAAAGCAATTAAATTGTACCTAAGTCAGAAGGGGTACATTGAGAAAGTTCTTTGCAGGTTCAATATGCAGAGTGCTAGGCCTGTTAGTAGTCCTTTAGCAGCCCATTTTAGACTTTCATCAGCTTTGTCTCCATAATCAGATGATGAGATTGAGTACATGTCACATGTTCCATACTCTAGTGCAGTGGGATCTCTCATGTATGCTATGGTTTGTTCACGTCGGTTACCATATGCGATCGATGCAGTTAAGCGATATATGATGAATCCTTGTAAAAAGAACAACTGAAAAGCGATTTAGTGGATTTTTAGATACTTACGAGTACTCACGATGTTTGCTTATAGTTTGGAAGAACTGAAGATGGAGTCATTGGGTATGTTGATGCTGATTTTCTTTGGAGACCTTGATAGAAGAATATCTCTCACAGTTATGTCTTTACAATCGGAGGTTGTGCAATCAGTTGGAAAGCCACTTTGCAAACTACCGGTCGCTTTGTCTACCACTGAAGCTGAGTACATGGCGATTACTGAGGCTTGTAAAGAAGCTATTTGGTTGAAGGACTCTTTAGTGAACTCAATGAAGACCTTCAAATCAGCCACGATGATTTTTGTGATAATGATCAGTGTCATCTTTCTTACAAAAGATCAAATGTTTCATGAGAGAACAAAACACATTAATGTTCGGTATCATTTTTTTCGTGATATTATTGCTCGCAGTGATATTGTTGTGAGCAAAATTAGTACTAATAAAACTCCTGCAAATATGATGACTAAGTCACTTCTTATAACCAAGTTTGAGCATTGCTTAAACTTGGTTGGTGTTCATTGTTGAAGTTAAACCCTTAAGGGGTTTTATGGAAGAGGTGGATAACTTGTTCGTTGAGAGTTCGCGATAAAGAACTTGTTTATTGAGAATTCGTGTCAAGGTGGAGATTGTTAGAATTAAGTGACCCGAATCCTTATTTAAATAAAATACAGTGGTAAAATAAAATAAAAGAATAATCCATATAGAATTACACTTCTTTTATTTTATTTTAGAATAAGGTTTTTTAAACCTTATTAAATTCCATCTATTTGATATTGATTAGAATAAGGTGTTTCAGTCTTACTAGAATATGGCTTTACAAGCCTATAAATAGACATAGTCTATTCCTCTAGTAATTGATTGGAATTCAACATAGTGAATTTTCTTCTCCTCTGCCCGTGGTTTTTTCCCGAAAGGGTTTCCACGTAAAATTTGTGTGTTCTTTATTTTATTTTATCTTATTTTATTTTTCACACATATCTCTATGCCAATTCAAACAATTAAATCAATCTCATAAGCACATAAAACATTATGTGAGGTAACAATGTATTTCTACTTTGAAACAGTTTAATCACAATAATCTTGCAAGTTATGCAAGGCCAATGTATCATTAGATACTGTTGCTAATTTAACCCTCAGCTACCTTAGATGATCAAACATGCACTGATTAAGTATCGTGTCAATTAATTAAAATTTAAATCCATTTAAATAATTAATTCATTAGTTACCTTACAATTGTAATGCAAGAATAACTTAGTCATGATTTTACTTAATCAAACATCTTACCGAGGCCTAAAATAACACAAACACAATTTTAATAAATTAAGTAGACGAAATGCAATCAACCTAACATGAATTAAATAAGCCATATTAATTAAATTAAACATATCAACATCACAAATATCCATATACATATTCATCATAACAACAAAAAAATTAAAAGGATAGGGAACAAGAATCAAATCCGGTGTTTTTTCCGTGGCTTGACCACTCCTCCTTCTCAACTTGTTCTTGTGGAACCAAAGGTTCTATATTTTTAACTCGACTAGATTAGTATATAATTTATGTAATTGATTTAATAGTGATTTTATCTAATCAGGAATCCCTTGGCTACAATCCTCGAAATACTTACCAAGTGTTTCATTGTAAACAAACTATATTACAATTTGACCCATATACTTGCGAACACTACTGCTTTAATTTCATATCTTTTTGTCACAGTATTTTTAGTCTAAACATCCGCACGTTTGGCGGTGGTCACTACAGTAGTCGTATACCCAACACACCAACTTTTATTTAATTATGTATTCGAACTCAGGCTTTTACTTACATCAAAGTATACAAATCATGCATACATATTTCATCATCCACTCAAGATTAAGGTATGCCACACTATGAAATTCACAAGTGAATATATTCATAAACGAAATTAAGATCAATTCTACTTGGGTCCTGTCTAATATACTCTTAATCTAGTCAATCACATCTATATATCTATCTTCTAGGAGTCATCCACTCCAATGATCAAGACAAAACATCTCTTCGATTGGACTTGATAGACGACATATTAGTCTTTCAATTGGTTTGCTTATTTCTGTAATATGATCCAACCACGTAGTAACCCTTAGTATTAGTTAAACATTAGACAACCAGTGCGCTAATATTTGCTTCCATTTTGCTTTGCATGCAAAAACCATTGAGGACAATATACAAAAGGATATTAATTTAATTAATGAATAATTTTATTAAACCAATCTGTTCAAAAAAAATACAAATATACATAGACAAAAATATTAGACTTAGGGCATAAGATCCAACAAGAAGTGCTAACGTACGAGGGGAAAGCGGTGGAGCCAATGCCGATGCATTTATGACATGCTCGTGCTCCTCCGGAATGTGTTTCTCATTCCCTTGTTGCTAGGATTCGTCTTGATTATTTTTGTCACCTTCTTGTGGCCAAAAACCATCCAATTTTTCATTAAAACTCGAAACCTAACCTAGGTACATGTCATAAACTATATACATACAAGTCAAGCGCAAACTTGGTCCAAACTGAGCCACTAAGTCTTGGATGCTTCCAACTTTAATCTATTGAACTTGTGCATGGAAACAAACAAATCGTATGTCGAGTAATGTATACTCAGTGGTGCTAACATAATTTGAAAACAATAGAACTATGAAATCAAGTTTAATAACATGTTTAGAAATCATCTTATTACATAATAATGAGAAAGCTAATAAAACTATAAATGACATAAGTTTTCATGCTAACCAACTTGTAAATCACCCTTAGGGTATTATTTAAATACATTTGGTTGTCTGATATACGTGCACACCCTTAAGGTATTCGTGTCTCGTTTTGCATAATTCAATTTGATCTTGATATTCATGATTACACATTAACCATTAACATTAACCATTACATTACACATGCATTTGATTATCAATACTACCCTTATTAATTAAATCAAATTTGAGAATGGATACACAGATCAATCCACCAACACAACAGTATACGTATCGAAGTGCTAGTCAAGCATAAATGCGCCAATCCCACCAACCACACCAGAATGCGCTCAAATTTGAGAACTATCACAATATAATATGCGACAATCGCTAGATCTCCCACCTATGAAAATGAACCATATGGCATGCCAACTATACCCCTAACTTTATTCGACACTGTTAATAGGGCATTTTCCTTTTTCATTTATAATTAAATCAAATTACAAAGAGAATAACATTTTCTGATAACCATATCATTTACTAATATCATATAAATCGTATTCAATTATTAATACACAGTAAAAATCAAGACCGAAGACCACCATAACATGTATTATTTCTAATTTTCATCACGTATACTCGCCAAAATTATCGATTTTTACATTAATATCTTATGAATCTTTATAACTTATCATAATAGCATAATTACTTACATACGTAGATAGCTAATTTATATGAATTATATTTAATCATCAAAACTTAGGGTGTATATCATCTTTCTAATTTGCAAAACCTAACAATAAATTTTATGCAAATTTATCGCCATATCAATTCTTATAAAAACATAGATCTTAGAAATTACAAACATAGTTATATATATATATATATATATATATCTAAATCACAAACACATACCTGGTAACTCACTAATTGTATTTAACTAAGTATATTTCACCTCATATCAATCATTAAAAGACATTATAACCAAGATAGCATAACATTATCACAAAACAATTCCACAATCAAAATATATTCATGTCCAACATATCTCAACCGAAATCAAGTAGTCAAGTTTCATACCTTGTATTATGTTCAATTCCATTTTTATTTGATTATATTTAAATACCGAATGATGCATTTAAAATAAAATTATGATAGTAAAAAATGATGTTGCTATCGGTCGCCCGCTTTCGCCCTGGCCCTTGATGTTTCGACCTCGTCGTTAGCTACGTACGACAAATTTGATTATAGAAATAACATCAATTCCTTATTTAATAAATACATACTAACAAAAAATCATATTTGTACGTCTTTACATTAGACCGCTTGTAACACCCCATACCCAAGCCTATCGTTGAGTCTAAGCTACAGGATGCCACATTCATTATTAGAACAACCACGATTGATTATATACAAGTTTAATTTGTAGAAATTAAGATATGAATATTACACAAGTATAAAATTATATATAATCATTTTCGAGTCACATACAAACTTACAAAATCTCACTCGCTATCCCGGGGTCAAATTGGACCAAACTGTAAATTTTAAAAAACATTTCAGGTTGGTGTCGCAACCTCTAAAATTATAGGCTAGCTTCCCAAATTGAGGAATAAAATGTAAAGTTTCTAAAACTTCATCAAGTTGGCTTCAGGACATCAAATAGGGGACGTCGCAACGATCATGGCTGGTGTCGCGACAACCAAAGGGTGGTGTTGCGACTCGCTCGGCAATATGCTACAATTCCAATTCCTTTTGGTCTCAACCTAACATATAACAATAAATAGTTGGTCTTAAGACCCAAAATGACCATTCAACACATTTAAAAAGTTCAATATACAATTCCAAATGAACAAAACCTTATTCATGCATGAACCATTATCATCTTCATTCATCCACAACTCAAATACACAAATTTGACCATTTTTAACTTAGAACTAGCTCAATCCTAGGTACATGCCATTTAACAAAATAAAAGCGCTATACAAACTTTGTTGAGTCAAGAGCTGCAATCTGGATGCTGAATTCAACTATCGAGACTTCAAGTAATAACTATACATGCGCACGGAGTAAACAAACTATACGATGAGTGATAAAGCTTAGTGGTACTTTCATGATTCAAGATAATACTACATTAAAATTAGCAATTGATCGTAATGAGTATAATTTCAATGTCTATCCAATTTATATCCTATTATGGCAAGCAATTCCATTATCACATACGTATATATGGTAAATGACAAATGAATCCATTCAACATTGCAATAGAATTGACTAATTCATACTATTTGTCAAATGCCAATCTTTATGCCATTTAAACATTTAATACCATTTATGAATCAAACATATTGATCTTCTGTAATTTGATATGTCAAATTAGGCTCTCTAATACACTTGAGGAGCTTATTCTCAAGCAATTTAAGTGTCTTTTATATGTTTTTTTTGTTGATTTTTAGTTTTATTATTAATAATTTGTTATTATTAGTTTTAAGTTATTTTTTGAGACCCAATTTTTCCAATTGTCCCATGGGGAACCTAACAAGTTGATCTAATGTTGTAGGGAGTCGACGGTGGCCCGAACATGAAAAAGAAATCACCTAGAAGGAGGGTATCGTGACATCGAAGCATAGATGTCGTGATACCCCTGATAGTAGCTAAATGAAGAGAATCAAGGCCATTTACAATGTTATCGCAATATCGAGTAATGAGTATCATGATAATGAGACATCCCAATATCACCCATTTCAAGACTATTGTGGGTATAGCAATATCCAAGCCTGGGTATGTCTGACGGGTGAAAAAACTGTAGGGTCAATTTTATGTCCAACAAGCTTAAGTATATTTTTAACTTAAAGGTAAAATGGTCAATGTTAGGTTAAATTTTAGTAGGCTATAAGTACTACTTTATAAGCATTTGAATTTAGATTTTGTTTGTTGATAGTTTCCTTTAGTTTTCCATAGTTTTAGGGTTAGGTTTCCTCTTCTTTTCATATTTAGATTAGGTTTTCTATTTTCTTTTTAGATTAGATTTTATTTTTGTTGTTTCCTTTCTTCCTCATTGTTGAATATTATATAAAAAGGAAATGATCAAACTCTTGGGCTTGATTAGATTTTCATCAATCAAATGAGAATTTCTCAAACTCTTTACTCTTATTTTATGCTTACTATGTGTTTGATAAAATGCTTGTTAGGAATTTAAGTTTGATTATGTCCTAAATTTTTTTATGGTTGGTTGATTAGTTAATTGTTAGTTAAGTTAATGTTTATGTTTGATGTATTGATTTTTTAGTTATTTCAAAATGTTTAATACACTAGAATTGACGCCTCTAGTGGAAAATCTAGATAAATGAGACCAAGAGGAGAGTTTATCCTTAGATAGTTTGATATAATTGTACCGAGTAGTGAGACCAGGAGGAGATCTATATGCTTAGGTGAGACCGAGAAGAGAACTGAGGTGGTATCTTTTAGTTTAGGATGAGACTGAGAGAAGATTCCTACATAAGAGTGACAATCAATATAATCGATATAGATTTATTAGCTTAGTTAACAATTAATGAATCAGTCGACCATTGGTTTACCAATTACATTTACTAAAACAATTAGGAAGAAAACTAGATTAGTTAGTTTAATTGATAAAACAATTTTTTATTTGAACTTGCACTAATAATTTCTGACTCAATTAAATTAATAATTGCTTAACTTGTAATTAACTTAATAAACACATTTACCTAATTGGAAATCCTTTGGGTATGAACCTTGCGATACTTGAGTGTCCCATAGGCACTATAATATTACAACTAACACTGTACACTTGCAATTAACACCGCACTTTTGAATTTCTTTATAAAATCATTTTTTTCCGGACAAGTGCGTGCAATCACATATATACCTTTAACATTAAGCCATCCAATTCCATGTTCAATTAACATCATTTAACCATTTAACTTAACAATAGAATCTCTTTCTGGTGTCTATTGACTCTTTTGTACTCGTTTTGACCCCCAGGGCTCGTTTTTAAATGACTTGCTTACATGATTTCTTTATCATGATCTACATATCTCAAACAATTATGTTTACTCTTGTAAAAATGTGGATGCAGTTCATCTGTACTCATATTTCTCCTGCTTTAAATGTCTCTAACGTCAATACTTTTTGAGTTGTCTTAGTATATTCCATTTTGCAGAAATAGAAAAATAACTTAGGGTTGTGGATCAATCGTTCCATGCGTAAATGTGTATGCAAAAAATGAGGATTTATTTTCCTAGTTTAGTGACTAACTTATGCCACAAAGTTGGTGTATCAATGACCCCTACTGGGCAATTTCTAAAACCATCAAAGAGTTTTATTGGAGACACCATATTCGCTAAGTACATGGAGCTTTAGAGGAAGCAAATCAAGGAATGGAACCAACGGTGGAAGTAAAAAAATGGACATACCACCATCTCTATAGACAAGAAAGGCAAGAGGAAAAACAATAACCCATGCAAGAAGTAAGGAGAAGGGTGATACTCCTAAAGTTGTATACTAATCTGCCTGAATTTGATATGGCAAATTAGGCTTTCCCAGTTTACTTAAGAAACTTATTCTCAAGCAAAGTAGAGTTTTTTTCGTAGTTTTTCATAATTTTTAGATTTAAGTTAATAAGTGTAACTGCCTCGTTTTTACTCATTTTGAGACCCAATTTGGTCAATAGTTTCATTGGGGGTCTTAACATGTGGCTGAGTGGATTAGGGACATGTTTGAGGTTGAAAATGAGCGAAAATGACACTAAAGGAGAGGGTATCACGATATCCAAACCTTAGAATAATGATACCTCCAACAAAATTGAAAATTGGAGACCACCTTTCTGTGGTATTGTGACATCGACTTTGGGTATCACGATATCCGCCCTCCAAGAAGACCCTAAGTTTGAAATTGACTGGGGTATCACGATACCGATATCGTGAGGGGACAAAATTGGACAAAAAGGGTAGTCTTTGTTCACCCAACACACCAATCGCACAAGGCTCATGTAGGGGAAATTTTGGCAATAAAAATTCATTAGTCATCAGCTTAAAACAACCAATTTTGGCTAAGGAGAGAGGGATATACACATTACCTTAGTTTTAGCCTTCGTTTCTCTAGGTTTTCTCTTAGTTTTTCTACAACTTTTTCTAGGGCTTATATTTTCTCTTCTTCTTTCTTAGTTTTAAAGTTTATTTTACTACACTTTCTTCTTGTTCTTAGTGTTCTTATAGTTAGTTATCACTGTAGCCTAGGTTTATTTACACTTTCAGTCCTTGTACTTTGGTTGTAATGACATTTCTAGCTTTAGTTTGATGTATTTCAGTTTCTTTTACTTTAAATATATTAAAATGTGTTCCTTTTATGTTTATTGCTTTAGATTTTCTTGTTGAATTTTTTTTGTTTCATTTTCTTTAATCTTTATTGAATGATAATCTCAACTTTTATATTTTTCTTAAGTTTTACTTTAAGCTAAACCTTTAAAAGGGTTGGTTGATGGAGATGTGGTGAGTTGATTTTTATATAAAGGATCAAATCGTAATAAATTGGACTAATTAGAATGAACCTAAAAACTTAGGATTGACGCCCATAGGGGAACATCTAAACCAGTAAGACCGAGAGGTAATCTTGTTGTGCACCAATTCAGTAGTCTTGGATTACCTAGTGAGATCGAGAGATAAACCAAACTAATTTGTCTAATTTGGTAAATTTGAGATCGAGAGATAGAATTGAGCCACTTTAGTAACTTAAGTGATTTAAGTCCCTCATTCGAAGATTAGTGAACCATGTTGAAATCAATCGACCACTGTTAGTCATTTATTGGTTAATTTCGTAGTTTTATACTCATTACAGTTTAGTCCCTAGAGTAGCATATTTAATTTCCTTGCAACATTTTCTTGTTATGATTTATTGTACTATAAAATCGTACCAGTAGCCGCTTATATGCTATAGTGCATGTTATTTATTACTAAATCGCCATGTCCTTTAGGTTCGACCCCTTAGAATACTTCATGTTCCATCGAAACTATTAATATTACAACTAACATTGTACGTTTGCAGTTAAAACCACTCTTTAAAAATAGATTTTCCAAAATCGTTTGTTTTAATGCGCACATTGCATGGGCGGTCAAAGTTGTTGGCGCCATTGCTAGGGAGACTGTGCAAGATTGAGCGATTTTTAGTTGTACACCTTTACGTAAAGATAAGTAGTAAAAGTAGGATTTGTAGCTACGACTTTATTTTTTTTCTTTTTATTTCATTTTTAGTTTTTAGTTAATTTACTTCACTCTCTTGTGCTTGTAGAAGGCATTGTATGATTGGGACCGGTAATAGTGTCTTACCATTTTAACCAGAACCAGAACGTATCATAACACATGTGAGGAGGGCACCACATCTGAGAGACACCTAACCCCCGCAAAGAGATTAGCCCATTGAAGATTAACGAGTAAAGATTCAACCACCACCACACCCACCCATGGAGCAACGTACTTTGCATAACTACGCAATGCCCAATCTTGATGCTTTTCAAGGTAGCATTAATCGCCCAGTGATTAATGCTAATAACTTCGAAATCAAATTGGCAATGATCCTAATGGTACAAGAGAATCTTCAATTTCGAGGGTTAATGAATGAGGATCGGAACCAACATCTTAAGAGATTTCTAGCTATTTGTGATACCTTTAAATATAATGGGGTATCTGATGATGTTATCCATTTTTAGTTATTCCCTTTCTCTCTTACTAATGATACATTTATGTGGTTAGATTCACATCTGGTAGTTAGAGAGCAAATTCTTGGCGAAATACTTTCCCTTGATCAAGACAATGAAGCTTCGTATGGAAATTACAAATTTTTGGCACTTGGACGGGGAGTCATTATACAAGGCATGAGAGCGGTTTAAACTCATGTTACGTAAGTGTCCATATCATGGCTTGCAAGATTGGCTGCGACTTTAAGGTTTTATAATGGGCTTGATGGAAATTTGTGCTTTAGTCTTGGCAAAGCGTACGCAAGGGTGTTCATTTTGAAGACATATGCCAAAGCTTGCCAACTCATCGAGGACATGGCAATAAATTCTTACATATAGCCAGCTGAGCGGTTCACATATATAGCCAAACAATCAACCATTAATGCGGTTGATAATGAGTACAAGTATCAATAAGTCCTCGAAAGGATTAATGAATTAGAGACGTGTTTGGGCAAGGTACAAGTCCAAAATCAACCAATTCTAAACTACTATAATGCAAGACATGATGGTGAAGGTGCTATATGGAGAAATGCTAATTAGAGCAACTGTAACATGCAATGTAACACCCCTAACCTGTATTCGTCACCAGAATAGGGTTACAAGGCATTACCGATCAAATCACAACATACAAGATACATTTCTCAAATAGAAAGCCATTATCACATATACATCAATCAAACATAATCACATTGTCCCTTATAAGGCTCTACGAGACCTTAAAACATGCTTGAAAGAGGTTTGGGACTAAACCGATAACATTTGAAAACATAGAGTAACTTAGAAAAATTTCAAGCATTCAAGGGCCACATGCCCGTGTGAACAGGCTGTGTGCCTCACACGACCACTAGACACGCCCGTGTCCAAGTCGTGTAGAAACAGGGAATACATATTGACTTGGGTCACACGGTTGGCCACACGCCCCTATGCCAGCCCATGTACCACATACGGCCAGTAGACATGCCCGTGTGTCTAAGCCATGTAACTCACTGGCTTGTTTTAATTAAGCATCAAGGGTCATACGGTCTAGTCACACGCCCGTGTGCTCAACTGTGTGGCACGAAAATAGGCTTGTTATAAACTACTTTTTTTTTTCCACTTAAGTCACATGCATCCTAAGGCATCCAAATGGTACCAAATATACAACCAAATAAGCAACCAAAAGTGACCATTTCTAGCATAAATTATACCATATTGAATCATTACATTTCACTTCTCAAATCTCAACCATTTCTTAACCAAAACATATAGCAAAACTAGCATGAATCATTTAGCATCTTTAAAATTTTTCATATGTTTCAAATTCAAACTAAATAACCAACCATATCATTCAACCTACAACCAAACCAAAGCTTATCGATGCATCATATCAAACTCACACCAATACATGCCACTTCTTGAACCACATTGTTACCACATTTGCATTCCAAGCCAAACCACAAATACATAACATAAGCCAAATACTCATTTTATACCAACCATGCCAAAACATAAGGCCACATTATAATCATCAACCCAAAACCATTAATAAGCCATTTCAAATGACCATATACATTTCTGACAACCATATTAAAAGACCATAGCCTATACATGCCATATAACCAAGCCACAAATTGTAAAAAGTACCAAAAATCAATAGCCGGATAGTGTGATGCAATCTCCGTTGACTTCCAACTCGAGCGAACGTCTGAAACACTATAAAACATAGAAAAATAACACAAAGTAAGCTTCACAGCTTAGTAAGTTTGTATGTGAGCCTAAAATGATCATAACATTCATATAGCAATTCGAAATAGATAAATCATTAACAGTTAAAGCATCAATTCATGAGCTAACATCAAATTATTCATGTCCTCATTCACAAATTCTCAACTTCATATAACTCAATACTTGAGTAGTTTTCCGTACATGCCTGTACCGATACCTTTCTATTTATCACCCATACTCTTATCAAACCCCTCTGGTTTATAAGTGCTTATGATACAAATTCATCGATTTTTCGATGCCATATTCCAACTATGGTCTTACACATACATTGCCAAGGCCCTGCCGTGGTTTTTCTTTCACGTGCCATAACCAGGTTATGGTCTTTTTAGTCGATTGCCATAGTCCAACTATGGTCTTATTATTCGATTGCCATAGCTCAGCTATGTTCTTATTCGACAGCTTACCTTTCTTAATTCATACTTTTCATTTAATAACTCAACATTTATTCAATTCAATATTTATCACCTTTTCTTTAGCCAAGTGAATTATGTGAAATATCATCAAATAACGGTGTTTCGTACACTATGTGCCATATATATATTTAGTTAAAACAACCATAACTCATATCTCACATATCATTCAATTCATACTTCGTTATAGCCAAATAGACACATTTTGACATGAAACATACCTATACACAATTCTTTCTTATTTAATATACATGATAATACATGATACAATATAAACTCACCAATTTACTTTCATTCGATTCTCACATAGGTTCTGTACGTACGTGTATTACTTATTTCGATTGTACTTTCATTCTCTTCTTGACTATGCCCGTTGAACCCTTTAGAATCGCTAAGGATACTCAGATATCACATAAAGCTCATACAATGCCATATCCAAGAAATGGTCTTACATGTTATCTCATATCGATGCCAATGTCCCAGACATGGTCTTACACGAAATCATATAATGATGCCAATGTCTCAGACATGGTCTTACACGTAATCACAGTACAATGCTAATGTCCCAGAATGGTCTTACATGTAATATCATCTCGGTTATCCTAATGTCATGACATTTGTATCCTATACTATTCCTAGGTTCGTACGAGACTTTTGGATGTCATAACTTTGTCGATTCTTGCTCATAATCATGACCATTTAGCATTCAATTCAATTCAATAATTAATAAGCATTTATAACACAATTTAAGTACGTTTATTAGCATACGAACTTACCTCGTTCGCTGTAACGATGAATTAGGTCGACTAATCCGATACTTTGTTTTCTCCCGTTCTAGATCCGAATCTCATTTTTCTCAATCTATATAATAACAAAATTTACTTATTTAATCATTAATTCATTCAATTTAACACAATTTACACATTTTGGCAAAATTACACTTTTTCCCCTATTATTTCACATTTTTGCAATTTAGTCCTTATTACATAAAATTGCAAATTCATGCAATTAAGGACAAGCCCATGCTAGTTAAATTTTACCCAAACTACTAGCAGCCCATATTTTTAGTTTTATTCACACATCTAACCATGAATTTTACACTTTTATCAATTTAATCCTTAATTTGTATTTTTGTCAAAAATCATTTTATAAAACTTGTATATCTAGCTTCAAACATTAATAAACTATCATAAAACATCTAAATAACCAAGCAATCAACAATGGCATCATTCCAAATCTATACCAGTTTCAAAAACAGAGATATAGGTTAGCTAGATTAAGCTACAACAAGCTCAAAAACGTAGAAATTATTAAAAACGGAGTTAAAACCATACTTATTTGAGAAAAAACACCATGGCCGAATGTCAAGCTCTTCAATGGCTGTTTTAAACCCCATTTTTGGTTGTAAACGGATGGAAGATGATGATATTTGGCTTTGTTTTATTTATTGTTAACTTCAATTACTATTTACCCTTTTACCCTTTTAAAACATTAATAATAACACCAATTGCCACTGCACTTGTCACGGCCCACACCTGTCCCTACGTCGGGGCGAAATACGAGGCGTTACCTAACTTGAACACGTGCATTCATATGTATCTGAGTCACCAAGGCTTGGTCAAATTTAAAACTTTGTCTAAATGCCATCAATATGGGTCTACGAGGCTCCAAACGTACATTTAAAAAACAATCAGACCAATTTGGGTCCTTCAGCGAACTCTGAAAAAATAACACTAGACATAGGGGCACACGCCCGTGTGACCAATTCAACATGGTCGTGTTGTTGGCCCGTGTGGCTCACACGACCTAAGCATACAGGGACATGCCTATGTCCTTTACCGGGGTGGAATTTATTTCAAATTAAAACCTACAGGGGTTTTCACATGGCCTGGCACACGCCCGTGTCCATGGCCCGTGTCCCTCACATGACCAGGACACGCCCTTGTGTAAAAACTTGGACATTCTGATTCTGAAGTTAGCAATATTTAAGGGCCGCACGGCCAAGGCATACACCCGTGTGTTAGGCCGTGCCTATCACACGGCTGAGACACATGGCTGTTTCTCTGCCCGTGTGTTTACTACCATGCATATTGACTTGCAAATTTTACATACAGGGGACACACAGCCGGATCACACGCCCGTGGGGCAAACCATGTGTCACACACGACCTAGCCACACCCCCGTGTGTCTACCGTGTGGACAAAAATAAGGCTATCTACCAAGCCTCTTTGTCACCCTTACTTACACAACCTACACAAAATTAACTAACACCAATACAAGAAGGATCCTCATAACTAAAATAGCCACAATAGACAACATTTCTTATATGCAATATACTCATCCATGAAAATAACGTCTTTTGTATATATATATATATAACAAAATGAATATTAGCCCCCATTCAGGGCTTTATACAAAATAAAGGGTTTTAACCCAAGCCAACACATTTGGCCAATTTCCTAGTGACACAAAACATTAAAGTCTAAGCCTTATACATGCCATACTCCAAAAACAAGTAATCTAACTATACTGAGTGCTTCGAATGATAGTGTGATTGTTGCCTCCGACGTCTGTTGGTCCTTGAGCTATTTAGGAGACACTATAAGAAAATGGAAAGGAGAGGGAGTAAACATAAAGCTTAGTAAGTTGCATGTATATAAATATAACAAAACGTTATCATTCATCATCATACTCATAATACAAGGGTAGGCATAAGCATAACTTACTAGTCACTATCCCATACAAATCAAATAGTATATACTAAGCTTACATCTCATGCATTTTAGTCAAGTACCTGTGCCACTCACCACATGGTTATACTTTTCTCGTTTAACTTAAACTATAATTCTCACTGTTGAACCATTTGAAATGCTATCGGATATTCACTAAACCTCAATCATAGGGTATAATGCCGATGCCATGTCCCAGATATTGTCTTACACTGGCTCATCCATCAAGTCGATGCCATATCCCAGACATGGCCTTACACTGACTGTCACGTATCTATGCCAATGCCATGTCCCAGACATGGTCTTACACTGACACATCATGTAGCCGATCAATGTCCCAGACATGTCTTACATTGGCTTACATCTCGAGGCCGATGCATGTCCCAGACATGTCTTACTCTATCTCTCGACTCAATGCCGATGCCATGTCCCAGACATGTTCTTACACTGGCTCTCATAGTGTGACCGATGCATGTCCCAGACATATCTTACACTAGCTCCAATAACCCATACATCATGGCATGAATATTCGATTCATTTCCTATGGTTCAAACGAGAGTTATACTATCTCAATTATCATCATGCATTCTCATTTCCACAATCAAGCAATTCATGATATATTAATTCAACACATATAATGACAATGTAGTTGTATTATTTACATACAACTCACCTCGGATCATAAAGTGTAAGCGATTGGTCGATTTAATCAACTTACTTGGCCTTCCCTCGGTCTAGGTTCGGATTTTGTATTTCTTGATCTAAGGTAAAAAAAAATTCACAAATTTAATCATTTTATCAATCTAGGCACTCAATAATCTATAATTGGGCAAAATGACCATTTTTCCCCTAGACTTTTGCAAAATAACCATTTTACCCCTAGGTCCAAAAATGGATTTTTATCGAATTTCTTCATATATTAAGCCTAGAAAAACCCTTTTTACTCTCATAGAAACCCAAAATTTCCATTATTTCTCACATTTATCATCAAATTTTCAACTTATGCAAAATAGTCCCTGTTAGGGTTTTCATGAGAAATCCCTTCACAAAAGTTGTTTATTACACATCTAATACTCATATTCTTCCATAAAATTTCAGAAAAATACATGAACACTCTCATGGTAAAACCCTGGACTTTCAACCATTTTGCAAAATAGTCCCCTCATTTGAAAGCTCATGCTTCAAGGGGTCCAAAAATATAAAAATCATCAAGAAAAATCATCAAAATCAGTTACTTGTTGAAAGACTAAGTGGCTGAAAATTTTGAAGCTCATAAACCCTTATAATGGCTGAATTTTCGATGGTGTAGAGAAGAAGAGAAAAAAAATGACCACTTTTCTTTATTTTACTCAAATAGCTCATGTCATCAAATACCAACCCTACTATATTTTTGACTTTTTTACTCTCATTGTCTCTATGGCCAGGCATGCCATAAATAAGGGCTTATTTGTCTTTTAAAGACCCCCAATTTAAGTTTCATGGCAATTTAACACCCTTAACCATCAATTCAAGACTTTTGCACCTTATGCGATTTAGTCCTTTTTCGCAATTAAGCTCACAAACGCTAAAATTACTTTACCAAATTATTCATGCACTAATATAAACATGCTATAACTGTAAAATAATAATAAAATACTTTCTATGACTTTGGATTGGTGGCTGTTCTGACTAAGCCAAAATCGGGCTGTTATATTTCTTCCTCTTTAGGGATTTTCGTCCTCGAAAATCTTACCGGTGAATAAGTTCGGGTATTGATCTCTCATGGTCTCCTCGGGTTTCCATGTGCCTTCCTCGACTCCATGTCTATGCCACAAAACTTTCACAAGTGCTATACTCTTATTCCTTAACTGTTTGACTTCCCGAGCCAAAATCTTGACCGGCTCTTTGCCATAAGTCATGTCTGGATGAATCTCAACCTCTGTTGGCGCAATCACATGCGAAGGGTCTGATCTATATCGACGTAACATAGACACATGAAACACGTCGTGAATCTTTTCCAAATCTACTGGTAAAGCCAATCGATAGGCCACAGGCCCTACTCTCTCAGTAACCTCATAAAGTCCTATGAAACGAGGACTCAACTTGCCTTTTCTACCAAACTTGAGGAGTTTTCTTCACAGGGATACTTTCAAAAACACTTGATCACCAACTTGAAATTTGATCTCTTTCTATTTCAAATCCACGTAGGATTTTTGTCTATCCGAGGCGAGCTTCAAATAGTCATGAATCAGTTTAACTTTCTCTTTAGTTTCCTTGACTAAATCAACCCCGTGGATCCGACTCTCTCTGAGCCTAGTCTAATATAAAGGCGTTCGACACTTTCGCCCATATTAAGCCTCATAAGGCACCATCTTCAAACTTGACTGATAACTATTGTTGTAGGCGAATTCAACCAATAGTAAGTACCTTTCCCAACTACCTTGAAACTCGAGAACACAACACCGCAACATGTTTTCTAAAATCTGAATCACTCTTTCTGACTGACTATTGGTTTGCGGGTGAAATGCCGTGCTAAAATTCAGTTTAGTTTCCAATTCCTCTTGTAACTTCTTCTAAAACCTCGACGTAAATCTCAGGTCTCTATCTAAAATAATTGACAGAGGCACTTCATGAAGCCTCACAATCTCGAAAACGTACAAGTCAGCCGGTTTCTCAAGGGAGTAATCGGTACGCACTAGTATAAAATGTGCCGACTTTGTTAGCCTATCCACAACAACCCAAATATCATCCTTTTTCTTCGGGGTTATCGAAAAACCCGTCACAAAATCCATAGTAATCTGATCCCACTTCCACTCGGGGACCGTGACAGGCTGAAGTAGACCTGACGGTACTTGGTGTTCAGCCTTCACTTGCTGACACACAAGACACTTGGAAACGAACTCTGAAATGTATCTTTTCATTCCCGACCACCAATACATTTTCTTCAGGTCGTTGTACATTTTCACACTACCTAGGTGGATAGACAAGCAACCACTATGTGCCTCTCACAAAATCTTCTAAATAAGCTCACTGTTCTTGGGTACACAAACTCTATCCTTGAACATTATACACTCATCAGTACCAATACGAAATTCAGATTCATTTATCATCTCACATTGAGCTATCTTAGCTTGCAAATCCTTATCACCTTTCTGAGCTTCACGGATCTCTTGTAGAAACATTGGTCTAGCTCTTAACTCTGCTAAAACCGAACCATCATCTAATAAGGCTAATTAGGCATCCATTGCTCTCAACGCAAATAATGATTTTCTACTCAAGGCATTGGTGACCACGTTCGCCTTGCCCGGGTGATAATCAATCACCAACTCATAATCCTTTATCAAATTTGGCCATCTTAGTTGTCGTAGATTCAACTCCTTCTGAGTCATTAAATACTTGAGACTTTTATGATTGGTGAACACTCGACATTTCTCGCCACATAAATGGCGTCTCCAAATTTTCAACGCGAATACGATGGCAGCCAACTATAAATAGTGCGTCAGGTAGTTTTTCTCATGTGGTTTTAGTTGTCTCGAAGCATAAGCTATGACCTGACCTTCTTACATGAGTACGCACCCCAATCCATTCAAGGAGGCGTCGCTATATGTCACAAACTCTTTGCCTGACTCCTGTTGCACTAAAATTGGAGTTTCAGTCAACAAAGCCTTTAACTTCTTAAAACTCTGTTGGCACTTTTCTGTCCATTCGAACTTGACATCTTTTTGCAGCAATCTTGTCACCGGAGTTGCTATCATCAAGAATCCATTCACAAATCTTCTATAGTATCCAGCCAAAATTCCTCGGTGGTTTCCACTCAACAATAGCCGAGATCTTGCTTGGGACAACCCTGATCCCATCACCCGACACAATGTGTCCTAGAAATTCGACCTCCTTAAGCCAGAATTCACTCTTACTGAACTTGGCGTACAACTGCTTATCTCTCAAGGTTTGTAAAATTGTTCTCAAATGCTCCGCGTGCTCACTTTCATCACTCGAATAAATCAATATGTCATCGATAAAAATGATGACGAACTTATCCAGATACGGTCAAAAAATACAGTTCATCAGGTCCATAAATACCGCCGGGGCATTTGTTAAGCCAAAAGGCATGACGAGGAACTCATACTGCCCTTACCTCGTTCGAAATGCGGTTTTCGGTACATCTTGCTCCTTAACTCTTAACTGGTAATATCCTGACCTCAAGTCAATCTTGGAAAATATAGTGGCTCCCTTCAACTGATCAAACAGGTCATCGATACTTGGCAAAGGATACTTGTTTTTCACAATTACTTTGTTAAGATGCCTTAGTTGATACATAACCTCATCGACCCGTCTTTCTTTTTCACAAAAAATACCGGAGCACTCTACAGGGAAAAGCTCGGTCTCGCAAAGCCTGTATCTGTTAACTCTTGTAGCTGTACTTTCAACTCCTTTAATTCCGTTGGTGCCATCCTATATGGGGCAATCAATATAGGAGCCATGTCAGGTACTAACTCGATGCCAAACTCGACTTCCCTGGTTGGAGTTAATCCGGGCAACTCTTCCAGAAACACCTCTATAAACTCACAAACCACTTGTACCAAATCAATCTTCGACTCAGACACTTGAGTATTCAGCACAAAAGCAAGATAAGCTTCATATCCTTTCCTCAAATATTTCTCAGCAATCAAAGACTATATTATTACAGACAAGTTATCCGATTCATCTGGTCCGATCTGAAGAACATTCTCACCTTTACATTTCAATTCAATAACTTTTCTCCCACAGTCCATTACAACACTATGAGAAGTTAACCAATCCATCCCAAGGATTACATCAAATTCATTAAACGGAAATAACATCAAGTTAGCCGAAAAACAATAACCTCTAATTGTCAAAGGACAATTTCTACACACTTGGTCAACTAGCACATCTCTGCCTAAAGGGTTGGACACCTTTACCACAAATTCAGTGAACTCTACTAGCATGTTTATATGGGATATCAATTCCATACAAATATAAGAGTGGGTAGGCCCCGAGTCAATTAAAGCAACATCAGATATATCATGGATAGAAAAGGTACCCGTGATCACGTTGGGAGACTCTACCTCTTCACGGGCACGTATAGCATAAGTCCTTGCAGGCACTCTGCCCTTGGACCTCACTACAGCATCTCTTGGTGCACCCTTGCTGCTAGTCCCACTCTTAGGGTTCTTTTGTGGTCTACCCCTCAAAGGAGCACTACGTGCCCTTACATCTTACTTTTTCTCTTTGTCATCTAATTCGAGACAATCTCGGATGAAGTAGTTTAGTGACCCACATTTGAAGCACCCTCTTTCTTTCCCTCGGCACTCATCGAAATGATGCCTACCACATTGCAAACATTCTGGCCTATTTGGCCGAGCACTACCGACACTCGTGATAGAAGTGGTCTGGGCTCTAGAAGCTGTGTTCTGCTACTTCTTGTTTCTATTCGAGAACCCCACCGAAGCATTTGATTTCCCCATCTGTATTTTCCTTGAGTCATGTGACTCAATAGCCACTTTTCTCCTCTCTTTAACCAACTCTTCCGCTTTGCATTCTCTCTTAACGAGTACCACAAATTCTCTTAGCTCTAAGACACTAACAAATACTCGGATATCCTCATTTAGACCATTCTCAAACCTCTTACACATGGTGGCTTCTGTAGATATGCACTCCCGCGCATACTTGCTAAGCTTCACAAACTCACGTTCATATTCAGTCACTGCCATACGACCTTGCTTCAACTCTAGAAATTCCTTCCTTTTTTGGTCTATGAACCTCTGGCTAATATACTTCTTTTGGAACTCTTCTTGAAAGAATTCCCAAGTTATCCTCTCTCACGGTACAACGGACACGAGAGTATTCCACCATTGGTAGGCCGAGTCTCGTAGGAGTGACACTGCACACTTTACGCACTCCTCAGGCGTGCACGATAGTTCATCAAATACCCTAATGATATTCTCCAACCAAAACTTTGCTCTCTCCGGGTCATCATCTATGTTAGCCCAGAATTCCTTGGCTCCTTGTTTCTGAATCTTGTCTATCGAGGCTTCTCTCTCCTAATCACGTCCGCTCCTTGCGAAGCTACAAGGGCATACTGAAGAACCAGAGGAGGTGGGGGAGGTGGAGTGTTCGGATTTGCAGGAACAAACTTCAAGTACCAAGCATCCATCATTCGGAGGTAGGCTTCTCTAGCCCCTCCGCCCTAGCCTATAGTCACGGGCTCACTCTCAACTGGCACAGTCCCTTTAGCGGGAGCCGGCACGTTACTCTCCACGTCATCCACCGTAGCTCTATCAGGATCCATTTACTATATGAAAATACAATTTATAATTGTCAAGAGTCGTCACACTATCCATATATAGATATGGCATGTATAGCTAGACTCGTACTCATGCTAGATTAGTCCTAGAACTGACTAAACCATGGTTCTGACACCACTAAATGTAATACCCCACACCAGTACCCTACGTCGAGGTGGAATACGAGGCATTACCTAACTTGAACACGTGCATTCATACGTATCTGAGTCCCAAGACTTGGTCAAATTTAAATCTTTGTCTAAACTCCATCAATAAGGGCCTACGAGGCTCTAAACATACATTTAAAAACTAATCGGACCAATTTGGGTCCTTCAACGAACTCTAAAAAAATAACACTAGACAAAAGGCACACGCTCGTGTGGGAAGGGCAACATGCCCGTGTGACCAATTCGACATGGTCGTGCTATTGGCCCGTATGGCTTACACGGCCTAAGCATATAAGGACACGTCTGTGTCCTTTATCCGGGTGGAATTAATTTCAAATTTGAACCTAATGGGGTTTTCACATGGCCTGGCACACGCCCGTGTCCATGGCCCGTGTCCCTCACACGGCCAGGACATGCACGTGTCTTAGCCCGTGTGTAAAAACTTAGACATTCTGCTTCTGACGTCAGCAATCTTTAAGGGCCACATGGCCAAGGCACACATCCGTGTGCTAGGCCGTGCCTGTCACACGGATGAGACACACGGTCGTGTCTCTGCCCATGTGTTTACTACCATGCATACTGACATGCAAATTTTACATGCACGGGACACACGGCCGGATCACACACCTGTAGGGCAAACCGTGTGTCACACACGATGCCCGTGTGTCTACCCGTGTGGACAAAAATAAGGCTATCTACCAACCCTCTTTTTCACCCTTACTTACAAAACCTACACAAAATTAACCAACACCAATACAAGAAGGATCATCGTAACTAAAACAGCTACAATAGACAACATTTCTTATATACAATATACTCATCCATGAAAATAACTTCTTTTGTATATATATAACAAAATGAATATTGGCCCCCATTCAGGGATTTATACAAAATAAAAGATTTTAACCCAAGCCAACACTTTTGGCCAATTTCCCAGTAACACAAAACATTAAAGTCCAAGCCCTATACATCCATACTCTAAAAACAAGTAATCTAACTATACCGAGTGCTTCGGATGATAGTGTGATCGTCGCCTCCAACTTCCGTTGGTCCTCGAGCTATTCAGGCGACACTATAAGAAAATGGAAAGGAGAGGGAGTAAGCATAAAGCTTAGTGAGTTGCATGTATATAAATATAATAGCACTTTACCATTCATCATCATACTCATAATACAAGGGTAGGCATAAGCATGTCTTACTTGTCACTATCCCATACAAATCAAATAGTATATACTAAGCTCACATATCATGCATTTCAGTCAAGTACCTGTATCACTCACCACATGGTTATACTTTTCTCGTTTAACTTAAACTATAATTATCACTGTTGAACCATTTGAAATGCTATCGGATATTCACTAAACCTCAATCATAGGGTATAATACCGATGCCGTGTCCCAGATATGGTCTTACACTAGCTCATCCATCAAGTTGATGCCATGTCCCAGACATGGTCTTACACTGACTCTCACGTATCCGTATCGATGCCATGTCCCAAACATGGTCTTACACTGACACATCATGTAGCCGATGCATGTTCCAGACATGTCTTACACTGGCTTATATCTCGAGGCCGATGTATGTTCTGACATGTCTTACTCTAGCTCTCGACTCAATGCTGATGCCATGTTCCAGACATGGTCTTACACTGGTTCTCATAGTGTGGCCGATGCATGGTCCAGACATGTCTTACACTAGCTCCAATAACCCATACGTCATGGCATGAATATCCGATTCATTTCCTATGGTTCAAACGAGAATTCTACTATCTCAATTATCATCATACATTCTCATTTCCACAATCAAGCAATTCATGCTATATTAATTCAACACATATAATGACAATGTAGTTGTATTATTTACATACAACTTACCTCGGATCACAAAGTGTAAGCGATTGGTCGATTTAATCAACTTGCTTGGCCTTCCCTCGGTCTAGGTTCAGATTTTGTATTTCTTGATCTAAGATAATAAAAATTCACAAATTTAATCATTTTAGCAATCTAGGCACTCAATAATCTATAATTGGGTAAAATGACCATTTTGCCCTTAGGTTCGCAAATCGATTTTTATCAAATTTCTTCATATCTTAAGCCTAGCCGAACCCTTTTTACTCTCATAGCAACCCAAAATTTCCATTATTTCTCACATTTATCATCAAATTTTTAACTTATGCAAAATAGTCCCTATTAGGGTTTTCATGAGAAATCCCTTCACAAAAGTTATTTATTACACATCTAATACTCATATTCTTCCTTAAAATTTCAGAAAACTACATGAACACTCTCATGGTAAAACCCTAGACTTTCAACCATTTTGCAAAATAGTCCCCTCATTTGAAAGCTCATGTTCAAGGGGTCCAAAAATGTAAAAATCATCAAAATCACTTACTTGTAGAGAGAATAAGTGGCTGAAAATTTTAAAGCTCATAAACTCCTACAATGACTGAATTTTCGGTGGTGTAGAGAAGAAAAGAAAAAAAAAGACAACTTTTCTTTATTTTACTCAAATAGCTCATGTCATCAAATGCCAACCCTACTATATTTTTGACTTTTTGACTCCCCTTGTCTCTATGGCCGGCCATGCCATAAATAAGTTTCATGGCAATTTAACACCCTCAACTATTAATTTAAGACTTTTGCACCTTATGCGATTTAGTCCTTTTTCGCAATTAAGCTAACATACGCTAAAATTACTTTACCAAATTTTTCATGCACTAATATAAACATGCTAAAACTGTAAAATAATAATAAAATACTTTCTCTGACTTCGGATTGGTGGTCTCAAAACTACTGTTCTGACTAAGCCCAAAATCGGGTTGTTACACCACTATCATCCACTATCTCATAAATGGGCTATTTATCACATAAGGGCCTTCAATTTTAAGTTCTATATCTATTTGACACCTTTAGCTTATAGAAAATAACTTTTACGTTTTACGCGATTTTGTCCTTTTTACCGAATTAAACAGTTAAACGATAAAATTTCTTTACGAAAATTTTACAAAACTCTAATATCATGTTGTAAATATTAAAATAATAATAAAATAAATTTTTCGAAGTTGGATTTGTGGTCCTAAAACCACTGTTATAATTTAGCTAAAAAAGGGTTGTTACACGCCAAACCCGATTCGATAATTGAATCCGAGTATCATGTGTCACACTTAAAAATCAGACTAACTTTAAACATTTGGCGGAAGCTTTATAATATTTTACAAAGTTTTAAATATAAAACATGTCAAGGTTAATACATTACAAATATTTACATGACATCATTGGCAGTTCAAAATAATGTTCAAATCATCTGGCGTATAAGCTTTAAATAAGTAAACTTCATTAAAGAAAATACGATAACTCAAATCCATATATTGAAATTTGATGAGGTTCATATAAAAATAGAGTCTTATCAAAATGATAGTTCTTTATACATATCATTTCCAAAATACAATTATACGCCACCCCCAATAGTCATGCATGATACAGAACAAAACAGCCAGCTCACAATAGCAGCAACACTTTGGTGTAGTCCTTCGAACAAACAATCTTCCTTTAGTCAACAAGCCTGAGCAGGAAAAGATACAGAGTAAGTTCATACAAACTTAGTGAGTTCCAAAAAGACATTATACATATCGTTACTTACAATACAACTGAACCTTTTAGAGGGACTTACACATGATAGTCATAGTACGCCTAATGGCGTATACAGAACATAGATAGACTTAGTACGCCAACTTAGTTAACACATGGGCGTATATTGTACGCTAACTTAACACAACTTAGGCAACCCATCTTCATGCCAGCAACATACCCATAATTCAGAATCAGAAGCATATCATACAGTCTCATTCACATACAGAGTCCCCCTTAACTCCTCTTATCATTTTCATTCAAATTAGCATGTTTTATCGTGATCCGCCAATCCGGTTTGCAAAATAGTTGTCCTACCGGAGGCTACACAAACATATCTCTTCCTTTCCATCACTACAATTCAGATCATATTTCTTATATCAGAAGCATATGGTAGTGGCTTAGGCATGAAGGATGGTGACCACTTCATATCACAGACTGACTGAACTCAGACTGATGACACTTAATTATTATTAACCACACATACACCATTCATACATTATAGAGGTGGGTTACTTACCTTACACGAATTATATAAAAAAGAATTTTACAACATATGGAAGTATGAAGGAGCTTACCATAAATTCTAGTACAAGTTTACAAAGCAGGTCTTTTGCCTTTATTGCTTGGACCCTCGTTAGCTTCTTAAACTAAAAGAAAGATAATTGTACATATCAGATCATCAATCTATCAAATCTTAATATGCATCCAAGAATCGATAGCATAAAATCCAGAAACAGGAAGTTTCCTTCCTCTCACACCATTCTATTATCTATGCATGCAGTACTAAAAACATATAAATGACTTCAATAATAACCTAAGGGTTCATTAGTAATTACTAGTGAGATGGTACTAACGTAGAAGTTAGCTAGATACTACGAACCTTCTTTCTAATGAAGTTTTCTAAACTTAGGTTTTCAGAAACTCTTAGAGGAAATCAAAAAAGAAGAAGAAGATGTAAAGGTTTTTAGAAAGACCACCACTATCCTTATATACTTAAGCAACAGAGACAAGGATTAGTGGAAAAACTAGATAATTTCACTAAGAATCTTGATTCCCGTGATTAAGTGCACTTAACAAAATTTAAGTTTTTTCATCTACAATAGTCTAGTTCTGTTCTAACTAAATCTCAACTTGACTAACCAAATTATCACACATTAAAATAGTAAAATCTAAACAATTACGAACTTAACAAGTTCGCCTAAAGCATATGGAGTGGGCAAATACTTAATAGAGGAGTCCACCAAACCCTTGAGCTTGCTAAAACTAGAAGTTCACCGAATGGCGAATTACACGGAATTTTATACTTAGTCAGTACAAATACTTTACTTACTCAACATATCCTTAATTTACCATCTATATGCCAAACAGTAACCAATTACGAAGACTTCGTCGGGCAAGCAGCTACAATGCTCCTCCACTTAGAAAGTTTCATCCTCGAAATTCATACCAATGAAAAGCTGAGGATACTACTCTTTCATTAAACTTTCTCTTTCCCAAATAGTTTCTTCAGTATTATGATTTCTCCATAATACTTTCACCAATGGAATCCTCTTATTTTTTAACTCTTTTATTTCTCTTACTAAGATACGAATAGGTTCTTCTTCATATGACATATTTGGTTCTATCTCTAACTCTTCAATCTTCACAACATGATTTAGATTTGATCGATATCTTCTCAGCGTAGATACATGAAACACATTGAGAATCTTTGATAACTCTGAAGGTAAAGCCAATGTATATGCCACTGGTCCAACTTGCTCTAAAATT
Source organism: Gossypium anomalum (assembly GCA_025698475.1). Taxonomy (NCBI): domain Eukaryota; kingdom Viridiplantae; phylum Streptophyta; class Magnoliopsida; order Malvales; family Malvaceae; genus Gossypium; species Gossypium anomalum. Next base: position 20,199,544 of record CM046957.1, read on the forward strand.
TCTTATGGTCCTAAAAATCGTGTGCTTAATTTTCCTTTATGATTGAATCTTATAATTGTAAACTCTAAAGTTTTTATAGTTATTTTTGGCACCTTTTGACTTGAAATTTTAAGAAATCCCAAGAATATGATAGTTAATTGGGTGAATTTTGTTCATATTATGATAATGGGCATGATTTAATAATCTGTGCAATTTTATGCTTTTACATATTAATTTTGTACATAATTTAATTATGCAGTAGGACCATGAAGTTGACATGATTTTAATTGTTGCATGGGCATGAGATTATTTCTACCCTAGTGGACTGCAAATGTAATTTGGGTCATGACTATGTTACCTTGATCTAGTTAAAAATAATATCACATGATGGACAAGTCTAACAGCTTAATGGGTCACAAAACCATCCAAATAATGGAAGAGAAGCCCATTTGACAATGGTGTTTTGAGCAACCAAAAATTAGTTTTTGGATAATTATTTAGAGGTCTCTATATTTAGAAAGCAATTGAAAATCAACATACAAGTTTGCCCAAGAAACCGTCCACCCCTTACTTGATTCAAGCATGATTTTATGAATCAAGCAACCAATAACCACTCCCTTTCATGGGATTCAAAATGCTATTTTTAGCAAACCTACTAGCCATCCCTCTAGTATAAATAGACCTTTTCATTCCACTACTCAATCATCCCTTAGTTAACATTCATTCTTCATTTCTCATTTTCATCAAATTTCCTTCCTTTTACGCTTAACCATCCCCATTTCCCCTTTCCTTTAGCTAGAAATTCCTTGAAAAGAAAAACACTCTATTGGTTGGTCACCTTGAGGAGCAGTTTGTGGAGGAACAACCTTTAGAATTGGAGGAAACCTCTACGATTAGTGATCACACTATCAAAGAGTTATTTCTTCCTTTTTCTTTTCCTTAATTAGTCATTATGTTTGCAAATTGCTTTGTTGTTTTTTCATTAATGATGATGGCTTAATTTTGTTTAGCTAGAATGATTACATTTATTTAATAAAGTTTATTGAGTTGTGTTTATGATGTTTTGTGCCTCAATCATTCATGTTTTAAATTAAACTCAAGTATTATTTCATTCATAAATGCTTGAATGCATTAGAATTAGTTGAGCGATCTTAACCAGATGATGGCTAATGGACACAATAATTGAAAAGTGCATGCTTAAATTAGATCCTAACCCGAATAAATTGATGGTTCATAATAACTCGAAAGAGCTCTATTATCTTGCATAGGTTTTAGGTTTATGTGATTAAATTGTTTCAAACCTAACTCATCCATGTTACTTCAAAAGAATTCTAAGAAACCCTTAGTTTAATATGATCAGTAAAATGCATGTTTTTCTAAGTAAAAGATTCTGAAAGGACTTAATTTTGGTTCCAAACTCATGAAAGATCGAGTTGCCATGGAAATTTTCTGGAACATTATTAACATGATAAAAATAAACTAAGTTAATTGATGTGATTATTCTAGCCTATGCATGTTATTGTTATTGAAATCTTGTGAATTTTGCTACTAAATCTACCTTATCCATTTTAATTAATCATCATACTTATATTAATTTGCATTAAGGACATTTTGCATCTAGATAATTATTTTTACTTAACATCAACCAATCAAAACTATTGTGTTTTTCTCACCAAATTGTTAACTTAACATCAACCAATCAAAACTATTGTGTTTTTCTCACCAAATTGTTAACTTTAATTTTACAAAATATTGATTAACATATACAATCTATGTGGTAACGATAACTCTTATACTTACTTATTACTTGATAACGACTGTGTACACTTGCACAAACCACGTGTTACAATAATCTTCTTCCAATGAAAGAATTTTAAGAACACTTTATCACCAACTTCAAAAAAAACCTTTTTCCTCTTTAGATCCACCAAAGCTTTGTGACGATCTTGGATAGGTTTAAGATGACTACGGATGATAGAAACTTCTTTTCTCTTTCTCAAACTAACTCAGGACTTACCAATTTCCTTTCATTAAGATCCATCCAACACGTAGGTGTTCTACACTTTCTTGCATATAGAGCTTCAAATGAAGACATACCCAAATTGGCATGATTAATGTTATTATAGACAAATTAAACCAAAGGAAGATGCCTTCCCCAGTTTAGCCCAAATTCAATCACGCAACTTCTTAGCATATCTTCCATGACTTGAATGATTCTTTCAGACTAACCATCTGTCTGAGGGTGAAAAACAATATTGAATTGCAGCTTGGTTCCCAACGATCCTTGTAATTATTTACAAAATCTTGATGTAAACCTTGGATTTCTGTCTGAGACTATGGAAGATGGAATTTTATGAAGTCGCACTATCTCAAATATATAAAGCTCGACTAACTTCTCCAGTGAATAAGTGGTGTGAACTGACAGAAAATGAGTTGATTTAATGGGTCGATCCACTATCACCCAAATTGAATTCTTCTTTTAAGGAATGAGAGGTAGCCCTAAAACAAAATCCATGGTGATTCTATCCCATTTCAACTCTAGTATATCCAAAGGATACAACTTACCCAAAGGAACTTGATTCTCAACTTTAACTCATTTGCAGTCAGACAAATTGAAACATATTCTATGATTTCTGTCTTCATCCCAGGCCACCAGTATAAACTTTTTAAATCATTGTACATCTTGACACCTCCTAGATGGAGTGAGAAGGGTCTCTGATGAGCCTTTCTTAGCCATTCTTCACTTAAGCCACTCCCAGCTAGCACATATATTCTTTTCATGAATCGTAATTCACTATCTTTACCTAACCTGAAGTTTGTTGCATTACTAGACATCATACGTTGCTTATACATATCACACTACACATTTTTTATCTTTTCATCCAAAATTTAAGAGAGAAAAGTGGCCTAACAGTTAGCTCTACCAAAAATGATCCATCATAAACCATACTTACTATTGCTTGTACAGATGTTAGTGCTAAACCACTATTTTTTGCTCAAAGAATCGTCCATAATATTAGCTTTTCGAGGGTGATACTCTATGGCCAGATCATAACATTTTAGAATTTTTATCCAATGTTTTGGCCTAGATTCAAGTATTTTTTGCATCATCAAATACTTCAAGCTCTTATGATCTGAGAACACATGACACTTTTCTTCATATAGATAGTGTCTCCAAAATTTCAATGCCAAAACTACTACTAGCAGCTCCAAATCATGGGTTGGATAATTTCTCTCATGTGGCTTGAGTTGGTGCGATGCATACGCCACAATTTTACCTATCTGCATAAGCACATATCCAAGCTCATTCAATGAAGCATCAATATAAATAATATACTCTACGCCAGATTCTGGTTGAGCTAAAACTGGAGCTTCAATCAAGACTGCTTTTAACTATTCAAAACTTTGTTGAAAATCATCAATCCATTCAAACTTTTCTTTCTTGTTCAACAGACGAGTGAAAGGAGTTGCTAACATTGAAAAGCCTTTCACAAACCTTCTATAGTAGCCTACTAAAACCAAAAAGCTGTGAACTTTAGTGACATTTTTGGGCGGATTCTATTTAAGCACTACTTTCACCTTATCAGGATCTTCTTTAATACCTTCAGCAGAAATCACATGGCCTAGAGAATGAACTTCTCTCAGCAAGAACTCACACTTACTGAAATTCTAATATAACTGATTCTTACGCAATGTAAGTTTAGGTCAAACCTTGACCTCCTTGACCAAAACAATATGCGATAGATCAGATCATTATTTTTGTAACATAGACACATGAAACACATCATATATCCACTCAAGCTTTCCCAAAAATTTGAGTTGGTCCGCTACCGGCCCAATCCACTCGGTAACCCCATAAGGTCCAATGAAACTTAAACTCAGCTTACCCTTTGGTCTGAATCTCAAAACCTTCTTCCAAGGCAAAACTTTCAAAAATACTTGATGTAACACCCCTAATCTATATCATTTTCTGGAATGGGGTTAGAGAACATTACCAAAAACATTTAACTAAAAACATTCGACTATAATCATTTATAAAACACATCGGATTCCATTCAAATATATGCATAATGTCCCTTTTTCGAGCCCTCGAGGCCTTAAAAACACTTTAGAAACGATTCGAGACTAAATTGAAAACATTTAGAACTTTATGGCAAAAGATAGAAAAATTCATACTACAGGGGTCACACGGCCGTGTGGCTAGACGTGTGACTTACACGGCCATGTCTGAGGTCGTGTGGGCATTCAAAGTAGGGACACACAACCGTGTCCCAGACTGTGTCCTTGCCCATGTAACTCTCTGACTTGGTTCACACAGCCAAGCCACACGCCCGTGTGCTAGGCCGTGTAACTCTCGAAATGCAACCTATAAAAACCTATAGGGGACACACGCCCGTGTCTTAGGCCGTGTGGACAAAAAATAGGCCATTTTCAAACCATTTTCCTCACCCAAAACTTGGTCACTTATACAAGCCAAATGTACCTATTTTCATGCATCCAAAATTTACCTAACACATGCATATTCAAGCTAGATCATCATAGTATTTAATCATACAACCAATATGCCTAAAAGGCACCTTAATCACAACAATCAAACTTGATTATACATTTGCTAAGCTTAGCCATAAATCAACCAACCATTGGAACTAATTCTATACCAACATTTACCACAATGTTCACATACCAATCATACTCAAATATACCAATTTGGCCATTCAACAACTATCATCGCTAAACCTTAGTAAACTTGGCCATATGCTAACCACATCCAAACTTACCAAATTAGCCATTTATTTACTTAATACTCACTACTTAATTTCATATCAAACCGTACTTCAATGACAACATTTAACAACATTTTATAGCATGCATTTAACTTACCATTCCATCATTCACCATTTAAGCACCAAAATGCCAAAATCTCAACAATTATAACATCACATTTACATGCCAACATGACAACCTATTCATTAATCAAAGTTCCAAATTTACAAGTCATATATATAATGACCATTCTATCAAACACAAAATACCTATACATGCCATTATAACCATGACTCAAAATCATCAAAATGTACTGATATAGCCAATGGATAGTGTGATGGATCTCCGACTAGCTTCCAGCTCGATTCGAGCTTCCAATAGTTTGTAAAGTAAAAGAGAAACTACGTAAGTAATGAATGCTTAGTAAGCTTGTATAAACTTTAATCATAATATTCCATTCCAATAATAAACTTTCTAGAATAAACATAAATCTATACCAATATTATAAGATTCATAAATCGATATGATCATTAACTCACAAATGCGTAAGTTTACTAATGTCGTATATTTATTGACCACTAATAACATGATAGGATTTCATGACACATAATATATATTGTAACACCCCAAACCCGGCCTAGAAGTTAAGGCTGAATCTGGCGTGTCACATCAAAGTGTTTTTCAAAAACTGATCTTTTCGGTAAAAATCCGTTACTGAATTTAAATCCTTTTATTATTATTTAACAAAATTTCTTGTCAAAATGTTTACCTTATTAACCATCAGTGATATATTAAATTGATTTAAAAACGCTGAAGCTTTTTAAGTCGATGAAGTTTAAACGCGTGTTTTAGAAAATCGTAATTGTTTTAAAAACTCGTCTTTACCTAGACTAGCAGTTTAAAAATATATAATCCAAAGCCCAATTAAAAATTAAAACCCAAAAACGACCTTATTACAAAATTAAAAACCCAAAAGTGAAATTTAAATTAAATAAAGTCAAATGCAAGACACAGCAGTCGTGTGGCCACCTCTAAGTCCCTCACAGCACTATATAGTCTAAGGCTGGGGATTACCTGTACGGTTAAAACGGAAAGGGTGAGTTTACGAAAACTTAGTGAGTAATCCCCTAACAAGCAACAGAAATCAGAATATGCAAAACAGTCTGGGCCGTAGCCTTATTTAGTAACAGAGCAGTCTGGGCTTTAGCCCTATATAGTAGCAGAGGGGGCCTAAGCCCAATCTGATGTCGATGCAAATGTAATGTAATTATGCATCCCACCCAAATCCAGCCAGCACACCACTCACACCAACCAACACACCATGTGGGGATATAAATCGTCCCACCCAGCTAGCATACCAATATCGCGGCAAAGCCGCCATTAATAATAATGCAAAGATAGCCGCTGAAACGATAAATGTGGCAAAACCACCAAGATCGATGGTGTGGCATAGCCACCAAGAATGATACTTCATATCAAAATCCCAACCCCATGCAGTATGTCATGTCATAAATATTACATGTATGCAAAGTCATACTCAATACAATCATATATGTAAATCACAAGCACATCAGCCATACGGAACATAAGGGCATAATCGTCATTTTACCATACAGGGGTATTTCGGTCATTTTATCCTATAGGGGTATTACAGTCATTTTACCTATTTTAGGGTTTCAGCTCAGATAACGACCTATTCGAAGGTCTACGGTCGCCTCGAACGACACAGATAACCTAAATGGTCATAACGGTGTAAATGGGCCCAAGGCCCATTACTCGGCCCAAGTGGGTACACCTCGTGTGGCCCATTTAGCCCAAATTCAGTTACGGCTATGTGACCTACATAGCCCAGTCTAATATTTATCACTTACCGTGGATTTAATCTGTATGGGGCCACGAGCTTATTGGGCCTACACGGCCCATTTTGGCCCAACGTGGCCCATAATGGCCCAAGTCCACGGGAACGCTCGTGGTGGCCTTTACAGTCTATCGCCTATGATTTGTGAGCTTGATTTACCCCACGAGCGATCGCACGCTTGTGAGGTCTCAAATGTCGAAGTTTCGGCATTTCGGCATTTTAGCTTTTGTCGAGTCATAGTTTAACAGGGGCGTGATTACACACCTCTTTTGGCTTTGACAGTAATTGAGTGGTGTACGATTACACACCTATTCGCGAAAGCCTACGAATCACCCCTTGAACACCAACCACGATTAGATGATCTGGACTAACCCCCCTCCCAAAATCGCTGGCCAAAACAACCCTTGCACCCTAGCGATTAACTTAAATGAATGATGAGAGATAGAAAAGTTCTACGGCTTCACGATTACCTTCACTGAGATCCCGATTACCAAAATATTTATGAAACCGATACCCCCACACTCTAGCGTACCGAAACAACCTCACAACACTGAGTGGCAGACAAGAAACTAAAGACAGTGTCGACAAAAGTAAAAGAGTCCAAATGGTCTCTTGTGAAAATGGTATTAAGAAGAAAAGAAGCCAGAAACATCAAAAGAACAAAACCCGAAATGTCAACAAAACCCGAAGTGTTAGAGAGGAAAATTAGCTCCTACACACTTACAAATTGTCGAAAAAACACCAAGTGAGTTCCCTAGCCGAATTTGCACAATCAAATTCCCCAATTCGACTACAACTCTTCCCCTCTCCAACTCCACGATTTTCTCCCCTTATCTCTCCACCTTTTTGTCCTCAAAACTCCCAACAACCAACATCTTATTCCATAATACTCTCCCCCTTTTACCAAGTCTACAACTACTCCATAGAGTTCGAATCTACCACAAAGACTTGCCACCCAAGTAGCAAAATAAAATTCCCTTTCTTACCATGGAATTCGAACTCCTACTCTTATCACGACCAGTCACGCCACTTGTCACCAAGCCACAAGATCTCTTGTGTCACAAAACAAACACAACTTAATATATGCCCTATAAGCTAACATCTAGGTTTTCAAAAGAGCGAAAATCAAAATTTTGCCAAAGGCCATACTTGAACCCAGGCTTCTCAAACACTCCCAAGCACACCCAAATCACTTAGCCAGTATAGCAATCATGAAATTTTGTGTCACTTTCTTGCTTAACTAAAATATTTATGAGCAGTCTCCTAACCGCTCCCATGCTCAAGGCCCAATACTTCTAGGCCCAATTTTGTGGCGTTTCAATATATAATCATCAACCTTTTATAAGATTATATATCTTTCTATTTACTTACTTTCTATTCCTCCCCCAATGCTTACCATAAGCCTAAACAACATTATTAACTCTCAATTTAGTGTATTTATCCATGACATAGGTGTATCCATTACATACTTACCGTTCCATTCCCTTTTCTTACCTATTTCATATGCATAGTACAAGCATAATCATAAACATCAATCATATCCACAAGCTTGACATAAGTCCTAACACATCAACCAGACATGTTAGTTCATTTAAACATGATTCATATGAATTTGACATGGATAAACATTATACTTGAGTATGATTCAATTGGATTTATCACCTATCACAACATATCATGTTTTTCCATGTACCGCCATTCCATTGAGTTTCATATAAACATGTCTTAGTTCTTATTGAAACCTCACCATTTCATTTGCATACACATAAGACATAAACATAACATTAACCATAGCCACAAGCTAATGATTAAACATCTAATTTAGCAATATCATCACATGGTAAGATATGGTACGTAACATAACATCACTTATATCATAGGTTTTATAAGCATGAATATTCATTCTTTGATAATTGGTACATCATACCTTTCCATATTTTTTGTAGTGAAGTCAATCTAAATCCTTACCGGAGCTCACACAAAGTGTGCTAAACGATGGTTGTAACTGTCACTTTTCATATTCGATGGTCGAAACCATTCCTTTTCATTAATCAATAGTCGTCACCATCCCTTTTCATAATCGATAGCCAAAGCTATCCTTTTTCATATTCGATAGCCGAAGCTATCCCTTTTCATATTCAATAGCCGAAGCCATCCCTTTTCATATTCGATGGTCGTCACTGTCCCTTTTCATAATCAATAGCCGAAGCTATCCCTTTTCATATTCGATGATCGCCGTTGGATTTTTCCGCCGAGACATAATTTGATATTATGAAATGATAGCATTTAACAATATTTACAATGCTATTTAAACGTATGAACTTACCTAGCTAAATTGCAGAAATGTCAAAGTATAGGGGCATTTTGGTAATTTTCCATTATCTTCGATTTTCTACCCGATCTTGATCTAAATTAATAATTTCATTAAACCTATTAATTTAGACAGTAAAACAATGTACTTTATGCAATTTAGTCACATTTGACATTTTTACAAAATTACCCCTAAAGTTTTACTTTTATTCAATTTAGTCCCTAAGCCTAAAACATACAAATTAACCATTTTTACCCAAAATTGAGCCTAGCTGAATACTTACGGCACCCATGCAGCCCATTTATGTAAAAATTTCACAACAAATCCTTGTATTCTTATTATTTTTAACAATTTAGTCCTTAATCGATAAATTCATCAAAAATCACTTAACAAAATACTTTTAAATACCAACTAATATTTCAAATTCATCATTTAACATCAGAAAACACTATTTTCATCAATGGCAACATTCAAAATCTGTAATAGTTTCAAAATCGAAGGTATAGGCTAGCTGGACCTAGTTACAACGACCTTAAAAACATAAAAATCATTAAAAATGGGTGCAAAATGGACTTACATGCACAAAACGAAACATGGTCAAACCTCACTTCACAATAGCCATGGCTTTCGGTTCAAACAAAGAAAGCTTAATATTGAAGATGGCCACTTTTGAATTATTCTTACTTTATTAACCTTTTCACTTTATTATTAATAATAAATTAACTTATAAAACATATAAAATTAAAAAATTTTAAAGCATCCAACCGTCTCATTATTTTAGGTATGGGTAAATTACCCATTAAGGTCATCCAACTATAATTCTTTAAGTAATTAACACCTTTAAACTAATAGCGAGTGACTGTTTCAACTTTTACAATTTAGTCCTTTTTGCTTAATTAACTATCAAAAAGTTAAAATATTTTAACGAAACCTTAATACCACCTTAATGACACTACGTAAATATTTATAAAAATATTTATGGCTCGATTTATAGAAAAGGTCCCGATACCTTATTTTCTAAAACCACTTGACCTTAGGGCCATACCACTCGGACTTAATGAATCGCTTAAATAACATAAATTATCAATTCAAAAACCTTTTAAAAGCCATGTTTCACTCGTAAATATTAAATAATAATATTTATGAACTTACTCATCGGATTTGGTGGCCCTAAAACCACTATGTTTGATACCACTGAAAAATAGGCTGTTACACTCGATCTCTGACTTGAAACTTGATATTACGATGTTTTAAATCTGCATAAGATTTCTACCTATTTGAAGCAGCCTTCAGTCTCTCACAAATCAATTTCACCTTCTCCTCAATCTCCCAACTCAGATCCGGACCTCCAATTCGTTTATCATATATCTTAGCTCAACACAAAGAAGTCCTACACTTCCTCCCATGCAATGCTTCAAACGGTGTCATTTGAATACTTACCTGAAAAATGTTGTTGTAAGCAAAATCTGCTAAAGGTAGATATTGCTTCCAACTACTACTGAACTTGATGACATAGCTACACAACATATCCTCCAAGACCTGAATCACCCTTTCTGGCTGACCATCTGTCTAAGGATAATAAGTCGTACCAAAATTAAGTTTCGAACCCAAAGCTTCTTGAATACTCCTCCAAAACCTTGGAGTAAATCGTGGATCCCTGTTAGAAATCATAGAAACCGGCACACCATGAAGTCACACTATCTCTGCTATATACAGTTCTTCCTAAAGATTGTACGCACCGCTAGGAAATACACTCTCTTGAAAAATCGGTCAACTATAAACTAAATTGAATCCTCCATAGTAATCCTTTCTCATTTCCAGTCTAGAATCTTAATCGATTGAAAAAAACCTGAAGGGTGTTAATGCTCCGCCCTCATTCGCTAAGAAACTAATCACCTCGATAAAACTTTCGTCACATCTCGCTTCGATCCAGGCGACCAGTACATCTCTAGAAGATCCCCTATACATCTTATTACTACCAAGATACATAGCATATGTGCTACTATGCACCTCAGTCAGAATCGCATGCCTAAGCTTCATATCAACAAGCACGCATAGTTTCTCTTGGAAACTTAGAATACCATTTGAATTCGACTTGAAATCTCCGCCACCACCTTCCCCAATATGTCGGATATTCCTCACCAAACTATCATCAACCATCTGCCTCTCCTTAATCTCCTACGGCAGAGATAGCTTTACCTAAAGTTTAGCCAATAAACCACCATCATTGATCACACTAAGATGTGAAAACATTGCTCGTAGCTCGGTCATTAATTTCTAGCTCAAAGCATCAGCAACAACATTTGCTTTTTCGGGGTGATACTCAATCACACAATCATTATCCTTAAGCAACTCAACACAATACCTCTGTCTCAAGTTCAACTCCTTTTGGGTAACAAGATACTTAAGACATTTTTGATTATTGTAGAAGACATACCTCTCAGCATATAAATGGTGGAGCCAAATCTTGAGGCAAAGACCACTATTACTAACTCTAAATCATGAGCCAGGTAATTACATTCATGCGGCTTCAACTGTCCCAAGAAATAGGCCACAACCTTACAGTCTTACTTTAAAACACATCAAGACCTATATACAAAGCATCACCGTATACCACATACTCTTTCCCGAAATCTGTTTGAATCAACACCGAAGCTTCTGTCAAATTTGCCTTAAACTTCTCGAAACTCTTTTGTTGCTCATCCATCCAATTGAAAACCACATTTTTCTGAAGTAGTTTCACTAAGGGTACAGCTATGATGGAGAACCTGCATCCTATCAGTAGATACAATATGACCCAAAAACATCACCTCCTTCAACCAAAACTCACACTTACTGAGCTTAGCAAATAATTGCTTCTCTCGCAAAATTTGAAGAAAAATTCATAGGTATACATCATGATCATGCTCGGTGCGAAAATACACAAGAATTTCAACTATAAATAAAACTACAAACTGGTCTAAATACAAGTGGAAGACTCGATTCATCATATCCATACATGCTACAGGTGCATTAGTCAACCCAAATGACATAACCAAAAACTCGTAATGACCATATCGGGTCTTGAAGGTTGTCTTCATAATATCTGACTCATTCACCTCGAGCTAATAATTAATATCTAGATCTTAGATATATCTTCGAAAAAATAATCTCTCCCCAAAATTGGTCAAACAAATCATCTATCCTAGGCAAAGGGTACTTATTCTTGATGGTCAACTTGTTTAGCTGTTGATAATCAATAAATAGCCTCAAGGTACCATCCTTCTTCTTCATAAAAAAATTGATGCTCCCCAATGTGACACGCTTAATCGGATAAACCCTTGATCTAACAATTCTTGCAACTGAACTTTCAACTCACTGAGTTCCTTCGGTGCCATGTGGTAGGGTACAATTGACACTGGTACAGTACCAGGATAACCCTTGATACTGAACTATACCGTCCTATGTAACACCCAATTATCTTTATTGACCCAAATTTTAAATAAATTTAGGAATAAATAGAAAGGATTAACAAATTGTCAGACTTCATTGGGAAATTTAGAAATTTTGGTGGTTGAACTGTGATTTATTGGATCTGAATTCTGGTTCAGTCAGGATGGAATCGGTTGGTTCCATAGTGGTAGATAAAATGTTTAGTGGCGATTAGCTATAAAGGACTAAGGAAACCATGCCAACTTTGGCTATATATATATATATATATATATATATGTGTGTGTGTAAATCTAGGTGTGTGGAAGATAGAATTTTTCTTAATTATGTTTACCAATTTTCCTTGTTGTAACATTATATTCTTTGATCGCTTCGAAGTAGAAGATGAGTTAGCTGAAGAAAGACTTGCATGTTGCAGTTGTTATAAGAATTTAAGTTTTGAATAGGAAATTGAGGAACTGCAATGACAAAGGAGGCTCTGGCATTTGGACAAGCTAAGCCGTCAAGAATAAGGAAGCAATGTGAGTTTTGCACTTTGTTTTATATGTTTGATGAGATTAAGTTGTTGAATTATTTTGTGTTGTGACTATTCTGGATTGTTGAGCCTATCGCTGTGTGCAATGCTGTGACTGAGCATGTTGTGAATGCATAATTTTGTTCAAGTTTGTGAGTACCTATAAAAATAATGATAATGCATGGTATGGAATATGTGGCAGACTTTATGTCAGTACTAAGTATCTACTTCGCATGAAATACATGTATTATATTATTATAATGGTGGAATACGGAAGGGACATTTTTTATGTGATAGATGAAGTTAGGATTTAGGAAATGGTGTTTTCGTATACCACCATCCAGTGTTGTTGAGTGCAAACTGTGGTGTGCAAAGCTCTGAGCCTTGTGATGAGGACACTGTGGTGTTCGAGCATCAAGGTTTTAAGTAAAAAGATATGGAATAATGGGCGGATGGATAGGGAAAATGAAATTTTCGTTAATATTCAACCATTGGTGTTGGTGAGTGAAAAATGTGGTGTGCGAAACTCCGTTCCTTGAGGAGGAGACACTGCGGTGTTCAGGTATCAAGGATAAATATGAGACGGAATGATATTGACTAGCTCACTAGATTGACGCCATGACAATAGTTATTAGGTTCCATTGAGCACACCATAATGGCGGTCAGTAGGTTCTATGGGGAGACACCGCGACTGCAGTAAGGTCTTTTAAGGCGACACCTCAAAGAGGTTTAGAGTGTAAGACCATAGCTGGGCTATGGAGATCGATAGGGTCCGTCAGGACAAAAAACACAAGAATTATGAGGTGTAAGACCACAGTTCGACTATGGCGACCAATAAAGTTCGTTGGGATAATAAACACAGGAATTACGAGGTGTAAGGCTATAGTTCGGCTATGGGGATCAATAGAGCCCATTGGGATAGTAAACACAGGGATTACACAGTGTAAGACCATAAGTCAATTGTGGTAACCAGTAAGAGTTTGCTTGGACAATAAACATGGGTTCATACTGAGTAAGACCATAGTTCGACTATGGCGTCAGGTAAACTCCACAAAAATTATTGATCTTGAAAGCTAACACAAGGCAAGGCAAGGCAAGGGAGGTTAAGGTACGACTCGCACAGAAGGTAGCATGATCGGACGAATATGGCACGTCTGAGAATATGCATAAACGGGGTAGCTCAGGAATTCGCCAAAATGTAAGGATAAGAAAAATGAGTAGAAAAGTCCTAAGTTACAGGTAAGTCTCATAACAAAGATTAACTATGTGAGTTATAGAGAATCCATCGGTATGAGTCCATAAGATTTGGCAAATAAACCTGAATTAGGGGTTATAATAGATGATTGAGCGGAACCTAATTTAAAGGGTCCATGGGTAAGAAGGAAGCCTGAGGTGGTTAAGTGCATCGAGGTTCACCCGGAAGTAATGATTTCTCAAACGATCTAACTGGTAGTCTATCAAGAATCTACAATAAAGAGGAATGTTGACCAGAACTAGTTGAGACTAGTTAGTCTACACAGGGCTAACAGAAAAATGAGTCTTTGTTAATCCTTTCTAATGAGTCTTCGTTACTATTAGAATTATTGTTGAAAATCCTGGTGAATTCTTCTACTATTGTTTCAATCAAACCAATGGCATGGCATTCTTCATTTTTGTCTACACATTTCAAAGCATCAAAAACATTAAAAGTAACATGTTGATCTTTTACCCTCATGGTCAGTTCACCTTTCTATAGTTAATTAGAGTTCTGCTTGTAGCGAAACTGGTCTTCCAAGAATAATTGGGACATTTTGATCAGCTTCAAATTCTAAAATAAGAAAATCAACAAGGAAAATAAATTTATATGCTCTTACCTGCACGTCCACAATTTTACCTTATGAATGGGCGTAGGGTCGATCAACTAATTACAAAGTCACCGTAGTAGGTATTGCATTCCCAATTCCTAGCTTTTTGAAAATAGACATAGGCACTAGATTTATACTCACTCCTAAATCACATAATGCCTTACCAACATAATGATTTCCAATTGAATAGGGAATAGTGAAATTCCCTGGATCCTTCAGCTAAGGAGGTAGTTTATACATCAACATTGTTGTGCACCCTTAAGTGAGAGCAACAGTCTCAAACTCTCCCACTTTACGCTTCTTCGATAGTATATCTTTCATAAATTTCACATAATTGAACATTTGCTCTAAAACTTCCATTAACGGTATGTTGATGTGGAGTTACTTTAAAACATCTAAAAACCTTTTAAACTAAATATCCTATTTAGAATTCTGGAATCACTGAGGAAAAGGTAAAGGTGGTCGTCCTTCAGGTTGTCGATATTATTTTGCTGTGGCATTTTTGTTGGCAACATAATCTGATTTTGTCACAACATTTCTCTATGTACCCTTTTCAAGTGTTGTTTAATGTTCAGTAGGTTCTGAGATCTTTTCTTGATTGCAGCTAGATTTGTCTTCCTTTATCGTGGCATCTTAAACAACTTCATCCAACTGAGTCCTACTTCTAAGAGTGATGGCCTTGCACTGCTCCTTCCCTTGGGTTCTTAAATTTTAGTATCACTTGGCAATGCCCCTTGTGGCCTTGAATTTAGAGCGTTCGCTATTTTCCCCACTTGATTTTCAAGAGCTCAGAGAGATACAGCCTGACTCTTAAACAAAGATTCAATAGAATTAGAAGATGATACCTGACTTTGTTGAGCATTTTGCTTCAGCATAGGATGATTATAATCGGGCAGTGCATTGTGGATATTTTGTCTTGCAACATTGTGTGAACTCCCCGCACCTTGATTATTATAACTAAAATTCAGATGCTACTTCTACCCCAAATTGTAAGTGTTGGAATAGGGATTATTATTTCAGTTAAAATAACCCATGTAGTGTACCGATTCTGGATCCAATGGGCATTCATCAAACACATGATCTTCGCCATAATAAACACATGATAGTTCAGCTGGTTTCATCTCTTGGACTACAATTAGATTTTTCATTGTTTTAATTATATTAGCTAAAGAAGATACATGGGCTTTCAACGAAGTAATTGCGTCAAGCCATGGTACCAGCAGCTCTTTATACGTCCCAACTATTGTGGTAGGATACTGATAGTCATTATTAATAATTCTTTCCAAAATATCATATGCTTCATTGTAAGATTTATCCAACAATGTATCAATGGCGGATGCATCAACTACTATTCTCGTATGTGCATTCAGCACATTATAGAATATTTCCATTTCAGTCCAGTGCTGAAATCCATGCATCGAACAGTTCCGAATTAAACCTTTAAATCGTTCCCAAGCTTCATATAATGTTTCATCCTCTAACTGTTGAAAAGATGTGATGTCATTTCTAATCTTGGCATTCATGTTCAATGGATTATACCGTAGCAAAAATCTCAGCAAAGATCATTCCATGATGTCACTATCCCCGATGGCAAAACCTTCAGCCATGCTCTCACACAATCTTTTAAAGAATATGGAAACAGTTTAAATTACAGGGCATCTTCAGGAATAGCCTATTGCCTGAACGAGTCACAAACCTCTAGAAGAAGTCGTAGATGAAATATTAGATCTTTAGTGGTTAGTCCACCAAACTGTCCTATTGTTTGTAACATCTGAAACATTATCGGTTTCAGTTCAAACTGTTGAGCTTGTACTTGTGGCCTGACTAACCTGCAACATCTGAAACATTATTGGTTTCAGTTCAAACTGTTGAGCTTGTATTTGTGGCCTGACTAACCCTGGATTCAAGTCATCCAAAATTGGCACAACATGCTCTCGGATTAATCTATCTCGGCCATCTATCACATGACGAATAGGAGGATTAACATCCTGATCATTTGGATTATCATTGAGACCATGACCATTTAGATTATCATTAAGACCGGGGTCATTCCTATTTCTATCCATTTTTCTCAGTTCTTTTCTCCTTTTTTGCGAAGTTCTGTCGATCTCTAGCTTAAAAGGATACTCTTTGTTAGTAGGAATGCCTCTTTTCATACACTGCTGGCAAACTTGTATAAATTAAATTAACTAAGTTAAATTAAACTAATAAAATTAAGTAAAATAACCAAATCAAATTTCACCAGATTGCCGATCCCCGGTAACTACGCCAAAAACTTATTGCTTGTGAATATGATATGCGAATTGTGCAAGTATACACGTCGGATCAAGTAATAAAGTGATGAGTGAGTATCGTTCCCACAAGGATCAGATTAAGGCACAAAAATGGTCAAGTTATTATAATAAAATGTAATTAACACTATGGTAAAGCTATGGTAAGAATGTAGTGGCAATTAAAGGAATAGTGATGTGTGCAATATGTGGAATTAATGAATACTTGGAAATGTTAAGACAACGAGAGTAGAAATGTAACACTAATTATGAGAATTACTACGGGAATATTATGTAAATGAAAAAATAAATAACTAGGAATGCGATGGCAAAGATTCTATGAAAAAAGATAAGGGTTATGCAATGTTGAGTAGGAAAGTCGGGATTACTAAGAATCTACTTTTCTTGTCAGCAATGCCTCAACAAAAAACACTTAAGCTACAACTCAAAAGAGTTCTAAAGTGGCCTACCTCTTTTAAGAGAAAAAACCTCAAGTTACCTTGCCTGTGTCTATAGGCCTTTAATATTGTACCCTTGTAACACCCTTTACCCGTATCCGACACCGGGACAGGGTTTGAGGCGTTATAGGACTTAAACATAAACATTCATACCAAACCTAGTAATAAAAATGTGTCCAATTTAAAACCACTCGTACATATGCATATAGTCCCTTATACGAGCCTACGAGGCCCAAAACATACATTGGGAGTGGTTTGGGACTAAACCAAGGAATTTCAGAACCTTTACAACACTTAAAAAATTTTCTTGTTTTGGAAGGTCACACTCCCGTGTAACTTGGGACACATTCGTCTCCTCAGCCCGTGTAACTCTCTGTTTAGGACGTCATCAACAAAATAGGGTCACACGGCCGAGTCACACGCCCGTGTGCTAGGCTGTGTGGCAAATTTAATTTTCATGAATTTTCATAAATAAGGTGCAGACCTCCCACGGCTAAGGTACACGCCCATGTCCTAAGGTCGTGTCTCTCACACGGCCGAGACACATGGCCATGTCTCGTGCCCGTGTGCTTACTATTGGGCATTCTATTTCTCAAAACTAAGGTGCAAGGGATACACTTACTATTAGGCATTCTATTTCTCAAAACTAAGGTGCAAGGGACGCACAGTAGGATTACACGCCCATAGGGGCAGACCGTGTGTCACACACGGCCTAGAACATGCCCGTGTGTCTACCGGTGTAGACAACTTTGAGGCTACTTTCCAAGCCAACTGCCACCCTTCTTTGCTCAAACTCATACATAATTTGAAGGCATTTAACATGGCATATTTAAGTGCTTAAACATCATCAACTAAGTCATGTTCATGGCAACACCATATCAACTTATATATGCTTATGTTACCATACCTTGTTAAGCCAAGTTTACCAAATCACATGGAATATGTAACATCAATTTATTCCATTTTACACATTCATATCTTAGTTTTCATCATGCCATTTACTCACGATTCCATCATCAACATCCATAATCACATTCACAATTCAACCATGCCAAACAATTTTAACCACAACATGTATGACCTCAGCACATGCATGGATATATGAATAGGTTTACACCCCAATAATCAATATGAACCATATCTTATGGCCACATACAAAATGAATAGTCAAGTCATTATTAGCCAACGCATTGGGCCAAATTAATATGACACATAAACAAAAAGACCAAGTCCCCTATACATGTCATATTCAAAATAGCAAAACCAATTATACCCAAATGACTAAGTTGATAGTGTGATCGATACTCCGACGACTTTCGATCCCTGAGATAGCTTGGTGACACTATAAGAAAATGGAAAGGAAGGGGAGTAAGCATAAAGCTTAGTAAGTTTGCATGTAAATAATAAGCAACATTAAACATGTATTAACATACACATAGCATATTATAAATTTGCACATAATCATCAAATGATCATAGGCATATCTTACTCATTTGCATCCTTACCAATAATGTATCATAAACCGAGCTTATATCTCATGAGTTTTGCGTACGTACCTTTGCCACTTCATAACATAATCATAGCCTTTCACATCTTTGGCAAAATCTTCAAACTACCCATTGAACCACTTAGAATACTAAAGGATACCCGGGGAAATCTCATACACATAATAAGATGCCAATGCAATATCCCAGACATGGTCTTACATGGGATTACATATATCGATGAAGATAGCCCAGCTATGGTCTTACACGATATCTTATATCGATGCCATATCCCAGACATGGTCTTACAAGAAATCAAATATCGATGCCATATCCCAAATATGGTCTTACACGAAATCACACATAACCCTAATGTCATGACATTTGTATCCTATCTATTCCTAAATTCAACCAAAAATTTTACCACATCGAATCCTCATCGATCGTATTTATAACAATAATTAAACAATTCGTGCAATATCAAAATATTAAATGCATAATATAAAGTTGCATTATTTACACACGAACTTACCTTGGTACAAAATATGGACAACTAATTCAATTTAGTCCAAAATCTTGCTATTTCCCAGTCTAGGTCCGGACTCTGTTTTTCTTGATCTATAATAGCAAATTTAGCTCATTTAATTATTATATTGTTCAAATCGTTCCAACAACCATATTTTGGCAAAATTATAGTTTTTCCCCTAAACTTTTACATATTTACAAATAGTCCCTAGGCTCGTAAAATGAAATGACTCATTTTCTTTGTTACCCAAGCCTAACCAAACCTAGATCATGCTTGTACCAGCCCACATTTTTCATCAAATCACATTTCTACTACCCATTTTTACCACTTTTACAAATAAGCCCTTTTTAGGTGTTTTCATCGAAAATCAGTTAGTAAAAGATGTTTATCACACATCAAACTTTCATAATCTACAATGAAACATCAAAATACATGCATGTCACACATGGTTCAAACCTTAGACATCAACCCTAGCTCAAATAAATGGTAGAAATGGCTAGATTGGTTGATAACAACTTCAAAAAATGTAAAGAACATTAAAACCAGGGCTAGGATGCACTTACTATCAAGCTTGGAAAGTGAAGAAACCCTAGCTATGGCTCCTTAGAAATTTCGACACTTGATGAAGAAGATGGGCAAGATTTTTACTTCATTTTCCCTTTTAATTCATTTATTAACCAAATGACCAAAATGCCCTTTTTACTAAAGTTTCAAATTTTACATATTCATGCCCATTTTTGTCCATAAAAATAGAAATTGGTCAAATTTCTATTTAAGGACCTCTAATTAATAATCCATAGCTATTTCATGCTTAAAGCTTCTAGAATCACATATTTTGCAAATTTAGCAATTTAGTCCCAAAAATCAAATTGGACACTCTATTCACAAAATTTCTTAACGAAACTTTCATACAATCATACAAACATATCATAGACCTCAACACATTTATAAAATAATTATTTCTACTTCAAATTTGTGGTCCCAAAACCACTATTTCGACTAGGCCCAAAATCGGGATGTTACAACCCTGTATTGTTTCCTTCTGTATGAACGCTGCTCTATGTCGAGAGTCTACTACAAGTATCTGTCAAGTACTTGCTCATATCATTCAACTATGATCTAACTAATCTAACCTTTTTAGACCTTAGATTAATTTAAGGGTATGCTACACAGTCGACTATGTCTAAGGATTGCTCACATACATTTTAAAGAATAAAACAATTAAATGAAACAATAAAATAATTTAGATTTACACTACTGCCATAAAAGACAGTTAAAGTTTCATCAAAGTAATCCAAACGCTATGAGATTTAGCTTATAGGTTGGCAAATAAAATTCAACTTAAACATCATTTTCATCATTGTAATTCAGGAAGGAACAGATTAGAAATAATGGAAGAACGTCAGGAAGACAACGTTCGCTTGTCCAATCTACACTCCAACTGCACAGTAACCTAAGGTGGCTGAGAGGGACTGCCTTTTTTTTTCATCTATTCAACCGCTACCTTTTATTTTGCCTAAGGATCTCTCCCTCTGTTCGCCCTCTAAGGTTTCCTCCTTTAGATTTTTAAATTGTTTTTCTTTCTTTTTTTTTAGGATAATTTAAACAACCTAATATTTATCTTCTCCTCTTTTCTAGGTAGATTTATCTGGTACAAGTAGAGTTAGGCTGAAACTGATATGAACTGAATGCTGACTGGACACCTTTTCGACATTGCCATGGCATACGAGTTGGTAATTTAACCACCCTTTTGCCCTGGTAAATCTTCACTCATTTATTTCTCATTCCTCATCATGCACTTGCCAATACCACAAAACACAATCTTTCTACAAGCAATTAAAAGTACCTAATATTTAAACACAACCCAAGTTCTAATGCAATGCTAAAAATACTAATGAAATGTCCTAAAATGCAACTAGATGGACTTAAGTACATGTAATTAACTATATTTATTAACCCAAGTGGGAAAAGTTTAAGGAATAATGTTGAAATAGTAGTTAGTGTCGTGGCAAAAGGAATGCGTAGTGGTGACCTCTTTTGTGTTGTGATAGCAGTATAATCGGAGTCCACTTTTAGATCTAGCCACAAAAGGAAATTTTGAGGATGAAATTTTCTTTAAGGGTAAGGGAGTTGTAACACTAAGTTATCTTTATTAACTCAAAAATTTAAGAAAAGTTTAGATTATATTTAAAGGATTAGCTAATTGTTTAACTCCATCAGGAACTTTAGAAATTTTAGTTACCGAATTGTGATTGGTTGGATTTCAATTTTGGTTCGATTAGGATGGAACCAACTGATTCCAAAGTGGAAGAAAAAATGATTAGTGTCGATTGGCTATAAAGGACTAAGGATATTGTGCCAACTTTGGCTATATAAATATTTTTATGTATATGTAGGTATGTGGAAGACAAAATTCTTCTCAAATTTGTTTACCAATTTTCCTTGTTGTAACACCATCTTCTTTGATCGCTCTGAAGTAGAAAATGATGTAGCTGAAGAAAGCCCTGCACATTGCAACTATCATGAGAATTTAAGTCTGGGAATAGGAAATTGCGAAACTACTGTTAGGAAAAATGAGATTCTAGCATTTGGACAAGCTAATTCGTCAAGAATAAGAAGCAAAGTGAGTTTTGCACTTTGTTTTGGATGGTTGATAAGATTAACTCATTAAATAATTTTGTGTTATAACTATTCTAGGTTGTTGAGTCAGTCACTTTATGCAAAACTGTGACTGAGCATGTTGTGAATGCATAATTTTGTTCAAGTACGTAATTACTTGTAAAAATGATCCTCGAATGATAATGCATGGTGTGGAATATATGGCTTACTTTATGTCATGTACTAAGTATCTACTTTGCATGAAATGTATGTATTGTTTGATTATAGCGATGGAATATAGAAGGGAGATTTTTTACATGATAGATGAAGTTAGGATTTGGGAAATGGTGTTTCTGTATATCGCCATCCGGTTTTGTTGAGTGCAAATTGTGGTGTGCAAAACTCTGGGCCTTGCTGATGGGACATTATGATGTTTGAGCATCAAGGTTATAAGTAAGGTGGTATGGAAGAATGGGAGAATAGATAGGGGAAATGGAATTTCTGTTAAGATTTTGCCATTCGATGTTGCTGAGAGCAAACCGTGGTGTGCGAAGCTGCGAGCCTTGTGGAGGGGACACTATGGTTTTTCAGCATTAAGGATAAATATGAGAGGAATGATATCAACTAGTTCACTAGAGCAACACCGTAATGATGGTTGTAAGGTTCCATAGAGCAACTCCACGACGGTGATTAGCAGGTTCAGTGGGGTAACATAGCTACAGTGGTAAAGTCTTCAAGGTGACACCTCAAAAATGTTTAAGGTGTAATACCATAGCTCGACTATGGCGACCAATAGAATCTGTTAGGACAATAAACTGGGGAATTACGAGGTGTAAGACCTTATTTTGGCTATGGCAACCAATAGAGTCCACTGAAATAGTAAACACGGGAATTAAGAAGTGTAAGACCATAGCTCGACTATGGCAACCAATAAGAGTCCACTAGGACATTAAGCATGGGTTCATACTGAGTAAGACCAAGGTTCGACTATTGTGTTAGGTCAAGTCTGCCAAGATGATTGATCTTGAAACTTGACGTGGCAAGGCAAGTGAGATTGAGGTACAACTCACACGGAAGGTAGCATGATCGGATGAATTTGAAACATATGAGAATATGTGTAAACAGGGTAGCTCAGGAATCTGCCAAAATGTAAGGAAAAGAAAAGTGGGTAGAAAAGTCTTAAGTTCCAAGTAAGCCTCGTAACAGTGATTAACTATGTGAGTTATTGAGAATTCACAAATATGAGTTCGTAAGATTTGGCAAAAAAGCCTAAATCGGGTGTTATAATAGATGATTGAGCAGAACCAAATTCAAAGAGTCCATGAGTAATAAGACAGCTAGAGGCAGGTAAATCTGTCGAGGTTTACATGGAAGTGATGATTTCTTAAATGGTATAACTAGAAAAGACTATTAAAAATCTATAGAGAAGAGGAATGTTGACCAGAACGAGGTGACATTGGTTAGTCCACACAAGGCTAACAAAAAAGGGAGTCTTTTAAGGGCTATAATGGACGAATAATCCGAAAGGAAGTGGGAGGTTATAGTTTGATAGAAACTAGATGCTAATTTCAGTTATTTGGAAGATTTAAACGTGGTAAACCAACAGCCTAGGGTTAACTTGTAAGGATAAGGATCCAAAAATAAGGAGAATATTAGTGGAAGACCGCCAGTGGTAGGTAATGAACCTTTATCCAAGTGTGTGAGATAAGTCGGATAGGGCACAAAGGAAACTTGGATGAGGTGGAATCAAGACAAGCCTATAAAGATCCCGTATAAAAAAAAAGAGGTGTACAGTCTAATTTAGAGAACGAACCCGTTAGTAGCAAACTATAGAAAGGGGCAGAGTGCGACCATGCCAGTAAGATCTGTAGAAGGCTAAGGATAGACAGGGAGTTGGAAATTTCTGATATCAAATTTTTATTCTTAAATTTTATGAAAGATTGCTGTGCACTGATTCCACAAGATCTCACTAAGTTCACTTGAACTTACGAAATTGCTGCTTAATTGCAGGATAAAGGTCGAATCGAGAATTGAGGGGAGAGACCAAGCTAGACACGACCAGTTTGAGGGGTGGACGTCGATGTTATTCATGTGTATAGAGGGAAAATTTCCTATAGGCTATGCCTTTGGGATTAAATCAGATGTATTTAGGTTATAGACTTAAGCCAAATTTGTAAATAATGTCAGATCTACTAATACATTAAAATTATAAGAATTGTAGCGTTGAAGATGAGGATTATTAGCAAAAGCCAAATCTTGTAATTTAATAAAGCCAAAATATTTACAATAAGTCAAACTAGAAGTTATTTTAAGTTAGTTATTTGAGCTGACTGTGACATTCGCTACCTAGACCTGGCAATTGGGTCAGGTATAGGGTGTTACACCCTACATGGTGGCAAACTCGACAATTTTTCTGGAAACACGTAAGGAAAATCTTTCGCATTTTGGATATCATAAACTCTTAACTTCTTATTTCCCAAATTTAGCACATATGCCAAATACGCCTCACAACCTTTACTCAACATCTTCTTAACCTTAGTTGTCAAAACGATATTAGAGAGAAATTCAAGTCTCTCCTCAACTACCGTAAGCTCTAAACCATCACCACCTTACAAGGTAGTCTCGAAATCCACCTTTTCCTTGTGCTTGATCAGCCAATCTATCTTGAGAATCCCACTGAACCTGTAAAATGAAAGCTCCATCAAATCAGTAGGAAAAACTAGTCCCTGGATCATTAGAGGACACCTCCAGCACACTCTGTTAATCACCACAGTCTCGCCTAATAAACTAGTGACCGTCATCCCCTAGCCTAATACTCTCTACCAAAATCCCCAACTCACCAGCCATGTAGCTCTATAAATATCAGTGCGTAGAAGCTGAATCTATTAAGGAAAATAAAGGCATGAATCGCAAAGTGAATGTACCTACAATCATGTCAATCGCATCATGATCTTGTAGATCCTTGACTGTATAGACACGAGCTGGTCTTCCAGTCTCGGTCTGAGCAGCTACTGTATAGGAAATAGTCCTTTATCCATTCAGTTGGCCATTACTTGTAACACTTCAAGTTTGGCGGGTCTAAGGTTGTGACGTATATTAGTAGAACAGTCTGTTTGGTGAAGTGTAATCTGTCCAAACGTTTAATTTGGCGTATATGTATGGGCGTATAGTAACTGCCAAATAAGTAAGTAAGGATTTTATTTCATGATATTTTGCTATGTAAGAGAAGAGATTTTGTTAAGCAAAAAGGGGTACTTATGAAATGAGTTAACGCTAGAGGCATAGTGCACCTTATTTGTCTGAGGTTCTATGCCAGTTAGAATGTAAGGTAACTTGGTTAGGAACCAACTAGATAGCTTAGCCTGATAATTTTGAATGCATGGTACTTATTTATGTTTCTCTTGGGAAATGTAGACCATTAAGAAGGTAAATTCTAAAACGTGTGACTGATAACTCTTTAAAAGAGTTATATTTTATGCCTTTCAACCTAGCTAATTGCTTATTACATTTAGTTGCATTTTAGGACATTTCATTCATATTTTAATCATTTCATTGGGAGCTTGGACTATGTTTAAATATTAGATACTTTTAATTGCTTGTGGTAGGGTTGTGTTTGGTGGTTTGGAATGTGCAAGTTGAGGAATGAGAAATAAAGCAGTGAAGGTTTGTCGAGGCAAAAGGTTAGACATTTTGCCAGCACGAATGCCATGGCAATTCCAGGAAGACTAAGTCAAAACTTAACACATACCAATTTTAGCCCAACTGATAAACCATAATTTATACATATTTTTACCCCATGCTTGGCTTATTTATGGATGATTTTTCCTTGATTTCATTGAATTCGATGCTCCTAATCCTTTAATTTCATGTTTTATACTCAAGAGAGCTTAGGATAGCAAAAAGAGTGAGAAACAGGCCAAAAACAGACAAATTGGGCCTAATTCAGTGTTTCACACGGCCTAGGCACTTTCACACGGGTGATCCACAAGCCCGTGTCTGACACACGGGTAGACCACATGCCCGTGTGTCATGGCTGTGTCAACACTAAACCAAGTCAAAATTGCACACGGCCTGAACACCTTCACACGGGCATGGCACACAGTCGTGTCCCTGTCGAGCCCAAGTCTAGTTCTACTCGGAAAAGGCTAATTTTAGGCTATTTTGGCCATTCCAAGGTCTATATAAACACCCTAGATGAGGATTAAAGGGACACAGAAAGTAGAAGCAGGAAATACTCAATAACAGCCATCAGAATTATCTCAGAGGCAGGATCTACATCAAGACTGAAGATTTCCATCCAATTTCCTAGAAGTTCTTTGGGTTTTTTTATGTTTTTTTGTTTTCCAAACTTTGAGATGTTTTCCATTATTATTATAAACTAAACTTCCTAAATACCTAAGAGAGATGAAACCTAAGATGAATCTTATTACTCTTGATTTATATGATAAATACTTGTTCTTATTCTTAATTGTGATCTTAACCATTGCTTTAATATTCTAGGATATTAATTCAGGTTTTGATGTGCTTATTCAGTAGAGGAAAACTCCCTGTTTAAGAGTAGATCAGTCACAATTAAGCAGAGTTGCATGCAATCCTAGAGATAGGACGACATAAATTTGTCGGATTAGAGTCAAATCTAATAAGGGAATCCATAGATTGAGTCAACGCGGCAATAGGGGTTTTAATTAGAAAGAGATTTCGATTAATCAACCTAGAGTTAGTTGTTTTTAGTCTCGAGAGAGATATTAACATAAATCAGGGATTTCTATAGATTAAGTCAAGTGAATAAATCATCTAATTCAAAGGTAATAAGTGAAGTTTAGGTGGATTCTTTCTTGGGTATTATCTTCTCCATCGGTTTTCCAAAAGTATTTTCCGACTTTAATCTCTGTCGCAATCTTAGATAATTAGTTCTGTTAAAACATCCCTTTAATTATTAGGCTAGATAATAAAAAGAGAGTAATTACTAGTACTTTTAGTCCTTGTGGATAAAATATTTTCTGTCTCACCATAACTATACTACTATTCGATAGGTGCGATTGCCTTAGTCAATTTTTTAGTTAGTTTCACGACCATCAAGTTTTTGGCACTGTTGCCGGGGACTAAGATATTAGGAACGCTTAATTTTTATTACTTTAGCCATTATTTTTATTTTTAGTTATTTTTATTTTTATTTTTAATTACTAAATTTTCTTTTATTTACTTCTGACAGGTTTTTTATAGTTTATGACTAGAAGAAACCTGTCAGGACCTCTACTTTTTGACAGTGAGATTGAAACCACAGCTCGCAAAAATCGAAGAGAAATAAGGTGAAGCCTACAATACATAGAGGAAGGGCAAGAGGATGATATTCATACCACAACCGAGGAGATGGCTGATAATCAGAACAATCCGCTACCTTCTATGGTTGCTGCAAATCCAGTAGATCAGAATCCTACTCCTCGTACTATGTATGATTATGCTAAACTTATTTTAACAGGAACTGAATCGAGTATAGTCAAACCTGCTGTTGTTGCAAATAATTTTGAACTGAAACCTAATACGATTCAAATGATACAACAGTTTGTTCAGTTTGATGGTTTGCAGGATGAGGATCCAAATACTCATTTAGTGAATTTTTTGGAATTCTGCGACACTTTTAAGATCAACGACTTTTTTGACGATGCCATTCACCTTTGGTTATTTCCCTTTTCATTAAGGAATAAGGCTAAACAGTGGTTGAACTCGTTACCACGAGGGTCAATCACCACTTGGGAACAAATGACCAAAAAATTTTTGCTTAAATATTTTCGTCCGGCTAAAATGGCTAAATTAAGGAATGATATCTCATCTTTTGTGCAAATGGATCTAGAAACTCTTTATGATGTATGGGAGAGACACAAGGACTTATTAAGAAGGTGCCCTCACCATAGGTTACCCCTTTAGCTACAAGTTCAAACTTTCCAAACCCCTCAACAAGGCAACTGATCGACGTAGCCGCTGGTGGAACGTTAAATAACAAAACACCTGAAGAGGCTTATGAATTTATTGAAGAGATGTCACTGAATAACTATCAATGGCAAGTCATGAGAACAAAGCCTACAAAAACGGCTGGTGTTTGCAGCCTTGACGCGATCACTATGCTATCTAACCAGGTAGAACTTTTAAATAAAAAGATTAATGGTTTGTATGGTTCTACTCAGGTACATCCAGTGATGAGGTGTGATTCAAATGGAGGAGGAGTACACAACACAGATTATCCATCCTTCAACCATAGCACCAAGGAGGAACAAGTCCAATATACGGGTAATAATTCTAGACCTCAAAATAACCCGTATAGTAACACTTATAATGCAAGTTGGAGGAACTATCCCAATTTCTCGTGGAGTGGTCAAGGAAATCAAAGGCCACAAGATCCTTCGGGTTCTCAACAACCACCTTACCAACAAGAGAAGAAATCGAACCTTGAAAAGATGCTTACAAAAATCATCTCGGTGTCAAAAACTCATTTTCAAAATACCAAAACAGCACTTAGGAATCAACAAGCGTCGATTCAAAGGCTCAAAACTCAAATAGGATAGCTTGCTAAGTTGATCTCTAAACGACCACAAGGTGGCCTACCAAGTAATACTGAAACTAACACAAGGGAGCAACACCATGCCATTACTGTGCACAATGATGAAGGGTTAGTTGAGGATGAATGGAATGACGAAAAAATGTGCAAGTGTACACAATCGCAACAAGTAATAAAGTGACAAGTAAATGTCGAGTTATCGTACACACAAGGACTGTAAAAAGAATTATTTATGAAATTAATTGTAAAACACTTCTGTGAGGTAAAAATAATTTGGTTTTAAAAGATGGTCAAAAACTATTTAAAAACTAAGTAAATAATTAAAATAAAACAAAGGAGTTCTAATGCACGATTTCAAATAAGATTTAATCAAGGTAACATACTTGTGTTGGATTAATTATATTTCTTTAACTTAGAATTATTAAACTCATGTTCATATTGTTACGAATAATTTCACAGCAACCCAGTAATTTGCTAACTTATGAACAAACTTACATACAAAAATCCATTCATCTCTTGACATATCCTTATGTCAATTCAACCGGCTAAACAGATTCTAGTAAGCAAACATGTTATTGCACATACATACTCATTAAACTGAACTAATCTCTTGCATATCCCTATGTCAATTCAAACGATTAATTAAATCTAATGAGCATATAAAAGACTATGTGAGGTAACAAGGCATCCCTACCTTGAAACAATTTAATCACAATAATCTTGCAAGTTATGCAAGGCAATAATATCGCCAGATACATTGCTAATTTAATCTTCAGCTACCTTAGAAGAATAAACATGCACTGATTAAGTATTGTGTCAATTAATTATAATTTCAATCTGTTTAAATAATTAATTCATTAGTTACCTCACAGTTGTAACGCAAGAATAACTTAGGCATGATTTTACTTAATCAAGCATCTTACCGAGGCTTATAACAACATAAACACGATTTTAACAATTCAAGCTGGCAGAATATAATCAACCCAACACAAACTTTAGTTTAAGCTAAATTGATTAAAATAACCATTTCAATAGCATAAATATTCATAAACATGTTCGTCAAAACAACAACAAAATTTAAAGAGATAGGAAACAAGAAGCAAATCCAGTGTTTCTCCGTGGCTTGACTAGTTGCTCCACTCTTCGTTCTTCGTTACCCTCGGCTATCAAGGTGGCTTATGATCACCTAATTGTTGCTCTAAAATGGCTGATGAAAGCCTCTTTCCCAAGAGAAGAAATCGGCACTTGAACAATAAGGGAAATGGGATGGAAAAAAAATGAGAGAAAAAGTGAGAGAGGAAAAGAGAGAATGAAAGAATGTTGTGGAATGAGGGATGCTTTGAATGATCATCAAGGGGTCGCTTTTATAGCTGATTGTGGCTGCTAAAAATAGAAAATTCCAGCAGCCAAAGATACCTCCCTTGGCCGTCCACACACATGGCAAAGTTGAGAGTTTCAACTTTGCTATTTTAAGCTTGGGGCAAATCTACAAAGCCATAATTTAAGGTGGGGTTTGAATTAGAGGTGATCATGGGCCGGGCCGGGCCGGGTTCGGGCCGGGCCCAGAAAAAAATTTAGGCCTGTTTTCTTGGCGGAGCTGCCTAGCCTACCAAAATATGGGCGATTTTTGTCCAAGCCCTACCCGACGGAAAAATGTAAAGCCTGAGCCCAGCCACACTGCCTACCAGTAGCCAGTATTAATTTTAGCTTTTTCATTAATTAAAAAATTTTAAAATAAATATTAAAATAAGAAACAAATAAAAAATGAGACTAAAACAATTCTTAAAATAATACACATAATAAAAAGTGATTATATAGAAATTGAAACAAATTAGAACTAAAAAGTCTAAAAATACTAACCAAATTAATAATAAAACTAAAGTTTTACAATACCGAAATAATATTAAAAACGATAACAAACAACATAAATTATGTTGTAACCAAAGCAAGTAGCACCAAAATAAAATAGTTGCAAAAGAACAATAAAACTCCACCAAATTAGCAACACCAAAACAGCACCAAAGCAAGTTCAGGAGAGAGAAGGGCAAGGCTCAAGTCCTTCGGTTGACTGCCAATATCAACGGAATCTCTATCCTCACACTGATCTCCATTAAGAGAAATTCTTCATACCTGGAATAGGGGTAACCTACACGTCCAAGAGAAAGAGATCCCATGTTCATAGACACAAGGAAAAGAAAAGAAAGAGAAAAGACTGATAGCATCATAAAATTACTACTAAAACTCTATATTTAAGATGAAATACCAATTCAACACTTCAACTGAAAGTAGAATGTGTGAATGCCAAATCTTTCATGTACTCGAATAAATCATTTTACAAGAATTTTAAAAAAAATTGTACCTTTAAAAGCTATACTTTTTGCACCTCATAGGTTCTATTATGATTTTTCTTTTAGCCTAACTTAACATATTCTACCCAAAGAAATACCACTTAAAAAGTTCCATGCTAGTTTTAATTAAACCATGACATTTGCATCATAAATGGATTAGTCTACATTTTTTTGCCTATAAGCTATGACATTTGCATCATAAATGGATTAGTCTACATTTTTTTGCCTAACATATTCATGTCAAATATATGATGGTCATTTCAAACAAGATACTAATGTGAGAATATGACCTTTGTTGTATAGTATAGGGGAAAACTTATATTCATATCAAACATGTACCTATACCTAAGTATAAAAACAGCACCAAAACAGCAACAAAACAACACCAAAACAGCACCAAATAGCATAAAAATAGCACAAACAACAGCACCAATACAGCAACAAAATAGCACCAAACAGCATAAAAATAGCACAAAAAACAGCACCAAACAGCATCACCAGAAACACCAAAATAGCACAAAAAACAGCACCAAATAGCACAAAAAGAGCATCACCAAAAACACCAAAATAGCACAAAAAACCTGCAAAATATAATCAACCGACCAGCATACCTATACATTAACCAATCAACATGTTTAATTTTATAACAAACTATAAATTGTAAGCTAAAATAAATTTTCAACAATTACAAAGGAAGGTAACCTAAAAAGCAATCGAAGAAACATCATCCTCATCGTCCTCATCGTCCTCATCGTCCTCATCATTCTTGCAACCAATTTCTAACATGAAATAAGAATAAATAATTAGATAATCAAATTGATAAAAAAATAATATAAAATTACAACAATAAAACGCGAATAATAATTACCTGTTGAAAATCCCTTAGCTCGCATCCAATCATCCAAGCAAACAACGGCTTGAACCGTTTTTGGCTTAAGTGAACTCCTCAAAGGTGTGATAACTTTCTTACCCATGCTAAAAGCCGATTCAGAAGCTACGGTCGATATTGGAATTGCCAAAAGATCACGAGCCAATAATGAAAGCTCATTGTATCGAACTGAACTTTTGCTCCAATAATCCAAAACATCTATTTGACTATTCAACTCAAGCTCCTGGTTCTTCTAAATAAATGTCTAATCATGACTTTTCACTCCTAGTGCTAGATTCATTTAAATACCGTTTATAATCATCACTCTCATCAAAATCTCCGCCAAAATCAGCACTATTAACATTGTGTTCATCCAAACTAGAATCAACAGGATTTTTATCCGAAACATTAGAACTCCCAGCCAAAGAAGAAGACGTGGATTTAGATTTCTTAACATACTCGTCAAACAAGAGTCTAAGATTGCTAAGAATGGTTTCAACAAAATCTGAAGCATGAACACCATAGATTGTAGTAAAGCAATACTGCACATAATTCAACTTGTAACGAGGATCTAAAATTGCAAATACATGACAATATCAACGAATACTCATTGAATATTTATTAAATTTCTCTTGCATTTGCTTAACCATTGGAGTTAAAAACGAATAAGGACCTTTAACTGTATCAAGCAAGACCTTGTGAACCTTCCAAACCCCTCTAAAATAAAGATTAGCTGTTGGATAATTAGAACCAGAAAAAATACAAGTCACATCATAAAAGACTTTCAAAAATTTGCAAAGAATAGCAACATTTCTCCACTTCTCGCTAGAAAGTGCAAACATTTGATAATCTTTATCCCGTTGGGCCCAATAATCTAGCACATCTTTATAGTAAAGAGAAGATTCAAGCATCAAATAAGTAGAATTCCATCTCTCACACACATCTTGACGCAACTTTTTTGTCACATTCAAATGAAAACTTTTGTCGGCCACATCATAAAATCTTTTCCTACGAATTCCCGACTTTTTTATGTACTTAATTCCATTTCGAATCTTAGCAACAACATCATCAGCAAGTTCCAAACCAGCTTTAACTATAAGATTCAATATATGTGCACAACATCTAACTTGAAAAAAAGCACCATCACACAAAATAGCTCGGTTTGCACGAAAACGATTTTTAAGACAAGAAACCATAACATCATTATAAGAAGCATTATCCAAAGTGATGCTAAAAATTTTCTTATCTATACCCCATTGAGATAAGCACAAAACAAGTTCATCCCCTATGTTCAAACCATCATACGGAGGAAATAAAGCTCTAAACCTTATGATTCTCTTTTGTAGCTTCCAATCTTTGTCAACCCAGTGAGCAGTAATGCAAATATATTCATCATTAGTATGCTCCGAGTTCCAATTATCGGAAGTTAGACAAATTAAACCAGGCGCTTTAGCCAACTCTTCTTTAACACGATCTCTCTCTCTTTTGCATGATACATTAGGACATCCCTAGCAGCTGTATGTCTACTTATATTCTTAAAATTAGGACTAGCAATTCTCATCACGTGTCTAAATCCTGGTTCATCAACTGTCCTAAATGAATGCTTGCCACACACAAGAAAAATAGAAATAGCTTGACGACACTCATCAGCATCAAACTTGTAGTTTTTTATAAATGGAACACCTCCTAATGATGGTTGATTGGCTATGGTGTATTGAGTGATGTCCTTATTAGCTTTTTTCAAACAACTATTTAAATGACGTCTTAAATGAGAGGTTCCACTAGAAGATTTAGCAGAGAAAACAGTCTTACAGTGATTACATTGTGCCTTCAATTCATTTTTGTTCTCGTATTCAAGCTTTGTCATTTCATCCCACACCTTTGAAGTGGTAGACTTTTGACGTTTGACAAAGACTTTCATACTCATTAAACCCATCGTCCACAGGTATAGGAGTGTTCGAACTAGCCATAGTCATAAAAACTCAAGTCCTGAAATCCAAATAAATCAAAAGATTATTAATTTTCATACTAAAAAATCTAATAATTATGATACAATTTAAATAATTTAGGGCAATTAAATTAATGGTAATTATAGAAAGCACATCTATGTAGGTAGGAAGTGGATAAATGT
The DNA here is from genome assembly GCA_025698475.1 of Gossypium anomalum. Lineage (NCBI taxonomy): Eukaryota > Viridiplantae > Streptophyta > Magnoliopsida > Malvales > Malvaceae > Gossypium > Gossypium anomalum. Next base: position 20,233,479 of record CM046957.1, read on the forward strand.
GAAAGACAGTACCCAAGTTACAAACTAATACATTTAGTACACTCAAAATAATTATAAAAAAAATATCTCCATTTAAAGAAAAGCCATGATTTGCACGTTAAAAGCATACGAATGCTATCCTCATTTCACAAGTCAAGAAAATATGTGAACAGAGCATGTTTATTTCACAAGTTAAGAAAATATGTTAACACATGGCTTCTGTGACTAATTTTCCCTTTTCGCTATTTAATTTACCATTTATAATTTTCTCCCACCACATATTTACATGTTATTAAAATAATTTCCCCACTCATGTTATCTAAATTAAAATACTACATTTATTAAAATCTTAATGGGGTTTGCTTAATTTTCAAGTTCTAAATTGAAGGTACTCCTAAAATAAATAAAACATTTTATTTAAATACGTATTCATATTTGGAGTAAATTAAGAACAAAAAGGTGAATTTATTTTTAGAAAAGAAATAGGCATTTTAAATAAAATGTTTTTTTTTATTAGTTAGGTGGATTGAATTATAACCCCAAACAAATTAAGTTAGGTTTAACACCAAAAGAAAATCTTAACATTGATCCATGCCATTAATTGAAGAATGAAATGTGAAAGTGCAAAAATAGTAATGTAACGTGTACTTTGATTGGGTCACGTTTGCTATTCTTAGACAAATGCCTAACTCCCATGCCCCAGTTGAACTGATAGTCCAAGAAAATAAGCAATTCTACTAATAAACAATATCAATTCTATATTAATTTGTAAGTATATATTCTCTTTTTTTTTTGAAAAAAATAAAAAAGTAATAGTTTTAAAATATAAAGAAAAATGAAGATGGGGAAGCAGTGTAGAAATAATAAAAGGAAAATAGAAATAGAGAAATAAAGAGATTGCGTAAAGCGGAAAATCTCCAAATAACAAAGGAATTGAAGCATATACTTGAAAATGTACGTCTCCTTTTTTTTTTTTATCACTTGAAAAACTTTTTAACTTATTTAGTATTAAAAATGTTAGTTTGAATATTTTTTAAATGATTTAATTCTATTAATCTTGATATTTAGAAAACATTCAAATAAAAAATTTATATGAAGAGATATAATTTATTTTAAATTTCCTCCAGGAAGAACTCCGGATCCAAGCAACCATTCAGCATAAAAAGATGTTATTTTTGTGAAAGACGAAAATATCAGAGTGCAATGGTTTCTATCATCCCTTCACACCAAATAATATAAAGCCATTTTAACATATAATGCAAACCAATCACTACTCCCAAATTCATATTTAAAATAAAAAAAACAGGATAATGATAAGATTAAGCAATCAAAATTCCATTTTTACTGAAATAAACAAAAACGCATCGCTGTCATAAAAGTCTGGTGAGTTGAAAGAAGTAGGATTTCTGTTTTGTCTTTGGTTCTTCTTTACTCTTCCTTTGTCTTGTTCTGCAGCCACTCATTTTTGTATTATAATGACCTACTTAAAGCAACAATACTTTCACTATAGAAAAAACAAACCCCATTTCCCTTCTTCTTCAACCCCCCAAAATTTTCTCTTTTTTCACTTAACTTTAAAACCAAAAGATATACAACAAATCCAAAACAGCAAAGCAAAACTCAATGTTTCTATGTTATTCATTGAACTATGCTAATTTCCTTTGAGAAACAAGGTAGTAAAAATGGTTATGGTGATAAATGATAATACGGAGGACATTATTAATTTTATTGAAAGAAAAGCAAACGTGGGAAAAAGGAACATGAGTTGTTTATGTCGGAATTTTTCGTTGTTTTAATGCAAAAGATAAGAAAAAAAAATTACAAAGTTGATTGTAAAAGAATAGTATGACCAAGAAATAATAATAGAAGGGGGGTGCCTTTTCGCCAAACCAAATTATTTGTCTTCATTTTCATTTTTGTCAAGTGGTGCGGGTGAGAAAATATAAGAACTATAATGAAAGAGAGCACCAAAATAATTATAGTAAGAAAAAGATGCACAAAACTTGCAAGAATAAGATGCAGCAGTAAGAAGAGGAAGAAGCTTACCGTAAAGAAGAGGCTATCGAGACTGCAAATGAAGAAGCAAAAATGAAGAAGCTAAGCTGAGCTGGAGGTGGCCGACAGACCACTAGGATTTGGGTGGATCGGTGGAGGTGGTGGTGAGGTGAGGTGAGGTGAGCTAGGGATTTGGGTTTTAGAAATGGGAAAAAGTAGAGGAAGGCAGCAGTATGATAAAATGAAAATGGAAAAAAAAGAGAATAAAGTTAAAAAAGTTAAAAATAAAAAATGATTAAAAAATATTTTAATATAAAATTCGGGCCGGGCCGGGTCGGGCCCGGGCCAAAAAAATCTTACCCGAGGCCCGGCCCGTTTTTTAAACGGGCCTCGTTTTTTGTCCAAGCCCATTTTTCGGGCCTATATTTTTACCCAAACCCTCCCATTTTTCTAAGGGCGTCCCGGGCGGGCCGGTCATGACCCCATGATCACCTCTAGTTTGAATGCAATTTAGAAGTCTTTTGAGAGCCTTTTTGCAAGCATATTTAATCAACTAAAATTCTGATTGGCTGGTTTGGTTCACTCAATATGGCTCGACCAGTGCGGTTCAACTAGACCCTTTCTCCATAATTAATTAAAAATAATTTATTTAACCTAAATTAAATGGGGAATAAATTAAAATTAATTAAATTATGAATTAATACACATTTCTGGACCGTCTTAGACTGGAAATTAAAGTGCCTCGATACTTAAAATTGCTTCTTGGTTTTGTGTTTTCAGTAGTGTTAGCCGAGCCAATTTTTGCCCTTTGCGCGAATCTGTCGAAAAATAGTCAAAATTAATCAAAATGAAGTATAAAATTAAATAAATTCACCATGTTCATATTTTTAACACGATTTAATTATTTTATAATATTTAATTATTTTTCGACAAGAATTTAACCGGATTTGCATGAATTTAAGTAAAATTGGGTATGAAAAAGTATATAAATTTTTGTGTTTCCAATGAACCAAAATCGAGGCAAGACAATGTGGTAGATAATGGTAAGGTTGATGTAAGTAAAGAGTATAAACCTCATGTGCCATACCCCAACGCGAGAAGGAAAGACCACACAGACGAACAATTCGGTAAATTCCTTAAATTATTAAAAAAATTACATATTAACTTATCGTTTATTAAAGCTCTTTCGCAGATGCCAAATGCAGTGAAATTTTTAAAGGAGCTCTTGGCTAATAAACGAAAGTTAGATGATGCGTTGCATGTGGAACTAAACGTAGTTTGCTCAACCATTCTACAGAATAAGCTACCCAACAAGTTAAAAGATCCAGGGAGTTTTACGATTCCTTGCTTAATTGGTAGTTTGAATGTTAACAATGCGTTAGCTAATTTAGGGGCGAGTACTAATGTCATGCCCCATAAAATGTTTAAACAACTAGGCCTTGGGAAACCCAAACAAACTAGGATGAGCACTCAATTGGCAAATAAAACAATTAGATTTCCTAGGGGTATTATTGAAGGCGTGCTTGTAAAAATTGATAAATTTATATTCCCAGTTGACTTTATTGTTTTAGACATGGATGAGGATAGTGACGTACCTCTGATTTTAGGAAGGCCCTTTTTAGCAACTGCTAGAACGATCATAGATGTTGGCACAGGTGAATTGATACTTCGTGTAGGTGATGACACGATTAAACTTCAAGCTAATGATTCTGCTAATATAATTAGTAATCGAGACGATTGTTCAGGTTCTGTTGATATGAATAACGTTATGGCTCAAACTTCTTTTCAGGAAACCCTTAGGAAGAATGTGATGAAGACACATTCTAGTCCATGTGAAAAAACAGAACGAGTCATGAGGAAACGAAGACTACAAATTGATGATGAGGAATGAAGACTACAAATTGATGAACTACACAAATGGCGAATACATGTTAAGGAGAAACCAAAAGCAACGATGAATCAAAGTGATGCCACGATGAGCTTAGGGATGAAACAAAGCAATTTAAGGTTGGTGATAGAGTATTGCTAGATGAAAAGGACCCCCGAATTACTACTTTAGAGCTTAATACAAACGAAGCGACTCCTTTCACGGTACTGAATGTTTTCCCACATGGTACAGTCGAGGTAAATCATTCTAAATTCGGCACTTTTAAGGTAAATAATATTCGACTTATACTTTATGAGGATAATAGAATTAATAGTGAGAAAGAGGAGTCTCGACTCCTGATCCGCCGTAATCATGCGAATGAAATGTAAGTCGAGCTTAGACTCTAAATAAGCGCTTCTCGAGAGGCAACCCGAGCACTAACACCAATAACTAGTTTGTTTTAGCTATTTTTAGTGTTTTTTATGCAGGAATAGTGACCCACACGGCCTGGACACACGGGCGTGTCATTGGCCGTGTGAAAACAGGGCTGAAATTTCCCAAAAATCGAGCCACACGGCCTGCGATAGATCCATACAGGCGTGCAACACGATCGTGTGGACCACACGGCCTGGACACATAGGCGTGCCCTAGGCCATGTGAAAACTGAAGCTACAATTTTAAATTTTAAATAAGTGAGGGAACCACACGGACACACGGGCGTGTGGGATAACAAACAAGCGTGGGAGAAGAGAACAACATTGCGCATGGTCGTGCGATACAACCATGTGAACCACACAGCTTAGACATACGGGCGTGTCCCCAGGCCGTGTGATGAATGGGCATTAAAATTTCACGACAAACACAGGCTGAACTCGGTTCACACGGGTATGTGACATGGCCGTGTAGCCCAACACGGACTTCACACGACCGTGTGCCTTTTTAAAACTCCCCTAAACCCTAACTTTTACTTTTGTCTTCTTCCCCAACTCTCCCAACCCAAGCCGTCGTAGCCTCACTCAGTCCCTTCTTCCGACCACCGTCACCCACCGTTCGGCCACCCCTATCACTCCCTTCTTCTTTGCTTTCATTTTCTTTTCTTCCTTCCCCATCTCTTCCTTCTATTTTCTTCTAATCTTCAACCCCTCATCAACCACAACCCAAACCCACAGCGCGCCGCACAGCCTAGCACCCCTACGCCCGTGCCCTCCCCATTCACCCACCGTCGGCCCGAACCCCCCACCAGCGCTGTCCGTACCTCCGGCCCCCACTGACGGTTTCCCTTTTTACTGTTCCCAATTATTATTATTGTTATTATTATTATTAGAATTATTTTTATGTTATGCATTCTATTTCTTTATCTTTATCTTTGTCTTTATTTTAGTTTTGTTTTATTATGCCTTTGAGTTATTTTAGCTTTGTCTTTATTTAGTTTTGTTTACTGCAGATTAGTTTAGGTTAATTCTATTATGTTTAGATTGCTACTACTATTCTCTTAGAAGCTCCATATTTAGTCTATCATGTTAGTCATATCTGCCTCCTACCAATTCATATAAGTCTAATTTCGTTATTTTGTTAACTTCATCACTCATTACCATTCCTCTAAATATAGTTATGGATTTAATTAGCAGCCACTCATTTGTTCCATCCATAGTTTATCTACATCGTTATTAATTCTTTACTTGCTATTTTATTATCTACTTGTTCCCCGATACGGATTCTTTTAATCTTGCAGGTCTATTATGACAAACACACGAGGCAAGAAGACTATCATTCTCGCTTCGAAAAAGTGGAAAGGTCCTTGCGTAACCTCCTCGAGCGCCTCGATCGAAGCTTATCATCCTCTGCTTCGATTCTCGTCAGGCCCACAAGACGACCTATTTCAGCTTTTGCACATGCGACCGCTAGGAGTGGGTCGTTGTATAGATTGGGCCACCTTGGAGCAGTTCCAACTTGCCCACCTTGTTCGATTCCATCTTAATACTACCCTGTGGATCGATTCTTTGCAATTATCGAACCCACCTATTCGAAGCTGACCTTAGAGTTTTGCACTACATCCCATCTACAGAATGTGATGAATACACATGATGAGGCTGGTACTATCATTTTTAGACTTGGTGGACTCGTAAGGCACATGAGTGTACTAGAGTTTGGAGCTGTTTTGGGCCTTTACACAGAGGAGTTCATGGCTTCTGAGAATTTTTTACAACTTCACTAGCACATACACTACTTGCCCTCTTACTGTTGGATCGACCTTAAGGCGAGTACTGTTCCTTATGACACAAGTCGCTCAAAGGTGACTTTTCTTCCTCCAGCAGTATGCTACATCCATGCCATCTTGGCTAACACTTTGACTGGGAGGAGAAAGAGCACTGGAGTAGTTATCACCACTAATGCTTATTACTTATGGAGTATGGCCACTGGTCACGTCTTTGATCTAGCATATTTCATAGCACTTGCTTTTCGCCATCAGACGGACCGCCATAGGAGGGGCCCCATATGCCTTGGCCCCTACGTGACTCGCCTCGCTCGACACTTCGGCCTCTTCGACACTCCAGAGATGTCATCGACACTCACACTAGTAGGCCAGATGTCTCTACAGGGAATTTCTAGTATGATCCACATGAGAATGATAGAGCGACGTTGTGGATTCGACCCCCTCAGTATAGACTCGTCCACTCTGATGACCAGGATGAGCCAGAGGATATTACTAGTGATGTCCATCTCCCTCACGAGGACCCGCATCCACCACCACTATCGAGTCACCCACCGCCTGCTGCCACGTTGACAGATATATCCAAGCGATTCACTCGCTTTAAGCAGTAGTGCTTTGAACGGTTCGACAGCATTGATGCCATTCTTCGACAGATTTGCCAACACCTTCACATCTCTCCTTTGGCACCGTCAACCCACGAGGCATCCGATGATGAGGACCTATGAGTCCCTTTATTTTATTATTATTTCTATTTTTATTTTCCTTTATTTCTTTTTGAAGATTTATGTTTTATATTTTAAACTCTTCTTATCTTTATGGTTATTATCGAATTATCCCTTAATTCTCTTCCACAGTGGTGTTTATTTTCTTATTAGTAACTCAGAATCATGCCTTTCATTAGCCTTATCAACAATTCTTGCTCTCACTATTCCAAGGATTTCATCTAAAAATTTAGGGCAGTTTCGCTTCTCTCCCTCTCTTCTGATATTATACTTATCTTCTTATTATCTATCTTTGTACATTGAAGACAATGTACATCTTAAGTGTGGGGAGGTTATTTTTTATAATTGTCAGAAAATCCCTAAATTTTTATCTTGTTCTCAAATAATTTTCTCATCTTATTATTAGAGTGAATTCTGATTGATTTATAATTTTTATTGATATGTTTTTGAATTAAATCATAGGTAACTGTGCATTGATTGTTTAAACTTTAAGACATTAGAGAATCAAGCATGATAAGTTGACTTTTGAAAAGTAAAATTGTTAGGTTGTTTCCCTGAATTGAGGTATTATCTTAAAGTTTTGAATTCACAAGATTGACATCAAATACCCATAATTTTCGTGAGAATTTGAGCCTTTCAGAGCATATATCTTTCTTGCTCACTAATTTTATTGATTATGAGTGTGTCAAAATTGATTTGTTATTTTAGAACTTGCATCGATTATATATGTTGAGACCACACCTTTGATTTGATATACTAATATGATAAAGGCACTTAGGTTTTAACCCATTTTACCCCATAAAAAGCCTACATACATAATAGACCCCTAGTGAACCCCTTTGAGCCTTAGCTATTGTTTCTTGATTTTCCCCTTAATATTAACCCACAACTTAACCTTTTTTTTTATTCATTAAGAATTTCTCCCTTTTCATTGACACTTTTTTTTTATCGAGATATGATTTGATTAGTTACCTAACTTTGTTCGTTCATTCTGGTTACTAAATTATTATGTACTTTCCATTATTGTACTTGTTCTTATTCCTAAATAAAACGTATATTTACAATTATTTATTGTTATAAAGATCTTGGTTAAGTAAAGTTATTATATTGAGAAAAAGCTCACATCATTTTCTTTAGATAGTCTGAATTCTAGCACGTTCTTATAATTCAGCAATTAGCTTCATTCTTCTAAGTTTGGTAATTTATTTAAATTAATCTCAATTCTAACCCTCTTTTTCAGCCTTTATCCACACCTTTAACCCAAGCCTCATTACAACCCTATTAAAGACCTTTTAATTTGTGTATCATTTCATTTATAGTGGTGGAGATTTGATTTTCATGCAAGCTTACGGTAATAACTTTTCATGTTTGACTATTGAGTGCTTAATTGTTAAACCTTAAACACTTTGGATGATTTGAGTGAATCTTTAGTGAGGATGTCAACCCTTGTCAATTTGGAATTAAAGGTAATTACTTAGATAAAGGGGAATACCTATGATTTTATGATTGAAATGCTCAATTTGGATTGTTTGAAACTTTAATGTTCTTTTAGTTGAACTCTCAATGTATGATTACTTGTGGATTATTTTGAAACATTATTGATGAGAATTATAAGTAGAGAATGATTTATTTTAATTGTGAGTTGAGGATTTTGCTTGAGGACAAGCAAATGCTTAAGTGCGGGGATATTTGATAAACCATAATTTATACATATTTTTACCCCATGCTTGGCTTATTTATGGATAATTTTTCCTTGATTTCATTGAATTCAATGCTCCTAATCCTTTAATTTCATGTTTTATACTCAGGAGAGCTTAGGATAGCAAAAAGAGAGAGAAACGAGCCAAAAACAGACAAATTGGGCCTAATTCAGTGTTTCACACGGCCTAAGCACTTCCACATGGGTGATCCACACACCCGTGTGTGACACACAGGTAGACCACACGCCCGTGTGTCATGGCCGTGTCGACACTAAACCAAGTCAAAATTGCACACGGCCTGAACACCTGCACACGGGCGTGGCACACGGCCGTGTCCCTGTTGAGCCCAAGTCTAGTTCTACTCGGAAAAGGATAATTTTGGGCTATTTTGGGCATTCCGAGGTCTATATAAACACCCTAGAAGAGGATTAACGGGACATAGAGAGTAGAAGGCAGGAAATACTCAAGGACAGCCATCAGAATCATCTCAGAGGCAGGATCTACATCAAGACTGAAGATTTCCATCCAATTTCCTAGAAGTTCTTTGGGTTTCTTTATGTTTTGTTGTTTTCCAAACTTTGAGATGTTTCCCATTATTATTATGAACTAAACTCCCTAAATACCTAAGGGAGATGAAACCTAAGACGAATCTTATTACTCTTTGATTTATATGATAAATACTTGTTCTTATTTTTAATTGTGAGCTTGACCTTTGCTTTAATATTCCAGGATATTAATTCAGGTTTTTGATGTGCTTATTCAGTGGAGGAAAAGTCCCTGTTTAAGAGTAGATCATTCACAATTAAGCGGAGTTGCATGCAATCCTAGATATAGGACGCCATAAATCTATCAGATTAGAGTCAAATCTAATAAGGGAATCCATAGATCGAGTTAATGCGACAATAGAGGTTTTAATTAGAAAGAGATTTCGATTAATCAACCTAGAGTCAATTGTTTTTAGTCTCGAGAGAGATATTAATATAAATCAAGGACTTCTACAGATTAAGTCAAGTGAATAAATCGTCTAATTCAAAGGTAATAAGTGAAGTCTAGGTAGATTCTTCCTTAGGTATTGTCTTTTCCATCGGTTTTCCAAAAGTATTTTCTGAATTTAATCTCTATCGCAATCTTAGATAATTAGTTTTAGTTAAAACATCCCTTTAATTATTAGGCTAGATAATAAAAAGAGAGTAATTACTAATACTTTTAGTCCTTGTGGATACGATATTTCTGGTCTCACCATAACTATACTACTGTTCGATAGGTACGCTTGCCTTAGTCAAATTTTTAGTTAGTTTTACGACCATCACCAACTATACTTATACCAGAAAAATATACCTAAAAAAGAGGAGAAGATAATCTTGGGTTGTTAAAAAAAGAATGTAAAAAGAGGAGAAGATAAACATGGGTTGTTGCATTTACCCTAGGGAAAAAGCTATAAAAAGCCAAAGGAGGAAACCTTAAAGGGTGAACAACAGTGGAGAGCCTTAAGCAAAAATAGAGGGTAGTGGCTGAGTAGAGACAGAAAGAGGAAGGTGAAAGGAGTCCCTCTCAGCCATTGCAGGACACTGTATTACTAGAGTGTGAACTGGACATGCGAAAGTTGTCTTCCCGATGTCTTTCGTATTTTTTACTTTATTCTTCTGTGAATTGAACGATGAAAATGGTGTTGGATGTTGTTTTGGTTTTGAATTTTATGTGTCAATCCATGAGCTAAATATCATCGGGTTAGGATTACATGATGAAACTTTTATTTTTTTTAATGGTTGAAGCATAGAATCGAATCAGTTTACTATTTTATTCAATTGTTTTATTTTTAATTGTATGAATGTAATCTCCAGAAGTAAATGACTTGTCAGCATGTCTATAAACTAAGTCTGATTCTAAAAGGGTTGGATTAGTTGGATCGAAATTGAATGATATGAGCAATTACTCGACCGATACTTGTAGTAGGCTCTAGACATAGAGCAGCATTCATACAAAAGGAAAACAATGCAGGGTACCATATTAAGGCCTATAGACACGGGCAAGGTAACTTGAGGTTTTACTCTCGAAAGAAGCAGGCCATTATAGAACTCTTTTTAACAGTAAAATGAGTATGATTTTGCTGAGGCATTTTCAGCAGTAAGAGTAGATTCTTAGTAATCTTGACCTTCCAAATCAACATCGTATGTCCTTTATTCTTTGTCATAGTTTCTTTGCAACATCATTATTAGTTATTTACTTGTTCATTTACATAATATTCCCATAGTAACTCTCATAATTTCCATTATATTTCTACTCTTATTTTGCCGTAGAATTTCCAAGTATTCATTAATTCCACATATTGCACACATCATTATTCCTTTAATTGCCACTACATACTTATTATTGTTTTTGCCATAGCATTAATAACACTCTATTATAATAACTTGACCACTTTTGTGCCCCAATCCAATCCTCGTGGGGACGATACTCACTCATCACTTTATTACTTGATCTGATGTGTATACTTGCACAATTCGCATATCATATTCACACGCGACAAGTTTTTGGCGCCATTATTGGGGATCGAAATTTTGGTATAAGTTGGTTTGGTTGTTTTATTTAATTCTATTAGTTTTATTTAACTTAGTTATATTTAATTTCTATAGTTTTGTCATCAGTGTATGAAAAGAGGCATTCCTGCTAACAAAGAATATCCTTTTGACCCTAAGATCGATAGAACTTTGCGAAGAAGATGAAAAGAACTGAGAAAAATGGCTAGAAACAGGAATGATCCTGGTCCCAATTCCAATCCAAATGGTCTTAGTCTCGACAAAAATCCAATTGGTCGAGATGCTAATCCTCCTATAGTTCGTGTGATAGATGACTGAGATAGAGCAATTCGAGAGCATGTTGTTTCAATTTTGGATGATCTGAATCCAGGGATAGTCAAACCGCACATACAAGCTCAGCAATTCAAGCTGAAACTAGTAATGTTTCAGATATTGCAAACAATAGGACAGTTTAATAGATTACCAATTGAAGATCCCAGACTGCATTTAAGGCTTTTTCTATAGGTTTGTGACTCATTTAGACAACAAGGTGATCCTGAATACGCTCTGCGACTTAAACTGTTTCCATATTCTTTAAGAGATTGTGCAAGAGCATGGTTGAATGTTTTGCCGCCAGGAACAGTGGCATCATGGAATGATCTTTTCTAGAGATTTTTGCTATAGTATAATTCACCAAATATGAATTCCAAGCTTAGAAATGACATCACATCTTTTTGGTAATTAGAGGGTAAAACACTATATGAAGCTTGGGAACGATTTAAAAAGTTAATTCGAAAATGTCCGATGCATAGATTTTAACACTGGACTCAGATAAAGATGTTTTACAATGGGTTGAATACACATAGGAGGATGGTATTTGACGCTTCTACCAATGGTACTTTGTTGGATAAATCTTACAATGAAGCATATGAGATCTTGGAACTGATTGCCAATAATGATTATCAGTATCCCACCACGCGAGTTGGGACTGGTAGAAGAGTTGTTGCCACTATTGAGCTTGATACAATCACTTCATTAACTGCTTAGGTATCATCTTTAACTAATATGATTAAGACAATGAGGAGACCAACTGTAGTTTAGGAGATAAAAGTAGTCGAGCTAACATGTGTTTATTGTGGTAAAGACCATGTGTTTGATAAATGCCTATCAAATCCATCATCTGTGTGCTACATGGGTAATTTCAATTAGAATAATAACCCTTATTCCAACAACTATAATCCAGGGTGAAAGAAACATCCAAACTTTGGTTGGAATAATCATGGTACGGGGAATTTTAACAATGCTGCAAGACAGAATGCCATCAGTGTACCACCTAATTATAATCAACCTATGCAAGGGAAAAATATCCAACAAGGTCAGGTATCATCATATATTGAAGACTTGTTGAAAGAATATATGGCCAAGAATGATGATGTGATCTAGAGTCAAGTTGCATCCCTTCAAGCTCTTGAGAATCAATTGGGGTAGATAGCAAATGCTTTAAGTTTGAGATCACAAAGAGTATTGCCAAGTGATATTGAGAATTTGAGATCACAAGGGAAGGAACAGTGCAAGGCCATCACTCTCAGAAGTGGCACTCAGTTGAATGACATTGTTCAAGATGCCACGGCATGAGAGGATAACTCAAATAACAACCATGTAAGGATCCCAGAGCCATCTGAAAAGCACAATGTACCTGAAAAAGGTAAACAACAGAATGCTGCAACAGAATCAAATTATGTTGCCAACAAGAATACCACAGCAAAACAATATCAACAACCTAAAGGGAGACCACCTCTATCTTTTCCTCAGTGATTCCATAATTCTAAATAGGATTTTCAGTTCAAAAGATTTTTGAAGGTCTTGAAGCAACTCCATATTCACATACCGCTACTAGAAGCTTTGGAGCAAACGCCCAATTACACGAAATTTATGAAAGATATACTATCGAAGAAGCACAGATTGGGAGAATTTAAGATTGTTGCTCTCACTGAAGGGTGCACAGTAATATTGATGAATAAATTAGCTCCAAAGTTAAAGGACCCAGGGAGTTTCACTATCCCATGTTTAATTGGAAATCATTATATTGGCAAGGCGTTATGTGATTTAGGAGCAAGTATAAATCTAATGTCTTTGTTTGTTTTCAGGAAGTTGGGAATTGGGAAGGCAAGACCCACAACAGTCACACTACAGCTAACTGATCGGTCTTAGCACATTTGGAAGGTAAAATTGAAGACATGCTGGTAAGAGTAGATAAGTTTATTTTTCCAGCTGATTTTATTACTTTAGAATGTGGAGATGAAAAAGATATACCGATTATCCTTGGAAGACCTTTTCTTACTACAAGTAGAACTTTAATCGATGTGCAGAAAGGTAAACTGGCCATGAGGATAAATGATCAGTAGGTCACGTTCAATGTATTTAATGCACTGAAATGTGCTGATGAGGATGAAGAATGCCACAACATTGACTTGATAGAAATAGTAGTGGAGGAAGAATTCACAAGATTTTACCACAGCAATTCTGATAGTAATAAAGATTCATTTGAGTGGAGACCCTTGTGCACTTTACTGGAGCAAAATAGACCTTTCAATTTTGATGAACAATGCTTGGTAGCTCATGTATATCCACATGGAGCTGTTGATGTCAAGGACATGTTTAAAGTTAATGTACAACGCTTGAAGCACTACTGGGGGTGCTCATGGAAAGCGAGACAAATAGCCCATTGATCCTCGAGATGTTTAACTTCAACATCTTGAAAATTCTTTTTATTTTTATTTTGTTTTGTCGATTTAAATTTCTCTTGGTTATTTCATTTCCTTTGTTTAATAAACTGTAGGAGGGGAAGGAGTCAGTCATGCAGAGCCCATTGAAACAAATCCTACCAATGAAGAGAATGCACCCAAAGCACCAGAGTAAGAACCAAAGAAAACAGAGTCTGTCAGCATTGAGACTGATTGTGAAGATGAAAAGGAAGCAGAGGTACAAGGTTGTTGCTCGTAAATTAACCCATCGGACAGAATGAAGTATCTACAATACAGTTCAAGAAAGGAAAGTTGTAACACCCCTAACTCATATCCATCATTGTAATAGGGTTATAGAGTATTACCGGAGTTTCCAAAACCATTACAGGTAATTCAAGACATTTACTATTCATATCCAAAACTAATCATATCGTCACCTAGATGGACCTTTGAGGCCCAATTTAAGAATTAGAAACAAGTTGGAATTATATCGAGGACTCAGAAAATTTTTTGCGAATTTCAAAACTTTTCTTATGTATAGGGATCACATGTCCGTGTAAGTAGGCCGTGTGGCTCACACGGCCACGTGACATGCCCATGTATTAGGCTGTGTGGACATTTGATGTGAGGCACACGGTCGTGTCCCAACCTATGTAACTCTTTGACTTGTGCCACATGGCCAGCTACACGCTTGTGTGTTAGGCCATGTGGTCAATTTAATTTTCACAAATTAGGTGCAGATTTCACACGGCCAAGACACAAGCCCGTATACCATCCAATTCAAACATTTTAATCAAGCCAATTCTAACATCTAACATGATATATCATCATATGCAATCATGTTTATAATCTTATGTAACACCCCTTACCTGTATTCAATGCTGGAACAGGGTACAAGGCATTTCTGGACTTACATCGCAAGCGAACATACAAATCGAGTCATAAATTTTGCATCCAAATTAAAACCATTTGTATTCAATCATAAAGTCCTTAATACGAGCCTACGAGGCCCAAAACATACTTTAGAAGTGGTTCGGGACTAAACTGAGAACTCAGGGAATTTTTACAAAACTTAGAAAATTTTTGCTATGTACAGGGGTCACACACCCGTGTGGTTTGGGACATGCCCGTATGGGCAGGCCGTGTGGTCACACACACCCATGTCCCTAGCCCGTGTAACTCTCTGACTTGCAAGTCATGAACAAATTAAGGTCACACGGCCAAGTCACACACCCGTGTGCTAGGCTGTGTGGTTAATTTAATTTTCATAAAATAGGTGCAGACTTCACACAGTCGTGATACAAGCCCGTGCCTGAGGCCATGTCCCTCACACGGCTAAGACACACGCCCATGTTTCTGCCTATGTGCTCAATTCTGAGCATTCTATTTCTTAAAATTAAGGTGCAGGGGACACACGCCGAAACAAATGCCTATAGGGTAAGCCGTGTGTCACACACGGCCTAGACACACTCTCGTGTGTCTACCCGTATGGACAAAATAAAGGCTATTTACCAAGCCACTTGTCACCCTTATTTACATCTACACATGCACAAGTTCAAGGCATAGTCATAGCACACTTAGACAACCAATACATCCACAAACAAGGCCAATTAATGTCATTCATTATCCACACTCAACATATTTACAACATCATATTTTACCAAACCAAATCACACTAACTCACATTCTACAAGTTTCAACATCGCTACCAATAACATGCATAATTGTACTTAGTTTTCTTAGCATACCAATGAATCAATCTTAACCATTCAACAATAAACCCATTAAGCCACATTCAACCATTTACCAAGCATTTATAAACCACAACACACAAGAGATTACTGCACATGCATGCATATATATATAAGCTTACAACCAATTCAACCAAAATGAGCTAGGTTACATGGCCAAATACCACATCAAGCCTTTGACAATTACAAGCCAAAACATTTGGCCAAATTCATAATGACACATATAACAAAATGACCAAGTCCCTATACATGCCATAATCTTAAAAAGTTTAAAATCATCGGTACCCAAAATAACAATTTGATAGTGTGATACGAGCTCCGATGATCTCTAACTCGAGCTAACTTGGTGACACTATAAAACATGGAAATAAAACAGAGTAAGCTATATAGCTTAGTAAGCTTGTATGTAAGAAATAAGCAAACCTTACCATAAATTAATCATGCAAGTAATATAACATAAGATAATATAATTTACCATAACCTCATGATCATAATTCACTTCCATCACAACTTACCTTGAGATTGTCATTTCAAGAATTAACAATCATAAGCTTTGAGTACATACCTGTACCATCTTGTAATAATTTCATACTTAGTCTCATCGTTGTCATACCCAACGAACCACTCGGAATAATAATATCAGAAACATGGGAAAACCTTGCACACAAGGTGCCACATGTGTAGCCATTACTACCTCTATCTCATAACACATATATGCTCGTTCTCGAGCCATTATCGGGCCTGCTCACACAAGCTATCAGTCGAGACATAGCTACACAGTGCTGCTCACACAAGTTGTCAAGTAGCCGTAACATATGTTGGTATACTTAGCCACGGTTAGGATGTACAAGACCAGCACCCAGATCACATAACACAAAACTCTAATGATATCCTAATCTATTCCTAAGGTTTGATTGGGATTTCTCGCTTGCCAAATCATTGTCAAATGTGTTCATAAGGTCAATTATACAATTCATACATAAATTAAAGCATTTAAAATATATTTAAAGTAAAGCTTATTTAACATACGAACTTACCTCAGATGCAAAAATGACCAAAAGGGTCTATTCGTCAATTACTTTGGTTTTCCCCCGATCTAGACCCAAACTTCAATTTTCTTGATCTATAATGGCAAATTTATCTCATTTAATTATCACATTATTCAATTTAGCCCAAAAACACATTATGGAAAAAATTTCATTTTTGCCCCTAATTTTTCAACATTTTACAATTTAGTCCCTAGGCTCGAAAATGAGTTTCATTCAATCTCTTCTCAACCCAAGCCTAGCCAAACCTTACTCATACTCATATCAGCCCACATTTTTCCTTTATTGACACTTTTCTACACTTTTTACAACTTTTTACAAATAAGTCCCTCTTTGTCATTTTTACCGAAAATCACTTTACAAATGTTGTTTAACAAACAACGAACATGTATTTTCTACCATCAAACATCAAAATACATGCATATTCAACATGATTAAAATTTTATACTTAGATTTTCTTACAAATTAGTCCTTGAAATAACTAAATCAAGTTACAACGATCTCAAAAATATAAAAATCGTTAAAAATGGACAAGAACGGACTTACAATCAAGCTTGAAAGCTTGGCCAAACCCTAGCTATGTCTTCTCTTGCAATTTTCAGCTATGGGGGACCAAATTGAAGAAGATGGACACTTTTATTTGTTAATTTTGTCTTTATTTACTAGATTACCAAAATGCCCTTCCCTTAAACTTTGAAATTTTTTCCTAACCATATCCATTTTTGTCCATACTAATGGTCTAATTACTATTTAAGGACCTCTAATTTAGAATTTCATAACAATTTACTACCTTTAGCTTATAGAACTCAAATTTTGCACCTATTGCAATTTGGTCCTTCTAGTCAAATTGAGTACTCAACCGATAAAATTTCTTAACGAAATTTTCACACAATCATTGTATCATGCTGTAGACCTTAAAGAAACAATAAAAATAAATATTTCTACTTTGAATTTGTGGTCCCGAAACCACTGTTCTGATTTGACCCAAAAACGGGCTGTTACATCTTACCTTTTATAGACATATATGTTTAACATAATTCAATCAAACCATACTAAACACATATGTATTTACCATGATATAACCTTATAAGTATACCAAATCAATCCATTACTAGTCATTCCAATGGCTAAATTACAAACAACCATTTACATACCAACATTGGCAAAGTTAGCCTATGCATGTCATTATACCAAAACGAAATTACTATATATACGAAAATGGGCTGGTGGATAGTGTGATAATGCTCCGATCGATCTCCAACCTTTGCGAGCTTTCGGGCACTATAAAACAGAGAAAAGAAAACCTAGTAAGCATTTAATGCTTAGTAAGTTCGTATAACAAGAATTAAACTTACCAATCATATTCATTTAAAATAAGCATACACTAACAAGTGTCTCAACAATTTAGCAAATTTGCCTAATCATATACACTCAAATAAGCAAGTTAGTCACATAATTCACATGTACATCAAATAAGAATGGATGAGCTCATCATGCTATAAACTTTCAGAAGCATTCGAAACATATTTTTTTTAATCTTATAACTTTTCATGCTAGGAGTTTTATCCGTTGAATTATTGAAATATTAATGGATTCTCAAGTAGTACACACAAGGTGTACAAAACTGTAAATCGTCAACTCACAATCAAGGGTACCCATTAGGGCACTTAATCCGGGAGTACACTCTCGAGCCACATATCAAAATGCTCAGATGAGCCATGTAACAAGACACTTATCCGGCTAAACAGGAAACTCATAAGAGTTTTAATTAAGGATGTAATAGCCCGGTTGTAGCTAAATCAGAACAGTGGTTTTGGAACCAAAAATCTGAACTCATAAAATTATTTTAATATTATTTTTGGTGTTTATAGTATGTGATTATATATGTGTGAAAATTCCGTAAGCTAATTTTATTGTTTAAGTGGTTAATTTGAGAAAAAAGACTTAATCTCGTAAAATGCAAAAGTAGCATGTTATAAGTTAAAAGTGCCTAATTGTCATGGCTTATTAAATGAAAGGTTCTTATGTTGTAATTAGACTATTGATAGTGGAATTTGACATAATTGGGCATATATTAGGTGATTTTATAATGTTTTCATTAAGGGTAAATTTAGTATTTGATTATTAAGGTAATTATTAATTAAGACAAATCAAATTGGTGGCCATTTATCATCTTTTTACACTGAATATTGAAGAAGGAAGAAGCTATCTTCATGTTTTTAGGGTTCAACCATTGATAAGCTTGATTGAGGTATGTTTTGAGCTCAATTTTTGATGATTTCTATGTTATTGTGATCGTTGCTTAGTAATCTCGCTAACTCTACCCTAATTTCTGAAATTGTTGATGAATTTATGAGTTTCCATTGACGAATGCTTGAGCTTTTGAATGATCGTTGATGAATTTTGAAAGCTTGTCGAAAGATATTGAAGTTTTGTAAAGTGATTTTTAATGAAATTGCATAAAAGGGACTAATTTGTGAAAAGTGTAAAATGTGTGTTTAAATGTGTGAAATATTGATAAATATGGGCTCTTATGGAGCTTATAGATATTCAGCTAACTTGGGTTTAGTTGAAATTGTTGTAAATTGTGTTTTTATGAAATAGAGGACTAAATTGAATAAATGTGAAACTTTAGGGGCTAAAGTGTAAAAATGCCCAAATATGTGTTTGTGGACTAATTGAATAATTTGGTGATTAAATGGATTAATTTTAAATGTATATAGATCAAGAATGAAAGAAATTGGAATTAGATCGGGGGAAATCCGAAGTTATTGAATGGTCGATCCAGTCCCTCTATTCTGACTACGAGGTAAGTTCATATGCAAATAAATGTCTTTAAATTGAATTATACATGTTTATTTGTTATTGAATTGCTATGAATGTTGAACGAGTACTTACGAGCAAGAATCGACAAAGTTACGAAGTCTGATAGTTCCATACGAACCTTAGGAATAATATAGGATACGAATGTCATGACATTAGGTTATTGAGATGTGATTACATGTAAGACCATGTTTGGGACATTGGCATTGTATTGAGATTACGTGTAAGACCATGTCTGGGACATTGGCATCATTAATTGATTTCGTGTAAGACTCTGTCTGGGACAGTGGCATCGATAGGTGATAACATGTAAGACCATATCTAGGATATGGCATTGTACGAGCTATATGTGATTGCCGAGTATCCTTAACGATTTCGAACAGTTCAACAGGCAAAGACAAGTCGAGAAAGAATAAGTTAATGAGTTAAACAACTCAGATACGTACGAGATTCATACAAGAATTTGAAAAAGAAGCAGTTGATGAAATTTACAGGTCTATTTGAATATACATTCATTGAAAAAACAAGTTTGTGTATCTATATGTGTTTACTTGTATTTAGCCTATTGATAAAAATGTTGTGATTCATGTGGTAAATTTATTTGTATATGGCTTACTAAGCTTTTAAAGCTTACTTTGTGTGTCCTTTCCATGTTTTATAGATTTTCGAAGCTAGCTCGGATATCGGGGATCATCGGGAATCATCATCACACTATCGATCATCTTGTTGGTACTTTTGGGAGCTTTGTATATATGGTATATGGCATGTATAGGCTAGTGTCATTTTGGTATGTTTTGAGCTATGATATTAGCCATGATATTTGGCTTGTAAATGTTCGTATGTATTACCATTAAAGTTGGCTTCAATTGTGTTTGGTAAGTGTTCTATATGTGATGTATAAAGTGCCTTATATGTTGGCTTATTTGGTCAAGTTATGTGTTGGTTATTTTGGTTAATTGTTAATTGATATGCTAATGCTTGGAAGTTGGCATATTGTGGTTTGATTTGAGATTATGATATGGTATATTAAGTGAGTTGAAATAGAGGATAAGTTGATGTGTTAATGTATTTGGTAATTAGGTAAATTGTGATAGTTTTGGCATAATGATTTGGTAGGTTTTGAATATGGAATTGAGTGGTTGAAATGGTTGTGAATAGATGACATGTTATGTGTATGGAATAGCATGTTTTGGTTGCTAATAGATGTTTTGAAATGTTACCAAATTGGTTGCAATGTGTGCTTGTAGAAAAGGTGGCAAATTGGCTTTTCAAATGGCCTATTTTTGTCCACATGGGCAGAGACACAGGCGTGTGTCTCAACCGTGTGTGACACACGGCTATGTTGTACGGCCATGTGTCCCTGAGGTACCCTTCGATCCAAAGTCAGTTTACCCTACAGTTTTGACATGGTCTAGACACACGGGCATGTCTACTGGCCATGTGTGACACATGGGCTGGCACATGGGCGTGTGGCCGGCCGTGTGACCCAAGTCAGTAACCTCCTAAGTTTTCCCACGATCATGGTATATGGGCGTGTCTTCGGTCATGTGGTACAAGTCAATATGTATGCCTTGTTTTCTAAGTCAGTATGTATGCACACGACATGATCACACGGGCGTGTGACCCTTATATGTTTAAAAAATTTTTAAGTTTCCCAAAGCTTGCAATTGTTATCGGTTTAGTCCCAAACCTATTTTAAGCATGTTTTAGGGTCTCATAAGACCTTATAAGGGACAATGTTAATGAGTTGAATGCATATTGATTATGAATATATAAATGTATATGATTAATGTGTTTTATCTTATAATGCCTCGTAACTAAATTCCGCTGACGGATACGAGTTAGGGGTGTTACAAAGGAACTCATGAGCTTATCAAGTAACTCTGATGAGTTATTATCAGGAAGCACCGGATAAGGTAACAGGGAGTTCAAGCAAGCCATATTAGGAAGCTCATAAGAGCCTATATCAGGATGCTCATATAGAGCTGTGTTTGTGTCTGCAATATATGCTGGATCACAACTGATTGAATCATGTAACAGGACGCTCACAAAAAGCTACGGTAGTGTGCAACACATGCAAAATCACTACCGATCAGGATGCTCACAGGAACTATATAATAGGATACTCGAGAAGGCTATAACAGGATTATTCGTCCGAGCTATATTCTATCCGCAACATATGCAAGACCATATTCAATACAGGAAATCACATATATCCATCGAAATTCATCATTCAACCGGAACTTAACTCCATTAAAATTCATCATTCAAACAGAACTTAATATTTTCCAGACAGGATCAGACATATGATTATTTCATATATTTATAATATTTATACAATTCATATAATCACATACCACATTTAATTCAAACATAAAATAAACACAATTTAGTTACACGAACTTACCTTAATATTAGTTTGTATAAAAAAATCTACTAATTTGACACTTTTTGTTTTTCTCGATCCAATTTCGTATTTGGTCTTTTCAGATCTATATAAATGAATTAAATCATCAACTTCATAAAATTCATATTCAATTGGATTCAATTTCACTCTAGGCAAAATTTTCATTTCGCCTCTATACTTTTCATAAATTCAAATTTCGTCCCTAGGCTCAGAAAATGAAATTCATGCAATTTAGTCCTTATTCCAAGCCTAACTAAAATTTTCATATAACATTTACAACACTTGTATTTCACAAAATTTAGAATTTTTCCATGGGTTTTACCACTTTTCAATTTAGTCCCTAAATAATGATTTCATCAAAATTCTCTTTGTAAAAGTTGTTTATTTGTCAACAACCTTTCATTTTCTACCATAAATTTCAAATTTTCAGCATATTCATCCATGAAAAAATTTCTATACTTTGATATATTTACAATTTAATCCCCAAAATAGATAAATTCAGCTATTCCGATCTCAAAAATATAAAAATTACTAAAAACGGGATAAGAAAACTTACCCAATTAAGCAAAGAAAGCTTGATTTCTCTTTCCTAAGGTTTCCATGTATATTTTGGGGAAGAAGATGATACAAAATGATATTATTTCTTTTTAATTCATTTATCATCTTTTAATTATTTTAGTTTCTAATTTAGTCCTTACCTTTTCCTAATTTTCCATGGATGAATCACCAAAAATATCTACGAACTTTTGTTTAATGGTCTAATTACCATATAAGGACCTCTTATTTTGAATTCCATAGCTAATTGATCCTTTTGGCTACTAGAACTCAACTTTTGCATTTTATGCAATTTGGTCCTTTCCATAATTAAACACATAATCGGTAAAGTTTTTGTATCAAAATTTTCATATAACATTCCTATCATAATACGGACCATGCAATAATATTAAAATAATTTTTTTTGTGGCTTAGATTTGTGGTCCCAAAACCACTGTTCTGATTTCACTTAAAATGGGTTTTGGATATAGCTTACCAGTAAAGAGTTTTGGATATAGCTTTCTCATAATATCCTCTGGTTCCTAGGTAGCCCATTCTATACCATGTTGTTGCCAAAGAACTTTTACTAAAGCCACTTTTTTGTTTCTTAACTCTTTCGTCTCACGTGCCAAAATTTTAATTGGTTCCTTACTGTAAGTCATGTCAGGCTAAATCTCAATTTCTATTGGAGAAATAATATGTGAAGTATCCGACCGATACCGTCGTAACATAGACACATGAAAAATGTTATGAATTTTGTCAGGTTCTGGTGGTAATGCTAGCCGATATGCAACAGGTTTGATTCTTTCAATAATCTCATATGACCCGATAAATCATGGACTCAAATTTTCTTTTCGACCAAACCGAATAACTTTCTTCCAAAGTGATACTTTCAAGAATACCTTATCATCGACCTAAAATTCTATCTCTTTTTGTTTAAGATCGACATAAGGCTTTTGATGATCAGAGGCTACTTTCAAACTATCTTGAATTACTTTCACCTTTTCTTCAGTTTCACGGACTAAATCAGCTCCATGTATCTTTTTTCTCACTGAGCTCTGTCCAATACAATGGAGTTCTACATTTACGACCATAAAGAGCCTCATATTGTGCCATTTTAATGTTGGACTGATAATTGTTATTATAGGCAAATTCGACTAAAGGCAGATACTTTTCCCAGTTACCCTCAAATTCCAAAATACAACATCGAAGCATATCTTCCAAAATCTGTATAACACGTTTGGATTGTCCATCAGTCTGAGGATAGAATGCAGTGCTGAAACATAACTATGTACCCAAAGTTTCTTGCAATTTGTTCCAGAATCGGGACATAAATCAAGGATCTCTGTCTGAAATAATAGAGATCGACACTCCATGCAATCTAAAATTCTCAGAAATATATAATTCAGCCAATCTATCTAAGGAAAAATCCATACGTACCAGAATAAAGTGTGCAAACTTTGTCAACCAGTCGACGATTACCCAAATGGCATCTTACTTCTTCGAAGACAGGGGTAATCCCGATGCAAAATCCATAGTAATTATTTCCCATTTCTATTTCGGTATCGTGATTGGCCATAATAATCCCGAAGGCACCTGATTTTCAGCTTTTACTTACTGACATATCAAACATTTAGATTTATATTCAGAAATACCTCGTTTCATTACTGGCCACTAATATATCTTTTTCAAATCATTATACATTTTGTTACTACCAGGATGAATAAACATGGTACCATTATAAGCTTCATATAGAATCTTTTGTACCAGTTCTGAGTTCTTTGGTATATATATTTGCCTCTGAAGAATAAACAACCATCAGATCCAATCTGAAATTCTAAATCAGGATTCAACTCACACTGTACCTGTTTAGTCTGTAATGCATCATCATTTCTCTGGGTTTCACATATCTATTGCAGAAATGTTGGTTTAGCTTTTGACTCGACTATGATTGAACCATCATCTAACAATGACAATTGAGTATTCATTGCTCGTAAGGTAAATAAACACTTTCTGCTTAGGGCATCAGTAACCACATTTGCTTTTCCCGGATGATAATCAATAACAAGATCATAGTCTTTCAACAATTCAAGCCATCAGCACTGTCTCAGACTCAAATCTTTTTGTGACACCAAATACTTTAAACTCTTACGATCAGTGAATATGTGACATTTTTCACCAAATGGATAGTGTCGCCAGATTTTTAATGCAAACACAATGGCTGCCAGTTCTAAATCATGTATCGAGTAATTCTTTTCATGTAGTTTTAACTGTCTTGAAGCATAGGCTATTACTTTACCTTCTTGCATAAATACAAATCCACAACCATTTAACGACGTATCACTGTAAATTACATAACTCAGGCTGAACTAACAGAGGTGCTTTAGTCAACAAGGCCTTTAATCTATCAAAACCCTACTGACATTTATCAGACCACTCGAATTTTACATCTTTTTACAACAATCGAGTCATCGGAGAAGGTATCATTGAGAACCCTTCAACAAACCTTTGATAATATCTAGCTAGTCCCAGAAAACTTCTAACTCCAAACACATTCTTCAGTGGTTTCCAATTAACAATAGATGAAATTTTACTCGGATCCACCCGGATACCTTCTGCAGATGCTATATGTCCGAGAAAACCAACTTCCCGCGGCCAAAATTCACATTCACTGAATTTGGCGTATAATTGTTTCTCACACAGAGTTTGCAACACAATTCTCGAATGATCAGCATGTTCATTTTCGTCTCGAGAATATACCAAGATATCATCAATAAATACCACCACAAACCTATCTAGATACAGTCTGAAAATTTTGTTCATGAAATCCATGAATACTGCAGGTGTATTCATTAAGCCAAACGGCATTACAAGAAACTCATAGTGCCCATACCTGGTTCTAAAAGTTGTATTTGGCACATTTGAATCTCTTACACGTAGCTAATAATAACCAAACAAATATCAATCTTTGAAAATACAGTGGCACCTTTTAATTGGTCAAACAAGTCATCAATACAAGGCAGTGGATAATTATTATTTATTGTGACTTTTTTGAGCTGCCTGTAGGCAATACACAGTCTCAATAATCTATCTTTCTTCTTTACAAACAAAACCAGTTCACCTAGTGTGAGAAACTGGGTCGAGCAAAGCCTCTATCAATCAATTCTTGCAACTATACTTTCAACTCTTTCAATTCAGTAGGAGCCATTCTGTAGGGTGCTATGGATATCGGTGTTGTCCTCGGAACAAGATCTATAGAGAACTCCAATTCATTAACCGATGGTAAACCAGGTAATTCCTCCGAAAATACATCAGAAAATTCATAAACAACTGGCACTGGCTGAATCTTTGACTCAGATACTTTAGTATCCAGCACATATGCAAGATAAGCATCATAACTCTTTCTGACATATTTCTTTGCTGATATTGCTAAAATCACAGTAGATAACCCATCTATTTTATCAGATTCAACGTGAAGTAACACTCTGACATTTTAACACAATGTATTTCTGTTCATAATTCACTACTGCATCATGTTGGGTTAGCCAATTCATTCCCAAAATCACATCAAATTCATCAAAGGGCAACAATATTAGATCAGCGAAAAAGCAATAACCCATTATCATCAACGGATAGTTTTTACAAATTTTATCCACCGTAACATACTAACCCAGGGAGTTAAAAACTTTAACCACAAATTCAGTGAATTCAACAGGTAAATTTTTAACAGACACTAAATTTGTGTATATGCATGAATATGTGGAACCAGGATCAATCAAAGCAGTAATATCAGTATCAAGAAGAGAAAATATACCA
Source organism: Gossypium anomalum (assembly GCA_025698475.1). Lineage (NCBI taxonomy): Eukaryota > Viridiplantae > Streptophyta > Magnoliopsida > Malvales > Malvaceae > Gossypium > Gossypium anomalum. Next base: position 20,259,591 of record CM046957.1, read on the forward strand.
GTAATGACGTCTGGTGCAGAGGCATCCTCTCTTACACAGATAGCATATGTCATCGCCGGCGCCCATGCCTCAAGTTTAATTGTTGAATCTTTTATAGCAAATTGGCTACCACTGACATTTCTAAGGTATCGAGGTGGTCTACCTCTCGAACCAGGGTTGCTTGGCTTCAAAGTCTGACCAGTACCTTTTTTAATCCTTTTTGGACAATCTTTAAGAAAATGATCAAGAGAACCACATCTATAACATGATCCAGTTCTCAAACGGCATTCCCCGAAATAAAATTTATTACAGTGTTTACACCTCAATTTAGGGTTACTGACACTTCCCGCACTTGTTACAAATGGAGACGAAGATCTCGGTTTAGGACATTGAGAAACCTGCTCCTTTTCAGAATATCCCACAAATGTGGTAAAACGATCATGGCATTTCTTTGATTTTTTTGAAGCAGATGATTGTGACTTGCTCATAAATTTTTTACCAGAAATCCGGGCTTCTTTCTCTGCTTGCTTCTTTTCTTTACTTAATTCCTCGGTTTTGTGTGCTCGATCAACCAATACCACAAATTCCCTCAGTTCAAGAATTCCAATCAATAGCTTGATATCTTCATTTAAACCCTCTTCAAAACATTTACACATATCAGTCTCAGTCGAGACCTATTCTCTGGCATACTTGCTTAACCAAACAAATTCTTGCTCTTATTCAGATACAATCATGTTTCCCTATTTAAGCTCTAGAAATTCTTTCTTTTTCTGATCCAGAAATCTCTAACTAATGTACTTCTTTCTAAATTCTGTCTGGAAGAATTCTCAAGTAACATTTTCTCTCGGTACAACAGAAGTTATGGTGTTTTACCAATTGTAGGTTGTGTCTTTCAATAAAGATACTGCACATTTCAAGCATTCGGCTAGTGTACATGATAATTCATCTAAAACCTTGATGGTATTTTCCAACCAAAACTCAGCCCTCTCTAGATCATCATCGACAGTAGCACTAAATTCCTCTACCTTTTACTTACAGATTTTATCTACTAGAGGCTTACCGATTCTAACATGTTCAGCACCTTGTGGCATCTTTGGAACCGATTGAGAAGCAGGTGGGAGAGGTTGCTGTACAGTAGGATTTGTTCTCAAATATTCATTGAACCACTCATTCATCATTTGAAAGAAGGCTTATTTTGCCTCCTCACATCAGCCCTAAGATATGGGCCTTATACTACTATTTGATATAGCTCGTTGAACGGAAGCTTGAGCAGGGTCCTCAGCTTCCTCGGATTCAGCTCTAACTTGGTTGGATGACATTACTATATGGAAAACACATTTAAAAATGGTCAAAAGATGTCACACTGTCAAAAATTATATAATGGCATGTATAGCTAAACTCATACTTGCTATGTAAGTCCGAGAATCAATTAAATCGTAGCTTTGATACCAATAAATGTAACACCCCTAACCCGTATCCATCACTGGAATAGGGTTATAGAGTATTACCGGTGTTGACAAAATAATTATAGGTAATTCAAGACATTTACTATTCATATTCGAAACTAATCATATCGTCCCTTAGATGGACCCTCGAAGCCCAATTTAAGCATTAGAAACAAGTCGGGACTATATAGGGGACTCAAAAAAATTTTCGCAAAATTTTAAAACTTTTCTTATGTACAGGGGTCACACGCCCATGTGAGTAGGCCGTGTGGCTCAAACGACCGACTGACATGCCCATGTCTCAAGCTGTGTAGGCATTCGATGTGAGGCACACAGTCGTGCCCCAACCCGTGCAACTCCCTGACTTGTGCCACACGGCCTGCCACACGCCCGTGTATTCGGTCATGCGGTCAATTTAATTTTCACAAATTAGGTGCAAGTTTCACACGGCCAAGATACACGCTCGTATTCTAGGCCGTGTATCACACATAGCTGAGACACGCCCGAGTTTTTGCCCGTGCGCCAAATTCTGAGAATTTTGTTTCTCAATTTTAAGATGTAGAGGACACACGGCCAATCCACATGCCCATGTGCCAGGCCGTGTGTCACACAAGGTCAAGACACACGCCTGTGTGTCACACACGGTCAAGATACATGCCTATGTGTCTACCCATGTGGACAAAATAAAGCCATTTCCTAGCTTTATTTCTCAACCAAATTTGCCAACAACCTATACCAATACCTGCAAACGTATACCATCCAATTCAAACATTTTAACCAAGCCAATTCTAACATCTAACATGATATATCATCATATGCAATCATGTTTACAATTTTACCTTTCATAGACATATATGTTTAATATAATTCAATCAAACCATACTAAACACATATGTATTTACCATGACATAACCTTATAAATATACCAAATCAATCCATTACTAGCCATTCCAATGGCTAAATTACAAATAACCATTTACATACCAACATTGGCAAAGTTAGCCTACACATGCCATTATACCAAAACGAGTTTACTATTTACACCAAAACGGGCTGGTGGATAGTGTGATAATGTTCCGATCAATCTCCAACCTTTGCGAGCTTTCAAGCACTATAAAACAAAGAAAAGAAAACCTAGTAAGCATTTAATGCTTAGTAAGTTCGTATAACAAGAATTAAACTTACCAATCATATTCATTTAAAATAAGCATACAATAACATGCTTCTCAGCAATTTAGCAAATTTTCCTAATCACATACACTCAAATAAGCAAGTTAGTCACATAATTCACATATACATCAAAAAAGAATGGATGAGCTCATCATGCTATAACTTTCAGAAGCATTCGAGACATAATTTTTTTTTAATCTCATAATTTTTCATGTCAGGAGTTTTATCCGTTGAATTATTGAAATATCGATGGATTCTCAGGTAGTACACACAAGGTGTACAAAACTGTAAACCATCAACTCACAATCAAGGGTACCCATTAAGGCACTTAATCCGGGAGTACACCCTCAAGCCACATATTAGGAAGCTCAAATGAGCCATGTAACATGACACTTATCCGGGCTAAACAGGAAACTCATAAGAGTTTTAATCAAGGAGTTCATAGAGCTTATCAGCTAACTCCGAAGAGTTATTATCAGGAAGCACCGGATAAGGTAACAGGGAGTTCAAGTGAGCCATATTAGGATGCTCATAAGAGCCTATATCAAGATGCTCACATAGAGCTGCGTTTGTGTCCACAATATATGCTGGATCACAACTGATTGAATCATGTAACAGGACGCTCACAAAGAGCTGCGATAGTGTGCAACACATGCAAAATCACTACCGATCAGGATGCTCGCAGGAACTATATAATAGGATGCTTGAGAGGGCTATAACAGGATTGCTCGTCTGAGCTATATTCTGTCCACAACATATGCAGGACCATATTCAATACGGGAAATCACATATATCCATCGAAATTCATCATTCAAACGAAACTTAACTCCATTAAAATTCATCATTCAAACAGAACTTAATATTTTCCGGACAGGATCAAACATATGTTTATTTCATATATTTATAACATTTATACAATTCATATAATCACATACCACATTCAATTCAAACATAAAATAAACACAATTTAGTTACACAAACTTACCTTGATATTCGTTTGTATAAAAAATCTACTAATCCAACACTTTTTATTTTCCTCGATCCAATTCTGTATTTGGTCTTTGCGGATCTATATAAATGAATTAAATATCAATTTAATAAAATTCATATTCAAATTGGTACACTCTAGGCAAATTTCCATTTTGCCTCTATACTTTTTATAAATTCTAATTTTGTCCCTAGGCTCGGAAAATGAAATTATGCAATTTAGTCCTTATTCCAAGACTAACCGAAATTTTCATATAACAGTTACAACACTTGTATTTCACAAAATTTAGAATTTTTCCATGGGTTTTACCACTTTCCAATTTATTCCCTAAATCATGATTTCATCAAAATTCTCCTTGTAAAAGTTGTTTATCTGTCAACAACCTTTCATTTTCTACCATAAATTTCAAATTTTCAGTATATTCATCCATGGAAAAATTTCTATACTTTGATATCTTTACAATTTAATCCCACCAAAATAGATAAATTAAGCTATTCTGATTTCAAAAATATAAAAATTACTAAAAACGAGACAAGAATACTTACCCAATTAAGCCAAGAAACCTTATTTTCTCTTTCCTAAGGTTCTCATGTATATTTTGGGGAAGAAGATGATATAAAATGATATTATTTCTTTTTAATTCATTTATCATCTCTTAATTATTTTAGTTTCCAATTTGGTCCTTACCTTTTTTCTAATTTTCCATGGATGAATCACTAAAAACATCTGCTAACTTTTCTTTAATGGTCTAATTACCATATAAGGACCTCTTATTTTGAATTCCATAGCTAATTGATCGTTTTAGCTACTAGAACTCAACTTTTGCATTTTATGCAATTTGGTCCGTTCCATAATTAAACACATAATCGGTAAAGTTTTCTTATGAAAAATTTTCATAAAACATTCCTATCATAATACGGACCATGCAATAATATTAAAATAAATTTTCTTTCTGGCTCGGATTTGTGGTCCCGAAACCACTATTCCGATTTCACTGAAAATAGGTTGTTACAAAAGTTTTTTTTTTCTTTCATACATATAGCGTTGCATATATTTTTCCATGACATTGTTTGTAAATAGATAGTTTGCATATATCTATCCATGCATTGAGGACAATGCATCCCTTAAGTTTGGGGTGTATTGTGCATTTAGGCTGTATTACGTATCTAGCATACATGTTCATCCTAGTATAGTTAAGTTGTTTGCCAATGCCATGTAATTATTAAGTACTGTTTTATCTACGAGAAGTTCAATCTTTACTTGTGATGTTTGATAATGAGCTTATATTCTCTAGTATATCTAGAACATGTAATAGTAGATGAGGATAGTTTAGCTTAGGTTAGATTACGTGAAAATTAATTCTTAAAAATAAGATGTCCTATACTCAGTTTTTTTTCCTTTTTGATTATAGTGAGTGTTTTCTGATGAACTTAGGGTTTTTAAAGCCAAACTCAATCTTTTTTCCATGACATTACTTAAATAAAGGACAGTAGACACTCCAATACTTAGAATTACCGAGTAAGTTAGCACCACTTTGGTAGCTCCATCATGCTATTAACTAGACAGGTGAGTCCGAGTAAGAGTGTGTATAAAGAAAACAGGCAGTCCATTGTAGCAACAAAGTGAGTAGCTAAGGAGGTAGTTGTATGCTCCATCCATCTTTTTAGTTAAAAGCCTTAGCTTCACGAGTGATTTATATTTAAATTGTGACATGATAGAATACTAGGTAATTCAGTGTATGCTCTATTGCGATTATCAAATCAATGAATTTTGTGACATGCTAAATCTCCTAATGTCATAAAAGAAGAAAAAGAAAAAGGAAATAATAATAATAATAATAATAATAAAGAGAAAAAAACAAGTATAAATAAATATCTTGAAAAGGATGTGAGTAAGGGTTACAAAGTAAATTGAGTTTAGGTAACAAATGAACTGAATGCATTAAGAGATATTTGTTATGGCCAGAAAGCATATATGAGTACTTAGGAAAATTTATTTTTAGGCAAATTTTCATCACTACCTTTGTTGAAATGAACCTTTGACATTCGACTAAGTTTTTACAAAAACAAGACTACTGAGAACTGATGTATATGTTATTCTTTTGATAGATTAATAGTACAAGATAGTTATATGTAAGGGCAAAACTTTGTGCATTCATGCATTCATATGTATTTTGCTTGAAGACAAGCAATAACTCAGGTTTTGGTGTGATAACTCTTGAAAAGAGTTATATTCCATGCCTTTCGATCTAGCTAATTGCTTGTACTTAGGTAAATTTAGTTGCATTTTAGGATATTTCATTCGTATTTTCATCATTTTATTAGGAGCTTGGACAGTGTTTAAATATTAGGTACTTTTAATTGCTTGTGGTAAGGCTATGTTTGGTGGTTTGGCAGGTGCAAGTTGAGGAACGAGAAATAGAGTGAAGGTTTGCTGGGGCAAAAGGTTGGATATTTTGTTAGCATGAATGTCGTGGCTATACTAGGAAGACCGAGTCAACACTCAATGCATACTAATTTCAGCCCAACTCTACTTGTACCAGAAAAATCTACCTAAAAAAAAGGAGAAGATAATCTTAGGTTGTTGAAAAAAGAATTTAAAAAGAGGAGAAGATAAACATAGGTTGTTGGATTTACCCTAGGGAAAAATCTATAAAATGCCAAAGGAGGAAACCCTAAAGGGCGAACAAGAGTGGAGAGCCTTAGGCAAAAATAAAGGGTAGTTGCTGAGTAGAGATGGAAAGAGGAAGGCGAAAGCAATCCCTCTCAGCCATCGTAGGATACTGTGCTGCTGGAGTGTGAACTGGACACATGAAAGTTGTTTTCCTGATGTCTTTCCTATTTATTACTTTGTTCTTCCGTGAATTGAATGATGAAAATAGTGTTGGATTTTATTTTGGTTTTGAATTTTATGTGCGAAACCATGAGCTAAATCTCATCATGTTGGAATTACATGATGAAACTTTTATTGTCTTTAATGGTTGAAATATAGATCCGAATCAGTTTATTGTTTCATTCAATTATTTTATTTTTAATTGTATGCGTGCAATCCCTAGACATAGATGATTGTTCAACATGCCCATAAACTAAGTGTAATTCTAAAAAGGTTGGATTAGTTGGATCAAATTTGAATGATATGAGCAAGTAATCGACCTATACTTGCAATAGATTCTAGATAGGGCAACATTCATACAAAAGGAAAACAATGTAGGGTACCATATTAAGGCCTATAGACATGGGCAAGGTAACTTGAGGTTTTCCTCTCGAAAGAAGCAGACCATTTTAAAACTCTTTTGAGCAATAAATTGAGTATGATTTTGCTAAGGCATTATTGGCAATAAGGATAGATTATTAGTAATCCCAACCTTCCAAATCAATATCATATATCCTTTATTCTTTGTCATAGTATCTTTGCCACATCATTTTTAGTTATTTATTTGTTCATTTACATAATATTCCCGTAGTAATTCTCATAATTGCCATTACATTTCTACTTTTTTTTTGCCATAGCATTTCTAAGTATTCATTAATTCCACATATTGCATTTATCACTATTCCTTTAATTGCCACTGCATAGTTATCGTTGTTTTTGCCATAGCATTAATAACACTCTTTTATAATAACTTGACCACTTTTGTACCTCAATCTGATCCTTGTGGGAATGATACTCACTCATCACTTTATTTCTTAATCCGATGTGTATACTTGTAGAATTTGCATATCATATTCACACGCGACAGGGACACTTGTTAAGTTTCACTAAGTAAGTTGGATCATATTTATATGTGTGAGATGGGTTATGAAAAAGGTTTTTCTAGTTCCTTACATATTATTCTCTAATTATTTTCTTAAATAAAATGGTATTTCTTCCTCCTTAAGTTGGACGCTATGATTCTAGGCTTAATTAATGGTTATTCCATCTTCGGGTAAGTATTTTAGTTCTACATGTTAAGTTTTGAAAAAAGTAAGATTGTTAGAGCTATATGAATAGTAAGGCATTTAGTACAAGGTTTTGCATGAGGTTTACAATAATTGAGATGATAAGTAAATTGCATGTATAAGAGTTGTAATAGTGAAATTATGTTTCTAAGTAGTTGTTACTGCTAGTTTGAAAAGGATGTCTAAGTCTGGATCATAGAATTGAACTAGGTAAGAATCAGGTGAGTTCCCATCCTGACTCTTTTGAATGAACTATTCAAATAAAAATTATGTATATATATACGCATACATGAATAGGATGATGAAGTCTACAAAAAATGGTAAGGTATGAGTATAGTAAAGATGAGAGATGTATTGTAATAATATGTATAAAGTTCTGTTAAAAGTATGATGTTTGATAAGCACGTAGTAAAAGTCTGGCATATGAGGTGTATGAGTTAGTAAGAAGGTAATCATCTGGGTAATTAAGTAATGAGAAATGTCCCATCGTGAAGCCTATGGTAGCTCAGTTACATTGCTAACCAGATTGGCATATCCCAGTATGAAAACAAGTGTAAAACCATGAGGTAGAGACCCATGCATCTTAATATGATTTGGAACCATTCTTGGTGTAGCCTCTAGTAAGATGAAACTGGAATGGCAGAACATGATACATGAATGTGTGTAAGACCATGTGGTTAGGACCTATGGCATGATATGATATGATATGATATGATATGATATGATATGATATGTCTGTATGGATTGTTCATGGTGTAGTCTTTGATAATGTGTAAATCGAAATGGCAAATCACGATACATGAAACTCTGTATAAGCTCATGAGGGAGAAACCCATGGTATCTTTTGTAAAGTCCATTGGGACAATAAACACGAGATTCTATATTTTGATTCCTTTATGACGTGTTCTGTTTGGCCCTTGTGGCGTGATCTGTCATGTATGTCTGGTAAGATGTGTATAATTGTTTTTATGGTAATTTATGGATAAATTATGTTAGTTGTGTAATATGTATGGTTAAGCTAAAATAATGATATGCTTAGGTTTAAGGGTTGAATAATATCGGTGAAAGAATTGAATAAGTTTTTCAAAAGAACTGTGTATTTGTATGTTAATAAAGGTATCTAGCAAGATTATCTGATAATGTTGGATATGGATACATTCGTAGCTATGAGTGACTTAAGAAATTGTCAATATAGATTTTTTTTAGTTATGAAATGGTTATATAATGACTTTGTCTAAAATCATATGAAATCTGGATATTGATTATTTTGATCATCTAGGGCTTTGGAATAAAATGGTAAGGAAGTCATTTAATTTATCTACGTAGTACACTCTTAATATAGGTTGTGTAGTATTGAATCAAGGTATTAATTGATTAATATTTTGATGGTACTCAAACCTGCATAAGTAATCACCAAAAGTGTATGCAATTGCCCGTAAAAAATGTTGGTGAACAATTGTTTTGAGATAAGTGTAAGTATTAGGATATGGTCTATATGAAATGGGTTCTGAAGGTATGTCATGCTAAGAAATATATATGTAGCACAGATAGTTAAGAAATGTCTAAAAGGATCTTCAGTTAGTCAGATAAGAAAGAATTGGTATATTAGAGTATGATAGTTGGTGTGTATGTGTATCAAAACTATAATGGTATCAAACCGATATAAGTGATTCAGAAGGATGGTTGGTGCATAGACATTCTTTAAATATTATAAAGTATTCACCAAGGCACGATGCAATAAAGCTCACTAAGTATTCTTGTACTTACAAGATTGTTATTTTATTTCAGGTTTTGGGAAGAGTATGCGCCAAGAGCGACGATGCCAAGAGTATGCCAGAGTACTAGAGAAGTGGGCTATTATGCATAAAATGAAATGTGGCGTAGTTTTATGATACACCTTATATGTCTGTAGTTAACAAACTTTTATATTGTAATGATCTGTATCAACTCCGATGTAATAAGTTATTTAAAATATTTCTTTTGTTTTTAGATGTTAAGATTTTCACTTAAAATAATAAATAAAATATGTAAAGAAATGAGAAATTGTAAAATGTTTCATTAAATTGTTAAGTATTGTGTGTGTTAATACCTGAGATCTGGACTCGATGAATCGAGTCGAGTTGAGGGTGAAACATTACTTCCACGACCTTGGCCTTGGTCTCTAATTGATGTGGGTGCAGAACTTTGTGTCTGTGTCATTGTAGCTCTCCTTAGGAAATCCTTCAACTAGTGCTCCTTTGATCCACATGCAAAGCATCCCTAGACAACCTCCAACACTCACCTGGAAGCCTACAGTCACGGTGCTCACAAAGCAGCCATCCAGGTGCTCCTGATGTACCATCCGTACTAACAACTACATTACTCTACTGCCTAGACTTACTTTATGAAATCTCTGTCTAACATTTCTACCTGAACTTTGAGACTTGCATCCCCTCTTGTTATGTCGTCCTACAGCACCCGGCTGATCAGAAGTCCTCTTATTGGACTCAATTACTTTCAATCTCGATGGCTCCATCAATGTGTCATTAATAACTTCGGCCATCTCTACCATATTATCGAAGGCCTCAATCTTGTGTGCAACCAAGTACACATGAATACCCTGATTAAGTCTATAACGGAATCTTTTACACCTCTCATTCTTATTGTAGATCATCTCTAAGGCGTACTGGATGAGTTATAGATATCCAGACTCATACTCAGCTACAGTCATACTACCCTGAACTAAGTTGAGAAACTCCCTCTTTCGGGCCTCCATATACTACTCTCCCATATATTTCCTCTAGAAGGGCTCCAAAAAGAATCCCCAGGTCAGATGATCAGGAGCGGTTCCTCGTCTAACCGTGCTCCACCATTAATGGGCCTCACCGTTAAGTAGGGATATGGTGTAGCCCAGTTTCTCTTCCTTCGAGCAATCCATATGCTCAAGGATCTTTTCCACGCTCTCCAACAAATATTCGGCAATAGTTGAATCAGCTCCCTTTGAATTCTTTTCCACCAAGAGCTCTCAAACACTCGAGTGGCAAACCTCGATGTGTAGGTGAAGGATTTCCTCTAGCGATCCGCTGAAAAGCCCCGATCATATCTTGTATCAAAGGCTCAAGTCCAATATCCGGTATAGCTTGCCTCGGATAAGGTACCTCTGGTGCATCCATATTTAACCTTTCTCGTCTAGGAGGCATATCAAATATACTATAAATAATAAAATAAATAATACAGAGGAGTGAGAAGTTACAAGTGGTCCAAGGCATAATCTGCAAGAAAAACCCGTTCCTACCCCAAAAATAAGCAATTTCATGCAAGGGTATTTTCATTCAAAGTTTAAAAATTCTTGGTTTTATTTCAAAACTAAATAAAAAATTTTAATTTTCAAAAATAAAAGGTAACCGAGAGACTTAATAAACTTGACCTGACACCACCAAATGTGGCACCCCAAACCCGATTAAGATAGTCTGACCTGAATTTGAAATGTCACATTAGCCACTAGCATGACTCTCCGTATCGATCATCCAATCACACCACAAACCACCAAACACACCACGTAAACACATGCTTATAAGTTAATTAGAAAGTTCAAATCAACATGCAAACCTAAGTCATGCATAAATTTTGGCAAAATATCCGAAAAATATATATTTTTTATAAAATTTAACATAAAATTGTGAAGGCAAATTTTCATATCATATCTTAGTTATTAAAGTGCACAAATGATTCATTACATACCCAATGGTCATTTAGAACTTACCTTAATGTCTGGCAAGCTAATCCCCCCCATCTCACATATTTATTAAGATACTTGCATACAATTTATCACTATCATCCAACTAATATCAAGCATAACAAATATCCATCATTCAAGCATTATTTCAAGCAATCTAAGCCATCCATAGAATAATTATAAAAGTCTTTAAACAATCTTTAAAATTTCCATTTACAAACCAAAATGATAACAAAGTCTAGTCCCTCTAATAAGGTCTCACATTGCTATCCTTACTGAAGTAGAAAACATAACACCTACTCAAGAAAGTTTGGCCTTGCTTTGGATCACTTGGATGGCTCACTGCCCTCCTCCTCCAATAAGCTATTTATCTGTAAAAAATTTATATGAGAGTGTGAGCTTTTACAAGCTCAGTGAGCGCATATGAATGCCACATACAAGTTACAATGTTAAGGTTATTAGCAAACATTCTAATTCAATCTTTCATGTCTTAACCATAAACATAACACATAGCATATATAGTGACCTATTGGCATAATGTGCCTAGGAAACATGTTTAGAACATAAACATCGGATACATGGATCTCCAAACACAATGACCAAAGTAAGTGTAGCGATAAGCTAATACTCTCGAATACACAAAACATATCCCAATGAATGGAGCTATGCTCAACATTTCCTTATCCTTCCAACATATCTTAGGCCTCAATGCCCAAACACAAGCATAAATGTGAGTACTTACAAATCCTATGTCATGCCAACTATATTCAATGGTTCCAAGAGATCACAATGCCAACATATCCATGTTAATCATACATATACTTACTGTTTTGTTTTTGTTTTTTTTCCTTTATGCACACTTTTTCATAACATATATAACATATCATAACATATATCCGAATCACATTTATTACACTATCAAGTGCCCATATCATGTTCATAGAGCGATGTCATAAATGCCTTATACAATGTGCTAAATTCCAATAAGATCATAACATGTTCAACCACAAAACACATAACATATACATAGCATAACTCATCTTATTCTCATGATTTGCATATCTATAACTAATCAATTTAAGATAATTACCTTTAGAAATTAGGGTAGGGGACTAGGCTAACCTAAACTCCCTAGTAACGCACAGTATTGTGCCTAAAACGACAGTTTCGAACACTCACCTTTGTAACCGTTGCTATAAAGCCAAAGCTCAAGTAAGCTTTTGCTTACTTTTGACCTTACTTGTAGAGGCTCCAGATTGGTTCAAAACTTTTCACACACAAAAAAAAACATTACAAACTCATTATAAACAACCTTGAACACAATCTAATGATAAGGAAACCATTGATTAAGCCTCTCCTAGCTCACTACCAAAAACTAACTAGTTTTGCTAAAATAGAGATTTCAACATTCAACTATCATTTTTAAACCTCAATTTCGATTTCAAACATCCTAAATATCATCTAATTTCAAATCTAAACTATTAATTTTACTTAGATCCACAAATTTAAATTTTCGAAAAATCAAGCTATCAAGAACATACAAAAGAGGGAAAATGTTTGATTTTTAAAAATTCGGTGATGATATATTAAATTGAGGTGAAATACCTTCTAATTAGGTTAAAATTAATAAAAAAATCACTTTGAAACAACCAATATACTCGAGATTTCAAGATTTTCCATTTTTGAATCAAAGTTTACTTTTAAAACATTAGATTTAAATAAATCATCATACAATCGTTTAAAACTCAAATTGATTAAACAACACACTTTATTTAATCATAGAAAGTCATAATATTACCTTGATTTGTTGAAAACGATGACCAACAACTCTAATTTGAGATTGAAAATAAGAAGAATAATGGAGAATTTGGAGAAGATATCATTGATTTTCGTTGAAATTGAATGTTGTTTTGGTGTTTAAAAGAGTAATAGATCTGAGAGAATGGTTTAATTTTGAAAGAAACTCTCTAATTTAGAGTTTAGGAAGATTTCGAATGAGGGAGAAAATGAGAGGGAAAGGGAGGGTGGGTGTTCTTAAATAGTTGGTTTTTAAAATTTTGCCCTATTGGCCACTCCTTGTTTCTTCCCTTTTTCAATTAGGTCCTAATTCAATTTAAAACCTTTTATATTCAAATTCGACCTCGTAATTAAATTTAGTTTTAAATTAATTAATGACCAATCACTTAAATTTTTTAATTTTCTTATTTAATATATTATTTTAATTCTCGATTATTGTTATTTTAATATTTTAATTAATTATTTACAACCCTAATTTTTGGTATTCGACTTGAATTGTTAACTTAACGACCCGATTCTTCTAACCTGATTTTAGGATGTTACAGATTATTTTATTTGTTTACACTTAGTTTATTTTCTGTGTCAGTGCAATGATTTTGTTTTGCAGTAGTATATTTTTAACAATTTAGAAGCAGAATTTGCTACTGTTTAAAATGTCTATCACGATTGAGATAATAGTTGTTGTGGTTTCTGAAGTGAACCTGGTTGAGAACAATGTCGAGTGAATTGTAGGCATAGATGCTTCCAAACATTTCTGTGCCAAAAGTGTAATTGAAGGTAAATAAGTCTACATGGGTAATTCTAGTAGTTCAAAAGTACTCCATAAAGGAAAGATCTTACTTAAACTTATTTCTGACAAAACATTAACATGGAATAATGTTCGTTATGTACCTAGAATGCATAGAAATTTGATCAGTGGTGGACTACTAAATAAGGCAAGCATTAAATTAATCTTTAAATTTGAAAAACTTGTATTTTTCCATAATGGATATTATGTTGGGAAAGGTTATCTGAGTGGAGGTTTATTTGTGATTAAGGCTATGTTTAATGATAATAATAAAGCCACCACTTCTGCTTATATTGTTGAATCCCTTTATAAATGGCATATGTAACACCCCAAAATAGGGCCTAGGAGTTTCAGGGGTATTTTAGGAATTCTGGCCTATATGAGCTCAAAATTTCTTAAGGTTGGTTCTCGATAATGTTTTCGACTATGGCATCTTAGCTATCAAATCAATTTTTAAAAAAGTGTTTTAAAAACTTTCAATTTTAGAAAAACGACTAATTTGTAATAGAGTCAAAACTGTGGGTATTTATGTGGCAGCTAAACCAGTTTTTAAAATTTAACCTAAAAGTCATCTTCCACCTACAGTTTTCACGTTAAACCTTCCTCTCCTCTTCTTTATGTCGCCCCTTGTTCTTTTCCTCACCATTCTATTGATTTTTTATTCCCAAACCAGAATACATTGATTTCCTATCATTCCCAAGTCATTTACCATCATAAATCTTCAAGAAAAACACCCAAAACTCCATAGATTTCACTATCTTCTCCAAATTTGAGTTTTTCGAAGTTGTGCCAAACCTCGTCAAATCTTTTATCAAAGGTAATACTTTGAATTCCTATGTGTTTCTTATGATATCTAGTCTTTAAAACTGATTTATTAACCCTCAAATTGCATGCTTTAAATAAAAGCCAAAAATCAAGCCATTAATGGTGGATTTCGAGATTTTGAGTCAAAACTTGGTTTCAAAGTGTTTTTCAACTTGTTTTAGCATGATTAGAAGGTTTTTAAACTTACCTTGAGGTTTCGTTAATGATTTCTCATGTTTAAATGAATTTTGTGAAAATTGCCTAAAAGATATCGAAATATGTCAATGCCATGAATTGAGTAGATTTATCTAGTTTGAAGGCTGCGAATTAGGTGTAGATGAATAAGTAGATGAACGGAACTGATTTTAGGCAAAAAGGTTGAGTATAAATAGAGATATTAGTATTTAAAGTTTGTTATATTAATAGTTTGAGTTACATAGGAACTTGGCTTAAGCTTGCGTTTTAGTTGGTTTGAGTGGATTCTTGGTTCATATTTGACTATGGTTATTGTATGCATTATGTATGTAAAGCTCCAAATTTGTTAGAGCTTACTACGAGCTAGGGAAGCATTAGTTGAGCTTTTGGTTTTTCGACTAAAGCATAAAGTGGTGAGTGTATGGAATTGCTACTTGTAAACACCTGATAAATTTAGCCGTAGGATGATTATTTATCGAAGTAAGTGATGCATGATACTTAGAACCTAATTTGGAATGAGTTCATTGCATATGTATGCTGTATTTTGATGTTTAGGGAGGTATTGATATTTGGGATTTAAAATCGATACCTCTGTGTTTTAAAACATGCAGGAAAAAAAATAGAGATTTGGTATTGATACCTTATATCAAGTATTGATACTTGGAACTAAAGTATATATAAATTTTAGCTAGTACCGATAATTTTCAACAAATGGGATTTTGGATGAGAAACATTATGCTCTTTTGGTATCGAGCGGTATCGAAACCACTCAAGGAAAATATCGATACCTGGATGTCTGCATCGATACATATGGACACTTTTATCAAATTTTGCTAATTAGCCCTTATGCATGATTCAGGTTGTATGTATGATCGACTACCAAAAGATTTGCATGTAATAATGTTAATTAACTATTTGGATGGCTTATAACTTATTCGATTTAACAAAAGATGATCATGTTGCTTGAATCTAGCTTCCTATTCATTATACATGAGACAAGACGGTGATGTGGCATCCCGTATCTGGGCTTGGCGACTAGGCTGGGTGTTATAGCATGCTAGATTAAGTCATATGAATATTCATTCTCTAAAAAGCTCATAAAAATGAATCTACTCATTAATCTAGATGATAGTATCTTTAATAAATGTAAAACTTGTGTTGAAGTCAAGCATACTAGATCTTCCTTAAAAACTTTTACTGATAAGAAGATTGAACTTCCAAAGTTAGTTCATACTAATCTAGAAGACTTTAAACACATAGAGAGTAAGAGTGGAAAATGCTACTATATCACCTTTGTAGATGACTACTTTATACATAAAAAGGTTTATCTTTTAAGACCAAAAGATGAAGCTGATAAAACTTTTCTTCTTTATAAAGCAGAAGTAGAAAACTAGCTTGATTGGAGAATAAAACGTCTTAGATCCAATAGAGGTGGTGAATATGGCACTAATTTCCTTAAAGAGGTTTGTGAAAAAGACGACATTGTACATGAGTTTTCAGCTCCTTATTTCTCACAACAGAATGACATAGCTGAAATGAAAAATAAAACTTTAAAAGAAATGATGAATGATTTACTACTAAATGATGAATGATTTACTACTAAGTTCTAGATTACCTGATAGTATGTGGGAGGAGGTCATACTTTCTACAAACCATATTCTTAATAGAGTGCCTCATAAAAAATTAGATTGTACCTCATATGAATTTTGGAAAGGTTATGCCTCTAATCTGCAATGTTTGAAAGTGTGGGGGTACTTAGCAAAAGTAGGCTTGCCTGCTTTTAAAAAGAGCACTATTTGATCTAAAATTATTTGTGTTGTATTTGTTGGGTATGCTCTAAATAGTGCTACATATAGATTCATGTCTTTGCATAATCATTCCATATATGGGTCTAGAGATGTTTTCTTTGAGAATATGTTTCCTTTAAAGGAATCTAGCATAAGTATTGATATATAGGCATATGAGCATATTTCTTCCTCTAGTACACATAATAGAGATGTTCATAATAATGATGTTCAACCTAAGAGGAGTAAAAGACAAAGGGCTGCCACTAGTTTTAGACTTGATTTCCTTACTTTCTTTGTAACTGAGATTAGTGGTTTAGACTTGATAAGTGATTTTATTGCTCATGCATTTTTGATAGATGAAGATCCAAAAACCTATAATGAAGTCATAAAATCAATAGATACTAGTTATTGGAGAGACATCATTAATAATGAGCTAGAGTCTATTATGACTAATCACACTTGGGAACTAGTAGACCAACCTAGAGGTTTTAGAGCTATTAGAAATAAATGTGTCTTTAAAAAGAAACTTAGACCATATGGATCAATACAAAGGTATAAGACAAGACTAGTTATAAAAGGGTTAACTTAGAAATTTGGAGTAGATTATTTTGATACATACTCTCATGTGACTAAGATCTCAACCATTCATGTTTTGTTTGCTTTAACTTCCATTCACAATTTGTCAGTACATCAGATGGATGTGAAGACAACTTTCTTGAATGGTGATTTGGAAGATGAGATCTACATGGAGCAACATCCAGGATTTATGGCACCTTGTGTGGAAGATAAAGTTTGCAAACTCAAAAAAATCTTTGTATGGTCTTAAGTGAGCTTTAAACCAATGGTATGAGAAATTTCATAAGACTATTTTTAGTTTTGGTTTTATAATTAATGGTGCAAATGTATGTGTGTATTCTAAAATGTTTGGTTCTGACTGTGTCATCATAAGTCTATATATGGATAACATGTTAATTTTCAGCACTAATATAGAAGCCATTAACGAAACCAACATTTTTTTTGTCTACCACATTTGATAAGACTGATTTGGGAGAGGTAGATGTAATCTTAGGGGTTAAGGTTACTAAATCTGAAAAGGAATTTGCTTTAAATCAATTTCACTATACAGAGAAAGTGTTAAAGAAGTTTTGTAACTCCCTCAACTTGACCCGATTCACCAGATCCAGATCTCCAGTGTTACTATAGAAAACTTAACCCTTCAACCAAATCGGTTTATAATTTCTTACTTCTTTACAACATTTCCTATGGCATTCTAATTGAAATGCTTAATATACGGGGGCAAAGAAAATGCCCTACAATAGTTTATCATTAGAATCTAGATACAAAAATTTACGAAAAGAAGTTTAACAAAATAGACTAAAAGGGGTGTATTCCTAGACTACGCCAAAATTTCCATTGTATGCATAATAGCTCACTTTGGCACTATCTTGGCGAACTCCTACCGTTGTCCCTTCAGGCGCAAACTTTCCTCAATTACTTGAAATAAAATAACAAACTTTGTAGGTATAAGAGTACTTAGTGAGCTTTATAACCATACCTTTGAATGATACTTTACAATTCTTTCATAAATTTCTATGAGTCGACCATTACTTTGCATCATTTACTTTAGTTGATACCATTACAGTTTTATAACTCTTATGTATGCTAGTCATCCAACCGTTGCTATGCTTAATCTTTCATATTTAGTAAATTGAGGAAATCCTTTCCATTGTTTCACAAATCTTTCGTCCCATAATACCCTCTTAACAGAAAATTCCCTCGAAAAACCCTTCCAACTATCAATGCTTTAACTCATATTCCTATTTCAAACAGTTGTTCATTGACATATATCTTAGGCAGATACTTATACATGTTGGTGAATACTTATATAGAAATAATACCATTAACAACTGATCAATTCATACATTGGTTCAATACCACACAAAACCATACTGATATTGTGCTACATAAATCCTTCAGATAAATTTTACATCACTTTATTTCAAGACCTCAGATACTGAGGATAACCAAAACTCAAATTCCATATGACTTCAATATAAATCATTATACAACCAGAAATGACAGGTTCCAGGTAAATCTAATTCAACTATTACAAAACATAGATGAACTCGCATTGACTGCTTCTTAGGTTACACATAGTTACGAACACGTTCATTTTCAACACTAGCAGATTGTCATGGCAGATACCCTTCTTAACATACAAATACGTATTTCTTTTTAAGAAATCCCCTTTAAGGCTTATTCAATTATATCATGGATCTTATTCAACCCTTGACCTTGGACATATCATAACCTTCTTCTATTAGTAATTATTACAGAACTATCAGAATTTATTTAGAGCTTACCATAAAAGAGGATAAGCACATTTTACCAGAAAGTCTTAGCAGAACGCGCCACAAGGGTCACACAGAACCCACCATACGAACCATCATATAGAGTACGCCTTCAAGGCATTCCTTTTGGAGTTTGCCACGGAGGCATTCCTTTTACGTATTGCCACAAAATCATTCCTTTCCTAATGTGTTTACGATATGGATTTGCCTAGACTCACATTTCGTGAGGTTTGCTCATCATCGTCCTAGGACACGCAGAGAAACCCTTTAGGTAATCATCACTCATAGTTCCTGTTTAGAGGGTACCATACATGTAAGGTTACCAGTCCAGGCTAAACCTTTAAAATAACAACAAATTACCAATCCAGGCTAAATCTGAGTCACATGTATCTTTGAGTTCGTAACAAATGTTGGAGCTTAGTTTCTAATTAGAATCGCATCATGCATTGAAACAAATTAGCACAATCATCTTAGGTTACCAACAAACAATCAACATAGCACACATCTCATATTATATATTCCGAACACATTGTTACAACTATACTTTAAAGTTTTAATACTAAAACAACAAATGATGTATACCTAAACTTATTAGATTTACTGTCAGAAACACATATTACTCAAAAAACATTCATTCGTAGATATAATTCATAATCACAATTACCCATGCACTCAGGCTTGTCTAACTTTTCATCAAATTACAAGTTTAATTTATACCCTTTTCTTAATCAACCTTACCTATATACACATAATTCTACTTTTCATTCATGTAATTTTGCACATAATAACTTTACATTGCACAATCTTCTTATGTTTTACTTGTCTAGTTGATACTCAAGTTTTGTCATTATTTAATCGTCTATACCCACAATTTACATGTAAAAGTTAAAGTAAAGACTCACGTTCAAGTTGACTAACTCAATTCTTTAATTAAACTATACTTCAATACACATTTCAACCATATCAACAAGATCACATTTGTAACACCTCAAACCCGGCCTAAACGTTATGGCCGAATCTGGCAATATCACATGGAATGGAATTTGAAATCGAACTTATGAAGTTAAAATCATTTCCATTTATTATCTTCTATTTATCTCTCATCAATTTCAAAATAATTCTCTCTTTAATTTGATTCGTTTAAAAACATATTCTGTAACGGAAGCTTTTAAAAACGTGTTATTTAAATAAAATCGTTCGTGTTTAAGAAAGCATAGTGTATTATAAAACTGAGTTTTCGTGGCAGTTCAAAAGTTCATGAAAATAGTGAAAAATCCAAAACGAAAGTAAATAGTCCAAATTACATAAAAAATACTCCAAAATAATAAAAATTAAAAACCTTAAATGGAATTAAAAACGTTCAATAAACTAGTGGCCACCGCTGAGTCCTCCGCCGCACCGAACCCTCTAAGTCTGGGTATTACTTGTACAGATAAAACGGAAAGGGATGAGTTTACGTAAACTCAGTGTGTAATCCCTACAGATAACATGCATACAGTCAATCACAACAAACAGTCAAATGCAGTTTGGGCCTAAAACCATCTCAATTTCAGTAGCAGTTCGGGACTTAGCCCATTTCAGTTTTAGTCTCAGATATGCATTAGGGCCTAAGCCCGTCACAATAACAGTATCAGATACACATTAATCAGTAAACAGAGTCCTACCCAACTAGCCTCTACACATCATCTCCGTCCATCCCTACACTCCATATGGGGCGTAAAACACCCACCCATCCCTACACTCCAAGTAGTACCGAATGCGACATATAATCAGTAAATTGCAGCTGAGCTACCAGATAATAGGCTTAAGAGCCTTTCAGTACACTTCCTCCAAATATCAATATCTCATCCCAATGCAATGCAATATACAGTATATGACATGCTAGTACATGAATATCAGTTATATATACAGTTTAGTATTCATTCATGTAATTATCATGCTTAGTACATACATCATACAAACAGTTCACGCATTTAAGGGTCTAAATAGTGCTTATCGATCCTATAGTAGGTTCACAATTGACTTGGGCGACCTGTGCAACCTTAGAACACATTTCAGTTAAATGGGCTCACACGCTCATGTGGCCTGGCCGTGTGGGCCCATATGCCCGTATGGCCCATATGGCCCAATTTGGCCTTCGTCGTGTGATCACACAGCCTGGCCCAAAATCCCACACACCCGTGTGGATTACCCGTGTGGACTCACACGCTCGTGTGGCCCATACGGTCCAAATCAGTCTAGCCCGTATGTCACACACGGCCTACCTGGCCACCACACAGCCGTGTCTTGCATGCACGGCTGGCCTCGTTGATCACATGCCCGTGTGGCGTCAACAGTTTACTTTTTCAACTTTCGCCGAATCCCATTTACTGCATTTTCGGGTACACACCTGGTACGATTTCGATGCTACCGCAACTACGAACACTCCAGAACCTAAAAATTGATATACCAATCATTCAAAAACATGCTTAAAACACGATTAAATTGAAACCACAAACCGACAAAGATCCAATTCGCTGTTCATTACTTACCTCGAACTCCAAAATAGTTTTGGCTATAATTCCTCAGAAGAAAAGCCCCTTTCTTACCGATTAGTTGCTGCCAAAACCCCACAATTAGATTAACAAAAATAAACCATTAATACTAAAACTGCGCTAAACGGAACCTACTCTCCACTCGATGAATAACACTTACCACAAGATGAAATACAAGTCAAAAGTATCAATATTAATGGAAAACAAAAGAAAATGAAGAATAAGGAAAAAGATGAATGTCAGAATTTTGTGAGGAAAAAGGGAGAGAACCGAAATTTTGGGAAAAAAGGAAAAAGAAGATGTTTTACACATCCCTTAATTCTCTCCCTTAAACCCACTACTCAATAACTTCCACAGAATTTTTGTTTGATCGAAACTCTCTCGTCAAACGAGCAAAATAAACTCCCATGCTTGCGCAGGGATTCGAACACTAGACCTCTAACACACTAACACACATCTTAACCACCAGACCAGCAGACCTATTCTGATATGGTTTACAAACTTTTAATTAAAAGCCTACTAGCCAGAAATAGTGGTTAAGTTAGAAAAATGCTAAAATTTGCCAAAGCTAGGACTTGAACTTGGGACCTCACACACATACCCAGAACACTTAACCACTGAAGCATATTCACAGTTTTGTTAAATTTTCACAAAAGCAGAAACAAGAATTTTAGGGCGTTACAACATTTTGTAGTATACATTCCAAATGAATACATACATAGTCATGATTAAATATCACAACACTCACATACAATTCATCACATACTTAGAGTCCACAGATTCTTATCAAATGTTCATGCTATCCTCAACGATTATTCATGCACTCATTCATTTCTTTCGGAACTTAGATTATAAATGACTTATCTAAAAGATTTACAAGAGTCCTCATGAGAGATCTCACATTTGACCAGGCTACTTATTCCTTAACTTAATCTTAACTCAATCCCCATTCCTTTACAAATTTGAAATCGCCAAAATTCATATCCCACATACATACCTTCATCCTATTATTCGTATAAGTATGAATTCCATACTATCAATGATTATAGATCCATAGTTTAATTAATTTCATATAGATATATTTTAGTATGAACAAAATATATATACAACAGTCAGTGTAGAAGTTCACCTGATCCTCACCTATTGCCGTTCAAAACTCCAGATTCAACCATCTAATTAGAAATCACTACACAATGAACATGGAAACATTGTTGAAACCCATTCACATACCTTTGCCCATTTCTCAAACATGGACAACCCCGTACAAAGCCCATTTTTCTTTAATCTTAACATTCAACCAAAATTAACAACTTACTCTTCAAAATTCCACCTGCATAACCGAAATACTCACCAAAATACGAAGTAATATTCTACTTTAGATCTGATCTTTAGTTCCAGCCCAATGATAGCAAACCATAGACGGCTTCCAAAGAAAGCTATAGCAGTATTTTCAAAGGAAAGAAAAAGATAAAACGTCTCCCTCTCTTCAGCACATTTAACTAATATTTATTTATAGATAGGACCCATGTTCCCATAGAAACTTAACATGTGTCACACCCTTTCAAAATATCTTCGTTAATGGTCTACAATTGTAAATGCAAATATAAATAAGAATCCAATATGAACAATACCTAGTTACACTAACCAAAGGGGGTTCTAATTACTATATTCACAATGCAACTAGTATTGTTACTCTAATAACATGGCGTACTACGCCTTTGGCGAGCACTCATTTCTAAATCATCTCTCCACCAGGCTGTTATCTCACTAAACAATAACTAGATACTAGGACTTTGTCAAGCGAGCTGTTACATACTCTTAACCACTTAACACAGACTTTTCCTTAATATATGGCAGAAGATCAGGAAATCAAATTCTTACTCTTGTGGTGGTTACTATACATCTCCACGTATACGCTAAATAATCATTTGGGCGAATTACATTACATCAGGCAAACTTTTTATTGCTATGCACCAAAACCTTAAACCCATCAGGATTGGAGTGTTACAAGTTTAATAGCTTTGATGTAATCTCTATGAAAACTCCTTTTGATTCTAACATATAACTGATAAAGAATAAAGGAAATAATGTTTCTTAATTAGAGTATGCTAAAATTATTGGAAACCTTATGTTCTTGATGAACTACACTCGACCTGATATTGCATATGCATTCAGTAGACTAAGTAGATATGCCCACAATCCTAACAATGAGAGGAATGCTCTAAAGCGTTTACTTAAATACCTTAAAGGTGTTATAACTTGGAAGTTAGAATTTTTCGGATACCTTGCAATCCTAAAAGGATATTGTGATGCAAACTGGGTAGCTGATAATGATGAAGTTAACTCTACAAGTGGATATGTCTTTACTTTGGGTGGAGCAACTATTTTTTAAAAGTCTGCTAAACAAATATGTATTGCTCGCTCCACGAAGGAATAAGAGTTTATAGCTCTGGACTTAGTCGAGTAAGAGGCCGAGTTGCTTAGGAATCTACTTGAAAGATTCCATTATGGAAAAAATCGACACCTCTCATATCTTTACTATGTGACTCACAAGTTGCAATTTGTTTTTCTAAAGGCCAAGCTTACAATGGTAAGAAGAGGCATATTCAGATAAGACATGAATTTTTAAGACGTTTAATAAAGAATGGAATACTTGCTTTGGAGTACGTGAAGTCTGAAAGGAACCCAGCTGATCCACTAACCAAAGGGTTAATCAGGAAAATAGTTCTTGATTTGTCGAGGGGAATGAGTTTTAAGCCTAGTGGTTGAGGAATTCATGGTGGATACCCAACTTAGTTTTCTAAATTCAATATGGTCAAACGAAACCATGGAAAGATTCATAGTGTACATATCCCTATGGCAAACGATGTATATGCATAAGGTTGAGTTCTTACTCTTAATAAATTCATATCCCAAGGTTTGAACGATCCTATTGAGACGGACTTGATGAATTCACTGACATGTGAGGTTGAATTTCTTACTCTTAATGAGTTCATATCCTAGAGTTTGGGTGGTCCTATTGGGACGGACTTAATGAATTCATTGAATTTAAAATTGAGAGGATGAGCTTAATAAATGCTCTTAATGATTTCATAGTCATGATTCGGGTAGTCTATATTAAGATAGACTTGATGAAATCACTTATATAAGTGTGAAGAACTAGCCATCTTCTATGAAAAACAGTAGGTTGTCTTTTTAGAGTACTTACTAACATCCCGAGGTGTATTGGCTAAAACTTGTTGATCTATCGTGGAACATCAATTGGATCTGAGATTAGTTGTGTGTCATAAGTTAGTCCTTATCTTAACAAGTCAAGATTCATTCACTTGTTAAAGATAAGAATCACTTATTTCACCACGTACTAGTTCAAATCCACAAGATACTAGTACTTAAGTGGCTTATTTCGATGTTGTTCTTCTCACGTTTTACCTTTTCTCATGTTTATAAAAATTCCAAATCTTTTGCATTAGTGGGGGAATGTTGGTAACACAAAAAATATTTTTAGAATATTTTCAGTTGCGGAAAATCCTTTGACTATTATAGAAAATATTTTCAGAATATTTTCGGTTGAGGAAAATCCTCTTCTATTTTTGAAAATTGACACTGTTATTTCACCATTTTGCTCATACAGAAAACAATATAAATAACAGGTCATTCTTCTCATTTTATATAACACAAGCAAACATCAGTTCTCCTTTTTCTCTCGTCTATTTCTTTTAGCAGTTTTTCTAGTCAATTTTTTTGACTAAATTTTTGCTTTCATTGTCGATTCATTTCGAGAAGAACAATACCAATTGTGTTCCACCTTCTTTATTCGGGTGTACGAATATTGAAGTTCTGTGTTAACCTTGAGGGGCGACATCCAGTACACGATTATATCTATCAGGGCGAATTTGCTTCTCAGGCAATGGTTCTTCCGTAGCATAATGATTATTTTATTTGTTTACACATGCCTTGTTTTAATCTCGTTAAAGTCATAACAACTCTACCGTATAAAAATGTTTGCATAATTTTATCTAATTAATTTTATTCCATTCCAAATAATTTGATAACATGGTCTATTAATTTAAATCCACTTTGGATTCCTCATTTAATCCAATTAAACAGATATCTGAAATGACTAAATTAACCCAGATCAATCTAATCATTAAATTGAGAAAACACCTATTACTCCAATAAGTAAATTCAGTGAATCATTTCTCCTTGGTGAATTGTTTACAGTTCTATACAAGGGTTTATGTTAAATGCAATCTGTTAAAGAGTTATGTTAAGCTAATAACAGGGTCGATTGAAGATATATAATTAATAAATTCCAACTCTTCACTTATTGATCATGAATTATTTAGCCACAAAATTATTCCATTAAAATATTAAGATAGAACTCCCCATTATACCCTTATTAATATCAATGGCTCTTTTAGGAGCAGGAAAACGTCTCCAAAAGGAGTTGATTTTGTATAATATATAGATAATGTAATAATTAAATCTTATGTACAAAATGACATAAAAATAATCATAATTGGTTGTATATGTATATAATTAATATATAAAGAGTAATTTATAAATTAAAAAATTATCTCTTTAGTATATAAAGTAAATTTATAAATTTAAAAAATTATATCTTTAATAAATAAAGTAAAAGATATGTACTAAAATAATAGTTTTCATTTTAAATTTTTTCTATGTATAATAAAAAATTTTAATTTTTCAATTATTAAAATATGAACTCTCTTTTAATTAATACATATAATTAATTTGTGCATCTCACAAGAAAGAAACTAGTATTTATATATTTCATATTTATTTTAAAGTTTATATATTATATTTTCTTTCAATTTTATAATTTTTATAAGACCATATGCTTTTTTTTCTGAATTTTTGGATATTTATTTTCATTTTTAATAATTTTTTAAGGTATATAATTTGATAAAAGAAAAAATATATTTTTATAAAGGAATGGCACGTGGCATTTTTCCTTAGCTAAAATAGTCCAAACTTTTTCTTAACAGATGTTAAATCAAGGATTAAAAACATAATGGAAGCATATATGAAAAAATAGATGGAAAATGACAAATGAGTATGACCTTTGCTATTTCTTTTTGTTTTCTTTTTAATTTAACGGACTGTGTTCTCTTATTCAAAAAACTATATATTTATTTATTTTAGTACTTTTTTTTTGTTAGCTTCCAGTTCAGTGTAGGGTTGAAGAAGCAGATAGACGCCACCGTTTCTCTCTCTCGCAAAACCCTAACTCTCCATTTCTTCTCTTCAAAACCCTTTTTGTTCTCTTACGATTATATTGGTCTTCTAGTAGTTTCTAATTTTCTTTCACGTAGGAAACAATGGGAGCTTCATTGCCTCCGAAAGAAGCTAACCTCTTTAAACTCATCGTTGTAAGGATTCGATTTATTTTTTATCTCTTGTATTTCAATTCGCATTTCTACTTGATAGCTATACTCCTATTTCTTTTCTATTTACTTTGTGTTTATATGAGCGTACTTCTTTACTTCCTTTGTTCTTTGCTTGTAAAACACCTGTTTGATACCGATCTGCTTGGTTGCTGAGAAAATTGGTGGATATGAAATGAGAAACAGAAAATTGGATTAGATATGCTTGTTTGCCACTTAGACTTTTTTGGCAATTTTTTATGTTATAAAGTTGTTTTTTTTTTCTGTTTAGTTAATGAAGCTTAATTATGCTTAGTCGTTTTGATTAATTTATTAGATCAATGAGTTCGATTTTGTTGAGAAGCTACTGTAAAAAAATGGAATTTTTCTTTGAACTTTCTTTTTTTTTTTTTAATCATCTTTTTAAAGTAAGGATGCGCTTTGCGCTTTCCTTTAGTGACAATTCATTTGTATCATCATGGATAAAATTAATGTAATCAGCGTGTTTCGTTGTCTTGCCATTTTAGCTATTTCTCTTGCATGTTTACATTTATAAATTCAAGTTTTGTTAACTCCTAATGGCTAGCAATTAGGGCATTTTGGCTTTACACACATAAGCATTCAAGACTCTATGGTGCCGTTTGTGAATCAATCCATGTAACAATTTGGAATTGACCGAGCTAGTCCTTGTTGTAAATGTAGACTTGAAGGTTTAATTTTGATTATGGGTTTGTATTTGATGCCTTGTACACTGAGAGTGAACCTTATTATGACATGTAATTAAAGAACAAACAGTGATTTTTAATATTCTTAAAAATAAATATAATAGTTACATCTTTTAATAGGCAGCATCATGTGGTTTACTGTAGCATGATGCATCATACATAATAAGTTCTTTGAATAATTATATATTTTAAGAACGTTTTCCATACTTAATTGAGAGTCCACTGCCCAATTGAGAGTCCACTGCCCCACCCTTTTTTTTCTCTAAAAAATTATTTACGGTCAAAGCTAGAGTTTTGACCGGTGAACTCCATTTCAATTTAATTGTAATTAACTGTTGACGTAGTTTTTTTCTCCTTCCGTACTTATTATCTGTTCATATACTCTCGCCAGTTCTCATGA
The DNA here is from genome assembly GCA_025698475.1 of Gossypium anomalum. Taxonomy (NCBI): domain Eukaryota; kingdom Viridiplantae; phylum Streptophyta; class Magnoliopsida; order Malvales; family Malvaceae; genus Gossypium; species Gossypium anomalum. Next base: position 20,287,593 of record CM046957.1, read on the forward strand.
CTGAATTTTTATATTATTGACATGGATCTCTATGTGCTATTGCTAAAGCTCTTTATATTTTCATCACTGCAGAAATCATATGAAACTAAACAGTACAAGAAAGGACTGAAGGCTGCAGATGCTATACTTAAAAAGTTTCCTGATCATGGAGGTAGTTTAATTTCCTGCACCTATTTCTCCCCTTTTTTTGTTATTGCTTGAGAGTCTCTTAATTTTTTAGTGTATATAGTTTGCATGGTCTTTTTAAGCGTGCCTGTATAAAGATGGAAAAACTTTGAAGCAAATAAACATTATACTTTACAGGAAAAAAGGGCCATCAGTAGATAGTTTGTGTTGATATCCATGTAATTAATTTACACAATCTTTACCAAAATGCCTCTGACATTGACATGATTGTTTCCATGTACTGCTTTCTTGTGTCCTATATGATTTATGTGAATTGTATTTTTGAAATCATTGGCTGTCTAGTTTTTTGTCAATAATGTAATGGTTTTATAGATAAGTGGAACAATGTATGTGGGGATGCTCTTTACCAATTGAATATATTGCATTGCTTTGGGATATATAACTCATTTTGTAACCCATAAGGTTTCAAGTATGCAATATTTTATTAATTTCTTCATATTGGTTGGTTTTGTGTCTTCAAACGTGGTTAGTATTGGTATAGTATCTGTAGTTCTCTGTTGTTTTATGGGCTTTTGTTCCATACTTATAAATATGTTGTTTTTACTTTGTTCTTTATATTGTGTTTCTCTATTGTTTTATGGGCTTTTGTTCCTTGCTCTCAGAAACATTGTCAATGAAGGGGTTGACCTTAAATTGCATGGATCGTAAAACTGAAGCATATGAGCTCGTTCGGTTAGGTTTAAAGGTTGCCTTGTTTTTCTTTCAGCCTGTTTAATTTCAAAGCAATGTCACTTTTTTCTAACAGTGTTTTTATGTTTGTGTCTTTATGTAGAATGATTTGAAAAGTCATGTCTGCTGGCACGTGTATGGTCTCCTCTATCGATCAGATAGAGAATACAGGGAGGCTATCAAATGCTATCGCAATGCTTTGAGAATAGATCCAGACAACATTGAGATACTACGGGACTTGTCACTCTTGCAGGTATACCTTCTTTACCTTATCTGTAATTCCTCTTTTTAGACTCAGTATTTAATCTAAGATGTTCATCAGTAGTATGCTTGATCACGTGCTCACTCAAATTCTTGACATTGATGCTTGGCATTCTTGAATGTTTAAAGGAGTTTCTCTTGTAAGCTTTGTTGTTTGCCTTGAAGGTTTTTCAGATTTCATTGTGGAGTTTGATAATCTTAAAGTATTGGGGGTTCTAATTGGCAAACCAAGGTTTTCTACTGAAACAGTTTGATGCCCACATTTATGCTAAGTTCATGGCCAAGGCTGGTTCATTGTGGTAACTTGGTATAACTGGATGAAAATCCCAAGATTGGGCTAAAGGTAGTTGTGAAAGAATTTAAGCATTTTTTATTGCTTGAGGGAATCTGCTAGTATATGGATAGAATGGACTAAGCTATATTGAAATAGAAACAACAGAAATGAAGATATGTGGCTTAAAACGGGGGAATGGTAGATACAGGATGTGTTAGATCCTAGAAGTAGACTTATAAAGCATACAAGGCAGCTGTTTTATCTTTTTTGTAACTCTGCAAATTTAGATCATAGTTTTTTGTTGCAATTGATGGCCTTTGGTCAAGGAAAATGCTATAGCGCGCTTTGTGTGATAATCTGGAAGCACTTTTTATATTAGAATTGATTCAGATGTAGCATCTTAAACAAAGGTTTTGTTTTGTTGCACAAACAAATAAAAAGTAATTGAGTCAGAAGCAACCATTTGATTTGATCCGTTCATTCTCGTTGTTTCAGAAGAATTAACCTCCTTGAATTGATATGTTCTGGTCTATCCAGATCTGCAGCAGATCTTCTCTCTCATTCTACTAGTTCCCTGATGGTTGAAAGTGCTTATAGATCGAATTTTGCTCGGATCAGATCTGATCCGGTGCTTAACTTCATATGCATCTGTGTCTTACTGCTTCAGGGTAGTGAAAAATTCAGTGTCTTTGATACTGAAATTGTTGAATTTTAATTTAAATGGAGATCAGTGATGTTTTGATTCTTGATTTTCTGGCTTTCATTTCTGTTATTCTTTTGCCCATTGTCTGGTGCTTACCATAACTATGGGCTTTTAGTTATTGATATTTTGATGATTTCAGTCAGAGTCAGCGGTAGCTTTTTTGGGATTTTTAGTTTGTATGGTGTATATACCTTAATCAGTTGAAGGAAAAAAAGCATGAAGATCATGAGTACTTGTCTTTCTGCTAATAACATTTTCTCATGTGTATTGTTTAGGTTGTTTAAGAAATTATTGTTGTTATATTTGTTGTCTTCGCTTGCAGGCACAAATGCGAGATTTGGCTGGATTTGTTGAGGCAAGGCAGCAGCTTTTGACTTTGAAACCAAATCAGCGTATGAACTGGATTGGCTTTGCTGTAGCCCACCATTTAAACTCAAAGTATTTATTGTTCCTTATTTATTTCCTTTTTTTTTTCCCCTGATAAAGACTTTGTTCCATTCCTATATCACCTTTTCCAATCTTGATTGTATTTTGTGAAATTTGATTTAGAATGTTGTTCTTGTAATGCTATATTGGAAGCTTGGGATCGAAAGGCCTGTTAGTATTGAAGATCAAAATATTTGTTGATATAATTAAAGCCTTCCTTTAAATTAAATGCCTGAGAATCTTAACTCTATTTTCTAATTACATGATCAAATGGGTGCCAACATGGATGAAATTACTGATGATTTTAAAAATGTGGTTCATAGGGTTTAGACTGCATTGAAGATGCTTATAATATATATAGGCAGGTGGGTAGATGGATAGATAGGTGCCCTACTACTCTACTTGGAAGCTGGTGAGACGTGCATATATGAATTTTCTGTTGCAATTTTGCATGTTACAAGCAATGCTTGCATTGCCGACTTCTTTTGTTTTTTGCTATATTATCTCAAAACAAAGATGATGTCCTATTTGCTTCTGCTTCTACATGATGATGTCAAATGATTCTATGTTGCATATTTGTTAGAATAAATTTAAGTTATTGTATTGGCATATATCATTTTCATCCATGCATCAACCAAGTAGTTCTAAGTTAATGAAGTTGCCCTTATTTCCTTTCATTCTCTAGGTATGTACGCTGAATGCCTTTTTTTTTTGGTTGATATTAGTGGTGCAAAAGCAGCTGAAATATTGGAAGCATATGAAGGGACATTAGAAGATGATTATCCACCAGATAATGAGCGTTGCGAGCATGGTGAAATGCTTTTATATAAGGTATTGCTCTTGTAGTGATTTTATATATTTTGCCTGCATCTGGATGGAACTAGCATTCCTTATACAGACGTTCAAAAAATTTAGATTTTATACTAATCTATAATGGAATTATAAAATTGGTGTCACTAGTTAATTGGAGACCATGTGGTTCATGAGATTATCCATAAATCCAATAGAGTAATAATTAATTTGCAAAGTATTTAAGATATAAAATTCTTTTTATGTTCTTTATAAACGGTATCCTATTTTTGTATTAATTCTATTTTTGCATATGAAATTATAAAAGACCTATCATTTCTTCCCTACTTTTTCCTTCCACAAGTATGTCTGCCAAGATCTTGTTTACTTTTGTGTAAATGTTACACCTGATATCGTAAAAAAAAATGTACTTATTTTAGAAGTATTTTTTTCATGATTTATGTATATTGCTGATAAATTAAATGATGTCCAAGTTTATTTTAATCTGAGGTGGAGGACTAAGGCCTTGTTTAGCATTGTTTTTCAAACTAGCTTTTCAAGCCAAAGCAACTTTTTGACACATAAGCAATGCTAAATAACTAGCTTCTACCTTCAAATTGGCTTTTCAAGCCAAACCAAAAAGCTAAATAATCCAGTTTTTGGCTTTTGAAAAAGCCTGTTTGAGTGGGAAATTATAAAATTGCCCTCTCATTTATAATGTATATTCAAATTAAATTTTATAAATAATTTATATTAATTGCTTAAAATGTATTTAAAATTTATATTTTATATATCATAATATTAATAATGAGTTACCATAAATTAATATTTTAATATTTTAATTATAATATAAGTTGAATATTTTTTAATATCAAAAGAAATTAACATTGCATCATGGGATCCCTTAGCTTGTACTTCAAAATTTTGTATTAAGAGACAAATAATAATTAAGACATAGGAAAAGAAAATTACTTTGCATTTTAGTCAATTATTCTATCAAATATCTAAAATATGGTCTATATATTTAAATTAAATCTTACTAACAATTTATATGAGTTGCCTAAAGAGTATTTAAAATTTATATTTTATATATTATAATATTAACAAATTTGAATATCATTTAAATTAACTTATTTTTTCCTTTCAAACTTCATGTCTAACATAGACATTGTAACTTTTTCATGCTAAACGCTTGAAATCTTACACCACACTTTTTCATAGAACTTTTCAAAATCAACCTTTCCAAACACAGCTTTTCAAGAGCATTTTTCAACTGCAGTAGCAATGCTAAACTAGCTCTAAGTTGTAGCCCATAACAACTTTTGTGTCTCAACTTTTCTTTTTATTTAATAAATGGTCTACCCTTTTCTTTTAACATACTCTTTTTTTTTGGTTTTTTAACACCAGTAACAAGATGTGGAAATAGCTTGACGAGTTGGACAACTACCTAAAACACATTGCAGTAGCATTTATTTCTTTAATAAGTTTCTGCTATATAATGCACATATATCTACATATATTGTGCATGATGGATGCCATATATTACCACTAGACTAGTTGTATATTGGAGCTCTTTTTAATTTCTCTGTGGGTATGCTTTTTTTTTTTTTTAGATCTCTTTGCTAGAGGAATGCGGATTTCATGAGAGAGCACTTGAGGAATTGCACAAAAAAGAACCAAAAATAGTAAGTGTTAAATGTATATAATGCCAGGATATTTTTATGGTTAAAAATTTGAAATTTTTTTAAAGTTCGGAAATCTTGGATCTTAAGATCTAACAACTTCTGCTCTTCTAGGTTGATAGATTGACTTACAAAGAACAAGAGGTTTCTCTCCTGGTGAAGCTTGGGCGCCTAGAAGAAGGTGCCAACATTTATAAGGCTTTACTCACGTTGAATCCTGATAATTACAGGTGAATGCATTTGGCTTTTCTTTTGAAGACCTAGTTAGCAACGAATCTTTCATGGCTAATTATATGGTCGAATTATGGTTTTGGTTCCTGTACTATGCTCAGATTTTAGATTTAGTCCCTATACTCTAATTTGACTTAATTTGTCCCTCTACTTCTATAGTTTCATTAGTTAACACCATTAACTATTCCGGTTAAAGTCCTGAGGTGAATTTTTCTTAAAAACACACATTCCAATAAAAAATTCTATGTCAATATGATGAGTTGGAAGAGGTGTTTTCAAGAAAAATCCATGTCAACATTTTAACCGGAATAGTTAACACTTAACTGTGTTTACTATTAGGATTAAATAATGACATTATAAAAGTAGAAGGACCGAAATTATGTCAAATTAAAGTACATAGACTAAATCCCACATTTGAGCATAGTAGAGGGACCAAAACCATAATTTGACCCTACTGATGATATCAACCAACCATTTATTTTATCGAGCACCTAAGTCCTTCTTTATTGCAGTCATGAAAGTTATGCATCTGGCATCTCTTTTGAATTGCTTTTGGCTCTGATAAACAGGCTTCTTACTGGTGTGTACTTTTCTGTTTGTGTATCTATATGTTCCAGGTATTATGAAGGCTTGCAGAAATGTTTTGGTCTTTATTCTGAAAATGGCAAGTATTCCTCTGATGAAATTGATCGGTTGGATGCACTATACAAATCTCTTGCACAGCAGTACACTTGGTCATCTGCAGTTAAGGTGATGTACTTGTCTTGTGCTTCTATTTTTGATTATGATGGATGTTAACGATATGTTCTTTTTGCAAGAACTTTCTATTTGTGGAAAATGCTAGTATAAACTGTTTTATTATGTGCTAGCTGTTAGTCATATTGATTTGATTTTCTGTTTGTATCTTTTTTGTTTTACATGTTCCAAACGGTAGCTTTGTATGTGCATTTTATGATATTTCTCTCTCTCTGTCTCTCTACTTATCTATCTATCGGATGTATTTATATATTGACATGATGGAATACCAATGAAAACCTTGGGTTTCTTCAGAGCACTGAAGTTTTCACACTTTTCTTATAGAGAGATGGGGGGGGGGGGGAGGGGTCAGTTTTATTTTTATTGATGGCCGGAATAAGAAATGATGTGATGAGAAGAATCTGATGAGCTTCTACCAAAGATAAAAGCCATCTAATGTCACGACATTCTTAAATTATCTAGACAAAGATGGTTATGGTATCCTGAAATACCTAATAGATGTCTTGATGTTATGATACTAGGAACTATTTGTGGTTAAAATTCTTCTTTTATATCCTTCAAATTTTGGAGTTGATGTGGTGGTAGCATCACAAATTTGAGAGCTATTTCTTATTGATGAGTATTTGTTCTTTAAGTTAAGCTGCAATTTTCCCGTACAAATACCTTTTAAGGGTGGCCGGAATAAGAAATGATGTGATGAGAAGAATCTGATGAGCTTCTACCAAAGATAAAAGCCATCTAATGTCACGACATTCTTAAATTATCTAGACAAAGATGGTTATGGTATCCTGAAATACCTAATAGATGTCTTGATGTTATGATACTAGGAACTATCTGTGGTTAAAGTTCTTCTTTTATATCCTTCAAATTTTGGAGTTGATGTGGTGGTAGCATCACAAATTTGAGAGCTATTTCTTATTGATGAGTATTTGTTCTTTAAGTTAAGCTGCAATTTTCCCGTACAAATACCTTTTAAGGGTGGGTACATGACCATGAATTGACATGGCCAGGTTACTGCAAATACCCAACTGCTCTTATAATTCGAGTTTCACAGTGTGGATGTAATTAATTAGTTTTCTTCCGGTAAATCACTGTGACACAGTGTGCATTCTCTTTGCCAATAAATGCATACTTTCTTTATGATGTATCAAAAATATTCCTGGACTGATATTGAACTTTGTTTTCTCAATTATTAGAGGATACCACTTGATTTTCTGCAAGGAGACAAGTTTCGTGAAGCAGCAATTAGTTACATTCAGCCTCTTCTAACAAAGGTATTAAGCAAATGAGATGGTTTTTGTGCTAGTTTGACTGGTGTTACTAGTATGTTGAGTGAAATAATGATACTATGTTCTCTTGTGCCTTCAGGGGGTTCCATCTTTATTTTCAGATCTTTCTTCTTTGTACAACCACTATGGCAAGGTAAGATTGCTCTTACTATTATTCAAAATTAGAATTAAGTTCATAAATATTAATTATCCTATGCTGCTTGTCAACTTGTTGGGAGCATGATTTCATTACGACTGATTTTCCTTCTCTGTTGACACTTAAACAGGCAGACATATTGGAACAACTTATGCTTGAGTTGGAGCATTCAATTAGGACGACTGGGAGATTCCCTGATAGGTAGTATGTGCTTTCAACCTTTGTGTAATAGTATAGTAAATCTTAACCGCAGATAAATTATTATATATGCTCCTCTTAGAGGTGATATAGTTTTGTTTAGAGCTTAACTAAATAATAAGCAGTAATAGTATAGTAAGTTTTTGTTTAGTTAAGCTCTCAATCATTTATATGTTATCTGTGCGTACGTAATGGTTATTCCATATGGTTGTGTTGCGTGTAAAGAACCTTTGTATTTGTTTGCCTCTAATACTGAAGCACATTGTTAGTGTTATGCTGAGTCATCTGTTTTCTTGTGTTTCATATTGAGGGCAGGACAGAGAAGGAGCCCCCTTCAACACTTTTATGGACTCTGTTCTTTTTGGCTCAGGTAGGTAAAGATCAGTTTTCCCCACCCAGCTGGTCATGGTCCTTTCTTCTTTTTTTCCTGGGAGTATATGTTTGGTGCTTCTTTTTTTTTTTTTTTTGCAATTTTCTCTGAGTAAGTTTGTATTTATTAATGCAGCATTATGACAGAAGAGGACAATATGATATGGCTTTTTCAAAAATTGATGAGGCTATACAGCATACACCAACTGTAATCGATTTATACTCTGTCAAGGTTTGTTCATGTTGTCAATCTTAAACATTTTGCATTGGCTTCATCTGCCCAGTAGTATTCGTTTATTTTGAATTTGCTTTGCCTGGTTTGTCTTGCATCTCATGAGACAGCAATTCCTGAAAACTGTTCAAGATATTTCCTTGGACTTTTTACTCACTTGCAAGACTTATTTCTTACTTTGATACTGGCCTTGATTGATTATTTTGTTGTGCACTAAGTTATGAAGTTGCTATACATATTCATTTAAAATGGATAGAAGTTTTTCTTTTCATGAACAAAAGTCTTGATGGGCATGAGGCAGGTAGATGACCACTTTTCTTAGATTTAGGGTTTTGTCTAGGTAGCTTTTGCTTATTTATGAATCTCTTTATTCTGTCGTTTGGAGAATTTATTGGAATGTTCTTGAAGATGGGTCTACCGGTAATACCAGTTGCTTCTTTGGTGACAGAGTCGGATATTGAAACATGCTGGTGATTTGGTAGCTGCAGCTTCATTGGCCGATGAAGCTAGGTGTATGGATCTTGCAGATCGCTATATAAACAGTGAATCCGTCAAGCGTATGTTGCAGGCTGATCAGGTTCTATAGCTGTTTCCTATCTTTTGACTTTTTTTTCCTTTCATATTTGATATTTGTTACTTTTGAAATTTATTTCACTGTTACTGTATGCTTTGCCAACTTTTTCCACTCTTGAAGGTGGCCTTGGCAGAAAAAACTGCTGCATTGTTCACAAAAGAAGGGGACCAGCACAACAACCTTCATGACATGCAGTGCATGTGGTCCGGTTTTGTTGATTAATTGCCTTGGCCATCTTGTTATCTCTGATTATTATTTGGATACACCTACTGAGTGCTTTTCATCTTTTGAAGGTATGAACTTGCTTCTGGTGAAAGTTACACTCGACAAGGTTATCTTGGACGGGCCCTGAAGAAATTTTTAGCTGTGGAGAAGCACTATGCTGACATTACTGAAGATCAGTTTGATTTTCATTCTTATTGTTTACGGAAAATGACGCTGCGTGCATATGTTGAAATGCTAAAGTTTCAAGATCAGTTGCATTCACATTCTTATTTTCACAAAGCTGCAGCTGGCGCCACCAGGTGAAGCTTTTTGTTAGGACCTGCAAGCGTTTCTATGCTTCAACTTAGATTTATTTCGTTTGACTGTGGATGTAAAATACAATGTAATCTGTGGTCTACCTGTCAGGGTGCTTTTTGCGTCTCTCACATATTGTTGAATAATTCCTGCTTTTGGTGCTTCATTTTGGGTTGGGTTCATCTTGCCTCCCTCTTTTTGCTTGATTGTATAGATTTCAGGTGCATTCATCATGTGTTAGTTGAAAGTTGAAATGATGCATTATCTGAACCTTGCTGTAAAAATGTGAAAAATTTCTTGAAGGCAATTTTTGTTAGTTACTTTATTACATTGTTTAGAAGGCAAATATTTTTTTGGTTTTGACACATACCTTAGTTGCAATAACTCCTGTTGTCCATGGTAGCTGTAAAAGTGTGAAAATTTTCCTGAAGGCAATTTTTGTTAATTACTTTATTACATTATTTAGAAAGCAAATATTTTTGTGGTTTGACACATACCTTAGTTGCAATAACTCCTGTTGTCCATGGTGGAGCCCTCAAGTTCAAATGCTTCTCCCTCAAGTTAACTATTAGCTAAAGGTGCTGATATTTGGATCTGCTTCTAGAGTCAACTTTAATTTAAGAACTACTATAGTACTAGTGTCTGATTTTATGAATCTAGCTGCTTGTGTCATACTTCACATGCTATTTTATGTTGTCTTCAGAGGATTCACATGATGACATCTTGTCGTACATATGAAACAGGATGAAAAAAATTGTTTGTAGTCTCAATTTACTTTTTTCTATATTTTGCAAATTCATATTTTCATGATATTTTTTCCCTAAAGTATTAAATATTCTTTTGGGTATATTGTTAGTTGTGATTTTGGCTGGTTAAATTAGTGGAAGGTTGTTTCTGGGGTTTCTGTTGGGTTAAATATGGAGAGTTGCTTGTTTCTGACTTTCTGTACCAGAAATTATTTGTCAGTTATAACTATTTGTATTGATTCTTATTGATGGGATGGTGGAATGGAAAGGATGATACACTGATAAGTTAATCAACAATTAACTTGGTAATTTTTGCGATCGATAGTGTCTGGTTTCTGTGTGGGTGTTTCTTTTGCAGAATCTCTTTGCTTGAAATTGGTGATTACATTGTTCTGCTTTCTTTGTGATAAGCATTGGGTTTTGAAATGCAGATGCTATCTAAAGTTGTATGATTCTCCTTTGAACTCTCCGGCTGAAGAAGAGGACCATACATTAAAGACTCTTCAGAAAAAGAAAATGAAGAAGCAGAGAAAAGCAGAACGAGCTAAGAAAGTATATCAGCTTGTTTTGATTATTCTTTGGTAATATATCTTTGATGATTTCATTGTGATGCTGCTCACTATTTTAGGAGGCAGAGGAGAAAAATGAAGAATCAAGTGCTAGTGGCACTTCTAAGTCTGGGAAACGACATGTTAAACCTGTAGACCCAGATCCTTATGGAGAAAGATTATTGAAGGTTATCTATATTGCCTTTCGTATGCGCTTTAGGTTCCTGATTAAATTGGTCAACGTGTCTCTACTGCCCCTGTTAAACTTGGGATTTGTTTAATGGTTTTTTCCCCTTTTATTTACAGACTGAGGATCCTTTGTCAGAAGCAACTAAGTATTTGAAGTTGCTTCAGAAGAATTCACCTGATTCTTTAGAGACGCACTTGCTTTCATTTGAAGTCAATATGAGAAAGCAAAAGATTTTGCTTGCCTTTCAGGTATTTATTTTTTCCATTAATTGAACAAAAGACGTGATTCCTCTCCATGTCGTGTTTGATCAACTTGAGCTAATATTTAAATGTGACAAATTGATAAGAATTTGGATCAGCATAATTTGTGATGAAGCTCCCTTGTCTGTTGTTTTCTGCACTCCTTTTCACTTCTGCCTTGATATCATCTTGGAGTAAGAAACTCTACCTGTAAACCAAACGTCTCTATTCATTCAAGTTTTATTTGGTAACTTGAATTTAGAATAGGTGATTTGGATTTGAAAATTGATATAATCGTGGTAAAACGTATGTACATATGACGTCCATGATTACTTTCAAGTTTATAGACTTGTTGGGTACCTATTTAATAGTGAATCTTTAGGTATTTTTGAATTTAAAGTTGATTCTCTTATGTTGAAATCTAAATAATTTGTTCATAGTACATGCGTTTTATACTCATTGTTTTTATAGCAAACTAAATCCAGATCCACTAGTTAAGTTCTTCCCAAACATAGTGTCAATGAAATATGCGTGAATTTGATAGTTTTTGTAATTTATCAGAGTTGGAGGACAATAGTTTTGCTCAGTTGTACTTAATTATTTTGTGAACTCATCTTCATATGTTTGTTCTCTTTTTATTTTCTTTGTCCTGAAGGCTGTAAAGCAATTGCTAAGGTTGGATGCTGAGTATCCGGATTCACATCGCTGCTTGGTATGTAACATCTGTCTTACCATATTGCGCACTGTCATGCACAGGTACATTCTTTTGGTACTTTTATGCAACGATCATCCAGTCTTTACTTCATTTGAATTTAATGCAATGCAGATTAAATTTTTCCATAAAGTGGGCTCAATGCCTGCTCCAGCAACTGATGCAGAAAAACTTGTTTGGAGTGTCTTAGAAGCTGAGCGACCATCCATCAGGTTCTCTTTGAAATGGCTTTATGATAGTTTTTTCCGTGCCCCAATTTTGTTGCATTACTGTTATCATTGTTTTTTTAACCTCTGATACATTGAATCCCTTTATTTTCTCTCTCTGCAGTCAATTGCAGGAGAAAACTCTAACTGAGGCAAATGAAAATTTCCTTCGTAAACATCAAGGTATTATTGAGCTTACGTAGCATGTACATTTTAGGCTCCTTGAGGTGGGTTGTTAATCATGCCATGTTCAATTTTCTGTTTTGCAGATTCTTTGATGCATAGAGTGGTAGTTGCAGAAATGTTATATATCTTGGATCCGACCAAGAAACTTGAGGCTGTTAAGTTAATTGAAGATTCATCCAATATGGTTGAGCCAACGTAATGCTTTGGTGTATTAAATTTTCCGCTGTTTGATATTGTTTCCATACGCTGCAACTAAATCTTGAGATTTAGTTGTTTGTTCCTTTTTTGCTTGTCCAGGAATGCAGCACTTGGACCAATCATGGCATGGAAGCTCAAGGACTGTATTGGAGTACACCAACTCTTGGAAAAGGTTCTTGTTGATCAAGATGCTGCTTTGAGTAAGTACACTTCTATGTTACCAAAATTCTTTAAGTGTTGGATATTGGAATGTGTTTGGCATGGGTATGTTCCATTTTTTTCTGTTTCAAAGTATATAGTGTTCTTAAAGGATCATATCGATATACATGTCTGGATATGTCTGACACGGGAACTATAAGATAATGATGGATCGGAGGAACATAGATTATTCTTATAAATTGATGATGACTAGAAAATTGACTTTTGACTACATCAACTTCTTCTGATCTGTTGATTGATTAGACCTTTATTGATTACATCTGAATTGGTAATTATCGTATTCTACAGGATGGAAAGTAAGATGTGCGGAGTACTTCCCCTACTCTACCTATTTTGAAGGTAGTCGTAGCTCTGCCGTGAACAACATGTTCAACAATCAGGAGGGCAAAACTCCAGTAAATGGTGGTGCAAGTGATCCCGAAATCAGTCAAAGCACAATTCCAATCATATCAAACGGAAAGCTTGAGGCATTTAAAAACCTTCCCATTTGAAGAGATGGTATATGGTACCAACTGACATTTGAACAATGGATTGGGATTAAGATTGTATGTTACCCTACAAGAAGAGTTCTTTGCGTCCCGTAAAAAATTGGATTATCTTGAGATTCTGCGAAGTCAAGCAATTCTTTCTTCTGCTTCTTTTGAGATCTAAATTTTCTTGGCCTGTCTTGATCGTGAAAGCATTTGTGTATAATTTATTATTGACATTAATGATTTTAGGGTTGAAAATACATATTTCACTGTTTCATTGAGGTCCTGCTGGCTCCTTGGTTGAGGCACAATAATAGATTTGGGCATTGCTTCTGGAAAGGTGGGGTTTAGAGGTAATTGTTGGAGCGTGTTGTACTTTTTCATGGTTTTAATTAGTTGTCATGGAAAATTTTGCTATGGAGTTGAATAGCATTGGTTCATTGATTACTTATTTGTTAATGGTTCTAACATTCAATTTTTAATTAAATTTAATCGATTAAAACAATCTTATTGATTGAAACGATGATTAAAGTGTCGTATACTCGTCTTCAAATATGATTTTTTTTTTTTTTTTTTTTAAACTGTAACCATAAGGGTGATATTTTATGTTTAATGCTATTGTCTAAAATAAACCTACTTCATCATATGATATAAAGCAACCTGCTTATAGTCTTGTCTTTGGAAGGCTTGCTAGAAGGTTTTTTAGTTTTCTTGCTCTGGTTCTTTTGTGTCGCCGCCTACACCACTAGAGAATTCAGAAGTCGCTATTTGTTGAATATTAAAAACTTAAAAATGTATATCATCTTTATAATTAAGTTTAAAGGAAGAATATTTTATTTTGGATGAAAATGTTATATGAGCTTATAGCTAAAATCTTAAGTTGGAACGTTCATAGGTTGGGAAAATCACGAGCAGTGAGATGTCTCAAAGAGTAAGTTGAGACAAATGAGGCTTCAATTATTTCTCATAAAACAAAGTTAAGTGCGAGACGTATGAGAAGGGTTCGTGAAAGGTGTGGTTTTTCTAGTGGAATTGAAGTTGACATAGATGGTCCTAGAGGATGGTTATCGGTGGAGTGGGTTGGTGATTGTTTAGTCCAATTAAGAAGCTTTTCTTCCTCGCATATCGGTGTTGAAATCGAGGAGGGTGAGGGGTTACCAAGGTTGAGAGTTATGGGGTTTGTCGGTTGCCAGGTGAAAGAGGAAGGGAGAATTCTTGGAGAATTATGGAACATTTAAGAAATAATAATTCTTTGCCATGGTTGGTGATGGGTGATTTCAATAAAATAATGTACTCATTTGAGAAACAAGGAGGTTGATTGCAGGATAAGGAAATGATGCATAATTTTCAAGAAGTATTGAAAGGATGTGATCTGAGTTATTTGGGGTTTTTCGGTCAATGGTTTACTTGGGAAAGAGGAAGGATGCCAGATAATAATGTGCATGAGAGATTAGATAGGGGTAGCAAATTCGACTTGTGAGGAGCTCTTTCCAGATTATTTTATGAAGCACCTGTCACATGGTTTTTTCTAATCATTACTTACTATTGGTAGATATTGTAGGTAAAAGGCGTTTATAGAGGGAAATGAGCAATTTCTAATTTAGATTCAATGTGATTTGGGTTTTCGAAGAATCAAGTGAGAAGTGCATTAAGGATATGCGGGAATCATCTAGGCTGGGTGTACCAACGAAGTTGGAGGAGTTAGGGAGGGAGTTGAGCAGATGGGCAAGGGAAGAACAAAGGTGTAGGAAACAGAGAGTGGAAGAGCTGACCTCAGTTGACCTTGATGAGGAGAATCTGATGGAGTTGATAAAAGTAAAGCTTGCATTAAATATGGAGGTTGATAAAGAAGAGTTGTTTCGATAGCACAGGGTGAGGGTTAATTAGTTGAAATTTAGTGATTGTAACATAACTTTTTCCCACAAATTTGCCATTAGCCGTAGGAATAAGAATAAGGTTAAAAGGATTACCAGACAAAGAGAAGGTGTGGGTGTCAAAAGATAGTAGTATGACTGAAGTTGTTTTCGAGTATTTTAAAGAGTTGTTCACAACCTCTTCAGTTATAGATAGTGGACATGTGTTGTCAGGGATAACTTCTAGGATCTCGGAAAGTATGAATGATGAGTTGTCTGTGGCTTTTACGGAAGATAAGGTATAGGAAGCGGTTAAAGGAATGACACTCCTAAAAGCATTAGGTATGAATGGTTTTCTAGTGTTAATTTTTCAAAATTACTAGCACATTGTGGGCAAAAAGATATCCCATTTTTGTATTCAGGTGTTAAATAATGAAAGGGAGATAAAGATATCAATAAAACAAGTATAATGCTTATTTCGAAGGTTGCAAATCCAAAATCGATGTCACAATTTTGTCCTATTAGCCTCTGTAACGTTTTCTACAAAATTATTGTGAAGACAATTGCAAATATGTTCAAGTTTTGGATGTATGCAATGATGAAGCTTAAAGGGATTTTTATCCCAGGGAGACAAATATTTGATAATGTTCTTATTGCTTATGAATTATTGCATGCATTCAAAAAGAGACACTCTGCAACCACAAGATCTTTTGTGCTGAAGTTGGATATGAGCAAGGTATATGATAAGGTGGATTGGGGTTTCATGGCTAAGGTAATGGAATGTATGGGTTTTAATTGAAACTGGATTGATATATTAATGAGGTGTGTGACAATTGTAACACCATTAACCCATATCTATCGCAAGAACAGGGTTACTGAGCATTACCAAAATTTACAGATTAATTAGCAGACATTTCATATCATCTAGTATACATATCAGAAACCAATCAAAATCAATTATATTGTCCCTTATGCAAGTCCTTGACGCTCAAAACACACATTGGAAATAAGTCGAGACTAAATCGAGTACTTAAAGATTTTTTTTTATTATTTAAAAATATCAAAATTTTTCAAAAGTGCAGGGGACACACGCCCATGTAGTCAGGCCATGTGGCTCACACAATCAAAAGACATGCCCGTGTCTCAGGCTGTGTGAGCATTCAAAATAGGGGCATACGGTCATGTCCAAACCCGTGTCCAAACTTGTGAGCTCTCTAACTTTAGTCACACAGTCAACCCACATGCCCGTATATTAGGCCATATGAACTTTCAGTTTTGTGCAAGTTTAAGTTATAAGGGACACACGGCCGTATGTCACACACGGCTCAGACACACGCCTATGTCTCTGCCCATGTGGACAAAAATATGTCATTTTCCTAGCCGTATTTCTCACCCAAGTTGTCATCAACCTAAATCAACATTTTTGAACATCAATAAGGCATAACAAAGTATTCAAATCAAGCTAAAATCAATACTTAAAACTGTAATACTACCACATATCAACCAAATAACCAATTTCACCTACATAACCTAATACATAAATGCATAATTTACCAAATATACCAATTCAACCCAACCATCAATATGCGTATAAGATTTTCATCATTCAACCATTTCAAACACACATCAAACATGATAAGGCCACTTATATACACATCAAAATTTATCCATCGCAAGCCATTCAAATGACTAGTTCAAGCTAAACATTTATATGCCATTATTGGCCAAACTAACCTATACATGCCATTATAACCAAAATTAATTTATTAATTAATACCGAAAAGGCTGATGGATAGTGTAAAGTTACTCCGACCAACTTCCAACCAAAATGAGTTTTCGAATTACTATAAAACATGTAAAATAACATTGAGTCAACATTTAAATTTAGTAAGTTCGTATAACAAGAAAATTAACTTACCATTTAATCACATTTAAGGTAAGCATGCTAATATAACCAAACCAATTTGGCCAAAACCCTAAACACATATCCTCAACATGTTAGTCATGTAACACTTTTCATAACCAATAAATATGGATGTACATAATCACTAGGTAAGTTTCACATACATGTATTATTCATCTCAGATTTCATGTAATATCATTTCTATGTAATTCAAGTATATACCCGTAATTGTTCATTTTGAATTCATATTGTTTCATATCAGAACTTTGCCCGTTAAACCATATAAAATATCATTGGATACATGGGTAGTACACACGAAGTATACAAATCTATAATCCGTCAATTCATGTATTTGTATGCTTATACAAGCATGTAAATGGAAAGCTCATACGAGCTGTATATCAAGAAGCTCTTGCGAGCAAATTATCGGGAAGCTCAAGAGAGTTGTGGTGTATCCACAACACATGTAGGATTACAACCATATCAAGAACCCTAATGACATGTCATTTGTATCTTTCGAATTTCTAAAGTTCAAATGGGACTCAATAATTATCGGATATGTGATCATAATTACACATGACAATTTATACAAATCACACACAACAATATTCAATTTAAAACATTTAAATATACAATTTAGTTACACAAACTTACCTTAATAAGTTTTCTTAGATACGAAGGCTATTAGTCTGATACTTTTTTTTTGTCTCGATCTAACTCCGTATTAGATTTATCTGGATCTATACGAATGAATTTAACTCAATTTAATATAATTCATATTTAATTTAATCCAACACACATATTTGGCAAAATTACGATTTTAATCTTATACTTTTAATTAATTACAATTTAGTCCCTAGCCTCGAAAAATGAAATTCATACAATTTAATCCTCATTCAAGCCTACCCAATTTTTATACATATCAATAGCAGCCCATGTATTTCACAAAATTCAAAATTTTTCCATAAATTTTTCATCTTTTCAAATTAGTCCCTAATTGATAATTTTATCAAAATTCTTTTTACAAAAGTTATTTATCTAACAAAAACCTTTCATTTTCTATCATAAAACTTCAAAATTCAATTATACTCATCCATGGAAAAACCTTAATACTCTGATTTTGCAAATTAATCCTCGAGATAGCTAGATTAAGCTATTATGATTTAAAAACATAAAAATCATTAAAAACGGGACAATAATATTTACCCAAATTAGCAAAATAAGCTTGCTAAAGCTCAAGCTTCCATGGCTAGGGTTTCCATGTTTTTCTTGATGAAAGATGATGAAAATAGATTTTTTTATTTAATATTACTTTAAATCTTTAATTTCCAAAATTAACCTTAATATTTTCTTCAATTTCTAATAATGAATAATCATACTTATCCACTAACTCCTCTAAATGGTATATTTGCTATATAATGACCTTCAATTTTAAATTCCATAGCTATTTAATACTTTTAACTACTAGAATTCAATTTTCACTCTTTATGCAATTTAGTCCTTTTTATCAAGCTAGGCATGTAAACAGTAAAATTTCTTAACGAAATTTTTATACAAAATTTTTATCATATTGTAAACCAAAAAATAATATTAAAATAAATTTTCTTTCGACCTCAAATTTGTAGTCTCAAAACCACTGTTCCGATTTTACTAAAAACAGGCTGTTACAACAATAGTTCCATATTCTGTTATTTTAAACGGGAAGCAAGGAGATTAGTTTTAGCCTTCTAGGGGATTGAGACAGGTGATCCATTAAGCTCATATCTTATTCTTGATTTGCGTTTGAAGGGCTTTCAAGTTTGCTTCACTTGGCTAGACAAGAAGGTAAAATTAAATGAGAAAGAGTGGGAATCAGGGGTTTGGCGGTGACACATTTGTTCTTTGCTGATGATAATATCCTATTTGGAAAGGCAAAGGAAGAGAAGGCAAGGACAATGAAATATTTACTATTTGGAGTATGAAAGGGGTTTCAGGACAGGTGATAAATTTTGACAAATTGTTGGTTTATTCTGGAAGTTTGAATTTTGACTAACCCGAAAAAGTATTTGGGTTGCCGACGATAGTGGATAGGAGAAAGAAATAGGCTTTTTTAGGCTTTAAGGGGAGGTTCCTAAACCGTATTGATAGCTGGGGTTTGTAATATCTTTCCGCAGGAGGTAAGGAGGTTTTCGTCAAAGCCATTTTACAATCAATCCCAATTTATGCTATGAATTATTTTTTGCTTCCGATTACATTGTGTCATGAGTTAAAAAAAACATTATTAGTAAGTTTTGGTGGCGCAATAATAAAACAAATAGAGGAATTCATTGGTGCAAGTGAATTTATTGTGCAAGCTGAAAGCAAAAGGTGGTTTGTGATTTTGAGATTTAGGCTCTTTCAATGTAGTGTTGTTAGCAAAACAAACCTAGAGGCTTTTGATGAAACCAAATTATTTGATGACTCGTGTTATGAAAGCTAAATATTATCAAATGAGAGATGATATAAGTGCAAAGCTTGGTGCTTACCCCTTGTATACTTGGTGTAGTATTTGGTCTGCCCGTAGGGTACTTGAAGAGGAAGGTGGGTGGAAAGTAAGAAGTGGTGCTTCAATTAATATTTGGTGGGATTTATGGTTACCAGGGTCTAAATAAAAGGGAATGAGGGTTCAGACGATTAATATCAATTATACACGTCTCAGGCCTAATTTATGTAAATTCTTATTCTTGGAAGGTTGACATAGTGGATTGGCTCTTTGATAATGACTAGATCAGGAGAATTTTATCCATTCCGCTGTCGGGATTTCCTCAGGTGGACGAATTTGTATGGCAGCGAGATAATATAGGGACCTATTAGGTAAAGAGCGGGTACAAATGGCTTTTTTCTAGGATAAGGGTGTTACAAAGGTTGTGCATACAATGCAAAATACAAATTTAAGAACTTACAAAAGATTATAGAATCTTAAACTGGCCAGTAAAATAAAAATTATTATTATATTACTATTATTTTGTTATTATTGTTTTAACGCATAACACTTATTAGGGGTAAGCAAAACTCGATTCGACTCGAAAAAATTGAAAAAAAAATTCGAATTTCGAGTTAAACGAATCGAGTTATTCGAGTTAATCGAGTTATTCGAGTCAACTCGAATTTTTTTCTCGAATTTCGAGTTCGAATCGAGTTGAGTTTTCAAATTCGAATAACTCGAATAATTCAATAATTCGAATATTAGACTATAATATTTTACATTTTACCCCAAACTCCCAAACCTTTTTACTTTTCCTCAAAACTTTTACTCCTTCCCACTTTCCCCCAAAGCTTTTACTCCTTCCATCCCAACCCCAATCTACCCAAAATCCATTTCCCACCAAAATTTTACTCTCCCATTTACTTTTTTTTAAAATTTTACTCCCAAAACCCTCAAAACTTTTTATTTTCCTTAAAATTTTTACTCCTCCCACTTTCCCCTAAAATTTTTATTTCCTTCCTATCCCACCTCCCATCTACCCCAAATCCACCCCCAAATTTTTTTAATATTTTCCTCCAAAATTTTACTCCCCTATTTACTTCCCCTCAAACTTTTATTCCCAAAATTTTTTATTTTCTCCTAAACTTTTACTTCTCACCTTTCACTCTCAAATAAAAATAAAAATTATCCAAAAAATCACTAAACATAAATAGTAATAATTTTATTTATATCTATTATTTATATTATTAAATTAAATTTCACATTTTATATTATTTATATGATTGAATTGTTTAGTCGTATTGAATATTTATATTAAAATTAAATTATTAATTATGCCATTAAATATTCATGTTAAAATTTTATATTGGTATCAATTTCACATTTTATCTTTAAAATAACTTTTATTAAAAAATCACATTTTTACATTTAATATATTTTTTAATTCCAAAATACATAGTGACAAGAATTTGAAGATAATTGAAACAACTAAGCAAACAAAGAAGCTAACCCGTATATAAAAGATTAATAAATAAATTATGAGGTGATGAAAGTTAATAAAAATTTTAATTAAGGTAGAAAAATTTTATTACGATGGGTAACAGTGGTTATAAGGACCCAAAATTATTTTATAAAATTTAACTCGAACAAATATATTCAATTCGATTCGATTCGAATTCCATCTCACTCGACTCGATTCGAGAAAATTTCAAATAAAGTTAAGATGATAAAATAAGATTCGAAAACTCGATTAACTCGAAAATTTTTGATTCGATTCGATTCGATCGAATGCTCACCTCTAACACTTATTTTATTATTAATTTTGTTATTATTTTAGAAGCATTTACTTATTAAGTTGTATCTATCTTAGTGTTGTTTAAATATACATATTGTTAAAAATTTATTTTTAATTTGTTAAGAAATATTTATTTTAATATTTTTAATGTATTATATATATTTAAAAATTATATAAAAAATAATTAATACGGATGGGCCACGCCAACTTTGGATTTTAACATTTTTATTCGAGTCGGACTTAGACCTAGCAAACAGGCCTAAAATTAATTTTGATTGAGCCCAACCCGAACCTAACCTGGCCCATCCCATGGAGTACCTCTATCCGGAAAGTTGCTAACAATTTTATCTCTATTGTAAGTAATCTAGTAGCTAGAAGAGTGGCAGTGGAGAGTTGCTGCCGAGTCTGTCATCGAGCTGAGACGGTCGAGCGCTTATTTCGTGAATGCCTGGTTACGGTCCAGGTACCGAGTGACTTGATGGTGCCATTTTCCTCCACAAATAATGCAAACCAGAGGAAAAATTGGTTAGTCAAAGAAATTGTTAACTGCACGTTAGATAGATGTAAACTGTGGGTGGTCACATTCTAGGCGGTATGGTTTAATCGGAACGATGTTTACCATGAAGGTATCAACCAACATACGAATGGTATAGTTGCATTTGTAAAGTCATACATGCAAGAATTGGAATGTTTAGATTTTGTTTTACCACATTTTCATAAAGTTCGGAATGTTGTATGGGAACCACCAGCAGGATTCACAGTAAAGGCAAACTTTGATGTAGCTTTTAATTAGATAACAAATAAGGCTCCAGCGGGTGTTTTAATTAGAAATAAGGAAGCCCTAGTGATGGCGGCTGGTACTTACCCATTCGAGCATGTGGCTGACCCAACGGTCGCAGAGGCAAGGGCGTGCCTCAGTGCTGTGATTTTGTTGAACAAGTTAAGATTTCGGGAGGTGGTGGTGGAGGGTGATTCTTTGACAATTATTAAGAAGTTACGGGTCCCTGTAGAGGATAGATTGGCTATTAGTGTGTTGATTAAGGAGATCAGAGTTAGGGCCCAAAACTTTGATTCAGTGTAGTTTCATACCTCGACAGGGGAACTGAGCAGCGCACACGCTGGCGGTAGAGGGTTGGAGATTTGAGGGGCCTAGGGTCTGGATTGAGGAAGCTCTGGTGGTGGTGGAAACGGAAGCAGATCGGGACCAACGGGTCATGAATTAGCGGGATTGAGACAACATTTCTAGTGTCAGAGGAATCAATAATTTTTGGAATCTGGTAAGAATAGGAATGCAGGAGCAAATTGAGCGCAATAAAGGAAAACGCCATCGCCTGTGGATGGGGATCGGAGCTCGTGTTTTACTCCGGTATGGCGGTACTTGGGTTTTGAAGAATGGGGAGGGCCGTTTCATTTTCTTTCGTTTTGGTTAGGTTTTTCCTTTGGGGTTAAGTTTTTAGGCCAGTTTACTTTTTCTTTTTCTGCTGCTTCTGTTTATGGTTTTAATTTTCAAAGACAATATTTATGGCACCGTTTAGGCTTAATGGTGGCGGTTGTAACGGGCTCCCTTCATTAATGTTAATAAGTGAGAAGTAGAGGTGAGTATTCGATCAAGTCGAGTTAAATTGAATTAAAAAATTTTGAGTTAGTTGAGTTGACGCTATTTTAGCAGCCGAACTCAATTTAAATTTTTTTCGAATTGGATCGAATCGAGTAAAAAAAATTCGAGTCAAGTCGAGTCGAGTTATCGAATCTTATTATTTATACTCAATGTTACGTTTACATGAACTGTTTATTTAACTAGTAAACGAAGTATAAAATTATTTAACTACGCCTTTTAACTTAATGAATAAATATTTATCAAAACGACGTAGTTTTGCCTTTGAACTTAATGATTTTGACTTTTAACTTTAGAAAGTAAACATTTATCAAAATGGTGTAGTTTTTCCTTTTCTTATTCAGATTTTTGGATAACTCGAATTATGTAATTCATATTCAAGTTAAACAAAAAAACTTAATTTTTTATTCGAGTTGATCCAAATAACTTGATTAACTCAAATAACTCGAATTATTTAATTCAAAATTTAAAAATTTTATTTAATTTTTCGAATCGAATCAGATTTTACTCACACCTAATTAAAAGTTTATTAAAAAGAAATATTGCTATGCGACTATTTCGAAAGAAAAACTCAATCTATAAAAAACTAAATCATCCCAAAAAAGAAATCATATATCTTTAAACTATCGTGCAACTGGAAAAAAAAATGTGTTGAGAAGAGTTATGGCTTAATATGACATATAGTGAGCCATGGAAGGTCCCACTTAAATTGGAAGGTAGAGTGCATGGTATGAGCTGAGACTATTGATGGTTCTCCATAGTTGATACGAGAATGTAGGGTAGTGATGAATGTAAAATATTGTTGTCCATAGGGATTGATAGAGGAAAGCCACGCTATTTAAAAAGGTTTTTTTTTATATATATTTTTTCATTTTCAACTAAATGATAGTTCAAAGATATATGGGTTTTTTTTGAAATGGTTGGATTTTTTATGGGTAGGGTAGGGCAGGTGTAACAGCCCGTTTTCGGTAAAATGAGAACAGTGGTTTCAAGACCACAAATCTAATTCTAAAAAGAAAATTTATTTTAATATTATTTTATAATCTACAGTATGGTAATAATGTCGTATGAAAAATTCATAAAATTTTTTTACTGATTATATATTTAATTTGATAAAGGACCAAATTGCACAAAGTATAAAAGTTGAGTTCTAATAGCTAAAGGGATTAAATAGCTATGAAATTCAAAATTTTAGGTCCTTAAATGGGAAATAGACCATTAAAAATGCTTAGTTATTAAGGGTGATGATTCATCCATGGAAAATAAAATAAAGAAAATGATGAAATTGAAAAGTGAAATAATAAAAGATGATAAATGATAAAAAAAAAATGAAAATATCATCAATTTTATCATCTTCTTCCCCAAAAATACAAGAAACCCTAGGAAAGAGAAAGCAAGCTTTCTTGGCTTGATTGGATCCGGATAGACCAAATTCGGAGTTAGAGCGAGGAAAAAAGATAGTGTGGAATTAGTAGATTTTAAGTACACGAACATTTATTGAGGTAAGTTCGTATAACTAAATTGTGATTATTTTTATACTTGAATTAAGTTTGGTATATGTTTATATGAATTATATAAATGTTATAAATGTATGAAATAATCGCATGCTCATTAATGTTCAGAAAATGATAAGTTCCGTTTGAATAATGAAATTCGATGGATACATGATTTCCCGTATTGAATGTGGTCCTGCATATGTTGCGGATAGAATATAGCTCGGACGAGCAATCCTGTTATAAGCCCTCTCAAGCATCCTATTATATAGTTCTTGCAAGCATCCTGATCGGTAGTGATTCTGCATGCGTTGCGCACTACCGCAGCTCTTTGTGAGCGTCCTGTTACATGGTTCGATCTGTTGTGATCCAGTATTTATTACGGGCACAAACACAACTCTTCGTAAGCATCCTGATATAGGCTCTTATGAGCTTCCTAACATGGCTCGCTTGAACTTCCTGTTATGTTATCCGGAGCTCCTGTTACATGGCTCTTTGTGAGCTTCCTGATAGGCTCTTCGTGGGTTTCCTGATTAAAAGTTCTTTGTGAACTTCTTGTTATAGACTCTTATGAGTTTCCTGGTATAGCCCGAATAAGCTTCCTGTTACATGGCTCGCATGAGCATCCTGATATATGGCTCGAGAGTATGCTTCTTGATTATGTGCCCTTATGGGTACCCCTGAATATGAATTGATGGTTTTTGATTTGTACACTTCAAGTGTACTACATGTGTATCCATCAATATTTCAAATAAATTCAATAGGCAAAATCCTGACATGAAAAAATATGAACACAAAATGAATTATTATATGTATCTGCCTGAAATACATGAAAATGATGATACATGATATATGGAAGTATGAGATGGTGATATATGAACATGAAACTTGTTTGATGAATATGTTCATATAAGATTATAGATTTATACACTTTGAGTGTATTTTCTCGGGTTTTTATTGATATTTTAATTGATATAATGAGCAAAATCCTGACATGAAATAATCTGAACTTGAGACAAAATATTTTGAAAATGTACTTGAAATACATGGGTATGAATTATATATATTATTTGAATTCATGATGTGGAAAGTATATATATATGAGAATTTGGTTGTTATTGAGCCCATACATGTTCTTGATGTTTATATAAGATAGTATGACTTAGAAACGAACTATTACCCGTATGTACATGAAGTACATGGAAATGACATTACCTAATATAATGATGCATGAATTGGTTGTTACATGAATGTGGATCATGCTTCATGACTTTGTTCATCCATGATTAAGGACTATTATATATGATTACTTGGCTAACATGATGAGGACATGTGTTTAGGGCTTGTGATAAAATTGGTTATTTTGAACATAAATATATGGTAAGTTATTTACTATGTTATACGAATTTACTAAGCATTTCATGCTTACTCTGTTTTATTTTCCCTTGTTCTATAGTAATTCGGAAGCTCGTTGGATTGAAAGCATCGGTGGAGATCATTCACACTATCCATCGGCCTATCTTGATATATATTGTAACGCCCCGTACTCGAGACCGTCGCCGGAGTCGAACACGAAGTGTTAACAGACTTAATTCATTACTTTAAACAGCTCAAATAATTTATTTTTAAAATTTTCAGTCAAGCTAGCAATCTGCGTCACAGTTGCTTAAAAATTCATATCTCGAGTTATGAAACTCGAAATCCAATTTCGTAAATTTTCCCTGAAACTAGACTCATATATCTATTTACTAATTTTTTTATAGATTTTTTGGTCAATCAAATTTGTACAGTTTATTAGTTAAAGTCTCCCCTATTTCAGGGTTTGACTGCTCTGACCTCTGTTATTACGAATCAGATATCTCCCCGTACAGAGTTTCAACGACTATTTGGTTTATTTATAATAAAACTAGACTCAACAAGGAATCTGTACATATAAATCATGACTTCTAATTATCTTTGAAAAATTTATGGTGAATTTCCAAAGTTAGAACAGGGGATCTAGAAATTGCTCTGGCCCTGTTTCACAAAAAATTAAACATCTCATAAAATATAACTCATATACCTGTTTTGTTCCATCCATATGAAAATAGACTCATCAAGCTTCAATTCCATAACTTATTCATTATTTAATTCCATTTCTACTATTTTTAGTGATTTTTCAAATTCATATCACTACTGCTGTCTGAATCTATTTTATGGTAAATTTTACCCATTTCATGGTTCCCATGGATTAGCTAGCAATTTAGCATACATAACACCAAATATGATCATGATTAGCCATTCCAATGGCTAATCATTACCAAGCATTTCCATACCACTCAATAACCATATCATAAGACCATATATACAAAATGATTATAATGCTATACATGCCATACTCAAAATATACAAGCCATTATGCCAAGATGGTATACGGATAGTGTGAGCGTGCCTCCGACCGTTTTCGATTTCCGAGCTGGCTTGTCAACACTATAAGGAATGAAAAGGAGGGAGTAAGCACAAATGCTTAGTAAGTTCACATGCAAATAGCAAGTAACACAACTATATAAGCAAACATAAACATCATTTGCATGATCATCACCGAGACATTCATATCACATTTTCATTTATCATCTTACCATATTGTTGTTATATCGAGTTTTCAACCCGAGGGTTAAGTACATACCTGTTCAAAGTATCCATTTCAAAACACTTACCAATACGTCCCTTTCATCTCGAGTATTCCTCCATTTGAGTAGAATTTTACCCGTTGAACACATCGGAATATAATTCGGATACACGAAAAGTTTGCACATAAGTGCCACATATGTAGCCAAGCTACCATGTAACCCACCCATAAGTGAACTCGGACTCAACTCAACGAGCTCGGGAGTTCGCATCCATAAGTGAGCTCGGACTCAACTCAACGAGCTCGGATGCCTAGTTACATCTCTCGAACTCGGATGCCTAGTTACATCTCTCGAACTCGGACTCAACTCAACGAGTTCGGACATTCGTATCCATTAGTGAACTCAGACTCAACTCAACGAGTTCGGATGCCCAAATATCCCAGTGACATGTCACTAGTATCCTAATCCATTCCTAAGGTTCAACGGGACCTTTTTCCAATCATGTGTCTCACCATCTTCTACTAATGCCGATACTGATACTCGATAGTATTTCACATTTTCCAAGTATATCACATAATTTGACATATTATCAAACAATTATCACGAGTATAATATTTCATAATAATTATCATATCATTTAAATAACATTAAAAACATTTAAAATAATACCTATGTTACCAACATTTACATATGAACTTACCTCGTATGTGAAAATGGCTACTTTTACCATTTCGTCCACAACTTGGTATTTTCTCCATTTTAGCTCGAATTTTAGTTTTCCTTGCTCTATCATTTAAAATATAATCTAATTAGGGCTCATGGCAAAATTACAATTTTGCCCCTAAACTTTTGCATATTTACACTTTTGCCCCAAAGCTCGTAAATTAAACTTCAGCATATTTTCTTATGTTTTATGACATACTGTACATTTTTCCCTTCTATGACAACATCAAATTCTCACTCTAACACATAGTTATGAACAATAACAATTTTTACCGATTAAGCATTTTACTCATTTTTGCTTAAAATCGCTTAGCAAAAGTTGTTTAACATAATTTCAGCCTTCATATTCTACTATAAAACATCAAAATAAACACATTTCACCTATGGGTATTTTTCCAAATATGAACCCTAGCTTAAATTATTGCTATAATAAGCTTAATCAAGTTACCGGGATTCCAAAAACGTAAAGAACTTGAAAAACGGGGCTAGAACGGACTTACAATCGAGCTTGGAAGCTTGAAAAACCCTAGCCATGGTTTCTCCTTGCTATATTCAGCCATGGGGTTGAAGATGAGCAAAATTGGCTTTTAATTTTGTATTTTAATTCATTTTATCCCTAAATGACCAAAATGCCCTTACTACTAAACTTTCCAAAAATTCCATCCATGTCCAATTTTTGTCCATAGACTTAGAAATTGGTAAAATTCCTATTTTAGACCTCCTAATTAATATTTCAAAACAATTTCATACTAGAAACTTCTAGAATGCAAGTTTTGCAAATTATTCGATTTAGTCCCTAATTTCAATTTAAGCACTTTATGCATAAAATTTCTTCACGAAATTTTTACACAATCATGAAATCATATCATAGAGCTCAAAATAATCATAAAATAATTATTTCTATCTTGGATTTTGTGGTCACGAAACCACTATTTTGACTAGGCCCAAAATCAGGATATTACATATATGGTAAATTAATTATGGTTATAATGGCATGTATAGGTTAATTAGCCAATGTTGGCATGTAAATGTGTAACACCCCTTACCCGAGTTCAACGCCGAAACACTATACGAGGTGTTACCGTACTTAAACACATGCATACAAAAATTTCTATGTTATAAATTTTTGTCCAAAATAAAACTTTTTGAAAACCGAACATAAAGTCCCTAATACGAGCCCACAAGACCCAAAACACACTTTGAGAAAGATTTGGTACTTAATTGAGTACTTTAGAAAACTATGAAAAACTTCGAGGTAAACAGGGCACACGCCCATGTAGAAAAGTGACACACCCGTGTGTCGTCTTAACATGATTGTGCTGAAGGCCCGTGTAGCTCATACGGCCTGGGCATATCTGGACATGCCTGTGTCCCTAACCCGTGAGAATTTATTTTTTGATTCGAACCTACAAGGGTTTTTACATGGCTTGGCACACGCCCGTGTCCATGGCCCGTGTCTCTCACACGGTCATGACACGCCCATGTCTCAGCCCATGTACAAAAAACTTGACATTTTGTTTTTGACGTCAGCAACAAATTAAGGGCACACGGCCAAGACACACACCCGTGTGTTAGGCCGTGTCCTCCACACGGCTGGGGTACACGGCCGTGTCTCTGCCAGTGTGTTTACTACCATGCATACTGACTTGTAGAATTGAAGTGCAGGGGACACACGACCAGACTACACGCTCGTGGGGCAAGCCCTATGTTACACACGGTCTAGACACACGCCCGTGTGTCTACCCGTGTGGATAGAAACAAGGCTATTTACCAAGCCTTTTTGCCGCCCTTACTTGCACCAACCTACACAACATCAAACATAACCAATCCAAGCATAAATACACATAACCGATAGCCACAACCATGAGAATCTTCATCAAATGCATTTAGTAAACATCAATATTAGCCAACATGAAATGTCTATACAAAAAGAATATCACATCCATCATATGAGCCAACACTTGTGGCTAAACTAATATGACACTAAACAAAAGATCAAGTCCCTATACATGCCATACTCAAAACATTTAAACTAGCTAAACCAAAAGCTTCAAGTGATAGTGTGATCGATGCCTCCGACGTTCCTTGATTCCCGATGCTAACTTGGCAGAACTATAAGAAAATGGAAAAGAGAAGGAGTAAGCATAAAGCTTAGTGAATTGCATATAGGTAAGTAAAAACATCAACCATGCATATCACAAATTAACACAACATTTTTGAGTGAACAAAGGTAATTATCACTACATGCTTATATATCACAAGTATAAGCCAAAGATTTCGATATCGTCTCAAAATTATTTTCATAGCTAGAACTTACTCATGTCATTCTTACCATCAAGGCAACATAACTAGACTCATATCTCAAGAGTTTTGAATAAGAACCTGTACCACTCACAACATGATTATATCATTCCATCTTTTTATCATCAACTTTAAAATAACCCGTGAAACCATTTGGAATACTAAAGGATACCCGATAAGCCTTACATAAGAGGGTGAATTGTCGATGCCATGTTCCAAACATGTTCTTACACTGGCTCACATATCAAGGCCGATGCCATGTCCCAGACATGGTCTTACACTAGCTCTCGTCTTAATGCCGATGCCATATCCCAGACATGGCCTTACACTGGCTCACATATCGAGGCCGATGCCATGTCCTAGAAATGGTCTTACACTAGCTCTCGTCTAAATGCGGATGCCATGTCCCAGACATGGTCTTACCTAGCACACATATCAATGTCGATGCCATGTCCTAGACATGGTCTTACACTGGCTCTCACAACATTGCCGATGCCATGTTCCAAACATGGTCTTACACTGGCTCTCATGATGTGGCCGATGCCATGTCCCAGACATGGTCTTACACTGTCACACTTATCACCTAAATGTCATGGCATGAATATCCAATCTATTTCTAGGTCCAATCGGGACTCTACTACATTAAATTTTCTTCATACATTATTCATAAGCAATTTCAACCATATTACGCAAAATTAATCATTTAACACATAACAATGGTAAAGTTGCCTTATTTTTGTACAAGTTACCTCGGTATACAAAAAGTGGATAACTAATTGGCTTTAGTCTACTAGCTTGGCCTTCCCCTGGTTTAGGCCTAGATTTTGTAATTCTTGATCTAAAATGATAAAAAAATTCACTAATTTAATCATCATATTGATCAATGCATTTCATAATTCATATTTTGGTAAAATGACCATTTTGCGCCTAGACTTTCATAAAATTACGATTTTACCCCTAGGCTCGTAAATCATTTTTTATCAAATTTCCTCATTAACCAAGCTTAGCCGAAACTACTTTAAGCCTATAGCATCTCACAATTTCAATTATTTCACACATTTACCACATAATTTATAATTTATGCAAAATGATCCCTAGTTAGGGTTTTCATGAAAACTACTTCATAAAAGTTGTTTATTTAACGACCATAACTCATTTTCTTCTATAAAATTTCAGCAACCAACATGAGTACTCTCATGAAAAAACCCTAGACTCTAAACCATTTTGCAAAACAGTCCCCTCATTAGCTAGATTATGCTACAAGGGTCCCAAAAGTACAAAAATTATCAAGAAAAGTCATCAAAATTACTTACTTATGAGAGAACTTAATGGCTAAAAGTTTCAAGCTTTAAAAAGCACTTTCTTACTGAAAATTTTGGTGGAGAAGAGAAGAAGAGAAAAAAGATGATAGCTAGCCTTTAGGTTTATTATTTATTTATCAATTAAGTCACTTACCATTTGACCATCCCATGAATTAAGGCTCCATGTCCAGCCACTAACATTTTATTGGTCTATTTACTTAATAAGGACCTGTACTTTAATGCTCTATAGCTATTTGACACCTTTAGTTAGTAGAACAAAACTTTCATACTTTATGCGATTTAATCCTTTTTTGAAATTAGGCATGCAATCGCTAAAATTATTTCACCAAAATTTTCATGCACTCATATAGTCATGCTATAACACATAAAATAATATTAAGAATAATTTCTCTGAACTCGGGTTAGTGGTTCTGAAACCACTGTTCTGACTAGGCCCAAAATCGGGCTATTACAATTCTCCCCCCTTAGGGATTTTTGTCCCCGAAAATCTTACCTGCGAAAAGGTTAGGGTATTGATCTCTCATTATCTTCTCGGGTTCCCATGTGGCCTCTTCAACCCCATGTCAATGCCACAGTACTTTCACAAGTGCTATACTTTTATTTCTCAATTGCTTGACCTCTCGGGCTAAGATCTTAATCTGCTCTTCGCCATAAGTCATGTCTAATCGAATCTCAACCTCTGTTGGCGAAAGAACGTGCGAAGGGTCAGAACGGTAACGGCGCAACATCGACACATGGAAAACATTGTGGATCTTCTCTAACTCGGATAGCAAGGCTAGTTGGTAAGCTACCAGTCCAATTCTCTCTGTCAGTTCATAAGGTCCAATAAAACATGAACTTAATTTCCCTTTCTTACCAAATCTGAGGACTTTCTTCTACGGGGATACTTTCAAAAACACCTTATCACTGACTTGAAACTCAATTTCCTTTCGTTTCAAATTCGCGTAGGATTTCTGTCTATCTGAAACGGCCTTCAAACAATCACGAATTACCTTAACTTTTTCTTCGGTCTCTTTGACTAAGTCGACCTCATGAATCTTATTTTCTCTGAGTTTTGTCCAAAATAAGGGCGTTCGGCACTTACGTCCATACAAAGCCTCATAAGGCGCCATTTTCAAACTCGACTGATAGCTATTGTTGTAGGAAAACTCTACCAGCGATAAATACTTCTCCCAACTGCCTTGGAATTCAAGAACACAACACCACAACATGTCTTCAAGCATTTGAATTACTCTCTCCGACTAGCCGTCAGTTTGCGGATGGAAAGCCGTGCTAAAATTCAACTTTGTCCCCAAAGCTTCTTGTAGCTTTTTCCAAAACTGCGAAGTAAACCTCAGATCCCTATCCGAAATAATCGACAAGAGCACTTTGTGAAGTCTCACAATTTTAGAAACATATAACTCGGCTAACTTATCAAGTGAGCAGTTGGTACACACTGGAATAAAGTGGGCTGATTTCGTTAATCGATTGACTATGACCCAAATAGCATCTTTCTTTCTTTGTGATGACGGCAATCCTGTCACAAAATCTATGGTAATTCGATCCTATTTCCACTCGGGAACCATTACAAGCTGAAGTAAACCTGAAGGTACTTGGTGCTCGGCTTTCACTTGCTGACAAATCAAACATTTCGACACAAACTCTGAGATGTCTCTTTTCATACCCCGGCCGCCAATACAATCTCTTCAAGTTATTATACATCTTAGTACTATCCGGATGAATTGGCATACAACTACTATGTGCCTCGTGAAGAATTTTTTGAATAAGCTTGTCATCTCTAGGTATACAAACCCTATCTCAGAACATCAAACAATCGTCGGTACTAATTCGAAAATCTGATTCATTAACTATCTCACACTAAGTCATCTTGGCTTGCAAATCTTTATCACTTTTCTGAGCTTTACAAATCTTTTGAAGAAACATAGGTCTAGCTCTCAACTCTGCTAGAATCGAACCGCCCTCGATTATAGACAACTTAGTATTCATAGCAATCAAGGCAAACAATGACTTCTTACTTAATGCATCTGCAACCATGTTTGCTTTTCTCAGGTGATAGTCAATTACTAGTTCGTAATATTTAATCAACTCCAACCACCTTCGTTGCCGTAGATTCAAATACTTTTGATTTATCAAGTATTTTAGTCTTTTATGGTCTATAAATACTCAACATCTCTCGCCATACAAGTGGTGTCTCCAAATCTTCAGTGCGAACACTATGGCTGCTAATTCTAAATCGTGTGTCGGAAAATTTTTCTCATACAACTTTAGCTGTCTTGAGGCATATGCTATTACCTTTCCCTCTTGCATGAGCACGCATCCTAATCCATTCAAGGATGTATCACTATACACTACGACTTCTTTTCCCGGTTCTGGTTGCACTAAAATTGGAGTTTCAGTCAACAACGTCTTAAGTTTCTCAAAAATCTGTTGGAATTTTTCCGTCCAATCGAACTTGACATCTTTCTGTAGCAACCTCATCATTAGAGTAGCAATCATAGAGAACCCTTTAACGAATCTTCTATAGTAACCCACTAATCCTAGAAAGTTTCTAATCTCTGATACATTCTTCGGCGGTTTCCACTCAACAATAGCTGAGATTTTACTCAGGTCAACTCTAATCCCATCACCCGACACGATGTGTCCTAAAAATCCAACCTCTCTGAGCCAAAACTAACTTTTACTAAACTTGGTATACAACTACTTATCTCTTAAAGTCTGTAAAAAATTCTCAAATGCTCCGCATGTTCACTCTCATCATGAGAATAGATCAATATATCATCTATAAAAACCACAACAAATTTATCCAAGTATGGCTAAAAAATACGGTTCATTAAGTCCATAAACACGGCGAGAGCATTTGTTAAGCCAAAGGGCATGACAAGGAACTCATAATGCCCATATCTCGTCCGAAACGCGATTTTCGGCACATATTGCTCTTAACTCTTAGCTGGTAATAATCAGATCTCAAGTCTATATTAGAAAACACTGTGGCTCCCTTTAATTGATCAAACAAATCATTGATCCTTGGCAAGGGATACTTGTTCTTCACTGTCACCTTGTTGAGCTGTCTATAGTCTATACATAACCTCATCGACCCATCTTTCTTTTTCACAAAAAGTAATGGAGCACCCCACAGAGAATGACTCGGTCTCGCAAAACCCTTATCCGTTAACTCTTGTAGCTGAGTCTTCAACTCTTTTAACTCTAACGGTGCCATCCTATATAGGGCAATCGATATAGGCATAGTACCAGGGGCTAACTCGATACCAAATTCGACTTCCCTAGCTGGAGGCAGTTAGGCAACTCTTCCGGAAACACATCCAGAAATTCACACACCACTGGCACTGACTCAATCTTCACTTCTGACACTTGGGTATTCAACAAAAATACGAGATAAGATCATGCCTTTTTCTCATATATTTCTTGGCAGTCATAGAAGAAATCACTACAGGTAAGCTATTTGGTTCACCTGATTCAACCCGAATAATATCCCCATTTTCACATTTCAGTTCAATGAATTTCTTCCCACAATTTACTATGACATCATGGTTAGACAACCAATCGATACCAAGGATAACGTCAAATTCATCAAACGACAATAACATGAGGTTAGCCGAAAAACAATGACCTCTAATGGTCAACGGACAATTTCTACATACTTGGTCAACTAATACATGTTTGCCTAATACGTTTGACACCTTTACCACAAATTCTGTAGACTCGACAGGGATATTCATGCTAGACACTAGTTTCACACAAGCATACGAATGGGTAGACCCCGGATCTATCAAAGCAACAACAGAAATATCATGAAGAGAGAAAGTACTCGTAATCACATATCGTGACGATGCCTCTTCGTAAGTGCTAATGGCATAAGTCCTTGCAGGTGCTCTGTCCTCGGACCTCATAGTGGAATCTCTAGGCTTACCTTTGCTGGTAGTTCCTTTTCCCGGATTCACCTCTCGAAGGAGCATTAATCGCTCTCACATCTTGCTTTTCGTCTCTTACCCATTTCAGGGAAGTTTTGGATGAAATGGTCTAGCGACCCACATTTGAAACAACTTCTTTCATACCCTTGACACTCACTAAAATGGCGTCTACCGCACTATGAACATTCTGGTCTATTTGGTCGAGCACTACCGAATCTTGTGATAAAAGTGGTTTGAGCTTTAGACGTCGTGTACTGCTTATTCTTATTTCCACTTGAGAATCCCATTGAAGCATTCGATCGAGTAGTGAACTCTCTCGATCTCTTAGATGAAGACTGATGTGATTTCCCTATCTGTCTTTTCTTTGAGTCACGAGACTCGATATTAACTTTTCGCTTTTCATTGGTCAATTCTTTTGCCTTGCAAGCTCTTTCAACCAGCATCACAAACTCTCATAACTCTAAGATGCCAACCAATAATCGGATGTCTTTGTTCAATCCATCATCAAATCTCTTGCACATGATGGCTTCGATAGATACGCACTCCTTAGCGTATTTACTGAGCCTTACGAACTCACGCTCATATTCTGTTACTGTCATTCAGCCTTGCTTCAATTCTAAAAATTCCTTTCTCTTCTGATCTATAAACCTTTGACTAATATACTTCTTTCGGAATTCCTCTTGGAAGAACTCCCATGTAACCCTTTCCCTTGGTACAACCGACACAAAGGTGTTCCACTATTGGTAGGCCGAGTCTCGCAGGAGTTGTACAACACACTTCATGCACTCTTCCGGTGTACAAGACAATTCATCGAATACCCTAATGGTATTTTTTAGCAAAAACTCTACCTTCTCAGGGTCATCATCTATTTTCGCTCTAAATTCCTCGGCCCTTTGCTTCCGAATTCTATCAACTGGAGGTTTCTCCCTTCTTAACATCTCTACCCCTTGGGGCGCTATGGGGTTAGGCTGAGGGATGGGAGGAGGTGGGGAAGGTGGAATGTTCAGATTTGCACGAACAAAATCCAAATACCAAGCATCCATCATATAGAGGTAGGCTTCTCTAGCCCCTCTGTCCTAACTCAAAGATGTCACGCACTCCACTTTTGATCAAGCGCGGTCCCTTCAATGGAGCCGTGATACTCTTTACATCATCTGCCACGGGTCCATCGGGATCCATTTACTATAAGAAAATACAATTTAAAAACATCAGGAGTCGCCACACTATCAAAGTTCATATATGGCATATATAGCTAGACTCACACGCATACTAGGTTAGTCTGAGAATCGACTAAACCATAGCTCTGATACCACTAAATGTAACACCCCTTACTCGAGTCCAACATCGAAACAGGATAAGAGGTGTTACCGTACTTAAACACATGCTTACAAACATTTTCGTGCCATAAATTTTCGTCCAAAATAAAACTTTTTGAAAACCAAACATAAAGTCCCTAATACTACCCCACGAGGCC
The DNA here is from genome assembly GCA_025698475.1 of Gossypium anomalum. Taxonomy (NCBI): domain Eukaryota; kingdom Viridiplantae; phylum Streptophyta; class Magnoliopsida; order Malvales; family Malvaceae; genus Gossypium; species Gossypium anomalum. The sequence continues at coordinate 20,324,061 of CM046957.1, forward strand.
TAAAACACACTTCGAGAAAGATTCGGGACTTAACTGTGTACTTTAGAAAACTATGCAAAATTTTAAGGTAAACAGGGCATACGCCCGTGTGGAAAAGTAACACGCCCGTGTGTTGTCTTAACATGATCGTACTGAAGGCCTGTGTTGCTCACACGGCCTGGGTATATCTGGACACGCCCGTGTCCCTAACCCGTGCAAATTTATTTTTTGATTTAAACATATAGGGGTTTTCACACGGCCTGACACATGCCTGTGTCCATGGCCCATGTCCCTTACACGACCATAACACACCCATGTCTCAGCCCGTGTACAAAAACCTTAACATTCTGTTTCTAACGTCAGCAACAAATTAAGGGCACACGACTAAGGTACACGCCCGTGTGTTAGGCTGTGTCCTCCACATGGCTGGGACACACGGCCGTGTCTCTGTTTGTGCATTTACTACCATGCATACTGACATGTAAAATTGAAGTGTAGGGGAGACACGACTGAACTACACGCTCGTGGGGCAAGCCCTGTGTCACACACAGTCTAGACACACGCCCGTGTGTCTATCCGTGTGGACAGAAACAATGCTATCTACCAAGCCTTTTTGCCACCCTTACTTGCACCCTACACAACATCAAACATAACCAATCCAAGCATAAATACACATAACTGACAACCACAACTATGAGAATCTTCATCAAATGCATTTAGTAAACATCAATATTAGCCAATATTAAAGGTCTATACAAAAAGAATATCACATCCATCATATGAGCCAACACTTGTGGCTAAACTAATATGACACTAAAAAAAAGATCAAGTCTCTATACATGCTATACTCAAAACATTTAAACTAGCTAAACCAAAAGCTTCAAGTGATAGTGTGATCGATGCCTCCGACATTCCTTGATTCTCGATACTAACTTGGCGGAACTATAAGAAAATGGAAAAGAGAAGGAGTAAGCATAAAGCTTAATGAGTTGCATATAGGTAAGTAACAACATCAACCATGCATATCACAAATTAACACAACATTTTTGAGTGAACAAAGGTAATTATCACTACATACTTATATATCACAAGTATAAGCCAAAGATTTCGATATTGTCTCAAAATCATTTTCATAGCTAGAACTTACTCATGTCATTCTTACCATCAAGGCAACATAACTAGACTCATATCTCAAGAGTTTTGAATAAGAACCTGTACCACTCACAACATGATTATATCATTCCATCTTTTTATCATCAACTTTAAAATAACCTGTGAAACCATTTGGAATACTAAAGGATACCCGATAAGCCTTACACAAGAGGGTGAATTGCCGATGCCATGTTCCAAACATGTTCTTACACTGGCTCACATATCAAGGCTGATGCCATGTCCCAGACATGGTCTTACACTAGCTCTCGTCTTAATATCGATGCCATATCCCAGACATGGCCTTACACTGGCTCACATATCGAGGCCGATGCCATGTCCCAGAAATGGTCTTACACTAGCTCTTGTCTCAATGCCGATGCCATGTCTCAGACATAGTCTTACACTGGCTCTCATGATGTGGTTGATGCCATGTCCCAGACATGGTCTTACACTAGCACACATATCAATGCCAATGCCATGTCCCAGAGATGGTCTTACACTGGCTCTCACAACATCGTCGATGCCATGTTCCAAACATGGTCTTACACTAGCTCTCATGATGTGGCCGATGCCATGTCCCAGACATGGTCTTACACTAGCACACATATCAATGACGATGCCATGTCCCAGAAATGGTCTTACACTGGCATATGTATCACCCAAATGTCATGGCATGGATATCCAATCTATTCATAGGTTCAATCGGGACTCTACTACATTAAATTTTCTTCAGGCTTTATTCATAAGCAATTTCAACCATATTACATAAAATTAATAATTCAACACATAACAATGATAAAGTTGCCTTAAGTACAACTGACCTCGGTATACAAAAAGTGGACGACTAATTGGCTTTAGTCTGCTAGCTTGGCCTTCCCCCGTTCTAGGCCCAAATTTTGTAATTCTTGATCTAAAATGATAAAAATTCACTAACTTAATCATCATATTAATCAATGTATTTCATAATTCATATTTTGATAAAATGACCATTTTGCCCCTAGACTTTTACAAAATTATATTTTTACCCCTAGGCTCGTAAATCGATTTTTGTCGAATTTCCTCATTAACCAAGCTTAGCTGAAACTACCTTAAGCCTATAGTATCTCACAATTTCAATTATTTCAGACATTTACTACATAATTTATAACTTATGTAAAATGGTCCCTAGTTAGGGTTTTCATGAAAACTACTTCACAAAAGTTGCTTATTTAACAACCATAACTCATTTTCTTCTATAAAATTTTAGCAACTAACATGAATACTCTCATGGAAAAACCCTAGGCTCTCAACCATTTTGCAAAATAGTCCCCTCATTAGCTAGATTATGCTACAAGGGTCCTAAAAGTACAAAAATTATCAAGAAAAGTCATCAAAATCACTTATTTATGAGAGAACTTAATGGCTGAAAGTTTCAAGATTGAAAAGCCCCTTTCTTGCTAAAAATTTTGATCGAGAAGAGAAGAAGAGAAAAAAGATGATAGCTAGCCTTTAGGTTTATTATTTATTTATCAATTAAGTCACCTACCCTTTGACCATCCTATGAATTAAGGCTCCATGTCTAGCCACTAACATTTTATTGGTCTATTTACTCAATAAGGACCTGTAATTTAATGCTCCATAGCTATTTGACACCTTTAGTTAGTAGAACAAAACTTTCGCACTTTATGCGATTTAATCCTTTTTCACAATTAGGCATGCAATCGCTAAAATTATTTCACCAAAATTTTCATGCACTCATATAGTCATGCTATAACATATAAAATAATATTAAGAATAATTTCTCTGACCTTGGGTTAGTGGTTTCGAAACCACTGTTCCGACTAGGCCCAAAATCGGGCTGTTACAAAATGTTTGGGTTATAACTAGCCGTTAGAATGGCTTGTGATGAACATGTTTTGATATGTATAAATGAGGCTATAACATGTTTGGTGTGTGTTTAAATGATTGATTGATAGAAATCATGTTGGCATATTGAACATTAATTCTAACATATTTGATAAAATATGCATATAGGTGAATTCGATAAGTTAAGTAAATTTGTATATTTAATTACATGATGGTAAAGTGTCATTTGAGGTGTTTAAGATCACATTAGTAGTATGTGACAATATGTCATTCGTGAGACTTGATTTTGACTTGAATTAATTGTTTTAAAATGGCTTGTAAATATGTTTGAGTATAAGTGTAAGAGGAAGACCAATTGGGTCAGAAATGTGGTTTGGAAAATAGCCTATTTTTGTCCACACGCGCAGAGACACGAGCATGTGTCTCAGCCATGTGTGACACATGGCCTAGCACATGGGCGTTTGATCTGGCCGTGTGTCCCCTGTATCTTTAAAATGTCAAAATAAAATGCTCAGAATTGAACACATGGTCTAGCACACGAGCATGTGTATTGGCCGTGTGACCCTTGCACCCACACATGACCTTGCACACGGGCGTGTGGATTGGCCGTGTGACCCAAGTCAGAGAGTTACACAATTTGAGATACGGGCGTGTCCCTGGCTGTGTGAGCCACACGGCCTGACCACACGTACGTGTGACCCTTGCATCTTGAAAAAATTTTTCTGAGTACCCAGTTTAGTCCTGACTCATTTCTAATGCATGTTTTAAACCTCGAGGGTTCATATAAGGGACTTTATGATTGATTTTAGACATGAGTACTGTATGGTGTAGAATATCTATTTATTTAATCTGTAAGTTCTGGTAATGCTCTGTAACCTTGTTTCGGTGACGGTTTTGGGTTAGGGGTGTTACAGTAGGGTAATGGGTAAATCAGTTGAGTATGATAAAATTTGTCCAAATTATTGGCAACTTAACACAAATTTCAAAGGTGTCATGATTTAAAAAAATTAATGTAGAAAGACTAATTTGGAGCAATTTTTGGTAGAGAGATTCATTGAACTTTACATGATAGTATAGATAGCCCAGGTAGACTTCGACTGAAATAGTCAAATACAACCAAGAATTACAAGCGGATTGATAAAACCTTATCTATTCGAGTGGAGAGACCAAAGACCTCACTACTAGAAATTTAATATTTTATTCTAGTTGAAGCGACCATGTCATTTTCAAGTTGAACTCCAATATATATTGGTCCATATTCCATCCAAAATAGAATAGAGGTCTCAATGAAGCCATTAAGATAGGGGACCATGTCTACTTTGCGGAAAACATGATGATATTTTCCACTTTGAAACCCATAGGCCAACAATCGCCCATAAGAGATAGACAGATTGGTAAGCAATCAGTCAAACTTAGTAATTTAATGATTAAACTTACATAATTTCCTTCTAAAATAATAGTTTGAATTCTTTGATATAAGGCCGTAGCAAATGAATCAAAGAATATTGAGAATGAATGAGACATGTAGTCATAACTCATCCATATGATTTCGGATAAAAATTTCAACAATAACCAATCCATCTATCTAGCGTAAGCTAACATTGAAATTTAATCAGTCAGTAACCAAACACCTTAAAATAGTAACATCTATATTTTATCTATCATTTTGAAACTTACATGTTTTACATTAAGCATAACAAACTTGGTTTATGCATGTAATTTAATACTATTATACCTATATCCTTGGTTAAGTGTCAACTAGGGAGCTAAGGGAATTTGTGATGCTAAAACTCTATGGGCGCTCAACCTCGCGAGCACGCACTATAAGGGCCATATCTCTTAACATTGACAAAATACCTACCACTCTAACATCACGTTTATTTATTTTCTTGACATGACAACCCATACCTACGGGGAAAAGAAGTCAGTAGGTCGACTAGACTTTAAGGAGCATAGAACTAATACAAGAATGACTCATAAAGTCTTAGGAGGGACTAGCGACACACCTTGTAACACCCCAAACCCGGCCTAGACATTATGGCCAAATCCGGAGATGTCACATGGAAAGATTTTGAAAACAGGTTGATTTGATTATAAAACCCACATTCTTTCATGTTTAATACAGAAAACATTATTTTAACAGTTTATTTTCCATTACTGATTACAGCAGAAGCTTTAATCATTTAAGTTTGAAAACGCAGTTGTATTTTTAGGAAAATCACTGTTTGCATAAAACCGTTGTTTTTAATAAAACGTTTTACCAAAGCAATTAAATCAAACATGACCAATGAAAAATCAAATAGTCCAAAGAGTCCCAAAAATTACAAACTCTCAAATGATTACCAAAAATATAAATAAAAGCCATAAATTATTGACTTTAATTAGTTTTACGGAAAAGTGGTCACTGCTGAGTCCTGCTGCACCGATCCACCTAAGTCTGTGGATTACCTGACAAACAAACAAGTAGATGTAAGTTTATGTAAACTTAGTGTTTAACCCAACAGAATTAAGCATGCAAGCATACAATCATCATATACAGAACCAAAACAAATACAGATACGGTCATCATGCCCTTTTCAAATACAGTAGCAGAATTAGATACAAATATGCATAATCCTACCCCCATCCTCTGCACACCACCTTCGTCCATCCTATCACACTATGTGGGGTTAAAAACACCCACCCATCCCTACACACCACATCATGTCATTAAGACACATATCAGATATAATATGTAGTCAAGTTGCCAGAATATAGGCGTTTAACACCGATCATAATACTTCCCCCTTAAATATAAATCCCACACCTCAAAACAAATACAAAGCATACATACAAAATTTAACAGATAGATCATGCTTACATAAAAAAATAACATATACACATGACATAATCATACTTGGAACAGTGTTTCAGTCTAACAGATCACATAGTTATAAAGTTTAGTAAGCCTTTACCGACCTTATAGTGGGCCCACAATCAATTAGGGCGACCCGTGCGACCCTACTGAGAATTTTAGTATAATGGGCCCACATGCCCGTGTGAGCCCACACGATGTGTGGCCCATACACCCAAAATGACCTTGCCCGTGTGGCCCACACAGCCTGGCCCAAAATCCACACGCCCAGATTGGTCTTGCTCGTGTGGCCCACATAGCCACACTCGAGCCACCACACGACCATGTGCCGCTCACGGACATGCCTTCGTCTAGCACACGACCATGTACTCACACACGGCCTACCACACGGGCAACCACACGTCCTGGTACACACCTGCATTTTAGATACACACCTGTTAATGATTTGATGCGAGAAAAATCTTGAGCCTTCCAGAACCTAAAAACCAACATAAAAACGCTCAATTTTAGTCTTTACACCTGATTGAACCGAAAACCCGAAATCAACCATAACTTAAATCAAGCACTTATTACTTACTCCAACACTCCGAACGATTAACTATGATCCCGTAAGAGTAGAATCACAATCTTCTTGACTCACTGCTGCCCAAAACAATGGTATAACCCCAATTAACACTTGGAAAAAAACTACAAGTTGCGGAATAGGAAAACCCCACTTACCAAGACGTGCGACGAAAACAAGAATGATGAAAATAAAGGTGTGACAATTGACAATGGAAAACGAAACAGAAAAGGAGAAAAAGAAAGGAAAACGACATAGAATAGAGGTCTAACGTCATTTTTTTTTGGAAGAGGGAGAGAAAATTTTGCAAAAAGAAAAGATAGCAATTTCTGATAACCCCCAAATCCCATATTTTCCTCCCACTAAGCCCCTCCTTCAGACTTTCAATACAGCCGAAAATCTATCAGTCAGCAGAGCAAAAATAAACTCCCTCGCTCGTACAGGGATTCAAACACAAGACCTCTAACTCACCAACTCCCTTACCACTCGAACCAAAAGGCTCATTTTGATGTGGATTTACAGACAATTAAGTATGAGCCCATGGAACAGAGATAGGGCTTAATTCCAAAAATAACATAACTTGCCAAAGGTAGAAGTTGAACTTAAGACCTCACACACACACCCAGAACACTTAACTACTGAAGCAAATACACAATTGTGTCAGATATTTACAGAAACAAAAACAAATACTTTAGGAAGTTACAACTCTTCCCCCTAAAAGAAATTTCGATCTCGAAATTTACATGATAAGAATAGACGAGGATACTGCTGACGCACCGAGTCTTTAGGTTCCCACGTGGCCTCCTCAGTGCCATGATTCTGCCATAGAGCCTTCAGTAAAAGAATGAATTTCCTCCTCAGAAACTTAATATCGCGATCCAAAATCTGAACCGGCTTCTCCTTAAAGGTCAAATTTGATCTAACCTCGATATTTTCAACAGAGATAATGTGAGATTGGTCAAATCGGTACTACCTCAACATCGAAACATGAAAGACATCATGGATATGGTGTAACTCTGGAGGTAGCTCCAACTAATAAGCAACCGGTCCCACACGCTTCAGAATCTAATACGACCCAATAAACTTAGGGCTCAACTTGCCATTACGGCCAAATCTCAGAACCTTCTTCCATGGTGAAACCTAAAGAAAGATGAAGTCCCCCATAGAGTACTCAACATCACGCCTCTTCAGATCCACATAAGACTTCTATCTATAAGAAGCTACCTTCAGACGATTCCGAATCAGTCTAACCTTATCCTCAGTCTTAGAAACCAACTCAGGACCCAATACTCATCGTTTATCTAACTCAGTCCAACATAATGGAGTGCGACACTTACGACCATACGAAGCCTCATAAGGAGCCATCTAGATACTAGACTGGAAACTGTTATTGTAGGCGAACTCAGCTAGCGGCAAATAATCTTCCCAACTACCTTAGAAATCAATCACACAGCTCCAAAGCATATATTCCAGTATTTGAATCACCCTCTTAGACTAACCATCGGTCTGAAAAAGAAGTGCAGTACTAAAATCTAATCTTGAACCCAAAGCCTCATGCAATTTCTTCCAAAACTGAAAAGCGAGGATCCCTACCAGAGATAATCGAAATAGGAACCCCATGCAATCTTACAATCTCAGAGATATAGAGATTTGTCAAATTTTGCAGAGGGTAGTTGGTTCGTACCGGAATGAAGTGAGCAGACTTGGTCAACCGATCCTTGATGACCCAAATAGAATCCTTCTTAGTGGGTGTTAAGGGCAACCCACTAACGAAGTCCATCGTTACACGTTCCCATTTCTATAGAGGAATCTTAACTGGCTGCAACAAACCCGAAGGCAACTGGTGTTTAGCCTTAACCATCTGGCACGTCAAATATCGAGCCACAAAATCTGTAACCTCACGCTTCAAACCCGGCCACTAGTATAACTTATAGAGATTGCAATATATCTTATTACCACCGGGATGCATAACATAAGGGCTACTATACGCCTCCCTTAGAATAGATTGCCTCAGATCAAAATTGTTCGGCACATAGATCCATCCTCAAAAATATAACACACTATCATTGTTTAACCCAAAATCAGCAGTAATACCACTCTCAATCTGTCAAAACCGTAAGCTTAGAGACTTCTTCCTTAACTGCTTATCTCGAATCTGATCAATCCAAGTTGGCTTAACTTGCAACTTAGCCAATAGACTCTCATAATCAAATAGACTAAGGCAAGCAAACATCACCCTCAAATCAGACATCGCTCTACGACTGAGAGCATCAGCCACCACATTGGCCTTACAGGATGATACTCTATGGAGCAGTCATAATCTTTAAGTAGCTTAATCCATCGACGCTATCTAAGATTCAACTCCTTCTAAGTGATGAGGTACTTGTGATCAGTGTAAATAATACACCTTTCACCATACAGATAGTGCCTCTAGATTTTCAATGCAAAGGCTACTGCAACCAATTCAAGATCGTGCATTGGATAGTTCCCCTCATGTGTCTTAAGTTGACGGGACGCATAAGCCATAACTTTGCTATCCTGCATTAGAACACAACCCAAACCAACATGTGACGCATTATTGTATACTACAAACTCCTATCCAGATTCAGACTGTATCAGAACAGGAGCCTGAGTCAGAATAGACTTGAGCTTATCAAAGCTCGCTTGCTGTGCATCAGTCTAAACAAAAGGGACACCCTTTAGTAAGAGGAGCTGGAATCAGAGAACCCCTCCATAAAACGCCAATAATAACTCGCTAGACCTAGAAAACTACAGATTTCAGACACGTTCTTAGGCTGTTTCTAATCCAACATAGCCTCAATCTTTCGAGTATCTACTCGGATCCCTTCAGTAGAAACTACATACCCCAAAAAGATTACCTCTTGCAACCAAAACTCGCACTTGCTCAACTTAGCGTAGAGCTACTTTTCTCAGAGAATCTGGAGCACAACTCTAAGATGCTCATCATGCTCCTCCTTGGTCTTAGAGTAAACCAGAATGTTTTTGATGAATACCACGACGAACTGATCCAGATAAGGCTGGAACACTCTGTTCATCAGATCCATAAATGTAGCCAGAGCATTCGTCAGACCAAAAGGCATAACTAGGAACTCGTAATGTCCATATCGAGTCCTAAATACAGTCTTATGAACATCAGCTTCCTTAACCCTCAACTAATGATACCCAGAATGAAGTTTATCTTAGAAAACACGGAAGCCCCTCGGAATTAATCAAACAAGTCATAGATCCTCGGAAGTGGATACTTATTCTTCACAGTCAACTTGTTCAACTGCCGATAATCGATGCACATCCTTATGGTCCTATCCTTTTTCTTTACAAACAGAACCGGTGCCCCCTATAGAAACACACTTAGACGGATGTAACCACGATCCAAAAGTTCCTGCAGTTGAGCCTTAAGCTCCATAAGCTTCTTCGGTGCCATTTGGTAGGGATCGATGGACATTGGAGCTGTACCCAGAAGAAGATCAATCCCAAACTCAACTTCTCGATTTGTAGGTAAACCCAGTAACTCCTCAGGGAAGACATCTGAAAGGTCCTTCACAGTTCTGATATCCCCAATAGAAGAGCCCTCAGAAGTCGAAACACTGACGTAAGCCAAATACGCCTCACACCCTCTCCGAACTAATTTTTTAGCCACAAGTGCAGAGATCACATTGGATAGATAATCTTGACGCTCGTTAATCATAACCACCTCTATATCATCCTTGGTCCTCAGAACGACCCCTCTTAGATGCGTGGCCCAAACTAACTCAGTGCTCAACTAACCAGTCCATACCCAGAATTAGATCGATCTCCCCAAACGGAAGCTCCATCAGATTTGCCAGAAAAATCGCCCCTTGCACCTCTAGCGGAACATCCCTATAAAGTTTACTAACCCGAACAGACTACCTCAACGGACTTAATATAGTCACCTCACTAGAAGTACTCTCCTCAGTAACCCCTAAGTTTTCAGAAACAGAGCTAGCTACATAGGAATGTGTGGAACCTATGTCTATCAAAGCAGCATAAGGTACATCGAATATAAGGAACGTACCTGTGTAAACTAAAAAATATATAGGATTTTTCCTATGTAATTTATCACCTTTTTTACTTAAATTCGTTGTTAAAACTAAGTAATTGTTTAAAAAATTAATGAAATATGTGAAAATATGAAATTAGGACAAAGAAATTATTAAAATGTAATTTTATGCTTTATTATATGGTTTTTATGCATAAAATGGCTTATTTTATATTGATTTGAGCATATTATATTTTTAAGACATGAATGGGCCATGCATGATTAAATTAAATAATAAAATACAAAATTATATTTAATAATTAATTTTAAAATATTTCATTAATAATTTGGCTTTTAATTAATTATTTAAATTGGTTAAATTTTATTCTTTGGTCCTTTAACTTATTAATTTATTTTGGATAGTTTAGATAGCTTTGTTGGATTACAAAACCGTCCAAATTGAAGACCAAGTCAACCCAAATTTGGCTACACATGACTGTTCTTTTAAGCCACTTTTTGGTTTAATTACACAAGGTCTTTGCATTATTGAAGAAATTAGAGATCTGCCTGAAGATTTATGATTGACCGAGTCTCAGTCCTGAGTTATTATGGTATTTAATTTGCTTAAAAATCAAGCAAAAATCAGCTCAAATTCCACTAATTTTGGTAGGCCATCCAAGGAAGAGATTTGAAGAGACTAAACCTAGCTATTTTTAGCAAACTACCCACCTCTATTCACCTATAAATATGACCCCTTCATTCCCTCATTCATCATCCTTCATCCCTCATCATTCATCATTCTCTCGTCTCTCCAAATTCTCTTAGCCTTTTCCATTCCCCACGCCTAGCATCATCTCTTCATAGAGATTTTAGCAATTAAGCCTCTTAAAAAGCCTTGGTTGGCCACCTTCGAGAGCCATTAGCAAAGGAGCAAAGCAAAGAAGCGAAGGAGCCTAGTCAGTCAGAGTCTTGGGTGACAGCAACTTTGATTTGGGTTTAATCTTTCCTTTCTTTAATTTAATCTAAAAATGTTTGCTATGTATTCTTTGTTCTTGTTTACAATAATGTTAGCTTAATTTTATTTAAGTAAGGATGATTGCTTTAACTAAATAATATTTATTTGATTCATACTTATAATGTTTGTGCCTCAATCGATCATGTTTTCAATTCAAATCAAGTCTATATTTTGTTCATACGTGATTGAAATGCATCTGAATTAGCTAAGCGATCCTAACCAGGCGATAGATAATGGACACATAATTGAAATGTGCATGCTCAATTTTGATCCTAACCCGATTAAATTGCAGGTTGCATAATAACTCTAACTAAGCTCTATTATCTGCATAGTTTTTAGATTTGTGTGATTAAACTATTTCAAACCTAACATGTCCCTGTTACCTCACACAAATTCTAAGAAACCCTTAGTAAATAAGGATTAGTATAATGCGTATTTACTAAGTAAAGGATTTTGAAAGGACCTAATATGGTTTCCAAACTCATGAAAGATCAAGCTGCCATGGAATGTTTTTCCAAATGTTATTAAGCTTGTTAATAACAAATTTAGTTTAATTAAAGTAATTGTCCTAGTTTATTTATGTTATAATTGTTGCAAATTGTGTTTAATTTTGCTAAAATCTATTTCATTCATATAGTTTGCATACTTAGGATAATTTGCATTAGGGATCACTGCATTTAGTTTAATATATTTTAATCATCACTTCTCAACTATATTGTATTTTTATTTAACAAATTGTTAATATAATTTTACAAATTAAGTGACTTAGCACAAATACAATCCCTGTGGAGACGATAACTCGATACTTACTTATTACTTGATAACGATTGTGTACACTTGTACAAACTTACGTGTTACAAGTTTTTGGCACCGTCGCCGGGGATTTTTAACTGTTGCCATAGTTATTTCTTTCATGAAATTATTTATTTTCAATTTGATTTATATCTAACATTGCTAACTTATTCTTTTTAATTTTGTGATTTTCTTTTCAGGTGTTTATGAGCATAGATAGGATTATCAATTTACTCCTTGTAGACCTTGAAATTGAGCAAACTTTCAGAAAAAGAAGATGTGAATGAATAGCTCAAAGACAAGTAGACCTTTGAAATCAGAATCAAGACCAAGGTAATGAAGCCGATCATGTATGAAATCCCATCCTTATTGCCGATGATAGGGATTGACACATCAGACAATATGCTGTGCCACTTTTCAGTGAGTTAAATCAAGGAATTAGAAGGCCAGATATTGAGGCAACCCAATTTGAATTGAAACCAGTGATGTTTCAAATGCTCTAAATGGTGGGCCAATTTAGTGGTATGCCCACGGAAGATCCACATCTCCACCTTCGCTTGTTTGTGGGGGTGAGTGATTCATTGAAGATAGCCGGTGTGACTGAAGATGCACTGAGGTTGAAGTTGTTTTCGTACTCGTTGTGAGAGCAAGCACAAGCATGGCTCAATTCATTTCCACCAAGTTCCAAATCTGCATGGCAATAGTTAGCAGAGAGATTTTTGGTTAAGTATTTCCTGCCTAGCAAAAATGCTAAGTTGAGGAACAAGATCACAACTTTCCAACAATTGGATGACGAGTCTTTGTATGGGGCTTGTGAGCGATTCAAGGAGTTACTTCGTAAGTATCCTCATCATGGGATTCCTCATTGTATCCAGTTGGAGACATTCTATAATGGTCTCAATGCACATACAAGATTGATGGTAGATGCTTCTGCGAATGGTGCAATTTTTTCTAAGTCTTTTAATGAGGCTTATGAGATCATCGAGAGGATCGCGAGTAATAAATATCAATGGCCAACAAATCAAACAACTTCAGGAAGATGTGTAGCCAGATTTCATAAAGTTGACGCCCTCACTTCATTATTAGCTTAGGTATTGTCTATTTCCTTTATGTTAAAATAGTTTACCACTAATAGTGCTAATTATTTTGCAGCTCAACCACCAAGTTCATTTGAAGTAGTTTCCTGTGTGTACTATGGAGAAGGTCATTCTTTTGAGAATTGTCATTCAAATCCCGAGTTAGTGTACTATGTGGGGAACCAACATCAAAATAAGAGTGGACAAGGACTCCAATCGAACTTCTACAATCCTTTGTGGCATAATCATCCTAATTTTTCTTGGAGCAACTAAGAAAATGGACCAAACAACAACTTCTTGCAGCATAGACCCAACCAATTTCAAGGTTTAATTAGCAAGCTCCAAAACCACCTCAAGTGAGGTATCAAACAGTTTGGAGAATTTGTTGAAAGCATACATGGAAAAGAATGACGCTTTGATCCAAAGCCAAGCAGTAGCACTAAAAAATTTGGAAAACCAAATGGGTTAGTTAGCTACAGAGTTTCGTAATAGACCGCAAGGAACCTTGCCGAGCGATACTGAGAATCCAGGAAATTTGGGTAAAGAACATAGCAAGGCAGTGGCATTGTGAAGTGGTAAAATTCTGGAACCCCGATTGATTGATGTCGAAGATAAGCCCATTGAGAAGAACCAACCAGCTGTTGAAATTCCTACACTAAAGGAATCAGAATCTACAAAGACTGACAAGGTAAATCCTAACTTAGTGAATTCAGATACTTTAACATCTTCTTTGGATGCAGATTTACCTACTCAGAAATGTTATCCGATTCAACCGAAAGTTTTATCACCTCCATATCCGTAAAGATTGTAGCAACACAAGCAGAAACAAGAGGTGCAATTCAAGAAGTTTTTTAGATGTTCTGAAGTAGTTACACATCAATATTCCGTTGGTGGAGGCTTTAGAATAAATACCGAATTATGTGAAGTTTATGAAGGATATATTGTCCAGGAAGAAACGATTGAGTGAGTATGAGACTATTGCCTTGACAAAGAAGTGCAGTGCGCTTTTGCAGAATAAACTGCCACCAAAATTGAAAGACCTAGGAAGCTTTACTATACCCTATAACATTGGTGAATCTTATTATGGTAAAGCTTTATGTGACTTTGGAGCAAGTATCAACTTGATGCCTAAGTCTATTCTCAAGATGCTAGGGATAGGTGAAGTAAGAGCTACAATTGTGACACTTTAGCTAGCGGATCAATCTTTAGCATGTCCCAAAGGAAAGATTGAGGATGTTTTGGTAAGAGTCGATAAATTTATTTTTCCTGCTGATTTCATTGTGTTAGATTTTGAAGCAGATAAGGAAGTGTCAATCATCCTTGGGAGACCTTTCTTAGCCCTGGGAAGAATGTTAATTGATGTGCAGAAAGGTGAACTTACCATGCGAGTTCAAGACGATCAGGTAACCTTTAACATTCTTAAAGCGATGAAATTTCCCAATCCTGCCGAAGAGTGTTCAGTTATAGATGAGATAGAAACCTTGGTTTCTATGGAAAGCAATTTTGAAGAAGATCTATTGGAGAAAGCCTTAGATCTTGACCCTTTGGAGGATGAAAAAGGTAAAGAAAACATGGCTTTGAAGGAAGCCAATCTGAGAAATTTTATTCAATCCACACGGTTTGAAACGTTAGAGTTAGAAGTTAAAGAATTTGTGCAACCCAAGTTGTCAATTAAAGAACCACCTAAACTCGAACTAAAGGTACTTCCTTTCTATTTGAAATACGTTTATTCAGGTGACTATTCCACTTTTCCTGTGATTATTTCAGCAGAACTGATGAAAGATCAAGCGGAGAAACTAATTGCTATTCTAAAGAAATTTAAGAAAGTAATTGGTTAGACCATAGTTGATATTTGAGGTACAAACCCTTCTTTTTGCATGCATAAAATTATTTTAGAAGAAGATGAAAGAGCTTGAATTGAAGGACAAGGAGGCTCAATCCTAATATGAAAGAAGTTGTGAGAAAGGAAGTGATCAAATGGTTAGATGTAGGAATCATGCTATCCTCTTTTAGATAATTCGTGGGTAAGTCCGATGCAGTGTGTGCCGAAGAAAGGTGAAATCACGATTTTTAAAAATGAGCGTAATAGGTTGATTCCAATAAGAACTGTTATTTGTTGGAGAATTTATATTGATTACAGAAAATTGAATAAAGCCACTCGGAAGGACCATTTTCCATTGCCTTTTATAGATCAGATGTTAGATCGACTGGCAGGTAATGATTTCTATTGTTTTTTAGATGGCTATTCGGGATGTAACCAAAGAGTTGTAGCTCCGGAAGACCAACATAAAATAACCTTTACTTGTCCATACGGTACGTTTGCTTTTAGGCGAATGCCTTTTGGTTTATGCAATGCACCTGCAACATTTCAACGATGCATGATGGAAATATTCACTGATATGGTTGAAAATTTTGTTGAGGTTTTCATGGATGATTTTTCTATTTTTGGTTAGACTTATGATATTTTTTTGGGTAATTTGGCTAAGGTACTGAAGAGATGTGAAAAGACGAATCTTGTCCTTAACTGGGAAAAATACCATTTTATGGTTAAGGAAGGGATTGTCTTAGGGCATAAAGTCTCAAAGAGAGGAATTGAAGTCGATAAAGCAAAGGTGGACGTAATTGAAAGATTACCGGCCCCAATTAATGTGAAAGGAGTCAGAAGTTTCTTAGGCCATGCCGATTTTTACCGAAGGTTTATCAAAGATTTCTCAAAAATTTCTAAACCATTGTGTTTGTTGTTAGAGAAAGATACAGTGTTTGATTTCAACAAATCATGTTTGGAAGCTTTTGAAGATCTAAAAAAATGATTAGTCTCATCCCTAATAATCGTTACACCTGATTGGAGCTCACCATTTGAGTTGATGTACAATACAAGTGATTATGCCGTTGGAGCTGTGATAGATCAAAGAAGAAGTAAAGTGTTTCACCCTATTTACTATGCAAGTAGAACTTTGACGGGAGCCCAACTCAATTATACAGTAACTGAAAAGGAAATCTTTTCCATAGTTTTTGCTTTTGACAAATTCCGCTCATATATTATAGATACCAAAGTTATAGTATTTACTGAACATACGACCATTAAATACTTGCTTACGAAGAAAGATGCAAAACTGAGGCTAATTCATTGGATACTGTTACTCCAAGAATTTGACCTTGAGATCCAAGATAGAAAAAGTGTTGAAAATGAAATAGCTGATCATCTGTCGAGGTTGGCACAAGACGAGGTAACTCAATCATGTGTGCCTATCAACGAGAATTTCTCAGATGAACACTTATTTGAGGTAAGTCAAATTCATGAAACACCTTGGTTTGCTGATTTTGCCAATTATCTTGCATGTGGAATAATTCCTCGAGAAATGACATAATAACAAAAGAAAAAATTCCTTCATGATAGTCAAAATTATTTTTGGGAGGATCCGTGTGCAGATAATATAACCCAAAAGTGTGTAGCTGAAAGTGAGATTGCTGAGATCTTGGAGAGCCATCAGCAAAGGAGCAAAGCAAATAAGTGAAGGAGCCTAGTCAGTCAGAGTCTTGGGTGACAACCACTTTGATTTGGGTTTAATCTTTCCTTTCTTTAGTTTAATCTAAAAATGTTTGCTATGTGTTCTTTGTTCTTATTTACAACAATGTTAGCTTAATTTTATTTAAGCTAGGATGATTGCTTTGATTAAATAATATTTATTTGATTCATGTTTATAATGTTTGTGCCTCAATCGATCATGTTTTCAATTAAAATCAAGTCTATATTTCATTCATACATGATTAAAATGCACCTAAATTAGCTGTGCGATCCTAACCAGACGACGGCTAATGAACACATAATTGAAATGTGCATACTCAATTTAGATCCTAGCCCAATTAAATTGTAGGTTGCATAACAACTCTATCCAAGCTCTGTTATCTGCATAGTTTTTAGATTTGTGTGATTAAGCTGTTTCAAACCTAACATGTCCTTGTTACCTCACATGAATGCTAAGAAACCCTTAGTAAATAAGGATCAGTAAAATGCATATTTACTAAGTAAAGGATTCCGAAATGACCTAATGTGGTTTCCAAACTCATGAAAGATCAAGTTGCCATGGAATGTTTTTTCGAATGTTATTAAGCATGTTGATAATAAATTAAGTTTAATTAAAGTAATTGTCCTAGTTTATTTATGTTATAATTATTGCAAATTGTGTTTAATTTTGCTAAAATCTATTTCATTCATATAGTTTGCATACTTAGGATAATTTGCATTAGGGATCATTGTATTTAGTTTAATATATTTTAATCATCGCTTCTCAACTATATTGTGGTTTTATTTTCCAAATTGTTAATATAATTTTACAAATTAAGTGACTTAGCATAAATACAATCCCTGTGGAGACGATAACTCGATACTTACTTAATACTTGATAATGACTGTGTACACTTGCACAAACCTACGTGTTACAACTAGTGATAACATTTGGAGCATCTCTGTCCTCTTGATGTTGAGTGGCATAAACAAGTGCAAGCTGCCTCGCCTCAGTTTGATCAGCACCTTTTTCCGGTGCTATCTGTGCACGACCCACATCGTTTCCACCCATAGCCTGTCCGCGGCCCCTAGGTGGCTACTGAACTATCCTCTGAGGTTGCATAGAACCCAGAACTGAAGCTTGCATTTGATCTGCCCACTGTAGGCACTCCTGAATATGGTGCTTAAGAGACCCATACCTTAAACAAGCCCCAATCCTCCTCCAACACTCGCCCGGATGGCGCCTACCACAATCACTGCATGACTGTAACCTAGTAGGAGCAACAGGGTGATACGATCCGCCTCGGGATGAGTCGAGTCGTATACTGAGTTGCCCGATCGTCTTAACGAGAAGTTCCGTTTGTAACTTTAAGGCTTAGGCGATAAAGGATGGAGTTATGTTGGTTGCTAATATTTGACAAGGGTGGTCGTAGGGTATGGAATTAGGTAGCTTAAGAACAAGTAGAACCGACACTAAAGAGTGACGACCCGAAACTTATAGTTTCTTAAGGTGAATGGTAAACGATAAAACCACACCCACTATCTATGAAGATAGGAACCTTGGTATAGGCTTGAAAGAAACAGGGTTGACGCCACTACTAGGTAGATAAGTCAACAAAGTCTCAAACAAAGTTTAGAGAAGAAAATTGTCACAGGATTAAATTCAATAAAAAATTTGGCAAAAAGTCCCCTTACAATTGAAAGAAAACAAATATTTATAGGCACATAGATGACCATTCAAATTCGGCATCTAGGTTTTCACACAATAATAAAAACGTTCACACTAATGTATTAAAATAGTTCATAAATTCGGCAGATTCATGAACTAATTGAATGGACACTTTCTTCCCCCTAAGTGTGTGCATGAATACTTAATCATAAAGAAAGGCTTCAAGTGACTTGTATGTGCACCAAAGGTTGCATTCATCTCCTTGGGACGTTCATGCACTTGTATGGAACATGTATCCTCATAATTAAACTCTTTAATAGCATGTAGGTTCATAAATGGCAGCATGAACCTAGTAAATTCGTTCTCCCCTTTGTGCATGCACTTAATTCAATCAATATGTTGAATTATTGAGTTAATTCCTTCCTTTGGACGTTCTTGAACCCATCCATGCATGTGTAGTAGTTATAGAGCAATTCAAAGTGTGAACAGCTACTTCTTGGCCGAATAAGTGCCTTGGAAAGTTAGGAGACAGCCACCATACATGCACTTAAGCCATTCAAGCATTCTATCATCCCATGCATTTGATCCATTCATGGATTTGTAGAAACCTTTAATGTCCATACATGCATTCGACACATGCATGAATTTGTAAAAACCTTGCATCTAGCCGTACATGCACCAGCATTTAATAGTTCTTCATTCATGAGTGTGGAATGCCCAAAAGAGATGTTTCTTCATCCATACATTGTACCGTCCAAAGGGATGTACCTACATGAATAAAACAAGTCATTAAGATATCTCATGAACACTCATAAATTCGGCATGATGTGAACACATTAATGTCATGCACTAATTCAGCTATGTAAACATAATCAATTTATGTAATGACTATGACATATTAATAACAAATATTAATATAAGACAATGCTCATATCACAGGGGCCCCACTCTAACTGGCCCATCAGATTTGGCCTTTTTCTTAGCCCTCTGCACAGAACTTGCAGGCTCTGAATCTCTCTTGTTCTTACCCCTCACTCTTTCCCTATTTTGGCGCTCCACGTACTTAACATCCTCAGCAATATTTGCCTTATCTACCAATACCGTGAACTCATGCTCCCTTTGTAGAGCAATCAGTACTCTCAAACTGTCCCTCAGACCATCTTCAAAATAGATAAACCTCTCGTACTCTGATGCCACCATGCCTCGAGCATAGTGGCTCAACCTCAGAAACTCAGCCTCATACTCAGCCACAGACCTATCCCCTTGCGTGAGATTCATGAAATCACGTCTATGAGCATCAATATAGCTTTCCCCCACATATTTGCTCTGGAAAGTGGTCTTAAAGAAGTCCCAGGTCAAATGATCAGTCTGGGTACCCTCCTCAATAGTCAGCCACCACCTTTAAGCCTCATGCGAAGTAGAGAGACTGCACCCTTCAGTTTTTGCTCAGTAGTGCAGTCTAGATCACTCATAATCCTCTCTGTGGCCTCCTACCAATACTCGGCCACACTAGGAGCAACTCTAATGACACCTCTAAATAACTTAACACCATTGTACCGGAGTCATTCAGTTACCAACCTTCGACCCCCAGCTCTAGAATGGGGTTTAGCGACTCTCTCCAAAATCCTCAGTATTGTACCCATCCGAGCGACTCTGAGACCTAGTCTTAGTACTAGGCGATACTGGCGTCTCACTTGTATCCAGATTTAGAATACTGCCCAGAGAGGAAGACTCAGCTCGTGTCCCCCTACGACTTCTTCCACGGCCACAAGTACCATGTCCACGAATTCCATGAGCACTCATTGTCTAATTCGAGTTTTATCTACATTAAAAATTTTATGTATCGATTTCAGTATTTATTAGCAGATATTTTATGCATAATTTATCAGAAGTTCAGAAATATTTTCAGAACTTTCAGTTTTCTAACTATCTTAGTACAGTCTTAGAAGGTACTAACTAAAGTATTTTTAGAATAAACTATCTCAATTTCAGAAGTACTTGCAGGATCGACGTCGAAGACTCGGTGAACCATATACTTTCTCAAATCATTTAGTTTATTTGGAAACCAGTTCTTTTAAAACAAAATTTTGGAACCCAAAATTCACAGTCGAGTTTTGTAACCTGACTCTGATACCACTAAATGTAACACCCAAACCTGGCCTAGACGTTATGGCCGAATCCGAAGATGTCTCATTAAAAGATTTTGAAATTAAGTTAATTTGATTATAAAATCCACATTCCTTCGTGTTTAATACAAAAAACATTATTTTAATAGTTTATTTGCCAATTACTTATTACAACAGAAGCTTTAATCATTTATGTTTGAAAACACAGTCGTGCTTTTATGAAAATCATTATTTGCATAAAACCGTTGTTTCCAATAAAACGTTTTACCAAAGAATTAAATCAGACATGACCAGTTAAAAATCAAACAGTCCAGAGAGTCCCAAAAATTACAAACTCTCAAATGATTACCAAAAATAGAAAAAAACCATAAATTATTGACTTTAATCAGTTTTACGAAAAAGTGGTCACCGCTGAGTCCTGCTGCACCGATCCGCCTAAGTCTATGGATTACCTGACAAACAAACAAGCAGATTTGAGTTTACGTAAACTCAGTGTGTAACCCAACAGAATTAAGCATGCAAGCATACAATCATCATATACAAAACCGGAACAGATACATATATGGTCATCATGTCCTTTTCAGATACAGTAGCAGAATCAGATACAAATATGCATAATCCTACCCCCATCCTCTACACACCACCTCCGTCCTTCCCATCAAACTATGTGGGGTTAAAAACACCCACCTATCCCTACACACCACATCGTGCCATTAAGACACATATGAGATATAATATGCAGTTAAGCTGTCAGAATATAGGCATTTAACTCCGATCAAAATACTTCCTCCTCATATACAAATCCCACCCCAAAACAAATATAGAGCATACAAACAAAATTTAACAGATAGATCATGCCTTCGTCGACCACTTGGCCGTGTACTCGCACACGGCCTACCACACGGGCGACAACACGCCCTTGTGGCCTCGATAGTTTTATTTTTTGAATTTTTTCGAAGCTTCATTTTCTGTGTTTCAGGTACACACCTGGTAATGATTTGATGCGAGAACTATCCCGAGTCTTCCAGAACCTAAAAAAAATATAACAACGCTCAATTTTAGTCTTTACACCCGATTAAACTGAAAACCTAAAATCAACCATAACTTAAATCAAGCACTTACCACTTACTCTAACACTTCGAACAATTAACTACGATCCCATAAGAGTAGAATCACGATCTTCTCAACTCGCTGCTGCCCAAAACAAAGGTATAACCTCAATCAACACTTGAAAAAACTACAAGTTGCGGAATAGGAAAACCCTACTTACCAAGACGTGTGACAAAAATAAGAATGACGAAAACAAAGGTGTGACAACCGACAACAGAAAACGAAACCAAAAGGGAGAAAATGAAAGGAAAACGACAGAGAACATAGGTCTAACATCATTTTTTTTCTTAGGAAGAGGGAGAGAAAATTTTGCAAGAAGAAAAGATAATAATTTCTGATAACCCCCAAATCCCATATTTTCCTCCCACTAACCCCTTCCCTCAGACTTTCAATACAACTGAAACTCTATCAGCCAGTAGAGCAAAAATAAACTCCCTCACTCGCACAAGGATTCGAACACAGGACCTCTAACACACTAACTCCCTTACCACTCAAACCAACAGGCTCATTCTGATGTGGATTTACAGACAATTAAATATGAGCCCACAGAACAGAGATAGGGCTTAATTCTAGAAATAACAAAATTTGCCAAGGGTAGAGTTTGAACTTAAAACTTCTCACACATACCCAGAACACTTAACTACTGAAGCAAATACACAATTGTGTTAGATATTTACAGAAATAAAAACAAATAATTTATGGCGTTGCACACCTTTATAAGACACTCAAGGATTAATGAGTTGGAATTTGTCTCTCTCTCTCTATCCCCAGTCTGAAGTATCTTCCTTCCCTTGTTGTACTTCTATCCTCTAAGGAGCTCATGCTCCAATCTTCCTTAAATGCTTATAACTTTCCTTCCATTGGATGAATCGTTATGAATTACAATAGCCTAACTTTGTATCAACAATAGATGCGGTGGGCGTAGACTCACTTTCAACCTTTAGAGATAGAAATGATGACTTATCCCAATAACTTCTCTAAGGAACCAAACTTTCTCGACGTTTAACATTTTTCAAAACTTCCAGAATTATCATAATCAGTCTTGACAAAACTTTGGCCTATAAGACTACTACTCTTATAGCTTGTTTATACCACAGTAGTATAATCCCTAGTATAATCACTCACAATGATATTACAATCTATATTTATATTATCCTTCACCAGTCATAAAACATCATACCTCGAAACCTAACGATAGTCCCAAACAAGTCATAAGATTCCAAGAGTAACTTTGTAATCCACAAGAACAATTCCAACGGCAACATGAATTCTAGAAAAAATAGTGTGAGCGCAACCATCAATAAAAAATATCCTCAAACAGCATATAGAAGAATTGATGGTCTCTCAACGAGCTCCTCGCTAACAAGGATAGACATATAGTGAAGATGGTATGCCTTTGATGTCTAACCAAGAATATGAGTAGACAAAACTAGCTTGCCAATGTAGTGAAGAAGAATATGTTTCTTAGATAGTCCTCCATGAGTAGACAAACTAGCTTGCCAATGTAGTGAAGAATAATATGTTTCTTACATAGCCCCTCATCAAAGAAATGAATTGGAGAGAAAGGTGGATGAACTAAGGAAAGCACGTTATTACATGGATATTTCTCAACCAAGTGGGGCAAGCTGGCCCTGAGCTCCAACAACCTCTTAGTGCCAGAAGTTGCCAACATTTTTTCCATAACAACATCAATTTATTGAAAGAGAAATACTAAATGAGGATCTTGAGAAGCATGTGTAACAATACGACAATTGCATGGAGATATTGTAAGTCTCAGATGTGTTGAAATATAAGGTATTCCTAATAACTCCTAGAATTCATGCTAAGAGTTGATACTCTTTGCTCCTAGCAGGATCCATTCATAACTTCAATGAGCTAAAGAAGCCATTTTCATACATTTTTGGTTAACAAAGAGTCAAGAAAGACCAAAATCAGTTTACTAGGAATCAGGAAAATGTAAGCCGAGTCTATTCAGTCTTTTACATGTCACTTTAGTGCAACAATTATGTAGTATCGAGAATTGATGAATGATTGAGGTATTTAGTCTTACATAGTAGGTTTGTAACACAAGCACCTCAAATACACAATAACCAACAAGAAATGAGGTTGGTCAATCAAGTTTATAAAGTGGACAAGTTTGTAGAGACAAAAGATGTAGAACAAGCTACTTGACTTGATCTTGATAGAGGAGCCTCATCACTATAGTAAAGGTTTGAATCATCTCCCTCATTGTAGCAAAGATTCGACTCCACTTGTAGAATTAAGTAAAGAAGAAGAGAGAAGAATAGGAGGAACTTGGCTCTATGGGTGAACTATTAGGATCTAGTGCCTTAAATATAGTATATTCGTTAATTATACTTGTAATTTTTTGAATAGATTGGTTTAAATAAAATTTCATTATACATTAATATCATTTGTATATGACCTCAATGAATTTTTCATTCAAAGCAAAATGTAAGAAAATATTGGCTCATTGATTATCTAATGTTTAACTAATATTAAGTTGCATTATGTGGTCAGATCATAATGTGATAAGAAACATATATTAGAAGATAATTAAACAGTTTACAGTCTAAAAACATTTGAGCAAATTAATTAAAAGACTATTATGTCGTCTATCAAGTCCAATTGTCGAAGAAAATAACTCCCAAAAGATAGAGATATAGATGTCAATGTCTGGACTGGCAATACATCAGACAAGACCCAAGTTGAATATATCCTAAATTTGTTTAGAGATTTATTCACTTGTAACATTTATAGTGTGACATTCCTTAATTTTGAGTGGATGACGGACTATCTATGTGTGACTCATATACTTTGATGTAAATGAAAGCTTGAGCTCAAATAGATAAGGAGCCAAAGGCTAGTGCGTTGGGCATATGGCTTCAGCATGATGTAGCATTATTCTACAACAGTGGAATAGCTCAATAAAGGGTAAATTATGTCCTCTTACTAACATTGCATGATTGATGAAAAAGAAACGTGTCCATGGGTCATTGATCATAAAACAAATGATTTAATTACTATGTGTTAGTAATTAACTTTTTCATATCGAAAGATGTAATGGAAGCAATGAGATAAAATAAGATCATATTGGGAGAACATATTTTATCCTAAAAAAGATTAAGAAGATCCTATGAGAATAACACACTTATGACAAGGTCACTGTACGAGCACTTAATAAAGTACCTTTTGTAATGGTATATGATAAGGGAGAGTTCAATCATGGTACTAACTCAATGATTAAATAATTTGTAATTAGCAGGCGAAGAGCCATACCTTAATTAAAAATTAGTTGAAATCCAATTATATATGTATAATTGGTCCCTCTGCTAGCTCGAGATAACCTGAAACAAATTGCATGTAGAATCAACAGATTGTTGAATGAATGAAAATGATAAATAAGAGAAATAGATTACATGCATCACTATCTATAGTGAATGTTTTTTCTCGCTGAGTACAAAAGATGACATAGAAATTAATTTAATTTCTTTGAATTATTATTTAAGTAATTGTAATTAAATAATTGAAGTTCGAAGTAAGAATTAAAATAATTAGTCATCCTAAACTTAACTAATAAGAAAATTAAATTAATTTCCTCATGAATTCTAATAGATAAAGTTGTCGTGACTTTAAATAAAATTAGAATTTGGTTGAGAAAATAATTTACTTGAGAAAGTAATTTAGTTAATTTAATTAATTGAAATAAAGAATATTTTGGGTAATTAAAAATAGCTGTTGGGTTGGATAAATTGTAAGTGTTGGATAAAAATCTAAATAACACATATAATTGTACCCAATACATGAAAGGCCCAATAGGTCCCGTTAATTGATACGAACGACAAACCCTACTATTTTACTAGGGATGTCGCTGCCCCTTGTGTTGCATTTCTACCGGAACATTGTATTTTCTATTAATATTATTTAATTAGACCATATTCGAATAGAAATCTTGTATCAATTCTTTATAAATAGGAACTATGGGTCAAACTATGAACATACACTTTTGAGAATTGATATTTTGTCGAAAAATAGTGACAATTTATTTTAAAGAATAAATTCTATTTTACGCACGAATACTTGTAGTTTTTGTTTCATAGAGAGAATTAAATTTCCCATTGAAAGTGTTAGCTTTGATGTCTCAAGATTTTTATATAATAACATTTAAGACAAATTTTATCTTTATTATATGTCCTAAATCATTTAGTGAAAATATGATTGAAAATTTTATCAAATATTTTCAAAACAGTTTCAAATACTTGCAAAATACTCAAAAATATGTTCTAAATGTGTTTTAATTTATCTAAATGTTTTTGGGTTAACACCAAAGTGTTCTAAAGTGTTTAAAATTCTTATAAGGGACTTTGGTATGCTAATCTCGAGACATACGGCCATATGTTCTGAGACATGAAAACTTCAAAGCAAAAATTTGCTTCAGGAGCTGCTTGTCTTGAGACACTGTACAATATGTTTAGAGACAATTGGGAAATTGTCTCAAGAAACCCTATTCATGTCTCGTGACATGGCATGCCAATGACGATATAACGACTATTTTTTAGCCATTCCTAGAGACATCTTGCCAGGTCTTAAGACATGATGTGCAAGGACAATTTTTAAGCTCAAAATTGATGCTTCCAATGGTTAGATGTCATCCCAATGGCCATAAACATCCACAAAATTGTTCCTTGGTATAAGTACACTTCAAGAACACTACAAGACACAAGAGAGAGATATTCAAGATCAAGATCAAGAGAAAAATATTCAAATATTTATTCTTTCATTTCTCTTGTAAATATTCTTTAAAAGCTTAGTGTCAAATCTTTTATCAATTACATATCCTTGTTTTGAGAGCTTAATTTTTATAAAAACATACCTTGTAGATGTATCCTTGTTTACTCTCTTTCATATCACCAATTGTAAGTTGAGAGGGTTTTAGTTGAGCCACAACAACTAAGAATGTTTCTAGTTTGTTCATAAAAGCTAGGGAAAAAGTTTTTATCTAAGCCTTAAGAAAAAGATAGTGTTGTAAAGGTTATACCTTCTCTTTGAAAAGTATTAATTCTTTTAGTGAATGCTTGGTTGAGGTATACCAATATAGTGGAGGTAGGCAATTCGGATCAAACTACTATAAATTGAATTATCGGAGATTTTCTTCAATTTTCTCATCATTTAGAAAAGTTTGTAGAGATTTTAAAAATACTAATTCACCTCCCTTTCGGTATTTCAGGCCTAACAATTAGTATCAAAGCTTAGTCTCAATCAAAGTTTTAACCACCAGGAGCAAAGATTCGAGGCTAAAAATATTGAGTCTAGATAACATTTGAGTAAAGGTCAATAACTTTTCAAGAGGGCCATTCCATCATGAATCCTTCACTCCTAAATGAAGAAAACCACTCCAATTGGAAAGTAAAGATGAAATTATTTGTAACACCCTTAAACCGTCTCTGTCGCCAAATTAGGATTATAGAACATTACAGTACAATTTGAACATTTAACTTACAATAAAATAATTATGCAAAGTAATTGATAACATTCAATAACATAATTTAACTGTAATAAAAATACACTCATGAGCCTTAAATTGAGCCTACGGGGCCCTAAAATTAGTTTGAAAACATTGAAGGGCCATTTTGAAACAAAATAGAAAAATTTGTAAAATTGGAAAACAAAGGTCCCACGGTTGTGTGGCCTGTCCGTGTGAGCATTCGAAGTATGGGCACATGACCTTGTCCCAGCTTATGTAGGTATTCGAAATAAGGCCACACGGTCGTGTCATAGGCCGTGTGTGCATTTGAAAAAACCCTCACACAACCGTGTCGCTGATCGTGTGCTAGACCGTGTTCAATTCAATGTTGGGTCACATGACCGTGTCTCAGACCGTGTTACATACTGACTTGAATCACATGGTCGTGTAAAGAGACTGTGTGCAGCACACGGCCTTGTGGCAGCCTGTGTCCCAGGCCGTGTGCCCCTAATTGTACCTTCAAATGCAAGTTTACCGAAACGTGCTTACTTGGAAATCAAGCAACTCAATTACCATCAATTAAATCTATTCAAAACAAACTTAAATGAGCCTGAAACATGCCAAAATTGGAAAAAAAGGGGTCACACGGCAGTGTGACATAACCATACCGTGTGAAAATTAGAATTATGGACACACAGTCATGTCCCGTGTGCCTGCCCGTGTGGGTATTCGAAATAAGGCCACACATTTGTGTCATCGACCGTGTGTGCATTCGAAAACCCCCTCACACGATCATGTCGTTGACCATGTGCTAGACCATGTTCAATTCGCTGTTGGGTCACATGGCCGTGTCACAGGCCGTGTTACATACTGACTTAAATCACACGTCTGTGCGCAGCATAAGGCCGCGTGGTAGCCCCTGTCCTAGGCTGTGTGTCCCTAATTGTACCTTCAAATCCAAGTTTACCAAAAAGTTCTTACTTGGACATCAAGAAAATCATTTACCATCAATTAAATATTTTCAAAACACACTTAAACGAGCCCAAGCCATGCCAAAATCATCCAACCTAAGTGCCTAACCATTGTGCCCTCATTGACACCACAATTCAATATCCAAATCAAATACATATAATACTTTAATCAATGGCATTCAAGTTCACATAACCATACCTAAAACATAAATCAAACTTTCCATATTTCAATACCATACCATTATGAAACTTGTGTCAAATAGCCAAATATAAGTTCATAAAGACATATACATGTCAAGTCATAGGCACACACACAAGCAAGCTAATACCAAATTTAAACAACTTTACATCAATCTCATACATATACCATTAGAAATCAGTACTCAATATATCAAAACACACCTATTACATGCCATATAACCCAAAGGTAAACATGTCATAATCTACCGATAGATATCTGGATAGTGTGATCTTCAGGTTGATCCGATCGCCCGATTTCACCAAATATTATCTACAAAGAAATAGGAAAATGACATAAGTAAGCTTCAATTGAGCTTAGTAAGTTCAACTGTGGAAACGATAATACTTACCTTATAAACAGATCAATTATACAGTAGCAAGAATGTTAATCAATAATCCTTTCATTCACAATCATTCAACATGTGAGTTTATGTATATGTACTTGTTTCATAATTGTAAACTCAAAATTATATAGATATTTTATAATTGTTTATGACACATTTTTACTTAAAAATTATGTCAATCTAGAATATTTGATAGTTAATTAGGTAAATTTTGTTTATATTGAGATAATAAGCATGGTTTAATAAAGTATGCAATTTTATGCTTTTATGTATCAAATTTTTGCATAATTTAATTATTTCATGTTACATAGTAATTTCTTATATTTAATTGTTTCAGTGGGATCATGGTGTTAATAAGTTGAGAAGCTTATTTTAGTTTTGCATGGACACGATTTTTATCCTATTTTTGCACCAATATTAACTATACTTGTCTTGTGATCAAAGTTTGAGGAAAAATTCAAAAAGAAGTACATGTTCTTTGTATGTTAAGAAAAAAAAAAGAGAGAAAAATCTCTATTTAAATATCAAGAAAAAGAGTAAATTAAATACTCAAATGTTGAGAAGTATTGTTGGGCATAAGCTTCAAATTAAGTTTGGGGGGGTAAGACTGGTTAGTAGGAAGAACGTACCAAGAAAAAATCCAAGGCAAAGTTAGGGTTAAGATTACTGAACCTAAAAATTCACTTCTCTTTATCTCTACCTTGAGCCTAGCCCTATTACAACCCTATAAAAGACCTATTGATCTGATAATTATGCCAATTACATTTTTGGAAAGGAATTGCAAAGTTCAACATATGAGGACCACTAATTAAACCTTGTGTTTGTTTGGACTAATTGATAAGGAAATTTTGATTGAATAGTGAATGTTTTATATGACCTTGAAAAACATGCACCCTATGACTTATGTAAGCATTTTCCTGCACTTAGTATAAAATTTTGAAATAATGTTTGCATATATGTGACTTATCAATAAAAAGAGTTTGCGAGAGACTTTGTTGATGTATGTTTATATGGAAAAGTAAATTCTACTTAATGGTTCTACTTAAACTTATTGTAAGATTGCCTTATCTAAAATTTTACTTTGCATTAATCGAGATGAGTAATGTAACAGCCCATACACGTGACCCATGCCAGGACGGAGTACGAGGCATTACCTAACTCGATCTCATGCACACAAATAATCTCAAGTCGCCAAGACTCGATCCAAATTAAAACTTTTTCAATTTCTACTTTAAACTTCTTACTATGGGCCTACGAGCCCCAAATCAACCATTGGAAACTATTCGGGACCATTCCGAGTCCTTAAACCAACTATGAAAAATTTTTGCCTTTAAAACAGGACACAGCCCGTGTAGAAGGATAACACGCCCGTGTGACCATTTCGACAAGGTCGTACTGATGGCCCGTGTGGCTCACACAGCCTAAGCACCCTGGAACACACCCGTGTTCTGCACCCGTGTAGAATCAATTTCTAATTCGCACCTACAGGGGTTTTCACAAGGCTATGAGACGCCTGTGTCTTAGCCCATGTGTAAAAACATGGACATTTTGTTTCTGACATCAGCATCCCTAAAATGTCACACGGCTAAGGCACACGCCCGTGTGCTAGGCCGTGATCTTCACACAGTTGAGACACATGGCCATGTTTCTACCATGTATTTATTACCATGCATACTGACTTGAAATTTTTACGTGCAGGGGGCACACGGCTGGACTACACGCCCATGGGGTAGACTGTGTGTCACACACGGCCTAGACACACACCCGTGTGTCAAACCGTGTGGACAATATGAGGCTATTTACCAAGTCTCATTGCCACCCTTACATACATAGTTTCATACAAATACCAACCAATACAAAAATAAACATAATTCACATATAACCAAATCATCTACAATAGGCATTCATTCAACCATGAAAATGCATCTTTTATAAAATCAAAATAAATGTTAGCCAATATTCAAGGCTTGATACAAAACATAGGGTCCAGACCCGAGCCATAACATTTGGCCAATTCTCAATGACACAAAATAATAAAGTCTAAGCCCCATACATGCCATATTCAATAATATAAATCCAATTATACCGAATGCTTCGGCTGATAGTGTGATCGATATCTCTTACTTCCAGTGATCCTTGAGCTAGTTAGTCAGCACTATAAGAAAAATGGAAAGAAAAGTGAGTAAGCATAAAAGCTTAGTAAGTTGCATATAAATAAATATACAACAACAATTTATCAATAATCAACATGCTCATAACACAAAGGTGGGCATAAGCACATCTTACTCATTACCATCCATACTAGTCACATATTATATACTGGGCTCATGTCACATACGTACCAAATAGGTACCTGTACCACTCACCACAAGGTTATACTTTTCTTAATTAACTTAAAAGTGATAATACTCACCGTTGAACCATTCAGAACATTACCGAATATTCATTAAGCCTCAACCGTGGGTAAGGTGCCGATGCCATGTCCCAGACACGGTCTTACGCTGGCACATATCTCAAGTAGATGCCATGTTCTAGGCATGGTCTTACACTGACTATCATTTTGTAGCCGATGCATGTCCTAGACATGTCTTACACTGGCTTACGTCTCGAGGCCGATGCATGTCCTAGACATGTCTTACACTAGCGCTCGTCTCGATGCCGATGCCATGCCCTAGACATGGTCTTACACTGGCTCTCATAATGTGGCCGATGCATGTCCCAAACATGTCTTACACTAGCTCACATAAGTGACCCAATCGTCATGGCATGAATATCCGAATTATTCCTTAGGTTCAAACGGGAACTCTACTATCTCTATTATCATCATGCTATCTCAATTCCACAATCAAGCAATTCAATGCTATAATAAATTCAAATACAATTCAACACATACATTAGCGATGTAGTTGTATTATTTACATACAACTTACCTCGGATTACAAAACGTACAAGACTAGTCAGTTTAGTCGATTTGCTTGGCTTTCCCCCGATCTAGGTTCAGATTTGGCAATTCTTGATCTATATTAGCAAAATACACTCATTTAGTCACTAAATACAATTAGGCAATCAAAATTTCACATCTTCTATAAAATAACCATTTTGCCCTAGACTTTGGAAAAATGACCATTTTACCACTGTGTTTGAAAATTGATTTTTATCGAATTTCTTCGCATCTTAAGCCTAGATGAGCTCTTCTTACTCTTATAGCAACTCCAAATTCTCACTACTTCACACACTTATCAACTATTTTACAACTTGTGCGAAATAGTCCCTTTTAGTGTTTTCATGCTAGCACCTTTCACAAGAGTTGGTCATTCAACAACTAAGACTCATTTTCCTCCATAAAAAATCAGAAAACATTACAAATTCATTCATGTCAAAACCCTATACTCTTAATCATTTTTCAAAATAGACCCTTCATTTGAAAGCTCATGCTTCAAGGGTCTCAAAAATGCAAAGATCGTCAACAAAAAGGGGTATGACATCACTTGTGAGTGCTTCTAGTTTCTGAAAATTTCAAGCTTTCAAACCCCAATATTTTCTGTGGTGAAGAAGGTGGAAATGGGATGATATGATCCTTTCTTTATTTAATTCTATTTAGTAAAAAATAAGCCACCTAATCCACCAATTTTAAAATTTTGTCCCCCCTTTGACTCTATGGCCGGCTATGCTCCTCTAATAGGATCTAATTACCCTTTAAAATCCCCCAATTTTGATTCTCTAAAAAAATAACACCTTTAGCTATCAATTTAAGATTTTTGCATTTTATGCGATTTAGTTTTTTTTCACAATTGGGCTCACAAACGTTAAAATTTCTCAACCAAAATTTTCATGCACTATATTAAACATGCTATGACTCCAAAATAATAATAAAAATAATTTAATCAACTCTAGATTTGTGGTCTCAAGACCACTATTCTAACTAGGCCCTAAATCGGGCTGTTACATTTCTCCCTCTTAGGGATTTTCGTCCCCGAAAATCTTACCGGTGAATAAGTTCGGGTATTGATCTCTCATGGCCTCCTTGGGTTCCCATGTAGCTTCCTCGACCCAATGTCTATGCCACAAAACCTTCACAAGTGCTATACTCTTATTCATTAACTGTTTGACTTCCCGAGCTAAAATCTTGACTGGCTCTTTGCCATAAGTCATATCCGGATGAATCTCAACCTTTGCTGGCGCAATCACATGTGAAGGGTCTGATCTATACCGACGTAACATGGACACATGAAACACGTTGTGAATCTTTTCCAATTCTGGTAGTAAATCCAATCGATAAGCTACAGACCCTACTCCCTCAACAATCTCATAAGGTCCTATGAAACAAGGACTCAACTTGCCTCTTCTACCGAATCTGAGGACTTTCCTCCATGGGGAAACTTTCAAAAATGCTTTATCACTGACTTGAAGCTCAATTTCCTTCCGTTTCAAATCTGCGTAAGATTTCTATATATCCGAGGTGGCCTTTAAGCAGTCACGAATCACTTTAACTTTCTTTTCAATATCTTTGATTAAATCGACCCCGTGAATCTGACTCTCTTTGAGCTCGGTCCAATATAAGGGCGCTCGACACTTTAGCCCATACAAAGCCTCATAAGGCACCATTTTCAGACTTGTTTGATGACTGTTGTTATAGAGAATTCAACCAATGGCAAGTATCTTTCCCAACTGCCCTGAAACTCAAGAACACAACACCGCAACATGTCATCTAAAATCTAAATCACTCTTTCCGACTGACCGTTGGTTTGCGGGTGAAATGCCGTGCTAAAATTTAACTTGGTTCCCAAAGCCTCTTGTAACTTCTTCCAAAACCTCGAGGTAAACCTCGGGTCTCGATCTGAGATAATTGACAATGGCACTCCATGAAGCCTCACAATCTCAAAAACGTACAAGTCGGTTAATCTCTCAAGGGAGTAGTCGGTACGCACTGGTATAAAACGTGCCGACTTTGTTAGTCTATCCAAACCAACCCAAACAACATCCTTTTTCTTCGGGGTTACTGACAAACCTATCACAAAGTCCATAGTGATCTGATCCCACTTCCACTCGGGGACCATGATAGGCTGAAGTAGGCCCGAAGGTACTTGGTGTTTAGCCTTCACTTGCTGACACATTAGGCACTTAGACACAAACTCAGAAATGTCTCTTTTCATACCTGACCACCAATACATTTTCTCAAGGTCATTGTACATTTTCACACTGCCTGGGTGGACGGACAAACAACCACTATGTGCCTCTCTCAGAATCTTCTGAATGAGCTCATTGTCCTTGGGTATACAAACTCTGTCTTTGAACATTATACATCCATCGGTATCAATACTAAAATCTGATTCAATACCTAACTCACACTGAGTTCTCTTGGCTTGTAATTTCTTATCACCTTTCTGAGCTTCACGGATCTCTTGCAGAAATATCTGTCTAGCCCTCAACTCTACCAGAACCGAACCATCGTTAAACACAATCAACTGAGTATTCAAGGCTATCAAGGCAAACAATGACTTCTTACTCAGTACATTGACGATCACGTTTGCCTTTCCCGGATGGTAATCTATTACCAACTCGTAATCCTTTATCAGCTCTAACCATCGGTTTTGCCGTAAATTTAACTCCTTTTGAGTCATCAAGTACTTTAACCATCGTTGTCGTCCCGGGGATTAACTCAATTCCAAACTGAACTTCCCTCACTGGGGGTAATCCGGGTAATTCTTCGGGAAATACGTATGTAAACTCATAAACCACTGGTACTGATTTAATCTTCGACTTAGACACTTGAGTATTTAGCAAAAAAGCTAAATAAGCCTCATATTCTTTTCTCAAATATTTCTCGGTAGTCAAAGATGATATTACTACACGCAGATTATCTGACTCATCTGGTCCAACCCGAAGAATATCCACGTCTTCACATTTCAACTCAATTACTTTCTTCTTACAGTCCATTACAACACTATGAGAGGTTAACTAGTCCATCCCAAGGATTACATCAAATTCACTAAACGAAAATAACATCAAGTTAGTCGGAAAACAATGACCCCTAATTGTAAAAGGATAATTTCTACATACTTGATCAACTAGCACATATCTGCCTAAAGGATACTATCACACTCATATGAGGTATCAAATCCATACAAATATAAGAGTAGGTAGATCCCGGGTCAATTAAAGCAACAACAAATATGTCGTGGATAGAAAAGGTACCCGTGATCATATTAAAAGACTCTGCCTCTTCACGGGCACGTATAGTATAAGTCATCGCTGGTGCTCTGCCCTCGGACCTCACTGCAGCATCTCTAGGAGCACCTCTACTACTAGCCCCACTCCCCAGGTTCTTTTGTAGTCTACGTCTCAAAGGAGCACTACTCGATTTTACGTCTTACTTTTTCTCTCCCTCTTCCATTTCGGGGCAGTCTCGGATGAAATGGTTCAGTGACCCACATTTAAAACACCCTCTTTCTTTACCTCGGCACTCACCGAAATGGCTTCTACCACACTGCGAATACTCTAGCCTATTTGGCCGAGCACTACCGACACTCGCGACCGAAGTGGTCTGGGCTCTAGATGTCGTGTTTTGTTGGTTCTTGTTTTTATTCAAATACCCCACCGAAACATTTGATTGGGTAGTAAATTCCCTTGATCTCTTGGATGAGGATTGATGTGATTTCCCCATCTGTCTTTTCCTTGAATCCCGCGACTCAGAAGCCACTTTCCTCTTCTCTTTAATTAGCTCTTCCGCCTTGCATGCTCTCTCAACGAGGGCTACGAATTCCCTTAGTTCTAGGATGCCAACAAATACTCGGATGTCTTCATTAAGACCATCCTCGAACCTCCTACACATAGTGGCTTCTTTAGACACGCACTCTCGTGCATACTTACTGAGCCTCACAAATGCACGCTCATATTCCGTCACTGACATATGACCTTGCTTTAGCTCTAGGAATTCGTTCCTCTTTTGATCTATGAATCTTTGGCTAATATACTTTTTCTGGAACTCTTCTTGGAAGAATTCCCAAGTGATCCTCTCTCTCGGTACAACGGACACGAGAGTGTTCCACCACTAATAAGCTGAGTCCCATTGGAGTGACACTGTACACTTTACGCTCTTTTTAGGTGTGCATGATAGTTCATCGAATACTCTAATGGTATTTTCTAGCCAAAAATCTGCTTTCTCTGGGTCATCACCTATGCTAGCCCAGAATTCCTATGCCTCTTGTTTCTAGATCTTGTCTACTAGAGGCTTCTCTCTTCTAAACATGTCCCATCCTTGCAGAGCTACCGGGGCATACTGAGGAATCGGAGGAGGTGAGAGAGGTGGAGTGTTCGGATTCGCACGAAAAAACTCCGTCTATCAAGCGTCCATCATTCAGAGGTAGGCTTCCCTAGCCCCTCCCCCTTGGCCCATATTCACGGGCTCACTCTCTACTGGCGCGGTCCCTTCAGCGGGAGCCGGCGTGCTACTTTCCACGTCATCCGCCGTCGCTCTATCAGGATCCATTTATTATATAAAAACATAATTTATAATCGTTAGGAATCGTCACACTATCAATATACAATTATGGCATGTATAGCTAGATTCGTACTCTCACTATGTTAGTCCTAGAACAGACTAAACCATAGCTCTGATACCACTAAATGTAACACTCCATACCCGTAACCCATGCTGGACAGAGTACGAGGCATTACCTAACTCGATCTCATGCACACAAACAATCTCAAGTCGCCAAGACTCGGTCCAAATTA
The DNA here is from genome assembly GCA_025698475.1 of Gossypium anomalum. Taxonomy (NCBI): domain Eukaryota; kingdom Viridiplantae; phylum Streptophyta; class Magnoliopsida; order Malvales; family Malvaceae; genus Gossypium; species Gossypium anomalum. Next base: position 20,360,517 of record CM046957.1, read on the forward strand.
AAACTTTTTCAATTTCTACTTTAAACATTTTATTATGGGCCTACGAGCCCCAAATCAACGATTGGAAACTATTCGGGACCATTCTAGGTCCTTAAACCAACTATGAAAAATTTTGCTTTTAAAATAAGGCACACGCCCGTATGGAAGGACAACACGCCCGTGTGACCATTACGACATGGTCGTACTGATGGCCTGCATGGCTCACACGGCCTAAGCACCCTGGAACACGCCCGTGTTCCGCACCCGTGTAGAATTAATTTCTAATTCACACCTACAAGGGTTTTCACATGGCCGGACACATGCCTGTGTTAATGGCCCATGTCCTTCACACGGCCACGACACGTCCGTGTCCTTCACATGGCCACAACACGACCGTGTCTTAGGTCGTGTGCAAAAACATGGACATTCTGTTTCTGGCATCAGCATCCCCAAAATGTCACACGGCCAAGGCACATGCCCGTGTGCTAGGCCGTGTCCTTCACACGGTTGTGACACACGGCTATGTCTCTGCCTGTGTGTTTATTACCATGCATGCTGACTTGAACTTTTTATGTGCAGGGGACACACGATCGGACTACATGCCCATGGGGCAAACCGTGTGTCACACATGGCCTAGACACACGCTCGTGTGTTTACCCGTGTGGACAATATCAGGCTATTTACCAAGTCTCATTGCCACCCTTACATACATAGTTCCATACAAATACCAACCAATACCAAAACAAATATAATTCACCTATAACCAAATCATCCACAATAGGCATTAATTCAACCATGAAAATGCATCTTTTATAAAATCAAAATAAATGTTAGTCAATATTCAAGGCTTGATACAAAATATAAGGTCCCGACCCGAGCCATCACATTTGACCAATTCTCAATGACACAAAATAATAAAGTCTAGGCCCTATACATGCCATATTCAAAAATATAAATCCAACTATACCGAATGCTTCGGCTGATAGTGTGATCGATATATCTGACTTCTGGTGATCCTTGAGCTAGTTAGGCAACACTATAAGAAAAGTGGAAAGAAAAAGGAGTAAGCATAAAAGCTTAGTAAGTTGCATATAAATAAATATACAACAACAACTTATCAATAATCAACATGCTCATAACACAAAGGTGGGCATAAGCACAACTTACTCATTACCATCCATACTAGTCACATATTATATACTAGGCTCATGTCACATACGTACCAAATAGGTACCTGTACCACTCACCACAAGCTTATACTTTTCTTCATTAACTTAAAAGTGATAATACTCACCGTTGAACCATTCAGAACATTACTGGATATTCACTAAGCCTCAACCGTGGGTAAGGTGCTGATGCCATGTCCCAGACACAGTCTTACGCTGGCACATATCTCAAGTCGATGCCATGTCCCAGACACAGTCTTACACTGACTATCATTTTGTAGCCGATGCATGTCCCAGACATGACTTACACTGGCTTACGTCTCGAGGCCGATGCATGTCCCAAACATGTCTTACACTAGCACTCGTCTTGATGCCGATGCCATGCCCCAGACATGGTCTTACACTGGCTCTCATAATCTGGCCAATGTATGTCCCAGACATGTCTTACACTAGCGCACATAAGTGACCCAATCGTCATGGCATGAATATCTGAATTATTCCTTAGGTTCAAATGGGAACTCTACTATCTTTATTATCATCATGCGATCTCAATTCCACAATTAAACAATTCAATGCTATAATAAATTCAAATACAATTCAACACATACATTAGTGATGTAGTTGTATTATTTACATACAACTTACCTCGGATTACAGAACATACACGACTAGTTAGTTTAGTCGATTTGCTTGGCTTTCCCTTAGTCTAGGTTTAGATTTCGAAATTCTTGATCTATATTAGCAAAATACACTCATTTAGTCACTAAATACAATTAGGCAAACAAAATTTCACATCTTTGATAAAATGACCATTTTGCCTCTAGACTTTGGTAAAATGACCATTTTACCCCTATGCTCGAAAATTGATTTTTATCGAATTTCTTCGCATCTTAAGCCTAGATGAACTCTTCTTACTTTTATAGAAACTCCAAATTCTCACTATTTCACACACTTATCAACTATTTTACAACTTGTGCAAAATAGTCCCTTTTGGTGTTTTCATGCTAGCACCTTTCACAAAAGTTGTTCATTCAACAACCAAGACTCATTTCCTCCATAAAAACTCAGCAAACATTTCAAATCCATTCATGGAAAAACCCTAAAATCTTAATCATTTTTCAAAATAGACCCCTCATTTGAAAGCTCATGCTTCAAGGGTCTCAAAAATGCAAAGATCGTCAACAAAAGGGTATGGCATCACTTACTTGTGAGTGCTTCAAGTTGCTGAAAATTTCAAGCTTTCAAACCCCAATATTTTCTGATATTTTCGGTGGTGAAGAAGGTTGAAATGGAATGATATCATTCCTTCTTTATTTAATTCTATTTAGTAAAAAATAAGCCACCTAACCTACCAATTTTGAAAATTTTGTCCCTCTTTGACTCTATGGCCTGCTATGCTCCTCTAATAGGGTCTAATTTCCCTTTAAAATCCCCCAATTTGATTCTCTAACAAAATAACACATTTAGCTATCAATTTAAGACTTTTGCACTTTATACGATTTAGTCTTTTTTTCACAATTGGGCTCACAAACGTTAAAATTTATCTACCAAAATTTTCATGCACTATATTAAACATTCTATGACTCCAAAAACTAATAAAATAATTTATTCAACTCCGAATTTGTGGTCCTGAGAACACTATTCTGACTAGGCCCTAAATCAGGCTATTACAAGTAATGGATTAAGTTTGGGGGTGTGTAAACTCTAAATTATATAGATATTTTATAGTTGTTTATGACACCTTTTTACTTAAAAATTATATTAATCCTAAATATTTGATAGTTAATTGGGTGAATTTTGTTTATATTGAGATAATAGGTATGATTTAATAAATTATTCAAATTTATGCTTTTATGTATCAAATTTGTGCGTAATTTAATTATTTCATGTTACATATTAATTTGTTATATTTAATTGTTGTAGTAGGACCATGGAGTTAATAAGTTGAGAAGCTTATTTTAATTTTGCATGGACATAAGCTTTATTCTAACTTAGTTGGATGAGGCAAGAAAATTAGGTCATGAAGAGGTCACTTTGATCTAGTTAAAAGGACAAGTGTGACAATTAATTGGGTCGCAAAACTATCCAAGCAAGGGGGAAAGAAGCCCAATTCGGCAAGGGCATATGAATAGCCCAAAATCAGCTTTTGGGAGTTTTATTCCTTACACTTGGAAAAGACCGATGAAATTGCCCACCTCCTTGCTTGATTCATGCATGAAATCAAGCATGAATCAAGCAACTAACAACCTCCCTTCTTCACAATAGATGGCCGACCAAGAGTGAGAGAAACCTAATGGATATTCAAAATATTTTTGGTAAACCTCTTAGCCATCCCTACACTATAAATACCACCCTTCATTTCTCATTCATTCATCCCTCATCATTAAATAATCTCTTAATCCCCTATTCTATCACTCATTTCCTTCTCATGCATAAACCATCCCATTTCCCTTAGCTAGCAATTCTTTTAGAAAGTTCTCTCTTTGCTGGCAACCTTGAGGAGCATCTTACGAAGAAGTAATTACGAGGATCGGAAGAAGCCACCACGATCAATTTTTGAAGGACTTCTGGAATTACTTTAGAGTTTGTTATTCCTTAATCATTATTGTTGTTCAATATGTTCGCAATTTGCTTTGATGTTTTTTCATTAACAATGATAGCTTAATTTTGTTTAGGTAGAATTATTACATTAATTTGATGAAGTTCATTTGACTTATGTTCATAATGTTTTGTGCCTCAATCGATCATGTTTTTAATTAAAATCATGCATGTATTTCATTCATTAAAATGTGATTGAATGCATTAGAATTAGTTGATCAATCCTAACTCGATGACGATTAATGGACGCAATAATTGAAATGTGCATGCTTAATTTAGATACTAGCCTGATGAAATTAAAGGTTCGTAATAACTCAAGAGAGCTCTATTACCTTGCAAAACTTTTAGATTTGTGTGAATAAATTATTTTAAACCTAATCTGACCCTGTTACTTAGCATATAATCTAAGAAACCCTTAGTTAAATATGGTGATGGTAGTATGCATGTTATTCTAAGAAAAGATTCCGAAAGGACTTAATACTGATTTCAAAGTTCATGAAAGATCGAGTTGCCATGGAATATTTTTTGGAACATTGTGAACATGATGAGAATGAACTAATTCAAATGATATAATTATTCTATCCTATCCTATTCATGTTATCGTTGTTGAAATATTGTGAATTCTGCTGCTAAATCCACCTCATACATTTAAATTACTCATTTCATTTGCATTTAAGTTAACTTACATCTAGATAATTATTCTACTTAACATAAACCAATCAAAATTATTGTGTTTTTCTTACCAAATTGTTAACATTAATTTTGCAAAATATTGATTAACATATACAGTCCCTGTAGAGATGATAAGTCTTATACTTACTTATTACTTGATAATGACTGTGTATACTTGCACAAACCCTAGCATTACAATAATCCATTCAATCACATGAGATCATTCGATGTCAAGTCACAATAACATCGAAAAATCATACAAACATTAATATAATTCCATAACAAGTCATCTACCATTAGAAATTTGCCCGATGAATGATATAACGGATACAGATACGCGATTACCATCTTGAACATACCAGAACGCTCAAACAAGCTAAACCAACCAAGAACACACCTAGGAACCAAGTGCCAAGCACGAAGGCTTTACATCCCCCCGGCAACACACCAGGATCACTATTAATATATCACGGTAGTCCGTAACAAATGTTGGATTCCGATATACTCAGTGTATAGTAACAAGTCAGGAATCATCATCGCATCACAAGTCAGTCCCATACAGTGTGCAATATAACCTATTGGCAAACCAATTGTATTTTATCCCATATTCATCTGGGATCGATACAAGTAATCGTATAATATTTTACAAATCAATTACATTTCTCACCTTAAATTTACTTTATGATTATAACATTATATAAATATATATATATATATATATATATGAATATTCAACAAATAATAACTCACAAGAAAATATAATATTACAATTTATTCTAATTTAAACCATACGAACTTACTTGGGCTAAACTACGGAGATAGTGAATGTTCAGGGACTACTCAACAACTTCCCCTTTTTCTTCGATTATCTACTTGTTCTTGATCTATAAAATAATTTATTTCAATTTATTAACCTCAATTTCATATAATATTCAATTTAGTAAAAATGATTTCCTATTTACAAATTTTCACATTTTCTCCAAACTTTTTTCCCTTCATTCAAATAGGTCCCTAAACCAAAACAAGATTATTTCCACAATTAAACCCTATATAGCCATTATGCCAAATGCTAAACTACTCCAAACTAACCACCAAACCTTTTAAATTTTATACAGACCTCATGCTAAATTCACATACTTCCAATTTAATCCATAAACTTACAAATTATTTAAAATTAATTTGTAAACTAAATCAAAATCAACCCCAAGCTTAAAACCAACCCAATTACCAGTAAAAAGGTTCAAAATATCTCAATGGCATATTTTCTATACTTTGATAATTTCACAAATTAGCCCCTAAACTAGCTAGATTTCATTACAGCTAGCTCAAAACTTAAATTTCATAAGAAATAATTCAAGAAAACCCATACATGTAAGAGCGAAAACCATCAAACTATCTTAACCTTGGAGTTTTGGCATTTACAAAGATGAAGGAAAGGAATAAAAATGGGTTAGTGGCTTTCTTTTCATCTTTTTTTTTTTATTTTAATACATTAACTTTATTTTATAATAAAAATTTAATCAAAAGCTTAATTTATTAGGGTTAAAGTCGTCCACCAAATTAGGAATGGCTTAATTGCCATATAAATCCCCACCATAATGGTTTTCCATCCCTTTGACTTAGTTAAACTAATATTAATTGACTTTTGCAATTTTTACAATGTAGTTCTTTTTTACTTAATTAACTATCTAAACATCAAAATTACCTAACCAAATTTTAATACACCTATACAATCACTCTGTAAATATTTAATAAAAATATTTAGGGTATCAGTTTATAGAAATGAGGTCTCGATACCTCATTTTCTAAAACCACTTGACTTTAGGAACAAACCGCTTGTACTTAACTATATATTCAAATAGAAAAAAATTATCTGATAAAAAATCTATATAATACTATATTTGACTCATAAATATTAAGTAATAATATTTACGAATTTCTTTGTTGGATTTGTGATCTCAAAATCACTGTTTTTGACACCACTAGAAAACAGGCTGTTACATCTCTCCCTATAAGGAAATTTTGTCCTTGAATTTTTTACTTGAGAATAGATTCTAATATTATGACTTCATCTGTACCCCAGTTTTTCCTACGTAGTTTCTTTGATACCTAATCAATGCCACAAAACTTTTTTTAATGGTACCTATTTATTCTGAAGCTCTTTTACCTCACAAACTAAAATTGTTACAAAATCTTAAATAACGCAACTTTATCTTCAGTTTATCTACTCAAGTTTGTCCTAACTATCTTGTTTTCGCTCAGTTTAACCAATATAGCGGGATTATACACTTTTGTCCTTATAAAGCTTCAAACAATACCATTTTTTTTCTCGATTGATAACTATTATTATAAGCAAATTCTACCAACAACAAATATTTTTTGTAGCTACTTACAAACTCGAGAACACAACACCATAACATGTTTTCCAGTACCTGTATTACCTATTTTGACTATCCATCTGTCTACGAATGAAATGTTGTATTGAAGTTCAATTTAGTACCTAGAGCCTCATGAAATTTACCCCAAAATCTTGATGTGAAACTCAGGTCTTGATCGGAAATAATAGACAACGATACTCTATTTAATCTGACAATATTTGGTACACATATAACTCAACTAACTTTTCAAGCAAGTACTCTGTTCTGATCGAAAGAGAGTGAGTTGATACGTTAGTCTATCAACAACAATCAAGATCGAGTCTTTCTTATTCTGTGTTGTAGGTAATCCAGATACAAAATCCATTATGACTCATCCCCATTTTCATTCAGGAATCATAACAGACTGTAATAACTTAAATGGAACTTGATGTTTGGCTTTTATCTACTGAAAACTAGACATTTAACCACAAATTCTAAAACCTAACGTTTCATACCTAACTACCAGTACATCTGTTCCAAGTCACCAAACATTTTTGTACTACTCGAATAAATAGAATACGTACTATTATGAGCCTTTGATAATATGTCTCACTTTAATTCTAGATAATTCAAAACACACAACCCATTGCAAAAATACAACTTACCATCGACACCAACCTTGAACTTTGTGAACTGGTCATTCTGAATCTGTACTCAATCTACTAGCAACTACATTAACTTTTCCTAGAAGATAATCAATTACCAAATCATAATCTTTCAATAACTCAAGCCACTATTGTTGTCTTAAGGTCAATTCTTTTTGAATCGATAAATATTTCAGGCTTTCATAATTGGCATATATGTGACATTTCTCACCATACAAATAATGTTGCCAAATCATCAGAGCAAAAATGATTATGGCTAATCCTAGATCGTTAGTTGGGTAATTTTTCTCATGTGGCTTCAACTGTTGAGAAGCATATGATATTACTTTTCTGGACTACATCAACACACATCCTAATCCACTGAGTGACACATCACTATAAACAACATATTCTTTCCCGAATTCAGGCTGAGTAAGTATATGAGCTTCCATCAATAAAGTTTTTTGCTGGTCAAAACTCTGCTAACACTTATCTTTGAACATTTTTCGAAACATTCCAATGAACAATTGTTGAAATCTTACTTGGATCAATTTGTATGTCATTCAAAAAAATCACGTGACCAATAAATCTAACTAGTTTGAGCCAAAATTCATATTTACTGAAAATTGCATACAATTGCTTCTCGTGCAAAATTTATAACACAATTTTACAAATGCGGAGCATGCTTGAATTTTGTTTTAAAATAGATCAGTATATCATCAATAAATGTTACTACTGATGTATTCAGATAAGACTGAAAAACTCGGTTTATCAAATTCATAAAGTAACAGAGCATTAGTTATTCCCAAAAAAAAACATTACCAGAAATTCATAATGGTCGTAACAAGTTCCAGCAGTAGTTCCCGGTACATCATTATTTTTAACTAATAGCTGATAGTAACTGGATTTGAGGCCCATTTTCGAAGAAACTATGGCACCTTTCAACTGATCAAACAAGTCCTCGATATGGGGCAATTGATATAGGAGCAGTATCAAGCATTAAGCCAATCACAAACTCAATTTCACGTTTAGGAGACAATCCCGTCAATTTTTTAAGAAACACGTCTATAAACTCATTCCCAATCGGTACTTGATTAAGCTTCGAATCTGAATCATAAGTATCAAGAATACAGGCTAAAAATGTATCACAACCTTTGCGAATTAATTTTTGTGCTGCAATAGCTGAAATAAATCTAGTAGCACTGTTTGATCTATCAGATTCAACTGCACTCATTTCACTAGACTGATGTTTTAAACCAATCTGTTTCAATCTATAGTTCATAACAATCTTGTGTAATGTCAACCAGTCCATTTCCTGAATGATGCCAAATTCATGAAATGATAACAATATTAAATCAATGGGAAAGTTACTGCCTAGTATTCCTATCGGGCACTTTGGACATATCAAGTTAACTATTACATTCTGACCTAGTGGATTTGTAACTTGAACACCAAGCTCGGTTGACTCAATAAGTAAATTCTCATCTATTACTAATGCAACACAAATATACAAGTGAGTTGACCCAGGGTCAATCAATGTATACATAGTAACATCAAAGAGATAGAATGTACCAGCAATAATATCAGGTGTAGTAGCTTCCTTTCTGGCTTAGATAGCTTACAAATCTCGAGTATATTTACTGAGCTGTACAAATCCAAGTCCAGATGTCATTTGTTGACATATTTCTTTTAGAACTCAGATATAAAGAAATCCCAGTTAATCTTGTCTTTCGGTACAACCGTTGTTAATGTCGACCATCAGTTATAAACCTTATTATTATTTAAAACATGACACATCTGATATAATCATCAAGGAAACAAGTCATATCATTAAAAATTCTCTGGATATCTTTAAACCAGTACCCAGCCCTAGTTGGATCATCGTCTATTTTACCTTTGAATTCTTTATCACCATACTTTCTAATTTATCAATCAAGAGCCGTCGAACTATTTCAGTCGGTTGAGGATTTGGGGGTACCACAGGATGCACGATAGGTGGGTGGAGGTTGCTGAGCTGCAAGATTGACTCACATAAATTTTGTGAACCACAGACTCAGAAGGTCGAAAAAGACATTTTTTTAATTCACTATCAAACATTTGCGGAATCAAAAAGCTATGTTCAGAAGTTGAGACATTACTATTTACTTCATCAAGGTTGGTACGACCTGGTTCTGCTGACATCTTTCAAATCTAAAAGAAAAATAGGGGTTAGATCGGATCAATCAATACCACACTATCACAGATTTATATGGCATGTAATTTTTAGACTTCAAACACGCTACGTTTATCCCGATAATTGGCTAAATTGTAGCTCTGATACCACTAAATATAACACCCCTAACCCATCTCCATCACCAAATTAGGGTTATTGAGCATTAGAGTACAATCAAAACATTTAACTTACAATAAAACAATTATGCAAAGTAATTGATAACATTCAATAACATAATTTAACTATAATAAAAATACACTCACGGGCCTTAAATCGAGCCTACGAGGCCCTAAAATTAGTTTGAAAACATTCAGGGGCCATTTTGAATCAAAATAGAAAAAATTAGAAAAATTGACAAACAGGGGTCACACGGCCGTGTGACATAACCCAGACCGTGTAAGCATTCGAGGTATGGACACACAGTCATGTCCAAGCCAATGTGTTCGCCCGTATGGGTATTCGAAATAAGGCCACACGGTCTTATGGTAGACTGTGTTCAATTAGATGTTGGGTCACATGGTTGTGTTGCAGGCTGTGTCGCAGACCGTGTTACATACTAACTTGAATCACACGGTTGTGTAAAGAGCTCTTGTGCAGCACACGACTGTGTAAAGATCCCATGTGCAGCACACGACCGTGTGGCAGCCCATGTCCCAGGCTGTATGCCCTTAATTGTATCTTCAAATGCATGTTTACCAAAACGTGCTTACTTGGACATCAATCAACTCATTTATCATAAATGAAATCTTTTCAAAACACATTTAAACGAGCCCGAAACATGCCAAAATCATCCAACCTAAGTGTCTAACCAATGTGCCTTCATTGACACCACAATTCAATATCCAAATCAAATACATATTTTACTTTAATCAATGGCATTCAAGTTCACATAACCATACCTAAAACATATATCAAACTTACTGTATTTCAATACCACACCATTATGAAACTTGTATCAAATAGCCAAATATAAGTTCACAAAGACATATACATGTCAAATCATAGGCACATACAAAAGAAAGCTAATACCAAATTTAAACAACTTTACATCAATCTCATACATATACCATTAGAAATTAGTATTTAATATATCAAAACACACTTATTAAATGCCATATAACCCAAAGGTAAACATGTCATAATTTACCAATAGATATATAGATAGTGTGATCTTCAAGTTGATTTGATAGCCCGACTTCACCAAATGTTATCTACAAAGAAATATAAAAATGACACGAGTAAAATTCAGTTGAGCTTAGCAAGTTCAATGATCAAAACGATAAAACTTACGTTACAAATAAATCAATTATACATTAGCAAGATTAATAATTAATATTCCTATCATCCACAATCATTGAACAGGTGAGTTTATATATATATTTACGAGTTTCATAATCCATTCAATCACACGAGATCATTCGATATTAAGTCACAATAATATCAAAAAATCATACAAACATTTATATAATTCCATAACAAGTCGTCCACAATTAGAAATTTTCCCGATGAGCGATATAACAGATAAGGATATGCGATTAACCATCCACAACATACCAAAATGCTCAAGCGAGCTGTAACACCCCAAACCTGACCTAGAAGTTAGGCCCGAATCTAGTGTGTCACATTGAAGTATTTTTCGAAAACCATGTTTTCATTAAAAACCCTTCTTATTTAAAATGTAGTATATTGAAAACTTATTATTATTATTCCTGAATTTTTTTTTAAGTTGCGGAAGTATTTCCAAAAGTGTTGCAAAACTGTAGTGTTTTGAAAACAGTTATCATTTTGGAAAATCGCGATCTATTTTTAACAGATAGAAAACGTAATAAACTAAAAATCCCAAATTAAAAATAAAAAACTAAAAGAGGCCTTATTACAACCCAGATCAAAATATAAGTACTTATAAGTAGATAACTGTAAAAGAAAATCAGACACAATAGCAGTTGTGTGGCCATCTCCGAGTCCTTTGCAGTACCGATTCAGCTAACGTGGGGATTACCTGCATAGTTAATAAACGGGGTGATTTTATGAAAACTCAGTGTGTAATCCCCTCCTAAATTAAAATAGTTAGTAAACAGACAGAATTCAGAATCAGTTTGGGCTGGAGCCCATTACAGTAACAGAACAATGTGTGTGGGCCTAAGCCCAGTACAATTTCACTTGGGTCTCAGCCCTCATCAGAATCAATTGGGCCTAGCCCATTCTCAATATTAGTAACAGTTCCATATGCGTAATGTGTGATGCATGCTAACCCATCCCATCCAACCCTACACTTGCCTCCGTCCAACCCTGCACTTCGCAGCAAAGCTGCCCGTAAACAAAATGGCCAAGAGCCATAAACAGAATGGTTATAAACCATAATCAGGATGGCACAGAGCCATAATCAGGATGGCACAAGGCTATCGGTAACTGTAATAAGTTTGGCACATAGCCATCAGCGACGGTAATATAATCGGCACACAGCCACAGGTAAATATGATCGACACAAATTCATCAATAAATATGATAGGCACATAGCCAAAGGTAAATACGAATAGCACAAAGCCATAATCAAGATGGCACAAAGACATATTTAGGTTGGCACGGAGCCATAATCAGATTAAGCAGCACTAAGCCGTCCATCAGTCCACAGTCGTCTCGTGCGACCCGTGCGATCTTATCAGAACTTCCTCCGTGACCAAACGGCTAAAGGCCGTAAATATCGTAGCAACGCTGCTAGTTAACAGAACGACTATAAGCCGTAAGTATCACAGAAAGGCTGAAAGCCTTGTACAGAACGGCTACAGGCCGTACGCTTCCTCCATCAATAATAACCCAACCCATGCAATATGTCATGTATGACATGCTCAATCATTACACGTGTATGCAAAATGGCCACGCTCAGTAACAATCATTTAAACATATATTAAAAGCATATCAGTCATACGACTACAGTCAAGTCAGTTAAAATATAGTCATACGATCATAGTCTAATCAGTCAAATTCACAGTCTAAGTCTATCATCTACCCATAAGGGCAAAATAGTCATTTTACCCTACAAGGGGATTTCGATAATTTTACACTACAAGGGTATTTCAGAAATTTTACACTATAGGGATATTTCAGTAATTGTACACTACATGGGTATTTCAGTAATTTCACAAATCGGGGGTATTTCGATAATTTAACAAATTAGAGGTATTTCGATAATTTTACAAATCGGGGGTATTTCAGTAATTTTACAAACCAAGGTCTTAATGACCCAACTGAAGGTCCATCGTCGCCTTAAGCGACTTAAGCAACCTAAGCAAACATAACGGTGTAAATAGGCTTGAGGCCCAATTTTGACCCAAGTGGGCCCACACGCTCGTGTGGCCCAGTTAGCCCAACTTCAGTTACGGCTATGTGACCTACATAGCCTAGTCCAATATTTATCAACTACAACGGATTTAATTTGTGCAGGCCCACGAGCCCATTGGGCCCACACGACCTATTTTGGCCCAACGAAGCTCTTAACGACCTATGCCATGCACACGACATGACAAGCCCAACTACTTCCCACCTAACAGTTAGATTTACACAAGCGGGCCCACAGGCCCATCAAGGCCCAGTACAGCACCAGCACACGAGAACGCTCGTGGCGGCCTCTACAGTCTATCGGCCATGGTTTGTGGGCTCAGTTTACCCCACGAGCGATCGCACGCTCGTAAGGCATCAAATACCAAATTTTCGGCTTTTCGGCTTTTGTCGACATTCAACAAAGAAGGGCGTGAATACACACTTGTTTATGAGAGCGCGTCGAAGTCTACGATCACCAACCTTGGTTAAGCAGGTATGAAATAATCCCTCCTAAAACCAGTGATCACCAACTCATCTTGTTCGCTCTATTTAAAGCCAGCTTCTCGCCAATTCTCATGTTAGCTTCCCGATGTAGGATTACTTTCAACCATTAGGAAAATTCTTTATTTTTTTATGACCACTTCAACCACAGAGTTCCAGTCCAACTCCACCTCCTACATAGCTCGAACAGCAAAACAAATACTCTATTGCGCATCCCAAGACTTGAACCTTAGACCTCACAGTTACACAACACGCCTCCTTACCACTCCACCACAGGCTCTTTCTGTGTTATAAATTCATCAAAAATATTCTTAAAGCCTACCCACTAACATCAAGGCTCCTTTAAGAGGAAAACATAAATTTTTGCTAAAGCCCAGGTTTGAACCCAGGACTTCTCCAACACTCCCAAACACTCTTAATCACTTAACCACTACATCATACAATGAACTGTGTCATTCACTTGCACAACTAAATTCAAATTCCTCCGATATACGAAGCCCATTTCTTCTAGGCCCAAAATTCAGGGCGTTACAACTCTACCTCCTTAAAGAAATTTCGTCCTCAAAATTTCCAACTATTAGAAAAGTCACACAACCTAGCCTACCACACTACGCTCACACTGCGCACTCTGATCCTAACAATATATCCACCGGAGCGGATAGATATCACACGCATAACATTTCTAGAACACACAAAATAAATACAAGCTCCAACTTTAAGTGTAACAATACAGTCTAATATCTAAGAAATCACAGTATTTCTATCTACTGCTTTTTAATGAAAACAAACATCAGTTTCAAAAACATAGGGATTCGGCGCTGGAGACTCGGTGTGCCACACAATCAGTCAAACATTTTCAATTCTTCAATTTATTTGAAACAATTCCTTCAGAAATTCAAAATTTTAAAAACCCATTCCATAGTCGAGTTTTGTAACCTGGGCTCTGATACCACTAAATGTAACACCCCAAACTCAGCCTAAAAGTTAGGCCCGAATCTGTCGTGTCACATTGAAGTATTTTTCGAAAGCTATGTTTTCATTAAAAACCCTTCTTATTTAAAACATAGTACATTGAAAACTTATTATTATTCCCAAAATTCTTTTTAGGTTGCGGAAGCATTTCCAAAAGTGTTGCGAAAACGTAGTGTTTTGAAAATAGTTATCGTTTTGGAAAATCGTGATTTATTTGTAATAGATAGAAAACGTAATAAAATAAAAATCTCAAATTAAAAATCAGAAACTAAAAGAGGCCTTATTACAACCCAGATCAAAATATAAGTACTTATAAATAGATAACTATAAAAGAAAATCAAAAATAATAGCAGTTGTGTGGTCATCTCCGAGTCCCTCGCAGCATCGATCCGGCTATTGCTAGGGATTACCTGCACAGTTAATAAACGGGGTAAGTTTATGAAAACTCAGTGTGTAATCCCCTCCTAAATTAATACAGTTAGTAAACAGACAGAATTCAGAATCAGTTTGGGCCGGAGCCCATTACAGTAACACAACAATGTGTGTGGGCCTAAGCCGAGTACAATTTCACTTGGGTTTCAGCCCTCATTAGAATCAATTGGGCCTAACCCATTCTCAATATTAGTAACAGTTCCATATGCATAATGTGTGATGCATGCTAACCCATCCCATCCAACCCTACACTTGCCTCCATCCAACCCTGCACTACCTGCGGGAATAAATTACCCACGCCATCCCTACACTCCTAATGTTAGCACTGGTTGCGGCACTAACCAAAATCGCAGCAAAGTTGCCCGTAAACAAAATGGCCAAGAGCCATAAACAGAATGGTTATAAACCATAATCAGGATGGCACAGAGCCATAATCAGGATGGCACAAGGCTATCAGTAACTGTAATAAGTTTGGCACATATCCATCAGCGATGGTAATATAATCGACACACAGCCACGGGTAAATATGATCGACACAGAGACATCAATAAATATGATAGGCACATAGCCACATGTAAATACGATTAGCACAAAGCCATAATCAAGATGGCACAAAGACATATTTAAATTGGCACGAAGCCATAATCAGATTAAACAGTACTAAGTCGTCTATCGGTCCACAGTCATCTCGTGTGACCCATGCAATCCTATCAGAACTTCTTCCATGACAAAACGGCTAAAGGCCGTAAATATCGTAGGAACGCTGCTAGTTAACAGAACGGCTATAAGCCGTAGGTATCACAAAAAGGCTGAAAGCCTTGTACAGAACGGCTACAGGCCGTACACTTCCTCCGTCAATAATAATCCAACCCCATGCAATATGTCGTGTATGACATGCTCAATCATTACACGTGTATGCAAAATGGCCACGCTCAGTAACAGTCATTTAAACATATATTAAAAGTATATCAGTCATACGACTACAGTTAACTTAGTTAAAACACAGCCATACGATCACAGTCTAATCAGTCAAATTCACAGTCTAAGTCTGTCATCTACCCATAAGGGAAAAACAGTCATTTTTCCATACAGGGGTATTTCGGTAATTTTACACTACAAGGGTATTTTAGTAATTTTACACTATAGGGGTATTTTGATAATTATACACTAAATGGGTATTTTGGTAATTTCACAAATCGATGGTATTTCGATAATTTTACAAATTAGGGGTATTTCGATAATTTTACAAATCGGGGGTATTTCAGTAATTTTACAAACCAAGGTCTTAATGACCCAACTTACGGTCCATCGTCGCCTTGAACGACTTAAGCAACCTAAGCAAACATAACGGTGTAAATGGGCTTGAGGCCCAGTTTCGACCCAAGTGGGCCCACACGCTCGTATGGCTTAGTTAGCCCAACTTCAGTTACGGCTATGTGACCTACATAGCCCAGTCCAATATTTATCAACTACCGCAGATTTAATCTGTGTGGGCCCACGAGCCCATTGGGCCCATACGACCCATTTCGGCCCAACGAAGCTCTTAACGGCCTATGCCATGCACACGACATGACAAGCCCAACTATTTCCCACCTAACAGTTAGATTTACACAAGCGGGCCCATGGGCCCATCGAGGCCCAGAACAGCCCCAGCACACGAGAACGCTCGTGGCGACCTCTATAGTCTATCGGCCATGGTTTGTGGGCTCGGTTTACCCCATGAGCGATCGCACGCTCGTAAGGCCTCAAATGCCGAAGTTTTGACTTTTCAGCTTTTGCCGACTTCTAACAAAGAAGGGCGTGAATACACACTTGTTTATGAGAATGCGTCAAAGTCCACGATCACCAAACTTGGTTAAGCAGGTATGAAATAATCCCTCCCAAAACCAGCGATCACCAACTCATCTTGTTCCTTCTATTTAAAGCCAGCTTCTCGCCAATTCTCATGTTAGCTTCCCGATATAGGATTACTTTCAACCATTAGAAAAATTGCTTATTTTTTTATGACCACTTCAACCACAGAGTTCCAGTCCAAGTCCACCTCTTACACAGCTCAAACAGTAAAATAAATTCTCCATTGCGCATCCCAAGACTTGAACCTTAGACCTCACAGTTACACAACACGCCACATTGCCACTCCACCACAGGCTTTTTCTGTGTTATAAATTCATCAAAAATATTCTTAAAGCCTACCCACTAACATTAAGGCTCTTTTAAGAGAAAAACGTAAATTTTTGCTAAAACCCAGGTTTGAACCCAGGACTTCTCCAACACTCCTAATCACTTAACCACTATAGCAGACAATCAACTGTGCCATTCACTTGCACAACTAAATTCCAATTCCTCCGATACGCGAAGCCCATTTCTTCTAGGCCCAAAATTCAGGGCGATACACGAGCTAAACCAACCGTGAACACACTTGGGCACCAAATGCCTAGCCTGTTGGCTAAAATCCCTCCGAAACACACCTAGGCATCAAGTGCCTAGCCTATAGGCTAAAATCCCTTTGGAACACACCTGCGCACCAAGTGCCAAGCCCGAAGGCTTTACATTCGCCCCCAATAACACGCTAAATTCATTATAAATATATCACGGTAGTCCAAAAAAAATTTTGGCCTTCGATATAATTAGTGTACAGTAACAACTTCGAAATCATCATCTAATCACAAGTCAATCCCATATAGCACACAATATAACCTATTAGCATGCCAATTGTACCCTATCTTATGTTCATCTGGGCTCGATACAAATAATCGCATAATATTTTACAAATCAATTACATTTCTCACCTTGAATTAACTTTATGATTATAACATTATATAAATGTATATACAATTATTCAACAAATCATAACTCACAAGCCAATATAATATTACAATTTATCCTAATTTAAACCATACGAACTTACCTGGGTAAATTGTAAAGACTATGAAGGTTCAAGGACTACTTAACAACTTTCCCTTTTTCCTCAGTTATCTAGTTATTCTTGATCTATAAAATAATGTATTTTAATTAATTAACCTTAAATTCATATAATATTCAATTTAGTACAAATGATTTCCTATTTAAAAGTTTTCACATTTGCCCCAAACTTTTTACACTTCATTCAAATGGGTTCCTAATCCAAAACAAGATTATTTCCACAATTAAACCCTATATACCCATTATGACGAATGCGAAACTACTCCATAGTAACCACCAAACCTTTTAAATTTTATAAAGAACCCATGCTAAATTCACATACTTTCAGTTTAATCCATAAACTTACAAATTATTTAAAATTAATTTGTAAACTAAATCAAAATCAACCCCAAGCTTAAAACCAACCCAATTATCACTAAAAAGCTTCAAAATATCTCAATGACATATTTTCTATACTTTGTTAACTTCACAAATTATCCCCTAAACTAGATAGATTTCATTATAACTACCTCAAAACTTAAATTTCATGAGAAATAATTCAAGAAAACCCTTACATGCAAGAGGGACAAATGACCAAACCATGAAACTATCTTAACCATGGAGCTTCATCATTTACAAATATGAAGAAGAAGAACAAAAATGGGTTAGTGGCTTTCTTTTCATCTTTTTTTTTTTCCATTTTAATACATTAACTTTATTTTATAATAAAAATTTAATCAAAAGCTTAATTTATTAAGCTTAAAGCCGCCCACCAAATTAGGAATAGCTTAATTGCCATATAAATCCCCACCATAATGGTTTTTTTTTATCTCTTTGAATCAATTAAACTAATATTAATTGAATTTTTTAGTTTTTACAATTTAGTCCTTTTTTCTTAATTATCTATCTAAACGTCAAAATTACCTAACTAAATTTTAATACACCTATATAATCACTTCGTAAATATTTAATAAAAATATGTACAAACTCGATTTATAGAAACGAGGTCCCGATACCTCATTTTCTAAAACCACTTGACTTTAGGAACAAACCAGTTGTACTTAACTATATATTCAAATAGAAAAAATTATTTGATAAAAATTCTATATAATACTATATTTGACTCGTAAATATTATTTCCTTTGCCGGATTTGTGATCTCAAAATTACTATTTCTGACACCATTGGAAAATGGGATGTTACATTATTTTTCCAAGCATTTGATTATGGTGCTTGGAAGATTATCTCAAGAGGTCTATTAAAGGTACGCAAGGAGGAAGAAAGATGGAGTGCAAATGAAAAGATCAAGGTTCAAAAAAATACCAAGGCTATGTGCACGCTCCTTTGTGCCATGAATGAAGAAGTCTTCAACAAAATTTCCTCTTGCAAATATGCCAAGGAAATATGGGATAGATTAGAGGAAATCTATGAAGACAAGAAGGTAGAAAAGGAGATTAAGAATCCTTATGAGAAAGAAATCTCAACTAGTAGTTAGAAAACTAAAGATGAGCAATCAAGTGAAAGCCTCCTTACAAATCCAAAGGTGATGTGTCTTATGGCTCTTAAAGAGGAAAATGTATCTTCTAGTTCACATGATTTAAATTCATATTTTTTAATAAACAACAAGATGCTTTCAATGAGTTAGTGTTGGAATTTGAGACTAAGAATTCAAAATACAATAAAATGATTTCAAATTCAAAGTTGAAAATGATTTTCTTTTGAAAAAATGATTTGGACAAATAAAATGAGAAATTGGAAATAGATTTTAAGGCTTTGTAAAAGAAAGTTGAAATGTTTGAAAAAGAAAATATTGAGCTGAAATGAAACTGTAGAGTTTGAAAGAGGAAAATGAAACCATTTTAGAGGATTCTTTTTCAAAAGTGGAAAAAAAGTGAACATTTCCATTTTCATGGACATGCTATACATGCTTGTCCAATAAAGAAAAGAATTCAATATAAAATTAGACTAGTATTGGTTCCTAAGGGGACAAGAAACATTGTAACTAATGTTAAGGGTTCCAAGGCAATTTGGGTGCCAAAATCTAAGTAAATGTCTCTTGTAGGTTTGTTGGAGCATTGGGGAGAAAAGCACAACAATTTGAATGCTTTAGACACATAAAGAAGTTGGGTAACCTCTAAGCTTGTACTTTATTGTATGTGCTAATTGGTTGCCTATCGATTTGTTATTTATGAGCATGATTTTTGGTTTTATTAGTTGATTTTGTTAAAATTTTTCTTAGATATTTCTTAGGATGTTCAAGCATGGTTTGTGGATTATTTGGTTAATTTCAATATGCTCATGCTTGAAGGTTTTAATAGGATGTATGCATATTAGAACACATTAAACTTTTACACATTCTAGGAGGAGCATGAAAAGCTTAATAATTTTGTTGTTGAAAAATCATTTTTGGAAAACAGAATTAAATGTTGTTTGAGTAAGTGGCTTTTGATAAAATGGTTTGAAAATTTTGATAATTTTTTTGAGCTTTCTTAGACAAATAAATTTGGTAAATTTTCCATTATTTGATATTAGATGTTTTGAATATAAGTTGGTGGGACTCTTAGAGCTTAAATGATTGAATTTTGATTTTAATAATAGGTGGATAGGAAACCTTTTAGATACACTTTGAATGAGTTATAAGACTTTATTAAATTATTTAAAGAACTTTGAAATGATATTTCTACATAATTGTGTGTCATGAGTCCAAAATTCAAGAAAATGAGCATCCAAGATTTGATTTTTTGACTTCTTTGTTAATTAGGTCATTTAATCACTTAAACAAGTTTGTTTCATTATTTGAAAGTTGTTGGAAAAGTTCAAGTTGGTCAAAATTGTGTTTTTCAAGTTTTGGCTTCTTCAATGGGCATTTTCAAAGCAAAAATGAGTTTCTAAAGATTTAAAGTTAAGCTTTGTTTGATCCTTCTCGGTAGTGCAAGTTTTAGAGTATATTTGTTGTCATTATATAGATCTAGGTTCATATAGGTTGTATATAAGTGCATTTGTATGCAAGCATATATGAAATATGTAACATGTGCCTAATATGCTTTGTATTAAGTGTATATACCTTATTTGAAATTTTTTAGATCACTTAGTATTTTGGTTTAACATGCTTTTTTGCTCACAAAAGGAGGTCACCTAGTGATTCTTTGATTCAAGCATGTTTGTATTGTTATGGTTCATTGTTTGTACATGTTTTAGAATTATACACATGTTAGAATTCTTTGTATAGGTTTTAGGCATACTTCTATATGAGTTTTAGCATATTCAAATTGCATTTTTCTGCATTTTTGCAGCATTGTCTCGAGACATGCTCTTTAGTTCTCGAGACATCTACCCAGAAAATGACCTTTGGTTCATTTTGTTTTTGAAGTCTCAAAACTTGAAGGAAATGTCTTGAGAAATTTGGCCTTGGGCAGTTTCTAGGTGCACTTTTAGATTCCTAGGAGCATATAATGATGTATGGTCAAGTCATACTTATGTATATACTTAGGGGGAGTATTTTAGCTTGATTCAATAAAATAAGAAATAATTTTTACCTTAATGATCCTTATTGAAAATCATTACACGTTTGAAAGAAAATTTGGGGCTTAAAGATATAAAATTTTTTAATTTCTTGAAATTAATACCATAAGATCATTTAAACAACTTTGCCTTATCTACTAAAGGTTGTTGAAAATGTTCAAGATGATAAAAAAATGTTTTTTTTAATCATGTTTTGGACCTTTGATGGCCATTTTGAAAAATATTAAAGTCTTAAGCTCTTTTCTTAAGCTCTAATTACCCCCCATTAGCTTAAGTTGTGTACAAGGTACTTATCCTTACTTTAGAATTCGTATAGAGTCTTGAGGCTAGACTAAGGATTAGAATTATCCTATAAGCTTAAAATTAGCATTCTAGTTTTTAAAACTAAGTTTAGGATTAGATTAAAAATAGGACTATTATTTGAATTAAGTCTAAGATTAGACATAAAATTAGGATTAGAACTTAGGATTAGACTTAAGTTAAGAGTTTACGGTTAGAATTAAATTTAGTCTTAGGATTAGGACTTTGAAATCCTTGCATTGGTATCTTGCTACAAACTTGATATATCATTTAGATGCTTTTTCCATGACATATTTTGTACTTTTCTTTGAATTTTTTGTGCTAATATGTCATGATCACTATCCTCATGTCACACTCACATTGGTATCCATTGCATGATTATATTGCTATATTATTGAATGGATATCTTTTCCATGTCCTATGCTTTTTAGATTTATCTTCATTGAACATGGTGAAAATGTGTAATACTAAGTATGCTTATTGAATGAAATAATTCTTACTCATATGTTTTTCTCATTCAATGAAGTATGCCTTGTATGAATTTCTTCTTATGCTTTTCATAATTGGTATCATTGTAGCTCTGGTAAGCTTTTAATATCTACATTATTGGTTCCATTATGGTTATCATGCCTTATTTTTCTTTAATAATATTTGGTATCTAGAATAGGGAAAAAATCATTAAGATATGCATATAGTAAGAGGGAGTTCTTAACCGCACCACAGTGTACGAACACTGAGTAGAACAATAGGCATTAAAATATAGAGAATTAATAAAGGACTTTACTGTAAGTGTGCTCGGTCAGTTGTAATATTTGTATGTGTTACAACGGAACACATGGAGTATGTAACACCCCTAACTTGTCTCCGTCGTTGGATTAATTAGGGTTATGGAGTGTTACTGTATAAAATATAACTTTAAACTTCAAAACAGAATAAATATTTCAACTCAAGCATAATTTCCAATATCTCAATACAAACATAGCAAACATACACATTTGATCCTAAATCGAGCTTTTGGGGTCCTAAAAATAAATTAAAAACAATCGAGGATCATTTTGAAAGAAATCAAAAAATTATGGAAAAACATGAAAAATTAGGAAATAGGGGTCACACATCAATTTACCATTTCATAGGACCATTTTCAACACTTAATTTGTATTCATACCTTTCCATTAATCGTTACTCACCAGTGAACATAATAACATATCAATAGATACTTGTCATAACATTTCCAGTATAAATTACCTGATTCAATACGCCGACACTAAGTCTGCTAGGTGCAAAGCCTGAACTGTTATCTCCAACTCAATTCTATCTCACTATTAATTTTTAGCAAATAACATTCAAAATATTAAACACCACAATTATTTAATTAACATAGTTATTAAGAACTTAACACATTACATGTAGTACGAACTTACCTATACCAAAACAATGCCCTATCGTGATCCAACGACTAACCCGTTATTTTGGCTTTTCCTCTATTAGTGTCCGTTTGAGTCATTTCTTGATCTAAATAGTAATTTAATTCAATTAAACAGTTCAAATAACTCAAAATATCTAATTTTAACTTATAACCCATATTATTGTAAAATTACAAAATTACCCCCAATGTTTTACCTTTCTGCAATTTAGTCCCTAAACCTGAAACATGAAATTTACCATTTTTTTAACCATCAATCAAGCTAGCCAAATTTCTCTTATTCATATATCAGCCCATAATCATCAAAATTTTACATTAAATCCCATAAATTTTACTTTTTAACAATTTAATCATTTAACATTAAAATTACTAAAAGTCACTTAACAAAATACTTCCATTTAACAACCAAGATTAACAATCTGTCATAAAACTTCAAAAACATATCAAACTGATCCATGGCATAATCTATAAAATTTAACAGTTTTACAATTTGACCCCCGGGCTAGCTAGATTAAGCTAAAACAAAATCAAAAACATAAAAATTACTAAAAACGGATCAAATTTACATACCACGCCCTTGAAACAAAGGTTAGCTAATTGTTCTCTACTCTCCCATGGTTTTTTGGTCAAAATTTGGTGAAATGAGGAAGATGATGATATTTGGCTTATTAACTTTATGCTTAATTATCAATTTACTAAAATAACATTTGTTAAAACCTTTAAATTCCTTAATTCTTTTATCCAAAACCGTCCACTAACACCATTAAGGGTATAATTACCCAAAAAGGCCATCAACTCTTATTTCCTTATTAAAAACTTACTTTTGCAACTTTTATAATTTAGTCCTTTTTAATTAATTAACTATTTATACCTTAAAATTTTTTAAGAAAATTTTAAAAAGACCCTAATAACACTCCATAAATATTTAATATAATATTTACAGGCTCGGTTTATAACAACAAGGTCCTGATACCTCATTTTTTAAAATCACTTGATTTTAGGGACATATAACTTGAACTTAATTATTCGTTCAAATAACATAAATTATCAAATCAAAATTTATTATAGCACTATATTTGATTTGTAAATATTAAATAATAATATTTACGGATCATTCGTCAATTTTGTGGTTCCAAAACTACTGTTTTCTAACACCACTATAAAATGAGCTGCTATAGAGTATTCCGGGGATTGAACCCAAGGGATTGCCAAAATTGGTAAATGACGTTATCAAATTAATTGTTCCAAAGCTAGTATTAATCTAACTGAATTACAAATTAGTAGTGCAATCAAAGAGAAAATTAAGATAAAACTAATCCTTAAATTAACATTTACTAAAAATTAAGGAACTTTCCATTTCATGTTTAAACAATGCTAACTAGTTAAACTAAAATCAATTAACCAGTAATTGTTAGTTAAGCTAACACACTATTTTGATCGAGTTGCTTACTACTCCTAACTATGATTACCCTCTCTATCTCCTTCTAATTAGGAGTTACCACCTAACCTATCTTTTCGGTCCCACCTAGGCATACGACTCTCCTTTTAGTCTCACTGCTTAGCACATTTTTACCAAATCCTTAGGCAACAAATTCTCCTCTCGGTTTCATTTGTCTAAATATTCTTTTAGAGTCATCAATTCTAGTATTTTTGAGAAGTTTAGTGAAATTGAAAAAACACCTAATCAAATAAAGATGAACACTTAATCAAATAATCAATTAATCAATTTTTAGTGGTGAACTAAATATCGAAATGAGAATAAGGAAAGAAATGTTGTAACAACTCGATTTTTAGTGGTGTCAGAAAATACGATTTTAGAACCTCATTTGAAATACAATTATCTGACACATGATTTAGAGCTAGCCACTGTAGTATTTTCTCAAAAGATGTAGAGGAACTATTGATATGGTGAAAAGTGTTATATCTATACGTATCATAAGAGTTTTAAATATCTCCTCTCCCAAAAGAAGTTAAATCTGAAACAATGTCGTTGGATTGAATTGCTAAAAGATTTTTTTTAATAATTGATTATCATCTTGGAAAAGCAAATGTGGTGGTTGATGCCTTAAGTTGAAAGTCAGCATTTGAGTTAGTTGAGTATATGAGATGATGGCATCCTGTTAGTTGAATTGAAAGTAAAACTTGTATTGATTGATCATATAAACGAGGCACAGTTCGTAGATGTTAAGTTAAGGGAGAAAATAAAAGCTTCCTTAGTAAGGCAAAAATGAAAATTCTGACATCAATAAGTATTTCTTCGATTTCACAATCAAATTTGTGTACCTGACAATACTGAATTGAAACGATTGATTCTACGTGAAGCTCGTGATGGTCCATTTGCTATTCATCCTAGTGGTGCAAAAATGTATCATTCTTTGTGAGAATCATATTGGTGGCTAAGTATGAAAAGTGAAAGTATCGAATATGTTGTTAAATGCTTGATTTGCCAACGAGTAAAAGTTCAACATCAAGTTCCCACTGGGTTGCTGTAAACTCCAAAATATATACATATTTAAGCACGCTTTTATTTATAAATTATGCTAATTCTGAGTACAAATACAATACTTCCTATTGTTTTATACTTGATTTTATGAGATTTTATTATTTCTATAAGAATATGTTAATATTATGACTTTTATGTTAAAAGCATGTTATTTTGTTATTTTTTAGATTAATTGGGCTAAAGGAAAGGTTGGTAGATTTTTTGTTGTAGTTGGGTCTTAGACATGTACAGGTTGAAAGATTAATAGTTTAGTCACATGGATTTCAAAGTGGTAATGATCCAGTAAGAATTCCAAAGAGGCCGACTATTACCTAAACAGAAGGCCCAAAACCATTCCTTAACTACCCATTTTACCAAGAAAATAAGCTGGCAAATGTCCACTACTTAAATAGCCTTCCTTAACCAACCTTTTAGGTTCCTAAATATAGCAGATACAACCCAAAATTGCACAAAATAAAATCAGCACAATATCTTCCTTAATCAAGCCTTCAACTATCCAACTACTGCTTAAAATAGCAGGAAAAAACCACCATACTTGGACCACATGTGGCCAGCCATGCATGGAGAGAAAAAATTAACTTCATTGCTAAAAATAGCAAGGACGACTCATTCTTCCTTAACACATGGAATGAAAACCACTAGAAGAGAGATTCAAGCAACATTCATTGCTAAATTTAGCAAGGAGGACTTAGTCTTCCACTATAGAAAGGACGTCACAAGCATGGGAGATTAGGGGAGATGCATTTGCTATTTTTGGCATGGGTTTAACAACTTTGAATAGAGCATTCATCCATTCATCCAAAGCATGAAACAAGTTGAGACATACAATTGACACAACAGAATCAATTCACTCTCATGTTTCTTATGTGTTTCTTGCCTTTCTCATGATTTGGTAGAAACTTAGACCATAAAATAAGGCAATCACTGGCCAAAATAGGAGTAGCTAGGAGATAAAATTGAATGTGTTTAGGTGATTTTTAACTTAAAGATGAGGAGGAAAGCCACCATGGGAAGTCGCAAGAAGCAGCCGTAAATAGCCCCTTACATTTAGCTATTTACTCTTCACATTATGAAATGGTCGTGGATAGCCCCCTCGGCTACTCTTTCTTATCCTTCTCTTTCTGTTAAATTATTGTTTTCTATGTCAGGAGACAAGATTGCATCTTATCTTTATATTTTCAATTTACTATGACATGGCTTAATTTTGTTTATTCAAAATAGATACTAATATTGATTTGAGTTCATTAGATATTTGTTTCTTGAATATTTTGTGCAAATGATTATTTCATTCATTTAGGTTTAAAGCATGTTTATACTTGTGAATGTATGACCAACATTTGTAAGTTATTTATTTAATTGTTTAATTTGGGAAGATGTAATAGTTAATAGACATAAAATCTAAATGGTGCATATCATGTCGATTTTGGAAGATAATTGTTATATGCATAAACTATGTAGATGCCTGGGATGGTGATTTCTAAGTTAGTTTTTTACATAGGGATATTCTAATTAACTTAAAGAAAAAATAGAACTTCGGAAGAAGCCTATGTTTTAACTAAAATGAGTTTAATGAATTTTCATATTGTCATGAATTTCTCGTAATATTCTTTTTATGATTACTAATGAATTCTTGTTAAAGTGAAATACTTTATTTTAGTATATTCATGTTATGTTATATTATGCCTTGTGTTTATTTCCTGTTGTGATCATTTTTGTAATGTATGTTGTTTTGTTTTGTGGATGTTTGAAAACTGATTTAATTCTTTAATTTAAATTGCAACATTCCAAAAAAATTCTTCTTCTTATTTTTTTAACCAAATTGATTAAAATTAACTTTACAAATAATTACCATATAGTCCCTGTGGAGATGATAACTCATTTATTTACTACTTATTAATTGTCCGACCATGTACACTTGCAAGTAATCATGCGACAGACAAGTTTTTGATGTTGTAGCTGTAGATTGTATTTTTTATTATTTGTGAAGATATGTTTTTCAGTTTGGTTTATTTTTTTTATTATTTTAACTTATTTATTTTCGTGATTTTTCAGGGTTTATGAACATAGATCAAATTATCGATCTATTGCCAGTTGACCCAGAAATTGAATGTACCTTTAGACAAAGAAGAAAGGAACAATTAGACCAAAGACAAGTCAAAGAGATGAATCAAAATATGAGAGAAGACACAACCTATAATAATCAAAATCTCATCCTTGTTGATGATGATAGAGATTGAACAACTAGGTAGTATGTTGTTTTTTTGTTTAGTGAAGTCAATCCAAGGATTGTGAGACACTAGATTGAGGCCCTTCAATTCGAGTTAAAACTGATGATTCTCCAGATGTTGCAAACAATTGGACAGTTCAGTGGGATGCCTACTGAAGATCCTCATTTGCACCTTTGCTTATTTGTGTAAGTAAGAGACCCTTTCAAGTTACCAGGAGTATCTGAAGATGCCTTAAAATTGAAGCTTTTCCATATTTGTTACAAGATCGTCCATAAGCATAGTTGAATTCCTTACTGCCTTGTTCTGTTTTGACATGGCAAGAATTGGAGAAATGTTTTTTGATGAATTATTTTCCACCAAGTAAGAATACTAAACTTAGAAATGAAATTACTACGTTTCAACAATCCGATGATGAGTCCTTGTATGAGGCATGGGAATGATTTAAGTATTTATTATGGAAATTCCTTCATAACAGAATTCCTCATTTCATTCAACTTGAGACTTTCTACAATGGCCTCAACGCTCACACGGGAATGGTGGTAGACACTTCAGCTAACGAAGATCTTCTTTCAAATTCATACAATAAGGTGTACACATCGAGCAGCTATAGGAAGAAGAGTAGCAAGAGTTCATGAAGTCAATGCTCTTACATCTTTAGCAGTTCATGTATCTACTATGACTTCCATGCTTAAGAATATTTCTATTAATGGTTGCAACACTAACATGACAGGTCAGTAACCAAGTCAGTTCGAAAACATTACATGTGTTTACTGTGGTGATGGTCACGCATTCAAAGAATGTCCATCTAATCTCGAATCTATTTACTATGGAGAAATCACTCCAATTTCTCTTATAGTAATCAAGGTAATGGTGTAGGTAATTCTTATATGCATTCTCGTTCAAATCATTTGTCAAGTTTTTCTCAACAGATGCAGAAGCCTTAGCCAATCGAGTCCTTAAAGATTTTAGAGAACCTATTGAAAGTATATATGGATAAAAATGATGCAACTTTAAGGAATTTGGAGAACCAAATGACACAGTTACCTACAGAGCTAAGAAATAGACCTCAACCTACTTTGTCGAATGATACGAAGAATCCCAGAAGTACAGGCAAAGACCAACATAAAACTATTACTTTGAGGAATAGAAAGGTGTTGGAACCAGCAGTTGTTGAATCCAAAGATGAGCCTGTTGTTGTCCATAATGAAAAGGAAGTTCAATCAAAAGTTAAATCTCCTACAGTGTAGAATCTTGTTCCTGTGATCCCTACTAAGGAACAAACTCAACAAAGTAGTCTTGATGTAACAGCTCATTTTCAATGGTGTCAAAAATTGTGCTTTCAGGACCACAATTTTGATGAGTAAATTATTATTTTAATATTTATTTAATGTCTATAGGACTATACTATAGGAACAATCCAGGACTAATTCAGAAACATTTGGAAATTTTAGGAAAAAGTTGAAAAAAATTGGACTATAGGGGTCACACGCCTGTGTGGCCAGGCCGTGTGACTCACACAGCTGAGACACACTCTCGTGTCTCAGGCCACATGGGCTTTCAAAATAGGGACACACGCCCGTGTCTCAGGCCGTGTGGCCTCAAAATGAACCTTAGAACACAAGTTTACCATTTCAAGTTGTTTGGACCTTAAGGAACTCAAATACTAACCAAAATACCAATTCAAAATCATATTAATCGACCCAAAAAGACATCAAAACCAACCGAATAAATGTCTAACCAATGTACCCTTATTGGTACCACAAGTATATACAATTTTACAACAAAATAAACATTGATTCAATTCATTAATTCACTCAAGCAATACCTAATCAAAATCCCTATCAAAGGTACCACAATCACAACAATTCAATAATGTATATACCATACATACTAGCATAACAACTATACCTTATTCTCATATAATATGTAAGTTGGTTAGTTGCACAAAATATCATTCATAATATTTACATAAGCCAAACATTAACAAAAATCGCACAAGAGCCTATACATGCTATATAATCTGAAATAAACATTTCAAAAACTACTGAGATAAGTTGGATAATGTAACTTGAGTGCCGATTCGATCGTCTAACCTTTCGAGAATCTACAATGACATTAAACCACACAAGTAAGCTTAATGAAGCTTAGGAAATTTGATGAGTTAAACGATAAATCTTACCGAGCTAACTATAATAATAATTCAAATAATAATCATTTAAGAGAACTCCTTGTCATTCACAACTTCAATCGATAAATTCATCCAAGTTCAGATCAATATGAAACAAATAACATATCTTTCAAATTCATTAAACATGTTACCGTACCGAGATTTCCCATTCGAAGAATGACTTACAGGTAAGAGTATATTGTCAACAGAAGCTCATAGAACTAGCCCACCCGAACACACCAACAAAAGCTCATAAAAGCTGAACATAAGCTCGTAAGAGCTAATCCACACGAATCACACCAAACAGAAAGTATAACGCAAGAGTTCGCAACAAATGTTGAACACTAAGAAATCTCAAATGATAAATGGCCATGTCGCCAGGCCGTGTGACAGCTTGTGTGAATCCAAAAATGTACCTAAAATCATGTCATTTGAAGTCTAATTCATATTTAACCAATCAAACAATTTGATCACAAAATAAAAAGGTTTAATGATCATTCAAATACACATAAACATGCCACTTCAAGCATCCTAATTCATCTAACCAATATGCCATTCAAAGGCACCACAAATATATCCAAAAACATCACTTACCAAAATAAGTCAAGATGGCATGTTTCCAAGCATAATAGCCTAGTTCAATTAACTACCAAACATATCACAAATGAGCCATTACAAACATATCAAAAACCTTATATACATGCACTTAAAAGTGTCCAAAACTACATAATTTGGTAGGGCATTGTAGATCACCAAATCAAACATAAACTTCAAAGCATAAACATACCAAGTCACCATTAACACATTCTCAAAATACTATTACAAAACAACCTATACATGTCATTATTAACCTTGTCCAAAATTGATCAAAAACTACTAAATTGACTATTGGATAGTGTGATACGTCTCCGATGAACTTCCAACCGATCGAGCTACTGATAATATATAAAACAAAGGAAAAACTATGTAAGCAACGAGTGCTTAGTAACTTAAACATAACATTTAGTTAGTTATTTAAAAGAAAAAGACTAATTTGGTTCTTTATCTTCATGCATGTGAGTGATTAAATAGTTATATTAAAATTTGGTTTAGAAATATCAACGTTTAGATAGTTAATTAAAAGAAAAAGATTAATTTGTAAAAGTTGTAAAATTTAGTAATTAATGCATTTAGTTGATTAAATAGCTTGAAACTTAATTGAAGAGGGATTTAAATGGTAAATTAGCCCTAACTAAATTAGTGGGACAGTTAAGCAAATGAAAAAGATAAAAGTATTAAGTATTAATGGCAAAAATGGTAAATAACTTGAAATTAGTTGAAAACAAATAGAAAAACAAAATAGTTTCTATTCATTTTCTTTATCTTGGTCGGATTCAACATTTGGGGGAGTGCTTCACATTTCGGTTCTTTATCTTCATGCATGTGAGTGAATTCTAAGCCTGTTTCTTGTAATTTTTATGTTTTTGGGATCGTTACAATTAGGTACAACTAGCCTATACCTCTGTTTTTTATTCTGTTAAAAATTTTGAAAGTTACCATTGTTGAATATTGAATGTTATTTTTATGAATATTAAGTAGTTGGATCTTTGATTATATTAGTTGATGAATTTGTAAAGTGATTTTTGCTAGATTTTAATTTTGGGATTAAATTGTGAAAATGTTAAAATATTAGGGTTTGATAGTGAATTTGATATTTATTAGGGATGTTTGAGAGCTTAGTATATTTGGATAAAACATTTACTTGAGAAAATGGTTAATTTGATGAATTTCGAGTTAAGGGACTAAATTGTAAAAATGGTAAAAGTTTGGGGTAATCGTGTAATTTTTAAAAATAAATGGGTATTAATTTGAAAATGGTTTGGAAATGAAATAGGTGCTCATAAATGAAGAATTTTACATATTATATCAAAATCCCGTAGATACTCATAGAAAAGGAAAAATAGCAAAATAGTCCTTGAACTTATACAACGACTACAATTCAACCTAGGTAAGTTCGTATGATTAAAATTTAACATTTGTATTAATTGGTGATTGTAATTATATATATATATTCTATTGTTGGAAATGAATTATTGTTTGAATTATAATATTGAATTTGATATTCAATTTGACTTGAACGCGGGATAGAGTACATTTGTGTTTTGGTGTAATACGGGTGTTTGGAGTGGTAATGGTATTAGGGGGAGATATCGACATATTACCCAAGTAAACTGAGGTTCCAAGTCAGTGAGTTACTTAGTTTAGTACACGGCCTGGCACATGACCGTGTGACACTAGCGTGTGACTCTACTCAATGTGTTACACGGATGAGGACATAGTCTGGGACACAGCTATGTCTCCCTTGTTTGAATGTTACACGGCCTAAGGTGATGTCACATGGCTTGGCCACATGGCCGTGTGACCCCTATTGTCCAATTTTTGCATTTTTCTTAAAACTTTTGTTTTGTTTCAATTTTGTCTTAAATTACTTCTAAGCTATTTTTAGGGCCTTAAAGGCTCGATTTAGGGACAAAATTCATAGGATTGATTGGTTAGTTATATGTTTAAGATATTTAGTTTTATAAAGGTAAATGTTTTCTAATTGTACGGTAATGCTCTGTAACCCTAATTCAGTGACAGAGACATGTTAAGGGTGTTACATTTAGTGGTATTAGAGCTACGGTTTAGTCGGTTCTTGGGCTGAACATAGTATGTATGGAGTCTAGAAATACATGCCATTTTATAACCTACGATGGTGTGATATCTTCTGACTCAAGTTGAGAGTAACACTTAGGCCTCCATACACGAAGAGCTAGATATGGGCCCGTAGTTAAGGTCCGGGGAAGTGAGGCGAAAGAAGCCTTCTTCCAAATGATGTCTGAGTGGTTCTTTGAGTTTGTGAGAACGAACTCGATGGCTCAACAATTTCCACCCTCTCTTGTACCTTAACCTGTCCATATTATTTCTCAAGGTTTGGAGCAAGTATGTGTAAACAAGCTTCTGGTTGATAAGATCCGTAAGTATTGGGTTGAAGAGTTTCGTGGTATAACTGAAGACGATCCGGAAAAAGCTGAGCTTTGGTTAGAAAACACTTTAAGGGTGTTTGATGAATTGTCTTATACATATATAGAGTGTTTAAAATGTCTCGTATCCTTGTTGAAAGACTCAGTGTATCAGTGATGGAATACTTTGATTGTTGTGGTACCTAAAGATCGTGTGAACTGGGATTTCTTCCAAACAGAATTCAGAAAGAAATATGCTAGGGAGAATTTGCGAGACTCAGCAACTATGCTAGGGAATGTATACCCTCAGAGGCTATTATGTGTATTCGGTTTGAAGATGGTTTAAACGAAGACATCAAACTGTTAATTGGAATTTTGGAATTGAAGGAATTCGTAGTTTTGGTGGATCGAGATCATAAGGTTGAAGAAATTAGTAAAGTTAAAGAAAAGTTAATTCAAAGGCTCGTGACACGAGTACACAAGCAACGAGAAAGTCATTTTCGTCTCCATCAAAGAAATCAAAGGAATTTCATAGTCATAAATCAGCTCCAGTGGGATTATTGGGAAGGGATAAAGGAAAGTAACCTTCGAGTTTGAGACCTCGGACTACGTCTGTAGTGAGTGTGGGTAGTTTTTGAAATAGCAAACCCGAGTGCTAATAATGTAATAGACGACATTTTAGAGAGTGCAGATTAAGAGATGGATCGTACTTCAAATGTGGTTCTTACGATCATTTCCTTAGAGATTGCCCCTAAAGATCTGACAAGGAGAAGGCTCAGAACACTCGTCTGAGTAACACGTCTGCGAGAGGCAAACTGTCTAGAAATACTGAAAATACTGGTAATATTCAAAGTGGAACAAAAGATTCTACAGTTAGATCTGAGACATGGGCACCAGTTAGGGCTTATGTGATTCGAGCTCGAGAGGAAGCTTCAGCACCTAATGTGATCATTGGTACATTTTCTATCTTTGATACTAATGTTAATACTTTTATTGACCTGGGGTCAACGCACTTATATGTATGCACAACTTTAGTTTTGGATAAGAAAATACCTTATGAGTCTACTAGATTTGTGGTTATAGTAATGAATCCTTTAGGTCAATATGTATTAGTTAATAAAGCCTATAACAACTTTCCTTTCACGATTCGAGATTGCAACTTTTTGGTTGATTTGATGTTGTTACCATTTGATAAATTTGATGTGATTCTGGGTATAGACTAGTTAACTCTATATGATGCTGTTGTGAATTGTAGAAAAAAGCAAATTGTGTTGAAATGTCAGAATGGTGAAATAATCTAAGTTGAATTAGATAGAATGGATGGTACATCTAATGTGATTTCAGCTATGTCGGCACAGAAATTTGTCAGAAAGGGCTGTAAGACGTATCTAACTTACATATTTGATTCCATGGCTTTAGAATTGAAATTAGAGCCGGTTCTGACTGTTTGTGAATTCTTAGATGGGTTTCTAGAAGAATTATCAAGGTTACCGCTGGTCAGAGAGGTTGAATTTGTTATTGAGTTAATACTGGGAACTTTTCTGATATCGATAGCTCCGTATGGAATGACACCTATAGAATTGAAAGACTTGAAAGCAAAGTTGTAAGAGTTGACAGAAAGAGGCTTTGTTCGGCCTAGTTTTTCTTCCTGGGGTGCTCATGTATTATTTGTTAAAAAAAGATGGATCAATGCGGTTATATATCGACTATCGACATCTTAATAAGGTCACTATTAAGAACAAATATCATTTGCCACATATAGGTGATTTGTTTGATCAGCTGAAAGGTGTGACATTATTTTCAAATATTGATCTTCATCTTGGATATTATTAGTTATGGGTTAAAGATTCGAATGTGTTTAGACAATTAGGAATTGGTGAAGTTAAACTGACAACAGTGACACTTTAGCTAGCAAATCGATCAATAGCACATCCTGAAGGAAAAATTAAAGATATTCTGGTACATCTTGATAAATTTATTTTTCCTGCTAACTTTCTTATTTTAGATTTTAAAGCAAATAAAGAAGTCCATGTCATTTTGGGAAGACCTTTTCTAGCATCTGGAAGAACATTAAGTGATGTTCAGAAGGGAGAGCTTACCATGCGAGTCCAAGATGATAAGATAACTTTTAATGTTTTCAAAGCTATAAGATACCCTGATGTAGGAGAAGAATGTTCTTCTATGGATGAGATAAAATGTTATTTCTATTGGATGATCCGTTGGAATAACTCTTAGCGCCGGTGATGCTAAGTGATGACGATGAAGGAGATAAAGATCAAGTTGAATTGGAAGCTGAATTAAAGGAATTCATTTCGCAACCCCATTTCAAGTCTTTGGAGTTGGAATCCTATGAGTATAAGCAATTGAAAGCTTCAACTGAAGAGCTGCCCAAGTTAGAGTTAAAGGCACTACCCTCTCACTTTAAATACGTTTTTTTGGGTAACTCTTCTACTTTACCTATAATTATTTCATTTGAATTAACTAAGAATCAAGACGATAAGTTGATTAATGTCTTGAAGAAATTCAAGAAGGCAATCGTTTGGGCGATAGCTGATATCAGAGGTATTATCCCATCTTTTTACGTGCACAAAATCATCTTGGAAGATGGTGAAAAAGGCACTATTGATGGCCAAAGAAGATTAAACCACATCATAAAAGAGGCAGTCAAGAAGGATATCATTAAGTGGTTAGTTTCGAGAATCATTTACTCTATCTCAGATAGCTCTTGGGTGAGCCCCGTCCAATGTGTGCCGAAGAAGGGTGGCATCACAGTTGTAAAAAATGAAAATAATAAGTTGATTCCAACCAGAGTGGTCACATGTTGTAGAATTTGTATTAATTATCGTAAGTTGAATAAGACAACTCGAAAAGATTATTTCCCATTACCATTTTTATATCAAATACTAGACAAACTTGCAGGGCACGGTTACTATTGTTTCCTCAATGGATATCCAGGATACAATCATATCCTTGTAGCCCTAGAAGATTAACATAAGACAACCTTCACATGTCCATACATTACGTTTTATTTTAAGCGTATGGCTTTTGGTTTATGTAATGCACCTGCAAATTTTTAGCGGTGTATGATTTCTATATTCACTGACATGGTTGAAATTTTTTTGGAAGTGTTTATGGATAAGTTTTCTGTGTTTGGAGACTCTTATGAAAACTATTTTGATAATTTGGCCAAAGTACTCAAATTATGTGAAGAGATGAACCTCATTCTCAACTAGGAGAAATGTCTCTTCATGATAAGAGAAGACATTGTTTTGGGACACGACATTACCAGGAAAAGAAAAGAAGTTGACAAGGCAAAGATGGATGTTATCGAGAAACTCCCACCTCCAGTGTCTATAAAGGGAATTATAGGTTTTCTAGGACTTCCAAAATTTTCTAGGAGATTAATAAAGGATTTCTCCAAAATCTTCAAAGCACTTTGCAAACTGTTAGAGAAAGGTTCAGTATTTATTTTTTATGATGATTGTTTAACAACTTTTGAGGAGTTAAAGAAAAGATTAATTTCATCACCAATCATCATTACCCTAGATTGGAGTTCACCGTTTGAACTGATGTGTGACGCAAACGACTATGTAGTAGGAGTTGTTTTGGGGTAAAAGAAGAATAAGATTTTCCATCCCATCTACTATGCTAGCCGAACCTTGACAGGAGCACAATTAAATTGTACGATAATAGAAAAAGAGCTATTTGTTGTTGTTTTTGCTTTTGACAAATTTTTTTCATATCTTGTAGGTACAAATGTGACACTTTATACCCATCACGTGACCATTAAATATCTAATGTCAAAGAGAGATGCAAAACCATGATTAATTTGTTGGATTTTGCTACTCCAAGAGTTTGATTTGGTGATACAGGATAGGAAGGGAATAGAGAATCAAGTGGCAAACCATCTATCCAAATTGGAGCAAAAAGACAAATCACACCTCTCAGTTCCTATTAATGAGTATTTTTCAAACAAACACATCTTCGAGGTAAATCATGTTCATAAAGTTCCTTGGTTTGCAGATTATGCTAACTTTTTAGCTAGTGGTTTAATGCCGCCCAATTTGACATATCAACAAAGGAGTAAATTCCTTTATGATGTTAGATATTATTTTTGGGAGGAACCATTTTTGTTTAAAAAATGTGTAGATCAGATGATTAGAAGGTGTGTATCTGAAAGCGAAGTAGCCGACATTCTATACCATTACCAGTCATCCCCGAGTGGGGGACATTTTGGAGGATCACAAACTACAACCAAAGTATTACAAGCCAGTTTTTAAAGATTCATATGACTACGCGAATGGATGTGATTGATGCCAAAGAGTCAGAAATGTGACCAGGAAGAATGAGACGTTGCTAACCAACATACTTGAGGTAGAATTATTTGATGTCTGGGTATTGACTTTCTTTGTACCTTTCCTTCTTCTTATGGTAATAGGTACATCTTGGTAACCATTGATTATTTGTCTAAATGGGTGGAAGTCGAGGCATACTCGACTAACGATGCCAATGTGGTAATGTGGTTTCATCAAAAACACATATTTATGAGATTTGGGACTCCCATAGCTATAATCAGAGATAAAGGTTCCTAGTTCATGAATAAATGGCTAAAATAGTTGTAGGACAAATTCAATCTAAAGTGTAAAGTTGCTATAGCTTGACCATTCGTCTAAGACAAATGGTCAAGCTGAGTTTACAGATAAAGAAATAAAGGGCATACTTGAGAAATTAGTGTGCCCAACTAGAAGAGATTAGTGCCGGAGACTTGATGAAGCACTATGGGCCTACTGAACGACATTTAAGACTCCTTTAAAGATGTCTCCTTACAAGCTAGTCTATGGTAAGGCATGTCATTTTCCCTTAGAACTTGAGCATAAAGCCTATTGGGCTCTCAAATAGCTCAATTTAGATCGAAAGACAAACGGATGTTACAGCTCAATAAGTTGGAAGAGATGAGATTATTCTCTAACAATAATGCCAAAATTTTTTTAAAAAAAATATAAAAGATGGTGTGATAAGCGCACCTATCCCTGTATGTTCAAAGTAGGACAACAATTCCTTCTCTTTAATTTGAGGTTGAAGTTTTACCCAGGTAAAATTAAATTCTGATGGTTAGGACCCTATACGATTAATCAAGTTTTTTTGTATGGAGTTGTTGAACTCCAAAACAATAAAGGAGGTATGTTCAAAATTAATTGTAACAACATGTTTTCAGTGAAATCAGAACAGTGGTTTTAGGACCACAGATCTAAAGTCAAAAAATTTATTTTATTATTATTTTATGGTCTATAGCATGATAGTATTACCGTATAAAAGTTTCATTGAGAAATTTTACCGCTTACATGCTCAATTTGATAAAAAGGACTAAATCACGTGCAAAAGTTATGTTCTAATAGCTAAAGGTGTCTAATAGCTATAGAACTTTAAAGTGGAGGTCCTTATATGGTAATTAGACCATTAAATGTGATAGTGGATGTACATGGCTTGGCATTCGTGTAATTTTTAAAGTTAATTAAGGTTAATTTTGTAAATAAGTAATAAATGATAAAAACAAATAAAACCAAATTTGCTATCATCTTTATCCATTGTTTTTTTTTTCAACTGAATATTGATGGAAGAAAGCCATTTTTTCTCCTTAGGGTTCAGCAAGCTTGTTTCCATCAATTAGGTATTTTTTTTCCCGTTTTTGATAATTTCTATGTTTCTGGGATCGTTGTAGTTTAATCTAGCTAGCCCGGGGACTAATTTGTGAAAATGTTAAAGTATTTGAGTTTTTCAATTGATAAACATATTAGGGTTTTGAAGTTTAATGGTAAAAAATGAATGGTCGTTGTTAGATAAACAACTTTTGTAAAGGAATTTTTGATGAAATTACCAATTAGGGATTAAATTGAAAAATATGATAAATTGTGTCATAAAATTGTGAATTTGTGAAATATGTGCACTATTATAAGCATGTACATAATTCGGCTATGATAGGTTGTAATGAAATTGAGCAAATTTCCAATTTTATGAGATAATGACTAAATTGCAAAGAATTAAAAGTATAAGGGCAAAATGATAATTTTGCCAAAAATGTGCGTTGGACTAAATTGAATGAGAATTATGTTGAAATGAGTTAAATTCATTCGTATAGATCCTGTCAGACCTCATACGTTGTTAGATCGAGGAAAAGAGAAAATATCAAATTAGTCGCCTTTGTATCTACGTACACTCGTCGAGGTAAGTTCGTGTAATTAAATTGTGTAATTATATGCTTTGATTGAATTAGATGTATGTTATTTTCATTATCATCATATATGAATACCGATCGCATATCCGACAACTTACGATGATTACAGACCCTGTTTGAACCTTAAGAATTCGTAGGATACAAATGACATGTCATTAGGGTTACCGATTTCAGCTCTTATGAGCTTACCGATACTCAGCTCGTATGAGCTTACTGTTATTCAGCTTAGAGGAGCTTACTGTTTACAACTTGTATGAGCATACATGTACATGAATTGACAGATTACAGTTTAGTACACCTCGTGTGTACTACCCATGTATCCAACGATATTCTAAATGGTTCAACGGGCACTGTTCTGTATGAGATTACATGAGTGCAATATGAACTATTACAGGTAATTTACATGAGATATATGAAAATGTTTTGTACATGATATATAGATACATGATGCGGAAATTATATGTAAATGGAAGTTTGATTATTGTTGAGCTCATACATGTTTCTTGATATTTATATGAATTACATGACTAACATGGTTCATGAAGATATGTGTTTAGGCTTTTGGCCAAATTGAGTTTGGATATGCTTTGTATACTTACCTTAATTGTGACTAAATAGTAAGTTAAATTCTATGTTATACGAACTTACCAAGCTTCAATGCTTACTCTGTGTTATTTTTCATGTTTTTAGAGATTCAAAAGCTCGTTTGGGTTGGAAGCTTGTCGGAGCTATATCACACTATCCATCGGCTCTTTTGGTACTTTCGGTTATTTAATTTAAGTTATAATGGCATGTATAGGTTAATTTGGCCAATGTTGGCATATAAGTGTTTTGTTGAGAGTAGCCACTTATTTGGCTTGTATTTGGTATATTTTGATGTGTATATATATGTGGCCTTTCATACTTGATGTGTTTTGATATGGTAGAATGATGGAAAGTAAAATGTGGTTTCAATATGCATATAAGATATGTTATATACCTTGGTGTGATTTAGTGCTTTGTTATGGAAAACTTATAGGTGTAATGATGTTAGTTAGAATGGTATAATTGGTACCATTTGGAAATATTGGTATGTTTTGGTAAGTAAGTTAAGTGACATGAAATAATGCAAAATGATTTACCTTGTGCATTGGTATATTGGGTACCAAATGTTTGAGCTTGATAAGTGACCTACATGATAGGTTTTCGTACAATTATAAAGATGCAACACCCCTAACTTGTATCCGTCACCGGAATAGGGTTACAAGGCATTACCAGACAATACGCATCATGCACATACATGCATTCATAATCAAAATCCATTCAACGCATTCACATTGTCTCTTATAAGACCCTACAAGACCTTAAAACATGCTTAAAAGAGGTTCGGGACTAAACCGTTCATATTTGAAAACTTTGGAAAATTTAGAAAATTTTTATAATTTCGGGGGTCACACGCCCGTGTGAACAGGTCGTGTGCCTCACACGGCCACCAGACATGCCCGTGTCACAGGCCATGTGAAAATAGGGCATACATACTGACTTGCACCACACGGCCAGAGACACGCCCGTGTGCCATGGCCGTAAGAAAACTGGAGGGGTTATTGACTTGGGTCACACGGCTAGCCACATGCCCATGTTCCAGCCCGAGTGTCACACACGGCTAGTAGACACGCCCGTGTGTCTATGCCGTGTCAAACCTATAGGGTATACTGACTTAATTTGAAGGGCTACCCCAAGGGACACACGGCCGTGTAGCATGACCGTGTCTCACATACGACTGAGACACACGCCCGTGTCTCTGTCCTTGTGGACAAAAATAGGCTAGTTGCAAAGCCAATTTGCCACCCTTTACTCAAGTACACCTAGAAATCAAAATGGTACCATTTCAATACATTCAAAAGCAGCTAAAACATATTATTTCATACACATTATATGCCATTTCTCAACCATGATACATCATTGACAATTAACCAAATCAATTACCCATCTAGCAAACACATGAATCCATATTAATCTTGCCTAAACATAAGACATTATAAACATCATAAATCACTTATCAAACTTATGAATTAAGCCAACTTATATGGCCAAATACAAAACAACATTTACAAGCCAAATCTTATGGCTAATATCATAACTCAAAACATACCAAGATAACACTAGCCTATACATGCCATATTCCTAAATTACAAGCTTCAAAAGTACCAAATAAACGATCGATAGTGTGATGACGGTTCCTAACGATCCCGAGTCCAAGCTAGCTTTGATTTTCTATAAAACATAGACAAATAAAACACAGTAAGCTTCATAGCTTAGTAAGTTCGTAAGTGATCAACTCAATTCATCAAATAAATGTAATTTAACTATTTTCACATTACCAAATCCAAATCACATTAACCACAAACCTTTATCATGTCTCAAA
This sequence comes from Gossypium anomalum, assembly GCA_025698475.1. Lineage (NCBI taxonomy): Eukaryota > Viridiplantae > Streptophyta > Magnoliopsida > Malvales > Malvaceae > Gossypium > Gossypium anomalum. The sequence goes on from CM046957.1 coordinate 20,402,028, forward strand.
ATATGATCAAATGCCATCTCAATGAACTTTCTCAATGTAATACTCAAATATGTTCCGTATGTACCTGTACCACTTCGTACTAACCTCTTTCTCATACACGTCACTCTTTTACCCATTGAACCATTTGGAATAGAAGTCAGATACTCAAGATCTCAATAGATAAGTACCTATACCATGGCCCGTAGCCAAATCAAGGTAACTTATCCTGGAGTACCTATACCATGGCCCATATCCAAATCAAGGTATTATTCACACCTGAAGTGTCGATATCATGGCCTGAATCCAATACATTAACCTAATGACATGTCACTAGCATCCTAAACTATTCCTAAGGTTCAACCAGGAAGTTTCACTTGTCGATTTCATCGTCGAACACATTCGTATAGTTGTATTCACAATTTAAACATTATCCGTAAACTCATAATAACATTTTATGCAATACCAAAGCATATAACATACATTTATAATGAAATTATGACATACGAACTTACCTCGTATTCGGAATTGACTGATCGGATCTATTACTCAATAACCTTATTTTTCCCCCGATCTAAATTCGAATACTTTCTTTCTTGATCTATATGTATTCAAAATTAACTCATTTAATCACCAACTCATTCAATTTAGTTCAAAAATATACATTTGGACATTTTTGCACTTTAGCCCCTAAAGTTTCGCATTTCTACATTTTAGTCCTTATTTCACAAATACACAAAATTCATGAAATTTCATTAGACCCAAGCCTAGCCGAATTTCATATAGGTCCCTAAAGCCCATATTTTTCATTTATTTCACATTTCAACCTCTCAATTTATAAATTTCTCAATTTAATCCCTAATATACATTTTTACTCAAAATCACTTTACAAAACATAGATATCTATCACTAAGCTTTCATAATTCATCATCAAACATTCAAAAACAAATGAATTTATCAATGGAAACTTTCAAAACATTAAGCAGGTTTGCAAATTAGTCCCTAGGCTAGTTAGTACTCGATACAACCATCACAAAAACGTAGAAATAGTCAAAACTGAGCTCAAAACATGCCTTAATCAAGCTTCAAAGGTGTTGCATACATGATAGCTCAAAAACCTATTTCTTTTGGTGATTTTTTATTATGGATGATGATAGTGAAGCTTATTTTCACTTTGTTTTATTTAATATTAACTTAACAACCTAATTACTATTTTAACCTTAATATTAAACATTTAATATCATCCAATTAATGCCTATTTATGTCAAATTCCACTATTAATGGTCTAATTCCATCATAAGGACCTTTTATTCAATGAACCATAGCAATTAAGCACTTTTAACTTATAGCATGCTACTTTTGCATTTTACGCGATTAAGTCCTTTCGTCAAATTAAGCACTCAAACGCTAAAATTATTTCACGAAATTTTCACACATACATATTCACATGTTATAAACACCAAAAATAATATTAAAACAATTTTATGACCTCAGATTTGTGGTTTTAAAACTACTATTGTAATTTAGCTAAAACTGGGCTGTTATAGAATATATGTATTTGGTCATTTAGGTAAGTTTGGATATATGGTTAACATGTTTTTAAGTTTTCATTTGAGGTGCCTAAGGGCATATTGGTTGTATGTGGTTATAGTACATGTTTAAAGCTTGTTTAGGCTTGTTTTGGATGCTTGATTATAGCTAGCATAAATGTGCATTTTTTGGAGTAGGATGATGTCATTTTTGGGTGAGAAATGTGGCTTGGAAAATGGCCTATTTTCGTCCACACGGGCAGAGACATGAGTGTGTGTCTTATCCGTGTGTGACAAACGGCCAGGTAACACGGTCGTGTGTCCCCTATATCTTTTAAAGAGTGCAAGTCAGTATACTCACACGGCATGGCACACAAGCGTGTGACTTGGCCGTGTGACCCAAGTCAATGAGTTACACGGGCACAGACATGGGTTAGGACACGGCCGTCTGTCCCTATTTCAAATGCCCACACGGCCTAAGACACGAGCGTGTCTCTTGGCTGTGTGAGTCACACAGCTTGGCCACACGGCTGTGTGACCCCTACAACTTTGAAAATTTTAATTGTTTTCGAAAATTTCTCTGAGTTTTTTATTTAGTCTCAATTTGTTTCTAATTTATATTTTGAGCCTCGAGTGCTTGTATAAGGGACAAAATATATGATTTTGATTGATTTTCAACATGTATATGATTTTATATGAAATGTTCGAATGTTATGTTCAATTGTTTTGAAATATCTTGTAATGCTTTGTAACCCTGTTACGGTGATAGATTCAGGTTAGGGGTGTTACATTTATTGGTATCAAAGCTACAGTTGAGTCAATTCTCAGACTAACGTAGCGTATACTAGTCTAGCTATACATGCCATTATATAACTTGTGATAATGTGATATTTCCTGACCTTTTTAAAACATGTTTTTTGTAACACCCCTAACCCGTATCCATTGCCGGAAAAGGATTATGGAGCATTACTGGAGTTTACAATTCAATTACAGTTAATTCATGTCATTTACTATTCATTTTTTAAATTCAATCATAATGTCCCTCACATGGGTCCTCAAGGCCCAAAATACATAACAGAATCGAGTTAGGACTAAACCAGGATCACAGAAAAATTTTTGCGAAGTCTCAAAATTTTTCTTAGGTACAGGCGACACACTCCCATGTGGCCAGGCCGTGTGGCTTACACGGCCAATGATATGCCCTTGTTCTAGACCATGTGGGAATTCGATGTGAGGCATATGGCCGTGTCCCTGCCCGTGTCTTTACCCATGTAACTCTCTGACTTGGGTCACAGGGCCAGCCACACGCCCGTGTGCTAGGCTGTCTGGATAATTTAATTTTCAAAAATTAAGAGCAGGGGACACACGACCAAACCACACGCCTGTGTGCATGGTCGTGTGTCACACACGGTTGAGACACACACCCGTGACTCTACCAATGTGGACGAAAAATAGGCCAGTTTTCTTACCCAAATTTACCATCAACTTTGTCTAACATTTTAGACATTAACATGCTATATCAAGGCATTCAAAACAAACCAAAAACAAGTTTTAAGCATGTCATTTTACTACATATTACTTAGTATCCAAACTTACCATATTAATCAAGTTCACTTGTTTGCAACTTATGCCAAACATACTACCTTAACTTATCCATTTACATTTCTATAATCTTACCATCAATTTACCATGTTAATACATATCCACCAACACAATGTCATGTTTATACATACCAAAATACATCAAATATTAGCCATTCAATGGCTAATAACAAACCAACATTTACATGCCAACATTAGTTAATAAACCTATACATGCCATTATAACCGGGATTAATATACCATTTGTACCGACTAGGCTTATGGATAGTTCGTAATATCGCCGCCAATCTTCCAACCTAATGAGCTTCTGAATTCCTCTAAAATAAGGAAATTAAAATAGAGTAAGCTTTTAGAATTCAACTTTTTCATTTTCTGCAATTTGGTCCTTTCATCAAATTAAACATATAACCAGTAAAATTTCTTAACGAACTTTTCACACGACATTTCTATAATTTTGTAGATCATAAAATAATATTAAAATAAATTTCTCTTTCGGGATTAGATTTGTGGTCCCGAAACCACTGTTCTGATTACACTGAAAATAGGCTATTACATTTTTATATAGCAATGACATCCAATCGAGTTGATTCTAATGAAGGAGAGAGTAACGCTCAAGCCTCTATTCATAGAGTAGCTTTGAGTGGTACGAGGCCCGTATCTAAGGGCCGGGGAGGAGAGGCTAAGGAAGATAAAATAATATTAAAATAGATTTCTCTTCTGGGATCAAATTTGTGGTCCCAAAACCATTATTCCGATTACACTGAAAATGGTCTGTTACATTTTTATATAGCAATGACATCCAACCGAGTTGATTCTGATGAAGTAGAGAGTAACGCTCAAGCCTCCATTCACAGAGTAGCTTTGAGTGGTACAAGGCCCATATCTGAGGGTCGGGGAGGAGAGGCTAAGGAAGCCTTCTTTCAAATGATGAATGAATAGTTCATCGAGTTTGTACGGACTAACCTGGCTACTCAACAACCTCCACCCCCTCCTTTTCCCCAACCGGTTCCTATTATTCCTTAAGGTACGGAACCTATCCAAGTTAGTAAGCCTCCTGTTGATAAGATTCATAAGTACAGGGCTGAAGAATTACGAGTTACTACTGAAGATGATCCTGAGAGAGCTGAAATTTGGTTAGAGAATACCATCAGGGTTTTTGACGAGTTATCCTGTCCACCGACTAAATGTCTTAAGTGTATAGTATCTCTATTAAATGATTCAGCTTATCAGTTGTGGAATATGTTGATTTCAATTGTGTTGAGAGATTGGGTCACTTGGGAATTATTTCAAATTGAGTTCCGAAAGAAATATATCAGTGAAAGGTTTCTGGATCAGAAACGTACAGAATTTTTGGAGCTTAAATAGAGGTATATGACAGTGTTTGAAAATGAATAGGAATTCATCCGATTGAGTAAATATGTTCGAGAGTGCATTTCGATCGAGACTACAATGTGTAAGTAGTTTGAAGATGGATTAAACGAGGATATAAAGCTTTTAGCTAGGATTCTTGAGTTGAAAGAGTTTGTTTTACTAGTTGATCAGGCACATAAAGTTGAAGAGCTGAGCAAAGAGAAAAGACACGTTGAATTTGAAGCTAGAGATTCGAGAAAAAGATTGACAAGAAAGTCACATCAGTTAGCATCGAAGAAATCTAAAAAAACATCACTATCGTTCTACTTGTAACACCCCCTACCCGTGTCCAACACCGGGACAGGATGCGAGGTATTACCGGACTTAAATGCAATCAATCATGCAAACCTGGCCATAAAATTTTGTTCCAAATTAAAACCAATCAAACATATTCATAGTGTCCCTATTATGGGCCTACGAGGCTCGAAACATGCATTAAGAATGGTCTGGGACTAAACCGAGAACTTTGGAAAGTTTTAGGACAACTTAGGAAATTTCCCCATAAATAGGGTCACATGCCCGTGTAGACACCGGGGCACGCCCATGTGCCATCAACACGTCCGTGTCCTCAGGCCGTGTAACTCTCTATTTATGATGTCAGAAAATAAATTGAACCACACGGCCAGGCCACACGCCCGTGTCACCAGGCCGTGCCCCTCATACGGTTGAGACACACTTAGACTATTTTCCAAGCCTTCATGTTACCCATAATCCCTTACAACTTTATACACATCATAATCACAATTCATAGCAGCATTTTAATGATTAAAACAATCTTTATTGTGACACAACATGACATTTTCAAGGCATCATTATCTCACTTTCCATATTATATCTTAAACATGGTCATGACCACTTCGAATATTCATGAAGCATTCATCACACATGCATGTCGCAACACCAGTCATGCATGGCCAACCATCATGTTCACATTATTTCATCATAAACATTATAAAATAGCATGGATAGATAGATTTACAAACCATACTCAATATGAGCCACACCCTATGGCCATATACAAATAAATCAAAATAAGCCAATACATTTGACCAAATCATAGAACACATATCATAAGAACTAATCTCTATACATGCCACTCACTTGAAACTTCTCCACCTATGTACCAATATCCCAAGGTGATAGCTTGTTAGTGTGATGTCGTCTTCAACGTTCTCCAACCTTGAGTTGACCTAACAACACTAAAAGAAATGGAAAGGAAGGGGTAAGCTTTACGCTTAGTAAGCTCGCATCAAAAATAATAAGCAATGTGATAACATGCTATTTTTAATTTCTTTCTATTTATTCAAAGTCCAGTCAGGCTATTTTCCTGAATCACAGTCACTAAATTATTCATATTTTGAACTACAGTACTTTGAATTGAGAACTATTAATTTTCCCTGAAACTAGACTCACACATCTTCTTACCATAAAATTTTCAAAATTTTTGGTCTAGCCAATAAGTATAGTTTATTCCTTAAATTTACCCCTGTTTCGCTGTCAGATAGTTCCGACCTCTCTTCACTATGAATTAATTATCTCATAGTACAAGATCTGGATGATGCTTTTATCTATTTCCATTGAAAATAGACTCATTAAGGATTTTAATAATATAAAGTATAACCCATAATAATTTTTTTACAATTTTTAATGATTTTCAAATTTGAAATAGGGGAGTTTGAAATCACTCTGACCCTACTTCGCAAAAATTCAAATATCTCATTATATGAGATTCCTTTGCTTACATTGTTTCCTTTATCTGAAACTAGACTCAATAAGCTTTAATTTCATATTTTACTCAGCCTCTAATTCAACTTCCACTATATTTGGTGGATTTTCAAAGTTGGACATTGCTATTGTAATTAAACTATCTTAGTGCAACCTAATGATAACCATCACCAATTTGTCATAAAAATTATTTTCATTAATATCACTCATTCATTTGCATTCTTATCACATGGAAAACACATGCTCAGGGGTTTTGAGTAGTACCTGTGCTATCTCTTAGCACAACCACTCATCCAAACATGACAATCATCTAAGCATAGATGAGTTTATCATTTCAAGTATTTTCATTCCATTTTTCATATTAATTCCCGTTGAATTCCTCGGAATCTTGATGGATATCAAATTTATTGTCAAGTCATGCAAGTGGTCATTTCAAGTACGCACTCCTGCGAACCTCACTCATTACGGCATGATTACCAGTCCAATCTAAATCCCCCGTAGCATAACTCACAGAGTATTGTCAGGATTACTAGTCCAGGTTAAATCCCTTACAATGACATACACTCTCATAAGTTCGGATCTAAATTACCAGTCCAGGCTAAATTCAGTCCTTAATCGGATTACCTGTCTGGGCTAAATCCTTAATGCACTCATATTCTTCGGGAGGCTCGACCACTTAAGGAACACCCGTCCGAGCTAGATCTTTTCTATATTGAGATCAACAGATTACCCGTCCGGGCTAAATCCTTTTCTACAACACATGCAGAATCTCATGTCATGTAAACAATGGGTTATCCATCGAATATCCCTTTTATTCAACCGAGAATTTTCTCTTTTCATCAAGTATATCAATATGCATAGATGATCATGCAATGTACATTCAATTCAACATATTTTCATGTCTATTTGGCCATTAGTCCATACAATAAAAATAACATATCACCTAGTCTTTCATTCAAAAGTCCATTAACGTCAAATTCAATACAATAATAGCAAAATATATTTCATGTATAACAATATTAACATGAATAATATGCTTATTAAATCACACGAACTTACCTCGAATACGGAAACGATAAAATTACCATTTTAGTCCAAAACTTGTATTTTCCCGTTTTGAACTGAATCTCGATTTCTTTGATCTATCATTTCAAATATAGCCTATTTAGGACTCACATTATTAAAATTGACTCAAAATCATATTTTGGCAAAATTACATTTTTTCCATTAAACTTTGTCAAAATTTCACTTTTGGCCCTAGGCTGGTAAAATGATTTTTATTCAATTTTCCCATTCTATAGGCCTAGATGAATCATTTTCATAACTATAGCCAACTAAAATTCTCATCATAAAACCCTTTAATACCATTTTCACAACTTTTACTCAACGGTCCTTTCGGACGTTTTCGTCGAAAATCGCTTAGTAAAAGTCATTTATGTAACACCCAACACTCATTTTCTACCATTAGACATCAAAATACAAACATGTCACTCATGGGTAAATTTTTAAACATAAACCCTAGCTCAAAATAATGGTAGAAATGAGTAGATCATGTTACCGGGACTTCAAAAATGTAAAGAACATTAAAAACGGGGCTTAAGGTCACTTAAAAATGAGCTTAGAAGCTTGAACCAAACCCTAGCCATGGTTTCCATGCTAGATTCAGTTGGATGGAAAAGATGATAGCCAATTTTGGCTTATTTTCCCTTTTTAATTCTTTTAATTATTAGTTTACCAAAATGCCCCTAACTTAAAAATATTTTATTACACCTATTTCATGTCCATTTTTGTCCAAAAATTAACCAATGGTCTAATTACCATTTAAGGACCTCCAATGTAAAAACTCATAACAATTGGACACTTCTAACATGTGGAACTCAGCTTTTGCACTTTTTACAATTTAGTCTTTTTGATAAATTGAGTGGCCAAACATCAAAATTTTCAAACAAAATTCTCATGAAATCATTCCGTCAAATCATAGACCATAAAAATATAATAAAAATAAATTTTATTACGTTAAATTTATGGTCCCGAAACCACTGTTCCGACTAGGCCCCAATTCGGGATGTTACACTACTACTTCTGTGGGATACTCCAATAAAGACAGAGGTACCCGACGCTCTACTTCTAAACCCCAAGCTACATTTGTAGTAAGTGTGAGTAGTGTTAGAAACACCAGACCTGAGTGCAAGCATTGTAACCAACCACATTATGGTGAGTGTCGAATGAAGAGCAGAGTATGTTTCAGATGTGGTTCCTTTAACCACTACCTTAGAGATTTCCCTGAGAAATCAGAGAAAGATCATATTCAAACTTCGAGGCCGAGAAACATAGCTGCGAGAGGTAGGCCACCTCGTAATCTTAGAAATGTGAGTGACAGCAGTGGTGTAATGAAAGATTTTATTACAAGATCTGAGGCACGAGCACCAGCTAGGGCTTATTCTGTTTGCGTACGCGAAGATGCTTCTGCGCCAGATGTTATTACCGGTACTTTCTCTTTTTATGATTCTGATGTAACTGCTTTGATTGATCCCAGCTCGACTCATTCATATGTCTGCACGAATTTAGTGTCTAGTAAAAATTTACCTGTTGAGTCCACTGAATTCGTAGTTAAAGTATCGAACCCCCTAGGTCAGTATGTGCTAGTTATTAAGGTTTGCAAGAATTGTCCGTTGATGACTCGGGGTTACAATTTTTTGGCTGATTTGATGCTATTACTGTTTGATGAATTCGATGTGATTTTGGGCATGGATTGGCTAAGCATGGATTGGCTAACTCTGCATGATGCTGTGGTAAACTGTAGACGAAAGCTACTTGTATTAAAATGTCAGAATGGTAAGACACATCGTATTGAATCAGATAATATGAGCAGGTTGTCTATTGTGATATCAACTAAGTCAACATAGAAATATGTGAGAAAAGGTTGTAATGCTTAGCTTGCTTATGTATTGGATACTAAAGTGTTTGAGTCAAAGCTTGAATCAGTGCCAGTAGTTTGTGAGTATCTTGATGTGTTTCCAAAGGAGTTACCTAAATTACCACAGATCAGAGAGGTCGAGTTTGCTATAGAAATTGTACTGGAACATCACTGATACCAATAGCACCTTACATAATGGCTCCTACAGAGTTAAAAGAGTTGAAAAGACAGCTTCAAGAATTGACAGACAGGGGTTTTGCTCGACCCAATTTTTTACCTTGGGGTGCACCGGTTCTGCTCGTTAATAAAAAGGATGGATTGATGAGATTGTGCATTGACTACCGTTAGCTCAACAAAGTTACAATCAAGAACAAATATCCACTGCCTCGCATTGACAATTTGTTTGACTAGTTGAAATGTGCCACAGTGTTCTCGAAGATTGGTCTTTGTTATGGCTATTATTAGCTACGAGTGAAAGATTCAAATGTGCTGGAAACTGCATTTAGAACCAGGTATGGACACTATGAATTTCTTGTGATGTCGTTTAGTTTAACTAACGCACCTGTAATATTTATGGACTTGATGAACAGAATTTTCAAATTGTATTTAGACAAATTTGTGGTGGTAATATTCTTGAGACAAGTCTGAGCATGCCGAGCACTTGAAAATTGTGTTGCAAATTTTACAGATAAACAACTATTTTCTAAATTCAGCAAATGTGAGTTTTGGCTCCGAGAAGTTAGTTTTCTAGGACACATAGTATCGACTAAAGGCATCAGATTTGATCTGAGTAAAATTTCAACAATTGTTGACTAGAAACCATCGAGAAACGTATCTGAAGTTAGAAGTTTTCTAGGATTAACTGGTTATTACTGAAGATTTGTAAAAGGGTTCTTGATGATAGCTACACCGATGACACGACTATTACAAAAAGATGTAAAGTTTGAATGGTCTAATAAATGTCAGCAAAGTTTTAACCAGTTGAAAGCACTGTTGACCGAAGCACTAGTTCTGGTTCAGCTTGAATATGGTAAGGAATTTGTTATTTTTAGTGATGCGTCATTGAACAGTTTAGGCTGTGTTTTGATGTAGGAAGGCAAAGTAATAGCTTATGCCTCAAGACAGTTAAAGCCGCATGAGAAAAATTATCTGACACATCACCTAGAGCTGCTAGCTATTGTGTTTGCGTTGAAAATTTGGCGACACCATTTGTTTGGTGAAAAATGTCACATATTTACCGATCACAAGAATTTAAAGTATCTAATGTAGCAAAAAGATCTGAATCTGAGAAAGTGTAGATGGCTCAAACTATTGAAAGATTATGACTTAGTTATTGATTATCATCTAGGAAAAGCAAACGTAGTAGCGGATGCTCTGAGTAGAAAGTCTTTATTTACTTTGCGAGTGATGACACGATTGACATTATCTAATGATGGCTCAATCTTAGTTGAGTTAAAAGCTAAACCGATGTTTCTATAGCAGATCGGTGAAGTTCAGAAATGTGATAATGAGTTGCGAGTTAAACGAGTAGAGTGTGAGTCGACGTCTGATTCAAATTTTTAGATAGGGCCCGACGATTGTTTGTTATTCAGAATAGAGTTTGTTTACCGAATAATCTAGAGCTTATAGAGAAAATCTTATACGAAGCTCATAGTAGTAGCTTGTCTATTCATCAGGGAGCAATAAAATGTACAACAATTTGAGACAGATGTATTGGTGGCCGGGAATGAAATGTGAGATTTCTAATTTTGTATCTAGATGTTTGATATGTCAGTAAGTTAAAGCTTAACATCAGGTACCTTCAGGACTGTTACAGCCAATGATGATACTAGAGTGGAAATGGGATAGAGTTACTATGGATTTTGTATCGGGGTTACCCCTATCTTTGATAAAGAAAGATGTTATTTGGGTCATTATTGATCGTTTAATGAAATTAGCACATTTTATTCTGATATGTACAGAATTCTCACTTGGCAAATTAGCTGAGTTATATGTTTTTAAGATTGTCAAATTACATGGGGTGTCAGTATCCATTATTTCAGATAGAGATCCGAGGTTCACATCGTGATTTTAGAGAAAGGTCCAAGAAGCTCTGGGTATACGGTTGTATTTTAGCACTGCATTTCACCCTCAGACTGATGGTCAGTCTGAGCGAGTAATTCAGATTCTTAAAGATATGCTTTGATGTTGTGTACTAGAGTTTAAAGGCAACTGGGAGAAATATTTGTTGTTAGTCGAATTTGCATATAATAACAGTTTTTAGTCGAGCATAAAGATGGCACCGTATGAAGCTCTATATGGTCATAAATGTTGAACTCCATTATACTGGACTGAGCTTAGTTAGAAAAAGATACACGGGGTTGACTTGATTCGTGATACTGAGAAAAAAGTGAAAGTGATCAGAGATAGCTTAAATGTAGCTTCAGATCGTCAGAAATCCTATGCGGATCTTAAATGTAACGATATAGAGTTGCAATTTGATGACAGAGTATTTTTGAAAGTATCGCCCTGGAAGAAAATTCTTCAGTTTGGTCACAAAGAAAAGCTAAGTCTGCAATTTATCGGACCGTACAAGATTACTAAAAGAATCAGACTTGTTGTGTACCGATTAGATTTACCGTCGGAGCTTGAAAGGATTCACAATGTCTTTCACGTGTCTATGCTAAGACGATATTGATCTGAACCTTCACATGTTATCTCTCCGATGGATGCCGAGATTCAGCCTGACATGACATACAGTGAGGAACCGATCAGAATTCTGGCACGAGAGGTGAAAGAATTGAGAAATAAAACATAGCTTTAGTAAAAGTTCTCTGGTAGTGACATGGAATAGAAGAAGCTACTTGGGAACCTGAAGAAGCTATGAGAAAGAAATATCTGTAACACCCCTTACCTGTATTCAACACCTGAATAGGATACGAGGCATTACCGGACTTACATCGCAAGCAAACATACAAATCGAGTCATAAACTTGCATCCAAATCAAAACAATTTGCTATCAGTCATAAAGTCCATAATACAAGCCTATAATGCCCAAAACATGCTTCGAAAGTGGTTTGGGACTAAACTGATAACTCAGGAAATTTTTACAGAACTTAGAAATTTTTTTCTATAAACAGGGGTCACACACCTGTGTGGTTTGGGCACACCCATATGGGCAGGCCGTGTGGTCACGCACGCTCATGTTCCTAACCCGTGTAACTCTCTATTTTGCAAAGCAAGAACAAATTGAAGTCACACAGCCAAGTCACACGCCCATGTGCTAGGCCGTGTGGTTAATTTAATTTTCATAAATTAGGTGCAGGTTTCACACGGCTAGGACACACACCCATGTCCGGGGCCGTGTCCCTCACATGGCTGAGACACACGCCCGTGTCTCTGCCCGTGTGCTTAATTCTGAGCATTCTATTTCTCAAAATTTAGGTGCAAGGGACACACAGCCAAAACACATGCCCATGGGACAGACACATGGCCTAGACACATGCCCGTGTGTCTACGCATGTGGACAAAATAAAGGCTATTTACCAAGCCATTTGCCACCCTCATTTACACACACACACACACAATTTCAATGGCATAAATCATGGTATACTTAGGCAACCAAAACATCTACAATCATGACCAACACATGTCAATGCAATACCATCATCTATCATGCTCATGACATTCCATTATGCCAAATCAAACATACCAATTTCATATTCAAAACACCACTATGACTACTGCCAATTTGCATTAACTTATCACGATAATCCATCATACCAATAAACCAAACTCATCCATTTCACAGTAAGTCATTAAGCCACAATCAACATTTAACATACCAATATAAACCATATCTCTAATGGGCATCTAATGGGCATTGGCACATACATGCATATATATAAGCTTACAATCAATTTAACTGAAATGAGCCAATTTACATGGCCAAATACCAATTCAAGCCTTTGGCAATTACAAGCCAATACATTTGGCCAAAATCATGATGACACATATAACAAAATGACCAAGTCCCTATACATTCCATATACTCAAAATTTTAAGATCATCGATACCCAAAATGACAGTTTGATAGTGTGATGCGATCTCCGACGATCTCCAGTCCGAGCTAGCTTGGTGACACTATAAAACATGGAAAGTAAAACGGAGTAAACTATATAGCTTAGTAAGCCCGTATGTAAGAAATAAGCAGATCTTACCGTATATTTAACATTCAAGTAATATAATATAGGACAATGTAAATTTACCATAATCTCGTTACCATAATTCATTCCATCACAAACTTACTTTGAAATCATAATTTCACGAATTTAATAATCATAAGCTTTATGTACATACCTGCACCATCTCATAATAATTTCATACTTATTCTCATCACTGGCATACCCAATGAACCACTCAGAATAACAACGTTAAATACTCGGGAAACCTTACACACAAGGTGTCACATATGTAGCCATTGCTACTTCTATCTCATAACACATATATGCTCGCTCTCGAGCCATCAACGAGCCTACTCACATAAGCTATCAGTCAAGGCGTAGCTACACGGTGTTGCTCTCACAAGCTATCAAGCAACCGCAACATATGACGATATACTTAGCCACTAGTAGGAAGTATAGGACCAGCACCCGGATCACATAACATAAAACCCTAGTGACATGTCACTTGTATCCTAATCTATTCCTAAGGTTCGATTAGGATTTCTCGCTTGGCGAAACATTGTCAAATGTGTCCGTAGTGTCGACTACACAATTCATGCATAAATTAAAGCATTTAAAATACAATTTTAATTATTAACATACAAACATACCTCGAATGCAAAAACGGCAAAAGGAATATATTCGTCAATTACTTTGTTTTTCCCCCGATCTACACCCGAACTTTATTTTTCTTGATCTATAATACCACATTTAACTTATTTAATCATCACCTTAATTCAATATAGTCCAAAAACACATTATGGCAAAAATTACATTTTTGCCCCTAACATTTCACCATTTTACAATTTAGTCCCTAAGCTCGTAAAATGAATTTCTTTCAATTTCATCATAACCCAAGCCTAGCCGAATATCATTTATACTCATAACAGCCCACTTTTTTCATTTATTCACACTTTTCTACACATTTTATAACCTTTTACAAATAAGTCACTATTTGACGTTTTTACCAAAAATCACTTTACAAATGTTGTTTAACTAACAACAAACATGCATTTTCTACCATCAAAGATAAAAATACAAACATATTCAACATGGGTAAAATTTTAGACTTTAACTTTCCTTCAAATTAGTCCTTGAAATAGCTAGATCAAGTTACAACGATCTCAAAAATATAGAAACCATTAAAAACAGGACAAGAACGGACTTACAATCGAGCTTGAAAGATTGGCCAAAACCCTAGCTATGGATTCTTGAAAAATTCGGCTATGGGGGGACTAAATTGAGAAGATGGACACTTTTATTTAGTTAAATTTGTCTTTATTTACCAAATTACTAAAATGCCCTTAATGCATAACTTTAAAATTTCACCTAACCATGTCCATTTTTGTCCATCCTAAAATATAATGGTCTAATTACCATTTAAGGACCTCCAATTTAAAATCTCATAGAAATTAGACACCTTTAAATTATAGAACTCAAATTTTGCACCCATTGCAGTTTACTCCTTCTAGTCAAATTGAACACTCAGTCGATAAAATTTCTTAATGAAATTTTCACACAATTATTCTAACATGCTCTAGACCTTAAAGAAATAATAAAATAAATATTTCTACTTTGAATTTGTGGTCCCAAAACTACTATTCTGATTTGACCTAAAAAAGAGTTGTTACAATATCCAAACCTCTTTTCTGGTAAGATTTTCGGGGACGAAAATCTCTTTAGGGGGAGAGTTGTAACAGCTCCTTTTTAGTTCAATCAAAAAATGGTTTCAGGACCACAAATTTGAAGTCAAAAAAAATATTTTATTATTATTTTATGGTCTATAGCATGATAGTATTGCCGTATAAAAATTTCATTAAGAAATTTTACCGTTTACATGCTCAATTTGATAAAAAGGACTAA
This sequence comes from Gossypium anomalum, assembly GCA_025698475.1. Classification (NCBI taxonomy): domain Eukaryota; kingdom Viridiplantae; phylum Streptophyta; class Magnoliopsida; order Malvales; family Malvaceae; genus Gossypium; species Gossypium anomalum. Next base: position 20,417,251 of record CM046957.1, read on the forward strand.
ATCGCGTAAAGCGCAAAAGTTGTGTTCTAATAGCTAAAGGTGTCTAATAGCTATAGAACTTTAAAGTGGAGGTCCTTATATGGTAATTAGACCATTAAATGTGATTGTGGATGTACATGGCTTGGCATTAGTGTATTTTTTAAAGTTAATTAAGGTTAATTTTCTAAATAAGTAATAAATGATAAAACAAATAAAACTAAATTTGCTATCATCTTTATCCATATTTTTTTTCAACCGAATATTGAAGGAAGAAATCCATTTTTCTCTTTAGGGTTCGACAAGCTTGTTTCCATCAATTAGGTATGTGTTTTGTCCCATTTTTTATAATTTATATGTTTATGGGATTGTTGTAGCTTAATCTAGCTAGCCCGGGGACTAATTTGTGAAAATTTTGAAGTATTTGAGTTTTTCCATTGATGAACATGTTAGGGTTTTGAAGTTTAATGGTAGAAAATGAATGGTTGTTGTTAGATAAACAACTTTTGTAAAGGAATTTTTGATGAAATTATCAATTAGGGATTAAATTGAAAAATGTGATAAATTATGTCGTAAAATTGTGAATTTGTGAAATATGTGGGTTGATATAAGCACCCATATAATTCGGCTATGATGGGTTGTAATGAAATTGTGTAATTTCCATTTTTATGAGATAATGACTAAATTACAAAGAATTAAAAGTATAAGGGAAAAATGGTAATTTTACCAAAAATGTGTGTTGGACTAAATTGAATGAGAATTATATTGAAATGAGTTAAATTCATTCGTATAGATCCTATCAGACCTCATACGGAGTTAGATCGAGGTAAAGAAAAAATATCAGATTAGTCGCCTTCGTATCTACGTACACTCGTCGAGGTAATTCGTGTAATTAAATTGTATAATTATATGCTTTGATTGAATTAGATGTATGTTATTTGAATTACCATTATATACGAATACCGATTGCATATCCGCCGGGGAACGATGATTATCGAGTCCTGTTTGAACCTTAAGAATTCGTAGGATACAAATTACATGTCATTGGGGTTACCGATTTAAGCTCTTATGAGCTTACCAATACTTAGATCGTATGAGCTTACTGTTATTCAACTCGGAGAAGCTTACCGTTTATAGTTTGTATGAGCATACATGTACATGAATTGACGGATTATAGTTTATTACACCTCGTATGTACTACCCGCATATCCAACGATATTCTAAATGGTTCAACAAGCACTGTTCTGTACAAGATTACATGATTGCAATATGAACTACTATAGTTATTTACATGAGATATATGAAAATGATTTGTACATGATATATAGATACATGATGTGGAAATTATATGTACATGGAAGTTTGATTATTGTTGAGCTCATACATGTTTCTTGATATTTATATGAATTACATGACTAACATGGTTGATGAAGATATGTGTTTAGGCTTTCAGCCAAATTGAGTTTGGATATGCTTTGTATGCTTACCTTAATTGCGACTAAATGGTAAGTTAAATTCTATGTTATATGAACTTACTAAGTTTAAATGCTTACTCTGTGTTATTTTTCATGTTTTTAGTGATTCAAAAGCTCGTTTGGGTTGAATGCTTGTTGGAGCTATATCACACTATCCATCAGCTCTTTTGGTACTTTCAGTTATTTAATTTAAGTTATAATGGCATGTATAGGTTAATTTGGTCAATGTTGGCGTATAAGTGTTTTGTTGAGATTAGCCACTTATTTGGCTTGTGTTTGGTGTATTTTGATGTGTATATATATATATATGTGGTCTTATCATACATGATGTGTGTTTGATATGGTAGAATGATGGAAAGTAAAATATGGTTTCAATATGCATATAAGATATGTTATATACCTTGGTGTGATTTAGTGCTTTGTTATGGAAAACTTATAGGTATAGTGATGTTAGTTAGAATGGTATATTTGGTACCATTTGGAAATATTGGTATGTTTTGGTAAGTAAGTTAAGTGACATGAAATGATGCAAAATGATTTACCTTGTGAATTGGTATATTGGGTACCAAATGGTTGAGCTTGATAAGTGACCTACATGATAGGTTTTGGTACAATTATGCATATATGTATTTGGTCATTTAGGTAAGTTTGGATACATGGTTGACATGTTTTTAAGTTTTCATTTGAGGTGCCTAAGGGCATATTGCTTGTATGTGATTATAGTACATGTTTAAAGCTTGTTTATGCTTGTTTTGGATGCTTGATTACAGCTAGCATATATGTGCATTTTTAGGAATAGGTTGATGTCATTTTTGTGTGAGAAATGTGTCTTGGAAAATGGTCTATTTTCGTCCACAGGGGCAGAGACACAGGCGTGTGTCTCAGCTGTGTGTGACACACGGCCAGGTGACACAGCCGTGTGTCCTCTGTATCTATTAAAGAGTGCAAGTTAGTATGCTCACACGAGCGTGTGGCTTGGCCGTGTGACCCAAGTCAGTGAGTTACGTGGGCACGAACACGAGCTGGGACACGGCCGTGTGTCCCTATTTTGAATGCCCACGCAGCCTAAGACACGAGTGTCACACGGCCTTACCACACGGCTATGTGACCCCTGTAGCTTTGAAAATTTTAATTGTTTTCAAAAAATTCTCTGAGTTTTTTATTTAGTCTCGATTTATTTCTAATATATATTTTGGGCCTCAAGGGCTTGAATAAGGGACAAAATATATTATTTTGATTGATTTTCAACATGTATATGATTTGATATGAAATGTTTGCATGTTATATCCGATTGTTTAGAAATACCCGGTAATGCTTCGTAACCTTGTTCCGACGATGGATTCGGGTTGGGGGTATTACATTAATGGTCAACAACTAAAACATTACTGGACCGGTAAAATCGAGGAAGAAAACACTTCGCTCATTTTAACCGATCTATGAAAATTTTTCTCTCGGAAAATTATTACTTTTGTAAATAAATAAATTTTATGTTTATGTTTATGTTTATTTTATCTTTTTAATTCTAATTCTAATTCTAATTTTAATTTTAATTACATATTATTTTTAGTTTTAAATAAAATAAATAAATTTTGTAAATAAATAAATGGGTAAATAGGAATTCCTAATTAAAATTAAGTTAATATTTTAACTTAAGTAAAACTAGGGTTAGTTTTTTTTTCTCCCCTATTTTTCTTTTCTTCTTTTGTTTTTCTTCCTTCAACCATGGCCTACCTCACCGCCACCATCATCACTAGCCTGGTGCGATCTGAACAACATCAACGCACCCTCCAGCAGTAGGCCCTTGTGCACTGTCGCGCACCATCAGCCACCATTGGCCAATTCTCATGCACTCTCGGCCTTTGTCGATCGGGCCATCATTGGCCTCTGTCGGGTGCAATCGGCCATCATTGGCCTTTGTCAGGTGAATCCCAGCGAGCCCTGTCGATCACCGTCTATAGAAACCAGACGCCATCGGAAGCAATCGAGCCGTGTCCACCAACAGTCGATGGTAGTAGGAGGTTTTTTCAGCAATCCCCTTGGTGATTTTGGCTCACCCCTCAACATTCGGCAAAACCTAATTGCTGCCCCTAACCCATCTTGAGATAATTGTGGGATTTAATTTTTTCTACTAAGTGGTTCTTGTATTGGTTATTTTTGAAGATGAATCGAAAAAGGAATAATTCGGAGATTCAAGAGGAAGAGTTTCAACCTTGGTTCTAAACCCTGGGAATAAGGGTTAGATACATCAGAATACTTAAGAAGAAACCCCAATTTCCAGAAAAGGGTTTTCAACTCGATAGTGAGTATGATGTACCAACACTCATTTGGGAAATTATTGGGAAACGAAGGTGGAAATTCCCATGTGATATACTATCTTCTCCTTATGACAGCCATAGACAATGATGGGTCAATAAATAAATAAGGGGGTTTTCTTTATTTAAAAACATTTCTTATTAGTTGATTTTATTTTTAGAACATTACTTTTACTTTTATTTTTAATTTAATTTTTAATTTTGTTTTAATATTTTGCAAAATATATTTTGAGCTGCAATTATTTTCAAGTGTTTTTCTTATTGTTATATGATGGATGTTTTGAACAATGAGGACATTGTTCCGCTTAAGTTTGGAGGGGGGTCGTGCCTCAAATTATTTTTATTTTTGCCAGTGTTGTAGAAGATGAATTCATGCAGGAAAGCAGAAAAGTGGAAAAAGAAGGCTCAAAACCAATCGAGTATGGTATGTTAGTTCAAAACCAGGTATAATCTTTTATTTATTTCAAGAATTTTTTTTATGTTAAATAAATTATGAGACAAATTTTGATTTTATGAGTGCGTAGATTCACCATAATTGTTTATATTTTTTTAGGAATTAAGCATGAATGAGGATTTAGTCTCTAGAATTGGTTTGGTATTTTTCTTGAGGCGAAATCCTAGAAAACAAAGTGGGTTTAAAAATGATTTAGACATATTTTCTTTGGATCGATTGAGCTTTCAAGCCTACCTTTTAATTAAATCCTTTGAAAAGCCAATTTTGAGCTATATGACCTATATTTTTGGAAATAACCCATGAAATATTTAGCTTATTTTAAATAATTGTTTTTGTGACCTCTTGAACCTTGAAATCTTAGCCTTGCTTACTTTGGAAGTATTTTGAAGATTAAGTTTGAGGGATTCCAAGAAGATCATTGGGTGTAAAAGACACAAAATATGAGTTATATATACAGAGATATGCTCCGAAAGGTACTTTTTTAGTTCAAAAAACCGTACCACTAGGTACAAGTATTGAAAAGAGTTGATTGGTGATCACAAACTTTTCAACGCCAAGGTAAACTAGGTTTAAGGTTAGTTGAACCTAAAAATATCTATTCTTTTTCCATACCTTAACCCCAACTCCATTACAACCTTTATTATGACCTATTGATTTAAAACCACTAAGTTAACTACATTAGTGGATAGAGAAATATCAAGTCAACATATGAAGACATGTGTTAAATCTGAGGAATGATGCTTATTTAACTTAGGAATTTAATCTTTTATGGTTGAACTTACTCTACTCTTAAAATTATTTGTTCAAATCATGATTTATTAGCATATTAGTTACTTGAATAAATATTGGATGATGTGTTGTTTATGAGCTAAATACTTACAAAAAGATTTGAGAATATAATTTATGTTTTACTATAACTATTTGGATGATTAAAAATTCTACAGGTTGACGAGTTTTTAGCATTACTAGGGACGAGCAATGATTTAAATTTGAGTGTGTGTAAACTACAAAATATATACATATTTAAGCACTCTTTTATTTATAAATTATGTTAATTCTGAGTACAAATACAACACTTTCTATGGTTTTATACTTGATTTTATGAGATTTTATTATTTTTATAAGAATGTGTTAATATTATGAATTTTACGTTAAATGCATGTTTTTTTTTTTTTTTTTTTTTTTTGGGGGGGGGGGGGGATTAATTGGGCTAAGGGAAAGGTTGGTAGATTTTTTTGTTGTATTTGGGTCTTAGACAGGTACAAGTTGAAAGATTAATAGTTCAGTCACATGGATTTCAAAGTGGTAATGATCCAGTAAGAATTCCAAGGAGGCCTAGTATTACCTAAACAGAAGGCCCAAAACCATTCCTTACCTACCCATTTTACCAAGAAAATAATCTAGAAAATATCCACTACTTAAATAGCATCCCTTAACCAACCCTTCAGATTTCTAAATATAGCAAATATGATCAAAAATTGCACAAAATAAATTTAGCACAATATCTTCTTTAATCAAGCCTCCAACCCTCCAAGTACTGCTAAAAATAGCAGTAAAAAACCACCACACTTGGACCACATGTGGTCGGCCATGGATGGAGGGAAAAAAATGTAACTTTCTTGCTAAAAATAACAATGAAGACTCATTCTTCCACAACACAAGGTGTAACACCCCAAAATTTAGGGTTAGAAGAATTGAGGTTGGTTGCTTAAGATTAGTGGTTCGGGTGGACCTTTAAGTGAGTTTTTGTGTTTTGGAATAAATGATGTGCCCAGTGGTTCAATGGTTAAGTGTTAGTTTTCTTTAAGTCTCAGGTTCGGATCCTTATGTGCACTAGTGGGAATTATATTTTTGTTTTTAGTTTTATTTTTTATTTGAAAAAAATATTTGATTGGTTGTTGTTAAAAGTTATTTTATTTTATTTTATTGAAAATAAATAAATCCCTAAAAAAGATCTCACGTTTCTCTATGCTTTCTCCCACGTCTCCCTCTTTCATATTTTGTTTTGTTTTATTAGAATAATATTTTGATTTATTAGTACTTTTATGTTTTAAGTTATTTCAAGATAACTCTTTTATATCAGATTAGATTAAAAAGTTGAGGTAGGATAAGAATTAGGTTTTAATTATTTTATTTTATTTTCCTATTTATTGCACATCACATGCACAAATTAGTTTTTCACGTTGGTTTTCGAAATTCAATTGCAAACAGCAAATTGAATTGTTCTTTCCCTGCTTGAAATTCTATTTCTCTTTTCACTTGTGTGTTGTTGGTCATGATTGTTCTTTGATTCTTTTTCCTTCGTACACTGTTAAGTTTTAGCCACTTTTGTATTGCCTCAATTGTTCCAACGCTGTTAGCATTCACTGTCGTGTGTTTTTAGTTCTTTATTAAACAAGTGTTGAATCGGGTGAGTTGTTGTATGGTTGTGAGTTTTCATTCATTTGATATAATTCTTTTTACTCAGTTATGGTAGATGGTTTCTCTAAGGTTGGGGTATACTCATGTAATCAAGTTTTAGGTTGGTTTTTTAGGGTGTTTTGATTGTTTGTAGGTGTTAGGAATCGTGAAATCAAGTGTGTTTCTAAAACTAATGTAATTAGGGGTTGAATTGGTGTTGAATTTCACAATTTTTAGCATATTTTGGGGTGATTTTTGAAACACACAGCCAACCACACGACCGTGTGGTCTTGTTTTTACAATTTTTAGTCATTATCCATAGAATGATTTGTTTTAGTCCCTCAGCAATCCCTTACATGTTTAAGCTTTTATATATTTGTTTAATTGAGTTAATTTCGATGTTCGTTCAAGTTAATTATTTAATGCGTTATGCTAAACTTGGAATACAAAAATGATTGGATACGGTATTTGGAAATTGTGTATTATTGTTCTGCTACTTTGAAACTGTATACGAGTAAGTTTGATTCTGTTACTATTAAACTAAGCTGATTTGAATATATGGTTATTTAATATGGAAACTAAATATGAATATGCTGACTTTGTAAATTTGCTTGCATTTTGATTTGATATGGTTTGCATCTACATTTGGAATTGAAATTTGATTTCAAAGAGAATGAAGTTCGTATTGGCAGTTTCACTGCACAACTATATCTTAGCAGTTTAACCGCAATAATAAAAGTGGCATATGACCACACTGAGGTGAGTTCAGTTGGATGGGTCCACCATAACCCAAATATTGGTGTGTAGAGGTTAGAAAGGGTCTAGTAATGTCCTTGGTGTGTGTGGGGGATTTGTGGAGATGGTGTGTAGTGGTTGGCTAGGTGGGATTTTGTATCATCCTCCATCTAATTTTGTTGTACATATCTGTTATGTGTATTCATGATATTATAAGTTACTCTGGCATGTTTTCTGTTTACAATTCAAATTTTTCTAATGTAAGCTTGTTCAGTTAATTAACTTTGCATTCGAGGTATTACTCTATTATTGCCTATTTGTGTTTGTTTTAAACTCACACTGCTGAGCTTCTGTTGTTTTGACGAGGTTGATACTTCAATTTTAAAAACTCAAATTTTAAGTTATTACTTTCATGAATTTCGAATTATAGTAAAATAACAGTTTTTCCATTGCTATGATGTTTTTTATTTTAAATTTTTAAGTAGCAATTTGGTTGATCTGAAATGGTTGTAAATCGATTCAGGAAATATCAACATGGTTAAATTTAATTTTTAACAAAAATAAAATCAGTATTGGTTAGGCGTAAGGTATGTGTATTTCTGGGTTTATTAAATGAATGAAATAAATGATTTACGAAATGAAATTTTATAAATTTTTACAACGTTTTGATTTGGACCACTTCGGTGGCCAACATGACTTCTGGAATCCGGTCGTAACTTTTGGGCCAAGTTTTGGGCTGTTACACAATGGACAACAACCACTAGGAGAGGGACTCAAACGAGTGAAAGTTGTATGTTGATCTAAAGCTGAAAAAAAATTGAATATTCTGTGAACAAGAAAGTATTTCTAAAGGTTTCTTCATGGAAGAATGTTTTACACTTTAGCCACAAAAGGAAGCAAGTCCCAGATACATCGAGCTGTATGAAATCATTGAAAGAGTAAGGCCAGTTGCCTTCCATTTATGTAGCGCCCCAAGCCCGATCTTTAAGAAGGACCTAGGGTTGGCATGTCACTGCCTTAAAAATATTTTTCCTTTTAACTTGTATGGGCATGGTTTTCATAAAAGTATAGTTCAACTAAATATGAATCTTTTGCGAAATTAAAGGTAAATAATGTTATAAATTTTTTAGGAAAATGAAAAACATAGAAGCTCCATTGGGAGCTTTTAAAATCATATTTGGCACAAACCTAATTTTAACTGCAGTGTCGTATACATACACATATAATTAGACAAACATTAATCATTCAAAGTGAATAATTTGATACTTTGCAAAAACATAATCACTTTATTGAGGTTTCATTGAATTAACGATTTCAAAAGACTAGCTTTAAAATACAAAATTAGGTCTTTGAATGACACCACCCCCATGCCATGCATAATACAAAATATTTAGAAATCTCCACAGAACAGATGTCTTCTAGCGTTGTCTTCAAAAGTCCTTTACTTCGTCAGCGATCATGAAAAGGAATGGTAACTATATAAAATACAAATAAACCTTTCCAACTCAACAAGTCATACAGTTTGCCGTTGGCGAATACCATACACAAAGACTTTACTACAGACACTAATCCTTTGGCGCATACACTACGCCCATGCTGAGAGCTTTTAAAAGAATAGCACATGAGTGATGTTGGTGATGGTAGAGTTGTGCCAAAATGGGGAAGGTTTGGTGATCGACTGTTGGGGATGATAACAGAACTTATGGCCATTTAAATGAAAAGAAAAACTACTGGTGAATATAAACAACCAGTGGAAGAAAATCTTTTATTTATAGTTTTGCCCTAGGTCAAAACATTTTTTTAAAATTTATTTTTGTTGGCTCATAAAAATATATCTTTCAAAAGATAGCAACTGCCCAACACAAAACATCTTACGAATCGAGTAAAGTGAGTTAAGTTTTATTCCACTCAACTTCACTGCCACCATAGGGCTTTAAATGTTGACCATTTACCATAAACATGCCTCCCTTACCAGCTTGCAGCTCGACCACTCCATATGTAAATACTTGGTTGATAGTGAAAGGTCTGGACCACCAAGACTTTAACTTCCCAGGAAACAACCTCAGTCTAGAATTAAACAATAGGACTCGTTGGCCTGCTTCGAACTCATGGATTGGATGGGCTTGTCATGCCATTTCTTTGGTTTTTCTTTAAATATCTTGGTATTCTCATAGGAAAACATTCTAAGCTCCTTCAGTTCATCAAGTTGCAACATTCGTTTCTCTCCAACATGCTTCAGATCCATATTAAGTTGCTTGAGGGCCCAATAAGCTCTATGCTCAAGCTCCAATGGTAAATGGCAAGCTTTTCTGAACACTACCCGATAGGGAGGCATCCCTAAAGGAGTTTTGAATGCTACTCGGTAAGCCCACAGACATTGTCAAGTCTCTTGGACCAATCTCTACGATTCGGACGCACCTCTTTCTCAAGTATACCTTTTATTTCTCTATTTGCCAACTCAACTTGCCCATTTGTCTATGGATGGTAAGTCGTAGCAACCTTGTACTTCACATCATACTTATGAAGTAACCACTTTAGCCACTTATTCACAAAATGAAATCCCTTGTCGTTAATTATAACCCTAGGAGTCTCAAACCTAGTGCATACATGCTTATACAGGAAACACATGACCACCTTGGCATCATTTGTTGGATATGCTTCAACTTCTACCCACTTGGACACGTAACCAACAATCACCAAAATCTAATTGTTACCATATGAAGGAGGAAATGGACCCAAAAAGTCAATGCCTCACACATCAAATAATTCTACTTTAAGGATATTACTCAAAGGCATCTCGTTAGCCCTTGATATATTTCCAACTCTTTGGCACCAGTCACAAGTCTTCACATAGGCATACGTATCCTTAAATAAATTTGACCAACAAAACTCAACTTGCAACAACTTAGTTGCAGTGCGCGAACCCCCAAAATGTCCCCCACTTGAGGATGAATAACAGTGATAAAGGATATCAGCCACCACACTCTTGGCTACACACAGTTTAATCATTTGATCTGCACACTATTTAAACAAAAATAGCTCTTCCCAAAAATAATACCTTGTATATGAAGGAATTTCTTCCTTTGTTATGACATTTTGGGCTAATTATTCCACTAGCTAAAAAATTAGCAAAATCAGCAAACCAAGGAATTTCATGAATTTGACTTACCTTGAAGATATGCTCATCCGTAAAATATTCATTAATAGGAACAGAAGAGAGAGTTTCCTCTTGTTGTTTCAATCTTGAAGAATGGTCTGCCACTTGATTCTCAACCTCTTTCCTATCTTAGATCTTAAGATTGAATTTTTGGAGTAAAAGTACATATCAAATAAATCTTGGCTTAGCATTTTTATTTTCCAACAAATATTTAATTGTAGAATGATCTGTATAGACTGTCACTTTAGTACCTACAAGATAAAAATGAAATTTATCAAAAGAAAAGACAATATCAAGTAGTTCTTTTTTAGTTACCATATAGGTCAATTGGGCCCCTATCAAAGTTTGACTCGCGTAATAATTTAGATGGAAGACTGTTTCTCCACTGACCCATTACAGCTCCAATTACGAAGTCACTAGCATCACATATCAGCTCAAAAAGAGAATTCCAATTTAATGTAACAATAATGGATGCCAAAATTTACCCCTTTTTTTTTTAGCTCATCAAAGGCTTTCAAGAACACCTCATCAGAATTGAATGCTATATCTTTTTCAAACAAAGTACAGAGTGGCTTGGAAGTCTTTGAAAAGTCTTTGATGAACCTTTGATAAAAACTGGCATGCCCCAAAAAACTTCTAATGCCTTTTATAGACATAGGTGGTGGCAGCTTCTCTATTATATCAACTTTTGCTTTACCAACTTCAATTCCTCGTCTTGATATTTTGTATCCCAAAATGATACCCAATTTAACCATAAAATGACATTTCTTCCAGTTAAGGATAAAGTTCATCTTTTCACACCATTTTAGCACCTTAGCAAAATTATTTAAATAGTCATCATATGAATCTCCGAACACTAAAAAGTCATCCATGAATACTTACAAAAATCATTCAACCATATTAATAAATATTGCCATCATGCACCTTTGGAAAGTTGTAGGCACATTAGATAACTCCAAAGGCATTCACCGAAAAGAAAACGTATCGTTTGGGCAATTGAAAGTGTTTTTATGCTGATGTTTGGGGCTACAACTATATGATTGTATCCCAAATTACCATCCAAAAAACAATAATAGTCCCAAACAGTAAGTCTATCCAATATCTTGTCCATGAACGGTAGCGGGAAATAGTCCTTCTGAGTCGTTTTGTTCAATTCTCTATAATCTACACAAATTAGCCAACCCATAATTGTCCTTGTTGGAATCAGCTCATTATTTTCATTCTCCACAACCGTGATTCCTTCTTTTTTTGGTACGCATTGAACTAGACTCATTCACGAGCTGTCAGAGATGGGGTAAAAAGTTCTCGTATCTAACCATTTGATGATTTCTTTCTTGACTACCTCCTTCATGATTGGGTTTAGTCTTTTGTGTCCATCAATCGATGTCTTCTCACCATCTTTTAGTAGGATTTTATGAATGCACAAAGACGAATTAATACCTCGAATATCAGCTATAGTCTACCCGATTACCTTCTTAAACTTTTTTAGAACATCAATCAACTTTTTCTCTTAACTCTCGATTAACTCAGTTGAAATGATCATAAACAGAGTCAAAGAATTACCCAAATAAACATATTTCAAATGGGATGGAAGTACATTTAACTCTAATTTTGGTAGCTCATTAATTGATGCTTTTGATTGTATATGCTCACAGGATGCCAATTCCAATGATTCGAGTCAAGATTGGGGAATGATTCCTTTTGAATTGGCTTCAAGCAAAGCTAGATATTCCTCATCTTTATTGACATTTGGTGGATTAGACATTAAGTCTTCATTCTGTAGAGACCAATGATTCCATGCTGGACGTCGCGGAATATTTTTTAATTGTATCAGGAAATCTCATGGCTTTAAATTCATTAAAAGTTGCATGATTGTCTTGAACTCGCATGGTGAGTTCGCCTTTCTACACACCAATCACTGTTCTACCATTTTCCAAGAAAGTCATTCCCAGGATGATTGGTACTTTTTTATTTACATCAAAATCTAAATTAATAAAGTTAGTTGCAAATATAAATTTATCAACACGTACCAGTCCATTTTCAATCTTCCCTTCCAGATGTGCTAATGATTTGTTTGTTAATTGAAGTGTAACTGTCATTGGTCTGACTTCACCAATACCAAATCACCTACATACAGACACAAACATCAAGTTTATACTTTCTCCCAAATCAGTTAGTGTCATACCACAATAAGAATCTCCAATGTTACAAAATATGATAAAACTCTCTAGATTTTTCATTTTTTTGGGGTAGCTTGTTTTGTAGGAATGCACTATACTCTTTTTTTAATGTCATTGTCTCAAATTCCCCCAATCTTCTCTTCTTAGAGAGGATGTCCTTCATGAATTTGACATAATTTGACATTTTCTCTAGAGCTTCCACAAGTGGGATATTGATATGAAGTTGTTTAAGCACGTCGAAGAACTTCTTGAATTAAACCTCTTGTTTCTGTTTCTAGAGTCGTTGAGGATAAGGAGGTGGTGGGGTTTTATTTTGGTCCTACCTACCTTCTTATATTAGGACTACTTTCCAAGTCTCAGGTACAGAATTCTCCGTTACGGGAACAAACTTTTGTACTGTGGGAATTCTAACATCAGTTTGAATTTCCTCATTGTTCTGAGCATCAACAGGCTTGCCTTCAGTTTCAATATTCTTGGGTTCCAACATCTTCCCACTCCTTAAGGTAACGACTATGCAATGTTCCTTACCCAAATTCCTCGGGTTTTCAATATTGTTTTGGCAAAGCACCTTAGGGTCAGTTTCTAAGCTCATTGGCTAGCTATCCCACTTAATTTTCCAAATTATTCGATGTTGTTGCTGGCCTTAGATCAATGTTGCTTGGCCTTGACTCAAGGAATTATTTTTCGTCATGTATACCTTCACCAAATTCTCGAGACTACTTAAAGGTTCAGTTGGTGAAGGTTTTTGAACTTGTTGAGAGTATTCCAATTGATAGTTTGGTCTTGCTGGCATATGAGAGTTACTTGGACTAGCCCATTGATTGCCTCGTGAAAAATTCAAATGGTTTGGTCATGAAGGATTGTACGAATTCAACTGCGGACCACTCCAATTTTGATTCTCCATGTAATAGATTGACTCTGGATTTGATGGGCAATTCTCAAAAATATGATAATCTCTATAATATATAGAAGAGATATTCTCAAACTAGTTCAACTGCAGATCTATCATGTTACCATTGAAACCATTAACAATTATGTTTTTAAGCATAGAAAACATAGAATATACCTAGGCTGCCATGAAGTAAGTGCATCAACTTCGTGTACTCTTGTCACCCTTCTTCCTCTGGTTGTTCAATTAGTCAGACACTGATAATTGTTGCTAGAAATCCTTTCAAGAATTTTGTATGCCTCTTGGTATGATTTTGAAAGAAGGGCTACATTAGCTGAAGCATCTACCATAATTCTTGTATGAGCATTGAGACCATTGTTGAAGGTCTCTAATTAAATATAGTATGGAATACCATGGTGATAGCATTTTCATAATAACTCATTGAGCCACTCTCATGCCCCATACAGAGATTCGTCATCAAGTTGTTGAAATGTAGTGATCTCATTCTGAATTTTGACATTCTTAGTGGAAAGAAAATATTTCATCAAGAATCTTTTAGCCAATTCCTGCTATGTGATTATAGAGTCAGGCGGTAAGGAATTCAACCATGTTCATGCTTTATCTCTCAACGAGTATGGAAACAACTTTAAACGTAAAGCATCTTTGGTCACTCTGACCAATTTGAAGGAGTTACTCACCTCCATGAATAATCGAAGATGAAGGAGTGGATATTCAGCAGGCATCCCATTAAATTGGCCCACCATTTGTAACATTTGGATTATTGCTGGCTTTAATTTGAACTGTAGTGCCTCAATTTCGAGCCTCACAATACCCAGATTGAGTTCATTGAAAAGAGGCACAATATATTGAAGGATGAAACAATCTCTATCATCAGCAACAATGACCAGATTTTGAGCATTAGCAACTGGATTTCTTTGATCTTGTTGTATAGGATTTATTTCTTCAGCTTGTATCTAGGTCGCTTGTCATCATCTTCTCCTAAAGGTACGTTCAATTTCAGGATCGACTAGAAGTAAATCAATAATTTGGTCCACATTCATAAACAATAAGTATATGAAGATTCACAAGAAACTAAAGTGAGAATAACATAAATTAAACCAAATTGAAAGGTAATTAACTTCACAAACAATGACTAAGACAGCCCCTAACAACAACTCCAAAAACTTGTTACGAAATTATCTAATGATGTACGAATGTACACAGCCATCAACAAGTAATAAAGTAGTAAGTATGGAGTTATCACCTCCATAGGGACTGTAATATCCCTAAATCGGGTCTAGAAGTTTTGAGTATATTTTTCGGGTTTCGAGCCTAGATTTAGGAATTTATCGGGTTAATAGTAATTTTATTAATTAATTTTGGAGGTCAAATTCATCTAAATTCAATTAAACAATAATCCAAAAAATAAAAATATTTTTAGAAAATTAATTTTAAAGTAATGAAATAATTATTAGTGAAAATAATAAACTTGGGTCGAAAAAGAATTTTAAAATCATTTTTATTGGGGGTTAATTTGAGTTAAATTTAAATATTAACTTAATTGGATTTAATTTTAAAATAAGGGAAATTTTAGAGTATTTATTTGGCAAATAAACCTTTAAATTTTGAATTTTGAAAGGAAAGGATCAATTGGTAAAGTAAGGGAAATGTGGGAGTGACCATTGGGCAAATTTTCCAATTTTTAAATTTCTGGTAGGTTGTTTCAATTTTAAACACAATGCATCTAGCCTACTTTTCACACCATTTACATTAGATTAGAGAGCTATAAAATTCATTTTCTTTGTATGGTTTTAAAGATCTATCATCAAAGAATAGATTCAAAAAATTTCCTTCTCAAAATACTCTCTTTTCACCCGAAATTATTCACAAGAGTAGCAAAAAATATTCTGAAATTTTTCAAGATTCTTGAACCAAGATTTTCAATCAAAGGATTTAGAACGAATCAAAGGTAATTATTATTTCTAAAGTTATTTTTATGATGATTAGAAGCATATTTATATGATTTGAGTGATAATTACATGATTTTTTTATCAATGTCATCTTCTTCAAAAGCTTAAGGTGCTTTAATCGTGGATCTTGAATCTTGAGAGGAAATCCACAAATCAATGGATGTTCCAACTCAAAATTGATCTACTAGAAGGTTTTTTATCTTATTTATCAAGATTAAACATGTTTTGAAGGTATTTAAAGAAATTTGAATTTTATCATCTTCATGAATCGAATTTCTGGATTTTTGTGAAAATTTTAAATGTGAAATCGATGCTTAGTATATGTTTATTTGGTCTAGTATTGATGTTTGATGATTAGTATGGCTGAAGTGATAGATTTTGTGAGGAATCGAGTTTTCGACTTGATGATACAAATTCGGTAAGGTGACTATGAGTGAGAACTTCGTGTAGCCTAGTTAATGAAAATATGTGTTTTATTATATCTTTTGAAATGTGGTAATATCTATTTTATCTCTATTGAAGCTCTGAATCTTAAAGAGGACCGAGCTAATCGAAATTAAAGCTTGGATTTGCTTGTTTGTGGTTGAGTTAGTTGTGTGGTGAGTGTTATTAAAGGACGATTTGGTAAATTGACCCTCACTTATGCTTAATTGGATGATTAATTACTGATTACAAATATTTAATTGAGTTTTGGTTGGTTAATTTTGTAAAATTATTGATATATGTTTAAGTAATGAAATTTTTGTTAAGTGTTGGTTAGTGGCATTTAGTGATTTTATGTGCTTGATTTAATTGATTATAATGGTGAACTAAGCAAACATGCTGGATTTTTTGGTTCATGGTATGTTAATATTTCAATTGATAAATGAACATTGATAATAGGTAATTGGTATGCTAGATTTAATTTTATGTTAAAATGGCTATGTTATATGATTCACATATGCATTTTAGCACCTTAAATTGAGTACATTATTGACTAAAATTATTTTATGATTGATTGGTTATATTGGCATTATAGCATGGTAGATCTTTGGATATAGTTCGCATGTCATAGGATTTGTGAGTACTCACCATATTGATATGTTATTTGTAAGCAATGAGGCTCTAGGTGGACTGATTTGGAGTAGATAAGGGAGTGTTGAGCTTGTGCTCCGCTTAATGGGACTGATTTGAAGCGATATAAAGGGAGCGTGTGGCCTCGGCCTGCTCAACCCTAGACTAATTATGATTCTGATTGGGAGTAAGGAGACCCGTTTATCCGATGTATGATCACTCGATTAAGCCATGATTGTATATGCCAATATAAATGTATGAAATGTTATACGCTAAACTGATGATTATATGCCATGATTAATTATGATTTTTGATACGTGGTTGTGCATATGACATTGAACTATTATGAATTGATATTGTGATTGAAAATTTGTATTTGATTGGTTCCAATTTAAGCATGATTTGGGTGCTAATTTACTCGTCATTTTATTAATATTCACTGAGCTTTTTAAGCTCATACCCTCACATTCGTGCACTTAACCGACAGGATTGAGGAGCTGAGGAGTCGAACAAGAGACTTCCAAGAGATTAAGGATTGGTAGAGATTTAGTTAGACGTTTTAGAGATGTTAATCGAGTATTGTGGAACTTTCAGGACTTAGTTTAATTTTGGATGGTTTTATAATATCATATATGCATGTTTTAGTTTGATTATTGAATAATTTACAATGTATTGTTGCTTGATAACACGGTGTGTGATGCATGATATTTACACTAACCATTGTTTAAATGAAGCTTCCATGGAGTGGTTTACTAGCAACTAAGGTACGTTACTTGTTTGAGTTAACCGGTGGGTGATATGCATGAAATTGAATGTTTAATTCTATTTGTTAGAATTAAGTGACCGAATTCTTATTTAAATAAAATACGATGGAAAATAAAATAAAAGTAAAATCCATATAGAACTAGACTTCTTTTATTTTATTTTAGAATAAGGTTTTTTAAACCTTATTAAACTCCATCTATTTTATATTTATTCGGATAAGGTGTTTCAATCATACTAGAATATGGCTTTACAAGCCTATAAATAGACATAGTCTATTCCTCTTGTATTGATTCAAATTTTCGACATAGTGAATTTTCTTCTCTTCTGCCCGTGGTTTTTTCCCGAAAGGGTTTTCACGTAAAATTTGTGTGTTTTTTCTTCATTTTATTTTATTTTATTTTTCACAAATTGGTATCCGAGCTTCCGGGTTGTTCATCTCAATCACAGTAATGGCGTCTTTAAAGTATGAAATTCCGTTGTTGGATCGCAACACCAGATTTGCATTGTGGCAGATTAAAATGCAAGCAGTTCTTGCGCAGATGGATCTGGAGGATGCCCTGCTAGGGATAGATAAGATGCCTTCGACATTAACAGATGAAGAGAAGAAGTGTAAGGATCGAAAGGCGTTAACACAATTATATCTATATTTGTCCAATGAAATTTTGCAGGATGTGATGAAAGAGAAGACTTCCGCTGCATTATGGAAGAGGCTAGAACAAATATGTATGTCGAAAACTCTAACAAGCAAGTTGCATATGAAGCAGCGTCTTTATGCTCATCATTTGGAGGAAGGTGCGTCTGTACACGAACACTTAACAGTGTTTAAAGAAATTCTCTCAAACTTGGAGGCCATGGAGGTTCAGTTTGATAAGGAAGATCTAGGGTTGATTCTGCTTTGTTCGTTGCCTTATTCAACCTTTAGAGACATGATTTTATATAGCCGCGAGTCTCTCACAGTTGATAAGGTTTATGATTCTTTAACCTCGTATGATAAGATGAAACATCTTGTGGTTAAACCTGACTCTCAGGGAGAGGGTCTCATTGTTCATGGGAGACAAGATCGGAATGCTAATGATAATCGTGGTAGGACACAGGAATGAAATCCTCGTGGGGTAGATCGAAGTCTTCAAATAGATGTAAAACTTGTAACTTCTGCAAGAAGAAAGGGCACATTAAATCTGAGTGCTATAAGCTACAAAATAAGATTAAAAGGGAGGCTGCGAATCAAAAGGGAAAACAACTAGAAAATTCCGGTGAAGCTGATGTTGTAGAAGACTACAGCGATGGTGAACTTCTAGTCGCTTCTGTCAATAATTCTAAAGTAAGTGTGGAGTGGATACTTGATTCAGGCTGCACCTTCCACATAAGTCCCAATCGAGATTGGTTTACAACTTACGAAACAGTGTCTGAAGGTGTTGTTTTGATAGGAAATAATGCTTCGTGTAAAATCGCAGGTGTTGGAACAATTAAAGTTAAGATGTTTGATGGAGTTGTTAGAACACTTAGTGATGTACGGCATGTTCCAGAATTGAAAAGAAATTTAATTTCGTTGAGTACTCTTGATTCAAAAGGGTACAGATACACAGCTGAAAGTGGGGTTTTAAAGATTTCCAAAGGGTCCCTTGTTGTGATAAAAGGGCAAAGAAAATTTGCCAAGTTATATGTTTTGCAGGGTTCTACTATTACTGGTGATGCAGCTGTCGCTTCCTCTTCCTTGTCAGATGATGATATTACTAAACTTTGGCATATGCGCCTAGGGCATATGAGTGAGAATGGCATGGCAGAATTGAGCAAAAGAGGACTTCTTGATGGGCAAGGAATTTGCAAACTGAATTTCTGTGAGCACTGTGTTTTTGGGAAGCAAAAGAGAGTTCGATTCACTAGAGGAACCCATAACACGAAGGGAACATTGGAGTATATTCATTCTGATCTGTGGGGGCCATCCAGAGTGCCTTCGAGAGGTGGAGCTAATTATATGCTAACCATTATTGATGATTTTTCCAGAAAAGTTTGGGTGTTCTTCCTGAAGCAGAAAAGTGATGTGTTGTCCGTATTTAAGTATTGGAAAATTATGATTGAAAAATCGACGGGAAAACAAATGAAATACCTCCGCACAGACAATGGCTTAGAGTTCTGTTCTGATAAGTTTAATAGATTGTGCAAGTTAGAAGGGATCGTGAGACACTTGACAGTTCGTCATACTCCACAGCAAAACAGCATTGCAGAACGAATGAACAGAACAATCATGGAAAAGGTTCGATGTATGTTGTCAAATGCCAACTTACCGAAGTCGTTTTGGGCAGAAGCAGCCTCTACTGCATGTTTTTTGATCAACTGATCTCCATCTGTTGCCATTGAGAAAAAGACTTCACAAGAGGTATGGTCTGGTAATCCTGCTAATTATTCTGATTTAAAGATTTTTGGGTGTCCTGCGTATGCTCACGTTGATAATGGAAAATTGGAACCGAGATCCATTAAATGCGTTTTTCTTGGTTATAAAGCTGGTGTAAAAGGGTATAAGTTATGGTGTCCTGAAAATAGAAAAGTTGTGATTAGCAGATATGTTGTTTTTGATGAAGGCTGCTATCTTTCGCCTAACTTATCTCTTAAAGACTCTTCCAATAAAGAAAACCAAAAGCAGGTGGAGCATCAAATTAATACAGAGTCAACTCCTCAAGCCATAACAAAAATTGAGAATAGAGTTGCTTCTTCACCATAATACTCTATCGCCAAAAATAGAACTAGAAGAGAAATTAAACCTCCAAAGAAGTATGTCGAAGTTGATTTAGTTGCTTATGCTTTAAATGTGGCTGAAGATATAGATGCGAATCAAGAGCCATCTAATTATTCTGAGGCAGTTAGCTGTGAAGACTCAAAAAAGTGGATGTTTGCTATGCAAGAAGAGATGAAATCACTCCACAAAAACAAAACATGGGACCTTGTGAAACTTCCTAAAGGTAAAAAGGCTGTTCGTTGTAAATGGGTGTTTAAAAAGAAAGAAAGGACTCCAGGAGTTGAAGAATCCAGATATAAAGTAAGGCTTGTTGCAAAGGGTTATAGTCAAATTCCAGGAGTGGACTTCACAGATGTGTTCTCTCCAGTTGTTAAGCATAGTTCGATTCGAGCTTTGCTTGGTATTGTGGCCATGCATGATTTGGAGCTTGAGCAGTTAGATGTAAAAACTACATTTCTGGATAGAGAACTTGAGGAGGATATTTACATGCAACAACCAGAGGGTTTTATAGTCTCAGAAAAAGAGGACTATGTTTACTTGCTGAGAAAGTCCCTTTACAGTTTGAAACAGTCACCAAGACAGTGGTACAAAAGGTTTGATTCCTTTATGACTTCTCATGATTTCAAAAGAAGTAGTTTAGACAGTTGTGTTTACTTTAAGAAAAACAGTGATGGTTCTTTTGTGTATCTACTTCTTTATGTTGATGACATGTTGATAGCAGCAAAAGATAAAGGAGAGATAAGAAAGGTCAAAGCCCAACTAAGTGAAGAATTTAAGATGAAAGATTTAGGACCAGCAAAGAAGACACTTGGTATGGAGATTCTCAGAGATAGAAAAGCAAGTAAATTGTACCTAAGTCAGAAGAGGTACATTGAGAAAGTTCTTTGTAGGTTTAATATGCAGAGTGCTAAGCCTATTAGTACTCCTTTAGTAGCCCATTTCAGACTTTCATTGGCTTTGTCTCCACAATCAGATGATGAGATTGAGTACATGTCACATGTTCCATACTCTAGTGCAGTGGGATCTCTCATGTATGCTATGGTTTGCTCACGTCCAGATACAGGCAGTGCAGTTAGCAGATACATGGCAAATCCCGGTAAAAAACATTGGAAAGTAGTTTAGTGGATTTTAAGATACTTACGAGGCACTACTGATGTTTGCTTACAATTTGGAAGAACTAAAGATGGAGTCATAGGGTATGTTGATGCTGATTTTACTAGAGACCCTGATAGAAGAAGATCTCTTACAGGTTACGTCTTTACAATCGGAGGTTGTGCAATTAGTTGGAAAGTCACTTTGCAAACTACAGTCGCTTTGTCTACCACTGAAGCTGAGTACATGGCGATTACTGAGGCTTGTAAAGAAGCTATTTGGTTGAAGGGACTATTTAGTGAACTCAATAAAGACCTTCAAATCAGTACAGTATTTTGTGACAGTCAGAGTGCCATCTTCCTTACAAAAGATCAAATGTTTCATGAGAGAACAAAACATATTGATGTTCGGTATCATTTTGTTCATAATATTATTGCTCGTGGTGATATTGTTGTGAGCAAAATTAGTACTCATGAAAATCCTGCAGATATGATGACTAAGTCACTTCCTATAACCAAGTTTGAGTATTGCTTAGACTTGGTCGGTGTTCATTGTTGAAGTTAAACCCTTAAGGGGTTTTATGGAAGAGGTGGAGAACTTGTTCACGATGAAGAACTTGTTCATTGAGAATTTGTTCATTGAGAATTTGTGTCAAGGTGGAGATTGTTAGAATTAAGTGACCCGAATTCTTATTTAAATAAAATACTATGGAAAATAAAATAAAAGTAAAATCCATATAGAACTAGACTTCTTTTATTTTATTTTAGAATAAGGTTTTTTAAACCTTATTAAACTCCATCTATTTTATATTTATTAGGATAAGGTGTTTAAATCCTACTAGAATATGGCTTTACAAGCCTATAAATAGACATAGTCTATTCCTCTTGTATTGATTCAAATTTTCGACATAGTAAATTTTCTTCTCCTCTGCCCGTGGTTTTTCCCCGAAAGGGTTTCCACGTAAAATTTGTGTTCTTTATTTTATTTTATTTTATTTTTCACACTATTTAATTGAGGTGTAATTACTGTTAATAAATTCAATTGAAGGTGTATGAATATGTATGATATTTAATTGTAGTTAAATCGAGTTTAATTGGCCATTAAAATACTCAAAATCGGGTTTAAAATTGAATTTTTCGCACAAAAAAATGTAGTGGACTGTTAGGGGTTTGAATACTGGTCTTTTTAAATTGGTTCTCTAGTGTGTTTAAATTACAAATTAGTCTTGTAACTTGATAAGTCTAATTAGAGCCTTAAATCATAAGAAAACTTGAAAAAATTTTAGGATTAGACTTGTAATTGACAAAATTTGTTAGAAACACACTCAATTTAATATTCAGGTATAGTATTGATAGTTTGAAATTGTTATGATTTAGTCCTTAATGATAAAACTTGAATTAGACATAGAAAATAAACTCGGATTAAGCTAAAACTTTTAAGGCTTAGTTAAATTGACTAAAAGAGGGTTGGTAAGTGTATAGATCTAAATTCAGGTTAGTTTAACCATAGGTGGTAAAATGATAAAAATGCCCTTAGGTTAAATTACTTATAAAAAATTTAAAATTGGTTCACAAACTGCTTCAACATTAATAAATAACTAATAAATGGATAAGATTGAGGTGTTATAAGGTCGGGGTGTGTCTTGGGAGGTCGTTAGCTAGAGAGTCACTTAGATGGCTAATGTAACGCTTCAAATTCGAGCCAGTCCGTCCTAGTCGGGTTTGGGGTGTCACAGGGACTATATAAGTAAGTCAATAATTGCAAAATTAGTTATTAACAATTTGGTAAGTAATAAAGATTTGGTTGTGAGGATTTAATAAGGAATTAAACTAAATTAAACTAAGTAAGCAAAGCAAATTAAAATCTTAACACAGAATGTAAGCAAGAAATACTAACAAAAGTTTTAATCACAATTACATGAAGGTCTAGAATAATTATTTCCCTTAACTTAGAATTATTAAAAACAATGCTAAAGAATGTTACGATGATCTCGTGGCAAATTGGTGATTTACTAACCCAAAATCTACAAGTTGTAGGTTGATTGTGACTGTTTAACGTTTTAGTTTCTTTTACACATGTCTATGTCTAAGTAACTTCAGGGCTACATATTCAAGAATCGTACCTAAAGGTTATGCAAGGTAATAACATTTATCGATATTATTACTAATTCGATTATTAAGAAATCAAACATGCACCATTCAAGTAGTATGTCCATTAATTATCATCTTTTCAGATCAATAAATTAATTCATAGACTTACCCATGTTACTGATGCATTAGAAAGCATGATCATGATAATACTTCAAAGAGTAAAGTACCAAATGCACAGAACATCTTCAGCAAAGCATTAATAACTAAAACTAAGGAATTGTAATTATTCTAGCATCAATAAAATTAAGCCATAATAATTAAATTGAAAAATAAGGAAATAAGTTACAATCATGTTTATCAACACAAAAGAAAGTAATAGAAAAAGGAAGGAAAACTCGAAAGCCGATCTCGATGGTTCTCCGTGGCACTTGTCACGATTCTCCTTCTACTTCCTCTTTCTCTTTGTGTCGCTTTGAGCACTAATGCTCTCAAGTTTTGCTAACTTCTCTTCTCTTAACTCTGTCTATTGCTTGCTCACTTTCTTGTGTTGTGTAGTGATAAACTGTAATATATACATATTTTTACCCCATGCTTGGCATATTTATGGATGATTTTTCCTTGGTTTTATTGAATTCGATGCTCCTAATCCTTTAATTTCATGTTTTATACTCAGGAGAGCTTAAGATAGCAACAAGAGCGAGAAACGAGCAAAAAACAGACAAATTGGGCTTAAAATAGTGTTTCCCACGGCCTAGGCACTTCCACACGGGTGATCTACACGCCCGTGTGAGGTACACGGGCAGACCACACGCTCGTGTGTCATAGCCGTGTCGAAATTTATCCAAGTCAGAATTACACATGGCCTGAGCACTTGCACACAGGCGTGGCACACGGCCGTGTCCCTGTCAAGCCCAAGTCTAGTTCTATTTAGAAAAGGCTAATTTTGGGCTATTTTGGGCATTCCAAAGTTTATATAAACACCCTAGAAGAGGATTAAAAAGGGACACGTAGAGTTGGAAGTAGAAAATACCTGAGGACAGCCATCAGAATCATCTCGGAAGCAAGGATCTACATCAAGACTGAAGATTTCCATCCAATTTCCTAGAAGTTCTTTGGGGTTTCTTTATGTTTTGTTGTTTTCCATACTTTGAGATGTTTTCCATTAGTATGAACTAAACCTCCTAAATACCTAAGAGGGATGAAATATAAGATAAATCTTATTACTATTTGAATTATATGATAAATACTTGTTCTTATTCTTAATTGTGAGTTCTAAATTCTTGTTTTAATATTCCAGGGTATTAATTTAGGTTTTGATGTGCTTATTCAGTGGAGAAAAAGTCCTTGTTTAAGAGTAGATCATTCATAATTAAGCGGAGTTACATGCAATCCTAGAGATAGGATGACATAAATCCGTCAGATTGAGTCAAATCCAATAAGGGAATCCATAGATCTAGTTAATGCGATAATAGGGGTTTTAATTAGAAAGAGATTTCAATTAATCAACCTAGAGTCAGTTGTTCTTAGTCTGGAGAGAGATATTAACATAAACCAGGGATTTCTACGGAATAAGCTAAGTGAATAAATCGTATAATTCAAAGGTAATAAGTAAAGTCTAGTGGATTCTTTCTTAGGTATTGTCTTCTCCATTGGTTTTCCTAAAGTATTTTCCAATTTCCATCTCTGTCGTAATTTTAGATAATTAGTTTTAGTTTAAAAACACCCTTTAATTATTAGGTTGGATAATAAAAAAGATATTAATTACTAGTACTTTTAGTCCTTGTGGATACGATATTTCCAGTCTCACCTGAACTATACTACTGTTCAATAGGTGTGTTTGTCTTAGTCGAATTTTTAGTTAGTTTAGCGATCATCAAGTTTTTGGCACCGTTGCCGGGGAGGGAGATATTAGGAACGCTAATTTTTTATTACTTTAGCCATTATTTTTTTTTACTTAATTTAGTTTTTCTTTTTAATTACTAAATTTTTCTTTCTATTTATGGTAGGTTTTTATAGTTTATGACTAGAAGAAACCCGTCGTGACCTTTACTTTTTGATAGTGAGATCGAAAGCACAGCTCGCAGAAATCGAAGAGAAATAAGGTGAAGCCTACAATACATAAAGGAAGGGCAAGAGGACGATATCCATATTACAACCGAAGAGATGGCTAATAATCAGAATAATCCGCTACCTCCTGTGGTTGCTGTAAATCCAGTAGAAAAGAATCCTACTCTTCGTACTATGTATGATTATGCTAAACCTAATTTAACAGGAACTGAATCGAGTATAGTTAGACCTGCTGTTGCAGCAAATAATTTTGAACTGAAACCTAATACGATTCAAATGATATAACAGTTTGTTCAATTTGATGGTTTGTAGGACGAGGATCCAAACACTCATTTAACGAATTTTCTAGAACTCTACGACACTTTTAAAATTAATGGCGTTTCTGATGATGCCATTCACCTTCGGTTATTTCCCTTTTCATTGAGGAACAAAGATAAACAGTGGTTAAACTCGTTACTACGAGAGTCGATCACTACTTGGGAACAAATGACCGAAAAATTTTTACTTAAATATTTTTTGCCGGTAAAAATAGCTAAATTGAGGAATGATATCTTTTCTTTTGTACAGATGGATTTAGAAACATTTTATGATGCATGGGAGAGATACAAGGACTTATTGAGAAGGTGCCCTCACCATGGGTTACCTCTATGGCTACAGGTTTAGGCTTTTTACAACGGTGTGAATCCCTCAATAAGGCAACTTATCGATGCAGCCACTGGTGGAACTTTAAACAAAAAAAAACTTAAGAGGCTTACGAATTTATTGAAGAGATGTCACTAAATAACTATCAGTGGCAAGTCATGAGAACGAAGCTGACAAAAGCAGCTCGTGTTTTCAACCTTGACGCGGTCACTATGCTATCTAACCAGGTAGAACTTTTGAATAAAAAGATTGATGGTTTGTATGGTTCTACTCAGGTACATCAAGTGATGATGTGTGATTCAAATGGAGGAGTGCACAACCCAGATTATCCACCCTTCAACCCTAGCACCGAGGAGGAACAAGCCCACTATATGGGTAATAATTCTAGACCTCAAAATAACCCGTATAGTAACACTTATGATGCAGGTTGGAGGAACCATCCTAATTTCTCGTGGGGTGGTGAAGGAAATCAAAGACCACAACATCCTCCAGGTTTTCAAGAACCACCTTACCAACAGGAAAAGAAGCCAAACCTTGAGGATATGCTAACGAAATTTATCGCGGTATCTGAAACATGTTTCCAAATTACGGAGATAGCTCTTAAAAATCAGCAAGCATCAATCCAAGGGCTCGAGAATCAAATAGGCCAGTTAGCAAAGATGATTTCCGAATGACCACAAGGCAGCTTGTCGAGTAATACTAAAACTAACCCAAGAGAGCAGCTTAATGCGATTACTGTTCAAGATGAAGAAGGGTTAGTGGAACCTGAACCAAAACCAAAGCAAGGACTTGTGGTAAGTAAATGTAAGACTAAGGTAGGCCACAGTGAGTAAGAATCGGTAGGTAGAGAATATAAACCTCGTGTGCCATACCCCAATGCGCAAGGAAAGACCACACTGACGAACAATTTGGTAAATTCATTAAATTATTAAAGAAATTACACATTAACTTACCATTTATTGAAGCTCTCTCGCAGATGTCAAACATGGTGAAATTTTTAAAAGAGCTTTTAGCAAATAAGCAGAAGTTGGATGATGCGTCGCATGTGGAGTTGAATGCAGTTTGCTCAGCCATTCTACAGAATAAGCTACCTAACAAGTTGAAAGATCCAGGGAGTTTTACGATTCCTTGCTTAATTGGTAGTTTAAATCTTAACAATGCCTTGGCTGATTTAGGGGCGAGCATTATGTCAGGCCCTATAAAACGTTTAAACAACTAGGTCTAGGGAAACCCAAACAAACTAGGATGAGCATTCAATTGGCAGACAAAACAATTAGATTTCCTAGGGGTATTATTGAATACGTATTTATCAAAATTGATAAATTTATATTCCCAATTGATTTTGTTGTTCTAGACATGGAAGAGGATAGTGACGTACTTTTAATTTTAGGAAGGCCCTTTTTAGTAGCTGCTAGAACTATCATTGATGTTGGAACAGGTGAATTGGTACTTCATGTAGGTGATGACACGATTAAACTTCAAGCTCGTGATTCTGCTAAAATATATAGTAATCGAGATGATTGTTTAAGTTCTGATAACTTAAATAAAGTTACAACTCAAACTTCTTTGTAGGAATCTCCTAAGAAGAACGTGATAGTACCTCATTCTAATCCAAGCAACAAGAATAGAGTAACCCACGAAGAATGAAGGCTTCAGATCGACGAACTAGACGAATGGCGAACGCATGTCAAGGAGAAACCAAAAGCACGCGATGAATCAAAACGACGCCATGATGAGCGTAGGGATGAAACAAAGCAAATTAAAGTTAGGGATAACATATTGTTAGATGAAAAGGACCCCCGAATTGCTACATTAGAGCACAATACAAATGGAGTAACTCCTTTCACGGTACTAAATGTTTTCCCATATGGTACAGTCAAGGTAAATCATTCTCAAGTCAGCACTTTTAAGGTAAATATTACTCGACTTAAACTTTATGTGGATAATAGAATTGATAGTGAGAAAGAGGAGTCTCGACTCCGTGAACCACCGTAATCATGCGAATGAGAGGTAAGTCGAGCTTAGACTCTAAATAAGCGCTTCTCGGGAGGCAACCCGAGAACTAACACCACCAACTAGTTTATTTTTTCTATTTTTAATGATTTTTGTGTAGGTACAGTGGCCCACATGGCCTGGACACATGGGCATGTCCTTGGCCGTATGGAAACAAGGCTAAAAAATCCCCAAGTATCGATCCACACGGCTTGGACACACGGGCGTGTGGGACACCACACGGGCGTGGGAGAAGCAAACAACATCGCACACGACTGTGCGATACGGTCGTGTAAACTACATGGCAGGGACACACGGACGTGTCCCTATGCCGTGTGACAATTGGGCATTCAATTTTTGCGATAAACACGGGCTGGACACGAGTCACATGGGTGTGTGACACGGTCGTGTGGCCCAACACGAGCATCACATGATCGTATCCTCTTTTTAAACCCCCAAACCCTAAATTTTTTCCTTTTGTCTGCTTCTTCAACCCCCCTAACCCTAGCCGCTGCAAATCCCTCAGCCCCCTCTTCCGGCCACCGTCGACACCAGCAGCCTGTGCTCCCCTCCCCCGCTGACCGACCTCTCTGCCCTTCCTTTTCTTTCTTTCCTTTCCCTTCCTCCCCTCTCCTTTTTCTTCCCTATTTTCCTCTTCACTGCACCATACGGCCTCACCCCAATGCCCGTGCCTTCCCCGATTACCAACATCAGCCCACACCAGCCCCCACACGAGCGTGGCCTCCTTAGTCACACCAGCACCGTCCACCGCCAGCAGCACCACCGTGGTCCCCTTTTTTCCCTTTACCTCTATTTTTATTTTAGTTCAGTTATTTGTTTCTTTATTTCCTTGGTTATTTATTATTTCTTAATTATTAACCCATTATAATCTTAGGAAATTTTCCTTTATTTCTTTTTAGTAGTCTTCATCATATTTGTTATTACTATCATTTTGATTTTGATTTTTTTTACTTTACTTTTCCTGTTTTGTTTCCCAGACTCTTCCAATTTTGTTCTTTGTTTAGCATATTTTATTACTTTTATTAGTATTCATATTCTTATATATTTGAATTCATCTGTTTAGTTAAATGGTTGTCATGATTTTTTCTTTTTATTCCTTAATGCTATTTCTATATCCCTATTATGCTAGTCTTTGTTTTAATTAGTGTTAGGAGATATTCTTTTTAAGGCTATAGTTTTATTTTTACTTAGATTCTATTTTTTTTCCTTTGATTTTTCATTAAATATTTGGTGCTATTTAACTTCTGTTATTTTTAGTAATACCATGACAAACAGACGATGGAAGAAAATTGTTGTCCCCACTTCGAAAAAGCGGAAGGGTCCTGGCGCAACCTCCTCGAGTGCCTCGACCGAAGCTCATCATCCTCTGCTTCGATTCTCCTCCAGCGCACAGAATAACTTGTTCCAGCTTCTTCGAGTACGACCATTGGGAGTGGGCCGATGTATTGACTAAGCCGTTTTGGAGCAAATCCAACTTGCTCACCTTGTTCGATTCCATCTCGAAACTGCCCCGTGGGATCGGTTCTTCGCAATTATCAAGCCTACCTATTCGGAGTTGACATTGAAGTTCTGCACTACTTTCCACCTACAGCACGTGATGAATACAAATGACGAGGCTAGTACTATCGTTTTTAGACTTGGTGGACTTGTCAGACATATGAGTGTACCCGAGTTTGGAGCTGCTTTGGGCCTCTACATGGACGAGTTCACGGTTTCAGAGAATTTTCTACAGCTTCACTGTCACATACACTATTCGCCATCTTGCTGTTGACCGACTTTACGGTGAGCACGGTTCCCTATGACGCCAGTCGCTCGAAGGCGACGTCTCTCCCTCCAGCACTACGTTACATTCATGCCATCTTGGCTTACACTTTGACTGGGAGGAGAGAGAGCACTAGAGTAGTTAGTACCACCGACGCGTACTTCTTATGGAGCATGGCGACTGGCCATGTATTTGACTTGGCATATTTTATCGCCCTCGTATTTTGCCACTAGACAGATCGCCATAGGAGGGGCCCCATCTGCCTTGGCCCTTACGTGACTTGCCTTGCTCGACATTTCGGCATCTTCGACACTCACATTAGTCGGCCAGATGTCTCCTCAAGGCATATCTAGCATGATCCACATGAAGATGATAGAGCGACGCCATGGATTCGACCCCTTAGTACAGACGTGTTCAGTCAGATGACCAGGATGAGCCAGAGGACATTACTAATGATGTCCCTCCCCCTCACGAGGATTTACCACAGCCTCCACCATCGAGTTACCACCACATTCCTTCTGCTGCCAGCTTTCGAGAAGTGTCATTCGAGAAGTTTACTAATTTCTATCAGTACTGTGCTCAGAGGTTCGACAATCTTGATGCGAGGTTCGACAGTATCGAGGAGACTTTGCAGCAGATTCGCGAGCACCTCCATATCGCCCCTCCAGCACCACCGGCTCGTGACACCGATGATGAGGACCTTTAAGTCCATTTATTTTACTTTTATTTTTATTTTTAATCCTATCTTTCTTTTATTTTTGAAAACTTATGTTTTTATATTTTGAACTATGTTTATCTTAATGGTTATTATCGAGGACGCCCTTAATTCTCTTCCACAATTGTGTTTATTTTCTTATTAGTAGGTCAGAATCATGCCTTTCATTGGTCATATCTACAAATCCAACCTTCGCTATTCCAAGAGTTTCATCCAAAAATTCAGGGCAGTTTTGCTTGTCTCCCTCTCTTTTGATATTATGCTTATATTGTTATTATATATCTTTGTACATTGAGGACAATGTACATCTTAAGTGTAGGGAGGTTATTTATGTGATTATAAGAAAATCCCTGAATTTTTATCTTGTTCTCAAATAATTTTCTCATATCATTATTAGAGTAAATTTTGATTAATTTATGATTTTTATTAATACGCTTTTAAATTAAATCATAGGTAATTGTGCATTGATTGTTTAAACTTTAAGACATTAGAGAATCGAGTATGATAAGTTGAAACTTTTGAGAATTAAAATTGCTAAGTTGTTTCCCTAAATTGAGGTATTATCTTGAAGTTCTGAATTTACAGGATTGACATCAAATACCCATAATTTTCATGAGATTTCGAGCCTTTTAGAGCATATATCTTTCTTGCTCACTAATTTTATTGGTTATGAGTGAGTCAACATTGATTTGTTATTCTAGAACTTGCTTCGATTATGCATGTCAAGACTACACCTTTGATTTGATATACGAAGATGATAAAGGCACTTAAGTTTTAACCCATTTACCCCATAAAAAGCCTACCCATATAATTGACCCCTAGTGAACCCCTTTGGGCCTTAACCTTTATTTATTGATTTTTTTCGTTAATAATAACCCACAACTTAACCCTTTTTGATTCATTAAGAATTTCTCCCTTTTCATTAACTCCTTTTTATCGAGATTTGATTTAATTAGTTACCTAACTATTTTCATTCATTACAGTGCTGAATTTTTCCTTATGATGTATTCTCCATACTTATTTTTATTCTTAACAAAAAAAAAATAAAAAAAGAAAGAAACGTATAGTTACAATTATTTATTGTTATAAAGAGCTTGGTTAAGTAAATTTATTATATTAAGAAAAATCTCACATCATTTGTTTTAGATAATTCGAATTCTGGCACTTTCTTGTAAATTAGCAATTTGCTTCATTCTTCTAAGTTTGGTAATTTATTAAATTAATCTTGATTCTAACCCTCATTTGCAGCCTTTATCCACACCTTTAACCCAAGCCCCATTACAACCCTGTTAAAGACCTTTTGATTTGCGTATCATCTCATTTATAGTGGCGGAGACTTGATTTTCATGCAAGCATTATGGTAATAACTTTTCACGTTTGACTATTGAGTGCTTAATTGTTAAACCTTACACACTTTGAGTGAATTGAGTGAATCTTTAGTGAGGATGTCAGCCCTTGTTAATTTGGAATTAAAGGTAATTACTTATATAAAAGGGGGATACCTATGATTTTATGATTAAAATGCTCAACTTGGATTGTTTGAAACTTTAATGTTCTTTTGGTTAAGCTCTTAATGTATGATTACTTATAGATTATTTCGAACATTATTGATGAGAATTATAAGTTAAGAAGGATTTATTTTAATTGTGAGTTAAGGATTTTGCTTGAGGACAAGCAAATGCTTAAGTGTGGGGATATTTGATAAACCGTAATATATACATATTTTTACCCCATGCTTGGCATATTTATGGATGATTTTTCCTTGGTTTTATTGAACTCGATGCTCTTAATCCTTTAATTTCATGTTTTATACTCAGGAGAGCTTAGGATAGCAACAAGAACGAGAAACGGGCCAAAAACAGACAAATTGGGCTTAAAATAGTGTTTCCCACGGCCTAGGCACTTCCACACGGGTGATCTACACGCCCGTGTGAGGCACACGGGCAGACCACACGCTCGTGTGAGGCACACGGGCAGACCACACACCCGTGTGTCATGGCCGTGTCGACATTTATCCAAGTCAGAATTACACACGGCCTGAGCACTTGCACACGGGCGTGGCACACGGCTGTGTCCCTGTCAAGCCCAAGTCTAGTTCTATTCAAAAAAGGCTAATTTTGGGCTATTTTAGGCATTCCAAAGTCTATATAAACACCCTAAAAGAGGATTAAAAGGGGACACGTAGAGTTGGAAGTAGAAAATACCGGAGGACAACCATCAGAATCATCTCGGAAGCAAGGATCTACATCAAGACTGAAGATTTCCATCCAATTTCCTAGAAGTTCTTTGGGGTTTCTTTATGTTTTGTTGTTTTCCATACTTTGAGATGTTTTCCATTAGTATGAACTAAACCTCCTAAATACCTAAGGGGGATGAAACCTAAGACAAATCTTATTACTATTTGAATTATATGATAAATACTTGTTCTTATTCTTAATTGTGAGTTCTAAATTCTTCTTTTAATATTCCAAGGTATTAATTCAGGTTTTGATGTGCTTATTCAGTGGAGCAAAAGTCCCTGTTTAAGAGTAGATCATTCATAATTAAGCGGAGTTGCATGCAATCCTAGAGATAGGACGACATAAATCTATCGGATTAGAGTCAAATCTAATAAGGGAATCTATAGATCGAGTTAATGCAACAATAGGGGTTTTAATTAGAAAGAGATTTCAATTAATCAACCTAGAGTCAGTTGTTTTTAGTCTCGAGAGAGATATTAACATAAACCAGGGATTTCTACGGAATAAGTCAAGTGAATAAATCGTCTAATTCAAAGGTAATAAGTAAAGTCTAGGTGGATTCTTTATTGGGTATTGTCTTCTCCATCGATTTTCCTAAAGTATTTTCCAATTTTCATCTCTCTCGTAATCTTAGATAATTAGTTTTAGTTTAAAAAAACCATTTAATTATTAGGTTAGATAATAAAAAGATAGTAATTACTAGTACTTTTATTCCTCGTGGATACGATATTTTCGGTCTCACCTGAACTATACTACTGTTCGATAGGAGCGCTTGCCTTAGTCGAATTTTTAATTAGTTTAGCGATCATCATGTAGTGTCTTTTCCCTCAAGCATATGCCCCCTATTCATTCTAGTTTGAGCCCCCTTGAATCCTTCTATTTTTAGCGCCACCCCCTTGATTTTGTCTCATGTAGTTTGAAGGTTCCTTGATTTGGAAGAGAGGTTTCTTGATTTTTTTCTATGGTTGATTTGGTGGTTATTTGATTTTCGCTTTTCCACAGTAGACTAAGTCTTTCTCGTGCGTATTGGAGTTGGCTAACTATGAAACAGTTTGCACAGATGGCGAGCTAGAAAATGGCAGCTGACATTGCAAGCTATGGACTGCAAGCTTCATTCCTGCTAATAGTGAACATGCCACAGCTCGCATATCTGGCGAACTGCCATAGTGCAAGTTGAAAACTGTAAACACTACAGGAGAACAGACTTTTAGCGGCATTTTTTTTTGTCTTTAGCGACGTTTTTAAGCGCCGCTAAAACTATTAGAGGCGTTTTCACAAACGCCGCAAAAACGCCGCTAAAAACCATGACCTTTAGCGGCACTTTTTTTATAAACACCGCTAAAGATCATGACCTTTAGCGGCACTTTTCTCGAAAACGCCGCTAAAAATAATTAATTTTAAAAAAAATTATTTTATTTTAATTAAATAATATTTATTTCTATGTTAAATATTATATTATGTTTAATTTTTGAAATTTGAACTTTAAACAAATTTGAACTTTTAAGGATAAATAAAAAATATTAATTAAATTAAATTTTCCATTAAAATTTAAACTTTAAAACTAAATATAAAAATTAATGAATTTAAATTTAATACATAAACATTGATTCAATATGTAATTTAATACATAAAAAACACACACACATAGAGACACACAAAGTATTACAATTTCTAAAACAAAATTCATCCTAGTGAGAATATAATGCCAAATCATCATCACCTCTCATTGCAATGCCTGCATATATAACTTAGTGAAGTACTTTGATCTTGATCTTGGTTAAGACTTGTTCCAGCAATAAAGAAAATTGTTAAACGGAATCTCAGTCACCTGACTGAGCAAAACAAGGAAATTAGCTATACCATCTACTGTAATGAAAGTGAAATCAGTAAAAAGTAAACCCATAATAAAAAAACTGATGCTAGGCTAATTGTAAATGCTACTGTAGCTGTAAATAAGTGACAAGCATAAGTCCAGTTTCATGTTGATGGACTTGTAAAGGCCTCAAAAAGAAAATAAGTAGCATATATGAAAAAGACAAAAAGGGTCAAATGAAGGTTAAAGGAGATGTCATGACGAACCTCACGTGTTTAATGTCTATATCCTTTCTCGATTTCATGCGACTCATAACATGTTTCACTTTTTGGGAAAGTAATTATTTTTCATTCAAACAAATTTGGTATTATCTTTAGTCACTTTGAAATGTCTAATTGTTGAAGATGAGCACAAAATGCCATAGTTGCTGAAAAACAAGCTCATGCCAAAGTTCGAACTCTATACCTCTAGCATATAGGGGATAAACTTGACGATGAAACTCTAATGGAAAGACGTTAAACTTTTGGAAGAAAAAAGCAAAAGATGTTTAAGGGACTCATGTCAAAATCAAACTGGTAATGGATAAACTCGGGACTCATCAAGATAAAAAATAAAAAAGAACCTACCTCGTGCTATTGCATCCTCTTTCCTTCTCAACTCCTGCAAAATATAAAGGAATTAAAAGGAAGACCAGTAAGTTCCAGAAATTTGTAAAGCCATTAACCTAATAGACATGTTAGGTGACACGTTTCCTTATATGGGTTATTGGCATATGCTTACTTTCGTGTCTTCTTCTTTTCCTTGTAACGCATTACAGCATCGCTTCGAGTTGATGATTGGAAGGAGTTCTCAATACATGGAGGGCACCAAGGAGGCTCTCCCATGAGAAGCATTGATGAAGCCCCACAATCTTGGTAATCTGCTCCGCTACTCTCTCCAGTAAGGCCAGAAAATGAGAGGCTTGAATGAGCCTGCCTTCCAGTGAAACAAAGCACTGAATCAGTTTTATTGCTCATCACAGAATCAGCAAATGCCCCATTGCTGCATGCTGGCTGGATTGCGTTGACAAGTCCAACAGATGAGCCCTGCACAAAAACATTCAGTTACTGACCATAAGAACATTTACCAAGAACTTGATATTCTCAGGGGCAGGCATTATTGAAAGTGTGATTCGTAAGGAAGACAAAACAAGCATGTAACATCCAAGCACATTAAATTGTCAATGCTGTTAAGCAAACTGTTGTCACATACATAATTTACAAGAAGAAAATTCATTAATTACCAAGATGACTCTGAAAGATCAAATGCTAATCTATTTGTAAACTTGAGGAATCAATAATCTCATCATCAATTATGGCTATTGATCAACTCTGTCAAAAGAGTAATCACAATTTACAATGAAGACTCTGCAAATAGGACAATAAATTTTCTTTCGGTACATAAATCATGTCTGAACTTGTTGTTTTCCTATAAATACTACAGACCCGAGTAGAAAAGGGACATGCATCTTTGATCACCATCAATATTTTTGAGGTATTGAGAAGGAAATAAAAGGAAAGCTTTCAATGGTGCAAACACTAACAATGAAAATGAAGGAGGCCATATAACAATGATTTTAGGAAGACTTAAAAAAAAACTTTCTTTTATAACTTTTCAAAGTAAATTTTTTTTTTTTTTAATTTCAATCTTGTGGGAAAGCAAAAACTATATATGTGGTAATCCATAATATATGCATATGCTTGAGAGAGTGCTTTTAGTTGGAGTGGGAAACCAATAATAACAAGTAATGAGATTTCTATCAATCAAATCATCCCCTTTGAAGGCATTGTAATAACAGAATCTGCAGTATATCATCACTAAGAATGATAAAAAAATGAAAAATCAAAACTCAAAAGACATACCCTTAATCATAAGCTTGTGGAAGTTTAAAGTAGCTTATTCCAAACATAGCAGCAACTAGCTGTTATCGACTTAAAAGGATATGCCAAAAAGCTGCAATTAGATACTAATATTTTACCCTTGAGTGCAGCAGAACAAGAAAGAACCTGTACTTTCTATATATATCTAGAGCTTTTAGTAATCAGTATTTGAACTGTTACAGACAAATGCAATCAATGTATTTGTTTTACATTGTGAAGTTTGTCAAAAAAAAAAAAAAAAGAAAAAAATTACCTTAACTTTTATTCAACACAAAGGGTCCCATCAACTTCACGAGTTCCCTGTTTACAACCCTACAAGACCCTTTAGCCTGTAATAATATGTCTTTTACCTGCAAAATCAAAAAAGATAAAATCACTTATATTTCTTTGCTGTCATGAACTGACATAGAAGAGTCTTGAAGAAACAAAACAACCCCAACCTTGCTGTAATAATATATAAGCTAATACCCTTTCAATCTTTGGCAGTTTCCATTGAAGTTAGTGCTTAAGTTTTTTCAGCTTTTTTTAATATTTCGATATCCATATTCAACTATTATTTAAACCTAGCTAAGAGCTTCAATTATGGCAGTCTAGAGTAATACGAAAATGACCCACAACTGTTTTTAAAAGCAAAATAAGAAAAGCTTACCCTATGAACATAAAGATTCCATTACATGCTTGTTCATGGCAGGCTGAAAATCCCATGAGAACAGAGAGTTAATATCTTTTTAAGCTTGCTACCTGAGAATCCCATGAGCAAAATTGTTCAAATCAGAACACCCTCGAATGATAAACAAAGAGAAAACATAAGTGCAAGGTTCTACATTGTAAAAGAATGTTTACCTTATCTTCTACCTTTTCATCAACAACCGTTTCGACAGAATCAAGATCAAGTTGTTCAAGCTTCACCCATTCATCAAGCCTCCTATTAACTATCATTTCAATATCATTATTATAAAAAAAAGATACATCAATTTCCAAAATTTTCTAACATAATAATTCTAAAATTCTCAATTGAATCACAAAAAAAGAACGTGAAATAATTAAATTAAAGTAAAAAACCCTAGGGAGAACAGAAATCTTACACTCGGTGTAATGAACGTAATATTCATAGTCACTGGGCTCAGCGGACTGCAGCTTACGGCGTTCGATGACTTTGACAGGATGATACTTGCCGTCTCTCCAGCGGCACATGACGCGAGTACCCACCTCTAGGGGGAGTATACCCGACCTCCTCTTTTTCGTTGCCTCAGACTCCGGTGCTCCGTTTGAGGAGGCCAAAGGCCTCTGGTTGTCGTCGGCCGGAGCAGCGGCGGCGTGGGATTGTGTTGAACCATTCTCCGTAATCGTCAGCGTGTCTATGGAACCCATGGGGTGGTGTCGGTCTGAGAGGGTTTCAGACTTCGAGTGGGCTCAACAATACAAAAGAGGGCGTAGAAGAAAATATTTTTGGGGCTTCAGCCCATCGAGCTCCTTCTCGAGTAAATTAATATCTACGTCTTTGGGTCTTACAAACTTTAGTCACATCCACAAAATATTTTTATAAAGTATTTAATATATAAAATTCTATATTGATAATATTTTTATATAAATTTTATATTTTAAAATAATATTTTTTTAAATTTATAAAAAAAAAAGAATAATATCATTGAGCATTTGAATTTTTCAAAAAATACAAAAATAGTTCATGTAGTCTAATTTGATTCATTTTAATTTTTATACTTTCAAATTGGGATAAATATCAAAGAACTTTTGATTTAATATGCAATTTGATACATGAATTTTAATTTGATGTAATTATACACATGAAACTTGAATTGTGGTTTATACGTATACATGAAACTTTTATTTTGACTAATTGTACACATTTAAAGAAATAAAAATATTCATTTATTTTCATATCAAATTAATATAATTGTTTGAGTATGCAACATGTCAACATGAAATGTTTATAATTCAATAATATAATTAGTGATTTTATAAATTTGGATCAAATCAAACTTTTATGCATAAAATCGCTCAAAATCAGAATTTATGTATGATATTACACATTGGATTGAAGTTCATGCGTATTTTTTATATTTATCCTTTTTAAATTTTGAAATTTCAATCTTAACTTACATGATAGCAGTTAAATTTGTTAAGTCAAACTCTAGTATTAGTTATATACTATACATAACTTGTAGAGTTTAGTTTATGTTCACTAATTTGATCATTTTTTATTTGTTTGCTTTTTCAATTTCAAGACTTAAGTTTTAAGCTTAACTTAAACACTAGTCATTAAATTTATTAACTAAAATGTCCTAGGATTTTTTGTGAGCATTAAACAAAAAAAAAAACATAAAAATACACAATAGCATTATTATTTATACAAAGTTACATAACTTTAATAAAACAATTTCTCTATTGGAACACTCTAGTTATAATGTCCACTCTGTAAGATATTTCTATGTTATATAAACTTGGAAATTATACATAGTTCAACAAATGCTAATTAATATTTAAGCTTGCCACAATCAAAATCACCATTTCTTAATAGCATCCCAGGTAAGAATTTGGAAAGGAAATTATCTCTTAAGAAGTTAATAATTGTCCCATTGTAAACTTCAACCCTAACCCTTAAAACCTAAATCATAATCCATAAACCTATAATTCATCATAAACCTTCAAATACTAGTTAACTCCTAACCCTTAAACCCTAAACCGTATATCTTAAACCATAGTTAACTCATAAACCTGCTTAAACCCTAAACCATATATCTTAAACCATAAACCTTAAACTATAATGATAATTAATTCAATATTTTAAATTCAATACTATCTCTTTTACGATTATATAAGAAAATATTTAATATATTGTATAACCTTAAATTTTAATAATTATTATTTTAGGGGTTATAGATTAGTGTTTATGATTTTTTTGGGGTTTAAGGGTTATATGACTTTTAGCGGCGTTACTAAAAGCGCCGCTAATGCTCTGGTTTTTAGCGGCGTTTTACCAAAAGCGCCGCTAATGCTCTGGTTTTTAGCGGCGTTTTTAGTAAAACACCGCTGTTGCTCTGTTTTTAGCTGCGTTTTTTGATAAAACGCCGCTAAAGCCCTATTTTTCTGTAGTGAAAGTGTGATTATACGACATGTGAATTGCGAGCAACATTCCAGTAAGTAGTGCTTGCAACTTTAGGAATATGGACTGTGTACTGCGAGCTACCT
The DNA here is from genome assembly GCA_025698475.1 of Gossypium anomalum. Classification (NCBI taxonomy): domain Eukaryota; kingdom Viridiplantae; phylum Streptophyta; class Magnoliopsida; order Malvales; family Malvaceae; genus Gossypium; species Gossypium anomalum. Next base: position 20,456,914 of record CM046957.1, read on the forward strand.
TTCGTGAGCTGTGTACTGCAAGCTTGTGAACTAAGATGCTTCAAATTGAGAGCTATGAGTTGGTGAAGTGCGAGCTATACATGCAGGCTGGTGAAGTGCAAGTCATACGTACAAGTTGAGCTCGCATCAACGAGGTAATAAATATGAGTTGTATGCAGGCTAGCTATGAATTGCGATGTATACGAGCTTGTACAGCGAGCTGCAATGTGTGCGATCTGTCTCCAAGCAATGCATGCGATCTGCAAACAGAGGGCTTGCAGACTGGTGAAGTACGAGCTGATGAGCTGTGAGCTCCATGTTGCGACATTAGCATGTGAACAATGATGAAGAAATCATGTGTTTAGCATATAAATCAACCAAAATAACAAAATTTCCCTATTATTATTTAAAAAAATAGAATTATAATATAAACTATTAAATTTGCTATTACCCTCTCATAACTTGCATGAATTATTAGTCTAAAAGTACCAAAGATAACTCTATATTCTAGAGTTATCAGTACACAATTATAATAACTAGTGATTCAAACATAAATTCTAAAAAACATATATAATTTTGATCAAAATTTTGCAATATTTTTTGAATAAGATTTGACTGGTGGATTGAGGTATCGATCCAAATAGAGGAGCTTAGACTAGTTGACCCTCGAATCGATATGGACCGATTAAATTGAGCTACAAAATTGATTGAACCGATAGTTGAAGCAGTTGCCTCTTTTTATTGATTTTTATTTTTTATGATTTTTTAATGATTTATTTAACCAAACTTAATAAATCGATTTAACCGAAAATCGATAATCTAATCAGTTCGACCATGGTTCTTGTTCTCTAAATCTTAAAATTTTATTTGCTTATCAAACTTTAAAACTCTTTTTAATTTTAATAATACTTTTTTTAAAGAATTCAAGGTGAGAATATATTGACCAAAGGTAATAATTAAAATACTCAAATAACTTTAGTTAATTACGATAAATTTTGGTGAACTAAGAGAACGCATATTTTAAAATATTTTATATCAATATTTATATATTTTATAATTAAATTTAAATAAAAAATTATTGTTTAATTTTATTTTGGACTGAACTGTATTGGCATGATAGTGAAAAATTAGTTTGCCCAAGATTTATAATGGACTTGTTTCTAATAATTTGTTTTTCTCATGAATTTTTATTTATTTATTTATTTTATATAATGTCTACTTTGACTTATAAACTCTCCAAATCTTTAAAATAGAAGTAAATATGTGCTTAATCACGTTTGGATTCATATCCTCTTAATTATTATAATGACAACAGTGTCAATTAATTAAGTTAAAACTTGATTATTATTTCATCATTACTTATTTGCATTAATAAAATATAAAACATCATACATGTATCAAGGGTTTTTTACCCAATTGGGTTAAAAAAAATTTTAAAACACCAAAATAGGGTGTCAGATACATTATTTACGAAAATGGGTTTTTTTTTGGGTCGAGCCTACCTGACAGGCGCGACCCATTTTTTTAATAATATATATATTTTAAAATATTATTATTTTATTATATTTTAATAATTTTTAAAATTTTAAAATCCAATCGGGTCAAAACCGGGTCGAGCCAGACCCGGAGGCGCGACCATTCGCGCCTATCGCAGGGCGCGACTCGCTTGCGCCGCCACGTGTCCTCGCCCCATGCCACCTGTAGAGACCTGGAAAGAGAGAAAAAAAAATTAAATTTTGAAATGGGGGACCATATAAGGACCGGTCCCCCAATTTTGAGAAGGCAGCAGCAAAGAGAGAAAAGAAGAAGAAGAAGAAGAAGAAGAAGGAGAAGGAGAAGGAGAAGGAGGAGGAAGAAGAAAAAAATGTTAGTAATTTTTTTATAATTATTTTAAGATTAAAATGTTAGTAGTTTAGTGTTATGTGATAATTTTTAGTGTTTGTAATTATTTTAAAATAAAAAAAAAGTACATTTATAAAAAAAGTAAAATATTAGTAATTTAAGAGTGTTATGTAATTATTGTGCTTGAATATAGTTTATTAGTTGCTAATTTTTGTTTTTGTTTTTAATACTACTTGTCAAGTCTCGCTTTATTTGTTTTTTAATTTAAACTTTTTTTTGTTGAATTTTCAAGTCCATGATTTTTGTTTTACTTGTATCTAACACCCTATTTTGGTGTTTTAATTTTTTTTTAACCTAGTTGGGTAAAAAACCCCATTATTTTGCCATTGATGCTAGATTTTGATAGCTTGATGGCAGCCTCCCTTTTAAATAAATATATAAAAAAAAATCAATATTTTGCCAGTTGTTGTCCATTTCCGAATTTACTTGGAATCAATATTTTTTGTATTTTATTTTTAAAAAACTTTACTAGCATTCACTTCATTGTTAACAAAAAGTGAGAAATACAGTGACTAATACATTCTAAAAAATAAAATAAAAATTTATACCTATGTAAAATGTATAAACTTGAGAGTTAATCCTTTCAAATATTCTTAAATTATAATTTAGTTTAATTTCAAACTTTTAAAATTAATTAAATTTACCTATGTAAAGTGTTAAAAAAATAATTCTTTTAAATTTTATAAAAATTTAATCAAAACTTAAGGAAAAAATAAAATATTTTTAAGAGTAAAATAGACTATTAATAAATTATGCTTATATTTTAACTTGTATAAAACACATAACAAGAGAATTAATAAATATTAAAGAATTAAACACATTAATATAAATGATATGTTAAAATGCATTTGGCTTTATGATTGGAAGTAATGTAGTACTTTGCGGTTGAATAGATGCATAATTGACTAGTTGAAGCATAATTGACTAGTTGAAAGTGAGTATATGAGAAATAAGTTGCTTTGAATATGGAAAGATGTTGAATAAATGATCTAAAGAGAGTAAGAAATAGAATTAAATAATTCTAAAGAGAGTAAGAAATTTTAATGTAATTTTAATGTAATTTTGATATAATGTAATTTTATAATTTTTATTTATTTGATAATTTTAATTGCAGATTTGCAGCAAATGGGTTCGTTGATTGATAATGAAAATAAGGGTCACATATCGAGTAACATTAATGAGATGGTAATGAAAATTTTATTTGATAGTCACATTATTTGTTGAATGAAATTATATTGTATTAACCATTTCGTAAATATAATAATGTCAGGTCGAGTACCGCGTATTGAGGGGTTGTATTTATAGTGTAGGGTTTCAGCCGGATGAACGCGTAATACCGTTCTTAGAGTTAGCGGGGTTCGGATCAGCAGTATTGATCCGGACTTTTGATTTGCGATATGACTTAATTTCTACCTTAGTAGAGCGATGGCGTCCGAAGACGCACACATTTCATTTGCCGTGCGGGGAGTGCACCATCACTTTAGAGGACGTTGCAGTACAGCTGGGGCTCCCCATCGACGGGAACGTGGTCACGCGTAAGTTCGATCTCGAGGCCGGCTCGCCTTTGCTACGAGTTACTTGGACGCTTCCCAAGTGAGGTGAAATTTGCCACCTTGCGGTTTTCATGGCTAAAGGCCAATTTTGAGCATTTGCCCAATACTGCCACTGAATTGGAGGTTATGCAGGCCGTTCGAGGTTACATTATGCACCTTATAGGAGGTGTACTCGTGCCGGATTCACACGGCAGTGAGGTCAGTTTGATGTACCTACCACTACTGTCTAATTTGCATAACACGCGTTCATACAGTTGGGGGTCCGTAGTGTTAGCCACGCTGTACTGCGAACTTTGTCGGACGACAGATCCTTCTGCGATGGACATAGGCGGATGCCTTATACTACTGCAGTCGTGGGCACTTTATCGGATGCCATTCTTGGCATCCATTAGTGACCAGCCATATATATTTCCACTTGTTAATAGGTGATGAATCTTTACGCGTTATAGCAATTAATTGAATTTGTTGGGTTATATTGTTCTAACAATTTGTTTCCGTTGATGGAGCACGAATTCGGGTATCGGGAGGTCATACACCGTTCCGATATACCGTCTGATGATCGAGAATCATTCTGGGGAGGGGGTAGGTTTTTCCAATATCAATTTAATTTTATTATTTTTATCTCACTCAACTCACGTTAATATGAAAATGTTATTAACTGTGCAGTTCATTTGGATGCCGTATTCTGTTCCTAAGATTATTGCCGTTATTCCCTCGCATGCCTACGTCCACTCAAACTTATGGTGCATTAGCGTACCCCTTATCCATTTTCAGACGGTGGAGTTGTATCATGGCGATCGAGTATTTCGGCAGTTCGGTTGTGTACAATATATCCCGACACAACCAGTACGATTGCCTACAAAGCTCCATGGCATGACTAGGAGGAGGATGCATTGGGCAGATTGGGGAGATGTGCATGAAGAGTATGTTACGATATGAAACAACCGGTTTGGTAGGATACCTCCGATGGAACGTTGTTTGGATCTGCGGCCCTCGACACAGTACCTACAGTGGTACTATGAGAAGGGGAAACCATTTTTATTTGGTGGGCGGTCGATGGTAGTTCCCCCTCATACGACACGAATTGGGCAATATTTTCTAGATCCGCATCATGCACCAGCTCCGGAGCCAGAGCCAGAGCTAGAGCCGGAGGCAGTGCCGGATCCAGAGCGGGGGCCAGAGTCGGAGCTACACTCAGGGACTAGTTCTTATCATCCAGATTTGGGGGCCGATGACTATTTCCCATGCTCTTCAGCCCAGGGATATTATTCAAATTTTGATATCTTCAGGCCACTGCCACATCTGTACTCTACTCCTCCCGGCTCATATCCACCACCGTACTCTACTCCTCCCGGCCCATATCCAGCGCCGTTCTCTACTCCACCCGGCTCGAGTTCATCAGTGGCATTTGAGATATTCTCTACACTCCTACATATGGATGAGGAGAATGTTGATCGTCGTAGTCGCCCACAACGTGAACGTCGAGCTCCACAAAGATATACCCCTAGAACCACACCATCAAACCATCAATTTTAAGGGGTTTTGTAATATATTGAAAGGATAAGGTTATTTTTTACCCATTTTCACAACTTGTCGTTTCCAGTCTGCGTTCTTATAATCTCGATAGAAGTTAGCCGCGATTTGCCGTATACAGTAAACGGATCTCCATGGCACACCAAAACGCCTAATGGCGTAACTCGTATTTATTTATGTAATGAATATTTTGACATTTTAATTAACAATTTAATTTTTTTTTGCAATTTAAATAGTTAACTTTGTATTTATGTAATGACTTTTTTGCCATTTTATTTATTAATTTTATGGTTTTTTATTTATTATTTAAATAAATAAACTTTATACTAACTATGTAAGTCAAATTAGATTAACTGCAACAAATTGTTGACAAATTTGTGATTCAATCCTTTTAATATGTCATGAAACTACATCTCAATTTCTACCCGATTGCGATGATTGTCCAACATGGTAGTTTCGGAACGGGCATTTACTTCGATTATGACCGGCTAATCTGTATACGCCACACAGTTTTTCGTCGGATTTCTCTCTAATGTCCATTTCGTTACGGATTCTGGATGATTGTGGATGACCTATCGAGTTCCTACGTAACCCTTTATCTGGAATAAGCTCGAAGGTCGTCGGAGGTACCTCCCAAGTAGATAGGTTAGGAAGCACGGGGAACTCGTTCTCCCATACACACAACGTGCGTCCTAGGGTGTACACTTCATCTATAAAATGTTCTACATTGAGTGAGACTTTAGCACAAGCTGCCACAACATGTGCACATGGATAATGAAGTGCTTGAAACCTCCTGCAATCGCATCGTCTATTTCGAAGATCAACTCCGCAAGATCTAGGTGGTATACCGGGTCGACGGCCAATAGTCTCAGTAACTCAAAATGTTTCATTACGTCGTGAATATACTTCTACAGTCATTGACCTCGCCATCCGACGGTTTGCAGCAATTGCATCCCTGACATCTTCTACAAACACGTGTCCCGCCTCTATTTGGTTAACTTGTTGTTAACCCATTCTTGGCATTAAGATAGCCAACCTGTAGAATGTAGCTGAGAAGACAGATGAAATTGGAAGATGTCGTGTTTTTAACAACACAGCGTTAATCCCCTTCACCAAGTTTGTGGTCATTTGACCATAACGAAAGCCCTCGTCAAAACTTTGAGTCCATTGCCACGGCTCCATAGTACCCAACCACTGTCGGAAATATGTGTTTGTTTGACCCTCCATGTCGCTCTCAAGTCGTGTCATTCTATGGCGAAAAATGTGTGGCTCTAACTCGTGCGCTGCATATGTATTAAGAAAAGATAAGTTACAACACTGCCCTAAAACATTAAAACTTATATTGAAAAGATAAGGTAATCCTTTACCCATTCTCACAACTTGTCTCTTCCAATCTGCATTCTTATAATCTCACTGGAAGTTAGCCGCGATGTGCCGGATGCAGTAAACGGATCTCCATGGCACACAGGAACGCCTAATGGCAGCAATTAATCCTTTCCCTCTATCAAAGATGATGCAAATATTATCGTTGCTAATAACATACCTCCGTAGGTTGGTAAGGAAAAATTCCCACGATTCCATGTTCTCCTTATCGACAATGGCAAATGCTATCGGAAGCACATTTCTGTTGCCGTCTTGAGCAATCGCAAGAAGTAGGATCTGTGTATATTTTCCATATAGCCAGGTCCCATCTACTTGCACAAACGGCTTGCAGTAGGGAAATGCGTGCACACATGGATTAAACGTCCAGAACATTCGATAAAAAATTCTTTTTCCCGATTATAGTTGGTCATCCGGCCCGTAATAAGGTCGTGTCTGCAACTCAATGATAGTCCCTGGCACGTACTCCCTCATAGCGGCTATCCATCCCTGTAACTCATTGTACGATGCATCAAAATCTCCATACAATTGTTCCATTGCCATTTGTTTAGCTATCCATGCCTTTCAGTATGATACTCGATACTAGAATTGTGCCTGCATTTCGACAATCAGTACTGAAACTTTAATGGTAGGTATGTCTTTCACCATTGGCATTATGCACGTACAGATAGTTTTAGAATCAAGTTTTTGATGATCTTCTGTCATACGTGTTGAAGTGCATGTGTGAGGCCCATCTACTTACACAAACGGCTTGCAGTGGGGAAATGCGCGCACACATGGATCAAACGTCCAGAACATTCGATGAAAAATTCTTTTTCCCGATTTTAGTTGGTCATCCGGCCCGTAATAAGGTCGTGTCTGCAACTCAATGACAGTCTCTGACACGTACTCCCTCATAGCGGCTATCCATCCCTGTAACTCATTGTACGATGTGCATCGAAATCTCCGTACAATTGTTCCATTGCCATTTGTTTAGCTATCCATGCCTTTTAGTATGATACTCGATACTGGAATCGTGCCTGCATTTCAACAATCAGTACTGAAACTTTAATGGTAGGCATGTCTTTCACCATTGGCATTATGCACGTACAGATAGTTTTAGAATCAAGTTTTCGATGATCTTCTGTCATACGTGTTGAAGTGCATGTGTGAGGCCCAACAAATTTTTGTATCTCCCACATCTGTGACTTCTGGATAAATGCAGCTCGTATTCGCCAATTGCAGCCTTCTGCCGACCTCCAACACTCTCCAATGTATAATGTCGGTTTAGACGTTACAACTTTATAGTCTACTGATATATTCATGCTATACTGCTTAATGGCAAAAACACATTCTTCCTTACTTTCGAATCTTTGGCCCACGAACAACTCCTCAGGATCAGAATATATAGCTATCCGGTGAGCAGGTAGTATTTCAAGGTATTCCGAAAACTCAGCTGCGTGCGCCGTATCGGGGTCTATCCGAGACATGTGTACCCCAGGATTATTGTGTATCGCAATACGATGAATCTGGTTCCCGACTGAAGATGCGTTAACGTTTCTATCATCATTCACGCCTTCGTCGTCAATATCATCCGGGACCTCGTCTACGTCGGGATCACTCTCACTATCGACTTCGTGATCAAAAGGATCACTACTATGGTATACATCATCACCAACCACATCAGTCTCGGGTGCAGCATTAAGATCAATGTCGATCCCGTGTATAGTTGATTGGCTATCAACGTACGATATCAGAACCACCATACACGGCTCTTGAGCTCTATCTTCTTCATCTAATGAAGTGGGATTTTCAGTTGCCTCTATACCAGCTAACTCAGCAAACAACTGAATAGGTGCATTTTGGTTGCTTCGAGTCCCACAATAAAGAGCGACCATTGTCTCCACGTCTTCATCATCTACGACTTCCATTTCGGTGAATTTTATGGGATCCGTCGAAACTGAAAACTTGTAGAAAAGTTTCGATATCCTTCTCCCACAACGTTTATAAATTTTTTCACTAATTTTTTCCTTCATATCATCAAACGAGATATTTTTACTAAATCTCATTGCTACTTGTTTGCGACATTCAAATATACATCCCACGGTTGTTGTCAAAATTTCTCCATCGAAAAAAACACATACGAAAAATTGATTCTCCATCTTCAATACTAGATCTATTAAAAAAATTTTAAAATTTTCAAAACAGTTTCGAATAGAAAAAATACATAAAATTTTTAATGCAAAAATTTTCATTCATAAGCTAACAAAATTAATAACCTAACAAAATAACTTTCAAATAATAAAATTACTAACAAAACTTTACATTCTATTTACAAAAAAAAAAAAAAATACTAAAATACCTTATCCTCCTCCTTGTTTTCTTCTCCTTTCTTTTTTTTCTTCTCCCTATCTTCTTCTTTCCGTTTAACTTGCTATGCTAAATTTTGTGTATGTGTTCATTTGATTTTCGGGAGTATATATAGGGGAAAAGTTAAGCAGGTGTGGGCCCCACCACAACCATTTGCGCCTCTGAGAAAGGCTCGATTAGTCGCGCCTCTCAAGTAGGCGCAACCTGTATTCATATTTATACGCGGGTCATACTAACCCGAAAATAAAAAATAATATTTTATTTTAAAAAAAAATAATATAAAATAATATAAAATAATCATTTGTGCCTGTCAGATAGGCGCGAATGAAAAAAACAGCCCATTTTCGTATATAATTGGGCTGACAACCTATTTTGATAAATAATTTTTTTTAATTTATTTTAGTAAAAAACCCTAAATAATTATTAAACTTAATAATTTTTTTTTTCTTTTCTCTCTTTGTAGGTGGCATGGGAGGGTGCAGGGTCGGGCGGTGGGGGGCATGGACACGTGGCAGGCTGCAGGGCAGTCGCGCCCCTGCAGAAGGTGCGAATGGTCGCACCTCCGGGTCTGGCTGGACCCGGTTTTGACCCGATTGGATTTTAAAAATTTAAAAATTATTAAAATATAATAAAATAATAATATTTTAAAAATATATATATATATATATTATTAAAAAAATGGGTCGCGCCTGTCAGGTAAGCTCGACCCAAAAAAACAACTCATTTTCGTAAATAATGTATCTGACACCCTATTTTGGTGTTTTAAAAATTTTTTTAACCCAATTAGGTAAAAAACCCCATGTATCAACAAATGTAAAGTGTAGAAATAAAACACATTATACTTAAAAAAAATACATTTTCAAACTTTAAATACAATATTATTAAAAAGATTAGGAAGATTAAAAATATTCAGCCACATAGGAGTAGGTAGAGGGAAGAAATTGAAATAAAATAAAATTTATAAAATAACCTTTGATGGTACGTAGATGCAAACGTTATCATGATTTGTGACATCTTCAAATCTTAAGCAGGTGAAAATAATAGGACAAGATATTCACATGAATCTAAACATAATTATTTTTATTGTGATTTGTGGCCTTATATATGAACGTTTTCTAGTTGTAAAGAATCTTAATAAATTAAGAATATCTATTTGGTTGCATTTTACACTTCTATTTTTTTTTTATTGAGAGAATTAAAGGAAAAATGAAGGACAAATTAAAAATAAATAAATTTCACTAATATTCATCTAACTATTAGTAATGTTTTCCCAGTCATCCAATTATAAAAAGTTACAAAATGGTCACTTAATTATTGGTAAATTTCTTTTTTGATCACTCAACTATGAAAATTGCAAAATGATCACCCATTTATTTAATTTTGTCTAATAGTGACAGCTTTTAAAATTGATATAATAATAACTTTAACTGTAACACCCTAAACCCGGCCTAGACGTTATGACTGAATTCTGAAATGTCATAAGGTACGGTTTTGAAAACAAATTCATCTCGTCAAATCATTCAACTTCAATAATTCATATTCGTTTATTTACCAAAACATAATTTACAGCGGAAGTCTTAAAACCGTTATGATTTCGAAATCCAATTCGTGTTTTTAGAAAAACATTTGTTTTCGTAAAATCGTATTTTCCGTCATGCATCGCAATGAAAGAGTTAAAACAGATTCAAAACCAAAATAAGACCAACAATCCGGAGAGATTCCCAAAAATTAGAAATTCTCAAATAATGCCAGATTTATAAATAAAACCATAATTTCCTAAGTAAAATAGTTCTCGGTCATGTGGTCACCGTTGAGCCTCCGCCACACCGACCTGTCTAAGTCTGTGGATTACCTGAACAGAAATAGATAAACAGAGGCGAGTTTACGTAAACTTAGTGTGTAACCCAACAAAAATAGTCATGCAATACATAAAGAATCATAAGCACAGTCAGATACAGATACAGATTTAGTTTCAGATATGCAAAATCCTACCCCCATCCTCTACACACCATCTCCGACCATCCCATCACACCATGTGGGGTTAAAAAACACCCACCTATCCCTACACACCACGTTGTGCCATTAAGACACATATCAGATAATATGTAGCCAAGCTGCCAGAATAAAGTCGATTAACGCCGAACAGAATACTTCCCCCTCATATACAAATCCCACCCCTAATAATAGGTACATAAATTCAGATACAGATATAACAGATTAAACATGCTCAACATGCTTTATACAAACAACAGATACATATACATCAGTATAATTAGACACACATTTAGTATTCTACTCAAATCAGCTTATCAAGATACCATAGCATACAAATCAGGGTTTAATCAGCCCTTAGCGATCCTACAGTAGGCTCACAGTCAATCAAAGCGACCCGTGCGACCCTAGGGAAAATTTCAGAATTATGGGCCCACATGCCCGTGTGGTTTGCCAGTGTTGGCCCATACGCCCATATTGGCCTTGCCTGTGTGGCCCACACGGCCTGGCCCAAAAACCCACACGTCTGTGTGGAATGCCCGTGTGGGCCCACACGTCTAACTTGGCTTAGCTTATATAGCCCATGCGACCACACTCCGGCCACCACACGGCCTTGCCCTGTGCACGGCCATGCCTTCATCGACCACACGGCCGTGTCTCGCACATGGCCAGCCACACTCCTGTGTGGCATCGACAGTGAGATTTTTTGGCTTTCGCCGAAGCACATTTTTCTTCGTTTCAGGTACACGCCTGATACGAATTCGATGTCAAAACACTCTCGCGATCACTAGCACCTAAAATTGACCAGTTAAACCCCAAATTAAACACTTAAAATGATATTAAACTGAACTTTCTCGAAACAGACAAGTGCAAAATTTGAGTATTCAACACTTACCCAAATTCTCGAACGCTTCCAACTACAATTCCATGAGACTTCTTCACAGTTCGCTACTAATCAAAACAGAATTTTAAGTCTAACGAATAGATTCGAGAATACAAAACACAGATTTAAAGAACAACTCCCTAATCGAGAAAAGCACATTAACCCTTACTTACTAATGCACAACCACCTTGAATCGAACACCAAAAATAAGAGATAATTATGCCCAAATGAAGAACAAGCAAAAAGAAAAGGGAAAAGGAAGAAAAAAGAAAAAAATGCAGGAAGAAGAAGCGTCAAATTCAAGAGGGAGAAAATTTTGGGGAAAAGCTAAGTTTTACCCAAATCCCACTACATCCGCTATCATAACCACCTACTAATCAGAATTCTAATTCCATTAGAACTCCCTCACAGAACCAAACAAAAATAAGTACCCATGCTTGCGCAGGGATTCGAACACAGGATCTCCAGCATAACACACCCCCTTACCACTCAAACTAGTAGGCTAGTTCTAATATGAATTTACAGGCAATTAAATATAAGCCCACTGAACAAGGATAAGGCTTAGATCCAAAAATTAACAAAATTTACAGAAGTGAGACTTGAACCCAAGTCCTCCTACACACACCTAGAACACTTAACCATTAAAGTAGATACACAATTTTGTCAGATATCCACAGAAACAAAATTTTACCTGATCAGAATAGATGAGCATACTATTGACACATTGAGTCCTCAACTTCCCACGTGGCCTCCTCAGTACCATGATTTCGCCACAGAACCTTCACTAAAGGAATGTACTTCCTTCTCAGAAATTTAACGTTTCGACCTAGAATCTGAATTGACTCTTCCTCAAAAGTCAAATATGATATAACCTTGATCTCCTAAATAGAGACAACGTGAGATGGATCAGACCAATATCGCTTTAACATTGAAACGTGAAAGAAATCGTGAATATGGTCTAGGTCAGGAGATAGCTCCAATTGATAAGCAACCGGTCCTACACGCTTCAGAATCTGGTATTACACAATGAACCTAGAGCTCAACTTGCCCTTACGACCGAATCTCAGAACTTTCTTCCATAGAGAAACCTTAAGAAACACAAAGTCCCTCATAAAGTACTCAATATCACACCTCTTTAAATCTGCATTAGATTTTTGTCTATCAAAAACTGCTTTTAGACGATCCTGAATCAGTCGAACCTTATCCTCGGTCTTAGAAACCAACTCAGGACCTAAAACCCGATGTTCACCTAACTCAATCCAACATAGCATTGTACGACACTTACGACCATACAAAGCCTTGTAAGGTTCCATCTAAAAACTAGTCTGGAAATTGTTATTGTAGGCGAACTCAGCTAACGGCAGATAATCCTCCCAACTACCTCGAAAATCAATCACACAACTCCGAAGCATATCCTTCAGTATCTGAATCACCCTCTCAGATTGACCATCGGTTTGAGGATGGAATGCAATACTAAAGTCCAATCTCGAACCCAGAATCTCATACAATTTCTTCCAGAACCGAGAAGTGAAACGAGGATGCTTGTAAAAAATAATCGAAATAGGAACCCTATGCAGTCTTATAATCTCAGAAATATAGAGCTTCGCCAACTTTTGTATAGAAAAGCCCGTCTGAATTGGAATAAAATGAGTGGACTTTGTTAATCGATCCACGGTGACCCAAATAGAATCCTTCTTAGTGGGTGTCAAGGGTAACCCACTAACGAAGCCCATCGTCACTCACTCCCATTTCCATAAGGGAATCTTAACTGGCTGTAACAGACCCGAAGGCAGCTAGTGCTCAGCCTTAACTTGCTGGCATGTTAGACAATGAGCAACGAGATCTGTAACCTCACACTTCAAACCTGGCCACCAGTACAACTCACGAAGGTCGCGATACATCTTATTACCACGGGGATACATGGCATAAGAACTACTATGCACTTCCCTTAGAATTGTTTGCCTTAAATCAAAATCATTCGGCACACAGATCTGACCTCAAAAACACAGAACACCATCATTATTCAGCCTAAAATCTAAAGTACTACCACTCTCAACCAGACGAAACCGCAAACCCAAAGACTAGTCCCCCAACTGCTTAACTCGAATCTGATCAACCCAAGTCGGCTTAATTTACAACTCAGTTAACAAAATCCAATCATCAAAGAGACAAATTCGAGCGAACATCATTCTTAAATCAGTCATCGCCCTACGACTAAGAGCATCGGCCACCATATTAGCCTTACCGGGGTGATATTCAATCGTGCAGTTATAATCTTTAAGCAGCTTAATCCATCGACGTCGTCTAATATTCAATTCCTTCTGAGTAGGGACATACTTGAGGCTCTTGTGATCAGATTAGATAATACACCTCTCACCATACAGATAGTACCTCTAAATTTTTAACGTAAAGACTACAGCAGCCAACTCGAGATCATGCGTCAGGCAATTCATTTCATGTGTCTTAAGCAGACGAGATGCGTAAGTCACAACTTTACCATCTTGCATCAACATGCATCCCAAACTAACCTGCGACGCATCACTGTATACCACAAACTCTTTACCAAATTCAGGCTTTATTAGAACAGGAGCCTGAGTCAGAAAAGACTTGAGCTTTTCAAAGCTCGATTGTTGCGCATCAGGCTAAAAAAAAGGAACACCCTTACGCAGGAGCTTAGTCAAAGGAGCTATAATAAGAGAGAACTCCTCGATAAATCGCCAATAATATCCCGCCAGACCCAAAAAATTGTGGATTTTAGACATGTTCTTAGGCTATTTCCAATCAAGCACAGTCTTAGTCTTTCTAGGATCAACTCGGGTCCCCTCAGTAGAAACCACGTGCCCTAGAAAAGTCACTTCACGCAACCAGAATTTACACTTGCTCAACTTAGTGTAGAGCTATTCCTTACGGAGTATTTGAAGTACTATTCTAAGATGATCATCCTCAGTCTTAGAGTATACCAGAATATCATCGATGAAGACTACGACGAACTGATCCAGATATGGCTGAAACACTTGGTTCATCATATCCATGAATGCAGCTAGAACATTTGTTAGACCAAAAGGCATAACTAGGAACTCATAGTGCCCACAACGAGTCCTAAATGCAGTCTTATGAACATCCATCTCTTTAACCCTTAACTAATGATACCCAAAACAGAGATCAATCTTCAAAAACATCGAAGCCCCTCGAAACTGATCAAATTGATCGTCGATCCTCGAAAACGGATACTTGTTTTTCACAATTAGCTTATTCAGTTACTGATAATCAATGCACATCCTCATGGTCTCATCTTTTTTCTTAACAAACAAAACTGGTGTCCCCCACGGGGACACACTAGGGTGGATGAAACCACGATCCAAAAGCTCTTACAGTTGAGCCTTAAGATCTGTAAGCTCATTCGGTGCTATATGATATAGAGCGATAGGCACCGGAGCTATACCCGGTAGAAGCTCAATTCCAAACTCAACTTCTCGATTCATAGGTAAACCCGGTAACTTCTCAGGAAAGACATCCAAAAAATCTCTCACTATTATGATATCCCTGATAGCAGAGTCCCTAAAAACAGAAACACTGATGTAAGCCACATACGCCTCATACCCTGTCTGCACCAATTTTTCAGCCACAAGAACAGATATCACATTGGACAGATAATCTCGACGCTCACCAATCACAACCACTTCCTCATCATCGACAGTCCTTAGAACGACCCTCTTGGATGTGCAGTCCAAACTGACTCGATGCTCAACTAACCAGTCCATTCCCAGTATTAAGTCAAACTGCCCAAACAGAAGCTCCATCAGATTCACCAGAAAAATAACCCCTTGAACCACTAATGAAACATCCCTATAAAGCTTATTAACCCGAACAGACTGCCCCAATGGACTCAATACAATAACCTCACTAGAAGTGCTCTTAACAGATATCTCCAGGTTTTCAAATACAGAACTAGTTACATAGGAGTGTGTAGAACCTATGTCTATCAAAGTAGTGTAAGGCACATCAAAAATTAAGAATGTACCAGTGATAACATCTGGAGCATCTCTATCCTCTCGACGTCGAGCAGGATAAACCAATACAGGCTACCTCACCTCAGCCTGACCAATACCTCAGCCCAAACCATTACCACCCCTAGCCGGTCCATGGCCCTTAGGTGGTTGCTGAACTGCCCTCTGAGGCTGCACAGAACCTGGTCCCGAAGCTTGCATCTAATCTGCCCACTGTGGACACTCTATAATAAGGTGCTCCAATGGCTTACACCTCAGACAAGCCCCAATCCTCCTTCAACACTTGCCCGGATGGTGCCTACCACAATCTCTACACAACTGAATCCCAATAGGAGCAATAGGGGCTCCTACTCTACCTAGCCCATCAGGTCTGACATTTTTCTTAGGCCTCTGACAGAACTAGAAGGCTCTAAATCCCTCCTATTCTTACCTTTCTCTCGGTCCCTATTCTAGCACTCACGTGCTTAACATCCTTGGCGATTCGCCTTCTTAACCAGAAACGCGAACTCCCGCTCCCTCTGTTGAGCAATCAAGACCCTCAGGCTATCTCTTAGACCGTCCTCAAAATCGGACACACTTCTCATACTCAGATACCATCATGCTTCGAGTGTAGCAGCTCAACCTCAAAAATTTAGCCTCATACTCGGCCATAGATCTATCGCCTTGCATGAGGTTCATGAACTCACGCCTTCGAGCATCTATATAGCTCGCCCCCACATACTTTCCCTGGAAAGAAGTCTTGAAAAAGTCCCAGCTCAGACGATCAGGCTAAGTACCCTCCTCAACTGTCAACCACCACTGATAAGCCTCATCGCGAAGCAAAGAGATTGCACCTTTCAATTTCTGCTCGGGAGTACAGTCTAGATCATTTATGATCCTCTCAGTGGCCTCCAACCAATACTTAGCCACATTAGGGGTGACTCTAGTGACACCCCTAAACAACTCAGCACCATTAGACCGGAGTCGTTCAGTTACCGAACCTCAAACCCTAACTCCAGAATGGGGTCCAACGACCCTCTCTAAAATCCTCAGCATGGCTTTGAGACCTTGAGACCTAGTCTCAGTAGCAGGCGAAACTGGGGTCTCACTTGTATCTAAGTGTGGCATACTACCCAGGATAGAAGACTAAGCTCAAGCCCCCTAGGGCCTCTTCCGTAGCTACGAATACCACGTTCATGAATTCCACGAGCGCTCATTGTATAGTTCGGGCTTTATCTACATTATAAAGTTTTATGCATCAGTTCTAGTATTTATTAACAGATGTTTTATGCATAAATCGGATGCTCAGAATTGTTTTCAGAGGTTTCAGTTTCTAACTATTTCAGTACAGTTTCAAAGAGTATTATCTACAGTGTTTTCATAACTATTCTATTTCAATTTCAGAAATACTTACAAGATCAACGCTAGAGACTTGGTGTACCATATACCTTCTCAAATTATTAGAAAACCAATTCCTTTCAAAATACAATTTTGGAACCCATAATTCACAGTTGAATTTGGTAAGTTGGCTCTGATACCACTAAATATAACACCCAAAACTCGGCCTAGATGTTATGGCTGAATCTGAAAATGTCACAAGGTAGGGTTTTGAAAACAAATTCATCCCGTCAAATAATTCAAGTTCAATAATTCATATTCGTTTGTTTGCCAAAACATAATTTATAGCGAAAGTATTAAAACCGTTATGATTTAAAGATCCAGTTCGTGTTTTTAGAAAAACCTTTATTTTCGTAAAATCGTATTTTTCGTCATGCATCGCAATGAAAAAGTTAAAACACATCCAAAACAAAAATAAGACCAATAGTCCGAAGAGAGTCCCAAAAATTACAAACTCTCAAATAATACCAGATTTATAAATAAAGCCATAATTTCCTAAGTAAAATGGTTCTCGATCATGTGGTCACTGTTGAGCCTCCACCACACTAACCTGTCTAAGTCTGTGGATTACCTGAACAGAAACAAACAAACAGAGGTGAGTTTTCGTAAACTTAGTGTGTAACCCAACAAAAATAGTCATGCAATACACACAGAATCATCAGCACAGTCAGATATAGATACAAATTCAGTTTCAGATTCAGATTCAGATAGCAGATTTAGTTTCAGATATGCAAAATTCTACCCTCATCCTCTACACACCATCTCTAACCATTTCATCACACCATGTGGGGTTAAAAAAAACACCCACCCATCCCTACACACCACGTTGTGCCATTAAGACACATATCAGATAATATGCAGCCAAGCTTGTAACATCCAGAAATAGGGCCTAAACAGAACAGTGGTTGTGAAACCACAAATTTGAGGTAGAAAAAAATTTATTTTATTTTTATTTTGAGGTTTATGATATGATTGCATGGTTGTGTGAAAATTTCGTGATAAAATTCTATGCATAAAGTTCTTAAGTTGAGATTAGGGACTAAATCGAATAATTTGCAAAACTTGCATTCTAGAAGTTTTAGTATGAAATTGCTTTTGAATATTAATTAGGAGGGTTTAAATAAAAATTTGACCAATTTCTAAGTTCATGGACAAAATAGGACATGGATGGAATTTTTGAAAGTTTAATAAGGAAGGGCATTTTGGTCATTTGGATATTAAATGAAATAAAAAAGGAAAAATAACACAAAATTCATCATCTTCTTCATTAGCACGAAATTTAAAAGGTTATTCATAGCTAGGGTTTGTTTCAAGCTTTCAAGCTCCATAGTAAGTGATTCCAAGCCCCGTTTTTAATGTTTTTTACGTTTTCGGAGTCCCGGTAGCTCGATAAAGCTTATGCTAGCAATAATTTAAGTTAGGGTTCATATTTGGAAAAATACCCATAGGTGAAAAGTGTTTATTTTGATGTTTTATGATAGAATATGAGGTCTTAGATTATGTTAGACAACTTATGCTACTCGGTTTTAGGCAAAAACTAGTAAAAGGGCTTAATCGGTAAAAATATCTAATAGTCATAAGTATATGTTAGAGTGAGAATTTGATTTTTCTATAGAAGGGAAAAACAATCAGCATGTCATAAAACATAAGAAAATAGGCTGAAGTTTAATTTACGAGATTTGGGGCAAAAGTGTAAATATGCAAAAGTTTAGGGGCAAAAATATAATTTTTCCAAAGTTTGAGTAAAGGACTGTTTTGATAAATGTGAATATTAAATAAGTTAAATTTGCTATTATAGATCAAGAAGAGTGAAATTCGGGAGTAGATCGGGGAAAAGAAAAAGTAAAGGACTAAATTGTAAAGTTTAGTCACATTTTGTATCGAGGTAAGTTTACAGTAAATAAATGCAATATTATTTTATTTTACATTATTATTGTCAATTTCTAGCATTTATATACTTATTTTATGAGAATATTTAAAGTCGAATTAAAGGCGAAGTGACAGAGAAAAAGCATTAGGAAGCCCCGTTTGAACCTTAGGAATGTTAGGATATTAGGGTTGACAGGACAGAACAGGACAGAAATGAGCCATGTAAGTCCATATCAGATATATGGCTTTGGAGACAGGAATGAGCCATGTAAGCCCATATTAGATATATATATATAGCATTGGAGACATGAATAATTCATGTAAGTCCATGTCGAAGACATGGCATTGGCAGGATATTGATAGACAGGAACGACCCTAGTATCCTTAGTATTTCGAGTGGTTCAACGGGTCATTGTACACGTTAAATTACAGTGAATTATCAGCAAAAGAAGAATGTATATTATATTTATGAATAGTGAAAGGTCAGGTAAGAAAGAAAGTAAGTGAGTAAAGAAGAAGGTAGAAAATGAGAAGTAAAGAAAATTTATGAGGCTAGGTGACATTATGTATAATTATTCATTATGTTGAATGTTGTAATTTATTTGCTTGTAAGCTTACTAAGCCTAGTGCTTACTCTCTTTATTTTCTTTTTCTTATAGTTTTTATCAAGCCACTCGGGGATCGAAGGAAACGTCGGAGACCCGATCACACTATCGAAGGAATCACATTGGTATAGTTAGACGTTTTGTTTTGTGTATGGCATGTATAGGAACTTGGTTTCTTTTGATATGATATGATCAATGAATGATGTGTAGATACTTGCTAATGATTAGCTAATAGAATGGCTGATGATATACATGTTTAATAGTATGTATGATTAAGTAGTAACTATCACATGAAAACTATGAAAAATGTGAAAGTAACTTAAAAACGGATTCAAGTATCAGAAATAATGTGACTTTAAAAAATCACTAAAAATCGTAGAGACCTGGTTTGATGGTGAATAATATATGAAATTAAAGCTCACTGTGTCTATTTTCATATGTAATAAGCAAAACAGGTAAAGGTTTTGTATTTTATAAGATAACTGAGTTTTAGTGAAATATGGCCAGAGCAATTTTTGGATCCCCTGTTTCAACTTTAGAAATTCACCATAAATTTTACAAAAATAATTAGGTTGTTTACTTTATATGGTTAGAATCCTTATTGAATATAGTTTTAATAGAAACAAACGGTATAGTCATATGAACTTTTTACAGGGAGAAAAGTGGTTCGTAGTAAGTAGAGGTCAGTGTAGTCAAATTCTAAAATAGGGAAAATTTTAACTAATAAACTGTACTAATTGGCTAAGTCAAAAATTCTAGAAAAAAATTAGTAAATAGATATATGAGTCTAGTTTCAGGAAAAATTTACGGATCTTAATTTTGAGTTTTGAAACTCGAGAAATGAATTTTTAAGCAACCATGACACAGAAAAATAGTTTATTCTAAAAATTAAAATAAGTGGTTTAGAGTTGTTTAAAAGGTAAGATAAGCTTAGTAACACCTCAAGCTTGACTCCGGTGATGGTTTCGGGCATGGGGGCGTTACAAAGCTGCCAGAATAAAACAGAATAGTTCCTCCTCAGATACAAATCCCACCCCAACAACAGGTACAGAAATTTAGATACAGATATAACAGATTAAACATGTTCAACATGCTTTATACAAACAACAGATATACATACATTAGTATAGTTAGACATACATTTAGTATCCTACTCAGATCAGCCTATCAGGATACCATAGCATACAAATCAGGGTTTAATCAGCCCTTACAGATCTTACAGTAGGCCCACAATCGATCGGAGCGACCCGTGCGATCCTAGAGAAAATTTCAGAATTATGGGCCTACATGCCCGTGTGGGCCCACACGCCCGTGTGGCCCATACGCCCAGATTGGCCTTGCCCATACGCCTAGATGGGTGATCATCTATCTATTAGTAATGTTTTTCCAGTCATCCGACTATAAAAAGTTACAAAATGGTCACCTAATTATTGGTAAATTTCTTTTTTGGTCACCCAACTATAAAAATTACAAAATGATCACCCATTTATTCAATTTTATCTTTTTTTGTCACCAGCTAGCTAAAAGTAACAACTTTTAAAATTGATATAATATCAACTTTAACCCTCAACATATTTAGTCTTGACTCTAAAAAATCTAACCCTCAACATTTACACATTGTGCAATTTGATCATTTTTGTAGTTTTGCTTTTCTTTGTGTCCCTTTCAACTAAGCAACTAAAAAAACCCCAAAATCCAAGATAATAATTTTAATATTTTCTCATATATTGTTTTAAAGTTAACCCTCAACGTCACAAAGAAAAGCAAAATTGTAAAAAATAAATATCAAATTACACAATGTTTAAATGTTGAGGGTTAATTTTTTTTTTAGAACCAAAATTAAATTGACATAATTTATAAATGTTGAGGTTTAAAGTTACAATTATGTCAATTTTAAAAGTTGCCACCGTTATACTGCTAGTGACCAAGAATGAAAAAATTGAATAGTTATGTGACCATTTTATATCTTTTCATAGTTAGATGACCGGAAAATAATTACTAATAATTAGATAACCATTTTATAACATTTCATAATTTAATAACAAAAAAAATTAATAATAATTAAAGGACTACTAATATAACTTAACCTAAAACAAAATAACCAATCAAACCCTAACTTCATTAGAAGTTTATATCTACACGTGTTATTCGGTATGTGAATTATTTGTATCATTGCAAACTTTTCATTGTATAGAAAGACAAATTTTATATAACCATTATATTAACCTTTCATTTGCCGCATTCTTTTATACAATTATTCTGAAAGTTGGATATGTGCTAATATATTTTCTTAAATGTTGTTGGGTATAAAATTGATACTTGTAGGTAAAATACAACAGTGTCATAATATGTTTATATAGTTCAGTTTTTTTGTATTGCGGGGTTTTATTTAGAGAGAATATTCATCATCTTATCACTTTGTAAAACAAGAATTTTCAAGCTCTAACATGCACCTGTTTAGGCTTTTCATCTTTGTAATTAAGATATAAATATCTTCCCTTTAAGTTTTTCCCTTTAAAACTTAAGGCACAAGTCAAGTCACACATTTGATTATTTCACTCAATACACTCAAATAAATGCTCCACAATAAACAAGATAAAATATTTCTCAGTTCAATACATTACCTATACAAATCTCCTCAATATATAAATATTTGTGACTTGCTAACATACTATATGTTTTACGATAATCCTCCCTTGAAACAAAAAGGATAATATACAAAAAGAAAATATTTAAGCTACTTACGATAAGTCCTAAATCTTTTTTAATGGTTGAGTTAATTTTTTTTATAATTATGGGTTACCTTATTTGTTTTATTTAAGAGTTATTATATTCGGTCGCTTTTCGAATTGAAATTTGGTCTAAATGTTGGAGAAGAATTACATTTTCAATCCAATTCGAATACTCTATAAGTAGGTTTCAAGTCTTCCATTATTGTTTACATAGGAAGACGAAAGAAAAGATGAGTTCAGAAACTCCGGTTAGGTTCCCGCTCATAGATTTCTCAAAACAAGAGCTGAAGCCAGGCAGTCCTGAGTGGAATTTGGTGAAACTCCAAGTCCGGGAAGCGCTGGAGGAGTACGGTTGTTTCGAGGCTTTGTTTGACCAAGTCCTGGAGCTTCGACACGCAGTATTTGGAGCCATGGAAGAGCTGTTTGACTTGCCTTTACAAACCAAAAAGCTCCATGTTTCAGGCAAGCTATTTCGAGGCTATTCTAGGGACGCATCAGGACTGCATGAAAACATGGCCATTGATGATGCACATATTCCTGAAAACATTGAATCAGACCTCACTAACATCTTGTGGCCTCAAGGAAACAAAAGCTTCAGGTTTAGAATAATAACTCTTTGGATTTCTTTCATTTTTCTTTTAAGTTCTATCATTGAACTCTTACCTTTGGTAAAGACTTTCTAATTTTCAGGAAAATTAAAATATTTTGGTTTTACTAATTAACTGCACTTGGTTTGACAGTGAAACTCTGGTATCTTTCACACGGCTAGCATCAGGATTAGAGAAGACAATTAGGAGGATGATTTTGGAGACTTTTGGTGTGGAGAAATATGTGGATGAGTTCATTGACTCCACAAATTATATTCTCAAGGTCATGAAATATGAAGGATCTCAAAGCAGCGAGCCAAGCCTTAGGGCTCACTCGGATCAAAATCTGGTGACCCTTTTGTATCAAAATGAGGTTAATGGATTAGAGATTCAAAACAAAGATGGTGAATGGATCAATGTAAACCCATTACCCAACACTTTCTTTGTTATGACTGGAGAGTCCCTCAGCGTAAGTCACATAATATAAAACTAAAAATGAATGGATAGAGAGAAAATAAAGTTATACAATTTAATTACTTGTATACATGGATTATAAATTTTACAGTGGAAATAATATTATTGCAGGTATGGCTAAATGGTGGATTGCGTTCTACTTATCATCGCGTCATGATGAAGGAGAGCAAGGCAAGGTATTGCGTGGGATTGTTTGCAACGCCTAGAGGAGGGTACCAAGTAAAGGCTCCAAAAGAGCTTGTGGATGACAAAATTGGCTTACTCTTCAAACCCTTTGACTACGAAGAATATTTGGGATTTTACTCTATCCACGCCGCTCGAGGAGATCTTGAATCTGATCTTAAGGCTTATTGCAGTGTCTAAGATTTTACAATCAATAATTTATGTGAAACAATAAATTTTGTTATCAAAACTTGAAAATAAAGTTTGTGAACCTTGAGGCTTATCCCATAGTGTTTTACTTCAATTTTTTTTATTAGTAGTGAGTGGCACTTTGATTTTTTCTTTTTAAATATAAATTTTATAAGCTTATAAATTTGTTGAAGCTTGATGGTTCTAGGAGGAGCAGACAAAGAAAAAAATAAAAAAATAAAAAAGAAAGAAAAAGAATATAAAAAATATTTTTTTTGTTTTTTAATTTAATTATAAATATATAATTAATATTTTTTCTCAAAAATTTTAAAAATACCACATGTCAAAATATTATTGACTCAGATAAGTTTTTTAATACAACAAAGGATTTAACCAAAAGTGATAATGAAATCAATGCTCAAGTAACTACGAGGAAAAAATGCTATAGCTTAAGGGTAAATATTTCATTTATATCTTAACTAGGGTGATTGACAATCAACCTATATTACACTTTATTTATGTATGCAATAAAAATATTAATGTATGTATGAAAATTAAAAATATTTGACTGTGAAAGATCTATTTATGAGCAATAGAATATGATAATTCTATATAAAACTCGTTATGGTTGGATGCACTTGAAGTTGCAATTTTTCTTTAACTGTGAGTATAAATCTACAGTATTTAGAATAAGTTCTCGATTAAATTTATGTGGAAAAATATTACTGATGAGAACCTTGCAAGAGAGAGCTTATTCAACTTTTCATGATTCAAATGTGTTCCATTTATTAATTGATTTATTTATGTTGCTATAGTAGGTTTTATAACTAAATAATATATGTGATTAAAATGTATCTAGTATGCAAATTTATGTTAACAAACCAATGAATTTTATGGTTATTCATATTTGACTTAGTTCAAAGAATTGTTAAAGGTTGTAGTTCATATGTTTTATATTATTCCATCTGCTAATTATTTAGAGAAATGACATAAGCAATTGTAAATGAAAAGTTCTATGAGCTTGAATAGTTTGATTTTGAATTAAATTTCATGCATGTTTATGATGATGGTTATGAAAAAAATTGCTAATTTTTCATTATGTCATATTTTTATGTTTGAGATGTGACGTTTATTGACTTATTTAATATAGGCTTGTTTCTATACATGACCTAGGCAGTTATTCTTGGTAGTTAACTGGTTATGCAAAAATCTTGTTAAAAAGGTTTCAAAAGTATTTTGAATCGAACTTGGGACTTCTCGCATTCGAAGCGAGAATCATACCACTAGACCAAATGCCCTGCATTTGAAGATTTAGGCATATTCCCTGAAGCAAATATTGTATATAATTATTTGGAAATTATATTTATTGACTTAGTGATATTTTTTTACTTCACATTGATTTAGACATTTCCAGTAGTAAATGTCACAATAATATTTATATATGGATACAAAGTAAAAGGAATGATAGTAAAAGTATCATTTTAGTACAATTGAATCACATATTAAAGTAAACCAGAAGTTTACTGATACAAATACATTTACTACTTGGCGTAGCCAGTTAGACCATTCTGGATAAATTAATTGAAAATTCATATGACATTCATTAAAGAAACAAAAGATTCTTTAATTTAAAGAATTCTCATTTGTTGCTTGTTCTCAATGAAAATTGATTGTTAGAAACTCACTAGCTAAAGTTAAGATTTAATGTCTTACATTTCTAAAATGAATATGGACACATTCATCCACCATGTGGATGGTTTTGATATTATATGATTTTGGTAAATGTATCTACAAAATAATCATATATGTGTTATCAACTTGCAACTTGTCGTTCGGAAGATTGCTTGTTTAAATAATTAATTTTAGATAATACATTAAGATAATTCATCTTGTTAATGTTGATGAGTTTATATCTCAGTCTTTTATTGATTGAGTTTGAATTTTTTTGTAAAAGTTTGTTATTTATTCGCATAATGGTTTAGAGAAATTATTAATTGAATGCCTCTGGTTAATGTCTAAACCATTACTTATGATAACTAAACTTCCTATTTCAACATGAGATTATGTTGATTTAAGTGTTGTACGCATCCAACAAATAAGTTATAAATACTCTTCATTACAATTTGATCAAGAGCTAAATATTTCTTATCTTTGACTTTTTGTACGTGCGTATACGCTCCAGTTGCTCAACCACAACACAAAATATGAGTGAATCCTCAAAGAAAGTTGGGAATATATATTAATAACAAGTCTTTTTGTATTATTAGATGTTTTGAATGTATTAGAGATTCAATTATGACATGATTTGTGCTTACCATTTTGATTCGATAATTTCCCGGCATTAGGGGGAGATAAATAATAACTTGTAATGAGTTGGGGGGAGAGTAAATTAAACCAGAAGTTTAATAATGATAACTTATTACAAGTTATCTGTCATATGTATTTACAGACTTAATGAGAATAACCAAGTTTGATGTACCATCTAATATTTTAATTTGAATCAAAGTCCCAGTAAGATAATAAGTTAGAATAAATAATAGATTGATCAGTTCCAAAGATGAAAATTCTTCTAGATGGTCATATAGTGGAGGCTAGTGCTCTAGAAAAGACCTAAGACATAACTAACAAGTAAAACTCTAGAAGAGATTTAGATACCTGAAACTGAAGATTAAAATAGTGAAAATAAGAGATCTCGATAAGTTATATCAATTTGAGAAAATGTCGAACCGATAATAAAAGTTGTCGACAATGGTTTTGCACGCAATATTATTGTTGAAATAATGAAATAAAAGGAGGATCTTTAATAAACCTATTGAAAAATATAGATATGGAATAAATTGGTCATAATAGAAAGACGCAACTCAAGTACAATTAAATTTGTGGAGTTTTTGGACCAGTAGTCCAAATATCTAAAGGTATAAAGCCAGTGAGGGTGCAAATGAAGTAGTTTTGCAAAAGAGGAATAAAAATATTAACCTTTTCTCTAAGCTCTGGCCTTGATTATGAAAAGATATAATATTCTTTTGTGGTGGATACAATAACCTTTAGATATATTATTAAACTGACAGTGCATAAAAGATTTAACTTGTGTCTAATGGTTGTTGTTACAACCTTTTATGAATCAGTATATAGTGTAAAGTTTATGTTAAAATCCATGAAGGATTTAGAATGCCAGGAGTATATTAAAATTATCAAGAAATTGTTCATTTATATGAATTGAAATAATTTGAACATATGTGGTAAATTTGACTTAGAGAATACTAGTTGAAGGAGGACTATAAAATGATCCAAAATATCTATTTGTGTTTTATAGAAGAATCATGATTCAAGTTTGTTATGATTATTGTTGAAACTCTTAAAGAGATCAAAATGTATTTCCCCCAAAATTTTCCCTCACTTATGACTTTCAAAAGAATGTTGATATAAATGTTTAGTAAATACATTAAAATGGTCATTTGAAAAGCTAGTATTCAAGATTGAATACATAGAATATGTGATACTATGTGATGTTTCCATGAGGGGGAGTAAATACGCACTGTACTCTTTTTCCATTAATCAAGGTTTTGTCTCATCGAGTTTTCCTGGTAAGGTTTTTAATGAGGCAGCACATTATGCATATTATAGATATGTGTACTCTTTTTCCTTCACTGAGATTTTTTTTCCCACAGGGTTTTTATCTTAATGAGATTTTAACGAGACACATTATCTACAAATGGACATCCAATGGGGAGTGTTATGAATATCTTATTAGGTGGATGTCCATCAAGATCAAGATAAATTTTAATGTACTTTAAATTCTTATAGTGATTAGAAGTAGATCTCTACTTCATTTATACTTCTTATGCCTATAAATAGAGACTTTGGAGAAGCTTTGTAAATATTCCGATTGATCAAGAAAATACGTTCTCTCTTTGCTCTCATATTCTCTTTGTTCTTTACTCTTTGTCTATTTATAACAAGATAACCTTTTCTTTTTTCTTATTAATATATTGACTATGATTTTTTTTATATTTTAATCAATTGAGTTGGACTAATTTTGACCCGTAATACTAAATTTATATATGTATAGATGTATTGATTGATAATATTTGAATATGCCCCTAATAAAAAACTTACAAGCATATCTTATTTATAATTGTCTTTCAGAATCTTGGAAAGAGCCTCTTTCTACATTGGCTACACTGTTGTGATTGAATTTGATTTTGGTGTGGTGCATGATGGGAGATGTTCAACCAGTAAAAAATATTTAATTTTATTGATGCTATTAGTGGCACATTCAGTAAGGTAGTTTAAGAAAGGATTCCAAGCAATAATTTTTGTGGCCGATTGGCTTGCTAAATTGGGCGTTGATAGAGCTAGGGTTCTTATTGGCCGTGACTTGTTGTGAATGTTGTGTTAGAGACAAAAAATAGAAGCTAGAGAGAGAGCTTTATAAAGGTTAGTAATGATGTTTTCCATCTTTTTTAACTTGATATTTGTTATAGACTGTTATGAAAGAGCTTGGAGAGCTTAGATGCTAATTTTTTATTATATTTTTGTGTATAAAAAATTGAGAAATGATGATAAGTGAAATTTTAAGCCTGTTTGAGAATGAATTCAAGTTTATAGAGGCATGATTTTGTGTTTTAGAGTGTCCAAAGGTAAGTATTATTGGATACTCATACTTCTTTTATGCTATTATGCGTAGAAAATTAGGGTAAGAAAGTTATAAATATGAGCTTTATCTTTTAAGTAAAATATTCAAATTTTGTGGCATAAGAAGATATGAAATAAGTCATTAATAAGTTGTGGTGAAAATGCTTGGTCACGAAATGCTATTAAGTAATTATGGGATATGAAATCTTTAGTTTCCATAGAAGTGTTAAAAAGCATGTTAGAATATGATAGAACATGTATGAATCATGTCATTTATATGGAAAATGGTAATAATGTCACTACGACCAAGAATGTGATGGAATCGTTAATTCCTACAATGTGACACCCAACACACGATCCAATCGTTAGATCCAAATGCGTGGCGTCACATTACATTGTTGAAGCAACTCAAACTATTTCAAAAACCATTTCAACAAGAATACTGATATCAATCATATTATAAATAATACATAGAACAAACATGTTTAGTTCATATCAAATGAAGCCACAAAGTTTTTTTTAGAATTAAGCGAGGTCAAAACCTAAATTAGTATTCGAATCCAAACTCAATTATCAAGTTTCAATGTTGTGTCTCAAGACAAGGGATTACATGTCTCGAGACAGACCTTATTTTATTTTTGATATTTTAAGCTTCAAAATCAACATGTCTCGAGACACTAAAAGTTGTGTCTCGAGACAAGGTCCCTAATGTCTTGAGACTAGGTTTCAAGGTAGAGCCCCTCATGTCTCGAGACTAGATCTCGAGATAGACCTCCCCTTTTTTCCTATTTTTGTTTCAATGTTTGGATGCCTTGAGATAAGAGGTTCTTGTCTCGAGGCCTGGAACATGACAAAACTTATTTAGATTCGATGTTTACTTGTCTCAAGACCATGGAATACATGTGTCGAAGCTTACAATTCATTGTCTTGAGGCCTGTTTAACATGTCTTGAGACATTTACCTAGAAATGCATAAATTGATCATTTTTATTCAACTATCTCGAGACTTAACTAATGTGTCTCGAGACCTATGTGCCAAATGGTCCAAAATGCAATATTACAAGTATGAAAATGATACCTAATTGTAATCTAAATCATACTATTATCATATCAAGCTATTGCACAATCATTTAACTTATGAAACTACATTCTAACAACTTATGCTCATGGCATTATAAACACCAATTTATCCTAAATATAAAAGATAGTAAAGGAAGCTAAAACCTGCTTTTAACCAACCAAAACAAGCACCTAAGTTCACCAAATTACCAACACA
This sequence comes from Gossypium anomalum, assembly GCA_025698475.1. Taxonomy (NCBI): domain Eukaryota; kingdom Viridiplantae; phylum Streptophyta; class Magnoliopsida; order Malvales; family Malvaceae; genus Gossypium; species Gossypium anomalum. The sequence continues at coordinate 20,486,397 of CM046957.1, forward strand.
TATACTATTAAGATATTTGCAACTCAAAATAATAAGAAGACTTCAAAATGCTCACAAAAGACTTAGGTACATACCATGAAAAACTAATCAAAACAAGATCACTATAATGATTAGTTGAGTTAAGAGTGGGAAATTTGGTTGTTGACAGATCCTCAACTACTTTGAAAACCTAATTATAACCCCCGCATGAAAAAAAATAAATCCATACGCTGAGTATCGCATACTCAGTGGTATTAACATAATTTGAATTCAAATATACTACTATTAAGCTAATATCATGCAAGATATACATTAAATCAAAGTCTTAATAATATCAATATATCATTTTATTACATCAATTCAATATTAAGATAATTTAATAATCATTTTAGCATGATTATGTCACACAGCAACTCAAAATGATCTTTTATAAATAGAATTAACATAGGACTCAATTATCAAAATCAGAATGACATTTCATCGACAAATCAGAATATCATATCATTTTCAAAATCAGACTAGCATATAAAATATTTTCTTTTAGCCCTTATTAACTAGATGCAAACCCAAGTACGAGTACACAGATTTAACCCCTAACACTCTATAATAAACATCGAATTTGACTATAGTGCCTTTTATTCCAATGCAAAAGTTGACTATGGTGCCAATGGTCTAACCATTGTCTCCATCACTTCATATGTTATAGGAGAAGAGATTGAAGTTTCTCACTCTATCCTTGGGAATGCCTCTCTATTCCCAATAAGGGTAATGGTAGCACCCATGATCTCTTCCCTCATGATCTTGTAACCCCTCATAACTATGTTGGTGACCTACCATTACATAATAGGATCTTCTATCTCATTTTCACTTGGATAGTTGCTCTTACAAACAAACATTCGGTTTTTGAAATTGTAACTATTGGATGCTTTATTGTTTCCATATCAACCATCGTCTTAACCTTGCCTCTATCATTTCCCTCAATATTATTGAAGTGGTTTGTAACACCCCTCACCTAAGTCCAAGGCTGGGACAGGGTACGAGGCATTACCGGACTTGAATACAAACAATCATGTAAAAAAAATCAGACCATAAAATTTTATTTAAATTCAAATTAATCATACACTTGCATATCATCCCTTACTTGGGTTTACGAAGCCCAAAACATACATTGGAAGAGATCCAGGACTAAACCGATAACCTTGGAAAGTTTTGGGAAAACTTAGAAAATTTTTCCATGAAACAAGGTCACACGCCCGTGTGGACACAAGGGCACGCCCATGTGCCTTTAACACACCCGTGTCCTCAAGCCATGTAACTCTCTGTTTATGATGTCAGCAAACAAATTGAACTACACGGCCAAGCCACATGCCCATGTGCTAAGGCCGTTTTCCCTACACGATTGAGACACACGGCCGTGTCTCAACCCGTGTGCCCAACACTTAGGCTATTTTCCAAGCCTTTATGTTACCCTTAATCTTTCACATCTTTATACACACCAAGGACACATATCATGACATCATTTCAATGATTTAGCATCCCATATTAAGACACATTCACAAGCATTAGAACATAACATAGATAGATAGGTTCACAACAATAATCAATATGAGCCACACCTCTTGGCCATATACAAATACCTCAATATAGACCAATACATTCGGCTAATCATAATTACACATATCATAAAAACCAAGCCCCTATACATGCCACTCACTTGAAAACGTTATATATATATCAATATTCCAAAGGTGATAGCTTGATAGTGTAGTGCTACCTCTGACGATCTCCAATCCCGAGCTAACCTGACAACACTAAAGAAAAAGAAAGGAAAGGAGTAAGCTTTATAGCTTAGTAAGACCGTATGAAAATAATAAGCAATTTATGAACTTGCTTCTCAAGGTAATACAACCATATTTGCACTTTTACTTATGTTCAGGTCAAGCTGTTTTCTTGAGTTGCAGTCATTAAATTATTTATATATAGAGCTATGGAACTCCAAATTAAGTTCTGTTAATTTTTCCAGAAACTATACTCGCATAAATTCTTACCATAAAATTTTCAGAATTTTTGGTTTATCTAATCAGTACATTTTATTCTTTAAAGTCACCCCTATCTTGCTGTCCAACAGTTCCAACCCCTTTTCGCTAAAAATTAATTACCTCCTCATACAGAATTCGAATGATGTTCTTGTTTGTTTATTTTGAAAATAGACTCATTAAATATTCTAGGAATATAAACTATAACCCATAATTATTTTTTTACAATTTTTAATGATTTTCCAAAATCATTATGGGGGATTTCAAAATCGTTTTGACTCTGTCTCACACAAATTCAAATATCTCATAATATGAAATTCTTTTGCTTACACTGTTAACTTTATAAGAAACTAGGCTCGATAATATTTAATTCCATATTTTATTCAATCTCTAACTCACTTTGCATTATTTTTGGTGTATTTTCAAAGTCAGACTGCTGCTGCTGTCCAAAACTGTTTAGTGTAAAATAATGGTAACTAAGCTTATAACACCTTTACAATCCATTTCAACCATCATGGTAAAAATACATGTTTGTACATCATAATCATAGAACCATAATCACAAGGTCATCACAATTTCATTCTCATAGGCATAACTTATAGGCATAACTTACTTATTTGTATTCTTACCAAAGATGCATCATTTCATGATCGTAATAGCATTTTGGCTTCGAATACATACCTGTACCTTTTCAACATGTTCATATAATTACCTTCTCGCTTTCATCATGAGCTTTGAACTACCTGTTGAACCACTTGGAATACCAGAGGATAGTCGAGAAATCTTACACATATCAATGCTGATGCCATATCCCAGATATGGTCTTACACTGGCTCTCATAATAATGCAGATGCCATATCCTAGATATGGTCTTACATTGGCTCACATAATAATGCCAATGCCATATCCCAGATATGGTCTTACACTGGCTCACATAAAAATGCCGATGCCATGTCCCAGACATGGTCTTACACTGGCTCACATAATAATGCCGATGCCATGTCCCAGACATGGTTTTACACTGGCTCACATAATAATGCCGATGCCATATCCCAGACATGGTCTTACACTGGCTCTCATAACAGCAGTGTCTCGATGTCCATATCCTAGGTATTTCCAAAGGTCCAACCGGGATTTCTCAACGGTCACATCGTAGCCAAACTCGTTCGAAGGATTGATCGTACAATTTACAAGATTCATCACCATAAGAACTTTCATTTTAGTTCGTCATTCTATAGTTTACTCTTCTCAACATGATATCATATTTCATCGAATTTCCAATATTCGGTAAATACACAAAAGTGTAATCGACATGTTAAGCTTTCAATTATTTCATAGGGGTATAACATTTTCTCATACACCCTAGCACTATCACATAATTCAATGCAACAATAGCAGGAAAATTTTCAAGTATAATAATAATAGCATTAATAACATGCTTATTTAGTCACACGGACTTACCTCGAATGCAAATTTCGTCCAATTATTCCATTTTAGTCCATAACCTCGTGCTTTCTGATTTAAGCCCAAATCTCAGTTTTCTTGATCTATAATGATAAAATCTACCACTTTAATCATCATATTAACAAATACATTCCATAATTTATGATTTTACCCCTAGGCTCGTAAATCGATTTTTATCGAATTTCCTCATTAACCAAGCTTAGATGAATTCTTTTTATACCTATAGCATCTCAAAATTTCAAATATTTCACACAATTACCATCCATTTAACGAACTTCACAAAATGGTCCATTTTAGGTGTTTTTCATGAACACCACTTCACAAAAGTTGTTTACTTAACAACCATAACTCATTTTCTTCCATAAAGTTTCAGTTAACAACATAAATACTCTCATGGTAAACCTCCAAACTCTCAACCCTTTGGCAAAATAGTCCCCCCATTAGCTAGCTCATGCTACAAGGGTCCCAAAAGTACAAAAATCATAAAAAATAACCATCTAAATAACTTACTTGCAAGAGGATAGCTTGGCTGAAGTTTTAAGCTCCAAAAACCCTTATTTTTGCTGAGAATTTTGGTGGAGAAGAAGAACACAATAGCCTCCCTTTTCTTTATTTTCTTTTAGTCAAATAAGTCACCAAAAGCTCACCTAACCTTGACATTTTGATTTTCTTTGTCCCTATGGCTGACCGTCTCATTATTAAAGGCCTATTTTCTCTTTAAATACCCCTAATTTTGGTTCTCTAGGTATTTAACATATTTAGCTAGTAAAATAAAACTTTTTCCCTTTTTACGATTTAGTCTTTTTTCGTAATTAAGCCCACAATCGCTAAAATTAATTCACCAAAATTTTCATGCACTCATATTATCATGCTATAACACCCAAAATAATATCAAAATAATTTATTGACCTCAGATCTGTGGTTCCAAAACTACTATTCTGACTAAGCCCAAAATTGGGCTGTTACATGGTTTGCCTACGGGTGTCTAGTAACAAAACACTTAAGTATAGCACATTATTTCTCACCTATTTCATTATTTTAGGTTGAAAGTTAATGTTGACCCCAATCAAGCCATTACCTCTTTCCTTGACGTGTCGACTGCTCATAGTTGTAGATGGGTTAAAACTAATGGGGTATTGGGTTAGAAATCAACAATGCACTCAGAAGCCCAACTAGCTTGGCAAGCCACTATTGATCCACAAAGGGATAGTGCTCCACAAGAAGACGGAGCTCAACCAATGGTTGTGGATATTCCTACTTTGGCTCATCCTCCATCACCTTACAGCCTTTCTCTTCTCGATGTTATTCATGGTTTGTCCTAGTGTATTGATGCTTAATTTGATTCTTTAACATACCATGTTAATGATCGGTGCAACATATTGGAGGAGCAAGTAGGGATCATTCCTTTCGCTTCCCACCAACTCTAGACTCTTAACTTGTTTCTTTGTTTGATACTCTTATGGTTGTTGGTTTAGTTTGTGTTGACAACTTATCTCAACTAATCTCATTACTAATTTTTAGGAATTAGATTAGCTTAAAATTATGATTATTGATTTAATGTATTGGTTATATTTCCTTAGTTAGGCCCACTTTTTTAGTATAAATAGCCATGTAAATTTTTCAGTTGCAATATACAAGAGAACAGGATTCCTATTATCAACATGGTATCAAGAGCTTGAGAATCTAAATTTAGGGAGCCTTTTTTTTTTTTTGAAATTCCCAAATCTTAGAAAATCCAATTTGGTAATCTTTTTTTTTTTTTGGCCTATTTTTTTTCTTAATGCCACCTTCAATAGAGCCACAGTCTCATCCCCGACGAAACCTCAAAATCTTATGACCAAACTCCTTGTGCCTAGCTCTTACGCGCTACCCATAGCTTCAGGGTACTTACTCATACGCCGACACATACATCTCACATCTGTCGAGTTTGATTCCCCGACCACCACCGTTGGCTTTGTTGGTATTTCTCCGGTCTTCCTTGCTGTTATTAGCTCTTGTGGTGTAATTTTTTAGAGAAAAAAAATGGTAGAATTAAAAAGGAATCCAACATCCAATTTTGTAAATTTAGGTAATTCCTTTAATACTCGTATTAATACTGATTCATGGATTATTGATTCTGGTGCAAATAGACACATGACAAGTTCCTCTAAAAGTTTTTAAAACTACCTCCCAAGTCAAGCAAAAGAAAGTGTCAGGATAACCGATAGGTCTTTTACTCTTGTAACTGGATCAGGTTCTATCAACTGTACACCTAATATTAAATTATCCTCTGTACTATATGTTCCTCATTTTTCGGTTAACCTTTTATCTGTTAGTGCCATCACAAATACCTTAAACTATAAAATTGAGTTTTTTCCTGATCATTATGTATTCCAGGACCTTCAGACAGGGAAAAAGATTGGCAGTGGTAGATTGCATGATGGCTTATATATGTTGGAGAGCAGTGGTGAATCTGTTCAAGCCTTTTTTAAAGGTAATAAGGTTATCAACCAAGAAATAATGAAGTGGCATAAGCGGTTAGGACACCCATCATTTTTTTGTTTTGGAAAAGTTATATTCCGCATTATTTTCAAATACTCGATTTGATTCATCATTTTGTGAAGCTTGTAAGTTTTCTAAGCACGCTAAAAACTCTTATCCTTTGAGAAATCACATAAGTAATACTTTTTTATGACTATTCATTTTGATGTTTGGGGACCAACTTGACATACATCATTATCAGGTAATCAATGGTTTGTTACTTTTATTGATTGTTGCACTAGAATGAATTGGGTGTATTTGCTAAAATAAAAAATTGATGTGTTTACATGCTTCCAGTCTTTTCATAAAATGGTGTGTAACAGCCCATTTTGGGCCTAGTCGAAATAGTGGTTTCGGGACCACGAATCCAACTTAGAGAAACTTTTTTTTATTACATTTTCATGGTCTACAGTTCTACGAAATGATTTCATGAAAATTTCATTCTAAAATTTTGACTTTTGAGCACTCAATTTAGCAAAAAAGACTAAATTGTAAAAAGTGCAAAAGTTGAGTTCTAGATGCTAGAGGTGTCTAATTGTTATGATATTTTAAATTGAAGGTCCTTATATGGTAATTAAACCATTTTAATTTAAGTTGGACAAAAATATACATGAGGTAAGAGAATTTAGTGTTTTAAGAAAAGGGCATTTTGGTCATTTAGTAATTAAAAGAATTAAAAAGCAAAAATCAAGCCAAAATTTAGTCCATCTTCTTCATTCTTAGCAAAAAATTAGAACAGAAGCCATAGTTAGGGTTTGGCCACTTTCAAGCTCGATTGTAAGTTCGTTCTTGCCCCGTCTTTTATGCTCTTTACGTTTTTAAAGTCGTTATCACTCGATCTATCTATTTCTACCATTAATTTGAGAAATGATTAAGGTCTAGGGTTTGAAACATGTTAAATATATGTTTATTTTGATGTCTAATGGTAGAAAATATGTGTCTGGTATATGATAAACAACTTTTGCTAGGTGATTTTTTATGAAAATGTCAAAAAGACCAATTTGTAAAAAGGCTATAAAATATGTGTAAAAGTGTGATTAAATGAAAAATGTGGGCTATTATAAGCATAAAGAGGTTTGGCTAGGCTTGGGTCTTGATGAAATTGAATAGATTTTATTTTACGGGCCTAGGGACTAAAATGTAAATATGTCAAAGTTTAAGGGTAAAAATGTAATTTTTCCATAATGTAAGTTTTGGACTGAATTGAGTAATGTGATTAATAAATGAGTTAAATTTTCTATTATAGTTAAAGAGAAATGAGGTTCGAACCTAGACTAGGGGAAAAACAAAATATTTGACGATTTGTTCCATTTCTTACATTTTTGTACCTAGGTAAGTTTGTATGTAAATAATACATTGGTATTTATGCTTTAATTGCTTTAATATTGTATGAATTGTGATTTTCTCTTGAACGTGATCGACAAAGTTTGATAAGTGAGAAATCCCAGTTGAACCTTAGGAATAGATAGGATACAAATGTCATGACATTAGGGTTATTTGAGATTACGTGTAAGACATATTTGGGATATGGAATTGATATGAGGATTTGTGTAAGACCATAGCTGGGCTATTGGCATCGATGTGAGATCTCATGTAAGACCATATCTGGGATATGGCATTGGTATGGTACTATGTGTGCGAGAGTCCCGAGTATCCTTCAGTATTCCAAGTGATTCAATGGGAAATGCAACGAGAATGTCAATGTTGTGAAAGACTATGGTATGTTGTAAATTGGTACAGGTATGTACATAAAACTCATGCTTAATGAGCTTGATATGTGATGAATCCCTTGGTAAGGTTGTGATTGAGTAAGTTTGATTATGAGATTTATAATGACATTTATGTTAATTTACTTCAAGTTAATTGTATGTTAAATGTGAGTTTATAGTGCTTATTATTTGCATGGGAACTTAGTAAGCTTTATAGCTTACTCCCCTTTCTTTTCCCTTGTCTTATAGTGTCATCAAGCTAGCTCGGGGATCGGAGATTGTCGGAGATCAGTCACACTATCAACTTAATATTTTGGGTACCAATAATTTCAATATTTTGAGTTATGGCATGTATAGGGACTTGATCATTTTGTTATGTGTCATAATTGATTTGGCCAAATGTGTTGGCTTATGTTGGTTGATAATTCATTTTGTCAATGGCCATTGAAATTGGCTAATATTGATTTAAGTATATATGCATATGATGATGTCTTTCATGGATGTGAGAAATTGCATGATTTGAGTTGAGATATATGTGATGTTTGTGTATGATAAATGATAGCATGTGAATGAGGTATTGATGCCTTGGTTATGACTGATTTGGTTGAATGTATATACTTGGAATGGTGCTATGTTTTGTTGTGTAGGTTTCTGCATGGAAGGGTGATAATATGGCTTAGAAAAAAGCCTTATGTTTGTCCACACGGGCGTGTGTCTAGGCCGTGTGTGACACACGGCTTGCCCCATGGGCGGTTGATCCAGCCGTGTGTTCCCTGCACCTTAATTGTTGCAAAAAAAATGCTTAGTATTGAGCACACAGGCAGAGACATGGGTATGTGTCTCAGTCGTGTAGACGGCACGGCCTCAGGCACTGGCGTGTCCCTGGATGTGTAAAGTCTGCATCTATTTTATGAAAAATTTTAAAAATTAAATCGACCACACGGCCTAGGACCTAAGCACATGGGCGTGTGCCTTGGCCATGTGACTTCAATTTGTTCTTGGATGACAAATAGAGAGTTACACGGGTTAGGGACACGGGTGTGTGTGACCATACGGCCTACCCACACAGGCGTGTGACCCTTAAAACATGAAAAATTTTCTAAGTGTTGTAAAGTTTTCTAAAGTTCTCGATTTAGTCTCGAACCACTCCCACTATATGTTTTGGGCCTCGTAGGCTCGTTTTAGGGATGATGTGAATGTAAATGAAAATTTTTAAATTTGGATGGAAATTTACGTCCCGAGATTGTATGTTTGCTTATGTTTAAGTCCGGTAATACCTCGTACCCTATTTTGACGTCGAGTACAGGTAAGAGGTGTTACATTTAATGGTATCAGAGCTACAGTTTAGTTGATTCTCAGACTAACATAGCGTGTGTAAGAGTTTAGCTATATATGCCATAAATGAATTGTGATAGTGTGATGGCTCCTAACAATTTTAAATTATGTTTTCATATAGCAAATGGATCCCAATCGAGATGAGGTTGACGAAGTTGAAAGTAATGCGCTGGCTCATGCTCAAGGGGCAGCGCCGTCTAATAGTAGACCTCCTACGGTTAGTCAGTGAGAAGGGGGTAGGGAAGGCTTTCTCCATATGATAAATGAGTGGTATATGAAATTTGTTTGAACAAATCCAAATGCCTAACCTCCTCCACCCCCAACTATTCCTCGACCGATTCCCATAGCTCCACAAGGTATGGAATTTGTAAGAATGAACAAGCCTCTGATTGATAAGATCTGAAAGCATGGGGTTGAGATTTTAGAGCTAATATAGATAATGATCCCGAGAGAGCCAAATTTTGGCTCGAAAACTCCATTAGGGTAGTTGATGAGTTGTCTTGCACACTGGATGAGTGTTTAAAGTGTGCCATCTCACTTTTGAGAGATGCTGCATATCACTGGTGGAATACACTGGTATCGATGGTACCAAGAGAGAAGGTTACATGGGAATTATTTCAAGAGGAGTTTCGAAAGAAATATATTAGTCAGCGGTTCATCGATTAGAAAAGTAAGGAACTTCTTAAGCTGAAACAGGGTCGTATGACGATGAAAGAGTATGAACGAGAATTAGTTAGACTTAGTAAATATGCTCGAGAGTGTGTTTCCACCGAGGCTATCATGTGCAAGAGATTTGAGGATTGATTGAATGAGGATATTCGTGTATTAGTTGGGATTTTAGAGTTGAAAGAATTTGTAGTATTGGTCGAACGGGCTTGTAAGGCCGAAGAGTTGAACAAAGAGAAGAGGAAGGCTGATCTTGAAGCTAGAGATCTGAGGAAGAGACCAAGAGTAAGTCATTTCCATCTCAGTCAAAGAAATCTAAAGAAATCAATTCTTGTTAGAATGTTTCAGCGGGATATTCACACAGAGATTGTGGGAAGCAATACAAGGGTTCTAAATCACAAGCCACTTCAATGGAAAGTGTGGGTAATGTAAGGTCTAGCAGACCTGATTGTCAGCATTGTGGCAGATATCATCCCGATGAGTGTAGAATGAATGACATGGCTTTTTTCAAGTGTGGTTCTCAAGAGCATTTTATCCGAGATTGCCCCGAAAGGGTTGAAAAAGAAAAATTTTAGAGTGCGAGGCAGAGTAATACTGCTACTAGGGGTAGAACACTAAGAAATATCAGAAATGGAGCTAGTAGTAAAGGTGTGATGAAAGATACAACTGTGAGATCCGAAGCTCGAGCACCTGCTAGAGCCTATGCCATCCGTGCTCACGAAGAAGCGATATCTTTCGATGTTATCACTGGTATTTTTTCTCTATATAATACTAATGTAGTTGCATTGATTGATCCTGGATTGACTCATTCTTATGTTTGTGTGAAATTGGTAGCTAGTAAGAGCTTGCCTGTTGAGTTTACTGAATTTTTTGTTAGAGTGTCAAACCCTTTAGGCAAACATGTGTTAGTTGATAGAGTTTGCAAGAATTGTCTCTTGATGATTTGAGGTCACTGTTTTTCGGCTAATTTAATATTGTTGCCATTTGATGAATTCGATGTTATTTTGGGTATGGATCAATTGACACTGCATGCTGCTGTAGTGAACTGTAAAAGAAAGATTATTGAACTAAAATGTGAAAATGGTGAAATTCTTCGAATTGATTCAGATGAGTCGAGTGAGTTACTTGTTGTGATTTCTTCGATGTCTACCCAAAGATATGTAAGAAAAGGGTGTAAAGCGTATATTGCTTATGTGTTGAATACAAAAGTGTTTGAATTGAAAATTGAATCAATATCGATAGTTTGTGAATATCCGGATGTGTTCCCGGAAGAGTTGCCTGGGTTACTACCGGTTAGAGAAGTTGAGTTTGGTATTCATTTAGTACCAGGGACCTCGCCAATATCTATTGCTCCATATAGAATGGCTCTGACTGAATTGAAAGAATTAAAAGCTCAGTTGTAAGAGTTGACAAAAAAGGGTTTTCCGAGACTGATTTTTTGTCCCTGAGATGCTTCAATGTTATTTGTAAAGAAGAAAGACAGGTCTATGAGGCTTTGTATTGATTACCAACAGCTAAACAAGGTGACTACAAAGAACACGTATCCTTTGTCAAGGATAGATGACTTGTTCTATCAGTTGAGAGGAGCAACGATATTCTCAAATATTTGATTTAAGATCTGGCTACTATCAGTTGAGAGTCAAAGAGTCGAATGTCCTGAAGACCGCTTTTAGGACAAGGTATGGGCACTATGAATTTCTTGTTATGCCTTTTGGATTAACAAATGCACCTGCTATTTTTATGGACTTGATGAATCGAATCTTTAGACCGTATTTGGACAAATTTGTGGTTGTGTTTATCGATGACATTCTGATTTATTCTCGAGACGAGTCCGAGCATGCTGAGCACTTGAGGGCTGTCATACAGACTTTGAGAGATAAGCAGTTGTTTGCTAAATTCAGTAAAAGTAAGTTTTGGCTCCGAAAGGTCAGATTTTTGGGACATGTCGTTTCAGGTGATGGTATTCAGGTTGATCAAAGTAAGATCTCAATAATTGTTGATTGGAAACTGCCAAGGAACGTATCTGAAGTTATAAGCTTTTTGGGCTTAGCCGATTATTATTGATGATTGTCAAAGGATTTTTGATGATTGCTACTCCTATGACCAAGTTATTGCAAAAATATGTTAAATTTGAATGGTCTGAAAAATGTCAGCAAAGTTTTGAGAAGTTGAAAGCATTATTGACTGTGGCACCAGTTTTAGTACAACCTGAGTTGGGAAAAGAGTTTTTGATTTATAGTGACGCGTCACTGAATGGATTAGGATATGTTTTGATGCAAGAGGGAAAAGTGATAGCTTATGCCTCGAGACAGTTGAAACCGTATGGGAAGAATTATCCAACGCATGATTTGGAATTAGCCGCAATTGTGTTCGTTTTAAAAATTTAGAGACATCATTTGTACAGTGAGAAATGTCATGTCTTTTCTGATCATAAGAGTTTAAAATACTTGATGACTCAAAAAGATTTAAACTTGCAGCAACAAAGATGGCTTGAGTTATTGAAAGATTATGAGCTAGTCATTGATTACCACCCGGGTAAGGCAAACGTAGTCGCAGATGCGTTGAGTAGAAAGTCTTTGTTTGCTTTGAGAGCGATGAATACACGGTTGACTTTGTCCAATAATGGTTCGATTCTAGCTAAGTTGAGAGCTAGATCGTTATTTCTTCAACAAATTTGTGAAGCTCAGAAATGTGACAGTGATTTGCAAGCCAATAGAGTTCATTGTGAATCAGGTAGTGATTCAGATTTTCATATCAAATTCGATGACTGTTTTATGTATGGAGGTAGAATTTGTGTACTGAAAAATGATGAACTTATTCAGAAAATTCTTCATAAAGTACATAGTGGTTGTTTATCTGTGGATTCGGGTAGTACGAAAATGTATAATGTTTTGAAGAAATTGTATTAGTGGTCTAGTATGAAATGAGACACTTCAGAGTTTGTTTCTAGATGTTTGATTTGTCAACAAGTGAAAGTTGAACACCAAGTGCCTTCGGGTTTACTTCAGCCAGTGATGGTGCCCAAGTAGAAATAGGATAGGATTATGATGGATTTCATAACGGATTTCCCTTTGACTCCAAAAAAAAGATGTCATATGGGTTTTGGTTGATAGACTGACGAAATCGGCTCGTTTTATACCGGTACATACTGATTCTTCACTTGATAAGCTAGCCGAATTTTACATTTCGAAGATTATGAGATTACACAGGGTGTCTATTTCTATTATTTTAGATAGAGATTCAAAGTTTACTTTGTGGTTTTGGAAGAAGTTGCAAGAAGCTTTGGGTATGAAGCTGAACTTTAGTACTACTTTTCATCCGCGAACTGATGGTCAGTCCGAAAGAACGATTCAGATTCTCGAAGATATGCTCCGATGTTATGCTTTAGAATTCGAGGGTAGTTGGGAAAAATATCTACCATTGGTCGAATTTGCCTATAACAATAGTTTTCAATCGAGTATTAAGATGGCACCTTATGAGGCATTGTATGGCCACAAGTGCCGAACACCTTTGTATTGGACCGAGCTTAGTGATAAACAGAGTCACGAGGGTAATCCGTGATTGCTTGAAAGCTACTTCAAATCGACAAAAGTCATATGCGGATTTGAAAAGAAAAGAGATTGAGTTTCAAGTTGGTGATAAAGTATTTTTGAAAGTGTCTCCGTGGAAGAAAATTCTTAGATTTGGTCGTAAAGACAAGTTAAGTCCGCGTTTCATTGGGCTGTATGAAGTTGTTGAAAGAATAGGGCCAGTGGCATATCGATTAGCTTTACCGATAGAGTTAGAAAGAATTCATAATGTGTTTCATGTGTCGATGTTGCGACGATATCGTTCTGATCCTTCACATGTGATTTCTCCATCAGAGATTGAGATTCAACCGGATATGACGTATGGTGAAGAACCGATCAAGATCTTAGCTCGGGAAGTTAAACAGTTGAGAAATAAAAGTATAGCCCTAGTGAAAGTTTTATGGCAATGACATGGGGTCAAATTCGCTACGTAGGAACCTGAGGAGGCAATGAGAAAGCAGTACCCGAACTTATTTTCTGGTAAGATTTTCAGGGACGAAAATCCCTAAAGGGGGGATAGTTGTAACAGCCTAATTTTGGGCCTAGTCAGAACAATGGTTTCGGGACCATGAATTTGACGTAGAAAAACTTGTTTTTATTACATTTTCATGGTCTATAGTTTTACGGAATCATTTCGTGAAAATTTTGACGTTTGAGCACTCAATTTAGCAAAAAGGACTAAATTGTAAAAAGTGTAAAAGTTGAGCTCTACATGCTAGAGGTGTCTAATTGTTATGAAATTTTAAATTGAAGGTCCTTAGATGGAATTAGACTATTTTACTTTAAGTTGGACAAAAATAGACATGAGGTAAGAGAATTTTAGCGTTTTGAGAAAAGGGCATTTTGGTCATTTAGTAATTAAAAGAATTAAAAAGCAAAAATCAAGCCAAAATTTAGTCCAACTTCTTCATGCTTAGTTGAAAATTAAAAGAGAAGCCATAGCTAGGGTTTGGCCACTTTCAAGCTCGATTGTAAGTCCATTCTTGCCCCGTTTTTGATGCTCTTTACGTTTTTAAAGTCGTTATCACTCGATCTATCTATTTTTACCATTAATTTGAGAAATGATTAAGGTCTAAGGTTTGACCCATGTTACATATGTGTGTATTTTGATGTCTAATGGTAGAAAATATGTGTCTAGTGTATGATAAACAACTTTTGCTAGGTGATTTTTTATGAAAATATTAAAAGGACCAATTTGTAAAAAGGCTATAAAATGTGTGTAAAAGTGTGACTAAATGAAAAATGTGGGTTGTTATAAGCATAAAAGAGGTTCAGCTAGGCTTGGGTCTTGATGAAATTGAATAGATTTCATTTTACGAGCCTAAGGACTGAAATGTAAATCTGTCAAAGTTTAGGGGCAAAAATGTAATTTTACCATAAGGTAAGTTTTGACTGAATTGAGTAATGTGATTAATAAATGAGTTAAATTTTCTATTATAGATCAACAGAAATGAGGTTTGGACCTAGACCGGGGGAAGAACAAAGTATTTGACGATTACATCCGTTTCCTACTATTTTTGTACCTAGGTAAGTTCGTATGTAAATAATGCATTGCTATTTATGCTTTAATTGCTTTAATATTGTATGAATTGTGATTTTCTCTTGAACGTGATCGACAAAGTTTGATAAGTGAGAAATCCCGGTTGAACCTTAGGAATAGATAGGATAAAAATGTCATGACATTAGGGTTATTTGAGATTACGTGTAAGACCATATCTGGGATATGGCATCGATATGAGGATTCGTGTAAGACCATAGTTGGGCTACTGGCATCAATACAAGATCCCATGTAAGACCATATCTGGGATATAGCATTGGTATGGTACTATATGTGCAAGAGTCCCGAGTATCCTTTAGTATTCCAAGTGATTTAACTGGAAATGCAACGATAATGTCAATATTGTGAAAGACTATGGTATGCTGTAAATTGGTACAGGTATGTACATAAAACTCATACTTAATTAGCTTGATATGTGATGAATCCCTCGATAAGGTTGTGATTGAGTAAGTTTGGTTATGAGATTTATAATGACATTTATGTTAATTTACTTCAAGTTAATTGTATGTTAAATGTGATTTTATAGTGCTTATTATTTGCATGGGAACTTACTAAGCTTTATAGCTTACACCCCTTTTTTTTTCCCTTGTCTTATAGTGTCACCAAGCCAGCTCAGGGATCGGAGATTGTCGGAGATCCAGTCACACTATCAACTTAATATTTTGGGTACCAATGATTTCAATATTTTAAGTTATGGCATGTATAGGGACTTGATCATTTTGTTATGTGTCATAATTGATTTGGCCAAATGTGTTGGCTTATGTTGGTTGATAATTCATTTTATCAATGGCCATTGAAATTTGCTAATGTTGATCTAATATTAATTTAAGTATATATGCATATGATGATGTCTTTCATGGATATGGGAAATGGCGTGATTTGAGTTGAGATATATGTGATGTTTATGTATGATAAATGATAGCATCTGAATGAGGTATTAATGCCTTGGTTGTGGCTGATTTGGTTGAATGTATATACTTAGAATGGTGCTATGTTTTGTAGTGTAGGTTTGTACATGGAAGGGTGACAATATGGCTTGGAAATAGCTTTATTTTTGTCTACGCGGGTAGACACACGGGCGTGGGTCTAGGCCGTATGTGACATACGGCTTGCCCCATGGCCGTGTGATTCATCTGTGTGTCCCCTGAACCTTAATTGTTGCAAAACAGAATGCTCAGTATTGAGCACACGGGCGTGTGTCTCAACCGTGTGGACGGCACGGCCTCAGGAATTGGCGTGTGCTTGGGCGTGTGAAGTTTGCACCTATTTTATGAAAAATTATGAAAATTAAATCGACCATACGGCTTAAGCACACGGGCGTGTGCCTTGGCCGTGTGACTACAATTTGTTCTTGGATGACAAACAGAACGTTACACAGGTTAGGGACACGGGCGTGTGTGACCATACGGCCTGCCCACACGAGCATGTCTCAAGCCACGCGGGCATGTGGCCCTTAAAACATGAAAAATTTTCTAAGTGTTGTAAAATTTTCTAAAGTTCTCAGTTTAGTCCCAAACCTCTCCCAATGTATGCTTTAGGCCTCGTAGGCTCGTTTTAGGGACGATGTGAATGTAAATGAAAATTTTAAAATTTGGATGGAAATTTACGTCTCGATTTTGTATGTTTGCTTATGTTTTAAGTCTAGTAATGCCTCGTACCCTGTTCTGGCGTTTAAAACGGGTAAGGGGTGTTACATGGTGTCTACTTAATTTGATTCTAAGATATAGTTTTTTAGAATTGAAAATGGTACAAAGTACAATTTTGATACCTATTTGGAGTCTTATCGGATAATTTATCAAACAACTTATCACAGTACTAGTTCACAGAATGGGGTTGCTGAAAGGAAAAATGGACATATTCTAGAAGTCATTAGATCTCTTATGTTTTCCATAAACCTTCCAAAACCATTCTGGGGGGACACAACTCTTATAGTCGCCTACCTTATTAATAGAATGTCACTCAAAACCCTTAATTTTAAAAGTCCCTTAGAAACTTTACAAGGTAAAAATAATTGTACTATTCTTCCCTGGATATTTGGATGTGTCTGTTATGTCAATGATTGGAAAGCAGGAAAATTAGATCTATAAGCCCTTAAATGTGTGTTCATTGGGTATTCTCCAACACAGAAAGGTTACAAGTTTTATCATCCTCCTTCACAATGAACTTTCATTAGTATGGATGTTACATTCAAAGAAACTGAGCTCTATTATGGTACAACTCAATCACCCCTTCAAGGGGAGAACAATGAGAGAGAAAAAGTGATACCTGACTTAGTAACTATTGAAAACCTTATTCCAGAAAACACCATTGTTCAAGGGGAAGTTACTGCTCAGAGGAAGACTACTATTCAAAAAGAGATTGTTAGGCGTTTGGACAAACTAGATTTAAAGAATTATTCAAGAAGGCTTAAAACAAAAGAAGCCATCATACAACCTACTATGTGCCAAGAATCTTCCTCTTCTAAAGGGTTACCCCTTAATGATTTAGATAAACCAATTGCCCAAAGAAAAAGTGTTAGAGCCTGTACTAGACACCCTATGTCTAACATTATCTCTTATGACTCATTATACTTTCCCTATAAAGCCTTTACCCTGTCTTTGTCCTTTGTGTTTATTCCACGGGATTGCCGTGAAGCATTTGAAGATCCCAAGTGGAAAGAAGCCATGGTTGAAGAAATGAAGGCACTAAAAAAGAATGAGAATTGGGAGCTAGTAACTCCTCCAGTAGACAAGAATTTGGTGGGATGCAAATGGGTGTTTTCTGTGAAACACAAGTTTGATGGTTCGATTGAAAGGTACAAAACCAGACTGGTTGCTAATGGCTTCACTCAAACTTATAAAGTAGACTATAAAGAGATGTTTACCCCTGTTGCCAAAATGAACACCATCAGAATTTTGTTATCTTGTGCAGTCAACCTTGACTGGAACCTACAACAATTTGATGTAAAGAATGCATTCCTACATGGAGAATTAGAAGACGAAGTATATATGGAGATTCCTCATGGATTTGATAATGCAAAAATTCAAGGGAAAGTATGCATACTGAAGAAAGCTTTGTATGGATTAAAACAATCTCCCAGAACATGGTTTGACAGATTTCGCAAAGCTATGATCACTTTTGGTTATCAACAAAGAAATATTGATCATACCCTTTTTATGAAACATCACAAGGGTAATATCACTCTTCTTATTGTATATGTTGATGACATAGTGATGATAGGAGATGATGAGGAAGAAATGGCTCAACTAAAACAATGTTTGGCTCAAGAATTTGAAATAAAATATCTAGGGAAGTTACAATATTTCTTGGGAATTGAAGTTGCCAGATCAAAGAAAGGAACCTCCATATCTCAAAGAAAATACATCCTAGACCTCTTGACTGAGACATGTATGATGGGATACAAACCTACAAAATAGCCTATATAAATAAGTTGCAGGCAGAATAGGAGAGTCAGTGAATAAAGAAAGATATTAGAGATTGGTTGGTAGACTAATTTATCTCACACACACTAGACTTCACATAACATATGCAGTCAGTTTGGTAAGTTAGTTTATACATGATCCATGAGAGTCTCATATGTAGGTTGTCTTTTGCATTCTACAGTACCTAAAGTCTACCCCAAGAAAAGGGTCACCTCTACAACACCCCTAACCCATCTCCGTCGTTGGAATAGGGTTACTGGGCATTACAATTCAATTCAAGACATTTACATTCAATCACAAATAGTTATGCAAAAAGAATAATATAATTCAATAATTATTATAATTTTAAATAGAAATAAATTTATGGGCATAAAATCGAGCCTACCGGGCCGTAAAAGTAGTTTAGGAACATTCCAGGATAAATTTGAAACAAAACAAAAAAGTATGGAAAAACTTGAAAATTTTGAAAATAGGGGTCACACAACCGAGTGACAGAGCCCAGACCATGTGGATATTTGAAGTCTGGACACACGGCCATGTCCCAACCCGTGTGTTCGCCCGTGTGAGTATATGAAATAGGGCCACACAACTGTGTCACAGGCAGTGTGACAAACCGTGTGTATATTCAAATTATGGAAACAAAGTCATGTCGCTGGCTGTGTGACAGCCCGTGTGTGCATTCGATGTTGGGTCACATGGCCATGTCGGAAGCCATTCACCAGGCCATGCTTGAAACTATTTTAAGACACAGGGCTGTGTAACAAACCATGCCTCAGGCCGTGTGAAACCTGCAGCTAACACAATAAAGACACATGGCCATGTAAGGTGGCCATGTGTGTCACACGGCTGTGTAATAGCTCGTGTCCCAGGCTGTATACACCAAAATGTACATTCAAAATCAAGTTTACCATATTTAATTTACTTGGAGAACAAGCAATCCAATTACCATCAATTATACTTACTCGAAACATGATTAAACAAGCTCAAAACATGCTAAAACATCCATCCTAAGTGCCTAAACAATGTTCCCTCATTGACACCACAATTTAATAACCATATCAATATTTCATCTCAACTATAATATATGCAATCAAAATACTCAAACATCTTTAATATTTCATACCAAAACACCACTTCCTTCAATCCATAATTCAAATTATCATATTCACACTCTTTTATAAGACTTAGGCCACATATAACAAGTAAGTTCTATACATACAAATATGCCAAACCAAAACCATATTCACATGTACCCAAAAACTATCTAAAGACAAGCATCATTCAAATTCAACCAACCTCATAAAAAACTAATATGATTTCAATTCACCTAAGTTAAACATTCAAAAACTACCACAAGATTTTTGGATAGTGTGATTCTTTGATTCGATCCAATCTTCTCTTTCTACAATAACATATCTACAAGAAAACAATGAAAAAGACACAAGTAAGCTTACTTAAGCTTAGTAAGTTCCACGGATTAAAAATAGTTAACTTACTGAATAAACTTGTCTAATATAGAATACAAAAAAATCATAAATCATAATCCTATCATCCATAATCGAATCACAGTGAGTTTTAAACTTAATTGCAAATGGAACAATCCAATTAATTACATTATACCATTGAAAATAAACACAATGAACGTTATAACAGACTCGGATACACGGTTAATCATCCAAACATACCAAAACGCTCAAATAAGCTAACCATCCGAGAACATACCTGGGTATTAAGTGCCAAGCGCATAGGCTAACATCCCTCTGAAACACATCTCGACACTGAGTACCAAGCTTGAAGGCTTTATATCTGCCCCCAGAACACACTTGAATCACTCTAATAAGACGTGATAGTTCACAACAAATGTTGAACTTCAATATATTCAATAAACAAGAATAAAACAGAATCATCATCTCAACATAAATCAATCACATATAGCATGCGATATAACCTATTGGCATGCCAATCGTATCTTATCCTACATTCACCAGTTCACTTTTTTATCAAATAACAACATTCAATATGATTTCTATCTCAAATCAACCCACTTACTACACTCCAACAATTTTAAGTCATTTAGAAATTTCATTTCGTAATTAATTAAATGCTTAAATTATACTAAAATTAAACCATATGAACTTACCAGGGCCAAACTGCAGAAACAATAAAAGTTCAAGGACTGATCAACAACCTTTCATTTTCCACGATTATCAACTTGCCCTTGATTTATAATACAATTTATTGCAATTATTAACATCTAATTCATTAACTATTCAATTTAATACATATAATTACTTATTTACACTTTTACACATTTGCCCCAAACATTTACTTTTTACACAATTTAGTCTATAATACTAAACAAGCCAATTCCCATAATTAATACATAAAACCAATACTGTTGAATATTTAACCCTACATATACAATTCATAAATTATAAAATTTCTCATGAAATCCCTCTCATTTAAAATTTTAATCAATTCAATCCCCATTTTCAAAATATATAAAAATTTACTTAATAAAATAATTCAAAATCCACGTTAAACACCCAACACATACTCTTTTAAGTAAAAAGCTTCCAAAAAAAATTAATGGTAGACTTTCTAATATTCAACAATTTCTCTAATTAATCCCTAAACTACTTAGATATTAAGGCAACATCGTAAAAATATCAAAAACATCACAAATGGGCAAGAAATGGCTTACATGCAAAGACTCAACACCAAACAAATCTTGAAGCTCTCCCCCAACAATGGCATTCAGCCAAAAGAAGAAAGCATGGAAAAGATGATACCTTATCATCTGTTGTTTATTTAATTTTATCAAATTACTAAAATAGCCTTTAAAAATAATAAGAATTTCAAACTAACCAAGCCATCATCACCCATTATAAATAATATGGGCTAATTACCATAATGATCCTCCTTTTCAAAATTCTTTATCTATTTACTCATTTAACTAAAAGAAATCTAACTTTTTTAATCTTTTAAAATTAAGTCCTTTTTTAGTAATTAACTATCTAAATGATAAAATTTCTTAACAAAAATTTAATAAACATTACTGACCTCATAAATATTAATTTTTAATGTTTACAGACTAACACACCGGAGTCGTGGTCCTAAAACTACTATTTTCGACACGAATGAAAATCGGGTTGTTATAACCCTCCTCCTTTAGGAAATTTTGTCCTTGAAATTGTTACCTGAGAATAAATTCAAGTATTGCTATTTCATTGAGTCTTCAGTTTCCTAAGTGGCTTCCTCAATACCATGTCGGTTCCATAAAACTTTTACTAATGGTACCCGTTTAGTCCTGAGTTTATTTCCTTCACGAGCCAAAATTTTTATCGGTTCCTCAGAATACGAAAAATCTGGTTGTAACTTAATTTCACTGGAAGTAATTACATGCGAAGGAACTAATCTGTACCATCTCAGCATCGAAACATGAAAAATATTGTGAAATTTTCTCAAGCTTGGGAAGTAAAGCTAATACGTATGCTACAGGACCAATTCTCTCAATGATCTCATACAATCCAATAAATATTGGACTCAATTTCCCTTTTCTATCAAATTGAAGCACTTTCTTCCACAGTGAAACTTTCA
Organism: Gossypium anomalum; assembly: GCA_025698475.1. Taxonomy (NCBI): domain Eukaryota; kingdom Viridiplantae; phylum Streptophyta; class Magnoliopsida; order Malvales; family Malvaceae; genus Gossypium; species Gossypium anomalum. The sequence continues at coordinate 20,508,255 of CM046957.1, forward strand.
AAAACACACAATCACCAACGGCAAATTCTGTATCTTTTTTTTTTCAAATCCATGTATGACTTCTGACAATCAAATGCAACTTTTAAACAATCATGAATAATATGGACCTTATCTTTAGTTTCACAAATTAAATTGGTGCCAACTAACTTAGAGTCACTTAACTCTGACCAATAAAATGGTGTTCTACATTTTCTTCTGTACAAAGCTTCAAACAGTGCCATTTTATTACTAGACTGATAACTGTTGTTATAAGCAAATTCTGCCAACGGCAGATATTTTTCCCAACTACCTTTAAACTGAAGAGTACTACATCGTCACATGTCCTCTAAAATCTGTATCACCCGTTCTAGTTGTCTTTCTGCCTACAGATGAAATGTTGTACTGAAATTGAGTTTCATGCCTAAAGCCTCGTAAAGTTTACCCCAAAATCTAGATGCGAACCTCGAATCTCGATTTGAAATAATAGATATTGACACTCCGTGCAATCTGACGATCTCTGACACTTACAACTCAACTAATTTTTCAAGGGAATAATCTTTTCTGACTGGAATAAAATGAGCCGACTTTGTCAATCTGTCAATAATAACCAAGATTGAATCTTTTTTTCTCAATGATATCGGTAATCCAGATACAAAATCCATCATAACTCATTCTCATTTCTACTCGGGAATTATAATTAGTTGTAATAACCTTGATAGTACCTGATGTTCTGCCTTCACCTGTTGACAAACCAGACATTTCGCCACAAATTTCGAAATATCTTGTTTCATACTAGACCACCCATATTTTAGTACTGCCCAGATGAATTGAATATGTACTACTGTGAGCCTCAGATAAAATATCTCATTTCAATTCTAGATCATTTGGAACCCATATTCTATTGCGAAAGTACAACATATCATCTGAATCAACCCTAAATTCTGTAGACTGATCGTTCTAAATCTATTCTTTATTAGATATTACTTTTGGGTAATTATTTTGTAACTCCTGAATTTGTTGAAGAAATACCAGCCTAGTTTTTAATTTAGCAAAAAATGAACCATCACAATTCCAAGTCAACTGAGTGTTAAACTCTCTCAAAGCAAATAGTGATTTTCTACTCAACGCATCTGCAACCACATTAGCTTTTCCCAGATGATAGTTAATAATAAGATTGTAACCTTTCAACAACTCAAGCCATCGTCGCTGCCTCAAATTTAATCCTTTTTGAGTCATCAAATATTTGGGGCTTTTGGGATCTGTAAATATATGACATTTTTCACCGTACAAATAGTGTCATCAAATCTTTAAAGCAAAAACGATCGCGGCAAATTCAAGATCGTAAGTCGGGTAGTTTCTTTTATGTGGCTTTAACTAGCGAGAAGCATATGCTATTACTTCCCAGCTTGTATCAATACACAACCCAATCTACTAAGCAACATGTAACACCCGTCACCTGTATTCAACGCCGAAATAGGTTTATGGAGCATTACCGAACATATTATACAATTACACATACATTTTCAAGTTCCAAATAATCATCATTCAACAACATACATATCGTAGTTAGTGTAAGCCTATGAGGCCTAAAACATGTATTCGGGGTGGTTTGAAACTAAACTGAAAACTTAGGAAACTTTTGGAACACTTATAAAGTTTTTACAAAATACAGGGGACACACGGCCCTGTGGCCGGGCCGTGTGAAAGGCACACCCATGTCACAGGTCGTGCGGACATTTGAAATGGAATCACATACCCGTGTCCTAGCCCATGTTTGACCCCGTGTAACTCTCTGACTTGGGTCACATGACCAACACACACGCTCGTGTGACTAGCCTGTGTACCCTAGAATTAGCCACACACGCTCATGTTCCAGGCCGTGCAAAACCTGTAGGGTATACTGACTTATGCCACACGGCCAAGTCACACGCCCGTGTGCTAAGCCTTGTGGAGCATACTAACTTGATTTCTAATTCAACACCAGAGGATACACAGATGTGTAACCTGACCGTGTGTCACACATGGTTGAGACACATGCCCATGTCTCTGCCCATGTAGACAAAAATAGGCTATTTACCAAGCCATTTTGCCAACCAAATTTGTATACACCTGCATCAAACTAATTGGCACCAAAATAAGACATAAAAAGGCATTCAATCAACGTCATTCAAGCATCATTTATACCATTTCAATACCAACCAATACCAAACATATCAATACCATAATATGCTATTCAATACCAAAATCTCATAATCTCAAATCAACAATACAACCACTTTCAACTATGCATCATTTATCCTAATCTCACAAACATACCAAATTCAATTCACAACAATTTAGTACCCCTAATTACCAAATATCATCAAGCATTACATATCCATTATTAAACACATAACCAAAACAATATGCACATATGAAAACACAACAAAACCAACTAAATTAAGCCAACTCTCATGGCTATATATACAAAACCAAAACATTAATATTTACAAGCCATTTCAAATGACCAAATTCATTTTCAAACTATATATCAAAATGACCATCACTCCTACACATGCCATATACTCAAAATACTTAAATTCAAAAGTACCAAAGCGATAGTAGGATAGTGTGATGAAATCTCTGATGGTCCCTGAATCCGAGTTAGCTTTGATTTCACTATAAACATAGAAAAATTAAACAAAGTAAGCTATAAAGCTTAGTAAGCTCGTATGAAATAAACTCAATTAATTATAAATACACAATTCAACCAACTAAATATATCATCACATAACTCATATTAGCTAACAAATCTTCCACATAATCAATCACAAGATTAGTCGCGAAATTCATAAGTTTCATCGATTCCATACTTATACGATACTTGTACATACCTGTACCATCTCTTACTGGTCTCGTGCTTATCCATGTCTTTGACATACCTGTTGAACCATTTGAAATAATACAGGATACTCGAGAATCTCGCATCTTAAGTGCCAATATATATAGCCGAAGCTATCTTAATATCTCTTACACCGAAGTGCCAATACATAGCCGAAGCTACCTCAATATCATATCTCAATAATGCTCACCCTCGAGCTATCAACGAGTCTGCTCAAGCAAGCTGATGGTCATGAAGTAACTACATGATGCTACTCACACAAGCTGAAGAGAATCCGCAACACATGCTGGAATAACTCAGCCACCGATAGGACGTACGGACCAGTGCCCAAAATAATAATAACCCCATAATGACATGTCATTCGTATCCTAATCTATTCCTAAAGTTCAATCAGGATTTCACGTTACCAAACCGTCATTGAATGTGTCCCCAAGGTCGTATTTACAATTTATGCAATATCAAAGCATTTAAAAATCCAATTATAACAATGCTTATTACATACGAACTTACCTCGGATACAAAAATGGTGAATTAAGTCGATTAATCTGAAACTTTGTTCTTTCCCCGATCTAAATCCGTATTTCACCTTTCTTGGTTTAAATATAATCAAAATTAACTTATTTAATAATCTCTCTATTCAATTTAGTCCACAATATACATTAAGGAGATTTTACACATTTTCCCCTAACATTTCAACATTTTTACAATTTAGTCCTTATTTCATAAAATTACAAATTCATTCAATTCAACCAAAACCCATACTAGTTGAATTTCAATTAGGTCCCTAGCAGCCCATATTTTTCATTTATTTCACAATTTAACCATGAATTTTACACATTTCACAATTTAACCCCTAATTGACAATTTTGTCAAAAAAACACTTTACAAATGTTGTTTATCTAATAACAAGCATGCAGTTTCTATCATCAAACATCAAAATACATATAGATTCATCAATGTAAAAACCCTAAACCTTTAAAAATTTTGCAAAATTGTCCCTGGGCTAGCTAGACTAAGCTGCAACGATCTCAAAAACATAGAAATCATTTAAAACGGGACAATATTTACTCACCAATTGAGCTAGGAAGCTTGGCTGAACATATCCTGTAACATCCTGATTTTCGAATTTATTCGCGGTTCTCAATATTTTGGTAAAGTTTTTAAAATTTTGTAGTTGGATGTGAAATTAATATTTTGAGTAGGTAAATGGGCTTATGGAAGGCCCATGTATTGGTCAAAACCCAGTTGAATTTTTGAATTTTGGATTTAAGAGTTAGGGGTTCTGGCTAGGTGGCCCTTATATAGAGTTATGGGTAAAATGCATCACAAATGAGCCTCTAGTAAAGTGGCTAAGTGACGCCACTAGGGAGCTATAAGGGTGGCGTGTAAGTGGTTTGGGAAGGCATGGGATCGATTCCCTGTGTTGGCAAATAGATGCATTTATTTTTAAGTGCAGGAAGGGTAAGTGTTGGAGTCCAAGTGGATTCTACTAAAGGAGAGTTTGGATTCGGTCAAATGCATGATTTAAGGAGTGATAAGGGGAGAGTTTTTAGGGATTTGATATAAGGATAGGAGTTGGCCGAATATAGGGAGCCGGAGAGGATTTCATGCAAGGGTTATTAGGTTAGTATTTCGCACCTAGGGATTAGTTGTGCCGTTTTTCCCTTTGGCTAGTTGTTCTCTCTTTTTCTCTCGACAGTAAGAATCTACCATATCTTCTTCCATCTTTTCTTTCTTCTTCTTCTTCCAAACCAGCCCACTTTTTCCCTCCCTTCATCCATTAAATCGTTCCTTCATCTCTACTTCTGCCGTAATATCGCGAAAAGCTGAAAATTGTGAAGTCAAGGTGGTGCCGATTTTTGTTGACCAACAACCATTTTCCTTCTTTTTCTTACTTGTCGGTGATCAATTCCCTTATCTTCTAGGCATAGACGGATTCAAGAAGAGGAGACTGTGGTAAGTGTTCAAACTTTAAGCGATCTCTTTTATGGCTGTTAACAAGGGCCGAAACCCCTATGGTTTAGGGAGGTGGCCGAATATGGGTTTAGGCTTATGGGTTTCTTCTTTTAATAATTTTATGATTTCTATAGTGAAGGAGCAGTAAGGCATAGTGACGACTTGAGTCGGTTTGAATCTCTGGAGTGGCTAGATCTATTCAATCAGTATCGGCAAGGTAAGATTTTTAAGGCTATTTTGGATGGTGGCCGAATGTGTAAGTATTAATATAAGTTGGTTGGTGTTTTGGGTCATTAATGGAAGTTGATTTATTAATGGTGGATTATAGGAGAAATCGTGTAGGAGATCTCGTGGAGGAATATCACCAAATAGGTGTGTAACGAACCCTTTTCATAGCTTAAAGCAATAAATGCCGAAAAGCCGAAATGCCGAAATTCTGGCAATTCGAGGACTTGTGAGTAAGCGAACGCTCACTAGTTAGTTTGAGTCGATGAGTTGAGGAACAAAAACGATGGAAACGGTAAGAATGTGATTTTTGGCATATTCGGTAAGTTGGGCCTCGAGAGGTCGAGGTAGGGCCATTGGGTTTTCAGGCCAATCGGAAAAAGTGGGCCAGATTCACCGTTTGATCCTATGAGCTATAGTAATTGATAATGAGCATGGAAACCCTAGTATTTGGTAAAATTATGAAAATACCCCTGTAATATGAAAATGACTATTTTGCCCCTAGGTAAAAATGACCATTATACCCCTAGGGTTAATTATGAAGTATATACATGGGATTTGATAAAAGTGGTATGTATGATATGCACATGATATGTATGATATGCACATGAAATGTATGATATGCACATGACATGTATGGTATGCACATGATATGTATGAGATATACATGATAAATTCATTATATGCATTTGGGTTGGGTTTTATATATGGATGGAGGAAGTGCAAAGGGCTTATGCCCCAGTTTACCTGAAATGGGCTTATGCCCCAGTTATTAAAAGGGCTTATGCCCCAGTTATTAAAAGAGGCTAGGCCTCCAGTTATATGATAAAGCAGCTATGCTGCCAGTGGAGAGTTTTGGTTGGGTGGGTTGAGTTATTCCCCACATGGAGAGCTTGGTTGGTACGGGTGGAGAGTAGCGGATGGTGGGTCGAGTAGTCTCCCCAAATGGGCTTGCATTCATGCATTAATATTACATGTGATATTGAAATGGGCCTATGGGCCATACCGATTTCTGTAAAGGCTACGGCCCAGTATTATGAAATATGAATAATGAAAAGGCTTCGGCCCAGTGTTATGAATAATGAAAAGGCTTCGGTCCAGTATATGTGATAGTTAAATTTGGGCTTAGGCCCAGTAAGCTGATATTGTTTTGGGCTCTGAAAGGGGCTTGTTGCACATTGAGTTTCCAAACTCACCCCTTTCTTTCTTATCTTTACAGGTGAGCCTTGACTTGGGGACTTGGAGCCGGAGGGGGATTCAGAGTGGCCACGGTGATCGCTTTTGGGCTTTTGAATAAGTAATGGGTTTTCACTAAGGTTACTTTATTTATCATCTATTTTCGGGTTGTAATAAGGCCATTTTAACTTTAACTTTATTTCTTTTCTTTTCTGGATTATGTTGTTTAAATTGGCTGATAATAAATAAAATGGGCTAGACTTAGGACGTGTTTTCAAAATGATACCTATTTATAAAATAACACAGTGTCACATATAAATGGTATAACAAAGATAACCACTTGAAGAAGATTACAACTCGTTTACCAAAGTGTGGCAATGGTTGTGGGCATGTCTAGGATTGGATCTATTCGGGAGCTTGGTATTTAAGCAGCCTTCATGGCTCACCTCCTCTGTTTCGGATACCTACCTGGTGCCCAGCTTCCATTCACTTTGGTTAGCCAGCATTAGGCGGTTTTTAGATAATAAAACGAAATATGGATTTTTAAAATACGTGTGACACGTCAGATTCGGCCATAACGACCAGGCCGGGTTTGGGGTGTTACATATCCATGGTTTCTCTAGGTTAGAATCAGTTGAAGAAGAAGATGGACATAAAAGAGTGGTTTTTGTTTTATTTATTTTAGTTTATTACACTAGTTACTAAATTACCCGTTACTAATACATTAAAACTTATATAAGTAATGTCCATAAATGTCCATTTAAACAACCAATGGTCTATTTATGACATAACCCCCTCATTTATTTAATTTAATAACCAAATAGTACTTTTAGCTATTAAAATATCACTTTTGCACTTTACGTGATTTAGTCCTTTTTATCAAATTAACCATTCAAACGATAAAATTTCTTAACGAAAATTTTTCACAATCATACTATCATGCTGTAGACATTAAATAATAATAAAATAATTATTTCAACTTCAAATTTGTGGTCCCAAAACCACTATTCTGATTCGACTAAAAACGGACTGTTACACAACACATCACTATAAACAACATCTTTCCCGGATTCAGGCTAAGTCAGAACAGGAGCTTCCATCAACATGTTTTTCAACTGATCAAAGCTCTACTAAAATTTATCTGACCAAATGAACTCAACATTTTTCTACAATAGCTTGGTCATCGGTAAAGCAACTATCAAGAAATTCTTAACAAAACGACTATAATAACCAACTAAGCCCAGAAAACTATGTACCCCATAAATAGTCTTCGGAGCTTTCCAGTTAACAATAGTAGAAATTTTACTTGGATCAACATGAATACCATCTGTAGAAAATTATGTGACCGAGAAATCCAACCTCACGAAGCCAAAATTTACATTTACTGAATTTTGCATACAATTATTTCTAGCGTAAAATCTGTAGAACAATCTGTAAATGCTGAGCATGCTCGACCTCTGTTTTAGAATAGATTATGATATCATCAATAAATACAACCACAAATATATCTAAAGGATGTTGAAAAACTTGATTCATTAAATCCGAAAAAGCAGTAGGAGTATTTGCTAGTCCGAACGGCATCACTAGAAATTCGTAGTGACCATATCGAGTTTTAAAAGTAGTTTTTAACACGTCAACATATTTAACTCGAAATTGATAATAACCCGATCTAAGATCTATATTTGAGAATATTGTCGCACATTTCAACTGATCAAATAAATTGTCGATCCAAGGTAAAGGATATTTATTTTTTATTGTAACATTATTCAACTACCTATGATCAATATATAATCTCAATGACATGTCTTTCTTTTTCACGAATAACACAGGTGCACCTCAAGGAGACACACTCAACCGAATAAAACCTCTGTCTAACAATTCTTGCAATTGTGTCTTAAGTTTTTCAACTCAGCTGGTGCCATTCTATATAGTGAGATTAATATTAACGCAGTTCCAGGCATCAAATCAATACCAAATTCAACTTTAGGACATAAATCTGTGAACTAATTTACATTTGATACCTGATCGAGCTTTGACTCTGAATCTCGAGTATCAAGAATATAGGCTAAAAATGCCTCACAACCTTTTCGAATTAATTTGTGTCGAAATAGCTGAAATAACTCTAGTAACACTTCTTGATCTATCAACTCAACTATAATCATTTCACCTATCTGACATCTCAAATCAACTCGTTTCTATCTATAGTTTACCACAACGTCATGTAGCGTCAACCAATTCATTCCTATATCAAATTTCCAAAAGGCAACAATATAGGAAAATCAAAACCCTAAATTCTCAGTGGACATTTACAACATATTGAATTAACTAACACACTATGACCCAGTGGATTAGTAACTCTGGCATCAAACTCTGTTAACTCAATAGGTAAATTCTTATCTGTTACTAATGCTGTGCAAATATATGACTGAGTTGACCCAAGGTCAATCAATGCATACACAGTAACATCAAAGAGATAGAATGTACCAGCAATAATGTCAGGTGCAGCATCTTCCTCTCTGGCTCAGATAGCGTATCCTCGTGCAGGAGCTCTAGCCTCTGATCGGCCAGTTGTGTCTTTAGTGCCACTTCAATTTACTCTAGGATTATTACTCTGGCCGGGACGTCTACTCTTCTGAGGTGTTGACATTTTCTTTTCATTCTTTTCTTCATTTTCTCCTGCTAACCTTGGACAATTCTGCACAGGGTGATCTGTTGAACCACATCTGTAACATGCACCTATTTTAGCCCTGCACTCACCGACATGTAATCTACCACAGTGTTCAGACGTAGATCTCGAAACATATTAGACACTAGCCACGATATCAACAGGTTTAATCTGAAACTTTGAATCATGTCCACTAACTTGTTTTTACTCGAAAATCTAGATGGTGAAGTAATACGGCAAAAATATTCCTTTAGCTTCTTTGTCGATGGTACAAAAAATGACTTGGAAAAACCTCTTTTCCTAAAATCTCGAGCCTTTCTTTCTCTCTGTTTCTTGTTGTTATACACTTCCTCTATCTTTTCAGCCCGATCAGATAATACCACGAATTATCGTATTTTAGTTCCTCCAATCATCATCTTGATTTCATCATTTAAACCATCTTCGAATCTGATGCACATTTCTTCCCCATTCAGAACAATTTCACGAGCATACTTACTGAGATGTACAAACTCTTTTTCATACTCAACCATTGATTTATTTCCCTACTTTAGTTCAAGGAATTCCTTCTTTCTCCGATCTAAGTAACGTTTGCTGACATACTTCTTTTTAAACTTAGTATTAAAGAAATCCCAATTAACATTTTCTCTTGGTACAATAGTTGTTAACGTCAACCACCAACTATAAGTTTCATCTTTCAATAACGATACAGCACATCTCAAATAATTGTTAAAAGAGCAGTCCATTTCATCAAAAACTTGTTGGATATTCTTAAGCCAATACTCGGCTTTAGAAGGATCATCATCAGTTTTTCCCTTAATTTCCCAGCTCTACACTTTCTAACTTTACCAGCAGGGATCCATCAACTCGTTTCGGTCATCTGAGAGGGTGGAATTATTACATGAGGTACTACAGGGGGTGGAGGTTGTTGAGCCACCGGATTGTCTCGCATGAATTCTATGAGCCATTGGCCCATTAAACCAAAGAAAATGTTTTTGACTTCATTTTTTGAGATCTAAGGAATCGATAAACTACAACTCGCTTCTTATTTAGTAGTCGGAACATTACTATTAACTTTATCAATGTCAGCATGTTTAGATTATATCAATATCTTTAATATCTATAAGAAAAATAGAGGTTAGATCGAACCATCAATATCACACCATCAAAGGTATATATGGCATGTAATTGATAAACTCCAAGCACGCTACATTCAGTCCGAGCATCAACTAAACCATAGCTTTGATACCACTAAATGTAACACTCTTAACTCGTCTCCGTCATCAGAATAGGGTTACAGAGCATTACAATTCAATTCAAGATATTTACATTCAAACAAAAATAGTTATGCAAAAAGAATTATATCATTCAATAATTATTATAATTCGAAATAGATATACATTTATGGGCATAAAATCGAGCCTACTGAACCCTAAAAATAGTTTAAGAACATTCCGAGATCAATTTGAAACAAAACAAAAAAGTATGGAAAAACTTGAAAATTTTTAAAATAGGGGCCACACGGCCGTGTGGCTAGGCCGTGTGACAGAGGCCAAAGTGTGTGGATATTCAAATTTTGGACACACGGTCCTGTCCCAACCCGTGTGTCCACCCATGTGAGTATTTGAAATAATGCCACACGACTGTGTCATTGTCTGTTTGTCAGCCCATGTTTGCATTCGAGCCGTGTCGCCAGTCATATGCCAGACCATGCTCGAAATTATTTTGAGACACATGGCCGTGTCGCAGACCGTATCTTAGACTGTGTGGAGGCTACACCTAACACAATAAGGACACACAGTCGTGTGGAGTGGCTGTGTGTGACACACGGCAGTGTGAAAACTCATGTTCCAGGCCGTATGCACCAAAATGTACCTTCAAAATCAAATTTACCATATTCAATTTACTTGGACAATAAGCAATCCAGTTACCATCAATTATACCTACTCAAAACATGATTAAACAAGCTTAAAACATGTTAAAACATCTATCCTAAGTGTCTAACCAATATGCCCTCGTTGACACCACAATTCAATAATCATATCAATATTTCATCTCAACTATATTATATGCAATCAAAATACTCAAACACTGTTAACATTTCATACCAAAACACCACTTTCTTCAATCTATAATTCAAATTGCCATATTCACACTCTTTTATAAGACTTAGGCCACATATTACAAGTAAGTTCCACACATACAAATATACCAAACCAAAACCATATTCACATACACCTAAAAACTATATAAAGACAAGCATCATTCAAATTCAACCAACCTCCTAAATAAATAATATGGTTTCAATTCACCTAGTACGTGCCATATAACCCAAGTTAAACATTCAAAAACTACCACAAGATTTCTGGATAGTGTGATTCTTTGAGTCAATCCGATCTCCCGTTTCTACCAGAACGTATCTACAAGAAAATAATAGAAAAGACACAAGTAACCTTACTTAAGCTTAATAAGTTCCACAGATTAAAAACAAGTAACTTACCAAATAAACTTATCTACTACAAAATACAAAAAAAGCCATAAATCATAATCTTGTCATCCAGAATCGAATCACGGTGAGTTTTAAACTTATTTACAAATGGAACAATCCAATCAATTACATTATACCATTGAAAATAAACCCGATGAACGTTATAACGAACTCGAATACACGGTTAACCATCCAAATACTCCAAAACACTCAAATAAGCTAACTATCCGAGAACACACTTGGGCACCAAGTGCCAAGCCCGTAGGCTAACATCCCTCTGAAACACACCTCGGCACTTAATGCCAAGCCCGAAGGCTTTACATCGCCCCTAGAACACACCTGAATCACTATAATGCAACGTGATAGTTCGCAAAAAATATTGAACTTTGTTATATTCAGTAAATAAGAATAAAATAGAATCATCATCTTAACATCAATCAATCTAGTACAGCGCACAATATAACCTATTGTCATGTCAATCGTATCCTATCCTACATTCATCGGTTCACTTTTTTTATCAAATAACAACATTCAATATGATTTCTATCTCAAATCAACCCACATACTCCACTTCAATAGCTTTAAGTCATTTAGCAATTTCATTTCATAATTAATTAAATGCTTAAATTATGCTAAAATTAAACCGTATGAACTTACCAGTGCCAAACTACAGAAACATCAAAAGTTCAAGGACTAATCAACAACCTTTCTTTTTCCACGATTATCAACTTGCCCTTGATTTATAATACAATTTATTTCAATTATTAACCTCTAATTCATAAACTATTCAATTCAATACATATAATTATTTATTTACACTTTTACACATTTGTCCCAAACATTTACTTTTTATACAATTTAGTCCATGATACTAAACAAGCCAATTCCCACAATTAATACATAAACCCAATATTGTAGAATATTTAACCCTACATATACAATTCTAAAATTCTAAAATTTCTCTCGAAATCCCTCTCATTTAAAATTTTAATCAATTCAATCCCTATTTTTACAATGTATAAAAATTTACTTAATAACATAACTCAAAATCCACATCAACCACCCAAAAAATACTCTTTCAAGTAAAAAGCTTCCAAAAACATTAATGGTAGACTTTCTAACATTCAATAATTTCTCAAATTAATCCCTAAACTAGTTAGATATCAAGACAACGATCGCAAAAACATCAAAAACATAAAAAAAAAGGGCAAGAAATGGCTTACATGCAAAGACTCAACACCAAAAAAAACTTGAAGCTCTCCCCCAACAATGGCATTTGGCCAAAAGAAGAAAAAATCGAAAAGATGATACCTTTTCATCTTTTCTTTATTTCTTTTTATTAATAAATTACTAAAATAATCTTTTAAAATAATAAGAATTTCAAACTAACCAAGCTATCATTGTCCATTATAAATAATATGGGCCAATTACCATAATAATCCTTATTTTTTTATCTTTTACAATCAAGTCCTTTTTCAGTAATTAACCATCTAAATGATAAAATTTCTTTAAAAAAATTTAATACAACACTACTGACCTTGTAAATATTAATTATTTAATGTTTTCGAACTGATACATTGGAGCCATGGTCCTGAAATCACTGAAAATCGGGTTATTATGTCCTCTTTTCTAAACACGGTCATCTCTAGATAAAAGCTTTTACAAATGCAAATTGGGTTGGATCTCTGGATGATAGGTGGTCTACATCTGGATATTGCACTCTTGTGGGATGAAACTGTAACACCCCTCACCCATATTCAACGCCGGAATAGGGTTACAGAGCATTACTGAACTTATAATACAATTAAACATTCATTTTCAAATTTCAAATAAATGTTATTCAAATTTAACCACATTATTCCTATTACGAGCCTACAAAGCCCAAAAAATGCATTGGGGCGGTTTGGGACTAAACCGATAGCTCAAGAGATTTTTACGAGACTCAGAAATTTTTTTTCAAACTACAGGGGACACATGCCCGTGTCACAGGTTATGTGGACATTCGAAATAGGATCACATGGTCGTGTCCCAGCTCGTGTCCTACCCCGTGTAACTCTCTAACTTAGGTCACACGGCCAATACACACGCCCGTATAACTAGCCTCTGTGCCCTAAAAATGGCCACACATGCCCGTGTGCCAGGTCGTGTACTAGGTCGTGCCAAAACTTTAGGGTATACTGACTTATGCCACATAGCAAAGTCACACACTCGTGTGCTAGGCTGTGTGGAGCATGCTGAATTGATTTTTGGTGTTGACACACGGCCGTGAAACATAACCATGTGTCACACACGGCTGAGATACACACTCGTGTCTCTACCTGTGTGGACAAAACTAGGCTATTTACCAAGTCATTTTGCCACCCAAGTTGCATGTACCTACACCAACTCAAATGGCACAATTCATGGCATAAAAATAGGCATTCTAATAACCTCAACCAAGCATAATTCATACCATTTCAATACCAACCAATTCAAAACACACCAATACAACAATATACCATCCAATTTCATACCAAAATTCCTAATATCAAATCATCAATATAAAAACTTCCAATTTTGTATTATTTAGTCTAATCTCATAAACATACCAAATTCATTTCTCAACCATTTAGTACCCCTATTTACCAAATACCAAGTAACATCACATATCCATAATCAAGCACATAATAAGAACTATATGCACAAATATATACACAACCAAACCAACCAAATTAAGCCAACTTTCATGGCTATATATACAAAACCAAAATCTCAATATTTACAAGCCATTCAAATGACTAAATTCATTAGCAACACATATACCAAAAAGACCAAACTCCTATACATGTCATATACTCAAAATACTTAAGTTCAAAAGTACCAAATTGATAGTTGGATAGTGTGATGAAGTCTCTGACAATCCCGAATCTGAGCTAGCTTTGGTTTCACTATAAAACACGGAAAACTAAACAAAGTAAGCTATAAAGCTTAGTAAGTTCGTATAGAATTTAAATCAACTCATCATATATGCTCAAATTAAGCAAATAAAACATAACATAACATAGCTTATAATGAATCACCAACCTCCCACATTTGCATTCACAAAGTTAGATGTAACTTTCATGATTTTCCTTATTTCAATGTATTGCTCGGTTCATGTACATTCCTGTACCATCCCGTATCAAACTCATACTTATCCACGTCTTCGACATACCCTTTGAACCATTCAGAATACTATCGGATACTCAGGAATCTCGCACCCTAAGTGCCACATACATAGTTGAAGCTATTTCAATCTCGTATCACATGTAATGCTCACACTAGAGCTCTCAATGGGTCTGCTCACACAAGATGATGATCATAACAAAGCTATACGATATCACTCACACAAGTCGATTTAATATCTCATAATACATGCCGATAACTCACCACCAGTAAATGTAACGACTGCTTTTGAGTCAAATCAGAATATTGGTTTTGGGACCACAAATCTGAAGTCAAAATTATTATTTTTTATTATTTTAATTTTAAATATAAGGATAGAATAATTGTGTAAAAATTTCGTTAAGAAATTTTAGCGTTTGATTACTCAATTTGATAAAAAGGACTAAATCGTGTAAAGTGTAAAAGTGTTGTTCTATTAGCTAAAGGTGTCAAATAGCTATAGAACCTTTAAGTAAGGGTCCTTAAGTAGTAATTAGACCATTACAATGGTAAGTGGAAAATATTGGTCATTAAATGGATGATTTAAATGGTTTATCATTAAGGTTATTTTTGTAATTTAGTTATTAAAGTTTAATTTAATAAAAACAAAACAAAAACTTTGGTTCATTCATCTTTTCCAACTGAAAATAGGGCTAAGAGAAGCCATTTTTGTGCTCAAACATTCGGCCATTGTTCTTGCTTACAAGTAAGTCCAATTTTGTTCCGTTTTTAATAATTCCTATGTTTTTTAGGTCGTTACAACTAGGTCTAGCTAGCCCAGGGGCTATTTTGAAAAATTGTTAAAGATTTTGAAGGATTCCATTGATGAATACATGTGTGTTTTGATGTTTGATGATAGATTATGAATGTTTGTTGTGAGATATACAAGTTTTGTTAAATGACTTTTAGTGAAAATGCAAATTAAGGATTAAATTGTGAAATGTGAAAATTTAGTGGTTAAAATGTGAAATAAATGAAGAGTATGGGCTGCTAGAGTTATAATAGTAATTTGGATAGGCTTGGGTTGTGATGAAATTGAATGAATTTTGTTTTACGAGCCTAGGGACTAAATTATAAAAGTTGTGAAATTCTAGGGGTAAAAGTGTAAATGTGCTTAAATGTGTGTTTTGGATTAAATTGAATAGAAAGATTATTAAATAATTTAATTTTGAATATATTTAGATCAAGAAAAGCAAAATTTGGATCTAGTGTAACACCCCCTCCCCGTGTCCGACGCTGGACAAGATACAAGGCATTATCGGACTTAAACGCAAACAGTCATGCAAATTGAACCATAAAATTTCATTCATATTTTGAAACATTCAATCACATGCACATAGTCCCTTATTTGGATCTACGAAGCCCAAAACATACTTTAGAAAGAGTTTGAGACTAAACCGAGAACTTTGGAAAGTTATGGGAAAACTTAGAAATTTTTCTCATGGAACAAGGTCACACGCCCGTGTGGACTCAGGGGCACGCCCGTGTGCTATCGGCATGCCTGTGTCCTCAAGCTGTGTAACTCTCTGTTTATAACGTCAACAAATAGATTAAACCACACGGCCGTGTTACCAGGTCATGTCCCTCACACGGTTGAGACACACGGCCGTGTCTCTGCCCGTGTAGCCAACACTTAGGCTATTTTCCAAGCCTTTGTGTTACCCTTAATTCCACATCTCAATACACACATTAAGGACACATTTCATGGCATCATTTTAATGATCAAACACCCTTTATTAAGACATATTCTTAACATTAACATGTCATCATTCACATATTTCGTATACTCATGCAATATCAAGTCTAGATACAACCATCCATATCTATTAGTCGTACTAATGCACCACATTTACTAATAATCTAGAATTATCCACTTATCACTTATTTCAATAAACATTAAGCATTAAAGTTCAATCAACATCATCATCTTATTTCCATATCATGCACTTTCTCATAGCAATGACTGATTCGATTGGTCATGAAGCATTCATTATACACACATGTTTTACACCAATCATGCATTTTCAACAAGCATATTCACATCACAAGCATTAGAACTTAGTATGGATAAATAGGCTTACAAGTCATAACCATTATAAGCCATATCTCATGGTTACATACAATGAATCAATATAAGCCAATACATTTGGCTAATCATAGCAACATCTATCATAAAACTAAGTCCCTATACATGCCACTCACTTAAAATCGCTAGTGTATATATATATATATATCAATACTCCAAAGGTGATGTCTCGATATTGTGATGCTGCCTCTGATGGTCTCCAACGTCGAGCGGACCTAACAACACTAAAAGAAATGGAAAGGAGGGAGTAAGCTTTGCGCTTAGTAAGCTTGCATGAAAAATAATAAGCAATGTAATAACATGCTATTTTCAAATTCTTTCTATTTATTCAAAGTCTAATTAAGTTATTTTCTCAAGTTACAATCATTAAATTATTTATATTTAGAGCTACAGAACTTCGAATTAAGATCCGCTAATTTTCGCTGAAACTATACTCACATATCTTTTTACCATAAAATTTTCAGACTTTTTGGTCCAGCCAATAAGTATAGTTTATTCTTTAAAGTCTTCCCTATTTTGCTATTTGAAAACTTTGACCTTTCTTCACTAAAATTTATTTATCTCATATTACGAGACTCAGATGATGATCTTGTCTATTTCTCTTAAAAACAGACTCATTAAGGATTTTAAGCATATAAATTCAAACCCATAATTATTTTTGTACAATTTCTAGTCATTTTCCCAAGTCAAAACATGGAATTTCAAACTCATTCTGACTCTGTCTCACAAGAATTCGAATATCTCATAATAATAAATCCTTTTTCTTATACCGTTTCTTCTATGTGAAACTAGACTCAATAAGGTTTAATTTAATATATTATTCAATCTCTAACTCGATTTCTACAATATCTGGTGGATTTTCAAAGTTAGACTATTGTTGCTGTCCAAAACTGTTTTAGTATAATATGATGATAACTATCATAAGTTCATTTTCAACTAATCATGAACTCACCATTTCATGGATTCCATGTTCAATTACATAATGTAAGTTAGCATGCTATTGCAATAAAGTTCATAATCATAATTCATACATCTTACCTCACTGAGGTCTTGGCATTTCAAAGTTTCAATAACCATAAGCTTAGTGTACATACCTATACCCTTTCAACACTTTTCACATATTACTCCACTTCTTAACCATAATCTTGAATGACCCATTGGACCACTCGGAATACTGAAGTACATTCGAGATTATCATACACCAAATAGAGTGTCAAATCCATGTCCCAGACATGGTCTTACGTGGGTCCGTATATCGATGCCATATCCCAGATATGGTCTTCTATGAAGTATTATGTCGGTGTCGATGCCATATCCCAGACATGGTCTTACACTAGCACACATCTCATCGCCAATGCCATGTCCCAGACATGGTCTTACACTGGCATACATATCAACACCGATGCCATGTCCCAGACATGGTCTTACACGGGATCTCATTAACCATGGTGTCATGATATCCAAATCCTAAGCATTCCTCAGGGTCCCCCGGGATTTTTGAGATACAATGCTATCATCAAGATTCCATTGAATCATCACAACCCAATTTCATTAGGGCATACATACATGTATCATATGATATCAAATGTTAAACACATTATGTTAACCACATAATACATGCATCAACTTGGCCCGGACGTTATGGCCAGATCCAGCATGTTACATTGAAGTGTTTTATCGAAAACCTTATTTTCATTAAAAACCCTTCTTTAAATAAAAACTATTCCTTCTTGTATGATAATAATTACTTTGTAAAATCTCTTTTCAGTTGAGGAAGCTTTATTTAAAGCAGATGATCTACAAAAACTTGTCATTTAAAAATTGAGTTGCGGAAACGTAGTATTTGAAAACAGTTATGGTGTAGGAAAACCTTGTTCTACTTCTAATAAATATAATGCATAAAAAAAATAATAAACCTAATTTGAAATAATAACCAAAGGAAAGGCCTTATTACAATTCGGACTAAAATAACTTAAAATACTAGAAATTATAGGCTTAAGAAAACCGGTCAAGCCATCATCTGCTAGTCGCCACCACTAATCCTCCAACCGTCGAACCATCTACTGAGGATCACCTAAGAAAAATAAAAGAGGGGGTGATTTTTCGAAAACCCAGTGTGTACAACCCTCGGCAAATAGAAAAGCATGAAATAGCAAGTCTTTTCGGGCCTGAGCCCAATTCAATATCAGAACAGACGCAAGGCAATCAAATATGCACGGATCCCACCCATCCAATCGCTACACACCATCTCTATCCGCCGATGCATACCATGTGGGGATATAAATATCAACCCACCCATCTGATACACTCTAATGGTAGCCCGATTGCGGTACTACCTAACATTGCAGCAAAGCTGCTAATCATATATCAGGTTTAAAAAGCCATCTATGGATCCACGGTCGTCAAGCAACTATGCGATCCTCATATACTTCCTCCGTTCCATAATTCCCAACCCATATACAACCTAAACAGAATATCATATGAATGCAGCAGGTATACATGTAACATCCATAAATCTTACATTCAACACATAGGGGTATTTTAGTCATTTTTGCCCTTAGGGGCTTTTCGATAATTTCTCTTTATTATGGGTTATCATTTACCTTGGCCCTTTAACAAGTCCTCGTTGGCTAAGGCGAACAAATACTATGCACTAGGTAGGAATCCAGAGAAGAGGAGGTGGATCAATAAGACCGCTTAAGTACCAAGCTCTCCCTAGATCCAATCCTAGACATGCTGTAATATCCCGAATTAGGGCCTAATCGGAATAGTGGTTTCGTGACCACAAATCCGAGATAGAAATAATTATTTTATAATTATTTTGAGGTTTATGATATGATTACATGATTGTGTGAAAATTTCGTGAAGAAATTTTATGCATAAAATACTTAATTTGAAGTTAGGGACTAAATCGAATAAGTTGCAAAACTTGCATTCTAGAAGTTTTTAGTATGAAATTGCTTTGAAATATTAATTAGGAGGTCTTAAATAGCAATTTGACCAATTTTAAGTTCATGGACAAAATTAGGACATGGAAGGAATTTTTGAAAGTTTAGTAGTAAGGGCATTTTGGTCATTTAGTTATTAAAATGAATTAAAAACAAAATTAAAAGCCAATTTTTGTCCATCTTCTTCATTAGGACGAAATTTCAAGGGTTCTCCATAGCTAGGGTTTGTTTCAAGCTTTCAAGCTCCATAGTAAGTGATTCCAAGCCCTGCTTTTAATGTTCTTTACGTTTTGAGTCCCTTAGCTCGATAAAGCTTATGTTAGCAATAATTTAAGTTAGGGTTCATATTTGGAAAAATACCCATAGGTGAAATTTGTGTATTTTGGTGTTTTATGATAGAATATGAGGTTTTAAATTATGTTAGACAACTTGTACTACTCGATTTTAAGCAAAAACGAGTAAAAGGGCTTAATCCAAAAATACCTAATAGTCACAAGTACATGTTAGAGTGAGAATTTGATGTTTCCATAGAAGAGAAAAGTGATCAGCATGTTGTAAAACATAAGAATAAGGAATAAAGTTTAATCCCGAGCCTAGGGGCAAAAATGTAAATATGTAAAAGTTTAGGGGTAAAATTGTAATTTTGCCAAAATTTGAGTTAAGGATTTATTTGATAATGTGAGTATTAAATAAGCTAAATGTGTTATTTTAGATCAAGAAAGACGTGGAATCGACCTCAATCGAGGAAAAGAAAAGATTGTGGACTAAATTGCAAAATCTTTGTATTTTGGTACCAAGGTAAGTTCATGTGTAAATAATGTAGTATAATTGTTATTTGTAAATTATTGATGTTAATTATATGATATGCTGATTTTTTATTATGAGATATATGCTTTGTGGTTATTTTCGAATAAAATGCAAATTATTTGTATTATTTGTTAAATATAAAGTGCTACCGAGTATTGGTTTCGGTATTTTTTACTAAGATGGCAAGGATATGTGTTCGAGGAAAATCCCGTTTGAACCTTAGGAATAGATTAGGATACAAGTGACATGTCACTAGGATGGTTGAGCATCCGAGCTCGTTGAGTTGAGTCCGAGTTCACTTATGGATGCGAATGTTCAAATTCGTTGAGTTGAGTCCGAGTTCGAGAGATGTAACTAGGCATCCGAGCTCGTTGAGTTGAGTCCGAGTTCACTTATGGATGCGAACGCCCGAGCTCGTTGAGTTGAGTCCGAGTTCGCTTATGGGCGGGTTACATGATTGCTTGATTGCATATATGGCACTTATGTGCAAGTTATCCATGTATCCAAATTATATTCCGATGTGTTCAACGGGTAAAGTTCTACTCAATTGGAGGAATATTCGAGATGTAAAGAGACGTATTGGTAAGTGATGTGAAATGGATATTTTGGACAGGTATGTATTTAACCCTCGGGTTGAGTATTGATACAATCACGATAAGGTAATAAGATGATGAAAAATGATTAGAAATGTGATATGTGTTTTAGTGATGCATGCTAATGTTGATTGGTATGACTGTTTGTTATGTTACTTATTATTTGCATATGAACTTACTAAGCATTTATGCTTACTCCTCCTTCTTACTCATTGTAGTTTTGGACAAGCCACTCGAGAGTCGGGATAGGTCGAAGGCTCGATCCACACTATCCTAAGACTTTTGGTAAATGGTTTGTAAATTTAAGTATGGCATGTATAGCAATATACCTATTTTGTGTAACTCGATCTGATGATATGGTGATGGAATGGTTGAGAAAATGTTTGACAATGATAAATTATGAAAATGGTTAGTTTAGATTATGTTTGATGTTAAGGAAAATTATTAAGATACTTAGTGCATAAAAACTCATAAAAGGGATGAAATTTGCCATAAACAGAATACTGCAGCAACACTAACCCGAGTTTGAAAATTTACTAAAAATCATAGAAATTGAATCTGTTGATGGAATATATATCAAATTGAAGCTTATTATGTCTAGTTTCACATGAAATAAATGAAATAGGTAAAGGAATTATGTGTTAAAATATATTTGAATTTTAGTGAAACAGGGTCGTAGCAGTTTCTGAATCCCCTGTTCCAACTTTAGAAATTCACCATAAATTGTAAAGATATAATTAGGTGGTGTATTTTATATCCTCAGAATCCTTATTTAGTATAGTTTTATTAGAAACAAACCTCATAGTCATATAAATTTTTTACAGAGAGAAATATGGTTCGTAGTAAACATAGGTCAAGCCAGTCAAGTCCTGAAACAGGGGTAACTTTAACTAATAAAATGTACTAATTGGCTAAACCAAAAATTCTAGAAAAAAATTAGTAGATAGGTATATGAGTCTAGATTCAAGGAAAATTTACGGATCTTAATTTCGAGTTTTGTAACTTGAGATATGATTTTTCTTGTGACTGTGACGCAAGTAGCTTAAAAGCTGTGAATGTAGAAACAAATAATCCAAAGTTCTAAAAATGTTAAATTAAGCTTAGTAACACCTCATACTCGACTCCGGCGACGGTCTCGGGCGTGGGGGCATTACACATGCATATACCCATTGCCACACCTTAACTTGACGGCTTGTCCACGGTCACAATTAATTAATTATTCAAGCTTTATGTATGTTTAAGCAGTTAGTAGATACTAGGCCCAAAACCCCTTACAAAGCCCAAACAAGTGCATATGGCCCACTAGGCCCAATTACATTCACATGGCCCATTAGGCCCAAATCACATTCATATGGCCCGTCAGGCCCAATCACATTCATAGTCATGCAATCATATGATTTTTCATCACTTAGTAACAAATTTCCAATTTTGCCTATTATGGGCCCTACAGCCCATTAGGCCCATTTAGCCCATTCTGGCCCGGTTGGCCAATACACGGCCCAAGTCCACGGAATCGCACATGGGGCCTCTGATAACCGATCAGTTTCCCCTTATGAGTGTCCGCGCACTCGCAAGTCTATTGTAGCCAAACTTCCAGCTTTTCGGCATTTCAGCTTTTCGGTATTTCGGGATTTCCCGATCTACTCTGTGTGTGCAGTGTATGTAGACACCTGATACTAAAACGTGCTGCAATCTCCTCAGCCACGAACCTACAAACGATGTCACTCAATGATTAATCACACACTTATCAAATATGATCACCAAAAGCAAAAAACTCACCTTTGCCTTACCTTGAACGATAAGCCTTAACAGCCCTTCCTTGATCACCAATCACGAGTATTCCTTAAATCTGCATCAATCTTAATCATTAAAACTAAACAACAAGTGACTCATAATCATCTTAAGTCACTCTCAAATCCTCCATGGCCATTCGACCAACCTTAACCAATAAAAGAGGAATACTTACCCAAAACCTCAAAACGCCTAGGAGCAATTTGGCAGATATCTAGAATCCGAGATTCGATACTAATCCCACAAGAATCGGCCGAAGTAGAGGGAGTAGTGGCTGCACAAAGGCTCTTCAGCCAAAGAGGTATTCAACTTTTGAGATTTGTATGGTGAAAGGGTTCTTTGGCACAAATAAGAAGAAGAGAAGAAGGAATCGGCTAAAACCAAAAGTGAATCAAAAGAGAATTTGAGAAGAGAAAGAATGGAAAATTCGGCAAGCAAGAAACAAGGAATTCGGCTTCTAAGTACTTAGAGAGAAAAGTGTTTTGGCAACACAAAAAAATGTGAAATTCGGCTAAAGGAGGAGAAGCAATTTAGACGTTACCTAGAATCCCCAAAATTGGCACCTATATATACTATAGCCGAATTTACCTATCCCCAAATTCCCTATTCTGCTCCACTTCCCTACACCCCTCATCTCCTAACTTTTTCCCCTGATAACTCCTTTATCCCTTCCTTAAATTTCTCCTCTGATCACTCTCTTCAGAGTTCACATCCAACGCCACTACTGGCCATTTATTGAGCAAAAATAAATACTTCTTTTGAACAAGGAGGGATTCGAACCCGAAACCTCCTTGCCATGCATGTGACGCCACCTCTAAGCCCCAAATGTGACGCTACTTGCCACTCCAACACAAGGCTCTTTGTGTCTAATTCCTCCTTCAATTATTTAAAAATCAAACTACTTGCCATCAAGGTTCTTTTAATTATTAAACTATAATTTCCTTGACCCCAAAGTTCGAACTCAAAACTTAACCAGGCCTATTATCACATAAATAACACTCGACTAGGATTATTAAGCACACCTTTTATCAAAACCAAAAAAAAAGAAAGTTCGAGATTTTTTGGGCGTTACAACCCTACCCCCCTAAAGAAATTTCATCCATGAAATTTCCAACTGATAACACAGACTACCACACCACACTCCTGTTGCGCACTCCAATTCCAACTTAGGCAAATAGCACACTATGGGTAAGTACGTACCAGTATTCGCCTCTTGAACGTTTCCATCCTCTTGACGACGTACTGCATAGACAAAAGCTGGCTGCCTCGCCTCAGCATGACCAGCACCTCTGCCCTGTGCTCCACGACCCAAACCGTTTCAACCCCTGGCCTGATCACAACCTCTTGGTGGTTGCTGACCACCCATCGGTGGCTGCACACCACCTCGGTCCACGACTGGCACCTAACTTGACGTTCTAGGGCAACTTTTGATCCTATGCTCCATAGATCCACAAGCTAGACAAGCTCCTGTTCTCTTCCAGCACTCTCCCACATGACCTTTTCCACAAGTAGCACAAAGTGGTGTACCAGTAGTATTTCCCGAGCCATTATTGGGCCCTGCGACCCTTTTCAAAATCCTCAGCATTGCCTGCAACAATGCATCATTCCCCCGCAGCCAAATCATACGGTCCAATCTCAGCCATTTGTGAGGCTGGAGCCTATTCTACTCCAACGTTGGGCATATGGCCCGATACTGAAGATCTAGCCCTAACACTTCTACGGCCTCGGCCACGGCCTCTTGCACCTCTTCTAGCACTCATCGTTGATTCACGTATTATCTGGATTAGAAATTTTATGAAGTTTTAGTTTTAATAATTAAGCTGATGTTTTATGAAAGTATTAAAAAGAAAGTTGTTTTCGTAAATCCTCTACAGTTTCAGGGTCCTACGGCTTCAGTTTCACTCCAACTACAAGCCTCAGTATAATCATCTAATGTAGCCCACTAACTATCTATAATATATCAAATTAAACAAGTTTAATAATAAAACAACTCACTTGGTTTGACGTCGGAGACTCGGTGTGCCGCACAGCAAGATTTTTGTTCCAAAACATTGTGATATAATAAGGCCTACTTCATAGCCCGAGTTTTGCACCTTGACTCTGATACCACTAAATGTAACACCCTAAACCCGGCCAGGACGTTATGGTCAGATCCAGTGTGTCACACTGAAGTGTTTTATCGAAAACCTTATTTTCATTAAAAACCCTTCTTTAAATAAAAACTATTCCTTCTTGTATGATAATAATTATTTTGTAAAATCTCTTTTCAGTTGCGGAAGCTTTATTTAAAACAGATGATCCACGAAAACTTGTCATTTAAAAATTGAGTTGCGAAAATGTAGTATTTGAAAACAGTTATGGTTTAGAAAAACCATGTTCTGCTTCTAATAAATATAAAGCATAAAAAAATAAAAAACCTAATTTGAAATAATAACCAGAGGAAAGACCTTATTACAATCCGGACTGAAATAACTTAAAATACTAGAAATTATAGGCTTAAGAAAACCAGTCCAAGCCGCCTTGCTAGCTGGCCACCTCGGAATCCCTCCAACCGTCGAACCACTTACTGAGGATCACTTGAGAAAAATAAAAGAAGGGGATGAGTTTTCGAAAACTCAGTGTGTACAACCCTCGAAAAATAGAAAAGTATGCAATAGCAAGTCTTTTCGGGCCTGAGCCCAATTCAAAATCAGAACAGATGTAAGGCAATCAAATATGCACGGATCCCACCCATCCAACCGCTACACACCATCTCCATCCCCCGATACACACCACGTGGGGATATAAATATCAACCCACCCATCTGATACACTTCAATGGTAGCCCGGTTGCTGTACTACCTAATGTTGCAACAAAGCTACTAATCATATATTAGGCTTAAAAAGCCATCGGTGGATTCACAGTCGTCAAGCAACCATGCGATCCTCATATACTTCCTCCGTTACAATTCCCAACCCGTATGCAACCTAAACAGAATATCATATGAATGCAGCAGGTATACATGTAACATCCATAAATCTTACATTCAACACATAGGGGTATTTTAGTCATTTTTGCCCTTAGGGGCTTTTCGATAATTTCTCTTTATTATGGGTTATCACTTACCTTGGCTCGTTAACAAGTCCTCGTTGGTTAAAGCGAACAGATACTATGCACCAGGTAGGAATCCAGAGAAGAGGAGGTGGGTCAATAAGACCGCTTAAGTACCAAGCTCTCCCTAGATCCAATCCTAGACATGCATATACCTATTGCCACACCTTAACCTTATGGCTTGTCCACGATCACAATTAATTAATTATTCAAGTTTTATGTATGTTTAAGAAGTTATCAGATACTAGGCCCAAAACCCCTTACAAAGCCCAAACGAGTCTACATACATGCATATGGCCCACTAGGCCCAATCACATTCATAGTCATGCAATCATATTATTTTTCATCACTTAGTAACAAATTACCAATTTTGCCTATTTTGGGCCCTATAGCCCATCGGGCCCATTTAGCCCATTCTGGCCTCGTTGGTCAATACACGATCCAAGTCCACGGAATTGTACATGGGGCCTCTGATAACCTATCAGTTTCCCCTTACGAGTGTTCGCGCACTCGCAAGTCTATTGTAGCCAAACTTCTGGCTTTTCGGTATTTCGGCTTTTCGGCATTTCAGGATTTCTCGATCTATTGTGTATGTGCAGTGTATGTACACCCCTGATACTAAAGCGTGCTGCGATCTCCTCAGCCACAAACCTACGAACGATGTCACTCAACGATTAATCACACACTTATCAAATACGATCACCAAAAGCCAAAAATCTCACCTTTGCCTTACCTTAAACGACAAGCCTTAACAGCCCTTCCTTGATCACCAATCAGGAGTATTCCTTAAATCTGCATAAATCTTAATCATTAAAACTAAACAACAAGTGACTCACAATCATCTTAAGTCACTCTCAAATCCTCCATGGCCATTCAACCGACCTTAACCAATAAAAGAGGAATACTTACCCAAAACCTCAAAATGCCTACGAGCAATTTGATAGATATCTGGAATTCGAGATTCGATATTAATCCCACAAGAATCGGCCAAAGTAGATGAAGTAGCGGCGGCATAGAGGGTCTTCAGCCAAGGAGGTATTCGGCTTTTGAGATTTGTATGGTGAAAGGGTTATTCGGCACAA
The DNA here is from genome assembly GCA_025698475.1 of Gossypium anomalum. Taxonomy (NCBI): domain Eukaryota; kingdom Viridiplantae; phylum Streptophyta; class Magnoliopsida; order Malvales; family Malvaceae; genus Gossypium; species Gossypium anomalum. Next base: position 20,535,202 of record CM046957.1, read on the forward strand.
ATAAGAAGAAAAGAAGAAGGAATTGGCTAAAACCAAATGTGAATCAAAAGAGAATTTGAGAAGAGAAAGAATGGAAAATTCGGTAAGTAAGGAACTAGGAATTTGGCTTCTGAGTACTTAGAGAGAAAAGTGTTTTGGCAACACAAAAAAAATAAAAAATTTGACTAAAGAAAGAAAAGCAATTTCGGCATTACCTAGAATCCCCAAAATCGGCACCTACATATACTATAGCCAAATTTACCTATCCCCAAATTCCCTATTCAACTCCACTTCTCTATACCCCTCATCTCCTAACTTTTCTCCCTGATAACTCCTTAATCTCTTTCTTAAATTTCTCCTCTGATCACTCCCTTCAGAGTTCACATCCAACGCCACTACTAGCCATTTATTGAGCAAAAATAAATCCTTCTTTTAAGCAAGGAAAGATTAGAACCCCAAACCTCCTTGACATGCATGTGACGCCACCTCTTAGCCCCACATGTGACGCTACTTGCCACTCTAACACAAGGCTCCTTGAGTCCAATTCCTCATTCATTTATTTAAAAACCAAACTACTTGCCATCAAGGTTCTTTTAATTATTAAACTATAGTTTCCTTCACCCCCAAAGTTTGAACTCAAAACTTAACTAGGCCTATTATCACATAAATAACGACTAGGAATATTAAGCACACATTTTATCAAAACCGAAAAAAAAAGTTTGAGATTTTTGGGGAGTTACAATAATGGAATTGTTGAATTACTTACACACAATCTTACAATTCATGTAATATCAAGAAATAAAATTCCAGTATAATATTGCATTATTATTATCACACGAACTTACCTCGGCACCAAAATAGCAAAAAGGAACCTAACTGTCGATTTTCTATTTTTCACCTGACCTAGGTCCAATCCTAATTTTTCCTTGATCTATAATATCACATTTAGTCTAATTATTAGTCACATTATTTAATGAGATCCAAAAATCATATTTTGGAAAAATTATGTTTTTGCCCCTAAACTTTGTCAAAATTACACTTTTTCCCCTAGGCTCGTAAAATAATTTTTATTCAATTTTATCACTCTATAGGCCTAGCCAAACCATTTCCATAACTATAGCAAACTACAATTCTCATCAAAACACCCTTTTATACCATTTTTACTACTTTTACAAAATGGTCCTTCCGGACGTTTTCATCGAAAATCGCTCAGTAAAAGTCGTTTATTTAACACCCAACATTCATTTTCTACCGTTAGACATCAAAATGCATGCATGTCACACATGGTTCAATTTTTTAACATGAGCCCTAGCTCAAATTAATGGTACAAATAGCTAGATCTTGTTACGAGGATTTCAAAAATATAAAAATCATTAAAAACGGGGCTAGAACGGACTTACAATCGAGCTTGGAAGCTTGAAAAACCCTAGCTATGTCTTCTCCATGCAAGTTTCGGCCATGAGGTAGAAGATGGACCAAAATTGGCTTTTAATTTCGTTTTTAATTCATTTTAATTACTAAATGACCAAAATGCCCCTAACTTAAAAATATTCTATGTCACCTATTTCGTGTCCATTTTTGTCCAAAAAATTAACCAATGGTCTAATTACCATATAAGGACCTCCAATTTAAAATTTCATAGCAATTAGACACCTCTAGCATGTAGAACTCAACTTTTACACTTTTTACAATTTAGTCCTTTTGACTAAATTAAGTGCCCAAACGTCAAAATTTTTGAATTCGTGAATTTATAGACCATAAAAATATAATGAAAATAAAATTTTTCCTCATCAAATTTGTGGTCCAGAAACCAATATTCCGACTAGGCCCAAAATCGGGATGTTACATTTCTCCCCCGTTTAGGGATTTTCGTCCCCTAAACTCTTACCAGAAAAGTGGTTTTGGTTTTTCACTTAGATTCATCAATCCTATAATCGATGTCAAAGAACTTTCACTCAAAGCTGAACTTTTACTACATATCTCTTTAAATCCCACACAGTCCGATTATTTGCCAATTCAACTCTCAGTTACCTTTCACTTCGAAGCCTCCTCTAGCTTTCCCAAGAAATCATGATATGAAACCCGGATCTCAATACGATTAGTGGAGACTAGAATCTCAAGATGCCCAACATTCATAAAGACACAAAATTCCTCAAACTTGATGAGCGAAAATTCAATACATACCAGCATGATTTACATATCTCGTCAAACATTTAACAACAAGTCACATAACAATTTTTTTTCCTTTCAGAGACAGTAATAAATCATATATGAAATCCATAATAACTTCTTCTCATTTCCATTTTGTTGCAACATGGGCGAAGATAATTCTGATGACACTTGATATACATCCATAAACCTTTCAACATTTCAATTATTCATACACAAGGATCAACAATGTCGAGTTCTGAACTCGATCGCTAATACATTACTCCTGTAAGTATTCTAGCGAAATCTCTATACAAGTTCTGGATTTTCTACTCAAGTGTTTGTCACTGCATTCTACTCTTCTCAAAGATCATACAACTGAAAATCAAGTAGTTTTTGCCCAATTGCATACTAAACCAGTTCAAAGGCTCGGTTAACAATGTTCTCATTTGTCCAAACATTGCTAATCATGAATTAAGCTATTAACTTCCATGAGACGAAAATTTTACCACTTAAGCCTTTACCAATGTCATATCTTTATATGGAAATTTAGAGACATCCAAATACTAAGATCACCAGATTACCATGACCAAATCAGAAGCATAATCATACTTGATATATATATATATATATATATATATCACAAACTAAGGGTCATACTTTAACTATAAGCCATGTTTGACAAGTTACGAAATAAAGATGACCAAAAATTCAAGATAAGGAAATCCATAACGGAGAAATCCAAAGTATAGAAATCCAACATAAAGAAATCCAAAATAAGAAAATCCAATCACGATACCATATAGAAAGACCGAGAACAAAGTTCATAAGAAAATATGAAAGACATCAATGGTTCCTTAAAGAAAAGAGATCCAAAAGAAAATACCATTTTGACCACTAAAGATAGATACAACAAGAATAATATACCTTCTCATATACGTATTGGAAAAGTCAAATATTGGAAGAAACCGAATCATAGCATCATACGCACCTTTTTCATCAATTCCCAACAAAAGGAAGGTAACAAAATACCAGGAAGAAATAGGATCATGTAGATTATGTACCAATCAGACTGACAATGCCTTTGTCTATCATTAAGATCAGGGAACATTTCCATATTACAAAAATTCATCAGAGAATATACAACCACTACAACAAATTTCCAGAAATAAATGGACTCATAGAGTGCCTTAAAAGAGACAGTCATCATTTGCTCACTATAATTATCATACTCAAACATATCACATTTCGAACATTATTCCTTTCACTACTTTCTGCATCAAAATTTCCATATCATTCTTTTCACTAAAGAAGATCAGTTCATGAGGGAATTTCAATCAATACATTTCTCGACGTCATACCAGGATAGATCGCTTTACCGAAACTAACCTTTTTCACTAACTGTGATGTTATGAAAATTAAACAATCTTTCAGTCAATCCGATATCTTTCTAGCTCATGTTTGTACTTATCAACCCATTCTCAATCTCTAATCATGCTTATAACCATTCTATCATTGAATTATTTGGTTTCTCACTCGAGAACTCATTCAACATAAATCTCAGGAATTTCCATTATAAAACACCACTTTGGTAAGGGGGAGGGAGTCGTAGGGCCTCTGACTCGACTCTCATATACATATACATGTAACACAATTTTCATCATCATAGCGACATCATCACAATCATGTCATTCATTTCGAGTAAACTAACTTTCATAGTGATTTTAGGCCCACTTTTTAGTTATCTCATTTTAACAAGTATACTTATGCATGCATTCCATGTTTTCTGGATAACTTTACTTATCTATTCATTTAATCATACAAATCATGCACATGATTTCATACAAGGGCCAACAAACATGGATAAGTTTATCACAATCTATATTTTATCTCGTACGCCATCATTTAGACATATCATTACAATCATACAAATCAGTCCAAGCAATTGAACAAAGTTACTTAAACTATACGAGCTTATCAAGCATAATCTTTCATATAAGCATACGTCAATATTCATTCCATCTATATCTTTGGTAAGTTACCTAAACACATGCATTTACTCGAGCAATTTAGCCACGTACATCATGGAATTATCAATCAATCACAGGTAAGCTCATTATGCTATATAATCCTTTATCTCATTTCAATAATTCATTGCAATCCATCAAATTTTAATATCCAATCAGGACTATGACATTTTATTCATAACAGGGTATTATGAATCTTATCCGTACCTTTCCAAGTTTCAATTTCTCATAACTGCGCTTTACTCAAATACCTCCTTATCACAATCAATATGGTCGAATGTAGCTCGGTTGGACAGTACCTTTGTCTAAACAAAGTGGCTACCACGCACGTCGAGAAACATCACACTATCTTAGATCTGTGGCATGTATAGCTAGACTCTTATACATATGTTAGGTTAGTCCAAGAACCGACTAAACCATAGCTCTGTGATGGTCACTAAACAAACTAAAAATTTGACTAAGGCAAGCGCACCTATCGAATAGTAGTATAGTTATGGTGAGACCAGAAAGATCATATCCACAAAGACTAAGAGTACTAGTAATTACTATCTTTTTATTATCTAGCCTAAGAATTAAGGGATGTTTTTAAACTAAAACTAATTATCTAATTGGTTAAGATTACGACAGAGACTAAAGTTGGAAAATACTTTTAGAAAACCGATGAAGAAGACAATACCCAAGTAAGAATTCACCTATACTTCACTTATTACTTCTGAATTAGGTGATTTATTCACTTGACTTAAAATGTAGAAATCTCTGATTTATGTTAATATCTCTCTCGAGATTAAAAACAACTGACTCTTGAAATCTCTTTCCAATTAAACCCCTTATTGTCGCATTAACTCGATCTATGGACTCCCTTATTAGATTTGACTCTAATCCGGCAGACTTATGTCGTCCTATCTCTAGGATTGCATGCAACTCCGTTTAATTATGGAGATCTACTCTTAAACAGGGACTTTTGCTCCACTGAATAAGCACATCAAAACCTGAATTAATATCCTGGAATATTAAAACAAGGATTAAAACTCACAATTAAGAATAAGAACAAGTATTTATCATATAATTTAAATAGTAATAAGATTCTTTTTAGGTTTCATCTCCCTTAGGTATTTAGGGAGTTTAGTTCATAATAATGGGGAACATCTCAAAATTGGGAAAACAGCAAAACATAAAGAAACCCAAAAAACTTCTAAGGAAATTGAAAGGAGATCTTCAATCTTGAAGTAGGTCCTGCTTCGAAGCTGATTCCGATGGCTGTCCTTGAGTTTTTTCTGCCTTCTGCTCTCCTCCCCCTTTTAATCCTCTTCTAGGGTGTTTATAAAGACTTTGGAATGCTTCAAAACCCTCAAAATTAGACTTTTCTATGTAGAATTAAACTTAGACTCGTCAGGGACAGGGCCATGTGCCACGCCCGTGTGAAGGTGCTCAAGCCGTGTGTAATTCTGAGTTAGTTTTTAGCCGACACAGCCATGACACACGAGCGTGTGGCCTACCCTTGTGTCACACACGGGCGTGTGGATTACCCGTGTGGGTGTGCCTAGGCCGTGTGAAACACTGATTTAGGCCCATTTTGTCCGTTTTTGGCCTGTTTCTTGCTCTTTTCGCCTTCTTATGTTCACCTAAGTATAAAACATGAATTTAAAGGATTAGGAGCGTCGAATTCAATGAAACCAAGGAAAAATCATCCATAAATATGCCAAGAATGGGCTAAAAATACGTATCTATTATGGTTTATCAAATATCCCCACACTTAAGTATTTGATTGTCCTCAAGCAAAATCCTCAACTCATAATTAAAATAAATCTTTCTCAACTTATAATTTTCATCAATAATGTTTCGAAGTAATCCCCAAGTAATCATTCATTGAGAGCTTAACTAAATGAACATTAAAGTTTCAAATAATCCAAGATGAGCATTTTAATCATAAAATCATAGGTATCCCCCTTTATCTAAGTAATTATCTTTAATTCCGAATCGACAAGGGATGACATCCTCACTAAAGATTCACATAAATCACTCAAAGTGTTTAAGGTTTAATAATTAAGCACTCAATAGTCAAACATGAAAAGTTATTACCATAGGCTTGCGTGAAAATCAAATCTTCACCACTATACATGAGATGATACACAAATCAAAAGGTCTTTAAAAGGTTGTAACGAGGCTTGAGTTAAAGGTGTGGATAAAGGCTAAAAAAAAAAAGGTTAGAATCAAGATTGAATTGATAGATTACCTAACTAGAAAATTAAGCTAACACTAAATAATTACATCAATCGTAGTTAAAGATAAACATGAGCTTCTTCTCAGAATATGGAATTAAATACTTAAGCTCAAAACACATAAATAATAACAATTAACATAAATGTATTTTTTTTAAAGAATAATAAAAAATAATGAGAGAGAATTATACAATTAAAATGAAAGAAAATAGTTAGGCAATTAACCAAATCAAATCTCGACAAAAAGGTAATCAATAAAATAGAAAAATTTCTCAACGAATCAAAAAGTATGATATAGGGGTTAGAATTTATGGTAAATTAAGAAATGGTTTGTTAAGCTCAAAGGGGTTCACTAAGGGTTAATTATGAAGGTAAGCTTTTTGTGGGGTAAGTGGATTAAAACTAGGTGCTTTTATCATCTCAGTATATCAAATCAAAGGTGTGGTCTCAACATGTATAATCGAAGCAAGTTCTAGAATATCAATTCAGTATTGACACACTCATAACCAATAAAATACGTGAGCAAGAATGATATATATATATATATATATGCTCTAAAAGGCTCAAAATCTCACGAAAATTATGAGTATTTGATGTCAATCTTTTAAATTCAAAAACTTCAAGATAATACCTCAATTCAGGGAAACAACCTAGCAATTTTAATTCTCAAAAGTCAACTTATCAAGCTTGATTCTCTAATGTCTTAAAGTTTAAAAAATCAATGCACAATTACCTATGTTTTAATCCAAAACATATTAATAAAAATCATAAATCAATCAAAATTCATTCTAATAGTAATATGAGAAAATTATTTGAGAACAAGATATAATTCGGGGGTTTTCTGATAATCATATAAATACCCTCCCCACACTTAAGATGTACATTGTTCTCAATGTACAAAGATAGATAATAACAATATAAGCATAATATCAGAAGAGAGGGAGAGAAGCGAAACTGCCCTTAATGTTTGGATGAAATCCTTGGAATAGCGAAAGCTAGAATTATAGATAAGGCCAATGAAAGGCATGATTTTGAGTTACTAATAAGAAATTAAACACAACTGTGGAAGAGAATTAAGGGAGTACTCGATAATAATTATAAAGATAAACATAGTTCAAAATATAAAATATAAAATATAGAACATAAGTCTTCAAAAATAAATAAAAGACAAAATTAAAATGAAAATAATAATAATAATAAATAAATGGACTCAAAATAAAAATTAGGTTTTGAGGGGGTTAAAATAGGGGCACGGTCGTGTTAAGGCCCCGTGTTAGGCCACACGGTCGTGTCACACTCCCGTGTGGCTTGATTTTAGCGCGTGTTAATCGCGAATGTTGAATGCCCATCCGTCACACGGCCTGGGACACGCCCGTGTGTCCAGGTCGTGTGGTTCTCACGGCCGTATCGCACGGTCGTGTGCTACGCTGTTCGCTTCTCCAACGCCCCTGTGGTCTCCTACACGCCCGTGTATCCGAACACATGACCGTATGCCTTACCCGTGTAGCTCTCTAACCTGTTAAAATTTGAAAATTTAGCTCCAGTTTTCACACGGCCTAGGACACGCCTGTATGTCCAGGCCGTGTGGTCCACACGGCTGTGTCGCACGCCCGTGTAGATTTATCGCAGGCCATGTACATGTTGATTTTGGGTGATTTAAGCCCTGTTTCCACACGGCCAAGGACACGCCCGTGTTTCCAGGCCGTGTGGTCACTATTCCTATATAATAACACGAAAAATAGATAAAATAAATGGGTTAGTGGTGTTAGTGCTCTGGTTGCCTCCCGAGAAGCTCTTATTTAAAGTCTAAGCTCGACTTACCTCAATTTCGTGTGGCCACAGTGGCTTGAGGAGTTGAAACTCCTCACTTCTACTATCAATCTTATCAAAATAAGGTCTAAGTCGAGTATTATTTACCTTGAAAGTTTCAAATTCAGTATGTGTTACCTCGATTGTACCATATGGAAAGATATTCAGTACCGTGAAAGGAATCGCTCCATTTGTATTGTGCTCTGAAGTAGCAATTCTAGGGTCCTTTTCATCTAACAATACTTTGTCCCCGACCTTAAAAAGTTTTGTTTCATCCCTATGCTTATCATGGTGTCGCTTTGATTCATCGTGTGCTTTTGGTTTCTCCTTGACATGTATTCGCCATTCGTCTAGTTCATCAATCTGAAGCCTTCATTCTTCGTGAGTCGCTCTGTTTTTGTGGCATGGATTAGAATGAGGCTCCATCACGTTCTTCCTAGGGGACTCCTGCAAAGAAGTTTGAGTTGCAACATTACTCAAATTAACAGAACTTAAACAATCATCTCGATTACTAGATATTTTAGCAGAACCATGAGCTTGAAGTTTAATCGTATCATCACCTACACGAAGTATCAATTCACTTATGCCAACTTCAATGATAGGTCTAGCAGTTGCTAAAAAGGGCATTCCTAAAATTAAAGGTACGTCACTATCGTCATCCATGTCTAGAACAACAAAGTCAACTGGGAATATAAATTTATCAATTTTGACAAGCACGTCTTCAATAATACCCCTAGGAAATCTAATTGTTTTATCTGCTAATTGAATGCTCATCCTAGTTTATTTGGGTTTCCCAAGACCTAGTTGTTTAAAAATTTTATAGGACATGACATTAATACTTGCCCCTAGATTAGCCAAAGCACTGTTAACAGTTAAACTACCAATTAAGCAAGGAATCGTAAAACTCACTGCATCCTTCAACTTGTTGGCTAGCCTATTTTGTAGAATGGCTGAGCAAACTGCGTTTAGTTCCACATGCGACACATCATCCAACTTCCTCTTATTTGCTAAAGGCTCCTTTAAGAATTCAACAGCATTTGGCATCTGCGAAAGAGCTTCAATAAACGGTAGGTTAATATGTAGTTTCTTTAACAGTTTAATGAATTTACCGAATTATTCATTTGTGTGGTCTTTCCTTGTCGCATTTGGATATGGAAAACGTGGTGTATAATCTTTAATGACCGAATTTTGCTTATTTTGGCTTACCTCAACCTTACCATTTCTTACCACAATGTTTTACATCGGTTCAGCTTCGGTTTCAACTAACCCTTCTTCATTTCGAATAGTAATCGCATGAAGCTGCTCCTTTGGGTTAGTTTCAGTGTTACTCGGTAAGCTACCTTGTGGTCATTCGGAAATCATCTTTGTCAACTGGCTTATTTGATTTTTGAGCCCTTGAATCGACACTTGCTGATTTTTAAGTACTGTTTCGTTATTTTGGAAATGAGTTTCTGACACCGAAATAAACTTCGTCAACATCTCCTCAAAGTTCGGCTTCTTCTCCTGCTGGTAAGGTGGTTGTTGAAAGCCTAAAGGGGGCTGTGTCCTTTGATTTCCTTGACCACCCCACGAGAAATTGGGATGGTTTCTCCAACCTTCATTATAAGTGTTACTATACGGGTTATTTTGAGGTATAGAATTATTACCCATATAGTGGACTTGTTCCTCCTCGGTGCTAGGGTTGAAGGATGGATAATCTGTATTGTGCGCTCTTCCTCCATTTTAATCACACCTCATCACTGGATGTACCTGAGTAGAACCATACAAACTATCAATCTTTTTATTTAAAAGTTCTACCTGGTTAGATAGCATAGTGACCGCGTCGAGGTTGAAAACACCAGCTGCTTTTATCGGCTTCGTTCTCATGACTTGCCACTGATAGTTATTCAGTGACATCTCTTCAATAAATTCATAAGCCTCTTTAGGTGTTTTGTTGTTTAAAGTTCCACCGGCTTCATCCACCAGTTGCCTTGTTGAGGGGTTCATACTATTGTAAAAAGTATGAACTTGCAACCATAGAGGTAACCCATTATGAGGGCACCTTCTCAATAAGTCCTTGTATCTCTCCCATGCATCATAAAGAGTTTCTAGATCCATCTACACAAAAGAAGAGATATCATGCCTCAATTTAGCCATTTTAGCCGGCGAAAAATATTTAAGTAAAAATTTTTCGGTCATTTGTTCCCAAGTGGTGATTGACCCTCGTGGTAACGAGTTCAACCACTGTTTAGCCTCATTTCGTAATAAAAAGGGAAATAAATGAAGGCGAATGGTATCGTCAAAAACACCATTGATCTTAAATGTGCTGCAGAATTCCCAAAAATTTGCTAAATAAGTGTTTGGATCCTCATCTTGCAAACCATCAAACTGAACAAACTGTTGTATCATTTGAATCGTGTTAGGTTTCAGTTCAAAATTATTTGCAGCTACAACAGGTCTAACTATACTCGATTCAGTTCCTGCTAAATTAGGTTTAGCATAATTATACATAGTATGAGGAGCAGGATTCTGATTTACTGGATTTACAGCAACTATAGGAGGTAGCAGATTATTCTAATTGTCAGCCATCTCCTCAATTGTAGTACGGATATCGTCCTTTTGCTCTTCCTCTATGTATTGTAGGCTTTGCCTTATTTCTCTTCAGTTTCTGCGAGCTGTGCTCTCGATCTAACTGTCAAGAAGCAAGGGTCCTAACGGGTTCCTCCTAGTCATAAACTAGAGACACCTGCCAGAAGCAAACAAAAGAGAAATTAGAAAATAAAAAGTAAACTAACAATGAAAAGTAAATTGCAATAAAAGTAAAAATGGCTAAAGTAATAAAAATCAAATGTTCCTAATATCTTAGTCCCTGGCAATGGCGCCAAAAACTTAATGGTCGCTAAACTAACTAAAAATTCGATTAAGGCAAGTGCACCTATCGAACAGTAGTATAGTTATGGTGAGACCAGAAATATTGTATCCACAAGGACTAAGAGTACTAGTAATTACTATCTTTTTATTATCTAACACTACAGAGATTAAAGTTGGAAAATAATTTGGAAAATCGATGAAGAAGAAAATACCCAAGGAAGAATTCACCTAGACTTCACTTATTACTTCTGAATTAGACGATTTATTCACTTGACTTAATCCATAGAAATTCTTGATTTATGTTAATATCTCTCTCGAGAATAAAAACAACTGACTCTAGGTTGATTAATTGAAATCTCTTTCTAACTCAAAGCCCTATTGTCGCATTAACTCGATCTATGAACTCTCTTATTAGATTTGACACTAATCCGGCATATTTATGCCGTCCTATCTCTAGGATTGCATGCAACTCCGCTTAATTATGGAGATCTACTCTTAAATAGGGACTTTTTCTCCACTGAATAAGAACATCAAAACCTGAATTAATATCCTGGAATATTAAAACAAAGATTAAAACTCACAATTAAGAATAAGAACAAGGATTTATCATATAATTTAAATAGTAATAAGATTTGTCTTAGGTTTCATCTCCCTTAGGTATTTAGGGAGTTTAGTTCATAATAATGGGGAACATCTCAAAATTGGGAAAACAACAAAACATAAAGAAACCCAAAGAACTTCTAAGGAAATTGAATGGAGATCTTCAGTCTTGAAGTAGATCCTGCTTCCGAGCTGATTCCGATGGTTGTCCTTGAGTCTTTTCTGCCTTCTGCTCTCCTCCCCTTTTTAATCCTCTTCTAGGGTGTTTATATAGACTTTGGAATGCTTCAAAACCCTCAAAATTAGAATTTTTTGAGTAGAACTAAAGTTGGGCTCGTCAGGGACAGGCCGTGTGCCATGCCCGTGTGAAGGTGCTCAAGTCGTGTGTAATTCTGAGTTAGTGTTTAGTCGACACGGCCATGACACAAGGGCGTGTGGCCTACCCGTATCTCACATACGGGCGTGTGGCCTGCCCGTGTGCCACACACGGACGTGTAGATTACCCGTGTGGGTGTGCCTAGGCTGTGTGAAACACTGATTTAAGCCCATTTTGCCAATTTTTGGCCTGTTTCTTGCTCTTTTCTCCTTCCTATGCTCACCTAAGTACAAAACATGAATTTAAAGGATTAGAAGCATCGAATTCAATGAAACCAAGGAAAAATCATCCATAAATATGCCAAGCATGGGGTAAAAATATGTATCTATTATGTTTTATCACTCTAATGCCACTAAATGTAACACCCCCTACCCATGTCCGACGCTGGACAGGATACGAGGCATTACCGGACTTAAACGCGAACAATCACGCAAACTGAGCCATAAAATTTCATTTATATTTTGAAACATTCAACCACATGCACATAGTCCCTTATTTGGATCTACAAAGCCCAAAACATACTTTAGAAAGAGTTCGAGACTAAACCGAGAACTTTGGAAAGTTCTGGGAAAACTTAGAAATTTTTCTCATGGAACAGGGTCACACGCCCGTGTGGACACAGGGGCACGCCCGTGTGCTATCGATACGCCCGTGTCCTCAGGCCGTGTAACTCTTTGTTTATGACATCAGTAATAGATTGAACCACATGGCCAGGCCACAGCCCGTTTCACCAGGCCGTGTCCCTTACACGGTGGAGACACACGGTCGTGTCTCTGCCCGTGTAGCCAACACTTATGCTATTTTCCAAGCCTTCGTGTTACCCTTAATTTCACATCTCAATACACACATTAAGGACACATTTCATGGCATCATTTTAATGATCAAACACCCTTTATTAAGACATATTCTTAACATTAACATGTCATCATTCACATATTTCGTATACTCGTGCAATATCAAGTCTAGATGCAACCATCCACATCTATTAGTCTTACTAATGCACCACATTTACTAATAATCTAGAATTATCCACTTATCACTTATTTCATTAGCACTTAAGCATTCAAGTCCAATCAACATCATCATTTTATTTCCATATCATGCAATTTCTCATAGCAATGACCGATTCGATTGGTCATGAAGCATTCATTATACACACATGTTATACACCAATCATGTGTTTTCAACAAGCATATTCACATCACAAGCATTAGAACTTAGTATGAATAAATAGGCTTACAAGCCATAACCATTATAAGCTACATCTCATGGCTACATACAATGAATCAATATAAGCCAATACATTTGGCTAATCATAACAACATCTATCATAAAACTAAGTCTCTATACATGCCACTCACTTGAAATCGCTAGTATATATATATCAATACTCCAAAGGTGATGTCTTGATAGTGTGATGCTGCCTTCGACGGTCTCCAACCCTGAGCCAACCTGACAACACTAAAAGAAATGGAAAGGAGGGAGTAAGCTTTACGCTTAGTAAGCTCGCACGGAAAATAATAAGCAATGTAATAACATGCTATTTTCAAATTCTTTCTATTTATTCAAAGTCTAATTAAGTTGGTTTCTCGAGTTATAGTCATTAAATTATTTATATTTGGAGCTACGAAACTTCGAATTAAGATATGCTAATTTTCCCTGAAACTAGACTCATATATCTTTTTACCATAAAATTTTCAAAATTTTTGGTCCAGCCAATAAGTACAATTTATTCTCTAAATTCTCCCCTATTTTGCAGTTTGATAGCTTTGACCTTTCTTTACTAAAATTTATTTATCTCATAGTACGGGACTTGGATGATGCTCCTATCTATTTCCCATGAAAATAGACTCATTAAAGATTGTAACCATATAAATTCTAACCCATAATTATTTTTTTACAATTTCTAGTGATTTTCCCAAATCAGAACACGGGATTTCAAACTCATTCTGACTCTATCTCACAAGAATTCGAATATCTCATAATAATAAATTATTTTGCTTATACCGTTTATTTTTTGTGAAACTAGACTCAATAAGCTTTAATTTCATCTCTTATTCAATCTCTAAATCGATTTTCACAATATTTGGTGGATTTTGAAATTTGGACTATTGTTGCTGTCCAAAACTGTTTTAGTGCAATATGATGATAACTATCATAAGTTCATTTTCAACTAATAATGAACTCACCATTTCATGGATTCCATGTTCAATTACACAATGTAAGTTAGCATGACATTGCAATAAAGTTCATAATTATAATTCATACATCTTAGCTCATCGAGGTCTCGACATTTCAAAGTCTCAATAACCATAAGCTTAGTGTACATACCTGTACCCTTTCAACACCTTTCACATATTACTCCACTTCTTAACCATAATCTTGAATGACCCATTAGACCACCCGGAATACTGAAGGACATTCGGGATTATCATACACCAAATAGAGTGTCAAAGCCATGTCCCAGACATGGTCTTACATGGGTCCGCATATCGATGTCATATCCCAAAAATGGTCTTATACGAAGTCTCATGTCGGTGCCGATGCCATATCCCAGACATGATCTTACACTAGCACACATCTCATCGCTGATGCCATGTCCCAGCTATGGTCTTACACGGGATCTCATTAACCAAGGTGTCATGATATCCAAATCCTAAGCATTCCTCAAGGTCCCTCGGGATTTCCGAGATACAATGCTATCATCAAGATTCCTCTGAATCATCACAGCCCCATTTCATTAAGGCATACATGTATGTATCATATGATATCAAATGTTAAACACATAATAATGGAATTGTTGAATTACTTACACACAATATTACAATTCATGTAATATCAAGCAATAAAATTCCAGTATAATATTGCATTATTATTATCACACGAACTTACCTTAGCACCAAAATAGCAAAAAGGAACTTAACCGTCGATTTTTCATTTTTCACTCGATCTAGGTCCAATCCTCATTTTCCTTGATCTATAATATCACATTTAGTCTAATTATTAGTCACATTATTTAATGTGATCAAAAATCATATTTTGGAAAAATTATGTTTTTGCCCATAAACTTTATCAAAATTACACTTTTGCCCCTAAGCTCGTAAAATAATTTTTATTCAAGTTTCTCACTCCATAGGCCTAGCCGAACCATTTTCATAACTATAGAAAACTACAATTCTCATCAAAACACCCTTTTATACCATTTTTACAACTTTTACAAAATGGTCCTTTCGGACGTTTTCATCAAAAATCGCTTAGTAAAAGTCGTTTATTTAACACCCAACATTATTTTTCTACCATTAGACATCAAAATACATGTATGTCACACATGGGTGAATTTTTAAACATGAACATTAGCTTAAATAAATGGTAGAAATAGCTAGATCTTGTCACGATGATTTAAAAAACGTAAAAATCTTTAAAAACGAGACTAGAACGGACTTACAATCGAGCTTGGAAGCTTGAAAAACCCTACCTATGTCTTCTCCATGCAATTTTCGGCCATGAGGTAGAAGATGGACAAAATTTTGCTTTTAATTTGGTTTTTAATTCATTTTAATTACAAAATAACCAAAATGCCCCTAACTTAAAAATATTCTATTTCACCTATAACATGTCCATTTTTGTCCAAAAAATTAATAATAAGGATCTCCAATTTAAAATTTCATAACAATTGGACACCTCTAGCATGTAGAACTCAACTTTTGAACTTTTTACAATTTAGTCCTTTTGACTAAATTGAGTGCCTAAACATCAAAATTTTCGAACGAAATTTTCACGAAATCATTTTGTGAAATTGTATAACATAAAAATATAATAAAAATAAAAATTTTTCTCATCGAATTTGTGGTCCCGAAACCATTATTCCGACTAGGCCCAAAATCGGGATGTTACATCTAGATCGAGGGAAAACTAAAGTTATCAACTAATCGACCTATTCTGTCATTTTCACATCCGAGGTAAGTTATATATTATAAGTTTTGATACAGATGTATTTCATATGCTTTGATATTGCATAAATTGTGAATACGAGACTATGGATATGATCGATAGTGATTTGACTACGATTCGACATTCAAAATCCCGGTTGAACCTTAGGAATAGTTTAGGATACTAGTGACATGTCATTAGAGGATATAAGTTACCTTGAGTTGGCTTCGGGCCATGATATTAGCACTTCAGGTGCGAGTTATACCGATTTGGCTTCGAGCCATGATATCAGTATTTCAGATATAAGCTATCTTGATTTGGCTTCGGGCTATGGTATAGGTATTTAGTGTGCAAGACTCTTGAGTATCCGACTTCTATTCCAAATGGGTCAACGGGTAAACGAAAGATATGATTGAGTATGAGAATGATATGAGATGGTACAGGTACGTACGTAGCATGTATAAGTTTTGGTTAGAAGAAACTTGTAAAGAATGTGATTGATATCATAATTATGTATATGAAAGGTTTGTTAGCTAATATATACTAAATGTTGATATATTCAAATTGTTGTATTATAATCTTGATATTGAATTAAGTTTATTGTATATGAGCTTACTAAGCTTTATAGCTTACTTTGTTTATTTTTCTCGTGGTTTTGTAGTGTTATCAAGCTAGCTCAGAATTCGGGGATGGTTGGAGATCGCTTCACACTATCCACCTATCCCTTGGTATATATGAACTTTGGTATTTTGAGTATATGGCATGTATAGGAACTTTGGTCATTTTGGTTATATGTTGGAAGTGAATTTGGCCATTTGAATTGGCTTGTAAATGTATATGTTTTGGGCTGTATAAATAGCCATGAGTGATGGCTTATTTGGGGTTATTTTGGTATAGTTGAATCATGTATTGGTATACGTGTTTATGCTTTGTGATATGAGTTATATGATGGTTGTGTGATGCTTGATGGATATAGGTTTTATGAGTGTCAAATGGTTGAGTTAAAGATAATGGCATGCTTATGAAATTAGGCTTGATATTGATATTTGAGTTTAACCATTTTTGATGATTTACGGAAGTAAAGTTTGGTACAATTGGTATGGTATGTTTTGGTGATTTGTGTATTTGTAAAATGGAAGTATGGAATGTGCAGAATTTATGTTTGAATTGGTTGGTTTAGATGATTAGATATGCTATGTGTTGGTGTTAATTGATGTGGTGTAGGTACATGCAAGTTTGGGTGGCAAAATGGCTTGGTAAATAGCCTATTTATATCCACACGGGTAGAGACACGGGCATTTGTCTCAGCCGTATGTGACACACAGTTATGTTACACGGTCGTGTGTCCCCTGGTGTTGAAATTAAAATCAAGTCAGTATGCTCCACACGGCCTCACACACGGGCATGTGACTTGGCCGTGTGGCATAAGTCAGTATACCCTACAGGTTTGGCACGGCCTAGCACACGGTCTGGCACATGGGCATGTATTGCCATTTTTAGGGCACACGGGCTAGCCACACGGGTGTGTGTGTTGGCTATGTGACCCAAGTCAGAAAGTCAAACAGGGTCGGACACGGGCTGGGACACGATCATGTGCTTCCATTTCAAATGTCCACACAGCCTGTGACACTGGCGTGTCTGTTGGCCGTGTGAGACACATGGCCAGGCCATACGGGTGTGTATCCCCTATTTTTGAGAAAATTTCTTAAGTGTTCAAAAAGTTTCCAAAGTTTTCGGTTTAGTCCCAAACCACTCCCAATGTATGTTTAAGGCCTCACAGGCTCATATTAGGGACAAATTGATTGAGATTGAATGATAAATGCATAAATTGTGAAAATGAATGTTTAATTGTTTTATAAGTCTGTTAATGCTTCGTAACCCTATTTCGGTGTTGAATACGGGTGAGGGGTCTTATGTAGGCCGTACGGACCAGCACCTAAATCACATAACCCCTAATGGCATGTCATTTGTATCCTAATCTATTCCTAAGGTTCAACCGGGATTTCTCAATGTTGAATCTTCGTCAAATATATCCGCAAGGTCGTATTCTCAAATAATTCAATAATAAAGCATTTAAAATACAATTATATTAATACTTATTAACATACGAACTTACCTCGAATGCAAAAACGGCGAATTAAGTCAATTAATCCGAAACATTATTCTTTCCTCGATCTAAATTCTTATTTCGCCTTTCTTGATCTAAATATAATCAAAATTAACTTATTTAATAATCTCTCTATTCAATTTAATCCAAAAACACACATTAAGGCACTTTTACATTTTTGCCCCTAACATTTCAATATTTTTACAATTTAGTCCTTATTTCATAAAATCACAAATTCATGCAATTCAACAAAAACCCATGCTAGAAAAATTTCAATTAGGTCCCTAGAAGTCCATATTTTTCATTTATTTCACAATTTAACCACAAAATTTACACATTTCACAATTTAATCTCTAATTGGACATTTTACTAAAAATCACTTAACAAATGTTGTTTACCAAACAAAAAACATGTATTTTCTATCATTAAACATCAAAACACACATAGATTCATCAATGGAAAAACCCTAAAACTTTAACAGTTTTGCAAAATAGTCCCTGGGCTAGCTAGACTAAGCTGCAATGATATCAAAAACATAGAAATCATTAAAAACGGAACAAAAATCATACCTAATTGAGCATAGCTAGAATGGCCGAATGAAACCCTAAGAATTTTGGCTTTTCTTCTTGTTAAATTCGGCTAAGGAAGATGATAGCCAACAAAATATGATTTTTGTTTTATTTATTATACCTTAATAACCAAATTACCTATTTAACCTTATTAATAAACCATTAAAAATAGCTTAAACCATGTACATAAATGTCCAATAACATTAACAAGGGTATAATTGCAGCATAAGGGCCTCCACTATTTAATTTCATAGCCATTTAATACTTCTAGCTATTAGAACATCACTTTTGCACTTTACGCGATTTAGTCTTTTTTATCAAATTAAGCATCCAAACGATAAAATTTCTTAACGAAATTTTCACACATTCATATTATCATACTGTAGACATTAAAATAATAATAAAATAATTATTTTGACTTTAGATTTGTGGTCCCAAAACCACTGTTCCGATTTGACTAAAAACGGGTTGTTACAAAAACTTAGTCACTTGGAAAAGCAAGAAGCAAAGTATAGTTGCTCGATCAAGTGCTAAGGCAGAATACAGAGCCATGGCTTAAGGCGTTTATGAGCTACTGTGGTTTTTAAAAGTTATTGAGGAATTAAAGTTTTCAAATAAAGGAAAATTATCCTTATATTGAGACAACAAGGCCGCCATCAGTATAGCCCAAAACCCAATACAACTTGATCGATAAAGCACATAGAAATTGATTGTCACTTCATCAAAGAAAAGTTGACTGTCGGTAGCTTGGGCTTAAGTCATGTAGCCTCTAACAAGCAATTAGCTGATGTGTTCACTAAATGAGTTAACAATAGAAGCTATCATAATTTGGTTTGTAAACTGGGCATGTGTGACATCTATACACCAACTTCAGGGGGAGTGTTGATAGCTTATTTTAGCTAATCTCATTATTGATTTTTAGTGATTAGGTTAGCTTAAAATTAGGATTATTGAATTAATGTATTGATTATGTTTCCTTAGTTAGGCCTACTCTTTTAGTATAAATAGCCATGTAAATTTTTCTGTTAAAATATACAAGAGAAAAAGATTCCCATTATCAACAGTTTGGTTGGTACTTTTCTAGGTTACAATGCTTTTGAATGTTATCTTTGGTTAATGCTACTTTGAATATTCTCTTCGGATCATTTGTATCTACTATTTTGTTTGCTTGATAATATTATGCTTTGAATTTTCTGGTTGTTTTTGTTGATATTAAATTATCTTTAATTTGTACTTGTTCAATTACTTTTCTTGTGTTCTTTATATACTCCTCTATTGTTTTTTTTTTCCTTCTATCTTTCCGTAGTTTTTCAAACGTTTGATTCGTGCATTTTTTTTAATTAAACAAAAAGGGGGAGAAAAAAGTAAAAGTTTGCAAATAAGTACATTTTATTTCTACAAGCAAAACAACTTATTTTTTTATTCTATATTATGGTTTGAAAACTAAAATTGTTTTTCAACTAAATTTTAAAAATGTTTCATTCTCAAACTTGAAATCGATTCTAAAATATTTAAAAATATCTTCATCATTATAATTTTTTAAAGGTAGAGCTCAACTTGAAAATAATATTTGAGTTAGGGCAAGTTAGCAATTGTTTTCAATGGTTTTGTTATATCAAAAGGAATGAGATTTTTAATCATGTTTTTCGAATATTTTGATATAACAAAGTCAAACTATAGTCTCTTTTAGTTAAATTTTTTATTAAATGATAAAATCTTATAAAATTATTTTCAAGGGCTTACAAACTCGTAAACTGGTCAAACTTGTTATTTAATATATTTCATGAGTTGATTTCTTAAAAACACTTTGAAAATTATAACCTCCAAAGCATCTTTATAAAAATTGAAGACTTCTACCAGTGAAAGTGCCAACTTGTACCGATAAAAGCAAGTTAGTAAGCATCACAAGGAGTTCTATAGACTTCTATTGATACATAAAGGAGCCTATTTACTAATACAAGTGGATTTCTACAGATGGCTAGAAAGACATCTACCGAAACAATGTCGATAGTAAGCCTTCAAAAATTCTCCTACACCTTCTACTAATACAACTACTGGCACAAGTCTACTTCCCTTAAAACCTTGAAATTTGTGTCGATACAAACCCACTTCTACTAATACAACAGTCTCCAACGGTTACATATGTAAAGAGTTTTACTGATACAAGTGTACTTATACTGCTACAAGTTCCTTGCAAGCTACAATTAATGCTCTAATTTATTGCTACAACCACTCTAATCTATTTCTAATGTCTCCAAACGTCCCCAAGGCTATTAGAAGACATAAATACAAGTCAAAGGCTTTAATAGATGGCTAAAAAGAAGTTTGTAAAGCTAATTATACAAAAATTTAATCTTTTCTTTGTTAGTCTCATTGTTTTTCATTTACACACTTGGGTAGCAATTTATTTCAATCTTTCAAGGGTTGTATAGTCATTAAGTAAGCTTGATCATTGTAATATCAACCTTTAAAGAGGTGTCTTTGATCTTTAATCTTATTTATCATTTTTGAAAGGGTTTTCTTAAGGTTTTGGGGAAGAAAACCTTTAGGAAAGTGGCTATATCTTGACCTTTGAAAAGATAGTGATTGTAAAGGTTAAACCTTGTTCTCAAAATGTAACAAATTAGTGAATTTAGGAAAAATCTTTAGTTGTGATAAGCTAAGTACTGGAGGTAGAAAATTGCGGCTGAATCACTATAAATTCTTGTGTCTTTCTTGTTTGTCGTATTTTCTTGAATCTTTTAAAACACCAATTCAACCCCTCTTGGTGTATCTTGTGCTTAACAACTCCCATTTATAGTGTTTTAAGAATAGAAGTTACAAAGCTAATAGTTAATAAGAATAATAACTGATATTTTTCAATTACAAATGCATTAATGGTTCCTTTTATTATGAAAGAATTTTGAAGGTGATGGTGAATAATGAATAAGAATTCATTTTGTACTCAGTGCTACAAGAAAAAGGTTAAGAGGAAACCTCTTTAACTACCTCTATATCTGATCCACCAAGCTAAACTCTTTTGCACATCCCAAGAGTAAAGATAACCCAAGAATACTATTGTATTCCCCGGTTACTTCTGCTTCTACTTTGATGAAGAGATACTATGTGAAACATCTTTCACGGAACATCTCTTGAAACGTAAAATGATGATTGTTCTTAGATAAAAGTTGTTCTTGAATAATAGTTATTTAGACTTGTTCTAAACGTGACTTGTTCTCAACATAATTATTATCAATGTAAAGGTTGTTTCGAATAAGAGTTTTATTGTAGTGATGTTTTTCTTGGTAAAATTTGTTTTGAACAATGGCTCATTCTAAAAAATATAATTGTTCTAAATACAAGTTGTTCTAAATAATAATTATTCTAAACATAACTATTCCAAAAACGTCACTATTCTAAAAAATTAATTGTTCCAAACTTTTGTTGTTCTTAATAAGAGTTATTTTTAAATAACAACCATATTGAATGATAATTGTTTCTAATTAAAGTCATGTTCTTAACATACTTATTCTTAAACAACAATTATTCTGAGCAACTTTCCTAAACAAAAATTGTTGCTTCAGAAAAGATATTAAGTGAAACAGTGACAGTAATTATCTCAGAGTAGAATTTCTTGAAATATAATATTATTTATTTTAAAGAAGATATAAAATATTAGCAACCGAAATAGAGCATCTCCCATCTTCATATTTGATTATACGTTCTCTTTAATATTTGCAAACATATTTAATTTAATGTTCAAGAATATAATTATTTAGTTTAAATAACATAAACACAGAATTTCAAATTAAACATGAACAAACAAAAACATAATTTACAAGAAAGTACAGGTAGACGCACTAAACATGTTTAGGATCAAATACTACTCAAATAAGATGGGATTCCTCCCTTCATCAATTTCAATTACGAGGAGATGGTTTGGATCTGATCCATTTGGTCCTTCCGAGTACAGGGTTGGAAGGTAAGCTTTGTAAGCCGGCAAATAACGTGACACAAAATCTTCCACCTGTCAACATTCCCACACACTTCCATTCAGATCTAAACAAACAGCATATATACACACACTATATTGCTCCACACTCTTAATACTCCTTTCTGAAGTGTTCCACATGTATCGTGGAGATATGCTTTTCCATATACCATCAACAACACTTAAGAAAATAAAATTGAACATAGCCCTATTGTACACTCATCTTTTAGTTCGAGTAACATATGATAGATACATTATTTGCTATGCCCTACATTATTCGGACTCAAATATGAATTTTGAATAATGATATATTTTCATGTATTTTAGGGACGCCCCCCAAATGTCAAATTATCATTTCGATCCTTAAGTTTTTAAAATTATTAGTTTAATGGTAAAAAATACACTACCCCCAGATTAAAAAAATTCAGTTTAGTCCCTTTAAAATCCTAAAATAACAAGCATATACAAAGATAACATGGTACTATGACCGTTTTAAAATTTTAAAATTTTAAAATGTAATTTTGCCCCCCTCTCCCTCCACAGATGAAAATATTTTAGTTTAATCCCTTTAAAATTCTAAAATAACAAGCATATACAAAGATAAAATTATATTTTGACCCTTTTAAATTTTTATAATTTAATTTTGATCCCAAAGATAAACTTCGGGCTTCGTCCCTGATGTATTTAAAAGTTTTGAAAGATCCTTAAGAGGATTATATTTCAATACCCATATCCCTCAAGCACGAATACTTCACCAAAAGTGAAAAGTCGAAAAAATGTAATATATCACATAAAAAATATGTAAAGGCACCTCTTCATCAGACATTCCAGGTTTCCCAGCCTCCCTCATGGCAACCTCAGCCTGCCCAAAAGAGTAAACAGAAGAAAAAGAAAATAGTGAAAGTTATCTATTATTGACGTGAAGTAATAACTTTTAAAATAAGAGTCCAAACCTGCAGACGCCACCGGTAGACACAACTTGGGTCCTGAATTTTGATAACAATCCATGCCTTAATGAACTTGTCCCATGCATCATAATATGCTTCAAGAATTTTATTTACTGTTTCCAGCTGCAAAAGTAAACATCAGCATCATCTGTAACATAAATATCTCGAGCTCAAGTGTAAGCGTAGGATGTCGATATATATATTAAGTTATTTCATGTATTTGATAAGTCTTTCAAAGATTACATTCTCATATCCATATCCAAATATGCATATAATATAAGTGTCAAATAAAGGTGCTTTGTGAAAAATGAAGAGTCGGAGTAACAAAGAACATCTCCAAGGGGTCCTTGAAGACTTGGGAGTTTGGAGGTTTAACACTAGGTATGAGTATCAGATGGGTTAAAGTACATGGGAAGTCCCTGTATTATAGGGACTGAATCAAATTAGTCCCCCTATCATTAAAAGAATCAAATTAATCCCTATAATATTAAAAAGAACCAAGCAAGTCTAAATTGGAAGGTCCAATGGTGGGACCTCTCTGGTACATTTACTATGTCAGAAGTGAGTTTTTGTTCAACACGGGCATGTTCAATTTTTCTAAGTCTTTTAATGTATTTGGAAGGTCTAAGAATCATATCCCCATATCTATGCCTGATTTTGTATCGGACATGGATATGTCAAGCAAAATGAAGAATTGAAGCAACATAGGTCTAACCTGTGGGTCAACAGCTTTAACAACTTCAGCAGGAAGGGGCTTAAAGCCAAGCATCCAGCCTTCATATAAAATAACCTGAACTCAAATCACGTAAGTTATAGACTAATTTTCAAGCAAATATAATCCAAGCACAACACTACCAATCATTCCCCAGCTCTAGCTGAAGATTCTCTTACCGTTAGCGGCCCTTCAACTTCTGGCCATACTGAAGGATCAGCTCTGTCACCCTTACCTCTATATGCAGACTGTAAAGAACAATAGAACTATAATGAGCAGAGTTCAACTAAAAACTTAAGTATAAAACAAGTAAAATTGATAATATTGAGCTTACTTTATCATATCGGGGAAGCTTCATCCTCCTTCCTGTATACAACTCAAACATAATCAATCACAAGGTGATGGATAAACAGCAAATCATGCCAAGGAAAAATAAGTGAAGACAAAAAATAAAAAAGAATACCTTCTTTAGTCAACTTGGTTAGAGCTGTCAGTGTTTCAACAGAGAATGGAAGATCATGGCTCCCAGCATTTCCACGTAACTGCAATAATACAATATTTCATTCTATGGAGACTACCAAAACAAATATCTATATTACTCAGATTTGAGTGTGTCAAAAGAAGTATGTGTCCAATATAGGTATATTATACTCTCTGTTTTTTATGTATATGAAGGGTTCTTGAAAGGTGATATTTCCTTACCCATATATAAAAGTGTCGGACACCGATGTTAAACTCAAATAATTCAAAAAAAAGAATGAAAAATCAAAGTACCATAGAAACAAATTATCCCACATTTAAGTAAAAGAAAAGTCAATAGGCACCTCCAAAAGTGCATTTCCTGGGTTCTCTTCCCTCAGTTTGGCCTATCAACATAAACTGTGTCAGAAACTGTAAGAAAAACTTAGAAAAGTTTAGCAAATGCCAAATACCCCACAATTATTACCTGACCCTCTGCTGTCAAATAGAAATCATCAATGGATAATGTTGCAGACTTCCTGAGGTTAAGGTGGATTGTCAGCAGTTTCAATTGTTTCCACTTTCACAGTTTATATTATAACTAAGAGAAAAATGAGATATGAATCAATTTTATAAATTAAATTCTATTGCTCTTCTAGCTACCTGTTAGTGATCCTGAAAAGATAATCTAGAGCAAAGACAAGTGTCGTCTTTCCACAACCCTGTGGTGCACTGAAACCAATCTGCACCACAAAAAGTTGGTCAGTGCAACAAGATCCACCAAATAGTCAAGCTACATTACTCGGATTCGAATTTGACAGTCAGATATGGGTATGTATTAGATATGAGTATGTCTAATTTTTCTAAGGTTTTCTTTCATGTATTTTGAGGATCCTTCGAGAATCACATCCAATGCCCAAGTCCCAATATGCATCGGACATTGATATCTTCAGACATAAAAATAATGGACTCAGAGTTACATAGCACAAGCCCTCAGCGATGAAAACCTTTTACAATATCCTAAGCCTAATGGAATGGAACCCAAAATAGTTCTGAATTTTGTAAAGGAAAATCGAACACAAATGCACACAACAATCATTTCAAAGACCTTATACATACCACTAAGGGAGGAATCTCTTCCCCATCTTTAAACTTGGACCTGTGTTCTGATATCTGGTCTTCGCACCATAAAAAGACTGGTATGTAATAGTGATAAAACCTTGCTTTCTCAGGAACAGTAAGGTAAAGTTCATTAAGCTGAAACAACCGACAAAGCTTTGATCCATAAAACAACCACTTGTCAATGGATTCAGCCACCTTTTCAGCAGTCAGTCCCACTTTGTCCATAAGAGGACCAGAACATATGAATTCATAAAGGTCTTGTACAGAGGAAACTTCTGCAGGTTTTGCAGGAAAAACCGAATATATTGGACCCTCCCTTAATCCACTGCCGCTACTACTAGCATCAAGATTCATGGTGTTATCTTGCAACCATGAGCTGCCACTGCCTGCATATATAATTCAAAAAGAAGTGAAGATTAATTATGAACTAAACAGATAAGACATACAACAGCATTCAGCGTTGAGGGTATCAGGGGCCTCAGGATATGTGTATGTTCAATTGTTTAAAGGTTTTCCGTGTATTGTGAAGGTCCTTAGAAGATCATATTTCTGTACCTATATGGTGAGAAGCAAAATGAAGCACTGAACAACATCGAAGAAAACTCATTTCAGCATAAGAAAAAGAAAATTCCGAAAGCTCATAGGAATATTATACATCCAATGCGAATAATTAGAGTGTCTACTCAAAATTCCCAAAATTGGTTAAGGAAAGAACAACCCCTTCCTTGATACCTCCTTATTGGAAAATTTCCAGTTCTAACCACAACGAAAATAACAAAGAAAACAATTAACAGTTCATGAAAAGTAAATCTAACAGCTAAAATGGACTTAAGCAAATTGAGTTCTTTAGTGGATAATCAGGGAAATTCTATAAACAGAATAAAATATGTATAGTTCACATTGTAATATAACATCAGTAGATTAGATTTTTGCTCCATTTTGTTTTCCTAATTCCTCATAAATCATTATTAAACAAACATTGAAAGACTAAATTCCTAACTGAAGCATCCCAAATTATTTTGAAAACATTAAGAAACAAAAGCAGGTTTCAAAAGTTCCGTTTTCTTAATCTTATCCTCACTTTTCCAGCCCATTTCAACAAGTAGATAAAAACAGAACATAAACCATAAATAAACAACTATAATAAGAACAATTACACATATAGAGAGATACCTGAAGTAGAGAAATGAGTAGATGGGATAATTGATGTGGATTTTGCAGAAAGAGAAGAGAAAGCAAAACTAAGCAAAGAGGACTTCGCTTTATGAATGCTTTTAGTCTGATTAATATAAACATTTTGATTTTGGTTTTGCTTTTGATTATAATAATGGGAAATTCTAATATTAAAATGCGAGGTGGCTTGGCAAGGCGTTAATGTAGTCAAAGCCGCCATGTTTTTTAATGTTTCTCTCTCTGTGGAGGAGGAGGAGGAGAATGAACCGAAGGCAAAGCGATTGGGTTGGGCTATTGGCATGAATATTTTCCTTTGTATTTATTGTTAAACATTTTATACCATGTGGGACTGGCAGGGCATGTTGTACACAAGCCAAGAAAATATCATCCTATTCTTTACTTTTATTTGGTTTAGTATTATTATTATGAATTAAAATCTTTTAAATATCAAGATAAATATTTAATTTTTTTAACGAAAAATATTTTTGTTTTTCTATATTATTATTTAATTTTTATAAAAATAAATAGTTTACAACTCAAGTTTTTGAGCAAAGTTTAAAATATGCATTAACATGGTCGAATATAAATTAAAATAAAAACTTATTTGAAAGGGAATTAAATATTCATTTTTCATTTTTTATGTTTTATTTAATAAAAATTTATAAACTTATCTAGATGAAGCAATAAATTCATTTTTATTTTTTATTAAAGTGGGAAAAAAAGGTTTAGGTTGTATTTGTTTTACTAAAAAGAATTTCTCAAAATTAGATTAATTTTTTGGAAAAATTAATATTTTTGTGTCGAGATGATGTATAATATTTTTTATTGTTTGACCAATTTTCCTAAAATCATTTTTGAATCTTGTTTTTAGTGAAAAAATCAATATAAATTATATTTTTTTATAAAATGGTATTCAGAAATTTTCCTTTGACAATCAAATTTTATTTTATAATAAGATAATATCTTACATAATTTAATAATAATCAATATCTAATTAAAACTTAGGGCCCGTTTGTTTTGCATGTAAAATGGCTTCCGAAAATTTATTTCTGGAAAATGAGTTATTTTTTTGAAAGAATTAATATTTTCTGATGTTTGAATAAATTTATATAAAATATTTTCTGTTGTTTTGTAGATTTCATGAAAATTTTTCATAAACGCTGTTTTAAAATTAAACAAACATACATTTGTGAATTTCTTTTTTTTATTATTTAATTGAGTTTATTTTATATCTATTAAATTTATATTTTACATTATTTTTGCATATATTGCAATGATTTATTTATAAATAAATATAAATATATAATAGTACCCAATTATTAAGCTAGAATATTAATAGTCATAAATTGAAAAGAACTAAAATGAATAAATGACTCCTTATTGTGTTATAAAAAAAAACAAAGATTGAATAATAATAAATTAGCTTCCAAACCACAATTAGTACTACAAATTAATAATATTATTCAAGTGCATATTTAGTAATACACCACATTAACATATTGATATTTTTAACCTTGGGAAAATTTTTGAAGCCAAATTTTTCTATGCTCCGTACTTTTAGTCAAGAAAGCTTTGGCCTCGAATTCACGACCCATAAGATAATCAAACATACTACAAAGGAAGTCGTCATCAAATCCTTCCACCTCTATCAACATCACTTCTCCGTAAAGATATGGTGTCTTATCCTTGGTAAATTGTTCCAATGCATTAGCAATCTTACCAAGTTGTTCACCCACAAAATTAATTTGTTCATCAACGACACTTTCTTGAGTATTTTTCCTTTTACGTTTAGATGTGCCAAATGAAGATGTTTTGGTTCATACTTCTTATGTGCCTATTGGATATTATACATAATTAAAATAACAAGTAAAAAGCAACTAAAATATATTTAACATATATATTACTGTCACTGCTACATCATATATCGCTCTATCACATGTAATCATTTTCATGTTATCACCCATCCAAAATCACTTTAAGCTTGAATTGTGCATATAAATTGCCATGTGTGTTTTACATTCCTCAGATGATTTTCCACATGCTTAGCATCACATTGAACTTGAAATCTTTCAAAAATAGCCGCAACAACTCAATTGTTGTATTTCCTTTTTGGGCCTCTTCTATTAGAATTTCAAGAAAAAGATATTTCATTGGTTTTGTCCACCTGGATTGTTTTATTGTCCCTTATTTGTTGCATTTACCCATTCTACATTAATAATTTACACTGTCAATAATTTCAATATCCAACATTCTTAAAACATAATAACTTCAATATCCAACATGTTAAGTTCAATACCAATATCCAACAAACATTAATATAAATCACCTCATCATATTTGTAATAACTAAACCCAAGAATTCTTCACCTCATCATATTTGTAATAACTAAACCCAAGAATTCTTCACCTCATCATATTTGTTTTCCATTGTTAATATAAATCACTTCAACTCAAACAAACTACCAAAAATTGTAACACCCAAATTCTGATAGATCTAAAGTTTTGGGCATATAGAAGTAGACAGTCTGTTTGGCGTGGTGTTATTCGCCCAAATAACCATTTTGGCGTATACGTATAGGCTATAATAACTGCCACTTAAGTTGGTAAGATTTTGATTTCATGATATTCTGCTATATGGAGGAGATGTTCATGTTAAGGGATAAAAGTGAATTATAAGACGCGTATTCATCAAAGGTATAGTACATCTGGTTTATATGGAATATTGTGCTAGTTAGACTTTTAGTAATCTAGTTGGAAACCAATTGTATAGTTCAGCCTGATAAGTTTGATGAAAGAAACCTATTTATACTTTTCTCAAAAATTGTAGGCCAATAAGAAGGTAAGTTCTGATACGTATGACACTTGTTAAATTCCACTAAGTAATAAGTCATATTTATATATGAGAATGTGTTCTAAAAGGGGTTCTTCTTTCTCTTCCTTAAGTGTCATCTACTGAAACCTTCCTTAAATATAAATGTATCCTATCTCTAGAGGTTAAGGTTCTTTAATGATCTAGAGGTTAAAGTTCTTTTATGATCAGTAGTTACTTTACATCAAGGTAAGTATTTCAATGCTGCATGTTAAGTTTTAAATGAGTAAATCTGTAATTGGTAACTGAACAGTGAAATTATAAGTATAAAGTTTCTGTACGGAATTGACAGTGATTGAATTAATAAGCAACTTGTATGTGTAAGAGTAGTAATGGTGTTCCTATGTTTTGTAAGCAGTGGTTGCTACAGTTTCATGGTGAAAGTTTGAATCTAGAGTTCAAGCTGTTGTTCATAGGTGTCAAATGAGTTTTACACTGACTCTTGCATGTATATTGTTCATATTGTGAGGCATTTATAGAAATTTGATTGAATTATGGATCTGAAGTAATGAAGAGTATAGTATGTAATGATTGGTGTATGAGTATTGAACCATTGAATTATGGAGAAGTATGTATATGTCTAAAATGTATGTTATGTGATGTATGTTCTAATTGGGGTGTATGTTAGTGAAGCAAAAGGTTGAGTTTAGATTCTGTCAATGCATGAAGAGCTTGTCAAGAGAGTCTGTGTCTATTCATAGCAGTGGTGTCAATAGAGTCCGTCGGGACTAAAAACATGAACTCTGATTGATAAGCCATAAGAATAACATGTTTTTAATTCAATTCTTGATTTTTTTTGGATGATTTATTATGTGACTTAATACGTGAGCATAGAGGAGCGAAAGGAGTAAAAAACGAGCCAAAATTGGGCAAAAAGAGTTGTTTCTAGGATCCACGCGGCCTGAACATTTCCACACGGGCTGGCCACACGCCCATCTGCCAGCCCGTGTCGATTTCAAACCCTGCTTCTCTTTTACACGAAAAAACCTAATTTTTAAGGTTTCTGAGCATTCTAAAGTCTATAAATACATATTATAAGAGAACTAAAGGGGACAACGCAGAGAAGAACCAAGAAATTACTCGAAGAACGCCGTCGGAATCAACTTAGAAGTAGGATCTCCTTCAAGATTGAAGATCTCCAGTCAACTTCTCTAGAAGTTTTTGGGTATCTTTATATTTTGTTGTTTTCCTAATTTTGAGATGTTTTCCTTCCAAAGTATGAACTAAATTCCCTAGATACTTAGGGAAGATGAAACCTATGACGGATCTTACTATGTAATTTTCTGAATTACATGATAAATACTTGATTTCTTGATCTCAATTATGTGTACTTATGACATGTTTTAATGTTTTCAGGATATTAATTCATGATTGATGTGCTTAATTCAGTGGAGCAAAAGCCCCTGTTTAGGAGTAGATCTAGCATAATTGAGTGGAGTTGCATGCAATCCTAGAAATAGGACGACATAAATCTACCGGATTAGAGTCAAATCTAATAGGGGAGTCCATAGATCGAGTTAATGCGACAATAGGGGTTTTAATTAGAAAGAGATTTCAATTAATCAACCTAGAGTCAGTTATTTTTACTCTCGAAAGAGATATTAATATAATTTAGGGATTTTTACGAATCAAGACAAGTGAATAAATCGTTTAATTCAGATTTAAAATAATAAGTGAAGTCTCGGTGGATTATTTCCTAGGTATTGTCTCTCTCATGCATTTTCTTCAAATATTTCCCCACAATATTCTTTGTTTCGTCTTAGTAATTAGGTTAGTTAAGATTATGTTAAAATAAATCCCTTCAATTTAACTACCATTCGATAGGTGCACTTGCCTTTATCGTATTTTAGTTAGTTTGTGATGTCATCAAGTTTTTGACGCCGTTTTTGGGGACTAAAATATTAGGAACACTTAATTTTTATTATATTAGCCATTTTTATTTCTATTGAATTATTTTTTTTTTTTGTTTTTTTTTTGTTTACTAATTTTCCTTTTATTTGTTTCTGGCTGGTTCCTTTAGTTTATGACTAGAAAAAACCCTTCAGGACCTCTGGTATTCGACAGCGAAATTGAAAGCACAGCTCGCAGAAATCGTAGAGAACTGAGACAGAGTCGACAAAGTACAGTGGAAGAGCAAGAGGATGTTATTATTACTAAGGAGATGGCTGATAATCATAATAATCAGCTACCTCCTGTGGTTGCGGTGATAATGATTTTCCGCGGTAAGTTTTATAAATTTATAACTAATCGTTCTTTAAACTAACTATTATCACGACGTAGGCAAGTGTACCTATCAAACAGTAGTATAGCTTTAGCAAGACCGGATTGTCGAACCCAAAGGACTAAAGTACTAGTAATGACTGTCTTTTTATTATCTAGCCTAAGAAATAAAAGGGTTTGTTTTAACTAAGTAATTAATTAAAATAAGAAGTTGCAGAAAATAGAAGTGAGAAATTACTTTTGGAAAAACGATTGATTTAGGACAATACCTAAGGAAAAATCCACCTAGACTTTACTTGTTATTCTGGCTCCGAACCGGACGATTTATTCATCTAACTTGTTCCCTAGAAATCCCTAAGTTATGTTATTATCCCTATTCAAGACTAATAACATCTAATCCCTAGGTTGAATAACCAAGATTTTTCTCTATTAACACCCTAGGGTTGCATTAACTCGATCTATGGATTCCCTTATTAGGTTTCACCCTAATCCGGCAAAATCTTATTACCCTATCTCTAGGTGCGCAATCAATTTCGCTTAATTATGACAAAGTCACTCTTAGCCAGGGTCTATTCCTCCTCCAACTAAGAGCATTAACTTGAAGTAATATCCTGAAATACCAAAACAAGAATTAAGAACACATAATTAAGAACAAGTCAAATATTTATCATACGATTCAGAAGATAATAACAAGATTCGTCTTAGGTTTCATCCCCCTTAGGTATTTAGGGATTTTAGTTCATAACTAAATGAGAAAACATCTCAGAATAATAAACAATACAAAACATAAAGAAAACTCAAAACTCCTGAAGGGAAATTGAGGAGAGATCTTCAATCTTTATTATGAATCCGACTTCTGAGATGGATCAATCGGCTCCCTTGGAGTAATTTTTAACTCCCTATTCTTCGTCTCCCTTTTAGTCCTCCTCTAGGGTGTTTAAATAGGCTTTAGAATGCCTAAAAGCCCTAAAACTTGCTCTTTTCCGAATAGAACTTAGCTAGGGTTCGGCAGGGACACGCCCGAGTGAGATTACTTCAGGCCGTGGTCGAGGCTGAGCTATTACACGCCCGTGCTGAGGTTGATTTGGGCTGTGGTCGAGCCTATTAGATTGGCACGGGCGTATGCGCTATCGTGTGAGAAAGTCCAGGCCGTGTTGTTTTCCCTTGTCGGCCCATTTTTTCCGATTTTGGCCCGTTTCTCATTCTTTTCATCCTCCTATGCTCACCTAAGTATTAAACATGAAATTAAAGGATTAGGAGCATAAAATTCACCAAATCTAAGGAGAAATCATTCAAAAATGTGTTAAGTGAGGGATAAAAATATGTATAAATTTTGGTTTATCAAATACCCCCACACTTAAGCGTTTGCTTGTCCTCAAGCAAAATCCTCAACTCACAATTAAGAATTCCTTTTTCTCAACTTATAATTCCTATCAATAATATTTCAAACTAATCAATGAGTAATCATACATTGAGAATTCAACTAAAGGAACATTAAAGCTTCAAACATTCCAAGTTGAGTATTTAATCACTAAAAACTTAGGCATCTCCCCTCATCTAAGTAGTTACCATCGATTCGAAATCTCACAGAGTTTAACATCCTCACTAAAGGTTTATTCAAATCACTCAAAGTGTTTAAGGACAATGAAATCAGCACTCATCAGTCAACATGAAAAGTTATTACCATAGGCTTGCATGAAAATCAAATCTCCACAACTATAAATTAAGATGATATATCAATCAAAAGGTTTTTAGAGGGTTGTAACGAGGCTTGGTTGGGGGTGTGGTCACAAGTTGAAAGAAAAGGTTAGAATCGAGATTGACTTGAAAAATTACTTAACTAGAAAAATATTTAATCATCACTTACGTACAACAAAGCTTCTTCTCTGACTATGGAATTTGAATACTGAAGCTCACAAACAAAAGATCACTATTAATATATATACATTTTTTTTTAAGAACACGTCAAATAACATAGATTACTATTAAGAACAAGACATAGCTAAGCAATTTATTCAAATCAACTCTCGACAAAAATATGGATCAAATTAATTGAGGGGATTTGAACAATAATGGGTTAAAGGTTAATATTAAGGTTAATACAAGGAATGGCTTGTTAAGCTCAAAAGGGTTTACTAAGGGTTAATCGTGGAGGTAGGCTTTTCATGGCATGAGTGGGTTAATCCTAAATACCTCTATCATCTTGACATATCAAATAAAATGGTATGCTCTTGACATGCATAATCAAGCAAGTTCTAGAATAACAATTCGATAGTGACACACTCAAAATAATAATAAAAGTGACCATGAAAGAAATAATAGATGCTCTTAAAGGCTCAATAATCTCACAAAAATTATGGCTTTTTGATGTTTAAACTTGTGGAATTCAATTCAAGATAATACCTAAACTTGGGGAAACAACTTAAAATTTTAAATTCTTAAAAATCAACTTATCATGCTTAATTTTCTAACGTCTTAAAGTTTAAATAATCAATGCATGAATACCTATGTTTTAATTCAAGATATATCAATAAAAATCATAAGTCAATCAAAATTAATCCTAAACATGATATGAGAGATTTATAAGAGAACAAGACAGCATTCAGGGATTTTTCTGGTAATGAAATGAATACCCCCCACACCTAAGATGTACATTGCCTTCAATGTACAAAGATAGATATATAAAAAAATATAAAATCATAAGATAGGGAGAGAATTGAAACTTCCTGAGTTGCAAATGAATGAACTCCCTAGTTTGGAGTTACGTAGAGTGGAGGAAGATACTCCGGTGGTGGTAGAGGTTGGGTTCCACACATGCTGCGTCAAAAGAATATTGTATCTTGTGATTGAGTAGGACATGGCAGTTATGGAGAACCTTTTCCAATGGAGTTTGAAGTTCCTAAGTGATTGTGAGCTTTGGAGCTCTTTATAACTGTGATAAAAGTAGGAACTTTTTAGGGGATATTAGGAAGAATAATTACTCATAAAGAAATAGCCGAGATTAAAATTAATTTATAAAACCTAATTATGAAATAGTAGCAAAAAGGAACTAACATTTAAAAGTTGAAATGGAAATTAATAAAAACATAAACAAAAATAAAAACAAAAACAAAAAACAAAAATAAAAAATAAAATGAAAATAAAGTAAAATTAAGCATCATCATCGTCGGATGGTTCGCGAGGTGGTGGTGGCAATGAGATGTGGAAGTGCTGACAGATTTGCTGGAGAGTAGCGTCAATGTTATCAAATCGTTGAAAACACTGCTGCTCAATTCGATTAAGGCGCTCAGAGATGTCAGCATATGAAGCCGCCGCATGAACTAGACGATGGGGTCGTGGTAGCTGGGATGGTGGGTCCTCGTGCTGTAGAGGGACATCATCAGTAACGTCCTCTGGAGCCTCCTCATCGGTAGATTGGGCAAGACGATATTAGGGAGGGTAGGTTCCTCAGCGCTTTTCAATCATCCTCATGCTGAGCATACTCGAGATACCTTGTGGAGACATCTGGCCAATGAGTGTAAGAGATGATTCTTGGGCCGCAATGTTAAGGAGTCCGAAGTGTCGGGCCAGTCTAGTTACGTAGGGGCCAATGGAGATGACCCCCTCCTATGTCGCTCAGTCTAGTGGCAAATGGCAAGAGCGATAAAGTAGGCAAGGTCGATGATGTGCCCGTGCGACATACACCATAAGTAGTAGACATCGTGAGTGGTGACGATGCTGGTGCTCTCTCTCCGTCCTGTAAGGTGTGAGATAAAATAGAATGTAAGTACCTCAAGGAAGGGGGAAGAGCTGATGCCTTGGAGCGACTAGGGTCGTAACTGGCCGAACGTGGTACGAGGGCATTCCAGCACTTCGAGGGAGAATAATGGATGTGGCGGTTTAGGGTATCAAGATCGTTCTCCTCTTGAAACTCCTCTGTGTAAAGACCCAGTGCTGAACCAAAATCTGGAACGCTCAACTGGCGGACTAGACCGCCGAGTCAAAATTAGACCGTACCGGGATCATCATGGTTGGTCATTAGAGTTTGGAGGTGGAATGTTGAACACAGTTCCAGCGTGAGCTCGATATACGTCGACTCGACGATCTCAAAGAAGAGGTCCTATGGGTCGGTGGTGAGAAGTGCCCGAATCGCGTCAGCCAACTAGACTTGTTCTATTACAGCGGCCCGCTATTAAAGGTCGGGCCCGTAGTATTTAGAAAAGTTCTTCTTGGGGCCCGTTGGGGAACTGTAGGAAAGGGTGACAAATTTTCGCAGTAGGGCCCGAGGAAGAGAACGCTCCCTTCCTTTTTTTTGAGGCGGGGATGGCAACTTTCTTCCCTCGTGAAGACGACATGGTAAACCTGCAATCAAAACCATTAATTATTCTTGGTCAAGGTAAAAGAAATCATAAATTGTTTCAGCCACAACACTTAACAAATCTAATTAAACTAATTCATTTTATAGCATACTTTTTTGTCATTTCATGCTAGTAGCATGAATAACTAAAAAAAAAATTGGCAAAGAATATTATATGGATGAAAAAAATGTCAACACAAAAGGCATGAGTATTTTTATTATCCTAACCATGAATATTCACTTAAAACTAGTCAAATGGAGTACAGAAATCATGTAATGAGTAAGAACTTTAACATGAGAAAGATAATAACTATTTAGATATGATATTTGAGTGATAAAAATATGAAAGTAACATGAAAAATTGCATATTATTATGATAAATAGCCTTAGAAATCAGTAAAATAAACGAGAAAAGAGTGAACAAACGCTAGAATGAGGAGAATGGGCGTCAAAAATAGAGTTGGAGGCGGCGCACGGGTGTGGCAGGGAGGCCATGTTGAATTACAGCAGCTAGGGTTAGGGATTTTGAGTAAAGAAGACAATGAATAGTGCAGCCTATTTATAGATTTTGGGCCACACGGCCAGGGGACACATCCGTGTTCCCCAATTTCAGCCCGTGTGTTTCTCGTTTTTCTTATTTTGGTGCGTCTGCAATTCGTCCCACGCTCGTGTAGCTTGGGCGTATTGGTGCACACGACTGTGTCGCATGACCGTGTCTAGCTTTGTTCACTTCTCCCACGCCTGTGTATGCTGGCCCACATCCGTGTTAATTTGACATGTTTGACCACGGGTATTAGACACAGGTGTGTCGCACGCCCGTGCTAGTTTCTCAGTTTCAACCACGGTCCTTGGGCACGGGCGTGTCGCACGCCTGTGTTGTTTTGGCAGGTTCGCCCACGGCCATGTCACACGACCGTGGCGATTTATCGTAGCCCGTGTTTTAGGGAAATCTTTGCCCTATTTCCACACGGTCCGGAGCATGCCCGTGTGCTTGGCCGTTTCTCTGTGGTGAACCTAGTTTCAATAGCATCCGTTGTGGGTTAGGTGTTAAACACTAAAATTTAAAGAAGTTAATACAGTTAGTGCTCAGGTTGCCTCCTGAGAAGCACTTATTTATAATCTAAGCTCGACTTTCCTCTCTATTTGAATGGTTATGGTGGTTCGAAGAGTTTATACTCCTCATTCCTACTATCAATCTTATCAAAATAAGGTTTTAGACGGGTGTCGTTTACCTTAAAAGTGTCAAACTTGGGATGACTTACCTCGACTGTACTAAATGGGAAAATACTAAGTATCGTAAGAGGGATTTCTTCATTCGGGTTGGCAGTGACAATGTGAGGATCTGCGGCATCTAGTAAGACTTTATCTCCAACCTTAACTTGATTTGGAGAGGTATCGAGCTTGTCCTGGCGTAGTTTTGGTTTATCATGTGTTCTCGGTTTATGTGCTCGCCATTCATCTAGCTCCTCTATTTGTAGCCTTCGTTCTTCATGAATAGGTCCTCTATTATTGCTGGAACATAGCTCATATACTTCTTTCAGACTCAATTCCTGCAAAGTAAGTTGCATCATATTGTCAATTTTAGTAGACTGGTGTGGACAATTACCTTCAATTTTCGATCTGTTGTCAGAATTACGAGCTTGAAGGGTGAGCTCACCTATTCCAACATCAATAATCATTTTAGCAGTTGCTAAAAAGGGCCTCCCTAAAATCAAAGGGGTGTTGTTATCCTATTCTATGTCTAGAACAACAAAATCAACGGGAAATATAAACTTATCGATTTTAACTAGCACATCCTCAATAATACCCCTAGGAAATCTTATATTTTTATCTGCTAATTGAATGCTCATCCTAGTCTTTTTGGGTTTCCCAAGACCTAGTTGCTTAAACATTTTGTAAGGCATGACGTTAATGCTTGCCCCTAAATCTGCTAATGCATTATTGACATCTAAACTACCAATTAAGTAAGGAATTATAAACTCCCTGGATCTTTTAATTTGTTGGGTAGCTTATTCTGTAGAATAGCTGAGCAAACTGCGTTTAGTTCCACATACGACGCTTTGTCCAACTTCTGCTTGTTCACTAAAAGCTCCCTTAAAAATTTCATTCCATTCAGCATCTGCGATAGAGCTTCAATAAACGGTCAGTTAATATGTAATTTTTTTCAAGAGTTTAAGGAATTTAACAAATTGTTCGTCTGAGCGGTATTTTCTTGTCGCATTAGGGTATGACACTCGAGGTTAATAATCTACACTCACCGTTTTGTTTTCATTATGACTTACCTCACATTTACCTTTGTTCACCACAGTTTCTTGCCTCAGTTCTGGCTCAGGCTCAACAAATCCTTCTTTATCTTGAACATTAATTGCATTACTCACCTTTACCTTGTGGTTGTTTAGAAATTAGTTTGGACAGCTGGCCTATATGAGTCTCGAGCCCCTAAATCGACGCTTATTGATTTTTAAGTGCTGTGTAGGTATTCTGGAAATGGGTTTCTGACACCGCGATGAATTTGGATAGCATCTTCTCAAGGTTCGGCTTTTTCTCTTGTTAGTAAAGTGGTTGTTGGAAGCCTGAGGGTGGTGGTGGCATCTGATTTCCTTGACCTCCCCATGAGAAGTTTGGGTGATTCCTCCAACCTGCGTTATAGGTGTTACTGTAAGGATTATTTTGAGATCGAGGATTATTACCCAAATAATTTAATTGCTTGTTCTCCATGTTGTGGCCATAGGGTTGATATTCTGGATTACTCAATCCACCTCCACTCGCTTCACATTACATTACTGGATGAACCTGCATAGTACCAAGTAAACCATCAATCTTTTTATTTAGAAGTTCTACCTGATTTGACAGCATGGTAACCGAGTCGACGTTATAAACGCCTGTTGTTTTAGTTGGCTTAATCCTCATGACTTTCCACTGATAGTTATTCAGTGACATCTCCTCAATAAATTCGTAAGCCTCTTCAGGTGTTTTGTTGTTGATGGTTCCACCAGCGGCTGCGTCAATCATCTGTCTTGTTAAGGGATTCACACCATTGTAGAACGTTTGAACTTGCAGCCATAAAGGTAACCCATGGTGAGGGCACCTTCGCAGTAAGTCCTTGTACCTCTCCCATGCATCGTAAAGTGTTTCCAAATCCATCTGCATAAAAGAAGAGATATCATTACATAACTTAGCCATTTTAGCCGGCAAAAATTATTTTTAAAAAAACTTTTCGGTCATTTGTTCCCAAGTAGTGATGGACCCACATGGTAACGAGTTCAACCACTGTTTATCTTTATTCCTTAATGAAAAAGGGAATCACTGAAGATGAATGGCACCATCAGAAATGCCATTAATTTTAAATGTGTCGCAGAATTTCAGAAATTTTGTCAAGTGAGTGTTGGGGTCCTCGTCTTGCAAACCATCAAACTGAACAAATTACTGTATCATTTGAACCGTGTTAAGTTTCAGTTCAAAATTACTTGCAGCAATAGCAGGCCTAACTATACTTGACTCAGCTCCTGTTAGATTAGTTTTAGCATAATCATACATAGTACGAAGAGAAGGATTCTGATTTACTAATTCAACGGCTATCGCAGGAGGTAGCTGATTTTCCTGATTTTCAGCAATCTCCTCGGTTGTAGTTGAGAAATCATCTTCTTGCTCTTCTTCTGTGTATCTTAAGCTTCACCTTATTTCTCGTTGATTTCTACGAGTTGTGCGATCAATTACTTCTTTCAAAAAGTAGTGGTCCTGACAGGTTTCTTCTAGTTATAAACTATAAGAACCTGCCAGAAGAAAGAAAAAGAAAATTAGTAAATTAAAATAGAAATTAAAATTAAATTAAATTGTTAGAAAAATAATTGGCTAAAGTAACAAAAATTGAGTGTTCCTAATATTTTAGTCCCCAGCAACGGCACCAAAAACTTGATCGTGATTTTTCGTGATAAGTTTTATAAATTTATAATTAATCGTTTTTGAAACTAACTATTATCATGACGTAGGCAAGTGTACCTATCAAACAGTAGTATAGCTTTAGCAAGACTGGATTGTCGAACCCAAAGGACTAAAGTACTAGTAATGACTGTCTTTTTATTATCTAGCCTAAGAAATAAATGGGTTTGTTTTAACTAAGTAATTAATTAAACTAAGAAATTGCAGAAAATAGAATTGAAAAATTACTTTTGGAAAAACGATTGATTTAGGACACTACCTAAGGAAAAATCCACCTAGACTTTACTTGTTATTCTGGCTCCGAACCGGACGATTTATTCATTTAACTTATTCCGTGGAAATCCCTAAGTTATGTTATTATCCCTATTCAAGACTAATAATGTCTAATCCCTAGGTTGAATAACCGAGACTTTTCTCTAATTAACACCTTAAGGTTGCATTAACTCGATCTATGGATTCTCTTATTAGGTTTTACCCTAATCTGGCAAAATCTTGTCACCCTATCTCTAGACGCGCAATCAACTCCGCTTAATTATGACAAAGTCACTCTTAGCTAGGGTCTATTCCTCCTCCAACTAAGAGCATTAACTTGAAGTGATATCCTGAAATACCAAAACAAGAATTAAGAACACATAATTAAGAACAAGCCAAATATTTATCATACGATTCAGAAGATAATAACAAGATTCATCTTAGGTTTCATCCCCCTTAGGTATTTAGGGGTTTTAGTTTATAACTAAATGAGAAAACATCTCAGAATAATAAAGAATACAAAACATAAAGAAAACCCAAAACTCCTGAAGGGAAATTGAGGAGAGATCTTCAGTCTTGATGATGAATCCAGCTTCTGAGATGGATCAATCAGCTCCCTTGGAGTAATTCTTTACTCCCTATTCTCCGTCTCCCTTTTAGTCCTCCTCTAGGGTGTTTAAATAGGCTTTAGAATGCCTAAAAGTCCCAAAACTTGCCCTTTTCCGAATGGAACTCAGCTAGGGTTCGGCAGGGACACGCCCGTGTGCGATTACTTCAGGCCGTGGTCGAGGCTGAGCTATCACACGCCCATGCTGAGGTTGATTTGGGCCGTGGTCGAGCCTGTTAGATTGGCACGAGCGTGTGTGTTACCCGTGTTAGGAAGTCCATGCCGTGTTGTTTTCCCTTGTCAGCCCATTTTCTCCAGTTTTGGCCTGTTTCTCGTTCTTTTCATCCTCCTATGCTCACCTAAGTATAAAACATGAAATTAAAGGATTAGGAGCATCAAATTCACCAAATCTAAGGAGAAATCATTCAAAAACGTGTTAAGCGAAGGATAAAAATATGTATAAATTTCGGTTTATCAAATACCCCCACACTTAAGCGTTTGCTTATCCTCAAGCAAAATCCTCAACTCACAATTAAGAATTCCTTTTTCTCAACTTATAATTCCTATCAATAATATCTCAAACTAATCCATGAGTAATCATACATTGAGAATTCAACTAAAAGAACATTAAAGCTTCAAACATTCCAAGTTGAGTATTTAACCACTAAAAACTTAAGCATCCCCCCTCATTTAACTAGTTACCATCGATTCGAAATCTCATAGAGTTTAACATCCTCCCTAAAGATTCCCTCAAATCACTAGAAGTGTTTAAGGACAATGAAATCAGCACTCATCAGTCAACATGAAAAGTTATTACCATAGGCTTGCATGAAAATCAAATCTCCAACACTATAAATTAAGATGATATATCAATCAAAAAGTCTATAGAGGGTTGTAACGAGGCTTGGTTAGGGGGTGTGGTCACAAGCTGAAAGAAAATGTTAGAATCGAGATTGACTTGAAAAGTTACTTAACTAGAAAAATATTTAATCATCACTTACGTACAACAAAGCTTCTTCTCTGACTATGGAATTTGGATACTGAAGCTCACAAACAAAAGATCACTATTAATATATATACATTTTTTTAAGAACACGTCAAATAACATAAATTACTATTAAGAACAAGATATGGCTAAGCAATTTATTCAAATCAACTCTCGATAAAAATAGGGATCAAATTAATTGAGGAGATTTGAATAATAATGGGTTAAGGGTTAATATTAAGGTTAATACAAGGAATGGCTTGTTAAGCTCAAAGGGTTTACTAAGGGTTAATCGTGGAGGTAGGATTTTCATGGCATGAATGGGTTAATCCTAAATGCCTCTATCATCTTGACGTATCAAATAAAATAGTGTGCTCTTGACATGTATAATCAAGCAAGTTCTAGAATAACAATTCGATATTAACACACTCAAAGTAATAATAAAAGTGACCATGAAAGAAATAATAGATGCTCTTAAAGGCTCAATAATCTCACAAAAATTATGGCTTTTTGATGTTTAAACTTGTGGAATTCAATTCAAGATAATACCTAAACTTGGGGAAACAACCTAAAATTTTAAATTCTTAAAAATTAACTTATCATGCTTAATTTTCTAACGTCTTAAAGTTTGAATAATCAATGCATGAATACCTATGTTTTAATTCAAGATATATCAATAAAAATCATAAGTCAATAAAAATTAATCCTAAACATGATATGAGAGATTTATAAGAGAATAAAACAGCATTCAGGGATTTTTCTGGTAATGGAATGAGTACCCCCCCACACTAAAGATGTACATTGCCCTCGATGTACAAAGATAGATATATAGAAAAATATAAAATCATAAGATAGGGAGAGAATTAAAACTTCCTGAGTTATAAATGAATGAACTACCTAATTTGGCGAAAGCGAGGATTGATAAAAGAGCTGGAAGTAAGGCATGATTCTGAGGAAGAAATAATCTGATAGTAATCATAAAGATAAGCCGCGTTTAAAGAAGGCGTGAATCATTTAAAAATAACTAAGAATAAAAGTAAAAATAAGAGAAATAATCTAATTTTATTAGTGGCACGGCCATCACACACGCCAGTGTGGTTCGTGTCCAGCCCGTGTTTGTCGCGAATTAGGAGTTCGTCACACGGCCTTAAGACACGCCCGTGTGTCTTGGCCATGTGGCTGTATGATCGTAATGCATGACCATGTGTGATGTGGTTCACTTCTCTCACACCCATGTACCTATGCGCACGCCCGTGTTATTTTGCCAGTGTCGACCACGAGCGCTAGGCACGGGTGTGTCGCACGCCCGTATTGTTTTAGCAGGCTCGCCCATGGCCTGTTCACACGACTGTGGGGATTTATCACATCCCGTGTTTTGAGAAAACTTTTACTCTATTTTCACAAGGTCATATCGCACGGTCGTGTTTATTTTCGTGTCTCGGGCACAGCCTAAGGCACGCCCGTGTGGATGGCCGTCTGGGTTTTGTGGACCTGTGTTCAAAGATTCGGTTAGTGGTCTAAATATTAAAAATTTTTAAATTTAAATAAAATTTAAATAAATGAAAACTGTTAGTACTCGGGTTGCCTCTTGAGAAGCTGTTGTTTATAGTCTCAACTCGACTTTCCCTTATTGGTGTATTCAGGGAGGTACGTGGAGTCGTAGCTCCTCTCCATCGTCCTTAAAATACTCACCGTTATAAAGTTTGAGACGATAACAGTTCACTTTGAAAGTACCTTGTGATGGGTGACTTACCTCTACTGTGCCATATGGAAAGCCAGTTTGAACTACGAAAGGTCCTGACCATCTTGGTTTAAGTTTTCC
The DNA here is from genome assembly GCA_025698475.1 of Gossypium anomalum. Classification (NCBI taxonomy): domain Eukaryota; kingdom Viridiplantae; phylum Streptophyta; class Magnoliopsida; order Malvales; family Malvaceae; genus Gossypium; species Gossypium anomalum. The sequence continues at coordinate 20,579,228 of CM046957.1, forward strand.
AGGAAACAATTTGAGTCTCAAATTATAGAGTAAGACAAAATCTCCGACTTCAAATTGCTTCCGCTGCTTCAAACGAGCGTCATGGCACCTTTTTGTTGCTTCCTTGTATAGTCGTGACTTTTCGTATGCATTGGCTCGCCACTCATCTAACTCGTTCAACTGCATCAACCTGTTTTGACCTGCAAGTTTAGGATCAAGGTTTAGAAATTTAATAGCCCAAAAAGCTTTGTGCTTTAGTTCGAATGGTAGATGACAACTTTTCCCATGAACGAGTTTGTAAGGCGATGTTCTTATGGGATTCTTAAAAGCAGTTCTATAAGCCCATAAAGCATCACCTACTTTCATCGCCCAATCTTTCCTGTTTGATTCTACTGTCTTTTCAAGAATTCGTTTGATTTCTCAGTTTTCCACTTCTACTTGTCCACTAGTTTGAGGATGGTATGGGGTGGCTGTTCTGTGATGAACTCCGTATTTCTTAAGGGTTTTCTCAAATTGGGTATTACAGAAATGAGTGCCCTTGTCACTGATAATTGCTCTAGGTGTTTTGAATCTCGAGAAGAGTTTCTTAAGGAAATGTACTACTACTCTAGCATCATTAGTAGGTAAAGCTTGGACTTCTACCCATTTGGACATATAATCAACTACTACTAAGATGTAGTTATTCCCAAACGAACTAGGGAATGGACCCATGAAGTCGATACCCCAAACGTCAAATATTTCACACGGAAGCATATAGTTTTGAGGCATTTCATCACGTTTGGAGAGGTTACCTATCCGTTGGCATTTGTCGCAAGAAGTCACAAACCTGTTAGTGTCTTTGAATAACGAGGGCCAATAAAAACCTGATTCAAGTATTTTATGCGCGGTCTTAGTTCCACTATAGTGTCCTCCAGTCAGTCTTGAGTGGCAATGTTCCAGTACCTTTGATGTTTCTGACCTTGTAATGCATCTTCTAATGACTTGATCTGTACATATACGAAAAAGAAAAAGGTCGTCCAAAAAGTAGTTTTTCACATCACTAAAGAATTGCTTCTTTTGCTGGTGTGTTAAACATTTTGGGATAATGTTAGCGGTTAAAAAAATTCGCAATTTTTACAAACCAATGTACCTCAGAATCAGATAGAGCGAAAAATTGTTCTTCAGGGAACGAATCATTTATTTCAACTTCATCTAGTTCTTTGGTATTTAAGTTTTCAAGCCTGGAAAGATGATCAGCCGCGAGATTTTCAGCTCCTTTCTTATCCCGAATTTCTAAGTCAAATTCCTGCAATAACAAAATCCATCGAATTAGGCGAGGTTTTGCATCAGTTTTAGTTAAAAGGTATCGAAGGGCAGAATGGTCAGTGTAAACAACAACTTTAGACAATATGAGATATGATCGGAATTTATCAAATGCAAAAACCACAGCTAGCAATTCTTTTTTCGTGGTAGTGTAGTTTTCTTGTGCAGCTGTCAATTGTCTTGCTAGCATCATAGTTAGGTTGAAGTGCTTGTCTCTTCGCTGTCCTAAAACTGCTCCTACTGCAAAGTCACTTGCATCACACATTAATTTAAAAGGTAAATTCCAATCAGGTGCAATTATAATTGGAGCATTAATTAATTTATCTTTTAAGGTGTTAAATGCTTCTACGCATTCCTGATCGAAATTAAAAGGCATATCTTTTTCTAGCAGTTTAGTTAAAGGTTTAGCTATTTTAGAAAAATCCTTAATAAATATTCTATAAAAACCAGAACTTCTAATAGCCTTGGTCGAACTAGGAGGGGGTAATTTTTCGATTGTTTCAATTTTAGATTTATCCACTTCAATCCCTTTACTAGAAATTTTATGCCTTAATACAATACCTTCTTGAACCATGAAGTAACATTTCTCCCAATTAAGCACAAGGTTCGTTTCCTCACATCTTATTAAAACTCGTTTTAAAATTTTAAGGCAAAGATGGAAAGAGTTGCCGAATACTAAGAAATCATCCATAAATACTTCCATGATGTCTTCCACGAGTTCGTCAAAGATGGCCATCATATAGTGCTGAAAAGTGGCAAGAGCATTACATAATCCAAAAGGCATTCTACGATAAGCGAACGTACCATATGGGCATGCGAATGTCGTCTTTTCTTGATCTTCAAGAGCTATTGGGATTTGGAAGTAGCCAGAGAGTCCGTCTAAAAAGCAGTAATAATGTGCCCGGATAATCTTTCCAACATTTGGTCAATGAATGGCAAAGAGAAGTGATCTTTTCTTATGGCATCATTCAGCTTCCTATAGTCAATACAAACTCTCCAACTTGTGACTGTTCTTGTCGGGATTAATTCATTCTTCTCGTTGGTCATAACCGTCATGCCTCCTTTCTTAGGAACAACCTGCACAGGACTTACCCAAGAACTGTCAGAAATAAGATAAATAATTCCCGCATCGAGAAGTTTAATCACCTCAGCTTTAACCACTTCTTTCATATTGGGGTTCAGTCGTCTTTGAGCCTGCACGCATGGCTTATACTCATCTTCCACTAAAATTTTATGGGTGCAAAAAGAGGGGTTGATTCTTTTTATGTCAGAAATTTTCCAAGTTATGACCTTTTTATGTTCTTTTAATACTTGGATTAATTCCTCTTTTTCCTTGGGTTGCAGGTTAGAAGCGATAATCACTGGTAATGTAGAATTATTTTCAAGATATGCATATTCCAAGTGATTTGGTAATTGTTTAAGTTCCAGTTTGGGAGGTTCTTCAATAGAGGGTTTTTGCTTAAGTTCATCGTTTATCTTAATGCCCTCATATTCTGCTTGTCTTGAGGGATGTTCGTTGGATTCATCATCTGCCTCATCTCCTTGATCTAGATACAGTTCCGTCGTGTCTTTTAGTATAATTTCCTAAAAAGAGTCTTGAGTAGCATGATCAATAGAATCAATAAAATAGCATGAATCATCCTATTCCCTAAAGAATCTCATAGCATCATAAATTTTAAAGATAATTTCTTCATCACCTACTCTAAGTACCAATTTTCCGTCACCTACATCAATTACAGCCCTAGCAGTTGCTAAAAATGGATGCCCTAAGATTAAAGGGACTTCCACATCTTCGTCCATGTCAAGTACAATGAAGTCAACAGGGAATATGAATTTATCTACTTTCACACGTATGTCCTCTATAATACCCCTAGGATATTTAACAGATCTATCGGCTAGTTGAATACTCATCTTAGTGGGTTTTGGTTCCCCAAAACTGAGTTGTTTGAACATTTTATATGGCATTAAATTAATGCTAGCGCCTAATTCAGCTAATGCTTTCTCAACATTCAAACTACCAATTAAGCAAGGAATAGTAAAACTTCCTAAATCTTTCAGTTTGGTTGGTAGTTTATTTTAGAGTATAGCTGAGCACTCATCGTTAAGTTCCATTGTGGATAGATCCTCAAACTTCCTTTTATTTGTTAGAAGCTCTTTCAAAAATTTTGCGTATGTAGGCATCTACGAGATAGCTTCAACAAAAGGTAAGTTAATATGTAATTGCTTAAAAAGTTCAAGACACTTACCGAATTGTGCATCCATGCGGTCCTTTTTCAACTTTGCTGGGAATGGAATTGGTGGTGTATATTCTTTTGGCACTGGTTTGCCAATATGTTCGGGTCTTTCCTCCTCCTTTCGCTTATCACAGCTTCCTGTGTTAGCTTCTTTTCAGATTCAGCTAACACTTTCCCACTCCTTAGTGTAACTATGTCCACATGCTCTTTTGGATTTGGTTTGGTGTTACTAGGTATCCTTTCTAATGATCTTTCAGAAATTAGTTTGGACAGATGACCTATTTGAGTCTCGAGCCATTGAATGACGCTTGTTAATTTTTAAGTGCTGTCTCGGTATTCTGGAAACAGGTTTCTGATACCGCGATGAATTTGGACAGCATCTCCTCAAGGTTCGACTTTTTCTCTTGTTGGTAAGGTGGTTGTTGGAAGCCTGAGTGTAAGGTATAGTGATGCTTCTCTAAATGGCTTGGGGTGTGTACTCATACAAGAAGGAAAAGTGGTGGCTTATGCTTCGAGGCAGTTAAAACCTCATGAGAGGAATTATCCTACTCACGATTTGGAATTGGCTGCGGTGGTATTTGCTTTGAAGATTTGGCGACATTATTTGTATGGTGAAAAGTGCCGAGTATATACTGATCACAAAAGTCTTAAATACTTGATGTCACAAAAAGACTTAAATTTGAGACAGAGTAGATGGTTGGAGTTATTGAAAGATTATGAGCTTGTTATTAATTATCATCTGGGAAAAGCGAATGTGGTTACCGATGCTTTAAGCAGAAAGTTGTTGTTTGCTTTGAGAGTTATGAACACTCAGTTGAAAATGTCAGATGATAGTTCGATTCTAGTAGAGATAAGAGCTAGACCGATGTTTTTACAAGAGATTTCTGAAGCTCAGAAAAATGATCAAGATTTGCTAGCCAAGAGAAGACAGTGTGAAGCTGATACGGGATCAGATTTCATAATCGGTTCTGATGGTAGCTTGATGTTTAAAAATCAAATTTGTGTACCGAAAAATGATGAGTTGATTCAAAAGATTTTGCATGAAGCACATAATGACTGTTTGGCGGTTCATCCGGGCAGTACAAAAATGTATAATGACTTGAAGAAAATGTATTGGTGGAGTGGAATGAAAAGAGATATTTTCGAATTTGTATCAAAATGCTTAATTTGTCAACAGGTGAAAGCTGTTGACAAATTTGTATCAAAAGAGATATTTCCGAGTTTGTATTAAAATGCTTAATTTGTCAACAGGTGAAAGCTGAACACCAAGTGCCTTCAGGATTACTTCACTTTATTATGGTTCTGAATGGAAATGGGATCGGATTACTATGGATTTTGTTTTAGGGTTGCCATTGACTCCGGAAAGAAAGATGCCATCCGGGTAATAGTTGATGATCGACTAAATCGGCTCATTTTATTCCTAGACGTCACGGATTATTCTCTTAATAAGTTGGCTGAATTGTATATCCGTGAGATTGTTAGAGTTCATGGAATACCTTTGTCAATCATTTCGGATAGAGATCCGAGATTTACTTCACGGTTTTGGCAAAAGTTGCAAGAGGCATTAGGTACAAAGTTAAATTTCAAGATCGCTTTCATCCACAAACCGATGGGCAATTTGAGAGAGTAATTCAGATTCTTGAAGACATGCTCAGATGTTGCGTATTGGAATTTCAAGGTAGTTGGGAAAGGTACTTACTGTTGGTAGAATTTACTTATAATAATAGTTATCAGACGAGTTTGAAAATGGCACCTTATGAAGCATTATATGGTCGTAAGTGTCAAACGCCTTTGTATTGGACTGAACTCAAGGAAAATCAGATTTATGGAGTTGATCTAATAAAAGAAACCGAAGAAAAGGTGAAAGTGATTCGAGATTGTTTGAAAGCTGCTTCAGATAGACAGAAATCTTATGCGGATTTGAAATGAAAAGAAATCGAGTTTTAAGTTGGTGATAAGGTATTTTTAAAAGTGTCTCTACGGAAGAAAGTCCTTAGATTTGGACGGAAGGGCAAGTTAAGTCTGCATTTTATTGGGCCGTATAAAATAATTGAAAAAGTTGAACCGGTAGCATATCAGCTAGCATTACCACCTGAATTAGAAAGGATTCATGATGTGTTCCACGTATCTATGCTACGTCGGTATCGTTCGGATCCTTCACATATAATTTCACCGATAAAAATTGAACTACGACCGGATATGACTTACGAAGAAGAACCGATTAAGATCTTAGCTCGAGAGGTCAAGAAACTAAGAAATAAAAGTGTCGCTCTCGTGAAAGTATTGTGGCAAAAGCATGGGGTAGAAGAGACTACATGGGAACCTGAAGAAACTATGAGAAACCAATACCCATACCTGTTTACCGGTAAGATTTTCGAGGACGAAAATCCTTAAAAGTGGGGGAGAGTTGTAATATCCTGAATTAGGGCTTAATCAAAATAGTAGTTTCGCAACCACAAATCCGAGATAGAAATAATTATTTTATAATTATTTTGATGATTATGATATGATTGCATGATTGTGTGAAAATTTCGTGATGAAATTCTATGCCTAAAGTGTTTAAATTGAAAGTAGGGACTAAATCGAATAAGTTGCAAAATTTGCATTCTAGAAGTTTTTAGTATGAAATTGCATTGAAATATAATTAGGAGGTCTTAAATATCAAATTTACCAATTTTAAGTTCATGGACAAAATTAGGACATGGAAGGAATTTTTGAAAGTTTAGTAGTAAGGGCATTTTGGTCATTTAGTTATTAAAATGAATTAAAAACAAAATTAAAAGCCAATTTTTGGTCATCTTCTTCATTAGGACGAAATTTCAAGGGTCCTCCATAGCTAGGGTTTGTTTCAAGCTTCCAAGCTCCATAGTAAGTGATTCCAAGCCCCGTTTTTAATGTTCTTTACGTTTTTGGAATCTCGGTACCTCGATTAAGCTTATGCTAGCAATAATTCAACCTAGGGTTTATATTTGGAAAAATACCCATAGGTGAAATTTGTGTATTTTGATGTTTTATGATAGAATATGAGGTTTTAAATTATGTTAGACAACTTGTGCTACTCGGTTTTGAGTGAAAAGCGAGTAAAGGGCTAATCGGTAAAAATACCTAATAGTCATAAGTACATGTTAGAGTGTGAATTTGATATTTTCATAGAAGGGAAAAATGATCAGCATGTCATAAAACATAAGAATAAGGGATAAATTTTAATTCCCGAGCCTAGGGGCAAAAGTGTAATTATGCAAAAATTTAGGGGCAAAAGTGTAATTTTCCAAAGTTCGTATTAAATGCTGTTTTGATGAATGTATGTATTAAATAATATTAATTTGGTATTATAGATCAAGAGAAACGGGAATCAAGTCGCGATCGAGGAAAAGAAAAGATTGTGGACTAAATTGCAAAATCTTTATATTTTGGTATCAAGGTAAGTTCATGTGTAAATAATGTAGCATAATTGTTATTTTTAAGTTATTGATGTTAATTATATGATATGCTGATTTTTTTATCGTGAAATATTATGCATTGTGGTTAATGTTGAGTAATATGCAAATTATGTTTACTACTTGATAAATATGAATTGCTACCGAGTATCGGTTCCGATATTCCGTGGAAGACGGCAAATGTCAGATCAAGGAAAAAAGCCCGTTTGAACCTTAGGAATAGATTAGGATACAAGTGACATGTCACTAGGATGGTTGAGCATCCGAACTCGTTGAGTTGAGTCCGAGTTCACTTATGGATACGAATGTTCGAGCTCGTTGAGTTGAGTCCGAGTTCGTGAGATGTAACTAGGCATCCGAGCTCGTTGAGTTGAGTCCGAGTTCACTTATGGATGAGAACGCCCGAGCTCGTTGAGTTGAGTCCGATTTCACTTATGGGCGGGTTACATGATTGCTTGATTACATATGTGGCACTTATGTGCAAATTATCCGTGTATCTGAGTTATATTCCGATGTGTTCAACGGGTGAAAATTTCTATGAAATGGAAGAACACTTAAGATGCAAGTGACGTTTTGGTAAGTGTTGTGAAATGGGCACTTTGGACAGGTATGTACTTAACCCTCGGGTTGAAAATAGATACAACAACGATAAAGTGGTAAGATGATGAATGATGTTTAGAAATGTGATATATGTTTTGGTGATGCCATGCTAAGGTTGTTTGGTATAATTGTATTGTTATGTTACTTGTTATTTGCATATGAACTTACTAAGCATTTATGCTTACTCCCTCCTTTTCATTCATCGTAGTTTTGAGCAAGTCAGCTCGGGAATCGGGACAGGTCGAAGTTTCGATCACACTATCCGAAGGATTTCTATTGGTAAATGGCTTGTAAAACTTAAGTATGGCATGTATAGCAATGTACCTATTTTGTGTAAATAATTTTATGATATGGCCATGTTTGGTTGAGAAAATGTTTGATATTGATAAGTCATGGTGATGGCTAATTAGATCGTGTTTGATAGTATGGAAGTTTAATAGGTTATCTAGTTCATAAAAAAATTCATGGAAAGATGAAACTTGCCTTAAAACAGAATATTGCTGTAGCAATGACATGAATTTGAAAATTCACTAAAAATAGTATAAGTGGAAATAAATGATGAGTAAGTTATGAAATTTAAGCTTAATGAGTCTATTTTCATATGGATTGAACAAAACAGGTAAATAAATTATATTTTATGAGATATTTAAACTTTTGTGAAACAGGGCCAGAATGATTTCTGGATCCCCTGTTCTGACTTTAAAAATTTATAATAAATTTTACAAAAATAATTATAAGTTTTTCTTTACATGTACAGATTCCTTATTGAGTCTAGTTTTAAGATAAAGAAACCTCATAGTCATTGAAATTTTTTATAGAGAGATATCTGATTCGTAATACACAGAGGTTAGAGCAGTCGAACCCTAAAATAGGGGAGACTTTAACTAATAAACTGTACTAATTGGCCCAACCAAAAATTCTAAAAAAATTAGTAAATAGATATATGAGTCTAGATTTAGGAAAATTTACGGATCTTGATTTGAGTTTCAGTAACTCGAGATATGATTTTTCTTATAATCATGATGAGATAGCTAGAAAAGTCGTGAATGTAGAAACAAATGATTCAAGTACTTAAATTGATAAATTATGTTCGGTAACACCTCAAGCTCGATTCCAGTGTCGGTCTCGGGCGTGGGGGCATTACACTGAGGGTGGTGGTGGCCTCTTGTTGTTAGAAGCTCTTTGACCTCAGATTTCCTCAATGAAAAAGGGAATAATCGAAGACAAATGGCATCATCAGAAACGCCATTAATTAGGTTAAGTTTCATTTGAATCATGTTAAGTTTCAGTTCAAAAGTATTTGCAGCAATAGCAGGCCTAACTATACTTGACTCAATTCCTATTAAATTAGGTTTAGCATAATCATACATAGTACGAGGAGTAGGATTCTAATTTGCCAATTCAGCGGGTATCGCAGGAGGTAGCTGATTTTCCTGATTTTCAGCCATCTCCTCGGTTGTAGTTGAGATATTATCTTCTTGCTCTTCTTCTGTGTATCTTAAGCTTCACCTTATTTCTCGTCGATTTCTACGAGCTGTGCTATCAATTTCTTCGTCAAAAAAGTAGTGGTCCTAATGGGTTTCTTCTAGTCATAAACTATAAGAACCTGCCAGAAGAAAGAAAAAGAAAATTAGTAAATTAAAATTAAATTAAATTGCAAGAAAAATAAATGGCTAAAGTAATAAAATATGAGTGTTCCTAATATTTTAGTCCCCAGCAACGGCGCCAAAAACTTGATCGTGATTTATCGTGATAAGTTTTATAAATTTATAATTAATCGTTCTTAAAACTAACTATTATCACGACGTAGGCATGTGTACCTATCGAACAGTAGTATAGCTTTAGCAAGACCAGATTGTCGAACCCAAAGGACTAAAAGTACTAGTAATGACTGTCTTTTTATTATCTAGCTTAAGAAATAAAGGGGTTTGTTTTAACTAACTAATTAATTAAACTAAGAAGTTTCAGAAAATAGAATTGAGAAATTACTTTTGGAAAAACGATTGATTTAGGACAATACCTAAGAAAAAATCCACCTAGACTTTACTTGTTATTCTGGCTCCGAACCGGACGATTTATTCATTTAACTTATTCCGTAGAAATCCCTAAGTTATGTTATTATCCCTATTCAAGACTAATAACGTCTAATCCCTAAGTTGAATAACCGAGACTTTTCTCTAATTAACACCCTAGGGTTGCATTAACTCGATCTATGGATTCCCTTATTAGGTTTCACCCTAATTCGGTAAAATCTTGTCACCCTATCTCTAGGCGCGTATCAACTCCGCTTAATTATGACAAAGTCACTCTTAGCCAGGGTCTATTCCTCCTCCAACTAAGAGCATTAACTTGAAGTGATATCCTGAAATACCAAAACAAGAATTAAGAACACAAGATTAAGAACAAGCCAAATATTTATCAGACGATTCAGAAGATAATAACAAGATTCGTCTTAGGTTTCATCCCCCTTAAGTATTTAGGGGTTTTAGTTCATAACTAAATGAGAAAACATCTCAGGATAATAAAGAATACAAAACATAAAGAAAACTCAAAACTCCTGAAGGGAAATTGAGGAGAGATCTTCAGTCTTGATGATGAATCCAGCTTCTAAGATGGATCAATCGGCTCCCTTGGAGTAATTCTTTACTCCCTATTCTCCGTCTCCCTTTTAGTCCTCCTCTAGGGTGTTTAAATAGGCTTTAGAATACCTAAAAGCCCTAAAACTTGCCCTTTTTCGAATGGAACTTAACTAGGGTTCGGTAGGGACATGCCCGTGTGTGATTACTTCAGACTGTGGTCAAGGTTGAGGTATCACACGCCCGTGCTGAGGTTGATTTGGGCCGTCGTCGAGCCTATTAGATTGGCACGGGCGTGTGTGCTGCCCGTGTGAGGAAGTCCAGGCGGTGTTGTTTTCCTTTATCGGCCCATTTTCTCCGATTTTGGCCGGTTTCTCGTTCTTTTCGTCCTCCTATGCTCACCTAAGTATAAAACATGAAATTTAAGGATTAGGAGCATCAAATTCACCAAATCTAAGGAGAAATCATTCAGAAACGTGTTAAGAGAGGGATAAAAATATGTATAAATTACAGTTTATCACTTTCCATTTCCATTCATAATATCATTTCATTTAATTACCCTTATTAACATGACTCCGACTTGGACGGATACACGGATCCAACCAAAACACACCAATTTGGCATCCAGTGCCTCATCGGATAATTCAAAGTAATAAATTGACACCCAGTGTCTCATTGGCCTTGTCGAAGTAAATTGGTACCCAGTACCTCATCGAATTTATCCGAAGTAATAATGTGACACCCAGTGGCTCATCGACTCGAAGTCGAAGTATTCCTGAACTCTTCCAATCCTATGGCATGTCATCTATATCCGACTCAGCCCGATACAGTTAATAGGGTTTTCAATTTCTCAATTTAATTACAATCAAAATCCACACCAATCACATACATTCACATAATCTTAATTCAATATCAAGATAATAACACTCACCTTATATACTTACCATAACATTTAATCAAATCATAACAAATAATAATAAATTCGAATTATAGAAATACAAACCGTAATTTTCGAGCTACTCCTCATTGACTTTTTCTTTTCCCTTCTTAGCCGAGGCTTCTGGCACAACGTTAGTTACGGAATTGAAACAATTGAAATTCATCAATACAATACAATTTCACATTGAATATTTCAATTTGTACTCAACTTTTGCCTAAATTCTAATTAAGTCCCTAAACAGAGACTAACTTTATTTCTTCAAAACTAATTTCATATTTTCATTCAATTTCCACTTTAGACTAAATTCAACTCTCTAATTTCACTTAAATCCCTAAATTTTAAAATTTTCACAATTTAGTCTCTATTATTCAAAACTTATCATTTATTTTACAATTCAATCCCTTTTTCATTTCTAACTTAAAATTCTATCAATTTAGTCTCAAATACTCAAATTATTCAACATGAACAACATTTAAAAATTCAATATTTTCTAAAATTTCAACATAGATTAAGTAGTATTTAACTCTAGGACTCTAAAAACATAAAAATTATAAGAAAATAGACTAAATTGACTTACCAATTGAACTTTGAACCTTAAAACCCTAATTTTTTTCTTTTTCTTTCTCCTTTTTCCCTTCTTTTTTCGTTCTTCTTATTCTTCTTTTCTAATCTTTTTCTTTCTTTTATTTACTTTTTTTATTCTTTTATTTACTTTTTGTTTTATATAATAAATTAATATAATAATATAATAGTATTTACTTAAATTATAAGTAAATATATAATTATTACAAGAATATGTATATAAATATTACACATGTCACTAATATTACCAAACACTTGTAAATTATAGGTTTAATTACTTAATTAGTCCCTTTACTTTTTCTTTAATCTATAATTAAACTTTCATCATTTATTCAATTTAATCCTTACACCTAATTACCCTTAATTCAAGCTAATTCACCTAGCCAAAACCTAATTAACCTCACAACTAACTTCATAAATATTTTTAATAAATATTTACGAGTCTGTTTTATGAAAACGGAGACCTAAAAATACACTTTTTGATACCCGTGACTATCGAGTCGTTACAAAATCCATATCATAAACACGACAGTTAAGAATAGCCTTTGTGGCGAACTCTAAAAATAGATACCTTGGTGGCAAATTCTGAATGGATCACTTTAATGGCGTGTTCTATCTAATTTTCTGTATGGTGTATTCTGCTAAGTCTATGTGGCGTGAACTGTCAAGAATATCTGGTAAGTTATGAATTTGGTGTCTGTCTCTATGGTAAGATATGAGTAAGTTCTTATAGTTCTGTAATAAATATAACCAAGATAAGGTATTGATATGCTCTGGAATAAGAGTTGAATGAAGTCTTAAGGGTTTTCCATGAAAAAGAGATGTGCATATGTATGTCAGGAAAGGTATTTGTTATGATGATCTGTAAGTATGAAAATTAAGGAATATCACACTTTCTTTGAAGTTCATTCTGAATCTAAGTCACTACTATTTGAATTATGAGATTCTGTAATAGCATGATATAGAGCTCATCTGGATGTTATAAGCTGTGAATTATCAATATGGATATGTGTACAAAACTAGATCGGGGTATATCTGAGTGTGAACCAATAGTAGGAAATTTTGTGTACAAAACTAGATCGGGGTATATCTGAGTGTGAACCAATAGTAGGAAATTTTGTGTATGTATCCACCCAAGACAATATCAGTAAGTAATTGGTTAAGAGAAGAACATGGGTTAAGTAATGGATTATAGGAAGTGGTTTCTAAGCGTATATTTTGTTAAGAAAGTATTGTGGGACAAGAGATTTATGGAATGATTGGAAGGATTCCTTAGTTAACAAGATATGAAAGATTAGGTATATAAGGGTATGAAAACTAGTGTACAAAGAAATGATAAGACTGTATGGTATCCATCGAAGTAAATGAGACAGAGTAATAGTTCACTCATAGCAATTTCTACGAGACTGCAAAGCCTCCATTAAGGTATAGTTAATGAGTTCACTAAGTACTCTTGTACTTACAAGGTTGTTATCTCTTTTCAGGTTTGTTGAGAAAAGGCTCCACCTAGAGGGACAACGCAAAGAGTATGCCAAGTTGGTGGCAAGTAGGTTGTTATGCATATAGTGGATTTGTGGTGTAATCTTGGATATGCCTATGATTCTATCCTGAATTAGTTTCCAACTTGTGAAGTTTTGTATCACTACTGGTGTAATAAGTTATTCATCGCATATTTTGTTCAAAATTTTCAAATGTTAAGTTTTCTTTTAGAATTTCTAATAATAAATTTAAAAATTAAACGACAAAAATGTAAATTGTTTTTGTTAAACGTTTTGAATTGTTTAGTAACACTCGAGATCCGAACTTAGTGAATCAGGTTGGGTTGAGGGCATTACAAAAACACCCCACAAGAAAAAATCATCAAAAATATCAAAATTTAGAAGGCCTATTTGTTTTCATCAATGAAGCATTTTATCAAACACTTTCTAAGTTGAACTCAATCCGTACAAAACACAAAAGAATCCCAAATAATAATAAGACATCCAAAATTGCCATTTGAAGATTGACTAATCAATTCTCGATTACTAGAGGGCCATAAATAATTAATTAACCAATCAACATAATTTTCAATCTTGGACTCTAGAATAATGAGAAACTATACTTTCAACTCAGTAACCAGTTGCTTAATCTTTCTTTTCTTTATACTCAACCCTAAGCCCTTTAGGTTTTAAGATAAAATGCAAAACTTATTCAATACACAAAACTTTAGTACACCAATAGAGACAGATTTGGAACAAAGATAATTGAAGCAAATATCAATAAACTAAATAAGAAACTAGCTAAGTGGATCAAAGCAACCAAACCAACCCAAACGCCACCCAAAGCACTAAGAATAGAAAGAAGGGAGTTGTAAAAAATATATTGACAAGCATTTACTTTAATTGATTTATGCAGATCAGTTTAGCACAAAGTAAAAAAAAAAACTCACCTAAAAATAAATAGACCCATTTCGAATGAAGTAAATAGCTTTCAGTTTTATTAAAAAAAATGTTAAATGCAAAACCTTGATAATAAGAAGATAATGATATACTTGTATAGGACTAGAAAGATTGTTTTTTTTTTAGTTTTTGGGGTTTCTTCAAAATGCAGGCAAGAAAGGAAGACTTGGTAAGGACAATGACTGACTGACATAGATGATGAGGTGAGGCCAACGGACAGAGATGAGGATGAAAGGTGAAGGTTGACGAACAAAGATGACGAGGAAGGAAGAACGACTGTTATTCAAGTCAGCGTTGAGGGTGAAGAGGAGTAGAGAGAATATCTTATGGGATGAAAATTAGTAAGACGTTTTCCTTAAGAATGCATTGGTTTTACTCGAGTTTTAGAGAATGTTTTCCTTTGGGAATTCATTTTTCACCAAACAAACATCGTAAAATAATGAAAATATTTTACGAAAAATATTTTATCGGTAAAGAATAAACCCTTAATTTGAAGTTACATATATTTGCTGGTCAAATATCATACGCACATGTATACGTATTGTAGCAAGTAGTATAAAAATCACTCCTAGGTAGAGCTAATTACTAATTATAATGCTAATTACCAAAGTAAATTTTTTTATACCAAAACTAGCAAATAAAATTTAACAAAGCAATCTGAAACGAAATAATCAATCAATAGTAAAAGCCTAGTATTATTATTTCATCCAATGTATTAGCTAATTGTTCAATATGTAACATCCCTCACCCATCTCGACATCCAGTGTGGATGGGAGATGCTACTCGAGTACACACATAGTGAAAATCTCAATAACTATTTAAGTAATCAAACTTTGAAGAAATTAAATAGAACCATAAAATTTAGATAAAATCATTTTTAAACCATTTACAAACATTTTACGGGTGATCGAAAATGTCTGGGTTAATTTTGAGCTTCGATGGGTTCAAAATACTCAAAACAGTGCAATGGTACAAAATCAAAGGTTATGTATGGATACATGTACCCCATGTACCGATACCTTGGACAAAGTATCGATGTATAAGCTTATGTTATGATAATTTGGCTAGAAACTGTAACTTTTTAGTTATTGACTTGCAAAGTTCTGATACTTTGAGTATAAGTACCAAATATAACATCCTATACCTAGTTCGATCGCTCGGTCTGAGCTATAAGATATTACAAATATAAATGTTAACATCATTCACAATTTAATAAAAAAATAAAAAAATAATTCATTTATAGTCATTAGACCTAATTCGAGCTTACGTAACATTTAAAACAAATTGGGAACAATTTTGGATTAAAATGAAGCTTTTAAAAAAATTTGAGTAAAAAGTGAAAACATGGGTCAGACGGCCGTGTGGCCAGGCCATGTGATGGATCTCTGCCCGTCTGGCTCAAGAACATGGCCGTGTAACTCTCTGTGATCGTGTAAACCTGGGTCACACGACTGTGTCCTTAAATCGTGTAACTCTCTATAACCGTGTGAACAAACTTGCACAAAAAATCAAAGAGGCCACATGGCTGTGTCATGCAACCGTATGGGACACATGGTCGTGTGGCAGACCGTGTCCCAGACCATGTGTGCCCAAAATACCTTCAAACACAAGGCAATTCACCTACAATTTCTTAGACACCAAAACATGCATTTAACACTACATTAACCTATTAAAAAATGTACCAAATAAATTCCAAATATCATATGCCATAATCAAAATTTTATACTAAACTTTCTAATGCCAATATATTCCAACCAAAATTCCAAAAGATTATCAAAACAAAATAGCCATTTCAACAACAAATCTCTAAGGAAGACATCCAATGACAAGTTACCATTTCAAGATACCAAATACCAAAATCATGTTTACAGTTCAAATGGCACAAATCATCATCTCACAAAATAGAATCAATATGATATACCTAATTAGTTTTATCACATTCATCACAAGTTGATCATAAAACATGAAACTTAACATTATATACCAACTTTTAACCACATCCATGTTGAACATTTTCAGTATTTTATCTATGTATGTACTTTATCTTAGACCTAAGAGTTATCTTGATCTATCTCTATAGATTTTGACTCCTAATATGAAAGTGGTCTCACCCAAGTTCTTCATAGAAAAACAACTTCCTAACAAAGTCTTAACGGACTGTAAAGTAGGTATGTCATTTCCCATTATCAGTATGTCATCTATATATAGTACCAAAAATACAATGTACTCTCACTAACTTTCTTGTCAACACAGGGCTTATCTTCATTTTTTAAAAAACCAAACTCTTTGATTGCATCATTAGAATGAAGATTCCAACTTCCTAAATCTTTGATTACATCATTAGAATGAAGATTCCAACTTTGAAAAGCTTGCTTCTTCATATACGGATTTTTATATCTTACATATCTTTCCAGCATCCTTTGGATCAACAAATCCTTCAGGTTGTGTCATGCACACATTCTCCTCCAGTTTCCCATTAAGGAAAGTTATTTTAACATCTATCTGTCAGATTTTATAATCATGAAATGTAGCTATCACAAGCAAGATTTGAATAGATTTAAACTTGGAAACATGAGTAAAGGTTTAATCTAAATTTGGCAAAAAATTTTGGTGACTAACCACCTCTTGTATGGTTGTACATTACTATCTATGTGGGTCAACTGACCGCCACCAGACATGCAAACATCTAGACTGGAAATACTGTAACAAAAAGATAGAAGATAGAATAGTGGTGCCCGCAAGTATACGGGTCAAATTGTAATATAGTAACTTTACAATGAAACAATTCAGTAAGTATTCCAAGGATCGAGCCCAAGAGAGGTCAAATCAAACCAAAAACTACTTTTTACACTGTCATGGCTAAATAGTATTAATCGAAATTATAGTATGAATAACTAAACAAAAATTAATCAAGGAAAATAATAATTAAATAAGGCTAATAGTCAAAATTTACTCAATGAATTTAGCTACTCATAGATCTAAATAAAAAAAATACTAATAGATCTAAATAAAAAAATCCTAACTTTAATTTAAACATGCAAAGAAAATATTAAACAAAAGAAAAGGGAAAAAAGAGATTGATCTGTTTCGATATTCGATGCGCTCAAAAACTGAAAACCCTTTAACAATTGTCAAGATAGCGTCAATTGCAAATAAAAACCAAAGAAAAATTATAAACTATTGAAGAAACGAAAGCTTGGAATTAAATCAAATCCAAGTTTGAAATAAGAATAAAAAGTACGTAGAGAAAATAAAACTAAATTGTAACTAAAATTAAATATCTAAAATTTAATCTAAAAACAACCTCCTCAACTAAGCTTGAACATAACTATATATAAACAGTTGTTTCTACCCTAATTAGGTCAAATACAAGCCATCAAACTGAATAAAGTACATTGTGTAGATGGAAACACCATCAACAATATTTTGGCCTCTGTCACAGTGGTGTCGCGACACCACAGGACTGGTGTTGCAACACAGAACTTCGAATGAGACTTTTCTTGTTTTGAAATGTGGTGTTGCAACACTGCATGCTGGTGTCACGACATCAACGTCTTCCCTGGTATTCCTTGCCCGAAAATGATGTCTTGCACACTAAATTGGCTCGTCAGTCCTAACCTAGGCCCATATTGGCCCAACAGGTCGTTACAATATCAAAATATGCGTAAAAAAACACTTATTTTACTAAAACTACTAAATTGGAAAAATAATTGAAATACTAATAAAATGGTCCAAAAACAAGCTCATTCAGTGTTGAAAAGACTCTAATTTACCACAACCAATTGTAGTAGATCATCAACCAAGGTTCATAGTTAGTTAACAAACATGGAATCCATCTCAAACCTTATGGTCTCGAGCTATTTCTCAAATTGTGTGCTTGCTACCGATTCTTAATAAGTGTTAGGCTCATTTCGATTTATAAGTAGAACATTGCCATGTATTGTAACGAGAAATCCATATCTTTTAAGTGCATAGCGTTCTCTTAAAAAGCTACGCGGCAGTTGTGTTTCCACAACAACTTGTGGAACTTGTTGTTCTATTTTTGGTTCAATGGTATTTATGGTTCTCAAATTTCTTCTAGTTCAATCTTCCTCCCACTTCCTTTTCTGAATACAAGTTCCCTTTCAAGAAAGACACTTGTTTGAGCAACAAGCACTTTCTTTAGGATATCCTACAAAATTGCATTTTTCATATTTGAGTTCAAGCTTAGTAGACGTTTGACGATTAACATAAGTTTCATAACCCCGAATCTTCATGAAAGACATACTAGTAAGCTTCTTAGTCCACATCTTATGTGGTGTCTTTTAAATTGATTTAGATAGAACAAGATTTAATGTGAAAGCAATTGTCTCAAGTGCATGTCCCCAAAAGAAAATAAAAAGATCAACACGACTCATCATTGATCGAACTGTGTCTAACAATGTTAGATTTCTTCTCTCAAAAACTCCATTCCATTGTGAAGTACCAAGAGGAGTAAATTGTGAGACAATCTCACATTCCTTCAGAAGGTCATTAAACTCTAAACTTAAATATTATCCACCTCGATCCGAATGAAATGCTTTGATATTTTTGTCTAGTTGATTTTGTACTTCATTTTTAAAATTCTTTGAACTTTTCAAGGGCTTCAAATTTATGGCGCATGAGAAAAATATACTCATATCTACTGAGGTTATCAGCAAAAGTAATGAAGTATTGAAAACCACCTCCGGCCTGTGTATTCATTAGCCAACATAAATTACTATATATTAAACCCAATAAATCACTAGTTCACTCACTTTTTTCAGTAAAAAAAGCTTTAATCATTTTACCTAATAAGTAAGATTCACATACTTCTAATTGTTCAAAAACAAGCATATTAAAAAAATCTTTCTTTTATGGAGCTTGAAGATGTGTTCCTCACTTATGTGGTTCAAACAATAATGCCAAAGATAAGTTTAAATTGAGTAATTTATTTTAGGTCTTTTAGTATTTATGTTATAAATAAACATATCTTAATATAAAATGTAGAGGTTGTTTACCAACATTGTCGAATAATAAAAAACATTATCGAGATAAAAAGAACAATAATTATATTTAGTAATTATCTCAAAACCCAACTTTTCAATTAAAACATTACTTGGTTATACATAATATGAATACCCTGAGAATTTTACTGATTGTGGTTTCTCATTTTTTTTGGTTGATATTATAAGCTAATGGTTAAATTTCAATTTTGGCTCTTAAACTATATTGAAACTTGAGATTTAATCAATATACTTTTAACTTTTAACATAATTTGGTCTATCTACTTTTAGAATGTTATTATTTAATTTAAATAGTTAATACAATCAACGTGTTAATATCGATTTTTCTTAAAAATACTACACCAATAGAAAAAAATAATTTACCATGATAATTTCGAATGAGTATTCTTAAGAAAGAAATATTCTAGTTAATACTTTCAATATTATTTTTTATTGTTATGTGAATATCAAGGGAATTTTTTAAATTTTAAAATGTCGCATCAAAAAATTTAATATAAAATTTTAATTCTAAATTTTAAAATCTAAAAATTAAAAAATTAATTTTTAAATATACTAAATATATAAAATTTAAAACATATTTTAACCTTCAAATTTTTATTATATAATTTAACAAAAACAAATACCCGTAGATATATAAATTCGAACATTATAACTACACGAATGCCACTCATCCCCTATGTTGTCTTCCTAAAAATTAAAGCAATTAATAAGCCTTTTGCTTTTTGTGCCCCGCCTTGAATGTAAGTTCCGTTATTGGGTCCACCATAACCAACGGCCTAAAACGCCCTCAAAATATCAAAAGCCTAAAATGTAATTTCGTACATTAAGGGTTCAAACGTAATTTCAGTCCTTCCTACCTCACTCTCCCCCTTCCTCCCCATGGTTTAAAGTTCAAACGTCGCCGTGAATACACCACCATATCCATTCGACCACTCAAAACCGGAAAAAAAATTGATTTTTCTTCTTCAAATTTAGAACCCTAGAATTTGGGAGGTTTGCTGTTTTTGGATTTTCATGGTGAATTCGAAATGGTTGGAAATTCGCTAGCTGGACTGCAAGAGCACTTGAAATTGGGTCGAGAATACGCTCTCGAAGGCCTCTACGACACTTCCATTATCTTCTTTGATGGCGCCATTGCTCAGATCAACAAGTAAATTTCCTTCCTCTTTTCATTTTCCTCTTATTTTCTGGAATTTCAGCCACTCATTCTTTTTTTTCCTTTTTTTTTCGGCGTAAATTTTCGATTTATTATGCAGTTTTGATTCACAATTAAGTTAGTTACATTAATAGTTATTTTCTTAAAATAATTTTGAAGTGCGTGGGGAAAAACGCAAAAGAAAAATGTTAGCTTTATCAGCTGAGTTTGCTTGATATCTTATTTTATTGGGTCACAATGTGCTTATTTGTTTCAGATTTTTTGGTCAAATATGCATTATTTTAACTATTGTTTGAGCTAATTTGCAAAATTTGTTGATCTTTTGTTATGCATTTAGGCATCTAACCAGTCTTGATGACCCGCTAATTCGTGCAAAATGGATGAATGTAAAGAAAGCACTATCAGAGGAGACAGAAGTTGTGAAGCAATTGGATGCTGAGAGAAGGTCATTTAAGGAAGCTCCTAATGGGTGGCGTCCTTCTTCGCCACCGATTCATGCTAAGTCATCTTTCGTATTCCAACCACTAGATGAGTATCCAACTTCATCAGGTGCCCCAATGGATGATCCTGATGTCTGGAGGCCTCCAAGTCGGGACACTTCAAGTAGAAGACCTGCTAGGGCTGGTCAAGTGGGCACGAGGAAATCTCCACAAGATGGGGCTTGGGGTCGTGGCAATACCAGAACAGGTACAACTGGACGAGGTGCAAAGGCAGGTGGTTCAAGTAGAACTAACACAGGGGCCAGAGCATCTACCACTGGAAAGAAGGGTACTGGCTCAGGGAAATCTACAAAAGGAGATTCGGCAGTAAGTTCTGGTTGACAATATGCTATGCCAGTTAACTTTAACTTATTACTGTCTTTGAAGTTGAGATTCAGTATAAAGCTTAACATGTTTAGGTTCAAAATATAATGCATGTGCCAAATTTGCTGTTAATATATGAAGCTGCTTTAATACAACTCCAGATAGTAGTAATAGGGACATGAACAATTTTGCTATTTCAAAGTCAAACTACTTTAGTTTGATATTCTCAATTTTTTGGCAATCGATTTGCTTTTGCAATTTCTCAGAATGGTGATGCTGAAGATGGAAAATCTAAGAGGTCCCAGTATGAGGGACCTGATCCAGATTTGGCAGCAATGTTAGAAAGGGATGTTTTAGAAACCACGCCTGGAGTACGGTGGGATGATGTTGCTGGTCTGACTGAAGCAAAAAGACTTTTAGAGGAGGCTGTTGTTCTTCCTTTATGGATGCCTGAATATTTTCAGGTACTTGCTCTGTTGCAGCTGAATTATCATTAAGTATTATTTAGTAGAGGACATATAATAGAGCCAGATTGATTCTCATTTCTTTCATATAATATGATTTTTATGTTATTTCTTCTGATTTCATTGCCTTGAGTTTGCATTAAATAACGGGATATAATGATGTTAATTTAAGTTTAGTTTTCTCTATACAATTTAATGACTACGGAAAATCATTGGTCAATTTGTATAGAAGGTTCTTGTACCATACATTTTTGCTATATCTAGGCCCTCTATTATGATTTCATAATTTCTAGTCCATATAGTTTTCGAAATGTGCATTGTTAGTCTTGAGGCCAACTTTTTTTCTTTTAGTATTGTCAAATAATTTAATGTGACTTTATTTTTAAACATGCTATACCTTGGCAAAATTTGGACAAATATTACCTTTTTCTCATTTTTTGTCTTTTTCTAAATGTGCAAAAAATTATCCAACTGTCATGACATTGCATGTTTAATAGAAATAAGCCATGTCTAATTATTTGACAGAATTAATCGGAAAAAAAGTTGGCCTCAGGATTGAAAGTGTTTATTTCGAAAAAGAGACTAAATCCAGAAAGAAAGACACATAGTACAAGGACTTTCTATAGAATTTGACCAAAATCATTAAGATGGAGTAATTTTTGTTTTGAAATTTCTAGAAAATTACAGAATTAACTTTTCTGCATATATTTTTCTCCCACTTCTAAATGTGTTTATTCTGGCATATACTGATAGACAGGTTGAGTTATTTTCTTGTTTGTCTTTAGGGTATTAGGAGACCATGGAAAGGCGTTCTTATGTTTGGACCTCCTGGTACTGGCAAAACTCTTCTGGCTAAAGCAGTTGCCACTGAATGTGGGACAACATTTTTCAATGTTTCTTCTGCTACATTAGCCTCAAAGTGGCGTGGTGAGAGTGAGCGCATGGTCCGGTGCTTGTTTGATCTTGCAAGAGCTTATGCTCCTAGTACAATTTTTATTGATGAGATTGACTCTCTTTGCAATGCCCGTGGGTAAGTTTGCTGCTTGTTTCTGTGCTTTGGCTGTTATCTGGGATCTACCTTGGCAGTTGGCTTTCTTTTGTTCTTGATGTTCTGAATGTAAATTTTTGTGCATATAGTCTAGCTTGATGGGAGAATGTATGTGCCAGTATTTTAATGTTTTACTTGGAAATTTACACGGATAGACATGCTCTCGTTTTCTTCTTCTTCTTCATTTGTGCATCTCTCTCTCCCTCCCTCCCTCCCTCCCTCCCTCCCTTTGTTGCAAGGCTTTTGCATTCTCTTGACTTTGATTGCATTTTTTTTTATGGTTTAGGGCTTCCGGGGAGCATGAGTCATCTAGAAGGGTAAAATCTGAACTGCTTGTTCAGGTAGATGGTGTAAATAATACTGGTACAAATGAAGATGGCAGCCGCAAGATAGTGATGGTTTTGGCTGCAACTAACTTCCCATGGGACATAGATGAGGCACTCAGGTTGGTCCTGTTTCTTTTATTTGCACCTACTCCATACGTTTGAGGGATCTTATGATTAAGTTACTAGTTTACATTTGTTGTTTCTAATTGTTCTTCATGGAATGTAGGAGGCGACTGGAAAAGCGAATATATATTCCTCTGCCCAATTTTGAGAGTCGTAAGGAGCTCATTCGGATCAATCTAAAAACAGTTGAGGTAAATATTCTCACTAAGCTATGATTAGTCTTATGATTCTTAAGGCTTTATAATATGGTTATCTTCTTTGTTTGTTTGTTTGTTTTTCGATGCCACATTTGATTTGTTTCATTGATGCTTTGTTTTTCTTGAACTTTAATTTATTATTTATGTGATGAGTCGGTAAAATGAAAATTTTTAGCCCTGGTAGCATAATGGCGATGATGCAGCTTAGAATATTTCTTTTGGAAGCCAAATAGAAGTATACACATGAATCATTTGAAAACTATAGATGATTTGAAATGTTTATAGAATATTATGATAGGTAGATCATATCTCTCTCAACAGCCACCTTTGTCACCATAAAGAAGAAACTACTTGGCTATGAAGTTTTGCTCTCATCAGATGGACAGATTTGTGTCAGACATGGGTGTATTATAATTTATTTAGCCATGGACCCTGTACCAGTGCAGTTTTGTGTGTGTGTTTTAGTGAAAGATTTAGTGCTTGGATCAATAGTTACCGATCCAAAAAAATCTTCTGAAACTTGCTCTTGTTTCCTTGCAAATTGCCCTGAGAAAACATTGGTCAATGGCTAGCATACTATGCCTGATATGAAATTGAGTTTGTCTGCCATTTATTGTCCTTGTGGTAATGTGGCAGGTGGCTGCTGATGTGGATATTGATGAAGTGGCTCGTCGTACTGAAGGGTATAGTGGGGATGATCTTACAAATGTTTGTCGCGATGCTTCCTTAAATGGCATGAGGCGGAAAATAG
Organism: Gossypium anomalum; assembly: GCA_025698475.1. NCBI lineage: Eukaryota > Viridiplantae > Streptophyta > Magnoliopsida > Malvales > Malvaceae > Gossypium > Gossypium anomalum. The sequence continues at coordinate 20,603,208 of CM046957.1, forward strand.
CTGGTAAGACACGTGACGAGATTAAGAACATGTCCAAAGATGAGATTTCAAAGGATCCTGTTGCTATGTGCGACTTTGAAGAAGCCTTGGCAAAGGTCCAGAGAAGTGTTTCACAAGCCGATATTGAGAAGCATGAAAAATGGTTTACCGAATTTGGATCAGCATAACGCAAAACCGGAAACCTGTAAGGGGATGCTAATATTGTCTGCTTTCCTGATATGTTTTCATTGAAAGGGTGTTTCATTCTTATTATATTTCCCGGCATTTTGTTTGTGGCTGATTGTATGGAGGTTGGAACATTGTTGTTAGTTGTACCTGTAATCTGACCTAGGTTCACCATTTTATCACTGTGCATTTAATCAAAATCTGCATTTATCAGGGTTTATATGTAACTTGGTCACTGAATTTTATGACTTATTACTTGGAAAAGTAAATTTCGCTATTATGTAGTTAGAATTTGTATTTCATCAGAATGTTCCTTCAGTAGAGTAACTCTCTTTTATCATGGTTTCCTCTAGATGAACCATCTACATCCAATGTGGAGCTTGCCACTTTACATTTACATGTAGATGGGTCATTTTTTAGTAAAGTGGCAAGCTATTCACTTTTCCTATAAAGTGAATAATTACTAAGAAATGAATTGCAGAGATTTTACCAGAAGTGAATAGTTACCAAAAGTGGAAGGACTAGAAGTACAATTTTATCAAAAGTGAATAATTACTAAAAACCGAATTGGGACAAAAAGATGAGAATGGATAATCATGAATTATGAAATTAGAAAATTAAATAAGTGTTGGCATAGTTTTTAACCATTAGATTTGGTGGGAAATTGAGATTTAATATTAGCCATTGAATTTAAACCATTAAGGTTAGATATTTTATTTATTAGATAATATTTAGAAAAGATGGATAAATATTTTCATCCTTACATCAATCTTACGCCACAACAAGGAAAAACGAAGAGAATCTTATAATTTCATCATTTTCTTATAAATTCATCATATTCTTATATAACATATTATATGTCGAAACTATTTTTAAATCGAGTTTTGGATAATATCGGAACCATTTTTAAATCGAGTTTTGAAAAATGGGAATCGACTTTAAGAAAAACGAAAACGGGAGTCGCCACCAATCTTTTTAGGTGTGATTGGATCACCTTATAAAATGTTTTGTTTTAAAATATTAATTTTAGTCTACGAAAGTCGAGAAAATAGATTAGGGAGTCGAGTTACGTCTGAGGAAGGGTTAGCACCCTCAAATGCTTGTAAAAATTAGTACCTAATTGATTATCAAGTGTCTTTAATGTCGAAAATTTGAAAGTTTTAAGATGCAAACCTCTTTTAATTAGAATGTCTCAATTTTGAAAATTAAGGCTCACTTATTTCAAACGAGTCAAAACATCACATCCAGTAAGTTAGGACGCAACATTTTAAAACCTTCGAAACTAAGCTCATCTTTCGAAAATTTCTATCTCGAAACAATAAAACGCCATATCCAGTAAGTTAGGACACTATGTTTTGAAATCTCGAAATAATTGTTTAAGTTTTGAAAACTCAAAATCACTTAGAAGGGTGCTTGACTATTCGAATTCAACGAGAAAAGTCGCAACCCAGTAAGTTAGGGTACTACCTTTCTCGAAGTTTTCAAACATCAAGTATTGCCTTTTATTTTTATTTTTTTAAAAAAACCTTGAAATATTATTTTAAACGACGTTTTAGGATGACATATTAATGCATCATGAAGCATAGATGCACAAAATATTCTAACATTTCCATACAAACATAAATAATATCATTAAGACAAAACAAAATAACATGAACATACGTTTAATGAAAAAAATCATACTAGGGTAAATATAAGATAATAAACAAATAAAAACATGAGTAAACTAAAAGAAAAACATAATACATGCAAAAATTATACAACAATATATATCATAAAATAGCACATAAAAGAAATAATTAAACATAGCATATAAAAAAAATGAAACTATGCACAAATAAGATAAATGACATACAATAAAAAAATGAATAAATAGAACATTTACAAATTATAAAAATATAATGCAATAGTTCAAAATACATGAAATGATAATATAATATATATACATGCATAGAAAATATATTTTGAAAATAAACTATATAAAAAGGTTAAATATTATAATATATAAAATACATAATCAAATGTATAAAAGATAGGAATAAATATACATATTTGAAAAATGAAGAAATTAAAATTAAAAAAAGGTTGAAAAACTAAGATAGACGAAGAATAAAATAAGAACAAACCATAGAGAGTAAGAAAGCAAGAGGAGAGAAATTTGAGTGAATGCTCTCAAGAATTCTTATTGCTTCCCAAAACTCAAGTCATTTACAATGAAGGAGAGGCCTCTATTTATAGTTGAGCCTCCCAAATCCAACAGTGTGCAGATCAATTATATCAACGGTTAAGATTAAAGGGTATCTACAAATTAAATCTCCAAGATTACAAGATCATATTTTCTAGATTGCATATCTAAGATTGCATATCATATCTAAGATTGCATATCATATCTAAGATTGCATATCCTTAAAGATTATATTTCCATATGAGTCAAGCTTGTAGATGGATCTTAAATCTTTTTTCAAGTAATAAGGCCATTCTGATCAGGGCCATATTATATTTATGATTCTGGGTGAACTTGGACTTCTCGTTTTTTTTGGGTTTATTATTTTTGTTTTTGGACTTATTTCTGGGCCCGGGCAAAATTGAGTGTCTACATTATAAATTTACAAAAATTAAATTAACTCTGATAGTAAATATTTTTCATGATTTCATCTTAAAGAAAAATAAAATAATAAAATTTTTCCAAAGCATTTTTAGATATTCTAGATGAAAGTCAAACATCCTTTAGATTTCTTAAAAACATCTCAAAATCGATATTAACATGTTAAGCCCAACAATAATCCTAAAATCGAAAACTTAAACTTTTAACCGAAAGGGGAATCCATTGTTGGGCCACCATCGTTGACCACCACTATTGGCCACCACCGGCCTCCGTTGTTATCTCTGTCGGATTGGTCTGTCTTGTTACATCTTGATCACGTCTTGATCACCTCAATTCTTTGACTTGCTTGAAAATCTAAGATTACAAAAAAAATTTATCCATTTTTGGCTCACATGAATTTTTCTAATTTTACAAAAATAAAATTAAAATATTCCTACATATAACAATAATAATAATAATAATAATAATAATAATAATAATAATAATAATAATAATAATAATAATAATAATAATAATAATAATAATAATAATAATAATAATAATAATAATAATAATAATAATAATAATAATAATAATAATAATAATAATAATAATAATAATAATAATAATAATAATAATAATAATAATAATAATAATAATAATAATAATAATAATAATAATAATAATAATAATAATAATAATAATAATAATAATAATAATAATAATAATAATAATAATAATAATAATAATAATAATAATAATAATAATAATAATAATAATAATAATAATAATAATAATAATAATAATAATAATAATAATAATAATAATAATAATAATAATAATAATAATAATAATAATAATAAATAATAATAATAATAATAATAATAATAATAATAATAATAATAATAATAATAATAATAATAATAATAATAATAATAATAATAATAATAATAATAATAATAATAAATAATAATAATAATAATAATAATAATAATAATAATAATAATAATAATAATAATAATAATAATAATAATAATAATAATAATAATAATAATAATAATAATAATAATAATAATAATAATAATAATAATAATAATAATAATAATAATAATAATAATAATAATAATAATAATAATAATAATAATAATAATAATAATAATAATAATAATAATAATAATAATAATAATAATAATAATAATAATAATAATAATAATAATAATAATAATAATAATAATAATAATAATAATAATAATAATAATAATAATAATAATAATAATAATAATAATAATAATAATAATAATAATAATAATAATAATAATAATAATAATAATAATAAATAATAATAATAATAATAATAATAATAATAATAATAATAATAAATAATAATAATAATAATAATAATAATAATAATAATAATAATAATAATAATAATAATAATAATAATAATAATAATAATAATAATAATAATAATAATAATAATAATAATAATAATAATAATAATAATAATAATAATAATAATAATAATAATAATAATAATAATAATAATAATAATAATAATAATAATAATAATAATAATAATAATAATAATAATAATAATAATAATAATAATAATAATAATAATAATAATAATAATAATAATAATAATAATAATAATAATAATAATAATAATAATAATAATAATAATAATAATAATAATAATAATAATAATAATAATAATAATAATAATAATAATAATAATAATAATAAATAATAATAATAATAATAATAATAATAATAATAATAATAATAAATAATAATAATAATAATAATAATAAATAATAATAATAATAATAATAATAATAATAATAATAATAATAATAATAATAATAATAATAATAATAATAATAATAATAATAATAATAATAATAATAATAATAATAATAATAATAATAATAATAATAATAATAATAATAATAATAATAATAAATAATAATAATAATAATAATAATAATAATAATAATAATAATAATAATAATAATAATAATAAATAATAATAATAATAATAATAATAATAATAATAATAATAATAATAATAATAATAATAATAATAATAATAATAATAATAATAATAATAATAATAATAATAATAATAATAATAATAATAATAATAATAATAATAATAATAATAATAATAATAATAATAATAATAATAATAATAATAATAATAATAATAATAATAATAATAATAATAATAATAATAATAATAATAATAATAATAATAATAATAATAATAATAATAATAATAATAATAATAATAATAATAATAATAATAATAATAATAATAATAATAAATAATAATAATAATAATAATAATAATAATAATAATAATAATAATAATAATAATAATAATAATAATAATAATAATAATAACAACAAATAATAATAATAATAATAATAATAATAATAATAATAATAATAATAATAATAATAATAATAATAATAATAATAATAATAATAATAATAATAATAATAATAATAATAATAATAATAATAATAATAATAATAATAATAATAATAATAATAATAATAATAATAATAATAATAATAATAATAATAATAATAATAATAATAATAATAATAATAATAATAATAATAATAATAATAATAATAATAATAATAATAATAATAATAATAATAATAATAATAATAATAATAATAATAATAATAATAATAATAATAATAATAATAATAATAATAATAATAATAATAATAATAATAATAATAATAATAATAATAATAATAATAATAATAATAATAAATAATAATAAATAATAAATAACAATAATAATAATAATAATAATAA